>OZ005734.1:314438387-317356956 GCA_963930755.1 Eudasyphora cyanicolor
AAAATAAATAAAATTCAGTCGCGAGAAAAGTTGGTACACAGTGAGTAAAAAAGCAGTACACTCGCTGAAGTTAGATAGGTTTCAGGACCTACCACTGGTAAAAAAAATAGTTCAGAGCTTTTTTTCATTTTTAGATACTTTTTCTTTATAGAGATTAAATAGATAAACTTTCCTAAAATTCAAGAAAAACAGAACTTGACCTGACTGAGTAAGCAAATCTTTAGTGCCACATAAGGGTCAATTCTACATAATTTTAGTTCAACAAGTTTTCCTAACCATAAGGACATACATTTCCTTAGTCGTCCTTGAGGACTCTTAAGTGTGAACAACAGTCTCTGCTGCTGAAAATGATAAAAAAAATTTCTTTATCGAAACTATTGAATAAAAGTTGTTTCAGATAGTACATTTCGAATTTTTCGGGAATTTTTACAAAAAATAATCAAAGAAGTTATGTGAAAAAAATATTTAAATTTTAAATAAGTAAGTTTTTAGAAAATTATATTTAATAATTTTTTTTTGATCAATATAAATTTAAAAAAAATATTAAATTTAATTTAAAATTCATTTAATAATTTTAAATTTAATTTAAGATTTCTTAAAACTTTAAACTAATTTTATGTTTTCTAAAAACTTCCATTCAAATATTTTTTCTACATAATTTCGTTTGTAAAAAATTCCAAAAATCCAAAAGTATTTGTGTAAACACATTTTAAATTTTTTATGTTTTCTAAAAACATCCATTCAAATATTTTTTCTACATAATTTCGTTTGTAAAAAATTCCAAAAATCTAAAAGTATTTGTGTAAACAAATTTTCAATTTTTTTATGTTTTCTAAAAACTTCCATTCAAATATTTTTTCTACATAATTTCGTTTGTAAAAAATTCCAAAAATCCAAAAGTATTTGTGTAAACAAATTTTAAATTTTTTATGTTTTCTAAAAACTTCCATTCAAATATTTTTTCTACATAATTCGTTTGTAAAAAATTCCAAAAATCTAAAAGTATTTGTGTAAACAAATTTCCAATTTTTTTATGTTTTCTAAAAACTTCCATTCAAATATTTCTTCTACATAATTTCGTTTGTAAAAAATTCCAAAAATCCAAAAGTATTTGTGTAAACAAATTTTAATTTTTTTATGTTTTCTAAAAACTTCCATTCAAATATTTTTTCTACATAATTTTGTTTGCAAACATTTCCAAAAATCTAAGTATTTGTATAAATAATTTTTCGTCAATAGTTTTATTGTTAATTTAAAATATAATGCAGCAAATTACCTTTTTTCGTCCAAAGTTGGTTGTATTCTTCAATGAAAGAAATTCATAAATATTCGAACGTCCTTTTTTAGCAGTTCGTAATCGTAAATTTTGTTGGGTCCATATAACTTGAGGGCGATTTGCTCACATTTTGTTAAATTTTTAGGAATTTCGATTTTAAAAACGTGGAAACGTTTTTAGCAGGATTTTGTTTATAAAATATGGAAAAATCACCACTTTTCCAAAACTTGGCAACATTTATAGGAAAAAATAGTTTTTTTTTCAAAAATGTTAGTACCCTACGAAGTAAAGTGAATGAAGTGCCAAGTTTCCTGTGTCTATCGATCCCCATACCGCAAAATTCGGAACATATCACTGATCTTATTACGTAGGGAACGATTGTGCAGTTAATTTGGGCGACTTTCTAGTAGAGGACCAGTTGGATCTACGAAATAGTGAAATACCAGTTGGTTTGTCTACTGGAAAATAGACGTACAGTTGAGTTATCTACTCTTTAGCTGATAGGGTTATTTACTTCTTCGTAGACGGCTAGTTGTGTTATCTACTGCTTAGTAGACCACAAGTTGGGTTATCTACTCCTTAGTAGACCACAAGTTGGGTTATCTACTTCTTAGTAGACCATAAGTTGGGTTATCTAATCCTTAGTAGACCACAAGTTGGGTTATCTACTCCTTAGTAGACCACAAGTTGGGTTATCTATGCCATAGTTGATAACAAATTGGGATTTCTACTGCTTAATAGAGATAGAGTTTGGTTATCTATTCCTTAACAGAGATACATTTGTGTTGTCTACTCCTTGATAGACGACCATTTGGGTTATCTACACCCTAGTGTGGTAATCTAAATATAAGTTGGGCTAACTACTGCTTAGTAGAGTTATCTTCTACTTAGAAATGCTTAGTAGACGTCCACTTGAGGTATTTGTTCCTTAGTAGGGGCTATTTGAGTTATTTACTCTTTAGTAGATGACAAGTTGGGTTGTCTACTCCTTAGTGGAGGATATCTACTGCTTAGTAGAGGGCCAGTTGTGTTATCTATGCCTTTGATGGCGAGAAATTGGTTTATACCTATAATCCCTAACAGAAACATAGTTGGATTATCTACTCCTTTGTAGAGGACCAGTTGGTTACCTTCTCCTCAGTAAATGGCCAGTTCTTCTCCTTAATTAAATACCAGTGGGGTTATCTGCTCATTAACAGATATACAGCTGCATTATCTATTCCCTAGCAGAGATTCAGTTGGGTTATCTACTCCTGGGTAGACGACCAGTTGTGCTATATACACATTAGTTGGGCTAACTACTAAGTAGAGTTATCTACTACTTCGAAATGCTTAGTATACGTGTAGTTCAGTTACCTACTCCTTAGTAGCCGGATATTTGGGTTGTACATTCTTTAGTAGACGTCGAGTTGAGTTGTCCACTCCTTAGTAGAGCGCCAGTTGGGTTATCTATGCCTTAGATGACGACAAATTGGGTTATAGAATCCTTAAAAGAGACGTAAATGGATTATCTACCCCTTAGTAGGCGACCAATTGGTTATATACTTCCTAACAGAGATACAGTAGGGTTATGTACTCCCTAACAGAGATAAAGATAGGTTATTTACTCCTTGATAGGCGACCATTTGTGTTATCTACACCTTAGTTGGGTTATATATGTACATTTAAATCAAAATAACGAAACCCCTTCCCAGTTACTCTAGCACCGACAACTCTGTTAATCATTACAGCAATCATTGACATTAATCAACATCCGTTGCACAATACAAAAAAATACTCACACAAAAAAAAAAATAAAAAAACAAAAGCCAAAACTCTACCATTATCCGCAGACAAAAGCTAATTTTTTAACGTTTTCCCCACCCTCGATTTCTCTCCATTTGCAGCACTCACACACATTATGGATTTCTACTATTTGCCCGGTTCCGCTCCATGCCGCTCAGTCTTGATGACTGCCAAGGCCTTGGGCATTGAGCTCAACAAGAAACTGTTGAATTTGCAAGCCGGCGAACATTTGAAACCCGACTTCTTGAAGATCAATCCCCAACACACCATTCCCACTCTGGTCGATGGCGATTTCAATCTGTGGGAATCGCGTGCCATTATGGTCTACTTGGTGGAGAAGTACGGCAAGACCGATTCCCTCTTCCCCAAGTGCCCCAAGAAGCGTGCCGTTATCAATCAACGTTTGTACTTCGACATGGGTACTCTGTACAAGAGCTTTGCCGACTACTACTACCCACAGGTGTTTGCCAAGGCTCCCGCAGATCCTGAAATGTTCAAGAAAATGGAAACTGCCTTCGATTTCTTGAATACCTTCTTGGAGGGTAACCAATATGCTGCCGGTGATGCATTGACTGTTGCCGATTTGGCTTTGGTGGCCACCGTCAGCACATTCGAAGTTGCCGGTTTCGACTTCAGCAAATACGCCAATGTTAGCAAGTGGTACGCCAACGCCAAGACTGTTGCCCCCGGCTGGGAAGAGAACTGGGCCGGTTGCTTGGAATTCAAGAAATACTTCGATTAAGTTATTTTATGTTGTTTTATAATTAATTATTTATATTGCATAATTTATTAGCGCTAAAAGCACAAAAACAAATATTTTGTAAAATTTTCTATTTGTTAGAAAACAATAATAAAAAAGTGAGTTGAGAAACTTAAAAAATAGAAAAAATAGGAAGTTGTTTGATTTTCAAAAAAACTAAACAAAAAAGTCAGCTATTGCAACAGTCATTTTATACAGAAGTTGTGACCGGGGTATGTATACACACAGAGAAATTTGTATACCCTCCTCATTTCGCCACTCCATTTGTAGCACCTCGAAATATTGATCAGGGACCCCATAAACTATGAACGAGTATATTTTTAATCGTCGTAAAATTTGAAGACGATTTAGCCTTTTTCGTCTGTTGTAATCACATTACAATCTACAATAACTGAGCTTGATTACCGAAGTTTGGCACAAATGCTTCTAATATGTATGTATATGCATGTATCTTGCGATTGGGCAATATCGGTTAATTTTGTTAATATGGAACGAATGTATAGCGTCTCTGCGATTTGATTTCTTAACGTCATGTAGAACAAAAACTTCAACTAATCGGGCTAACAGAAGTATAGTCATATCCGAAACACTGCAGGCGATTAATGAAGAATTCACTTATTTAGGCTATGGAAACCAAAAAAGAAATCAACTGATATTGCTGAAAATTGTTAACTGGATTTTATTTGTACCCAGAGCTCATAACAGGAACAGCGGTCATCCTAGGTCCATGTTTTGATATAGACTTCATACAAAGATCCCGCTTATTCTGCTAATATATTTAATTTCCATTTGCGTAATTATTCTGTGGAATGCAAACCATGGTCAAAGGTGCATTGGATTCGGCCTGGCCGAACTTAGCGCAATTTGTCCTTATTAATAAAAAATTACTAATATATTTTTATCAGTGTATGAAAAGAAAAAGGGCTTAACAGGTCTGATTTTATACCCTACACCACTGGTGCAGGGTATTATGAGTTTGTGCATTCATTTGTAACACCCAGAACGACAAGAGATAAACCCATCGTTTATTATACCGATCGACTTGGAATCACTTCCTGAGTCGATTTGTGATCAAAGTGCAGGTCGTATTTATGGTTCGATTCTGATGAAATTTAGCACAGTGCTCTCTTTCGGCCCAAGGACGATACCTATTGAAATTGGTCAAAATCGGTTCAGATTTAGATATAGCTCCCATATATATGTTACCCCCGATTTGACATGTAAGCGCTGTAGAAACTGTATTTTATATCAGATCAGTACGAAACTAGGCAGAGAGATATTTCTTTTTACATGAATGAACACTGCCAAATTCGGGGAAAATCCTTTCAGATTTAGATAAATCCCCTATATATAAGTATGTTTCAGATATAAAATCTGATCAGTACGAAATTCGGCAGAGAGATTTTTTTATTACATGAATAAACACTGTCAAATTCGGGGAAAATCGGCTCAGAATTAGATATAACACCCATATATATGTTTCACCCGATTTGACATGGAAGAATTATAAAAACCGTATTTTATATCCAATAAGTGCGAAATACGGCAGAGAGTTTTTTCATTTAGGAACTAATACTTCTTATTGGGATTAATCGGTTCAGATTTAGATATAGCCACATACGAGTATATACAGGGTCTCCCATATTCGACGGACCCATCTGGCAACGCCATAACTTTTGACAGAGATGTCAGATCGCTTAATGACACCGCGTTTGAAGCGTCAGTCCAAGCAGATTTTTACCATGGAACAATACACGCCACGCGAGCGCTCTGAAATAGTTGAAATTTACATTCAACAGAAGAAGTCAAGTCAACGTGCTTTTAAAATATTAAAAAATGTGAGAAGTGCGCCTTCTAAGAACACCATTAAGCGTTTATACGAAAAATTTTCGACTGGTGAGGCTCTTTCTAATCCGAAGAGGCCAAATAAAAGTCGACCAAGGAATATATAAGGAGAATATCGCTGCCGTACGAGCCAGTGTTGAGAGGTCCCCAAGAACATCCCAAAAACGCCGTTCTCAGCAGTTGGGCATGGCTCGGTCCACTTTGTTCCCGTACAAAATTCAATTGACGCAAAGATTGTTGCCTGCGGACAAGCCTCGTCGATTGGAATGGGCCCAACGAGTCCGTTGGTCCGTCGAATATGGGCAACCCTGTACTACGTTCCTGCCTATGCTGTCTTTAACGCTATTGAAACTGTATTTTACGTTCGATCTGCATATTATTTGGCAGATATGAGGTTTTTGATCCATGTCGATGAAAATCTGTTTGAATTATGTACAGTCCCATCTATTTGTTCCTCCTGATTCTTGATCTATGAAAGAATACTGCGATAACATTATCGTTTTAGATCTACACCATTTTCAACAGTAATTGAGAAGTTTCCCATTGTAATTGAGAAAATTTCGCTTGAAATTGAGATTTTACATTTGAAATTGCCAAAATTTCAATTGAAATTGAGATTTTACATTTGAAATCGACTAAATTTCAATTGAAATTGAGATTTTCCATTTGAAATTGGCTAAATTTCATTTGAAATTGACATTTTTCATTTGGAATTGACTACATTTCAATTGAAATTGAGATTTTCTATTTGAAATTGTCTAAATTTCATTTGAAATTAGGATACTTCCACTTTAAATTGAGAAAATTCCATTTTCAATTAGGATATTTCCATTTGAAATTCAGAAAATTCTGTTTGAAATTAGGATATTTCTATTTGAAATTGAGAAATTAAAAAAGCTGGAGTTGAAGGATAAATGCGCTATTTTTCTCTAATTTCTCAATTATAAATAAAAAGTTCTCAATTTAAAATCAAAATATCCTAATTTCAAACTGAATTTTCTCAATTTAAAATGGAAATATCCTAACTTAAAATGAAATTTAGACATTTTTAAATGGAAAACTTCAATTACAAATGAAATTTTGTCAATTTCAAATGGAAAATATCAATTTCAATTGACATTTAGTCAATTTCAAATGGAAAATCTCAGTTTCAAATTAAATTTTGCCAATTTCAAACGGAAAATCTCAATATCAGTTGGAATTTAGTCGATTTCAAATGTAAAATCTCAATTTCAATGGAAATTTTGTCGATTTCAAATGTAAAATCTCAATTTCAAGTGAAATTTTCTCAATTACTGTTGAAAATGGTGTAGTTTATTATGATCAACATTATCAACTCCTCCTTGAAATAAGCCTTGATGAGGAGCTGGAGCTAAGTACTTTGTTAACTGAAAAGAAACCAATTATTCCAAATTATTCTCGCAATGCCCATTTTCGCATCGTAAGCGAGGGGTAGGGTATTATATAGTCGGCCCCACCCGACTTTCTGTTTTTCATTACCGGCTATATAACTGCATCCAACAATTTTGTATTTTATTATATTCCCAACATAGGATGGAGGTATACTAACATTGTGATTCCGTTTGCAACATCTTGAAATATCGATCTGAAAACCTTATTTTGATTCTTTATTTGAATTTAGCTGAAACTTTTCAGTTTGTAGTCTACATATTTTTGACAACATTTCATCACAGCACAAATTAACCAAATTGCTTCATACGTTGTTATATAGAGGTCACCCTTAAATATTCTTATTTAAGCCTTAACTACTACACCAGCTTGTGTTTCTTATCTGCCCAATCACATCGGTGCGTGTTTTGATATATCCCTATAGATGTCGCCCTTAAATGTTAACAATTTGGCTAAAACTATATATTTTAAAAATTTCTTTTAAGAAGAATTTTTGACAATAAAAAAATAACTATCTTATGGTTATCACGTAAAGATCGCGACGAAGAAACTAATACTACGGGTGTTATTTAGACGTGTGGTTTTCAATCTGGCAATACTTTTTTCGTAGTTGGTCTTTTTGACAGCTGTCACTTGATTTATGCTCAGTGAATAGACTTACTCCGGAACAACGTTTGGAAACCGTGCAAATTTATTACCATAATAATGGTAATAGTTGACAGCTGTCACTTGATTTATACTCAGTGAATAGACTTACTCCGGAACAACGTTTGGAAATCGTGCAAATTTATTATCATAATAATGGTTCAGTTCGGGCGACGCATAACGCGCTGCGTCCAACATTGGGCATAATCCCCAGCAGAGTCGGTAATTCGAACAACCTTTGATCGGTTTCGCACCACTCTAGTGGATAATGCGCATACTCAGAGACGCCGTACTGTGCGCACCGAAGACGCCATTGCTGCTGTGGAGCAGAGTGTCGAAGAAGACCCGAATGAGTCCATCTGCCATCGCGCGCAACAGTTGGAGCTGTGCCCATCCACTTTATGGAAGCTTTTACGGAAGGATCTTGGTTTGCGGGCTTACAAAATCCAACTCGTGCAAGAATGCCGAACGACCACCAAGCGCGTCGCGCGTTCGGTGAATGGGCCCAAAACGATATGGCTACCGATACTGATTTTCAAAAGAAAATGTTGTTCAGCATTGAAGCTCACTTTTGGATGAATAAGTATGTTAATAAACTAAATTCTCACATTTGTAGTAATGATAATCCACAAGCCATTGTTCAAACGCCGTTACATCCACAAAAAGTCACTGTTTGGTGTGCTCTATTGGCAGAGGAAATCATTGGTTCATATTTCTTAAAAAATGAAGCCGGCCATAATGTTACAGTCAATGGGGAACGATATAGAGCCATGATTAATGACTTTGTCTTGCCTGAATTGGAGGATATTGATGTGGACGACCTTTGGTGCCAACAAGACGGCGCTACATGACATACAGCCAACGAAACACTCAATTTATTGAAGGAATCTTTTGGTGGGCGCATTATCTAGCGTCGTGGGCCTGTGGCATTGCCTCCAAGATCGTGCGATTTAACACCGCTGGACTATTTTTGTGGGGTTATGTGAAGTATGTACCTAGTTTACGCAGATAAGCCCGAAATGATTAACTCCTTGGAAGAGAATACTCGGCGCGTTATTGCTGACATACAGCCCCAACTGCTGTAAAAAGTGATCGAAAATTGGGCCTCGCGGCTGGAATTTATTCATGCCAGCCGCGGCTGCCACTTGCTCGAAATCATTTTCAAAGCATAATGGCAAACCTTATAATAAAGTTAATTTCTTGGTCACAACATTAAATTATATGCGTTTTATTTCTTCTTGAAAGCCACACGTCTAAAAAAACACCCTTTATTTGTAAAATTGTGAAAGATTCTGGGTAGTAGTATAGAAGTTGGATATAATAAATATTTCACTAAATATTGACCCTTCGTGGGGGAGGTTCTAGAAGGAGTGGACCTACTTGGTCCACCTTTGATCTTAGCCTGAGATGGAAAACATATTAACACATACCAAATCGTGCGCACCAACAAGACAGACAGACTGACGGACATTGCACGAATGGCATAAAATGACCCAAAAAGGATTTCGGCAAAATATCCATGGGGTCTCTTAGGACACTCCATTGATGAGTTACACTTTTGGCCCGCAGCATCTGATATATTCTCTTGTTCACAATAGTGGGATATAACAATCGGATTATGTTGAAATTCTTCTGCTTCTACCAAAAGTTCTATAATTTCTACATTTATCCATAGATTTTTTTCGTTAAGATGCCAGCTTTAAAAACTGGAACAATTTTTTGGCGATTTTGTCTATTTTTTATGGTTCTTTCGTGCCAACAAAAAATAATTTTTTGTGAAAAAATCATATTATTTCTAAATGTTTTAACGACGGTTACTTAACTTCTGCTTCCACGTGAAAGAGCCGTTACTAAAGGTAAGTACACACGATTTGCAGATCGGACAATATTGGCGGAAAAATGCAACCCTGTGAATTTACAACCGGGTGAACACACAATTTTTCTTTTGCAACGTTAGCAAAAAAGTCATTGCGAGATAATTTGCAGAATGTTATACAGGGTTGCCCATATTCGACGGACCCATGTTTTTTTTGGGCCCATTCCAATCGACGAGGCTTGTCCGCAGGCAACAATCTTTGCGTCAATTGAATTTTGTACGGGAACAAATGCAAATCACCGCGAATAATCCGTTGTAAAGTGGACCGAGCCATGCCCAACTGCTGAGAACGGCGTTTTTGGGATGTTCTTGGGGACCTCTCAACACTGGCTCGTACGGCAGCGATATTCTCGGCCGATCGCCTTGGTCGACTTTTATTTGGCCTCTTCGGATTAGAAAGAGCCTCACCAGTCGAACATTTTTCGTATAAACGCTTAATGGTGTTCTTAGAAGGCGCACTTCTCACATTTTTTAATATTTTAAAAGCACGTTGAGTTTTCACAATTGACTTCTTCTGTTGAATGTAAATTTCAACTATTTCGCGTGGCGTGTATTGTTCCATGGTAAAAATCTGCTTGGACTGACGCTTCAAACGCGGTATGTCATTAAGCGATCTGACATCTCTGTCAAAAGTTATGGCGTTGCCAGATGGGTCCGTCGAATATGGGTGACCCTGTATGTGCAGAGTGTTATGCATGTGACAACGGCGCCATTGCCAGAAAAACATTTTATTGGCAATCCAGCATATAAATATTTACAAAATATATTGTAAATATGTACATATATGAAACTGTAATGTTTTCTTGCAATCGTCTGAACTGTCCATTCACCTTTGCCTAACAATCTGTCATTGTCCGTACAATGACAGCTTAGTATGTCCGATCTGACAATCGTCTATACTAAGCTTTACATATGTAGTCCTCATAATTTCCTTTAATTTAAAGTGTTTCTCGGCTTTATCGAGCTTATCCTTCAAAAACCTCCACCTCCAATTTTAAAGAATATTTAAAAAACTAAAAATTTGCCATACAATTTTTTTAATCTTTTTTCGTATTTAGTATACGTTATTACATCAGGAAGTGCTATGCACAGCCCTTCGACAAAAATGTTGCATAGTGTTAAAGTACGTTTAATTAGCTTCTCTTCTCGTTATGATAAAAATATTAATTTCCTTATTATTACACTCACGTGTCGAGAACAAAAAAAAAATAGATGAGTGTTTCCTGTTCTCTTGATAACATATCAACTTTTTCAGTTAATAATTTGAAAGTTTCTAAACTAAAATTAAAAACATGTAAGAAAGTTCAGTCGGGTAAACCAACTTACGAATACCCTCACATTCAGTCCCAAAAATATTAATACATTTATTTGTTTTTTGTTTTAATTAAATTATTGTCAATTTAAATTGCATTAATATAATTCATTTGTGTGGGAGGTACCAAAAGAGGCGTGCCAATGACGCCCATTATATAATAAGGGGTGATCCATTTCGAGGTTCCCTACTTTTTTAATGAAAAAAAATTCAAATTCAAATTGAATGGGGAATGTTTATTGTCATTTGAAAGAACATTCTTTGACATTTATTTTTTGAAGACTATCAAATCAAATGTTGGCCGCGGCTACGTCTCAGAAGGTCCATCCGTTGAGTCAAATTTTCGATGACTCGTTCGAGCATTTCGACTGGTAACTGGCGAATGACACGCGTGATGTTTTGCTCCAAGACCTGAATCGAAGCGGGGTTGTCCGCATAAACTTTAGACTATCCCCACAGGAAAAGTCTAACGGTGTGATATCACACGATCTTGGTGGCCAATCGACCGGCCCAAAACGTGAAACTGCTCACCGAAGTGTTCTCTCAATAAATCCATTGATTGATGCGATGTGTGGGAAGTGGCGCCGTCTTGTTGAAACCAAATGTCGCCGAGATCACAAGCTTCAATTTCAGGTATCAAATAGTCGGTTATTATAGCACGATAACGGTCGCCATTGACGGTTAAGTTCTCACCTGCATCATTTTTGAAGAAATATGGACCGATGATTCCGGTACGTCGGATCGGGAATCGGTCATTGCAAAAATATAGCTTTTATCGAGAGCTAAAATATTGCTCATGGGGTCAATGTCGTGGGTCGACTGGAAAGTTTTTTTTTTTATTAAAAAAATGGACTTAGCGCAATTGGCGAACGATTATTTTGATAATAAAACTGAATAATTTGTAAACGTTGTTCTGGCGTAAGTGTTTCCATGATGAAATGCCAATAACATGATAGCATGGCACGACTCACACGTGATCTGTCAAAAAAAGGCTATTGAAAAAGTATCTCTACATAGATCACACTGTATAATAGTTAAAATTGAATAGAAATTACGAAATTGTCTTGGTACGTTTATTATCGAAATTCTCTTGATTTGCTAACTCTGAACACTCTCGATTGATATCTTTATATATTTGGGAGTGCATTAAATACCCAAAAATGTAGTGCAATAATCAGAGAGGGACTATTATTAGTTTTTTTAGTGACGTTCGTAAATATTATAAATAAATTTACTTTCAATGACAAATTCTATTTGTTGTGAAATTTCTAAATTTTTAATTGCCAATAATTTTTTATTTTGTATAGATAAAGGTACACTATTATTCCTAATAGTGTTTTAAGTGTACTTCAGAGATTAATATTGTATTTGTGGTGGTACACACCTACATGCATTTATTTGTATACACACACATACTACATTTGAAATCTACCAACAAAGATTGGGTTTCGTAAACGTCTGTTGACTCATTTAAGAGAAACAAAAAACATACAAAAACAAATTTGAATCAACAAGTGGTTAATTATGTATACCAACTCTAATAACATTGTGCCGTATAGCTATAAGAAATCGTTCTTTTAAAACTCTGACTGTATCGTACTCTTTATATGTACGAGTATAATTGCGAGAGAAGAGTATGGCGTATGACGCGCTGACTTGATGCCGCTCTTGGACATATCTCTTTGCCTAAATTATCTACATTTAACAGGGTTGCCTTAGTAACTCAGTAGAATGTGGTGGAAAATTTTACGGACCCTATACGATTTATCGTTCAATTCCTGAATTGATTAAAGGTCAGAATTTGCACAAAAAAATGTGAAAATAATTTGCTTGCAGACAATACGCTTCAGTTATTCTACATCTTGCAAAAATGTTATAGAAACAAATACAAACCTTTAATCCCAAGAAAATATTAGCGAATTTATTAATGTTTTTGTTTTAATTAAATTATTATCAATTTAAATTGCGTTTAGTTTTTCAGGAGAGGAGATCAAAGTTGGATGCATTTTTTAAATTTTTGTGGAATTCCTTTGTAATGGAAATCGGATGACCTGTACTGTTTTATGAATAACTTTTGATTGGCTAGACGGATAAACACGAAATTTAGACTAAATTTAATTTGTAATATTAAGAAATTAAAAAGGCAATCTCCCTAAAAGCATGCTAAATCGACTTAGCATGTTTTAGAATGGAATTATCGATATATAGATTAAATAATAGCATTCAGTAGTGAAAATTGGCGCCGGAGTTGCAAATTTTCAAGGGACAAAATGTAGTCCTTATAAATAGAATTGATATGACATCGCATTGTATTATTATTTTATTATTCACAGGTACTTTACTAAATACACAAAAAACAATCTACATAAATTACAACTAAACTAGAAAAAGTCTCTATATCTAATAATATCGTAAATCATATAAATATTGCACATAGGTAGATATATATTTGTTAATACTTTAGACTAACACAAAAAATCTAAAAATATAATAAACAAAACAAATGCTTCTACTTAATTCGTAAACTCTAATGGCTTAAATTATAAACAACAACAAAAAAGGATAGTCTAAACTAAAATTGTAATGAATTGTCTTTCGTTTTATAATCTGCGGGTCGCTTAAATGACTGTTCCAAATTGTGCAGACGTTGTTCCAGATCATTCATGGAATTGCGTAAAATATGGCCACGCGCTCTCAGCGATATTCGCGGTGAGTTCTGCATCAAATCATCTTTGACGCCCGAAAAGGAGTGGCGCACACACGAGGAGCGCTTCTCAAATTGGGCATTCTGATAGAGCTCCTGATGCAGTTGTTGGTGCTGCTGATGCTGCTGTTGCTGGAGGTGATGATCGCACAGGGAGCGACAATTGGTCACCACTAGAGCATCATCATTCTGTAAAGAATCTTCATAATTATCACTGGAAGAAAAAAAGAAGGCAATGGAAAGAATGGCTGATGATGAATGATCAAATGTTAATTTTGTTACGTGTTAAATTCAATTAAATATTATGAATGATTTGTGATTAGAAACTATATTTTTTTAATTGGTTTTAATAAAAAATATTGTTGTCAATATCCACCCCACTTCTATTACTATTAAAAATCTGTTATATAAATTTAAAAATTAAGAGTCTGCAATTTTCAATGAAATCAATAAATGCCACATAAAGTGGGATTTACATTATCTGTCACAATACCGTAAATTACATCCCTAGTTGGTTGGTGAAAACGAGGATCGTACGATCAAACGTAATTTATATGTATAAAATCTAACGAAAAAACGTGGCAAGACTGAAATCAACATATATCAACATACGTGAAATCAACATATCCCACATATGACGGGGATAACACTGTTCGCCGCAATTGTGTGATCTATTGAAAAGTATATCCCTGGCCGACTAGTCGCTTGGTGTAAATCAGGATCGAACGATTTCGACAAGTCAGAGAGAATCAAATGCAACATCTATCTCAAAAACTACATATTTCGATATAGCTTTTTAAAAATGTTAATTTCCACAAAGATTTTTGGAACATTTTAACCTGATTTTATCACAAAAACTACGAAATTCATTATGATTTAATCTCTAGATGGCATTTTATACTTAAATAATACCCTGTACCACAGTGTGGTGTAGGGCATAAAAACGATTGGATGAAAAATACAGCTTCTACAGGAGTAAAGAGCAAAATCGGATGAAACATATATATGGATGCTATAGCTAAATCTTAACCGATTTTCTTCAAATTCGGCAACGTTAGTCCATGGATCAAGAAACTCTACCATTCTAAATATCAAAACGATTGGATGTAAACTACAGCATCTATAGGACTAAAGGGTCAAATCGGACGAAAGATATGTATGGGAGCTATATCTAAATATTAACCGATTTTCTTCAAATTCGGCAATGTTGGTTCATGGATCAAGAAACTCTACCATTCTAAATTTCAAAACGATTGGATGTAAAATACTGCTTCTATAGAACTAAAGAGCAAAATCGGACGAAACATATATATGGGAGCTATAGCTAAATCTTAACCGATTTCAACCAAATTCAATAAGGATCTTTACAGCTGCGAAATACTCTAAACTGCAAAATTTCAGATCGGAGTGAAATTGCGACCTGTAGTCGACGAACAACTTTAAATGACAGACATGGACGGACAGACATGGTTAAATCGACTCAGCTAGTGATTCTGAGTCGATCGGTATACTTTAAGGTGGGTCTAGCTGTGTTATTTTCAGGTGTTACAAACATCTGCCGTGAAACAAACTTATAATACCCTGTACCACAGTGTGGTGTAGGGTATAAATATGAAGTCCATTGTACATAATTAAATCTCTTTATGAGAGAGTAGCATATTTGGTCGATTTTTGATACATATTTCGAAAGAAGTTGTTTAAAAGTGCGAATTTTCACAATTCGATTTTAATTAATGTTTTGAAGATATTTTTGCGTATTTGGTCCCACCCATTTAAACCGATTTAACCACAACATTAAGAAATCTATTATACTTTAATCTCTAGATAAATGTAATATATTTGTTCCCTCTTTGGTACGTATTTCGAACAACTTTCTTAAAAGGGCGAATTTTCACAATCCGTTTTTGATGTATTGGCGTTATTTGCCATATTAAGACCGATTTTTGATACCTTTTTGGAATGTATTTCAAATTAACTTTCTAAAAAGTGCAAGTTTCCACAATCCGTTATTATTGGATGTTTTAAAGACATTGGACACATTTGGACCTTTTAAAACGTTTTTACCACGAAAAATACAAAATCCATGATAATATAATCTCTAGACAAGATTACTACTTATATTTGGTCCATATTTGATTTTTTTTCACTCAAATGTACGTATTTCGAAAGAAGTTCCCAAAAGTGAAAATTTCAAAAATCTATTATAATTTCATGGTTTGAAGATATTTGCCCTATTTGAACCGTCTTAACCCGATTTTACCACAAGAGAACGAAACCCATTATCATTAAATCTCTAAAGGAGAATACCACATTTTGCCACTCTTTGTCCTTTTACTCAAAATGAACGCATTTCGAAAGAACTTTCTTAAAATCGCGAATTTCCACAAATCGATTTTATTTGAAGTTTTTAAGATATTTGCCATGTTTGAACTCTTAAACCCGATTTTACTATAAAAAGTACGAAATCCATTATAAATAAATCTCTATACTAGTGTACGATAGAGTACCCTATTTGGTACGTATTTCGAAACAACTTTCTTAACATAGCGAATTTCCACAATCCATTATTATGTATTTGATATTTTGAAGTTATTTGCGATGTAAGGACCCTTTTGACACGATTTCACAACATACGGTACGAAAGTCAATATAATTTAATGGACGAGACTTTCACATTTGGTACCTCTTTGACACCTTTTACTCAAAAAGTATTATTCCTACAAAACTGTCTTAAAAGTCAGAATTTCAACAATCCGTTATTATATGATATTTGGAACGTATTTGTCATATTTGAACCTTTTAACTCGATATTACCAAAAAAAGTACGAAATGCATTGTGATTTAGTATCTAGATGAGTACCGTACGATTTAATCTCTTTTTACTCAAAATGTACGAATCCCCAAATAATAGTGCAAATTTGACCCTTTTCACCCAATTTTATCACAAAAGTACGGGTAATTCCAAAGGAGACCGACCGACTCTGTATTTTTATGAATTAAGATTTGTGAAATATTGCGCACGTATAGTGCAAGACAATGCGGAACTATGGCCTTTTACCGTTTGTCCAAATTCATAGCGGTTTAGATGTTATAGAATGTAAAATTTGGTCATCTGCAACATTTTTTAAAAATTTAGCTATTTGGAAGCCGACGTAACTTTTGAACGGAATAATAGATTTAAATGATATAAGTATCATTTGAATTATTTTAACATCCTCTCTAACAATTACAAACGAAGTGATACATTTTTGTGTATTATGGACATTAAAAAAATGTCATTAATCCTTATCCTGAAAAGCATACATTTCAAATTTTATTTTTAAGAACTAGCTGAGCCCGGTGCGCTTCGCTGCCCATGTCAAAATTCGCGCTGTAGAAACTGTATTTTATATCCGATCAGTACGAAATTCGGCAGAAAGAGGTTTGTTATTACATGAAGGAATACTGCCAAATTCGGAGAAAATCGGTTCAGATTTAGATATAGTCCCCATATATATGTTACCCCCGATTTGAAATTCAAGCGCTGTAGAAACTGTATTTTATATCCGATCAGTAAGAAATTCGGCAGAAAGAGGTTTCTTATTACATGAAGGAATGCCGCAAAATTCGGAGAAAATCAGTTCAGATTTAGATATAGCCCCCATATATATATGTTACCCCCAACTTGACATGTAAGCGCTGTAGAGACTGTGTTTTATATCCGATCAGTACGAAATTCGACAGAAACAGGTTTCTATTTTACATGAATGAGTATTCTAGGAAAATCGATTCAGATTTATATATAACCTCCATATATATGTTCCTCCAGATTTGGTTACAAAGCGCTATAGAAGTTGTACTTTACTTCCGATCATTACAAAGTTCTCCAGAAAGATTTTTCTCAATTTAGGAACGAATATTGCTTAATTTTGCGATTATCGGTTCAAAATACTTTTACCAATTATTCCAAATTATTATCGCAATGACCCTTATCGCATTGTTAGGGAGGTGTAGGGTATTATATAGTCGGCCCCGCCCGACTTTCTGCCTTTCCTTACTGGTATTAGTAATAAATTCACTGAATGAAAAACTACCGAATTCAGTGGAAAGTCCAGAAAATAGAAATGTATACTTATAAAATTTCCAAATTCTTGTTTCATTGACATTGCATCACATTATCATATTGCGATTGTATTGGAGTGAGCAGCTGTAATTATCGCATACCGAGCATTTTTGTTCATGTATTTCCTATATAATACTTGCAAGATATATCAAAATATGGGCTGGGCCACGCCCACTGGTCCTATTCCGCCCATTTGAAAGCCAATCATGTAGACTGCTACCAGATACATATACGCAAAATTTCAACACTCTCGCTAACAAAATGAGCAAGATAATTCAATTTCAAAATTTGGCTTATATGGGCGGTGGCCCGCCCATTGGTCAGATCCCGCCAATTTTTGGACCAATCACGTGGACTGTCACCAGATACATATCTACAACATGACAGCACTCTAGATAAAAAATTGTGCAAGTTATATCAATTTCAAAATTTGGCTTATAAGGGCGGGGCCACGCCCATTGGTCCGATCCCGCCCATTTTCTGACCAATTACGTAGAATGCCACCAGATACATATACACAACATTGCAGCACTCCCGATAGCAAATTGTGCAAGATACAAAAATTTCAAAATTTGGTCATTGTGGGCGGGGCCACGCCTATAGGTCCGAACCCGCCCATTTTTGGACCAATCACGTAGATCGCCAACGGATATATATACACAAAATTCCAGGTCTCTCGCTAACAAATTGTGCAAGATATCACATTTTTTAAATTTGGCTTATATGGGCGGTGCCACGCCCATTGGTTCGATCCCGCCCGTTTTTGGATCAATCACGTAGACTGCCACCGTTTACATATACACAAAATTCCAGCACTCTCGCTAACAAATTGTGCAAAATATCTCAATTTCAAAATTTGGCTTATATGGGCGGGGCCACGCCCATTGGTCCGGTCCCGCCCATTTTTTCACCAATTACGTAGAATGCCACCAGATACATATACGCAACATTGCAGCACTCCCGCTAGCAAATTGTGCAAGATATCAAAATTTTGTCTATGTGGGCGGGGCCACGCCCTTTGGTCCGATCCCGCCCATTTTTGGACCAATCACGTAGACTGCCACCGTTTACATATACACAAAATTCCAGCACTCTCGCTAACAAATTGTGCAAAATATCTCAATTTCAAAATTTGGCTTATATGGGCGGGGCCACGCCCATTGGTCCGATTCCGCCCATTTTTGGAAAATTCACATAATCTGCCATTAAATGCATACAAACAAAATTTCAGCACTATACCTATAATAGGAGCAGAAATATCGGATTTTTAACCTGCGATTTGTATGGGAGGTACCACGCCCCTTTGTCCAATTAATTTTTTTTTCTATATAAACCATCTCGTGAAAATTTAGAATCGAATAAAAAAAAATCATCCAAATCGCTCCAGCCGTTCTGACGTGATGCCATTACACAGATGGACCGTTTCATTTTTATATATATAGATTACTCAAATATTTTCTCACCAAAAGTAAAAAATAAAACATGGGTTCTGCATGGTGTAAAAAAATATGAATTAATTAATGTCCGTCCGTCACAAAAAATATTCGTAAATTTATTTATCCTGAAATTGGCAGGCTTTTTCGTTACGAAGTCCCGTCTGCCAGATATAGCCACTGCTTCTCTCCAGGAATTCGATTAACAAAGGAAACGCATATTGGAGAGCCTGAAGTCGATTGAAGCAAATCACAACATTTGGATTGTTATACCATCCCCAGAGTTTCCTTCAGTAGGAGGGATTTGGTGGCACGAAGACCCTTCTTCCAGATGTGACTACTGAGGCTGTCCAGAAATTCGCCTATAAAAATATGATGGACCCTACCTAGAGCTTCTCTTAGACTGCGGGCTTTGTCTGAAGCCCCATTTTCCAAATGCGACCATTGCTCTTCTCCAGCTATTCGCATATGTGGATCTAAGACCCTTCCTAGAGCTTCTTTCAGTACGACGACTTATATCTACAAAGCAAATCTCTTCTTTCAGATGTGGCCACTGGCCCTCTTCCGAAATTCGCATCAAAAGGGACCATATTTTTGGATACATAGATTCTCCTTAGTGATCCTCTCAGTATGCGGGCTTTGTCGGTACGAAGTCCCGTCTTTCAGATGTGGTCACTATCCTTTTCCAAAAGGATATTTGGGAGCCTACAATTTATTTGATCAAAGTGCTGTATATTAATCGATAGAGCCTCCATGTAGCTTCTTTCAGTATGACAGGTTTTCGGTACGAAGTTCCATCATCGAGATGCGGCTACTGCTTCTTTCCAAAATTTCGTATCAAAGGGCCATATTTGGAAAGCGATATATATGGATCTGTAGGCCCTCCATAGCTTCTTTCTGGTTGCGTGATTTGTCAAATATGAAGCCCCGTCTTCCAGATGCGACCATTGGTCCTCACCAGAAGTTCGTATCAAAAAGGTGCATATTTGGAATGCGCTATATGAATATGGATCGATAGGCATTTCCTACAACTGCTTTCAGTATGACGGTTATGTATTTTCATCCGAAATCTTCATGTTAAGGAATTCATGGTAGACCAGATCCAGGGGCTTTAAAAAAAATTGGTCATGATTTCTTCAGGTCGCACTTAACCTTGCTCTAATTTTCGAGAAAATTATTTATTCCTCAAATACCAATTGGTATTTGAAGTTATGCATAATGCCGTCTCGGTGGATTAAAACATGGTGCGCCAACTCACAATGGGGACGCTTCGATGCAAAGGCTACCGCCTCTTTAGAATTTCCAAGGAAATCCCTAAGGACGTGGTAGCTACCCACAGGGACTCCGTGGTCTATTCTGAAGGTACCAATTCGAAGCATAGCTGTAGGGTAGGAGAGTACATTTCAACTCTGGGTATGGCTTCGAGGACTCTGCTATTTATTCTAAGGGTCATAACGCCCAGGTTGTTAGGCAACTCAACCTGGATCAAGCGCACTACGCGCGATTTTGCGTTTGAACCACAATCACCACGAATCTCCCCAAAGTTACAACCGGGATTATATGCGTTCCTGATCAACCTGGTACAAGTACCTGTTTGGAGTTCGTAGGTGAAACTATTTCCTGTTTTTGTTAAACGGAGACTTAGACAATCAGATGAGTTGCTTCTGTGGGTGAGAAGAGAAGATTTCTTCTTAAGATTATTTCGATCTTAAGATAATTTCAGTCAGCGGAAAATATATTCTATATATTACTCAAATGTTGCGCCTTTAGTACCCGGTACAAAAAATGACCTTCTATTACTCTTAAATTCAATGAAGCCGATACATAATATATATAAAACAAATTAGTATTACTTATTGCATTCTTTAAACTTGGTATTGACTACATTTTCATCATTTCTAGAGGTCAGTAAGTTATGAATTAGAAGTTTACTCACTAGATCGATTATATAATGTGTACATGCTATCTTATTTTTGACTTCAATACACAAAACTACGGTTATCAAATGAACTACAGGTACTTACCTAGAATCTGTATTATTCAGATCCAGTTTAGAGCCGCTCGTCTTATTCTGTTTCAAATCCATGTGTTCCTTAGCATGACGCGGACACAGAGATTTGTGTGTTGTCTTTCGCGTTTGCTGTGAATCAAATGAATCGGGAGAAGTTTCATACAATTCGCGACTACTTACAAAGTCAACGCCGGAATCTTGACCACTCGAATGCAGCGAGAACATGGAAGTCTCAAAGGAATGGGGTGAACTGCAAAAAAGATAGAACGATTATAAATAGTAGGATGAGTTATGTTCTCAGTAGCCCTGAATATCGAGTTCTGACAAACTTACATATTTATATTATTCACGGGCTGACAGGCATTGTACTTCAGCACAAATGGTGAGGAAGGCGACGGCGGTGCAGTCTCATCTTCGGCATTTCTTAAGGCAATTGATTTAACTACCGATTTGGGCAGAGGAACATCGATGTACTCCCGAGGAGGACGTGGCCTACAATGTTAAGGCATTTTTATGAAATAAAAAAAGTAGCGTTAATAATTAGAAAAAATCTTATACTCACTCATTGTTGAGATGCTGATGATGATGCTGCACTTGCGGCAAATACTGATGTGGCTGCTGCTGTGATTGCTGCTGTTGCGACTGCAACTGCTGATGCTGGTGCTGATGCTGATGAATATGTGAGTGTGAATGGGAATGATGGAAATGTTGATGCTGATGTGGGCTACTTGCTGACGGCGTATGAGCTACATTTTGCTGTACGTTTTGAGATTTCTGCTGCTGCCATTCCGGTTGTTGCTGCTGATGTTGCAGTTTTTGTGTCGCAATAGCTGTCGATTGTGTCTTCGCCGAAGAACATAAAGATTCTGATGAAGACAAAAGAAAAGAAGAACATGTTCAGAAAATATTAGCTACACTGGTTTGATAGGTAATACGAGTTGCATCTTTTAATTCCGCAAAAGCATAAAAACGTCTGTGTTTATTAATGCCCTGTATTTATGAGTTTAAAAAAGTCTATAGAAACGAAAATGTTTAAAAAGAATTATTATATTCATAATATATCATATACTCGTACATATATAGCATGTGACATTTTCACTGGATCTAATGGTGTTTTCAATTCTGAAAAAAATTTTGGCCCGTCGACGTGAAATTCTGAAAAATATTTGCCCTTTTTTGGTGAAACTGATGTTGTCCCTCGAATTAAATTCCAAAATGTGGCATAAAAGTCCAGTTATCGTGAAAAGGGCAACGAAAATGTTGCACTTTTTTGCAGAAAAGAAATCGTCATAAAAAACAATGTTATTAAAACGCACTTTCATTCTGTATAATATAAATAATTTAAATAAATAATAATTTAAATCAATATAAATAATCTCCGACCTCAAACGAAGAGTTTTATTCACAAATAGTGTGAAAGAGAACTACAGCGAATAGCTAAGGCAGTTTTCAGAGTTAAAGTTTCCAGTTGCAGAGCTGAGTTGATTAGGAGAAATATTTTCTCCAGATATTTATCAGCCATGAAAAATGTTTACCAAAGTTTTGCCTAACTTTTACGATTTCTCTGAGATATTTCTAACCTATAGCTTCAATACTTTGGCATTGACGATC
Organism: Eudasyphora cyanicolor; assembly: GCA_963930755.1. NCBI lineage: Eukaryota > Metazoa > Arthropoda > Insecta > Diptera > Muscidae > Eudasyphora > Eudasyphora cyanicolor. The sequence continues at coordinate 314,461,158 of OZ005734.1, forward strand.
AATTTTTTATTAATACATTCAAAAATAGAATAGAATTATTTGACCAAGCAATTTTAGCCAAACTGTTGACGAATGATAGCTTTGCCAGAGTAAAAACCGACAATATTTCAGTATACACTTGTTACGCGTCTCTAAATATAATAGATAATTTAGTGAGACCTGCAAGCATTCAAAACAAGACCAAAGTTGTTCGCAGTACTATTCACAAAACAGTCTGAAATGTGTATTTTCTATCAAGAATTGAAAAAATACCAGGAGCCCCTAAATCATATATACCAATATGTTTCCTAGATAGTATTGGAAATGTTTGGATAGAGCAATACATAACAGGATCTCAGCCGCCGTAGAGGAGTTAGACGGAATCTATCGCCATATGAACAGTAGATTCCATCAACCTTGTAATGAAAATGGCCAGAGGCAAAGGCAATGTAAGGAAACACTGTGCTGTCATAACGCTGAATATAAAAAAATGCTTCCAATTAAGCTGAATGAAAACAATATTGTCATTACTGCGATGTTAAATGTCCCTGAGTACACAGTAAATTTAATTTTTCCAATCACACTCTCTAGTACGACACCTATACGAGTATAAGTATGGATACACACAAAATTAAGTCAGATTTCCCTAGGACTCACTTCTACAGTCTTTGCTAACAATTCTTCCTAAAAAACGTTTAAAACTCATTTTAAATATGTTGCCTACACCCGCTTGTACTGTTGATTTTTTAATGCTCAGAATCGAAAACATAATAGCAAAAAGCCAACCTTTTAACTCACTTTAAACAAAGTATACTTCAAGGCATCACCTAAATAAATCATCTGTCCAAACTTCATTAGAAACAAATGCAATGACATCACGAAAATGCTCACGCGGGTATTTAGGTTATTCACTTGGCGCTGAAATATGTTTGATTTAATACAGGGCAGAAAATGTAGTTCGTGCTGAACACACACTTATGAAGATTCCACACCTCCAGAGCAGAAACAACCAACTTCACTCTGATGTAGTATAATATTTTGTTGATTATTAACGAGAGTACACATATTTTTGGAGATATGACCATTTAAAGTTTTTCTGTGAAATCCTATAAATCATCATCGAGATATACGAGTAGACATTTTTCTTCAAAAATTCAATATTTTGGGGATTACAAAGTATATTCCAGTTCGCACTTAAACCTTATCGAAGAATCTTCAATATTTTGTGTAATCACAAATTATTGTGCCATTTCTCTCTGGGATTCATAATTTAGAAGATATAGCCATTTAAAGTTGTGTAAATGCATTTATTAATTTATAAGTAGAATTAAAGTAAAGAATGAAATATGCCACGAGACGATGGATTGGAACGCCTAGGGTACTAGAGGTCGCGACAGACCCAAAACAACGTGGAGACAGCCCGTTTTCAAGGAGACAAACAAACACATCAATGAACTTAAAGGAATAGCAATGGACCGAAACCAATGGAGTTTCTATGTAGACAGCCTATGTTCCTGAAGGAATATTCTGCATGTATATATCGATAACTCCATTCTAAAACAGCTAAGTTGACTTAGCATGGTTTTAGGGAGATTGCATTTTTATTTCTAAATATTTCAAATTATATTCAGTCAAAATTTGGTGTTTGTCCGTCAGCCCAATCAGAAGTTATTCACAAAACAGTACAGGTCATTCGATTTTCATCATAAAGGAATTCCACACAAATTTAAAAAAAAATCATTAAACTTTAAACGCCTCTCCTGAAAAACTAACTTTTTTGCACTACACATAGTTTAGAATTTTATTGTCAAATAAAGGTGCTGTGAATAAAAAAATACTGTAACAAGAAAAGTGTTTTTGTGGATCAATAAATGCTGTACTAATCATACAATTGTTTCGCATATTTTTTGTGAAGTACTTGTTAGTGTTCACTTGATTCATACATAAATATTTGTATGGAAATTGTAAAAGGCTGATCTTGAGAAGTGCAATTCGAAGGTCGCTCTCAGGGCATCCTTACCCGTTTAAGGGGAAATATGTTAAGGGAAAGTATGTCTTTTATTTTACCTTAAATGGTCAAGGATGCCCTGAGGCAGCCTCTATTTAGCACTAAACGGTCTAGGAAGCCCCGAGGCAGCCTTTTATTTTACCTTAAATGATCAAGGATGCCCTGAGGCAGACTTTCGTATTTTCCACCTAGTGGTTGAATAATCTAAAATTTTTAGAGTTTGAATTCTCAACTTAATCAGAAAAAAAATTGAGCTCTGATCGTTAGAGGTTTAATATAACTATGCAACAAAATTATTGTCAAAGGGCTGTGCATAGCATTTTCTTGTGTGATGAGAGTATGGAGCCCTGAAACGAAAAAATATTAAAAAAAAATTTATGGTAATTTTTCTTTAAAATTGCCATTTTCTTGGAAGGTATATAGGCTCGATAAAGCCGTAATATATTTCAAATCAAAGGAAATTATGAGGACTGCGATTATTCATAATGACACTTTCAAGAGGAAACAGAAGTGTGTTAGCTGTCCTTCAAACTATTAGAAAAAATTTAATTTTTCTATATAAATCGTTTTATGTTGGCGCGAAAAAAACCACAAAAAATAGAAAAAATCGCAAAAAATAGTTTGTTCCAATTTTTGAAAGCTGCATCCTAACGAAGAAAAAATGTCTATTTAAAGAAAAGGATACATGTAGAAATTATAGCACATTTGGTAGAAATAAGAGAATTTCAACATAATCTGTTTTTTTTTACAAGGATATAAATCAGATGCAGAGGGCCAAAAGTGTAACACATCGATGGATTGACCAAGAATATTTGGCGGAAATCCTTTTGGGCCATTTCAAGTCATTTGCGCAATCTCCGTCAGCATGTCCGTCTGTCTGCTTGCTGCGCACGATAACTTTCGGCCGGATTAACCGATTGACATCAAATTTGGTGTGTATCAATATTTTTTCTACCTCAGGCTAAGGTCAAAGATAGATTATGTTGGTCCACTCCTTTGAGTACCTCCCCCTCGAAGGGTAACAATTTTGTGAAATATTGATAATCTCATAACTTATATGTATACTACTTATTGTCCCGAAAATAATGGGCGTTATTGCCACGCCCTTTTTGGTACCTCCCATACAAACGGTCCATTTTGAACAAAAAGGTAACGGCTTATAGCTTTGATTCATGTACAGGGTTGTCCATATTCGACGGACCCATCTGGCAACGCCATAACTTTTGACAGAGATGTCAGATCGCTTAATGACATACCGCGTTTGAAGCGTCAGTCCAAGCAGATTTTTACCATGGAACAATACACGCCACGCGACCGCTCTGAAATAGTTGAAATTTACATTCAACAGAAGAAGTCAAGTCAACGTGCTTTTAAAATATTAAAAAATGTGAGAAGTGCGCCTTCTAAGAACACCATTAAGCGTTTATACGAAAAATTTTCGACTGGTGAGGCTCTTTCTAATCCGAAGAGGCCAAATAAAAGTCGACCAAGGCGATCGGCCGAGAATATCGCTGCCGTACGAGCCAGTGTTGAGAGGTCCCCAAGAACATCCCAAAAACGCCGTTCTCAGCAGTTGGGCATGGCTCGGTCCACTTTACAACGGATTATTCGCGTTGATTTGCATTTGTTCCCGTACAAAATTCAATTGACGCAAAGATTGTTGCCTGCGGACAAGCCTCGTCGATTGGAATGGGCCCAACGAGTCCGTGGGTCCGTCGAATATGGGCAACCCTACAGGGTACAGGGTTTTCCAACCAGAGGTGTTATTTTGAATAACCCGGTATTTCAGTAGCTGTCACTTTTGAAGCTTTTATTCTTTGACATTTGACAAGTAGAAACTACGCCATTACTAACCAGTAAGGAAAGGCTAAAGTCGGGCGGGGCCGACTATATAATACCCTACACCACTCTCGTAATATTGAATAACTCTGAAATATAAATTTTGTAATTCATGTACAAATTGTTTACATAAATTTACTTTTGTTACATTTTATACTATAATATATATATATACTATAATACCCTGTACCACAGTGTGGTGTAGGGTATAAAAACGATTGGATGTAAACTACAGCTTCTATAGAACTAAAGGGCAAAATCGGACGAAACATATATATGGGAGCTATAGCTAAATCTTAACCGATATTATTCAAATTCGGCAATGTTGGTTCATGGATCAAGAAACTCTACCATTCTAAATTTCAAAATAATTGGATGTAAAATACAGCTTCTACAGGACTAAAGAGCAAAATCGGACGAAACATATATATGGGAGCTATAGCTAAATCTTAACCGATTTTCTTCAAATTCAGCAATGTTGGTTCATGGATCAAGAAACTCTACCATTCTAAATTTCAAAACGATTGGATGTAAAATACGGCTTCTATAGGACTATAGGGCCAAATCGGACGAAAGATATATATGGGAGCTATATCTACATCTGAACCGATTTTCTTAAAATTCGGTAGTGTTGGTTCACGGATCAAGAAACTCTACCGTTCTAAATTTCAAAACGATTGGATGTAAAATACAGCTTCTATATGTCTAAAGTGCCAAATCGGACGAAAGATATATATGGGAGCTATATCTAAATCTGAACCAATTTCAACCATATTCAATAGGGATCTTAACAGCTGCGAAATACTCTAAACTGCAAAACTTCAGAACGATCGGAGTGAAATTGCGACCTGTAGTCGACGAACAACTTTACATGGACAGGCGGACGTTAAATCGACTCAGCTAGTGATTCTGAGTCGATCGGTATACTTTAAGGTGGGTATAGCTTTGTTATTATTAGGTGTTACAAACATCTGCCGTGAAACAAACTTATAATACCCTGTACCACAGTGTGGTGTAGGGTATAAATATGGCACGATACACGATTCAACAACGCATTGAAATTATTAAAATTCACTACAACAAGTAAGAAAGTTTCAGTCGGGTAAACCGACTAAGGTATACCCTCACTTTGTGAGTAATGTAATATTGAATATTACTCGAATTATTCTGTCAATTTGTGTGGGAGGTACCAGAAGGGGTTTATCAAATACACCTTTTTTTTGCTGAACATTAGATACTTTAAATTCATTGCACTGTGCCGACTTATAAGCATTTATGTGCACTGGTATAAACGTTATGAGACATTAAATTGTGGTATGATTTGGGCATTTTGTGTGGGAGGTACAAAGAGGGGCGTGGCAATAACGCCCATTTTTCACAGGACTATAGACACTATAAAAACATTACACTGTACAAAATATCAAGTATTTTTATACACTGGTTTTAATTTTATAAGCTGTTAACTTTTGGTGCAAAATGGTACCTTTGTGTGGGAGGTACCAAAAGGGGCGTGACAACAACACCCATTTTCCCTGGACTGTAGGCAATATAAAAGCATAATACTGTACAAAATTTCAAGTAGTTTTATACACTGTTATTAATGTTATAAGCTGTTAACTTTTGGTGCAAAATGCTGCATTTGTGTGGGAGGTACCAAAAGGGACGTGGCGACTTCGCCCATTTTTCTCGAGTTGATAGCGACTAATAAGCTAATACTATGTGTGGAATTTCAAAAGATTCGAATAAGTAGTATAGCAGTTATTAAAGAACCACAACATTTTAACCCTTTGTGGGGGAGGTACTAGAAGGAGTGGACCAATATGGCCCATCTTCGAACTTAGCCGGAGATAGAAAAAAATATTACCACATACCAAATTTGAGGTCAATCGGTTACTCCTTTCGAGAGTTATCGTGCGCACCAGCCAGCAGACAGACAGACAGACAGACAGACAGACAGACAGACGGACGGACATTGCTCTTTCGACTTAAAATTACCCAAAACGGATTTCCTCCGAACATACTTGGGGTCTTAGGTCACTCCTTCGACGTGTTACACTTTTTTCCGTAGTAAATGATATATACCCTCGTCACACTAAAGTGAGGGTATAAAAATGGTGAAAATCTTGCAGTCACAGTTCGCAAAACTAAAGCACTTTTGGGTCGTCGTAAAGCACCTTGTCGGACAGCAATACAGAAATTGGTGGACAAAACTCGAGCTGTTGGGACAAGTTACTGATGTGAAGAATAAAACCCATGCACGTCGCTCAAGAACAACTGAGAATATTGCTGCTGTAGCCCAAAGTGTTGAAGAAAACCCACAAGAACTCAAGTCGGCCGACCATCAACAACGTCGTGTCTTTGCTGATTCGGTCCTTGAAATGCATGAAAATGATACGGAATTCCATCGAAAAATCATCTTGATGAGGACCATTTGCACCTCGGTGACTACGTCAACAAGCAAAATTGTCGCATCTGGGGCTCGGAAAACCCAAGAGTTATTGTTGATAAGCCTCTCCATCCTCAACGTGTGACTGTTTGGTGCGGTTTATGGTCCGGCGGGGTCATTGGACCTTACTTTTTCGAAAATGAGGTTGGATCAACAGTTACGGTGATTGGATTGCGCTGTCGAGAGATGATTAATGATTTTTTTATGGTCATAGTTGGATGGTATTGATCTGGACAACGGCTACTTTCAACAAGACGGCGCTACGTGCCACACAAGCAACGAAACCATTGCTCTGTTACGGGAAAAGTTTCCGGACCGTGTTATCTCTCGAAGAGGTGATCAAAATTGGCCACCGAGATCTTGTGATTTAACACCTTGCGACTTCTTCCTTTGGGGTCACGTGAAAGATAAGGTCTACGCCAACAGCCCAGCGTCGATTCAAGACCTCAATGATAGAATTTGTGAGGCTAACGAGAACATAGGGCAGCCACTTTGCGATTTGGTTATCGAAAATTTCGTGAAAAGGATATGGTCCTGTAAGCGTGGTCTTGGTGATCATTTGGCTGATGTTGTTTTTCATTATTAACGGCATACCTTCCTCTTTATTATGAAATAAACATCCGATTATTTACCTCAAAAAATTGCATTTGTCTTTGAATACCAAAATAACACCTCTTGTTGGAAATCCCTTTACATACAAACACTTGAAATTTTGTACAGTGTAATGTTATTATAGTACACACATTATATTACAAAATGAGCGTTATTGCCCCGCCCCTTTTGCTACCTTGCAAACAAAATTGCCAAAATAAAAAATATAAACAATAATTTTGTGGAATTTCCCTATTTTTACAATATGGATCATAATTTATACGTTTATCAATAGATATTTTGCAGATATGCATTGTTTTCTTAGTTAGAATGATAGCTTTCAAGAAATGGAACAAACAATATTTTTGTAAACTTTTTCTATTGTTTATGGATTGTAGCAAAAAATGATTTTTTTGAAAAAAAAAAAAATCTAATTGTTTTAACGACAGATGCTAAACTTCCGTTTCTACGTGAAACTGAAGAATTTCTAGCCCTTATAATTTCTTTTAATTTAAATAGTATTCCGGATTTATCGAGCTTATACTTCAAAAAGTATGGTTCAAATACTAAAGGCAACATCCATGAAAACTGGAATTTTAGAAAACAAAAAAATTTTAAATAAACTTTACCATAAAAATGTTCTGTTTTTGCTTCATACATAGTATGCCTCTATCTATTGAAAAAAAGATTTTTAGGTCTCGGACACAAAACATTTATTTTTTGTTGCATTGTGTATCACGCAGATTCCCTCTAGGATTCATAATTTAGATGATATAACCATTTAAAGTTTTGTGAATGAATTTATGAATTGATAAAGAAATGGGATGAATTGAATTAATAATACAGTACAGCATTTTTTAGCTCATTGATTTGGGAATCAATTCTGAGAATTGGACGTGAAAGTATAAATATAATGAGAAGCTTGACATAGGATTACACTGAAAATATTGACTTGGGACACAATTCTGAGAATTGGACCTGAAAGTAGCCTCAAAAAAAGAATAATTTACTAATTTAATGGCCATACGAATTTAGTACCCGAAAAAAGTGCATACAGTGCCTTAAAAATCGCAAAAATTTCCTATTATGTTTTATAACGCTCTGTTTTATACGTATACGTATTATAGTATTTTACTGACGGCTATTTTATGACTTTGAGGGCATTTTTGTGAATTTAAGGCACTGGATGCACTATTTTCGTGTAGGTTTGTTCCGCATTTTTTTCTCCTCTTCAATATCTACAACTTTGACACAAGAGAGAAAAAGTGCACCTTGAGCAAAAAAATCGTATGGCCATTAAATTATTAATTGAGCCAACTTGACTAAACGAATAATGCAGAAGTTCTTATTTTTTTGGGATACTTTCACGTCCAATTCTCAGAATTGAGTCCCAAAATCATGTGTTGTACTGTGTAAGTTACGTGTTTTTTGTTTTGTAAAAATGTTTAAATAACAAAAGAACATATGTATAAATCCTGTGAGGGCAATGCTCTATCGGGTTTATGCTTCACATAAATATGGTCCTAACACTATAGGTACCTTCCTCGAAAATTGGATGTTTTGAAAAAATTTAAAAAAAGCTTTACCATAAACATTTTTTGTTTTGGTTTCATAGACTAGTATGGCTTAATATACACAAAAAAAGTTTAGGTTTCGGACACAAAAAAATTTTTTATACCCTACACCACACTGTGGTACAGGGTATTATAAGTTTGTTTCACGGCAGATGTTTGTAACACCTGAAAATAACACAGCTAGACCCACCTTAAAGTATACCGATCGACTCAGAATCACTAGATGAGTCGATTTAACGATGTATGTCCGTCCGTCCGTCTGTCCATGTAAAGTTGTTCGTCAACTACAGGTCGCAATTTCACTCCGATCGTTCTGAAATTTTGCAGTTTAGAGTATTTCGCGGCTGTTAAGATCGCTATTGAATTTGGTTGAAATCGGTTCAGATTTAGCTATAGCTCCCATATATATGTTTCGTCCGATTTGGCCTTTTAGTTCTATAGAAGCTGTATTTTACATCCAATCGTTTTGAAATTTAGAACGGTAGAGTTAATTGATCCATGAACCAACACTACCGAATTTGAAGAAAATCGGTTAAGATTTAGCTATACCTACCATATATATGTTTCGTCCGAGTTGGCCCTTTAGTTCTATAGAAGCTGTATTTTACATCCAATCGTTTTGAAACTTAGAATGGTAGAGTTTCTTTATTCATGAACCAACATTGCCGAATTTGAAGAAAATCGGTAAAGATTTAGCTATAGCTCCCATATATATGTTTCATCCGATTTGGATCTTTAGATCCAATCGTTTTTATACCCTACACCACACTGTGGTACAGGGTATTATTTAAGTATAAAATGTCCCAAAAGTAAATTTATGTAAACAATTTATACATCAATTACAAAATTTATTTATCAGAGTTATTCAATATTACGAGAGTGGTGTAGGGTATTATATAGTCGGCAGCGCCCGACTTTAGCCTTTCCTTACTGGTTTTTGCATAGTGTTATGCATACTACTGGTAGCTAAATATATCAAACAGTAGCAAATTTTCCTGAAAATTTGAAACATTTTTACAATATGATGAAATTAAAATGTTTCTTCTTTCAGCCTTTTGACTCTAAAATAGAATATAATATTTTGGTGTACAGTGTTGTAAGGTCGACTACGTATGTAATTTTATTTATTCGACCTGTTTTAATCGCACAACTATGCTACAATTCGAAGAAAGATAGATCTTCTGGTAGTTCTACTTACGTTGACTCTGTCGCTGCAATTGTTGATGAAGATGCTGATCCTGTGCCACCACTGCCTGTTTTGACTGCTGATGCCGACGTCTGCGGCAAGAATCCAAACCGGCACGTGCTATTGTATACGTTAAACCCGTTTCCGATGATGGAAATTCTGGTTGAGACCATAAACCACTGTAAACAAAAAAGAAGAATAACGCGCGCATGCGCAAAAGAGAATTGAGAAAAAGACGACATTGTGGGAAAAATCAATAACAGTTCTTATTCTATTTTCTACATATTGGGAAAAAAGAGAGCATTATACGCTGAAAACAAGTTTCAACGTTTAATTAACAAGAATTGTTTGAATTATTGAAATAGTTTCAAAGACTTGAGAAGTTTTCCTGCGAAGTCCATAAAACTGAGTTGTAAACTATACTTGATGGCATGTTGTGCAGTTTGCGCAGACGCGCGCATTTATGAAATTAGGTTACATTGTTTTGCAAAAAAGGTGTTTAAAAAATGTACCGTTAGTTTTTGTTTTAGTGCAAAAACATAACATTTGAAATCTTGCAAAAGATTGTGTAAATAAAGTGAAAGGTCTCCGATAATAAAGACATCAATCAATCAGTCTATCGATAGATCGACGGATTAAATTGCTACTAACAAGCCAAATGAAAACAATTCTTGTTGGTTTGGTTTTTTGTTTTGTGGTGTATGGACTTAATCTCTTTCAAAAAATGCTCACATCATTTTATTGACTTTTTTCCTCTTCAGTTATAGAAAACTACAGGCTAATGCTTATGTGTCTAGGTATTGATAAGTATTACTAAATGAATTAAATTAAATGTAATGATCTCTTTTTCACCAACATTTTTCGAATGTTCGGTTCAGTCTCTTATGATTTATAAGTTAAAGTTTAAGTAAAAAAATCAGTTCATTTATTAATGAAGAAAGACTCCTCTCTCCAATTACCGTTTTTGCCGCATACACATGAAACACAAGGCGGTCAACACCGATCCTACGCCACAAAAGGCCACCAGGACTATGGCAACGATTTCCAAACTACTCCAGAAATTGGCACTGTGCGTTGATTTATGTGGCACTCGACCCAATTCGGCCAATTCAATTATACGCGGCATTGTCTTCGTCATATCCCAATACCCATTTTGTGCATTTTGTTGCAACTGTTGTTGTTGGTGTAACTGCAGTGTGTCCAACTGGATGGTGGACAGTGACCTGTGGAAAGGGGGAGGGATTGAAAGAGTTACACGTTAATTTTACAATAAATAGTAATAGGTTCAAGATAAATGATACGTACTCCTGAAGTTGTTCCATTTCGACAATTGAGTTAGTGCGATAATCAACGGCATAAATGTAGGCATCAGTACTGAAATTAAAATAAATAATAATTTTATAATGATACTACTTATTAAAGAAAAATAAACATATGAGTATGCAAAGGAAAAAAAGTTTTCTACAGGAAGAACATTTTACACATAGAAAGAGAGCGAGTTGGTTTGGACTATTAATTGATCGTTAGAACTCTAATGTGGTTTTAGTATTCGTCCTACAGTTCTGCAAATCAATTTGCTGATCAGAACTCCTACTATATTCCTCACAAAGTTCGTTCCATCCGATTGCTTCAAATTTAGCTGTTCCCTTCGTTTCTACCTCTCAAAAATTAATTTTTATAAACTGTACATATTTGTTTGGAAATTTACTTAAATTTGCATTTTCTCTAGGTAATTTCGGCAAAATTAAAAATGTCATCGAAATAGCAATTTTACAAAATTTCATCGAATTTGTAGGAAATTTTTATCAAAGTTTGATTTTTCTAGAACACACTAAGTCCAACTTTTACTTTTCCAGGAAATTTCGTCGAAATTGATTTTTTTCGAAAATTTTATTAAAATTTGGTACTTTGCTAGAACATTTTGTTGAAATTAAATATTTCTGCACAATTTGACGCAGTTGTATTTTTTATAAAAATACATTTTTAATACCCAATTTTGCCGAAATTATATTTTTCTAAAAAATTTGATTTTTATAGGAATTGTTTGTTTTGTAGTTTCGTTAAAATAGTTTTTTTAGAAAATATTTTCAAAATTGATTTTATCAGAATATCGTCGAAATTATATTTTTCTTGAAATGTTCAAATCATTTTTATACCCTACACCACACTGTGGTACAGTTTCAATTTCACTCCGATCATTCTGAAATTTTGCAGTTTAGAGTATTTGGCGGCTGTTAAGATCGCTATTGAATTTGGTTGAAATCGGTTCAGATTTAGATATAGCTCCCATATATATCTTTCGTCCGATTTGGCCCTTTAGTCCTATAGAAGTGTATTTTACATCCAATCATTTTGAAATTTAGAATGGTAGAGTTTCTTGATCTATGAACCAACATTGCCGAATTTGAAGAAAATCGGTTAAGATTTAGCTATAGCTCCCATATATATGTTTCGTCCGATTTGGCCCTTTAGTCCTATAGAAGCTGTATTTTACATCCGATCGTTTTGAAATTTAGAATGGTAGAGTTTCTTAATCCATAAACCAATGTTGCCGAATTTGAAGAAAATCGGTTAAGATTTAACTATAGCTCCCATATATATGTTTCGTCCGATTTTGCTCTTTAGTCCTGTAGAAGGTGTATTTTACATCCAATCATTTTGAAATTTAGAATGGTAGAGTTTCTTGATCCATGGACCAACACTACCGAATTTGAAGAAAATCGGTTAACATTTAGCTATAGCTCCCATATATATGTTTCGTCCGATTTGGCCATTTAGTCCTATAAAAGCTGTATTTTACATCCAATCATTTTGAAATTTAGAATGGTAGAGTTTCTTGATCCATGAACCAACACTGCCGAATTTTAAGAAAATCGGTTAAGATTTAGCTATAGCTCCCACATATATGTTTCCTCCGATTTGGCCCTTTAGTCCTATAAAAGCTGTATTTTACATCCACTCGTTTTGAAATTTAGAATGGTAGAGTTTCTTGATCCATGAACCAACACTACCGAATTTGAAGAAAATCGGTTAAGATTTAGCTAAAGCTCCCGTATATATGTTTCGTCCGATTTGGCCCTTTAGCCCTATAGAAGCTGTATTTTACATCCAATCGTTTTGAAATTTAGAATGGTAGAGTTTCTTGATCCATGAACCAACACTGCCGAATTTTAAGAAAATCGGTTAATGTTTAGCTATAGCTCCCATATATATGTTTCGTCCGATTTGGCCCTTTAGTCCTATAAAAGCTGTATTTTACATCCACTCGTTTTGAAATTTAGAATGGTAGAGTTTCTTGATCCATGAACCAACACTACCGAATTTGAAGAAAATCGGTTAAGATTTAGCTATAGCTCCCATATATATGTTTCGTCCGATTTGGCCCTTTAGTTCTATAGAAGCTGTATTTTACATCCAATCGTTTTGAAATTTAGAATGGTAGAGTTTATTGATCCATGAACCAACACTGCCGATTTTTAAGAAAATCGGTTAAGATTTAGCTATAGCTCCCATATATATGTTTCGTCCGATTTGGCCCTTTAGTCCTATAAAAGCTGTATTTTACATCCACTCGTTTTGAAATTTAGAATGGTAGAGTTTCTTGATCCATGAACCAACACTACCGAATTTGAAGAAAATCGGTTAAGATTTAGCTATAGCTCCCATATATATGTTTCGTCCGATTTGGCCCTTTAGTTCTATAGAAGCTATATTTTACATCCAATCGTTTTGAAATTTAGAATGGTAGAGTTTCTTGATTCATGAACCAACATTGCCGAATTTGAAGAAAATCGGTAAAGATTTAGCTATAGCTCCCATATATATATTTCTTCCGATTTGGCTCTTTAGATCCAATCGTTTTTATACCCTACACCACACTGTGGTATAGGGTATTATTTAAGTATAAAATGTCCCAAAAGTAAATTTATACATGAATTACAAAATTTATATATTAGAGTTATTCAATATTACGAGAGTGGTGTGGGGTATTATATAGTCGGCCCCGCCCGACTTTAGCCTTTCCTTACTGGTTTTTCTATGAAATTTTGCCGAACTGTAATTTTCCTAGGAAATTTCGTTAAAATTGTATTTTTCTAAGCATCAAAATTGCAGTTTTCTAGGAAATTTTGTCGAAATTTTATTTTTATACAAAAAAATTAAATGAAATTTTTTTATTCTTTTTTTAGAAATTTCGTAAAATAATTTTTCTAGCAAATTTCGTCTAGACTGTGCATATATGTTTGGAAATTTACTTAAAATTGCATTTTCTTTAGGAAATTTCGGTAAAATTATTTTTTTTTCTAGGAAATATCGTCATGAAAATTTTGATTTTACAAATTGTCATCGGCATTGTATTTTGCTAAGAAATTTCTTCGAAATCGTAGGAAATTTGTATCAATGTTTGATTTTTCTAGACCAACCTTTATTTTTCCAGGAAATTGAATTTTTTCGAAAATTGTATTAAAATTTGGAATTTTGCTAGAACATTTTGAAATTTTATGTTTCTAGATAAATTGTAGCATTTGTAAAAAAATAAAATTAAATTTTTCCATTCTTTTTTTCTAGAAAAAAATTCTTTTTCTAGTAAATTTTGTCTAAAATGTACATATTTGTTTGAAAATTTACTTAAAATTTCATTTTCTCTAGGAAATTTCGGCAAAATACATTTTTACGAAATTGTATTTCTACAAAATTTCATCGAAATTGTGATTTTGCAAAATGTCATCGAAATGAAGAAATTTCTTCAAAATCGTAGGGAATTTTTATCAAAGTTTGATTTTTCTAGAACACTCGATGTCCAACTTTTATTTTTCCAGCCAAATTTGCCAAAATTTAATATTTTTTGGGAAAATTTTATTAAAGGGTTTTATTTTTGTAGAACATTTCGTAGAAATTTTTCTTTCTAAAAAATTTGTCGCAGTTGCATATTTATAGAAATTACTTTTTTATACCTAATTTTACCGAAATTGTGTTTTTCAAAAAAAATTATTTTTATAGGAGTTGTTTTTTTTATAGTTTCGTTAAAATAGTTTTCTCCAGAAAATATTGTCGAAATTGATTTTTTCAAAATATTCTTTTTCAAAGGGATTGTATTTTTTTCGGAAAATTTATTCGAAATTTTGTCGAAAATATTGTGAATATTGAATTTTCGGCAAATTATTTTTTTCTAGTATAATGTCATCCAAATTAATTTTGCAAAATGTCAAGGAATTTCATCGAAATAGTAGGATTTTTTGTCCAACATTTATTTTTCCATGAAGTTTCGTCAAAATTAATTTGAAAATTTTATTAACATTTGGTATTTTTTGAAATATTATATTTCTAGAAAATTTGTCGCAGTTGATTTTTTTATAAAAATACTTGTTTATACCTAATTTTGCCTAGGAAATTTCGGCAAAATTAATTTTTTCTACGAAACATCATCAAAATTTATTTTTTTACAAATTGTCATTGAAATTTTGCAAAATATCATCGACATTGTATTTTGCTAAGAAATTTCATCGCAATTGTAGGAAATTTTTTGATTTTTCTAGAACAGACTTAGTCCACTTATTTTTCGAAAATTTATTAAAATGATGTATTTTGTTAGAATATTTTGTTGAAATTTTTTAATTCTTGAAAATTTCTAGCAGTTGCATTTTTTATAAAAATTACTTTTTAATATTTAATTTTGCCGAAATTTCATTTTTTAGCAATGTGATATTTATAGGAGTTTTTGTTTGACAATTTCGTTAAAATAACTTTTTTCTAGCAAATATTGTCGATATTGATTTTTTCCAAATATCTGCATTTTTTTTGGAAAATTTAACATTGAATTTTTCTAAGAAATTTTGTCAAAGGTCCATTTTCTAAGAAATTTCCTCAAAACTGATTTTTTCTAGGAAATTTTGCTGAAATGTAATTTTCCTAGGAATTTTCGTTGAAATTGTATTTTTTTTAAGCATTAAAATTGCAATTTTATATGAAATTTTGTCGAATTTTAATTTTTATATAAAAATTAAATTGCATTTTTTCATTCTTTTTTTCTATAAATTTCGTATAAACAGTACGTGTTTGTTTTAAAATTGCATTTTCGCTAGGAAATTTCGGCAAAATTATTTCGAAATTCTAGAATTTTATTGGATTTTTCTGGAACACACTAAGTCCAACTTTTATTTCTTCGGGAAATTTCGTTTAAATCGTTTTTTTTTTGCGAAAATTCTATTAAAATTTGTATTTTGTCAGAACATTTTGTTGAAATTTTATATTTCTCGAAAATTTGTCGCAATTGCATTTTTAATAAAAATTACTGTTTTATACCAAATTTTTCCGAAATTGTGTTTTCTAAAAATTATGACTTTTATTGAAGCTAGGAAATGTTTTCGAAATTGATTTTATCAAAATATCGTCGGAGTTATATTTTTCTAGAAAATTTTCAAAGGGATTGTCAATATTGAATTTTTCTAAGAAATTTTGTCAAAGGTGCATTTTCTAGAAAATTTCCTCAGAATTGAATTTGTCTAGGAAATTTTTCCGAAATGTAATTTTACTAGGAAATTTCGTTGAAATTGTATTTTTCTAAGCATCAAAATTGCAGTTTTCTAGGAAATTTCGTCGAAATTGTATTTTTATAAAAAATGTCATCGAAATTGTATTTTGCTAAACATGTCATCGAAAAAGTTTTTCAAAGAAATTTAGTCGAAATTTGATTGTGCTACAATATTTCGCCAAATTTTCTAGAAAATTGCGGCGGCATTAAATTTTGCTAGAATATATTGCAGCAATTACATTTATTTATGTGCTTAATTCGTCGACATTTTATTTTCCTAGGAATAGTCCAAATTGCAATTTTTCTAGAAAATTGAGTTGAAATTGTACAATGTATCGCAATTAAATTAGTCTAAAAAATTTCATCAAAATTGAATTTTTATTGGCATTTTTCTGACAAGTTTAAACGAAATGTTTCGAATTTTTTCTAAAACTTTTTTTAAATTAACGCTGAAATTGGTTTTTTCTAAGAAATTTATCGAGATTGAATTTCTCTAGAAATTTCGTCTAAATTGTATTTTTTTCTAGAAATTTTATTGAAATTGTATCTTTCCAGAAAACTTTGTCAAAAATGTACAATTAATTGCTTGTAAAAAAATTTCATTAAAATTGATTTTTTCTGAAAAATTAAATCGAAAATAAATTTTTCTGGGAAATTTCATCGAAATTCAATTTTTCTCGGAAAGTTTTATTAGATTGATTTTTCTAGAACATTTCCTCGAAATTTTTCTTCACACTGTACAGAAAAATTTGTCAAATAAATTTTTTCGAATTTGAATTTTTCTTAAAATTTTTTTCGGAAAATTTCGACAGTAAATTTACTTTTACTCGCAATTGTAATTGATTTTTTTTTTTTAATTGTTTTATTTTGCTAGAATATTGTGTCGAAATTTAATTTTTCTATGAAATTTCCTTTTGATCAGAATTTCGTTGGAATTGTATCTTGTCAAGAAAAATTTCTTCGAAATTTATCATTTCTGGCAAATTGTGTTGAAATTGAAATTCTAGAAAATCCCATTGAAATTGCACTTTTCTGGAAAATGTATTCGAGATTGTGTTTTTCTACGAACACATGTTTTGCTAGAAATTACTTTCGTTATTCTATTTATCTATTAAAATTCGCCGACAAAAAAAAATTTCGACAAAATAGTAAACTTTGTCACAAATTGCATTGGATTTTTGTAGAAAATTTCTTTTGAAATTGCATTTCTGCGATTGCATTTTATTGATTTTTTCCAAATTAAAAATTTTCGACAAAATTTTATGTGTTTAATGAATACGATTTTGATGAATTTCATTTTATCATTAATTTCTCTCGGTGCATATATTGGCACATTTATCGTTCATGCCCGTTCAAATCTGCGTACTCCTCGTTACTACATCCTTGTAATATTTGCTTGTCAGATTTCAACGAGAAATTATTTGTTTTTCTTTGACACTTGCTCCGCCACCTCTCTCCATCTTGGACTTTCGTTCGGTAAAGATCATACTTTTCGCTCGCTTAAGTACATCTTGCTGTACATACATAAACAAAGGTAATCTTCGTTACCCACATTGCTAAATAAAGCTACGCTTTACTAGTATCGAAAAAACTAAACTCTTGTGTTTTATTTATTTTCTATTTCGCCCATTGCATTTCTGCATCGCCGCCTTCGCCAACACCGGTCACTACGTGAACACACAAACATCGTTCCCCCCCTCCTGAGCTATCGTTGTTCTTGTAATTCGTTTGGAGTTTGTGATAGTATTTCCTGAGCTATCGTTGTTCTTGTAATTCGTTTGGAGTTTGTCATAGGAGGGATTTCGTCGATTCGCCTGACCTTACCTCCCTTGCTGGCAAACTCCACACCTAAACAGTAAGTATTCTAGAAAATGAAATTATTGTGGAAATTGCATTTGTCTACAGAATTTCGTCGAAATTTAACTTTTCTTTATATTTTCGTTAAAAAGTATTTTTCTATTTTTGTCTTCTATAAAAATTATAAATATTGCGTTTATATTAAATTTCTCTTCCGATTTTTTTTTATTTTGTCGAAATTATTTTTTTTTGTAGAAAATGTTTTCAGAATTAAATTTTATAGAAGTTTTCATATATTTTTTATAAAAATTTATGTTTGACAATAATTTTTCCAGACAAGTTTTTAAAAATTTCATTTTTACGGGCGTCTCATATCCTTGAAGTTGCACTTTTCTTAAACTTTCTATGAATTTTATATAAATAATTTCGTCAAAATTGTAGAAAATTTAAATATTGTGAAAATTGAATTTGTATACAGGATTTCATCGAAATTTAACTTTTTTGTATTTTCTTTAAAATAGTATTTTTCTATTTCAGTTTTCTATAAAAAATTAAAAATATTGCGTTTATATTAAAATTTTCCCTGAAATTTTTATTAGCAAAAAATTTCGAAATTATATTTTTGTAGCAAATGTTGTCAGAAATAAATTTTATAGAACTTTTTGTATTGTTTTTTATAAATTTTTGCCAAAAATAATTTTTCTAGAAAAATTTGTCGAAATTGCATTTTTTACGAACGTCTGTATCCTTGAAGTTGAATTTTTCTTAAACTTTCTATGGATTTTATCTGGATATTTTCGTCAAAATTAATTTCGAAGAAATTTTGTTTTGCTAGGGAACATTTGCTTAGAAAACGGCCAAATTATTTTTCTAAAAAATTTTGTCATAATTGTATTTTTCTAGAAAATTTAGTTGAAATTGATTTTTGAATGCATTTTCGGCGAATTAATTTTTTTTTAGAAAATGTCAAAATTATTTTTTTCTAGCAAATGTTTGTCGTATTTAAATTTAAGTTTTTTGTTATTTTTCGAGTAAATCGATTTTTAATTATTTACATATTTTTGTTTTTCTCCAATATTTCGACTATCTTCGTTAGTCATCATTATTAGATTCCCTGACCAAAATTGATTTCTTCAGGGAAATTTCGTCAAAATGTTTCCAATTTGCATTTTTATAGTAAAATATGTATGTCAAAATTACATATCATAATTTTTTCCAGAAAATTTCTTTTCCAAAAAATTTGAACGAAATTGCATTATTTTTCTAGGAAATTTCACCGAAATTTTATTTTTTAACAAAATTTCATGCAGATTGTATGTTTCTAGATAATTTCCGTTTAGATTCATTTTCATAAATACATTCATTTTAGATATTGCTTTAAAGTGAAATTTGTTCTCGATATTTTGTTTTTAGCATATTTTGTCAAAAGTTGATTTGTATAGAAAATTCTGTTAAAATATAATGTATACGTTTATATAGAAAATACAATATTTGCTAAAAAATCATTTTTATAAAAGCAAAAAAATAGAAAATGCTAAATTTCTTCAAATTGCATTATTCTAGAAAATATTTAAGGAATTGTTTTGAAAACTATTTTTTTATAGAAAATATTTCTGAAAAAGATCTTTTTAAATAAATTTTTGTCGAAAATAGCATTTTATAAAAAAATACTGTCAAAATTTCTTTTTTCTACTAAATTTTATCGCATTTGTTTGTGTTTTTCTAAGAATATTCGTATTTTTTTAGTAAACTATGCCAAAATATGTTTGACTTTTAAGAGTTTCTTCGAAATTACGTTTTCTAATTTCTTTAAAAATGAAACTGCATTTTACAGATTTTCTTTTCGAAATTAAATTTTTCGAGGAATTTTGGCCGAAATTTCGTGGAAAATTTAATCTTCTTGATATTTTTTTTAATTTTTTTTTATAAAAAACAATAATATATTTTCTGTTTATATTGAAATTTTCCTCGACATTTTATGTTTAGCAAATTTTGTTGAATTACATGTTGAAAAATTCGTCGAAATTTATTCTAGAAAAATTCTTCGAATTTTGAAGAAAATATCTTTGTAGTTGCATTTTGTTGAATTTTAGTTTTGATAGAAATTGAATAGTTTTAAGAAAATATCGAATTAGTTCTACAAAATTTATTGTGATAGAAAATTTAATAGAACATTTTTGATGAAATTGCAATTTTCGGCAGAATGCAAAATTTTCCTGAATTCATTTTTAAAAAATTAAATTTTGTTGAAATTTACATTTACTAAAATAGTGTGATAAATTTTATTTTCGTATAAAAGTTCTTCAAATTTCCTTGTTTAGAAAATTGTACAACGAATTCTAATTTTTCAATTATTTTCGTATAAATTAAATTTGTATCGAAAATTTCGTTTTAAATTGCTATTTATGGGAGATTTAGAAGAAATTTTAATCTTATAAAAAAATTTTAATTTCGTTTTTCAATTTTTTTTTTCGAAATTTAATTAATACGGAAAATGTTTTCAAAAATTAATGTTTGTTAATTCCACAAAATTTAATTTTTATAAAAATGTTTCCAAATTTTTTCCTTAATGATCTGTAATGCGGTCAATGATTTTTAAGCATTGACTACAGTCAATAACGGCCAAGGAAATGTTAACCTGGTAATCGACCTATAATCCTTCCCGTTTAAGCGGAAAGTTTGCTGTTATTGCGCGCTTTTGATGCTACTACTACAAAGATATTTCTTTGAGTCAAGATGTGACGTACATTTTGACTATAGATTAATTGCATTTCATTTCCGCTGCCTCATTATGTCTATTTCTAGCGATGTCCTTTGTAATGTACAAAAAGTACGAATGTTTTTGTATTTACCGCCCACTGCAAATACCAAATTCTTATCTTCTGTTCAATCATTTGAAAATCGTAATATTTACTATTGTCATTATCTTTTTCTCAGAGTGTACATATGTATGAATTTCAATAAAATCAATACTTACGCTGCTTCCACTCCACCAATGTGTGGCTCCAACAAACGCACCCGCACCTCCATACCTATAGCATCACTCAGGGCCAACATTAGGGCGTCGATTTTCTTCTCCACATCCACCGGTTTACCGGCCACCACCACCCGGACTTGTTTCTTCTCATCAATGACATAGACAAAAACATTGATAATATTACCGCGTCCATCATCGGCTCCAGCTCGATCCATGGCTTTCACATCAAAACCATATACCCGATCTGTGGCAGACTCAATAGTGCTAATAAGTCGTATTTTCCCGGTATTCTCATCTATGGCAAATAAACGCGAATGATCGTTGAGCAGACGATAACGTATTTCCGAGTTAAGACCAAAATCCGGATCAGTGGCTTCCACGCGAGTGATGGGATAACCAAAAGCGGCCGATCGTGGGACTACGGCAATGATTGGCTGACCATTGGTCTTAAAGGTGGGAGCATTATCATTTTCATCGAGTATTTTAATGAGTATACGACATTCGTTGTTTTCCAAACCTTCAAGACGTTCATCGATTACGGGGTAAGCCAAACGAGCATAGGTGCGAGCTTCACGATTGGGCTTTTCGCCTTTAAGACGAATCTGATAGCGTTCCACTTGTTCGCGATCGAAAGATTTCAAGGCATAGAGTAGAGATAGCTTAGGATCAAATTCAAACGGCGGGTAGACATCCTCTTGTATATCCTGACCTTCTTCTACCCACAGGGACCATTTGAGAGTCTCCGGATTAAAGTCTTTGGTAAAATTAACTTTCATCAATTCTGCGGGTGATTCATTATTCTCCAGAATTTGTATTTCATAGTATTGATGTTGAAAGATTGAAGTGTTAGCCAAGGGTAAGGGATCTTCTGGCTTCGGTGTGGTGGTTTCCACTATGAATTGACCTTGCAGATTTATGAGGACTATGGCGGTGGAGGTTAGCGAGGGACTACCCAAGTCAGAAGCTATAACGGTGACATTTAGATGTCCATAATCATTGTAGCCCCGGAAAGTGGAAATTGTGGTGATGATTCCTTCCCGAGAGTCGATATTGAAGAGAGGTTGATTGTCGTGATGCAGCAGGGAATACAAGACCAAACCATTGCCATTTCCCAGATAATCTTTGTCCAAGGCATTTACTTGCTTCACAAAGGCTCCGGATTTGGTATTCCGGTCTAGGAAGGATTTGTAGAGAGGCACTTTCATTGTTCTATCTGGTATATCGGGTATATATAATTCGGCCTTCGTCAGATCGTCATAGCCAATGAACTCCGGCTTATTGTCATTTACATCCAGAACATTGACCTCAACTTCCACAGAGGAGGAAAGCCGATACAAAGGTTCAGCATTATCGTAGGCAATAACATGAAAGGTGTAGGTGTCCCTTAACTCCCGGTCCAGAGAACCCACAATCTTTATAACACCCGACAAGGGTTTGATTCTAAAGGGCAGCTCTGAATCGCTTAAAGCATATGAAACATTGGAATTTTCTCCAAAATCCAAATCCACTGCCAGAACTTGACCGAGAACGGAGTCTTTGTACTCTCCCTCCGAAGTGTCGAAACTGTACCAACTTTTTTTGAAAACGGGAGCATGATTATTCACATCAATGATAGTGAATCTCAAACAAGTCGAATCTTTCAGATCATCTATATCGGTGGCCGTTATGTTCAGTAAAACCTCCACATTGGCCGACAAAGGATAATTGACCATTACTTCTCCCGTCAGCTTATCTATGGCAAAATATTTATGTTGATTAAGTTTACTGGGCAACTGTGCGCCTCCGCCACCGCCGTAAAGCTTCTCTACAGTCTCCGACACAATATCATATTGCACTTGGGCATTGCGTCCATAATCTTCATCAGAGGCTGTGACCTGAAGTATTTTCTTCAGGACCGAAGTATCTTCGTACACCGCAAATAGAGGACATTTACTTAAACCACCCATGGCTCGTGCTATGCGAGGTCGTCCTCTACTTCTAGCTCGTGACCTGGGACGCAAGGGAGCTTGAGTATCGTTGAACGAACCTTCGGCGGTATTCAAGCGCGGTGAACCTGGCAGAAAGTATGGAGGCACTACAATATTACTCGTCAGCGAAGCCATATTGGGCATTACATTCATTGAAGATTCCACAAAATATATCTCCATATCTGTAGTATATTCCCTGATCTCTACCCGAGAGTCTTTGAATACCGAGATCCTTTCAAATATCGGAGCATTATCATTAACATCGGCTATCAGGATATTCAAATTCGCATAAGAAGTCAGTCCGCCAGAATCTATAGCCAACAGCTTGAAATTATAGATTTGATCCTTCTCACGATCCAAAGGCCGCGAGCCCGAATAGGAAACCTTGAAGAAAGGTTGATTGTACATTCGCAGATTAAAAGGTTTCAGATCAGCTTGCATTTCCAAGAATTTTAAATCATCATTCCATTGATCCGACAGATTGTAAATATTAAATAATTCCGGTTTGCGATTAGGTAAATTAGTCAAAACCGAGGCATTATCCTGCTCCACCCAGGTAATATCAAACAAGTCACTATAGTCTCCCTGCAGGATAACTTTAAATTCAGCATTCTTGCCCAAATCCTTATCGTTAATCACGATAGGCCGGTTAAGAGCCAATTCCATACCCTTCGCACTATTCTCCTTAATCAAACCCATATAATTCAAATCATTAAACTCTGGCGCATTATCATTGACATCGTCCACCTTAATTTCCACTTGATAAATTCCAGCTCCACTCACCAAACCTGTGGTGTACTCCACAATCACCGTCAAGTCATAGGTATCCTTTTGTTCACGATCCAAACCGGTCACAGTCAGCAATGTGCCATCTTCAGTAATGGAGATCTTGTTGATAACTTCCTGTTGATTGGCTATAATATAACGTAGCTTGATATTATTGTCTTGAGCCAAACGACGGGGTAAACGTTTTCGATTTTGTCTACGCGGATTTTTACTACGGAATCGGGAATTCAGTGTGATATTAGTTTCTGGAGCCGGAGCTAAACTCCTATAGGATTCCAGATCATTGTTGACGATATTAATGCCATTCTTATAGAGAAGTTGTCCAATAATGCCTCCAACGATATTCTCCTCGATGTGGAATTTAATGATGTTCATGTTGATTTCTCTGTAAATGGAACATACAATCTGGATTTAAAACGGAAAGACTCAAAGGATCAATGTATAGTTTATCTTATTATTTTGTTGTACTACTTGCCATAGGATGACAGATAATTAAAATTGTCAAAAGACCTAATAAGACTGTTGTATAATGACATTGAGATCAGACTTTTTTTGCCTAAATTGAAAAAGGACCTGAGTCTAAGCTCATGTTTTAAGCTGTGTGGCCATAGAAACATTCCGAAACAACCATTACTTTTATACTGATTGGCGTTCGTTTTTGTCGAAATCGGTCTTTTAGACTTTTTTCCATTTACCTAAAATGCAAAAAGACCTTAATCTATATTTGGGTATGATTTTCTCTAAGTCGTGCGTTCAGAATAATAAAGCTACATTTATGTATTTTTTTAATTCCCCTGTGTTTTAAACAAATATAAATTCTCAGTGGTCTATTTCAAACTGTGCAGGACATAGAAAAATCCATATCATAATTTCCATATATACATTTGACTATAATGTTAGTTGGACTTTAAATTTGACTACTTTTACCAGTATAACACTTATACAGGAGGGTTGCTGCATTAAATATTTAACTTAAACTTTTTGACTCTATCTTCACTCCCTTCTACTGCAGTATATTGTCAAGGGACGATTTTAGGAGAGAAGACTCAGCGCGCTTTTTTCTGCAGAAATTTAAGGCTGTGTTGACTTCTCTAGCATGTTACAGTACATTAAGTCTGAATAGCAATTTCCTATCTAGAATTATTCCTGTTCCATTTATCCGAGGAGGTTCCTACCTTATTCTTCCTAGTAAAGTTAACAAATTCTGTATTGTTTGCGTTAACGCCCAAAACAGCCTCTGGTCCATCTATCCCATTTGTTCAGATGTTTATGAGGATGCTGAGGAATTTGCAGTTACTGCGATTGTAATATGCCATAACTTTGCCTTCTTAATATTTGGTAGGAAAAGCTATTAGTGTCCAAAACTTTACAATCAGATATCCACTTAAATTCTCGGAGACAAGGGTGACATCGAGCACCTTCTGTCTATTTCTAGTAATGAAGGTAGGTTCATACTATAGTTCTTTTAAGTGATCGCTCTTTTTAGTTCAGTTTAATTGAGTGAACTAGTTCGTTCATTTAGTTCAACAGCTCACTTTAGCACACCAGCTCTTTAGCTCACCAGCTCACTTTAAAGGAATCTGATCGGAATACGAATGGAAGAGTTGGAATCACTAATACAAAGCGTTTCTATAGGTAGAATCATACATTGATGATGACATAAAAATGGAAACAACACATAACAGCAGAGAAGAGAGAACGAAAAGATATGGTTGAAGAAAAAAACATAGTGAACTACTGAGCAGAAATTAACGAGTTGTGAGAACTAGTTCGTTCAGTTCAGTATAGTGACCCGTTCAATTGAACTAGTTCGTTCACGAACTACAAAACTCTATTTCATACCCTCTATTACAAATCACAAGGTTGCTACTTATGATATATTCGATAAGTAATTCGCCCCTGTCGTTGATGTCAGTACTATCCCACGTATGATGGTGTGCATTGACATCACAACACAATTAGTTCTTTGTCCTCTACGTTTGCCGCTCCTACCAGTGATTTCATTACCTTGGGTGGCATCTCAGTGTTATGTGCCATATAAGCGGTGACCAACCAAACATGAGAGTTTTCTAACTCAAGGCTGGCTGGTACCAAGTCTCCACTACTAACAGATGAAATGGAAACATCTTCCATTACCTGTACCTCGAAGCAGCTTAAATTCTGACGTTCTAAGACCACAAACCATATCTCTATTCACCCATGGTTCCTGGATGAAGACCAGGTAAGCCCCTCCCTGCATCAGAAGGTCTTTTAAGACAGCCGATGCTGCCTTAGAGTGGTGGAGTTTTATCTGTAGGAATGTGTCAGGTTTCGCCACCACCGTTGTATCTGCCTCGTCGTCTGTGTCCGCTAGAAATTAATCCTCACTGGATTCATTCCCACAGGATTCTACCGATCCTGTGATAAAGAGCTTCTCGACGCACCAAGCACATCGGTAAAGGGTAAAACGCAAGGTCCCGCCAGATGCAGTTCTGATATTTGCGAATCTGGAAAAGTATTTTTTGAATTTCCTCTCCATCGCACTTGTAAACCTTAAGTAGGATTTTGCTGAATCCATATGAAACCATGCCATCGGACTTGACGAGGTTGGTAAAGACTCGGCATTCAGTATGAATACTGCGTGCTTCCGAAGCCCATCCGCCTTATCCATTCGGCCGACTTTCCAGTTGTCTGTTGACAGACCGCGATAGCAAACCTTCAGCATCTTAGTCACGGATTCCACATCGGCTGGTATTGCTGGAATCCATGATTGTGCCCTGCATCTAGCGCCCGGCCAGATTTCAACAGAGCGCATATTACTAAACCGTATTCGTTTTAAGCTGCCTTGATTCAAGCCTGCGTCAAAACAATCGGGAGCCGGACCCGGCAGCTCCTTAAGAACATCGAAGCAAACAGAGCACAGTGCGTACTCTATCTCACTCCACTTGCTCTTGGGGATGCTGTTGATGACCGCCATTATTAAGCTGTCCTTACTAACGTCAGCGAAGGACCGAGGAGCAGCGTTACCACTGAATCGTGGAGCTACATTTATTCTGCTGTATGGAAGTTGATACGGTATTCAGTTATTCGGAAGTACTGCGTGTTTGTTGATCAGAGGTACAGGGTCGGCTTTCTACAGTCCTTCAAGGATCCTGGGAGTCATGCGCCGATCATTAAACTTCCTCTTTGAAGGAGGGGTATTCTTGCCAAAGGAAACCGAACTGCTGGGAAATGCTGCCGCCTAAGTAGGGATTTGGGGCACTAGGCTTGTTGCCAAGTCAAGGGTTAGATTTTCGTGTATTGTTGTAGTTTATCGTTATCAGTTCTTGTATTCGCTACACTGATAGAAAAAGCTTCGTCAAAAGTCAGCTAACCTACGGATAATCCTATCTATGAATTTGTTCGTCGCCATTACGAATCTCTGTTTAAGTATACAAGAACTATTTAATACCCCACAGGGTGATTACATATCATCCCTACGATGAATATTGCTCATAAATAAAAACATTATATATACCCTCCTCTCTAATGTGAGGGGATAAATATGGGGATTTATTTGATTTATAATACAAATATCAATAAGTGTATATATGTATAACATATAGAAAAACAGTAACGCATCAAAGGAGTGGCCTAAGACCCTAAGTTTTTGCGGAGGAAATCCGTTTTAGAACACATTAAGTCATTTTACCCATGTCCGTCCATCCATAAGCCTGATTGGAGCTTCCAGAGATTAAACAGAGAATCGTCAGGGCGACGAACAAATTCATCAATCTGATTATCCGTACGTTAGCTGACTTTTGACGAATGACTAAGCTTTTTCTATTAGTGTATTGTATTGGTTAGTTGTCATTGTTGTAGAGTGGCTTGTTTTTTGGTTTAAAGGGTTTCATATAGGTCCCACGTGTGCCTGGGGTAGGGTAAGGACTGGGTCGAGAAGATATCAGCAAGTACAACCGTCAAAGCACAGTCTGTGTTAATCACTGACTGCGAACCAAAAAATCCGAAGAGCACGGTACGCATAACACTCCGCACTTAGGGGAGTTTGTTTAAAGTACAACCACTTCTGTATGGGAGAAACATGCCCACCACAGAGTGGCACGGGGTCGCATTGCACCCCGGGTTTTAAGTAGAACGACTACTTGGTACCGATTGTGCCGCAGATGATCCTGTCCTAAGTATGTAACTACATATTTTGGTATATCTACCCATACACTGTGGAACCGATTGCAAAGAAGCAGGGTGCTAGATATTTGCCGGGAAATATATAGTTTTTTTTTGCGTGGTCCTGGGTATTTTATGCTTAATTGGTCCAGTTTATATACTCAGAATCACCAGCAGATTAGGACAAGATTTAGGTATAGCCCAATTTGTCATTTACGCGGTGTGGAGGCTACAGATTACATCAGCCGAGTTCGCATTTGCAAATTTAAAATTAATAAGAAAATTTTAGTCGAGTAAACCGACTAATGTATACCCTTATACCCTTTGTGTGGAAGCCAGAAAGGTGGAAACATTTTACTCGGTCCATGCTCGTATAAGTTGTAAGAGTTGTCTAAAATACAGAATACATTAAGATGATTGTTACAGAAGTTATGGGAAGTTGTGTTATTATGAATCTAATTTCTTGCTTTTTATTTAACAACACGTAGCAAAATGGGTTATCTATGTAGGACTATGTAATTTGATTTTTTACGCTATAAGTTTCCAGCTTTATAGATATCGTATTTTGTTGTTGACATTTTTCCCTAAATTTTTTCATCCCAATTTAAATATAAAAGGTTGTAAAAACTCAGTCTTGATATAGCTCACTGACTACAAGATACCTGTAGTGTATTTCAAGCCGAAATAATGGCAATAAGGGTAGTCGCCAAGTGGCCTAGTCGCAACATAGTGACCAACACTGGCGTTGCCATTTACTCGGATAGTCAGGCTGCCAGAAATTCTCTGGAGGCCACAACTCTAAATTCGCAAACAGCCCTCGACTGCCATAGACCTCTCATCGGGATGGCCCAGCATTTTAGCATATACCTCATATGGGTAACTGGGCATAGGGATATCCCGGGGAACTGCAAAGCCGATGAACTTCCTAAGGGCGACCTTAAAAATTTTCGAAGAATTTGCATTTTTGGTGCGCCACTGTCCACATTCAAGCTTTGGCTTAGGCAAGAGGCTGTTCACTGAGAAATTGGCAGGGTAAATCTATTCAAAATACGACCAAAGAGGATCAATTGCCTCCCACTACATAGGAAAGTGCTGTCTACGTTAGTGACAGTTCTGACGGGACATTGCCTTATCGACCAACACGGCTGGAGGTTGAGAATTGTGTACAATGACGTTTGCATAAGCTGTGGAGATGAGGAGGAAACGGAGAGTTTGAGCACCTGTTTTTTTTTGTCCTGCATTGATTAAACGACGCCTGGAGATACTGGAGTCGACCTTTCTAGGAAGTCTGACAGATCTTGCCGGCACCGATGTTCTATACATAATTGATAGCTTTTTGTTATCAAACAGTTTGGTTCCGATGAGGGGCAACTGGGAACGTGGTATCACTAGGGACCTTTATTGGTCTATGAGTGTTGGTGACACCGGCTACCACACTAACCTAATACTGAATTTTAATACTACATGCCATACATTAAATTTTCAGAATAGCATGGGAGAGGTTTCTACAACGGTTAATAGACAATACAACACAATTCTTGGACTTTGAGTGATATTGTTAACCTAAAACAGAATTTTCTTTTCAGTTTGGGAATACCTCCTCTTGCATTAGCCGTCTCACATATGCTTCTATAAATCTTATCAACCGACGTATTAAACTATGTTACTAAAAACTTACTCAATAACTGGTCTTAAAGGCACTTGATTTTCTGGTTTGGATATGACATGAATAGTGACATTTGTGATCAAGACCCCCTCATCCGTCAAATCTGGAGCTGGAACTGTAGTTAACGGTTGATTGCTGCGAGCCATAATCAAGGGTTGAGTAGCATTGGCAAAAAGCTAGATAAAATATTAAATCGAATAAAACTTTAAAACAAACAACTCCAAAGCAAAACTCACATAATTGGCCACCGCCTCAAAATGATAAACCTTTCGTTTGAATTCCTGCAACTCTCTTATAACTGTAATAATACCCGATCTTTCTTCTATGGCAAATGGAACACCCTCCGAATAAGTGTGCAGAAGATCATACATGATATCATCTTCCCCATCATAGAGTAAAGTGGTGCGTACTTGACCCACAGAAGTGCCCAGAGGAGCATTGGAACCAATCCAGAATTCATAGGGTGCTCCAATGAACTCAATCGATTGGTCATCCAAAGTGGCATAGACTTCAATTGTGATGACAGCCAAAGAAAAACGACGTTCAGAAGGATTTAAGGGCTATAATGAAATAATAATAATGAAATACTTTGAATCTCGAAATCACGAAGTATGTAATTACTACTCACCTGATCACTGGCCTCCACAAACACGGCAATTCGTCCTCTCCTCAAAGGACCCGAAACATAAATCGTACCATTTTTACTATCCAAACGAAATGGTATATAACCGCTCTTCTTCGGTCTCTGCATATCGTAGAGTAACATACCATTTGGCCCTTCGTCTGGATCCAACGCCAAAACCTGACCCACCGCATAACCCACTGGGGCTGTTATGGGAACTTTAAATTCATAAAGATTTCCGTGTTCAAATTTTGGCGTATTATCATTTTGATCAAGGAGGGTAATTTCAACCTTCACCGCATTAGGAGCTGGTTTCTTTAAGTTGATATCATCCATATACGAAGGCATTCTCTCCAATGCTTCCACCTCTAAATGTATAGCCTTACGTTTCTCACGATCCAACAGACGATCATCGCGTACAGTTATCCATCCCGTGCGGGAATCAATACAGAATGCTCCCTTAGCATCTGGCTTTTCTTTTAGATTGTAGAGAAACTCGGCGTTTTCACCCTGATCACGATCGACTGCATTCACTTGGAGTACACTAAAACCGGTGGGAAGATTTTCCACAATGGATATATTATAGAAGTCGGCCTCGAATTCGGGAATATTGTCATTTAAATCCAAAATTTCCACTTCGATTCTATAAGATGAAGATATGGAAGAAGAAAATAAAAAAAAATAAAAAATATTATTCAAAAACGGTCCCAACAAAAACATTCATAAATCTCCACAGGTGAAAGGGATTTGAAAAAGTTTAATTATATACAAATATTCAAGAAGAAGTTAAGTGTAAGGTCAGATTTAACTTTAAAAATGGAAAATTCAATAACTATCTCAAGAACGACATACACAAATCTCCAAGTGTAAAGTCATTTAAAAACTTGTTGAAGAAGTGATTACATTCTGAATACTCGTATCTTGGTTTTTTAACATTTAGCCCAATTTGACTCAAAGTAAGAATAACAAGCTTATGTCGAAGTCATAGAGAAAAAATTTAGCGAAACTACTTTTATTGTCTCAGCCCACTTTTTATCCAATACGAGGTCTGCTCAAAAAAAGGTGACTTTCCAAATTTTGCGGACTACATATGTACATTTCGATTTTTAGTTTTTGAGAGTTAAAAAGTTAGACGTGTTAGTCTACCTGGCTATTTTGTCTGTTTCGACAAAAAGAAAGGCAATGCACTTTGTTCATGGTTTTTTGTGTAAAAGACAAAACTGTATTATTGTCTCAGCCACCGTATTCACAGGATTTGGTTCCATGAGATTTTTTTTCCCAAAATGTGAAATGACCCATTTAAAAAACTGAGATTTGCCACGAGTGACGAGATAAAGACCGCGTTAATACATGCGTTATTTCGAGTGGAACGAAATTCATGTTGGTGAAAAAATAAATATATATTTTTTTTGATAACGGTAAGTTGAAAGAGATGAGGCGTTTTTAAATGTCTCATGTCCATCGACATACACTTATGCCAGTGTGTCGGCCAGTTCCGATTTCCTTATTGATATGATATTTTTTAACCCTAATGTAACAGTAATGTGTCAAAGTATCGGGATACTGCATGTGCGAATCCTGACATTGACCCAACAAATTTTTCATCGTTTTGATTCTTTCCTATATCTATGTTCTATAGTTGTCTTTACCCGCCTGCCCAATTTGCTGGTGTACTGACGGTACTGATGTGCAGATAAGCTTGATGGCAGACTGACTGATGGCTGCCTGACTTTCCAACGCCAGTGTTGGTCACTACGTTGCGACTCTGCCACTTGGCGACTTCCCTTATTACCATTATTTCTGTGTCTTGATAGACACTACAAGTATGTGGTAGTCTATGAGCTATATCAAGACTGATTTCTTTACAGTGCACATCGAAGCTATCCTTTACATCAAACTTCGAACCATATACATATGTAGAAGTGGAGATGTTTTCTATTTCCTGGTGTTCAGCTAATCTAATCCCCTCTAGCAGGTATCTTAGCGGTGAAGTTCCTCTCGAAGGTGTACACCATTGGTTATAGTCCACTTGGTATGTTACCATAGCGGTACATTGTGATATCCTCATGTGGCCGTAGGTCTTATACCTCCACATTGATAGACAGTTCAATCGAAATGCCGTTCTGATAGCAACTTCTCTCGCCATAGTATCAATGGGCAGTAGATGGGGTAGGGCTTGCAGATACTCAGTCGCTGTAGCATAGGCTGGCGGTTCTCTGAACCTTTGATAAATGGTGTGTAATGGATAGTTTATTAGAATCCATCCACCACACCACAATTGCGTACAACCGTACCGTACCGGAAAATTTTAGGGAGAGGCCCCAACGCGACCCTACAGCTTTCATGCAGGAATATAATGTGACGTTGGCTTTCCTTACACGTTCCGGTACATTAAATCTGAATAATAATTTCCAAGGATTATTCCCAAGAATTTTGTGCTTTCAGCAAATACCCGCTCTGTTCCATTTATCCGATAAGGGCCCATTTTCTTCCTAGTAAAGAGAACCTTTTCTACGTTATTTGGGTTAACGCCCAAACCGCTGCTTCTGGCTCATCTAGCCTATTTTTTCAGAGCCACCTGTTTGCTACGACTTTGCGGCCACAACATACTAGATATAACAGAATTTCATTCGCCGCTAGGTTCCAAAGTAGTGGGAACCGTACTACTCCTTGTGGGGTCCCTCTGTTCACAAACCTTGTTGGAATTGTGAACGCAAGACTTGTGGTTATGCGTCTTCCATTGAACAGTCTTTGGATTAGTCTTATCAAGCTAGAGTTCACATTTAGATGTGACAGCGCCGTATTTACCGCATCTGAGTGAATGTTGTTAGGAGCGCATTCTATGTCTAGAAATGCCACCATAGTGAATTCCTCGAAATTTAGGGACGATTCGATAGTGCCCGCAAGTTCGTGCGGGGCAGATTCTGCAGATTTTCCCTTATTGTAAGCGTGTTTGTTGGCCGACAGGAGTTAAGTTTCCAGGTTTTCTCTAATGACAGAATCTAAGAGTCTTTTTAGACCTTTCATTTACCTTACTAATGCAAACGTCTTTCTGATTTCCTAACATCCTTCTTATAGGTCTTGGGATGCTCTTTATAGGCATCCCAGTCATAAAAGAACCCAGTAGATTTGGTTTTTTTGAACAGGTTGCTGCATGAGCGAGGGTAGCACAACGAGGGAACATATACTTCATATAGGTAGTGCTTTTTGAAATTCATACATTTAGGGGCACAGTTGTGATAAAAATTCCACAGTGGGGCAAAAATTATTATGTATGGTACGGTAGCGCAGAAACGGCTAAACATGGCAGAGTTAGGATAGCTCTGAGGTATAAAGTGTTAACTATAGTATACAGGGTGGCTGATATGTAATGCAACAAAGTAAAGCGCTATATTTTTTAATTTTTTTTTTAAATTTTATTGTTCAAAAGCAAAAAATGTCGGAAATAACATAAAATTTTAGAAACAGTTTAGATTTGTTCCAATTGGCCACCTTTGGCACGAATTATGGCCTTCAAACGGCCGACAAAGCCATCACACGCTGCACGAAAGTGACTCTGCGGTATTGTGGCCCATTCCCGGCGAAGCGCCGTTTTGAGATGATCGATACTTTGGCATTTTTTAGTGCGAACGTTACTCTCTAAAATGCCCCAGGCGCAAAAGTCCAACGGATTGAGATCCGGAGATCTTGGTGGCCATTGTGCGGTAGAAATGAAGCGAGGAACCTCCTTTTTAAGCCATTCTTGGTTGACGCGGAATGTCCATGGTCTGCGGCCGAAATGTTTGTCTGCCCAGGGCTTCAATACTGTCTTTAGGACATTTTCCCGATAATATTCGGCATTTATTTTGACCCATGGTCGATGAATACGAGCGGGGAGCGACCATCGGCTGTTACGGCGGCCCACACTATTACCATCGGCGGCGCTTGAGTTCTGGTGGCCAATCGAAGGTGTACATTTTCAGCTGACCTCTTTGGCAAGCAAACACGATCATTATGTTTGTTCATAAACTGCTCAATTTGGAATGGCTTCTCATCGGAGAAAACCAAATTCGGTAACTGGCCACTTTCGTGCAAGCGAAGCAACTCCTTGGCTCTTTCCTGTCTAACTTTTTTTGTGCATCGGTGAGCTCTTGCACTTTTTGGAACTTCAATGGCTTTAGTCCAAGCTCATTTTTTAATATGTGTTGTATCCGTTCTCGCGATATGTTCAGCTCACGAGCAATTTATCTACCACTGCGGCGTGGATTTCAATCAACTCCGGCCTTCACTTTTCGGATCATTTCTGGCGTTGTTACGTTTTTTTTGGTCCACTTTTTGGACGCGATGCAACACTGCCAGTATCACGGTAACGAGCAATGGTACAAGAAACAAAAGATTTATTCACATTTAAATGCTGGAGGGCTCTAACGATAGCCACTTGTGTTTTCCACCCAAATATAAAGCAATCACACTATCACGCTTGAATTCCATCACGAATAACCTTTTTTCTGAATGCAATAGATCAAAATGCTTTTGTAAGCTTGTAAACAATAAAATGAACTGTGAGTGAAATAAATCTGTCTGCTATCAGACTAGCGGTTTAGAAATGATAGCAACCTGAAGTTGGTTGCAATACATATCAGCCACCCTGTAGTGGAGCAAAAAGGCTTAAATATTGTCCAGAGTACGAGGGTATCTTTTACCACACTAGAAATAAGAAGCTTTTTTGAAATTCGAATTTTAAGGGGTGGTGTAGCGAAAAGGGTTAAACATGTCACATAGTTTCCATACATTTATGTATCCAGTCTCGATACATTTAGTCCAGTGTCTTCCTTGTTTTTTATTCCCTATAAATAATCAGGGTTTCTCAATTCCTTGAAAAGAGGCATTTCAATGGTGACTCCTTCGTTTTAGCCAAATCTCTTACCACCAAACAATTTCTTCAATTTTGAAAACATAGAATAGTTGCAAAGGGGCTAAATCTGCAGACTTTGCTGGATGGCTTAGCAGTTCGTATCCCACTACACACGTATGAACATGTGCATTGTCTTAATGGAACAGCACTTTTTTCTTCGCTAGATAATGTCGTTTTTGCTTTAAAATTAATATTGAATATGTCCAAAGGCTCTAGATAATATTTGCCGATAATAATTTCACACTTTTCAATGTAATCATTCCAAAATACTGAGGTTATGATCATATTGGCCGACAGACCCACCTTAGCCTTCTTTGGTGCACGTTCATCCGAAGAAGCCCACTTTAATTGTAATTTGGTACGATTATCTGGTCTCTGTCCACAGTTACAAAAAACGGTTCAAAAATGCATTCGGACATTGACCAACACTCCTTTGAGGTGGAGTTCCTGCACAAAAAATCGTTTTGCACTTATTTGCACATTTTATATAATTTATAATTTTCCTATTATATTCTGGAATGTGAGCCATTGTGGAGGGTACATAATATTCAGATTGGCCGAAATTAATCCCGTTTTTACTTGTTTATAAATAGTCTATTGATTATCTACTAGTATTAACGTGTTATAAACATTTTCTAACTCTTACCTTGCTAAAGCCTTCTTCAATGGATTATCCTTCTGCCGTGCCTCGATTTGCAGAACAAATGTATTGCCAGGTAAGCTTTCCTCCTCCAAATCAATTTCTTTTTGTAAATACACAATCCCGTTGTTTTGGTTAACTCGAAACAATTTACGCTCATTGCCGGAAATGATATCATAAACCAAGGAAGCATTCAAAGAATCCTGATCGAAGGCCATAATAGGTGGATTAAAATACAATGGTATTCTTATAGGCATTCCCTGGAAGAAAGGAAGAAATCAAATCTGTGCTCGAAAAACAACACAATAAATCGAATTTGGAACTTACAGTCATGGGATAGAATTCATCGATTTTCGAACGATAAACTCCCTCTGTAAATTTGGGCGGCAGGTCATCCACATCCCTTACATTGATGGTAATGGTGGTATTCACCTGATTGGCTGGGGTACCTCTATCCCAGGCGAATAGAGGCAGTTTGAATAAACGTATACCATTATCGAAATCCAATTCCTTTTTCAATATCAGCAATGGGCGGTGAGGTGATTTGAGAGAAAAATATGGACTACCATCCGCGGATAATTGCTCCGGTACTGTGGACATACTGAAATGCACCTCTGAATTTGGTGTGTTCGGCTTATCCCTGTCAAAAGCCTGTATGCCCTCAAAGACAATGGTACCCGGCGGTGTATTCTCCTTAATATCCACTATATAAGGAGTATTTAAAAACTCCGGTTTATTATCATTTACATCTTCTATATACACTGTGACAGAGAGATAACTGCCCTCTTCGAGCTTCTCATTTTTTGCGGCACAAACAATACGAAATTTCAATAAATTTCTTGGCACATCTCGATCCACAAGATCTTCCAGCGATCTCGTGAGTGTTACAACCACAGCAGTTAAATTTAAATCATGTATGGCAAAATATTTATGATCTCCAGTATTATCGGGAGATTGTAAGGAAATCTTAGAACGGGGATAGGCTTTTATGGTTAGAATATCTTTGCCGATTTCAGCATCTTCCCGCAGGCGTATGAAACGGACTCCTTCACTTTCCGTCGAGGCTCCATCATGAAATGCACAACCCTGATGAGCTGAAAAACGAAAGAGATTATTGTTAATAGCTTTCTTGACATTTACAAAAAAAAATAATTTTGTGAATTTCAGAAGTTTATAAACGAAATATACTTTTAATGCCTGAGAATAAAGTTTAAGGATAAAAATGTTTCTTAGTGATTCAACCATCCAGGTCCCACTAATACTAACAAATTGTCGGCTTAGATGATTTTGTATCAAAAGTTACACAAATTGTGAACATTTTTAGGTGCTACTTTCGAAAAGAACTCGTAAAAAATGTGGATTCTCTTTTTTGTAATATAGCGTGATCCATTTCCGAGGTTCCCTACTTTTTTAAAGAAAAAAACACAGAAAATTCAAATTGAATGGGGAATGTTTATTATCATTTGAAAGAACATTCTTTGGCATTTATTTTTTGAAGATTATGTATATCAAATTTTGGCCGCGGCTACGTCTCAGATGGTCCATCCGTTGAGTCCAATTTTCGATGACTCGTTCGAGCATTTCGACTGGTAACTGGCGAATGACACGCGTGATGTTTTGCTCCAAGGCCTGAATCGAAGCGGGTTTGGGTGTCAAAGGGTCGACTGGAAAGTGTTTTTTTTTTGGATTTAAAAAAATGCAATTGGCGAATGATTATTTTGATAATAAAACTGAATAATTTGTAAACGTTGTTCAGGCGTGAGTCTTTCCATGATGAAATGTCAAACAGTACTTAACAAAAATAACATGACAGCATGACACGACTCACACGTGATCTGTCAAAAAAGGCTATTGAAAAAAGTATATCTACTTTGATCACCCTATATTTGCGAAAAAATCGACTGGTTTTATAATATTATACAATTTTGATATTGGTGATATTGATATATTTGTCCAAGTATCACTTGCATTGTGACAATTTTTTATATAGATTTTTTGCATCAGTTGCAGCAACACAATACTGTGCGAATAATCGCCCAAAAAGAAAAATGTAATATCGCCCAAATTATTTTGGGGTTTATTTATTTTCATGAAAAATACAAAAAAAATAAAAATCGCATTTACAGTAGTGAACTTTAGCCCAAATCTGAAATGGAAAATCATCATTTTTTAGGTATTTATTTTATTTTGTTGCAATTCGAAATGTCCAAATCCGGATACGTGCAAGCCATTTTCTTAGCTGGGGTATGTCAAAGATGGCTACGCGGATCTAAGTGTTATTGCACAGGTGGCCTTCGGTCAGGTTTCAAGATTTTATTCTCTGGGGTATGTCCAAAGCCGGCTATGTGGAGCAAAGTGTCTTTGCAAATTCTGCATCGCAAATACATTTTGCTCCGCGTAGCCATCTTTGGACATACTTAAGAGGACAAAATATTTAAACCCTGCCAAAGGTCGGTTACGAATAGACTCCTATGCTTCTCCCCAGAGGAGAAAATTTTTAACCTTAACATTTTAAATAACTTTCAATTAATAAGTCAATAATAAGTTGTAGAATTTAATTAGTATTGCTTGATTTAAAAACCAGTAAGGAAAGGCTAAAGCCGGGCGGTGCCGACTATATAATACCCTACACCACTCTCGTAATATTGAATAACTCGGATATATAAATTTTGTAATTCATGTATAAATTGTTTACATAAATTTACTTTTGGGACATTTTATACTTAAATAATACCCTGTACCACAGTGTGGTGTAGGGTATAAAAACGAGTGGATCTAAAGAGCCTCATCGGATGAAACATATTATGGGAGCTATAGCTACATCTTTACCGATTTTCTTCAAATTCGGCAATGTTGGTTCATGAATCAAGAAACTCTACCATTCTAAATTTCAAAACGATTGGATGTAAAATATAGCTTCTATAGAACTAAAGGGCCAAATCGGACGAAACATATATATGGGAGCTATAGCTAAATCTTAACCGATTTTCTTCAAATTCGGTAGTGTTGGTTCATGGATCAAGAAACTCTACCATTCTAAATTTCAAAATGATTGGATGTAAAGTACAGCTTCTTCAGGACTAAAGAGCAAAATCGGACGAAACATATATATGAGAGCTATAGCTAAATCTTAACCGATTTTCTTAAAATTCGGCAATGTAGGTTCATGGATCAAGAAACTCTACCATTTTAAATTTCAAAACGATTGGATGTAAAATACAGCTTTTATAGGACTAAATGGCCAAATCGGACGAAACATATATATGGGAGCTATAGCTAAATCTTAACTGATTTTCTTCAAATTCGGTAGTGTTGGTTCATGGATCAAGAAACTCTACCATTCTAAATTTCAAAATGATTGGATGTAAAATACAGCTTCTACATACAGGACTAAAGAGCAAAATCGGACGAAACATATATATGGGAGCTATAGCTAAATCTTAACCGATTTTCTTCAAATTCGGCAATGTTGGTTCATGGATCAAGACACTCTACCATTCTAAATTTCAAAACGATTGGATGTAAAATACAGCTTTTATAGGACTAAATGGCCAAATCGGACGAAACATATATATGGGAGCTATAGCTAAATCTTAACCGATTTTCTTCAAATTCGGTAGTGTTGGTTCATGGATCAAGAAACTCTACCATTCTAAATTTCAAAATGATTGGATGTAAAATACAGCTTCTACAGGACTCAAGAGCAAAATCGGACGAAACATATATATGGGAGCTATAGCTAAA
This sequence comes from Eudasyphora cyanicolor, assembly GCA_963930755.1. Lineage (NCBI taxonomy): Eukaryota > Metazoa > Arthropoda > Insecta > Diptera > Muscidae > Eudasyphora > Eudasyphora cyanicolor. The sequence continues at coordinate 314,500,546 of OZ005734.1, forward strand.
TCTTAACCGATTTTCTTCAAATTCGGCAATGTTGGTTCATGGATCAAGAAACTCTACCATTCTAAATTTCAAAACGATCGGATGTAAAATACAGCTTCTGTAGGACTAAAGGGCCAAATCGGACGAAAGATATATATGGGAGCTATATCTAAATCTGAACCGATTTGCAAAAAAACTGCAAAATTTCAGAACGATCGGGGTGAAATTGCGACCTGTAGTCGACGAACAACTTTACATGGACAGACGGACGGACAGACATCGTTAAATCGACTCAGCTAGTGATTCTGAGTCGATCGGTATACTTTAAGGTGGGTCTAGCTGTGTTATTTTCAGGTGTTACAAACATCTGCCGTGAAACAAACTTATAATACCCTGTACCACCGTGTGGTGTAGGGTATAAACAGTATTTCAAATGTAATCTAACTTGTAAGTACTTACTAAAGAGTGATTTTTTTAAATGCTTTCGGATTTGATTTAAAAAATCTCATACAATTTCGAGAAATGTATGAAATCTTTATTTGAGTCGATAGAACGGTCAATTTTTAAAGACTATTTCATGTAAATGTTGCCGGCGGCTACGCCTCAAAAGGGCTCATACGCTGAGTCCAATTTTGGCATATTCTTTTCAACATATCGACCAGTATATCAAGAATAAATTCTTCAATATTGGCTTCCAGTGCGTCAACCGTTCCGGGCTTGTCCCTATAGATATGAGCCTTAACATAGCCCCACAAAAAATAATTTAAAGGCGATAAATCGCACGATCCAGGCGACCACTCGAACAGCAGAAGTAAACTGTCTAGCGAACTCAACATTAAATAAAAACCAGTAAGGAAAGGCTAAAGTCGGGCGGGGCCGACTATATAATACCCTACACCACTCTCGTAATATTGAATAACTCTGATATATAAATTTTGTAATTCATGTATATATTGTTTACATAAATTTACATTTGGGACATTTTATACTTAGATAATACCCTCTACCACAGTGTGTTGTAGGGTATAAAAACGATTGGATCTAAAGAGCCAAATCGGATGAAACATATATATGGAAGCTATAGCTAAATCTTAACCGATTTTCTTCAAATTCGGTAGTGTTGGTTCATGGATCAAGAAGCTCTACAATTCTAAATTTCAAAATAATGATTGGATGTAAAATGCAGCTTCTATAGAACTAAAGGGCCAAATCGGACGAAACATATATATGGGAGCTATAGCTAAATCTTAACCGATTTTTTTCAAATTCGGTAGTGTTGGTTCATGGATCAAGAAACTCTACCATTCTAAATTTCAAAACGGTTGGATGTAAAATACAGCTTCTATAGAACTAAAGGGCCAAATCGGACGAAACATATATATGTGAGCTATAGCTAAATCTTAACCGATTTTTTTCAAATTCGGTAGTGTTGGTTCATGGATCAAGAAACTCTACCATTCTAAATTTCAAAACGATCGGATGTAAAATACAGCTTCTATAGGACTAAAGGGCCAAATCGGACGAAACATATATATGGGAGCTATAGCTAAATCTTAACCGATTTTCTTCAAATTCGGCAATGTTGGTTCATGGATCAAGAAACTCTACCATTCTAAATTTCAAAACGATTGGATGTAAAATACAGCTTCTATAGGACTAAAGGGCCAAATAAAAACGATTGGATCTAAAGAGCCAAATCGGATGAAACATATATATGGAAGTTATAGCTAAATCTTAACCGATTTTCTTCAAATTCGGTAGTGTTGGTTCATGGATCAAGAAGCTCTACCATTCTAAATTTCAAAATAATGATTGGATGTAAAATGCAGCTTCTATAGAACTAAAGGGCCAAATCGGACGAAACATATATATGGGAGCTATAGCTAAATCTTAACCGATTTTCTTCAAATTCGGTAGTGTTGGTTCATGGATCAAGAAACTCTACCATTCTAAATTTCAAAATGATTGGATGTAAAATACAGCTTCTACAGGACTAAAGAGCAAAATCGGACGAAACATATATATGGGAGCTATAGCTAAATCTTAACCGATTTTCTTCAAATTCGGCAATGTTGGTTCATGGATCAAGAAACTCTACCATTCTAAATTTCAAAACGATCGGATGTAAAATACAGCTTCTGTAAGACTAAAGGGCCAAATCGGACGAAAGATATATATGGGAGCTATATCTAAATCTGAACCGATTTCAACCAAATTCAATAGCGATCTTAACAGCCGCGAAATACTCTAAACTGCAAAATTTCAGAACGATCGGGGTGAAATTGCGACCTGTAGTCGACGAACAACTTTACATGGACAGACGGACGGACGGACAGATCGTTAAATCGACTCAGCTAGTGATTCTGAGTCGATCGGTATACTTTAAGGTGGGTCTAGCTGTGTTATTTTCAGGTGTTACAAACATCTGCCGTGAAACAAACTTATAATACCCTGTACCACCGTGTGGTGTAGGGTATAAACAGTATTTCAAATGTAATCTAACTTGTAAGTACTTACTAAAGAGTGATTTTTTTAAATGCTTTCGGATTTGATTTAAAAAATCTCATACAATTTCGAGAAATGTATGAAACCTTTATTTGAGTCGATAGAACGGTCAATTTTTAAAGACTATTTCATGTAAATGTTGCCGGCGGCTACGCCTCAAAAGGGCTCATACGCTGAGTCCAATTTTGGCATATTCTTTTCAACATATCGACCAGTATATCAAGAATAAATTCTTCAATATTGGCTTCCAGTGCGTCAACCGTTCCGGGCTTGTCCCTATAGATATGAGCCTTAACATAGCCCCACAAAAAATAATTTAAAGGCGATAAATCGCACGATCCAGGCGACCACTCGAACAGCAGAAGTAAACTGTTTAGCGAACTCAAAATTAAATAAAAATAAATAAAATTCGAAATTGTAATTCGATTCATTGGTAAATTATACAAAAATGTTGGCATTTGACACATATATTTTACTATATGTGTCAGACTACACCAAAGCCCTAAACTTAACACAAAAACAAAAAATCGGTAAAATTACAGTCAAAAATGCTATTTACTGGTATCGTTATTGCTGTGAACCCCAGGTCTTATGACTAATATTGCTGCACGAACAGGAATTTTACCTTTTTTGGTGTTCCACAAAAATATTGGCCTTTTTTCTATAAAATTGCTGAACAAACCCTACACCAAAAAAAAAATATTTTTGTTACATAATAGTGAAATACTAACATTTTTGAGGTACAATGTGGTTTTTTGAGCTATTTAGGTATTGATATGTTCACAAAAGTTGTTCAGATTTGCGCTGGCTACCATTTTGGCAAACATTGTTAGTGAAAAATTACGAGTCTCTGGAAGTTATGCTGAAAAAAGTGAAAAATAATATTTTTTTACATCACTTTTTCAAAAGAAGTACCGGAAAATATTTTTTGTTCTCATAAAATGATAACAAACTTCGTTCAGCATATTCTTAGCTACATTATTGCCAAACATAGTTAAGCGGTATCACCAAGTCTGAATTAGTTGTTGGACAAAAGCTGATGACACCTTTTTCGAGGTGCCCACTGATTTTCAGAAACTTTGAAGGCCCTGCAGTGATCTGAGGGTATATATCATTTGCTACGGTCAAAAAGTGTAACACATCGAAGGAGTGACCTAAGTCCCTAAGTATGTTCGCCGGTTATTAGTTTTGAGTCATTTTAATTTCTTACTTGTTTCGAACAACAATCTCTACACCACGGTGAGCAATGTCCGTCTGTCTGTCCACTGTCTGGTGCGCACGATAAATCTCGAAAGGAGTAACCGATTGACTTCAAATTTGGTATGCGGTAATATTTTTTTCTATCTCCGGCTAAGTTCGAAGATGGGTCATATTGGTCCACTCCTTCTAGTACCCCCCACAAAGTGTTATCTTTTAGTGAAATATTGATTTTTAATAACTTATATACTACTTAATCGAATCTTCTCAAATTCCACACATAGTATTAGTTTATTAGTCGTTAATACCTCGAGAATATTGAATAAAGTTGACACGCCCCTTTTGGTACGTCCCACAGAAATGGACCATTTTGCACCAAAATTTAATTGGTTATTGTTTCGAAGCTTATATCGTGAATACCAATGCATATAAATACTCAAAATGTTTTTACAGTGACAAGTTTTTAAAACTTCTAGAGTCCTGCTAAAAATGGGAGCTATCACCACACCCGTTGTAGTACCTCCCATACAAAAAGATCCAAGACATACCAAAATTAAATAGCTGTGATGCCCATCCGATTATCATTACTTTTATCATAAAATAAACTATATAGACAATTGCAATCGTGTACAAAAATAAAATATACAAAAATCGTTGAAACCGTCATAAAGAGTTTGTATCTTCTTTTCAACGTATATAAGGTTTTTACACGGAATCGAGACAAAATCTTCTATCATATGGCTACCCATACTTAGTATTTCAAAATTTCTGCGAATATAGACCTAATAATATTTAATATAATATTTACTATTTAACCATAGATAATTTTCTTTTGTTTGAATTGTGTTCAACATTTTTTATTTTCAATATAAATTTAAATTCGAACAAAAGCGGCTATACTCACAAATTCCACAAAACATACAAAAGTTACGAAGAATAAAAAGTGTCATATTTCAGAAATTCGAGTATATTGGGTATAATGGGTAATCTAAGTAGAGATACTTTTTTAATAATAAATTATTTAATTTGAAAAATAATTATTGTGTAATTTAATATCCTTTTTTTGACAGATCACGTGTGAGTCGTGTCATGCTGTCATGTTATTTTTGTTAAGTATTGTTTGGCATTTCATCATGGAAAGACTTACGCCTGAACAACGTTTATAAATTATTCAGTTTTGTTATCAAAATAATCGTTCGCCAATTGCGCTAAGTGAATTTTTTTTAAATAAAAAAAACACTTTCCAGATGACCCACGACCTTGACACCAATGAGCGATATTTTAGCTCTCGTTAAGAGCTATATTTTTGCCATTGACCGATTCCCGATCCGACGTACTGGAATCATCGTTCCATATTTCTTCAAAAATGATGCCGGTGAGAACGTAACCGTCAATGGCGACCGTTATCGTGCCATGGTGAATATTTGATGCCTGAAATTGAAGCTCGTGATCTCGGCGACATTTGGTTTCAACAAGACGGCGCCACACAGCGCATCAATCAATGGGTTTTTGAGAGAACACTACGGTGAGCAGATAATTTTACGTTTTGCGCCGGTCGATTGGCCACCAAGATCGTGTGATATCACACCGTTAGATTTTTTCCTGTGGGGATATGTAAAGTCTAAAGTTAATGCGGACAAACTTCGATTCAGGCCTTGGAGCAAAACATGACGCGTGTCATTCGCCAGTTACCAGTCGAAATGCTCGAACGAGTCATCGAAAATTGGACTCAACGGATGAACCATCTGAGACGTAGCCGCGGCCAACTTTTGATAGACATAATCTTCAAAAAATAAATGCCAAAGAATGTTCTTTCAAATGATAATAAACATTCCCCATTAATTTTGAATTTTCTGTGTTTTTTTCTTTAAAAAAGTAGAGAACCTCGAAATGGATTATATTTACATTTTTATTTGTAGAACATAGTAGCAATATGTGGAAGATATCGTTGAACAAAAATTCACTGAAGCTCAAATAATGTGACAATAAAACAGTTTTTTTGCTCACCTGCAAAATGTGTGTTTTTTTTAATATAGCCACATTTAGATATAAGCCATCGATATATAATATGTGCGCTATTCTATTTAATACCTAAAATAGTATTATTTTATTGACTATACTACTTTTATATATCGTCATCAGAAACGACAAGGGCCATACAGTAAAGCTCATAGCTTCAAAATAAATATCCTGGCAAATTTGTATCGCCCTACCATAAAAATTACGAATTTATTAACTGAATTACACAATTTTCAAAAATTAGTTATACGTATATCATGTTTTTGTGAATTAATATCATTATGTTATGGTATTATCTTGAAACCCCCGTTTTTCTAAAGGACTACTTGTATACCATACCCCACATTGTGGCACAGGGTACTATAAGTTTCTTTCATGGCACCAAGAAATACCACAGCTAGACCCACCTTAAAGTATACCGATCGACTCAGAATCACCAACTGAGTCGAGTTAACCATATCTGTCCGTCCGCCTGTCCATTTTATGTTGTTCGTTGAGTACAGGTCACAATTTCACTCTGATCTTGTTGAAATTTTGCAGTTATGAGTCTTTCGTACCTGGAATCAACCCTATCGCATTTAAAAAAAATTGGCTCTGATATATAGCTCCGATTTGGCCCTTTAATCCTATAAAAGCTGTTTTTTTATCCAATTGTTTTGAAATTTAGCATGGTGAGTTTCTTTATCCAAGGACCAGCATTGCCGAATTTTAAAAAAATCGCCTCAGAAACAAATTTTAGTTGAAGTATACATTGGATATTTCATTGTTATCCAATCTTACTAGAGTGGTATGGGGTATCATATAGTCGGAACCACCCGACTTTGGTGTGCCCTCATTGTGTTTAGGTCATTGGTTGCAGAAGACCAAAAACATACATATTTTTTTTTTTCATTTGAGACAAATTTTATCTCGTTATTAGATAGACAAGATAACTTTGCATTTTAACAACAGTGTTTTATAAAAGGAAAAACCAAAAGTGACAAAAAAGGTCGTAAGAGTAACAATTTGAAATAAAATTTCTCTTCTAATATTTCAAACCTTTGCACATAAATGGACGTATAACAAATTTCACCTACTTAACCTAAATCTGCCCCCCTGGTTGCCGTTTTTCTCAACATAAACTGATTTCTTCCGAAATACGAAGGAAAACAATACAAATACGTAAAAACACCATTAGGTGGGAAGTTGAGGGTCATAAAAAATCCATGAAGTGGAAAAAAACGACAAGACTGCAATTGAAAATGACACGGTCTTGACGTGCACCACAACTGCAGCAAAGCGAATTTTCTCAAAATACAAATTATAAACAGTGCCATTGCAAATGGGAAAATTGCAGCAGAGATCAGAGAAAAACAAACAAAAACTACATTTGCTGACAGTTGTCATAATCCGTCATCACATCTTAAATTCATTGCTTGGCAATACTGTCCTGCTAAAAATGGTAGTAATTTAAAGTTGCAGAAAATGTAAATTAAAAAACAATTTGTTGGGAAATATTGATTTATACCCAGAGAACCTTGGACAGGTGGAGCAACTGGAATACATGCTGAAATAGTTTAAACTTTTGTTAAAAAAGGAATATCTCTACAATAACTATTGCTAGAACTCAACCATTCGACAACAGATTCTAGTATAAAGTATTGTAATAGAAGCCTTGGAATGGAATACACAAGGCGGCCGACGCACAGGAATTCTAATATATGAGATGGAAGCCTATCCACGAGGTTCTGGTTGGAATGGCTGGGACGGTAGCAATTAAGCAGATACTGCTTCGATAGCAAAAAATTGTGTCGTCGAACGGGTATGACCTTCGTCTCCTCGTGTAGATGGTCTACAGAAGACATGAGGAGGCACCCTGTCGCAGTTCTTAGGGCGGCATTTTGGCAGACATATAACTTTAATTGCCTCCCCTGAAAAACTAGATGGTTCGATTGACATATTTTGGAATAGAGGCATCGATATGAAAATTGTTTTTCTCTTGTTTTTTTCCACTAGCCTATTCTAATAACAATGTACAACAATTTCAAACTTTTTTCAAAATAACAGGGTTCTGTCAGTGGATTCTGGTAGAGGAGACCAAAAAAATATATACGTGTATCGGCGTTTTGAAAGATAACATCGGAATTTTATTTTAGGGGGGGTTAAAGTTTTCCCCCCTTTGCTAGTTCGTGCAGAATATCGGTATATAAAACTATGTGTTCTGTTCATCTGAGGTGTGAGGTATCTTCAGCAACTTTGTAGCAAATGTTAAGGCCTATATTTTTGTGGAATATATTAACCCTCTAGCTTCCCCGCATAACGGTGATTTTTGCCTATGTTTTAACAAATCGTAAAAAACTCCCCTAAAAATGGGTGGGGCGGGGTTGAAATATTCTACAAAAATGTCGGCCATAAAATTTTACTATATGTGTCAGAACACACCAAAGCCCAAAACTTGACACAAACTCCAAAAAACTCGAAATTTGAAAATGCTCTTAAAAGCATACCTCATAACCACGGTGAGGAGGATGATGAGTATAAAAACTCTGTGCCCTAAATGAAATAAAAAGACAAAGTGCAAGCATATCAGGAACTCTCGGGGCAGAACATAACACAAGCGATAGGTGAAATCGAAAATTTGTTTTAAAAAATCGCTCGATTTTTAAAAACAAATTTTCGATTTCACCTATCGCTCACATTTTTCTTTAATTAAAACTTACTGCTACGCACAAGTGCAAACACATTAAAATCAAATAACCTTGTGTGAATAACGTTAGTTTGTTCACAAGGGAATGTTGAAAGAACAGAAATCAGTTACAAGAAGAGTGATCGAAAAATTATTTAAAAAATCGCGCGATTTCAACATTCCCCTGTGAACAAATAAAATATGTCATTAATACGTAGAATCACAACAAATATTATTAAAATCTAGCATTACTTAAAACTAATCACGTGTATCAATTCGTTAAAGGTTTCATTACTGTCAGGCTATAAGCAGACATGTTAGTAAAAACAAAGTACACCTACAATTTCTAAAGTCGTCAAAACCTCCATCCACAGCATACCACAAGATCATGGCTCTACCACTGCTTTCACCATTGTTGATTAAAGAGGCATTTCTACAAATTCGAGCAGGAATATACCTTATGGACAGCGAGAATACGTTCGGTAATTTTTTGACGTATTTTGAAAATCAGTGGTTGAGGAAGGTTTGTACTATTCATATTATTTATTATAATTTGTGGTACATTTTAGGTTGGGTGCGATAATTTCACTGTGTATAAGCAAAGCACACGAAGTACATCAGCTGTTGTAGCATACAACGGCGTTTTAGGCAGATCAATTTAAAAAAATGCAATTTTTTTTAAATTCATAAAGGCGATAAGAATAGTGGAATTCTTCAAGAGTAACAATTTCGCTATGATTGCCGAAAGTGGTGGTTGGCTTAAAAAATATCGGAAGAAGGATTGTGTGGAAAGCGATAACCAAAATCAAGAAGCTACTGACCTATTAATTTCTTTGCCCTTATTGTAGACATACATATATAAATAAAAATATTTACAATTAAACTCATGTTTTAATTTAGTAGCAAAAAATGGGGTGAAATTGCATTTAATGTATTGGGGCTAAAGTGCATTATGAAAAATAAGCCCAAAAAGTGAGGTCATTTTTCATTTTAGTTTTGTGGCAATTTTTCATAATAATGGGGTGAAATTTCATTTTTATGTTGGGGTCATATGACGCAATGAAAAATGGCCCCATTTTTGGGGTAAATTTTCACAACGAGAATTGGGGCCATATTTCCTGGGGCCATTTTTCGCAGAGCCTATATTTATATTTTGATTTTCAGTATTCAACTGAAACTGATGAGCATGGCGAACGGTTCCATCAGATATGTCTTCCTACTGAAAAACGCTATAAAGGCAAGAGCATTTTGTCTCTTATAACAGATTTATGTTGGACATTGTTTGATAATGGCGTCGAATTGCCAAGAGTGAAAAGAAAAGTGAATTAAAAATAAATGAACTTATGTATTTAATAAGTATTTCTCCTTGTATATGCGTTATTAATAGATTTTTTGGTTATAGTCCTGAAGTATAAATTAATATAAAATAAATATTATTTAATTGTAAAATAAAATCATTATTTTGTTTTGCATCTCTCACATCAACCCCGAAAAATCAAATTTTTAAAGACCTTTTTGGTACTAACACTATATAATATCTAATTAACCCTTAACAGGCAATCTTGAATTTGGCTTTTTTGTTTGTGTTAAGTTTTCGACGTTGGTGTGTTCTGACATGTATAGTAAAATTTTATCGCCATCATTTTTGTAGAACATTTTAACCCCGCCCCACCCATTTTTAGGGGAGTTTTTTACGATTTGTTAAAATATAGGCAAAAATCACCGTTATGGGGGGAAGCTGGAGGGTTAATATATTCCAGAAAAATATAGGCCTTAACATTTGCTAGAAAGTTGCTGAAGATACCCTACACCTCAGATGAACAGAACACATAGTTTTATATTCCGATATTCTGCACGAACTAGCAAAGGGGGGAAAACTTTAACCCCCCCTAAAATAAAATTCCGATGTGATCTTTCAAAACGCCGATATACGTAAATATTTTTTTGGTCTCCTCTACCATAATCCATTGACAGAACCCTGTTATTTTTTTTTGTGTTGTACTGTGTAATTAATATATGTATATAAGAGCCTGATATATTCGTCATTAAATTTTTTATAGATTGACAACAAAATTAGCTATTTGATGAAAAATTCGATCAGATATACCCACAGAGATAAAAGTTACTACCATTGAAGTACAATCCTGCTCCCATATATACCGATTCCTAGAACATGATCACTAGGCTGTGATTTTTGCAACTTTTTTGCGACCCACTCTAATGCTGTACCGAATCGAAAGCGTGAACTGGTGTTAAAGTTTTGAGTTATTCAATTTTGGTACGATTTGGCTCATTTTTCACTGAATGATATGTCCAGCAAAGCATTATTCTGGTATTAACATTATGAGCTGTTAACTTTTATGTTACCATTTTGTACAAAATGGTCACTTTTTGTGGAAGGTCATCCGTTTTTCTCGAGTTGGTAGCGACAAAGACACTACGAAAATTTGAGGAATTACGGAATCACTGATCTAGCGGCGCTTAAGTCAAAAATAAAATATTTAAAATCGATAAATGTTTTTCTTTCTATCGATTAGCGATACTTTTCTGAGAAAAACTGCGTTTTTACTATTATTTTTACTGTCAAACATAACATTTACAACAGCAAGTACATTTAATTACTCAGTGCGTGTTTTTGTCACCTTAAAGTCAATTGTTTCTATATTTTGAGACCAATTAACATAATTTGTGAAACAAAAACTTTAAACTTAGTTAGTACTGAAGTTGAAAAAGTAAAACATTTCAAATTCATCACAAATTTCATCTGACAATGATCGATGGCAAAGTTGTTTGTGTGATTGCGGAATGCTCGTCAGAAATATGTAGCATTTGTTGAGCAACGCCAAAAGTTTTGAATGACTTAAATTCTATTAGAAATCTACCACTTAATATTAATATGTATGAGTATGGCTCGTAAACATTACATGCTTGGATAATATGTTTTGAATGCGTTTTACACATTGCATATAGATTGTCAATTCAAAAGTGGCAGGTTCGTAGACAAAACTGTCGTACATCAAACTATGATCGATGTCCAAGAAAAGTTAAAACAATAAAACGGATTGTTTATTTAAATTTACGACTTAAGTGCCTATAGATCTATGATTTCGACCACTGTGCTTTGTGGGAAGCTACCAGAAAAATTATACCCATATTTGAACTAAGATTTATTTAGACTACAATATAGCCACAAAGGTAATATTTTTCACACGCTCATTCCTTTCGTGCGTATCATCCAAACATACGGACTGACATTGCTCAAATGACTGAAACAGATTTTCGCCTTCTAATCAATGTTTTAATCTATATATCGATGGCTTTGTCCATAATGCTGCTATTCTAAAAAAAACAAATTTTTCAGGGGAACAAGAAGCTGTTGAATTTTATTATTTCGCCATAATTTTTATATCATAACCCGTTAAAAATATATGCCCAGATCTAAGGACTCTATAAATTAAATTGTTATGATTTTCAAAGAAAAAAAACAAACAAAAATCGGAGAAGAGACCTTAAAAGACTTTTGGTTGGCATGCATTCTTTGTTTATTCTAGAAAATGAGTGAACAAAATTTTAAAACATATTTATTGATAGGAACAATTTTATGCATAAAAGTCTATTTGGGTCGGAGAAAAAATTAAATTTTCAAATGCAGATATCTCGCACACAGATTACAGTTTGGTTGCCTCAACCGAATTTTGGTAGTTCTGTCTACTATCATGCGATTCCATCAGGACAACGAACATTTTGGTTGTGGTATACTTCTGCTACCATGTTGACAACAATCATATTTGGTTGCGTCAACTACGAAAATGGTGGCAAAATTATCTGTTGTATGTTGCAACAACCAACTGTTTTAAAAATAGGTTGTTCTGACAATTTCTCAGTCATATACTACCGACAATTAATTAAACAAGTGTTCATTAATTTTTATTTTATTTATTAAACAAAACATCAAACTACGATTATTCATAATAAAATTAAAAATCCCATATTACAAATTCATCACTATTATGAGATGTGGAAATATTTGACACAAATTTTAGTACACGAAAAAAAAAACACAAAACCTTTATGCAAATATCGCTTAACCCTGTGTTTTCAATTTCATGATTGTTGTTTTTATTTTTTAGTTATGTAAAACATTTTTCACAACATATGCAGAATACCCACACATTATAATGCACACGAGGTTATTTCTGACCGTTCTTGAACAAAATGTTGAAGATTTATTTATGTCGAGTAATTTTATTTTTTGTTTGTAATGTATCAACAAAAAACAGCAACCAAACTTTCGGTTGTATTTCCCAATATACATTTAATTATTCTAAATTTGGGAAATTATTAAGATAAATATTTTTTCTGTTGTAGTAACCAATTATTCGTTGCAATAATAATCTTTGGACTATTGGTACCATTTCTGTTGTCAAGACATTGGTTGTTACAACCAAAAATCGATCATATGGTACTATAATGGAAGTTTAAAATTGGTTATCACAACTAACCGAGTGTCAATCTTAATTCGATTGATACAACCATCGATTTAGTTGCAAGCATTTTCTTTTGATCGTTCCATGTTATTATTGTTGTTTCAACTATTTATATATAAATACAACCGACACACTGTGTATGCAATATACTTTTTGTTGCTAGTACATTTTTTTATTGTTACAATCGAATTCCAACCAATTATTTTCCTGGTAACTATTAGGTGCAAAAAGCTGTTTGTGGACCTCTGTTAGTAGAATACACACAAAAAGATTTTATGAATCGGACAAAAAGTACAAAAGTTACACCCGCTTAAACATGTTGTTCAACAGAGGTGACCAACTTTGAGGCCCTGTAGATCCGCCCCTGTATATCACAGGGCCAAATTTGGTCGCAATCGGTTGTCTGGTTAAGAAATGACAGAATTATTTCCCTTTTTTTTGGAATTCCTTCCACCACAAATTTCTACTGATCGGGCTGAAAATTTTTAACTAGGGTTTATTCATACCTTAAACCTTCCACACGAACAACGGTAGTCATAGGTTCATGTTTTGATATAGCCCCCATAAAAAGGTCCCTCTAGATTTGAGTTCTTAACGCTACAAAATTTTGTAATGTGAGTGGAGAGAATATAAGATTAGGCATGGCTAGATGAGTTGCTTTAACCAAATCCGTCCGTCTGTCCATTTAAAGTTGTTCGTTAAGAATTGGCCGCATTTTCACTCCGATCTTGCTGAAATTTGGCAATAAGGACCATAGAAAAATAACATACGGGTATATACAACTCGATAGGATGGTGTAAGGTATCTCATAGTCGCATCTGCCCGACTGTATACCTTTCTTAAGGGTTTAAAGTTTAATTGTTGATCATAGTAAAATGCTCATGCTTTCCAATTACTGTATTATTAAATGTTCTCAGAAAGTTCCAAACTCTCTTTGTAAAAGTCACAAATGTCCTCCTTTTCTGACACAAAAGTCCTTCTTTACGAAAAATGTTTATGGTAACCCTATGCAAAACCAAATCTAATTCTGCTTAAGTAGAGATGTCAAACGGGATTGGTTTTCACAAATCCCGGGATTCAGGATTTTTAAATTGCCAATCCCGGGATTTTTCGGTATCCCGAAATTGTTCGCTATCCCGGGATTTTCGGGATAAATCGGGATTTTCGGAATCCCGAAATTGCTTGATATCCCAGTATTTTCGGGGATTTCGGGATAAATCGGGATTTTTCATTCTTGATAATGTGATATTTCGAAATGGAATACAAACATTTTAGTTCAGTTTTAATTTAATTTAAATAAGGATAAATAATTTAAATCGGGATATCCCGTTTGACATCACTATGCTTAGGTCATTTTGAACTATAAAGTGTAACACGAAATCTAGGAAAAAAATTAAACTGTAATTCGAAAAGTTCGGCAATGTTAAAAAATCTTTTTTAAATAAGATATATTTGGAAAACTTCTTAAACAATAACTTTGATTGTGGGTAAACACAATTAATAACTAGTTCTAATGGTAAAGCCTGGTGCTTATTGTCACTCCTATATATTATTAAGATAACACTTTACAGTCTTAAGTATTATGTTGTTAAATGTATTTCACTATTATATGTACCGTTATGAAAGACTCAATAAATTGTGGGTAAATACATATTTTAATTAATATACAAGGTGGCGCAAAAGTAATCCTCCTATCAGAAAATGCTATAAATGGCGCAAAAGTAATCCTCCTATCAGAAAATGCCATAAATTTTGCGATTGGCCCCTAATGTCAGTTCTGTTTTGACATTTGTGTAGTGAACACATGCGAAATACACGTTAATAAACAATGTTACGCTACACTGCTCCAAAACGCGGAATATTGCTGACTATTTATTTGACCAATAATCGGTCGGTGACTTTGGCACAAAACATCGAAAGGTTACTTTTGCGCCACCTTGTATTTGTTCTAAAATATCAATATATGCGTCCCAAACAAAATTTATTTATTGTCAAATAATATGTATTTGTTCACAAATGTATAATATTTAAACATTTTGGTTCCAAATTCTTTCAATTCAAACATATTAAAAATTGCGATTTTCCCCGTATAACAATATAGTTTTCATTTTGTTCTGTGGAGTAATTTGTATAAAATATTTGTAATATTCTTGAGATATTCCAACACGTAAGAAGTGGGCGTATCCGCGTCACACCCCTTCCTGCTATTGCAGTATAACAAATGAAATATATAAATATTCAAAGTCTTTCAACAAACATAGTTCAAAGACAATTTAATATTGCTTTAATACCAGAAATGAAAACGTCAAAATTAACATAATCAACAAAGCTAACTAACAACGTCAGTCAAAGAGTTGCGTTGGGTATATTTGAATGGGTTGAATTTCACTGCATTTGAAAAACAAATAAATACATAAAATAACATGAAAATGCAATCGGTAGCAATTGAATATTACAAACGGATATGGCGGCTCTGAAGTGATTCTGCTGAGGCTGAGGAAAACTAAAAGACTTTGAAGTTAATTATGTCATGAGGGTGGGAATTTTTGTTGTTTGAATAGATCACAAACCAAAAAACATAAAGAAATATGCATATATGCGCATATTTTACAAAAGAAGATGAAGATGAGTGGTGGATAGGTAGTTGAAAAGATAGATGAATGAATGGATCGGTGCTTGCTCAGGGGATTTCGCAAAAAAAACATTAGCAACTACTGCAGTTGCCGTTCCGCCGGCCAAATCCATGGCGAAGTCACTGATGTTAGCGGGTGTAGCAATATTCATAAAAACTATTAACTTCATCAAGTTTAGTGCATATTTTGTGAATGCTCATTCAGCCCTTTGCCGATCCGCGATTTTCACATGTTTCATTGCTCCATTGCTCGCCCGCTTGCTCGAGTAGATAGATATCTAGCCAATTCATCTAGCCTTTGGTAGAAAGTTTGTTTTTTATTTCAATATCTTTTCCTCTTCTTAAGGTTTGTTGTGTGCATGAATTTGAATGTTTTGCAAATAATTTGTGCAAAATTGTGCGACGAATGCGATTATATTTTCTGCGCAAGATTTTCGCACGATCTCTGTGTAATGCCATTCAGTCAGTCACTGTGAATAACATTGCATTGCATTGCATTGGCACTGCAGCAGTTGCTTTGTTTTCACTTCGTTTTCACAATAGGAAAAGGGAAAAAGCGCCGAAACTCTTTCGCTTTCCGAGAAACGGAAAATCACTTTGGATAGATATACTCGTATATGACATGTAATGAATGTACTGTGAATATACTTGTAATAAAACGCATTTTAATTAAATGCGGAAAATGAAGGTCCCCTTGCTCGGTATTTAAATTTAAGTTGCAATTTTCTCTCGAAAAGTTTGCGTTTTTTAGCGGAAATTGTTGTTGTCTAAATAATGGGGATATTACAAATCAGCTTCGTGGGATTTTGGCGATGAAATCGACAGTTTGAATGAAAAATTTGACATGGAAGAGTAACATAGATTTTCTTTATTTATGACGAAGTGGCTGTGTCATATTATTTTTTTTTTCAATTATGATCTTTATCACTTATTCATGCGAAAGACCTCTTTGCGACATACGGACTGATTTCACAACAAGCAATATTCAACCTTCAGATAAATTATATATCAGACTGTAACACAGAAGCTGGTCCTACAGGCATTGCTTTTCCCTTTTTGGCGTGAAAAAAGTAAATAACATTTCTAGGGAGGAATTAAAAAAAAGATAAATAATTCGGCCGATTCTTAACCAGACAATCGATTGCGACAAATCTCTGCATGCTTGTAGAAGACGTATTAGAGAAGTTAAGTTTAAAATTAGGGAGATCTATGATATACAGGGGCGGAGTTACTGGGCCTAAAATTTGGCCAACTGAGGTAAACAAAATGTTTAAACTTTTAACTTTCATCTTTTTTGTCTAAATTAATAAATTTAATTTTTGGAAATTCTGCTAACAGAGGTCTTTTCACACCTAAACGATTTGAAATTGTTGAAAATTAAATTTGGTATTTTTTTCCGACTCTGTCCTAGTATTTTGTGAATATCGGAACATGATATGCACCAATTTCGTTCATATACCCAATAAGAAAAACGTTATGGCCATTTGAATTTATATTTTCCAAAAAATTTGATTTATTTGTTTTGTTTTTGGGAAACAAGCATATTTCTTATTTTGGAGTTGTAGAAGAAGTTATTTAAAACCAGCAAGGAAAGGCAGAAAGTCGGGCGGGGCCGACTATATAATACCCTACACCTCCCTAACAATGCGATAAGGGTCATTGCCATAATAATTTGGAATAATTGGTAAATGGGTAGAAACATATTATCTAATTCTGAAACGATAATCGCTAAATTAAGCAATATTCGTTCCTAAATTGAGAAACATCTTTCTGGAAAATTTTAATGATCGGAAGTAAAATACAACTTCTATAGCGGTTTGATACCAAATCAGGAGGAACACATATATGGAGCTTTAATATAAATCTGAACCGATCTTCCCTGAATACTTATTCATGTAAAAATACCTCCTTCTGTCGAATTTCGTACTGATCGGATATAAAATACAGTCTCTACAGCGCTTACATGTCAAATCGGTGGTAACATATATATGGGAGCTATATCTAAATCTGAACCGATTTTCTCCGAATTTGGCAGTATTCCTTCATGTAGAAAGAAACCTCTTTTTGCCGACTTTCGCACTGATCGGATATAAAATAACATTTTTACAGCGCTCACATGCCAAATCGGGGGTAACCTATATAGGGGGGCTATACCTAAATCTGAACCGATTTCTTCCAAATTTAACAGTGTTCATCCATATAATAAGAAACCTCTTTCTGCCGAATTTCGCACTGATCGGATATAAAATACAGTTTTTACAGCGCTTACATGTCAAATCGGGGGTAACATATATATGGGGGCTATATCTAGGTTAGGTTAGGTTAGGTTAGGTAGAAGAGAAGAGACGTTTAAACGTCTCATGTCCATGGACATACACTTAAGCCAGTGGTTCGGCCTGTTGTGCGCTCCTTATTTATGATCTTTTTATACCTCACGAGTTACAGAAAATCGGTACTAGACACGAATTTTCTAAGTATCTTCCAGTCATATTCTCTGAGATGAGTCAAGTCTGGTAATATGTCGGACCCGAAATGTTGGGATCTTGAATGTGTGAAAGCCGGGCATTGACACAGAAAATGTTCCATCGTTTCGATGTTTTCTCTGCATGCCCTACATTCGTCGTTTCCTGCTAGTCCTATGCGATGAAGATGTGCTTGCAAGCTTGAGTGTCCCGTTAGAACACTCATCATCTTACTAATATCTATCTTGTTTAGTTTCAGAAGACTTCTTGTTTTCTTTTCATTTGGGTCACCCCACAGTATCTTTGCAGTTGCTCCTACTGTTGCGCTATTCCACACAGTTTTATGAGCCATCACTGCCCAGTGCTTCAACTCATTTTTCGTGGCTTCGAAAGGTTTCCAATTTTCCAAGTTTATTACTCGAAGTTCTCTGCCCTTTGAAGCCAAGTTGTTTGCCCGTTCATTTCCAATCACTCCGTTGTGTCCTGGTACCCAGTAAAGACGCAATTGACCATGGGCTGAGTAATCATTTATCGTTCATTTACAGTCCAACGCAGTTCTGGATTTGACCCTTTCCGATGTTATTGCTTTAATCGCCATTTGGCTATCTGTGAAGATGTTGGCATATTTAGGCTTTGTCGTGTTATTGAGCCAGTTCACACACTCCGTGATTGCTCGAACTTCTGCTTGAAATACCGTGTTATGGTCAGGGAGGCGGAAGTGAAGTTCGACTTCTGGTTCATCAATAAAAAGTCCCAGACCCGTCCTTCCTCCTCGCTTGGACCCATCCGTGTAGCAGCTGGTTCCCACTGGCACATGGGCCAAAGTTCCATTTTCCCAGGAGCGTCTGTCTGGCACAAACGTATCACAGGTAGCTGTAAGCCGCACTTCAGGAATGCGGTCCGAGATTTCTGGCGTTTGAATGTGACCAACTAGATATTCTAAAATCTTCTGATGGTACGACTTGTGGTCTCGATTTATCCATTCACCCATCACTTGCAGACGTCTTGCTGTGAGGGCTGCGTCATACTTTATACGGATGTCTATTGGTTGGATGTGCAGTATAGTCTCCATCGCTGTTGTTGGTGCAGTTCTAAATGCCCCGCTTATGCCTAGACAGCACATACGTTGAATTTTTTGCAAAGGTATTACGTTGCACTTCTTGTCCATTGATGTCCACCACACTACAGAGGCGTAGGTGATTATTGGTCTAATCACGCTCATGTAAAGCCAGTGAGTCATATTTGGACGTAGTCCCCATTTTAAACCTATAGCTCTTCTGCACAGCGACCAACATCTGTGTGCCTTTGTAACTCTTTCTTCAAGATGATCTTTCCAGTACAGTTTCTGATCCAAGATTACTCCCAAGTATTTTACCTTTTTAGTTATAGCAATTGTCTTATTCAGGAATCGAGGCGGGGTAAAACGTGGGATCTTCGTTTTCCTTGTAAATAGACATATTTCTGTTTTGTCTGGGTTAACATTTAATCCCCTTGGTTGTGCCCAGTTATAGGCTATGTTAAGTTTTTTCAGCGCCCGGACAACCTGAAACTTGTCTAAGGATTGGATAAGTGTATCGGTCTGTACATTGTTAAATGCGCCCTCAATGTCTATGCAAACAGCAAGTGTATACATTTCTTTACTGAAGGACTCTTCTTTGTGGTGCACTACCTCATGCAGAGCTGTTTCCACTGATCTTCCTTTGACATAGGCGTGTTGTTTGAATTTTAGCCTGTCATCCGCTATTTTACCTTTGACCATGTCATCAATTATTCGCTCCATTGTTTTTAACAGGAAAGAAGTAAGGCTAATGGGTCGATAAGCCTTTGGGGTCGTGTAACTCGCCTTGCCAGGCTTTGGTATGAAGACCACCCTTGATTCCTGCCAGTTTTTTGGGGTATACGAATGGGTTAGGCATGCAGTGAACACTCCAGCCAGATGAGTTGATACCAGATCCACCTCATTCTGCAGAAGTGCTGGAAATATTCCATCCGGTCCCGCAGCCTTAAAGGGAGATAAACTTTTTATCGCTTCTTTAACCATACCATCTGTTATATCCGTAATAGGTACTTGATGCAATACATTTTCATTCTGTAACTGTTCCTCTGTAGGTCCAGCATTACCAGTCGGAAAATGAGTTTTCATCAAGAGCCTTACGGTATCTTCTATAGTTTCCATCCTTTTACCCGTTTCATCCACCAGTGTTTCGGTTTGGACATGAGTTTTTGAGAGGAACTTTTTCATTTTAGACACGCTGTTAACGCTGTCTACCTGTTCACAGAAAAGCCTCCAGGAGTTACGTTTCGCCGATCTAACGATTTTATTGTATTCTTTGAGTCTTCTGTTGTAGTCGTCCCAATATACTGATTGTTTTTTACGTCGAGCTCTATTGTAAAGTCTGCGGACATCTTTGCCAATCGAGCGAATTTGTCCTGTCATCCAGGGTTTCTCAAAGGCAGATTTCCTTTCTCGAAGTGGGCAACTATCTTCGAATGATTTTACAGGAGCCTCGGTAATCTTCTTAACATTGATTTCAATGTCTTCTGCACATAGATAATCGCGTATAGGCTGCCCCAATCGATTTCTAAGTAGATTTCCGAATTTAGTCCAGTCGGTCTTAGCCTTATTACGGAAACTTATGGGGTTCGGCGGTGGCCGTGCAATTTTAAACCTTATATAACGGTGGTCTGAATAGGAGTGTTCATCCGAAACCCTCCACTCATGAATCTCATCAATAAGATTTTCTGAACATATCGTTATATCTAATACTTCTTCCCTAATTTTGTTAACAAAGGTTGCAGTGTTTCCTATGTTAAGAGTTATGAGGTAATTTGTATTCAAAAATTCGATAAGGGCGTGTCCCCTTTTATTGGTGTTAGTACTACCCCAAGCGATATGATGGGAGTTGGCGTCACATCCAGCTAATAACTCATTACTTGTGTGTTTGGATTCCCTCACCAGACGTTGTAATTCAGACGTAGGTGGCAATGTCGGCGCATCGAATGGCAGATATATTGACGCCAGGTACATATTTCCATTACCTTGCCTCAGCACCGTTGCGTCCGATGTTGACAACTCTGGAGAGAAAATAAAACATAAGTTTTTATGGCACAGAATACAAGTCCTTGGACGAGTACCTGTGTTAGCGTAGAAAAGGTTATAGTTCACATGGTTTAATACAGTAACCTTGTGGCTAGTTGTCCATGGTTCCTGGATCAAAGCAATATGAACCCTGCCTTTATTTATGATGTCCATCAGAGCGTTGGATGCTGTCTCGCTCCGGTGGAGGTTTATCTGGATGACCTCAATCATTGTCCTTCCAGTAAAAGTTTCTTTTGGGAGTCTATCCTATCTGGTGGCACCCCCTCATTATTTGGTAGTGGGTCATTCTCCTCCTTTCGTTCACTACCTATTACACCATCTTCCAGTCGACAATTTTGGGAGGCGGTGTTATTTTTTGTCGCTCCCTCATTGGTTTGAATCGTTTTGTGTCTCTTTTTATTTTGATCACCACCTTTGCTGGGAACTTCCTGCAAAAGTGGCGGTAGTATTGGTGAACTGGTGGTGTTATTGACTACTTCCACATCAGTTTTTGGCAGTGTCTCACTTGTCTCCATCCGTTCAATATCTAAATCTTTTCTCCATCCGGGCTATATCTAAATCTGAACCGATTTCTTCCAAATTTAAAAGTGTTCATCCATATAATAAGAAACCTCTTTCTGCCGAATTTCGCACTGATCGGATATAAAATACAGTTTTTACAGCGCTTACATGTGAAATCGGGGGTAACATATATATGGGGGCTATATCTAAATCTGAACCGATTTTCTCCGAATTTGGCAGTATTCCTTCATGTAATAAGAAACCTCTTTCTGCCGAATTTCGCACTGATCGGATATAAAATAACATTTTTACAGCGCTCACATGTCAAATCGGGGGTAACGTATATATGGGGGCTATATCTAAATCTGAACCGATTTTCACCGAATTTAGCAGTATTCCTTCATATAATAAGAAACCTCTTTCTGTCGATTTTCATACTGATCAGATATAAAATAAAGTTTTTACAGCGCTTACATGTCAAATCGGGGCTAACATATATATGGGGGCTATATCTAAATCTGAACCGATTTTAACCAAATTCAATAGGGATCGTCCTTGGGCCAAAAAAAAGATATGTGTAAAGTTTCGTAGAGATCGGACCATAATTGCGACCTGTACTTTGATTACAAGAATACATGCACAGTCAGACGGACAGACAGACCGACATAGCTAAATCAACTCAGAAAGTGATTCTAAGTCGATCGGTATAATAAACGATGGGTCTATTTCTTCTCCTTTTGAGTGTTACAAACAAATGCACAAAGTTATAATACCCTGTACCACAGTGTGATGTAGGGTATAAAAAGTATGAAATATTTATAGTAGTCTTAAAGGATACTTCCCAGAGAATGTTCCTGAAAAATGAAAGGACCAGAAATATGAACTGTTAATATTGAAATATTAACTGCAATTTACACCATTTTTTTACACAAATTTCAAAATTAAGCCATATTTTCTCCGATCTAAAAGCTAAAATATTATAATCTTCAATATTTTTATATGTGGTATATATAGTGTTGCACGTTGGACTTCAAATGAGACCGACATTTAGTAAAATCGATTTTTTCTCTTTTTACTATTTTTTCTCTTTTATTTTTTCTCTATTGAGAAAAAATAATGGGAAAGGAATATGTATATACTAGCTTTAACCCGGTGCGCTTCGCAGTCCCCATCTTTTATTTATTTTCTGTGTAGGGTACTGTAAAATAGTTATACCTCGTTCTTTCAAAATGACACGATTATTACATATGGTGCAAAATGAAGAAGATTTGATTACTTTTATATATAAAATACGAACCCTCGTTTCATTTCTAGTTTATGTTCCAAGAGTTACCCTGACATCATGGTACAATATTTATCCCTTTTCCCACAGTACCTCTGGACGTTGAAAAACTATTTTTCTTGGTTCATACGTTAGCAACTTTCCCCTTGTTTATGTTCCAATACCTACATTCACACCCTGGTACAATATAAAACCATGTTTGTCCCACATTTTCTACCCACTGTAATAAATGTACGCTTTTTGACCCACTGTGCTATATTTAACCTTTTGGGTCCACTGAATCAAATTTAACACCTTTTTGTCCTACTATATTTTGTCCACTATATTTAACCATTTTTGCCCCACTGTACCATAGTTAACACATTTTTGCCCCACTGTACCATACTTAACCCATTTTGTTCCACGTTACCATATTTTACTATTTGTGCCCACTGTAACCATTTTTGTCATACTGTACCATTATTAACCATTGGGACACAAACCATTCTAACACATTTTTCCCCCACTGTTCCATAGTTAAAGCTTTTTGCCCCACTGTACCATATTTAACCCATGTTGTCCCACGTTACCATATTCAACTAATTGTGCCCCACTGTACTACAGTTAACCCTTTTTGCCCCACTGTGTCATATTAAACCCTTTGTTTCACTGTACCATGTTTAACAGTTTTTGCCCCACAGTACCATATTTAACACTCTTTGCTCCACTGTACAATATTTAACAATATTTAACCATATAAACTCTTCATATCTTATGTGTATGTTCCAATTTTGGCAGATTGTTCCCTTTTTTTCCCCATGCTCCATAATTAACCCGTCGTGTCCCACCGTGCCTTTTAAAGTTAGAATTACTAAAAATTACTTCCAATCTCCAGTTTATGTTCCAAAAGTTACCCTGGAACCATAGATCCATGTTTCACATTTTTAAGCCACTGTACTATATTTTACACTTTTTGCCCCAAAACTACGAATAAAAAAAAAACTTAATACCCCGATCAGTTGTCATAAAGACACCCCTCGCTTCAATTTTCAGCATTCTAATATTAGGCTTTAAATTTGGCGGTGGTACCATATTTATACCTTTCTGTCCCACTGTGCCTCTAAATTTTTAAAAAATCACTCCTTGTTCTTGTTTACGTCCTAAAAACTACTCTCACACCAAATTTCACGATTCTAGGTCTTGCCATTTGGATTTGGCTGTTGTACCACATTTATCCCTTTTAACCCCACTGTGTACGTAAATGTTCGAATTTCGAAAAATCCTGTCAATTTCAGAGTCTACCTCATAAGAGCTACCCTCACACCAAATTTCACGATTCTAGCTCTTGCCATTTGAATTTGGCTGTTGTACTACATTAATCCCATTTTTTCCTTTTTACCCCACTGTGTGCGTAAATGTTCGAATTACGAAAAATCCTGCCAATTTCAGAGTCTACCTCATAAGGTCTACCATCACACAATACTTCACGATTCTAGCTCTTGCCATTTGGATTTGGCTGATGTACCTCATTTATCACTTTTTACCCCACTGTGTGCGTAAATGTTCGAATTTCAAAAAATCCTGCCAATTTCTGAGTCTACGTCCTAAGGGCTACCCTCATACCAAATTTCAAGATTCTAGCTCATTTCGTTTAGAATTGGCGGTGGTACCATATTTATCCCTTTTTGCCCTATTGTGCGGCTAATAGTACGAATTTCGAAAAATCCCGCCTTATTGCTCGTCTACGTTCCAAGGTCTACCCTCCCACCAAATTTCATGATTCTAGCTTCAGCCGTTTGGCCTGGGCGATGATCAGTCAGTCAATCAGTCAGTCAGTCAGTCAGTCACGCAACAATTATATATAGGGTAATTCCAAAGGAAATCGACCCACTCTGAAAATTTATGAATTTCGATATTGCTGAAATTTTGCATGCGCATACTGCAAGATGATACGAAATAATGACAGTTTACCGTGTGTCAAAATTTGTAGCGGTTTAGATTTTATAGGGTGACAAAGTGGGACATCTACATTGTTTTGTAAAAAATTAAGCTATGTTCAAGTCGCCAACTTTTGAACGGAATGTCAGATTTAATTGAAATAAGTTCCATCTTAAAGATATTAACGATATTTCTAAGTATTACACACATAAGGAGAACTTTATGTGTATTAAGGATATCAAAAGAACGAAAATGTCCTTAATCCCTAATTATCCTGAAAAATGTATTTTCAATTTTTTTAATTTTATTTCTGAATATTACCCCTATATTGCTCCATAAAATATAAAATTTTCAGAATGGGTGCTCAGAATAGGTTCAAAAGATATGACTTATTTAATTTAATGCCAGTGATATCTCTGAAAAGGAGTGACCGAATGACTTACAAATTAGTATGTGGTAATATTTTCCTCAAACCTACTTAATGTTTTGAAGTGGCCCATTTCGGACCCCTCCGGTTAAAATTTTGTGACATGTTAAAACTGTTATAACTTCTGTACTACTCATGGGAATCCAATGAAATTTCATACATAGTAATTATTTCACCGTATTTATAAGCTGAACAAAAATGGGCGAACATGTCACGCCCCTTTTGGTACCTCCCACACAAAGGGACCAATTTTTACAATAAGTTCCCAGCTTATAACATTAATACCAGTGCATACAAATTCTTGAATTTTTGTGCAGTGTAATATTTTTATAGTACCTACAGGCCAGTACAAAGTGGGCGTTATTGCCCCTCCCCTTCTAGTACCTCCCACACAAATTCAAACAATTTTGTGAAAAAATATTACCATTATTTGATGAAAAAATATTACCATTAAATTTAAGCGCTGAGACAACAGATACTTCTGAATGAAATTGGGCCCCAGGAAAATTCACCTCAATATTTTTATGAATATACATGTCAAACAACAACAATTTTTTGGGGGCTTAATTTAATTTTTTGTCTTCTTTTTGGGACGTGATTTTATTTGATTTAATACATACACGCAAAGAAAAAATTCGTTTCTCCGAAATGATATATTATACAACTACAATTCGGCGGCCGGAAGTTGGACCTCAAGAAAATGCACCCCAAATTGAAAATGAAAGTTCGCCCCAAAATTGGGGCCTATTTTCGTTACAAAAACTGATTTAGGAAATAACACCCCAATCAAGAAAACAGCATGAAATGACAATAAACCCCAAAAAAACTAAGACATTTTCTCATCCTAAATCTGGAGAGCACGCAGTAATACACGTATACAAACATATTTTCTAATTATAAATCTATTCCTGTGCGGTTGGCCTGCGGCCTTTGGCCTTTGTTTAAGATTTTCTCCTATGGACAGGATCCAAAGTTGGCAACGTGGAGCAAATCTTTTATGCGTAGCCTCTCCTCTTTCTAGATTAATAGATGAAAATAAGCCCCAAAAAGCATAAAAGAAATGAAAGTAAACCCTAAAAAGCAGTCAAGAAATTAAATTAAGCCCCAAATAAAATTGTTGTTGTTTGATATGTTATTTTTTGGGGCCAATATTCATAAAAATAGTGGGGTGTATTTTCCTGGGGCCCAATTTCATTCCGCCCTACAATTCTCGTCTACGACGACTGAAATTCTTTTGGTCAGAACAAAACAATTGGTTACCCGAAATAAGTTTCTGTAACAACAAACGAAATTTCAGATCCGGCAAACGAGAATTGTAGTTGTCTTATATTTCGTTTCGCAGAAACGAGTTTTTTCTTTGCGTGTACCGATTCGTAGGATCAGGAAAATAAAAAAAATATTTTCAAATGCGGACGGAAACTTTATAAATCCATAAAATGTTTAAAAATTAATATATTACTACTATTTTTCATGTAAAATGGACGTAAAAATTTAGGATATCTCTAACATTATTATATTTGTAAAGGAAAATCCAACAATTCCCAAAATAAATTCGAAAATCCTCAATTACGGAATTGTTTAGTTTTTCTCCAAAATCTATTATACTAAAATCCGGCCACAAAATTCCTTTTGCAGTTAACCTTGTTTTCATGTTCTAGCTTTACGATTGTCGAAAATGTGACGAAGATTTGAATTTTTCGACAAAAATGTGTAATATAGAGATGGGATGTTGACCCATTCTTTTTCGAAAATATTCTCCTGGATGTTTCCTTTAAGACGAATCTAAATATTTCCTACTTTATTTTATAATACATATACCTACAAATACATTTTCGCAATAAAATACAAATAATATAATATATAAATAATATCGCCATACATTTTCTCTCTGTCCCAGTCTGAAAAATATTCGTAAATTATTTTTTTTTGTAGTAAAATCGCATTTATTGACTTTGAAGTATGTTATAAGCTGTTAACAATTTGTGAAAAATAGTCTATTTGTCAAGTCAAAGGGTATAGCGACGGATAAACTAAGAGTATTACTATAGAATTAAAGATGATTCGGATATGTTGTATAAAAATTGTTAGATAATGAATATTTCTCTAAATTTTAATCCTTTGTGAATGAGATACTAGAGGGAGTAGACCAACATGGTCAATATTCGAACTTAGCCGGAGATAGATAAAAATATTGTCACGTACAAAATTTGAAGTTAATCGTTTACTCCTTTCGAGAGTTATCCTGTGCGAGACAGACAGACGGACGGAAGGACGGACATTGCTCACATTTGTTGTGTTTTCTTTGTTAGGTCGGCTAATTTTGGGACCGCCCTCGTATATAAAATACTTCAATCTGTGGGCACATCTGACCGGCCGTTTTTACATCGTATAGCAAATTTTGTTGTCAATTCAGAAAAGATGATGTGAGAGAAGTCGGTTTATATTTTGCACTGATATTAAAAAAAAACACCGTGAGCCACGACTTCACTCCTAAGAACAAAAAAAGCGAAAGTATAGGCCAACAGTAGACAAACAGCTTACTCATTTTTTTTTATTTCGTGATCGTTTGTCTTTTATAGGAATTTCAAAACATCAAGGACAAAAGTTTTATCCCCTTACATTAGAGATGAGGGTATATATCATTTGCTACGAACCAAAAGTATAACACATCGAAGCAATGACCTAAGACCCTTAGTATGTTCGGCGGATATCCGTTTTCGGTCATTTTAAGTCGAATGAGCAATGTCCGTCCGTCTGTCTGTCTGCTGGCTGGTGCACACTATAACTCTCGAGAGGAGTAACCAATTGACTTCAAATTTGGTATGTGATAATATTTTCTTCTATCTCCGGCAAAGTTCGAAGATGGGCAATATTTGTCCACTCCTTCCAGTACCTTCCCCACAAAGGGTTAACATATAGTGAAATATTGATTATTTAATAACTTCTATACTACTTATTTGAATCCTTTCAAATTCTACACATAGTATTAGCTTATTAGTCACTATTACCTCAAAAAATGGCCGAAGTTGCCACGCCTCTTTTGGTACCTCCCACACAAAACGACAATTTTGAACCAAAAGTTAATAGCTTATAACTCTATTACCTGTGCATACAAAGACTTGAGATTGTGTACAGTGTAATGGTTTAATAGTACCTACAATACTGTGAAAGATGGGATTTATTGCCACGCTCCTTTTGGTACCTCCCACACAAATGGACCATTTTGTACCACTTTTTAACTTTAATACCAGTACACACAAATACTTGAAATTTCATACAGCGCAATGCTTTTATAGTACATAAAGTCCAGAGAAAAGTGACCGTTATTGGGTCGCTCCTTTTGGTACCTCTTGCACAAATGAACCATTTTGTACCAAAAGTAAACAGCTCTTAACTCTAATAACAGTAATACATTAAAGTTATTAAATGCAATTTATATTGATAATAATTTAAATAAAACAAAAAAATAAATAAATTTACTAATATTTTTTTGAGAGTCAAGGTGAGGGGATTCATTAGTCGGTTTACCCGACTGAACTTTCTTACTTGTTGAAATATTTTTTGTTTGCACTTATTACAATGTGAACAATATCAATATGCACATCAAACAAGTAAGAAATTTCAGTCGGGTAAACCGACTAAGGTATACATACCCTCACTTTGTGAGCAAGGTAAATATGCACTGGTATATGTACTAATATTAGGAGCTATTTAATTTTGGTATGTCTTGGCTCTTTTTGTATGGGAGGTACTGACACTGGTCTGGCAATAACTCCCATTTTCAACAGGACTTTAGGAATTTTAAAAACTATGCACTGTGCAAAAATTTTGTGTATATATATGTATTGGTACACGGAGGAAAATTGCCATTTTTGATGCGTTTGAATTCAAAGAAAATATACTTGGAAAAATATATTTTTAACAAATATATTTTATTTGAAAATCAAGAAATTTTGTTTGGAACACATATATTAATATATTACAAGGAAATATGTATACCGTGTTTTTCAATAAGAGCGCTACAAAAGTTTTTTTTAAATAAAACAAAAACGGTTTTGGATATCAATGAAATTCTTTATTCCTGTGAAAGTACGTTCGATGCCATTATGTATGGAACTCGATTTCTTTTGCATGGCCACCGCGGGCACGCTTGCAGAAGTCCAGACGCTGAACCCAATTTTGACGGTTTTCAAGCATAAATCGACTGATACTGCTGCAATTTCACGTTCGATATTCGTACGAAGTTCATCAATCGTCGCTGGCTTGTTGGTATAGACCATAGACTTGACGTAGCCCCACGGCGTCAAATCGCACGATCGAGGCGGCCAATCGACTGGACCATTCCGTGAGATAACACGTTCTCCAAACTTGGTTTCCAATAAATTGATTGTGGCATCGCTGTCATCGCTATGTGGCTTGTGGCGCCGTCCTGTTGGAACCACATGTCCTCCAAGTCCATATCATCCAATTGGGGCCAAAAATATTCGGTTATCATTGAACGGTAGCGATTCCCATTCACAGTAACGTGCCGGTCTTGATCATCACGGAAGAAGTACGGCCCAATGACGCCACCGGCCCATAAACCGCACCAAACCGTAATTTTTTCGGGGTGCAATGATGACTCATGGAGTACGTGTGGATTGCTGTCTGACCAATGACGCATATTTTGTTTATTGACGAAGCCATTCAGCCGGAAATGAGCCTCATCGCTGAAGATGATTTTTCGCGCTCTTAACGTTGAGGCCACTGACTCCAAATTTCGATAGTAAATTTTTATAATTTCGACTCGTTGTTGGCTCGTATATCTTTCCATCATGAAATGGCAAACCTTACTGAAGAGAAATGTCAAAAGAGCGGCAAAAAAATATGGCGTAGTTTGCTGTCCCTGTCGGTCTACTTTTGTAGTGTCCCTGTTGAAAAACCCGTTATTTGCGAACTGACTGTCACAAATAAAATATGTGTTTAGACACAAACAAAGATGTTGTTTAATAATTTATCCAAATTGTACATTACATTTAAAAAAATGTTAAAACTTAGCTGACTTCTTTTAATTTAATATTTTCCTAGATTTCGTATTATACTTTATTGTTAAAAATGTCGATGAAAACATAATTTTGTGTAGAACAACATCCTCACAAACATATAATATTTGTGCGTGTCAAATATTATATATTTGAAGTGTACCCTAAGCATATATATGTTTCCAGCAGAATATGTTTGGCTATTTTTTCAGCGTGTAATCACGATATAAGCTGTTAGCTTATGTACAAAATGCACATTTCTGTGGGAGGTGCCAAAAGGGGTATAATAATAACGGCCATTTTTTAGGAACTATAAAAACATTACACTGTACCAAATGTTAAGTATTTGTAGGCGCTTGTATTAAAATTAAAAACTGTAAACTTTTCGTAAAAAATGGTACCTTTGTATGGGAGGTACTAAAAGGGGCATGGCTATAACGCCTATTTATACCCTACACCACACTGTGGTACAGGGTATTATGACTTTGTGCATTTGTTTGTAGCACCAAAAAGGAGAAGAGATAGACCCATTGTTTATTATACCGATCGACTCAGAATCACTTTCTGAGTCGATTTAGCCATGTCCGTCTGTCTGTCTGTCCGTCTGTCCATGTATTCTTGTAATCAAAGTGCAGGTCGTATTTATGGTCCGATTGTGATGAATTTTAGCATAGTGCTCTTTTTTGGCCCAAGGACGATCCCTATTGAAATTGGTTAAAATCGGTTCAGATTTGGATATAGTCCCCATATATATGTTTCACCCGATTTGATTTGCAAGCGCCGTAGAAACCACATTTTACATCCGATCTTTATGAAATTCGGCAGAGAGAGTTTTATTATTATGTGAATGAACACTACCAAATTCGAAGAAAATCCGATCAGATTTAGATATAGCCCCCATATATATGTTTCACCCGATTTGGCATGTAAGCGCTGTAGGAACTGTATTTTAAATCAGATCAGTACGAAATTTGGCAGAGAGAGTTCTCTTATTACATGAATAAACACTGCCAAATTCGGGGAAAATCGGTTCAGATTTAGATATAGCCACCATATATATGTTTCACCCGATTTAACATTTAAGCGCTGTAGAAATCGTGTTTTATATCCGATCCGTACGAAATTTAACAGAGAGAGTTTTCTTAGTACATGTATGAACACTGCCAAATTCGGGGGAAATCGGTTCAGATTTAGATATAGCCCCCATATATATGTTTCACCCGAATTAACATTTAAGCGCTGTAGAAATCATGTTTTGTATCCGATCAGTCCGAAATTTAACAGAGAGAGTTATCTATGAACACTGCCAAATTCGGGAAAAATCGGTTCAGATTTTAACATAGTCCCAATAAATATGTTACACCCGATTTGGCATGTAAGCGCTGTAGAAACCGTGTTTTATATCCGATCAGTACGAAAATCGGCAGAGAGAGTTTGCTTATTACATGTATGAACACTGCCAAATTCTTATCGCAAAGCCCATTTTCGCATTGGTAGGTAGGTGTAGGGTATTATATAGTCGGCCCCGCCCGACTTTCTGTCTTTCCTTACTGGTTTTCTCTGGATTATAGGCACTATAAAACTATTACACTGTACAAAATTTCAAGTATTTGCATAAATCGATAATAAAGCTATAAGTAGTTAACTTTTTGTGCAAAATGATCCACTTGTGTGAGAGGTACCAAATGGGAAATGGCAACTTCGCCCACTTTTCTCGAGGTTATGGTGACTAATAAACTAATACTATGTGTAGAATTTCAGAAGATTCAAATGCGTAATATAGAAGTTATTAAATAATCAATAATTCACTAAATATTAACCCTTTGTGTGGGAGGTACAAGAAGGAGTGGAGCAATATGGCCCTTCTTCGAACTTAGCCGGAGATAAGAAATATCAACACATACCAAATCTGAAGTCAATCGGTTATTCCTTTCGAGAGTAATCGTTCCAGCGTTCCAACCAGCAGACAGACAGACAGCCAGACGGACGGACGGATATTGCTCATTCGACTTAAAATGACCCAAAACGGATATTCACCGAACATATTTAGGGTCTTAGGTCACTCCCTCGATGTGTTACAGAGATAATTATCGAAAGGATAATTATCGAAAAAAAAATGTATTTCATTTTTAAAAGCCAGCTTCCTAACGAGGAAAACTATGCCAACTTGTAAATAATTTTAGATAAAAATAAATTTAGATAAAGGTTGGTAGAAGTAAAATAATTTCAAACAGAATCATGTTTTTTATCTGTCCTGTGGAGTCGGAGTTGGAGCAATTTTCCCCGGAGTCGGAGTCCAAAAATTATGCTCGACTTCCAGTCCGAGAGGAATTGTGCAAAATGTACCATTTATGTGATAGAACTTTTGCACTACAAAATTTTTTGGGAAACCAAATTTTCGTACGTAACAAAAATAAACAATCGGAATATATTTAAAAATTAAATTTTCATTACAGTTATTTCGGTAACTATATGAGATAACTCTTAGGTGTCTTTGGTAGAACTAGGATTATGAATCAGATGAAAAAGAAAAACATGCACGCGCTTAAACATTTTGTTCGCCTGAGGTGGCCAACTTTGAGGCCCTGTAGCTCCTCCTCTGTATACCAAATTTAAAACTAAATTCCTCTAATGCCTATTCTACAAGCATGCCAAGTTGTGTTGCAATTGGTTGGCTGGTTAAGAAATGGCCGAATTATTTAAGAGAACGGTAATTCCTGCAAAAAAGGCACATTTTTATGATTTTTTTGTGACGTAACGGTTAACATTTTTCGATTGAAACCAATGGTACATTAAAGTATAACTTTCAAAATTTATTGTGTAAAATTTTCGTAAAAAAATATTAAAAAATATAGCAACGACAGCATTTATGTGGAAGCGTCTCAAAAAAAGTTGAATTGAGGGGCCCCTCATAACTCGATACTGGATCATCAGAAATTAAAAAAAAATAATTTAGTTAGATAGTCTTTATAGCCAGGTAACGCTGTCGAGTTTTTTTTTTTCAAAATTTAAACTTATCAATTTTTCTTTGAAGTGAAAAATGCGATTTTTGATAGAAAAAAACGATTAATTGGTTATTGTCAAAATAAAAAAATAAAAAAACTCGACAGCGTTACCTCGTAAATTATGCAAAGAAATTGTGTTAAAAATTTCCTAAGGATCAGTTCAGTACGTTTTGAGTTATGGTTGCTTAGACTGCTGTATCTTTGTCAGTTTTGCTCCGATTCACCTCAAAATTTCACACAATATTCTTGAAAGGTTCTTTATTCAGAAAAAAATTAAAAAAAAAAATGCAAAAAAGTTTATAAACGTTACCCCCTAATTTTTTTTTTAATTTCTCTTACTGTGCGCTGTAAACTTTTATTCTTCCCTATTCTATACTAATGATTACTGATTTAAAAAAACATTGCTTCTGGTGACGATTTTAAACAAATTTATGCGACATCCTTACAAATCGAAGTGCCGTTTTTCCTAGAATACATTCTGCAATGTAACCCATTTTTGTATTAAAAAATTCAGTTAATTAAACCATCATTCATCTTTAAATCATTCATTTTTTAAGTACATCATTATAAAAGACAACAGCTCCAAGAACGCACTGAACATTCCAAAAGAGTGCGTATGACCCAATATGGCTGAAGAAAGAAGACCTAAAGAGAACGTACACGAAGACATGTTTTGTGTTCTTTTTTTTGCAATCAACAATGACCTACTTAGTGTGTCCTCATAAAATTCTAAATTCTAGTAAAGCTATGATCTAAAAGCGGTGATAAAAACTATCATCACTTAAGCATAGAGTGGAGCAAGAGGGAGCACCAACACTGAAAAGTCCAGAAACCAGCTCCATTAACCAACTTTTATGCGTACATTACGGGTCTCTAAGCCATACGTACTTACGAAGCCATTCGAACACATGTGCAATAAGCACAGGAATGAAAGTCTGAATTCGTAACAATTAAGAAGAATTCCACTTGTTGCCTCCCGAGAAGAAAAAAAAAAACATATAAAAACATAAACTTTATATAACTAACACCTTTTACCAAAATCCAGTTTCAGACAAAGTCCCACTGAAAGCTAGACAATAACTGGCCTGGGTGTTGAATCCACCACCAAGTGAATGCATTATTGGTGTTATCAGGAAGAAAATTCTATTCGATATGGCCAGCACGGGAAAAGAGACTGACTAACCCATGCCGAACAATCTCCAAAGCGAAGGCAGCGAATCAAGTCCCAACAAGAAATAATTGCCATTTAGTCTCACTAATCTCAGACATTACAATTTTATTGGTCACTTTGTTTTCTTTTTTTGTTAGTTTTCCTGCTCCTCTTGATTGTTGTGTTTTTTTTTGAGACATTATGATTTAATACTGGAAAAACTAGCATTTTATTACATCTATCATCCCCAGTACGAAAATGGACAGATCGATGGATGGATGGCTGGGTGGTTAGATGGACATGGATAGGCGAAGAGCAAAGGCAACTGCCACAACAGCCACACCAGATCCGGCAGCAGCTTATAGTCTAGTCCAGTCCATTCCAATCCATACATAGAGAGTGCGAGCATGCGCATTGAGTGGACTCCGCTTAGAAATGGGGTTACTTAACGGATCATTGGAAAAAGGCAAAGCCGAACCACAGTCATACACACAAACACAAACACTTACAGACCAACGCCACACAGCCGTGAGCCAAATCAAAAGACTTAAGCGACAAACGTGTTTTGTGTTAGTCGTAGATTCAATTAAAACCACGGACAGAGAGAGCAGGAGTCCCAAAGTAAACTGGGAATTGCAATGTGCGCAGAGAGTTTGTTTGGCTACGACGGCGACGATGAGTTAAATGAGTTCGTAGAAAATGTTGTAGTGTAACAAGTCCAGTTTGTAAAGTTTTTATTCGAAAAGACATGGACATGAATAGAAAATAATTTGTCAGTTTATGAAGCAATTAAACCCAACAAAACTCTGCAGGGAATAAAGACACTAAGTTATGACAGAATTTTTCTTGTGACACTTAGTGTCCTTATTTTTAATGGGTTAAATATTATTTATGTGAAGGTTGCACATCGACATAGTTTTACAATAGAACAGTATAGATATTACATATACAGAGTATAGATATTACATATACGTATAGATATTACATATACTATAGAGAGTATAGATATTACATATACACTACCAAACAACTGTAACTGTGATTAAAGTTCTGTGTCTTAAATATTCAGTGATTCTTTGATAAGTTACCATTTTATGGTATATCGGTGTTACTATTATTTATATCCTACATCACACTATGGTAAAGAGTATTATATGTTTGTTCGTAGTAGATTTTTCTTAAAACTTTTTTTTTTTTGAAAGTTTTGTCTGGCTCGAGTTCATATATAAATTAAAAACTAAAAACTGGTGGTGTTGTTTTTAATATGTTTTATTTTTATTTATTTCCGATATTTCGATCGCCTTCGACGATCATCTTTAGGGATTTTCAATTTAAACAAAACAAACGACTTGTTGCTAACACAGCATTGTTTCAACTGAAGCTAGATATTATTCCAATCGTCTCAGAATTACTAGGTTAACCATGTCTTTTGTCCTACTGCCTGTCTTAAATTGTTCACTCCGATCTTGGTGAAATTTGGCACCAATCGCCATTTAACGGCAAGGATGAACGCTATTAAAATTTCTCAATATTGATTCAGATTTAGATATAGCCCTCTCTCCACTTTGGGATATATGCGCTATAAAAGCTGCATTTTAAATCGGATAATTACACTAGTTTACAATATTTTTGCCGAAGTGCTTTAAGTGTAATATAGTACAATTTTTAGTGTATTTTTATACCCTACACCACACTGTGGTACAGGGTATTATAACTTTGTGCATTTGTTTGTAACACCCAAAAGGAGAAGAAATAGACCCATCGTTTATTATACCGATCGACTTAGAATCACTTTCTGTCTGTCTGTCCGTCTGTGCATGTATTCTTGTAATCAAAGTACAGGTCGCACTTATGGTCCGATCTCGACGAAACTTTACACATATCTTTTCTTTCGCCCAAGGACGATCCCTATTGAATTTGGTTAAAATCGGTTAAGATTTAGATATAGCCCCCATATATATGTTAGCCCCGATTTGATATGTAAGCGCTGTAAAAACTTTATTTTATATCCGATCAGTATGAAATTCGGCAGAAAGAGGTTTCTTATTATATGAATGAATACTGCTAAATTCGGAGAAAATCGGTTCAGATTTAGATATAGCCCCCATATATATGTTACCCCCGATTTGACATGTAAGCGCTGTAAAAACTGTATTTATACCCTACACCACACTGTGGTACAGGGTATTATGACTTTGTGCATTTGTTTGTAACACCTAAAAGGAGAAGAGATAGACCCATTGTTTATTATACCGATCGACTCAGAATCACTTTCTGAGTCGATTTAGCCATGTCCGTCTGTCTGTCTGTCCGTCCGTCTGTCCATGTATTCTTGTAATCAAAGTGCAGGTCGTATTTATGGTCCGATTGTGATGAAATTTAGCATAGTGCTCTTTTTTGGCCCAAGCACGATCCCTATTGAAATTGGTTAAAATCGGTTCAGATTTGGATATAGTCCCCATATATATGTTTCACCCGATTTGACATGCAAGCGCCGTAGAAACCACATTTTACATCCGATCTTTATGAAATTCGGCAGAGAGAGCTTTATTATTACGTGAATGAACACTACCAAATTCGGAGAAAATCCGATCAGATTTAGATATAGCCCCCATACATATGTTTCACCCGATTTGGCATGTAAGCACTGTAGGAACTGTATTTTAAATCAGATCAGTACGAAATTTAACAGAGAGAGTTCTCTTATTACATGAATAAACACTGCCAAATTCGGAGAAAATCGGTTCAGATTTAGATATAGCCACCATATATATGTTTCACCCGATTTAACATTTAAGCGCTGTAGAAATCGTGTTTTATATCCGATCAGTACGAAATTTAACAGAGAGAGTTCTCTTATTACATGAATAAACACTGCCAAATTCGGAGAAAATCGGTTCAGATTTAGATATAGCCACCATATATATGTTTCACCCGATTTAACATTTAAGCGCTGTAGAAATCGTGTTTTATATCCGATCCGTACGAAATTTAACAGATAGAGTTTTCTTATTACATGTATGAACACTGCCAAATTCGGGGAAAATCGGTTCAGATTTAGATATAGCCCGATTTAACATTTGAGCGCTGTAGAAATCATGTTTTATATCCGATCAGTACGAAGTTTAACAGAGAGAGTTTTCTTATTACATGTATGAACACTGCCAAATTCGGGAAAAATCGGTTCAGATTTTAACATAGTCCCAATATATATGTTACACCCTATTTGACATGTAAGCGCTGTAGAAACCGTGTTTTATATCCGATCAGTACGAAAATCGGCAGAGAGAGTTTGCTTATTACATGTATGAACACTGCCAAATTCTTATCGCAATGCCCACTTACGCATTGGTAGGTAGGTGTAGGGTATTATATAGTCGGCCCCGCCCGACTTTCTATCTTTCCTTACTGGTTTATATCCGATCAGTGCAAAATTTGGCAGAAAGAGGTTTCTTATTACATGAAGGAATACTGCTAAATTCGGAGAAAATCGGTTCAGATTTAGATATAGCCCCCATATATATGTTACCCCCGATTTGACATGTAAGCGCTGTAAAAACTGTATTTTATATCCGATCAGTGCAAAATTTGGCAGAAAGAGGTTTCTTATTACATGAAGGAATACTGCCAAATTCGGAGAAAATCGGTTCGTATTTAGATATAGCCCCCATATATATGTTACCCCCGATTTCACATGTAAGCGCTGTAAAAACTGTATTTATACCCTACACCACACTGTGGTACAGGGTATTATGACTTTGTGCATTTGTTTGTAACACCTAAAAGGAGAAGAGATAGACCCATCGTTTATTATACCGATCGACTTAGAATTACTTTCTGAGTTGATTTAGCTATGTCCGTCTGTCTGTCTGTCCGTCTGTCTGTGCATGTATTCTTGTAATCAAAGTACAGGTCGCAATTATGGTCCGATATCGACGAAACTTTACACATATGTTTTCTTTGGCCCAAGGACGATCCCTATTGAATTTGGTTGAAATCGTATGAAATTCGTGCGAAAGAGGTTTCCTATTATATGAATGAACACTTTTAAATTTGGAAGAAATCAGTTCAGATTTAGATATAGCCCCCATATATACGTTACCCCCGATTTGACCTGTAAGCGCTGTAAAAACTGTATTTTATATCCGATCAGTGCGATCGGCAGAAAGAGGTTTCTTATTATATGAAGGAATACAGCCAAATTCGGAGAAAATCGGTTCAGATTTAGATATAGCTCCCATATATATGTTACCCCCGATTTGACATGTAAGCGCTGACTGTATTTTATATCCGATCAGTACGAAATTCGACAGAAAGAGGTCTTTTTACATGAATGAGTATTCAGGGAAGATCGATTCAGATTTATATTATATATGTTCCTCCTGATTTGGTATCAAACCGCTATAGAAGTTGTATTTATACCCTACACCACACTGTGGTACAGGGTATTATAAGTTTGTTTCGCGGCAGATGTTTGTAATACCTGAAAATAACACAGCTAGACCCACCTTAAAGTATACCGATCGACTCAGAATCACTAGCTGAGTCGACTACAGGTCGCAATTTCACTCCGATTGTTCTGAAATTTTGCAGTTTAGAGTATTTCGCTGCTGTTAAGATCGCTATTGAATTTGGTTGAAATCGGTTCAGATTTAGATATAGCTCCCATATATATCTTTCGTCCGATTTGGCCCTTTAGTCCTATAGAAGCTGTATTTTACATCCAATCGTTTTGAAATTTCGAATGGTAGAGTTTCTTGATCCATGAACCAACATTGTCGAATTTGAAGAAAATCGGTTAAGATTTAGCTATAGCTCCCATATATATGTTTCGTCCGATTTGGCCCTTTAGTCCTAT
Source organism: Eudasyphora cyanicolor (assembly GCA_963930755.1). Classification (NCBI taxonomy): domain Eukaryota; kingdom Metazoa; phylum Arthropoda; class Insecta; order Diptera; family Muscidae; genus Eudasyphora; species Eudasyphora cyanicolor. Next base: position 314,539,753 of record OZ005734.1, read on the forward strand.
AGAAGCCGTATTTTACATCCGATCGTTTTGAAATTTAGAATGGTAGAGTTTCTTGATCCATGAACCAACATTGCCGAATTTGAAGAAAATCGGTTAAGATTTAGCTATAGCTCCCATATATATGTTTCGTCCGATTTTGCTCTTTAGTCCTGTAGAAGCTGTATTTTACATCCAATCGTTTTGAAATTTAGAATGGTAGAGTTTCTTGATTCATGAACCAACATTGCCGAATTTGACGAAAATCGGTAAAGATTTAGCTATAGCTCCCATATATATGTTTCATCCGATTTGGCTCTTTAGATCCAATCGTTTTTATACCCTACACCACACTGTGGTACAGGGTATTATTTAAGTATAAAATGTCCCAAAAGTAAATTTATGTAAACAATTTATACATGAATTACAAAATTTATATATCAGAGTTATTCAATATTACGAGAGTGGTGTAGGGTATTATATAGTCGGCACCGCCCGACTTTAGCCTTTCCTTACTGGTTTTATTTTTTTGTTAATTCCAATTATCGTGGAAGTACCTATAGTATTTAGTATTCGAGAGAGCCGGGATATGGGTTAAATTTAAGGACATTATGAGGGCTATTGGAAATATCGCATTAAAAATGTTAAAAAAATAGAAAAAAATTGATTTAAAAAAATCATTCTTTGCATGTAGTAAAAAAGCATAGAAAAAATTAAAAAAAATATTTTATTAAATTTTTTAAAAGCTAGCATATTGACGAAGTAACTTCGTTGCACAGAAAGGAAAAATTGAGCAATCCGTAGTTGAATCAAGCCGTAGCGTTGTCAAAATTACGGTTAGTACGGTTTTTCTTAAACCAAGTACAAAATATTTGCATCAATTACGGAATTTTAAGTCCTGAATTCTTAATCTTAGCGCGCATTAAGCCTGATTAGGCTTGATTTTAAGCCGAAATACGCTTATATCAAGCGTAAAGCGATTGATTTAAAAATTATATGGGTGATTGATTTAAGTGCGAAACGGGCTTCAATGAAGAACATTTTGATTGAATTAAGACTGCCCAACACTTCATTTAAACCTGATAATACTTGATTTAAGGCTGATCAATTCTTGATTTAAGCCTAACCAATACTTGATTTAAGCCTGATCATACTTGTTTTATTGAGCTTTCTTTCCTTTTATACCTTATACCACTTATATTAATTTTTCGGGTCACCTGACAAGATTGGCCATTTTGAATTTTAGTTAATTTTTGTCAGCTGTTGTGCTTGGATGTGTTTTAACTTGTCTTCGATTTTTATCTATTTCAGAAAATGGATCAAAGAATCTGCATCAAATTTTGTGTGAAAAACAAAATGAAGTGCGCTGGCGCATTCCGAATGTTGACTGTGGCATATGGTGAAGCTACCTTGGACCAAAGCAACGTTTATCGGGTACAAAATATTCTTAGATGGCCGAGAAGATGCGAAGGACGAACAGCGTGCCGGACGCCCGAGCACGTCAACAACAGACGAAAACATTGATAAAGTGAATAAAATAATATTGGCCAATCGACGAATTACCATTAGAGAAGTTGCTGAGGATGTAAACATATCGATTGGCTCGTGCCATTCGATTTTAACCAATGATTTGGGCATGAGTCGGGTCGCCGCTAAATTCTTGCCAAAATTGCTCAATTTAGACCAAAAACAGCATCGCGATAACATTGCTCATGAGATGTTGAACTCGTTCCGTGACGAGCCAAATTTGCTCCAGAGGGTCATAACTGGTGACGAATCATGGGTTTATGGTTACGACATGGCAACTAAAGCTCAATCATCCCAATGGAAGCTGCCGCATGAGCCAAGACCGAAAAAAGCGCGCCAAGTTCGGTCGAACGTAAAGGTTTTACTCACAGTTTTCTTTGATTGCAGGGGCGTAGTGCATTATGAGTTATTGCCACAGGGTAGTACGGTCTATAAAGAATATTACCTGCAAGTTATGCGCAAATTGCGCGAAGCAATCCGCCAAAAACCGCCAGCCACCGTATTCCCCTGACCTAGCTCCCCTGTGACTATTTTTTGTTCCCAACGACGCTACGCCACGATTGAAAAGATAAAGACGACATCGAAGAAGGAGCTGAACAAGATCAGAAAAAATGATTATTTGAAGTGCTTCGAGGATTGGAAAAAAACTTTAGCAGAAGTGTGTTATATCCGAGGGGAATTACTTTGAAGGGGACAAAATAGATATTCATGAATAAATAAATACTTTTTGAACAAAATTCGCGATATTTTTTAAACATACCTCGCATGCCTTCGTTAATAACTATAAGGCGCAAATGTCCTGTCGGTACATCATTGGCGCTTTAAAAATAACGCTGCCTGATGTACTAAATGTAATAATGCATTTACTGCATTTGGAAGCTTTAGGAAAACATTCTACCGCAGACACAGCAGTACTTTTGGGGGAAAATAGTAACATTTTCTTCAGGGTGCAGAACCGAACCACTCGTTGACAATAACTACTTATACCAGACATGGCTGTATGGAAAGATAGGATTGACATCGGGTCTACTGAAAATCCTGGGGCTATATATAGCTTGTAGGCTGCCAGATCTTCGCAGTGCTTACTAGGCTTAATAGTTGGTTTTCTGAAAAATTTTACAACAAAAATATTTCCCCAATACCCATGCTGTCATTAACTCCCTATATTCCTTGTATTCTTGAGGTCAAGAACAATCCTTAACTGCCGCAAAAATCTTAACGAGCAGGCTGGGCAGGTCAAAACTCGATAGGAAGTACCATAAAAGTTTCAGGAGAAGTGGAATATGACTCCAAGTTCTTCTTGAGAGATGGAACCTTATTGCAACATACTGCAGATGGTCACTAGTTACGAACTGTGTACATTCCAAACAGATGTGGCCCTGCTTAGACTTAAAACTCACTAACTCCCTGCTGTCGTGACCGAGCCAGGACGTCTCATTTATCGTGTCTGTCTTGATGGGTCACCGTGTTATTGAAACGCGGATAGTAAGCCTAAAAATCCTGCGAAATTACTTTTGCAGATGTAGCGGTGACACAGAGGAGCAGACCTTTGGTGTATGCGTCCCGTTAGACGTTGTAGGACTACCGTATGCTCACATTCTTCTCTTTTGTGAGTTAGCATTCTTGGCTGACGTAAACTTTCGCTAACTCTCGGGCTTTATTTTGCCATCGGATTTGTTCAAGGGATGGAACTAGAAAAATTTAAAATTTCTCCATCTGCCCTCGTGATATAAATGAACCTGACATACTGGCTGCTACTCTAACCTCAAAACGGAGTGTACCTTTATATGGAGGCTATATATATAAAATCTTATTTTTATAACCAAAATTCCATGTAAAGCGAACTAAAAAAGTGACCTCTAGATCTTCCACAATTCGAAACGGGAGGAACCCTTCTATTTATGGACGGTGTCATATGAAATAAATAATTGATTCAGGGTTGAATTGGGGTCAAATAGTGACCCAACTGCTTAATTTCAGCTAAATTGGTAAAAAAGATTATGGCTTCTATAGCAGGAAGTTTGATATAACCCTAAATCAAAGGTCACCTGATTCCCTAACCCTAAATCAAAGGTCACCTGATTTAGGGTTATATCAAAAATTTTACCGAAAAACACTCTCTTCGTTGAGATTGGTTAGTAGTTGCGAGCTAAACACTCATCACAAGTATATCGATACCTCCAGTCCAAAACATGCTAAGTCGCAAAAGGCAGTTTTTCAGGAGAGGCGATCAATGTTTTATGGAAATTTTAATATGTATGGAATTCCCTTAAAATTCAAATCGAATAGCCATTATTGTTTTGCGCATTTTGACCAAATTTATTGTGGAATGTTTTGAATTAATTATATTACAGTTTCCCAGAAAACACACTAAGACGACTTAGCATATTTAAGAATGAAAATAACTTTATGTGAATAGACAGATTGACGGATATGGCTAAATCGACTTGGCAAAATATGATCAATCGAAAACAATTATTGTAAATAATGACAAAAATTAACCAAATTTTTAACTTAATTTGTTATTTTTTACGGATTGACTTCAAATGTGGTATGCGCTAACATTTTTCTCTATCTCCGACTAAGTTCGAAGATGGGCCATATTGGTCCACTACTTCCAGTACCTCTCCCACAAAGGGTTAACTTTTAGGGAAAAATTGATGCTTTTAGAACTCCTATACTACTAATTCCAATCTTCTCAAAGTCCACAGATAAAATTAGTTTACACTATGCAACAACATTTTTGTCGAGAGGCTGCGCATAACATTTTCTGGTGTAATAGGGAGTCCTAAGCAAAAAAAAACAAGTAAGAAAGTTTCAGTCGGGTAAACCGACTAAGGTATACCCTCACTTTGTGAGTAATGTAATATTGAATATTACTCGAATTATTCTGTCAATTTGTGTGGGAGGTACCAGAAGGGGTTTATCACCTTTTTTACTGAACATTAGATACTTTAAATTAATTGCACTGTGCCGACTTATAAGCATTTATGTGCACTGGTATAAACGTTATGAGACATTAAATTGTGGTATGATTTGGGCATTTTGTGTGGGAGGTGTGGCAATAACGCCCATTTTTCACAGGGCTATAGACACTATAAAAACATTACACTGTACAAAATTTCAAGTATTTTTATACACTGTTATTAATGTTATAAGCTGTTAACTTTTGGTGCAAAAAGGTACCTTTGTGTGGGAGGTACCACAAGGGGCGTGTCGACTTCGCCCATTTTTCTCGAGTTGATAACGACTAATAAGCTAATACTATGTGTGGAATTTCAAAAGATTCGAATAAGTAGTATAGCAGTTATTAAAGAATCAATATTTCACAACATTTTAACCCTTTGTGGGGGAGGTACTAGAAGGAGTGGACCAATATGGCCCATCTTCGAACTTAGCCGGAGATAGAAAAAAATATTACCACATACCAAATTTGAGGTCAATCGGTTACTCCTTTCGAGAGTTATCGTGCGCACCAGCCAGCAGACACACAGACAGACAGACAGACAGACAGACAGACAGACGGACGGACATTGCTCATTCGACTTAAAATGACCCATAACGGATTTCCTCCGAACATACTTGGGGTCTTAGGTCACTCCTTCGACGTGTTACACTTTTTTCCGTAGCAAATGATATATACCCTCGTCACACTAAAGTGAGGGTATAAATATTAAAAAAAATTATGGTAAATTAAAGTATATGCTTGATAATGTCGGGATATACGTTAAATTGAAGGAAGTTATGAGGACTACAAACGTTAGAAATGACACTTTCATGTGGAAACAGAAGTTTAGTAACTGTTTAGTAAAAAATCGGTTTTTGCTGGCACGAAAAGAACCATAAAAAATAGAAAATATCGTATGCTCCACATTTGGAAAGCTTAGCATTCTAACGAAGAAAACAATGCCTATTTGAAGAAAATCTATGAATAAAAACAGAAATTATAGCACTTTTGGTAGAAAAAAGAGAATTTTAACAAAATTAGGTTCTTTTGTGAACAAGGTATACCTTGCTGCCAATTAAAAGTGTAACACATCGATGCAGTGACCTAAGAGACTCCAAAAATATTTGCCAGATATCCGATTTGAGCCATTTTAAGTCATTTTAGCAATGTCCGTCAGTCTGTCTGGATGGTGCGCACAATAACTTTTGCCTGGATTAACCGATTGACATAAAATTTGGTATGTGTCAATATTTATACCCTCACTTTAGTGTGACGAGGGTATATATCATTTGCTACGGAAAAAAGTGTAACACGTCGACGGAATGACCTAAGACCCCAAGTATGTTCGGAGGAAATCCGTTTTGGGTCATTTTAAGTCGAATGAGCAATGTCCGTCCGTCTGTCTGTCTGTCTGTCTGTCTGCTGGCTGGTGCGCACGATAACTCTCGAAAGGAGTAACCGATTGACCTCAAATTTGGTATGTGGTAATGTTTTTTTCTATCTCCGGCTAAGTTCGAAGATGGGCCATATTGGTCCAGTCCTTCTAGTACCTCCCCCACAAAGGGTTAAAATGTTGTGAAATAATGATTCTTTAATAACTGCTATACTACTTATTCGAATCTTTTGAAATTCCACACATAGTATTAGCTTATTAGTCGCTATCAACTCGGACAAAATGGGCGAAGTCGCCACGTCCCTTTTGGTACCTCCCACACAAATGCACCATTTTGAACCAAAAGTTAACAGCTTATAACATTAATAACAGTGTATAAAAATACTTGAAATTTTGTAGAGTATTATGCTTTTATATTGCCTACAGTCCAGGGAAAAATGGGTGTTGTTGCCACGCCCCTTTTGGTACCTCCCACACAAAGGTTTCTTTTTGCACCAAAAGTTAACAGCTTATAACATTAAAACCCGTGTATAAAAATACTTGAAATTTTGTACAGTGTGATGTTTTTATAGTGTCTATAGCCCTTTTTGTACCTCCCACACAAAATGCCCAAATCGTACCACAATTTAATGTCTCATAAAGTTTATACCAGTGCACATAAATGCTTATAAGTCGGCACAGTGCAATGAATTTAAAGTATATAATGTTCAGCGAAAAAAAGGTGTATTTGATAAACCCCTTCTGGTACCTCCCACACAAATTGACAGAATAATTCGAGTAATATTCAATATTACATTACTCACAAAGTGAGGGTATACCTTAGTCGGTTTACCGACTGAAACTTTCTTACTTGTTTTTTCTATTTCAGGCTAAGGTCAAAGATGGACTATGTTGGTCCACTTCTTCGAGTACCTCCCCCACGAAGGGTCAAAATTTAGTGGATTGATTATTATCCCATAACTTATATACTAATTTCCAGAATCTTTCACAATTCAAAAACATACATAGTATTAGTTTATTAATCGCTATCATCTTTAGAAAAATGGGCGAAGTTGTCGCGCCCCTTTTGGTAACTCCCATACAAATGGTCCATTTTGCACAAAAATTTAACGGCTTTCCACTTTTATTCCAGTCCATAGAAATACTTGAAATTTTGTGCTGTAATATTTTTATAATATCCATAGTATATTAAAAAATGGGCGTTATTGCCACACCTCTTTTGGTACTTCCCAAACAAAATTGGCAAAAGAAAAAAATACAAAAAATTGTTTTTTTAATTTCTCTATTTTTACAATTAGGTCATAATTTATACATTTATCTATAGACATTTTGCAAATAGGCATTGTTTTCTTCGGTAGGATGCTAGCTTTCTGGAAATGGAGCTTTGTTGGCAGCAAAAAACGATTTTTTTGAAAAAAATATCGATTTATTTCTAATTGTTTTAACGACAGTTACTAAACTTCAGTATCTACATTTCTAGCCCTCATATTTTCCTTTAATTTAAATGGTATCTCGGCTTTATCGAGCTTATACTTCATAAAATATGGTTCAAATACAAAAGGAAACATCCATGAAAATTGGAATACTTGAAAAAATTTTAAAAAATCTTTACCATTCAATTTTTTTTTTGGTTTCATAAAATAGTATGTCTCAATCTATACAAAAAAAAGGTTTTTTATTCACGGACAAATAAAATGTTGTTTTGTTGCATACTGGTATTGGCTATCATCGCGAGAAAAATGGGTAAAGTTGGCTTGGTATCTTTTGCCTTTTGGTACCTCCCACACAGATGGAAAATTTTATCACCAAAAGTTAACGGGTTATAACTTTAACAATTGCACATACAAATACTTGAAATTCTGTTTAGTGCAATGCTTTTATAGTACCTAGAGTCTAGTGAAAAGTGGGCGTCATTGGCACGCCCCTTTGGTACCTCCCACACAAAGCTCCCACTAAAAGTAAACAGTTTATAACTTTAATACCAGTGTATACAAATACGTGAAATTGTGGACAGTGTAATGGTTTAATAGTAACTACAGTCCAGTAAAACAATTATGTTATTGCCACGCCCCTTTTGGTACGTCCTACACAAAGGTACCATTTTGTACCAAAAGTTAACAGCTTTTAATTTAAAAAACAAGTAAGAAAGTCTCAGTCGGGTAAATCGACTAAGGTATACCCTCACTTTGTGAGTAATATAATATTGAATAATAAACGAATTATTTTGTAAATTTGTGTGGTAGGTGCCAGAACGGGTTTAACAATGGACCTATATTTCGCTGAACAGTAGATACTTTAAATACATTGCACTGTGCCGAATTATAAGCTATTATGTGGACTGGTATATTATCGTTATGAGATATTAAATTGTGGTATGATTTGACCATTTTGTGTAGGAGGTATCAAAAGGGGCGTGACAATAACGTCAATTTTTCACTGGACTGTAGGCACAATAAAAGCATTACACTGCACAAAATTTCATGTATTTTTATACACTGGTATTAATCTTATAAGCTGTTAACTTTTGATGCCAAATGATGCATTTGTGTGGGAGGTACCAAAAGGGGGGTGGCCACTTCGCCCATTTTGATAGCGTCTAATAAACTAACACTATGTGTGGAATTTCACATGATTCGAATATGTATAATATAAGTTATTAAAGAATCAATATTTCACAACATGTTAACCATTTGTGGGGGAGGTACCAGAAGGAGTGGACCAATATGGGCCATCTTCGAACTTAGCCGGAGATAGAAAAAAATATTACCACATAACAAATTTGAAGTCAATCGGTTACTCCTTTCGAGAGTTATCATGCGCACCAGCCAGCAGACAGACAGACGGACGGACATTGCTCATTCGACTTAAAATGACCCAAAACGGATTTCCGCCGAACATACTTGGGGTCGTAGGTCACTCCTTCGATTTCCGTAGCAAATGATATATACCCTCGTCACACTACAGTGAAGGTATAAAAAGTGAACACAAATACTTGAAATTCTGTACAGTGTAATGCTTTTAAAAAAAGCACAAAAGCTAACGTTTTATTTTCAAAACAAACAAAAATTATTGATGCTGTAAAGTTTCGTAATACCAGTATTTTTAATAAAAAAAATCACTTAATTCACAATTTTTATTTGTTTTTGCGGTGAACAGTTTGCTGGGATGTCTACCACCTTAATCCGCAAACTCTTAACAAACAAATATGTACAACGAAAAATAAAAATGAAAATTGTCCAAAAGTCGAAACTTGCCTTTTGTCAACGTTGGTGCCATCAAAATCAGTGAAATGCTTATAAAGCATAAATAATTTTGAGGTTTTAAATCCACAAGCAAAAGGTGAAAATGCATTTTCCTTTTTGCAAATTTTCAACTCGTTCGGCAACAACGAAACTGGTGATGGTGATGCTAATGATGGCGGTGGCGATAAGAGCTATGCCGCCACAACAGCTGCTGCTGGAGCTGAGGTTTCCAAACTCCCGCACGTTTATGGTTTTAAGGTCGTTGAGCCACCTCTCTTCGGTGGCACCTCGTAGAGCACACAAAGTCGACGATAAACAGCCCCAGGTGGTATAATCCTTAAATGGCAAAGTGGGTTAACAAACTTGACCCACACCGCGGCACACAAAAAACATTATGGCTCAAGATTTTTGTTCAATGAAAAGCGGATGCATGAACCTGAAAATTTCTTTTTTCGATTTGTTTTTTTTTTAATTTTTATTAAAAATTTCTTTTATGTTTTTAGGATATTTTTTCAATTTTTTAAACACCGGCTCTTAATTTTTCTGTTTTGTTTTTTTTTAATCTTTTTGAATATTATTTTTCATATTTTTAGCCTTTCCATTTCCATTCCACACACAGAAATCAATTTTCTTTTTCACTGTCTTTCTTCCGTGAAGACGAATTCTTTTTGATCGCTGCCGCTCAGCACTTGCAACACGAACCGCACTCAAACATCAACTGTTGACTGCTTTCGGTTGCAAAGATGTTTCCAGCTCAACATCCAAGCCAAAGCCTGGCTAAAAGAACCTGATGAGACCATAAACAACGCAACAACAATGCCACAACGCGTCGTCGTTGTTGTCGTCTTAGACACAGTTAACACCGAAGCGTCGTCGTTGTGGATGTTTCCTCACAACACTGTGTGAATGTACGAGTGACGTTTAGGAATGATAGGAAAAAGTAAGTCTATGCAACAATAGAAAATAACCTCTATATCCAGCAGATGTGGCAACATGCTGGAAGCAAAGTGTGACCTAAGACAAATTTTTGGGGGAAATCGATTTCATTACAGTTAATGCATTTGACCTATGTCGTCCGTATCTCTGATGGGCACATTAACACACGATAGGAGTGACAGAATGACTACAGTTTCCATATGACACTATTTTCTCAGGACCACCAAAATCGTCGAAATGTAGGCAAATATTTAATAACACGCAAAAAGGGACCGACAAATTTTATCATATTTCTGCATCAAACAGATATCAAAGCGGAAGATTTATGTGCTGCTGACATCTGCCAAATTTTATAAAGATCTGTTGGGAAGTTAGTATTGCATCTATATCACTATGCAACAAACAATTTGTTAGTCTCCGAAACATAAAAACTTTTTTATATAGAAAATCGGTGCATAATTTAAAAGTGGTAGCAAAGAAACCATTCACTTCTCTTGAAATTCGAAAATTTCCTGTAATTTCTACAAAAACAAACTTTGACAAAAAACAATATTTTTCCCTTAATTAGTAACAAATAGGAAAACTCTCTCTGTTGAATTTCGTACTGATCGGATATAAAATACGAGTTCTACAGCGCTTACATGTCAAATCGGATGAAACATATATATGGGGGTTATATCTAAATCTGAACCGATTTTCTCTGAATGTGGCAGCGTTTATTAAAATAATAAGAAAATTAATAACGCACATATTGAAGATGACGAATTACTTATATCATTTGACGTAAACTTAGCCATAAATACGATAAAAGGAAAATTGAACTAAATTGAAGAATATACAAAGATCCCGATGAATTTATTTGTAGAAATATTGACGTTTTGTATAAAAGAAACCAGGTATTTTATATATGAGGACAAGGTGTACGAACAACGAAAAGGATTATCAATGGGATCGCCTGCGTCACCGATAATCATGGAGGAACTAACCTAAATTATAGACAAAATATGTGGACGATCTATTCTGTATTGTAAAGAGGACCGAAGTAGAAAATACCCTGACAACATTAAATTCTTTCTACAACCAGATACAATTTACTATGGAAAAATAAGAAAACAGCAAATTACCATACCTGGATACAGTTAAACTTAGACAAGGCCCCCGGCTAAAGTTAGACTAGTATCAAAAGAAAACAGGATCCGGACGATTGATCAATTTTTACTCTAACACCCCAGACGAATAAAAATAAATACGGCGACCAACTTTATCAATAGGGTACTCCGCATCAGTGACCCCATCTTTCATAAAACTAACGAAAAGAAAATACGACAAATCTTAGAGATGAATGACTTCCCGAAGAAAACAATCGATGGACTCACGACAACGAAAGGATAAAAAAGATGATATAGCAAAGATGTACAAACCACTGACGTACATTCCAAACTTTTCAGAAAGATTTTGCCATTCAAACATATACAATAGAGACAATTTCCAATTAGCACAAATGACGTACAATACTGTGAACAACTTCTTCAGCAACACTAAATCAAAAGTCAAAAAGGAGGACAAATCTAATGTAGTTTATAAGATCAAATGTGAGGGTGACAAGACCACTATATGCCAGAAGGTATATATTGGCACGACAAAATCAAAATTAAAGACTAGGATATCTGGACACAGGTCTGATCAGAAAGCTACTGACAAACCTGTAGAACAAAAGACGGCGCTTGTAGCACATTGCACTCTGTAGAAAAATAAGCCAAATTTGATAGAAGTAGACATTATGACTCAGGAGAAAAATTACAAAAGGAGATATACATTAGAAATGTTACACATAATAAATGTACCAAACGATGAGAGAATGAACTATAAAACTGACACGGACCATTGTTCAAAGATTTACTGAAATTTAATAGAAAAATACGGACGAAGGAAATAATTTGTTAGTTAATCGTTAACTCTGTTAAGAAGTAGTCGATAGTTTCTGTTCTAAATGTAATTATTGTGATATTATTCTTGTCTTTTAAACATGTTTGTATAATTTGTAATTTATTTGTATTTTAAAGTAAATTTTCCTGAGGATGAATGTCGAAGACAGTCAAAATATTGGGAACAAATAAAATTGAAACTATTTAAAACAACAAATCCATCGAAACCATAAGAAACCTTTCTCTGTTGTATTTCATACTGATCGGATATAAAAATATAACAATTGGGCATTTTTAGATTGTTTTATGGGACTTTTTTTGAAAATTATTAAAATTTTGTAAAAAAAAAAATAATTTTTGAGCAATATTTAGTAAGATATCGCCGAAACCGTTGAACGGATAGACATTTGTGTTGCATGAAGTTAAAGGCTACCTAATTTTGAATTTTTTAAAACTTTCCTGAACTAATTCGGATGGTTCTCTAGTAGGGTAATCAAAAACCGCACCGGTTAACCGGTTAATCGGTTTCTCTTTAAAAACCGCCTATCGGTTTCCGGTTTTTCTGCTTTTTCGAATAACTCGAACCGTCGGTTTTTTCAACTCGGTGTATTCGACTTTTCGGTTTTTTGAAACTATTATAAAATGATAAAGAAAATATTATTTTTGAAACAGGAACCTACCTAAAATTTTGAAAACATCAATATAAAAACCGTTGACATCATTTGTGCATATCCATCGATTTCAAAATTCAGTTTTATATGTATTTATACTGTTTACATTGCTAACTTCTCTATTGACTTCGTCTGCATATTTTATCAAGGGTCTTATTGCGATATAGAAATAAATTAACAATCCTTTCTAATTGAAATGTAGGTATAAATAAAATACATATGTTCAGTTTCACATTTCGACAAGTTTTCATCTCTTTAGTATGCTCAAGGCAGAATCCACTACTTCTGATAATATATGTATATAATCGGTTTGCCATTTATATGATGCTAAAAGCTATTAGTCAAGTTTTATAAAAATCATAATCAATTTTTTTGAAAGAAATCTCTTTAAAAATTTATCATAAATATTCGACTATTGCAGAGATTATAATATTATATCATAAATGAAATTGGAACAATTACCTATTATAAATAAAAATATGAAGTGTTTAAAATAAAATTTTCAAATAAATCTTAATTTAATTGGAATATGGTTACATATTGAATTTGCACTACGCTAATTTGACGTCATCTAACAAAATGTTGAGCATTATTTATTAAAAAAGAAAAACCGAAAACAACCGGTTCACCGGTTTTTTATTTTCGGTTAAACCGAAAACCGGGTTTAGAGTTAACTTAATTTTCGAAAAAACCGAATTTTCAAAATAACCGGATTTTAGATCACCCTATTCTCTAGTTATGCTATAATATGTGGTTCAACCACTTTTCTTCTTAGGATTCACTCTAAACATATAATATTTGGTAAACACAAACATTACATATATACAGGGTTTTTCCAACAAGAGGTATGGTATTCTTTGACATTTGACAAGTAGAAATTACGCCATTACTAAAAATGGAACGCTACACGATTCAACAACGCACAGAAATTATTAAAATTCACTACAAAAATTGTGAAAATCTTCCAGTCACAGTTCGCAAAACTAAAGCATTTTTGGGTCGTCGTGAAGCACCTTGTCGGACCGCAATACAGAATTTGGTGGAAAAATTCGAGCTGTTGGGACAAGTTAGTGATGTGAAGAATAAAACCCGTGCACGTCGCTCAATAACAACTGAGAATATTGCTGCTGTAGCCCAAAGTGATAAAAAAACAGGTTTGTCTATTCCTCGTCGTTCTTTGGAATTGGGCATTCAACAAACGTCATTACACCGTATCTTGCATAAATACTTGAGTCTTAAGGTTTATAAAGGTCAGTTAACACAAGAACTCAAGCCGGCCGATCATCAACAACGTCGTGTCTTTGCTGATTGGGTCCTTGAAATGCATGAAAATGATTCGGAATTCCATCGAAAAATCATCTTGACAGATGAGGACCATTTCTACCTCGGTGGCTACGTCAACAAGCAAAATTGTCGCGAAGCCTCTATATCCTCATCGTGTGACTGTTTGGTGTGGTTTATGGTCCGGCGAGGTCATTGGACCTTACTTTTTCGAAAATGAGGTTGGATCAACAGTTATGGTGAATGGATTGCGATATCGAGAGATGATTAATGATTTTTTACAGTCGGAGTTGGATGGTATTGATCTGGACAACGTTCACTTTCAACAAAACGGCGCTACGTGCCACACAAGCAACGAAACCATTGCTCTGTTATGGGAAAAGTTTCCGGACCGTGTTATCTCCCGATGAGGTGATCACAATTGGCCACCGAGATCATGTGATTTAACACCTTGCGACTTCTTCCTTTGGGGCCACGTGAACGATAAGGTCTACGCGAACAGCCCAGCGTCGATTCAAAACCTCAAAGATAGAATTCGTGAGGCTATCGAGGACATAGGGCAGCCACTTTGCGATTTGGTTATGGAAAATTTCATGAAAAGGATATGGTCCTGTAAGCGTGGTTGTGGTGGCCATTTGGCTGATGTTGTTTTTCATTATTAACGACATACCTTCCTCTTTATTATCAAAAAATGGCATTTTTTTGAATACCAAAATAACATCTCTTGTTGGAAAACCCTTTATTTGTGAAGATGTTGTTCTAAGCAAATCTTAGTTTATATCCCAATATGTTTGTATTTGGGACTCTTATTTCCAAAAAAATATATATATTTAAGTATTCAGAAAATACATAAATTGTGCTAAACTTATCAGTATCTTAAAGTTAACTCTTTAGAAACGTTTAATGTTCGTAAAATAATAAATAATAATAATTGAAATCGTATAATCTTGGATGAAAATAAATTACTGATTGACAACTAATGATAGCTTGAAATACTCAGAAATTCGAAACGATTGACGTAAAACGGAAGTTAATATGGTATCATAACTGGAAGGTACAATTCGAAACCAAGGAAAAATTAAAGCTGAAAGTCAATAAAAGTTTTGAAAATCTTTTTTTAATAGAATATATTTGGAGAAATTCCTAAACAATAATTTTATTTGTATTTAAACATATATTTTATTTGAGAAATTTAGATTTCAAATACAGTTTGTTGTAATATATTAATATATGCGTCCCAATTATTTTTTTATTGATTTTTCAAATAAAATTTATTTGCTCAGAATTATATAATATTTAAAAATTTATGTTCCAAATATATTTTCTTTCGATTCAAACATATCAAAAAACGCGATTTTGCCCCGTGTACAGTTTCTGTTGTTATGAATAAAACATTGGTTGTCACTACCATATATTGAACTTATAGCACCATTATTAAAATTTTGACGTAGTTGCAACATCTGACCAAGAGTCAATAAAAACAAAAACAAGAAAGAAAGTGCAGTCGTGTAAACCGACCAACGAATCCCCTCACCTTGAGTCCAAAAAAATATTCGTAAATTTATTTATTTTTTTTGTTCTCGTTTAATAATTATCATTTTAAAATGCAGTAGGTGAATAGGTAGTGTGCTCGCCTATGAGTTTTGAGGTAGTGGGTTCGATTCCCACAACATGGTCAATGTAACAGGGCTTTTCCATGGCCCGTAAAATTAAAATATAAATTTACTTTGTATTGTAATTCATATAAATAAGTAAATAATTAAATTGTATTTAATAATTTTAATGTATGTACTGGTATTAAAGTATAAGCAGTCAGCTTTTGGTGCAAAATGGTCCATTTGTGTGGGAGGTACCAAAAGGGGCGTGGCAACTTCGTCCATTTTTCTCGAGGAGATAACGTCTAATAAACTAATACTATGTGTGGGATTTCAGCAGATTCGAGTTAGTAGTATAGAAGTTATTAAAGTCACTAAATGTTAACCCTTTGTGGGGGGTACTAGAAGGAATGGACCAATATGGCCCATCTTTGAACTTAGCCGGAGATAGAGAAAAATATTACCACATACCAAATTTGAGGTCAATCGGTTAATTCTTTCGAGAGTTATCGTGCGCACCGGCCAGCGGACAGACGGACGTACGGACGTACGGACATTGTTCAAATGACTTAAAACAAGTAAGAAAGTTTCAGTCGGGTAAACCGACTAAGGTATACCCTCACTTTGTGAGTAATGTAATATTGAATATTACTCGAATTATTCTGTCAATTTGTGTGGGAGGTACCAGAAGGGGTTTATCAAATACACCTTTTTTTCGCTGAACATTAGATACTTTAAATTCATTGCACTGTGCCGACTTATAAGCATTTATGTGCACTGGTATAAACGTTGAGACATTAAATTGTGGTATGATTTGGGCATTTTGTGTGGGAGGCACAAAAAGGGGTGTGGCAATAACGCCCATTTTTCACAGACACTATAAAAACATTATACTGTACAAAATGTCAAGTATTTTTATACACTGGTTTTAATGTTATAAGCTGTTAACTTTTGGTGCAAAATGTTACCTTTGTGTGGGAGGTACCAAAAGGGGCGTGAATATAACACCCATTTTTCACTGGACTGTAGGCACTATAAAAGCATTACACTGTACAAAATTTCAAGTATTTTTATACACTGGTATTAATGTTATAAGCTGTTAACTTTTGCTGCAAAATGGTACATTTGTGTGGGAGGTACCAAAAGGGGCGTAGCAACTTGGCCCATTTTTCTCGAGTTGATAGCGACTAATAAACTAATGCTATGTGTGGAATTTCAGAAGATTCGAATAAGCAGTATAGCAGTTATTAAAGATTCAATATTTTACAACATTTTAACACTTTGTGGGGGAGGAACTAGAAGGAGTGGACCAATATGGCCCATCTTCGAACTTAGCCGGAGATAGAAAAAAATATTACCACGTACCAAATTTGAAGTCAATCGGTTACTCCTTTCGAGAGTTATCGTGCGCACCAGCCAGCAGACAGACAGACAGACAGACGGACGGACATTGCTCATTCGTCTTAAAATGACCCAAAACGAATATCCGCCGAACATACTTAGGGTCTTAGATCACTCCTTCGATGTGTTACACTTTTTTTCGTAGCAAATGATATATACCCTCGTCACACTAAAGTGAGGGTATAATGACCCAAAACGAATTTCCACCAAACACACTTGGGGTCTTAGGTCACTCCTTCGATGTGTTACACTGTTAGCACGTAGCAAATGATATATATAGTATATAATCAACGATTACGTTGCATTAATTTTCATTTGATCCTATACATGTTATTATAGTTGTTTTAACCATTTTTCTATTAAGACAGACATCACTCTGTATATGCAATCGAATGTTTGTTGTTAATATCATTTATTTATTTTTACTTAAGAATTTCAACCAATTATTTCCTTGTTGTGAATTTTGTGAATGTTGTTTATTCGAGGGGGTACTTCTTAGTGTACATGTTCCTCTTCGGCAATGTGTGTCTAATAGCATCAAAATGTTGCTTCTATCTTTCACATTATTCATCTATATTGGTTAGAAGTTCTCCATTTTTATCCTTAACCGCATGATTTTGTGTCATCTCTTGATTGGATAGTCGACCTATTAGACGTAGATGTAGATCTCGCATATTGTTTGCTCCAGCTGCAGCTTCTGCTTCAGCGGCAATTTTTTTCAATATATTCTCTTGTTCTTTCTGACTGATGAAAAACATTCGATGGACAGATAGATATACAAACACACAGGCATGGTGAATCGATCGGAAAACTTTAAGATTGTTCTATCTAAAGTATTTTTAGGTGCTACAAATATCTGCCATGAAACAAACTTATTAATAGGCGTGTTTTCGTTACACCATAAGTGCTTAATTTGTATGGGGAGCTAAGCTCTTTTAAGTACTATTAGTTTCCGATAGAGTTTGGTGCTTGTGTTCCTGTCTTAATCGATTATGATGTTGCCAGATTGGGCACCCTATATTTAGCAATATGGCATTGTGAATTAACGGGAAGAAGAAGAACAAAAATGGGAAATTATTTTAATATTTGGAAAAAGAGTGTAAACAATTGAACATAGATGTTTTATAAATACTTTTCACGAATTTTTTGTCTGTTTCGCACTGTTATTTCTTGGCAACTCATGACACCATTGCTACCAGATAGTGAAAATCCGCCACTCATTGCTTATGTGCCAGTTAGTGGAAGTCACTTGTTTTCGTTGCAAAGTGCTAAACTAAAATTGCTAGCTTGTAACGAAAACATGCCTACTGTATAGGGATCTAGTTTCTAGTTATCACTGGCCTTAGTCGGTTTACTTGACTGCAATTCTGCCACATTGTTTTTGACAAGCATTATCAGTGATCCCCTCGTATGTATGCGGACTATGCCGAATGTGTTGTATGTGGAAATGCAATGCGAAACAAGAAAAAGAAGTGAAAAACTCTAGAAAGATGTCTTGTTTTCTATTTTTTATTATTATTGTTATCATTGTTATTGCAGATGTGTTGTTTCTTTCAGCATTTTTTCTGTTTGTGCTGGGAAATTGAATTAATTTTGCTTGTTTTAAGTCGAACTTAGAAAAACAAATCCAAACTTTGGCATCCGAAAAAAAACAAACTTCTGCATCCTACTCTACGATGGCATCTAGTCAAGCAAGCAGTGGCTGAAGAGCATCTGAAATGTTTATAAAGACGCCTGTCACCGGGTCTCACATGAAATTAGATTGTGATGGTCGCCATCGCCAACGCCAGCCATTGTCATTTTGGAATATGATTGTGGCAGATAAGTCTTTTTCAATTCGGCCATAGCTCCTCCAGTGGCTCAGGGAACAACATCAGCAGACAATATGCCACAACACTGACAGCGCCGGTGACAAGTGAAAATCTATACGACAATCTGGAAACCGATCTGAAAATGCACCACAGTCCATGTCAGTGCGACAGATCTTGGCAGGCAACAGAACGCAATAGTTTCAATTGTGCCAAAAGAATTACTCACAAATGATGAACATAATTTTGCAGATGTCTAGAAATAATTGAAAAGCGATTTTCTGACTGGTTTGAAAGAAATGCGGTAGCTCACTTTCACAAGTTTTGGCTGTTATTATGGAATTGAATAAATAAATATTCGTCCATCTTTTGGCCAGACGAATAGATAAAAGTGAGAGTAAATGTTTTTGACTTGTTCGCAGTGAATGTGATAAACTAATGACTTTCGATGCTGAAGTTTGTCTTACGAAGGATAATGAAATTATTAAAAATAAAATAAATAATGTTATACCTGTTTGGAAAAATTTTAATTGGGAAAGTATATTGGAACCAATGTTTTGGGACTTTTTAAATCATGGCAGCAACATCCGTCTGTCTGTCTGTCTGTCTGGTATGAGCCAATAATAACGTTCGAAAGCATTGACAAAATAGCTAACAATTTTGCATGCAATAATACTTTCGTTTAACTTATGACGAATTCTTTTCTGCAAAAAAGTGCAACACTTGCATTGCCCTTTTTCCGAGAACGGCACTTTTGTGATACTTTTTTGAAATTTGGTAATTAAGTTACTCGAATTTAGCACAACTAAAATTTCAAAATTTCAAAAAAGCAATATTATAGTGCTGTTTTCGGAAAAAGGGCAATGCAAGTGTTGCACTTTTTTGCAGAAAAGAATTCGCCATAAGTTTCAGTCAGAAGGGTTAACATTATGCAAACTTTTACATCTCTCATAGACTTGAAGAACTGAAATCTTAAATACCATCAATGAGAACTGATGTGATATTGTTGATTCCCTATGAGCGGTTGATCTGTTATTGATGTTATTTTATGGTTTACTCACTGTGAAGGAGAGCTGAAGACCAAAGGTTCATTCTGAGTGAAGAAATGTATTTTGTTTTGTTTTAGTTCGGATGTAGAGCTTCATAGATCCAATTGAAAAAGTTATACTGAACAAAAAATTATTTATAACGTTTCATAGACCTAATAGCAGAGCAGTATCTAGTTTAAGTGTTTTTTAACTGGAGGGTCCGCCAAATAACTTTTTTTTGAAAATGCTATAGCTTAGCGAAGCGAAAACGCATTGGATGGTCAGTTGGCTTCAACTCATGAACCAATTGGACTTTGTATGGCGTCATACCAAGGTCTTTATGCAAAATTCGTCTCAATGATGTCTCCGAAATGTTCAATTGTTGAGAACGACGGTGAATTGATGTTGATGGCGCTTCACGCACACTTTCTGCCACAGCAGCAATATTCTCGGGTGTACGCACTGTTTTTGGCTTATCACGCTTTGGTTTATCGATGAGGATGCCAGTTTCTTTCACTTTTTTTCACAAAATAGCGAAAATACGGAGCTGACGGTGCTTCTCTTCTTCCAAAATCCGTACGCAATTTTTGCACACATTCTGCAACATTACCATGATTTTCAAAGTAATGTCGCAATATTTCCCAGCGTTGTTCAAGAGTTCAGCGGAAGGATAAAACTAATTACATATCTGTCAAATCAGACATGAGCTAACATTCACGAAATAAGCACTAGTTGAAAAAAAATGTTAGATGGCGGACCCTTTATAAAAATAAAATAAAATTTTTCTAGATTCGAAAACAGTCGTTATGTTTCTGCTTTTCTTACTTTTGTACATTTACGTCTTCGATATAAAAATGTTGGCTCGAGTTAATTACTAAATTTCTGATATTTGAATGTACAAAAAATTACTTACATTTTCAAACTTTCAAATTGAGAAACCCCATAAGAATATTAATTTAAATGCTTAGGTGAATTTTAAAAATTTTGCAAAAAAGGCTATAACTTTATTTTCTCATAAACTTCTCTCAGATATTTGTATACCATCCCTTTAATGGAGGAGGGTGTACTGCATTTTGCCAAAAGTGTAACAAATCGAATGAGTGACGTACGACTCTATGTATGTTCGGCGGAAATCCGTATTTATATATAATTAGTTGAAACAACAATAACAACATGGATACGATCAAATAAAATTGCTTGCAACTAAATCGATGGTTGTATCAATCGAATTAATATTGTTGTTTTCATTGACACTCGGTTAGTTATGGTAACCAATTTTAATCTTTCATTATAGTACCATATGATCGATTTTTGGTTTTGATGACAACCAATGTTTTATTCTTGTCAACAGAAATTGTATCAATAGACCAACGATTATTATTGCAACGAATAATTGGTTACTACAAAAATATTAATAAATAATCGTTTTTTCGTTATCCCAATAATTACCCAAATTTAGAATAATTAAATGTATTTTGGGAAATACAACCGAAAGATTGGTTGCTGTTCTTTATCTTGTACATGACAAACAACAAATACAATTACTCGACATAAATAAATCTTCAACATTTTGTTCAAGAACGGTATATGTAGTAAAAAATAATCTTGTGTGGAATGCATAATATGTATTTTACATAAATAAAAAATAAAAGCAACAATCATTAAATTGAAAGCACAGGGTTAAACGATATTTACATACAAGTTTTGTGTTTTTTTTCGTGTACTAAAATTTGTGCCAAATATTTCCACATCTGAAAATAGTGATGAATTTTTAATATCGGATTTTTAATTTTGTTTGATAATTATCCAAAAATTGTGCTCGAGGTGTATGTTGGTTTTTTATGTGTTTGTTTTTTCGAAGAAATGCAATAAATAAATAAAAATTAATGAAAACTGTTTCTAAGTAATTGTCGGTAGTAACGGGTGATCCAAGTAGAGATACTTTTTTCAATTGCTTTTTTTGACAGATCACGTGTGAGTCGTGTCATGCTGACATGCTCGGACTGACGTATGGAACGACTTGGCGCATTTTACGTCGAGATCTTATATTGAAAGCATACAAAATACAGCTTGTGCAAGAACTGAAGCCGCCCGACCTACCCAAGCGACATTGCTTCGCTCTATGGGCTCTTGAAAAGTTCCAAGAAGATCCGACGTTTTCGAGCCAAATTATTCGTTGAGGCCCATTTCTGGCTCAATGGGTGTGTAAACAGGCAAAATTGCCGCATTTCGGACGAAGAGCAACATGAAGAGATTCAAGAGCTGCCACTTCATCCAGAAAAACAACGGTTTGGTGTGGTTTGTGGGCCGGTGGAATCATCGGTCCATATTTCTTCAAAAATGATGCCGGTGAGAAAGTAACCGTCAATGGCGACCGTTATCGTGTCATGATAACCGACTATTTGATACCTGAAATTGAAGCTCGTGATCTCGGCGAAATTTGGTTTCAACTAGACGGCGCCACTTCCCACACATCGCAACAATCAAGGTATTTATTGAGAGAACACTTCGGTGAGCAGATAATTTCACGTTTTGGGCCGGTCGATTGGCCACCAAGATCGTGTGATATCACACCGTTAGACTTTTTCCTGTGGGGATATGTAAAGTCTAAAGTTTATGCGGACAAACCCGCTTCGATTCAGGCCTTGGAGCAAAACATCACGCGTGTCATTCGCCAGTTACCAGTCGAAATGCTCGAACGAGTCATCGAAAATGGGACTCAACGGTTGGACCATCTGAGACGTAGCCGCGGCCAACATTTGATAGACATAATCTTCAAAAAATAAATGCCAAAGAATGTTCTTTCAAATGATAATAAACATTCCGCATTCAATTTGAATCTTCTGTGTTTTTTTCTTTAAAAAAGTAAGGAACCTCGAAATGGATCACGCTTTATATGACTGACAAATTGTCAGAACAACCAATTTTTTAAAACAGCTGGTTGTGTCAACAAACAACAGATAATTTTCGTAGTTGGCACAACCAAATATGATTATTGTCAACATGGAAGCAGAAGTGTACCACAACCAAAATTGTGGTTGTCCTAATGGAATCGCATGATAGTAGACAGAACTACCAAAATTCGGTTGAGGCAACCAAACCGTATTCTGTGTGTAAACATAATGGCGGATATATATTCACACAAACATAATTAATAAATGGTTTGTGCAAATTGCTTTAAATTTTTAACTATGAAAAAATAATTAATTTCCTGTTAGGCTCTGTTGAATTTCGTTAATAAATTCTCCATTACTGATAGTAGGTACCGAAATCCATCAAAAACTGATATTCCATTTTTCTTGTTGTTACGCCCTTTTTCGTTTCTGATGACGATATGTAATATTTTGGAGATATAGAGGATATTATAAAAACATGTATATTCGTCTTAAAGGATACCTCTTGAAAATTTTTATTAATGGAGTTGCCACGCTTCTCCAAATTACACTATTTTTTACGAGAATTTCAAAACGTGGCCACATTTTCGACAATCACAAAGTAGTATATGTATTTACAAGGCAAACTGCAAGAAGAATTTTGAGCCTTAATTGTAGTATAATAGATTTTGGGGAAAAGTAAAAAAAATCCGTTTTGGGGATTTTCTATTTTTTTGGGAATTGTTGTATTTTCCTTTACAATTATAATAATGTTAGAATTGGCCTGGTGTCAAGACGTACAAATTACAAAAAAAATAATTGAAAAATATAAATTTTAAAGATTTTATGGATCTATAAAGTTACTGTCTAACGTTGAAACAAATTTTTGTTCATTTTTGTTTCCGATTCTTTCCTACGAATAGGTATTAGAGCCAGTTATATACCAATTCCCTTCTCATCTTTTTTGGATTGACAACAACATTTTCTATTGGATGCAAAAATATTGCTATCGATAACTTCTGAACGAGTTTTCGGAAAAATCTCAAAAAATTCCACAAAGCATTTCTTCAGGTGTACTAAAAAATATAAAAAAAGGGAAAAATCAAAACCGAAAATTTTTTCAAACCGTCGATTTGTCGTGGAATTTCCCATATACATATATGGGTAGGTCTTTCTCAAGTGTCACAGGCCAAAAATTAGATTTTTCTCAAATTCTCTTTTTCTCTAATGACCCACAATATTAAAAAAATTAAATGAAAATTGGTGGTAGGGGGCGAGGTCAAAGTTCAGACAAATCGATTTTTTGCCTCTGTAATGAGATTTTAAAGTTAATTTTAATGCTACATGGCATAAGACATTGAAAATATAAATATCGTTTCTTAAAGCATTTTCCACGTTCTTTTCATAAATAATACTAATTTTATTTTTATATTTTTTTTCGGTGATTTTTCGAGGAAACAAAAATATAAATTGCGATATCTCAAAATCGATCTAATTTTTTTCCTTAAATTTTTTATAAAAAATGGTCCATATGTATTCTAACGATGGTGTACATTTTGGAGGGGACGACATAGGATTAGAAGTTACATTATAATAACTAAAATCTCCACCAAATTACAAACGAAAAATATTTGAAAAAAAATCAACAAACAAAATGTACTCGTAATTGAAAAGACATACAAATATTTTTCCTTTGTAATTTGGTGAAGATTTTCAGTTATTATAATGTAACTTCTGAACCTATGTCGTCCCCACTCCAAAATTTACACCATCGGTAGAGTACATATGGACCATTTTATATAAAAAATTTATGGAAAAAAAATTAGATCGATTATGAGATATCGCAATTTTTATTTTTGTTTCCGCGAAAAGTGACCGAAAAAAATTTAAAAATAAAATTAGCATTTTTTATGAAAAGTACGCGGAAAATGCTTTAAGAAATGATATTTCTATTTTCAATGTCTTATGCCTTGTAGCATTCAAATTAACTTGAAAATCCCAGTACAGAGGCAAAAAATCGATTTTTCTGAAGTTTGACCTCGCCCCCTGCCTCCAATTTTCATTTAATATTGTGGGTCATTACTCCCACATACTAGGGCAGCATTTTCTGAGAATTTGTGAAAGATCTAATTTTTGGCCTGTGACACTTGAAAAAGACCTACTCATATGGGGAATTAGTTTCATAAAAAATATGAAATATTGTCATAAAAAGTATGAAATAGTTTCATAAAAAGTATGAAGAATCTTCTTCGTAAATTATATGATTTTTTTCATATCAATACCTCCATTCTAAACAATGCTAAGTGCAAAAAGTTAGTTTTTCAGGAGAGGCGATCAAAGTTTGATGCTTTTTTAAAATTTGTGTGTAATTCTTTTATAATTCAAATCGAATGACCTGTACTGTTTTGTGAATAACTTTTGATTGGGTTGACGGATAAACACCAAATTTTGACTGAATATAATTTGGAATATTTAGAAATTAAAAATGTAATCTCCCTAAAAACGTGTTAAGTCGACTTAGCATGTTTTACAATGGAGGTATCGATATATCATATGAAACATTTCTTTGGCTGAAAAAATAAGCCAAAGATACATTTCGTGATATTCACGAAGATAATATTTTCAGTTCACATTATGGAGAATCAAATAAATATTTTAAGGGGTTGTAAATGGAACGACAAAGTTAGTATATCCCCATCCTATGGGGAACTAGAGCTATCATATAAATGCTGAAGTTTTGATGCGATTCGATCAGTTACAAACAACTTTATGCAAATTCCGCATGATACTGCTAATCAACGAGTAGACACGAAGTTTGTGTCTTAAGTCTTTTGTTTTAGTTCCGCTGTTTTCCTGGTTTCTTGCGCTCTCTGCTATTCCAATTGCGCACTTTACATTCTATCCTATTTGATGACCAAAATAAATATTTAAATAATAAATTAAAGGCTAAATAATGAATTTGATTTAAAATTATAAAAGCCAGAAAACTGCTAATAACACTTCAATATGATTTTGCAAATAGCACTTAGTCTGAAAACATAGTGTCTGAAAAATGTTATATTATTACAACAAAACACTTTATAATTTTAGAACTTTCTCTAGTGGCGTGAGTTTATCTTTTTTTGCTGTATAACAAATTAAACAAGTGTTTTTGGGGTGTCTGTCTTTGGTTATCGTACAGACTACCACCGCCTAGACTGCAGACATAAACATTTATCATAAACTAGATAGCGTTTTAACGCATTTTCTCTTAAAAATTAAAAATAAAATGAAAACAAATTCGTGAATAATCCGCAATTACCAGTTGTTTTAATATTCCCGATGTACCTACTTGTATTATGTACTAATGTACGTACATAAAAACAAAACAAATTGTACAACAATTTTTCTATTTAAACCACTTTGCCATGGATTTTCCGTTTTCTTCGAGGAAAATAAAATAACGCACAACACTTACATGTGAGTAACTGGTTACCATACCGTCCATCCATCCATAGAGTCATCACTTACCGGGTATGGCCGGCTATTGGACACACGCAATGGAGGCTTTTTTAAATGTAACTGCGCAGCCGCTGAGTGCATTTATATTGCTTTGAATTTGTTGTAAATTCTTCTGGCCATGTGCGAGCAAGTGAATGAGTTTAATCTCTTTTTTTATAATTAAATGCTAACAAATAAATGACGAGACGTAATAAATTTCATAATAACTCCTAGTCACATACACACCCATGTGTGAGCAATGGGGATGAGAGGACGGAAAGTAGGGAGGGAGTAAGTGAATTGTTAAAAACTCAAAACATGGTAAAAATTAACATAATTATATAGTAAAAGTTAGCTCTTCCTGAAAGAGTTCACAAATTAGAATACATTTTATAACTAACAAAGAGGCGGTTCAAAAGAGTTCTAGAAATACTTTATGATATCAACGATATGATATGTGTTTCTGAATGAATTATGTGTAATAAAGGGCTTTGATTATGGGGCGCAGTATAATAATTGTGGAGTAAAATTTCAGCGAAAGAAAATAAGATTTTAATTCAGTTTTATAAAGAGGAATAGAATTTGTTCATTAAAACTGGTCATGATTTTTTTAAATAATAATTATTAATGAAAAAATAGACCTTTAATATGTTGTAAAGAATTCTGTGTGAATACTTATGTCCATCACTGCACTATTTTAAGATCCGTCACATAACTGCTGCGGATCTATGTTATGTGATACTTACTAAAATTCTTAATCCGCAACCCATTGATACAGCTATTCTAAACATTGTTATATGACCCCATCAACTGCCATTGGTGGTAACCCGTAATAACTGCTAAGAAGCAGAAGAGATGAAGGTGTTAAAATAAGTTAAACAAATCCTCTTTCTGCATTTGAATACAATCATATTTCTTCTTCGTTCCTCAGTTACTTCCTCAAATGTCTATTCTTTGTGTTACATTGTTTATCTATTGTTTTCTTATTATGACTAACGGTTCAGCAACATTTTCTAAACAAAAAAAAATAACAAAACAAAAGCAAAATGCATTTTAGATCTTCTTTGCATCTCTGCTTGACCGTCGTCGTCATCGTCCAAACTAACCGGCCTTTTTATGAGCAATGATTTTGATCTTCATTCATTCGATTTACATGGTCAAAAGCTGCTGGCCATCGCCAGCCGTCCAACAGACAAATGGCCAGACAAACACAAGCCCCGTTTTAAGAATAACAAATAAACGCATTCATAAGATGCGAATGAAGAAGAAAAAAACGGCTAATAAACGGTGGAATCAAAACAAAAGCCCAAGTGGATATACTCGGAATTTTATAATACCAAATAAAGAGCAACAAAAACGTTAACCATCCAATCAATAAAATAATAACAATGGAAATTCTTCGATGTTATGTTATGACGATGAATGCACAGTGGTGCATTCTCAGTGATGATTGTCAAAAACTTCCCTCAGATATCGCTGATAAACTTCTCATCTTCTTGACTCTGATTCAGTTTATCTATCTATCTATCTATATATATATAAATGGACAAATGTTTGTATGTATGTATGTATGTGTTTTATAGACGCTTAAACCACTGGACCGATTTTAAAATTTTTTCTTTTGTTTGAAAGGAATTTGGTCTGAGATGGTTTTGGAAAAAAAAATTGCAAATAGTGGGCGGGGAAAATGTGGGCGTGGCAAATCGTTTGTTTGTCTGTCTGTTTGTGTGTTTGTTCCAGCATCACGCCTAAACTACTGAACCGATTTTCTTGAAATTTGGTGGACAGATAGACCAATGCCTGAGAAGTGCCATAGGCTACTTTGATTTTCGATTTACCGCCGAGTGATTTTCGACCGCTTGACCGCTGAGGCTCCCGTCAGAGCTAGAGAGCTGAAATTTTGCATACACATAGACAGGAGTGTTGTAGAAACCACGTGCTACTCACTTACTAATTTTTCAGCCTGTGGTCAGTTCTAGCGCTATAAAAAATTGAGTTTTGTTTTTGTTCTTTCAGAAGCTTCTTAGAAAATACAAAGTTAAAACTTTGCATATATATGAGTTCTCTGAATGTGGTCAAAGTAGCAATGACCAGAACAATTTTATTTATTTCACTGATTTTAAAAGTTCCTTAAGAGCTAAGGATATACAAATATATATGTACACACTGATATCAAAGGAGATGAGAAAGCAATATTTCGATGTCCAGACTAAAATCAAACCGGACATAAAATGACGTTTTAAAATTGTTAAAGCGTTTTCAAAATATATCTTTCACAACTTACTGTCGTAACATATCTAATGTTGTCAATTCTCACAGTGTGGTCAGTTTAGCAGTGACCAAAAGATTTTTCAATTTTTCGGTACTTTAAAAGTTTATTAAGACCTATGATCCTACTAATTTATATGTGTATACTGATCTCCAATGGATGCGATTTTACACCATGCGACTTTTGACCGCTTGACCGTAGCGTCATGGAATTTATTGATGTTTTTGAGTATTGATTATTATGTAAGTATTCATTGATGTTTACCTCAGTTTTGAAAGAAAAAAATGACTAACAAAAAATTTAAAATATTATTGTCTGGTGTGTAGTACAACAATTGTCTATCTATCTATATATATAAAAATGGAAAAATGTTTGTATGTATGTATGTATACTATAGACTCTGAAACCACTGGGCCGATTTTATTTTTTGTTCTTTTGTTTGAAAGGTTCTTTGTCAGAGATGATTTAGGAAAAACAATTTTTGAATAAAGTGGGCGGGGCAATTGTGGGCTTGGCATTACTGAAAATCCGAATATCTCAAAATGTGTTGGCCCTAGAAGAACGAAATTTTGAACACTCGTTAGTGGAGTTATTTTCTAAAACTTCAATAAAAAAGGGAGGGATCGGATTAGTGGGTGTGGAAAAAGTGGACGTAGCATTAGTTAAACATTTGTTATCTCAGAAACTAGTGACCGTAGGTGAACGAAATTTGGATTGTAGGTTATTGGAGTCAATATTAGAAACTTCACCAAAAGTGGGCGGGATATAATAGGTGGGCGTGACATTTTATAAAAAATCTAATATTTCTAAAAATGTTGTTCGTAGAAAAATGAAATTTGAAACACGCGTTATCGGAGTTATTATCAAAAACTTTAACAAAAATTGGCATGATCGGATCAGTGTGAGGGCCAAAAGTGGGCGTAACATTAGTTAAACGTTTATTTTCTCAGAAATTATTGACCCTAGAAGAACGAGATTCGGATTGTAAGTTTTTTTAGTCAATATTAGTACTTTCACCAAAAGTGGGCGGGATGCAATAATTGGGCGTGGCATTATATAAAATTCGAATAACTCAGAATGTGTTGATGGTAGGAGAACGAAATTTGGAACACACTTTAGTGGAGTAATTATCTAAATCTTCAGCAGAAATTGGCGGGATAGGATTAGTGGGTGTGGCAAAAGTGGGCGTAGCATTAGTTAAGCATGTATTATCTCTGAAACTATTGACCACAGAAGAAAGAAATTTCGATCATTAAGCATAACCTCATACAATATTGCATAATTTGTGCATTTTTGTACCACATTTCTTTTATTTTCATCGCATTGGCTGTGAGCACAAAAACACTAATCTATCATTCTCAGCAGAAAGTAGTATCATTTGTGCCAAACTTGCACAATTTCTTAGTGAGAGTGGTGTAATTTTGAGTATATGTATTTGGTGGCAGACTACGTGATTGGTCCAAAAATGGACGGGATCGGAAATCTGATATCTGGGGCAACGAAGTGGACCGGGTCCAGCTAGTAATCTACATATATATGAAGTTTGTTAGCTATAGTTTAGTTTAGTTTAGTTTAGTTTCTTTATTTTCAAAAATCGTTACAAAGTATTTGTTCTTACTGACAAACATTTATTTTAATTACATAAATAAAGAATTTACAGCTTGGTTTCTCACAGGAAACCGTCAGCCGGAAAATTGAGTTTGTATTAAATTACGATATAATATTAATAGTTGTATTCATTTATCAACATTTTTCTATAATTAAGTGAATCTCTTAGATAATTGTAAAGGCTCAGCCAACTAAAAACTTCACCACCGTTTAGAATATTTGTAACCTCTCTTTCTGTTAAAGCTCTTTTATTAAAATAGCGTGATCTGAATATATTTAATATAGGACAACGTCCAATAAAATGTTGTATGGATTCCACTTCATTCAAATTACACATAGAGCATTTCCTCCCTTCTTCTGATCTACTTTTCACTCCATTCAGGTATAACAGATCCCCTCTAGCTCTCATTATGAGAGAAATCTGATTTTGGCTAAAGTTTGCATTGCAGTATGTTGCTCCAGAATTATACTCCAAATATTTATAAATCCTGCATTCGCTTTCACGTGCTCTTCTTATGCAAATATTAAAGTTGTCTTTTTTTATTTCTTCTACCAGATGATGGCTGGCATCATACCAAGATGTCTTGTTCAGGTTTGAGAGGCATAAATTATATTTTGTTAAGTGTTCAATAAAGTCGTTGTACCAGAAAATTTGTTTTTCTGCTATTTTAACCGATAATATATAGGGTAGCCTACTGTGATCTATATCAAAAAGTATTTTTGACAGGTATTTCAAATGTCTAGTATATGTATAAATATATCCATGCTCGTATCCTGTTTCTAGTGCCAACACATAGTTAGGCGTGCTTTCCGGAAGTTTTAGCACTCGTTTTATGAAGAATCTGTATAATTTTTCAACATCTTCAAAGTTACTGCCTCCCCAAATCTCCGCTCCATAACTCTGAATCGAACGACATACTGCTAGGAACATTTTCCATTTAGAGTTTAGTGAAACAAATGGTTTTGCAATAAAATGTTTCCATGTTGCGTTTAAACATGCCTTTGCAGCTTCATTTTTTTGGTTTATGTGTGCAGTAAATGATAATTTCGTCGTTAGCGTTATCCCCAGATACTTATATTGGTTTACAATTCTTAGGTATTCTCCCTTGTATGTCCATTTTTCTTTTGCCGCTGCTTTGCCACCATTTCTGAAGATCATTATCTCTGACTTAGCTTGATTTACTTCCATTCCCCATCTATCACAATACAAAGCAAGTTTATTTAGTTTGTTAGCTATAGGCGACGGGGTAAGACCTCTTCTGTTGTGAAGTGTTTAAGTGAAAAAGAAACAAGTAAAAGCGTTAAGTTCGGCCATGCCGAATCTTGTATGCCCTCCACCATGGATAGCATGTGACCTCACAAAATAACTCAAACCTAAAGAAAATAACATAAAAAAATGTAGTAGATGATAACAGTAGGGATCGCAAGAAGTTAGATGCTATATATGGGAGCTATATATAAATATGGACCGATATCGCCCAATCCCAAGTTACATGCAGCTATAAGAGGTATCTATACCAAATTTCAGCCACCTAACTCAAGTATTATAGATTCTAACGTGATTACAGCAGACGGATGGACAGACGGACATGGCTAAATCGTCTTAAAATATACGTCTATGAATATACCCCCCATCTTATGGTGGAGGGTATACAAATAGTTGAACAGTGAAAATGTCTGATGCCTTCGGCTCGGCTAACTCTGACACAGCCATGCTTGTACACTTTAATACGATCCAAGAAACAAAGCTGAGCGACACATGCAGCCTGCACAGTTGTCAGGGTTAATATGTGCTACATAAGGATCACACTACCCGGTTTTCCTATTACACCATTGTGTGCAATATAGACCTACATATCTCGGTCTCTCTAGAGACCCATACATTGAATGTATGGAGTTAGCAGTTAAGACTGCCGAGATAGAGCTGAAATCTCACCCAGCTAGACATTTATATATGTCATCGATCTAGGGAATCGTACAGTCATCAGCATATGATACGATTTCAACGCCGTATCGATTATAGCGTCGGGCCCCTTGATCGATGACGTATGTGGAAGGCTGAATGTTACCTGGCTGAGATTGCCAATTTCTTCGCTGCGAAATATTTGCCACCAAATCATAGACCTAGATGGGAAACAGACAAAAAAACGTTGTTGACCTCTAACAAAGCGAAAGGTCGGTCTGTGGTAAACTATGAAGTGTGGTCACCGAATGTGAGCCAGACGCAATGGAGAAACATACAGACCTACGAAAATGCCCTGAGAACTGCGACAGGGGCCTCCTCATGGATTCTGTGGACCACCTACATAGGGGGATAAAGATCATATCCGTGCGCCGACACAAGTTTTTGCTGTCCCAGCCATTCAAACCACCATCTTGTGGATAGGCTTCCACCTCCCAGGCAGATCAGGAAAGATATTCATGATCTAGAGTTCGAAGTCCAATGTTGCAAGAGAGAACCTCTAGATCAAAGAGTTTTCCTGGCAGGTCTGGCAGACATACACTCTGACGGGCATGATAAATTCACAGTGTCCCTGATGGGGCCTACAGTTCCCTTATGCCGTGGTGATGGAAGGTTTTTCGTCATCATATGATGGGTTATAACATTAAAATTGAAAAGGTTCGGAAGACGGGCGGAGAGAGCCCCTACGCTCACAGCAAATATCGGACGCATCCCCTGCTTCGTACGGGGTGGTAAAAACGAGGTCCACGTCAGAACGACGGTCTGATGCACCACTGCGCGGACCCCTCGGAACCTCTACGGTTTTTTATGAGACATTCCAGAAACTATTTGGTATGGATTTTCTGGCTTGTGTCGTCAAAACTCGCCAGTGGGCCTGCGAATTCCGTGAGAACTCGAATGAGGACGATAAGTTCAGAGTTGTCATCTTCGTATTTAGTTCCTTGGCATTTGGCGATGCTCGCTTCTGAGTGGCTGGCGATTGACGGAGAGGTGATCATCGATGTTTTGTAAATAGTGGAGTTTTTAGATTTTAGTTTGTAAGTTCACCGTTAAGGTTCCCCCAGTTTTTCTGTCAGTTTTTAGGGGGATTTAACCGGGTCTTGGTTACATTAATTGATTATTTTATTTATTATTTATCTATGTAATGTATATATTCTACATAATCTATATAATTGGTATAATCTATATAATCTCTAATCTATGTCTACATTTTTGTTCTCTTCAATCTAATAATCGTATCTATGTCTACACCTTCGGTCTCAGTTCCCCAACATGTACAACTGTGCGGTGACCACTAACTCATCATACCTTTTTTCATGTGGTCAAATGGATGAATGAACGGACAGAGATAAGTTACATGTGTTCATTTAAGTGAGGATTTTTATCTTTCAAATATTTATGGTTAAACGACCATAAAACATGCAACTTAAGACAAAACTAAACGTCCGTTTTCCAACTCGCGCTGCGTGTGCCGATCGAAGGAAAAATGAAGATATGTTTGGAGATGATTGGACAGTGATTTTTGTAAATGGAATTTGCGTAAACGGTACAGTGGGAAATATTGAAAATGATTTTGGTGGAAGTCAATGGCAATGAATGGTAACGGAATTTTAATTAAATTTCATGGTGGCATAACTCATGTACAGACTGTCGCGCACGAATAATTTTATATTGTTTTTTAAATAAATATTATTTAATAGAATTATGAAAATAAAAGAATTGTTGAATATATGCTGTGTTGATGTGGTAGACCTACCTTCAGTCACAGTGCTCGTGAGCAATCTCAGTAATAGGGTTTGACTTTATATAAGCTGCATACTACCTTTGATTCTGTCGACATATCCGTTTATGCTATTTTTTTCCATCTGTAAATATATAGACAGAATGGTTTTGCCATCTCCAGAGTAAAATTTAAAATAAAATTATTTTTTCGGATTAGCCAATTTTGTTTACTTCTTAAACACTCTTAAACCATTAAAAGTACATATTTGTAATAATTTAATAGCCAAACTAGAGATTTGGCTTCGATTTGCTACATTCATTGCAAGATAGATCAGTTAAAACAGAAACACCAATGTTCGAGTATATATTTCTTCATCTGCTATATATTTTTGCCACCCAAAAATAATTGACTCCCCTTTAATTGATATAATTATTTTGAAATTACGCGGAAAAGTATTTCCACATAACCCCACTGTAGTAGTCATCATAACCCATTCGAATACCACAACTTCATTCATTCGGACATTGGAGTGCAATTATGCGAAATGCAGTCAGTCACAGACGGACGGACGGAGAGCCGTTCAAATGCCGAAAGCTGCTTTTAATTAAAATTAAATAATATTGCAGTTGCCGAACAGCTAAATAAGTAACAGCTTCACCGGCACCTTTCCTCCTCAGACGTAATCTCAGTGAAATGGACAAATTTTGCGGTCAGTATGAATTTAAATGAAAATAGATTTGGTTGAGATGAATACATACGTATTATCGTCACTGCAAGCGTCGTCATCTATTGTATTCCATGATTGCAGGCTATAATTTGCTTTACCAGAAACTTCAATTTGAAAAGATATGGGAAATTAATTTCATATATTTTTGCCACAAAACTGCATCCGTAATTTACATTTTAAGTACCCTACATTATTCGAGTATTAACCTTCAATGTGTTGGGGCAGTAGTAAAGAAAGTCATGATTGGCTGAATATTAATGACTATTTAAATAGGCAACTGGGAAAACTTACATTTTCCATAGGGAGAAAATTGATTATGTAAAGTAATGCAATTGTTATATTATGAAATTTGTGCGAAATAATTATGTTATAGGAAAGCAAAATTATCTAACCACACCATAAATAAAACTTATTTATTACTGAATTTCTTTATTAAGTATTCGGGTAATCCGGGTATATTACTTCACTCAATATGCTGAGAAATGTCTATAAATATTTTTTTAAAAATTAAAGTCAAATTAAATCTTTACGATGATATCCTTGATGACCTGATTGGAATAAAAGGCGATTTCAATAAAATTGTGAAGGTAGTTCTCAGGATAAGAACAAATTTTACCTATAGACCATTGAATATATATAGAAATCCTTCGAGAGTAGTACAAATATCTGCGATTTTCTGCAAAAGCCGCTTATGTCAGTACATTCCTATTTTGGATTTTAGCACAAATGTATTAAGTTAATCATTATCTCCTAGGTATGCCCAATTTTTTCTAACTTTTTCAACCCCCAACTATGCATATTTAGTATTAAAGTACTGCTAGAATAAACGTATTTTGGTTCTCCTGAACATTTGTATTTTTTTAAGATGTGCTGTTATTCCAGAAAAGCACAGACATATGATAAGACCGCCAATTTTTTATACGAATAAGTTGGAATGTGAGACAGTACCAAATCGCCAAATCGATGTAGCTTCAGCATAAATTGTGAAATTTGGTGTACGGATAAGATGGGACGTGGTACTTTTAGAAAGGGGCAAAGAAGAATAAATGTGGTACCAACATCAAATCGAAGCTGTTGACGCTGACATAATGAAATTTGATATAAGAGTAAGTTTGGATTTAGTGCTTTTAGGGTGTTAAACTTGGCACAGTTGGAACAATTGGGATAAATATGGAGCCATCACCAAATCCAAATGCCTAAAGCAAGAATCTAAAACTTTAGTGTGTAGAACTTGTAACGTGAGGAATCACTTTCATATAATATTACTCCATTTCACCTTCCCTTTACAGTATAATTTTATTTTGCCCACTATCCTCCTACCAAAACAACTAATAAACAAAAGGCTACAACTGCACAGCCGCTCACACAACGCAACACCAAACAAACATAAATCCAAACAGGGTGTTTTTTTAGACGAGTGGTTTTCAGGAAGAAATAAAACGCATACTCGTATACTTTAAGAATTTTGCATTATTAAAAAGTTAAGGGTTTGCCATTATGATTTAAAAATGAGCCAGCCGCGGCTGGCTCGAATAAATTCCAGCCGAGAGGCCCAATTTTCGACCACTTTTTGTAGCATTTAGGGCTGTATGTCAGCAATAACGCGCCGAATATTATCTTCCAAGGCGTCAATCGTGTCGGGCTTATCTGCGTAGACAAGCGACTTCACATAACCCCACAAAAAGTAGTCCAGCGGTGTTAACTGAAACTGCGGTATCCATATCTACGAAAGATTGAGCATGCAGTATACGAATACCCTGCCTGTACATAACAGAGCACAGTGACGAGACTTATGGCGATTTCTTTTCTGCAAAAAAATGCAACATTTCCGTTGCTCTTTTCCCGAAATCTGGAGTTTTATACCATATTCTGGAATTTTGAAATAGGAGCTAATTTATTTCGAGGGACTGCATATGTTCCACCCAAAAAGGGCGAATATTATTC
Organism: Eudasyphora cyanicolor; assembly: GCA_963930755.1. Classification (NCBI taxonomy): domain Eukaryota; kingdom Metazoa; phylum Arthropoda; class Insecta; order Diptera; family Muscidae; genus Eudasyphora; species Eudasyphora cyanicolor. The sequence goes on from OZ005734.1 coordinate 314,576,070, forward strand.
AGAATTTCGAGTCGACGGGGAAACATTTTTTCAGAATCGAAATCACCATACCATCATCGGCACCCGAACGATAGCTGTACACATTCTAGCAGTCTAACTCTCAGTCCACCAGCATGAGATTGAAATCAAGAGAATAGTCAAAATTACCCGATTCCAACGGCCACAAGTTCTCGATTACCTACAAATTTCAATCACCAAGTTCCCGATTACCCATAAATCGGTATTCACCAAAGTTCTTGATTACCATCAAATCGACCTAAACTCAGCAACGAAAGTCTCGACTTCACGACCAGTTCTACGAGCCGAACCGGCCCTGAGAAGTATATTGTAGTTGCAAATCGTATCTTAAAACACAAGTAGATTAGATTGTAAAAAAGTTTACCACTTCAATAAAACTTGAATTGAAAGCCCTATTCAGGGGAAATCCTTGTGATGTTATTTCTAAGGGTTTTTGGTCCTTAACACGACCCTGGAGATAACTAAACTTCTCTTAGCCTTCGACAAAACCACGTTACAAGCATGGGACTTGAGAATTTTAAAATTCACTAAATTATATTTTTTATTATTTTATCGGAAAGTCTGATCGGTCATGAATAAAATGAATCCATTCCCAAGAAAATCGATGGATAATTTTAATAGGTATAGATAATTAAGCAAGTCAAGTCACGTAAATTTGAAAATAAGATATAGCGCCAAAGTGCACCGAAGGAGCAGGTAAAAATTTTTACAGAATATTATAGAACACCCTAACGAGGACTATAAAAAATTTTGTAATGACGTTTTTATACCCTACACCACACTGTGGTACAGGGTATTATAACTTTGTGCATTTGTTTGTAACACCCAAAAGGAGAAGAAATAGACCCATCGTTTATTATACCGATCGACTTAGAATCACTTTCTGAGTCGATTTAGCTATGTCCGTCTGTCCGTCTGCCTGTCTGCCCGTCTGTCTGTCTGTCCGTCTGTCTGTCCGTCTGTCTGTCTGTCTGTCTGTCTGTCTGTCCGTCTGTGCATGTATTCTTGTAATCAAAGTACAGGTCGCAATTATGGTCCGATCTCGACGAAACTTTACACATATCTTTTTTTGGCCCAAGGACGATCCCTATTGAATTTGGTTAAAATCGGTTCAGATTTAGACATAGCCCCCATATATATGTTAGCCCCGATTTGACATGTAAGCGCTGTAAAAACTTTATTTTATATCCGATCAGTATGAAATTCGGCAGGAAAAGGTTTCTTATTACATGAATGAACTCTGTTAAATTTGGAAGAAATCGGTTCAGATTTAGATATAGCCCCCATATATACATTACCCCCGATTTGACATATGTATAAGCGCTGTAAAAATTTTATTTTATATCCGATCAGTGCGAAATTCGGCAAAGAGAGGTTTCTTATTACATGAAGGAATACTGCTAAATTCGGAGAAAATCGGTTCAGATTCAGATATATCCCCCATATATATGTTACCCCCGATTTGACATGTAAGCGCTGTAAAAACTGTATTTTATATCCGATCAGTGCAAAATTTGGCAGAAAGAGGTTTCTTATTACATGAAGGAATACTGCTAATTTGGGAGAAAATCGGGTAAGATTTAGATATAGCCCCCATATATACGTTACCCCCAAATTGACTTGTAAGCGCTGTAAAAATGTTATTTTATATCCGATCAGTATGAAATTCGGCAGAAAGAGGTTTCTTATTATGAATGAACACTGTTAAATTTGGAAGAAATCGGTTCAGATTTAGATATAGCCCCCATATATACGTTACCCCCGATTTGACATGTAGGCGCTGTAGAGACTGTATTTTATATGCGATCAGTACGAAATTCGACAGAAGGAGGTCTTTTTACATGAATGCGTATTCAGGGAAGATCGGTTCAGATTTATATTGATTGTTCCTCCTGATTTGGTATCAAACCGCTATAGAAGTTGTATTTTACTTCCGATCATTAAAATTTTCCAGAAAGATGTTTCTCAATTTAGGAACGAATATTGCTTAATTTAGCGATTATCGTTTCAGAATTAGATAATATGTTTCTACCCATTTACCAATTATTCCAAATTATTATGGCAATGACCCTTATCGCATTGTTAGGGAGGTGTAGGGTATTATATAGTCGGCCCCGCCCGACTTTCTGCCTTTCCTTACTGGTTTAGTTATAAGAAACGTAAAATTTGGTTAGGATTTTCAGTTATTATAATGTAACTTCTAAACCAAAGTTCCAAAATTGACACCATCGGTAGAGTACATATGGACCATTTTTTATAAAAAATGTGAGGAAAAAAATTAGATCGATTCCGAGATATCGCAATTTATATTTTTATTTCCGCGAAAAGTGACCGAAAAAAATTGTTTATGATAAAATTAATATTTTTCATGGAAAGTGCACGGAATATCCTTTAAGAACCAATATCTTCTATTGACAATTTCTTATGGGTGATTTCACGTAAACTGACCCCATCACACATAAAAAATAAATCAGATTTTTGCAAAAAATGCCATAAGGGACATCACGAACAATTGAATTTTAGAAATTCATGAAGAGTTTATGAAATTTAGGAATAGTTTTTTTGCTACCAATGAGTTTCTATAGGTTATTTATTATACAATAAACTGGCTTCTATTGTGAAGACGAAAAAAAGTTCGCGTTGATCAAAGCTTCTACACGGAGAAAAAACAGGAAACAAAATATGTTTGGGATCAAAATTTCAATAAAATATACTTTGATGCAAATATTTTATATTTATATACCGGAAAAAAAGTTTGAATATCTCTTGTTGCTTGCTTGCTTTTATTCGGTCTGCAAATTGTATTAACTTTGGTTAACAATTGTTTTTGGCAGCTTTTGGAGAAGTGTGGTTTCACAAAGATTTCTCATTCGCTTGCGTGTTGAAGTCAACCATATAGAGCTCCATATCTCCCATACAATTGCAGCAGAACTGTTGATAACGAGTGTCACGGCTCAGAAATCATGATCCAGTATGTGTGCTGCCAATTTTTAATACATATTTATACACCGCCATGTATAAAATACTTGTTTCTATAATAATATAGAAACAAAATGGTCTTGAAGCCTGGAGAGTATCCTAGTTAGTTTGAATATCTCTCTTATCAATGTTATTTTATTTTGGAGTTTTGGTGCAAATTGTCTTTAAAAACGGGGAAATATTTAAATCGGCTACTTAATTTGTTTTCCTTCGTATAGGAAAGAAGTAATTTTTCTCAAATATAATATGTTTCCAGAAAATATACTGCAGAAGCGATTTTTTTCTTAGGGTATGAAAATTTGGTTTGTTTTAAGTATATGCAAAATATTTCGTTTCTGCGATTGCGAAATTAGGGGCTATTTGTGGTTGAAATAACCTTAAAAAATCAAGTTTTCACTTAATAAAATTGTAAATTTTTATTACTTTTAGGAATTGACCACTGGTCATTAAAATATGGACCATTATTTATATGGCGACGTGACTTCCAATAAAAAAAATTGGAATGTAAAGTCACTTTTTTCTCGATTTTAGTGCAATTTTTAGTGCATTTTTTAAAAAATCGGAAACAATTTCCACAATTTTGTTCTTATTTTCACTTTTCATGGCTTGTTATAGAACTGCTGATCTCTAGATTTAATTTTTATAACAAATTAACCCTTTCTAGGCCGTAAACTTTTTATTTGGGATAAACCGAACTGATTGCAATAAACATGATTCTACACGCATTATTTCAAATTTTCATATAAGCTTTGATCAACGCCAACTTTTTTCATCCTCACAGAGGAAGCCACTCTATTATAAAATTGTTGGATGCACTACTTTTACTGTAGAACTGACATGAATTATCTTTCGACATATTTTTTATTTTCTGAAATTTGTCTTTTGTCTACAAGAAAGTACACATACATAAGTGTAGTTAAGTGTAATACTCGTAACTTTTGGAAAATAGCAAGTGCCTGCCAACGGTTTTGTATTTGGAGTGTTCTGATTGTAACACCCGATACAGAAAATATACAAATAGTTAAATTTAATACATTTTATGTAGATATGCATATATCATTTTTTGTGTAGGTTGGGTCAAGGTTATATAGTACAAAGTGAATCAAAATGTCTCAGTATCATTGCAATATTTACGCTAGAATTTGCATTTTAAGATTTGTCACACCCGTTACGCAAATTTTGTTTATTTATTAATTTTGTTATGAAGTATGAAATTAAATAATGGAAAGCAGAAATTTCGGTATAAATTGAAAAAAAATAGGCAGATGGTATGGGGGCAATCCTTAAATGAACGATGTGTGCGACAGTGAAGGCCCATAAGGTCATTTTAAATCAGCCTATTTATTGTTACGAGGTTTTGATTGGTTCTGGAATAAAAGGCATAAGTATATCTCTTAAGTGGAGTTAACGAATATCAATATATTTTAGAAAATAGGTGGAAAATTAAAAGAACCGAGAATAACAGACCTAAACATTATTTTGAAAAGAGTTCTGGTTATAATATTCTAGCAGAACGTATTCTAATTCAGAAATTAATTCTTTGTATAACATGAAAAAATGGTATTGTCATAAACATTGATACATTAGAGAACGAATTTTGTTTTTGATTAATATTTTGTATATGACTGAATATGATTTAGTGAATAAAGCGACTTCGATTCTGATACATGTTGGCCAATAAATCATGGACAATATTTCTTTGTACTTATTACTCGTCCAAATTGAGACTATGTCACACCCGTTACATTGGCTTGTCACACCCGTTACATATTAATATGTAACATATGTAATATGTTACTACAAATGGAATAATAATTTAAATTATTTGGAATGAATTTTACAATATACAGTATACTTTCGAGAAACCAAAAAAAAAATTTTTCGTTGGCAGTACACACAAAAATGTTACAGTATGCAATAAAGAAAGCGGCTGATCAAGAGTTTATCAAAACCTAAGGTCATACCCGTTACGTTGATATATCAACCCTATTTTTGTTATTATAAATATTATTTAATTCCCTTGCATGTCAGTTGGTAACACTTAAGCATATCTACATAAACCACTCTTTCTGAATTGTTGTTATAAATTATATAGATCAAAATCAGGAAAATACTCAGTAACAATGTCACACCCGTTCCATTGGAAACACCATTATGCTTTGTAGCATTACAATTAACTTAAAAAATCTTTAAAGAGGAAAAAAATCAATTTTCCTGAATTGTGACCTTGCCTCCAATTTTCATTTAATTTTTTAAATATTGTGGGTCATTACTCCCACATACTAGGGCAACAATTTCTGAGAATTTGAGAAAGATCTAATTTTTGACCAGTGACACTTGAGAAAGAAGTACCCATATTTCATTTTCTACGAGCCAAAAGTGTAACACACCGAAGGAGCGACCTAAGACCCCAAGTATTTTTGGCGGAAATTCGATTTTGGTCATTTTAAGTCATTTGAGCAAAGTCCGTCCGTCCGTCTGTGAGTCTGTCTGTTTGTCTTCTGGCTAGTGTGCTAGTGCGATATGCTCGATATATAGCTATTTTTCGTCAGTTCTGACTTAATTCTTTTTAAAACACATATCTAATTACATATTTTGTTTTTGTACTCAGGCTCAAGATCGTTTTTGTTGTTTTCAGTATATGAAAACAACTTTGTTAAAAATTAAAGAAGAAGTAAGTGACATGTATTGGGGGCGGTTGTAATGGCGGTCTAATTACGCTACGCAACAAAAATTGTTTTTTTTTGTATCCTAGACCTAAAAATTTTTTTTGTGTAGATTGTGGCATACTGTTATATAAAATCAAAACCAAAAATTTTTTTATGGATACATTTTTTTTTAAAAAAAAATTTATTAATAATGCTATTATCGTCGAAGGTACCCTTAGTATTTGCACTATAATTTTTGGAGTATATGCCCGATCAGGTCGACTTATGCGTTAAATTGAAGCTATTCATGTGGGCTACCAATGTTGGAAATATCTCTTTCACTTAGAAATAGTGGTTTAGTAACAGTCATTAAACAAATTGGAAAAAGTAGAATTTTTTCAAAATAAAAAATCCTTGGACAAAAAATAGAAAAAAATCGAAAAAAATATTTTATTTTGTTTTAAAGTTTGCATCCTAGCGAAGAAAATAATGCCTTTTTGAAAAAAATCTATGGATAAATGTAGAAATTGTAGCCCTTTTGGAAGAGGTAAGAGGCTATCAAAAAAATTGTTTTTTAAATTTCTGTTTTAATAACGATTTTATTTATTACTTTTATTTATAATATGTACATTTGAGTTTATTTACATGAACGAGTTTCATTAGAAGTAATTGTGAGCTCTTTGTAGACGTTTGAAGATTTCGGAATCGGTTTCTCTAATGAGGAACCAACTATAATCTCCCATCATTCTTTCATCCCAGTGCCCTTACGTCGCCAAGATTCTCGGGGGAAAAGTTTAAATGAGAATGCAAGAAATGAATTTTGAGAGACATATTTATTATTGGAAAAATACATAGATACATATGTGTTATATAAATAAATATATAAAAATATATTTCTAACCAATTTTTTCATAACTTTTTAACAAATTGTTAATCATTGTTTCATATTGCGGGCTTTTATTGGATCCAAGGAAATGTGAAACTACAAGCTTAAACGACCTCGATGCTGCAATTTCATCCGATGTCAAATATGATTCGAAATTCTCATCTTTCATCAGTTTCCTTAAGCTGAGTTTAGACGATTGCCAGATCGGCAAACATTATCAACCCTGTTAAAGTGATGCAAATATACGGGCAATGTCAGATTGTTAGGCAAAGGTGAATTGACAGTTCAGACGATTGCAAGAAAACATTACAATTTCATATATTTACAATATATTTTGTAAATATTTATATGCAGGATTGCCATTTAAAAATACTTTATACACAGTGTTGCAAATAAAATGATTTTCTGGCAATGGCGCCGTTGTCACATGCATAAACTTCGCACATATAACAATCAGCAAATTATCTCGCAATTACTTTTCTGCTAACGTTGCAAAACAAAAATTGTATGTTCACACGGTTGTAAATTCACAGGGTTGCATTTTTCCGCCATTTTTCTGGCAATGTTGTCCCGTCTGCAAATCGTCTGTACTTACCTTTAGTTTAGGTCCATCAAAAACTCCTTCTTCGATTTTTTGAAAAGAACGACTTTTAAATAAAATTTTTAAATATGACAACTACTTCGTCGACTCCGTAAATAAACTCAAAGTTAATATCCCACGTAATACTGATGATGACATAAATATGTTCAGAACTTTGACGCCAGAACGGAGCTGCTTTAATATTCGGGAAGTTAATACAACTGAAGTTAAGCAGATAATAGAAACATTGAATGTTACAAAAAAGTCCCGGCTGTGATAATATTACCCCTAAAATGTTACTTGTTGCGGAATCTCAAGTTGCTGGTATTCTGGGTAAGATTTTTAATAAAATGATTTATAGTGCAACATACCCAAATTGTTTAAAAATTCATAAGCTATTGCCAATACCTAAGACACCTAGTTCTAGACTTTTAACTCATTTTAGACCAATATCTGTTCTGCCAACAATTGATAAAGTTTTTGAAAAACTAATTTTCAATCAACTATCAAATTATATTCATGAAAACAAGATCCTGTATGAATATCAGTTTGGTTTTAAAAAAGGAGCAGGTACTGAGGAGGCTTTGGTTAATGTAGTCGAATACAGGAATTGATGATGGATGCAAGGGAGTGGCTGGATTATTTTTTGACTTTTCTAAGGCCTTTGATCTAGTTCAACATGAGATCTTAGTAGGAAAATAAGGGTAATTGGATTTTCAAGCATGGCTCAAGCATTATTTAAGGATTACCTTCATAATAGAATGTAATACGTTCAAGTTGGACAATCGAAAAGTAATATGTTGCCAGTTAGCCATGGGGTTCCTCAAGGCAGTGTTTTGGGCCCGTTGCTGTTCAAAATTTTTATAAACGACTTGAAAAATATTAAATTCTATGGCAAATTGATTTTATTTGCTGACGATATCTGTTTTTTGTATAAGTACAATCATGAGAAAGTTCTTAAAACGCAAATGGAATATGATGCTGCAATATTAACGGAATATGCACGAATAAACAAATTAGTACTGAATTGTGGGAAGACTAAGTTTATAAGGTTCAAGCCCTACCATAATACAAATGATGGTGAAATGATAGTAAATATAAATGGCACGTCAATTCCTGAATCAGAGAGCGTAAAATATTTGGGTATACGATTGAGCCGTAATTTGTTATGGGACATTCATATTTCGGATGTCAAAGCTAAGATTTCATCTGCTATAGGAATTCTTTACAAATTTAAAAACAAATTTAGCACTGACATAAAAATGATGATATACCAATCTCTCGTGCATTCTCATTTCGCATACCTGCCCATCATATATGGATGTAGAAGAAACAACTCTCTTTGCAATCAGCACAAAACAAGGCTTTAAAAATTGTATATAACTTACCTATGCGTTACCACTCACTTGATATATATAAATACAAAGCAACCCATGTTTTACCAGTTCTGGGTCTATATGAACAACAAATTTTGACGTACATGTTTAAGGCTATAGGAGGATATGGTTCGGAAACGATGCTATTTAATCGGAATATCACAAGAACGGGAAGAAATACAAGGCAAGCTGATAACATTGAAGTTTTAAGATGCCGATTAGAATTAATCAAACAGCGTATTGGCTATGCTGGGCCAATAGAATTTAACAAATTACCTTCTTATTTAAAAAATATTACTATTATTTCAGCTTTCAAGCACGAACTAAAACACTATACTTTGCAAAATATAGAAACAATTCTAATATGACAATTTTTTTTCTAAATATTGTTACCTCATTATAATAAGTTATTCATGGAATATAAATATGATATTTATTAGGCATTATAATATAGTTGTCAATTAGCCTCAATTAGCGTCCCAGCAAAATTTCTCATTACCAAATAATCCGACGAGTAAGCAAAGTTCGATAATGGTCAGTACTTATTATTTAGCCACTTTTCTCATTATTTTAACATGGGGATGTCATTGGAGGAAAGTAGTTCCCAAAAGCATACAATAAAGTAGCATAATAAGTACTTATTTGTAGCTCGATTTTATGTACTTGAATACTACTTGAAATATGTAGAAATGACCAATTAAAATAATTTTATGCATATTGTCGCGCATATTTCTCGAAACAAACAATTTCCTCATGCCAGATTCGATAACCCACATATAGCCAAAATTGTATTATATTAAAATTTGCCACAATGATTTTGAAACAAAAAATCACTTATTTCTGTTATTATAGGTAAGTCATTATTAATAAGACGAAAGTATTGCAGCGAATAATGAGATGTCATTATTTGGTAATGCAGGGAATAATGACAGGTACTTACCAAGATTTTGCTGGGGTTATATTCAAAATTGTATAAACGATATTGCAAATAAATATAAATAAAAAATAAAAAATCTTTCCTTAAGGCTGTTACAAAATTTTAAAACAGCCCCAGCTTACTATGCAGTGGTGGCAAAATATCGGCTATCCCAGAGGCATAACATACCAACTATTTTTAAATCGCAACAAATTTTCCAGTCATGTTCATATTTTATGAATTTTATCAATTTAGCAATTGTTTTGTATGATTCCTTAGTGTTGACAGCATGAGCAATGGGAATCGACGGTTTCTGATTTCCGTTGTGTAAAAGTACTGCTTTCAAACTTTCTTTACTGCTGTCAACAAGTAAGTCCCTATTTACATTGGCTGAATGTTCAGCAGATTATCGGCGTTTTGTAGGAGAGAGAGGCAGTCGGCAAGAGGGGGAAAAAACTCTCCCGAAACAAAATTACCTGTCTAAACGCAGAGGCAAGTTTAAAAGAGAATTAGCGGATAAGCTGCTGAAAAAAATATACTAGTTACTACAAATTCCACTTGAAGTCTAAAATTAAAACGTATTATTCCACAAAACATTGTAATACATTAATTGTAAAGTACTTACCGCATGCTTCCACTACTCCATCGAGTAAGATTTACATAGCACGAATTACACAAAATACTAGGTGTCCACGGTTCGTTCATATTTTTAACTCGTATTACCAAAATATTGCACATATATTTCTTCTTTTATGTTACTAAACGCACGTCGATTTTTTTTAATAACATATTTTCGACAGATGTAGCAGAAATTGTCGGGATCATTTACACATTGAAAAGTTCTTTGGCGTTTACTCATACTTCGAAATATAACTTTATAATATTTTTCAGAAAATCGACTTATCTCTTTAAGGCGCTGAATTACACTGACATTGCATATCATGTTTTATGGATGGTTACGAACAACCATAAAACCTCGTCCTCTCTATAATTTTATAATGTCTGACATCAATCCTCATAAAATAAAATACAAGTGCAATGTCTCTTATATGTCTCTCTCACATATGGCGAATTCAATATACGCAAAAACATAATTTAAAAACGAAAAATATGAAACAAGATTTTTTCCTATACATTTTCCCTAACATTTACAAAATGGCTCATAACTTTTACATCTTTCCATAGATTTTTTTAAAATAGACAGTGTCTTCTTCTTTAACATGCTGGCTTTTTAAAAATGTAACATAATATTTTTTCTATTTTTTATGTGTTTTATACCAGGAAAAAGTGATTTTTTTTAAACAAAAATCATTTTTTTCTCATATTTTTGGCGACTGTTACTAAACCAAAGATTCTACGTGAAAGCGATATTTGCAGCATATGTAGCCCTCATACTTCTCATTAATTTGAGGCATAACACAGCTCAATCACGCTTATACTAGATTTTTTTGAAATTATGGTCCAAATACTGAATGTACTTTCCATGAAAGCGGGAATTTAAAAAAAAATGTATCATAAACAATTTTTTTAATATTTTTTCGTGTTTGTGACACCTAGTTGCACCAGAAACTGTTATCCACTTCCCTTGGACAAAAAGTTTGTTGCATAGTGTTATTTGTATATTATGTTTGATGTATACCAACTTTTTTACTAACTTGTTGTTAATCAGGACTCACATTCTACTTATTTATGTAGTTATGGCTGGGGGGCCAATCATATATGATTAGTATGTATATAGTTTATTTTTAAGATTCTACTTAGAAATATGTTACAATGTTATAAATTTTTGTGGCCTAATAGGCTTTAGTAAAACTGAATTGAATAAATAAATAAGCCGATTGACTTCAAATTTGGTACGCGGTAATTATTTTTTTAACTGGGAAATATTTAAATCGGCTACTGAATTTGTTTTCCTACCTATAGGAAAAAAGTAATTTTTCCCAAATATAATATGTTTCCAGAAAATATACTACAGAAGCGATTTTTTTCTTAGGGTAGAAAAACCATTCGTCACCCTGACGAATCAGTTTCGTCAATATATCATCGTACTGGTGACGAAAAGTTTCGTACGTGCGATGTTTTTGTACGTCAATAGAAGAAACACGATCATCAACCCATGTTTTTGGTGATTTCGAAATCCGTCGAGGGAATGAAAAGGTTTAATTTACACGACGAAAAGATTTATTTGACCATTTTGCTGAAAATATGATAAAACGAAGCAATCAATTTATAGTTTATATTTAATTGTACTGTTCTATATGCGTTCCGATTACCTTAGTTAAATAATTTGTTCTAAAAGTTTAATTTAAAAAAATCTAATAATGGTGATGAATGGAGTTCGTCGTGGTGATGAATGCGATTCGTCGTGATGATGAATGGGATTCGTCGTGATGAATGGAGTTGGACGTGGTGATGAATGGGATTCGTCTTGATGATGATTGTGATTCGTCGTGGTGATGAATGGAATTCGTCGTGATGATGAATGGGATTCCCGTGGTGATGAATGGGAATCGTCTGTTGGGAAATACATTACTTGATGAGATTATTTTTGATTTGAAATATCAGAAGTAATGAATACTTCTCGTTCGTTTGCTTTAAGCCTTTCCTGATAAGAACTGCGTTTCGAACCGAATAATCACAACTGAACCTGGCAAAGCAGTCAAGTTATTTTATTTTCCATACCGTTTTGAAATTTTTAAAATTTAAATAGTCGGGGACATTGATTCGTCGTGGTGATGAATGGAGTTAGTCGTGCTGATGAATAGAGTACGTTGCAGTGATGAATGGGATTCGTCGTGGTGATGAATGGTATTCGACGTGATGATTTATGGGATTCGTCGTGGTGATGAACTCGATTCATCGTATGGATGAATGGTGTTCATCGTGGTGATGAATGGCATTCGTCGTGGTAATGAACTCCATTCATGGTATGGATGAAATGTGATCGTCCTGAGGACGAAAGTTTTTGACGAACAGAGATTCGTCATGGTGACGAACAAATTCATCAAGAGGATTATTCCGTACGTTAGCTGATTTTTGACGAAAAAATAATTGTGATGATGTACAAATTCGTCGTCATGACGAAGCTTTTTCTATCAGTGCACAAAGGGTTAACACTCAGTGAAATATTGATTCTTTAATAACTTCTATACTACTTACTCAAATCTTCTGAAATACCATACATAGCATTAGTTTATTAGTCACTAACACCTTAAGAAAAATGGGCGAAGTTGCTACGCCCCTTTTGCACAAATGGACCATTTTGCGCCAAGTGTAATGTGTAATGTTTTTATAGTACTTACAGTCCTGTAAAAAATGTGCGCTATTCTCACGCCCCTTTTGGTACCTCCAACACAAATGGCCCATTTTGTACCAAAAGTTAACTGCTTATAACTTTAAAACCAGTCCAAACAAATATTTGAAATTTTGGTCAGTGTAATGCTTTTATAGGATCTACAGTCCAGTGAAATTTAGGGAGTTGTTGGCACGCCACTTTTGTTAACTCCCACACAAATTGACAACTTTGCACAAAAAGTTAACAGCTTAACTCTAATACCAGTGCATACCTAAAAGTTATTGAATGCAGTTGAATTTGATAAAGATTTAATTAAAGCAAAAAAGAATATTTTTCCGGACTGAAGCTGAGGGGTTTCGTAAGTCGGCTTATCCGACTGCATTTTCTTATTTGTTTAATTCAATGTTGCCCTTTTTTCATATAACGTCCGATAGCTCGATAAGAAAGCAATATACCTAAATTTTTCAAATTTGTGTTCAGATCGCGAGCCTCAGATATCATGCCGGTCGGTCAGACATGGCTAAATCGCTTAGAATTTTACGGCGACCAAGAATAAATACACTTTATGATCAATATTTCTAAGTGTCTAAAGACACAATTTAGTTCGCTCCAATTTAGGGTGAAATATAGCCAACTTTGACTCTGTCCATCACTTACCTGGAATAAGCCGTACGGAAACGTCATCGTAGGTGATCGAAGATAATACTGTTGAAAACATCATAATTATTTTCCGACTTTCCCAAGTTTCGTTTTTCTAGCCGAGAAAGCAACTTCCACATAATGTCAAGTTCAAAGTAAAACACATAGCCTAACTAAGAGTTAAGTGTCTATATACTTATGTACGGTCATTTAAAACAAAGCCTAGTAGTTGGTAATTTGTTAAAGACAAGGCATTCATTTCTGCAACACTTTTTAAATATGTGTGTATGTATATCGTTGCACTGCCATAGGATGCAGATAGTTGTCTTGCAGGAGGTGAGATTACGCTGCTGTCTGGTGTATATGCGGTTGGTAGGTACGAGTAACCAGCAAATTTAAATTTACGAACAGCCGCCGTCACTGGCAATGAACGTTACCGCCACTTGTGGCAGTCAAGTCAGTCCAACAGTCATTCTTCACAAATGACTAACTTTCGTTTACGACCTGAGTGCACCAAGAAAAACACTGAAATTTCTCCCAAAAAAGGCACACACACCTGGAATTAAATATGTAATTTGTACGTATGTAGATTTGTTTTGTTAAATATGTTTGTTTTTTCTTTTATTATTTAGATGCTTTGTATTAAATTTGTTTTTATTTTTCATTTCATTGTCTGTCTGTTCTTCACATTTGCTCTTTTTAGTTGGATGAACTCTGTCAATGACCCATTTTTGATGATTCGGTGGTGACCACTGATTCTTCTCCGTCCGTCCGACTGGTCTGTCCATCCGCACTGGAATTGAATGACAGTGTCCGACTGTTGGTCTTGTCTGTGGAAATGTTGAAAGCATAAGTCATGTTTCTTATTTCGACGTTTACCAAGAATATGTTTAGGTTAAATTTAATTACATTCTCAGTGAAGTAATATATGTAGGTAACAGACAAACAGAAGACAGATATTCTGATATGGTTATAACCAATGTGGGTTATATTTTGGGAAAATGGGCCATTTTGCAAATGTTGATATATTACATTTGAAAACGCTTGTTTCAATCTAAATTGAAATGTTTAACCCACCATCAAGATTACAACATTAAATTAAATGGCCTCTTTCAAATCTTTTGGACACTTTTAGACTCTCCGGCGACACAAATAAACCTATAATAATGATGTATATACGTATATTAAAATACCCTTCATGGTAGTTTGTTTTATGGCTGATTTGTATAGCCCCTAAAAAATATCGCACCTTAAAGTATAGCAATTGAGTCAGAAGTATTAGTTGACTTTATTTCCAATAAAAGGCTGTTCTCAAAGTACAGGTCGCGAGTTCACACCAGCACCGATTAATGTTTACATCCAATCGCTACGAAATTTTTCATAAAAAATTTGGCCAACCCCGGAATGATCGCCGTAAATGTGAAGAACATCTGTTTACTATATTTAGATATCGACCCCATATTTATGCTCATGTAAGCCTACAAAAGCCAAATTTTGCCTATCGATCTTTATGAAATTTTAAGGAAATCAGCTTCTTTTTTCTAATGGAAAATTAGAGAATACGTATGTGAGACAAGGTGGTGTACTATACTTAGTCCCACCTAACTTTTGCATTTTCTAATTATTTTACCTAAAATTATTCCAAGTATAAATGTGCCATATAGGTCAATGTTTTGATGTAGAGCCCACATACAGATCTCTTCCAATTCCTCGAGTATTACTTCTCTGTAATTTTGGCTCTGCGACACCCTCGAAGCTCTACAAGTTGCCTATGCCCCAAAATAATTCTTAAGGCTCAGACAGCACCAATTATTCTCTATAGCCATTTCTTTCAAAAGATGAAAGTTAACATTAGCTCCCAGAAAAATATCCTTATTTTTAGACACTTTGACATTCTATGTATGTACTAGAGCCCATATGTAGTTACCGATCGGCGGTTTTTTATGCTTAGACAGTTACCATCATACTTAACGGTCCACATTTTGATATAACCCCCAGACGGAAGCTATAAAAAGTTAAATGAAATAAAATAAAATTGTTGATTTCGTTTTTCTGACACATTTTAAATTTCAATTTTCAGGCGGAGTCGACTATATTATATCTAATTCTTACTGGTTTTCTCTAAGACACCAAATAAAAATGTCGGCGATTTGTATGACGTTTGATATGTGACAAGATTTGATGACATTTTTAGGGGTAAGGAGGTGACTACTTGGACTACTATATTGATAGAAATAATTTCGATCCTTGGACCCAAGCGAGTATTCTGAATTCTTCCACTTCAAAATCACCACCGATATAACTAACCTCTCTGATTTCTCAGCAAACTTTGTAGTCGAATATCTTGAAAAAAAAAAGAACGTCTACCACCACTGAAATCAGAGTGGTCGAAATATGTATATCCATGCATGGAAAGAAGACCCTGTAGTATTATCTGTTACATTTGTAAAGTGTACATACGAATACAATGAACAAGTAAGAAAGTTCAGTCGGGTAAACCGACTTATGAATCCCCTCACCTTGAGTCGCAAAAAATATTAGTAAATTTACTTATTTTTTTGTTTTATCTAAATTATTATCAATTTAAATTGCATTTAAATTTTGTACCAAAAGTTACTACTTTAGTAACTTTTGGTACAAAATGGTCCATTTGTGTGAGAGGTACCAAAAATGTGTCCCAATAACGGTCAATTTTCTCTGGACTCTATGTACTACAAAAGCATTACACTGTTCAAAATATCAAGTATTTGTATCCACTTGTATTAAAGTTATAAACTGTTAACTTTTGGTGTAAAATGGTCCATTTGTGTGGGAGGTACTATAAAATCATTACACTGCACAAAATTTCAAGTCTTTATGTGCACTGGTATTAAAGTTATAAGCTATTAACTTTTGGTTCAAAATTGCCCATTTGTGTGGGAGGTACCAAACGGGGCGTGGTAACTTCGCCCATTTTTCTTGAGGTAATAGTGACTAATAAACTAATACTATGTGAATAATTTCAAATGATTCAAATAAGTAGTATAGAAGTTATAAAATAATCAATATTTCACTAAATGTTAACCCTGCCTGGGGGAGGTACTTGAAGCAGTGGACCAATATATCCCATCTTCGAACTTAGCCGGGGATAGAAAAAAATATTACCACATACCAAATTTGAAGTCCATCGGTTACTCTTTTCGAGAGTTATAGTGCGCACCAGCCAGCAGACAGACACACGGACGGACGGACATTGCTCATTCGACTTAAAATGACCCAAAACGGATATCCGCCGAACATAATTAGGGCCTTAGTTCTCTCCTTCTATGTGTTACACTTTTGGCTCGTAGCAAACGATATACACTAGAGCCCCGTTTTGTGTCGATCCTATTTGCGTCGTTTCGATTTGCGTCGCTTTTTAACATTTTTTTTCGTGTAACATGTTACTGCCAAACATGTTCAGTTTGGTCTATAATTTAACAATGACAAACGAACAACGCTTGCAGATTATTGAATCTTATATATTTTTATTGAATTTTGAACATAAAATTATATAGACTGTTCTATCGACTCAAATAAAGATTTCATTCATACATTTCTCTAAATTTTATGTGTTTTTTTAAATCAAATCCGCAAGCTCCTAAAAAACACTCGTTGTTTTATTAGTCTATAACGTTCCGTATTACCTACGGAGTACTTTTCTTCAAAATCTTGGCTTATTTAACTAGAAAGGCTAATTTGATGTTGTTGTCTCACGAAGATGAGCGTGATAATTAAAGTTATTTATCCATTAATCTTCAGCATGCGTTGAGGGGACATTAATAACTGTTGTAATAATGAATATAAATGAATTAAACTAGTTTTTGTTATATTTTAATGAAAATTATTTTTTCTTTATAATAATTAAAAACACTTATTAAAAATATAGAAAAAAGTATACAAATATGTGTTTACTAAATATTTTAATTTTTGACACAATCAATTAAAATCTGCATTTATACAGAAAAAAATTATCCGATTTGCGTCGTTTCGGTTTGCGTCGCATTTCTCCGGTCCCTATTAACGACGCAAATCGGGGCTCTAGTGTACTCGTAAATCCTCTTCTCTATGGTGAGGGGTTAAAAACGTTCGTGTGGACGCGCCATCTAGTGAAACATAGGAAAAAGGTTCAAACGTTTGGCCAGTCCACCAGGTGGGGCCTTCAGGTTGTGGACTTAGCTAAACAAGCATGTACACGTTAAACACAAATCGTTGAACAGAGATGGCAGTGCAATTATTTAAATCCAACAATTAAATGCCATAAAGACTATTGGCTAGAAATTATGTTAAACGTATAGTTTGTTAAACGACAGTTTTTTTTCAATAAGTTTACTGAAAGGCGGGAGAAGTGTTTCCTAGGTTTTTTTAAAATGGTAGTTAAGAAAAATATTTTGAAAGTTAAAAAAAAACGTTTACGAAAAAGTCTCTCGCTGTAAACATTATCCAAATCTGCTTAATCATTCAAGAACTATGAACAATGCGCTCATCATCGTCAGCGGCGAGCGCTACAGGTAAATGATTATGTGTCGTAAACCGACAAATACGAAATTTTGTTATCACTTATTTTTTGGCCAAAATTTTGAATTTTTTTTAGCAAAACTTAAAATGCAAATATCTCTTTAATAAGCAATGTAGAAGGAAAAGGACAAAATTTTGTTATCACTAATTTTTTGGCCAAAATTTTGAATTTTTTTTAGCAAAACTTAAAATGCAAATTTCTCGTTGAATAAGCATCGTAGAAGGAAAAGGACAACATTTTGTTATCACTAATTTTTTTAATTTCCTTTGCAAAACTTAAAATGCAAATATATCGTTAAATAAGCATCGTAGAAGGAAAAGGACAAAATTTTGTTATCACTAATTTTTTGACCAAAATTTTGAATTTTTTTTAGCAAAACTTAAAATGCAAATATCTCGTTAAATAAGCATCGTAAAAGGAAAATGACAAAATTTTGTTATCACTAATTTTTTGGCCAAAATTTTGAATTTTTTTAGCAAAACTTAAAATGCAAATATCTCGTTAAATAAGCATCGTAGAAGGAAAAGGACAAAATTTTGTTATCACTAATTTTTTGGCCAAAATTTTGAATTTTTTTTTAGCAAAACTTAAAATGCAAATATCTCGTTAAATAAGCATCGTAGAAGGAAAAGGACAAAATTTTGTTATCACTAATTTTTTGGCCAAAATTTTGAATTTTTTTATCAAAATTTAAAATGCAAATTTCTCGTTAAATAAGCATCGTAGAAGGAAAAGGACAAAATTTTGTTATCACTATTTTTTGGCCAAAATTTTGAATTTCTTTAGCAAACTTAAAATGCAAATATCTCGTTAAATAAGCATCGTAGAAGGATATATCTCGATAAATAAGCATCGTAGAAGGAAAAGGACAAAATTTTGTTATCACTAATTTTTTGGCCAAAATTTTGAATTTTTTTTAGCAAAACTTAAAATGCAAATATCTCGTTAAATAAGCATCGTAGAAGGAAAAGGACAAAATTTTGTTATCACTAATTTTTTGGCCAAAATTTTGAATTTTTTTAGCAAAACTTAAAATGCAAATATCTCGTTAAATAAGCATCGTAGAAGGAAAAGGACAAAATTTTGTTATCACTAATTTTTTGGCCAAAATTTTGAATTTCTTTTAGCAAAACTTAAAATGCAAATATCTCGTTAAATAAGCATCGTAGAAGGAAAAGGACAAAATTTTGTTATCACTAATTTTTTGGCCAAAATTTTGAATTTTTTTAGCAAAACTTAAAATGCAAATATCTCGTTAAATAAGCATCGTAGAAGGAAAAGGACAAAATTTTGTTATCACTAATTTTTTGGCCAAAATTTTGAATTTTTTTATCAAAATTTAAAATGGAAATTTCTCGTTAAATAAGCATCGTAGAAGGAAAAGGACAAAATTTTGTTATCACTAATTTTTTGGCCAAAATTTTGAATTTTTTTTATCAAAACTTAAAATGCAAATATCTCGTTAAATAAGCATCGTAGAAGGAAAAGGACAAAATTTTGTTATCACTAATTTTTTGGCCAAAATTTTGAATTTTTTTATCAAAATTTAAAATGGAAATTTCTCGTTAAATAAGCATCGTAGAAGGAAAAGGACAAAATTTTGTTATCACTAATTTTTTGGCCAAAATTTTGAATTTTTTTTAACAAAACTTAAAATGCAAATATCTCGTTAAATAAGCATCGTAGAAGGAAAATGACAAAATTTTGTTATCACTAATTTTTTGGCCAAAATTTTGAATTTTTTTAGCAAAACTTAAAATGCAAATATTTCGTTAAATAAGCATCGTAGAAGGAAAAGGACAAAATTTTGTTATCACTAATTTTTTGGCCAAAATTTTGAATTTTTTTTAGCAAAACTTAAAATGCAAATATCTCGTTAAATAAGCATCGTAGAAGGAAAAGGGCAAAATTTTGTTATCACTAATTTTTTGGCCAAAATTTTGAATTTTTTTTTATCAAAACTTAAAATGCAAATATCTCGTTAAATAAGCATCGTAGAAGGAAAAGGACAAAATTTTGTTATCACTAATTTTTTGGCCAAAATTTTGAATTTTTTTAGCAAAACTTAAAATGCATATATCTCGTTAAATAAGCATCGTAGAAGGAAAAGGACAAAATTTTGTTATCACCAATTTTTTGGCCAAAATTTTGAATTTTTTTTAGCAAAACTTAAAATGCAAATATCTCGTTAAATAAGCATCGTAGAAGGAAAAGGACAAAATTTTGTTATCACTAATTTTTTGGCCAAAATTTTGAATTTTTTTTATCAAAACTTAAAATGCAAATATCTCGTTAAATAAGCATCGTAGAAGGAAAAGGACACCATTTTGTTATCACTAATTTTTTGAATTTCTTTGGCAAATTTAAAATGCAAATATCTCGTTAAATAAGCATCGTAGAAGGAAAAGGACAAAATTTTGTTATCACTAATTTTTTGGCCAAAAATTTGAATTTTTTTTAGCAAAACTTAAAATGCAAATATCTCGTTAAATAAGCATCGTAGAAGGAAAAGGGCAAAATTTTGTTATTACTAATTTTTTGGCCAAAATTTTGAATTTTTTTAGCAAAACTTAAAATGCATATATCTCGTTAAATAAGCATCGTAGAAGGAAAAGGACAAAATTTTGTTATCACTAATTTTTTGGCCAAAATTTTGAATTTTTTTTAGCAAAACTTAAAATGCAAATATCTCGTTAAATAAGCATCGTAGAAGGAAAAGGACAAAATTTTGTTATCACTAATTTTTTGGCCAAAATTTTGAATTTCTTTAGCAAACTTAAAATGCAAATATCTCGTTAAATAAGCATCGTAGAAGGAAAAGGACAAAATTTTGTTATCACTAATTTTTTGGCCAAAATTTTGAATTTTTTTTAGCAAAAACTTAAAATGCAAATATCTCGTTAAATAAGCATCGTAGAAGGAAAAGGGCAAAATTTTGTTATCACTAATTTTTTGGCCAAAATTTTAAATTTTTATAGCAAAACTTAAAATGCAAATATCTCGTTAAATAAGCATCGTAGAAGGAAAAGGACAAAATTTTGTTATCTCTAATTTTTTGGCCAAAATTTTGATTTTTTTTAGCAAAACTTAAAATGCAAATATCTCGATAAATAAGCATCGTAGAAGGAAAGGGACAAAATTTTGTTATCACTAATTTTTTGGCCAAAATTTTGAATTTTTTAGCAAAACTTAAAATGCAAATATCTCGTTAAATAAGCATCGTAGAAGGAAAGGGACAAAATTTTGTTATCACTAATTTTTTGGCCAAAATTTTGAATTTTTTAGCAAAACTTAAAATGCAAATATCTCGTTAAATGAGCATCGTAGAAGGAAAAGGACAAAATTTTGTTATCACTAAAATGTTGAATTTTTTAGCAAAACTTAAAATGCAAATAGCTCGACAAGGAAAAAATTTCGTTATCACAAATATCTCGTTAAATAAGCATCGTAGAAGGAAAAGGACACAATTTTGTTATAATTAATTTTTGGCCAAAATTTTGAATTTCTTTAGCAAAACTTAAAATGCAAATATCTCGTTAAATAAGCATCGTAGAAGGAAAAGGACAAATTTTTGTTATAATTAATTTTTTGGCCAATATTTTGAATTTCTTTAGCAAAACTTAAAATGCACATATCTCGTTAAATAAGCATCATAGAAGGAAAAGGACGAAATTTTGTTATAACTAAAGTTTTGGCCAAAATTTTTAATTTCTTTAGCAAAACTTAAAATGCAAATATCTTGTTAAATAAGCATCGTAGAAGGAAAAGGACAAAATTTTGTTATAAGTAATTTTTTGGCAAAAATTTTGAATTTCTTTAGCAAAACTTAAAATGCAAATATCTCGTTAATTAAGCATCGTAAAAGGAAAAGGACAACATTTTGTTATCACTAATTTTTTGGCCAAAATTTTGAATTTTTTTTTAGCAAAACTTAAAATGCAAATATCTTGTTAAATAAGCATCGTAGAAGGAAAAGGACAAAATTTTGTTATCACTAATTTTTTGGACAAAATTTTGAATTTCTTTAGCAAAACTTAAAATGCAAATATCTCGTTAAATAAGCATCGTAGAAGGAAAAGGACAAAATTTTGTTATCACAAATTTTTTTAATTTCCTTAGCTAAACTTAGAATGCACATTTCTCGTTAAATAAGCCCTGTAGAAGGGAAAGAAAGAAATAGTCAAAATATTGAATTTCTATTAGAAAAACTGAAAATACCTCATTAAATATATCTTTAAATAAACATCATAGACCGAAAAGGACAACATTTTGTTATCACATATTTTTGGCCAAAATATTGAATTTCATTAGCAAAACTTAAATTAGAAATATCTCGTATTAGAGTCGTTGACCATAATGTCGAAATTCTGTTATTACTTACTTTTGTGCAATTTACTTAGCAACTCTTAAAATGGAAATATTCCGTTAAATAAACGTCGTAGACTGAATTCATTCCTGTCAGGCTTAACAACTTAGCTGCCATTTTGAGGATAAGGAATGAAATTTTTCCTGTTCGCAAGGAATATTATGATTCATGTTCGCATGATAAATCATGTTAGTTTTTGGCTAGACAAATTTATTAAATGTTCTTGAAGTATCGTCTTAAATGGCACCAGCATCTATTATAGATTTAATCAACACTTAAACAAATCAAATTCAGCAACTGACTTAAAGTTTTTTATCCTTTCATTTGAAACACAAACTTTTTCCACAACTTCTAGTTATCTCAAACACTTTCCAAGAATTTAAATCCTTTTTCATTTTCCAACCGAAAAGCACGAATTTTAGCCACTTAATCATAAATTCTCTAATCCTCACAAACATATGAATCGACACGGTCATCCATAACAATTCAATATTCAGAGACAAGAAAACTACTTTCCAAGTTCAAGAGAGAAGTAAACCAAATAAACTAAGAATGAGAACGGCGACAACACCATGCATCAGAAGCTAATCCCGGCAACAACACCAACAACGTAAGTGTCCTTTACAAAAGGGTTTGATGTTGTAGCGAAAACATGTTTTATGTGAATGAAAATAGAAAAATTCAACTGCATCACAAACTGCAAAGGATGACAAACTCTTCTAATCCTTTTGTACAATTACAGACATGTTTTGGTTGTAAAAAATACTCGTACATCAAAAGGAACAGGACGAGCCGCAGGATAATAAACGAGTGTGTTCTATACCATAGAAAACAAAGGAAACAGGACCTCACCGCCAACCTTTCACACACGCCTCGTCAACCAAAAAAATAAAACTCCCAAAGCTCATAAATAATGACTCCATATGAACCAAGTGTCCATTTAAATACTTTCAATTATTAATCACACATAACAACGATGAATGGACAGGACAGAACAGTACAGGACGAGTCACACAGACGGACTCCGGAATTGGTCATAAAATTCTCTGGCGCAATAGCTGTTGTGTTCGTTCGTGTTTCGCAGTCAGAGGAAACGGGTGACCACAGCGTGAAAGTGCCAGGTTATACAGAAGTGTGCGGACACACTTTCACAACATCCTAGCCGCCGAGTGCAGTAGTGCAGGCCATACGTTCGCGCATTCACACACTCAAACCAGAAATCCGTTTGCAATAAAAATAATCAAAAAATAAAAAATAAGCTCAACACGAAGTTGAAGACGCGTAAATGCATACTTATTCTCGTAGTAAAATCGCACAGCACGCTATTTGAAACGTAGAAAACGAAAGGAAACGTGGGTTGACAAATCCTTAAAATTGTCGTTAAGGAAGGAAGACAACAAATGAAGTGACATTTCGTTCGGTCATTGCAACATATGCCGTCGTAAAAGTTCAAGGAGGATACACAGCCGCGCCGCTTGTATTGAGGATAACAAAAAAAGAGGACAAATTTGCAGACTACAGTGGTTTGCTGGATATTTTTCTTGGTCAGATCACACAAAACATTCGGACAGCTAAAACAAAGGTACAAAGGAGCTTACTAAAACGTCAATAACATTTTGAGCTAGAATATTTTCCTGACATAAATATTTGTCCATAAGGTATGGCATAATGGTATTAGGTATTACACCTTTTACAACTGTCGTTCGAAAATTAAAAAATATAAATTCAAGTTCTAAATTCTAAAATGTTATTTGTAATTCAAAATTTTCCATTTAAAACTCAAACCATATGTTTACAAAACACCTCATTTGGAATTTTCAAAATTCTCGCTGGATTATCTACACCTCAGTAGGTGACCAGTTCGGTTACCTACTTATTAGTAGATTAGGTTATGTACTACTACGCAGTGGACCAGTTGGCTAATATTCTTCTTAGAACACCAGTTGGATTATATACTTCTTAGCGTACTACAAGTTGAACTATCTCCTCCCTAGAATAGTAAAAGTTGTATTATCTACAACATAATAAAATACCTTTTTGGTTTAACGACTACTCATAAGATGTCCAGCTGGATTAGGTACTCCTTAGTAGGCGGCTCGTTGAGTTATCTACTACTCTTTAGCAGAGTACCAGTTGGGTTATCTACTTCTAAGCAGAAGAAAATTTGAGTAATATTCTTCTTAGATGAACCCCAGTTGGGTTAACTACTCCTTAGTATACGACAATTTGGTCTATATCTCCCTAGCAATGGACCGGTTGGTTTATCTACAATTTACTCATAAGACGTCCAGCTTATTTATGCACTTATTATAAGGTGGTTATACATATACTACTCAGTAGACGACCAGTTAAGTTATCTACTCTTTAGTAGAGGATTTGTTAGGTTATCTGCTCCTAGGCAGAGAACCAGTTGGGTTATATTCTCCTTAGTTGTCGAGCAGTGGGGTTATCTACTCCTTAGTATGTGTATCCATTGTGTTATTGACTCCTTAGTAGAAGACCAGTTGGGTAATCTACCCCAAGTTGACGACCAGTTAAACTATCTACTCCTTAGAATGCGAAAATTTGTTAATTTCTAACTATATACGAGTACAACATAATTGCTTTGTCTACTACTTATACGATTATGTAGTTCTTAGCAGGCGGCACTTTGTGTTATCTACTCCTTAGTAGGCAGCCCGTTGGGTTATCTAGCCTTAGTAGGCGGAGCGTTGTGCTATCTACTACTTATTACAGGAAAGGATAACCAATTTTATTATCTATTCCTAAGTAGATCACCATTTGGTTATTATACTCTTTATTTTACAACCAGTTAGGTTATATACTCCTAAGGTGGACGACGAGTTTGGTTATCCTTTCCTTAGTAAATGATCAGTTGGGTTATCAACTCTTTAGTAGATGACCATTTGGTAATTCTACTCCTTATTTGACGACCCGTTAAGTTATCTACTTCATGTTAGGATGCCAGTTGGTTTATGTACTCATAGTAGGCGGTCCTAGAGGACCAGTTGGGTAATCTAATCCTTAGTTGACGACCAGTTAGGGTATCTACTCCATAGTACCTACCAGTTGGGTCATATACTACTTACCTGACGATCAGTTTGATTATCTACTCATTAGAAGACGATCAGTTGGGATATATACTCATTATTAGATAACCAGTTGGGTTATATATTCTCAGTTATCTACTCCTTGTAAGATGTCCTGAGCAAGTGACACTTTGCGTTATCTACTTCTTAATAGGCAAGTCGTTGTGTTATTTAGTAGAGGACCGCCTCTCTGACCATAACATGGTATTTCAAGCAGAAGTTCGAGCAATCACGGAGTGTGTGAACTGGCTCAGTAATACCATAAAGCCTAAATATGCCAACATCTTCATAGCCAAATGGCGATTAAAGCAATAACATCTGAAACGGTCAAATCCAGAACTGTGTTAGACTTTAAAAGAACAATAAATTATTTTTCAGCCCATGGTTAATTGCGTATTTTCTGTGTACCTAGCCACAACGGAGTGATTGGAAATAAACGCACAAACAGCTTGGCTTCAAATGGCAAAGAACTTCGAGTAATAAAACTTGGAAAATTGGAAACCTTTCGAAACCAAGAAGGATGAGATGAAGCACTCGGTAGTGATGGCAGAAAAAACTATGTGGAATAGCGCACCAGTAGGAGCAACTGCAAAGATACCGTGGGGTGACCTAAATGAAAAGAAAACAATATGTTTTCTGAATCTAAACAAGATCGACGTTAGTAGAATGGTGAGTGTTCTAACGGGACACTCAAGCTTACAAGCACATCTTCATCGCATAGGACTAGCAAAAAACGAGGAATGCAGGGATAACACCGAAACTATGGAATATTATCTGTGTCACTGCCCGATTTTCACACATGCAAGATCCCAATATTTCGGGTCTGACATACTACCAGACTTGACTCTTCTCAGAGGATATGACTGAAAGATACTGGGAAAATTCGTGTCTAGTACCATTTTTCTGTAACTTGTGAGGTATAAATAGATCATAAATAAGGAGCGCACAACAGGCTTAAGTGTAAGTCCATGGACATGAGACGTTTAAACGTCTCCTCTCTTCAACCTAACCTAACCTAGTAGAGGACCAGTTGGGCTGTCTTCTTCTTACTAGAGACCAGTTGGGTTGGGTTACCTACCCCTTGCTAGAGCTCCAGTTGTGTAATCTTAGTTGACGACCAGTTAAGTTATCTACTACAAGTTTGACTATCAACTTCTTACTATACGATCATTTGGGTTATCTACTCCTTATTAGACGACCGATTGTGTTATATATAATTCGTCCAACGGGGTTATGTAGCTCTTAGTAAGCGGCACTTTGGGTTATCTTCTTCTTAGTAGGCGGGCCGTTGTGTTATTTACTCTAGCAGTGGGGTTATCTACTCCTTAGTATGTGGCCCATTGTGTGATTTAATCCTTACTAGAGGACTAGTTGGGTAATATACTCCTTAGCGGACGATCAGTTAAGTTATCTAATGCTTATCTTTTAACTCTCTACAACTTATAAGACACCCAGCTGAATTATGTAGTTCTTAGCAGGCGCACTTTGTGTTATCTACTCCTTAGTAGGCGGCCCGTTGGGCTATCTAGTCTTAGTAGGCGGTCCGTTGGGTTATCTACTCATTGCTAGAGGACCAGTTGGGTAATCTACCCCTTACCTGACGACAAGTTAGGTTATCTACTCCTTGGTAACTACCAGTTGAGTCATCTGCTCCTTACCTGACGATCAGTTGGGTTATCTACTCCTTGATTTGAGACCAGTTGGGTTATCTACTCCTTGATTTGAGACCAGTTGGGTTATCAACACCTTAATAGACGACCAGTTGGGTTATCTATTCCCTAGAAGGCTGCCCGTTGGGTTATCTATTCCTTGCTAGAAGACCAGTTGTGTAATCTACCCCTTAGTTGACGGTCAGTTAAGTTATCTACTCCTTAGAAAAACTACCAGTTGGGTCATCTACTCCTTAGTTGCCGACAAGTTGGGTTCTTCTTAGTAGACGATTAGTTGGGTTATCTACCCCTCATTAGACGTCCAGCTGGGTTATGTAGTCCTTAGGAAGCGACACTTTGGATCATCTACTTCTTAGTAGATTTGTATTTTCAAATTTAAATTAGTTGACTTCATAAATTAACTACAACTTTTTAAATTATGCATCGATTTTCTTCGAAGTGGTCTTATTTTATTCATGACCGATCAGAATTTACGATAAAATAATAAAAAAAATTGATTGTGCATTTTCCGATGTTTTTACGACGCGAATTTTCTGCCCATAGTGCGACGATATGGTTTGAATTGTAATTTGAGGTTTGTTCGACATTGTGAATCAGTTACTATAGATATTATTTTAAACAATTACTTGGATGTGACAAATCCATGTAAAATTTACTGATTGTTTTCATATAAATGTGATACTCTATTATCAGTGAAGCAACCTATCATGCGTTTGGCTTTGTACCGGTACAATTTCCCGTGGGGTTAGTTTAGTATTTAAATGATATTTCTGCACACAGGAAACAGTTTGGTTGACTGAACCGAATTATTTGCCAACCGAATTTTGGTATTTCTGTCTACTATCATGCAATTCCATCAGGACAATCAACATTTTGGTTGTGGTATACTTCTGCATCCATGCTGACAACAATCATATTTGGTTGCGCCAACTACGAAAATGGTAGCTACAATTATCATTGGTAAGTCGTCACAACCAACTGTTTTTAAAAATTGGTTGTTCTGACAATTTGTAACTCATATACTACCGACAATTAATTATAAACACTGTTCATTAATTTTTATTTTATTTACTGAAAAAAAAAACAATCTATTAATAACAAAAATTAAAAATTCCATATTACAAATTCATCAATATTATGAGATGTGGAAATATTTGACTCTAATTTTAGTGCGCAAGACTACAATGCATGACAATACTTCAATGCAAATATCGCTTAACATTGTGCTTTCAATTTCATGATTGTTGCTTATATTTTTTATTTACACACAGGAAAATAATTGGTTGGAATTCGATTGTAACAATAAAAAAATAGTACAAGCAACAAAAAGTATATTGCCTACACCGTCTGTCGGTTGTATTTGTAAATTAATGGTTGAAACAACAGTAATAACATGGATACGATCAAATGAAAATGCTTGCAACTAAATCGATGGTTGTATCAATCGAATTAAGATTGTTATTTTCATTGTTAGTTGTGGTAACCAATTTTATGATCGATTTTTGGTTGTAACAACCAATGTTTTATTCTTGACAACAGAAATTGTATCAATGGATCAAAGATTATTATTGCAACGAATAATTGGTTACTACAACAGAAAAAAAAATTAATAAATAATCGTTTATTGGTTATCCCAATCATTTCCCAAATTTAGAATAATTAAATGTATTTTGGGAAATACAACCGAAAGATTGGTTGCTGTTCTGTTGCTGATACATGACAAACAAAAAATAAAATTACTCTACATAAATAAATCTTTAAAATTTTGTTCAACAACGATATAGGTAATAAAAAATAATCTCGTGTGGAAAATAATGTGTGGAATGCAGAATATGTGTGCAAAATGTCTTACATAAATAAAAAATAATTGCAACAATCATGAAATTGAAAGCACAGGGTTAAGCGATATTTGCATACGTAACAGTTTTGTCTTTTTTGTGTTCTAGAATGTGTGTCAAATATTTCCACATCTCATAATAGTGATGAATCTATAATATGGAATTTTTTATTTTGTTATGAATTGTTTTGTTTTTTGTTCAATAAATAAAACAAAAAGTAATGAAAACGATTTTTAATTAATTGTCGGTAGTATATGACTGACAAATTGTCAGAACAACCAATTTTTTAAAACAGTTGGTTGTGGCAACTACAACAGATAATTTTAGCCACCATTTTCGTAGTTGGCGCAACCAAATATGATTGTTGTCAACATGGAAGCAGAAGTATACAACAACCAAAATATTGGTTGTCCTGATGGAATCGCATGATAGTAAACAGAACTACCAAAATTCGGTTGGCAAATAATTCGGTTGAGGCAACCAAACTGTATTCTGTGTGTATGTAAAACATTTTGCACAGCATATTCCGCATTCCACTCTTTATTATCCGCACAAAATTATATTTGACTACACATACCGTTCTTGAACAAAAGGTTGAAGATTTATTTATGTCGAAAAATTTAATTTTTTGTGTAGCATGTATCAAGAAAAAAACAGCAACCAAGATTTTGGTTGTATTGTCCAAAATATATATAATTATTCTAAATTTGGGAAATTATTGGGATAAGCAAAAACGATTAATTATTAATAGTTTTTCTCTTATAGTAACCAATTATTCGTTGCCATAATAATCTTTGATTTATTGATACAATTTCTGTTGTCAAAAATAAAACATTCGTTGTCACTACAAATAGATCATATGGTACTATAATGAAAATTTAAAGGTTGTTACCACAACTAACCCAGTGCCAATGAAAATACAATCTTAAATCGATTGATACAACCATTGATTTAGTTGCAGGCATTTTCATTTAATCGTATCCATGTTATTATTGTTGTTTTAACTATTTATATATACGTAGTATGTTCAAAATTTGAATTTTGTATTTTTTCAAAACGTATTTATTTATTCATGAATATCTATTTTGTCCCCTTCAGAGTAATTCCCCTCGAATATAAAACACTTCTGCCAAAAGTTTTTTTCCAATCCTCGAAGAACTTTAGATACTCATTTTTTGTGATCTTCTTCAGCTCCTCCTTCGATGCCGTCTTTATCTCCTCAATCATGGCGTAGCGTCGTCCTTTCATGGGCCTTTTCAGTTTTGGGAACAAAAAATAGTCACAGGGGGCTAGGTCAGGGGAATACGGTGGCTGCGGCACCATTACTGTGTTGTTTTTGGCCAAATATTCGCGCACATGCAACGATGTGTGTGCAGGGGCGTTATCATGGTGCCAGTTTTTGTTCTTCCACAAATCCGGGCATTTTTGGCGGATTGCTTCGCGCAATTTACGAATAACTTGCAGGTAATATTCTTTATTTGCCGTACTACCCTGTGGCAATAACTCACAATGCACCACGCCCCAATCAAAGAAAACTGTGAGCTCGGGCGTCCGGCACGCTGTTCGTGCTTCGCATCTTCTCGGCCCTCTAAAAACATTTTGTACCACCGATAAACGTTGCTTTGGTCCAAGATAGGTTCACCATATGCCACAGTCAACATTCGGAATGCGTCAGCGCACTTTATTTTGTTTTTCACACAAAATTTGATGCTGATTCTTTAATCCATTTTCTGAAATAGATAAAAATCGAAGACAAGTTAAAACACATCCAAGCACAACAGCTGTCAAAAATTAACTAAACATTCAAAATGGCCGACCTTGTCAGCATAAGTAAGGGACATGAGTACCAACATAACTCTACAAAAATATCAAAAATCAAATACACGTAGCCCGTGGAAATTAAAAATTCGCCATATTTTTTGAACATACCTCGAACAACTCTGATTCTCCGAGAGAGAAAGAGAGTATTTTCTCCCACGGAGAGTTAATTTATGAAGTATTCTTTGCAACAATGACAACAGTCATACAATTTATTTCCAAAACAACCTTTTTTCAAAGGCAACATTGCGTTAAATTTATTACTCATATAGCGCATACTGTCATTAAATCCGGCATTATGGTATATGCCAAAGACTTTTTGTTGCTAGTACTATTTTTAAGTGTTACTATCGAATACTAAACAATTATTTTCCTGGGTGTGTGGATTTCTGGAATAATGCCAGAAATGTTCGATTTCGGGGTTTTAATATAATTATATTCAGGTAAATATTATCTAGGTATGCCCAACTTTTGACGACTTTTTGCAATACTCATCAATGCTCATCTACATACGAGTATCTATCTAGCCCATAAAATTGAAGATATCAACATGCTTCAGAAGTTCAGAGGAAATTATTTTCGTATGAATAAATTGTGGTAGTGTTGTATGATAATTGTAATACGCGTATGTCAAAGTTTTTGGTAAATGAAATGAATGTATTTTAAAACAACACAATTTGTATTCAACTTGGCTTATCAATTGTATCGTGGTAATATTAGAAATGAGTGCGTGTGTGACAGCGTTTCCATATTCCTAATTATAATATTGATTTTATATTTATTCACTATTCTCATCATTCACGATAATTGTATTACATTCAAATGTCATTCCGTCCTTATTCCCTGTAGGTATTTTTTCCATATATAAATAGTTTAGTGAACATTTATTATTTTTTTATTTTTATAATAAATACTTGGAAGAAAAAATAATGTTTTTGTTATAGCTACCATTTCAAATAAGTTGTTATTAATTTGTACGGCAACATTTTGTTGCAATAGTGAAATTGGAATATTTATTGCTTTTTATTTATTTAGTTGTAAAATATCATTCGAAAGGTGTTCACATAACTTAAACAGTAAGTGTAATTTTGAAACTTTGTATTTTCCTAAAATACAATATATACAGTAGTTGCCTTTGTGATTAATATAAAAATACTATATAATTTTGTCAACAATATCAGCAATATAATTCCAAAAGAAATGGGTAGAAAAATAAGTAAAAATAATGAAAAATTACTCAAAAATCTATTTTAAAAGTGGACGACATTTCATATGAAATATTGCACATAGGGGCTACAAACAACAAGTTATTATTTTGAAATTAAAACAAGTAAAAGCGTTAAGTTCGGCCATGCCAAATCTTATATACCCTCCACCATGGATAGCATGTGACCTCACAAAATAACTCAAACCTAAAGAAAACCAGTAAGGAAAGGTTAAAGTCGGGCGGGGCCGACTATAAAATACCCTACACCACCTCGGCAATGTACATTAAGAATTTCTTTTTGAATAGTTGGAATAATTAGTTTCCTTTCTTTTACGAAAGTACTTAGCTCCCCCGCCACGTCAAGGCTTATTCCAAAGAGGAGTTAAATATAATGTGTGGAATTAAAAATTTAACTAATAATAATATTCCACATATTTGCATTTACTGTGGTTATTATTAGCCTTAACACAATAAATAGTCCGATTTTTGGTCGTACACAATATAAGTAATATATGCAGGGTATGTTTGGTAGGTACTACCTTGGAATAATTGGTACTACCTTGGAATAATTGGTTTATGTAATGCTTTAAATTTCCGCTGAAGCCTTTCAGGTCTCTAAAATAGCGCTTATATAAAAAAATTAGGAACATCTTTCTGGAAAATTTTGATCGGAAGTAAAGTACAACTTATATAGCGCTTTGGTACCAAATCAAGAGGAGGTTATATATAAATCTGAACGGATTTTCCTTGAATACTCATTCATTGAAAAAGAAACTTCTTTCTGTCAAATTTCGTACTGACCGGATATAAAATACAGTCTCTACAGCACTTACATGTCAAATCGGGGGTAACATATATATGGGGGCTATATCTAAATCTGAACCGATTTTCTCTGAATTTGGAAGTATCCCTTCATATAATAAGAAACCTCTTTGTGTAGATTTTTTTACTGATCGGATATAAAATACAGATTGTACAGCGCTTACATGTTAAATCGGGGGTAACATATATATGGGGGCTATATCTAAATCTGAACCGATTTCCCTCAAATTTGACAGTGTTAATTCACGTAATGAGAAACCTCTTTCTGCCAATTTTTTTACTGATCGGATATAAAATACAGTTTCTACAGCGCTTACATGTTAAAATGGGGGGTAACATATATATGTGGGCTATATCTAAATCTCAACCGATTTCCCTCAAATTTGGCAGTATAAATTCATGTAATAAGAAACCTCTTTCTGCCGAATTTCGTACTGATCGGATTAAAAATAAACTTTTTACAGCGCTTACATGTAAAATCGGGAGTAACATATATATGGGGGGCTATATCTAAATCTGAACCGATTTTCTCCGAATTTGGCAGTATTCTTTCATGTAATAAGAAACCTCTTTCTGCCAAATTTCACACTGATCGGTTATAAAATATTTTTTTTACGGCGTTTACATGTGAAATCGGGGGTAACGTATATATGGGGGCTATATCTAAATCTGAACCGATTTAAACCAAATTAAATAGGGATCGTCCTTGTGCCAAAAAAAAGATATGTGTAAAGTTTCGTCAAGATCGGGCTATAATTGCGACCTGTACTTTGATTACATGAATACATCTACAAGTCGATCGGTATAATAAACAATGGATCTATCTCTTCTCCTTTTGGGTGTTACAAACAAATGCACAAAGTCATAATACCCTGTACCACAGTGTGGTGTAGGGTATAATAAAACCGAAAACACAAAAAATATAGTAGATGAGAACAGTAGGAATCACAACAAGTTAGATGCTATATATGGAAGCTATATCTAAATATGGACCGATATGGCCCATTTGCAATCCCAAACAACCTGCAACTATAAGAAGTATTTGTACCAAATTTGATC
Organism: Eudasyphora cyanicolor; assembly: GCA_963930755.1. Lineage (NCBI taxonomy): Eukaryota > Metazoa > Arthropoda > Insecta > Diptera > Muscidae > Eudasyphora > Eudasyphora cyanicolor. The sequence continues at coordinate 314,609,813 of OZ005734.1, forward strand.
AACCTAGCTCTATTATTGCGGACTGTAGCGTGATTACCACAGACGGACGGACGGACGGACATGGCTAAATCGTCTTAGAATTTTACGACGATTAAGATTATATATATATTAAGGGGTCTCCGATCAATATTTAGAGGTGTTACAAACGGAGTGACAAAATGAATATACCCCCCATCCTATGGTGGAGGGTATAAAAAACGAATACTTTTAAGGGAAATCATCGGATGTTTATTTCACCGTACAGAGTAGGGTATAACATTAATAATGTAAAACAATATTATTCGAACGGCCTAAACGGTTACGTTTGCATGACCATACTCTTTTCATGAAATTTTCATTTACCAATTTGCACATATTCGGCTGTATTTCCTCGATAACTGCAGGAATTCCACCTTTGAGATTATTGGCCATTGGCGTATACCTTATCATTTACCTACAAAAGAAAAAATACAACCCAACTGGTCGTCTACTAAGAAGAAGACAATCCAATTGTAACTAGATAATCAAATTTGTCGTCAAATAAGGCGTAGGCCAACTAACTATCACAGCTAAGAAGTAGATATCAAAACTATTCGTTTACTAAGGAGTACATAATTCAACCCAAATTGGATAGTCCAAGGAGTAGATAGTTCAACTGAACGTATATTAAGCAGTAGATACACTAACTGGCATAGAGTATATAACACCTCACCGGTCGCCTACCAAGGAGTAGATTTGTCTGGTGCAATCGATGATGCCATACCATACCCGGTAACCCTAATTAAACGATTCCAATCAATTCCCTTATGATCAGATGCGTGGTAAGTCCCAAAATAATCAGTACTAGGATTAGTAGACTCGGGTAAATAGGCACTTAATTTCTTGTAGTGAAGTGTTATTATTATTATTTTATTTCTCTGCTCCAACATTCTGAGATTGTCGTAGCGCTATCTACCTTGAATAGGACAATAAGAATTCTGTACCCATCTATTATTTTTTTACAATTAAAATATAACTAAGATCAATTTTTTCCGCATATTGTTGTTTATTCGAAATAGCAAACATTTCCGTTATTTACGAAAAAGATTTTATTCTTATGGCTGTCCTACGGTGTATCGCACAATCAAGTCTTACGGTGTCAAATCATAGCTCAGAGGTGGGAAATTGACATAGCCGAGACAGGTGATAGCACGATTACTGAACTTGGAGCGCAAAAATGAATTGTGGGCTCTGTGTCATGGTGCACCGTCATGTTGAAACCAAAGATTGTCCAGGTCAAATTCATCAATCTATGGCCACACAAAAAATATTATTGTGCTTCTGTAGCGCTCACCGTTAACCGAAATGTTGTTTTCAACAGCATTTACAAAGAAAATTGGCCAATGATTCGACGGCTCCAAAATCCGCACCGCAAACAGTCACTCTCTGCCCGCACTCCATCAGAATGAGGTAGATCTGGTTGGAATCTTCAAAACAAACCTAACATTCCCGTATTTCTCGAGCAACCGGCAAGAACTAATGGTGTTCTTCATACTCAAGCCTAGCGTGGCGAGTTGTGCTACCCCAAACGCTTATCGGCATATTAACCTGACTCCTTTCATGCTCAAATCTAGCTACTAGATGCCCGAGGTACGTTTTAAAACACTCTAAAAGAAGATCAATGGGCGCAGCTAGATATGAGACCGTCACTGAAAATGTATATAATTGTTGTTTGCATATACATATATTGAAGGAGCTTTTAACAACCTGCAGACTGATACATTTGTCTAACCCTTAGATAAAGTTCTGACTGACGGAAACAACAATATGCTGAGAAATATTATGTTAAAATTAGCGACAAAGTGAATCGTCGTACATCACAGGGGTACATTTTATCGCCGATTCAGGCAATTTAAATTTTTCTGCAATAATACTTCTAAGTGGCAAAAGACCAAACAAATTTATAGAAGAACTGATAAGGTACTTAACATAGCATATAACTGGGTGAAACCAGAGGATTAAATGTAAACCCAGACATATCAGATATATGTATGTTGTGTTAAGAGGAAAAAAACAAATCGCTCGATTCGATGAGCCTAGTGTCCTAATAATATCTAAGAAGGTGAAATACTTGGAAGTATTCGTGGATCGCTAACTGAGTTGGAAGGAGAAGTTGTGGAGAAGTGCTATAAGTTAAAAGAGCCACTATGGCTAACAGATTTTGGTCGTTGTGGAGAAGAAGAAGGGGACTCATCCCAAGTACACTGGCTTTGTATGAGCCTGACTAGATCAATAATAACCTACGCTTCATTGGTGTGGTGGACATAAATGACAATGAAGTAGTGTTAGGTTAGGTAAGGACGCGTGACACACAACCTTTGCTGGTGCACCACTTCACTCGGAGGCCATTTGGTCCATTGTGTATGTCCTGAGAAGATGAAGATATATTGAAGAAGAGGAAGAGAGCGAAAATGAAGGAGGTGATGAGTATAAATAAGAGAAAGGAGAGAGAGCTTTTCAGGGGAAAGGTTGTACCAAAACCTCGCCTGTTTATACAGATATATGGATGTATGTTGTCAAACCATCCATCTCAAGCATCCTATGAAGCCCATTCCAGATTTTGTATCGTGTAATCACCTAGGTAGCGATGTCTTCGTCTTGATAGAGAAGTATGTACATTGACAGATAAGGTATTTGCTTGTCTCCAGAACCTCTTTACCCTTAAGAGTCGACAGTAGTCGGCAGAATTACGCTGCCACCTTGATGTTAGTGATCAAACATTACAGTGACCAGTCAGCGTGCCTATAATTAAGCGAATGTCCCTCTTTGTGAGGTTAAGAAGAAATTTGGTCCTAGATGTTGATATGGCTGGCCAGAGAGATTTAGCGATTTTACAGTCACATCTGCTCGACCAGTTCTGGCTTACCAGATGTTTGTAGAAACACTCTAAGTTACTGAAGAATTCGCATAACGGGGTATATAGTGAGGGCTCAATACTTGCAGAGTCCATCGCTGATCCAATTCGCGCGACCCTACACAGTCTGATTCTGTCTGCCACTTGCTGTAGGCAATCATTGACCACCTTTGACTTGATAATGATTGACTTCAGAGCCTTCAGAGCAGCTTGACTGTCAACATAGACTGTTATGTGATCACCTTGCCCGAGTTTTTGTCGGTTTATCAAGCTGAAGGCTGGAAAACTCTGCAGGGGTCGGCTAACCTGTAAAACATATGTATGCCAAGAGATACGCTAAAGATGCCTGCCCAGTGTGCCTTCATCGATCTTTGAACAGTCATTGTATATTGCATGGCCCTCCAAAGGAAGGTTGCCGCATGACCAACCTGTTCTGGGGGGTATCATTATGTAGGCATTTGAGGAAAATTTTTGACAGTAAAGTACAATCCGAATAAATTATGAGGCAGATGCCTCAAGAGAGACAGTCCACAAGTCTTTCTATCAAAAGATACATGAATTACAGATCACTCACATTTGAACAACGGAAATTTGCGACAGAATCATTTGTACATACCACACTCCTTATTGAACGGAACCCATGTGCTCATTAGGATGTCGTTTCTACAAGTAGGGACTGGGACCTTTTATTAAAGACGCCGAAGCTGAACGGTAATTCCGTCTTCCATTTCTTTACAAAACATAACACTTTCTTAAAGCATCTCCTCCAATTCAACCTAATATAAGATTTTACACAAACCGATCTTTGCACCGATGATAATGAACAATTTTTCACAAAATGATTAATTTGATTAGTTCTTCTCTTGTGGTACTAGTGTCAAAAAGGTCTTGCAGGATTTCAGAAAAAAATTTATCGACGCAAATTCTTGACGCCTTTAGATGCTTCTAATGAACCTATATCCATGATTGCATATATATCCTTCTGGAAATCCCAAGAGCCTTTATAAAGGTCGTGGGTTAGATAGAGTATATCCCAATACTCTCGGGAAGGGAATTTCACCTTAAATTGTCGATCGCAAATGAGTTTTTGAGTGCCAGAGTCAAGCGAGAACTATAATCCGGTTGTTACTTTAAAAATAATCGTGACCAAGGACAGGACAATAGAGCAATCATTCTGAAAATATTCTGCTGCCCATAGAAGCCAGACTTGCTTCAAGATTCGGGCGCTTTCTCATAGAGGCTGCAATAGTGAGATTATGCTTAAAGATTTCTCATTTAACTGACCCTATTTCAGTAATAATGGCACAATTTGATACAATTTATGTAGAGTTCATAATCGACAATTGAAAGCTGGAATTATTTATTTATTTATATGAATTACAATACAAAGTAAATTTATATTCTAATTATAAGGTCCAGGGAAAGGCCGGGTTACAAAGACCATATGGCTAAATTTTTGCAGCGACAGACCAGAGCCTCTGGCGGGAATAATCGAACCCACGACCCCCAAACTCATAGGCGAGTACGCTACCAACTCACCTACTGGGGCGCTCCGAAAGCTGGAATTATTTACTCCATTAGGAATGAATTCTCAACAATTAAAAGCTAAAATTATCTATTATATTTCTTTGATACGACATAACCTATATCATTTTGCAAATAAATCACTGTGCATACTTGTTTAATTACAGTAACATAAACTATTCCAACAGCATCAGAGACGCCATAGTCAGCGTCAACCAACATTTCAACATGCCTTCACCGAGTTTATACAACAGCCCAACGTCACGTCATAGATCAGCCGCTATGGAAAGAATGTGTCTTTATTGGAATAGACTCTTTTTTATTGTCATACGAATAATTATGTTCCTCAATCAGATAACATTGATGGCACCTCTTCTATATCATCTCAACAAGCAGACAGTTGGGCAGACCACACCTAAATGGCAGTTTCGCACCCACGGCTTGTTTACCGCCATTGCCATTTCCTTTTGTGTCGCTCTGACAATAGCCACACCATTTCTGGCCCAGATTATACCAGGTCTTTATGGAGCCACACGTCAAGACCAAGACAATCTCTTCAAAACTATTGCCCAATTTACCATGATCACTGATGTCGTCTGTATGCTGCTGATAATGACGGCCCAAATTTGGTATCGGGAAAAGCTGGCGGAGATAATGAATTCCTTTTCCGAGATAATCGAGAGAGTGCGGTGTTTTGAGAAGAACTTCGTAAGCTTTAAGATATTCCTGGTGTTTATTGTGAAAGTAAGTTTGACTGTCTACGATGTGGCCTTGAGTCTGCCCTTTCTGGTAACGGCCTCATCACGTTTGTCGGTGGAAAATATACTAGCTTTCGTGGCCATGCTTTATCTTCAACAACTGAGTTCCGTATTTGCTCTGACTATATTTTCTTTGATTTCAATGCTGCTCAGCTTTTCGCTGCAACTGGAACGACAGCTATCGCTCTTCGAGAATTTCTCCAATAATATGAAAATGCTTCAGCTAATCGCTCTGCAGGATGCATTGCAACATCTATTGTCAGTCTTTGTGTCGGCGTTGCAGTTCGGCATATTTATGATTATCCTTTCGAGATTTGTGACCATTTTGTGCAACATCTATACTTTGCTCGACTACTATGGCACAAATGGGGTTCTCTTCACTACATTCATCACGTATATTCTGAGTGTGGCTTTGGAGCTATACTCCATTATTTTGATGGCCTATTTGTGCGATCGGAGTCAGCGTAAAGTTCGTGATTTATTCTTGAACCGTGAGGAAAAATATTTTTTGAAGGTATTTCACATATAAGTAAATGTTAGTTTCCTTACATTCATTTGTGATGTTTTTGTCTAATTTTCTCAATTATTTGCTTTCAGATGCCGAAGATATTAGAATTTATTGAATCGAGTGTTTTGTGGCCTCAGCTGCAGGAGTTCACTATACTGGGTTTGTTCCCAATGAACAATGCATTTGCTTTATTTTTATTATCTTATTCGGTTAATTTTATTGTCATTATATTGCAATTTCAAGATAATAAAGCTCTTTAAGTTATCACTTTCAATTTAGTATCTGCAATTGCATGGTGATTTTAGAGCATCTCACATGCTAAGTCTTTTTGAAACTCCAGGGGAGACGCTAGTCGAAAATTTTAAACGTTTTTAACACAGGTGAATTGGATTTAAGGCATTTCTATATGACAATGTTACGCCTAATCTACTAATGTTAAATCTGCTCGTAGTGAGTCGACCATTCCTTCCGACTACAACTATAAAGATAGTTCTTTTTTAGCACATTTATCGAAGAGGTTGTGCAGAATTTTGGATCAAGATGCATTCACGCCTCTTCGCTCTTTTTGATTAATAATGACCCAGCTTCCTTAATTGCATACGAGTATATTTCCTGCTCGAAGACCCTAGAACCTTTAGAATGCAGATAGGAGAGGCCGGGCACAGTCTTTTTCTGGACATAGTCTTGAGAGGAGAGCTTGCTGAAGAACGAGGAATATCGTGGGGGGGGGGGGGGGGCTTGGAACTCGGCTGGAAGATCTAGATAATGCTGTAGGCATTTGTCTGATGGCTCACAATTGCACGGGCATGTCAAAAAAACTAGACAGTGTCGTTCAAGTCACAGTCAGTGCAGGATTAAGAATAAATACGGGGAAAATGGAAGCCTGATTGAGCCGTGTTATGTCTCAAATTAAAGGGAATTATGAGGGCTACATATGCTCCAAATATCGCCTTCACGTAGAATCTTTGGTTTAGTAACAGTCGTCAAACATATGAGAAAACCAGTAAGGAAAGGCTAAAGTCGGGCGGTGCCGACTATATAATACCCTACACCACTCTCGTAATATTGAATAACTGTGATATATAAATTTTGTAATTCATGTATAAATTGTTTACATAAATTTACTTTTGGGACATTTTATACTTAAATAATACCCTGTACCACAGTGTGGTGTAGGGTATAAAAACGATTGGATGTAAAATACAGCTTCTACAGGACTAAAGAGCCAAATCGGATGAAACATATATATGGGAGCTATAGCTAAATCTTAACCGATTTTCTTCAAATTCGGCAATGTTGGTTCGTGGATCAAGAAACTCTACCATTCTAAATTTCAAAACGATTGGATGTAAAATACAGCTTTTATAGGACTAAATGGCCAAATCGGACGAAACATATATATGGGAGCTATAACTAAATCTTAACCGATTTTCTTCAAATTCGGTAGTGTTGGTTCATGGATCAAGAAACTCTACCATTCTAAATTTCAAAATGATTGAATGTAAAATACAGCTTCTACAGGACTAAAGAGCAAAATCGGACGAAACATATATATGGGAGCTATAGCTAAATCTTAACCGATTTTCTTCAAATTCGGCAATGTTGGTTCATGGATCAAGAAACTCTACCATTCTAAATTTCAAAAGGATCGGATGTAAAATACAGCTTCTATAGGACTAAAGGGCCAAATCGGACGAAACATATATATAGGAGCTATAGCTAAATCTTCACCGATTTTCTTCAAATTCGGTAGTGTTGGTTCATGGATCAAGAAAATCTACCATTCTAAATTTCAAAATGATTGGATGTAAACTACAGCTTCTTCAGGACTAAAGAGCCAAATCGGATGAAACATATATATGGGAGCTATAGCTAAATCTTAACCGATTTTCTTCATATTCGGCAATGTTGGTTCATGGATCAAGAAACTCTACCATTCTAAATTTCAAAACGATTGGATGTAAAATACAGTTTCTATAGGACTAAAGGGACCAAATCGGACGAAAGATATATATGGGAGCTATATCTAAATCTGAACCGATTTCAACCAAATTCAATGGCGATCTTAACAGCTGCGAAATACTCTAAACTGCAAAATTTCAGAACGATCGGAGTGAAATTGCGACCTGTAGTCGACGAACAACTTTACATGGACAGACGGACGGACGGACGGACGGACATCGTTAAATCGACTCAGCTAGTGTTTCTGAGTCGATCGGTATACTTTAAGGTGGGTCTAGCTGTGTTATTTTCAGGTGTTACAAACATCTGCCGTGAAACAAACTTATAATACCCTGTACCACAGTGTGGTGTAGGGTATAAAAATGTTTTTTTTTTTGTCAGCATGCTAAAGAAGAAAACACTGTCTATTTGAAAAAATCTATGGATATATGTAAAAGTCATGAGCCATTTTGTAAATGATAGGGAAATTAAAAAAAATCTTGTTTCATATTTTTTCGTTTTTAAATGATGTTTTTGCGTATATTAATAGACATTGCACTTGTAATAGACATTGCACTTGCATTTTATTTTATGAGAATTGATTTCAGACATTATAAAATTATAGAGACGACTAGGGTTTATGCTTGTTCGTAACCATCTATAGAACATGATATGCAATGTCAGTGTAATTCAGCGCCTTAAAGAGATAAGTCGATTTTCTGAAAAATATTATAAAGTTATATTTCGAAGTATGAGTAAACGGCAAAGAACTTTTCAATGTGTAAATGATCCCGACAATTTCTGCTATATCTGTCGAAAATATGTTATTAAAAAAATCGACGTGCGTTTAGTAAAATAATAGATGAAATATATGTGCAATATTTTCGAATACGAGTTAAAAATATGAACGAACCGTGGACACCTAGTATTTTGTGTAATTCGTGCCATGTAAATCTTACTCGATGGAGTAGTGGAAGCAAGCGGTAAGTACTTTACAATTAATGTATTACAATGTTTTGTAGAATTAAACGTTTTAATTTTAGACTTCAAGTGGAATTTGGAATGCCAATGATTTGGAGCCAACCATTCATTCACGATACGGACTGCTATTTTTGTCTATGTTAATAGATTGGAGTAGGAAGTGTCCAAGTATAGCTAACAGCCTAATAACGGAAACATCATCAAGTTCAACTGAATACTCAACTCTGAGCGATTCAAGTTTGAGTCAGAAGTCATCGCTTTTAACTCAGTTTCAACTCATTGATCTAGTGAGAGATTTGGAACTGACCAAATATAAGGCAGAACTACTTGCATCTGGGATGAAACAGTACAATATTTTGGCCCCAGATGTTAACATATCATATTATAGAGTCCGTGATATACCTTACAAATAATTTTATACAACTGTGGATAACAGATGCTTTTGCCAGGACATTCCCGGATTGTTCGAGGAACTTAATCAAACATACAATTAAAAGGAATGGCGTTTGAAAGCAGTACTTTTACACAACGGAAATTAGAAACCGTCGATTCCCATTGCTCATGCTGTTCATGCTAAGGAATCATACGAAACAATGGCTAAATTGATAAAAATGAACACGACTGGAAAATTTGTTGCGATTTAAAAGTAGTTGGTATGTTATGCCTCTGGGATGGCCGATATTTTGGCACAACTGCATATTAAGCTGGGGCTCTTTAAAAATTTTGTAAAAGCCTTAAGGAAAGATGGCAGATCACTCTCTACTTTTTGCAATTTGTTTAATGACTGTTACTAAACCACTGTTTCTAAGTGAAAGAGTTATTTCCAACATTGGTAGCCCACATTAATAGCTTCAATTTAACGCATAAGTCGACCTGAGCGGGCATATACTCCAAAAATTATAGTGCAAATACTAAGGGTACCTTCGAAGATAATAGAATTTTTAATAAAAATTTTTTTTAAAAAAAAAATTTATCCATATAAAAATTTGGTTTTGATTTTATATAACAGTATGCCATAATCTATACAAAAAAATAAAACAAACAAAATTTTAGGTCTAGGACACAAAAAATTTTTTTTTTGTTGCTTAGTGTAACAGTTCCATATGGCAACCAGTCATGAGACATTCCTGTTGAAGTCGAATTTGTTTTGAGAGCCTGAGAGATTCTACAGCTTCCCATAGAGCCAGCAATTGTGAGGTTAGGAATTTGTTTCGAGAGCCTGCGAGATTCTACCGCCAGCAATTGTGAGGTTAGAGACTTTAGAAAACAGGTAGAAGTGCTCCTGAAGTTGAAGAGTAGATGACTTATGTCATATGCCTTGGCAAGGTAGTTTTATCTCGAATTGTCGATCGAAAAGGAGTTGCTAAGCGCAGGATTCGGACTTTAATTATAATACCGCTGATACTTTATTATTAACACAAGTATGGCTATATGTTCTAAATACAGAAGCGAACATGCATAAATGACAGTTCAACACGGCAATCATTCTTGAAATATTCGTCCTGCTGCGCCCTGTAGACACCTTACACCTAGTGTCAGCAATTGTCAGGTTATGTTGTAAGATTCTTCTTTTAAATAAACCTTATCTGTGTGCTACTGCCAGCTAGAGACCGCTGTAGGAAGATACTGCTCTTACATCTTCACTTTCGTTACATTCGAAAAGGAAGATGTAAGTGATGGAATTTTAAAGATTGTTAGCTCAGACGAAAGGCTGAATTTGACCAGTTCTTCTTTTACTATTGTTGAAGAGGTCATGTAGGGTTTAAGACAGAAAAGGTTCTGCCTATCGACAAGGACGCATAAACGTCCCGTTACGCTTTTGGGTGCTAATAATTTGCCTACTTCCCTGCTTACACATATTTCCTCCTGGAAGACATATGAGCCCTTAGGAAGCGCATAGGGGTGTTCTTGAAATCGACGTCATTGGGTCTCGTAAATCCCATTCCACTCAAGAAATAAATGTTACCTCGAATTGTCGATCTAAAATGAGTTTTTGAATGCAGGAGTCTGACGATGTTTATAAAACAAGTGTTTCTATACCACAGTAGATACTAGCAACCAACATGGCAATCACTCTTGAAATATTTGTCCTGCTGCGGCCTATTCAGTAAGGTTCTGGCGCTTGCATCTAGAGTCAGCAAGCGCCAGAGTCAGCAAGCGCCGATAACTAACCTTATCGGTGTGCTACTTCCGCCGAATAGACGCTGCAGTAAGCAGACCCGTTCCTTCGAGTTCGTTTGCCCAAACAAAAGTAAGCTAAGGCACAATACCTAATTTGGCCAGCTCATCTTTGCAGTTTAGTGTTGCTGTCGAAGAGGTAATGCTGGATATAAGCCATTTAAGCCTGGATCGCGCACGGCCAATGACTTCATATTACTTCTTTAAATGCTATTAATAACCTTGTTCCCTTGATTATTTCCTACTGGAAGACGATGTATGTTTTATAAGGATGCGGATATGAGAGCTTCTGAAGTCGGAGACATTGAGTGGGTCTCGTATATCTAATTTCACTGGGCAATGCAATGTTACTTGCAATAGCTAACGGAGTTCAGGTATGCATACCATCTAGTATCTATGTTGCATATTCTGAGTTCAGGTATGCATACCATCTAGTATCTATGTTGCATATTCTGAGCTAATTCATGATCTTGGAACCTTTTAACTACGTCGTCCAAATCTATTGAGTTCATATACAAGGATCAACATATTAATCTGCATTATGAACGTTGAGAGTAGTAGTCAACAATTTTTCCATTGTTACAATATCTTCTTCACAAATAGCCTGGTGAACATAGATCTCGAAAAAGCATGTTCTGTTTCGAGCGGATTCTTAGTAGAATGACGTCGTCCGGTGAAAATTTGATTGAGTTCAGATAGGAGGATTCAAAGATTAATCTGCACGACTTCTAGCATAATTGACATTTTGCAATGGATGTGGAGAGCCTCTTCTGCAGCATGTTTGCGGTTTCGATGACACCTGCATTCTGACCGTCGGAACGTTGTTCCCCAGGCTTCTTCAGAAAAAGCCTGGGGAACACAGATCTCTAAAACTCATTTTATAGTTCCTATTCTGTTTCCATCCTCGCGCGATTTCTTAATACAATGACCTTAACTGATATCAGCATCAGAAGTTGATCCGATGGGACACAACAAGTGGTTTGGAAATTAACCAAAACAAGACCGGTTTGGTAATCTTTACGAAAAATAAGGTTCCACATGTAGATCCTCATCCGCTACATGGAGCTAGTATATTCTGAAAGTGCAAAATGTGTAATCCTTTTCTCCATGCATAATGAATTGGAGCGTGTAGAGAAACTTTAAGGATTACAGCGACAGAGTACATACAAGTCCTACACTATCTACTCTTGATTGATATTGTGACCAAACACCATTTAGTAATTAGACACCCCAGTATTTTTGGAATTTCTCCACAAGATAGGGGAAAGTCAATTTCGGTTACGTTTGTATGCGGGCGAGAAGATTTTTAGAGTTTGCAGATGCGAATGTACTTCTACAAAGGCCTTTGGGTGTCTATTTAAGAAATAGTCTTTACTGTGACTAGAAAAAGAAAAGCTGCAACCAGAGCACCATTAAGATTAAACTGTCTTTCAATGTAGTAGTACAATGTAACCAACCAAGCAGACTATGTACCAACGGGATGCCTTTGAGATGATCATTACGACTAAGATACCAGACAGGGAATGGATTGGCAGAATACCATTCTGATCCGTGATGGATGTTGAAGGAAGAGTTAGTTGGTACACTTAGGTAATATTTCCAGATTTAGAAACTGCTATGCTAGATTGACGGTTTCCGTGTCCTTGCTAGAGTAAATATGCTCTAACTTAAACGACCTACCCATGGCAGCTGTATTATTTGTATGGTTATGTTTTAATGTATATTTGCTCATTGTTTTTTCTGTCCATATGTTGAGAGAGATATGTTAAGAGAATGGGTTGTCGCAGAGTCGACTTACGCTGCCTAGGCAATATGGAAAGTCAAAATGTTCAAGAACGAAACCTTGTAAAAATAGCTTATATCTACGAATAGTAGGAAAGTCTTATGAAAATCAGGCATCTATTCTGAATTACGTCAACGAATTCATCTACCCTTGGTTATGCATTATTTTATATGTATATTCAAATGCATGCAATTCAGACCAATGATGTAAATCTGCAGTTGAGGCCTTGAATATGAGATAAGCACTGGCATCGCTACAAGACAATCACTCTCCCAGAGAGAAACAAACCCTAAACATACCTAGTTTTTCAGTGGAATGTAAATAGGGCTCTATTACGTTTCTATAGTAATATCCGATAAGATGAACAAGATAAATTACCCTGTCCCTTACCTAATAGCATATGCAGTGATTCCTTCGTGGCCTGTTCCAACCAAAAACTCTACCTTTTCTTGTTAACAACTTTAAAATTCCATACAATTGTTAAATTTTAAATTCTTTTAAATCCGTTTCTGTTTTGAATACATTCACCGCAGATGTAAGAAGAAGAAAAATAAAAACGCCACTTAAACTCACTTTTTACCTCCCCTATATCCGCCATATACACAAAAAAAAACAGGAAAATCGAATTGAAGAAAAACAAATTTTCGAAAATTAACGATTAACACGGAAATGACAAATGATGTTCCATGTTGTCGAATGCTGTTGATGTTCCTGGGCCTCAGCCGCCACCAACCCACTAGACAGCATCCATCGAGTGAGACAATCTGTCTGTCTGTCAGCCAGGCATCCAAAACCATCCAGCCGACGAAGGAACAACGCTGAGCGCTGATTAGCCGGCTTAAAGGAAGTTCAGATGATTGATAGAAATCTGATTTGATTTGTTTGGCAACAACGTTAGCAACAAAAACAACACCGACAACAACTGCGGATACAGTAAAACATTTACGCAAATCAAGGTACTCTCACTCTCGTTACTGAGTGACAGACAGACTAACGCTGAGAGCAAAGAGAAAAAGCCTACACAACAACAACTACTCACATACAACAGATAGTCAGATCCCTGCAGGAACTCGAACTAGTACAAAACTAACAGTAATGATATTTAATAAAAAAAAACCGGGACTAATTACGCTTTAATCTCTCCCTACATTGGATCTCCGTAATGAGTTATTGGCCTCTTCTGGGTTACTTGTCACTTCGATAGCAACATGCAACAACTTGCTGCACTAGTTCATACGGACCAACCACTTTGCTAGCTTCTATGGATCAACAAATTCTACAATGTTTTTAATGTTAACACATTTCACATTATGCACTAAAGAAATTGTCTTAATTTATTTATAATTTCAAGTAGATGTTCAAAATTAAGACAATTTACTAAATGTTAAGGATTTTTTATTCTACACCACACAGGGTATTTTATGATTGTTTTGTGGCAGATGTTTGTAACACTTTGAAATACTACAGCTAGCCCACCTTAAAGTATACCGATCGCCTCAGAATCGATAGCTGAGTCGATGTAACTATATCTGTCCGTATGTCTATCAATCATTATACCCTCACTTTAGTGTGACGAGGGTATATATCATTTGCTACGGAAAAAAGTGTAACACGTCGAAGGAGTGACCTAAGACCCCAAGTATGTTCGGAGGAAATCCGTTTTGGGTCATTTTAAGTCGAATGAGCAATGTCCGTCCGTCTGTCTGCTGGCTGGTGCGAACGATAACTCTCGAAAGGAGTAACCGATTGACCTCAAATTTGGTATGTGGTAATATTTTTTTTCTATCTCCGGCTAAATTCGAAGACGGGCCATATTGGTCCACTCCTTCTAGTACCTCCCCCACAAAGGGTTAAAATGTTGTGAAATATTGATTCTTTAATAACTGCTATACTACTTATTCGAATCTTTTGAAATTCCACACATAGTATTAGCTTATTAGTCGCTATCAACTCGAGAAAAATGGGCGAAGTCGCCCCGTTCCTTTTGGTACCTCCCACACAAATGCACCATTTTGCACCAAAAGTTAACAGCTTATAACATTAATAACAGTGTATAAAAATACTTGAAATTTTGTACAGTGTAATGTTTTTATAGTGTCTAGCCCTGTGAAAAATGGGCCCCTTTTTGTACCTCCCACACAAAATGTCCAAATCATACCACAATTTAATGTCTCATAACGCTTATACCAGTGCACATAAATGCTTATAAGTCGGCACAGTGCAATGAATTTAAAGTATCTAATGTTCAGCGAAAAAAGGTGTATTTGATAAATCCCTTCTGGTACCTCCCACACAAATTGAGAGAATAATTCGAGTAATATTCAATATTACATTACTCACAAAGTGAGGGTATACCTTAGTCGGTTTACCCGACTGAAACTTTCTTACTTGTTAGTTGCTCACTTCAATCTTGATTTTTACATCTGGGACGAAGCCTATTGAAATTGATCAAAACCTGTGATTTGGCATTTGAACCATTAGACCTCATATATATTAGACCGGTTCACCAAAAAAATCCAAAAAAAATGTATTTACATAATTTTTTTGATACGCCAATTTTGAGAACCAAAATGTAACGTTGTCTCATTAAAAAACGGTCTAGATTTGGATATTATTTTAAAAATTAATTGCATAGGTTACGTTAGAGTCCAGCCAGCCTGTACGTTCGGCTCACATAGACTCCATTGTGATTCAATAGGGACGTTAGGAAACGGATTAGATTTTCCTAGCCCCTCCTATTGAACAAATTTCATTCCTCTAAAAAGGCTCAAATCATGAAAGAAAATGTATCCTATGGTAGCTTGTTGTCTTCTAGGTAGAACTGAGCACAGACAGAGAAGGTCTTCTAGTACTACTTCTCTTCGTCGCCGCAGCTTCTACAAAAATCATTTTGCAAGACCATCAGTCTCTCTGTGTGCCGTCCCATAATAATAGACAATAGCAGTGCGTAGGTTCATTTTGAGTTTAGGCGAGGCCCCATCAACTTGGGTTGTATACTAGAGTTGAGCACTTTCAGTTGAGGTAACCTTTTCAATTGAGTGAACTAGTTCGTTCATTTAGTTCACCAGCTCTTTACGCTTTTTGAGGACATCGAAAACACGTCCCTCCCAAACAGTTTGAAACGTTGGACCATCAATAACATGTGCGGACGCCTGTCGTATGTGGAATACAGAAACAAGAAGTGCAAACAGGGAGTTCCCCAAGGTGGGGTGATGTCTCCGGCAATATTTAAACTCTACCTTTCTGCAATACCACCTCTACCAGACGGCGTTTAAATCGTATCATATGCTGATGACTGCAGGATTCTGGCGTCTGCCCCATTGATCGATGACATATGTGGAAGACTAAATGTCTACCTGGCGGAGATTGCCAATTTTTCACACTACACCTTTTTAACTGCCCTGCCAAACCTACTCAACTTGTTCCCAAGTCTCTTTGGACCCAACCATCTTCCTTGGCCTGGAAAAAATACAGTACAACTCAGTACACAAGGCGAATAAAAACAACACCTAATGGACAACAAACACATATACTGCTACTACAACAACAACCAGCTCATTTGTTAAACAGCTCTTTAGCTCAAAAACTCTTTACTTCAACGGCTCTTTAGTTCACCAGCTCTTTACTTTAACAGTTCTTTAGTTCAGCAGTTAAAATCAGCCGCTATTAAAGGAATCTTATTGAAACATTAATGGAAGGAGTTGAATATACGAGTACAAACGCGTTTGTTAGGAAGAGTCCTACATTCAGAGCGACTTAAATATTGAAGCAACTCATAACAGCTGAGAAGAGGGAACGAAATTACATGGTTGAAGGAAAAAGACATGGTGAACTACTATGCTGAAATGATCGAGTTGTATGAACTAGTTCGTACCGTTCAGTAAAGAAACCCGTTTAATTGAACTAGTCCGTTCACGAACTACACAACCCGACTACTGATCATATGTCATTCATTTGTTGTCATAAGGCACTCTTTCTCAAGAAAAGAAGAAAAGTAGGTCGCTAGAAGCATATCCACATGTTCCAGTTCCTTTGTCCTGCAAGTACCCTGTGACCCGACATGATAATTAGGTAAATATTGAACTGTTCAGTCATCTCGTTAAGAGGTTTGTGACAGTCTAGAGCAGATTCTTAATTCAAGAACACAGTTTCCACGAAATTTCTTGAATTTTGTGGGTATGCTGCAAGGTTTCCCTTTATGGCCCTCGTGTATATTGACATCTCGTTAAGAGATCTGCAACATTCGAGAACAGTTATTGAATTCTGCAAGACAATTTCGAGAGACTTCCTTGACTTTAGGAAGATAGTTTTCAGTGACTTTATAGCTTGGAATGTATACAGTTGCTGACTACATTTAACTGTCATTTGTTGTCATAAGAGCACTATCTCTCAAGAAGAACTTGCAGGTCGCTGAATGCATTCCCATATATTCTAATTCCCCTGGTATATGTGGATATGTCTTAAGGCTGTGCACCTAAATCAAGTCTCGTTAAGAGATTTGTAGCATTCGATATCAGTTCTTGAATGTTGGAAGACAATTACCAGAAATTTGTTTGAATTTAGAAAGAAAGTTTTCAAATGGTTGTATATTGTATCATTTGATGACATAACAGCACTAACCTATTCTAATTCTCTTGGTATATGTGGATATGACTTAAGGTATTTTCTGGACCTGTAAGTTTAGCTTTGTGTTCCTGTTTCCCTGCACCGAAATCAGTTGAATATTAAATTGCCTGCCATCCACAACAGACGAGGGCAGTTATTTAATTTCGACAGTATTCAGGGAATTTATTAAAATCAAGAAGACAGTTTGCAGTAACCGTATAGCTTGTAGTGTATACAGTTCTGACTAGTGACCGTCTGTAATTTCTTGTCATAAGGACGCTATCTCTCAAGAATCCAATTCCCCTTTTATATGGCAAATCAAGTAAATATTGAACTGTTCAGACATTTCGTTAAGGGACATACGACAGTCGATGGGCAGTTCATAAATTCAGAAGACAGCTTCCAGTAATTTTTTTGAATTTAGGAAAGCAATATCCAGAAACTGAGGCCTAACCAGGACTAGATAGTTAGTTTCAGTTCCGACGTGACACTGACTGATCGGCGATCACGCTAGAAGATTGTGAATTGAGTAAAGTTTTGTAGTTTGCGAACGAACTAGTTTAATTGAACGGGTCACTTTACCGATCGTTCATTTTAGTTCAGCAGTTCACCATGTCTTTGCTTCAACAATGTCATTTCGTTCTATCTCCTCAGCTGTTACCTATTGCTGCCACTTTGTATGTCATCACGAATGTAGAATTCTACATAAACAACGCGTTTTGTATATTCACTCATTTCATTCATGTTCCAACCAGATTCCTACAATATGGGCTGATTTGAACTGGTGAGATGACGAACTAAAATGAGCTGGTGAATTAAGTAAGCTGGTGAAGTAGTGAGCTGATGAACTAACTAGTGGCTGGTGAATTAGTGAACTGATGAACTAGTGACCTTGTAAGCTGATTAACTAAAGTGAGCTAGTGAACCAAGGAGAGCTGGTGAACTATAGTGAGTTTGCGGTAAAGTGAGTTGGCGAACTATAGTGAGCTGAGAACTAGTTAGCTGGTAAACTAAAGTGAGCTGGTAAACTATAGTCAGCTGTTAAACTAAAGTGAACTGGTGAACTAAAGTAAGCTGGTGAACTAAATTAACGAACTAGTTCACTTAATTGAACTGAACTGAAATAAGAGATCTCTTAAAAGAACTAAATTGCCCAACTCTAGAATTGAATCGAATGACTTCAGCAGAAGCGGTTGAGAAGAGGACATAGTGTAGAGCATTGCCCAAGTGCTTTGTTACTGTCCCGCATTGAGTATTGAGTAGAGGATGTCCGGATATACTGGGGTCGGCTTTTCTAGGAAGTCTGAAAGATCTTGGTGGTACCGATATTCGAATTATTGATAACTTTGTGTATCAAACCGGTGGTTTCGCGGAGGGGCATATAAGTATGTGGTAGCAAAAGAGACCTCAATGAATACGAATGCTGCTGTTGTTGTTGTTGTAGCCACGGTTGCTCCTGCAAATATACTTAATTTGATTAGATATGTGGTAATTAATTATGGTTGTCCATATCTTCTACCAATTCGTCTACATCCAGCTCCAGGAATCTAGCCGCCTTTACATATGTGGTCTGTCCAAAGTGAACTTAGCTGTAGAGAGCTCGGCTAGACCGTTGAAGTGGTGGACTTTACTGTGAGGTCCTGTGTTACAAGCGGACATAGATCGTCTAACCTATCCTATAGGAGTTAATGCGTACCGCACCATCCCGATCGTAATTGCGCTAGAATAGTTATTGTTTTCCTAGGTAGCGTACGCTCATTTTCTGCGATAGGTGGGAGACGACCTTCAATGATTATGTTTGTCTTGTAATTAAATGTGACGTTTTTTACCATATCCGCGTGAACTCGTTTAATCCCTGCATGTTATGAAGAATTTGTTAGTGGCTCGATGTTGTACTGCCGAATTGGTTTTCATAGGACCACATCTCCTCCTGTCTGTGGGGTTTCCAAATGAAGGAGTAAATAATTTGGGTGTTCCCTCCGATGTCATCCCAGGAGGAACTGTTTTGTGAGGAGTTCAAAGTGGTGTTTCACTGGAATGATTTTCGTTTCCCCATGGAGGTGGTCTGTAGCTGTCATTTGAACGCAGCCTGTGATGGTTCTTTAGGCAGCGTTCTGACAGACTTGCAGGTGCTCCCACCGCATTCTGCTTAAGTTTGGTTACCACACTGGAGCGTTGCGTAATCTATCACCGGCCGGCTAATCGCTTTGCACGTTGTGGACAGTGTTTCCTTGTCCATACCCCAAGTGATGCCATGAAGCAACTTGAGGACTTTGTTCCGGAAACGTACATTATTGCAATTGGGGAAATGTGCGCTGACGACACAAATAAGATGTCCAGTGTGACACCGAAAATTTTCGGGTGGTTTGTGGTTGGAATTATTTCTACATCGATCTCTATTGGCAAATGTAGTGTTACCTCTCTCGTCCAGGTATTGAAAACTGTAGCAGAAGATTTATGCGGGGATAGCTTTAAGTTTCTTGATGAAAAGAGCTCGCATAGGCTATCTATTCCATAGCCCCTATCTAGGACGGAGCAGTCGTCCTTTTATGAGATAATCTCGATTGGTGGAGATGTGATATGTAGATATTAAACAGGATAAGGGAGATTACTACCCTTGTGGCTCTGCCTGTTTAACTTTACGGAGTTTTGAGCGTCTATACTGCCTGCCGCACATGTAGTTCACAATCCATCTCTTCGTCCAGCTGGGAAGGCTGGACTCGTGAATGTCTTTTAAGAGAGTGGAGTGAACGACTCTACCAAAGGTTTTTGACAGGTCGAGGGCCACAAGAACAACTCGCTCACAAGATTATTTCACATAAAACTGTGACTGATACATGTTGTAATAGCGGTGAGTGCAGTTGTGGTGTTGTGCATCTTCCGAAATCCATGCTGATGTTCAGCGTCTGGCAGATTTATGGCCAAGCTAGGCAGTAGGAGTGCCTTAAGAGTCTGTGCGACTGGTGTCAAAAGGGAAATGGGTCTGTAAACGCTCCCTGTGTCGCACTGTTACCTGTATTGAGAACAGGTACCACCTTTCCCATTTTCCAGAACTCTGGGATCATTAGAGTGGCTAATATATTGGCTATCTTAGTCAGGAACTCGACTTCTGCGCATGGCTACTACATCTGGGCTTCGGATGGTTTTGCCCTACGGATAGCGTCTGCAACTTCTCCGGCCGAAACAACTGTAGAATTGTCCACTCGGAGTTTCCTCAACGTATTAAGAATGCTCCTCCTCGATAAAAAGTCGGTCAAAATAAACACTTATAGCTGTCAGATCTGCTGAAATGAAACAGATATGGAGAGGTGTCCTACCCGAAGTATCGAGATCTTACATGTGCGAACGATGGTCATTGGCATAGATAATATTTATGCTTGTAGAGATGGGAATTTCAATGATTCTCAGGGAGGAAGGTACAGCTGAAGAGACCTTCTGCCTTGGTTGATTTCACACCAAGTAAGAATCTTTGTGTTGTAGGAAATGAGTATTTGAAAACTTCCCTCTAATCGCTATTTCTACGTCATCTGCATAGGCAATAACCGTAACACCCATATTCTCCAGAGAAAGCAGAAACAAACAACATGGTCTATGTCACCCGGCTGTTCCCTGGAACGTAAAATTAGAACATAAATTTACTTTGTATTGTAATTGATATAAATAAATCAAAAATATATCATCTCCAAAGTTTTAAGAAGAATTTTCGGAAATTCTTAGGTCCTGTATAGGTCTTCTTAGGTACTTTGCCACCTCCAAGCTAACATCCTTTAACGATTCAGACCCTTAAGGCGAATATCGAATAAGCCATTCGTGAAATAGAGCCAGAAACCGTCACCACAGCCTTGGATAATTTGATTCGCAGGATACGCCACTGCGAAGTCCAAGGCAGCCATGATATGGTATTTCGTAAATTATGGGAATTTTCGTTCTTTTGAATAAAGTAAAAATGGATTTTGTTACTTTCTAAAAAAAATTTAAGGATCACAATAAATATTGCATTCGATTAATGAAGTGGATAATTCTCTTTACATGCCTAGTGATACGGGGACTATTGCCGCCAAAAATCTGCAGGGTACTAAATGGCTTTTTGCCACAGTTGGGCAAACACACTCACTTACACACTCTCTCTTCTCTTACAGCCTCAGAAATTGTCAATAGGAAAGCAAATTTGATGGTTTTGTGAAAAAGAAACGCCTCTTTCGTTTTTTGCAATAAGGAAACTACAACAACAGCAGCACAACAAAAACAACTATGTCCGGGAAAAGGGGGGAGCAGTGAAATGTAAATGGGGAAAGCAACTGATGACAGTCGAAGCGGAGAAATGATGTCATTTCTTTGTCTCGTTTTTAGATTAAAACGCAATTTTCATTTTGAATCCACTTTAACGTTGAATAATTGCTATTTAAGGACAAATCACAAATCGTATCTAAATACATAAAGGGAAGCGGGGGGAAGTAGTTATGGAAAGTCAATGTAGCATGGACACGCACCCATGTGTACGGCTGGCTGTGTGTGTGCGAATGTGGTTCGGAGATGTCCCGATACATGGGGGTATGAGGGTGCTATGACAAATTTTAAGAAGAATATTCCTATGGAATTTACGATTAATAGTTTTAGGAGATTGCTAAGTGTGATATGCATCCCTGGGTTTCTTCGATTGTTGTAAAGAAATTGTAATATTGATGATCATGATGAATGCCCTTAATTGCGAGCTTGTACAAAACAACCAAAATGTTAGCCTTTGTTTTTATTTTTCTTAATGACAATGATTGTATTTTGATTTGTTATACCGTCACACTACACTTTGGTATAGAGTAATGGATAAAACTATGTGATTTTACAAATAACATCATCAGAAGAAAACATCAACAAATTAATTTTTACCTCAAAATATATTCCATTGGTAAAATCAACTCTTTACCTTAGTTTTTATCTTGTTTGTCTAGCCTAGGAAATTATCATGAAACAAATTCCATTGAAATCGGTCAAGTAGTTTAGAAGTTACAGGCATTTGAATGTTCGACATAACAATATATAATTACATTTTGACACCCTTATCACAAACATCCCTTGCAGCTGTGTAATAAAGGTAAGTATTTTCTGAAACCCTAACTCCTCCCATACAAATGTCTAAAACATTGATTTGACCACCAACGATTTAGAAGACCTAGATATATTATCACCTTTTTTGTAATCAGACTCACTGTCCAGCGTGTAATTTAACGACTAAGACTTCCCGGACAGACTCGATGTTATTAGCACTCTAAAGGTGGTTACATCGAACAATTACATATTTTTCTTGAGTCAGAATATTTAATATCGACCTATTTAGTTTATTTTTGCCTAAAATATTTATAAGCCGATACAAATACATAGGTAAAATAAGATTTTTTTTTTAAATTTTATGGGCATTTTAATTTTTGAAAAAATTATAAAAATTGGTTTTGTATTTTACAAAATTTGTAATTGCTCTCGAACGGCTGAACCGATTTTTGCAAAGTTTACTTTGTTATAAAGAGGACACAATGCACCAATTTAAGAAAATTTTTTTTTGGAAATTTAAAAAAAAAAAAAAAATCCAGAGCAGAACGTATTTTTGCGATACTCAATATTTGTAAAAGTTATGAACTAATTAGCAAGACTAGTCTGAAAATTGAATTTTTAATTTTTCCCTTGCCGTGTGCTAGTATTATTGATCAAATTTCATCTATACTAGACTCGACCACTGTGGTCTTCCTCTATACTAGACTCGACCACTGTGGTCTTCCTCTATACTAGACTCGACCACTGTGGTCTTCCTCTATACTAGAGTCGACCACTGTGGTCTTATATATAGAATATTCAAATGGTCATATCTTTTGTCTCAGCGGGTATATCTAATCTACCAGCTTATAACTTTAATACCAATGCATGCAAGTACTTGAAATTGTGTACAGTGTAATGCTATTATAGTACATAGAGTTCAGAGAAAAATGGGCGTTATTGACACGCCCCTTTTGGTACCTCCCACACAAATATACCTTTTTGTACCAAAAGTTAACAGCTTTTAAATTTAATAACAGTGCATACAAATACTTTAAATTTAGTACAGTGTAATGCAGTGGTAGTATACCTAGAGTCTAGAGAAAAGTGACCGTTATTGGCACGCCCCTTTTGGTACCTCCCACAAAAATGGATCATGTTACGCCAAAAGTAATACATACGTACTTTAATGTTATTAAATGCTATTTAATTTGATTTAGGTTTAAATTGATTAAAAGGTTTCTACGATTCTCATGCATTTCTATCAAAAATAAGCATGTTATAAAAATTTTTGTACATGCCATTTTGGTCCATATCCACTTTTTATATTTATTTCTTTTAATATTTTTTCGTATTTGTATTATATGGACCTCAAAAAGGGTCGGTGTGGATGGAGAGTAATTTACATAATTTACGAAAGAACGTAAAATAGTGAATAAAAAATATAGGTCGATAAAAAATGGAGACATACAACAAAAATATCAAAAAAAATTCCTGTACAACAGAGTCAAATCGATTTCCCCTTCCAATATATCGAAAACTAGACGAGATAGGAAGACGACAAAATTTGCTATTCGATGACAATATATTGCAATTTGATCTACCCGATGAGACAGAAGATTTAAAATTTTTCAAAATGCACATATTTGAATGAAATATTTTGTAGTTTGTAGGTCTTGACATCACAAATCGAATGCAATTCGCGAATCATTATACTTCCGAAAGTAAAACCCACAATTCCCAAAATAATTTTGAAAACCCGCAAAAATTTGATTTTTTGGATTTTCCTCTATATCTACTATACTAACAGCCCGGTTTCAGATTACCTTTGGAGTTTAACTTACAACACCTTACCACATATAAATATGCTTAATGTGTTAACATCTTATCTTTGCGATTGGAGAAAATGGTGCTTACTACAGTGAATATTTTTGTCCCGTTCTTGCTTTGAGTGCATTCTCTGGAAAGTTTACTTTAAGATGATAGTAAATATGTTACAATACGACATATACTTTTTTCCCAAAAAAATTACAAAAAAGTGGCCATAACTTTTGTCCTATTGGGTATATCGAACCAAATTATTATTCGATATTTACAAAAGGCACAGGGTTGGGGAAAACATTAACAATTCAAATTTCAAATGAAGATAAGCGTAAGAAGGGGGGTAGCTGAGGTGGTCCAACACCACCTCAGAAGTTTATATTGTCCTGTAATTAGATATGTCAATTCTTAACATAAACTTATTCTGGATTTTTTGTGGAAAAATAAGATGGAAACTAGTAAGAAAGTTCGGTCGGGTAAACCAACTTAAGATTCCCCTCACCTTTAGTCCCAAAAAAATGATCGGAAGTTTATTTATTTGTATGTTTTAATTAAGTAATTATCAATTTAAAAACTACAAAGTATGTATTGGTATTAAAGTTATAAGCTGTTAACATGTGGTGCAAAATGCTCCATTTGTGTGGTAGGTACCAAAATAGGCGTGACAATATTACAGTCTGACGGACATTGCTTAAATGACTTAAAATGGCCCAAAACGCAAATCTTCGTCAAATGTTATAGGGGTCTCTTGGGTCACTCCACCGATGTTTTACACTTTTGCTCCGCAGCATCTATTATATATCCTTGTTCACAATAGTGAGGTTATAATAACAGGATTATGTTGAAATTCTTATTTCTACCAAAGGTGCTATAATTTCTACATTTATCAGTAGATTTCCTTCAAATAGATATTGTTTTCTTGGCTAGGATGAAGCTAGCTATCCAAAATTGGAAGAAACCATTTTTTTTGCTATTTTTATGGTTTTTTCGTGTTAGCAAAAAACGTTTTTTTTTTTAAAATCATTTTTTTCAAATTATTTAAAGAAAGTTACTAAACTTTTGTTTCCACATAGAACGAACGAACTTTTTAGTTTCAAAAATCCCTGAAGAAGATAACCTATGTCACTCGAAATATCGGGAACGAAATAAATTAATTAGAAAAATTACAAAATTTCAAGTATTTTATGCACTTGTAGTAAAGTTATAAGCAGTTTAATTTTGATGCAAAATGGTCCATTTGTGTGGAAGGTATCAAAAGGGGCGTGGCAACTTCGCCCATTTTTTTGAGGTGATAGCTACTAATAAAATAATACAATGTGAGGAATTTCAGAAGATACTTATAAGTACACTCAGAAAAATGTTTACTAAAATTGAGTAAAAACGTAGTAAATTTAAGGAAAATTGAACTTCACATAGCTCCAAAGAAATATTTCATAAAACCAAGTATACATATTTCTTCAAAACAAAGACATTTTATTTACTCATATTTAAGAAACATTTACTCTGTACAACAAAATAATACTCAGTTGTAGTAAATTGTATAATCAAATACAAGAACATGTTCGTAAATTTGAGGAAACCTATCTCATCAAAAATATTATAATTATACTTAAAATGAGGAACATTTTACTTAACATTTCTCTAAAGAACTACATCCTTCCAACAGAGTAAATTTTCCATTAATATAAATATATTGTAATGGGAATTGTAATGGGAAATAGTTAAATATTCATTGTTCGTATCACAACTTTACTTATTTCCAATAACATTTGTACTTCTTATAAGGATATTTTCAACCAAATTCATAAGATTGACTAAGACTTGTTGTTAAATCAAGGAAATTCTCACTCCGACTAAATAAATCACGTAGTCAATGTTGCTATATGAACCTCTTTTTTTAAATGCTAAATAAAAATGTACTCTAATCGAGTTAATATATTCCTTCGAATCAGTACATTTCGTAGTTAAAGAAAAAAATTACTACGAACATTTACTTCATGGAAGTAAATCTATTATTTGTTTTAACTGACAATTGATTTCTATTAAAAAATAAAAAAATACGACTACGTACAATCACTTTAGAAATTTAATTTTATTTTTTTGATATTTTTTAAAATTACGTTTAATATTCAATTAGGCTAAATGTTAATTTTATAATATTAAATATTAAAACTACATACAAATATTTTATATACACAATATATGTATATCTTTTTTATTAAAATAAAATACTTAATAACTATTTTGCCTAATTTATATACATACATTTATTAGAGGAGACTTTATAGTGCAACACAATTCGCCAAAATGTTGTATGAATTAAAAGATGTACTCTAGGGATATACCCTACGTTGCAATATACTGACAATATATCCTTTAATGATCAATTGTAATGCTACCATATTCTGTCATTTATATATATAACTTTTAGCACATTGAGAAAAATAGGGGAGGGTCAAAACAGCGAATGTAGCTTTGTACCGCATGCTAATAACCTCGCCCGCCACTCGCTCAATGCCCGAATACAAAATTCCGACTTACAGCAAAATTGAATCATTTTAAGGATGAACATATATTACACCAAGCTCATACTTAACAATTTTACAACATATGGCGAATTGTACACTTTTTTGAATAATTAAAATATGGAAGCAGCTTTTAATTGCTTCGTAACTTATGATTATATATGTTGTTTCCAAAAGTACATACACAATTTATTCTTTCTCCTGAAATTTTGAACCGTTTTCACTATTATTATTTTTCGATCAAGTCCGAATGAAATGCTTCAAACTGGATGCGAAAATATTTAAAGAGGACATATTCAACACTAATAGTTTAAAATTAATGTTTCAGAATAAAACATTATTCATATGCAAATATGTGTTCAGTTTTAGCACTTCCTTCGAACTTGACTGACAACTTTCATCGATTTATGCAATATTTTAGG
The DNA here is from genome assembly GCA_963930755.1 of Eudasyphora cyanicolor. Classification (NCBI taxonomy): domain Eukaryota; kingdom Metazoa; phylum Arthropoda; class Insecta; order Diptera; family Muscidae; genus Eudasyphora; species Eudasyphora cyanicolor. Next base: position 314,636,753 of record OZ005734.1, read on the forward strand.
AGAACGGAACAATTTTCTAGATATACTTGGAAAGAAATTCCTGGCGGTGTGACGCGTACGCATACAATTTTGCATACTTGCTTTTTAATTGATATACGATTCCAAAATACTTATATTTATCTCTCCTGTTGCCGCATCTGGCGAAATTCCTGATCTATGCTCTTCTGTATGTTCTTATTATTGCTACCGGGTGTTATTCTCTGGAATATTGTTAAATAATTGTATTTGTTTATATTTATAAAATATTTATATTACCTGTTCCAACTGCCACTCTTATATCCTGTCTAGATGAACCTCTTCCATGTACCAAAGGATGTTCGGTTATAGAATCGTCAATATGAAGTGTTAGTGATATAAACTGTAATTGCAGTAGTCATCTCGAAATAATCCTGCTGAAAAGCTAATACTGCCTGAATACAAATTTAGATAAAGGCATCATTCAGACCAACAATTTGTACATATGTATGTCCTAAACATGAAAATTCGTCGTTCTCGAATTATTAAGTTGGTCTAACATTAACATCTTTGGTCTGAATGAAAAGCGTGATGTCTTAAGCAATATTTTGCTTCAGACAATATTATCGTTTGGCAACATTTTACAAGCCACACCATCTATGTAGGTATTTTGATACTAACCTTTATAAACACTAAACAGTTGACCAGATAAAAGATATCAGCGAAACTAGCTCATTTACTGTCATCATTGGACATCTAACATTTGCTTTCTCCTTTGATTTTTTTTTATGTGTTCTGAACGAATATTTTGAATTTATTTTTTCACTGAATACACAATTTCAAATGACAGAAGAAAAAAATGTTTTCAAAATGCTTCATGTATGTACTCGTATATACATGTATATTAGAGAGGCTTCAAAAACTTTTTGATGTTCAATGCTTATATAAAAATTGCGTATGTTTTACATATATTCCCAGATATTTACTTCCTTCGATTATCAATTCCGATTGATTCGCATTCAGAATTACCTCTAAACATAATTGTTTTCTATAATATTTTTTTGGGGAAAACATACCAAATTTTTATATAAGTATAAGCATTAACATTAATCTCTTTTTTTCTCCAAACAAATTAAACCACACTAATGTATTTACCAACATAGGTGATCTATTTCAATATTATAATTATTTTTATTATAGATTTATTTATTCTTACGTGTTCTATTTCAATATTATAATTATTTTTATTATAGATTTATTCAAATGAAGGAAAAAAGTCAATATATTTAATTACATGTTGTAATACATTTGAATAAATCGTAGTAAAAAATCATTCAAAATTTTAAGAAATATTTTCCTTAGAATGAATACAAAATTCCTTACTGGCATTATGTGATAACCACATAAACAATTATAAAATTTACTTATTAATATGAAAAATTTAGTCAAATCATTTTCACCAAATTTTTATTCCATTTATGTTTGATTTTCCTTAACTGTAAGATGGGTATACTCAATAGAAGTTCATATATACTCAATTATAAGAATATATGTAATCAAATAAATACTTTTAAGTAAATTATCATACTTACGTCAAATATATGTAATATTTCCTACGTTTTTAGAATGAGTAATATTTACTTAATTGTACTAAATTTTCCTTCTTTTGAGTAATTTTTTACTCAATTTGAGTAATCTGTTTGTAGTTAATATAACTACGCATTTTACTCAAACTTACGAATAGTATTTTTCTGAGTGTAGTATAGATGTTATTAAAGAATCAATATTTCACTAAATGTTAACCCTTTGTGTGGGAGGTACCAGAAGGAATAGACCAATATTGCCCATCTTCGAACTTAGCCGGAGATAGAAAAAATATTACCGTATACCAAATTTTAAGGCAATCGGGTACTCATTTCGACAGTTATCGTGCGCACCAGCCAGCAGACAAACAAACAGACGGACGGACGGACATTTCTCATTCGACTTAAAATGACCCAAAACGAATATCCGCCAAACATACTTAGGGTCTTAAATCATTCCTTCGATGTGTTACACTTTAGGCCCGTAGCAAATGATATATACCCTCGTAACGTGAGGTTATAAAAATTGCATCTATTGACTTTAAAATAGAAACCAGTAAGGAAAGGCTAAAGTCGGGCGGGGCCAACTATATAATACCCTACACCACTCTCGTAATATTGAATAACTCTGATATATAAATTTTATAATTCATGTATAAATTGTTTACATAAATTTACTTTTGGGACATTTTATACTTAAATAATACCCTGTACCACAGTGTGGTGTAGGGTATAAAAACGATTGGATCTAAAGAGCCAAATCGGATGAAACATATATATGGGAGCTATAGCTAAATATTTCCGTAATGTTGGTTCATGGATCAAGAAACTCTACCATTCTAAATTTCAAAACGATTGGATGTAAAATATAGCTTCTATAGAACTAAAGGGCCAAATCGGACGAAACATATATATGGGAGCTATAGCTAAATCTTAACCGATTTTCTTCAAATTCGGTAGTGTTGATTCATGGATCAATAAACTTTACCATTCTAAATTTCAAAACAAATGGATGTAAAATACAGCTTCTCTAGAACTAAAGGGCCAAATCGGACGAAACATATATATGGGAGCTATAGCTTAATCTCAACCGATTTTCTTCAAATTCTGTAGTGATGGTCCATGGATCAAGAAACTCTACCATTCTAAAATTCAAAATGATTGGATGTAAAATACAGCTTCTTCAGGACTAAAGAGCAAAATCGGACGAAACATATATATGGGAGCTATAGCTAAATCTTAACCGATTTTCTTCATATTCGGCAATCTTGGTTCATGGATCAAGAAACTCTACCATTCTAAATTTCAAAACGATTGGATGTAAAATACAGCATCTATAGGACTAAAGAGCAAAATCGGACGAAACATATATATGGGAGCTATAGCTTAATCTCAACCGATTTTCTTCAAATTCGGTAGTGTTGGTTCATGGATCAAGAAACTCTACCGTTCTAAATTTCAGAATGATTGGATGTAAAATACAGCTTCTACAGGACTAAAGGGTCAAATCGGACCAAACATATATATGGGACCTATAGCTAAATCTTAACCGATTTTCTTCAAATTCGGTAGTGTTGGTTCATGAATCAATAAACTCTACCATTCTAAATTTCAAAACGATTGGATGTAAAATACAGCTTCTATAGAACTAAAGGGCCAAATCGGACGAAACATATATATGGGAGCTATAGCTAAATCTTAACCGATTTTCTTCAAATTCGGCAATGTTGGTTCATGGATCAAGAAACTCTACCATTCTAAATTTCAAAACGATTGGATGTAAAATACAGCTTTTATAGGACTAAATGGCCAAATCGGACGAAACATATATATGGGAGCTATAGCTAAATCTTAACCGATTTTCTTCAAATTCGGTAGTGTTGGTTCATGGATCAAGAAACTCTACCATTCTAAATTTCAAAACGATTGGATGTAAAATACAGCTTCTATAGAACTAAAGGGCCAAATCGGACGAAACATATATATGGGAGCTATAGCTAAATCTTAACCGATTTTCTTCAAATTCGGCAATGTTGGTTCATGGATCAAGAAACTCTACCATTCTAAATTTCAAAACGATTGGATGTAAAATACAGCTTTTATAGGACTAAATGGCCAAATCGGACGAAACATATATATGGGAGCTATAGCTAAATCTTAACCGATTTTCTTCAAATTCGGTAGTGTTGGTTCATGGATCAAGAAACTCTACCATTCTAAATTTCAAAACGATCGGATGTAAAATACAGCTTCTATAGGACTAAAGGGCCAAATCGGACGAAACATATATATGGGAGCTATAGCTAAATCTTAACCGATTTTCTTCAAATTCGGCAATGTTGGTTCATGGATCAAGAAACTCTACCATTCTAAATTTCAAATCGATTGGATGTAAAATACAGCTTCTATAGGACTAAAGGGCCAAATCGGACGAAAGATATATATGGGAGCTATATCTAAATCTGAACCGATTTCAGCCAAATTCAATAGCGATCTTAACAGCTGCGAAATACTCTAAACTGCAAAATTTCAGAACGATCGGAGTGAAATTGCGACCTGTAGTCGACGCACAACTTTACATGGACAGACGGACGGACGGACATCGTTAAATCGACTCAGCTAGTGATTCTGAGTCGATCGGTATACTTTAAGGTGGGTCTATCTGTGTTATTTTCAGGTGTTGCAAACATCTGCCATGAAACAAACTTATTATACCCTGTACCACAGAGTGGTGTAGGGTATAAAAATGCCCCCAAAGACATAAAATATCTGTCAGTAAAATATTGAAAAATACGTATACGTAATACGTAACACGTATACGTATAAAACATAACATTATAAAACAGAACAGAACATTTTTGCGATTTTTAAGGCACTGGATGCCCTTTTTTCGGGTAGGTTTGTTCCGTATTACTTTCTCCTATTCAATATCTACAACTTTGCTTCAGACACAAAACAGATATTCCGTACGGAGAAAAAATATAGAAAAAGTGCAAATTATTAATTGAGCAAACTTGACTAAACGAATGATGCAGAAGTACCATCTTTTTGGGGGATTCTTTCACGTCCAATTCTCAGAATTGAGTCCTAAATCAATGAACTTAAAAATTCTGTACTGTGTTATTTTAGATTGTAACGTGATTATAACAGGCCCTCTTCCAATTTTATGACGATTAAGAATATATGTTCAAATATGGGATACCAGATCAATTTTTCGAGGTGTTATAAAACGGAATGATAAAATGAGTATGTAAGATAAAATAGTATCGTTTCCGGTATTTTAATAAAATTCCCTTATAAACCCCAAAAAGGGCGTTTTAAGGCACAACCTACTGTATTATCTTAAAAAATACTCCTACATAAATTCCGTTTGCAATTATGTAGTTGATCTTATTAAGGAGCTTTCTAGTATTATCCACAATGAGATCATATTGTAAAGATGACAAAATGCTACCTAAAGAGTTATAGAAAATGCAGCATGTAAACAGGTGGAACAACAACCCACTCCGGAGCACACACAAACACCAATGACTACACTAAATGTTAACATATGCACGTCCATATATACATACATCTATTATTGTGCCGCCGTTGCCGTAAGGAAATTGCGGAAACCGGATATGGGAACGGATGCTTTTACAAACATATCAGAGCACAAAAATCAAATTGGTTGCCATTTGAAAATGGGTAAAATGACAACCGGAGAGAAGTTCACATCACAACACAAAACGCACTGAACTCATTTCACTCACTCGCCCGTCATTCGCTCACTCAGCCATAATATTCCTGTTCCTTCTGCCGGTGCTCCCACCCATCCATCCATCATAAGTGAGATGAGTGCCGCACACAAAAGGCCCACTGGAAAATCCAGCCACAGACGTACGCACCAACATGTAAAGAGGGAATAATGAAAGGAAAATGGCAAAATGTGATTCACAAAAGCAAAACAAAACACATGCACCCGAAGAAGCGGCAGCAGGAGGAATGGGTGCAACACAAAACAAAATAAACAACCAAACCAACACAAAGTCAAATGGGTATAGTTTCAGGGAAAAGCAACAATTTGTAATGGGAACAGTTTTGAAGCGAAAAAATGCAAGAGCTTGAGAGAGCAACGATAGGAAACAAATCGAGAGTTTATCCAATAGAAAATCCGACACAAAGAGTAGAGTTTTTGAATTAAAGAAGCGAATGACGCAACCAGTGTTGCCAGCTTCCAAATAAAATTATCGTTTTTGGTGTTTTTTTTTTTTTGGAATACGACTGAGCGAATTTTTGACTTTTACATCACTATGCGCGATTTAAGGTATAGAGGTACACTTGCAATTGTTCGCTCATGAGGAAAGCTAGCAAATTGGTTCAGATTTAGTTCTCGATTTAGCAAATATGTACCATAGAAGTAGCATTGGTGTATTTCTATATCATATACCATAGGATGGAGGATGTACTCATTTTGTCACTCCATTTGTAACAGAGACACCATAGATTATATGTATGTTCAAGGTGGCGCAAAAGTTCTTTGGCTATACTTTTTTATGCCCGTAAAACTTTGGTCCTGCTCTTGGATTTGGTTATTTGATGTATATTTTTTCATGAAGTGGAGGAAGTGGTTTCGACTAAGTTGACACCACCATAATTGATGACATTTTATACCACTCTTGACGGATCTTCCGGCAACAGAATCTCGTATTTAAGGCGGATCCATCCTCTCGAAACCACTTGTTCTCCAGTCCCACTTCATCAATTGATAAAGGAGAAAGTAGTTGAGCAAGACTCCGTAGCTATCGCCGTTCAGACGCCTCCAGCGTAAACTTCACCAAATGATTCTTCTGGGGTATATGAGGATTATTGTTGCCCTAAAAGCGATAACTTTGCTTATTAACATATCCACTAAGATGGAAATGGGTCTCGTCGCTCATCATGATTTTCGATGAAATGTTATCTTCCTAGTGGTCGAAACAATTATTCCGTGATCTTGAGGGGCAGCGATCCATGTCTTGTTGACGTGTTTTTAATATTTGTTCACCTCGATATTAAATCAGAATTTACATTTGCCGCCATTTGCAAAAATTATAAAACTTTATGCTTCCAACTTTTATGGCACTGGATGTACTTTTTCGGGTAGTTTGTTCCACATTTTTTCTCCTATTCAATATCTACAACTTAGCTTCAGACACAAAATAGATATTCCGTACGGTATACCAAGAAAAAATATAGAAAAAGTGCTAAAAATCCACCTTGAGCAAAAAAAATCGTATGACCATTAAATTATTAATCGATCCAACTTGACTAAACGAGTGATGCAGAAGTTCTTATTTTGGGGCTACTTTCACGTCCAATTCTGAGAATTGAGTCAAATTGAGCCCATGCTAACGCATTACTGAAATACAGGGTGGAGCGCGGGAATTTTCTGTTTTGCACTACAGACTGTGGTCGAAGAGAGTGGAGAGTGTGCGTGGCTTATAGTGGCTGACGGGAGATTTGTATTCGTCTATTTAGTATAAGGAATCTTCCAAAAGGAACTTCCGAATTTTTACGGTTGATAGCGGTTTTGCACAATCACCATGGACGGATATAGCGTTCAATAACACGAGCAAATGATAACGCCGTTTTATCAAAATAGGTGTTATGTTCGGAAAAGAATCGCGTGCAAAATTGTCGAATTTGAGACGATCCAATCAAAATATGTTCAAGAGCCTCCAATGAATCCCGAAAAGGTCACTGTTTAGTGTGGATTTTGGGCTGGCGGCGTCATCGGTCAATATTTCTTTTAGAAAGACGTTGACCAGACAATCATCGTCAATGGCGAACACTATAGTCGATGAGTAGCAACTTTTTTTTTGGCCTGAATTTAATGATATGGATACCAACGACATATGATTTCAAGGAGCTACGTGCCACACAGCTCGTGCAACATTGAACATTCTGCATGAGAGATTTGAGAGCATGGTTATCTCACGTGGATGTGATGCAAACTGGTCACCAAGATCATGCGATTTTACACTTTTTCTTGTGGGGTTTTTTTAAGTCGCAGGTCAGGAATAAGCCACATTTCGGATGTGCGGCCACGCTGGACATTTTTTAATGTTATATTATAGGTATGTTTTCGTTACAAGCTAGCACTTTTAGTTTAGCACTTTGCAACGAAAACAACTGACTTCCACTAACTGGCACATAAGCAATAAGTGGCGGATTTTCACTATCTGGTAGCAATGGTGTCATGAGTTGCGAAGAAAGAACAGTGCGAAACAGACAAAAATTCGTGAAAAGTATTTATAAAACATATATTTACTATTCTATGTTCAATTGTTTACACTCTTTTGCAAATATTAAAATAATTTCCCATTTTTGTTCTTCTTCTTCCCGTTAATTCACAATAATTTATAAAATCTCTCCAAAAATGGGATGCCATATTGCTAAATATAGGGTGCCCAATCTGGCAACATCATACTCGATTAAGACATGAACACAAGCACCAAACTTCATCGGGAACTAATAGTGCTTAAAAGTGCTTAGCTCCCCATACAAATTAAGCACTTATGGTGTAACGAAAACACGCCTATTATATATACATATACAGTAGGGCGGGTCGATTTAAAAATCGCCCATTGCTCAGGGAAAATCGTATTCTAGGGATCAAAATAAGAAACTTTGCCGAAGGAACCATACCTCTAAAACGAATTCTGATGTCCCGGAAAAAATCCCACTTTGACCCATTTAGAGTGCTCCAATCGAGTCCAAATGTATGACCGACCCCCACTCAGTGAAGTGCTCGGTGAAAATCGTATTCTAGGGATCAAAATAAGAAACTTTGCCGAAGGAACCATACCTCTAAAACGAATTCTGATGTCCCAGAAAAAACCCCACTTTGACACATTTAGAGTGCTCCAATCGAGTCAAAATGTATGGAACCAGGGGGTGTGTCACTGGCATGGGTGGGTCGGGTCTCCAAAGTTAGTGGGGGTCGGTCATAAATTTGGACTCGATTGGGTCAAAGTGGGATTTTTCAAAATTTGCCCCTACCCAAAAGTTCGACACAAATTCCGGGACATCAGAATTCGTTTTAGAGGTATGGTTCCTTCGGAAAAGTTTCTGATTTTGATCCCTAGAATACGATTTTCACTGAGCAATGGCGACTTTTTTGCCTCCCCACAAATCGACCCGGCCTAATATATAGGGTGTTTTTTAGACGTGTGGTTTTCAATCTGCCAATACTTTTTTCGGAGTTGGTCTTTTTGACAGCTGTCACTTGATTTATGCTAAGTTTGGTTTGCCATTTCATAATGAATAAACTTACTCCGGAACAACGTTTACAAATCGTGCAAATTTATTACCAAAATAATGGTTTCCCGATCCCGATTTTCACAAGAACATTTTGTTCAGCGATGAAGCACACTTTTGGATGAATGAATACGTTAATAAACAAAATTGTCGCATTTGGAGTAATGACAATCCACAATCCATTGTACAGACGCCGTTACATCCACAAAAAGTCACAGTTTGATGTGGGCAAAGAGAATCATTGGTCCATTTTACCATAGTCCACGACCATAATGTTACAGTTAATGGGGAACGCTATAGAGCAACGATTAATGACTTTTTCGTGCCTGAATTGGTGGATGTTGATGTGGACGACTTTTGGTTTCAACAAGACGGCGCTACATGTCATACAGCCAGCGAAACAATCAATTTATTGAAGGAAACTTTTGGTGAGCGCATTTTCTCACGTCGTGGGGAAATTTGTGAATTCGCTTATCGCTACCCAGATAAGCCCGACACGATTCACGCTTTGGAAGAGAATATTCGGCGCGCAATTGCTTACATACAGCCCCAAATGCTTCAAAAACTTGTCGAAAATTGGGCCTCTCGACCCTACATCCTACAGGTGGCTCTGACCAAGTTGGCTAGATGGGCCAGAAGCAGCGGTTTGGGCGTTAACCCAAACAAGACAGAATTGGTTATCTTTACTAGGATGAATAAGGTTCCACATGTGGACCCTCCTCTTTGGATAAATGGAACACATCTAGTTTTTTCTGAATGCGAAAAACGTCTAGGAATAATTCTAGATTGGAATCTGTTATTCAGACTTAACGTACTGGAACGTGTAAGGAAGGCCAACGTCGCCATCAATTCTCTGGAAGCCACATCTCTAAATTCACAAACAGACCTCTACTGCCGCAGATCTCTTAACGAGTTTGCTGAGCGGTTTAACATACACCTCAGAAATCGGCATCTGTAGAGTACCTAGACAAATCTGGCCAAAATATATATATAACCTTAGAAGGTCAAAATATCTCTTCGCACTAGAGGAAAATATTGTCTACATTAGTGTCAGTTCTGACGGGACCCTGCCTGATCGACGAAAAGGTTGGAAGATTGGGTAATGACGTAACATGACTTCTGCAGAAATTGTGGAGATGAGGGAGAAGTGGAGAGCATTGATAACATGCTATGCGACTGTCCCGCTTTGAGTATAGGACGTCTTGTCATACTGGGGTCGGCCTTTCTAGGTAGTCTAACAGATCTTTCCAGTACCGATAATCGTACTATCGAAAAATTTTTTTTAATTTCTGGAACCATGTCTTGTTTATGTAAACGGATAACACAGTACAACACAAAAAAAAATAACAGGGTTCTGTCAATGGATTATGGTAGAGGAGACCAAAAAAATATATACGTGTATCGGCGTTTAGAAGGATCACATCGGAATTTTATTTTAGGGGGGGTTAAAGTTTTACCCCCTTTGTTTGTTCGTGCAGAATATCGGTAGGGTATCTTCAGCAACTTTGTAGTAAATCTTACGGGCTATATTTTTGTGGAATATATTAACCCTCTAGCTTCCCCCCATAACGGTGATTTTTGCCTATATTTTGACAAATCGTAAAAAACTCCCCTAAAAATGGGTGGGGCGGGGTTGGACTTTCAAATGATAATAAACATTTGTTGTTATGACCGTGCGGTAATTTTTAATTAATTATGTTGTTTAAACTGGGCTATTTGGTCAGATATTTTTATGAAGTAAATAAAACTAATTTATTTCATGTTTCACTCAACGTTTCGTTGGCTTTATTCCAACTTCATCAGGAGTAATTGTTGTAAATCCTAGCGACCAATTATATATTTATTGTTTTTAATTTAATTTTGATAAAAGTATTGCAGAATTACTCACAATTAGTTTTAAATTTTTTCATCATTAAATATTATTAAAAAACTGGACATCACGACACAAAATTTATAATAATAATTAATAAATAAAAAGGTAAATATTGCAGCAAAACTTAATACTAATATCACAGGAACCGATCACTTTAAAGTATTGCAACTGAGTATTGCAGTTTAGTGTTGTCTTTATCTTCTTTGGTGTTTATTGATTTGTGTATTCGCTCTTGTATTCGAAGGCTCTCTAGAGTGTATCTCTTGTTCTCTATGTTCTCTCTATCAAGTATTTTTACGTTTTTAAAATCTGCCATATGACCACGCTCTTTTATACATAAACACCCAAACTAATAGATGGTCCGTCGTACTCTTTAAAAAGTGACAGTTACGAACGATTAAATTTTTGACATTTGTTTTGCTCTCTTCGAGTTATTTTGGCATTCTCTTGTTAACTCTCGAGATTTAATTTGCTGATTTAAAGGTGTGTTTTTTGCAATTTTATTTAAGAAATCAATTGTGTTTGCTCCAATTGTGATTGTAAAGTGAAATGTTTGAGGAAAAATGCCAAAAATATGTATAAAAAATAAAAACAAATTTGTGCTCTTTCTTCTCTTAACTACTAATGTCAAAAATTTAATCGTTCGTAACTCGAGAAATTTTGCTTAAGGGAGCGAAGGACCATCTAGTAGTTTGAGTGTTTATGCTTTTATATGCTGTGCTAAAGCTGTGCTTTCTTTGCTTTTGTTTATGTCGGCTTCGTGTTCGTTTAGTCTGACACTCAACATTCTCTTCGTGGTCCCCACATACACTCTATTGCACATTTCCCCTTCTCTCCCCTTACAGGTTATTTCATACACCACATTGTTTTCTTTTAGTTTCTCTGGTTTTGTTGTTGATCTGCTTGTAAATATTCTTTTTAGTGTTTCGTTAGACTTGTACGCAATTGATGTTGTGTTATCGTTAATTATGTTCTTCAATATTCTGCTGTCAGTTAACTTTGGGATGTATGGTACACTGTAAAAATTAGTTTTTTCCTGTTGTTTTGGTTCTTTTGTTTTAAGGCAGTTTTCTATCATATTGTTAATTAGGTATTTGGGGTAGTTGTTTTTTGTTAGTATTTCTGTTATTTTCCTTATGTTTTGGTCCTTAAATTTGTCGTCGCTTAAGTATAGAACTTTGTTTATAAGATTTGTTGCTGTGTTTATCTTCATATTTTTCGGTTGTGTTGAGTAATAATTTATCATTCGTCCTGATGCTGTGACTTTTGTGTACCAATTTGTTATTATATTGTTGTCTTCTCTGATTATTTTCATGTCAAGGTACGGTATCTCTTTATTTTCTTCAATTTCAACGGTAAATTGTAATTTAGTGTGGTATGAATTTAGTAATTTAAGGATTTTGTCCACATGTTGTTTGTTTATAATTGAAAATATATCGTCAACGTATTTTGTTAGTAGTTTTATTTCTATGTTATTTTGTTTTAATTCTCCAATTACGTCGTCTAGTAGTGTGTCCAATACGATGTCGGCAATTGTGGGCGATAGTGGGTTACCCATTGGCATACCATATGTCTGATGGTAAATTTGTTCGTCATATTTGAAATAATTGTTGTCTGTTAGACAAAATTGCAAAAGTTCCAGGAATTTCCCATTCAATTTGAATTTTCTGTGTTTTTTTCCTTATAAAAGTAGGGATCCTCGAAATGGATCACCCTATATAATGACAGGAATAATGAAGAAGAACAAAAGTACTCTTCTCTTGGTAGTTGTTAAATAACAACTTTTTCGTCAGAGCTGGGAGAACCTACATATGCGAGGAATAACAAATTAACACTTAACAGGCAATCTTGAATTTGGCCAGTTTTTTGGTGTTTGTGTTAAGTTTTGGGCTTTGGTGTTTTCTGACATATATAGTAAAACTTTATGGCCAACATTTTTGTAGAACAGTCCAACCCCGCCCCACCCATTTTTAGGGGAGTTTTATAAGATTTCTTAAAATATAGCCAAAAATCACCGTTATGGGGGGAAGCAAGAGGGTTAATATATTCCACAAAAATATAGGCCTTAAAATTTGCTACAAAGTTGCTGAAGATACCCTACACCTCAGATGAACAGAACACATAGTTTTATATACCGATATTCTGCACAAACAAGCAAAGGGGGGAAATTTTAACCCCCCCTAAAATAAAATTCAGATGTGATCTTTCAAAACGCCGATACACGTATATATTTTTTTGGTCTCCTCCACCAGAATCCACTGGCAGAACCCTGTTATTTTGAAAAAAGTTTGAAATTGTTGTACAGTGTAATCAAAGAACATATTTTGCAAATATGACAAATATAGGAAAATATAAATTACCAAATTACCTAAAAATGGTGTGTTTTTTTGAAAACCGAAAAAAGGTCAACTTTGAACGGTTATATCTTCTAAACTATAAACCTGACATTATTAAGGGTATCATAACGGGTTTTCCAACAAGAGGTGTTATTTTGAATCATCCGGTATTTCGGTAGCTGTCACTTTTGAAGCTTTTATTCTATGACATTTGACAAGTAGAAACTACGACATTACTAAAAATGGAACGATACACGATTCAACAGCGCATTGAAATTATTAAAATTCACTACAAAAATGGTCAAAATCTTGCAGTCACAGTTCGCAAAACTAAAGCATTTTTGGGTCGTCGTGAAGCACCTTGTCGGACCGCATTACAGAAATTGTTGGACAAATTCGAGCTGTTGGGACAAGTTAGTGATGTGAATAATAAAACCCGTGCACGCCGCTCAAGAACTACTGAGAATATTGCTGCTGTAGCCCAAATTATTGAAGAAAACCCAGGTTTGTCCATTCCTCGTCGTTCTTTGGAATTGGGCACTCCACAAACGTCATTACACCGTATCTTGCATAAAGACTTGGGTCTTAAGGCTTATAAAGTTCAGTTAAATCATGAACTCAAGCTGGCCGATCATCAACAACGTCGTGTCTTTGCTGATTGAGTCCTTGAAATGACTGAAAATGATCCGGAATTCCATCGAAAAATCATCTTGACTGATGAGGCCCATTTCCACCTCGGTGGCTCCGTCAACAAACAAAATTGTCGCATCTGGGGCTCGAAAAACCCAAGAGTTAGTGTTGAGAAGCCTGTCCATCCTCAACGTGTGACTGTTTGGTGCGGTTTGTGGTCCGGCGGGGTCATTGGACCTTACTTTTTCGAAAATGAGGTTGGATCAACAGTTACGGTGAATGGATTGGGCTGATTTCTTATGGTCGGAGTTGGATTGTATTGATCTGGACAACGTTTACTATCAACAAGACGGCGCTACGTGCCACACAAGCAACGAAATCATTGCTCTGTTACGGGAAAAGTTTCCGGACCGTGTTATCTCTCGAAGAGGTGATCACAATTGGCCACCGAGATCTTGTGATTTAACACCTTGTCACTTCTTCCCTTGGGGCCACGTGAAAGATAAGGTCTACGCCAACAGCCCAGCGTCGATTCAAGACCTCAAAGATAGAATTCGTGAGGCTATCGAGCAGCCACTTTGCGATTTGGTTATGGAAAATTTTATGAAAAGGATATGGTCCTGTAAGCCTGGTCGTGGTGGCCATTTGGCTGATGTTGTTTTTCATTATTAACGGCATACCTTCCTCTTTATTATGAAATAAACATCCGAGTATTTATCTAAAAAATGACATTTTTCTTTGAATACCAAAATAACACCTAAAAGCTTTTCTGCATAGTGTGGTAATTTTCCATTTGATGGAGCAAAATTTGCTTCTCATTAGACATGGCTGGTGTTATGTATTAACTTTGGTTAACAATTGTTTTTGGAAGATTTTGGAGAAGTGTGGTTTCACAAAGATTTCGTATCTCCCATACAATTGCAGCAGAACTGTTGATAACGAGTGTCACGGCTCAGAAATCATGATCCAGTATGTGTGCTGCCAATTTGTAATACATATTTATACACCGCCATGTATAAAATACTTGTTTCTATAATAATATAGAAACAAAATGGTCTTGAAGACGGGAGAGTATCCTAGTTAGAATCATAAAGATTTGCAGACCGAATAAAAGCAAGCAAGCAAGCAACATATTTATTTTAATCATTTACGCTGAATTTATTTTAACCATATTGCTAAAAATTACTGATGGCAACTCTTAACGTAACGTATACAATTCGTTGCAATTACCATCAATTGAATACCACAAGTTGCTGCTACATAGCAGAGCAGCTGCTGGAGAAACAAAACTCACCACACTATTGCGCGCACAGCCAAACACACCCATGCAGCACAGCACTCAACTCCAGAGGAATGGCGAGAATGAAAGACCAGCCAGTCTTTGCGAGTACGTTGAAGGAATAAAACCTTTTAACGGTCGGTCGGTATTCCGCTTTTTTCTTGTCGTTACGCACACACGAATGCACAGCACAGTGTTCTCGCTGGTTCGTTCTGTTACGCACAACAATTGTTTTTCACTTTCCTTACCGTTCCCCCCACAAAGTAACCAAAACCAGAGAAAAAATCAAGTGCTTTTCGTGGTTTAGTTAAGCCCAAGAAACAAGTGAGGCAAATTCACCACTGACTGTGTTGTGTGAAGCAGCCATTCAGTCAGTCAATTGTGTGGGATAGACGCACGGGTTCTAGAGTTTCCGTTTCAGTTGCACGGTGACTTGCACTAACAACGGGTGTGTCGGTCTCTCTTAAAAACGAAAGAACAAAGAAAAAACGCCGAAAATAAAAACAAACGAAACGAACGGTCGACAAATAACGGTAACACACCGAGGAATAATATTACAAACCAGAAAAAAATAAATCACAAAGAAGTTTCAAACAGATTTGCGCGTGTGAATGTGTGATTAAATAAGAAAATAACAACAAACCAGTAAGAAAAAAAGGAAATTCGAAAAAATAATAACAACAAGCGAAAAAAGTGAAGTGAAATATTAAACGAAATGAATTGTGTGTTCTAAAGAAAAAAAGTGCACAAATAAAGTGTATTTTAAATTTGAAAAGGAAATTTTCTAAAAGGAATATAATTTTACCCCCAATCAATGCAATTGAAGAAGCTGCAACAGCAACAACAATATACAATTTGGTTGATTTAAGGAAAATCAATAATATTTCCAAAGAGTTTAGAAAGGTAATTGAAAATTGTATAATCATAAAAAACATGAATTTGGAATAAGTGAACCATTGTAAAGAACATTGGCTAAGTTTTTGTAAATAAATCTCTCTTTGAATTTGGAATTTAAATCAATCAAATGGGGGAAACAAGTAAAAAGAGAAATTAAATTTGAAGTAATGGAGTGCCTTTGGTGTCAGTGTTTTTGTTTTGGTTCCTGTTCCTGTAATTTTGTGCGAAGTGCGGATTCAATTGTGTAATGAAGGCAAAGAATAAAAAATTTGTGTTTTGCTTGTTATGGGGGGTTTTTTGCTTGTTGTTTTTTCAAGCTCACTCACTCTCCTGGTTCTCTCTCTCTCCATACAACACAACCCAAACAGGGTGGATTACAACAATCAACGCATAGCGCGCCTTACCCACCAAAAAGGGAATGAAACTCAACCGACAAAACAACATGAAAAGTATTGAAAACATCCGAAAACGACAACAGCAATAGACAAGGAAGTATTTATTTGTGCAGCCAAATTTCTTATCCGCAAAAACAAAAAACACTCTCACAAAAGGACATTGAAAAATAACGCAAAACACGTAAAGCCCACCAAACAAAAACATTTAAAAACAAAAAAAAGCGGTGAGCTGTGGAGAGCCCTTTTTGGGAAAACAATTGAAACCCATTTTTCCTGAGTGAATAAAGTCCTTTAAATTCTTGACACGAAATCTCTCCGAATGATTAAGAAGGTTTACATTTTTGTTGTTTGTCTTTCGCATAATAAGATTTGATATCGCCTGGAATTTTGGCTCTGATAGGCATTGTCAGGGAAGATTCATTGTAATGAAAGCTATCTATCAATTTTATCGCTTAGAAAGAATGAATGATGCAAGTGTGTTTTGTGTTGAACAATTTATATTGAAAGTTAAATTAAAATTAGCTCTGCGCCCCCTGCTCATCAGTGCTGAACTTTGTTATGCAAATTTGACATCTGTCAACATAGTTATTTGCAGGATTCTTAGCAGGTCACAAAATATACATTACAAAAGTGAAAATGCTATTCATTTGTCCTCGCATATTACACTAAATATTGTTTGAATATTGAGTGAAAATATTGTCTTTTTGGATGGAGATGTGAAGTCAGACGTTTAGGGTACACTTTCAACATACAAGGTGGCGCAAAAGTAATCCTCCTATCAGAAAATGCTATAAATTTTGCGATTGGCCCCTAATGTCAGTTCTGTTTTGACATTTGTGTAGTAAACACATGCGAAATACACGTTAATAAACAATGTTACGCTACACTGCTCCAGAACGCGGAATATTGCTGACTATTTAATTGACCAATAATCGGTCGGTGACTTTGGCACAACGTGAATTTCGTCGCAGATTTCCTGGCCGTCCAACGCCTACTGGTGAAACACTGCGACGTTTAGCCGCTCGCCT
Organism: Eudasyphora cyanicolor; assembly: GCA_963930755.1. Taxonomy (NCBI): domain Eukaryota; kingdom Metazoa; phylum Arthropoda; class Insecta; order Diptera; family Muscidae; genus Eudasyphora; species Eudasyphora cyanicolor. The sequence continues at coordinate 314,654,010 of OZ005734.1, forward strand.
CGAAGAGACTGGCACAACACGAGATGCTGCCAGGCGTGGCAGACCCCTGAGTAGCCGTTCTGCAGAGAATATTGCTGCTGTAGCCGAGGATGTCATGGAAGCGCCGTCGACATCGACCAGACGACGTGCCACGCAAATGGGTATCAGTCGACGGTCTCTACAGCGAATTTTGGTACAAGATTTGAAGATGTTTCCGTACAAAGTCCAGACGGTGCATCAGCTGTTAGCTGCTGACCGCCAATCGCGTCTAACATACGCTCAAGCCTCCTTAATCACCACCAAGAGGAAGATGATTTTTCATCAAAAATAATCATGAGTGATGAGGCCCATTTCCATCTTAGCGGGTACGTAAATAAGCAAAATTTACGCTTCTGGGGCACTGAAAATCCACGTGTAACCCACGAAGAGCCATTACACCCGCTCAAAGTCACTGTACGGTGTGCTGTTTTCGCTGGAGGAGTCATCGGACCTTTTTTCTTCGAAGACGCCGCGGGCCAAACGGTTACTGTGAATGGTGAGCGCTACAGAGCAATGATCAACGAGTTCTTTTTGCCGCAACTTGATGAATTGGGATTGGAAAACATGTGGTTCCAACAGGACGGTGCAACGGCAGACACTGCACTTGTCACAACCGATATGCCGAAGGATGCATTTCCCGGGCGCCTAATCTCCCGTTTTGGCGATATGCACTGGCCAGCAAGATCGCCTGATTTGACCGCTCCAGACTTCTTTTTGTGGGGCTTTTTGAAGTCGCGGGTTTATGTCAACAAGCCTCAGACTCTTGCAGCTCTTAAAGACAATATCCGTCAAGAATGTGAGGACCTATCGCCGGAAGTTTTGGCCAAAGTGATGGAAAATGCCATAAAAAGGGCTCAATCAACTGTGGCGGCGGCCATTTACATGGCATCATATTCTCGACTTGATGTAAAAATATTAAAAGACCAAATAAAAATAATCCACAAGAAGAATCAAAGTTTTTCATTTTTTTTAAATTACAGCCAAAAAACATCGAAAGGTTACTTGTGCGGCACCTGTTATAATATTTGACACACAAATATTTTATGTCTGGTCGGATGTTGTTCTAAACAAAACTATGTTTCCATTACAATATTTTTATATTTGGAACTATCATTTCCGAAACAAAGATTAATTTGTATTTAAGTATAAGTTTATCGGTACCTTAAATTAAATACAACATTTCAGTTTTTCAGAAATTCAGAGTTAATTTTTTTTAGAAATTTCACATTTGTAAAATTCAATTAAAATTTAAATTTCGGTAACAATATATTACAACAACAACAATGTAGCAGTAATTAATATAGAGGAGAAAAAATAAGTTTCGAAGGAGTATGTTCGACATATTTTTCAGATGAGATTCTCTCCGAAATTTTAAAACTTGTAGACTCGAACAATATTGATCTAATAACAATATTTAAGCGAGACGTGCTTTTGGAAGACTGAGGAATATATGGCATACGCATATTTAATACCTGCGTAAAATCGGCCCTACTGTTTGTGCATAAGTGTCTACACAATATATGCAATATATTTTGGCCAAATCACATCAGTAACAACGAATTTTGGAAAGTCACCAACTCGGAACCTATATACAGCCAAATATTAAGGAGAAAGTGGCAATACATTAGATATGTGCTAAGAAAGCCTACAGAATATATTGCCAGAATTGCCTTGAATGGGATCCTCAAGGTAGCAGACGCCCTGGACGCCCAAAAATGACGTGGAGACAAACTCTGAAGAAAGAAATATAAACTATTGGAAAAACGTGGGACGAAGTTAAAAGAATTGCTCAAGATAGAATTTGTTTCAAATACTTTCTTCAAGCCCTATGTTCCTACGCGGAATAAATAAAGGAAATAAAAAAAAACAATATTGTTTAATCGCATTTATGACACAGGGAAACATCTGCAGGATTAGTTAAAATCCACATTTAAAATCATGCCTAAGAAGAGCTACCCAAAATCATGCGATTACAGACTTATTAATGCATTAAAAAGATTTCTCAGTATAATTCACACAAGGATTTACTCCAAATGTCAAATATATATGGGTACATCACAGTTTGGGTTTGAGAAGAAATAGGTACTAGCGAAACAGCTTTTTCTCTGCAGTGACTCATTCAAAAATGCAGAGATGTTCAAAAGGATGTTTTGTTATGCTTCGTGGACTATAACTCAGCATTTGACACAGTACAGCACGAGAAATTAATGGATATTCTTATGTCCATTGATATAGACAGTAAAGAAATCCTTGTTATTCAATATATACTCCGAGAAAATTTATCAAGAGTCCATCAACAACATTCCGAAAGATATCTGCATAGGTGGCATATATATAAATAATATAAAATATGGCGACGATACTACAGTACTGGCAGATAGTATATCAGGTCTTCACGAATTAATGTACAGGCAGGTCACATGCAGCAAAGCATATGCCTTGAACATTAATACACGAAAAACGAAGTATATGATCGTGACCAGAAAAAAATAATCACAATACTGCTTCATTGAAAATACACAATTTTTCAATTGAAAGCGACCAAAACTTTTAATATCTTGGGATAATGTTAAACGATCAATGGAATAACTCAAAGGTAATACGCGGGCGCATCGAAATCGCAAGAGACGCTTTGTTCAGATATAAAAAAGTTTTTACCAGCCACGACATAAACTTTGAAACGAAACTAATGGTGATTTCGTTTGTACAAAAAAATTAAAAATGTGTCCAAATTTTACACTGAAACCGCATTTTTAAGTTCGTTTATAAAAATGGTGCAGCCGTATCAATGGGTTTGTAAAATTATTACATTCCGCAAATGCGAAAATATCGAATTTCCACACAGCCCAGTCCACGGTGTAGAATGTTTTACCGCCAAACGGCAGATTTCAGAACCAAACCTAAACTTAATGCACTACCAAATGGCTGCGCAATAATGTAGGTATGGGTTTTACGCACCGCACGATTTTTTTCGATTGTGCGCATGCAAAATGCAAAATTTTTAAAATGCCGCAACATGATGTGGTGACATTCACCATAAGGTATATCAAAACCTATGTATGTGTCAACTTTACTATACGTAATGGAAGTATGGTCAATAAAAGCAGCACATGTGAAAAAGTTGGAATCTTTCGAAATATGGACCTACCGCAGAATATTAAAAATTCCGTGGACATCCTTCATCACAAACAGCGAGGTGCTGCGCAGAATGCATCGAAGCAGAGAGCTTATGGCAACCATTAGAAAACGAAAAACTGCCTTCCTTGGACACATTATGGGAAACTCCAAGTACAAACTATTGTAAACTATCATCAAAACGCCAATAGAAGGAAAATATCCCAAAGGCCGAAAGGAAATGTCATGGATTTAAAATATTCAAGAATGGACTGGTATCCGAGATGTAGGATATATGCTGCGAGTAATAGAGAAATGTTCATCGATATCTTGGAGACTGTGGCAATTTCTTGAAGTACCACATCTAAGTAATATGCATTTGATGGGTTGACAACAAGTGATAATTTGGAAAGTGTACACGGAGGAAAGTACAAACAAATTTGGTTGAAAAGATACTTTTGTTTAGATTAACATACTCCTAAACATATAATAAGTGTGTGTCAAATATTATATATACGGAGTTTAAGGTACATATATATGTCTCAAGCAGAATATGTTTGGGACAATATACTACTGAAAACTAATGCTTCAAAACAAAAGTTAATTCTGCTTATAAAATTTAACCATATAGTTCAAATACGAAATCTAGGAAAAATAATACTATAATTCGAAAAAGTCAGCAATGTTTCAAAAATATTTTTTAAATAAAGTATATTTGGAAAAATTCTAAAACATTAACTGTGTTTGTGTGTAAACACATATTTTGTTTGTGAAGGTCAGTTTGCAAATATATTTTGTTCTAATATAAATTTATTTGTTCACAAATATATAATATTTAAAAATTCAGGTTCCAAATATATTTTCTCTCAATTCAAACATATCTAAAATGGCGACTTTGCACGTGATGAAAATGGCAACTATCAATTGGCAATTATCAATTTATCAGACCAATAGGTGGGATTTTGTTCTTATCTTTAATCGTGTGAATTCTTCTGGCCAAAATAAAATAAATATTGTCAATTTGTAAATGCCGATAAGTACGAAATTTATTGTTGAAACTAGAGGTTCGCATAAATTCGAGAATTCGAAAGATTTACACCATAAGCGGCAACCAAATAAATGATATCCAGTTTTGCTGCCTTAGAAGTATTATCTCCAAAACTAGTGGATAACCGTATCCTAAAAGCACCTTAAACATTCTGCGGACTAAGAGGTGTATGGACATCATCATCACTCTCACAGTGTATTAAACTGCTGCCGACTTCAGTACACCCTACTTTATGGTTGTAAATGCACAGAAAAAAAATGTTGTCTTAAAATTAAAGATTTGCGCCAAAGTCGCCCGTAATCTTTGAAATAAGTACGGTTTGTTCTTAAAATTAAGAAAATGTACTTAATATTAATGAAATTATCTATATTTTAAGTACAAAATGTACTTATTTTAATGATTAAGTGCGTCTTTGGCGCAAATCTTTAATTTTAAGACACAATATTTTTTCAGTGTGGAATGCTTCCTCCCGAGATATACAAAAGTTGCTAGTGTTTGAGAATCGATGTTGTTAGCACAAGACACGATCGTCTTCACACGATTTGTTGATAACCTATTTTCCTTATAGGATCGACGGGAATATATGTATATATCTACGAACTTTGCAGGAACCCTATATAATCCACAATTTTCAACCAACCTGTATGAACTTGGGCACAAAGAAGTTTTATGATATAAGCACAAATACTGCCGAATATGATTGTATTGCCATCATAACCTCACTTTTTAATCACTAGTTTCCAATTCATGTTTCAGCAAGTTGTTCCGTCCTCTTACGACTACGTTTTGTTTACGTTGACTAATCCAAAACAGTTATTTCCATATCGTCGGATTAATGCTATTTTGTCCCAGAAAAACGCATGTTAAGTTTTGAGTGCTTTTGCAGAGGAAAGGACTGAAAAGTTGTACTCTTACATATTCCATAAGGTTCCCCGAAATGTTTTGATGATTCTCATAATTTTTTATATAATTGATTTCAAAAATAAAAAAAGTTATCGACAATTATTGTAAAAGCCATTTTAGTCCATATACATTTTTTTGTAATATTTTTGAATTTGTATTACATGGACCACTATGAAGGTTGGTATGGCAGGACATTAATTTGTATATTCTGAACAAAAGAAAGGAAAAGTAATGAGTCAAAAGTAGAGGGCGAGAGAAAAATAGATACCTGGAACATGAAATCAAAATTGTTTCTCGGAAATCGGAGTTGTATCGATCTATCCTACAAATATTTCGAAAACTAGGGAAGATAGAACAAAAATTATTGCCGATGCTGAAAGAGTTCGCTTGAAGCCCATATAATCAACTCCTAGCTCAATAAAACACAAAAATGGCATATGGATCAAAATAGCTATAAGCCGACAATATTATACATTTGATCAGCTGATTCGCTACGTTAATGTTACGTTTGCGTAACTCAGTTTTTAGTTATGATTAGACCTCGGAATTTTTTGCATATTTTAATTTTTAATCTGATTGGAACCAAACTTTGCATTTACAAGTTTTATCATTCAAATAAAGAAAATTTTAATGCATATCGAAAATATAGACAAAAAATATATTTGAACGATAAAACGTCTTAATGCAAAGTTTGGTTCCAAACGTATGAAAAATTAAAATATGCAAAAGATTCGAGGTCTAGTTATGACATGATATAGTTTTATTCAAAAAATATTCATTATTTTCCACAATCCCAAAGTAAATCGATATGTTAATGGTATATTTGGAAGGGTAGGGGAGGGTCCAATAGAACTCACATTTTAATAAAATAATCTGAAAAATCGCATGTCTAAAATGTTTCAACCGGGTCTATACTGACAAGTCCAAAGTCCTGATTTGACTATAATTTCAACTGGCAAAACATGAGTTTTGAAAAATCTAACCGAATTGGTATTAAAGTAATTATTTACTAGCTTCGTTAAATATTCAGATATTTAAAAAAGAAAAACATTCACCTGAACTTTAATTATATAAGATTTATATTTTTGGGTTACTTACTATTTTGTTATTAATTGCAATTATTTCAACTAATCTTTAAAATAAGAGCTTGGAAAGTTATAAGGGACTCGTATTTCGAATTATTTGTCCCTATATGTAATAAAACCAAGTTTTCGATAAAGTTTTTGCTATAGTTATAAGCAGTTTTGCTACGGAAATTTCGCTCTTAAAACAAAATTTATGAAAGTTTGTAAAACTCAACAGACATGTGATTTTCCCTTGAGATGCCTTTGATGTTTTAAAATATTTGTACTCATATTATTATAAGAATATTTCTAAAAATCACATTTTCGCAATTTTTACAACTCAGTCGAATTGGTTCTAAATGCGGGAAAAGTTGGAATAGTCGGAATGGAATAGTGTATTTATCATATTTCTAAAATATTGCGATAAGGTAGGCAAATCCCGAAAAAAGTAATTAGTTTTTCATTCTACGAGAAACTGTGTAAGCGACCCTTGAATACATTGTACCTTATCTCTTCGTTTCCTGGAATGGCATATCGAAAACAGTCTTAATAAGTTAATGAGGTTTACTACCTTTATTGTGTCTATCTCTTGATAATGCTTTAAATAGTATTGCAGACTATTTTTTAATGCCTCCATCGGAATTTATAAACCTTTTAAAAAAGAACAAATTTATCTTTTTCTTCAAAATTAATGCATGATTTTTTTGTAGATCATAATGTTGTATTAAATTTCTTTCTTGCGTTCGTCCAAATTTCTTCTAAATTTTCGTCTAAATTTCGTCTATTCTGCCTCTTAAGTATCCGCTCGGCTTCAGATACTGTTTTCGTCTATAGGATTCGTATTCTCAATATCTCAAAAGTTTGGGTTGAGCCCCCAAAAATGTAAAGAATTGTCAACGAATTCAAAAAATTCTGTGTCTTTATTTCAGAAAATATTTTTCAAGACTGATTTTTTAAGTTTTTACAAATGACAAATAAAGCTAATAAAACGCATGAATAAAAATCAAAGCAATCCAATATTACAAAACAGTTTCTAGAATAAAATAAGTCATACTACTCCACAGTACTATTCCCACATATATTACATTAGTGACTGCCTAGAATCCCACTTATATTACAAAACACATTATACATCATTTGAAAGTATTTTATAGCATTGTTCTAAATATTTGAAATAATTTATGTGAAAAGATTGCTCTCTTTTTTCCAATTTTTGTTAAGAAAATTATATGGCATACATTTTTTGAAATTGTATTACAACTAAAACTACATATTCAGTTGCAATTTATTAGCTTAGACTAAAGAAATACTCAAGCCTTAAACTCTTAAGCCTTAGCCAATATGAAATTTAAAAGCGGTTTATTACTTCTTCAAATTAACAACAATGTTGAGATTACAAAAAGAGAGAGAAAAAACAGGTACTTCTTTGGAACAGGTAAAATTCTGAAAAAGGTTTCCAAGCCAACCACCACCCTAATGCACAAATGACACCTGCCAATGTGTTAAGTCAAATCTGCAGCCGAAATGTAAGTCAACCCTTAAATCAACCAAAGTCATTTCATACAGCAATTTTAGTGCATTTTTTATGAATTTAACGTATCGCCCGAAATGGTCGACTTAAATTACTTTTCTCGCTCTGCTCTGTTCATCGCTCTAATGTGCCACTACTACCCTCGAAAAGCTTAAGTTTTATCTTGATTTTGGCGCATTTAGAAATTGTTCGCATTTAATTGCTTTCATTTCACACACAGCAGTTATTCTTTTATTCGTTCGTTCATTCGCTCCTTCCTACCTACATATGCATGAACGTGTACATATGAATGTGCCTCCATTTCATTTCATCCATCTCCAACGTCGTAGTCGACATCTCTAACTCCAGCTGTGATTTAATTGTCCTCCACAGAACACTTTCGAAATCCCAACTTTAAGGCACAGACGAAGGCGGTGGCAATGACTACGGCGGCGGGCGGTTGGAAATGAAAAGACCTAACTTTAGTGTGAGGAATAATTGTCAGATTGTTTCACAATTCTTCTACGGCTTACCAGCAAACTCCTTACTCCCTCTCGGCCGCCATACCTCTTCTTCCTCCTACACCATAGAGACACACATATTCCAATCTCTTCCCTCGCATTTCCTACTGCATTTTGGAGGCTGCAGTTTATGACGCAGCCAAATGCTAACTCGGTCTGACTGGATCTGTGTGTTTTTTTTTAATCTACGCCAAATAAAAACCGAGAAAAAAGCACGAAACGAATACAAAAATCGGTTGTGTAAAAAAGAATTTTTGACACAGATTGTCTTTGTCGTCATTTATTACATTCATTCATTTATTTCTGGAGGTCTTGCTGCGACAAGATGTGGAGATGCGACCAAATATGCGGGGCAAAGGCGAGCTGGCATAGTGGGAGATTTTAGATTGCTGTTGATTTAAAATTTTATGGATTTTTTAATAAATTCATTAGAAAACGTAAACCTTGAATTATTATTATTGATGACTTTCTTATGAAAGCCGATCAGTGTTGATGACTTTTATGAAAGAAAAGATAATCGTTAATAATTTGAAAATATCATCGTTGATGACTTTTCTATAAGGAAAGTTCATTGTTGATGACTTTTCTATAAGAAAAGATCATCGTTGATGACTCTCTATAAGAAAAGATCATCGTTCATGACTTTTCTATGAAAAAAGACAAACGTTGATGACTTTTCTATAGGAAAAGATCGTCTTTGAGGACTTTTCTATAAGAACAGATCATTGTTTATGTCTTTTCGTTAAGAAAAGACAACGTTATTGCTTTTTCTATAAGATCGAAAATCTTTGTTGGTGCCTTTTCTATAAGAAAAGATCATCGTTGATGACTTTTCTATAAGAAAAGATCATCGTTGATGATTATTCTACAAGAAAAAATAACGTTCTATAAGAAAATATCATCGTTGATGACTTTTCTATAAGAAAATATCATCCTTGATGACTTTTCTATAAGAAAATATCATCGTTGATGACTTTTCTATACGAAAATATCATTGTTGATGACTTTTCTATACGAAAAGATCATCGTTGATGACTTTTCTATTAAAACAGATCAGTGTTGATGACTTTTCTATAAGAAAAGATAATCGTTGATGACTTTTTTACACGAAAAGATCATCGTTGATGACTTTTCTATACGAAAAGATCATCGTTGGTGACTTTTCTATACGAAAAGATCATCGTTGATGACTTTTCTATATGAAAAGATCATCGTTGATGAATTTTCTATAATAAAAGACCATCGTTGATGACTATTCTTTATGAAACGATTATCGCTGATGACTTTTCTATAAGAAAACATCATCGTTGATGGCTTTCCTATATGAAAAGATCATCGTTGATTACTTTTGTTTAAGAAACTATTATCGTTGATGATTTTCTTTATGAAAATATCATCGTTGATGACTTTTCTATAAAAAAGATTGTCGTTGATTACTTTTTATAAGAAAAGATTGTTGTTGATGATTTTCTATAAGAAAAGATTGTCGTTGATGAATTTTCTATAAAAAACATCATCGTTGATGGCTTTTCTATACAAAAAGATCATCGTTGACGACTTTTTTAGACGAAAATATCATCGTTGATGACTTTTCTATACGAAAAGATCATTGTTGATGACTTTTCTATACGAAAAGATCATCGTTGATGACTTTTCTATACGAAGAGATCATCGTTGATGACTTTTCTATAAGAGAATATCATCGTTGATGACTTTTCTATAAGAGAAGATCATCGTTGATGACTTTTCTATAAGAAAAGATCATCGCTGATGACGTTTCTACAAGAAAAAATCATTTTTCATGACTTTTCTGTAGGAAAAGATCATTGTTCATGAATTTTATATAAGAAAAGATCATCGTTGATGACTTTTCTATACGAAAAGATCATCGTTGATGACTTTTCTATACGAAAAGATCATCGTTGATGACTTTTCTATACGAAAAGATCACCGTTGATGACTTTTCTATACGAAAAGATCATCGTTGATGACCTTTCTATACGAAAATATCATCGTTGATGACTTTTCTATACGAAAAGGTCATCGTTGATGACTTTTCTATACGAAAAGGTCATCGTTGATGACTTTTCTATACGAAAAGGTCTTCGTTGATGACTTTTCTATACGAAAAGGTCATCGTTGATGACTTTTCTATACGAAAAGATCATCGTTGATGACTTTTCTATAAGAAAATATCATTATTCATGACTTTTCTATAAGAAAAGATCATTGTTTATGAATTTTCTAATAAATAAATAAATAATAAAAGATTAACGTTCATTAATTTCCTATAAGAAAAGATAATCGTTGATGACTTTTCTATAAGAAAAGATCATCATTGATGACTTTTCTAAAAGAAAATATCATTGTCGCTGACTTTTCTATAAGAAAAGATCATCGTTGATGACTTCTCTATAAGAAAAAATCATCGTTGAAGACTTTTCTATAAGAAAACATCATCGTTGAAGACTTTTCTATAAGAAATCATCACCGTTGAAGACTTTCTATAAGAAAAGATCATCGTAGCTTTTTCTTTCTTACATTTTTATCATCGTTGACTGCTTTCCCGTAAGAAAAATTCATCGCAAATAACTTTTCTATAAGAAAATATCATCACTGATGACTTTTCTATACGAAAAGATCATCACTGACGACTTTTCCATACGAAAAGATCATCACTGACGACTTTTCTATACGAAAAGATGATGACTTTTCTCTACGAAAAGATCAGCACTGATGACTTTTCTATACGATCATCACTGATATCTTTTCTATACGAAAAGATCATCGTTTATGACTTGTCTATAAGAAAAGATCATCGTTTATGACTTGTCTATAAGAAAAGATCATCGTTGATGACTTTTCTATAAGAATAGGCCATCGTTGATGACTTTTCTATAAGAAAACATCATCGTTGATGACTTTTCTATAAGAAAACATCATCGTTGATGACTTCTCTATAAGAAAAGATAATCATTGATGACTTTCTATAAGAAAATATCATCGTTGATGACTTTCCATTAGAAAAGATCATCGTTGACGATTTTTTTATAAGAAAAGATAATCGTTGGTGACTTTTCTCTATGAAAAGATCATCTTTAAAAACTGTTCTCCAAGAAATGATAATCGTTAATGAATTTTATATATAAATATATAATCGTTCATGACTTTTCTATAAGAAAAGATCATCGTTGATAACTTTTCTGCAAGAAAAGATCATCTTTGATAACTTTTCAATAAGAAAGTTCTTCCTTGATATCTTTCTGTAAGAAAATACCATCGTTGACGACTATTCCTTTTGATGAGCCAATTGTTTAGTAATTTTCTAAAAGAAAAAATAATCGTTAATGAGTTGATGACTTTTCTCTATAAGAATATAATATCGCTTATGGCTTTTCTAGCATAAGGACACCCTCGTGGAGTCTTCTTCAAAAATATGAATTGTTGTTGACTATTTTTTGAGAAAAAAATCATCGCTGGAATCTGAGACTATTTTACCTTTTCCTTAGAAGAATGAAAACCTAAAAAGAATGAACTGTCTTCATTTGAATACGAACTTTTTTATTTATTTATTTTTTTAAAGAAAAAATGTCCCACTGTTTTCATTGACGTCGACTTTCAAATACTCGTATCTTTGGTTAAAATACACAAAATTACACCATTACACAGTCAAGAAACACTCTTGCTTTCACATGATGCCACACAAGTGTGGCAGTAGAGAGAAAAGTCCTTTTCCTCTATTCTCTTTTTCAGCATTCGCCTCCCTCCGAATCTCATCCTCCACACCACAACCCACCGACACTCAAAGCACCACACATTCATTCACCCACTAAGAGTGGGAATATTGAATCTTTTCTCTATGGCTTTATTGTCGTTCACTTTTGCGTAACATCCTGAAAATTTTCTTAAAGAAGAAAATCTGTTTATGGAAATTGTTGATGTTTTATAAGCATTTTTAATGATTTGCACAGATACTCGGCACGTTACGGTAACTTAAGTTCTAGGCTCAAGGTAGCGTTGCATAGTATAGTGAGCTATGGTAGCCAACTATTGTAGTGTAGTAGAGGAGTAGAAGCATCAGTGGGTGGGGCTAGCACGGAGATACGAACGGAGTCTGAGTGCTTGGGTACATTAAGAAGATTTCTCTTGAATTTCCCCATAGAGACGAAGACAACAATCACAGAAAACTAATAATAGATGCAAATGTTTTTAAGTAGGTGGGAAGATATGCTGAGGTACTTTAGGCCTTGTAATGGACAGTGGGTTATAATGGAGTAGAGAGATGTGAAGTAAGTTTTACTTCTCAGAAGTAATGTTTTTTTATAAAGTGATGGTAGCAATGAGAATAGTTTAGCTACAATGCTAGAGGCTGGAAAGTAAAGGGTAATCGTAATGACTGCTTTGTAGCAAAAACATCATCGTTGATGATATTTCGAAAAGATCATCGCTGATGACTTTTCTATACGAAAAGATCATCGTTGATGATGAAAAGATCATCGTTGATGACTTTTCTATACGAAAAGATCATCGTTGATGACTTTTCTATACGAAAAGATCATCGTTGATGACTTTTCTATACGAAAAGATCATCGTTGATGACTTTTCTATACGAAAAGATCATCGTTGGTAACTTTTCTACACGAAAAGATCATCGTTGATAACTTTTCTATACGAAAAGATCATCGTTGATGACTTTTCTATACGAAAAGATCATCGTTGATGACTTTTCTATACGAAAAGATCATCGTTGATGACTTTTCTATACGAAAAGATCATCGTTGATGACTTTTCTATACGAAAAAATCATCGTTGATGACCTTTCTATACGAAAAGATCATCGTTGATGACTTTTCTATACGAAAAGATCATCGTTGATGACTTTTCTATACGAAAAGATCATCGTTGATGACTTTTCTACACGAAAAGATCATCGTTGATAACTTTTCTATACGAAAAGATCATCGTTGATGACTTTTCTATACGAAAAGATCATCGTTGATGACTTTTCTATACGAAAAGATCATCGTTGATGACTTTTCTATACGAAAAGATCATCGTTGATGACTTTTCTATACGAAAAGATCATCGTTGATGACTTTTCTATACGAAAAAATCATCGTTGATGACCTTTCTATACGAAAAGATCATCGTTGATGACTTTTCTATACGAAAAGATCATCGTTGATGACTTTTCTATACGAAAAGATCATCGTTGATGACTTTTCTATACGAAAAGATCATCGTTGGTAACTTTTCTACACGAAAAGATCATCGTTGGTAACTTTTCTACACGAAAAGATCATCGTTGATGACTTTTCTATACGAAAAGATCATCGTTGATGACTTTTCTATACGAAAAGATCATCGTTGATGACTTTTCTATACGAAAAGATCATCGTTGATGACTTTTCTATACGAAAAAATCATCGTTGATGACCTTTCTATACGAAAAGATCATCGTTGATGACTTTTCTATACGAAAAGATCATCGTTGATGACTTTTCTATACGAAAAGATCATCGTTGATGACTTTTCTATACGAAAAGATCATCGTTGATGACTTTTCTATACGAAAAGATCATCGTTGATGACTTTTCTATACGAAAAGATCATCGTTGATGACTTTTCTATACGAAAAGATCATCGTTGATGACTTTTCTATACGAAAAGATCATAGTTGATGACTTTTCTATACGAAAAGATCATCGCTGATGACCTTTCTATACGAAAAGATCATCGCTGATGACCTTTCTATACGAAAAGATCGTCGTTGATGACCTTTCTATACGAAAAGATCATCGTTGATGACTTTTCTATACGAAAAGATCATCGTTGATGACTTTTCTATACGAAAAGATCATCGTTGATGACTTTTCTATACGAAAAGATCATCGTTGATGACTTTTCTATACGAAAAGATCATCGTTGATGTATTTTCTATACGAAAAGATCATCGTTGATGTATTTTCTATACGACAAGATCATCGTTGATGTATTTTTTATACGACAAGATAATCGTTGATGACTTTTCTATACGAATAGATCATCGTTGATGACTTTTCTATACGAAAAGATCATCGTTGATGACTTTTCTATACGAAAAGATCATCGTTGATGACTTTTCTGTATGAAAAGATCATCGTTGATGACTTTTCTGTATGAAAAGATCATCGTTGATGACTTTTCTGTATGAAAAGATCATCGTTGATGACTTTTCTATACGAAAAGATCATCGTTGATGACTTTTCTATACGAAAAGATCATCGTTGATGACTTTTCTGTATGAAAAGATCATCGTTGATGACTTTTCTGTATGAAAAGATCATCGTTGATGACTTTTCTGTATGAAAAGATCATCGTTGATGACTTTTCTATACGAAAAGATCATCGTTGATGACTTTTCTATACGAAAAGATCATCGTTGATGACTTTTCTATACGAAAAGATCATCGTTGATGACTTTTCTATACGAAAAGATCATCGTTGATGACTTTTCGATACGAAAAGATCATCGTTGATGAATTTTCTATACGAAAAGATCATCGTTGATGACTTTTCTATACGATAAGATCATCGTTGATGACTCTTTCTATATGAAAAGATCATACGAAAAGATCATCGTTGATGACTTTTCGTATAGAAAGATCATCAACTATGATCTCTTCTGTACGAAAAGATCATCGTTGATGACTTTTCTGTACGAAAAGATCATCGTTGATGACTTTTCTATACAAAAAGATCCTCGTTGATGACTTTTCTATACAAAAAGATCGTCGTTGATGACTTCTCTATACGAAAGGATCATGGCTGATGATTTTTCTATACGAAAATATCATCATTGATGACTTTTCTATGCGATAAGATCATCATTGATGACTTTTCCATACGAAAATGTCAACGTTAATGACTTTTCTCTACGAAATGCTTCCTTTCGCATATCCACTGTGCAGCATTTTGATTTTTTGTTGGATAGGTGATGATGAATACGACAACGATGGTGGCAATGCCGTCAATGACATTGATGTGGATGCCGATGCCGTTGAAGATAATAATGATGTTAGGTATACAGTTAATTAATGTTTTAGGGCAAAAAGTACAAGTGTTAAAATTATCTCAAGAATATTTTGAAAGCACAACAACCAAGCAGGAAGGACAGACAAGGCGGCACCGAAGTGCATGTAAAACAAAAAAGTTGATTTTTACTTTGGGGTGAAAACATTCGTTCGTTTGAGGGGACAACCCCATCACGGATACCTAAATTCTTTACAAATAAAAGCAAATGTTATGTTTTCCTTGCTGCCAGTATTTTTTGTTACGAAAAGGTATACGGCCTCTGTTTTATGCTTGTACGATGAGTATACTACCGGTTGCCTGAAATAAAGAGAAAAAATATTCAGAATTTGAAAGAAAAACACTTAAAGTATGAACATTTATTTATGATCCATTCACTCATCCATCCATACATCCATCCAGCCCACCATCCATACAGCCACTCATCTTTAAGTATGTCCGTCCGTCCTTCCATCAAATCATTCATCCATTTCCTCGACCCTTGATATTTTGAGACTTTGTGAACGCTTTCTGTTTTTCTTCGAGGTTTCTTTCTTCCTTCCCTCGTCTTGGGTGTTTGTTTATTTATAGAACCATTAAAAAGACCTTAATGAAGTACTTGAGTTATGTGGGTGCGCTGGGTTTGTTTGTGTGTGTGTCTATCTATTCGCTGGCAGATATCTTGTGGGAGCGTTTTTTTCTGTCGCTCCTTAGGAAACATTTCAAGTAGCTTTGCTTGCAGCACCGGTACTTCTATCGGGACTAGGTGGTAGCACAACAAGTTGTACCTGAGGAGTCCTTTGGTACTACTCTTCTACTTTGTTGGTTTGTATGTAGTCCTTCACATTTCTTAATTTTATTTGTTTGTATTCCTTCGTTCCTTTATTTCGCTTTGCTTTGCTTGGCTTTGCCTACACATAAGAAGCTCTTTAGAAGTTATCATTACAGTGACTTAATTTCAAAAGTCAATTACAAGATGTAAATTTATACAAAAATTGTTTATTCGCTTTTTTATTTTTCGTAAGCAAACAAACGCATGCTTTCAATGTGCCCCATCTTCCATAGCATTCATTCTTTGTTTTATTACTCTCGCTTGCTTTGAATTCATATTTGTTTTATTTTATAATCTTGTGAGCTACGCTCCAGAGGATGTAATTTAAATTGGCGTTTTGGTTGAAACAAATGGTGGGAGAGATATGTCGGAGAAGTCGCTAATAGGAAATCTAATGGGAAATATATCAGGAAATAAAGCTTTGTTGGCCTAAGGTGTTACCAAATTTTCGAAGATGGATGGTGTAATCGGACCAGTGGCATCCACAGAGGCCTTCGCATTTAAAAAGGTCCCCTCTGATGTATTTCTTAATATAAGAGTAGAAGAAAAACCCTCCAATACTAGAGTTGACTTCCGAGGTCGTCCTCTTTACGATAATCGACCATTGAAGTCTTCTCCAATACTACAATCGATACCTGAGCTCTTCCCCTTTTCGAGGTTCTACTTCTCTAATAAAAGAGTGGTTCTCTAAGATCTTCCTCTTTGCGAGGGTTGACTACTGAGTCTTCATATTTACAACAGTTCACCATTGAGGTCTTCGCATCTACGAAGTTCGACCACTGAAGACTACCAAATTCTGGAGTCGTTAGTTTACCACTGAAGACTTCCCCAATACTAGAATCGATAGTTTACCAATGAGACCTTCCTCTATAGTAGAGTCGACCACTAAGGGCTATCTCTATAGTAGAGTATACCACTAAGTGATATTTCTGTAGTAGAGTCGACCAGTGAAGAATTAACCAAAACAACAAACGATCACTGAGATCTTGCCTCTGACGACAGTCTACCACTGAAGCCTTTATTTTTTTTCCCAAATACTATAATCGTTCACCGAGATCGTCGTCCTAACAGCAATACACCACTAAGGAATTCCTCTTTATGAGAGTCAACCAATGAAGTCTTCCCTAATACTAGCTTCGTTCACTGAGATCTTCCTCTGTACTAGAGTCAACAACTGAGATATTCCTCCTGAAGAGGTAATCTTCTTCACTAGAGTCGAACACTGAGGACGTCCTATTTCAAAGAATCGACCAATAGAGAATTCATCTTTACTAGAATCGACCTATGAAGCTTTCCTCTATACGAGAGACGACAACTGGTGTCTGTTTCTTTACGTGAGTAGATCACTGAGGTCTTTCTTTTTGCAATAGTATATTATTAAGGCCTTTCTCTCACATAGGTCTTCCTCTTTACTATAGTCAACCAGATGTCATTGACTTCGTCCTTTTTACTGTAGTCAGTCAGTGGTCAGTGAGGTCTTCATCTTTAATAGAGTCAACCAGTGGTCATTGAGGTCTTCCTCTTTACTATAATCAACCAATGTTCATTGAGGTCGTCTTCTTTACTATAGTCAACCAGTAGTCATTGAAATCGTCCTCTTTACTATAGTCAACCGGTGGTCATAGAGGTCGTCCTCTTTACTATAGCCAACCAGTGGTCATTAAGATCTTCCTTTTAACTATAGTCAACCAGCGGTCATTGAAGTCGTTCTCTTTACTACATATAGTCAACCAATGGTCATTGAGGTCGTCCTCTTTATTATAGTCAACCAATGATCATTGAGGTCGTCCTCTTAACTATAGTCAACCAATGATCATTCAGGTCGTCCTCTTTACTATAGTCAACCAGTGGTCATTGAAGTCGTCCGCTTTGCTATAGTCAACCAGTGGTCATTGAAGTCGTCTTCTTTGCTATACTCAACGAGTGGTCATTGAGGTCGTCCTGTTCACTATAGTCAGTGGTCATTGAGGTCGTCCTCTTTACTATAGTCAACCAGTGGTCATTGAGGTCGTCCTCTTTACTATAGTCAACCAATGATCATTGAGGTCGTCCCTTTTTACTTAAGTCAACCAATGATCATTGAGGTCGTCCTCTTTACTATAGTCAACCAGTAGCCTTGGAAGTCGTCCTCTATACTGTAGACAACCAAGTTTCATTGAGGTCGTCCTATCCCTTCCCCTCTAGTTCAGTCTCTCGTTGAGGCTCCCTTCATTCATCTGTCATCGTTCGACGCTGATCCTCCAATCGCAAATCGGATCGACAATGGCAGCCACCTGAAAATCTCTTTCGAGACTAGCTCTGTGATATTTTTCTCTCATCAGACCGTGCTTTCTTAATAACCTTTTGAGGAATTATACTCTAAATCCTTCGAAAGACACAGCGACGCGCTCATCACACAGTAGCAAACCGAACTACCTAACTGGTCAGTGCCGATCGTATGGGCGGTGGAATCTGCTATGTCTGCAATTACCTGAGCGGAAGATCCAGGGATATATTCACATCCAGTATTGTTGTCGTCCAAAGTTCGGAAAAAGTGTTAATGTTTGCTTCTTTAAACTCGAAAGCGTTTTTTTCCTCAGTTGACTTCTTTGACTGCATTTAACCATTCTTTGCCGTTGAAGGAAACACTCTCCGGCCAATTGAAGCGGTCAATCTCGTTGAACTACTCTTCAATCATCTGTTATCGATCGGCGCTGATCCACCATTCAAATATTGAACCAGCAATGACATCCGCCTGAAAATCTTTTTCGAGACTAGCTCTTTGATCTCTTTTCTCTCGACTAAGGTAGGAACTTTTCCACAACGCGCTTGCCTTTTGAAGATTTTCTCTCAATCCTGCGAAGTTGACATGCTTCTATTGACCTGTATTGTACCGTTTATTGCGAACGGCCAGTTCATAACGTATGTCTTAAATTTCGTGTGCAGAAGATCCAGGGTTCTAGTCACCTCAAGTATCGTTGCTTGCCAAAGTTCGACAAAGGATTAAAGGTTTGCGTTTTAAAACTCGAAACGCATTTTATTGCCACAGCTAACGACTTTTGAATGTAACACTTTCCCTGGCCCTTCCAAGCGGCCAATTCCCTCTTCAATCATCTGTCGTTGTCCGACGGTGATCCTCCCTCCAATCGAAATCAGACCTTGAGACTCTGTGACTTCTTTTCTCTAATTTTAAGGTTAGTCGGTCAACGGTTGAAGCGGTCAATCCCTTCCTTGAGCCACCCTGCAAGCATCTGTCATTGTTTGACAGTGATCCTCCAATCGAAATCAGACCGACAATGACAGCCGTTTAAAAATCTTCATCAAGAATCTTTGGCTTTTCCCTCGTTTAAAGTTGGATCTTCTCCAGACCGTTTTTATTTAATAATCCCCTACTGGGAATTACTACCCGTTATTCTTCGAAATACTACTGGTCTACATCGGAGTTATCTTCACACAGAGCCTCTCATTTTGAACGATCGGGACCGAACGTATAAGCGGTTGAATCCACACCCTCACTCCTAAGTTGATCAGATGGTCCAGAAATCTAGTCACCTTACGTATCACTCATGGTTAAAGTTCCCCAAAGTCTTCAGACTCGCTGACTATGTGATCTTTTTTCTCTCGTTCAAGGTAGAACCTACTCTAGACAGCGTTATAGTAATACTCTCCCTTTTAGGGATTAGTACCAGAGCTTGATAGAGGTTCTACCTAATTTAATTGCCTGGATGCCACGACACGAGATGATCTGAAATCCGTAGGCCCTGCTGCTATGTGTGTAGCAGAAGGAAATTTCACAGTATGCTCCGAGGAGTTGAGCGAGGATATCGGCTCTCCTATACCTGAGTTAATTTTTTTCTAAATCTCCTGCAGAAATAGCCGTTCTATTAATACACTTCCTTTTAGTGATTAGTGACAGAGCTTGATCAAGGTTTTACCAAATTTAATTGTCCGGATGTCACTACACGAAATGATCAAGAATCCACAGGCCCTGCTCCTATGTGTGTAGCAGAAGGAACTTTCACAGAACGCTACGAGGATTTGAGCGAGGATGTCGGCTCTGCTGCGTACCTGCGTATTTTTTTGCTAAATCTCATGTAGCAATAACCGTTCAGCCGATTACCTGAGCCATAGAAATATTTTTGGCACAGCCATCTAAAAACTGGAATTTTCATGATACGAGATGATCTAGAATCCTTAGGTCTTGCTCCAATGGGTGTAGCAGAAGCGACTTTCACAGTACGCTTCGAGAATTTGAGCGAAGATATCGCCTGTACAATACCTGCGTTTATTTTTGTTGAAGCTCCTGTAGCATTAACCATTGAGCCGATTACCTTAGCCATTAAGAAATTCAAGAACAGCCATCTCCAAGCCGGAATTTGGTAGGACCATAATGTTTCGCGACCAATGCGAGATAGATATTCCTAGGAACTATGCGTACTATTCCTGGCCATTGTTAACTTTTCTGCTGCCCTTGTAACGATTTCTGGCAGGAATCAGCAGTACAGGTTCCATGATGTCAATCTTTTGTGAATGAACTCTCATCCTCCGCTTCATTACCCTAACCATATGTACCCTCTGCTTATTTCCCTTATTATATATCTATAAATAATTGAAAAAATTGTCCGAAAATTTTTGGAATAGATGTATTTTCTAGACGCAGGAAAATAGTACGCAGATTGCCAACTTAGTTAGAGAAGAGGATAAAAGCTTCCTGGAGCATTATAGAGTATATATCCTAATCCCCAATGCCAATCAAAACTAACAACCACTCGTCATCTTTTTCTATTAATACTTTTGCTATTTCGCTTTCATTTAAACGCAATAAGGAACACAAACATTAAAAAAAATATGATGTTTGATAAGCAGAGTACAAAGGCGGCGGAATGAATGATTTAAGTGGATAAACATTCGGCAAAGACGAAAAAAAAAATACGACGACAAGAAAAGGAAGGAAAACATGATGAAGTCAAAGAAGCCAGCAACAAAGCGAGGAGACTTTTTGTTGCTGCTGCTGATGCCTGCCGCCTGCCACCGAGGCAGTCTATTAATTTCAAGGGATGTATACCACCATTACCATAATGTCTTAACACAACTTCCAACTTTATTTCCTTCCGTGAAAATTGAAATGAAGGTGGTGGATAAAGTGAAAAGTTCGGTGTTTCTGCCAGCATCCCCCACCCACCCTCTAACGGAAACCGATAAGAATCTATTTTCCTGTTTTCTTTGCCACGCTCTGCAATCTTCTTGGTTTTATTTTCATAAAATACAATTTTATGCGTATCGTAAATGTAATTTCAATATTTATTTATAATTTGTTGAATATGCAAATGTCTTACATAGGTATACCTAAGAGAAACGGAAAGGAGAAGGAAGAATGGAAGGAGTCTATATACGAGTATATAATCTTTAAGTCACACATTAATCTTTGAGTAAATATCACAGCCATTCCGCGAAGGTTTCTTGTTCTTTGGATGCCGTGATTATTCACCGGCATAAACGATATGGTTGAGGGATTATTGCGTGAACACATATCGTAAATCAGTTGCTGATACCAAAGGCTGTAATAAATATTGCGTTGGGAATAGTTGCAATATATAATTTAAAAAAAAAACCTTGGTAGCGTTCATTAAGGAAAGTGAAGGTCTTGTCATATAACAGATGATACATTGAGTTAATGTGGAATTTGGGATTAGAAAACTTTTCGAAATCGCAGGCGAGAAGACAACATTTCAATGGTCGGAGATCCCATTCAATGCTGCAGGTTTGGAGAAGATTCAATGCGCAGGATAAAGAAGATTCTTAATCCATGTTGTCCATTGGTCGCTCGGTTTTGTCCTCTGCACTGATAGAAAAAGCTTCGTCATGCGTCAAAAGTCAGCTAACGTACGGACAATCCTATTGATGAATTTGTTCGTCGCCCTGACGAATCTCTATTTAATCTCTGGAAACTATAGTTTCGAGGGTTATCGTTCGCTCCGGTCAGGCTGACGGATGGACGGACGTAAGTAAAATGACTTAATGTGTTCTAAAACGGATTTCCTCCGCATAAACTTAGGGTCTTAGGCCACCCCTTTGATGCGTTACCCTTTTTCTATATGTTATATATACACTTATTGATATTTGTATTATAAATCAAATAAATCCCCATATTTATCCCCTCACCTTAGAGAGGAGGGTATATATCATTTTTTTTATTTATGAGCACGATTCATCGTAGGGATAATATGTAATCACCCTGTGGGGTTTTTTTATTCCACTAAATTGTTATTGTTCTAGTATACTTAAACAGAGATGCGTCATGGCGACGAACAAATTCATAGATAGGATTATCCGTACGTTAGCTGACTTTTGACGAATGACGAAGCTTTTTCTATCACTGTGGAAAGTTAGCCATAGAGAGTTCTTCTCGGTGTATACTCGGATATCCTTTATACATATATAAAATCCTTTGTACGTTTGTTAGTAACGCATGATCTCCGAAACCATAAGAACGATTGGGCTAAAAATTGCACATTAGGTTCAGTTCGGGGACATCTGTGTTTTAGAATTATTTAACCGCGGAGTTGTCAAGTTATTTGCATAATCCGCATTTCCAGAGCGATTTAAATGTAGTTTAACATATATGTATGGTTTGTCTAGATAATAGTTTATATGTATGATTCTAAACCGCAGATGGCGCGATTGTCGATTTATGTGGCGATTTTTTCTAGAAACCCTGAATGATTGAATTTTGAATAAAATATCAATGAATAACATATATCCCAAACAGAACGGGCACGACAAAGTCTGCTGGGGTCAACTAGTACATTATTAAATTTTGGTCCTTCGACTCTAATATTATTATAGCAACTCTCCGATAAATCTAAGTGAAATTAAACTGCACTTCTTTTAGTGGAAAGTTGTCTCTTTCAAATGATGGTCCTTTAAATGGATATAATTTTCGAGTCTATATAGTGTACAGTGGTTTCACGGGTAAATCCTTCACTAACGAGTCTTCTAATAGCTAAAATTACAATAGCGCCAAGTGTCTCTTTTGAATATAAATTCTGAATGTTAGACACAAACGATTTATTTATTCTTTATTCCTGATTGTTGGTAAGACCAATTACTTCAACTTTGAAATTGTCATTCTACTACCGAGACAACTATAGTCGACATCAGAGGCTTTCCTTTACACTAAAGTCGACATAAAAGTTATACCTCTATACTAAAGTCGACCTCAGAATTATACCTCTACACTAGAGTCGACCTCAGAGGCCTTTCTCTACACTAGAGTCGACCTCAGAGGCCTTTCTCTATACTAGAGTCGACCTCAGAGGTCTTCCTCTGTACTAGAGTCGACCACAGAGGTCTTCCTCTATACTAGAGTCGACCTCAGAGGTTTCTCTCTATACTAGAGTAGAACTCAGAGGTCTTCCTCTATACTAGAGTCGACCTCAGAGGGCTTCCTCTATACTAGAGTCGACCGCAGATGTCTTCCTTTATACCACAGTCAACCTCATAGGTCTTCATCTATACCAGAGTCAACCTCATAGGTCTTCCTCTATACTAGAGTCGACCTCAGAGGTCTTCCTCTACACTAGAGTCGAACTCAGAGGTCTTCCTCTATACTAGAGTCGACCTCAGAGGACTTCCTCTATACTAGAGTCGACCGCAGATGTCTCTATACCAGAGTCAACCTCATAGGTCTTCCTCTATACTAGAGTCGACCTCAGAGGTCTTCCTCTATACTAGAGTCGACCTCAGAGGTCTTCCTCTATACTAGAGTCGACCTCAGAGGTCTTCCTCTACACTAGAGTCGACCTCAGAGGTCTTCCTCTATACTAGAGTCGACCTCAGAGGTCTTCCTCTATACTAGAGTCGACCTCAGAGGTCTTCCTCTATACTAGAGTCGACCTCAGAGGTCTTCCTCTATACTAAAGTCGACTTCGGAGTTCTTCCTCTATACTAAAGTCGACCTTAGATGCATTCCTCTACGCTAGAGTCGACCTCAGAGGTCTTCCTCTATGCTACAGTCGACCTCAAAGGTCTTCCTCTATGCTAGAGTCGACCTCAGAGCTCTTCCTCTATACTAGAGTCGACCTCAGAGGTTTCTCTCTATACTAGAGTCGAACTCAGAGGTCTCCCTCTATACTAGAGTCGACCTTAGAGGGCTTCCTCTATACTAGAGTCGACCTCAGAATTATCTAACCATAGCCTCTTCTTAGTGCATAAGAATTGTTTCAAATAATATATGTTCAACTAATAATATTTGGTCCTTCGACTTTTAAATTATCGACTTAATACACTGACAAAGCTGAGTTATGTTTAACTGAATCTGTTTATTTTGCTTAAATCTCGTTTCATTTTAGTGGATACGTATAGTCTCTTTAAAATATTGGTCCTTCGACTCTGGAATTTGCTGGAATAATGTCCTGATAACACCAAATATAATTTTAATTACGTCTAACTGAGTTAAGGAATTAAACATAATGTCTTCGGTATAACAAAATGTTATCACTACAAAATGTTGGTCCTTCGACTGGTTTAAAACATGCATCTGACATACTGTCATGACATGACTTCATGTTGAACATAACCTCAAAATTTTTGTTTCAAAAAGTTCGGAGAATTTTAATTTTCCAGCTTTGCGCAAAATGTGAATATCTTCATCGTCTCCGGTTTCTATTTCATCTGCAGCTTTTCGAGTATTAACTCCCATTTTAAGGAGGGGTGGGGGGTTGAAAATAGGAAAACTGATCTAGAAAAACCTAGCTTCCAGCTACGAATTTCAAGAGCTAAAACCTAAAAACTCCCATCAAAACATCAGCAGCCACTTCAGCACTTGCAACATCAACAGTTTTTATTTTTGGTGGAGATACTCCAAATAGGTTTTTTTCGTTAATGTTTTCAACAGCGCCAGAGTGAACAGTTGGCCAAGTGGCTGACAATGGTTCTACATTGTTGTTGTTTGAAATCTTTATGAGCTGGGGCCTTTGCATAAAGGCTACAGTTCTATGGCTGCTGCTTTTATGGTACTCCAAAAGTTGCACACACACAGAAAAGCGGATGGAGTGGGTGTGGGAGTGTGCAACAATATGTAGATTCAGCGATTGCTGCCTCTGTGGCTGGCTGACTGCTGGGATGGATTTTTTCGGGGGCTGTTTTAATTTGTCTGCCACAGCACGCGAACAAAAAATATGGATTTTCAAGAGTTTAAGTTTCCTGCCTTTTTGTAGCTTTTCTCTCTCTCTCTATTCTATTTCACTCTATTCTTTACGTATTATTATTATGATTTTTTTATTTTTTTCATTTTTTCGTGTGATTTTTTTAACAAGTGTTAAAAGTCGCACTTGATTTTTCGGATAATAAAATTTGATGTGTCGTTTAAGAGTAGTAGTGTATGTGTGTATATGTTGTCGAGTAGATTTTTGATAAATTGCATTAAGACGTAATTGTGTGAACAAGTGGTCATTGAAATGGCGACAACACTGCGCGGGACTGATTTTATGAAAGATTTGTTAAAGCAAAAGGGAGGAAATGTGCAGTTTTTATTAGGGGGAGGGGTTGATGGTCGCCCCCTTCCTATTATAAGTGAATTTGTTGTGGGACATGTGTTTGGCACAAAATGACGGAAATCTGAGTTATGGAAAAGTTTTTTTCCTTAGAGATTTTTTATATATGTCTAACAACTGAATTAGAGAAAAAATAGATGTAAGTCTTTTACCCCTCGATTAGAGATTTTAAGAATATTTCTGTGGCGTAAATAGTGGCTGCGGATGAGAAGACGACAAGGGTCGAGTATCAAACATGTATGACATACAGAGGGCTTCCCTTAAAGAAATTATTAAGTAATTAAATGAATGAATGAATAGATGTCAGACAAGCGCAACTGACGATTGCAACTTTTAGGGATTCTAAATGAGGTCACGCAATTGAAATTTAATTATACGGAAAATTACTTCTCTTAGCTTAAGATTTGAGATGTGAAACATCGCCCACTTGTGAACACATGTCACAATCTGGGTCGTAAAATTTTGAAATGAATGTTTGAAATTCAATGACTATAGATTTTATTGAGACCAATGTAGAACAGTAATAGTGGAGGGAATTGTTGGCGAAAGCGATTTTTCAACTTCTCTTTGAACCCAAATGTATCATAAAAAATAATGTTGAAATATGCCTACATATATTATCTTCACAATTTCACTTCCATATAAGCCTAAAACTTGTATTATAATTCTATTGCAACTATCAAAGATATGCAAATATCCGGATTACTTTGATTTGAAAAACGCCACCTAGATGTCAAAAGGATAGGCGGATGAAATCAAATTCACACATATATTAATTCAAATTCACTTCATAATTACACTTCCATATAAGCCTAAAACTTGTATTCAAAATATATTACAACTATCAAAGACATGCAAATATACTGAGTACTATCATTTGGAAAGCGTCACCTATATGTCAACAGGATAGGTGAATGAAATCTACACCACATATACGAGTATACCTTTATGGGGTTTGTCCAATAGCAAGACATATTCTAATTGTATTTCCAATACACCAAACCTAAACAAATTTAATTGCGATGTAAGCTTTATTCATCTAACATTTTACGCGTAGGTGGTGCCACGAGTATGAACAACAACAAGAGCAGTTATATGGCAACTATAAGCAGATATATGGCAACCTTATTTAGTCTTAAGTATCAAAATACTATATTTTGATTTTCAAATATGGAATTTTACGTCCACTCCAGTATAAAGTGTAAATATCAATTAATAATTTATCTATCAAATAAATGGAAATGTGCTGAGTATTATCATTTGAGTAGCGTCACCTGGATGTCGAAAGGATAGGCGGATGAAGTGTATAACACAACTAAACCTTTATGGGATTTGTTCAGTGGCAAAGACATTTTGTCATAATCACGTGACCAATTCACCGAAGATAGACAGATCCAATTTCAATGTAAGATTTAACCATCGAACCTTTTCACACATAGGTGGCGCTATGAACAACAAAAACAAGAGCAGTTTTCTTATACATATACCTTTACTACAACAGTTATGGCGATTTCGTTTCTGGAAAATGTGCAGCATTATCTTTGTCCTTTTCTAGAAAACTGCACTTTTTAAACACATTTTTGGAGATTAAAAATTGGAGCTAAGTTAAATTCCATTATTTCGACTTAAAAGGTGCGTGTATTTCACGTCGACGGGTAACGGGAAAGTTTTTCCAGAAACGAAATTGTCGTTTCAAGTTTCAATATGCTATAATTTGGATCTTCAAATATGGAATTTTTGCTTCACTTTAGAACAAGTATTAAGTTTTAATATAAATTAATAATTCAACTATCAAATACACGAACATATCCTGAGTATTATCTTTTGAATAGCGCCACCTATATGTCAAAAGGAAAAACTGATGAAATGTATAGCACAATTAAACGTTTATTTGTTCATTGGCAAAGTCATATTCTTATATTAATTTGACCAATGCACTGAACATAAACTGATCTAATTGTGTAAGTAGTGTTTATCTATTTAACCTTTTCACACCCAGGTGGCGCTATAAACAAAATAACAGTGATTAAAAGACTATCTTTTTACGGGAAAAGACTAAGTAGATCGGTCATACTTAAAACAAGCGCACAACTCATCTACTTATACCGAATACGCCATCTAGATGTCAAAAGTATAGAATAATTAAATCTACATCACAATCAGAAGTTTGTGGATTTTGTTCATTGGCCATGATTATATTCTCATTATTTCTTGGTCAATCCACAGAACATTACGAGATTTACATATGATGCAGGTCTAACGTCTAGCTTTTTCTAATCTAGGTGGCCCTTGCATATTAATTACTCCAATAGAGACATTTTGACTGGAAATGGTTTCGTTGTTAAGTCACATTTACAACAAGAGAAGTTCTCATCTCGTTAATGACTACCAAAAGATTAGCAGACAAAATTCTCATCACAATTACGGTTTAAAGTTCGTTCGTTTTTCACTTATAGATGGCGTTATTCACAAGAGCATATTCACAATGTATTCGAGTATTATTGCCTCCGACAGAAAAATTAATGTACAGGGGCCTAAGGTTTGAGCAATGTAGTTATTATCTTCTTGTATTACAATCCTCTTCCCCTATACTA
Organism: Eudasyphora cyanicolor; assembly: GCA_963930755.1. Lineage (NCBI taxonomy): Eukaryota > Metazoa > Arthropoda > Insecta > Diptera > Muscidae > Eudasyphora > Eudasyphora cyanicolor. The sequence goes on from OZ005734.1 coordinate 314,682,197, forward strand.
GAGTCGAACTCAGAGGTCTGCCTCTATACCAGAGTCGACCTCAGAGGTCTTCCTCTATACTAGGGTCGACCTCAGAGGTCTTCCTCTATACTAGGGTCGACCTCAGAGGTCTTCCTCTATACTAGAGTTACCTCTGATGACTTCCTCTATAACGGAGTTGACGTCTGAGCTCTTCCTCTATCGCGTGGACCCTGCATTAATTACTTCCACAGAAAAATTCTCCCACTTTTGCTAGCTGGAGATACGAATAACTGGTTAGCGTAAATAGCTCCATTAGATATACTATAGTCGATCTCAGATCTACCCTAGAGCGATCTCAGAGGTCTTCCTCTACACTACAGTCGTGATCTTCCTCTATACTATGGAGAGTAGTCCTCTGAGGTCTTCCTCTATACTAGAGTCGTCCTCTGAGGTCTTCCTCTATACTAGAGTTGTCCTCTGAGGTCTTCCTCTATACTAGAGTTACCTCTGATGACTTCCTCTATAATGGAGTTGACGTCTGAGCTCTTCCTCTATCGCGTGGACCCTGCATTAATTACTTCCACAGTAAAATTCTCCCACTTTTGCTAGCTGGAGATACGAATAACTGGTTAGCGTAAATAGCTCCATTCGTCTACTGCGTAATTCTATTCGACTCAAACTCCAGAAGAGACTCTGAAGTTAAATTTTTGAGTGTGTGGAAATTGTACTTGTTAGTTTCATAATGAAATAATAAGCATTAACAGTGGGTACATTATTTAGATTGACAATATTTATAGCATCAGATGATCCCAGAAGTGATCAGTAATGACCAAATGGCCCCCTCTACCCATATATATTAACATTCTGACATGAAATTGTCATATACATATATATGTTTGATGTATTATTTCCACTTGTATGTGGAGCCATTTATAAGAGCGGAAGTGTCTTTGCTAATTAACTTACAAATTATTTTCACAAAACGACGTATTCCTCTTGTCTTTGTTTGAAATGTAATAATCCTCAAAGATTACTAAGAAGGCTTATACTTATGTTCAGTTCGTCCTTTATTTGAAGTCACTATAATACAACAAGAGTACGAAGAAGAATTATACGTATGCTCATTTCGTCTCTAACTTTTACTTTGTAGTTTTGACATGTAGGGGGATCTGTTTTGTTCCTTTACTTGCCTGTTAAAATAAGGTAGCATTTTTAAGGATGATCATAAAGTTCCCATGCTATCATAAATTATTTAAACATTGTCAAGGTATACTCCATAAAAAGATATAATTCCGACGTAAATTTGTTGTTTAAACTATTAAATGTATCCTCTTCACATGAAGGTGGTGTCATTTATAAGAAAAACTGAAGCATTCCTCTTGCTTTGTTTGAAAATGTTATAATCCTAAAAGAGTACGAATAAGGTTTACACTTATGCTCATTTCGTCCTCAAACCTTGTGCAAACACAATTTTCACATACAGGTGGCGCTGGTTTGTTTCTTTACTTGTTTGCTTATCTGTTGATACAAGGAAGCATTGTGTAAGAAAATCACAGATCAAAGTGGTAATTAAGCCATACAATCTGATCTTAAATTATCTTGAACTTGTCAAGGAATACTCCCTCACTCTCTTCCTTCTACGTACAACCACTCATTATCAGGATCTTCCCTCATATACCAACCAAATTACCTCCACTTTTCAAGGAAGCCCATACAAAACTGACAGCTTAAATTATGTTATTACTCATGTTTCCGCGGAGCAAAAATACTTGAATGGAATGTCATGGATGCCTACAACTCAATTGTTGAGTGCCAGAACACCAAAACACGTTAAATGCTCTTATATGATATTATGTCGGGTATTATGCTTCGTGCGCGGTTGAAACTATATAAAAATTCGCGGTCCATTGCTGCGCTGAATGGCGGTATTAAAAATGGTGTTCTGATGTTTTGTCTGTTATACATTTAAATTGACGACAAAAGAACGCAGCAACATGGAATAGTCTGCAGTCGAACAACAATAGCAGCAGCATCGGCAATGGCATTATTGCCTCCATCACCAGCATCATCGGCGGTAACACCAGACGCTGACGACAACGAAGTCGCTGACTCGTGCAGCGGAAGGTGAAAATTAAGAAATTAACTTTTTGAAAAAGATATTACCGCCATGCCACCATTGCCATCACCATCCCCACCATCCACCATCAGTATCATCATCATCATTGTGACAGGAGGAGCAGAGCAGCAGTGCAAATGCCATTGTGTGAATTGTGAAATGTTCAAATTATAGTATAGTCTTCTCGTATTCGCGTATAGTATAACATAGCATTATAATTGACAGTGCCAGTCAGGCAGTCAGTCAGAGCAAAAGTGACCGAAGAGGGAGGATTCTTTTGATTATTGTTGAAAGTTAATGTGCGGTATAATTTCATTGTCCCGCGGCATTGATGAGGATAAATTACAGCCTTTGCTTGGAGAATGGTTCGATGAGTGAATTCGCTGAACTGTGTTTATAGCCATTCTGCAAAACGATATACGGCTCAATTCAGTCGAAAATGTTGTTCAGTCGAAAATGTTGAGATATGAGCTATATTTTGGAAGCAATATTTGGAATTCGCAAGCTTTTGAGACTTGATTGTATGGATCATACATCGGGCGCCACATGGATATCTTCATTCAGTCACTTTTTCTATAGCTAAGACTAGGAGAACCATAAAATAACCTTTAATTTTTACAAGAAAGTCGCAATATCTTACGTTGGACGCCAATTGGGCAGTATTCTTCAGTCACATTTTGAAATTTTAAGATTTGACATTTTTCCATAAAATAAGTCATTTTATCAGCTGTTGCTCCATTGGGCGCCAGTTTTGCTAAAATTGATCTAATATTGGACGCCACTTGGGCACCATTATTTAATCACATTTTCGATAGATGAGCCTAGGAGTCCCATAAGATTGCTTTATTCCTAAATTTGTCCTTTGGTAAATTTTAATATTTTGAGATTTGACATTCTTTCATGAAATAAGCGATTTTATTAGCAGTTGCTCCGTTGGGCGCCAGATTTGCGATAATCGATTTTAAGCTGGACGCCACTTGGGCAGCATTATTTAATCACATTTTCGATAGATGAGCCAAGGAGACCCATAAAATTGCCATATTCTTAAAATTGTCCTTTGCTGAATTTTCATATTTTGAGATGTGACATTCTTTCACGAAGTAAGCGAGTGGCAGTTGATCCGTTGGGCGCCAGTTTTGCAATCTACTGTCATTGAACACACAATACAGTAGTCACCGAGGCTCACGTGTGATTAGATAAAAGGTTGTATATGAAACGAATGTGTTGGGCGCCACCTAAATTTTTGAGTCCGTTTTCAAAACTATTGCTAGCAAATTATTTTATATGGTTTTCTGATTAAATGAAATGTCATCCCACTCCATGAGCTCAGTAGTGTGGCAGGTGGTGGACAACAATCACTCAGCGATCCCGGGTTAAAATCACGAAAAGACCTTCCGATCTTGTGCATTTAATTTATGCTGGGTTATCTCTGATCAAAAATAGATAACGATCAATAAACGTACTAAGCATTTCATTAAGTGTCTGTGCGATTTTAACCTACATTGATGAATTGTGGGACATCAAATCAGATCAGCTTCCAATTCTCGAGAAGAAAATTCTTATAAGATTTAGACAAATCTGTATACAGCATTCTGATCCAATTAACACTTTTTGGCGTAGAATTTTACAATATGGGATTGTGGGAGAAATTGGTCTAGAATATAGCTAGATCATGAGCTAATGCTCTCTTATACAAAAGTTCAGTAAGACAACTTCATGGCCGGACATTCTGGTTTCGCGTCTGATTAAAACATCTGGAAAGTTATTACAGCCATATGCTCAGAGCAGTGTAAAAACCGCAGGTTCATGTCAGTCACTTCAATGCAGGTCCGCTCGGTGGGGATTAAAAGATAATGGATCAATAATCGAGATGGAAATTCGTTGAATGTTTATCCATACAGGTTTGGGATAGCTTTCCGGACAATCCAGTTAACACTTTCTATGATTTTGCAATTGGAGATTGTATGAGAAATTGGTTTACTCTATAGCTGTATGAGGAGTTAATGCGTTCTACCAAAGGATTTTTTCTGAAAACAACTTCATGACCTGACTTGTTAGTATTGAAATCCCTTTCAATAAATACGTTAATCCAATCAGAGCAGGATTTGAATCGTAGGTCCGTGTCAGTTTAAAGTTTACCCACATTTGTATATAGCTTTCTGGATAATCCAGTTAACACTTCCGGGTGTATGATTATGCAATGAATGATTTTAGGAGAAATCGGTCTACACTAAAGATGTATGAGGTGCTAATGCGTTTTTCCAAGGATTCTCTTCTAAAAGACAACTTCATTACCTAACATGCTGGTATCGCTTCTGACCATCAATATATAGAAATTCCTTTTCTGCAAAGGAATTAAGCCATTCAGGGCAGGGTTTAACCCACAGGTCGGTGTCAGTGGCATACTTGCAGGTCCGCTCGTCGGGGATCAAAAGGAAGTGGATCAATTGTCGAGATGGGAATTCGTTGAAGGTGTACCCAAACCTGTATAGCTTTATGGATGATCCAGTTAACACTTTAAGGTGTATGATTTTGCAATGTGAGATTTAAGGAGAAAAGGGCCAGCAGTAAATCGGGAGCTAATACGTTCTTGCAAAGGATTTTTTCTCAAAGCCAACTCTTTTCAATAAAGGCATTAAGCCACTTGTGGCCGGTAGTAAACTTTTGGTCCGTTTCAGTTAGAATTTTACCTGCAGTGAAGGATGGTTCGCTTATCGGGCATAAATTGTCCAGGATCAGTTATCGATAGAAAAATTCGTTCTTGTTAACACTTCCAGGATTAGGGCTTTACAATGGGAGATTGTAGGAGAAATTAGGCTAAAGTTGGATCAGGAGGTAACGTATTCTTCCACAGGAGTTTTTTTTGTAAGACAACTTTAAGTTGCCAATAGATAACAACAGGAGGTGCTACACATTTTAGGTTAAGACTATCCTCCTTCATAGTTTTGCAGAGTCGACTGAATTTTTCTGGACAGTTAAAAAGCATCAGACACAAAATATTTATGAGAATGTAGTACGAGGACATGAATTCCGAGTTTTAAGTACCTATTTTTTTCTAGTACTCCAATTCTCCATCCCACCATCCAAATTCAATGCAAAATTAAACACTCATCAGTTACGGCAGCATCATTATCATAGATATGACCCACTTACTAGTACACAGTACATCAAGCCATTACCAATCAGCATAAGGACAGAGTCAGTCATTGTCCTGCTTAGCCCAGGCATCGCATCGCCTGCAGCCTTTAACGGTATCAGATAACAGCTCTTCTCTAAATTCCGCCAAAATAATTTCCGTTTCTGGTCTGTTTTGCTCTGTTCCTCTAGCTGGCATCTATTATGATGATTTTCCATGAACCATACTGTGTGTGGACTTGACTACATCAGGATGATGGCGGCGGCGGCAGACTGCCTAAATGGAGGATATTGAAGACAATAATGAGCATATTGATAATAATGACTATTCTATTGCAATGATTATGGCGGTGAAATGAAGTGTACTGAGACAGATTCGATGACTATGACGAGCACCGCTCTCTTGTGGATGTGTTGACTCTGTGAATATTTTTTGGAATTTTGTCGGTGCTTGTGTTTGTTTGCATCACTCTGGGCTTGGTGAATGGATGGGTACTCGTATACGATTTCACTGTGATGCTTTGCTCTGTTGTTTGTAGTCGTGAGTTCTAATCGAAAAATATCGTTTTCTTCCTGTACACATTTTGCCTTTGGTGATATACTCGTATACGTACATATTTAATTCGCATTTCGTTGTTGCTTCACTGTGAAGAGTTATTTTTGTTGTTGGTTGGTTTGTGGAATGGTTGTATTATATTGTACAACGAACAACCCGGTTTTTGATATTGTTATGATTATATTTCGCACAATAATAATAATAACAATAATAATCATGACGGTTGATGATTATTTGCCTTTGTAGGTACAGAGGTTTGGTGGGGTTTGTTTGTCAGGAAGGAAGGACAGACGGAGGAAGAACAGATCTGAATGAACCATAACTATTTAGTTCACGGGGGACAGTGGTTTAAAAGTGTCAGTGTCGGGCGTCAGTATAAACTTTCGTTATAATTCTTCTATCCTTCGATCGGGCGCTAGATTGAATACCTTGGAGTAAATTTGGCTCAAAATGTAAATCATAGGCAAAAATGGAACTCTTGCTAAGATATGTCTGAGTCAAATAGTATTCTATGATCGGGCGCCAGTGTACATTTCCTTTGTAATTCTTCTCTAGATTGCCGACCCTATATTATCTTCTGCTTTAAAAAGTGAATCAGAGATAAAAATTGATATGCAGCAATGATTTGTATAGCTCAAATAGGTGTCTATAATCGGGCGCCAGTAAAACTGCTGTTATGCTTTCCGGCAACAGATTTAAGACTTTGTAGAGGTGCTTCATTCAAAAACGTTCGGCTTAGTTTGATCAGAGACTGAAGGACGGACGAAATGGTAGATGAGTGATCAATAACAGTTCACAAAGGACAGTGGTTCATACATTCGTTGCAAAAAGAAACGTATAGGAATTAACTTAATCAAGTATGTATCCATGATCTGGCTCCAGTAAAAATTGGGGTATTCTTTATCCAATCAACGATCGGGTGCCAAGCTCAGTAGTTGTTTCAGCAGCGGCTCGAATGAAATCCATAAGGCTCGAAACGTTTTCGAAGACTGACTAATACCTTAAGTCATCAATAGTGATTGAGCTAAGGCAAAAATAAAATAAAAATGCTTGCAACTATAAAGGAAGATGTCTGTCGTAGGTTCCTATAGGAATTAAATGACTAAATATATAATTGTTTCAGACTAAAATGTTATGATGTACTCCTCAAGACGGTTTGTTAGCCAGAGATAGACGAACTGATGCCTGGCGGGATGGATTATTGGCCGGAATACATAAGAATAATTTAGTTAATAAGAAGTAATAAGTACCCAAACACCCATTGTCCTCCACATTTAACACCATCTGGAGTATATTCCACTCAAAATGTTCTGAAGGTTTGAGTTGCTTGTGAAGGCTGGAAGAGCGGATCTTTGTGTTTTGAAGTGCTTCCCTCCACTCCCCATTCACCGATAGACCCACAGATTGAATTCCCTACCATAGCCTCTGCCCAAATTGAGTTCTTAGGGGCATCCCTCCACTCAATCATAAGTTAGAGTTGTTCGTGGATCCGTTGAAAAATATACGCAACACATAGGAATTGACTAAAAATAAATATGTAACGATGATATGGCACTATATACATCCTGCCTATAGATCGGGAGCCGGAATGAATTTTGTAGCATTAGATTTCGGCTAATAGGTTCTGATCAAATTTGAAGTGCTTCTGATATGTGTGTGATCAATAACTCAGCTGGGGTGTTCCTATGATTTCTGTACCATACCCAACCACCGATCGTCCTTCAGATTAAATCCTCTAAAGCATATTCCGTCCAACATGTTCTGAAGCATTACTCGGTGTGATTTGCTTGTGAAGGCTGGCAGAACGGATGGAAAGATCTATATGGTCTTAAGTGCTTTCCTCCACTCTCTATCCACCAATCCTCCCCCAGATTGAATTCCCTACCATAGCTTCTGCCCAAAATATTCTGAAGTATTACGATGAATGGTTTTGAGTTCTTAGGGGCTTCTTTCCACTCCCTATCCTCCGATCGTTATCTAGTTTGTCGTTATGTTAGAAGGTATTCTTTACATTAGCTTCTGTCTTACATGTTCTGAACAAATTTGATGTGTTGCTGAAATATGTATGTGACACCAATAACTCAGCTGGGATATGTTCCTATGATCGGGTGTCATTACGAATGGCTGTACCTTCCCTGAAGTATATTCTGCCCAAAATGTTCTGAAGCATTAGTCGGTGTGATTTTCTTCTGAAGACTGGAAGAACGGATGGAAGAATCTATGTGTTCTAAAGTGCTTCCCTCCACTCTTTATCCACTAATCGTCCCCCAGATTGAATTCCCTTCCATAGCTTCTGCCCAAAATGTTCTGCAGTATTCCTCGTGTTGATTTGCTTTTGAAGGCTGGAAGGATAGATTAAGGGTCTGGAGTTCTTAGTGGCTTCTCTATACGCCCTATTCACCGATCGTCTTATATATTGAATTCCCTGGATTATAGTCTGTCCAAATTGGTCTGATGCGTTCCTCGAATTGATTTATTGTGAAAGCTGGTAGGACGGATGGAATGATCGATAGTCTGACGTTCTTAGCGGTCTTCTCTTTACTATATATGCCTCGTTCCCGACCAGATTGAACTACTTGGAATATATTCTGCCAAAAATAAATGGTTTGGCATTATTAGAGTATTACCTCTACTCTCTATCCGGATTGAATTCCCTGGGGCCAAATGTTCTGAGGCGTTCGGTTGCTAGATTTAATTCCTGCATTAGTTTCTCTCCACAATATTCTAAACCTTTATAAATGCATCGATGTATGTGTCTGGATAAATATAAGTAAAAACAATTTAGTTTTTTAATAATTATGGTTCATTTGGAAAACTAAAAATTATTTTAGGATTATTTTAAAACAAATAGGTAAATATGTATGATCAGGCGTATACATTACTATAATACTTTGCATACCCTTCGATCAGGTGACAGACTGAATACTCAGCATTATCTGCAGCTTAAAACGCTCTAAGTCTGAGTTCAGAGATATATGCCAAATTGAATTACCTATAGTAACTTCTGCTAAAAATGTTTTGATGCTTTTCTCGGGTTGTTTGTTAGGATAGAATCCCAAGAACTATTTAGTTCTTAAGTAAGTCTAGTTTATAGGTTCGTTGGGAAATTTATGAAACGTAATAAAATGTATCTTTGATCGGGCGCCAGTATAACTTGTTATAAGATTTTACCTACCCACATATCGAGTCCCAGATTGGTAGGTGGATTAAGAATGAACTATATCAGAGCTCATATGTTTTTGATCGTGCGCCAGTTTTACATGTATTTCAACTTTGCCACTAAATCATTGAGAGTAAGATGTTGTGTCATAACGAGGCGGCAATTTTGAAAAGAGCAGGAATCTGCAATTTCTTGAAATATGGCGACCGATCTTGATAACGCATTATTATGGCTCGTTTAAACCGGGTACAAGTTTAACCGAGTATGATTCAACATTTAGCAAAATCTCTGAAATGTATACAAGTTTAAACGGATATAATTCTATATTTAGCAAAATTCCTAAAATTGGCGCCCGATCCTGGTCTTAGTACAGACCAGTCTTGAGATTGTCTGAAGGATCTCAAGTTCTTAAACGTTGTTGCCCTGCAACGACAACGAGCTTTCTTAATAATTTTAAATTACTCTTGTGCTGTCACTTCTTAAGAGTTCTTCTAAGTGCTAAAGGTCCAAAATACTTCAGCCCTTATATCGAGCGCCCTTATGACATACTCGTTTAAAATGCAAACATTCGTCACACTTCGAACACTTGACAATTAATCGAAACGAAATGGAATTCCCTTTGGTATTACATACGACAAATCAAATCACTGTCCCCAGCATTACAATTATTCATCCATAGAAAACGCAATTGCCTCTCATCATCGCCCAACGCCAATGACTGTCGTTTGCCGCCACCCGTCGTCGCAGCCAACGCCGCCATCCGAAGCATCATCTATACGACTGACTGACTGTCGAATGAATGAATGCCTCTGGTCGTCAGAGTCATCATTGTTTAATGTTGTGCAAAAGCGGGCGTGTTTTTTTCTGTTTTAATGCTTTAATGCCTTCCAGAGCTTTTCGGTATAGCCAGGGAAGAATAGGAAATAACACCAACTACAATAATACCGGTTGCACCAGCCGCCTCGGTATTGTCGTGGGCTCATTCACTCAAACCTCCGCGCCTCGCAACAAACGATGAAACACTCACATAAAACGTGGTGGCATCATTGCCAGTCAGTCAACTGAAGCTGGATGGGATGCTGCCTCCTGCCACCAACTCACCATCCAACGCTATCGCCGTCGTTGTCGTCGTCAATGGGGCATCATCATCATCAGCTTTTCACTACAAAACACTTCACTCGAATTGAAATTAACCCCTTTTGGCGTGAATGCTCAGCGCCCGCAACGTGAATAACGGCATTGACGACGACGACACAACGAAACGTTTTCATTTTACATTTGAACATTTCGAATTTGTATTCCTGCTTTTTTGGGCAACGCTGACGCGTTGTCGCTGTAGCCGGCATTTTGGTGGGACGAGACAACGCGGTTGTGTGCTGTGCTTACTCACTCTATTTTCGAGTGTGTTGCGCTCAATTTAGCTTTCATAATTGTATAAAAATTTATGATTTAACATAAATATATACCCGCATACAAAAGCCGGTTCACAAAATACCGAATGGAAATGGAAAAGTGTAATATGTAATGGTTTTCATTCGTACACAAACAGGCGAATACGACAAGAATGTGCATGCCCATGCCTTGGAGCAGGATTGCCAAATTACTCTTTAGGGATTATCAGAGCACTGACAGGAAGGCGGATACATGAAAATCTCCAGAAAATCCATAAATTACATGGAAAAAAGAAGGCAGATGTTGGGAAATATAGTGTTATTTCAGTTGCAGGGCGGTGGCGATAGAATGAGAAGAGAGATGACCATTGTGCTTTTGGGAAAAATGCTGCTTGAATTCGATCCTGATACCCAAAAACTTCCACCGATCCTTCGATGCCGTGCTTGGCTTACTCCGATCTTAACTGATTTGCCGCCTGATTTGATTTGAATTTCCAATATCTTTATTCAGTCTCAGGTGAACTTTACCTATATATCTAAGTATCTGCAGGCGGTCCGATAAGAACATCTTCTGTGGAAAGACTTTCCGGTTGGTCTCAGGAGAATTTTCCTACAGAAAACTCTATAGTTGGCAAAGCCTTCAAGTTCAGTTCAACGTTTCCTTTTACCTTATCCAACATCTGAAAATTAGATGCTTACTTGTGAGACCAGAAATGTGCCAGCGGACCTGCTAATCATTTCAGAGAATATAGTTTTCTGTTAGGATGTCAACAGTTTTATCTATTGAGTACATTAACGTTCCATCAACTAAATAGTTGGACCGTATTTCAATTAAATTCTTTTGATGAGCCTATTGAAATTCAAAGTCAGTGCTCGGTCGCCAATGGTTTCTTTATACCTAAAATGTCAAGAGGTCATACTAGTTATGTCATTCTCTTTATCGATTAAGAATCTCAGCATTCTATGAAATGAAGTAATCGGTGAAGGATCTTTGGGATTCCAAGTTTTTTCTCGTGCTTCCATGGTCTGTATAAGACCTTATATGCCCATATTACCATTTAAGACATTCTTCTTTGTTAAGAGGAATCTAGCATTTCATCGAATACAGTAAAATTCGACGGAGAATCAATTGACTTCGATCGGGCGCCAGTTGTTTGCTTAAAACCTGAAATTATTCTGTAGTCCTGCTAATCACTTTAGGATGTCTAGGTCTCTGTTTTATAGGAAATGAGAACCATTGCATTCTATCAAATACATCCGTTTAAGATTTGAGGCCAATAGTTGTTTTGGAACCTAACATTTGGCAGTTGTCGTGATTAGATAAACTTTTTCAGCTTCAAGGTTCGTGTTCGGGTACCAGCTGATTCTTTTATAGCTGTAATTATGGAAATTGTATGGCTAAAATAAACATTGACTTAAATGAGCCCTTTTGGCGCCAGTGGTTTGTTTAAGACCTGAAATTGTAGTTCTGCCATACACTATAGACCTTTTTGGCCTCTATCCATTGAGAAATCTAGCATCAAATCGCAGCAGAGAATCAATTGATTTAAATGAATCTATTGACATTCTATGTCTCCGCTCGAGCGTCATTGGTTTGTATAAGACCTAGGTGTCTACCGACTGATTAACTTAGAATTTCATCAATTAAAGTAGTGGCGGTGAATCAATCGATTTAGACGAAACTTTTGGAATTTGAAGTCAGTATTCAAACGTGGTGGTCAGTTTAAGACCTATAATATGGCGGTTGTCCTGAACACGGGTATATAAACGGTGTAGTATTCAATGTTTGAGACTAAATACTAGGCAGTATATCTGCTATCTACGTTCTTGGACTTGGAATCCTTCGCTTGAGAAACTTAGCATTCCATTAAATAAAGTAAGCCGCGGTGGAGAATTAACAAACAGATAAACCGCTTGGCCTTTAAAACCTGTGCTCGGGCGCCAATGGATTGTTTTAGACCAAAAATTTCCCTGTTGCCCTGATACCGCTCGTTAAGTGTAATTTTCCCATAAAAAGTCTTCTCAATCGGTTTAGGGAGAACTTTTCCCACAGAAAATACTTTCCATTCTGTCTGAATGAAACTCTTCTCTAAGAATGGTCTCCTCAGTCGGTATGAGGAAAAAACTTCCGCAATCTTTCTTGGAAGAAAGTCTCCTCAATCGATCTGAGGAGAACTTTCCTACAAGAAAATCTCCTCATTCGGTCTCAGGAGAACTTTTCACGTCGAAAAGTCGGTCTGAGGAGAACTTTATCCATGGGAACAGTATGTCTGATGAGAAAGTTTCCCCAATCGGTATTAGAAGAAAGTCTCTGTCGGTCTGTGAGAATATCTTCGTCGTGCTCCGGCGCCAATGGATTGTTTAAAAATAAAAATTTCACGATTGTCGTGATAACGCTCTACTCGGCTTTCCGTCACATCAAGTTAATTGCTGCTGATAATCCATTTGCGAGTACTTACGCAGATAAACCATTTAGTCGTCCAAGTATGTGCTAAGGCGCCAAGTAGATATTGTTGGCCTTGTAATGGATAGGATCAGAAGGTCCCACTTCCATACTCACCCGCCAATTATGCAACCGATTACATTAGTGAATGTAATGGTTCTATACCTGTCACTGTATTCCCAAAAATTTCCACTGATTAAAGCGATTGGATGATTGGCTGTCTACTACAGAGATGGGACCATTGGTCATATTCTTCAGAATGTAATATATGTATGTAGTTCACAATTGGCGCCCGAGCACAGTCTGCGAAGCCTAAATGGCTTATATGTGTCTATAATCTGCGCTCTGTGTCCATTTTGTAGATCCTATCCTTCAAAAGTTTGGCTCTCAATTGGCGCCCAAGCTCACGTGGTTCTATGGTCGGGCGCCAATATTTGAAACAAATCATAAAAAAATTGAGACTTGTTTTTTTAAAACTTCAAATCTTTTTAGCCTGGCAACTCTATATCTATCCTTTTTACGACAAAAAAAATGCTCCCCATCGTTACACTGGACAAATGTTGAATTAAAATATTTTCGCTAGCAAACCTTTTAATGTCATTAGCTTAAAATGTAATTTGTTGTACTCGCCCAAACCTTTATCGGGTCCATACAAGACATTTTTAATTTTTTTTGTTGGATTACATAGAAATGCGTTTCCCAGCGCTAAATTCCTCCCAGGACTAGTTAAAGAGTTAATGCCTTCGAAAAGATTTTTGGATTAAAAAAAACTCAGCGATAAAAAAGCCGAAACGCTTCAACGCGTTCTTGTTTTTTCATTCGCTGCAATTATTTCGACGATCCATAGCACCGCCAAAAATAAAACGAAAGCCATTCAGTGTTGCCATAATGTTGTAACTTCTGTGTTGTATTACATGGGTTGCTGTTGTGTTGCGGTGATGTTGCTTTTTTGGTATGTACATTTTTGGTTGCGTTTTTTTCGGTGTCTCGCGTTCCGTTTCCAACAAAAATCTCAACAATACCGCGAAAAGTTGGCTGGTACTGGGAATTGTTCATGAGGGTTCGTTTGGGGTTTATGTTGCAACAAAATGAGTTTTTTTTTAATTTTCATTCTGATGACTTCCTCTTTAAGCCACCACCACTACCAACACTGCCACCCTTATTTGGTACCTATGTATATGTGGCAAAGGCGGCGGAGTAATTTGAGATTTTGTTGAACTCATTTCGGGTTTATTTTTTTGGGTTTTCGGGTTGTTGCATTAACTGGAAAATTAACTTTGTTTGTTCTGCAACAGTGTTGGAAAAAAATTCGTATAAATTCTTTTGGTCTTGAAAAGGTTACACATGTTTGTTGTCGTTGTTGTTGTCCTTGTTCGAGAGATATGTTTTTGTGACAATAACCGGCAGGAACGTGATGAATAGCTGGGGATAATGAGCTACAAAGGATGTTTTTATGATATAATATATGTATGTGCACGACTTGGGATTAAAAGGACATTTATTAAAAGATTCTTCTATAACATTGAAGGGATTGGCAGGATCAAATTTCATTAAAAAGAGGTTAGAATTATATTGGGTTACTGTGTACCTTTTTTACCTTAATTAAGCTGGAGGAATGACAAAAAGAGGGAGTGTGTTTTATAAACAGAAATGGGAAGTAAGGTAAAAATATTTTTTTCCATTTTCAGGTTAAATGTGTTCCCATTTCATAGCGATAATATTATTTAATCTTTCAATTATTGTATAATCTAACATCTGTTAAAATTGACGACAATTGGAGTATCTCAGGAAAATTCCGATACTGAATTATTAGTAAAGACAATATATTATATATTATAAAATATTGGAGCATATTTATTGAAAAACCTTAAAATTAACTATATAGGAGCTTAACTATAATGAATAATTGTGTCTTTAATATAGATAGTTCGGCCTCTAAGGTCGGACGGCGAAAAAATGTTTCTGCAGAAAAGTCTCCAACACTGGTCTGAGGAGAACTTTTCCCATAAAAGAGTTCTCAGTCAAAATGAGGGGAACTTTTTCCATAAAATGTTTTCTCAATCGGTCTAAGGAGAACTTTTCCTATAAAAAAGTCTCCTCAGTCGGTCTGAGGAGAACCTTTCCCATAGAAAAGACTTCTCATCCGACCTGAAGATAACTTTTCTTATACACTAAAAAAGTAATTAATAACAACACATCCAAAATAATGACAATTTACATCTTTTTTACGAACTTATCCTTCACCTACAGTTTCTTGTAATTTATTTTATGACATACTGATCATAAGTTTTGTGTACGCTCTTCTTTAAAAGTACGCGCTTAAAATAAAGAAAGAACATATTATATGTGTTTCAAGTTTCATTATTTTAAGTAATATTTTAATACTTTTAAGTATTTCTACATTCAAACAATGTTGTTGACATGTCATAGTTTTAATGCCGGATCGGACTAATAACAGTATGCGCTATATGTGTAATAAATTTAACGCAATGTTGCCTTTGAAAAAAGGTTGTATTGGAAATTAATTTCATGACTGTTGCCATTATTTTAAAGAATTCTTCATAAATTAACTCTCCGTGGGAGAAAATTATACTCCCTCTCTCTCGGAGAATCAGAGTTGTTTGTTAACGAAACATCGGCAATCTTTCATGAAAGAAAGTCTCCTCAGTTGGTATGAGGAAAAATTTTCCCATTGAAAAGACTTCCCAGTCGATCAGTAGAGAGAACTTTTTGCACAGAAAGTCTTCTCAGTCGGTCAGAGAAGAACTTTATCCATAGAAAAGTGTACATAGTTGGTGTGAGGAGAAAATTACCGTTATTGATCTTAGAAGAAAGTCTGCTTAGTCGGTCTGAGGAGAAAATTACCGTAATCGTAAACTTACCTCATACATTCTGAGAAGAATATTTTGTGTAGAGAGTCTCCAGAGTCTGACAGAGAAGAAATGTACTTGTCGAAAAGTCTCAAAAGTTGGTCTGAGAAGAACTTTTGCTATAGTTCTATGAGTCAGCGCGAGGAGAAGTTTCTTCGTTCGATCTTTGAAGGAAGTTTCCTCAGTTGGTCTGTGAGAATATGTTCTATCAAACCGTCGCCCCATACATTTTGAGAGGAATTGTTTGTAACGAAAGAGTCCTAGAGTCCAACTGAGAACAATTGTTCTTGTTGAAAAGTCTCCAAAGTTGGTCTGAAGAAAACTTTTACTATAGAAGAGACTCTTCGGTCGGTCTGAGAATAACCTAACCTAACGAGTCTGCTCGGCCTGTTTGAGAAGATCCTTTTCACATCGAAGATATATCAGTTAGTCTGAAGAGAACTTTTACCATCGAAAAGACTCCTCAGTCAACCTAAGGAGAAAGTTTCCGCAATGTGTCATAGAACGAAATCTCCTGCAAAGAACTTTTGTTATTAACATTATTTTTTGAAAGTCTCCTTATTCGTTGACGGAAACTTTTATTAAAGTATAGACTTCAGTTTCAGTTTGTTTTCAACGTTTCCTTTGTAGGAGTCTCAGGCGGTCCTAGGAGATCTTTTCTTGTAGAAATGTTGGCTCAAAATAACATTTTCTTTGATAAGTTTTTTGAGTAGATCAGTGGAATACTTTTCCTACAGAAACGTCTTCTTTGAATATTTCCAATAGTCAAATTTTTCACATGGAAAAGTCACTTCAATCGGTCTGAGGAGAAAAATTGATCTTAGGTGAATGTGTCCTCAGTTTGAATGTATATTTTAATTCACTTTTCTTTTTGAATATCAACTAAGTTGTTGACGTGAACATTTCTCAAAGGAATATGCTTCATTTAGTCTCAGGTGAAATTTTTCTATATAAAAGCCTTAGTCGGTCTGAGGAGAACTTTTCTTGTAGAAAAGTTTACCCAAAATTCTGAGAAGACCAGATTCAACAATATGACTTTTCAGTCTGTCCGAGGCAATCGTTTCCTACAGTCTACTTAGAGTACTTCCATTAGTAACATTGGTCACATGGAAAATTTCCCTCTGTCGGAGAAAGTTTCTGCAATCGGTCTTAGCTGAATGACTCCTCAATTGATCTGTGATAAACTGTTTTCGTTAACTTTTCCTTTTGACGTTCAAAAATCATACGTTTCCGTAAACTTTTATTATAAGAAAGACTTCATTCAGTTTCAGTTTAACTTTTTCCATATAAGAGTCTCAGACGGTCCGAGGAGAACTTTTCCTGTACAAGTGTTCCGTGAATCATTCTGAGGAGAACATCTTCTACGGAAAGGACTTTATGGTTGGTCTGAGATAAACTTATTCTTATAATATATCCAATAGAAAACTCTTCAACTTCGGTGTAAGTTCTCCTTATTCCGAAAAATCTCCGAGAAGAACATTTTAAAAAAAAAGGTAGGATACTTTAGAAATGAAATTCTGAGTAGGTTTTTTTTAGTCTCCTTTTATCTCTTTAGACGGTTCCTATAGAAACGACGTTCTGAGTAATTCTCCTATAGATTATTCTCCTCAGTTGGTCTGTGAGAATATTTTCTATCGAACTTTCTCCTCATACATTCTGCAGAAAAAAGTTTGTATAGAGAGAGCATCCAGAGACGAAATAATAAGACATGTTCTTGTTGAAAAGCCTCCAAAGTGGGTCTAAGGACAACTTTTCTCAAAAAATAGTCTCCTCAGTCGGTCAGAAGAGAACATTCCCTATAGGAGAGCCACCATCTTTGAAAATGGTTTTCCACAGTATAGATTCCATCCATTTGCGGTATGTGTTGGCCGATACTTCAGCAACGACGAGCTGTGGCAACATGTAAATGAGGACCCAGTTGGAAGTCAGATAAAAAGATTGAAATGAAATTTATAGATCATACCTCCAGAAAGCCCGCCGAATAGATTAATAGGACAGCTTTGGAATGGAATCCCCAAGGCAGCAGACGGCCAGGTCGCTCTAAGATGACATGGAGAACAACGCTATATTCAGATTTAAGTGCGATAGATAAAAATTGAAACGATGTGAAACGTATTGTAGATGATAAAGTAAGATATAAATGTATTGTTGATGCCCTATGTTACCACGAAGAATAATATAGTTTCCCCAATTGGTCTGTGCAGAAATTTTTCTACAGTCAGTGCTGAATTTGATCAATGAATCTGGCCAGAACCTTACTATTAAGAAATGTTCCTCAATAGATGTGAATACTACTCTGCCTATAGAAAATCTCTTCAGAAAACTTGTTTAGAATTTTTCCTCTTGAACTTTTCCTCAATAGGTCTGAGCAAATATTTTCATACAAAAAAGTCCTCTCAACGGGTGTGTGGAGAACTTTTATTATTAAGAAATTTCCTCACTCGTTCTACTCGTATGTAAATTTTTGTATTATAGAAAACTTTGTAGTGACATTTCTTATAGAAGGGCCTCCTCAGTCCGAGGATAACTATCCCGCTAAAAACAGATTCATCAGATGGTCTACTGAGAACATTTGCTTTTGCCTTTATAATCGATGCAAGGAGAGCTTTACCTATAGATACATTTTTTTCAGTTTTCAATGGGAAAACCTTCTCAGACAATCCGATGCGAAGTTTTCCTATGCTAAAGTCTTCTCATTAGGTCTGAACCTATCTATTTAAAAGACGTCTGTCCGAGTACACATTTTTCGCTCAAAAGAGATTCATCATATGATCTGAAAAATCTTCTCAGCTCGAAAGAAGAGAACTTTTCCCTTAGAACAAATTCCTCTTGTATTTCTAATCAATAACCATTCCCAAGGACATGGATATACTTGCATACCCACTCTGCTGTCTGCTGCCCTAACAATGTCGATGTACTCGTATTTCTTTTGGTTGATTTGGTTATTTGAACAAAAAAACCATCTTCATCAATATTCCTTTAATACAACCACACGACTGACTTTAAAAACAACATTAATGATGTATTAAGATTAATATCAAGTGGGTCATGTGATACGATATCGGTCACAGTCCTTCAAGTTCGAAACGTGATGATGTCAACCAAAGCAAGAAAGAAAAGTTTTTCAAAATGCTCCAAACATTTCTTCATTGTCCAATAGTTCTTTTGGCAACAAAATAACCTTGAAATGTCAACAACCTGCCCAAACCTAAAATGAAATGGGTGCCGTGTTTTTTTGTTTTTGGGAGTGGGTGCGGGATGAATGGCCAAAGCACATGTGAATGGACTATCAATGTAATGTCGATGTGGAACGTGCGACAACGAGACAATGGTTGGCGGAGAAATTTCACTGTATATTGAAATGGTCATTGATTTTATTGTCCCTCTAGATTTACTGCATTCTCTCCAAAAGACCTCTTAACGAATCCATAAACAAAAGGAACGATTTCATTTAAATTAATTTGTGAAAATTAACCAGTCTCCCATTTCACAGAGAATAAAATCTCATTTCAATTGAAACAAATGAAGCCAATAAGCCAAGGCATAAAAAATAGTTCTTTTTTGCTGGAAAATCCCTTACAGACCCCGAGACTTACGGGTGGTCGGGCAGTCGGTAGACAATGCAGCAGCATCAAAAATAAAATTGAACTTTTGCACTTGAAACTCCTTTAATAAAACTAATTGAAAATTGTATTCAATTGTAATGCATTCACAAGCAATTCATTGGCTCACTCGCCCAGTCTTTCGTTTGCTCATTCATTCAATACAATGCAGGCATTCCATTCCATCAGTGCCCTGAACTCGTGCCCCAAAAACCCCCACTTCTTTCGTTCATTCATTCATTTCATGCCATTGTTGATGACATTTTTTGTATTTGCTTCTCTAGCGTCTCGAATGTTGTCTTTTGTTCTCCCTACTCCGCTTTGGAGGAACAAAAAAAAAAAATCCGAGGAAAATTCTGTTTTTTAGGGAGATGGTGACAAAATCTTACCCCATTTTTATCATTACCCAAGTAACCAATAAAACCAAATGTAAGGACTTTAATGATGAAATGGAATGGTGCATTGGCATGGGTGAGAGCACTGTGATAAGGAGATCATTATGGTATAGTTATTGCAGTTTTTATGCATTCTATGAAGCTATGTGAAATATACACAAATACAAATTTGAAGAAATAAAAATATCGGGTACTCTGAAAAAATGTGTGCATTAAAATATAGAAAAGGTTGTTTAATTAAAGGAAATGTTTCATTAAACTTCAGCCAAACCAAAGTCAAGAAAATTTCTCCAAATCTTTGACAAGCATCTTAATATCTAAGTACTATTTATTTGAGTCGAAGGCATGGTTGTTTAAATCTTAGAGAATTTTTTTTAAATACTACCCAAGTTTACTTAAATCTAGCAAATTTTTCTTGGAAAAGAAGAATAAGAAATATGTGAAATGTATTAAGGCTGACCACTGTTTTGGTGGACGATATCGTTTCGAATGCTACCAAGCTATCTCCTCGGCACTATTAGACAAAATACTCCGTCAATAATTGGCACAATATAAGAGCTGCTCAATACAATTGAGAACTGCTTATAAAAGTGTTATATCTCCAAAACAATGCAGACAGATTGACAAATACACATCACAAATTTATTATTCTTCTTTTTCAAAGAAGGTTCGCTTCCTGTT
The DNA here is from genome assembly GCA_963930755.1 of Eudasyphora cyanicolor. Classification (NCBI taxonomy): domain Eukaryota; kingdom Metazoa; phylum Arthropoda; class Insecta; order Diptera; family Muscidae; genus Eudasyphora; species Eudasyphora cyanicolor. The sequence continues at coordinate 314,702,507 of OZ005734.1, forward strand.
TAGAAAACAGAAACAAAGATCTCGATCACGATAGTCAAAAACAAAACTATGAGAAGTCTAACAGATCAAAAAAACAAAAACATTTCTTTAAAAAGTATTCTTAAATTCAAGAAAATATTCATTAAATACAAGGAACATTTATTTAAATCTAAGATTTTCTTCTTTAAACATCTAAAAAAAATTATCGGAAAATTTTTCTTAGTTTCAGAAAAGTTTCTTTCATTAAAAAAAAAAAAAAAATTAGTAAAAGCTTCCTTAAATATGAGAACAGTTATTTGAAGTTAAGAAATTCAGTCATAAGCTTCTTCTTTTGTTTAAGAAAAATGTCTTTAAATCTAAACATTTCTCTTTAAATATTTGTTATTTATATGTATGAACAATTGCAAAAAGTTTCTTTAAATGTAATCGCAGAAAGTTCTCTTAAAATGTAAGAATTTTTTTGTAAATCTACGAAAAGGTTATTTGAATATAAGGAACACTTATTTAAATCTCAGAAATATTTCTTGTTAGACCAGTTTTTTTGAATTATAAGAAAATTCTTTAAATATAATAATAGTTTATTTAAATCAAAGCAAAAACTTTTGTATCATCATATGAAAACTTTTCTTAAAATCTTTACAATCTTGTTCCAATGCGTATAAACAATTTCATTGAATCTTAAACTCTAAGAAACGCTTCTTTAGATCTATGAAGTGTTTCTTTAAATTTAAGAAAAGTTTATTAAATCTAAATTTAAGGTTGTTAAATCTAATAATAGTTTCAATTCACTTTTCTGTCAATACACAAAAAGTTTCTTTTATTCAAAAAACTATTCTTTAAATTTAAGAAAAGTTTATTAAATCTAAGAATAGTTTCTCAAAATCGAGACTTGTTTCCTTAAATCGAAAAAAAATTTTCTTTTTTAGGAAAAATTTATTTAAATTTATTATGAGAATAGTTTCTTAAATTTAATCATAAGCAAGTTTACTTAAAATCTTCACAATTTTGAGAAATAATCATTTAAATCAAAAAATGTTTTTATACCCTCACTTTAGTGTGACGAGGGTATATATCATTTGCTACGGAAAAAAGTGTAACACGTCGAAGGAGTGACCTAAGACCCCAAGTATGTTCGGAGGAAATCCGTTTTGGGTCATTTTAAGTCGAATGAGCAATGTCCGTCCGTCTGTCTGTCTGTCTGTCTGTCTGTGTGTCTGCTGGCTGGTGCGCAAGATAACTCTCGAAAGGAGTAACCGATTGACCTCAAATTTGGTATGTGGTAATATTTTTTTCTATCTCCGGCTAAGTTCGAAGATGGGCCATATTGGTCCACTCCTTCTAGTACCTCCCCCACAAAGGGTTAAAATGTTGTGAAATATTGATTCTTTAATAACTGCTATACTACTTATTCGAATCTTTTGAAATTCCACACATAGTATTAGCTTATTAGTCGTTATCAACTCGAGAAAAATGGGCGAAGTCGCCACGTCCCTTTTGGTACCTCCCACACAAATGCACCATTTTGCACCAAAAGTTAACAGCTTATAACATTAATAACAGTGTATAAAAATACTTGAAATTTTGTACAGTATTATGCTTTTATATTGCCTACAGTCCAGGGAAAAATGGGTGTTGTTGTCACGCCCCTTTTGGTACCTCCCACACAAAGGTACCTTTTTGCACCAAAAGTTAACAGCTTATAACATTAAAACCAGTGTATAAAAATACTTGAAATTGTGTACAGTGTAAGGTATTTATAGTGTCTATAGCCCTGTGAAAAATGGGCGTTATTGCCACGCCCCTCTTTGTACTTCCCAAAATGCCCAAATCATACCACACTTTAATGTCTCATAACGTTTATACCAGTGCACATAAATGCTTATAAGTCGGCACAGTGCAATTAATTTAAAGTATCTAATGTTCAGCAAAAAAAGGTGTATTTGATAAACCCCTTCTGGTACCTCCCACACAAATTGACAGAATAATTCGAGTAATATTCAATATTACATTACTCACAAAGTGAGGGTATACCTTAGTCGGTTTACCCGACTGAAACTTTCTTACTTGTTTTATTTAAGAAAAGGGTTTAAAATGTTAGAGAAAAGTTTATTCAAATCTAAGAACGGTTTCTTTAAATGATAGAAAAGTTTATTAAATCTAAGAAGAGTTTCCTAAATCAAAGAATAATTTCCTTAAATCAAAAAAATATGTTTCTTATTTAAGAAAACTTTCTTTGAATTTAATAAATTTGATAAAGAAACATTTATTTAAATCAAAGAAATGTTTTTTATTAAGAAAAGTTTTTAATTTCCTAAATCTAAGAATAGTTTCCTCAAATCAAAAACTATTTTTTCTTTTTTAAGAACACTTCATTTAAATTTAGTAAATTTGTCTTTACTTATGAGACTAGTTTCCTTAATTTAATTATTAAATTTTTTTCCTAAAATCTTCGGAACTTTAAGAAACATTTCTTTTAATTTAAGACGTTTATTTATTTTTAATTATTAAAGAATATACTTTAAATCTGAGAATTGTTTCCTTAAATAAAATATTAGTTTTTTATCAAATAAATAAAAGTACTTAAGCGAGAACGGTTTAAATTTAGTTTCATTAAATTTAGGAAATTTAATCAGAAGGAACGTTTATTATTTTTTTTAATCTACTAAGAAGTTTCTTTAAGTCTAAAAATTTCTTTAATTGTATGAACAAGTAAATTAAATCTAAGAAATCCTTTTGAAATATAAAAAAGCTTTCATCAAATCTAAAAAATGATTTTTTAAATGTAAGAAAATATTCTTAATGTTTATGAAAAATATCTTTAAATTTAAGAAAAGTTTGTTTAAATCTAAGAAATGCTTCTTTAAGCGTAAGAAAATTTTTTTAATTATAAAAAGTATCTTAAAATGTGCAAATTATTTTCCTTATTTTAAATTTATGAAATTTGGTAAAAATAATATTTTCTTAAAATATTCAAGTTTAGTTTTAATATACATATAATAATATAATAATTTTTTAATAATAATGTTTTCGTAAAATATTAAACTTTTTTTAATATAAGAAAAATATCTTTTAATCTAAGAAATATTTCTTTAAATCTTAATATTTGTTCTTTAAATGTATAAACAATTTCTTTAAACCTAAGAAAAGTTTCTTTAAATCCACGAAAAGTTTTTTTTTTAAATTTAAGAAATGTTTCTTTAAATACAAGATACATTTCTTTACATCTAAAAAGTTTCTTTCTAACAAGTACTTGTTTATAACTAAGAAATATTTCTTTACAACTAGGAATAATTTATTTAAAAACGTATAAAAAAAATGTTTTGTTATTAAAAAATATTTAAATCTGATGAACATTTCAGCTGATTTAAGTTAAAGACATGCATAATTGCTATTGAATTCTGAAGATGATAGAGTGGTGTCTATCGAAACTGTAGTCAATTCTACCAAGCAATTAAAAATCTCTACCAAGTTTTGTATTTGTTTCTATTACTTTTTTGCAATAGACAGAAAGTAACTGAAACATATGGTAAATAAAATCTGACTGAATAATTTTTGTAAATTTAATAAAAAGGGTCCTGAAATATAAGAACATTATCTTTAAATTTAGGAAATTTAGCATATGAAAGTTTTCCTAAAATCTTTAAAAAGAGATTACTAAGAAAGTTTCTTTTTAAATCAATGAATAGTTTCTTTAAATATAAAAAATCAATAAACTGTCTTTAAATCTAAAAACCCAAGACAAAAGAAACTTATTTCATTTAGAGAAGTAGGTGTGTTTTTGGCTTCTTTTCCAAGATTGCTTTATCACTGAAGCTTCGAGGGGCTTTTGTTATTCACTATTTTCTATTTACAACAAAGGATGTTGTCTGGGATAAATAGAGTTACTAATTTTAAAGATCATTTCATTTTTAAATTGAAGATAACTTATCCAAAGGCAAGGAAACTGTTTTCAAAGCTTTTTAAAAACACATAAATGTTCTTATATTTTGTATTTATGCAGAAAATTAATATTATTTATATTTAAGCGAAGAATTACGGATATACGTGAATTTCTGACAGCTAGTTGTGAAAACAATCTATTTGTATGCAACTCGTAACAGAACTCTGTTAAAACTGTTTTGGAGGTTTAAGTCTATGCTTGTTATATTTTAGAAATATATCTTCACCGAGATTTGCTGAATAAAGTAAAATGTCTTCCATTCTATACCCATCTTTTTTTTAAGAAAAAATCCACTTGATATTTCCATAGAAATCAAATCCATTTTCAATAATCTAAAAATAGTTTGAAGTTCCAATTACCCAACTACCACCCAATTACGCCCCTTCCCCAAAATGACTGAATGGGGGAGCTGGGACCCCATTAAAGCTGACTGTGATATTTCTTCCCCCATTTCAGACAACATCACTCACTAATGACATTTTGTACTATTTCCAATTTAAATTTTACTGTTTATTTCTGCTTTTAAGCAACATACAAAATGAGTATTCTTCTTTGGAATACTTAAATTGATGGTTATTAAAGTATCCAGCATCACACAATAGCACAACAATATCAGAGCTACGATAATGTGAAGAACAATACAAATTCCAACAGGGGCATCATTAAAATTCACCCGTCCTTCTACGTAGCTCAGCTCCCCCTCTCTCTTAACACTTGGCTTTTGCCAATTGATTATCGATTAATGGGGGGCAAATATTGCCGTACACGTCCTCCATTAATACACGCACACACACAGAGCCATTCATTCGATACAATTGCGTTCAAGACTCATATCATACTCATCAATTTGAATCTATCAATTGAGAATTCGTTTCAGCTATACTTGTGCATAATGTGAATGATTGTATGTGTATATTGGGTTGTATTGAAATGTTGAACAATGAGCTTTGATAAGTGGGAATGTGGAAAAACATTGTTTTTCCTGAATCTCTATATTTTTTACGAAATAAAACTATAAAATCCATAGAAATAGTGCCGTTACTAATTTACGCATAGCTCTTTTAGTTATTGTCGGATTAGCCTAAAATAAACCATTTTTATCGTGACAAAAATCAACATTTTATATACTGGGACACAATCCTTTAATCAAGACCCAGGTTGAAATCCCGGATGAACAATATTCAGTTTATACAGGTTTTTAAGATTGTTCTTTATGCGCCTAAACAGTTTCACTAAATCTAAGACAAGTTTCTTAAACTTTAAGAAATGTTTCTTTAGATCTATGAAATGTTTCTTTAAATTTAAGTAAACTTTATTAAATCTAAGAAAAGGTTGTTAAATCTTAGAATAGTTTCTTAAACATTTTCATTCAATCTAAGAAAAGCTTCTTCAAATATAATATCTGTTTCTTTAAATGTAAGAAAAGTTTATTACGTCTAAGAAGAGTCTCCTAAATCGAAGAACAGTTACCTTAAATAGGAAACAAACTTTCTTACGAGTATTTAAGAAAAATTTAATAAAATTTTTAAAATTAAAAATAATCACATGTCACATTAACACCTAATGTTAATTTTATTGGTGAGAATTCAGTTCTCCAAATTGCAAGAGTTGAATCTTTTCCTCATTTTTAATCATTCATTCTTAATATTGACATTTTTATTTATTTATTTATTCGAATTACATTACAAAGTGCATTTATATTCTAATTCTACGGTCCAGGGAAATCCGGGTGACAAAGACCATATTGCTTCTTATAATTTTTAGCGGCAGACCAGAGCCTGTGGTGGGAAACGAACCCACGACGCCCAAAATCATAGGCGAGCACGCTACCAACTCACCTACTGGGCGCTTCTAAACATTTTTTTCTTTACATTTCTTTTTCAATTTGCTAAAACATCACATTTTTCATTACACCCTAATATTCATGCATATGTATGTACAGATACAGATCACAAAATACCGTGCAATGTGATTTTGGTAAACATTTTGTAACATATCTGAATACAAACATATTTTTACACATACCAGTATCTGTATGTACGGTTAGATATATATTTGCACATTGTACATATGTACATATCTTCTTAATGAATTGTAATGTATGATTGTTCAACAATGTTGCCAGTATAGAACAAATACTTAAATATTCACACACAAACATACACACATTCGGTCTGTCATTCTTCATCTTGTGTGGCAGTCATGTCCCATATTCATAGAATAATTGTTCGAATGAGGCTGGTTTACATGGTGCGGTAAATAGATTTAATGAAATACAATTCTGAGGACGAGATCCAAGCTTTTTGTTATATTCATACCTCCTATGATTGCTTCCAATCTGCTAAGTGTTAGTCAAACCTTTGATGTTGATATCTGAAGTTGAGCAACAGGTGTTGTGTTTGATTCGAACTTCTAAGTATGAGTCAAAACTTTGATATTGATATCTGAAGTTGTGCATCAGGTGCTGTGTTTGATTCTAACTTCTTAAGTTGTGTTCAAATATCTGCAGTTTGATTCCGAGTTGTCTTCAAACTTCTGCAGTTTGATTGCGAGCTGCCTTCAAAGTTCTGCAGTTTGATTTCAATTCGACTTCAAACTCCTTCATTATTACATGATATTCCTGAATTTCGGAGAACAAAACTATCAACTTCTCCCTATGGTGAAGGGCAAATGCAAGCGGATAGTTAAATGAAAGCGGAAATTCCGCCCCGCCTCTTGATTTGGCATTACCAGATAAAATTATTGTCAATCTGACACAATTTCTTGTTCAACTTTTATTCAAAACAACCACATGTTTCTTGTGCGGGCAATGCTGAAGTCTCACCGTGCCGCATGACGTGTGCATTGGCCCTTCACCTTTATTTATAAAATTCATCCATCTTATTTGGTTCGATTCATAATCTAATGTTGTTGAACTTGAATGGTTTGAATCACACTCCTGAAGTAATCTCACAAAGAAAAGTTTCAAAATCTTCTCTCCGTTGCTTACTACAATTTTCTAAAGACCCTCATATGTGTTGTTGATACATGTCTCATTTTGAGCCTTTTTTGAATGAGAAATAACTATACACATGTACTCGTATGAGAATGTGTCAATTCCTACACTGTTGAACTATGACGAGAGAACTTTTATACTCTCGTATATGAATGATTGATTAAATTATGATTCTCTTTTCCCCCAAAACTCCACAACATCAAGTAACAGTGCTAAAGAAATGTCAGTTAAAGGTTAAATATATTACCAAAAAAAAAACAAAAATAATTAAATTTTGTTTTTATTTAATTTGTTTCAATTTTGTTTTGTGTGTTTCTTCGATATTCAAATGTTTGATGAGGAAAATTTTGTAATAAACAACGCATGTCATTAGAGTCAACAATGAGTAGTAAATTACAATTAGAATGTTTCTTGTTGTTGTAAAGACAATCTAATATTTTTAATTGATTTTCATGGCAAAAATTAAATCATTGTTGTAAGATTGGGAATTTTTAACAAAGGAAGTTGTAATAAACTTGACGGAAGATTTAGATCTTGGATGTGCTGTGGAAGAAACTTCCTTCCATTATAACAGATAATTAGATTTTAGGGAGTAATAATAATAAATACAGTACATTGTCTTTACGAGATGTTCGTATGTTATTACTGCTCCTATGTTGTTCTGCCATTCCTGGAAAGAAGAATAAAGTCTTCAGAGCTACTAAAATAACTGTAGATAAATTGGGTATATATATCCACCACAGCGCCACCTATATTTTAGTTTTGTTCTGATAAAGTGATACTGGAACTTTTTCCTCTCTCTCTCTCTCTCTCTCTATTTAAGGGATTCAGGTTGGTGATATTTTTCCAAACTTTTTGTGTTTAAATCCACTTCTCAACTTAATTTTCAATTTTGAAGTTACAATCCATATTGCATTACTACATAATGCAGTAATACAAGGTTTGTCTTGATCTTCGAACTTTCTGCAGCCGTATTTTACATTTTTCGGTTTTACCTTTTTTGGTTTGACAAAATCTTCTGACATTTGACTTCCTGATTTCGATTAAAACTTCTTTATTTGTCTTCTGACGTTTTCTGGTTGATTCGAGCTCTTTTGCAGATATCTCCCGGTTTCAACAGTTTGAGTCCAGCTTCTGCTATATCATTGCAGTGTTACGAATTTAGACGACCTAACAAAGAAAACACAACGAATTTTGGATTTTTCTTTAATTCTCAATATAAACTCCGTTTAGCTCGATACACTTTTTCCAGCAATTTTCAATAGCTTCGATACCCTATTTATATTAAGCACTGTCTAGCTCCTGAAAATAACCATGAACCGCAACCTCCACCTCTTCATTGCTTGGAAATCTTTTTTCGCCGAACCATTTTCTCATGTATGGCAATAATCCGAGGGAGCTAAATCAGGCGAATAAGATGAAATTCGAACTTTTATTCATTGCTTTTGGCCATCACAATAATGGATGTGTAAACTGGGGCATTGTCTTAATTGTTAGCAAATGCGGCACCCATCTTGCGCACAGCTTTATCATCATCAAATTTTCCGTCAATGTGCGATGTATAACACTTTTTGAAATGATTATGACTTCAGCTAGCTCATGAACCTTCAACCGACGGTCATCCAATACCATTTTGTAGATTTTTTAACCATTTCTGACGTGGACACCCCAATTGGTCGGCCACTACTGTGTTCGTCTTGGCAGCTCAACCCAATATTTTATAGTTGTAAACGAACGAGCAGACTCCCCCAAATATTCAAATAATTGAATCTTAATAATTGGCTAGTTTTTTCAGAATATTTAGCTTGCTGCGAGCTTAAAAATGAAGAATATCTCAGATGTTGATTCTCCTGATGAAAAGAACCTCAGTTGTCGACTCAGTCGTGATTTCAGTCGCCATCTATAGTATAGACGAACTGCTGAGTGGCTGACTCTAGTGTAGATGAAAGAAGGCCTTAGTTTTTGAGTGTGATGAAAAGAAAGACCTCAGGTCGGCTCTAGTAAAGAAAAATATTTCAGAACACGACTCTAGTAAAGAGAAAGGTTGACTCGTTTAATGAAGAGAATCTCAGTTGTTGACTCTCGCAATGAGGGAGTCATCAGTGGTCGACCCTAGTAAAGTAGAACTGATACGTGGTTGACTCTAGTAATAGGGAAGATTTCAGTCGCTATCTGTAGTAAAGAAGAAGTGCTCAGTGGCTGACTCTAGTTTAAAGGAAACCCTTACTTTTTAAGTATGATGAAAAGGCAGACCTCAGAAGTCGGCTCTATTAATGACAAATATCTCAGATACAGTAACGTTTGAGTTCTCGACTCTAGTAGAGAGTAAGACCTCAGTGATCATCTCTCGTAAAGAACAACACCTTCGAGTTTGTCTCTCTTAATGAATAGGTTCTCAGTGGTCGACTATCGTAATGAGGAAGACATCTTTAATAGTATGTAGAAACGTAGAACTTCAGTGGCCAACTATAATAAAGGGGAAGGATCAACTGTAGTGAAGGGAAGGATTCCAGTTATCAATTTTAGTGAATAGTATGTTCTTTGCGGTCGACTCATGTAAAGAAGAATACCTCAGAGGTCGACTGTCGTAATGAAGAAGATCTCAGTAGTCGATCCTATTGAAGAAAAATACCTTAATGGTCGTCCTAGTGAGGAGAAATACCGCATTTGTCGTCTATAGTCATCTCTAGTAAAGAAGAAATGCTTAGTGGTCGAACGTAGTAAAAAAGAATTGTTCAGTGGCCGAATCTATTAAAGAATAAATTATCAGTGTTCTAATCTAGTAAAGTGGAATATTTCAGTCGCAGTCTATAGTAAACAATAAGGTCGCAGTTTTCGACGCTAATGAAGATAAAGTGCTCAATGGTCGACCAGTAAATAGGAAGGCCGTCGTAGTGTTCGACTGTAGTAAAGAGGAAGACCTCAGGGGGCAATTCTTGTAAAGGGAAACATCTCAGCGATACACTCTCTCGGCTTTAGTAAAGAGGAAAGAGTTATAAAGACCTGCTACTCCTTCTCTTGGCTGTAACATCCGTTGGCTTTAAACTTCTGTAGTTTGCTTCAAAATTCTAAAAATGTCTTCAAACTGCTTTAGTTTCATTCAATCATCTGAAAGGGCAGTGTTCACATCGTTCATGTTGGATTCTGACTTTTTAAAACCTTTAACTCCTTCCGTTGGCTTCAAACCGCAGACGTTGTTATTTCGATGATTCCCTATAGTCACTAGGGAGTTGAACTGAAGATCAAAGTCAAGTCAAAATGAATACGACCTTGAAATCATTGCAGGACGTTTCAGTGTTGGTTAAGCGGCTTTTCGGATGCAGTAGCGTTTGTCAGTGGTCGACTGTTGAAATCACGTCAGACATTCGTGGTCGACCCCGTCAAAGACGAAAACCTCTGCGGTCGACTCTCATAACAACGGAGTAGAGCTGTGCGATCCACTCTAATAATGACGAGTACTCCAGTCGACGACCTTGTAATACTATCGTAAGGAAAATCTGTCCATACTCTATTCTAATATATATATACACTGTTGAGTATTTTGAAGATAACTTCTGTTCTCGAGGTTAGTTGGAAACTCTAATAGTGTACCCGAATTCAATGAAGTCAAACACCTGAAGTTGTCTTCTGAACTCCCCCTCCCTTTAAACTTCTGATGTTTTAAGCAATATCTTATTTTCGATTATAATTTACTAAGACCCATTTTAAATTGTTGTGCTTTAAAATTGTATAGTCTAAAGCAGCCTTCCTGTAGTTTCCACTTAAACACTCTTTTGGTCTGATCTTTCAACCTACCCAGTTTGAATCAATCCTATTTTGGTAAAATGTGTATTAAAAATTGTGTTGTCTTCTTCTCGTTCGATTTCAGGTTATTAAGACCTGCAACTTCTTCTGTGGACTTCAAACATCTTTAGATTGTTTCTGTCTTCTGAAATGGAGATGTCAAAATTATTCTTGTTTGAATCAAACTTGTTAAGACTTGCAACTCATTCGGTTGGCTTCAAACTTCTGAAAACTATTACAAAATTCTGAAACTTCTATAGTTTAATTCAATCTTCTGAAAGGGCGGTGTTCACATTCTTTTTGTTTGATTCAAACGTCTTAAGACCTGCAACATCTTCTATTGGCTTCAGACTTCTTAAGACTATTAACTCCCGCTGACTTCAAAATTCAATATTCAATATTCTGAAATGAAGGTGTTAAATACTTCTTGTTTGATTGAATATACTTAAGGCCTGCAACTCATTCTGTAGGCTTCAAACTTCTGAAGATGACTACAAACTACTGAAGATGACTTCAAACTTTTTTAGTTTTATTCAACCTTCTGATAGGGCGGTGTTCACATTCTTCTTGTTTGATTCAAACCTCTGAAGACCTACTACTCCTTCTGTTGGCTTCAAACTTCTGAAGACGATTTCAACTTCTTTAGTTTGATTACATCTTCTGAAACGGCGGTGTTCACATTATTCTAGTTAGATCAAAGCTTCTCAAAACCTGTAACGCCTTCTGCTGGCTTAAAAATTCTGAAGTTATCTTTAAACTTATGAAGTTGTCTTTAAACTTCTTCAGCCAAACTAAAGAAGTTTTTTAACGATTGATTCAATCTATAGAAATTACTTTCAAACTTCTCAGTTCGATTTAAACTGCTGATATTGTTTTCGAACTTTGAAGTTCGGTTACAACTTATGATTTTCTACAAACTTCTGAAGTAAACAAACAACTTCCGTCATTTGATTGAAACTTTTCCTTTTTCCATGCCCCAGCTTTGTTTGATTGAAACATCAGAAAAAGTATGGATACTTCAAACTTCCGACTACAAACTTACTTTCCCTTTCTTAAACTTCTAAAGTAGTACAGCTGAACTTTTCTTTTGTATATTTCCCGCCCAAGAGCATATCCTTGTCCAAAAAAACTGCCCTCTGGCATTGCAGAAATTTGCCAAGATTGTGTTACTTTGTACTCCTAAATGATCAAATAGCAGCACCAGCAGCAGTTCTTGTAGCAGTGTAAATCCAAAACTGTTTCAACACCTTCTGGTAATTACTTGCTGTGACCTGTAAGCGCGATACCATCATCACCACAGCTTTGACAGCCAACAGGACCACCAGCACCATCATCATCATTCTGCGATTTAGCAGGGAGCATTGGAGCATGGAATAGGAAAACCACAGCTAAACTGTTTTAACAACGTTCCACTGATTTGAGCTGACTCAGAGGAAATGACAATCAGCCGCCATAGAATCAGCAGGACGAAGTAGTGGAGGTAATAGAGACCAAACGAGAGAAGAAAACCTGATGTTATAAATGGTAATCCCATAGAGTCACTTGTGTTGCACCGACAACGGCGACAAGGACAATGACGGCGGCGATGCACTCTGAAACCCAGTTGGGAATAAGACTGTGTATATGTGTGTGTGTCTGGCGCTGCATTTGGAGTTGGATTGCAGTTTCAAAAATTAATTGCTCTTGATTTTACTCCGGGAATGCCAAAAAAATTGAGAAGCGTAGTGTGAAACCAAGCAAAACTGCAACGTTGCAGAATTTTTGCAGGGCATACAGATAGAATGGACCCAACCACCTCTAAGAGGAAGGTAATCCAATTGTGTTCTTCTTTTCAATATTGGTGCTAAGCTGGCCGCCACAAATCATGCGACACTTGCCATATAAGAAGAAAAATTAAAGGATTTGATGTTAAAGACATATTTGCACTAAGACATATTAACATTTCCCTTGTCGTAGTCCAGGTGCTCGTCCTTGTCCTTATCAAAGTTCTAACTACCATTTACCTTAACACACAGTAGTAGTGGTAGTGGTAATGGTGCAGTAGTAGTTAGTGGCTGTAGTCCTGGTGGTTACCTTACAAATGACTTAAGTGACTCATAAGCCAAAGCCAGTCAAGCAACCAGCCAGTCAGCCAGACCATGTAGCCAGAGCGAGCCTGAGCCTTGAAGAAAACCTACCAACGACAGAAAATTGTTAAATTTGTCTGCCATTTGCCGGGGCTGCTTGCTTTTGGCGCATTATTCACTTATGCACCCAGTCTTTGTCATTCACGTCCTCGTCCTTGTCCGGGTTACTCATTCAACTCACCCAGTCGGTGGTGGGGAGCTGGTGATGGTGGTGGTGGTGGCGGCAGCGGCAGCACCTTCCATTTCCACATGCATATCCACATCCAGCGACACCGAATGGCAGTTTGTCAGGTATTAGTGTCGCCTGTTATAATGTCAACTTAGTCAGACACTGTATTCTTTATTTTTTGCCTTTGCCGGTGCCTTTCACGTGGTTTCTTCCTACATTGTCCTCCTCATCCTTGCCATTGCCGTCGTCGTCGACGTTGTACCGGCGCACAGGCTTCTTTCCATGGAGGAGCGCAACATAAATTCAAATAAAAACCACAAAGCAATTACTTCAAGTAAAAGTAAAAGAGGACAAACTTTAACACTGGGTTTCACCGAAGAGGACTTCAAGTAGTTGTTTTTGGTGTCGCAGTGGTGTTACCTACTCAGAAGTGTTAGGCAGTATGGGAGCAAACTGTGTGGTTAAAGTTTTGCAAATAGTAATGTATGTACTACTTTCAGGGGTGGCAAAGACATCCAGAAAAGACAAATTCACAGTGGTTGGAAATAATTGTATTAACTCTTAAAGTCGGGCAAGGGCAAATGCTTCTAAATAATCAACCGAAGCTAATAGAAAAGAACTATCAGCTTTCAATTTTCACTTTCATTTGTTATAAGAGAACACAATGTAAAAGATATGCTTTCTGAACTTCTAACGCTGTCTTTAAATGTATATTGCCTTCCCACTTCTGTTGCCAGCCTTCTGTATGCAAAAAACCTGTGGATGTTTTACAAGACCTTGAGCTTAGTTCAAACTTCTTCTTCAACTTTCTATTTTATACTGTTTTTTTACACAGTGTTGTTTTGCAACTTTTTCTGTGTGATTTTACTTTTTCGTTTAGATTCAAACTTCTTTTAACAACTTCCAGTGTTTTCGTGCAACTTATTCGGTTCGATTCAATCTTCTGCTGTTGACTACAAACTTTTTCAGTTTCATTCAAACTTCTTATATAGATTTCGAACTCATTCGCCTTGATTTAAACTTCTATGTCGATTTCAAAATTACTCAGTTTGATTCATACATCTGACTTTTTATTGAAACATCTGCTGTCGTCATCGAACTTTTTCTGTTTGACTCACAAGCAATCTTTGGCAGTTGACTTCGAACTTATTCGGTTTGATTCCAACTTCTACTGCCGGTTTTTAACTTATTCAGTTTGATTAAAACCTCTACTGTCGATTTCAAACTTATTCAGTTTGATTCAAACTTCTACTGTCGATTTCAAACGTATTAAGTTTGATTTGAAACATCTGCTTTCGTCAGCCAACGTCTTCTGTTTGATTCACAAATTGGATATTGTTATCAGACTTCTTCAGAAATGGATATTTAAATTCTTCCGTTAGATTATAGCCTTTGAACCTATTTAGTATGATTCAAACTTCGGAGATGTCGCAAAATTTCTTCTGTATGATTCACAAATCGGATATTGTTATCTTACTTCTTTTTAGAAGTGGTTATCTATCTTCTTCTGTTTGATTGAACGCCCTTCTGTCGTCTTCAAACTTATTTAGTTGGGTTCAAACTATGAGTTCATGCAAATCAGCTTCATTTACTGCTGGTGTAAATTCTTCATATTCCTTCATGAAACTATCCTGTTCGTTACAAACTACTAAATTAGCCACACTGACATAAAGATGGCGGTAGTAGTTTGTGAAAAATTACTTTCGTGAAAAGTAGTGGCAACGTTCTAAAACATATGTCTTAAGTTCCAAGGCGCCACATTGTTTAGTTTTTTTTTTCTTGAGCACTCAAAACTAAACAATCTCGGTGAATTTTTAAACAATACTATCATTTGAAAGGTCTCAGTCCAACCAATATTAAAACTGATCTAGATTCTACTTTGGAGGAATCTACTTCTTCGTTTACATCTATAAAATGTTGAGTGACAGAGTTTAAACGCGGCCGTATGAGCTGCCAAGACGAACACAGTAGTGGTCGACCAATTGAGGTGTCCACTCCAGAAATTATTAAAAAAAACAAAGAATTGTATTTGATGACCGTCGGTTAAAGGTTCGTGAGCTAGCTGAAGTCATAGGCATTTCAAAAAATACTATACATCGCATATTTATGGCAGATTGAATGATGAGAAAGCTGTGCGCAAGTGACTGAACATTGTCACAATCAAGACAATGTTCAGTCACACATCCACACTTCACACAACCACAGTTCACTTCTGAAAATGTCTAACTGCGTTAGTTTGATTCTTTTGTTCTTGTTGGATTCTGACTTCTTCAGAACCTCCAACACCTTCTGTTGGCTTCAAATGGCTGCAAAGGTCTTCAAACTAATCTAGTTTGATTCAATCTTCTGAAATTGCTGTGTTCAAATTCTTCTTGTTTCATTTAAACTTCCTAAGCCCTGTAATACCTTCTGTAGACTTCAAACTTCTTAAGATCAGCAACTCCTTATATGGGCTTCAAACTTCTGAAGTTGAAATGGTGGCGGTATTAAA
This sequence comes from Eudasyphora cyanicolor, assembly GCA_963930755.1. Taxonomy (NCBI): domain Eukaryota; kingdom Metazoa; phylum Arthropoda; class Insecta; order Diptera; family Muscidae; genus Eudasyphora; species Eudasyphora cyanicolor. The sequence continues at coordinate 314,717,990 of OZ005734.1, forward strand.
ATTATTCTTGTATCTTATTTTATTAGATTCACAGTTGTCTTCCACCTTCTTACGACTGATTCAAGCTGTTGAAGTTACTTCCAAACTTTTAGTTTCGATTTATGTTTCTGAAGTTGTTCCTTTAAATATTCTGAACTAATTCAAACTTTTGAAGTAAACCAAGTAATTTCTTCCATTTAAATGAAACTTTCCTTTGTAGTTTTAATAAAATATTGAATGACCTTGTCTTAAGTATATTAAACTTCAAGAGCTGTCTTTTCCTTTTTTTTTGATTTAAACTATCCCTGCCGGCTGAGCATATCCTCCATTGGATTCTTTGTTTTAAAGTTATTTTCCAACAGCTTCAGCTGAACTTACTTATAAGGTCTGAACACCCAGATTACTTCAAACATAAGTAAGGTCTTATATTTATAAGGTGTGGAAATAATATCTGACAATATTAGTGGAATGACAGTCTTTATTACCTTCCGCTTGGTGCCGCTCTGCAACAACCTTTGCTGTGACTCTTTGACTATTTTTTCCAAATCATTATATTGGTTCTGGAATTTTTAAAACATCTCTATTTTTTATTCAAAATCATTTGCAACAGAGCAGCATGATATTAAACTTTAGAGTCGTCTGGAGGGTTTATAGAATTGTGGGTATTCGTAGACCAGACCGAGATTAGCTTAGTCAAGGCGTTCTGATATGTCTAAGGAAAATGTTGTGACCATTTAAACTCAACTTAATAGATATAAAGAGAAACTGCCACGCGAAAAAGATGTTTGATTTAAACCTTTTTATGATTCCAACTAGTCTGAAACCAACTGCTCTAGTCTGATTCATACTTTTTACTTGTCTAGTGCGTCATATTTCGATTTTAGACCACCAAAAACCGTTCGCACTTCGCAGACATAAATTGGTTTCCCTAAACTTTAGTTCACTTCAAACTTTATAAGAATGATTCAAATAAGACTTAAAGGAGATATCAGGCGATTGATTTAAGTGCTTCATCGCTACCTTAGAAAGATTATAGAAAGATTTTATTCCAAATCATTTCCGATTTTTGTATTAAATAATTGTTTTCTTTTATTTCAGCTTTAACGTCGTCCATCAGCAACTATTGCTGTATTTGTTGGATATTGGGAAAACAAGCAATCTTTATAGTCGTTCTGTAATTTGTTGAAGGTAACTATACAAAATTACTAAAATTTTTATTAACTAAGTAAACAAATTAATTTTTTTTATCATAACAGTAGCCCTTGCCTAAATTTTTTGGGGACATTAAGGAATTGTTGTATTCTGTTATGGCGATTTCGTTTCTGAGAAATGTTGACCCGTCGATGTGAAATTCTAGAAAATATTTGTTGCTTTTAAGTCGAAATTATGAAGTGCCTCGAATTTAACATAACTCCAATTTTCAAATTCGCAAAATGTGTTAGAAAAGTGCAGATTTCGTGGAAAGGGTAAATAAATTGCTGCACTTTTCCCAGAAATGAAATCGTCATTAGTTTTGGAAGATAACACAGTACAACACATGATTTTGGGACTCAGTTCTGAGAATTGGACGTGAAAGTAGCCCCTCAAATAAGAACTTCTGCAACATTTGTTATGTCAAGTTGGTGCAATTAAAAATTGAATGGCCATACGAATTTTTTTGCTCAAGGTGAATTTTTTGCAATTTTTTGCTCGGTATACCGTACCGTCTACAGCAAAGATATAGTTATTGAATAGGAGAAAAAAATGCAGAACAAACCTTTGTGGAAAAATCATCAGAACTTTGCTTATTTAAAATGCAAAGAAATTGGTTGTCATCTTATTTTATTCAAACCATTTAAGTTCGTTTCAAACAATATCAGTATGACACAAACCAAACTAGTTTGAAGCCACATTTTTCTGATACATTATACAGATTTAATTTTGTCTATACATTTGAGACTCGACATCCTTCATCAGCAACCCTTCCTGAAATTTTTGGATTCATAAAAGATTCCCACCTTTCCTGACATTTTTGAACTTATAAAAGATTTCTTACATGTCTTTGTTGCATAGTTAGCCTAAGTGTTGACGATAAAAAATCTTCCGAACTTAACCTACTTATAAGACTGTGCAATTAGTTTCGATCTTTATTGCTACAAACCATTTTAGTTCGGTTCAAACCAAACTAGTTTGAAGCCAGCTTCCCGGGTTTCTTTCACACTCCATACTTATCAAGTTCATTTGTCAACTACGTAGTCTATAGATGATGAAAAATCATCTAAACTCAACTTATTTAAAATACGAAGAAATTTGTTCCTATCGTTGTTGATTCAAACCATTTTAGTTTCCTTCAAACTTTACCAGTATGATTCAAACCAAACTAGTTTGATGCCAGTTGTGCAGTATAATTTTTAAGATTTTTTTATACTGTATATATTTGAGACTCGACTACGTCCACCAGCAACTTTTGCTTTTTTTCTTGAGTTGCATCTAATTTTTTAATTACGAGTCCTGCTTCAAAATATCTTAAATAATCTCCTCCAAATACTGTGCCCCACAATGCCGCCGTATACCTTTACAAAGTCGCCAGACCTTTGCTAACAGACTTTTTATTAATATGAACACAGCCCAGCTTAAGCCCTGACTTTCAGCCCCCATAGGTAGGAAATTGTCAGAACAGTCTCAGGTACAAGCGTTCTGCATGTTCCAACGGAAGGGAATACAAATTATGGAGCAACAGGACAAAAAAAACAAACGAACAAAAAGCGACAAATGAGCAAATTACTTAAATGCTTAAACAACATTTTTGCATAGGTGGAACAACAGAGGAGGAGACGGCGTAAGCAAATGGCTACATGCTATATAATCTTACATGAACAATAGCCCTGACAACTTTAGCTGGCTGACTGGCTGGCTGGAGTCGCTCCGGGGAAAGAATGATGTTGGTTTAAACCCCACTTGGCCTCTGGTCTTTGTTATACTACTTCTTTTTCTACTTCTTCGCCGCTTGGATTTGTAATATGTATCCTTTAGTTTAGTTCAAAACCCTCGTCCATTATTTTGCTTTCCCGGGACATCCCACTGTGTGTGTTTATAATATTCATCTTTGATCATGTAGGTAGGTAGTAGGTATATCATTCCGCAGTACGAGAATGTTCCTTCTTGGTTTGCGCCTGCTTCCTACTCCTGTGTTGTTTAACAACACCGGCCATAAAAGCCGGCCATGTGTTATGTGGTCGACAAGAAAACATTTTATGCCACCTATTTAATTCTCTTATGCTTTGGGTTTAATAATGTCCAGGCATTCATCCACTTGCCTGGCTGTCTGTACATCTGACTGTCTGTTTGTCTGTTTGACTCCCTGACCAGCCTAACCGTTTTGTGTACACCATCCGTTTGTCGTTGTCCTGGCCTTCTTTCCTTCCGTTCTCTCGGCCTTATGGGCTTAAGCCTTCCTAAGCTGCGTTTCATTCATGATGTCGTTCCTTCTCGTATGTAAAGTCCATGTCATGTTCGAAAGTTTCCGTCCGTCTGTCTATCTGTCTGTCCGAGTGTTAGTGATGTGTGTTTACCGGTGTTCTTTCTGATGCCTTATGCGTCGCCTCTTGGCCTCACTTTGAGGCCTTTTGGCCTCTTAACTTGGTTTAGTGTAGTTTGTCGATTTTTTATTTCCTTTTCTTTTTCCCCTTTACCTATACATATATGTGGGGCTTGTTTTTATTAAAGTTTAACAACTTGTCTTGTTTAGATAGTTTTGTACATTTTTGTAGTTGGGCTGTTTCTGCTTCCATCCATTATCAGTAGTTCTGTACGTTTTATGCTTCCTTCGTTGGGGTCTCTTTTTATTGGTGAGGTGAGCGAAAAAAAGAATTTAGCCAAATTCATTCATAAAAACTAACAGATATTATCTGTTATTTGTAAGAGTACATGAACGAACGAACCCCCATGGCGAATTGAGGAAATATATTCAGGTGACCAGGTTTTTGTTTGTAGTACTTGAGGAAAAGTTAAAATAGAGTATCAAAAAATACTGTAGAGAATATGAAACACTTTCAGAATCTGAATATATCGGTAGTTTGACTCAAACCAAACAAGTTTGAAGCCAACATCTCTCAGTTAATGAATTTTTTCTTTTCGATTTTCTTTCCCGGTTCGATTGAGATATCTGTATTTACAGTGTGTACAAATTTGAGAATCTGAATATTTTCTTCGATCCTTCTTCGAAATTTGACTCAAATAAAAATAGTGTGAAAGCAACCTTCTTCTAGTTCAGTCATATTCCTTACCTGTCTAGTTTGAGTCCCGTATAATTAGCAGTTCTGAATATATTCTTCGAACTTTCTGAGTTTGGCTCAAATCTAATTATTTTGAAGCCAAATTTTTCTAGTTATTTCAAATTCCTTACTTGTCTAGTTTGAGTTATAGACAAGTTGAGTTCTACCGCCTATCAAAAATCATCCGAACTCAATTGCGGAGAAACTGTTTTATTCAAAAATTTCTGGCTATCTTCGAACTTCAGCAGTTTGAAGTAAACCAATCTAGTTTGAATGCAGTCCCTATATTTAAACTTCAAGTGCAGCATATTTAGATGATTCATTTAGGGCATTCTATATCATTTCAATCCAAATGCGGAACAATTGGTTCCACCTGCTTTACTCAAATATTTTAATTTCGCTTCTTCTTTATCAGTATTATTCAAACGAAACTAGTTTGAAGCCAGCTTCGCGAGTCCTTACTTAATTAAAAAATATATCTGAAATTAATTTATTAAAAAGTCGAAGAAATCGTTTTCCCTATTTTGTGATTCAAACCATTTTTGTTCGCCTAAAACTATATCAGTATGATTCAAACTAAAGTTGTTTGATGGCAGCTTCTTCTGTTTGATGCAAACTACAGTTTGATGCAAATTGCTGATAGCACTCGAAAATTTTTGGATTTGGAGGCTCCTAAATCGTTTCAACTCAATTTATTTGATATGCACGGAGGTTGACTCGCTGCTGGACGGATCTGCTTTCAAATTATGATTTTTCAAACTTACCCAGTATGATTCAAACCAAAAGAAGTTTAATGCCGGCTTCTTCAGTTTCATTCAAACTTCTACTATTCGATTCAAACTCTACTTATTTTATCTGCTGTTTTGCTAATTTGTGCAAAACCTGGTCACCCTTCAAATCATCACACTTCCTGAAAACCCCCCTCACATTACATTACCTTCCTTCCAACCGTAGTATACATCTATTAGTGTGTGTGGGAACATGTGTGTGGGTAGATTGGTTTATTTCGCATTTCCCTATATGGTTACTAATGCGTGGCCTGCTACTTCTGCTTTCAGAAATAATACTTGTCTGTAGGACAGAAGCAATATCTGGCAAATTTGCAAAAATTGTTCTAGACTTCTAAGCCAGGGTAGATGTATTGGAGCACCTAGATCTGTGTTCCGAGAGATGCTCTGGAATAACCTTACTACAAAATGTAGAACTATTCCATAGTGATTCGTGTTTTTTTGTTGTATTGTTGCTTCTTAGAATACAAAGGGAAATCAAGTATTTTTGTATTGCTCAAACCATTGTAGCATTATGACTCGATTCAAACTAGTTTGTAACTACATACTTGTTCTTTCTCTAATGTATCTGCTCAGAAGTCTAGACACATCGGATGCCGATGTGCTCGACGAGTAATAATATTCTTCCTTTCGATGTCTCTAGAATTCTGAGCTGAGACATCGGAGAGCTGTAGATGTGCTGAACAAATAATCATCCTTTTCGCGGAGAATATTAAGAAAATATTGATCTTTTCCATAGTGATATGTTATTTTTTATTTTATTTTTGCTTCATTGAATACAAGTAACACCCATGTGAAATTATTTCTCCAGATGTGCTGGAGATATAACAATCGTTTCTCCTTCCATGATATCTCTGCTATGAATTCTAGAGGCATCAGAAAAGTGCAGATGTACTGGACGACTAATTATACTTTTCGCGGTGCAGATTATTATCTTCATTGAGCTGCCCTGAACAGACCTTAGCAAAGAAAATATTGAAAGTTTCATATCGATATTTGATGTTATTCTTCTTATTATTATTGTAACAGGTAACAATCAGAAGGTATGGACTAAGGATTTATAGGACGACAAATGCCCTCTAGTTTGTAACGTGGTTTTGTCGAAGGCTGAGTTAAGTTGTCCCCAGGGTCGTCTTAAGGACTCACAAACCTTAAGAAATAAAAACACAAGGATTTTACCTGACTAGGGTAAATCCTTGGTTGTAAGTTTAGATACATAGACTGCTTGAACGGGTACAGCTATCGTGCTGGAGGTTCGGTTATGTACAGACAGGTTCAATCTTTCGTAGATCTGTATACTGCAGTTTCGGTTTCGTTGTTTCATTCTGCAGGCTCTATCCCTCGTAGTACTGGATACCGCACGTCCGGTTGTTGGCTTCGGTGCTGTATTCTGCAGATCGCGATACCGCAGTTTTCATTGTAGCCTTCGGGTGTTATGTGTAGTCTAGTTAATACACATGATTACATCTGACATCTGGGTGTAACGATTGACCGAAGTCGTCGTGGTAATGATCGGCCGAAGCTGTCGCAGTAACGATCGACCGAAGTCGTCGTGGTAACGATCGGTACCGTGAAATAACTCCCAAATGCAATTAGTCCCAAAAAATGTCTTTGTAAATTGGAACTTATTTCATTATGAAATAAGTCCCAATGCCTTGAGTCTGATATCATATTTTTGTTGGGAGTTATTTCACGTAAAGAAACTTTGGTCCGCGTTTCCGTCTATTGACATACCGCAGAGGAGAAAAACGTTACTTCCGCATAAATAAATTGTCCGCGTATCCTTCTTTGGATATACCCTGGAGAAGAAAATCTATAATCTCGGCTGAAAGCGGGCCACGCACGTTGATTGGTGGTTAATCCATCGCTGTTGGGACTTATTTCAGTTTAGTGTGAAATAACTTCCGAATATTGGGACTTATTTCATTCGCCATTTGGGAGTTATTTCACTTTTTAAAATTAGGAATTATTTCACTTTTGTTGGGACTTATTTCATTGAGACTTATTTCATTTGTGAGTTATTTCGCGGTACCGTAACAATCAGACGAATCTGTAGTAGCAACGATCGGCCGAAGCTGTCGCGGTAACGATCGATCGAAGTCATCGTAGTAACGATCGACTGAAGTCGTCGCGGTAACGATCAGACGAATCTGTCGTAGTAACGATCGGTCGAATCTGGCGTAGTAACGATCGGCTGATGTCGTCGTGGTGGATGAATGATCTATGAATCTGTCATAGTAACGATCGGCCGAGCTGTCATAGTAACGATCGACCGAAGTCGTCGTGGTAACGATCAGACGAATCTGTAGTAATAACGAAAGGATCTGGTGGTAGCTTCAAACTTGAAGAGTTTGATTAAAATCAAATAAGTTCGATGTCTTACTTTTGTTTCCATTATTACATCCCTCATTTTTGATCAAACCTTTGTAGTTAGCTTCGAACTTTTGAAAACCAGCCTTTTCTATTTGATTCATACTCATTTAGTCTTCCAGTGCCGCATATCTATACTGTTGACGATCAAAAATCATGCGAACTCCATTAATTTATAATTTTTTTCTTCAAGTTTTGTTTTAATCTTTTCAGTTTGCTTCATATATTACAAGTATGATTCGAACGAAACTAGTTTGCAATCAGTTTCTTAAGTTTGATTCATACTTTTTACTTATCTAGTGTCAGATATACTAAATTGTCATTGGAAAAAATAATTTGCGATGTTGCCATTTGAGCTATTCCAAGGAACTTTGGAATGAAAATGGATTAGTAATCATTCCGCTTATAGTGCCGACTGAAATTTGTTTTTTTGAAAAGACCAACTAAAGAAACCATTAATATTTTGTAATAGCGCGTATTTTCTTAGTCTTGGTTGAATTTCTACTTCTCTGAATATAAGTTGCAACCTTCCCGGACACACATGTGTATCTGACTTTAGGTTTACAACATGTATGTTGTGAGCGGGCATACACTACTTCTCCCTCGCCTGTAGCTGTACAAGCACAAACATTGCTTTCCATATTAGCAAACAAATTAAACTATTTGTGACATGAATGTATTTAGTTTCCTTTTTATATCTTTAATAACACATTGCCACAGTTGATGCTATTGCTGTAGCTGTCGCTGCCGCTGTTGCTGGTGGCGCTATTGCTGTCGTCGTCGCATTGGTATTGCTGCAGCATGTTTCATATTAAGTTCAGTGCTATGTTGTGTAGTAAAAACAGCACTTTATTAAGTTATTTATTGTGTTAATAACACAAAAACACAAATGGAGTAGAGTATGAAGGTCCTGTGTAAGTAACTAAGTATGACTATACCTACGATTCCTGTGATTGTCGCCATCCCAACTTTGGTTAAATATTCAAGACCACACACACATCCAAGTCAGCAATTACTTCCATTATTGGTTATTTTGCCAGTCTAGGCGCTCTGAGGGGGCGGAGGGTGAGAAAAGAAAAGAGAGCATAATAAGGAACTTATTACAAGGACATATGGTCGGAAGTGGTTTTGTCCTGTCCTGTATAGTCTGCATAATGTTATGGCATTCAGGCATAGCATAATTTAAGTAGTACACACAACATAGCAAGAGGACGACAATGTCGCACACGCCCATCAAACACTCGACTAGAGTTGTAATCAAAATATTTACTCAAGCAATTATTTTGGGGAAATACCTACTACCCATCAGAGTAATAAGTAGTGTAAGTGACAGGCTACCAAACATACGCAGCTCATTGCCAGTGACATGTTATCATACGTATTCGTACATTGTGCCACATGTGTCATGTTGAGAGAGTCATCAAGGAAATTCCATCAATGAAATTTTTCCCAAAATTCTTTGGCCTGACACACTTACAAATTGTCGGCAAATTTTATTAAAGGCACATGATTTAATGGGCCACACAAAAAAAATTCCATGAAATTATTCAATTACGAAATATGTGGAAAGGCTCTTTGAGAAAGTTAATTAGAACAAAATGGAGCAGTTAGAGTAATAACAAAAATAGGAAAATATGAATAAACATTTTTCCTAGACAACACAAATTACAGTGACCCTAATTTGTAAGTTATTCAAGTTCTGGAATATTGTGGTATGCAGTAAATCCAAGTGGTTTCATGTGAACTTCTGATTTATTATCGTTCATGGCTTTTAATAATAAGAGACGCATTTTGTGGTTGACTTTTAGGATATATCTTTTCCTCGAATGAGAATAAAAGGAGTGTACGTGATAAGATCTTTGTTCATAGGTGTGCAGAATCACAACCTGTAAGCCAAACTTTTTAAGTCTTACTTGTTTTTTGTTAATTTTTGAAATAAGAACTCTAGATACATTTTTCTGGTACACCTGTGAGGCCTTTATTTTCCACAAATTAGAATAAAATATACATATAACAGTGTTATTATAACGAGTCACATTTTGTGCTACACTTTTAGGCTATATCTTTTACTCAAACGCGAATAACAATAGTGTAAGTGATAATAACTGTTTCCACAGAATTGCCGAACCACAGTCTTCAAAACAAACTGGTTCAAACCGAACTCTAGTTTGATTCAAACTACTCTAGTTTGATTCAAACTACTGTAGTTTAAGTCAAACTACAGTAGTTTTAGTCACACTACTGTAGTTTTAGTCAAACTACTCTAGTTTAAATCAAACTACTCTAGTTTGAGTCAAACTACTCCAGATTGATTCAAGCTACTCTGGCTTGATTCAAACTACTCCAGATTCAAACTTCTCTACCTTTATTGATCGGTTGATCAATTCGGATACAACGTAACTTTTTAATTTCTTCAACCTTATTCTCTTAAATAAAATATTATATTATAACATCTGCATAAAACTTTTCCACTTTTGTTTTTACTTCTCTAATCTAAATTAAACCCTTCTAGTTCTATTCCAGTCCAATAGTATGATTCCAGCAGCCTGATTTATTACTCCAAGATTGATTCATATTATTCCCAATTCTAATAGAAATATCTGTAGTAACTTTTTCGTTATCAATTTCTATTAGGGAAGAAAATATGAAAGGTTTGCTAAAAAATCTTACCCTTTAACTTTATCATTGCCACAAACGAAATTTCGTATTCCCTTTTTGTAACTGATAAAATATAGCTGCCAAAATATTTTGAATTATTGCTGACATAAAGGCAAAATATAAGCACACACAGCCAAAGAGAATATTGTAGATGACAGACAGAAAAAAGAGTGACGACAAAAAGCACTGAAAGAGAATTTCAGCAAAAAAAATCCAAGACAATCAATGACAATCAACCCGACAAAGGAGATGCCACAAAAAATAAAAATAAAAAATCGTTACCATTGAACCGATGAATACTGATGTACAAATGTAAATATGAATGACATGAAATAAATGGAAGTATTTGAATACGACTGGTTGGTTGGTTGACTGGTTGCAGGAGCAGTTTTCACAATCCTTTCTACACATATCGTTGAACATACTCGTACTGTGTGAATATGTTTTGGCAATAAGTCAATCTAATCATTATCATACAGAGTTTCATATCGCTAGATATTGCCACAGACCATATCCTGGCAGGACTTTGAAGAACCTTGTCTTTCGTTGGGATACTGCAAAGTTCGCAATAGATAAACTATAGGGAGTAGCCAGGACTTCCAAATCAAGCTACAACAAGAAGGTTAAATGCATCTCCCGCAGCAGCTTCGGGGACCATCAACCCATCGACTCTTGTCGCCAAACCCAATAAGACCAAGCAGAGCAGCCGCATGAAATTTAAGAAAGCAGTCATTGTCATCATCATTGTCTGCATTTTGGCCATCTATACTTTGGCGTACTTTAGCACACATGAAGGTTATGTGATTTTCTCCCATTCATGTTCCCCGCCCAAACAGGAGTCCACCACCACCACGACGATGATCCTTGCGACCCCGTTTTCTTTTTGTTTTCCTTATCGTCGTCATCATCTCTGGTCTGACGACGGTGGTATTTACTCGTACATTTTGCAAAGATGTGATATGCAAATCGTGTATCTTTCTTTGTGTTGGCCTTACATCGCTGTTTTCCTTTATCGTATGACTTCATATGAATCGTTGGCTTCTTCAGCATATCTCTGCTAAGAGATATGGACCCTGTGTGAAGTTTTATGTGGTTTCGTCGCTTTAAATGAAATACTATGGCACCAAATTAAGGGTATCATGTGTTTGACATAAAGGATACATACATATATGCAGGACAAGTAGTCGGGAATGTGTTGTCTGTGATGTGGTATATCCCGGAATGTCTTGATAAAATTCTTCGCAGGGAGCTATAGTCGGTGATGAGACAGTATATGGCATTTGTAACCTGTAGTCTTATATTAGGATGAAAATTGTAGATTGTTTTTTATGTTTTCAATACATTTATCCAAAAATAATATAATTTAAGAAGACATTCCTTCCTGTAGCGAGTAATTGTCAGTTACGAACGAATAGGAATTTGATTCCAACGAGTGAGGTTTTTCGCGGATTTTCAGACCGTTTTTCCTGACTTTTTTTGTAATTTTCACAATTAAAAAATTAATATTAATCGATAAGTGCAAAAAAATGCAATCAATGTTCGCGGAATACTGTTACAATTCATTCCTATTCGTTCGTAACTGATAGATTTTGACGTTTCGGCCTGAAGGAATGTCTTCTTATATTCTATTTGTCTTTGCATTTATCACTTTAAACTATTGTAGTTTGCTTACAAGTTCAGTGGTTGGAAGAATGGTTATGTTTGAATCAAACCACAGATGTATGAATCAAACGGGGACATTTTAAAATAAAATACAAATTATGGAAACCTAAATGAAAAGTGTAATATGCAACAACAAACTGAGAAAGAAAGGTTGCATAAAAATGCATAGGTTTGAATCAAACTGGAAAAGTTTGAAACAAATGAATAATATTCCCTAGATTAACTAACATTTCAGATTTCTTTCAAACATACCCATCGCATCCGAAAATATCTAGTTTAATGATAAAGTCCTCAGCAGGTTTTTTAGAGATGATTCGAACCTTGATTCATGTTTGATTCAACACTATATCTGAACTATTCTAGTTCGATGGAAACCACCTAGTCTGATTCAAACTACTCTAGTTCAACTCAAACTTCTTTAGTTCGATAGCAAATACTCTAGTTCTATTCAAACAACTCGTGTTCGTTTCAAACTACTTTAATATGACGAAAACTAATCTACTTCACTTTAGACTATTCTAGTTCGATGCAAACTACCTTAGTTCGATACAAACTACCTTAGTTCGATACAAACTACCCTAGCTCGATTCAAACTACCGTAGCTCGATTCAAACTACCCTAGTTCGATTCAAACTACCCTAGTTCTATTCAAACTCCCCAGTTCGGTTATAACTGCTCCAATTCAATTCAAACAGATGAAGTTCAATTCAATTGTATTTCTGTTTTAACTATACTAGTTCTATTCAAACTACTCATTGAACTACCTTAATTCCTTATAAATTCCTTCAAACTACCATCAAACTACTTTAAATTCCTTCAAACTACAATCAAATTTCCTAAAGCTACTTCAAACTACCACCAAAGTCATTACGTCAAACTACCATCAGAGCACTTGAATACCATTCAAACTTTCATCAGACTTCTTTAAATTACTTAAAACTACCGTCAAATTACTTTCAAGTTCTTTCAAACTACTTTAAGTTACTAGGTTTCCTTAAAACTACTGCAAGACTACTTTAGGGTCGTTCGAACAGCCACTAACTCCAGTTCGGTTATGACTATCAAGTTCAATTAAATTCGTTTTCTGTTCTTACTATACTAGTTCTTTTCAAACTACTTATCAATTTAACATAATTTCCTTCAAACTACTGTAAATTCCTTCGAACTACAATAAAACTTCCTAAAGTTCCTTTAAACTACAACTAACGTCTTTAAGCTCCTTCAAACTACCGTCAAAGTACTTTAGATTACCTCAAACTGCCTTCAGACCACTTTAAGATCATTCAAACTACCATCAGACATCTTTAAGTTACTTAAAACTACCGTCAAACTACTTTCAAGTTCTTTCAAACTACTTCAAGTTACTATTGCAAAACTACTTTAGGGTCCTTCGAACTGCTATTAACTAATTTGGATTCCCACAAAATATTCTCAAACTAACTTTGGTTTTTTAAACTATCTTAAAGTCATTTAAATTGCAATCATACCTATCTAAGTTCCATCAAACTATCATTAAACTAGTTTTGTCCCCTTCATACTGGTTTGGATTCCCTCTAGCTACATCAACTTGCTCCAAACTACTTTCAAACGACATTAGAGTCCTTCAAACTACCATCAGACCAATTTAAGTTACTTCAAACTACCGCCGGATTACTTTACTTTCCTTTTAAACTACAATCAAAACACTTTAAGGTCCTTTAAACTATGGATGTAACGAAAGTGACTTTAGCGAAAACGAATTTTGAAATATATTTCTTGCGAATGCCAAAAGCGAATATTAAAGTATGCATTTTTGCGAAAGCGAATGCGAATAATAGTTTGATCTTTTAGTACCAGCAAATTTGAAGAACTGAACCGATACTTTTCCAGGATATTCAAGTATTAAGAATGTTTTCCATATTTTTACCTCCTGTTACCACAAGGACAAACATATTTTTTCAACTGTTTTGAAGATAAGTGGCAGAGGTTTTCATTGGTATTAATATCTTCAAATTGTGTGAAGGGAATAAGGAGATTTAACATTTTAACCAATGGAAGCGAATACTGAAATATATTTTTGCGAAAGCGAATAATCTAAAGATGGTTTTTGCGAATGCGAATGTTAAAATTATGCGAATAATTCGCGTTCCCAAATGCGAATGCGAATATTCGTTACATCCCTACTTTAAACTACCATCAAAGTTCTTTATGTTCCTTCAAACTACCATCGAAGTGCTTGAAGTTCCTTTAAACTACTTTATATTCCTTCAAACTACCATCGAAGTGCTTGAAGTTACTTTAAACTACTTTATATTCCTTCAAACTACCTTCTGACCTTCTTTCAAACTACTATATTTTCCTTCAAACTAGAATCAGACTACTTTAATTTCTGTCGAACTACTATCCGACAACTATAAGTTCTTTCAATACACCGTCAAACTGCTTTAGGTTTCTTCAAACTACCATCAAACTAGTTTATATTCGCTCAAACTACTATACAACTTTTTTAAGTCTCTTCAGACCTGCCTTCAAACTTCTATATATTCCTTCAAATTACAATCAGACTACTTTAATTTCTTTCAAACTACTTTATGTTCATTCAAACTACTATCAAATTGCTTTAGGTTCCTTCAAAGTACAATCGAACTAGTTTATATTCCTTCAAACTACCATCAAACTAGTTTATATTCCTTCAAACTACTATCAAACTTTTTTAAGTCCTTTCAAACTACCATCAAGCAACTTTAAATTCCTTGGAACTACCATCAGATTACTTTTGAGTAAAAGTCAAATTACCAACAATGAGCTTAGAGTTTCTTCAAACTATTACAAGTTCATTTAAACTACCAACAGGTATCTTTAAGGCCTTTCAAGCTACTATCGAATTAATTAAAGTTCCTTTATAATACCATTAAAGTACTCTAAGTTCCCTCAAACTTCTTAAAGTTCCCTCAAACTATTTTAAGTTCCTTTAAACTAATTTAAGCTCCTTCAAACTACAATCAAACTAGATTAGAATATTATCAAATTACTTCAAATTACCTTCAAATTACTTTAGAATCCTTCAAACTATCATCAAACTAGTTTTTAATCCTTTAAACAACCATCGAAATACTTTAGAATCCTTCCAACTTCCACCTAGCTACCTAAGATTCTCTAAAACTACAAAATATTATTAATTCCATTCAAAGGATTTTTAAAGGATTAAAAACCAGTTCGATTAAAATAATCTACATCGATTCATAATACTCTTGTTTGTTTTAAACTATGTACTCTAGTCCGAGGAGAACTGCTATAGTTTGATTCAATCTGCTCTAGTTTGATTCAAACTACTCTAGTTTGATTCAAACTACTCTAGTTTGATTCACACTCCTTTATTTCAACTCAATCTTTTTTGTTTCAAACTAATCTGGTTCGATTCATACTACTCTTGTTTGATTTAATCTACTCTACTTCATACTACTCTTGTTTGATTTAATCTACTCTACTCCAGTTCGATTCAAACTACTCTAGTTTGATTCATACTACTCTAGTTCGATCCATACTACACTAGTTTGTTTCAAACAACTCTACTTTGATTCAAACTACTCAAGTTCAAATCAAACATCCTTAGTTATATTCCAAATACACTAGTTTGATTTAAACTACTCTTATTTGATTCAAACTATTTTTTTTAACATTCGCTGTGGCATTCGCAACAACCATATTTGGAATATTCGCTTTCGCAAAAATATATTTCAGTATTCGCTTCCATTTGTTAAAAGTGTTTTATCTTCTTGTCTGCTTCACACATTTTGAAGTTTTTAATACCAATGAAAACCTCTGCGACTTTTCTTCAAAACAGCTGAAAAAACATGTTTGTCCTAGTGGTAACAGAAGGTCAAAATACGGAAAACATAGTTAATACTTGAATATCCGGGAAATGTATCAATTCAGGTTCTTAATTTTGTTGGTACTAAAGGGTCAAACTATTATTCGCTTTCGTAAAATTTCACATTTCACTATTCGCATTCGCACTCTCAAGAAGTATGATTCAATATTCGCTTTCGCTAAAGTCACTTTCGTTACATTCCTAATTCAAACTACTCCAGTTTGATTCAAACAACTCTAGTTTGATTCAAACTACTCTAATTTAACTCAAACTTCCTTAGTTCTCTTAAAGATACTCTAGTTCGATTCAAACTAATCTAGTGTGATTCAAAGTTATCTCTAGTTCGATTCAAACCAATCAAATTCGTTTCAAATACTCCAGTTTGATTCAAACTACTCTAGTTCGGTTCAAACTACTCCAGTTTGATTCAAACTACTCCATTTCGATTCAAACTACACATCTTCAAATCAAGTTTAGTTCTTTTGGATTAATTCTTTATAAACCTTTTAAAATCATTTTAGTTTAATTTCTGCTTCTTAAGTCTGAAGCAAACTGAAGCAAAATTCTTGAGAAACCAAAAGGTTGCGAACAAACCCAACGATAAACTGAAGCGACTTTCTGTGCTACTTCCTCCACATGTACATATACCATGGAACTGGAGAAACTACAACAAAAACCTGTAATGTGGTCGGTGTTCTTCAGCTTTGAGGCGTTATCAGTGTGTGGTCGTCGTCATCAGTCGCCTTTGCTGGGGTTCATGTTTTGTTGCCATTTTTTTTTGTTAAACGCTGGGTTAAACTTTAGTCAGAGGTATCCTATCGGTGGCTTTCGCAAGATTTTCCCAGTGTGTGAATGAGTGTGTGTGTTAAATGTAGGTAGATCATGATATGGAGATAGATTTATAATACAACACCACCAACAACAAGGGGAAAAAATTTAACTAAAGGATATCAAATAACATAAAAGAGCAAAAAAGTCGATCGACACAACAACACAAACGGCCAAGCAACCGCCGACCCAGCAAAACCAACCAAACCGAGACAACGAAACCAAAGTACACTTGTTGGCTTAAATTGCCAAAGAAATTGTGTTCGATACAACCGACACCAGCACCAGCAGCAATAGCAACAACAACACCAATAAAGATATGCCATTGATGTGGTGTTCAGATGAATGCTTGTACATATTCATATGTAAAAAAGGCAAGAACTGAAGTTTTTATCTTGGAAAAAAATAAATAAATATATATATATATTGAAAAAGGATTATTGGTAGTTATTTATTTGCTAAATTTATTCTTTCCGCACAACTGAGCAAAAATGGCAAAACTACATAGATACTCGTATAGAAAGTCAGACAGACGGACGGACGGGCGTAGCTTCTTTTATGCATATGAATGTACACAATCACGTAAATCCTGCTAACCAACACTTACACAGAGAGATAGAACTACCTTTCCCTACAATCCTTTACATTTATGCTGAATCTTTGCCCAGCTCTAATATAGCTATAGCTTTTGTATAGTATTTGATTTTGCTTTATATTCTAAGTTCAGGAATCTTTCGGTGCGAAAATTCAATACGTATGAGATTATTTATTTGTATTTACTTGACTGTGGGGCGTTTTAGTGGCAACACCATCACTGCCAGCTCATCTAAAACCATCAACGTCATCACCATCAAGACATTGAGAGGGCTGCAGGAGCTGCTTCATCGTCATCATCATCATCATCATCAGCATCATTTCCATTCAATAGAATTGCACACAACAAAGTAGAGCTCATCCGAGGGATTCAATTCGTTTTTCAAATATTCTGGAATCTCATAACAAATGACTGTAATCATTGTTTAGATTGTTGCAACCCAAAGTCTTTATTTGTGATACGAGTACGTAAATAAAATACATATATTTCTTGGATTTTAAATGAGGATCAGATCGATATTGACTTTCACCTTTGGTGTTTGATTTCACCTGAGTTATTTTAAAAGTATGGCAAATAAATATATGTAGGATTCTAAAAACGGAGTCAATGGGGGAATGATTGGTAAGAAATATTTTATAGCAAAAGGCCAAAAGGGAAAGTGAAGGAAATCGAAATGAAGAGGAGAAAATTACTCCTTGAAATGTTCCAAAAAATTCTGTTTTTTTATCATTCCTTAGATCGTTTGTAACTTCTTTAGACGATTCAAACTTCTTCAGTTCGATTCAAACTACTTTAGTTTGATGTAAACTTTTTCAGATCGATTCAAACTACTTTAGTTTGACTTAAACCTTTTCAGTTCGATTCAACCTGTTCGGTTCCATACAAATGGGTACGGTTCGATTCAAACGGGTTCGATTCGATTCAAACTAAATTAAATTTGGGTCGAACTCGTTCACTTGAACTCGAACTCATTCACTAGTTCTCGAACTCTAACTTTAGGATGTCCAGGCATGACCTTCACGAACTATGTGACTTTTGTACTTTGTCTGGTCACTCTCAAGAGAACGAGTTCGAGATCAAATGGACGAGTTCGACCCAAGTCTAGTCTAGATGGGGTCCGTTGGGGCAAATTGATTCGTACGAAACTTTTGCAATGAAACATTAATGGAGAAATTAATAAAATGGAAGAGTAGAGGGGAAATTCATTCCTTTTAACTTCGAAAAACTCCTCATCTATGCAGTTCTTTAATACATCTGCGATTCAAACTTCTTTAATGTGCCTCATGGTCCTTCAGTCTGTTTTGAACTTCACTTCCAATAGCACATCTTCAGTTGGATTCAGTCTTCTTTGTATCGATTCACTTGCTTCGAAATACATTAGGTCAGATTCTGATTTCTCTTTTGTGAATACCTATTTATATATCAAAATATATTTTCAAACTCCTTCGGTTTGATTGATTCAAACTATGTTTGGTTTGATTCAAACTACTGTTGATTGATTCAAACTTCATTTGGTTTGATTCAAACTACTTTTGATTGATTCAAACTACATTTGGTTTCATTCAAATTACTTCTATGTTGGAATCAAACTACTTTTGGTTTGATTCAAACTACTCCGGTTTGATTCAAACTACCCCGGTTTGATGCAAACTGCTCCGGTTTGATTTAAACTACACCGGTTTGATTCAAACTGCTTTTACGAAAACCGCCTACTTTATCAGTTGATCTCGAGTATCTTAAGCATTTTTCCTGGAATTCTGTATCTGTCTTCTGGTCTCTTCAAGCTCATTATATTTTATTCAAACTTCTTTGGTCTCAGAACTTCTGGACTTTTAATCATAGACTTCTGTTTTAATTTTGGACTAAATTAATTATTCACATCCTTAAAAATATTTCTCAAATCACTACATTCTCCCTCAAAAGGTCCCAGGTCCTTAAAAATGTACCTTTTTCTCTTTCTTATCAAACACATGCAACATACTCCCCCCCTTGAGGTTTTGTTCCCCAACAATAACGCACACAAAAAAAAAAACAGGAAAAATGCCAAATATTCTCTTACGGTTCATTTCTTTAGCAATCTTTTCACTTTGATTATACCCCATGGAAAACATGATTTCTCTCTGTTGTTATTTCTTATAGGTATCATGGGAAAATTACTTAATATTTTTTTTCTGCACTCGTCTTACACAAACTACATATGGCCACGCAAGAAAAAAAAACAATTTCGGAAGAATTTCAATTTCTAGCAAATACAATAAGAAAATAGAAAACAAAATCGAAACAAAAGAAAAGCCCCGCAAAATGTTCAAACATCTATGTATATACATCTACAGAGACGATAACCCTTGCCATGGCTGAACACACGAAGTCGCCTTGCACAATGCTAAACAAAAGAAAACCATTTTAGCAATTTCCGTAAATTTAAACACGCACTCTGGTTAGTTTTTCATTTCCTTGGAATGGCTTCACATCCCCAGACAAACTTGTGTATTTTCTTAACTGACAAAATAACAACAACTGTTGAGAAACTTACAAATTGTTGTAAGACGTCAGACAAGCGAACGAGCGGACGGACGGACGGACAAACAGGAGAAGGGCCCTATGGGTAAAAGGTACAAGGAGTTGTAAACTTCTACATCTGCAGAACTAAATGTGAGCAAAGTAAAAGGCGGCATTTAGGAATTCATTTGAGAATGGAATTACAATTAACTAACATTTTACACCCACTGGTATTTTCAAGAGTCATTCCTAGTTTCATTCACTTCAAACTTCTCTTCAGAAGTTATTTCAAGACCACTACAAAGTGAAGAAAAACATACTGGTACATATACATTTGTGTACCTTTTGGTGCTGCTAGGAATGCAGTATTTGCTCCCACTTAAATATTACGTACCACAGGCGTCCATAGTCGTTGCAGAGTTAGTGAAGGAATTCAGCGAAGGCATTGTCCAAAAGGGGCCTTTTCAACCATTATCGTTGGATCTACCAATCTGTTTTAGTCAAACTGCTTCTAGTTGACTTCCAACTTCTCCTTTTCGTTTCGAATATCTGAGGTGGCTCGGCAACTTCTTCTGCTCATTCAAACTTCTAAGATTATCTTCAGAAGTACTAATCTTATCTTAGATCTAATCTGTATCACAATTCTAATTTTTGTTTGTTTTGCAATAGTTATCCTAAAAATTCCCCTTGATTCTGCAGCAAACTTCCAATTTCTATTCTTTCGGTCTTCCATGAAAATTATTTGCATTTTTTGCAAATAGCCCATTGGGCTATAAACATTTAATTCTTCTATCAGTATGAGTCAAACTAATTCTTGTTGACATACAACCTCTTCTGTTTGATTCGAACATCTGAAGTCGCTCGGCAACTTCTTCTCTTTATTCAAGGCATCCTCAAAAATTGTATTCTTATCTAATTTCTAATCTTTATCATAAATCTAATTTTAGTAGTTTTCGCTAAATTTCTCCTTAATTCTACAGCTAACTTCCAATTTCTACTATTTCGATCTTCCATAGACATCTTTCGCAATTTTCCATTTACAGGGGTTTTTACAGGTTCACAACTTTCATTTGGTAACACTGCTTTATTTGACAATCGATTTAACAGTTGATAGTTGTCTCTTTAGGTTTGGTTTGCCATTTCATCATCGATAGACTTATACGAGATCAACGCTTGCAAATTTTTGAAATTTCCTATCAAAATAATGATCCTGTTCGTCAAACTTCGAACTGCAGCGATGAAGCTCATTTTTAGTTGAATCGTTCTGTAAATAAGAAAAATTGTCGCTTTTCGGGTGAAGAAAATCCACAAGCTTTTGTCTAAACACCGTTAAATCCACAGAAAATTACTGTTTGGTGCACTTAATGAGCCGGTGGAGTCATTGGTCCATATGTCTTCAAAAACGATGATGGGTAGAATGTTACTGCCAACGGTGCACTGTATAGAGAAATGGTTAAATTTTTTTCGTATCTCAATTATCTGTCAATAATTTTGATGACATATAGTTCCAACAGGACGTAGACAAATTTCACACAGCTCACGCTACAATTAATTTACTCAAAGAAACTTTTGATGAACGAATAATTTCAAGTGATTTAACCCCTGTGGATTATTTTCTTTGGGGTTATGTACAGACAAGCCAAACACAATTGAACCACTGGAATTAACATTGGTTATTGGCGAAATACGGCCTCAAATTATGCGAAAAGTGTGTGGACATTGGATTTCTAGATTGCGCCATCTACGCGTCAGCCGTGGCGGCCACATGGGCCTAATTATATTTAAACATTAAAGTTCTGCAATTCTAAAAAACACCCCTTATTAAAAATTACTGATGTTTCCATTTGAATTCTTAACATGCAATCAGTTTGATTTTACGCCGATAAACCGGAGGCAATTGAACCACAGGAAATCAACATTCGATGAGTTACTGACGAAATACGGCCGCAAATTATGCGAAAAGTGTGTGGACAGATTGCACCATCTTCGCATCAGCCGTGCGGCCACATGGTCCTAATCATATTTAAACATTAAAGTTCTGCAATTCTAAAAAAAACACAACTTATTTAAAATTGCTGATGTTTTCATCTGAATTCTTAACATGCAACTTAATCAGTTTGATTCTACGCCTATAAACCAGAGACAATTGAACCACTGCAAATAAACATTCGATGAGTTATTGGTGAAATACGGCCACAAATGCAGCTAAAAGTGTGTGCAAATTGGAGATCGAAATGGCGACATCTACGCGTTAGCCGTGGCGGACACACAGCCCTAAAGCATATTTAAACATTAAAGTTCTGCAGCTCTAAAAAAAAACAACCGATAATGCAAATTGCTGATGTTTTCATTTGAATTCTTACCTTGAAACTTAATCCGATTGATTCAAACTTCTTTAGATGACTCTCAACTTCTTCAGTTCGACTCAAACTTCTGAAGTGGATCTGCAACTTCTGTTGTTCAAGCAAGTTTCTAAGGCTATTTTCACACTACATTCTATATAGGTAACTCATTGTAACTTTATTGAATTGATTTGATTTTACGCCGATAAACCAGTGAAAATAGAACCACTGGAAATCAACATTTGGCGAGTTAATAGGAATACGAATTTGTGTGGTCATTGGATTTCCGGATTGCGCCATCTTTGCGTCAGCCGTGGCGTCCACATGGTCCCAATCATATATACATAAACATTAAACTTCCGCAATTAAAAAAAAAACATTTGAAATTGTTGATGTTTTTATTTGAATTTTTACCTTGCAACATAATCAGATTGATTCAAACTTCTTTAGATAACTCTCAACTTCTTCAGTTCGATTCAAACTTCTTAAGTGGATCTGCAACTTTTGTTGTTCGAGCAAGTTTCTTAGGCTCTTTTCACACTACATTCTGTATATGGGTAACACATTGTAACTTTCTTGATTTGATTTTACGCCGATAAACCAGAGGCATTTGAACCACTGGAAATCAACATTTGACGAGTTAATAGCGAAATACGGCCGCAAATTATGCGAAAGTGTGTGGACATTGTATTTCCGGATTGCGCCATCTTCGCGTCAGCCGTGACGGCCACAGGATCCTAATCATATATAAACATGATGATTGCTGATGTTTTCAGTTGAAATTGTTGATGTTGTCATTTGAATTCTTAACTTTCAACTTCATCAGTTTGATTTAAATTTCTTTAGGTGACTCTCAACTTCTTCAGTTTGGTTCAAACTTCTGAAGTGGATTAGCAACTTCTTAAGATAGAGCTAGTTTCTAAGGCTATTTTCATCATTTGAAATTGTTAACTCCATTGTATCTCGCTTGAATGACTTTGATCTATCGCGGGCCTCTTGAACGTTTAACTCCGCATATGCTTAAGTTATTTAATTTAACCTTTTTGACTGAGTATGTTTACATTCTAGTTTGTTTGCATATACTTTGTGAGGGTGTTTCTGGATAATTGTCGCGCAACAGTGGAGTCAAAAGACACTGAAACACACAAACATGTAATGGAATATAAAGAAAAGTAATAACCTTTTAATAACATTAGAAGCATTTCAATTCAATGTTTATTATATTTTAAGTATTTTTTCAAATGAAAAGGACTACATTTGTTTAAATAAACTTATTCTTTGGAAGTAAAACATCTGTGGGTTGCATAAAACTGCGAATATATTTTATGAAAACTGAATTTTATTGCTATTCTGTTTTCAGAAAAAGGATCACAGTTTATTTGATTCGAGCTACTTTGGTTAATTCAAAATGATGTGATAGAATCGAACTGCTTAGATCCAGTCAAACAAGTTCAGTCGGAACTTGTTTGACTGTATCTTTTTTTTATCATTAAGTTTGAAGTCAAAGGTGGTTAATGAGTGCAGTTTGCAACTACCACAATTGGCAGACATAATCAGACTGTGCTGGGTCCCCGAACAATGTGATATCGCGGGGAACGAGAAGGCTGGCGAACTCGCGCGAAACGGATCAGCGATGGATGCTGCAACGGTCGAACCATCACTATATCCCCCCTTTTTCGAATTTTTCAGTAACATAGAGTGTGTCTACAAAGACCTGGCAAACCAGAAATGGTCAAGCAGATCTGACTGTAAAATCACTAAATCTCTATGGCCAGCCATATCAAAATCTAGGACCAAAAATCTTCTTAACCTCACAAAGAGGGGTACATACGTTTAATGATAGGCACGCTGACTGGCCACAGTAATGTTATTAACATCAAAGTGGCAGAGTGATTCTGCCGACTACTGTCGACTCTGTGAGGATGAGGAGGAACTGGAAACAATCGAACATCTTCTCTCCCAATGTCCTACTCTATCAAGACGAAGACGTCGCTACCTAGGTGATTACACGATACAAAATCTGGAATCTCTATCATCCCACGATGTTGATAGAATCATGGGCTTCATAGGTTGCTTGAGATGGATGGTTTGACAGCAACTCATCCAGACCTCTCCTAAAAAGCCATCTCTCTTATCTATACTCATCACCTCCTTCATCTTCTTCGACCTCTCCCTCTTATTTTACTCATCTTCTCAGGATGAACACAATGGACCAAATAGCCTCCGAGTGCAGTGGTGCACGCCAGCAATGGTTGTATGCCGCGCGTCCTTAACCTAACCTAAATTTGATTCAAACCTCTTTTATATGATTCAAACTACTTTTGGTTGATTCGAACATACTTTATTTGATCCCAATTAGTTTTGTTCGATTCGATATACTTTTGTTTGATACGAAGTACTTCAATTTTATTCAAAATTCATAGATTGAATTGATTCAAACTACTAAAGTAGTTTGCATTTTTTTTATTTTAACCTTTTTGCTAACTGCATTTATCTGGTAGTCTGTTAGCTGTAGCAATACGGACGAAGCCAACCTTATCACCAAACTTCGAAAAATCTGTGTAGAAGTAGAGATGGTTTATATTTCCTGATATTCTGCCAACCCTTCATCGCTGACAGGTATCTTAGAAGATGTTACCGCCGACCATAGCAGTACATTGTGATATCCTCATGTGGCCGTAGTTCTTATACATCCATATTAATATACAGTTTAATCGTAATGCCGCTCTGGTTTCAATTTCTCTCGCCACAATATCAATGAGCCGTAGATTGATTCAAACTGCTCTAGTTTGATACGAACTACTCTAGTTTAATTCAAACTGCTTTAGTTTGATTCAAGCTGCTTTAGTTTGATTCAAACTACTCTAGTTTGATTCAAACTGCTCCAGTTTGATTCTAACTGCTCCAGTTTGATTGAAACTGCTCCAGTTTGATTCAAACTGCTCCTAATTTGATTCAAACTAACATGAGCTGATTGACTGCCCTTCTATAATATGTATATATATTTTTTATTTTCCACACTTTTTAAATCAGGCGAATCCCACATTTCATATGTCACGCATCACTGTCATTGAGTTACTTTTGTAGTCCTTAAAGTCTACTTTGGTTTAATGTGTTAAATAAATAAACTATGCAATACCACTTGTACTTCGAGATTCCTTTACAACGTTTATGTTCTTTCGCTTCCCTTCCCCTCTCTCTCTCTGACATTTTCAAGTGCTCTCTTGGTGATTTCCAGTTTTTTTTTGTATGAAAAAGTTACTCATGAAAAAATCAACATCGAATTAAAAAACTACAACAAACTAATAGTCTGCTGAGAGCGAGAGAGTTTTCTTTCATACTTCAACTGTCGGTGTTGAGGATATGCTGATGTTGTTGTAAAGGATACTGTATATATAGTCGTAGTAGTAGTTGTAGCAGTGTTGTAGTTGATACAAGGATAATAAAACAAAAAACCTTCACTCACTCAGTCATTCATTCATTCATTTATATTTACTATAAGCCATGAGCGGCAAAAATTGTTTTTATAGTTGTACTCGTATAGCAACAGCAACACTGTTGTTGCTGTTCCATCTTGTTCCATGCAGCCGGCAAGGATAACTACGTGTACAACAACTAGAATGAGACGTCGAGACTTGTTCAACTTTACGAGACTTGACTAGACAAGATGATACTCTCTTCGCCCTCGTTCTAGTCCTCAGCCTTGCCGTGTTCTCGTATACATTGAAATGAGCTACTACCACTAGACTGCCACTCAGACTAACTCCAGTGTATTTGTATCCCATCACACTTTGTAGCCTAGAGTTTGTATATCCTTGAGAATGTATGTATGTGTGTTGGCGAATTTTTGCAAACTGAGAAAAGTAAAATAAAATGCTCCCAAAAAACAAAAAATCGTACCAAGATTCTCTAGTGTAAAGCATGATTTTGATTAAATGAATTTTATAAATTTCTTTTGGCTGTCGTGTATCTTTTTCTTCCTTTGCTGTTGCTATTGTGCCAAACTGAGGGTTATTATATGGCAGCTCCATCACAGTAGTAGGAAAAAAGGAAAACTAGCAAAGGAGCCGACAAGGACGTAGAACCGGCATTTTTCTTTTGTTTGTCTTCAAGACTAGGAAGTGCGAGAGAGGGGAGCGAGTGAGAGAGAGGACCAACGGAAAAATGAAATGTAGCAGTTTTCTTAATTTACAAATTGGTGCAAAATTTTGTTAAGTTTTTTCTCCATATGTTTTGCAGCCTTTCCCTTTTCTTTCCCCCTCTTCTCTTTGCCTCTCTTCTTTTTCTACTTATTTCAAATTTTTTGTTTTCTTTCGTTGTTTTTTTTACGTTTTTGCAGTAAATTTGAAAAATGAATTAAGTGTATTAAGTTTTGTGTGTTAAGCTAAAAGGCATTGTGTGTATTTAATTTAACGCTTATAATGAATGCAACAAATCGCAAGAAAGAAAATCAAATGGGCGGGCAAAGGAGGGGAGAGTCAAGACAGAACGAGTTTCAGACATTGAAATGAAATGTTTTTCAATGAAAAGTCTTTAAAAGGGAGGAACATTTTGAAAGAAAACTTTGTTAATGCAATTCAATGTCTTTGGGGGATTTACCCTTATGCGCTCATCCTATATATGTAAGTGAAGTTTTTGAGAAAACTTTGAGTATAGTTTTAAGGCAATACATTAAATATCATACAAAGCAGTCGAAAGTTGGAATATAGTTTGCCATATAAAGGGAAATGTAACTGGCAATTATTGTATTATACTCGTATTAGGAGAAATAACTTTCATTCACCACTTACCTGTAAATGTTTGCAAAGAAGTTAGATGTCAAACATATTGCTGTGGCACATTATTTTTAACAAAATTTGTAATGGATGCGAGCAATATGGAGAATATTGACATACATTTTTCACAAAATTGCCCTATTGAAAGCTTCATAACTAGTTTACCTGAGTTCTGAGTTGTGCGAACGATTCAAACTATTTTGGTTTGATTCAAACTACTCTAGTTTGATTCAAACTGCTTTGGTTTGATTCAAACTACATTGGTATTATTCAAACTGCTTTGGTTTGATGTTGATTGAATTGTTATTTTGTACCGGGCCGATATCTCTCTGGCTACAAAATAGTTTAAAGTAAAAATTGAGAGATTTATGGCGCTTTCTAAGGGTATTTTAAAAGCGACTTTCTTTTTAGAGTTACAAAGCTTTAAATTAAAATAAAGCAAAGCACAATATCACAAAGAAATATCAATTAAACTGGCTTTTGGAAAAAAAATGTTATGATATTTAAGTTTAAATATGATTTGTTCCAGTTGGTCGCCACGGCTGGCTCGTACATGGTTCTATTTGAAATTCCAATTACAACACATTTTTCGCTGCATTTGCGGCCGTATTTCGCCAATAACTCGTCGAATGTTGATTTCTAGGTATTAGATTGTCTCTGGTTTATGGGAGTAGACGAGTGACTTCACATAAAGCCAAAGAAAATAATCCAATGTGTTTAATCACACGATCTTGGTCACGAATTAATAGGATCATTACGTAAAATTATTAGTTCTTCAAAAGTTGTGTGGCATGTGTCTCCGTTCTGTTGCAACCACGTGTTAACAAGAGTAATGTCAGCAATTGAGGTACGAAAAAATTTGTTATCATTTTTCTACCGTTCACGCTAAATTCTGCCCTTAATCGACTCCGCCGGACCATAAAGCGCGCCAAACAGTAATTTTTCTTTGGTGTTTGAACAAAAGCATGTGGATTATCTTCACTGCAAAAACGACAATTTGCTTTTTTTATCCATTCACTTTGCTTTTTTCAACCAAAAAAGACCTTCACCGCTAAAAAATGTTTGAAGTTTGACGAACAGAACTCTTACTTTGATAATAAATTCAAAAAGTTGCAAGCGTTGATCTCGTGCCATGATGAAATGGCAAACCAAACTAAACAAAAAGCAACTATCCACAGTTAATTCGGTTGTCAAATAAAGCGACGTTACCAACTCAAAATTGTAAACCTGTAGAAAAAACACTCTATATTAAACCATTTTACAAAGAGTTCTCTCGAAAAAAAATATTAGGTCTACCACAGAATGTAATAACAGATGAGTGCAGGAAAATAAATTCATTTATATTAATAAAATAAGATCAAAGTTGAGAACAGAGACCAGAGATGATGGAGCTATATTGCTCCTAGGGTTATTTGTATACGTATAGTTCGAATCTGAAAGAAGCAGGGTGTATAACGATTCAATGGAAGAAATTTGCTATTTGTGGAAAAATCCGTTTCGGTTCAGCGCTTTGGAGTCATTTGCATCTTCGTTTTTATTCGGGTTAATAAAGCTTGATACAAGTCATCTTCATACATAATTCCGCTCCGCTCTACACTGGTTAATTTTATTTCTGGTAATTCTTCTCTCGGCACCAGCCGAATGAGTACTGCTTCGAGCTCCACTTCGAATCTCTGAATGAGATCAACTCCCGGCATTAGGATTGCGCGTTCGATTCCCATCATGGGCTTTGGTCTATTGCTGTGAAATCTAAATAGGAAATACTACATAGTATTTAAGCGGTTTCTCAGCAAACACCCGAATGAGTACACCTTCAAGCTCCACTTCGAATCTCTGAATGAGATCAACTCCCAGCATTGGGATTGCGGGTCCGATTTCCACTAGAGGCTTTGGTTCCTTGCTGTGAAATCCAAATAAGAAATATAATATAGTCTTTACGCGGGTTTTCACTGGAGCTTGCAATTAGAGAGTCAGATATAAATCAAATTCGCTTATAGTTCCTCTCCATTCTGACCTGGTAAAATATATTTCTCCACTCCGAATCCCTGATTGAGATCAACTTTTAACGGTTTCGACTCCCATTATACTCTTTTGTCTGGATCGCATTTAGAATACAAATTTAAATTGTATTATCATTAGATTGGATTATTATAACCAGGATCAGATCTAGAAAGTAGCTATGGGTTTTTAAGAAAAACGAATGTGTTTTAAGTTTCTCAAAATAAACGATCTCAGTGAAATGGTAAATATGTAAAAAATAGTAAAAAAAGATAGGTAATACAATATTTTCATTTGAAAGGTCTCAGACCAACCAATATTAAAACCGAGCTAGACTTTTGGGGAAGTATGTTCCTTTGTTTACAACTATAAAAAATTCTGTGGCAGAGTTTAGTGGTCGACCAATTGAGGTGTTCACGCCAGAAATGGTTAAAACAAATTCACAAAATTAGCTAGTTAGCTGAAGTTATAGGCATTTCAAAAAGTGCATCGCATATTGATGGAAAATTTGATGATGAGGAAGCTGTGCACCAGATTCCACTCCGAATTCCTGAGTGAGATAAGCTCACAACATGAGGATTGCGGGTTCGATTCCCATTAGAGGCTTTGGTTTTTTGTTGCAAAATCTAAGAAATACCAATTAGCCCAGGTTTTCACTGGACCTTGCAATTAGAAAGTCATATTTAAATCAAATTCGCGTTATAATTCCAAGAAAAGCCGTAAATCTCCAGTCTGCACTGGTAAAATACGAGTATATTTTTGGTAACTCTTCTCTGAACTCCTAGCGAGTGAATACCGCTCCACGCTATACTCCGAATCACTAAGTGAGATCAACTCTCAACGTGGGGCTTGCGGGTTCGATTCCCATTATACTCTTTGGTATGTTAAAGCGAGTTGTCACTGGAGGTGCATTAAGAATATAAATGTACATTGTATTATCTTTCGATTAGCTTATACGAGGGTTGCTATTTATATTTCATTGTAAAAGGTTATACTGCGTTTCAAAATATTCTCCGTGAAGATCAATACCCAGTTGCATGCGCTCAAACCAATTTTCGAGGCTATTGATTTTTGTACGCTTCAGCAGCTGTCTTTGGCGTCGAACCGTCGTTGACCATGCAGTTTTTTCTTGATGTGAGGGAATAAGAAGAAGTCATAGGGTGCCAAATCAGGTCTGTATGGCGGATAACCCATCAATTCGACATCATGAGTGTTCAAATAGTGCATTGTTTCGGCTAATGTGTGAGAGTTCGCATTGTCGTGATGCAAAATGATCCGTCTTCTCTTATTGTTTTTCCTTATTTCGTCGAACACTGTAGGCAAACACATGGTTGTGTACCGCTCAGAATTAACCGTCCTACGTCCCAATAAAGGCACTGTGGCCACAAGATAGGTTATACAAAAAAACGAGATCATTTGCTTCGATGTGCTTCTTCCACGATGTGCTTCTTCCACGATGTGCTTCTTTTGTTAGATTTGGCTCGTCTTGAAAGACCCTTACGGTCGATTGTAGTTTTGTTTCGGGCTCAAATAAATAACTCCATTATTTGCCACCTGTGACGATATAATACCCTGAATCTGAGCTACGTCGGATGTATGTCTTCAAAACATTTCTTCGCTCCAATCGCCTTTTTTTTGAGCATTCATCAATTTATGTGGGATCCAATGAGAACAAATCTTTGTCACGGCCAAATGAACATGCAATATCTTATTGATGCTTGTCATAATAATGCCCAATAATGTCTCAATCCCACGGTAGGTCACATGTCGGTCTTGCTTTATCAGTTCACGCACAGCATCGATGCCAAACGACTGAAGTTGAATGGCCTTCACTACATTCATCCTGGAGTCTGACACTAAACTCTAGGTACCAGCGATTTAGCCTGTTTTTTGATGGAGCTACATCACCAAAAGTCGAAACAAGTTATTGAGACACTCTTGTCTCGATAATCCAAGCCGAAAATCGTAAAAAATCACACGAAAATTTTCACAGGTTAATTTCATTTCTTACTGAGATGATTTTTTCAACACACCGTAAACAATAGTATTTGCTCTCAAATGACAAAACATGCTGAGTGAAGTTATACTACAAAATAACGAACTTTTCAATGGAAGCTCCAGTTTGCATTTGCCATTACTAGAATTGCCAGGACCCGATATATAACTAGCAACCCTCGTTACTTGGATGTTTACTTCAAGCTACTTAAGATCGATTTAAACTACTTATTTTTGATTCTGCTTACTTTATTATACCCCCACTTTAGTGGAGGAAGGTATATGCCATTTGCTCCTGGTAAAAAGGGTAACACATTGAATGAGTGATCTAAGGCCCCAATTATGTTTGGCGAAACTCCGTTTTAGGACAGTCATTTGAGCAATGTCGCCCTCTGTCTGTCTGCCCGTCTTGTAAGTTCGCTCGATAACTTTTGAAAGGAGTAACCGATTGACTTCAAATTCCTTATGTGGCGAAGATGGACCATATTGGTCCACTCCTTCTGGTACCTCCCCTACAAAGGGTTAACATTTAGTGAAATATTCATTCCCTAATAATTTCTATACCACTTATCTGAATATTCTGCAATTCAACACATAATAATAGTTATAGTTCATTAGTCGCTATCGTCTTGAGAAAAATGGTCGAAGTAGTCCCCTTTTGATAACTTTAAAAATGTTTTCATATTCAGTACTTTAGACAACATTTCCACTGGCTACAGACTGGCGAGGTATAGTACCCGAAGTACTCTTTTCACATTACATTATTCACAAGGTGAGAGTACAACGCAGTCGGCTTAATCGACTGAACTTTTCCCACTTTATGTTACTTTTATTAAAATACATGATAATTGAAATTTTAAGCATTGCAAATCACATATAATATTTTTAATTCTTTAAATATTTTTCTTAGTTTTTGAAAAACTTCCAAATTTAAATATATATTTAAGTATTCTGAACATTGAGTTTTCCAGATAAAAACTTAAAAATGTTTCTCATATAAATCTTAAATCATGCTCGATTTATTTCTAGAAATATTTCAACCCAACCCAACTTTGAAATAAACTTTTTTCTCTGTTTTTTATTTTATTTTTTCCAGCATTATTGCCAAAGGATGACACTTTGAACAGGTCTTAAATTAAACTCAACAACAGAGGAGAAAACTCAACATCAAACGAAGTAGAAAAAGCAAACCAGTGTATGTATATAACAAAGACCAGAAGGACAGAGTGAAGACAAAAACCAAACACTGAAAGTGACAAAATTTCAAACAAAAAATTCGAGAAAAAATCGATGTTGTTGTTTGGTTAACAAGTTACAAGAAACGGTAACACTTTGGCTACGAACAAACAAACAAATAAGAAAATCCACAGACAAAAACCTGATAAACCAGGACACAGTTAGAGTGGCAACAATATTGGTAACAAACACCAGAGACAACTAGTTTGGAGCGAAAAAACTGAACTCAAAGAAACAAAGGATTTCATATTTCTTAGAAAGAAAAAAACCAAGAGTTACTCCTAAGGATGTTGGGCACCACCACCACCACTACGGCAATTTGATAGTCTTCTGCTGTTTTAGTTTTGGTTTTGGTTTTTGAGAACTTGAGAATGTTTGTTTGCTTGAGATTTATGAAAACTGTCTGAGAAGCCAAGAAATAAGAACAAAAACCACAGCAAAATATCACAGAGTGATTCTTTTGAAAAAAATCAAACAGCATTTGTTTACAATAGAAGAAAAACTCAAAACAGATAAAATTGTTGGCAAAAAACAAGGACACCCTGCTGATGAAAATCTATTGCTGTTTCTAGTTCAGTTATCTAACCCTCCCTCTCTCTGTATCTCTCCCTCACACTCCCTTTCACGCTGTGTCCTTTCATTTTGGTTAAGTCCGTTTTTATTTTCACTCACGCAGAGGGACACATTTCCTAGTGATGCCCTCAAGGAATCTCCGCTGTAGTTTACATTTAGTTTACGTTTGCATGATTTGACAGCAGCAAAAAGGACATCGTCGTTGTCGTCTTCTTCTTCAGTCAACCAAGCACAACATAGCACAACACAACACCAGACAACGTCATCATTGTCACAACAGCAGGATAAAAAACAATTACCTCTCTTTGCCTTGCAACGAGAGAAAATCGGTAATCT
Organism: Eudasyphora cyanicolor; assembly: GCA_963930755.1. NCBI lineage: Eukaryota > Metazoa > Arthropoda > Insecta > Diptera > Muscidae > Eudasyphora > Eudasyphora cyanicolor. Next base: position 314,750,727 of record OZ005734.1, read on the forward strand.
AAACAAAAGCCAAAACAAAGGACCTTAGACAAAAGGCATAACCATAGATTTTGTGACAAGGATTAGACGATATATAGGATATAGGACAGAAGTAGTCAAGCAGCTCATAGAGAGATGAGAAGAAGAGACCAGGGTGATGAGACGTTACCACCCCGAGCAGCAACCGCAACAATAAAGTCCATGAGGACAGCAACAGCAAGAAATCCAACAACATCCAGCAGCCCTAGTGACAATATGCTGGGTCTAACATCATCAGCAACAACAGCAGCAGCAGGAGCCGATCCGGCATTGGAAAACTCCTCCACAGCGGCAACAACAGCAACGGCAGGAGCTCAGTATCAACATTATCACAGCAATGACAACAGTGATAAAACAACAAAAACATATCACTCGAACAACAGCAGCAACAGCAACAACAGCAAAATGCCACAGCAACAGCAGTTAAATTACAAAAACTTGAAAGACTCATTGTCAGCAATAGCAATGAACAGCAGCAACAACAGCAAAAGCTGCAGTCTATCACAACAAATGTCAAATGCACAAAATAGCAGAACAATACCACCACAGCAAACAACTAGTCGCCTTGAAGGATTTAATCATCATCAGCAGCAACAGCAGCAGCAAAAAAAGCATCCTTCGTCTTCTTCCCCCAATCACTCACAAACCCAACAGCAACTGAATTATCCTTATCCTCCCAAAACGGAAGTAACGACCAGGCCAAGTCCTGCTGCTCCGGCTGCTCCCACAACAAACACAACGCCTGCAACAACGCCAGTAAGAAACAACACCTCCTCGACGTCAGCCACAGTAGCAACAACAGTGAAACCTCCTGCATCATTCCATCTCAAATCACTCATAAACTCCGCCGCCAAACCCTATTCCAGTAAAGGTGGTCCCAGTGACAATAGCCGCTCCACCACCTCCTCCCCTTCCCGGTCTTCAGCGAAATCCTCATCGACCCTCTCTCTGCTGAATTTATGTTTCTTTTTAATTTGCCTCAGTTCGGTGGGTCTGTCGCTCTATGGCCACATCCGGCAAACGCACACGGAACACTCTCTACGACATCTAAGGCAACTCGATGAACGTCTTGGCGACATGGAAATGCAATTACGCCTGCAGCAGCAACAGTTGCAGCAAATCACAGCCAATATGCAAGAGCAGCAGCAACAACAATCCCGTCTTGCTCCGCCAAATCAGCGCAAGCGAAATGATGGCGATGAGGACGATGAGGAGCTGGATGATGGCGAAGATAATATTGATGAGGAGTTCGAGGATGCCAGTGTTTTGGACAGCAGCAGCAACAGTGATTATCCTGTGGCCGCCAATGTGGCGACTTTCGGGGGTGTGGGTCATCTGCGGGAACGTGGTTTGAATACTGTTTTGCATTTGGACAATGCCAAAGATGTAACACAAGCTGTGCGCCTGCTAACCAGACAAGTGGGAGAATTACATCGTCTGAGACGTGATGTATCCCAATTGCAATTAAGTCGACGACAGCATAGCAGAAGACAAACGGGTGGCGGATCCGGCGGAATGGGTGGAGCCACATCATCATCACATGAACGTTTAGCTCCGTTCCAGGAATGCGGATGTCAAGCAGGTGAGTTGAAAGAAAAAATAAATTAATTAAGCTATAAATGATTAAGAGCAAACGGGTGGCAAGGATACTCAACCCCATTAACAGAAAAGGAGTAAAATGCGCCAACCCAACTAAGTCTTTATAAACTACAAATAGCACAATAAGAGTAAAGGTAGCAGACCAAATCTCAACCCTAATCATACCCACTAACCGCCACTAACCCCCCATTTTCATCAACTCTGGTTAGAGTTAACCAACAGTTAACATTTTTAAATTCCATACAATTTGACAGCTACAACTATAGGTTAACTCAAAACTGCTGGATAACCGTAGATGGTGAATGTGTCCGCAGATCTCTATAAACCACCTTAAACAGAAAAGTGTTAAGGGGTAAGGCCACTACACAGCCCTCAAGCACACCTGTCTGCTCTCAATACAGAACCGGAAAGAAGCATGAGTTATAAGACTTTTATCCTTTCATATACATATTATGGCTATACATATGGATTTGGTTTGGGTTTTCCACGTTTGCGGTCAACCACATTTCATTCAACTTCAACATTTGCTGACATTTTACAAAGTGTCATACACGGGTGTCTGTGCGTGTGGTTACAAATTGTTCAATTTGAGGGGGGGGAAATGAAAGATTCGTATCTTTTAGTTGGTCATATCCGTCAGGATGAGGAGGGGAGGGGGATAAAACGGAAATCTAGATAATTTAAAATGCTTGTCATCATCGCCCGGATAAGTTTAATTAAGCCAGTCATTTTTGTTGTAATCTTTAAGAGTTTGAAGGTAAGGGAATACGTTTGGAGTAGACATGGACATAGAGGTCAAACCTCGCAAGCAATTGTGAACCATTTCTCCCAAAATGGACTACCTAGTTAGCTATTTATCCCTAGTTTGAAGCGATGATACCAAACAGAAGCAGTTGCAATCGAACCAAAAGAATCTTGATCAAATATCTAAACTACATTTATTTGACACAAAGTAATTTGGGTCTAAATACACTGTGCAAAAGTAAAAAGAATACACGGACTTGACAGTATAGGTTCGATTCTACTATCAAAGGGTAGTATAACCCTATACTCGGTTTGGCGAAATTGGTGACCAATTTTTTTTATGGACCTCCAAAGATTCTGAAAATCAGTGGGCCCCTCGACAAAGGTGTCATCAGCTTTTGTCCAACAACTAATTCAGACTTGGTGATACCGAATAACTATATATGGCAATAATGTAGCTCAGACTATTCTGAATAAAGTTTCTTAATATTTTTTTGGGGAAAACATTTTTTCCGGTACTTTTTTTTTAAAAAGTGAAGGAAAAACATATTTTTTCCACTTTTTTGAGCATAACTACCGGGGACCCGTAATTTTTCACTAACAATGCTTGTCTTATCTTTTCCAATACACCACAAAAACCTCTCTTTCGAAAGGAAGAGTTGATCGAAAAAGCTGAACAATTCGAATGTGAAAACATTCAATAAATAAATCTAATGCTTGGCAAAGTTGTAGCCATAAATCTGAACAACTTTTGTGGACATATCAAAACAATCTGAACGTGTCTAGGCACCCTAAATAGATCAAAAAACCACATTGTACCCCAAAAATGTAAGTATTTCACTGTTATGTAACAAAAATAAAGTTATATATATATATATTAAGGTGGGTCGATTTAAAAATCGCCCATTGCTCAGTGGAAATCGTATTCTAGGGATCAAAATAAGAAACTTTGCCGCAGGAACCATACCTCTAAAACGAATTCGGATGTCTCGGAAAAAATCCCACTTTGACCCATTTAGAGTGCTCCAATTGAGTCCAAATGTATGGAACCCCCAGGGGGTTCCAGGGGGTGTGCCACTGGCATGGGTGGGTCGGGCCTCCAAAGTTAGTGGGGGTCGGTCATACATTTGGACTCGATTGGAGCACTCTAAATGGGTCAAAGTGGGATTTTTCAAAATTTGCCCCTACCCAAAAGTTCGACCCAAATTCCGGGACATCAGAATTCGTTTTAGAGGTATGGTTCCTTCGGCAAAGTTTCTTATTTTGATCCCTAGAATACGATTTTCACTGAGCAATGGCGACCCGGCCTAATATATATGTTCAGCAACTGTATAGAAAATATTAAGGTCAATATTTTTGTGGAACATTTTAACCCTCTAGCTCCCCCACATAACTGTAATTTTTGGCCCCATTTTAACAAATCGTAAAAAACACCCCTTAAAATGGGGGAGCGGGGGATGATATGTTCTACAAAAATGTTCGCTATAAAATTTTACTATATGTATCAGTACACACCAAAGCTCAAAACATAACACAAACACCAAAAAAAGGTCAAATTCCTGTTCGTGCAGCAATATTAGCCAGTAAAGAGCGTTGTTGACTGGAATTTGACCGTTTTTTGGGTTTTTGTGTTAAGATTTAGGCTTTGGTGTGTTCCGACACATATAGTAAAATTTTATGGCCAACATTTTTGTAGAACATTTCATCCCCGCCCTTTTAAGGGGTGTTTCTACGATTTGTTAAAATGGGACCAAAACTTACAGTTATGTTGGGGAGCTAGAGGGTTAATATGTTCCACAATAATATTGGCCTTAATATTTTCTATAAAGTTGCTGAACATACCCTATACCAAAAAAATATGTTTTTGTTACATAACAGTGAAATACTTACATTTTTGGGGTACAACATGGATTTTTGACCTATTTAAGTTACCTAAACACTTTCAGATTGTATTGATATGTTTACAAAAGTTGTTCAGATTTACGTTGGCTACAATTTTGCCAAACATTGTTAGTAAAAAATTACGAGTCCCTGAAAGTTATGTTGAATGAAGTGAAAACAAATATTTTTTCCTACACTTTTTCAAAAAAAGTACAGGAAAAATTTTATTTTGCCAAAAATTTTAAGAAACCTTTTTCAGCATTATTGCCATTTATAGTTAGCGGCATCACCAATTCTGAATTAGTTGTTGGACAAAAGCTGATGACACCTTTTTCGAGAGGCCCACCGATTTTCAGAAACTTTGGAGGCCCATAAAAAAATTGGTCACCAATTTCGCCAACCCTATACTCGGGTTATACTACCTTTTGATAGAAGAATCGAACCTATACTGTCAAGTCCGAATACTTTTTTCACTGCTGCACAGTGTTATCTATAGTTTGGAACAAACTGCCTTTGTTTGATTCAAACTGCCTTTGGTTTGGATCAAACTACTTTTGTATAATTGAAAATACCTTTGGTTTTGATTGAACTAGTTTTGTTTGATTCAAACTACCTTCGTTAGACAAAAATTAACTTTGGTTTGGACTGAATCATATTGGGTTTTAGGTTCAACAACCATTGTTTGACAGAAAATGACATTAGTTTTGATCGAACTAAATTTTTTCAAACAAACTAGACTTGTGTCGAACTAGTTAACATGTTCTCTGACTACTTCAATTAGGGTGACCAGACAAACAATTACGATCATTAGTATCAAATCAAAGATTGCGCTTATTTCGTGAGGGTCATCATCCAAAATGAACTATTTAGTTCACAAACTCCACAACTCTGAAACAAACTGTACTTAGTTTAGATCGAACTAGTTTGGTTTAATTCAAACTACCTTTGAATGTGATCCAACTATCTTTTTTGATTTAAATTACCTTTGCTTCATTCAAAATACGTCTGTTTCATACCAACCGATGTAGTTTCGATCGAACTACATTTGGATGATTTTGTTTTGCTTTGTTTGACGCATAACAACTTTAGTTTCGATATAATTTAATTTGGTTTTGATCCAATTACCTTTGGATTTGGCTCGACCTAGCTTTGTTTGATTGAAAATACCATTTGTTTTTTTCTTTGCTTGATTCAAACTACGTTTGGTTTGATTTATATGTAGTTTAATTGAACTTGTTGTGTTTGATTCAAACTACCTTTGGTTGACATAAACTAACTTTAGTTTGGATCGAAGTACCTTTGCTCGGTTCAAAATACCTTTTGTTTTCCTCGAACTATATTTATTTGATTCAAACTATTTTTGTTTGACGCAAACTAACTTTAGTTTGGATCAAGTAACCTTTGTTTAATTCAAATTGCGCCTGGTTTTGCTCGAAATACTCGAATTTGGCTCAAACTAGCTTTGATTGATTGAAAATACCTTTTGTTTTTCATTTGCTTGATACAAACTACGTACAATATCTTTGTTTGATTCAAACTACCTTTTGTTTTGATTGCAATATTTAATATATATATATGATTCAAAGTACCTTTGGTTTTTCGAAATATCTTTGGTTCGATCGAACTATCTTTGTTTGATGCAAACTACTCTTGCTGGATTCAAACTACCTTTGTTTGATTCAAACAACCCTTGTGTTAAATCGAACTAGTTTTGATGGTGGATCGAATTGCCTTTGCTTAATTCAAACTGTCTTTGTTCGATCCGGCTACATTTGTTTGATTAAAACTACATTTGATTTTGATTGACCATTGGTTTGGATCGAACTATTGTTGTTTGACACAAACTATCTTTAGTTTCGATCAAAGTAGCTGTAAGCTAACTTTAGTTGATTCAAACTACCTTTATCCGATTCAAACAACCTTTTGTTTGACAAAACTAACCTTAGTTTGGATCGAAGTGCCTTTGATTGATTCAAAGTACCCTTGGTTTTGATCGAACTTCCTTTGGTTTGGATAGAACTTCCATTGCTTGACACAAACTGACTTTTAGTTTAGATAGAACTACCATGATTCAAACTTTCTAATGTATGTATGATCGCACCAACTTTGTTGGATCTAACTGCTTCTGTTTGATTCAAACTACCTTTGGTTTGGATCGAACTAAATTTTTTTGATTCAAATTACATTTTTTCTTGATAGAACTAGCATTGCTTGATTCAAATTACCTTAGCTTGATTCGAACTACAAATTGTTTGACATAAACTAACTTTAGTTTTGATTGAACTACCTTTGTATGAATCGAAGTTCTTTTGTTTTGGATCGAAATAACATTGCTTGATTCAAACTACCTTTGGTTGGTTCAAACCACCGTTGGTTTTGATCGAAATATCTTTGTTTGATTCAAGTTGCCATTTTGTTATTTTTGTTATTTAACCAAAGGTTTTGATCAAAATATCTTTGTTTTATTCAAACTATCTTTAGTTTTGATCGAACTATCATTGTTTGATTCAAATTACGTTCGGTTTAATGGAAATAACTTTGGCTGTGTATCGAATCACCTATGTTTGATACAAACTTCCTTCATCCCATTGGATAAATTCCAGTTTAGTCGAACCTAAGTAGTTTAGGCAGATGCAGAGAAATTTGACAGAAGTCGTTGTTGGATCTGCTATCGCCAGTCTCTCTGCTTCAAATCTATGTACTTTCAGCTTACTGGTAATGGAATGATAGTTTTATTTTTATTTTTATTACATGTTTAAATTTGATTGACAAATTACAAATTTAGTCTATTTACAAAGTTTCTCCATTCATCTCTATTATTTGCAAAATATCTTAGATCATCAAACGACAATTTTGATTCGGATCTGATGGTATTTCTCCAAGTAGTTTTTGGTCTGCCTCTGGATTGGCGACCTTGGATATTCCATTGAAGAGCAGAGTGGGCGTTTTATGTGTCTTCTTTTTCTTAGCGTGTGACCAAGCCAGCCGTATTTTCGTCTTGTTATGTCATTTCGAAGCCAATTTTGAGAGATTCTTTTGAAGGCAGGTCCAACTTTTTCTGCATGTCTGTGTGGCTGCTTGTTAACAGAACCGCGTCATCTGCATACTCTAGGTCTACAAGTTTAGTAAAAGTTTCCAATTTTGGCCGGTAGGACATATATCGAGCTTTTCGAACACCAAATCCAATTCTGTGGTTAAAAGTATCGGTGACAGCGTGCAACCTTGCCGTGCCCCGCTGAATGATAGATTTTCTGCCACAGTTTCTTCACAAAATTCTCCCACAGTGCAATGCGATACTTTTCATAAGTTGAGATACTTATTCGCCAAGGCACTAGACACCCAAATCCTATAAACATAAACATCTTTTACTTAGTTTAAAATATTTCACTAAAATGACTACAAAGAATGAAGCCACCAAAATTCACCTTTTAGTTAAATCACTTCAAATTGTATAGCTCACCTAAAATAGAAAATAAATTGGGGTGCGGTGGCGTCTAAGGCTATTTACTATTCAAACATTTTAGTGACAGCAAAAGCTCCACCTAAGTTCCTCTCCAGAAATCTCCATTTAAAATCCCACTTAAATCCCAGACAATGGGAGTATTTAAAGCCCTTTGCGATTGACAAAAGAATTCCCCTTTCAATCGCATTCAAGTGTTAATATTCCAAACGAAATTATTCCACTCAATTATAAATAAACCCTTTCAATGATGCGACCTTATTTAAGGTCCCCAACAAATCCTACATATTTAACCTTTACTTTCCACCAAAGTGCGCGGGAATGTGGTGGTGAAGGGAGGGATGGAGGAGGGAGGGAGTACGCATCTGTGTATCATAAGCAAATGGTGCCCCAACCAAAAACTAACCCAGTTGTGAGAGTTGACAAAAACCAGAGAAAAGACCAACCAACAGGGATGCTCCAACTGGGAGGTGGTGTATGGGAGTGGTCTTAAGGTGCCGAAGTGCGAAGATAAGACAAGCAAGCAGTTCGAAGGGCGGGCGGCTTAGAGTGTGAGTGAAAGTAAAACAAATAACAATTTTTGACAAACAAATGATGCTAATATAACATGGAATACTAAAATTTAACCATAAAATGAACACAGATGTTCACAATAACAACTCCGGTCCGGATGTGCGACTGGAAAAAGGGTTATCGGAAAGGAATTTGAATTTTAGGATCGCACAGGATGAGACTAGAGGACAGTAAACTTATATGTGGCTAAGAGTCGAGCTACTTGTGTTGCAATCAAACATTTTGGGTTTGAGGTAAAGTTCTTTTCTTTGTGCTACAAACTTCGTTTGATCGAATCAAACAACCTTTGTGCGAATCGAACTTCTCTTGTTAGCTTCAAACTACATTAGTTTGAATCATACTACTTTAGTTTGGTTCACACTACTATTGTTGGAATCAAACTTATCTTATTCTACTTCAAAATTCTTTCGTTTGAATCAGACTACTTTTGTTCGATTTTTTATTTCAACTATAGTTTTAGTTAAATTAACTCTCCATTTGATTGCTTAAAATAGTCGTAAATTGATGCATCCTCTCTGTATTCCGGATATTATTGGTTGTTTAATTTTCTTTGATCGATTCAATCATCGGTTGTTAGGTTCGAACAAATTTCGTCGCTTGTTTAATTCAAACTTTTTCATTTTCGAACAACTTTTTGTTATCAAACGAGTTTTTTTAAATTCAAACTCTGATTCAAATTTCCTTTCTATATATATATATGAATATACAACATTTATTAGTTTGATTCCAGCTTCTTTGGTTTGATTCAAACTTCTTAAGTTTGATTAAAATGTCTTAAGATTGATTCCAACTTCTCAAGTTTGATTCCAACTTATTTAGATTGATTCAAACTTCTTAGGTTTGTTTGAAAACACTTTTCTGCGATTCATACTGCTCTCATTACCTTCAAACTAGTTTTCTGTACTCTCAAACCACTTAGGTTTGATTCAAACCACTCCTTTATAACCCTTTATGCGTACCATTCATTCATTTGTATGTAGCTCTTGCTTTCCTCTCCATGAAAGGAGTGTCTTATCCTTCTGGCCCATAGTCACACCGACTGATAGACAAACATGAGTCTGTGCGGCAGAATAATATGACTAACGAGGGTGTAGCTAGGAGTCTACACTGTTTTTATGGAGTATAAAGTATCTTCTTAACGTGGAAAGTTTTTTATGTGTGTGAATTTGTGAGTGTGTGTGCGCACGTCTGTTTCTCGGTATATTTGTTCGCATAAGTGCCGTGTGTTTGTATAGTGCAAATGTTTAACAAGTCCTTGCTTTCATTTAATCCTATCTAGAGATAATATTTAGCTGCTCCACCTCCTGCTACTGATGCTCGTTTCGTTTTCATTCTCGATTTCATTTTATCTGTTCTAATGTCTGTTAATTGTTTGGCAAATGTCATCACCATCCAACAGCCATCCAAAGAACCAACGAACCAACTAGTGGCATGCTAGCCACCCTATTCTGTGTGAGTCCTAGTATATAGAATACGCCCTACCATGGTCTTTGGTCTGTCTGGTCATTACACTGAGTACACCATACTAAACAAATTTCGTTGTTAATATTCGCAATACTTTAACAAAAGAATGGATGAAAGTTGGTTCTTTTAATGTATGTCCGAGACACTGTTTGTACGACTGTTATACTCTGGTCGGTCGATTTGTTTGTAATGCAGCAGAAGGTAGAGAGATCAGCAAGGTTTAAGCCGTTTTTAACACATGGCTATTTTAATATGGGATAATGTAGGTGTGCAACATTAAATCAGCATCTGTCAACATAAGACTTTATAATTCCTAGAATATTTGGGTAATTATTGAAAATTATAGAATACAAAATTTAATAGTTTTTAGGATTTCTAACATTTTTCTTACCGCTAATGTTGCCAGGCTAACTAAACCAATGGGTTTAAAAGGTGTTTTGTGTAGAACTTACATGAACATTGGTAGTTTTAATCAAACGATATTTTATTTAAAAGTTTCTGAATAGAGTGTTTGAAACAGACTAAAATATATCAAATAGAACATAGGTATTCTGAATCAAATAGGATTTTTCTGAATGACACCGATCAGATAAATTGCGATAGAGAAAATGTTAATAATAACAATTAATAAAAGGGAAAAATCATATATAAAATTATTGCTCAAAATTTGGCAGAATGGTTTAATCGGAAGAAAGGTGGTCCAAAAGATGCAAGTTGGTTAAAAGGGATATTACTTTATGAGGTTGTAGTTATGCTTACAAATAAGGAACCGGATAAAGTAGAAAACTAATCAGAGTAGTTTAAATCAAAGGATGGTTGTTGGAATTAAGCACAGATTGTTTGAAGCAACCATGAGTAGTTTGATCATTACATCATGTATAGACTTAAACGAGAGAAATGCCTGCAAATTGTTGACTTTTTTTTATCTAATAATGGTTCTTCAAACTTCAGCGTTGAAGGTTATTTTAGGTTGAATGGGTACGTAAATAAGCAAAATTATCGCATTTGATAATGAGATAATCCACAAGCTTTTGTCAAAAACCAATTACATCTACCTTCACAGAAAATTGCTGTTTGGTGCGCTTAATGGGCCGCGAAGTCATTGCTCCATATGACTTCAAAAATGATCACAAGTTTTTTCGTATATCAATTAGCTAAAATCTAGGCTCTCTAAATTAATTTATTTAGAGAAACTTCAAATGAAAAAAATAATTTAACGTAATGGTCCTGTTAATTGTCGTTATTTAAAGTCACTCGTCTACGCCGATAAACCGGACACAATTGAAAACTCTAGTATAAAGCAAGACCTCTGAGGTCGACTATAGTATAGTGAAAGACCTCTGAGGTCGACTGTAGTATAGAGGAAGACCTCTGAGGTTGACTCTTGTATAGAGGAAGACCTCTGAGGTTGACTCTAGCATAGAGGAAGACCTCTGAGGTCGACTCTAGTATAGAGGAATAACTCTGAGGTCGACTCTAGTATAGAGAAAGAACTCTGAGGTCGACTCCAGTATAGAGGAAAGACCTCTGAGGTCGACTCTAGTATAGAGGAAGACCACTGAGGTCGACTCTAGTATAGAGGAAGGCCTCTGAGGTCGACTCTAGTATAGAGGAAGGCCTCTGAGGTCGACTCTAGTATAGAGGAAGACCACTGAGGTCGACTCCAGTATAGAGGACGGCCTCTGAGGTCGACTCTAGTATAGAGGAAGACCACTGAGGTCGACTCTAGTATAGAGGAAGGCCTCTGAGCTCGACTATAGTACAGATCAAGATATCTGCGGTCGACTCTAGTATAGAGGAAGAATGCTGAGGCCGCCTCTAGAATAGAGGAAGAAATTTGATGTGATCTCTAGTATAGAGGAAGACCTCTGAGGTAGACTCTAGTTTAGAGGAAGACCTCTGAGGTAGACTCTAGTTTAGAGGAAGACCTCTGAGGTCGACTCTAGTTTAGAGGAAGACCTCTGAGGTCGACTCTGGTGTAGAGGAAGACCTCTGAGGTCGACTCTAGTGTAGTGGAAGACCTCTGAGGTCGACTCTAGTGTAGAGGAAGACCTCTGAGGTCGACTCTAGTGTAGAGGAAGATCTCTGAGGTCTAGTATAGAGGAAGACATCTGAGGTCGACTCTATTATAGAGGAAAGCTCCTGTGATCGACTCTAGTATAGATGAAGACCTCTGAAGTTGACTCTAGTATAGAGGAGGACCTCTGAGGTCGACTCTGGTTTAGAGGATGCCACAGTGGTCGACTCTAGTATAGAGATTCCTCGTCTCCACAGATTTTTCAGAAGTGTTTGGACTCAATTTCCAAACCATTGGCAAGTTCGCTGTCACTAACGTCAATAGTTGTTCCCTTCGTAGTGCAAGGAGATAGTTTGACCTTCTCAGATTGTATCGTGGCCAGCTATCGTTTGCCTAGCTATCCTACAGTTGGCAATTTCTGTCTATCTCTCATTGGATTACTTGACTTCCTCTTGCCTACGCCAAAGCTTGCAATTGGGCAATGGCGCATCAATATATGCAAATTCTTCTAGAATTTGTAGTGTCCTGGGGCCTAATTACCGCATCCGTTTCGTATCGTAATCTGAATGTTCGAGAGAATAAAACGAATATTGGGAAGTTATTTTTTCGCTTATTTTTATATAAATAAGTTATGAATCACCTTTGGAACGATATGCTGAAATTTCATCAATATCTGCACATAAATGTTAGAGTTATAAGATCTCACGTAATCTAATTACGATACGAAACGGATGCGGGAATTAGGCCCCTGTATTTGCTAGCAAGTTAATCGTAGTTACCCGGCATATCCCAATGCCCAGGTACCCACATGAGGGATATATTTAACGGCTCACCCACCTCGTTAAGAGTTCTGCGGCAGTCGAGGGCTGCTTGTGTATTTAGGGACGTCGCTTCAAGAGACTTAATGGCAGTCCGACTGTCCAAATAGATGACGACACCAGTGTGGCTCACTATGTTGCGACTTAGAAAGGCCAATAGTTTGAATTACGCTTAATTAATCTTAATAAAAAATAGTTAATTTGAATCAAACTTGAGCATTTTTAATCACACATGAGTAGTTTTAATCAAAGATGAGTAGTTTTAATCTAAGATGAGTAGTTTGAATCAAACATAAGTAGTTTGATACATACTAAGTAGTTTGAAACAAACCTAAGTAACTTGAATCAAACTTAAGGAATTTTATTTAAGCTTAAGTAGTTTGAATCAAACTTAATGAGGTTATGTCAAACTTAAGTAGTTTTAATCAAACTTACGTAGTTAGAATCAAACTTAAGTAGTTAGAATCAAACTTATGTAAAAAAATTGGAACAAGAAAAGTTGTCTTACATAGACTACGTAGAAGTCAGCCTACAATGTTCTAATAGTAGGTTAACTTTTATTTAGTTTAGGTATAAAATATCCGCAGGAAGAAAATTAATTGTCGTCATAAGGCAAATAATGGCCTAGACTCAAAAATAATGACACCTGTCATTTATAACAAGTGTACTCTGTACATTGAGTTTATACCGTTTTTTATCAGTGCACATTTGACACAAATTTTGTAGATACTGGTTAAAAGATGCGTGATGCAGTAAGATGCATCTGGACTTCTAAGTAGGATCAAACCACACATGTTTGATGCAACGAGGAAATATTGCTACAAAATGTAATATATCACAACATTTAATATGTCACTATAGCAAGACACAAATTCGTTGCGGTCCAATACTTATTAATTTCTTTCCCACAATGCTCGAGCTTCCAAGAACTCCCAAACTATGTATATCATTGGTTAGATCTGTACTGCAAAATTCTGCTAAGTATTTTCATTATTAGATACTGCCTGACACATATGGAAATGTAGACGCAGCGACTGAGTGGAGAAGGGCAGGGGAGGTGCTCTTCCCCCATAATAAACGAAATCAAAGTTAAACCCCAGTCAAAACAAGAACAACAATAACCGACAATTTATGTATATTCTACACGCAACATGTTGCAAGGACATAATATTAAGCAATTCAAATGCTAAAGCAAAACAAACTTCTGCTTCTTCTTCTTGTTCGAGTAGTTCAAGTTTAGTTTTAATCTAAAAAGTAATCAAACTTTTGTGGTACAACACAAAATGGCATTGGAAAAGTATATGAAAAATTCCCCAATACAAATTTGCTTATTTCTGGGGAAAAAGTGAATGGCAAAAATCTGACAAAAAGGACATTAGCAAATACTTGGGAAAAACTTTTGCTTTAGTTGTTTTTTTTTTTTGGTTTGTAGTTCTTTGCTCATTACTTAGTGGTCATTTTCATTATGTATCCTTGGTAAATCAGTATAGGAGTTCTTGGGATTTTGTTGCAGACATAGGACATATGTGAAAAAAGTTGTTACACAGCTGTCTGTCTATACGTCCGTCCATTTCTCCTGTACTGCAAAGTAGCAGTATTAATAAAACAGTGTAACAGTTTTTTCCAATTAATAAAATCTCTAAAGAGCTATAAATTATGTTCGACCTCTTTTCCATCCCCCCAACCTAAAGTGGGTTGGGTGACCAGCCCTATTTTTCCCTCTTCCCTTTTACCATTTTGATGATTTTTGGTTTTTGTACTGTGCAGAGATTTTTCTGCTCTATTAACGAAGGTTTCACATTTTGGTTGGTTTTTACCCTCCACCCCACCGCCCAAAACAATTAGTTTAAGACCTTAAGATTATTGTTTATACTTTATTTCTTTTATTGTTGTATTCTATGTGTTTAACTAAGTGCTTAAAATTAAGGGTAGTCCGTCTGGGTCTGCCATATCAGTAGCTATGTTTGTTTAGTTTCTTTGTGTCTTCCACGCGACAAATTCTGTTTGTGAATGCACCCTAAGCCAACTGTTCTCTTATGGTTGGGGTGGGGGTGAGGGTGCTGTGCTGTGGTCAATTGTCAAGGGTACCCAAGCAAGTGACACTTTTTTGGGTGCGGTCAATTCGTTTGACCAGCCAGCACGATAGGAAGAAATTCAAAGCTATGTCAGATCCCTTTGGCAAATATTGAATTACAAGTGAATTGGCAAATTTTGTCAATATCTGCTTTGTTTTTTGGTGGAATCGAGAACGACATATGTATCAAATGTAAATATCAAAGGGGATAGAATGGCGAAATGTCCAACCAGCAATTAGATAAATTACCAAATTATCAAGGGAGGTTTTAATCTCGATTAAAAGGAAGGGATTTTTAATATGAAAATATATGTAGATCAAACTTTACATTGAAATCGAAAAGGAGCCAAGTTGAAGGACCAACATTTATGGTAAATTGGGAAGATTGTAGCAGAATCAGCAATATGCAGTCAGTACATGAATGATATTGTGTCAGAATATTTGAAATATGCAATTGTCTTTATTATGTTTATATCTCGCTTTTTTTAAATCAGTGATGGTAGCTTGTATGGTAATGATACTCTTATGTTATAATGATTACATGAATGACATTAATACATAACACTGATAGCATCTTTATGACATAAATATCAAATATAATATTATTTAACTTAAAGAAAATTATTTGCAAAGTACATGACTAATTTGAAAGATAATTGCGTTTTCGCCAAAAACAATTGAACATTAAAATAAGTCCATTTTGTATTTATTTTAAAGACACATAAACTTAATATCTATTAAATTAAATATAAAGAGTTCTTATCTTTCTGTTTAATTATTGTATTTGTCATCAGATCAATGTCATTGTCTTTAATATTACTACACTTTTTATAGCCAAAGAAGTATCAGTGCAGATTGCCCTTACCCTAATGAATTATTGTCTTTGGTGCCTAATCAGTGTTATTGTCTTTAACATTAGGAAACTTTTTATGCTTTAGTTCAGATATTACTGTCTCTATCCTAGTGTTTTATTGTCTTCGGCATCAAATCGATGACATTGTCTTTAATATTAGAACAGTTTTTTTCTTTAATTTAAGTATAAGATGTACTTATCTTAACATTTTTGTATTTCGTACCAAATAAATTACTTTGTCCTTAGTATTATGACATTTTTCTTTAGATTAAATAAACATTATCCTTATTTTAAAGCTCTATTGTGTTTTTGCGCCGAATAATATTAGGAAATTTTACTTTAAATTAGATATACAATATCTCTGTTTTAATGATTTATTGTCTTTGGCGACAAATCAATATAATTGCCGTTATATTTCCTTTCCTTGACTTGAAAGCCAAATCAATGACACTGTCCATAATATTTATAATGGAATGCTTTTTCTTTACTTTAAGATTAAAATGTTTTTGTATTTTGTTTTTTTTTGTATTTGTCTTTAATATTAGGACATTTTTCTTTAGATTAAATATACAACTTCCCTAGTTTAATGTTTTATTGTGTTTGACGCCAAATCAGTATAATTGAGTTTAATTTATGACGCTTTTTTCTTGACATTAAAGTCAAATCAATGGCACTGTCTACAATATTAAGACATATGCCTTTAATTTAAGAATGAAATGACCTTATATTTATATTTAAATTTATTTGGCGCCAAATCACTGCAATGTTCGTTAATATGCGGATATTGTTTTCTTTAGTTTACGTATAAAATGTACGTATCTTAAAGTTGTTGTATCTCGCGCTAAATAAATGACTTTGTCTTTAATATCAGGACATTTTTCTTTAGATTAAATTCACAATATCCTTATTTTAGAGCTTTATTGTCTTTGGCGCTAAATCAATATAATAGTCTTTAAATTAGGACACTTTTTTCTTGACCTTGAAGTTAAATCAATGACACTGACTACAATATTAGAATATATATCTTCAATTTAAGAATAAAATGGCTCTCAATTGATGTTTAAATGCATTTGGAGCCAAATCAATACAACTTCTGTAAATATGCGGATACTTTTTTTTAGTTTTAATATTTAGATATAAATATACAATGTCCCATCTTTCTTTAGATATAAATATACAATGTCCCAATGTTAATGTTTTATTGTCTTTATTGTCGTTAAATCTGGACTCTTGTTTTCTTGACTTTAAAGCCAAATCAATGACACTGTCTACAATATTGAGACATGTGTCTCTAATTACCATATAAAATGTCCATATACTTATGTTTAAATGAATTTGGAACAAAACAAATGCAAATGTCGTTAATATGCAGATGTTCATTTCTTTAGCTTAATATAAAATGTATTTATCTTAATGTTATTGTATTGCACTTCAAATAAATTAAATATACTTTAATATTAGGCAATTTTTCTTAAAAATATAATTACCCTATTTTACTGTTATTTATTGACTTTGGCGCCGAAACAATACAATTGTCTTTAAATTAGGACCCTTTTTTCTTGTCTTTAAAGCCAAATCAGCGACACTTTCTACAATATAAGACAACTATCTTTAATATAAGAATAAAGTGACCTTATATTTATGTTTAAATGTATTTGAAGCCTAATAAATGCAAATGCTGTTGATCGGCCGAAGCTTTTTTCTTTAGTTTAAGTCCTTATTGTCATTTGAACTAACTTAACTTTTGAACACTTTTTTCTTTCGAATGATGAAGTGTTCTCTTCATAACGTTTTTATGATCGTTGTCTCCACGTTAAATACATTTTCTTTAATATTAGGCCATTTTTTCATTAGTATAAATACAACATATAATTGTCTTAAATTTTTTTGCATTTGGTACCAAATATACATATATATATTCGATGACTTTTCTTTAGTAAAAGTATAAAATATGATTACCTTACTGTTTAAAGCCAAATCAGTTACATTGTCCATTATATCAGGACACATTTCTTTGATTTGAGTGCAAAATATAACTATACCTATGTTCTAATGTATGTGGCGTCGAATCAATATCATTGTCTTCTCTCTTCATACTCTTTCTTTAGTTTAGTTTAAAAACCTCATTATTTTAATGCCATTATTGTCATTTGTACACAAATCCATGCAATTATCATTAATGTTGTTACTCTTTTTTTCTTTAGATTAATTATGAAATGTTCCAATCCTAACGTTTTATAGTCTTCAACATTAAATAAAATACTTTTTCTTAAATATTAGAGTATTTTTTCTTTAGTATAAGTACTACAAATACTTATCTTAAAGTTTTTTGGATTTGACACCAAACTAAATATCACTGTCTTTAATATTCGAACACTTATTTCTTAATAATGTAAAATAATATAATGTACTTGCCTTTATGCGTTATTGTTTTTGGTGCCATATCAATATCATTGTTTTAATATTCAGATACTTTTTCTTTAATTCAAGTATAAAATATACTTTTATTGTGTTCTGACACTTTTTTCTTCAGATTGAGTATACAATTTTATTACCTTATTGTCTCTTTGATATAAAATCAATGTCACTGTTTTAGTGTTGAGTTATCTTTTTTTTTTGTTTATGCATAAAATATCCTTATGACGAAACACAATTGACTTCATATGACAATTAATGTCGTTGACTCAGAACTGACTGACACTTGTCATAACATTTATGACAAAGTATATTTAGCTTATAGAGTTTTTTTAATCAGCTCCATTTTACACGAAAGAATTTTTTTGTCCTGTTATCATTTCTTCATCCCGATTTCATATGCATACATTGTAAATCTTATGCAAATGTACTCCTATTCCTATTTTATATTCAATTATTTTTTTTTTATTTTTATGATGGCAATTTCTACTCTTTAATAATGTACACCTCAAGTGTTCAACGCTTTGCGACTTTCTCTGGCAAAACATAATGACAATTTTACGATTTCTAAGGAGAAAAAATATTGTTTTCTTTTCTAACCATATGACCAGAAAGTGCCCTTAACGACTTTTTCGTAACAAACACCGTATTTTGTAAATTACTTTTTGCGGAGTATGAGGAAGACAAGAAGTGTGAGGTGGAGGCGGCAGCTGAAGGCCATAACAGGAAACCCCAAGTTTTATTTGTGTGACTCCTGCTAGAGAGATGCTGGAAGCTAAAAATGGAGGTGGTAATGGTAATGTGGGGCCTTCTCCAGCTGTAGTCATAATAATTCAATCACCTTTCTTTCGTTAACACAATCAGAAAGTCGCCTGCATAGAGAAGGTGGAACATTGTACAACCTTTAGCAACAACTAATAACACAAACATGACACACAGCTGACCCCGAACAGAAACCTTAAGCCACCCTCCTCCCCACTTCCATTTCCTAAGGAACTGGAACAACCCAGACCCTTTTTTGTTGGCATAAGTCATCTGCTATTCCTGGTGAACCTATTCGATTGATGACAAATTTATTTTGCCCGTTTCCAATTTCTTTTCTGCACTTTTCGTCCGGCCAGTCTGCCAGCCATAGACCAAAACCGAAAAATAATACAAAACGAAGGACCAACAAAATAAAAAAGAAAAATCCAAGAAACTCCAGTAAAAAATTTGTTGGTCGGTTGTGGCATACAACAACGTGTTGTTGTCGCATGAAATGAATTTTATTTATAGCTTCACACAACTGGCAATCACAGCCATTGATTGTTTTTTCAGCTATGCAAGTTGGGTCGGGAGATGGGACGTAGGTGGAGATGTGGGGGTTATTGTTGGAGTCCATCTGAATGGCATATTAGAAGCGGGAAAGTGTTGATGAGAGAACAGCAGACTAGAGTTCTTTCAATCTGTGTTGGAAGTTTGAGTGAGATGACAAAATGAATGAATGTTGAGAATGTTATGATTCAATGGTATCTGTTTGTGTGAAAATGGATTTTCACAATTTTCTCCAAAAGGGTCCACACACAACTACTGGTGACGACACCACTCCTTGAACCGAACAACTGGATGGTGATGATGACACAGCTTCACAGCTGTTATTTCTGCTGGTCGTTTTCTGATGTCACACATGAAAATGATGACAAAGACTATATCTCTGCTTTTATTATGGACTCTTACAAAGGGTATTTCAAAAGCCAATTTTAGCCAAATCAACATACAAACTACTAAAACGAGGAAACTATACAGAATTCCTTTGTAACATTGAAAAAAAGAAGGACAAATTGCCTGCAGCTTTTTAAAACGGAGCAGAAGGGATAAGGAACATCAACGAGTTTTCGAAAAAAACAAAGACATACATAAAATGTGTTGAGTACTCAACAGTAATCATACACAGCTTTGAAATAGGAGACATAATGTTGGACTGGTGCATGAAAAAAAGGCATAATCTTGAACTCAGACATAAAATAGAAGCAATTTGATATGATGCCTCAAACACGAACTTTACCTATAAGAAAAGTTCATCGTTGATGATTTTTCTATTAGAAAAGTTCATAGTTGATGACTTTTCTTATAGCAAAGTTTATCGTTGATGACTTTTCTTATAGAAAAGTTCATCGTTGATGACTTTTCGTATAGAAAAGATCATCGTTGATGACTTTTCGTATAGAAAAGTTCATCGTTGATGACTTTTCGTATAGAAAAGTTCATCGTTGATGACTTTTCGTATAGAAAAGTTCATCGTTGATGACTTTTCGTATAGAAAAGTTCATCGTTGATGACTTTTCGTATAGAAAAGTTCATCGTTGATGACTTTTCGTATAGAAAAGTTCATCGTTGATGCCTTTTCGTATAGAAAAGTTCATCGTTGATGCCTTTTCGTATAGAAAAGTTCATCGTTGATGACTTTTCGTATAGAAAAGTTCATCGTTGATGACTTTTCGTATAGAAAAGTTCATCGTTGATGACTTTTCGTATAGAAAAGTTCATCGTTGATGACTTTTCGTATAGAAAAGTTCATCGTTGATGACTTTTCGTATAGAAAAGTTCATCGTTGATGACTTTTCGTATAGAAAAGTTCATCGTTGATGACTTTTCGTATAGAAAAGTTCATCGTTGATGACTTTTCGTATAGAAAAGTTCATCGTTGATGACTTTTCGTATAGAAAAGTTCATCGTTGATGACTTTTCGTATAGAAAAGTTCATCGTTGATGACTTTTCGTATAGAAAAGTTCATCGTTGATGACTTTTCGTATAGAAAAGTTCATCGTTGATGACTTTTCGTATAGAAAAGTTCATCGTTGATGACTTTTCGTATAGAAAAGTTCATCGTTGATGACTTTTCGTATAGAAAAGTTCATCGTTGATGACTTTTCGTATAGAAAAGTTCATCGTTGATGACTTTTCGTATAGAAAAGTTCATCGTTGATGACTTTTCGTATAGAAAAGTTCATCGTTGATGCCTTTTCGTATAGAAAAGTTCATCGTTGATGCCTTTTCGTATAGAAAAGTTCATCGTTGATGACTTTTCGTATAGAAAAGTTCATCGTTGATGACTTTTCGTATAGAAAAGTTCATCGTTGATGA
Organism: Eudasyphora cyanicolor; assembly: GCA_963930755.1. NCBI lineage: Eukaryota > Metazoa > Arthropoda > Insecta > Diptera > Muscidae > Eudasyphora > Eudasyphora cyanicolor. The sequence goes on from OZ005734.1 coordinate 314,771,767, forward strand.
CTTTTCGTATAGAAAAGTTCATCGTTGATGACTTTTCGTATAGAAAAGTTCATCGTTGATGACTTTTCGTATAGAAAAGTTCATCGTTGATGACTTTTCGTATAGAAAAGTTCATCGTTGATGACTTTTCGTATAGAAAAGTTCATCGTTGATGACTTTTCGTATAGAAAAGTTCATCGTTGATGACTTTTCGTATAGAAAAGTTCATCGTTGATGACTTTTCGTATAGAAAAGTTCATCGTTGATGACTTTTCGTATAGAAAAGTTCATCGTTGATGACTTTTCGTATAGAAAAGTTCATCGTTGATGACTTTTCGTATAGAAAAGTTCATCGTTGATGACTTTTCGTATGAAAAGTTCATCGTTGATGACTTTTCGTATGAAAAGTTCATCGTTGATGACTTTTCGTATAGAAAAGTTCATCGTTGATGACTTTTCTTATAGAAAAGTTCATCGTTGATGACTTTTCTCATAGAAAAGTTCATCTTTGATGACTTTTCTTATAAAAAAGTTCATCGTGAATGACTTTTCTTATAGAAAAGTTCATCGTTGATGACTTTTCTTATAGAAAAGTTCATCGTTGATGACTTTTCTTATAGAAAAGTTCATCGTTGATGACTTTTCTTCTAGAAAAGTTGACTTCATCGTTGATGACTTTTCTTCTAGAAAAGTTGACTTTTCTTATAGAAAAGTTCATCGTTGATGACTTTTCTTATAGAAAAGTTCATCGTTGATGACTTTTCTTATAGAAAAGTTCATCGTTGATGACTTTTCTTATAGAAAAGTTCATCGTTGATGACTTTTCTTATAGAAAAGTCCATCGTTGATGACTTTTCTTATAGAAAAGTTCATCGTTGATGACTTTTCTTATAGAAAAGTTCATCGTTGATGACTTTTCTTCTAGAAAAGTTGACTTTTCCTATAGAAAAGTTCATCGTTGATGACTTTTCTTCTAGAAAAGTTCATCGTTGATGACTTTTCTTCTAGAAAAGTTCATCGTTGATGACTTTTCTTCTAGAAAAGTTCATCGTTGATGACTAGAAAAGATCATAGTTGATTACTTTTATTAAATTTGCTTGTATTTAATCTTAACCAAGAGTACATATTGAATCAAACTCCTTTGTATTTAAATGAAACTACTGTTGGTTTGAAACAAACTGCTAAGGCTTCAATTATGCAAAGCAGTTGTTTAATGTCTATACTTTCATAATAATTTAATTTGCACCTAATTTATTAAATTTTAAATGGTAATCGATAGGAAACCACCGAACGTACGCAGAGTTCCCCTTCCTAAGTAGTTATACAACAACTCGAGATTAGTTTGCCAGAGTATAGGAAAATTAGTTGGGAGTATACAAAAGTTGGCTACCAAAATAAATATATAATACAACGTTTTCCACACCATCCAATATGAAAGTATTATACGGCCGTAACTCACAACGACTCCTTGGAGTATGTGATTTTACGGCTGTGCGGAGTGTTGTATTGCTCCATATACTCGTACATACGACAGCACAATCCAATTCAGACGACTCTGCACAGTTGTTGCTCCTGTTCGTGTCTAACTTAAGTGTTAAAAATGTCATTTATTGTTTCCCGTTATGGTCTGGTTTATGGATCACATACACACGGTACTCGGAGTTGAAGTTGGAGCAGCCTTTGCTTTGCCAACAACCATGCGGAGGAAGCAATAGCAATGGCAGGGCAGAATGTGAATACTGTGGATATTAGTTTTGGCCCCCGATTTCAATTGTATACAGTACAGACAAACAGAATGGGTCCTCCGACTACTCCTCGTCCTCATGCCCAACCTCTCCCTCTGACTGCCTCCTAAATACAGGCGACACCATTGTGGCTTTGTCACCTTCATCTCGAAGAGCTGAATGTGTCTCCAGCATTTGTTCCAATTGCCATACGGTTTGGTTTGGTGTTCGCTCGTTCGTTGATTCAGGCGGTCGGTGGGTTGGTCGGTCGTCGCATGACGTTGAATATTTGTTCTAAATAAGGAATATAAACAATGCCAAACATTTTTTTGGCATATAATTTATATGTGTGTTTATATTGTAGTTGTTGCTTTTAGCAAAGCGACAAAAAATCCTATTTTTTGTCGGTTTCGTTTGTATGCACAACAGCGCAATAATTTGTTTTTGAGGTTATGTTTTATTGTAGCTTTGCCGGGCTACCGGTTGGAAAAGAAGTGTGACTGAAACGCTGGCTGCAGGACGAAGGAATTGTTTATTTGTTCTCTGTCTGTCTGTCTATCGGTCGGTCGGTTTGCTGCTGGTTTGGCTGCCTGCATACATTTGTATATTGCTTTTAATTCCTTATTTAAGCTGAAAGCATAAAAATTTGTCGCAAAATTTATTTGCACGTGTCAACAGACATGGAAAGGAATGTAAAGTTTAGAAAAATGTAGCATGTTTAATTACAAAGGAAGGAATTTACCAATTACAATTAATTTTTAGAATAGAGAAATTTGTTTCAAACATGAAATGGCTTAAACCCAAGATAAAGTAAACTATCATTGAAACTCTAGCATTCCCAAAATATGCTTAAAGACTACATTCGTTTATATGCATGATGACAAATTATGCATGACCCCAAGATGGAATGTTGTTTTAAACCCTAAAATTTATTAGTTTGTGAATTTTAAAGAATATTTACATTTCTTTTGCACGATGAATGCTTTCCATTATTGAACGTAATTGAATTTTAGATCTTTAATGATTTTTTAAGTATTTTTTACATATACATATAAACCTCAACGATGAACTTTTCGACAAGAAAAGTCATCAACGATTAACTTTTCTAAATGAAAAGTCATCAACGATGAACTTTGCTATAAGAAAAGTCATCAACGATGAACTTTTCTATAAGAAAAGTCGTCAACGATGAACATTTCTATAAGAAAAGTCGTCAACGATGAACATTTCTATAAGAAAAGTCGTCAACGATGAACATTTCTATAAGAAAAGTCATCAACGACGAATTTTTCTAAAAGAAAAGTCATTAACGATGAACCTTTCTATAAGAAAAGTCATCAACGATGAACTTTTCTGTAAGAAAAGTCATCAACGATGAAGTTTTCTACAAGGAAAGTCATCAACGATGAAGGTTTCTACAAGAAAAGTCATCAACGATGAACTTTTCTTCAAGAAAAGTAATCAACGATGAACTTTTCTACAAGAAAAGTCATCAACGATGAACTTTTCTACAAGAAAAGTCATCAACGATGAACTTTTCTACAAGAAAAGTCATCAAAGATGAACTTTTCAACAAGAAAAGTGATCAACGATGAACTTTTATATAATAAGAGTCATCAGCGATGAACTTTTCTAGAAGAAAAGTCATCAGCGATGAACTTTTCTAGAAGAAAAGTCATCAGCGATGAACTTTTCTAGAAGAAAAGTCATCAGCGATGAACTTTTCTAGAAGAAAAGTCATCAGCGATGAACTTTTCTAGAAGAAAAGTCATCAGCGATGAACTTTTCTAGAAGAAAAGTCATCAGCGATGAACTTTTCTATAAGAAAAGTCATCAGCGATGAACTTTTCTATAAGAAAAGTCATCAGCGATGAACTTTTCTATAAGAAAAGTGATCAGCGATGAACTTTTCTATACGAAAAGTCATCAACGATGAACTTTTCTATAAGGAAAGTAATCAACGATGAACTTTTCTATAAGAAAAGTCATCAACGATGAACTTTTCTATAAGAAAAGTCATCAACGATGAACTTTTCTATAAGAAAAGTCATCAACGATGAACTTTTCTATAAGAAAAGTCATCAACGATGAACTTTTCTAGAAGAAACGTCATTAACGATGAATTTTTCTAAAAGAAAAGTCATCAGCGATGAACTTTTCTAAAAGAAAAGTCATCAACGATGAACTTTTCTAGAAGAAAATTCATCAACGATGAACTTTTCTATAAGAAAAGCCATCAACGATGAACTTTTCTATAAGAAAAGCCATCAACGATGAACTTTTCTATAAGAAAAGCCATCAACGATGAACTTTTCTATAAGAAAAGCCATCAACGATGAACTTTTCTATAAGAAAAGTCATCAACGATGAACTTTTCTATAAGAAAAGTCATCAACGATGAACTTTTCTATAAGAAACGTCATCAACGATGAACTTTTCTATAAGAAACGTCATCAACGATGAACTTTTCTATAAGAAACGTCATCAACGATGAACTTTTCTATAAGAAAAATTATCAACGATAAACTTTTCTATAAGAAAAGTCTTCAATGATGAACTTTTCTATAAGAAAAGTCGTCAACGATAAACTTTTCTATAAGAAAAGTCGTCAACGATGAACTTTTCTATAAGAAAAGTGATCAACGATGAACTTTTCTGTAAGAAAAGTGATCAACGATGAACTTGTCTATAAGAAAAGTGATCAACGATGAACTTTTCTATAAAAAAAGTCATCAAAGTTGAACTTTTCTTATAGAAAAGTTCATCTTGATGACTTTGAACTTTTCTATAAGAAAAGTTATCAACGAAGAACTTTTCTATAAGAAAAGTCACCAACGATGGAATTTTCTATAAGAAAAGTCATCAACGATGAACTTTTCTATAAGAAAAGTCATCAGCGATGAAATTTTCTATAAGAAAAGTCATCAAAAATGAAATTTTCTTTAAGAAAAGTCATCCATGACGAACTTTCGATAAACAAAGTCATTTAGGATGAAGTTTTTTTCTTATAAAAAAAAACTCGTCTCATAACCAATCTTAAATTTTCGGCATTTATATTGGATACATTTTTAAATGAAATCCAATCAATCGTTGTCATCTGTGGAAAAAATAAATTGAAGTTTATTTTTTTATTTTACTTTTCCAGAAAAATCAATAATATTGTTTTCTCCTAAACCCTCTTTGAAAGAGCTTTCTTACGCATATAAATCAATTTCAATTTTTTTTCTGCTGAATTCTCAATTTTTCACGCAATTGATATGCTTTACCACAATTCCAATTCATATATCATCTGCCCTCATTACACCACTTCAAAAAGGATTTGCACAAAGCAAAACATAAAAATGTTTTGTATTTTTTCCCCATCACATCCAAAGAACAACATAACAATTTTCTTTAGCAAATCAATAGATAAAATTTAATTAAATGCAAATTCATTTGCATGATTTAAAAGACAATTCAGACACAGACAGGACAGAACAGATCGAAACAGAACTGGACAGGACAGCAGAGGACAGCCAAGGATAACAAGACTGCTTGCTGTACGACAAATCAAAATCTAAATAATTTGTGTAGATAAAAGCCTGGGGCCAAACGATATCCGTAAATAGAGTAAGAGCAAACTTTTCTGATCAACTGACAAATAATAATAATGAAAATATTAAATACAGCTTCGAATATCCCACAGACAGTCCTTAGGAGAGAAAGTGAGGGTAGGAAGAACATGAATTCGTTTAAGGATTCATTTATTATGTATACAGGGAATCAATACATTTTCAGGCATTTCTATCAGAATTGTAGGCCTAAGTTATTCTGGTCAAATGTTGTTTAAACAATTTTGTAAATTATGATTTTACAGCATAACCAAGTGAATGAATTAATATAAGGAGACCAGACAGACACTGGTCGTGTGATATGTCTTGTCCGTCTGCCTCTTCCCCCACACCCTATCCTATTCCACTAACTACACCAATCTTTGGATAATAAATAAATCAAAAATCTATGTAGGCTGGACCACCACCTTCAGCCGCTCAAGAGGGGTGTGTGAGGATATCTGCCAACTTAAGATAAATTAAGGACATCCGTAATAAATGTGGCATGTGTGTCCGTGGCAGTGCGTGTGGCTTGTGCCTATCGCCTATTCGGCCTATCTGTACTTCGGCATGTTGTACAAACGACACTCTCTCATTCTCTATGTGTGTGTGTGTAAGGACGTGCGTATTATGCGGTCAGTTTTATGCGAGTATTCATTTATCCCTATGTGTGGGTGTGTGGTCTTTTGGTTGGCTGTGCCTGTGTGCTATATTTGATAATTTCCTTTCGAAATCTTGTGGTCATATTGAATTTCTCAGTTAAACCAATTTGTTGTAGTATTAAATTTCCAGCTGCAGAAGCCCTGGTTACGAAAATGAAATCAAATTTTCGGTGAATAGATGATGATGATAATAATCGATGATTCGCACAGAGAGGGCGCTACTTTAAAAATGTATTGCCATATAGAATAATGAGGTTAAATGGTTTTATGAATTTATTGTTCTGAGAGAAGTTGAAGATTTCACAGCCAAAAGTCATCAACGATGAACTTTTCTTGTAAAAAAGTCATTAACGATGAACTTTTCTTTACAAAAGCCACCAACGATAACCATTTCTTATAGAAAAGTCAACAGTGATGACCCTTTCTTATAGGAAAGTCATCAACGATGAACTGTTCTTATAGAAAAGTTATCAACGATTAACTTTTCTTATAGAAAAGACATCAACGATGAACTTTTCGTATAGAAAAGTCATCAACGATGAATTTTTCTTATAGAAAAGTTATCAACGATGAATATTTCTTATAGAAAAGTCATCAACGATGAACTTTTCTTCTAGACAAGTCATCAACGATGAATAGACAAGTCATCAACGATCAACTTTTCTTATAGTCAAGTCATCAACGATGAACTGTTCTTATAGAAAAGTCATCAACGATGAACTTTTCTTATAGAAAAGTCATCAACGATGAACTTTTCTTATAGAAAAGTCATCAACGATGAACTTTTCTTATAGAAAAGTCATCAACGATGAACTTTTCTTATAGAAAAGTCATCAACGATGAACTTTTCTGATAGAAAAGTCATCAACGATGAACTTTTCTTATAGAAAAGTCATCAACGATGAACTTTTCTTATAGAAAAGTCATCAACGATGAACTTTTCTGATAGAAAAGTCATCAACCATGAACTCTTCTTATAGAAAAGCCATCAACCATGAACTTTTCTTATAGAAAAGTCATCAACCATGAACTTTTCTTATAGACAAGTCATCAACGATGAACTTTTCTTATAGAAAAGTCATCAAAGATGGACTTTGCTTATAGAAAAGTCATCAACGATGGACTTTGCTTATAGAAAAGTCATCAACGATGGACTTTGCTTATAGAAGAGTCATCAACGATGACCTTTTCTTATAGAAAAGTCATCAACAATGATCTTATCTTAGGAAAAGATGCATCAAAAGTAATCAATGAAAATCCTTTGTTGTGGGAAAAATCACATTTTTTAATAGAAAAATCATCAACTGTCACCAGCGAAGATCTTTTCTTAGAGAAAATGTCGCCTATCCACAGAGTCGGTCAAGACATATGCATTTTTCAATGAGAAAAGAAATGTATAATTCTGGAATGCACCACAATCTCTCCCACTCGCCTCTCTCTCTCACTCTCGTTTTCTCATCCACATTAAGCCATGACCATGGCTACGGGATGTACAACTGATACATCTGTGCGCTCGTGTGTGTTTTGCTATGAATCCAGAGATTTCGTTCCAATAGATGAATGTTCAATGACTATTTGTAATGTCATGGGTGGTTGGAAATATCTTTGCCATGCATAAATACCCAAAACCAATACTTGTGTATTCACTCAATCATATACAGGAACGCACGCACACACACATGCATACATTTGATCCCATATTGGACTATAAGTACATACAGATGTATAAATGATAGGACAGACGGATCTATGGATTTTGTATGCGATGCTGTGGTGTGATATGTTTTTGGTCATTGATTCTATATGAGTTTGATTAAGAGTTTTAGCTTGTAAATGACATTTTTCATTTGCTTTTTTTCGTTCTCTCTCTCACACTCTTTTGCAGAGGGCTTCTGTCGATTTCAATTCTATGGCTATCCTTACATTTAGTAATGTGTGTATGGGTTCCGTAGTATAGTCCTATGTGAATGATTTTTAGTCACGCAACTCACACCCAAACATTTGGTGGCAATTGCAGTCGTCTGTCTGTCCGTCCATCGAAGTGATGGTCTTTGATTGCGGCAATAGGATTTGCCATGTAGTACAACTCTCTCATAAACGTAGTCCTTGCCTAAGTCCTAGGTCCTTATTCGAGTAATAAGTGAGCTTTAGTGAAAGCATTAATGTTGTCCAGAAACGATTGTTGGAATAGGGAGTCTGTAGGAGTAGGTTTGCTGGTCGAATGGTTGTTTGATTGGTTTAGTATCTTCTGCGGGCGGCATGAAGTGTATATTCAAGGATAGAGGCATTTGCCATGGACACAAGAAATGAAATTATGGACAAATGTCAGGAGGATATTGCATATTTCCCGCCTTTTGCCATATTCCATAAATATATACGTAGCTAGGAGAAAGGAGATACTAGGAATAATGTGGGAATATACAGCAGCAGCACTAGGGGGATCAAAGACATTTAAATACTTATTCAAATCGCCAAAAATAAATATGGGTGATTCAAGGGAAAATGGTCAGACAAATATTTTTCTTTGAAACAGAACCGATTTCGTGTGGGTCAGTTGAAGAACGATTAACTTTTCTTATAGAAAGTGATCAACGATAAACCTTTCACATAGAAAAGTCATCAACGATGATCTTTATTATAGAAAAGTCACCAACGATGAACTTTTCTTATAGAAAAGTCATCAACGATGAACTTTTCTTATAGAAAAGTGATCAACGATGACCTTTTCTTATAGAAAAGTCATCAACGATGAACTTTTCATATAGAAAAGTCATCAAAGATTAACTTTTTCAATAGAAAAGTCATCAACGAAGAACTTCGATTATAGAAAAGTCATCAACGAAGAACTTCGATTATAGAAAAGTCATCATCGTTGAACTTTTGTTATCGAAAAGTCATCAACGTTGAACTTTTCTTATAGAAAAGTCATCAACGTTGAACTTTTCTTATAGAAAAGACATCAACGATGAACTTTTCTTATAGAAAAGTCATCAACGATGAACTTTTCTTATAGAAAAGTCATCAACGATGAACTTTTCTTATAGAAAAGTCATCAACCATGAACTTTTCTTATAGAAAAGTCATCAACGATGAACTTTTCTTATAGAAAAGTCATCAACGATGAACTTTTCTTATAGAAAAGTCATCAACGATGAACTTTTCTTATAGAAAAGTCATCAACGATGAACTTTTCTTATAGAAAAGTCATCAACGATGAACTTTTCTTATAGAAAAGTCATCAACGATGAACTTTTCTTATAGAAAAGTCATCAACGATGAACTTTTCTTATAGAAAAGTCATCAACGATGAACTTTTCTTATAGAAAAGTCATCAACGATGAACTTTTCTTATAAAAAAGTCATCAACGATGAACTTTTCTTTAAGAAAAGTCATCAACGATGAACTTTCCGTTAGAGAAGTCATTAAGGATGAAAATTCATCAACGATGAACGTTTCTTATAGAAAAGTCATCAACGCTGAAATTTTCTTATAGAAAAGCCATCAATAATGAACTTTTCTTATAGAAAAGTCATTAACAACGAACTTTTCGTTTAGAGAAGTCATCAAGGATGAAAATTCATCAACGATGACCTTTTCTTATAGAAAATTCATCAACGATGAACTTTTCTTATAGAAAAGTCATCAACGATAAAAGTCATCAACGATGAACTTTTCTTATAGAGAAGTTATCAACGTTGAACGTTTCTTATAGAAAAGTCGATGAACTTTTCATACAGAAATGTCATCAACGATGAAATTTTCATGTAGAAAAGTCATCAACGATGAACTTTTCATATAGAAAAGTCGTCAACGATGAACTTTTCATATAGAAAAGTCATCAACAATGAACTTTTATTATAGAAAAAACATCAACATTATTTCCAATAATCGCAGTATTTACTTTTTTCTGAATTTCAGTCCAGACTAAATTGATTGTATTTATTTTATTTTTATCTCTATCTCCTTCTACATAAATGCTAATATATAGCCTTATACAGCCATTCACTTCAAAAATAAAATTAAAATAATATTGTGTTCTTCTGTCGACAACGTCAATGAATCCCCCTTTTTCATAAAATCCACTACAAATAAAAAAATCTTTTTTCTATTACAATTTATGTCAAGAGCAGGATCTATGGATATTTTAAGGGATCATTATAAATATTAATGGATTTTGGAGATAGTCGCTCAATCAATATTTTAAATTAGCCATAAATCCTCAATCCATTAAAAAAGGCGACACTAGAAAATGATCAATAATCCCCACTCTCCCGCAGCAAATGGAACTTTATTCCATTTCCTGTTGAAAGATCATTTAAACAAATCCCCCTTTCAACCCATTAGCTGCGATGTGAGTTATAGCCTTTCTCCCCTTTTCCCCCAATGACATTATCTATAGTGGAATATCCCACATGTATTAACACATGATCAAACCACCAACCATACCAACTTACCCAGTCTTTTGTATGAATTTGAATTTTTCAAAATGATTTCTAGAGGAGTGTTATAATCCTTGTACACATACTCACTCAAATATGGCGAGCGAACGGGGGGAGACATCACTTGACATATATGCAGCAGGGCACACACACACGCATTCAAAGAGCAGCAAATCTCTAAACATGCCATAGTAGTGTCTACACAATGTTTTTGTCATGTAAAAACACACTCAAACCAGAGCAAGTGGAGTACACCCCCTCTGTCGAACTCTCCATATTCATAGAGCATGGGTTGCAGGACCTGCAGAATGGACAAAGGCAAAGAGTGGACAAATGTCAAAGCCATATAGGAGTCAAACAACAAGAGACGCATACATCCAAGTGGTTGTGTTTGCGTGTGAGTGTTTAGTATTGACAACTACCTCCTGCCCACCTAGGATATCTATTTGCTTCAATTTCCCAGTGCAGCTTCGGCTCGGTAGAATTTAGCTAGGCTACCAGTGATTATGGCTGAGCCAAGGCATCAATTATCCTTAACTTGGCACATTTGGCCAACAAATGACAGTCACCTCCACCGACCAGCTTTGGCAAAATCCAGCTATAGTTAGGCCTTCTTTCTGATTTTCTTTTTGCTTCAGCAATAGAGTCGCTTATCATGGGATTCAATTGAATTGCACTAAAGCAATTCTGGGAATTTCTCCATCACCAGCGCCGCCACCACCTCTATTAAGGACCGGGTCAATAGTATTGCAGTAGCATTGGGAACCTCATGGAAATGTCCAATTATGCCGTAATGCCGTTGCCAAAAGAGTTGGTCAGGAGGGGAGGAGGATGACAACGAATGATATTCCTTAGTCAGTCGGCTTTGCAATTGAATTGCAGAAAGTGCTCATCATAATTGTGGAATGTGAAATTTTCTTTGTGGGGAAAAATCCATCCGGAAAACTATGATATAGGCAAATATTGGGAAGACATTGTCTTTCGATGTTTGATTTGTCTGTGAGACGGTCGGAGACAGTGGTAAGGAGATAATCTTGATAGTTGAAAACAAAAACTAAAATTGGAAAACAAAATCTGAAAGAAGTCCGAGATTCTTTTGTTGGTTTTCGTCTTATTCGGTTTGATTCAAACTTCTTCATTTTGATTCAAATTTCTTCAGCTAGTTTGATTCAAACTTCTTAAGTTTGAATCAAACTAGACTTCTTAAGTTTGAATCAAACTAGACTTCCTCAGTTTGATTCGAAATTCCTCAGTTTGATTCAAACTTCTTCAGTTTGATTCAAACTTCCACAGTTTGATTCAAACTTCTTCTGTTTGATTCAAACTTCCACAGTTTGATTCAGCTTTATTCAAACTTCAACGTTCCAATCATACTTCTTTAGTCCGATTCAAACTTTTTGGTTTGATTCATACATATTTACCCTTCCCTTATAACCTAATTCCACTCTGAAGATTACCCCAGTTCCATTTCGATATAGTCATCACTTCGACAGAAAATTTTCCATATTTGTATGCCATCGCCATCCATCAAGGACAACCCAATCACTGTTCAGTCACAAAAAAAAATAAACCCATTCCAATTATATGTATTTACCTGTCACCACAAGCCAACAAATCCTGCAAAACAAAAAAAAGGATAAAAACCTGAATGTGATTCAGTTATGGAATCATAGTCATAGTCATCATCATCAGCATCCTCATGGTCTGTGATTTGGCAGCAAGACAAAAGAGTTCAATACATGTCACACACACTTGTTGACGTTAAATTATGACTATATCAGACAAATCGTTTTGAGGATGAGAAGGATGGCAATGACACGGCCTGAAAACTCAAAACTCGGCTCCCCAAATCTACACCCTCTACACAAATAGCATTTAAAAGACTAATACTAAACGTATAAAAAACGCATATACGAATATAGGATAATTTGTAGAGCTAATGTGAAATTCTAGTTGTATGCAAGAGTTTTTCGAGAGAATTGAAACGTTTCTGTTAAATGTCAGTAACAAGTAGCAAAAATCGGAAATTTATTAAACCATAAAATGTGGGATGTGTTTTTCGTCTTCTTCTCCTTTTCCATTTCCACCTGAAAGCTAAACTCTATGTATAGGTTCTACGTCTCCCTCTCAAGACTATGTTGAACAAAGGCAAAAAATCATCGTCTTCATCACATTTAGGAAAAATCTAATTTCCGACATTTCCTTTTAACTAAACTGCTACAGAGACTGAGTTTACTCCCTGGAACCCGCAACTCACCGCACTTTCCTGAAACATGAAACATAATACGTTATTTGAATCAAACATATTTATTATGGGTATTATAATCGCATGTATGCGTAAATATTTCCAGATATATGTGTGAGTAGACATTAGGGTGTTATGCTTTTAAATATAATTCTAAAGAAAATACACCATAGGTAAAGTGGAAAATAAAAGCCTCTTTCTTGCAGACTCGCGATTGTAATACAGTTGTAGAGCTTTTAACAAATAATATGGCTTAAAAAGTACCCCAAAAATCGATACACATTTCTTAATTCTCTGAAACTTACATGCTCCTGCACATTTCAGCAGAAAGTGATTTTCTGTAATATGTACTCTATTACAATTTGAGGTCGCGAAATGTACTAAAGGTGTACCACAAAAATCTGCAGGGCTATCAACAACTGAAAGGTCTTTAAAAGCGCTACAGGAATATTTGTAGGTGTTTTAATGCGAAGTTGATATAGTTCTACACTCCTTTGGATAAAGTATTTTTTGCTGATTAATATTTTATTATAGTTTGAGGATATGAAGGATCCTAGACGTGTACGATAAAAATCTGTAGAGCTTTTAACTACTAAAGTGACTTATAAACTCCATTCTTCAAAAATCAGTTTAACTTCTTAATTTAAAACCTGGTATAATTCTGCCTATCTTAGCATAAAGTACTTTCCTGTGATATATATATTCTTAAATTTGATGATGCAAAAAAATCATAAAGGTGTTCCACAAAAAATTTCAGGGCTTTCAACAACTAAAACTTAAAAGTGCAACAATTCGAAAGTATCACAAAAATAGGTTTTACTTTCTAATTTAAAAAAGGGTATTGTTCTGCACATCTTTGGATAAAGTATGTTGCAGTAATATATATTTGAGGATGCGAAATGTGCTAAATGTGTACCACAATAATATGCAGCGCTAAAGCGATTTTAAGACTACCGCAGTAATCTGTGTAGATTTCCTAGTACATATCTGATATAATTCTGCCTATCTTAGCATAAAGTATTTTTTAATGATATTTATTTTAGCACAATTGAAAAACGTGAAATATCCTAAAGATGTACCACAAACATTTGCAAAACTTTCACCAACTAAAATTATCCTGAAAGTATCACAAAAATGTTTTACTTTCTAAATCAACAACGGGATACAATACTATACATCTTTGGCAAGAGTACTTTCCATTAATATATATTTGATTGAATTTGGGGAGGCGAAATGTCCCAAATGTGTACCACAAACATTTTGCAGATCTTTCATGAAATAAAATTAGCGCAATAATTTGCAGACCTTTCTTAATCCAAAAACTTATATTATTCTGCACATCTTTGGAAAGATTACTTTGCAGTAATTTATATTTAATTACATTTTGATGACGCGAAATATACTAAAAGTGTACCACAAAAGTTTGCAGGGCTTTTGACCACAATGACGACTTCAAGACTACTTCAGCTCTCTGTGTATATTTTCTAATGCTTAACCGATATGATTCTTATATTAACAAAAAATAATTCTTAAAGATATATATTTTATTACGACTTAAAGACGTGATAGATCTTAAAGTATACCACAAAAATCGGTAGATCATTCAGCAACTAAAATGACCTGGAAGGTGCACAAAAATGTGTGGAACTTTCTTTATTCATAAACTTATAATATGCTGCACATTTTTGGAACGATTACTTGGCACTAATTTATAATTTATTACAATTTGAAGACGCGATGTCTGTAGAGGTGCACCACAAAAATGTGAAGGGCTTTCAACAACTAAAACGAGTTTGAAACCAGCAAAGCAACCTGTATATCTCTTGAAATTGTACTTTCCGCTGATATATATTCGATCACAATTTAAGGATGCGAAATATCCTAAAGATGTAACACACATTTTTGCAGGGCTTTCACCAACTATAATGTCTTGCAAATATGAAAAAATTTTGTTCGATTATCTTAATCCAAAAACTGAAAAACTTAATCTGCACATCTCTGGAAAGAATAATTTCCAGTAAAATATATTATATTATAATTTGAGGACACGAAATGGCCTAAAAGTGCACCACAAAATTACTTTAAAAGTACCACAGAAATGTGTGCATATCTTAGCATAATATACTTTCCAGTTATATATATTTATTACAATTTTAGAACATGGCAGATCCCAAAAGTGTACCACAAACATTTGCAGGGTTTTTAGCAACTAAAATTGCCGGGAAAGTACCAACATTGTGTCTGACTTTCTTAATCGAAAAACGGATATTATTCTGCAAATCTTTGGAAAGATTATTTCGCAGTAATTTATATTGATTACATTTTGAGTACACGAAAAATCCTAAAGGTGTACCACAAAATTTTTTAGGACTTTCGACCACAAAAACAACTTTAAGACTACACATAAATCTGTGTATATTTGTTAATGCATAACTCATGTGATTCTGCCTATCTTAGCATGAGCAGTGCTATGATTCTACATATCTTCTACATATCTTAGCATAAAGTGCTTTCCAGAGATAGATATTTTATTACTACTTAAGTAAGTGATAACTCCTAAAATTGTACCACAAAAATTTGCTGGTATTTCACTAACAAACATTATCCGGATAGTACCACAAAATTGTGATTAAATTTCCTAATTCAAAAACTGACATTATTCTGCATATTTTTGGAAAAAATATTTTCCAGCTATATATATATTTTTACAATAGTACTTTTACAAAGTGTACCCCAAAAATTTGCAGGACTTTCTACAATTAAAATTTCTTTAAAAATATCAAGAACATCTTTACAGCTATCATAGTTTTATTGTTTTTCAAAGTATTCTTCAGCATGTTTTATACACTTTTGCTTGCGCTCAAATCAATTGTCGAAGCACTTTTTCCACTCCGATTGGGACACCTCTAAAACATGAATGTTGAACGCTTCAACAGCGTCTTCTAGCGACGAAAATCGTTGACCACGCAATTTCTTCTTGATGTACGGGAACAAAAAGAAGTCATTGGGTACCAAGTAAGGACTGTACGGCGGATGACCCATCAATTCGACGTTTTGGTAGGTCAAAAAGGCGCTGGTTTGAGCCGATGTGTGATTCGTCTTCTCTTGTTCGTTTTTCGAATTTCTCCGAAGACTTCAGGCAAACAAATTGTGGTTTACCACTCAGAATTGACCGTCCTACGTTGCTCATGTGGAACAGTCGCCACATGACCAGTTTTGCCGAAGAATCAGGCGACCATTTGCTTCGAAGTGCTTCTTCCACGAACAACTTTCGTTGGATTTGGCTAGTCTTCGAAGACCCACACGGTCGTTTGCTGTTTTGTTTCGGGCTCATACGCCTGTGACGATCTTAGAAGCACCGTGATCGTATTTTTTCAAAATTTCTTTGCACCAATCGACACGAGCCTTTTTTTGAGCGATTGTCAAATTGTGCGAGATCCAACGAGAACAAACCTTTTTTACAGCCAGGTGTTCATGCAATATCGTATGTATGCTGGTGGAAGAAATGCCCAAGGATGCCTCTATCTCACGGTATGTCACATGACGATCTTGCATTATCAGTTCACGCACGGCATCAATGTTCTCTGGCACAACGGCCGTTTTTGGACGACCTTCACGACCTTCGTCTTTGAGCGAGCGTCGGCCACGATTGAATTCATTAAACCAGTTTTTCACAGTGCCATAGGATGGTGCTTCATCGCCATACAAAGATTTAAGTTCATCGATGCACTCTTGTCGTGATAATCCACGTCAAAAGTTGTGAAAAATGATCACACGAAAATGTTCACGAGTTAATTCCGTTTTTTTTGCCAAATTTATTTTTTCAAGTCAATGTAAACAACACTAATGATGGTCGTACGTCAAAACGTTCAGAGTACGTTTATGCTAAAAAATGACAAACTTTCCAATGGAAATGTCAGATGGCGCCAGGCAACACTTAGTGTACCACAAAAATCTGTAGAGCTTGTAATATCGAATATTGTTGAAAGAACTGAAATAACCTTCGTAGCTTTCATAGTGTAAATGTGATGTTAATCTGTACATTTTTGCAGAAATATCTTTGCAGTCATATATATTTTTAGAATTTAATGACGGGAAAGGTCCTAAAAGTGTACCACAAACATATGTAGGGCTTTTAAAAGTATCAACAAATCTGATTCTGCATATCCCAACAAATACATATCTATGTAGCTGTTTTACTCTTTTGATGTAATTCAGTATTTCTTTGGAATATACTAAAATTATCTATGTACTTATATTTATTTGTATTCTATTTTTGTCACAACCTAATATACTAGTACCTTCATCTAAATATTTAGTTATATGTACGTATATATTATATATACAACAGAGTCATTCTCATCGCCATCGTCATCACCATCATTATTATTATATTATCTGATTATTATCGTTATGTTTAATATAACAACATCAAATATGAGTCTGTATGTTCGTCCATGCACGTGTGCGTGTTTACCACTCACACACTCATACAGGTGTGAATTAGCAGTTTCCGTTTCCCTTTTGTTGCGGTGCTTTGTTGTGATAGAGCAGTCGGTACAGTGTTATATGGCATGAAAATTCAATCGCAAAACTAACACACACAAAAAGCTTTCACTTATGTATATGTTTACAAATATTTTTGTTTCTTTGCTCTATGATGAATTTTCGGTATAATCAGTTCATGGAGGCGTTTGATGGAGTGTATCTTACAAAAAATATGAACATTCGAAAAATAAATCAATATAAAGTTTACAAAAATTCTGCCGTATGTGTTTAGTGGCAGTATTTGCAAAAACTTTATTTATATAAAACAATTGTGGTAATGTTTTTACGGATGTTTTCTATATATATGTTCCCATCGTTCCTATGAGGAGCATAGGGCCTTAGATGATTTCTATGAATGATTCGTGTTGAAAAGAAACAAGTTTCTATTTAGTTTTTAGGTAATTCAAAGCCTATTTGTTTGTTCTACTCTATCATAATCCTAGGTATTCTAATAAATGTTGGCCCATAAAACCATTCTGAGTTAAAGTTTTATGATTTTTCACTTTTATATTTTAAATTTAGGCAATTTCGAAAATTCGAAATTATGTTCGAAAATTTTGAACATTATGAAAACAGCAAAAAATCAATTCCGATTTTTATAGAATACTTCTGTATGCTTATTAAAATTTTTTTTCTGTGTCTTACAAATCTTATATCCATTACAGTATATGATCCCTCACTAAACCACTTAAGATTTTGGATAAAACCTATTCCTGTTATACATATTTATTTAATAAAAAGCTCTTTTTACTAAATGTTATTAAACCCTCCTCTCGCCACCCATAAAACAAACACTCGCGTATATGTCTGGGAAACCTCAAAAAAACCTTTTTCCTTCTCATCTTTTTCTTTCATCATCAGATATCATCTATCAACAGCAGTTTTTCTCCAAATCATCTTTGTTTGGGGAAGATGTGGCGGGGAAAATCATCACAATGATTTCAACAACAAGGAAAATCTAATGAAAATATTATCTTTTATAAGTTCCCGTATCAATTGGTAATATTTTCCTGCTGGTGTTGTTTGATGTGTTTTTTTTGGTTTATTTGGGAGGAGGAGGAAAAAATCTAAAAGTCATTTTGAGTATTTGCTTTTACAATTTTCTTTTCCAAATAGAGGATAGAGGAAGGGCTTTCATGTTGTTCCTTCTACTCCATAGACAAAATCATTAAGAAATTTCTCAAATTTTTTTCTCTTTCTCATTTTTTTCCGAATTTATGAGCGGCACGTGTTAATAATGTTATTTTAAGAATTTCGGCTTTCACAAGTTGCATGCGTATACTTCAAATGGTCAGAGACCTACAACGTCATCAGCAGCACTCCAGCGATAACACGGCATTTTTTCCAAATATGTATGTTGTATCGCGTGCCTCTGAACGATTTGTCGTTTTCCTGTTTTTGGTTTGTCCCATTCGTCCATCCTTTCGTTTATGTTCGTGGTGTTCTGGGGTTACGCCCTGTTAGGCTTTAAATGTTTCTTAATAGCCGGCCAATAAACACAATTCATCATTCCGCCACCGGTTCGTTCACACATGCGACAAACAGTCGGGGAGCCTACAATTCAATCCTCCAATCCATCCCAAACAACCATTCCAGTTTGTCCGTCCGTCCATCCGTTCGCTTGTCCGTCCGTCTGTCTTCCTCACGAAACAACCGCAGAAACATTAATAATACAAACGGCAGCAGCAACAGCAGCAGCAGTAGTAGGTCTCATCAACCAAATGTTGCTGACTCTGTCGTCGAGGAAGAGGCCAGGCAATTGTGGCCGAGGAGCTATCGTCAGCACAAGTCACCGCCAGCGCTACCACAACAACACAATTCTCGTATTGTTTTTGTGAAAAACACAAAACAAATTATCATTAATTAGTAAATGAAATTAATAAGAAAAACTGTCATCATTATTTATTTGACTCGGAATGTGTGTGTGTGTCAATCTTGGGGTATTGGTAAAAGGGATGGCCTTCCAAATTCCAAAACGAGTGGGAGTAAAGTTGAAAGATTATTTTAATACCCTTCAGTGGGTGACAATATTTTTCTTTTTCTTTTTGAGGGGAATTGCCAGAGGACCTATAACCAAAGCAAATTTATTGAATCTCTATAACATTTTTTCAAGCAAATAATTGGATTTGATTAGGAATTTTTACGATCCAACACTCTTTAAGGGAAGGGGGGAACTATTTTGGAAGTATCTACCAAATAAAAATGCTAATATGTATAAGCTCGGTGGAAATAGAATCATTAAATAAATAGCATTTCTTGTTTAACTTTAATATAAGAACTTCTTCTTCTCAGCACCGGAATATTTGAAAAAATACTTATGTATGAAATTCCAGGAATTTACAAAATTCAACAACATCGAATATTTACATAAAAACAAATCTTATTTTTAACCTGAAATTTTTGTATCCCTTAAACAAATATTCCAAAAAATGTTTATAGTCTGCTCCAAATATTTGTAAATGAACAGAAGAATGTATAATACAATTATCTGTTTGAAATATGAAATGCATAAGGGTCAAATTAAGAAGAGTTGTTTCACTACAAATAAAAATGTTCGAGAATTAACTAAGAAAAACAATAGTAAGTTATACAAAAATTTTGTTTAGTTGTTGAAAAAATGTAGTGAAAGAAAAATGTGTGATAAAAAGTAAGCTTAGTTCTTAATATACAGTATGTCAAGAAAGTGTTTGACATTCGATTTTTCAGGTTAAAAAACTACCCTTTAGTTATATATTATTTAATTTTTTAAATTGTATTATGTTATCGAAAAGTTAGACAGTGGAATGGTATAAAACAAATTTCCATAAAAGTTCTCCAGATCGTCAAAAAAGTGTAAAAATAATTTCTTGACACTAATTTACGTGAGGAAATTAATTTTTGTTGTTGTTTTTGGCTAAATTATTGATAGAAAATAATTAAATTTTTTACAAGAATCGAAAGAAAATATTTTTATAAATAATAAAAAAATTTAGTTTTTCCAAAAGAATCTAAATTTTTTGCGATGTAAAAACCCTAACTTGACTTATTGTACATTTTTTTTAAATTCAAACTATGTTAAAATAACGAAAGACAATATCAAATTTTCTGAAAATGTCATTAAATTTATTTGGATGAAGTTTGCTTTAATTTTCAATTATATTCATGTTCGAATGAATAAGACGTGTTCGAATTCATGTTCGAATGAATAAGACATGATTAAACACTTAGAAAATCATAATAGATTTAAAATAAGTGATAATTAACTTCAAAATCCTTCAAATATGGCTATTTCGAAATTATGTTCGAAAAATTCGAAGATTTTAAAATCAGTATAAAATTACATTAAAACCAGTTCTCTTTGAATTCATACAACAGTTATACATGTTTGAAAAAATGTGCATGTATTCACTTCGTAAACAAATAAGTTTGGTTACAATTTGTTGGGATAATAACACTTTAAATTTATTGGGAAAATTAAAGCTACATTTCGAAGTTTTCTCAAATATACTCAAATACCAATGAAAAATTTGATAAAAGCGCTTTGAAAATTATGATGAACTTGAATTAAATGGTAAATATTTCTAAAAACTTAAAATTACTGAATTTCCAAATTATGTTCGAAATTTTCGAACATTATAAAATCAACAAAAATCAATATAAATCTTTATGAAATTGTATTTTGCTTGTATTCTTAATGAAAAAATTCATATTCATATAGTATAGCTCGTAAACAATAAAGTTTGCCTAACATTTAATAAGAATATTCCAACAATACGAGTAAAGTGTAATAAAAATGCTTTGAAAATCATAATAGAGTAAAACAATCCAGCAAAAAATATGAAAGTTATTCCTAAGGAATAAAATGAAGTACTTCCAAAGATGAAGTTAGTGATTTTTTTTCACTTTCAAATATGTTATTTTGCAGTAGTCATGAAAATATTTATATTTTATGTAAAGTTTAAAATATGTTGTTATGGAAAATAGATTCTAAAAAATTTAATACGTTTGAAAAAATTAAAAAATAATTTTTAAAGGAAAAGTTAAATACCCGGTGCTGGATTTGAACCCGAACAACCCGATTAATAATCCTAAAAAAAGAGAGCATTCACTGCTTTGAATAAGATACAATTTTGCACAACTTTGCTAAAAAGTACTCATACGCTAATTCACACTCGTTTGAGGCCGAGCGCGCTAAGGTGTGATGTTATGCTGATGCAGAGCTAGGAGAGCCGGGTTCAAATCACGGCAACACCAAAAAATTTCACTTTGAATAATTAAATAAACAAGCTTCTAAATATAATATAAAAAAAAATAATTTAAAGAAAAACAATTTTTTTACTTTTTAGAGGAGATATGTTTACATTCCAATAGCATTCAGAAAAATTACATTGCATTACTTTCTAAGCACTGGAGCAAAATCACAGCAAAAGAATAGCATTAATGCACGACAAGTCCTTGTTAAATTCATTGGTGAAGATCCAATTTTGAACAACTTCCGGATCATAAGATTAGGATTTTTATCACTTCTTTGGAAGATCTTTTGTTGGTGGGTAATGGATAACTAACTCAAAGCACTGCAAATTCGAAGTTACATTCGAACATTTAAAATTGTATATTTTTCGCAACACTATTATAGGTTTGGTAAATTTAACATAACCAATTCTATTCATATTCCAATTTTAATAATAATTTCGCGTAAAGAATTTGACCATAATCTTCATTCTTTAAACATTGCAACGAATAATGAAATATTATACCAAATTTTCATAGAAATATTATTAATTTAGTTTACAGTTATTTTGATTTAAATTTTGAAATTTTATATATTCGAATGTGTTTAAAAAATTTAATTAATTTGCTCTAAAGCTATTTAAAAAAAATATATTCGAATGCATAAAGTATGACCAAAAATCTAAATACATAAATCATGTTGCATCCAAATATAATGATTAATTAACACGTACATCTTCAAATTCGGCAATTTCGAAAATTCGAAAATATTTTCAAGAATTTTCGAACATTACGAAATCAGCAAAAAAAATATAAAACACTATTTAGTATGCAATGTGGAAAAAAATATTCATGTCCGATAGAAAAAGTACACATTTATGCAATTTTATTCATTTCGAAAGTACATAGAATAAAAACTCAAAATTTCAATTGTCACAGATATTTTGATTTAACTTTTGACAACTTTATTTATATTCGAAAGCTCAGATTATGATAAAAATATTAAAGAAACATGTTGCATCTAAACAAAAAAAAAACTCGAAATTATGTTCGAAAATTCTCGAACGTTACGAAATCAGCAAAAAATAATATATAACAGTATTTTGTTTGCATTTTTGATAAAATTATTTATGTGCAATCGGAAAAAGTAACGGGTTTTCCAATAGGGATGATATGATTTTGAAGTGACGTTTCGGCCATTTGTAATATGTCATGATCTGTCATTTGATTTTCATTATATTCAAATAATTGTTTTCCAACTGCAACTTTTCGTGCGCTAAGTCCATTTTTAAAATCCAAAAAAAATAAACTTTCCAGTCGTTAAGAGCTATCTTTTTGCCATTGGCCGATTTCCGATCCGACAAACCGTTAAGGAGTTAGAGCATTTGAAAATGATCAAAATAATTGTTTTCCAACTGCAACTTTTCGTGCGCTAAGTCCATTTTTAAAATCCAAAAAAAAAAAACTTTCCTGTCGTTAAGAGCTATCTTTTTGCCATTGGCCGATTTCCGATCCGACAAACCGTTAAGGAGTTAGAGCATTTGAAAATGATGCTAAGTCCATTTTTTTTTAAAATCCAAAAAAAAAAAACACTTTCCAGTCGACCTAGGACCTTGACACCCATGAGCACTATATTAGCTCTCATTAAGAGCTATATTTTTGTCATTGACCGATTGTGGCTACGTGTCACACAGCAAATGAAACAATTAAGTTGTTGCGAGAAAAGTTTGCAGATTCGATTATTTCAAGAAATTGTGATATTGAATGGCCTCCAAGAAGTTGTGATTTAACACCATTAGACAATTTCTTGTGGGGTTATTTAAAGTCATTGGTCTTTCGAAATAAACCAAAAGTCTCTTCATTCTTTACAAGTCAATATTGAACGTGCCATTCATGACATACGACATGATTTGGTGGAAAAAGTGCTCGAAAATTGGGTTCATCGAATTCCTTCCTGCAGAAGAAGTCGTGGAGGCCATTTGAATGACGTTTTATTTAGAACTTAATTGTATCGATTGTACTTCACATTAAATAAAAAACGTTTGAATTTCCTTAACAATATGTGTGTTTTTTTTTCAAAGAAATCATATCACTCTTATTGGAAATCCCTGTATATATTTCGCTCTTTAAAAATCGCATTCGATGAAAGTCTATTGAGTTGCATCGACAGGACAGTAAATTTGCAATGAAACATTCAAAATTGCGTAGAAATGCAATTAATTTGGTCTACATTTATTTTGATTTAATTTTTTGAGAAATTTATTTATATTCGAACGCATAGATATGGTAAAAAAATCTAAAAAACATGTTACATCCATATATAATGATAATTAATTAACAGTTAATTCTCCAAAATTAAGTAATTTCGAAAATGAAATCAGCAAATGAAATCAATAATGCAGTTTTTATATGCGTTTTGCATTTATTGCACCATTTTATATTCGAATAGCGCACTTTAAAGGCCTTATTTATAAAATGGGACAACTCCAAAAATTAAGCATTTATTAAAATCTAAAATGGCTAATTGCTGCATATTTTTTTTATCAATTTATATTTTAGTATTACCTTTTATAGTAATCTTAAATTTCTAGTGAATAAAGTTCAACATTTGGTCTTAAAAAAATTAACCTAAAATTTATTTCTGTAATTAAATACAATTTCAAAGTTCTAAATTTTAAAAACATCAAATTGTTATTATTTTCAAAAAAAAATGTTGTATATTTGAGTGAATACGAGTATATACATCCAATTATGATTTACCAAATATGATTAACATGAATTAACTATATTCAATTAGCCGCTTTGTTCTCTCGTATTTTCTTTACACCAGTTTAATATGTAAACCATATAACAACAATATTAATTTATTTCTACTGTAGTCACCACAACAAAAAAACTTATTTACTAATTATTGTCTACAATTTCTTATCTCTTTACAGGTATGTTTCTTAAATATTTCCCCCATATATTTATTTTCAAAGGGCGGTGAGTAAAATAAAGTACATAATTAAAACGTATTACAAGAGTCATGTTTAAAATGTAAACCACTCAACCTTTCGTCTAACAGACCGTCTACTTTTACTACTTAACGAAAATATAATATTTCCAAATGAATGAATTTTAAAATTGACTTTACTTTCTGTTTTTTTTTCTGCTAAACATATTATGTGCCATAATCGGACTAAGAAATTTGCTCAATCGTTTTCGGCTTAGCGAAATTGTTTTTTAAAATAATCCATTGGTTGTTGTAGACATATTCTGTGTCGTTAGCCTCATTTGATAAATTGAGCTTATTTCACGCTTGAAGTATCGTACAATGTCAGAAAATTAAACATATAGGCAGACAAAAAAAGAAAAACGTTTTAGGATGTTAAGCTTCATTCATTGGTCTGGGTATGAACCTGGGTTTTCTAGGTTGAAATTTCAGGAGAAGCGATCAAAGTTTGATGAATTTTTTAATTTTGTGTGATATTCTCTTATGATGGAAATCGAATGACCTGTACTGTTTTGTAAACAACTTTTGATTGGGTTGACGGATAAACAACAAATTTTGACAAAATGTAATTTGGAATATTTAGAAATTAAAAATGCAATGTCCCTAAAAACATGGTAAGTCGACATGTTTTAGAATGGAGTTATCGATATAAGGGTGTGAAGTTGCTTTTAGCCATGTTAAAAACCATCCGCAATTTGTATCAATTAAAGTTAATTTTTAAAACCAAAATACAGGGGTCGGGTTTCGAAGTGTTCACAATTATTGCTGCAATTTTGTAAATTTTTTCTTTATTATTTAAAAACCTCAGTATAGCTACTGGCAGTTTAGTCAATTAACCCATTAGTACATAGAGCCCTCTTAAGGAGACGTTCTAATTTTTCCACATTATGGCGAAACTAAAATATCAAACATTTTTGATTCGCTCGCCTGATGAAGCAGTTAGAAATTCCTACATTGCACATCCGCCATTAGGTGTGACTGAATTATTCTGCTTCTCTCCCTTACCTATCTGCTGCATCGGATATAGTATTTTTTCCTGCAAATGTATTTAAATATTTAATTTCTCAAATATGTATTTCTCAAATATGTTTAAACAAGTATTCCAAAATATTAAGGTCAAATTTGTTGTCGATTTTTTGTTTTAATTCATATATTACAAAGCTTCTTATTATTTTTAAATGTTTATGTACAATTTACTGCCAAACCTCATTATGTTAAATACGCCAGTACATATGTCTTTAAAGCCAAATGTCGAAACTTTCCACATCACATAAACTCATTTGTGCAATTTAACGAAAATCGTGATTGCCTTTGCAAAAAAAAAAACGAAGAAAAAATGAACATTGGAGTCGGTTAATTTCGAAAAATCAAAAAACCAAACGAAATCTGATCAAAGCTCGTCAAAAATCCCATAAATATTTTGTGTTTTAATTTTTTCTTTTGATATAAAAATTCATACATTTTTTTACTATGGCACCCCAAAAACAAAAAAAACAGTCAACAACATAACTCTTTAAAAATGCATAATGTATGCATGCCTTTGCTGTTGTTGCTGCTGCTGCTGCTGATTTTTTTCTTCATGTTTAACACATCAAACTGTCATTTATTGGCCTCCATCAACAACAGCAGCAGCATATTTGCTGCAATCACACATCTGATGATGGTGACGTTGGCCGATGGTGGCGGCGGGTGTATGCAGGAAGGAGGAATTCAGAATGTGCAACGAATGGCAATATGATCAGCAAACGGCCGTTGGACGTCCTCCTTGTCCTCCTCATACGCACACATGGTCACATGGCTTTGGCTATGGACATGGGACATGTTGCCGTACTTCTACGGCAAGTCTGAAATGTACTACTACTGTGTCTGTGTATGAATGAATGAATGGATGAATGTCGGTCGATCGGTCGGTCGTCCAGTGTATTTTTAATGGCTTGGAACTTCTGTTACCAATTTAAATGTAAGACAACCGAAAAAAGCCAACAGTACATGCCACAGAACAGCAAACAAGCAACCCAACCAACAACAGGCAACAACAACGACCAACACACAACATGCGGAGAGATGTGTGTCGGTGACGGGAGCTTCCCCCCCCCAAATACATTTGAAGGCATAAAATGAACCGAAATGCATATATGTATAAATACGAGGGTCCCAAGTGTAGTTTTAAAAAATTTAATGCTATCTGCCATTTCTCTAACCACATTTAAAGTGCACCACAAAAAACTGTATTTATTTTACTATAGATATTTAGTTAGGTACCCATTTAGCCAAAAATGAACTTCATTGCTGAAGTTTGACGAACATAACCATTATTTTGATAGAAAATTTCAACGACTTGCAAGCGTTGCTCCCGTGTAAGTATATACATACATTATTAAATGGCAAACCAAACTAAACAAAAACAAATAAGAAAAGGCTAAAATCGGACGGGACCGACCACATAATACCCTACACCACTTCAGTAATATCCAATAACACTGAAATATCCTAGTTATCTATATATATAAAAATGGAAAAATGTTTGTATGTATGTATGTGTTTCATAGAAGCTTAAACCACTGGACCGATTTTAAAATTTGTTCTTTAGTTTGAAAGCTAATTGGTATGAGATGGTTTTGGAAAAAAAAATTGCAAATAGTGGGCAACGAAGTGGACCGTGTCCAGCTAGTACTTCATATAAAAATTGTTTACATAAATTTACTTTTCTGAAATAAATTTTTAAAAGTTTAAATCGAGGGGAACATATACATATATGGGGTTTATATGTAAATCAAAACTGATTTTCTTCAAACTCGATAAGGTCGATCCCTGTATCAAGAAACTACACTTTGTCAATTCTGGGAATTGGAAGTGAAAGTAGCCCCAAGAATAAGAACTTCTGCATCATTCGTTTAGTCAAGTTGGCCCAATTAATAATTTAATGGCCATACATACTTAAAGGATTTAACTTTTCCAAAAAAAAAACATATTTATTATAAATATTCTGCAGTGTGTTACTTGTTAACTGTCCATCGTTTATGTCTGCTCCAATGCATACATATGTAGATTGTCACTGCTTTAAAGAGAGTTTGAAATTTTCGCATTTTTCTGGTAGTACAAGACAGAAACAACACCAGCAACAGCTAAAGCTACTATAGCAACAGAAACAGCAACAACAATGACTTTAAACAACAACAGAATTTCATTATGTTGCGACAGTCATGTTTTCTTTAAAGGCCCCAAAAGCAATAGCACAATTTACAATTTGTTGTTGGCAGTTAAATAGAATGCTAATGAAAAGTATGGGCAATTTTCGAAAATGAGTTTATTGAAGACATGAAATTCATGTCTTTTCAAAGACAAGGAAGACACACACATCCCCTTAGAGGAGGAGCACTCGAGAGGTGTGGTATGGTCAGCGATTGACAAAAGTGACAACAAGAATAGCAGCAACAACATTACAACATCAACCGCAAAAGACACATATGACACCACAAAAGGGAAAGAACAATCCCCGTGACAAAAGAGACCCAATTATTGGCAAACTTACTTAGTATCGGCCGTTTGGGGACAAGCAATACTAGTTTAGCAACTTTAAATCGAGTACTCGTCTCGAAGAGGACGACAATTGCACAGCTTTCAGCAGACACAACACAATTCTAAAGACTTACACATTCCAGAGGCAAACCCTGTCACCCAGAGATGTATGAACACGCTCAGACAGACGGACGGACGGAGGACTGACTGACAATTCGCCTTTTCTGCCTTAAGCCTTCGCTTTTAGGTCATGCTTGCTGTGGTACGCAGTTTATCCATACATCCATCCATAGCTTTTTGTCCCGGCTTCTGGATCAAAAAAGACATCCTCGGTAATTCTTGCCATTGTTGTATGTATGTGACTCGAGTCTGGATTTTGTCTGTGGTCTTGTAAACATGTTAATTCTGTTTATGGTTCGCTCATTCGCTGTTAATGTTGTTGCCACAACTATGAGTAGTATTACATCGTCAGTCCGTCCGTCCGTCTGTCCTTTTGGCCAAGACCACAAGACACGACATCAACAGCAGCCACAGAAAATACACATCATTGTTGTCAAAGTCACTACATATGGAACGGACGACCGGCGGTTGATTAATTAACCCTTTTTTGGACTTTGATAAACGAAGCCAAAGATATTAATTATAAAAATGATTATTATCGCTCATTGATTTTCATTGAAGTGTATAAAAAGGGCCTACCAGAGTCATTGTAAGACCTTGATGTGGTAATTGCAGTCAACAGGTAATTGTGGTTACGCGCACAAAAGACTCTGGGGAAACCTGTTTGATTTTATACGCACTCTTGGGGAAGATGTTTTTCAGAATACCGAGTCGAGTTTTTTTGCCTGAATGAAATTTCAGGAGAAATAAGCAGTATGTACTTATTCGAAAACAAGGAATAATATGTAATACACTTAAAAGAAAATCGATTATTCCATAAAAGGCAAATTTATATTTTATTAATGATAACTAACATTATTTTTGGGGTAAATTTGAGTATCAGCGATGTAATGCTTCATTAAATTAATAATACTGTGCAATAGTGAAAAAAATACACGGACTTGAAAGTATAGGTTCGATTCTACTATCAAAGGGTAGTATAACCCTATACTCGGTTTGGCGAAATTGGTGACAAATTTTGTTTTATGGGCCTCCAAAGATTCTGAAAATCAGTGGGCCCCTCGAAAAAGGTGTCATCAGCTTTTGTCCAACAACTAATTCAGACTTGGTGATACCGCTTAACTATGTTTGGCAATAATGTAGCTAAGAATATGCTGAATAAAGTTTCTTAAAATTTTTCGCGAAAAAAATGTTTTCCGGTACCTTTTTTTGAAAAAGTGAAGGAAAAAATATTTGTTTTCACTTTTTTCCGCATAACTTCCGGGGACTCGTAATTTTTCACTAACAATGCTTGGCAAAATTGTAGCCAACGTAAATCTGAACAACTTTTGTGAACATATTAACACAATCTGAACGTGTCTAGGCACCATAAATAGCTGAAGAAACCACATTGTACCCAAAAAATGTAAGTATTTCACTGTTATGTAACAAAAATATATTTTTTTGGTATAGGGCATGTACAGCAACTTTATAGAAAATATTAAGGCCAATATTTTTGTGTACCATTTTAACCCTCTAGCTCCCCCACATAACTGTAAATTTTTGGCCCAATTTTAACAAATCGTAAAAAACACCCCTTAAAAGGGGGAGGGCGGGAATGAAATGTTCTAAAAAAATGTTCGCCATAAAATTTTACTGTATGTGTCAGAACACACCAAAGCTCAAAACATAACACAAACACCAAAAAAAGGTCAAATTCCTGTTCGTGAAGCAATGTTAGTCGTACGATCTAGTAGTCGAAGCAATAAAGATACCAGTAAAGAGCGTTGTTGACTGGAATTTGACCGTTTTTTGGGTTTTTGTGTTAAGATTTGGCCTTTGGTGTGTTCCTACTCATATAGTAAAATTTTATGGCGAACATTTTTGTAAAACATTTCATCCCCGCCCTCCCCCTTTTAAGGGGTGTTTTTTACGATTTGTTAAAATGGGTCCAAAAATTACAGCTATGTGGGGGAGCTAGAGGGTTAAAATGTTCCACAAAAATATTGGCCTTAATAGTCATAGACGATTTGATGATTAGAAAGCTGTGCGCAAGATGGGTGCCGCGTTAGCTCACCACACAATGCACCAGTTCATACATCCACTATTGCAATGGCCAAAATCAATGAACAAAAGTTCGAATTGCTTCAGCACGCACCTTATTCGCCAGATTTAGCTCCCTCGGAGTATTCATTGTTTCCAAACTTGAAAACTGGCTTGGTGGAAAAAGATTTGCCAGCAATGAAAAGGTGGACGTTTCGATTGATGGCTATTTTCAGGAGCTATACAGTTCTTACTATAAAAAGGGTATCGAAGCTATTGTAAATCGCTGGAAACGGGGCATAGACATAAAACGAGATTTGAGAAATAAAGAAACATTTTCCCAATGTGTGCTTCAAGGGAACTGCAATTCCAAAATGACTAAGAAGGTCTGCTATGCTCTATATCCAAATAAGTGGTTAAGATTTAATTGTTGTGATTCAAAAGTACTTTTTTAATTGATCTTTAACAATGAATTTATAATGAGATCGTCGCGCCAGGGTGCCATTCTTGGGCAGTACATTTGCATCAGTGTTTATAAAGTAATGGACATTTTATTTTTGGGATGTGCTTAGGATGTAAACATATTTGCTCAAAAAGTTTAAAATAAATTTTGTCTGTCGTGAAATTTTAATTTTTAATTAATGTAAAAGGTGTGTTCTTACCGTGATTCGAACCTGGGTATCCTGCGCCGCAGCAGCATAACAACACAACTTAACGATACTTTAGCGTATCGCACAGCAAAAGTTAACGGGTTATAGCAGTGTAATGCAGTTATAGTGCCTACAGTCCTGTAAAAAGTCGGCGTCATCACCACGCCCCTTTTTGTACCTCCCACACAAAATGACCAAATCATACCAACATTGAATAGCTCGTAAATATGTGTATTTGTTAAACCCCTTCTGGTACCTCCGACACAAATTGACAGATTAATTAGTGTAATGCTATATATTACATTAGGGTATACCTTAGTCGGTTTACCCGACTGAAACTTTCTTACTGGTTTTTTTAATTCAATACATTAGAGTATATTACATCAAGTTGAGAAAATTATATCGGCCAAGTGGCCTCCTCCAGAGTTGATAACTATACGGGCTCGTTTTATGGCATTTTCCATCTCTCTTGGCAGAACTTCGGGCGACAGGTTTTCGCATTCCTAGCGAATATTCTCCTTAAGGGCTTCAAGACCCTGAGGATTGTTGACGTAAACTCGCGACGTGAAAAACCCCATAAATGGAAGTCTGGAACGGTTAAATCGGGCATAATAATTGATTAAAAATCGCCCACCTCTTCGTTGTGAAAGATTCTGAGTAGTAGTATAGAAGTTGTGAAATATTCAGTATTTCACTAAATGTTGAACCTTCGAGGGAGAGGTATTCGAAGGAGTGGACCAACGTATACATTTTTTTTTAATCCCCTAGACCAAATTGTCTTCTACAGTACAGCCATGTTCCACTATGGCCTTTTTTGTCTTTATCGAAATAATTAAATCTTATGACAGGTTGGAACTTGGGTATATTGTTGAGGAAAATTTGGCATAAAATAAAAAAAATAAAAAGGAGATTTAAAAAAACAATTTTAATAATTTAGTTAAAAAAATTTAGAAAAAAATTATTTTTAATTTTGTTTTTATTTTTCATTAAGGGTGTAAATAATTACTAACATTTAGCAAGAAGTCTCATATTTATAGCATTTACCAATAAAAATATATAATTTTTGTAATATAATACTAGGATACCTCAAAATTTACAATTTAGAAAATTTTAAATCGTAATTTTTTCAAAATAATTGCATGGGTTCTTGAACACACTTAGCATAACCATTTTACCTAGTTCCATTGAAATCCGTGACATGAGCCTAAAACAGTGTTATCAGTTCATTTCCACTGAAAAATTTTGGCACGTGATTTTAAAATAAACTTCAGAACTACCATGTTTATATCCATAACATGCCAACTCGCCCCAATAATGTCCATGTGGCGCTGGGGCAATAAATTATAATTGTTTAAAATATTTTTGTTAATAAATGAATTAAAATAAAAAAAAAAAATATTTAATTTCAAATGTTTATAATTTGTATCTCTAATTTATTTTGTTATTTCTTTTATTTTTGAAATTCATTCTACTTTCGCATATGAAAAACTTAATATCTCTTTTATATTTAATCACGTTCCTTGCAATTTTCATAATATTACAAAAAAAAACTTTTGGAAATTCCTAAACAACAATTACTCTGCAACACAACAAAAACTTTACCATGTGCCTAACCCCATCTGCATTCCAGCTAATCTTCTTTGGAGAACTTCTGTTTTATTTAACATAGCATTAGTTTTTGTCATTCATGTGATTATGGACATTTTATATTAATATTTAAGAGTAACTCATTCACGGCTCTCCAGACTTTGTCCGACATTGTTATTTTTTTTTTCAACAACCGGAAAAAATCCTATGCTTGTCCTTACTGCTGTCTTTAGTTCCCACTACTTTAGTCGCTTGTACATGCATTTTATAATCTTCCAACACTTAAATGAAAATTTATGTTAATTTGTTGTGTTGCTTTCCAAGGATTATTTAAAAAAAGTGTTTTCGTTTTTCTTCATAAGAGAAAAATCACATTTATTAGAAACTGTGTATGACATAACGACGGTGAATACTTTTTTCTATGTCTCTTTAATCCTTGAACCTGTTTCAGGGATTACAAGAGTTAAAGCCGGAGACAAGGAAAGGGGAAAACCAGTTGAGTTCTTAAGTCTGACATTATGAGATTGAGCCTCAAAGTTGAAAATGTGAATAATAAAAAAAACTTTAAATTATTCCATTTTACGGTGGGAATGGAAATCCGTACAAACGTTATTTGTCCGTCCTTGTGTCTATAAGAACACACATGGCTGGTAGTATCATAGAATAACTCCTGGCAATTCACTCAAAGTTTTATGTCTTCAAATTGAAGAAATCTGTTTGATTGATTTGATGTAGCACTTTTATATCAACACCCGATCTCTTCTTCCTTCATAAAATGTGACCTCTGAGCCAACATCGGGTTCTTAATCGATTTTCTTGACATATTTTTATTAATTTCGATATATTGTTTAATTGCCTTAAAGTGCAGTTTAAAGGCCCCAAATGTGCTTAGATTTATGAAAATTACTTAAATTAAATATGAACACAACCCAATTTTTTCAATAGAAAATGTACCAGAAGTTAAACACATACATAATTCCAATGCTATTTTAAGTGTGACCCTGTCAAGCATATTAAATTTTTATCTCTTTCCAAGTGATCCCATTAAATGTGCCCCACAAACAATTTCTTTTAAGCAGAAACCATAAAAAATTTCCCAAAACCATAACAAATTCTGGAAAATTCAAAAAATTCTTTTCTTGATTTTTTTTGTAGATGCAATGGAAAGGGTTGGGTGGAGATATGACTATAAACAAGCCATTTAAAGATGGAAATCTTTACAAAAAAAAACATGAATCATCTATTTTAATACGGCACTGCAGCTGATGATGTGTGAGATGACTCGTGGTGATGATGATGAGGTTGATATGCTGGTGGTATTGAATGTACCCGTACCAGCTCATACGTGTTCTTATTACCCATAACCCTTATGAGGTACACGATACGTGTGTGTTTATAGTGGTACGCTTCACTAAAACTTCCAAAAAAGCTCCCATTTCAAGGTGTGTTTGCGGGAAAAATTAATGCACCGCAATGCAACACCATTACCGCAACACCGACACAAGAAAAATCCCTACCAAACAAAAAAAAAAATAGGCGGCCAAAACGGATATGGAAACATTTTGTAGTTCGGTCGTTTATTGCCCCCTTGTTGGTTGGTTGGTTACTGCAATGGTTGGTCGGTTTGTTGGTGGGTTCACACTTTTGCTTTTTATGACAAGGAGATAGATTTCTGTTTGTGGACGGAGGGGTGGGGTTCGTACGGGTGATATGCATAACCAAACGAGCATATCCAAATGGCCATTATCATCATAACACCTCATTATTATCGCCGGCATAATCTCATCATGATGCAGATGCAGGCACAGGCCCAGGCCCTACTATACCCAATAGACAAATGGCTGTCCGGTTGGTTGGTTGAATAGATAGATGTCTTCTACTCCTGTTGCTAGTGGTGCAGCTGCTCTGCATGCAGTTGCAGCTCCCATACTCTAACATTTTTCTGACATTCATCACATCCATTTATCCGTATCCCGTCTCGTTTGTCTGTTGGACAAACACTATTACTGGACAACGACCACGGAGACGACGACGATGACGCTTAATAAATAAACAAACAACGGCATTAACTTAAAATAAACAACAGCTCAGCTCGTTTGCTGCACTGGAGCAGCAGTACGTATCATCGGCATCATCATACCTCACGTATTATACTCCTCATCCGTTGCCCTCCAAAGAAAGATCAGATGAATGATGCGGTGGAGTGATGAACCTCAAGGCAGCATATCCCCCACGAAACACACACTGTGTAACGTGAACATGGACGTGAACACTGGTTGGGCCAAATTCATCAACTTCGGTTGTGCTGAACGAAACACAGTGGGCCGCGATGACTAGGAAATGATGACGATTTTTCTGAAGAAGAAAAATATTCAGCTAAGAAATGTGTTATCTTCAATACAAGCAATACATATACAAGTATACTACTAAAACCCCCAAGCAACTTGCTTTACCAAGTCATCATGAATATTATTTGAGTTTTATGCGGACCTGGATTATTCTTTTACGAGTGGGAGGGTTTAAAATGACAACTAGTGAAATTTGTTTAAAGATTGCACAAGGGTATTAGTCTGCATATTCCCCATTGGATATGGAACCGGTTCAAAACTAAACGCGTGAGAGGTCCACTAACAACAGGGGTCGATTAACAGAGTTTCACTTTTATATGAAAACAAACGGTAACTTTAACATGGTGTTGTCATGTACAGGTATTGAAATTCCACCTTGTGATATATCCTGGTACTTGTCTAAAATACTACCTACAGTATCTGACCCATTAGATACAGCATAAGTTTTATATACATAAAACCAATTAAATGTTTACCATTTAATGGTTGAACTTCGAAAACTGGATCCAACTGGTCCACTACTATGGAGTAGAACCCAATTTGTCGTCAACTATGGCGCAGATAACCCAACTCGTCGTTTAATAAGGAGAATATAATCCAACTAGCCCTATACTAAGGAGTAGGTATTCCAATTAACCTTCTACTAGGGTGAAGACAACCCAACTCGTCGTCAACTCAAAAGTAGATAACCCAACTTGTCGTTGACTATGATGTAGATAACCGAACTGATCCTCTACTAAGGAATAGATAACCCAACTGATCCTATACTAAGAAGTAGATAACCAACTCGTCGTTAACTAAGCAGTAGATATCCTATACTAAGTAGTAGATAACCAACTCGTCGTTAACTGAGCAGTAGATAACCAAACTGATCCCTTACTAAGAACTAGATAACCCAATTTGTCATCTCCTAAGTAATAGATAAACCAAGTAGTATTTTTCTAAG
This sequence comes from Eudasyphora cyanicolor, assembly GCA_963930755.1. NCBI lineage: Eukaryota > Metazoa > Arthropoda > Insecta > Diptera > Muscidae > Eudasyphora > Eudasyphora cyanicolor. The sequence goes on from OZ005734.1 coordinate 314,807,351, forward strand.
GAGTAAATAATTCAACTACTTGCCTAATAAGTAGTAGATAACCTAATCTGTACTCTGCTAAGGAACAAATAACTCATCTTGTTTTCTATTAAGGAGTGAATAACACATCTGGCCGCCCACTAAACAGTAGACAACCCTGCCGGTCATCTGATATGGAGTAGATAACATAAGTATCCGCCCTCTAAACAGTAGATAACCCTACCGGTCATCTGGTAAGGTGTAGATAACATAACCGCCCATCCACTAAGGAGTAAGTGGCCCAACTTGTCATCTTCTAAGGAGTAGATAACCCAGATGTAGATAACCCAACTTGTCATCAAGTAAGCAGTAAATAAATCAACTTGTCATCTCCTTAGCAATAGATAAAGCAACTGGTATTTTACTAAGGAGTGAACAATTCAACTAGTCGCCTAATAAGGAGTAAATAACCCAATATTTACTCTGCTAAGAGTAAAGATTTAGTTGGTTAACCTAAAAATAGATAAACCTACTAGTATTTTACTAATGAGTAAATAATCCAAATCTGTACTCTGCTAAGGAGTAAATAACTCAACTTGTCGTCTACTAGGGAGTAAATAACACAACTGGGCGCCCAATAAAGAGTAGATAACCCTACCGATCATCTGATAAGGAGTAGATAACATAACTGTCCGCCCACTAAAGAGTAGATAACCTTACCGGTTATCTTATAAGGAGTAGATAACATAAAAGTACACCCGCTCTACTCTTTGAGGACTTTATCAGATGTGGTGCCACTGTACCTTACTCCCATTTGTATCCATTCATATTCGATGCCCTGCCATTCTTGTATGAGTATGACAGAGCACGTGTAGCATGTCAGTGTCAATGTAGTTGTATTCGTATGGCCCCCATATGCATATGTAAGAGTATTCGTTTGTATGGGAGTTTATAATGCATGCAAATGCTTGCCCATCTGCTGCTTATGCGGCTTTTAATTTAGCAGTTGACTTGTTAAAACCGTAAAATAGTGTGAAAGAACATTGCGGTGCAACGTGACTGACCAAAACAAAAAACGAAAACTCTGTGAAAAGCAACAAGACATAAGTGGAAATTTTCTCTCTCACACATTGACATCTGCACTTACACACGTACCCGGTTAACCCAGTCGACGACGATGACGACTGTCCATTCTGGATGAGCTTTACTTGTACCGAGGTTACCCCCCGTCCATATTGGACAGCCCGGTCATTGTGACTTGGGGTGAGCTTTTGAGCAAGGGAAAACCCATCCATGTAACCCAGACAGTCCGTCCGGTCACCGAGTAGAGTAGTGCGTTCATGCTCATGCATTCATATGCAACTTTGTTGAATGTCATAGCAGTTTCGGAGAACCAACATAAGAACATAGTGGAGAGGAAAAACCTCGGCAAATGTGAAAACATTGGTGGGCAATAGAGTAGCAGTTGTCAAATGAAGGGAAAAAATCATAAAATAATTCATCAACACAGATCGATTAGGCGCCTATTTGTACCATCAACTACCCTAAGATCTTTGGGATCCCGAAGGTATTCCTGCCGTTAGGCTTAACACCACCGTGGTCTAAACACCTGGGTGAATACATGCGTCAACCAAAGCCCCCACGCACAATTTGCATGAATATCAATAAATTCCTTATTTCTATACACTTCTTTAGGAGCGAACCTCATCTTAAACTCCTTGGCATTCTATAGGTCATGGCATCCGGTTGGTTTGCAACTCCACATCCGAAAATATTCTCTCCCAGCGATTTTGGTTTCAACCGAGGGCTTTTCTGACTCCCGTGCTTTGGTCAGACTGTGTAGCCGAAGATACTATAAGTTAGACTCCCGAAAATCTAGGACTGGTGACCAGTCTAAGACCACTGTCCAGTTCCAATCCTGGGAATAGATTGAAACTATAGGATTCGTAGATCGCCATCTTTGGGATCCAATTCGACAGTCTAGTAAAGTTTTATGGCTATGCCAAAACTGTGTGGGATTAAAAGGGAATTGGAACAAAGTCCGCAAGACACTCGCCGGCAGCATTGGGGAACCGAAAAATAAACCTTTTTGACCCCAATTCGTTCGCCGACAACACTTGGCGATGAAACAAAGAAACCTCTCATAAGCGAATGGTCCGAGGCAAATTATTAAGCGCCCAAGTGGTTATCGAATATAAGTAGTACAAAGTGGAAGATCAATCTGACAAACTAAAATCGCACGGTATTCCTATGTTTTTAGAATACCTCCTACATGAGGAGTCAACGATCTTTCCAAAATCTGTTGCCATCCAAATTACCTTCTAATGTACAGCCTTCGCCAACCGGACAAATCAAGAGAAATCTTCATGATCTAGAGCGCCAGGTTCACATCAAGGAAGTCGTAACAGCAGTTGGCAATATGCTGTAAATATCGCGGAGACCATGATCCGACAGCAGCGGCGGGTGTAGCCGGTTTTTATTTTTACTGGGATCGTACAATCGAGCGGTGTGGCCGATATTAAGCCGTATAATTATAGACATAATCAGCTCGTCGCCAGGTCTCTATGAAGCTACATTCAGGTGAAGCTGTTCCTGTTGAGTTCCAACAAATTCAATATCTAATACATAGGATCAGGTCTAACGGCTCGAGATAGAGACGGGAGAACTTACCAGGTAGATGTGACCGATATACCCACCGACGCAGCCACAACAATTATCCTGTGGATGTCGTTAACCAATATCATCCCTCCTGCACCAGAATCGTCGGAAGAAGAAAGGCGGCTGCCACAAAGTCGAGTAGTTATGGCACAGCCAAGATCAGTATGAATACATATGCCGGCATAATGTCTACTGGGATCGAATTGACTGCAGCACGGCTTATTCTTGTCCAGCAGATAATCACGAACTACATGACTGGCTGAGCCATTCACTTAGAAACCAACAGAAAAACTACCGTGACCACTTAACAAGCGATCGGACGATCAGTGGCATATTTTGTGTCGTCAGTGTGTTCATCGAATGTGAGTAAATGCAGTGTCAGAACATTCAATCTTTTCAAAATGTCACTCTGAGAACTGCAATATGGTGCCTCCTCATGTCTCAATAGGAATCGAGGTTCATACCCAGCTGGAGATAAAGTTGTTCATATTCTGTCGAATTAGTATTTTCTGAAGTGCCATCGTTGTATCAAAATACTACTATGTACACCTACCGGAAACGCACTCTTACCCAGATAAGTCAGGAGTGATCTTCACGATCTTGACTGCGAGGTCCAACAATAGAGTGAGAGTCTCTAGCTAGGAGAGCTTGTCACGTGGTTTTGTCGAAGGCTGCGATAAGTTCAGTCGTCAACAGGGACCTACTTACCTTAAGAAATAAGAACGCAAGGATTTTCCCTGACTGGGGCTTCAATTCAGGTTTTATTGAAGTGATAAACTATTTTACAATCTACTTTTGTTTGCTTTTACGATACGACTGACAACTATAACATACTGCTTGGGGCCGGTTTGGCTCGTTGGACTGGTCGTGATTAGAAGGTAATCGAGAACTTTGATGAATGTCGATTTAAATGTGATCAGAAACATGGTGTTTGTGCGATTTGTAGGTACTTGGATACTTGGGATCCTCGGAACCGGATGATTGCTTTTGACTTCTGTTTTGATAGTAATCTCAAGCTGGTCGACAGGAGTTAATCGGGTAGGACGCAAGAATTACCCTGGTATGCGGGTCTTCGGATAAGTAAGTGCGGAGTTTCGGTTTAGGTTTGTTTACTACAGATTGTATGTCCGAACACTACCGGCCTAATTACCTAGGCTGCTTGAATTCGTAAGGCTATCGTGCTGGAAATTCGGTTATGTACAGGCAGGGTATTCGTATGCTGCATATCTAATCTTTCGTAGATCCGGATACCACAGTTTCGGTTGTCGGCTTCGGTGTTGTATTCTGCAGGCTCGATCCCCTGTAGATCTAGATATCGCAGTTTCGATTGTCGGCTTCGGTTAGGTCTGGCTCTTATATGCTCAACCTTTCGTAAGTCTAGTTACCACAGTTTCTTTTGTCGTGGCAGACTGCCTTTAAAACGAAACCGCATGACCTTATGTGCATGACTATCCATAGCGATTGAGAATTATTGTCATATACACCGTCAAGCGTATGCACTGAGCAATCCACTGTATTGCTGTCCCCTAGTCTATGCATTGACCGTCTGGTAATGTGCTTGTCTGGCTGGTGGAGAGTTTGGCTGCCTATAACAACAACGTATGTGTCCGGCTGTTTATGCTTGTATGGGTGTTTGACAGGTGTCGCGTTGATCAGAAAGTGTCAGGGAGAATGAGCGGGATATTGGTTTTGGAAATATTTTAGTTCGGTTCAGCATTTTGTAAAAAACTATACGGATTTTTGTTTGTCTAATTTTCGAGATTTTCCTCCCTCAGATTCTAATCTAGAAATATATTACTAGAAATCTATCGTTCGAAAGATGTGCAAAATTATATATTATTAAAATCCATTGGGAAATTTTTTGGCGATTCAACAGAATGTATCAATACCAGGACTTGGTGAATCACGATCTACCACTGACCAGACCAATACTCGGGTATGTCAGGATGTCACTTCATCAGCTCCAATAACAAATCCTTATTCGTTCCTATAAAAACGGCAATTCTGGGGATCAGCACCCTTCCTTAGGGGTTCAATCACGAGTCGGATGTTTTAACCCGGTTCAGCTGGATTATGGTAAAATAGCTATACGCAGTTTTGTGGAACACTTTTAAGGTTCCTCAGTTCCGGAGTTTCAAATAAAAATTATATGGATGTAAAAAACAATTTCCAAAGATGTGCCGAATCATATTTTCTGTTTATTTTACTGACCTTAATTTACAATGTTAATAAAATAAGAAGAAAATAACGACAAGTCATTTGATCTCACAATTCTTTGGTCTAACCTAATTCCCTGCTATAGTTGGTCCAATCACTGTAGAAACTCCTGTAATGTGCACCACAAACGTACATGTGTCTGTGTCTCTGCTCTGATACATATATGAATGTTGTGAATCGTAATTGTATATGTAAGCAGTCACTTACACACTTACATTTATTCGTGTCCAACATTTACGGACAGCAGTAGTAGTAGAAGTACTAGCAGTAGTGCTCGTTCAGAGTGCATTATATTTAAGTGACAACTGGTTTATGGCCATATCATATGATGTACGAGTATGATGAAAAACAAAGAACCAAAAACCGGTAGATAACCAACTCGTCGTTAACTGAGCAGTAGATAACCAAACTGATCCCTTACTAAGAACTAGATAACCCAATTTGTCATCTCCTAAGTAATAGATAAACCAAGTAGTATTTTTCTAAGGAGTAAATAATTCAACTACTTGCCTAATAAGTAGTAGATAACCTAATCTGTACTCTGCTAAGGAACAAATAACTCATCTTGTTTTCTATTAAGGAGTGAATAACACATCTGGCCGCCCACTAAACAGTAGACAACCCTGCCGGTCATCTGATATGGAGTAGATAACATAAGTATCCGCCCTCTAAACAGTAGATAACCCTACCGGTCATCTGGTAAGGTGTAGATAACATAACCGCCCATCCACTAAGGAGTAAGTGGCCCAACTTGTCATCTTCTAAGGAGTAGATAACCCAGATGTAGATAACCCAACTTGTCATCAAGTAAGCAGTAAATAAATCAACTTGTCATCTCCTTAGCAATAGATAAAGCAACTGGTATTTTACTAAGGAGTGAACAATTCAACTAGTCGCCTAATAAGGAGTAAATAACCCAATATTTACTCTGCTAAGAGTAAAGATTTAGTTGGTTAACCTAAAAATAGATAAACCTACTAGTATTTTACTAATGAGTAAATAATCCAAATCTGTACTCTGCTAAGGAGTAAATAACTCAACTTGTCGTCTACTAGGGAGTAAATAACACAACTGGGCGCCCAATAAAGAGTAGATAACCCTACCGATCATCTGATAAGGAGTAGATAACATAACTGTCCGCCCACTAAAGAGTAGATAACCTTACCGGTTATCTTATAAGGAGTAGATAACATAAAAGTACACCCGCTCTACTCTTTGAGGACTTTATCAGATGTGGTGCCACTGTACCTTACTCCCATTTGTATCCATTCATATTCGATGCCCTGCCATTCTTGTATGAGTATGACAGAGCACGTGTAGCATGTCAGTGTCAATGTAGTTGTATTCGTATGGCCCCCATATGCATATGTAAGAGTATTCGTTTGTATGGGAGTTTATAATGCATGCAAATGCTTGCCCATCTGCTGCTTATGCGGCTTTTAATTTAGCAGTTGACTTGTTAAAACCGTAAAATAGTGTGAAAGAACATTGCGGTGCAACGTGACTGACCAAAACAAAAAACGAAAACTCTGTGAAAAGCAACAAGACATAAGTGGAAATTTTCTCTCTCACACATTGACATCTGCACTTACACACGTACCCGGTTAACCCAGTCGACGACGATGACGACTGTCCATTCTGGATGAGCTTTACTTGTACCGAGGTTACCCCCCGTCCATATTGGACAGCCCGGTCATTGTGACTTGGGGTGAGCTTTTGAGCAAGGGAAAACCCATCCATGTAACCCAGACAGTCCGTCCGGTCACCGAGTAGAGTAGTGCGTTCATGCTCATGCATTCATATGCAACTTTGTTGAATGTCATAGCAGTTTCGGAGAACCAACATAAGAACATAGTGGAGAGGAAAAACCTCGGCAAATGTGAAAACATTGGTGGGCAATAGAGTAGCAGTTGTCAAATGAAGGGAAAAAATCATAAAATAATTCATCAACACAGATCGATTAGGCGCCTATTTGTACCATCAACTACCCTAAGATCTTTGGGATCCCGAAGGTATTCCTGCCGTTAGGCTTAACACCACCGTGGTCTAAACACCTGGGTAAATACATGCGTCAACCAAAGCCCCCACGCACAATTTGCATGAATATCAATAAATTCCTTATTTCTATACACTTCTTTAGGAGCGAACCTCATCTTAAACTCCTTGGCATTCTATAGGTCATGGCATCCGGTTGGTTTGCAACTCCACATCCGAAAATATTCTCTCCCAGCGATTTTGGTTTCAACCGAGGGCTTTTCTGACTCCCGTGCTTTGGTCAGACTGTGTAGCCGAAGATACTATAAGTTAGACTCCCGAAAATCTAGGACTGGTGACCAGTCTAAGACCACTGTCCAGTTCCAATCCTGGGAATAGATTGAAACTATAGGATTCGTAGATCGCCATCTTTGGGATCCAATTCGACAGTCTAGTAAAGTTTTATGGCTATGCCAAAACTGTGTGGGATTAAAAGGGAATTGGAACAAAGTCCGCAAGACACTCGCCGGCAGCATTGGGGAACCGAAAAATAAACCTTTTTGACCCCAATTCGTTCGCCGACAACACTTGGCGATGAAACAAAGAAACCTCTCATAAGCGAATGGTCCGAGGCAAATTATTAAGCGCCCAAGTGGTTATCGAATATAAGTAGTACAAAGTGGAAGATCAATCTGACAAACTAAAATCGCACGGTATTCCTATGTTTTTAGAATACCTCCTACATGAGGAGTCAACGATCTTTCCAAAATCTGTTGCCATCCAAATTACCTTCTAATGTACAGCCTTCGCCAACCGGACAAATCAAGAGAAATCTTCATGATCTAGAGCGCCAGGTTCACATCAAGGAAGTCGTAACAGCAGTTGGCAATATGCTGTAAATATCGCGGAGACCATGATCCGACAGCAGCGGCGGGTGTAGCCGGTTTTTATTTTTACTGGGATCGTACAATCGAGCGGTGTGGCCGATATTAAGCCGTATAATTATAGACATAATCAGCTCGTCGCCAGGTCTCTATGAAGCTACATTCAGGTGAAGCTGTTCCTGTTGAGTTCCAACAAATTCAATATCTAATACATAGGATCAGGTCTAACGGCTCGAGATAGAGACGGGAGAACTTACCAGGTAGATGTGACCGATATACCCACCGACGCAGCCACAACAATTATCCTGTGGATGTCGTTAACCAATATCATCCCTCCTGCACCAGAATCGTCGGAAGAAGAAAGGCGGCTGCCACAAAGTCGAGTAGTTATGGCACAGCCAAGATCAGTATGAATACATATGCCGGCATAATGTCTACTGGGATCGAATTGACTGCAGCACGGCTTATTCTTGTCCAGCAGATAATCACGAACTACATGACTGGCTGAGCCATTCACTTAGAAACCAACAGAAAAACTACCGTGACCACTTAACAAGCGATCGGACGATCAGTGGCATATTTTGTGTCGTCAGTGTGTTCATCGAATGTGAGTAAATGCAGTGTCAGAACATTCAATCTTTTCAAAATGTCACTCTGAGAACTGCAATATGGTGCCTCCTCATGTCTCAATAGGAATCGAGGTTCATACCCAGCTGGAGATAAAGTTGTTCATATTCTGTCGAATTAGTATTTTCTGAAGTGCCATCGTTGTATCAAAATACTACTATGTACACCTACCGGAAACGCACTCTTACCCAGATAAGTCAGGAGTGATCTTCACGATCTTGACTGCGAGGTCCAACAATAGAGTGAGAGTCTCTAGCTAGGAGAGCTTGTCACGTGGTTTTGTCGAAGGCTGCGATAAGTTCAGTCGTCAACAGGGACCTACTTACCTTAAGAAATAAGAACGCAAGGATTTTCCCTGACTGGGGCTTCAATTCAGGTTTTATTGAAGTGATAAACTATTTTACAATCTACTTTTGTTTGCTTTTACGATACGACTGACAACTATAACATACTGCTTGGGGCCGGTTTGGCTCGTTGGACTGGTCGTGATTAGAAGGTAATCGAGAACTTTGATGAATGTCGATTTAAATGTGATCAGAAACATGGTGTTTGTGCGATTTGTAGGTACTTGGATACTTGGGATCCTCGGAACCGGATGATTGCTTTTGACTTCTGTTTTGATAGTAATCTCAAGCTGGTCGACAGGAGTTAATCGGGTAGGACGCAAGAATTACCCTGGTATGCGGGTCTTCGGATAAGTAAGTGCGGAGTTTCGGTTTAGGTTTGTTTACTACAGATTGTATGTCCGAACACTACCGGCCTAATTACCTAGGCTGCTGCTGGAAATTCGGTTATGTACAGGCAGGGTATTCGTATGCTGCATATCTAATCTTTCGTAGATCCGGATACCACAGTTTCGGTTGTCGGCTTCGGTGTTGTATTCTGCAGGCTCGATCCCCTGTAGATCTAGATATCGCAGTTTCGATTGTCGGCTTCGGTTAGGTCTGGCTCTTATATGCTCAACCTTTCGTAAGTCTAGTTACCACAGTTTCTTTTGTCGTGGCAGACTGCCTTTAAAACGAAACCGCATGACCTTATGTGCATGACTATCCATAGCGATTGAGAATTATTGTCATATACACCGTCAAGCGTATGCACTGAGCAATCCACTGTATTGCTGTCCCCTAGTCTATGCATTGACCGTCTGGTAATGTGCTTGTCTGGCTGGTGGAGAGTTTGGCTGCCTATAACAACAACGTATGTGTCCGGCTGTTTATGCTTGTATGGGTGTTTGACAGGTGTCGCGTTGATCAGAAAGTGTCAGGGAGAATGAGCGGGATATTGGTTTTGGAAATATTTTAGTTCGGTTCAGCATTTTGTAAAAAACTATACGGATTTTTGTTTGTCTAATTTTCGAGATTTTCCTCCCTCAGATTCTAATCTAGAAATATATTACTAGAAATCTATCGTTCGAAAGATGTGCAAAATTATATATTATTAAAATCCATTGGGAAATTTTTTGGCGATTCAACAGAATGTATCAATACCAGGACTTGGTGAATCACGATCTACCACTGACCAGACCAATACTCGGGTATGTCAGGATGTCACTTCATCAGCTCCAATAACAAATCCTTATTCGTTCCTATAAAAACGGCAATTCTGGGGATCAGCACCCTTCCTTAGGGGTTCAATCACGAGTCGGATGTTTTAACCCGGTTCAGCTGGATTATGGTAAAATAGCTATACGCAGTTTTGTGGAACACTTTTAAGGTTCCTCAGTTCCGGAGTTTCAAATAAAAATTATATGGATGTAAAAAACAATTTCCAAAGATGTGCCGAATCATATTTTCTGTTTATTTTACTGACCTTAATTTACAATGTTAATAAAATAAGAAGAAAATAACGACAAGTCATTTGATCTCACAATTCTTTGGTCTAACCTAATTCCCTGCTATAGTTGGTCCAATCACTGTAGAAACTCCTGTAATGTGCACCACAAACGTACATGTGTCTGTGTCTCTGCTCTGATACATATATGAATGTTGTGAATCGTAATTGTATATGTAAGCAGTCACTTACACACTTACATTTATTCGTGTCCAACATTTACGGACAGCAGTAGTAGTAGAAGTACTAGCAGTAGTGCTCGTTCAGAGTGCATTATATTTAAGTGACAACTGGTTTATGGCCATATCATATGATGTACGAGTATGATGAAAAACAAAGAACCAAAAACCGGCAAAGAATGCTCTGCAAAAAAGGAATGTAGAAATGCAAAAGTAAAGGATATGCTGTGGTGCGGGTGGCAAAGGGGGAGTGGGAGCAACTATAAAATCATGATGATGATTCGTTTGACAAGTGTGCTGCGCCTACATAAATCCAGTGACATCAACCAAACGACAAACAGGCCGACGGAAGGACGGACGGACGAACGAAGGGACATGTGAACTGTGATATATGTATACGGAGAATGTTGTGACAGTGATGTCTGTCAAATGATATCTTTATTACCCGTTGAGATATGACACGATATGGGGGGATATGCGATTAACCCCTTTCGAGTGGTTTTCAGCTACTGCTGACTGACGTTACAACAAATGTATGAAATATGGAGGAATCTTATGAGATGGAAAATCATTGAATGGAGCTTAGTTATGTTTTGGGCTTAAATTACATCATTGAAGGGACTTAACACAAAGGTTTAACAAAAATACTAGATATAAACCAGTAGGTAAAGCTTTAAATCGGATCGTACCGACTATGTCTTACCCTGAACTCCTATTGTAATGCCTATTTTTACTGCGATTGAGACTTAATTTTTTACTAGACTAGAATTAGGCGGAAATAATATCAGTAAAAATTAAAATTTTTTAATTGATTTATTTTTTTATGATAAAAATTTTAATTTACACAAATCCAGGTAATTTTACTTTTAAAATGTGTTTAGCTTATCTTTAAGTTGCCTTAACTGAATGTAAATAAAACAAGCGGAGATTTGTAAAGAATAAACTTCAATCTTAATATTTAAAATCTATGAATGCAGAAGTTATAAAAACGGAAGTACTTTCTTATGAAAAGTTTATAAAAAATATTCTTTTTTTGTCAGAATTTATTGTATACAAATAATATAATAATAATGTTTAATAATATATCTATTTTACGAGTATATCTCCTTGATAGTCTATTTAATTTAAATTGTTTTTTTCTTTCCAGGTATGTTATTCAGAAAACGTGTACTAATAAACCAGAATTGTAAGTAAATCTTAAGAGAGGCAACAGGAACATTTATTTAATACTAGCTGAGCCCGGTGCGCTTCGCTGCCCATGTCAAAATTCGCGCTGTAGAAACTGTATTTTATATCCGATCAGTACGAAATTCGGCAGAAAGAGGTTTGTTATTACATGAAGGAGTACTGCCAAATTCGGAGAAAATCGGTTCAGATTTAGATATAGTCCCCATATATATGTTACCCCCGATTTGAAATTCAAGCGCTGTAGAAACTGTATTTTATATCCGATCTGTAAGAAATTCGGCAGAAAGAGGTTTCTTATTACATGAAGGAATGCCGCAAAATTCGGAGAAAATCAGTTCAGATTTAGATATAGCCCCCAATATATATATGTTACCCCCAATTTGACATGTAAGCGCTGTAGAGACTGTGTTTTATATCCGATCAGTACGAAATTCGACAGAAACAGGTTTCTATTTTACATGAATGAGTATTCTAGGAAAATCGATTCAGATTTATATATAACCTCCATATATATGTTCCTCCAGATTTGGTTACAAAGCGCTATAGAAGTTGTACTTTACTTCCGATCATTACAAAGTTCTCCAGAAAGATTTTTCTCAATTTAGGAACGAATATTGCTTAATTTTGCGATTATCGGTTCAAAATACATTTACCAATTATTCCAAATTATTATCGCAATGACCCTTATCGCATTGTTAGGGAGGTGTAGGGTATTATATAGTCGGCCCCGCCCGACTTTCTGCCTTTCCTTACTGGTATTAGTAATAAATTCACTGAATGAAAAAATACCGAATTCAGTGGAAAGTCCAGAAAATAGAAATGTATACTTATAAAATTTCCAAATTCTTGTTTCATTGATATTGCATCACATTATCATATTGCGATTGTATTGGAGTGAGCAACTGTAATTATCGCATACCGAGCATTTTTGTTCATGTATTTCCTATATAATACTTGCAAGATATATCAAAATATGGGCTGGGCCATGCACACTGGTCCTATTCCGCCCATTTGAAAGCCAATCACGTAGACTGCTACCAGATACATATACGCAAAATTTCAACACTCTCGCTAACAAAATGAGCAAGATAATTCAATTTCAAAATTTGGCTTATATGGGCGGTGGCCCGCCCATTGGTCAGATCCCGCCAGTTTTTGGACCAATCACGTGGAGTGTCACCAGATACATATCTACAACATGACAGCACTCTAGATAAAAAATCGTCCAAGTTATATCAATTTCAAAATTTGGCTTATAAGGGCGGGGCCACGCCCATTGGTCCGATCCCTCCCATTTTCTGACCAATTACGTAGAATGCCACCAGATACATATACACAACAGTGCAGCACTCCCGATAGCAAATTGTGCAAGATATAAAAATTTCAAAATTTGGTCATTGTGGGCGGGGCCACGCCTATTGGTCCGAACCCGCCCATTTTTGGACCAATCACGTAGATCGCCAACGGATATATATACACAAAATTCCAGGTCTCTCGCTAATAAATTGTGCAAGATATCACATTTTTTAAATTTGGCTTATATGGGCGGTGCCACGCCCATTGGTTCGATCCCGCCCGTTTTTGGATCAATCACGTAGACTGCCACCGTTTACATATACACAAAATTCCAGCACTCTCGTTAACAAATTGTGCAAAATATCTCAATTTCAAAATTTGGCTTATATGGGCGGGGCCACGCCCATTGGTCCGGTCCCGCCCATTTTTTCACCAATTACGTAGAATGCCACCAGATACATATACGCAACATTGCAGCACTCCCGCTAGCAAATTGTGACAGATATCAAAATTTTGTCTATGTGGGCGGGGCCACGCCCATTGGTCCGATCCCGCCCATTTTTGGACCAATCACGTAGACTGCCACCGTTTACATATACACAAAATTCCAGCACTCTCGCTAACAAATTGTGCAAAATATCTCAATTTCAAAATTTGGCTTATATGGGCGGGGCCACGCCCATTGGTCCGATTCCGCCCATTTTTGGAAAATTCACATAATCTGCCATTAAATGCATACAAACAAAATTTCAGCACTATACCTATAATAGGAGCAGAAATATCGGATTTTTAACCTGCGATTTGTATGGGAGGTACCACGCCCCTTTGTCCAATTAATTTTTTTTCTATATAAACCATCTCGTGAAAATTTAGAATCGAATAAAAAAAAATCATCCAAATCGCTCCAGCCGTTCTGACGTGATGCCATTACACAGATGGACCGTTTCATTTTTATATATATAGATTAACCTATTAATCAACTAATACTTTAATATTAACCTAAAAACTTTATTAAAGTTTGCTAAATGGTGAAATAAGATATCGCTATCATCTTTTTTAAAAAATATTGCAAAATTTCATAGGGATTTGAAATTTTAAAAAATCAAGAAAAATTTATTGTTAGTTTTACGAAATTTTCAATTGCTCTTAAACGGCTAAACAAAATTTTTTTAAAATTTCAAAATGTTTTTATGCAAAAAAAAATTCCTTGGTTAATATTAAAAATTCTAGGATTAGGAGCACTAATGACATTATAGAAATTGTCATGGATAGACTTGTAGATTGTTTCCATTAAGCGAATTCTACAGAAACCTCTAAATAACATTTATATATATATATATATATATTTATATCCTTTTTTCTGATTACTATGCAACATTAGCTAAAAACGAGGCAAATTCACTTTTACCTCCATTTTTTGTAACGTCCGCAATGGAACTTTCGCCGCGAATATTGAATTTCTCAAAAATAATTAGGTAAATATTTAAATCTTATTTCAAAGAACTATCAAATAATTGTTGTTTGCTGAAGGTTATATGAAAATATTGCATTCAGAACGCAATTGGGATTTCCCAAATACAACAATGTGAAGGGTTTCAAGTGGAGTTCTGTTGTTGCTTCTCATGGGCTTTCTTGGCATCTCTCTCGGACGTTTGGCATGTATTCCGCAGCCTTAACCCATTGCCCTTAACCTTAGCCCATTAACGCGTCTTTTGAAACGGAAAATTTGAATCTGAAGTCAACATGTAAAAATATCCCATTTGATAAAATTGTTGCTGAAGTAAGAAACATTTGTATTTTATTTTGCATTTTTAAACTCTTTTAAGACATTTTCCTTAAAAAAGTATTAGTTTAAAAACTGGGACATTGTGATGCAAATGAAAGCTTTTTGAATATAATGGAGAAATTCCAATACCTGCTTTGGAGATATGTTTAAAATTAAGAAATTCCTAAAAAAATAGATCCGCAAAAAAATATTTTTTTAAATTTCATAAAAATGACTTTCAGGAGCTAAAATATTTTTTAAATTCAGTCAGAATTTATTCCATATGTTTCAGTTACTTTCTGTCTATTGCTAAAAAGTAATAAAAATAAATACAAAAATTGGTAGAGAGTTTTAATTGCTTGGTAGAATTGACTGCAGTTTCGATAGACACCACTCTATCATCTTCAGAATTCAGTAGCAATAGCGTATGTCTTTAACTTCAATCAGCTGAAATTCTTATGGAAGCAGTAAATTGAATTTAACAAGAACTACTAACCAAACCCGTATTTTGCCGAACTAAGTCAACATACTAAAATTGTCGTACCATGCTGAGACCTCATAGCTCATTTTTAACAAAGTTAACTGCGAATATATATTGAATGCATACGAGGGATTTCATGTCAAGTGAGTCGATTTTGAAAATACTTCTATACTTCTATTGTATAGTAGTTATGGCACAAAATTTCAACCAGTTGGAAAGTGTTGAATATTGACAAACGGCCCTTTTCTCATTCATATGACTAATTAACCTAACCTATTCTAGTTAGAAAATTTAGCCCAAAGTGTTTTCGATAGCTTGTGCTTCCATCTTTTTTAAAAAATAAAAAAAAAAAACAAGAATATTTCATTGTATTTTTTTGTGAAATTAAAATTTAGTTTGATATTTTTATAAAAGAAAACATTTTTTTTATTTTTTTGCTCAAACGAAAGCTTAGGTCATTTCCTGTAAGAGCTTTGTGGTCTATTAGCGGGATGTGCCTTTTTAATACACTGAAAAAAACGTAAAACTAAAGACAAAATCCATGACATTTTGACTTCAAATATAATTTTCAGCGAAATAACAACCATTTACTTGATTTCAAAGAAATTATTTTTGATTCAACGAAATTGTTGTTGATTTAATGCTTAAGGACAAATGTTTTTAATTTCAGTAAACATTTCTATAATTTTAACGAAATTAAAGTTGTTATTAAAAAATATTTATAATTTTTGGAAAAGCTTCAGCTTTTCGCTGAAATTTCATGTCTTTAGATTAAGTACAAATTGAGTTTTTAAGTCCAAGTTGTAATTAATTTAAAGTCGTTACATGTCGTTAATTGAAGTATGAGATGTACTATTTTAATAAGTCTTTGGCGCCAAATCAAAGCTACTATCATAACATTCTTTTTTTTTGAGTGATATATCACTCAAAATAAATATAAACATAAAAAAAAAATAAAGTTTGAACCACCTATTTTTACATAACTCGAGAACTATTTGTCTTAACTGGTTCAGGAAAGCTTTATAAATCCTAAATTAATTGGTCTTCATGTTCTTTAAATATCATTTTCCCACCCCTTCAGCGGTTTCAAAGATATCTTACAAGATTTTTTGTGAAAAACTTAATAATTTTAAAAGAAAAACCTCTTTAAATCTTCGAAAAATGTACTATTATTATATTTTTCTACCCTCACCTTAGAGAGGAGGGTATACATCATTTGCGACGAGCCAAAAGTGTAACACATCGAAGGAGTGACCTAAGACCCTAAGTATGTTCGGCGGATATCCGTTTTTAGTCATTGTAAGTCAAATGAGCAATGTCCGTCCGCCTGGCTGTCTGCTGGCTGGTGCGCACGATAACTCTCGAAAAGAGTAACCGATTGATTTCAAATTTGGTATGTGGTAATATTTTCTTCTATCTCCGGCAAAGTTCGAAGATGGGCAATATTGGTCCACTCCTTCTAGTACCTCCCCCACAAAGGGTTAGCATTTAGTGAAATATTAGTTATTTAATAACTTATATACTACTTTCTTGAATCCTCTGAAATTCTACATATACATAGTATAAGTTTTTTATTTTTATCGATAAAAATGGGCGAAGTTGCCCTTTTTGGTATCTCCCTCACAAATGTACCATTTTGTACCAAAAGTTAACAGCTTATAACTTTAATACAAATACTTGAAATTTTGTACAGTGTAATGCTTTTATAGTACCTAGAGTCCAGAGAAAAATGGGCGTTATTGGCACGCCCCTTTTGGTACCTCACACACAAATGGACCATTTTACCAGCCTATAATTTTAATACTAGTGCATATAATTACTTGAAACGTTGTACAGTGTAATGCTTTTATAGTACCTAGAGACCAGAGAAAAGTGGCCGTTATTGGGAATCCCCTTTTGGATCCTCCTACTTAAATGGGCAATTTTGTACCAAAAGTAAACCGCTTTTAACTTTAATACCAGTACGTACTTTAAAGTTATTAAATACAATTTAAATTGGTAATAATTAATTTAAAACAAAAAAATAAATAAATTTAATAATATTTTTTGGGACTCAAGGTGAGGGGATTCATAAGTCGGTTTACCCGACTGAACTTTCTTACTTCAGTTCAACCCATGTTTAAACCCAGCCATATTCTACTTTGTGGGAGCCTGCTCCTTCGTTTACAACTATAAAATGTTGGGTGACAGAGTTTAAACGGTGACGTACGAGCTGCCACCGTAGTGGTCGACAAATTGAGGTGTCCTCGCCACAAATCGTTAAAAAATCCACAAAATGGTATTAGATGAACATTTTTTTATGGGAAAGCTGTGCTCAAGATGGGTGCCGCGTTTCCTCATAATCTACACAATGCACCAGTTCCACATCCACTTTTCGATGGTCAAAATAAATTAATTAAAGTTCGAATTGCTTCAGCACGCACCTTATTCGCCATATTTAGTTCCCTCGGATTATTTCTTATTTCCAAACTTGAAAAAATGGCTCGGCGGAAAAAGATTTGCCAGCAATGAAAATGTGGAGGTTGCGGTGTCGAAGCTAAAGAAAATCGCAGAAAAAGTGTATTGAGCTAAAAGGAGATTATGTTGAGAAATAAAGAAAAATGTTCCCAAATTTGTTGTATTTTCTTTGTTAGGTCGGCTAATATTGGGACCGCTCCCGTAATGTTCAAAAGGATCGGTGCAGTACGTTTTGGTTATGAGGGGCACTGTGAACAAGTGGGTTGTGGGAAAAAACGTTTTAAATTTTTTCTGATGCACTGAGCCATGTAGGAGGCGCGATTGCTTAAATTGTTGTATCTTCATTAGTATTGCTCCGATTCCTATCAAATTTTTACACAATATTCTTGAAAGGTTCTTCATCATTCAGAAAAAGAAATTATAAACATTACCAAAAAAGTATCCTAATATTAATGAAAATAGGCTTGGATTTGGACCAAAGACAATAAATCAGTAATATAAGCGCATTTCATGCTGAAAGTAATGAAAATTTACTTAATACCAATTATATTTTCTCTATTATGTTACTTCTTTGTCGTATGTCTTTATATCAAATAGTAAAGCTTTCACCCATGAGATTTTTACTAGACTTTTTATCAGCTTAATTTTGGTCTATAGTGTCCTACCTAACGTACCAAATTTATTAGTAAAAAATTAAAATTTCAATGCACTGTTTCAACAATCGATTTCCCTAAAAATAATACCTTTTTGTATTGCAAAAATAATTCGCCGTGCAAACATTTTACATTCCCCCCTAAACCACTGTCCTTCTGATGTCACATCAATTGTAATTGCTTTGTGCAGAACTCAATTCTATAAAAACTTCACTAGAAACAGGATTTATTTTCTTTTTCATTTAAATTAATGAACCATGTCCTCTATAACTATGTTGTAAGAAATGAAAAAAAAAACGCTAACATAAAAAAGGTCAGAATAAAACAAGACCACAATACATACATATATGGCATGGAAAACCCTACGAGTTTAGCCTAGACCAGCAAAAAAAAAAACGCCAGCGTAGACAAGAAGATTGAAATATGTTGAAAAAAAAGAGGAGAAAAATAGAAAATAAAATTATAATAAAATTCATAGAATGTCTGCTGGCTGGGCTCTAGGAAAGACAACTCGCCAAGCACAGCAGTGACCGCATAATAAAATCATAAAAAATTTCAATGAAACTACTACAGCCCAACAGATGTCATGTTAAACAAAATTAATAGTGTCTTTCGAGCACTTCAATACATCATTTACACATTGAATAACAACTTAATTTTACAAAAGGATTTTTTTATTACCATTTGTCCATGGTTTGCGTTGAGTGTGGTAGTGGAAGTGGTTGCATACAACATTGGACATACATAATGACCGTTAAATAAATACAAAATTAAAGCCAACCCGCTTCAGTTGTATGGCCACGAGAAATTTACGAGCTCCCTTTTTGAACAGGAATGTAGAAGGAAGGGCTGACGGACGGACATATTCAATTGTCCGTCCACCACTTGACACTGATCGATGATTGTTTTGAAAAAGCCTCAAGTGCTGCACTATAGGTATATATCATTGTCCAAGATTTCTGATGCAATTAATATGGAACAAGTTATAATACGAAAAAAAAATAATAACGAAGACAAAAAACAATCAAAAATAAATATGCCAAAGAAAACAAAAGAAGATTGAAAGGCAAAAAACCCCCTATTACCCCTCGATCAACAGGAGGGAACTCTTTGGCAAGATATTTCATATATAAAGTAAACCTAGCCATCTTTTTTGCCTTTTGCCTACTTCTTCATCATCTTTTGGAATAACTCAAATCGAGAGCTGAGAAAATAACTTCATTTGAAACACAAGTATCTGGTAATACCACGAAAATTGATAACATCATCTTGCCATTGTTTTCTGGAGAGCGGCGTCGTCGTCATCGTCATCGCCATGGCCTTCGTAGTGGTCTTCCTTCCTTATCTGCTTCCAGCAAATACTTGGTACTTGGTAAATGGTAAAAGCAAAACTTGGCTCACCATTGGACCATTGGCTGGAATGAAGTGGGGTAAAGAAAAGACAACAACCAAGAAGATTGATTTCACTTTGAGCCGCCAGACAATGTTGTAATACTTTGTTACTTTGCTGACAATTCCAATCCCCAGAAAAAAACGATGATGATATTTTTCTATACCCTTCTCAATGGGGCCCACAAGAATGAAGTGTTGATGACAACAGCACTGGCGTGTAAAGCAGAAGAAAATGCGATGGCCATGGCTATGACGACAACATATTCAGACAGACTTTAGGGAGAACATCTATAGGGACATGAGAATGAATGGACAGACAGACGGACAAAACTGCAGTGTAGTACAACAGACTACATTGTAGAGTATTTTAATGTAACACACAATTATAAGTAGACCATAAAGATTCCGATTGAAGAGGGAGAGGAAATCTAATTTTTGGTTAATAGATCTGAAGAAAAATGTCTTTAAAATTGTTTCCCAAATTTATCGCCCTTACATCACATCATGTTCGTCATATGTATGAAGTTCTAGCTTTGTCATCTTTATGCCAAAACGAATGTTTTTGGTATCCATGAACTAACAAAAACCCTTTTTATCCCCTCACCTTAGAGAGGAGGGTATATATCATATGCTACGAGCCAAAAGTGTAACACATCGAAAGAGTGACCTAAGACCCTAAGTATGTTCGGCGGAAATCCGTTTTGGGTCATCTTAAGTCATTTGAGCAATGTCCGTCCGCCCGTACGTCGGTCCGTCTGTCTGTCTGTCTGCTGGCTGGTGCGCACGATAACTCTCGAAAGGAGTAACCGATTGACTTCAAATTTGGTATGTGGTAATATTTTGCTCTATCTCCAGCTAAGTTCGAAGATGGGCCATATAGGTCCACTCCTTCTAGTACCTCCCCCACAAAATGTTACTTTTAGTGAAATATTCATTCTTTAATACCTTCTATACGACTCGAATCTTCTGAAATTTCACACATAGTATTATTTTGCTAGTCGCTAACACGTCAAGAAAAATGGGCGAAGTGGCCACTTCCTTTATGGTACCTCCCACACAAATGGACCATTTTGTACCAAAAGATACCAGCTTATAACTTTAATACCAGGACATACAATTACCTGAAATTTCGTACATTATAATGCTTTTATAGAACATAGAGTCCAGAGAAAAATGGGCGTTATTGGCACGCCCCTTTTGGTACCTCCCACACAAATGAACCATTTTACACCAAAAGGTGACAGCTTATAACTTGAATACCAGTGCATATAAATACTTGAAATTTTGTACAGTGTAATGTTTTTATAGTACCTAGAGTCCACAGAAATGTGGGCGTTATTTGCACGCCTCTTTTGGTACCTCCCACACAAATGGACCATTTGTACCAAAAGTTTACATATTTTAACTTTAATGCCAGTACATTCCTTAAAGTTATTAAATGCCATTTAAATTTAATTAAAACAAAAAATTAAATAAATTTACGCATATTTTTGTGGGACTCAATGTGAGGGAATTCATAAGCCGGTGTACCCGACTGAACTTTCTTACTTGTTATAACTTAAAAATATTTAAAAAAATAAAAATATTTAAAAATTTATGAAGTCATCAATCTAAACAGTGTCGACTAAGAATCGACGTCGACGACGCCAACTGGAATAAGGGCGTATAGTTTTAATTTTTTTCTGGTTTTAGGTGTATTTTTCAGAAAAATTTTAAGAACTAAGACTGTAAGACTCTTCGACAATATACTTTCTATAAAAATCTAACACTATACCAAAAATCATCAACGTCTAAGTTGATGAGGTATGTTTGTAGAACTTCTGCTTTTATAAGTGGCAAGTCCAAACAAACACTCTTTAGTAGAATTTTAATGTTCTCAGTGACAGTCAAACTGCAGTGAAGTATGACTGTATTCTGAAGTATTTAAATGTAACACACAATTATTAAATGGATCACACATTTTTGGTTACATACCTCAAGACTTTTCCAATTTCTTACGATTTTCCTCACTTTTCCAAATTTGTCGGTTTGAAGTTTTAAAAACTAAGACAATCAGACTCTTCGTCCTTTATCTTTCTATAAAAATATAGTGCTTTATCGAAACTCAACTCAACATCTTAAGTTGATCAGGTCTTTCAAATTTTGTTAACCTAAAAATCTGTTATAATAAGTGACAGGTTCAAACAAACACACCACATTCTGATTTGTATACCCTCACTGTAGTTATAAAGGGTATACATCCATTAATCGATTAACGCTGCCGAGAAGCGGTACATTTTTATTCGATGTACGTCACATATCAATACCTAAGTCGATTTAGCATGTTTTAAGGGAAATTGTATTTTTAATTTCTAAATATTCCAAATTATATTCAGTTAAAAATTTATGTTTATCCTTCAAACCAATTAAAAGTTATTCACAAAACAGTACAGATGATTCAATTTGCATTATAAAGGAATTCCACACAAATTTAAAAAAATCATCAAACTTTGATTGAATTTTCCGAAAAACTACCTTTTTGTACTTAGCATTGTAACTAAGTTTTAATCAGATACAGTTGTCAGTAGCCGCTTCTCCCAAGGAAATGTTGTCGGATTTTCTCAGAGAAAGATAGTTAGATATAATTTTTTCCTGGAGCATAGTTGTCAGGACCACATTTTTTTAAGGTAACGTTGTCAGGGACTTTGTCAGACACCACCTTTCCCACAGAAAATGTTGTCAAAGACCATTTGTCAAAACAGGATCTTCTCAGAGAAAGATTGGCATATATAATCTTTTCCTTGAACAAAATTTTCAAGGACCCCTTTTTCTCTATTTGGAAAATATTCAAAGATTATTTTTACTTTAGGTAAAGTTCCTACAGACCAATTTGAAATCGGGTAACGTTGTCAGTAGCCGCTTTTCCTAAGAAAATGTTGTCGGATTTTGTCAGAGAAAATCTTTTCCAGGAGCAATATTGTCAGGACCACTTTTTCTTAAGGTAAAGTTGTCAAGGACCATATTTTCTTTAAAAAAAGTTGTCAGCACCACCTTTCCACAGGAAATATTGTCAGAGACAATTTGACAAAAACAAGATTTTTTCAGAGAAAAGTTATCATAGACATTCTTTTCATATAACAAAATTGGCAGGAACATCTTTTTCCCAGAAAATCTTACATATTTCTTAAGGTAAAGTTTAACCAAACCAATTTTAAATTAGGTAGAGTTGACAGTAGCCACTTCTCCTAAGGAAATGTTTGCGGAATTTCTCAGAGAAAGGTTGTCAGAGATAATAGTTTCCTGGAGCAAAATTTACAGTATCACTTTTTCTTAAGGTAAAGCCGCCAGGAACTATACTTTCGTACAAAATAAAATTGTAGGAAAAAAAATTGGAACAAAATTGTTAGGATCACTTTTTTTAAGGTAAAGTTTTTGTGCTTAATGAAAAACTGTCAGACACCTCCTTTCCACGGGAAATTTTGTCATAGACAATTTCTCAAAAACAGGAACTTCTCACAGGAAGGTTGCCATAAATAATCCTTTATTTGAGAAAAAATGTCAGGGACCCCTTTTTACCTATTTGGAAAATCTTCAGAGATCAATTTTTATTAATATAAAGTTCTAATATAGGCCACTTTTAAATCACGTGATGTTGTCAGTGACAGCTCTTTCTAAGGAAATGTTGTCGGATTTGCACAGAGAAAGGTTGTCAGAGATAAAAGTTTCCTCGATCAAAATTGTCAGGACCGCTTTTTCTTAAGGAAAGTTGTCAAAGATCATATACACTTAAATAAAATTTGTCAGACAGTGATTACTTTTTCTCGAAAAATCTTCAGATATCAATTTTTCTTAAGGTAAATTTCTAACAGAACCATTTTAAATCAGGTAAAGTTGTCTGTGGCCGCTTTTTCTAAGGAAATGTTATCTGATTTTCACAGAGAAAGGACCTCAGGAATAATATTTTTGTAAAGCAAATTTATTAGGTACCACTTTTTATCCCCTCACTTTAGAGAGGATGGTATATATCATTTGCTACGAGCCAAAAGTGTAACACATCGAAGGAGTGACCTAAGACCCTAAGTATGTTCGGCGGATATCCGTTTTGGGTCATTTTAAGACGACCGAGCAATGTCCGTCCGTCCGTCTGCCTGTCTGTCTGTCTTTGTGCATGTCTGCTGGCTGGTGCGCACGATAACTCTCGGAAGGAGTAACCGATTGACTTCAAATTGGGTATGCGGTAATAATTCTTCAATCTCCGGCTTATTTCGAAGATGGGCCATATTGGTCTACTCCTTCTAGTACCTTCCATTTAACATTTAGTGAAATATTGATTATTTAATAACATCTATACCATTTATTTGAATCCTCTGAAATTCTACACATAGTATAAGTTTATTAGTCACTATTACCTCGAGAAAAATGGGCGAAGTTGCCACGCCCGTTGTTGTACCTCCCACACAAATGGACAATTTTGAACCAAAAGTTAATAGCTTATAACTTTATTACCAGTGCATACAAACACCTGAAATTTTGTACAGTGTAATGTTTTAAAAGTACCTGCAATACAGTGAAAAATTGGCATTATTGCCACGCTTCTTTTGGTATCTCCCACACAAATGGACTATTTTGTACCAAATGTTACCAGCTTATAACTTTAATACCAGTACATAAAAATACTTGAAATTTCGCACAGTGTAATGCTTTTATAGTACCTAGAGTCTAGAGAAAAGGCCGTAATTGGATAAATTGACCTTTTAGTACCAAAAGTTAACAGCTTTTAACTTTAATACCATTGCATACAAATACTTGGAACTTCGTACAGTGCAATGCTTTTATAGAACCTAGAGTCTAAAGAAAAGTGGCTGTTATTGGCACGCCCCTTTTGGTACACCCACATAAATGGACCATTTTACACCAAAAGTTAACAGCTTATAACTTTAATACCAGTACATATTTTAAAGTTATTAAATGCAATTGAAATTTCCCTAGGTAACAGTTAAAATTATTGTTTTTTTAATATGTTAATTTTATTTTTTTCCTGCCATAGTTTTGTTGTCTTCATATTTACCAAGCTTAATATACTGCCCCCCCCCCCCCCCTTGCCACATCATCAAACAATTTGTTGGCCACAATTGTTCAAGCAATGGCTTATTAAGTATATGCAAATTTTATTATCGAAGCTCTGAAATACATCCAATACACACTTGAGTGCCACTAAAGGGGCCATGGATGGATGGATGCAGGGACCATCATCCTGCAATGCCTTCCTCCCCCCTCCAGCTCTATCAGACGCTAAGAAGTGGTGGCCAATTGTGCTTCATCATTTCGATTTCATCCCAAGAGTATCTGTTTATGTGGAATGTCGTTTTGTTCGTTTCATGCTTTTCATGCTTTTCCTCATCTCTTCTCGATTGGGGCGTGTCAATTCATTTGTTTTCCACCGCAACTTCATATAGTGAATTTTTTGAAATGGTATTTATTTCATCATCGTTTTCTGGGCTGTTTTTCTGCCATTCGTTTGCTCTGGTCTCTGCGCTGTGTCTGTGGATGAGTGATTTTTATTTAATGGTTAACATGATGTTCCAAAAGTGAAAAAGTGATAAATTTCAATTTAAATATTCACACAATGTTTTACGCTTCGGTTTTGACTACTTTTTCGTTTAGTTTTTTTTTTTTTGAAAATAATTTCTCGTGCCATTCGTCAGTGTGTCCGTCCCCCCCCCCCCCCCCCCCCCGTCCACGGCTGCCGAAACTCCCCTTCAGAGAGTGTATCGGTTATCCCCGGGAGAGAGAAGGCAAGTCATTAATTAATTGGGCCTTAAATCATTTTAAACAATTATAAATTATTTGTTTTTATGGCTCGGCATACTTTTGCGGTTTTATTCATGACTTACGACTCGTTTTGTATTTAAAAATTTAATGCCTTCATTTTTCTCTCTCCGGAATGGGAAATTAAGATTTTTGTGTAACAGCAGATTTTACACATTTTTACTGGAGGATTAACAAAAATGAAAAAAATCCAACAACTCAAATAATGATATATGGGTTAATATGACTTTATGGCAATGTTTTCTGGTAACTTGATATCAAAAGGGTGGAGCTGCATTGCATTGAACTGCTACTCTTAAACCGGATTGTTATTTTCGGTGGATAATTGGAATTGTAGGAAATTCGTGTAGGGGAAATAATTAAAGACATTTTAAATATTTAAAGGATGTAAATATTCAGAGGACTTATAATTTTAATTATACAGTATCCGCATTGGAAATGTTACTAAAAACGCGCTGTTGCAGCAGGTAAACATTAACGACCTCATTTTTTTACAAACATCAGTCTGTTTTGTTGCTTACAAGCCTACACCTGCATATGATTTTATGTCGCAGTTAAAAAAGTTTATCGAAAATATATTCAAATGCAAAGGATTTTGTAATTGACATACAAATCGTAACCAGCCATTGTTAATGAACTAGGACCTCAAAGAGCGAACAATGGGTTATGAATTCATATTAATTCTTTTGTACAGTGTTTACTCGTAACTTGATAGGAAAAAAATACCATCAGATCAAATTGATGCAGCTTATGACACCATCCCGATATTATAAATTTTTAATTGGATTTATCAATATACAACTGAAAATATATGATTTGAAACTTCAATTGTTCTTATTTCACTTTGATTTAATAAGATTCGCTTTACAATCGAAAATGTTGTACTAGAATAATTTAAAATGTACACAAAATTTGTATTGTTCAAACCTTTTCATTTTCCTTTATTGTTCTAATTACAACTTTATATTGAAATCCTTCGTCAACGAGTATCCTTCCATTACATTACCGTCAGTCATTGTCAATTTCTTTGATTACCTATGAAATATATATGTATATCCGTCTGACTACTTCTCTGAATCATTGCCTATTATCTTTACAGTATTTGTCCTGTCTCTCTATCATCAGTGTCTTTGATTGTCTCAATATTTATGTATGCATGTGTTTGTTGTAGGGATTTAGTTAAGACGTCTCTCTCGTTCTCGTTCTGTTGTTGTAGTTATCTTATAGCCCAGAAAATGTGGCCATTGTGTCAGGTTTTGGTCCCCGGATTTGTTGATGTTGTTTGATTATCGTTCTGTCTATTTGTCTGTCAGTCAGTCGTTGATACCTTCTGTCTATCCTCCTGACAGTTTGCGAAAACTAAACGCCAGACAATAGTCGTTGAGAGTTTCACATATTAACACGTCCCGGGCATAAACAATGGCAATGTGATGAAGGCCTATTGGAAGGTGTTTTCAATTACTGCGTTATAGCGTTGGCAAGTGTCGCTTATGTTGACGTGTGTCCGGGTCTAGGAATATGATTTATTAGCCTAAGAATACCTTTATTTTTTATGGCTATTACATTGAAGTAAACATACAATGTGACACCGTAAGATTACAGGTTGTCGTTTTATTATTGCGAATTTTGTGGTGTCCTTATGGAAAATGAATATCTTAGGAAACGAATATTAAACTAATGAAGGCTAACATCATTTTCGGTCTAAAGGACGATTGGGTCATTAAGTAATAACATTAGCAACAGGGTTTTCCGATGAAGCGATTTTTCTATCTCAAGAGTTTATTGAGGTTGGAAATAAAGGTTCTGCATATGTTATCTGAAACTAAAGATCTCTGATAAAAATCCTACTGCGGTATATCCAATGTGAAATCAAAAAATGTGATCTATTAAAGCTATAATTTTCTGCACATAATAATATCACTTTGCCAATGGCAACTATGAATAACTGCATAGCAAAAAAATTTGCATCGCCACCAGAGCATCTCTCCTTAAACCTGCCAGTACGTTCGACCAGCTATGCAGACCGCACTCATTCATCCTTTCACTTTAACTGCAACCTTTTCTGGTTGGGATTGTTCTTGTAACTTGAGTAAAGATAGGAATTAAATGATGTTTTTCTGAGGATATTGTCATTCTAGCAGGAACAGCATTATCTACGGATAAAGACAAGGTACAAAACAGTCACGCAAACAGGGCGGGGTAAAACCAGCAAGGACAGTGGTTCAATAATGGTTATAGGAATATAATTAGTTGAAAGCAATAAATCTTTCAATCAAGCCTCATACATTGAAACACAGGGGTTGGGGCTCGAAGAGTTACCAACCTAACTTTAGTTACAATCATCAGGCTGGCATGTTGTTTACAAGCCTATATAATCATATAGCTGATAAAAAGTTAATAAAAGTTAATAAAAAGTTCTCCATTTGAATTTCATTTCATAACTTTATTTTTATAAAATAAAATGTACATATAAAAATAAAAAAATATAGAAATATGTATAAAAATATAAAAATTTAAAAATATGTATAAGAATATAAAAATATAAAAATAAAAAAATGTAAAAATATAAAAATATAATAATATAAGGATATAAAAATATAAAAATATAAAAATATGAAAATATGAAAATATAAAAATATAAAAATATAAAAATATAAAAATATAAAAATATAAAAATATAAAAATATAAAAATATAAAAATATAAAAATATATGGATTAAAAAAAACGTAAATACGCATTTTAATTAAAAAGGACCTGAAGTCGAACAATATCAAAACACATAAAATATCAACAGGTCAATTATAACCAACAATAATATAAAAAATATTTCAACGTTGAATGTAAAAAGTTAAAAAAATGTATTATAATAATAAGATATAAAAATATAAATTTTAAAAATATAATATGAAAATGTAAATATATCAGAAACAAAAACAAAAAAACATAAAAATATCCAAATTTTTTTAAAATAAATATAAAAATAAATATATAAAAATATAGAAACATAGAAACATAGAAATATAAAAATATAGAAATATTAAAATATAAAAATATAAAAATATAAAAATATAAAAATATAAAAATATAAAAATATAAAAATATAAAAATATAAAAATATAAAAATATAAAAATATAAAAATATAAAAATATAAAAATATAAAAATATATAGAAATATAAAAATATAAAAATATAAAAATATAAAAATATAAAAATATAAAAATATAAAAATATAAAAATATAAAAATATAAAAATTTAAAAATTTAAAAACATAAAAATATAACAATATAAAATACAAAAATATAAATAAAAATCTATAAATAATATAACAATACAAAATTTTAAAAATGTAAAAAATTAAAATACAAAAATTAAAAATTCAAAAATATAAAAAATTTAAAAATGTAAAAACTAAATTTATAAAAATATTAAAACGTAAAATATGTATTAAAATTTTAAAAAATATAAAAATTTAAAGACATAAATATATAAAAATATAAAGCTATAATAAACAAAAGTAAAAAACAAAAATTTGGAAATATAACAATATAAAAATATACAATTTTAAAAATGTAAAAATTAATATATTAAAATTAAGAATTCGAAAATATAAATTATTTAAAAATGTAAAAACTTAAAATTCAAAATTCAGATACAAAGTATAAAATCAAAAATATAGACATAAACAAATTTAAAAATATATAAAAAAATATAAAATCATAAAAATTTCAAAATATAAATAAATGTATAGAAATATTTTTTTTTTTTTATATGTAATTCTTTATTTCAATATTATTTACAACATATACATTTGTGTGCCTCAGCGCCATGTGCGGCTTTTTAGAGGCTTACAAGTCAAGTGGCAATATTCATAATTACATTATTATACATTTAGTGCAATATAAGTTTATATAATTCGTAAATATATGTGCAGAATAATCTACAGATTCAATTATTTATGCAAGAAGTGTTTCCAAATTAGCGAGTAAATATTTTTAAATTTTGATCTTGAAGGTGGACAAAACCGAAATGTTTTTCAACTCGTTTGACAATTTGTTGAATTCGCTTGGACCAGCAAATCGTATTCGTTGTTTTGTTAATTCTAGACGGCATCTTACAATATTTAAATTTGTGGCTTGCCTAGTGTTTCTTCCCGAATTTAAAATATTTTGATTAAATTTTATTGTATGGGAACCAATGTTCCTTAGACACTTAAATACGTAAATTAATAATCGTTGTTTATATAGGCCTCTTATGGGAAGGATAGTTTTGGCAAAGTTCTTGTATAAATCAATCGTACTGTGCCTTAACGGTAAGTTGAATACAATTTTAAGCGCCTTATTTTGTACAGATTGCAGTAACCTGACTGCAGTGCTTGTTTTACTACAAAAGATTACAGGAAGATAAGACAAATGCGAATGGATTAAGGATTGATATAGTAGCATTTTTGTGCTGGAATCAAATTTATTCCTAAATTTATATAGGATACCAATACCTGATGAGAGTTTCGCTTTTAATTTACTAATATGGTTATCCCACAGAATGTTATGACTTAGTTCAATGCCTAAATACTTAACACTTTCCGATTCCCATATTAAATTTCCATCAATATGTACGCCCATTTTAACACAATTTTTTGAAATGTGCGGTTTGAATCGAACAAACCTAGTTTTACTAGCGTTTAGTACTAACATATTCAATCTCAAAAAATCGGATAAAATGGCAGAGTCGTATTCAATCTGTGTTTTCAAAACTTCTTCATATTTATAATTATATAAGAGACAAACATCGTCGGCGTACATAAACAATTTTCCATGAAATTTTATGTTTTTCATATCATTTATATATAGTTTAAATAATAGGGGGCCAAGAATGCTGCCTTGTGGAACTCCACTAAATACATCTAAGCTCCTGCTTCTAAATTCACCAATTTGAACAAATTGTGTCCTGTTTCCTAAATAATTCCTTACAATTTCTATAGAATTCGGAGAAAATCCATAATACTGTAGCTTTTGTACTAAAATAGTATGATCCACCAAATCAAATGCCTTCGATAAATCAAAAAAAACACCTGCCACCCCCTTGTACCCTTCATCAATACCATTACAAATAGAATCAACATCATTTACCACAGCTTCTTCAGTTCCTGTTCCTTTTTTGAAACCATATTGTCGATTAAATAACAGATTGTTTTCATCGAGATACTCCGAAATTTGGTTAAACATAATTTTTTCAAAAACTTTACCAATCGTCGGAAGCAGTGATATTGGTCGATAGTTCTCAACTCTGTTAGCATTCAAACATTTTGGAATGGGGACGATTTTGTGAACCTTAAGTATATCCGGATACCGGGCTTCTGTTATCATATTATTAAATATCATTGTAATTGCTTCCGAAACAGCTGACTTACGTACCAGTAACATCTTCGGCGTAATATTGTCATATCCTGGACTTTTATTGGTCGCAAAACTACTCATAACATCATCAACGACTACTTTCTCAGTGGGCTGTAAATCGAATCTAGTTGGAACACGAACTAACGTACGATAACTGTTTATGTCATCATCCAACATTTGAGTTATGTTCGTCCTCATATTCCTCACTGAATCGAAGAAAAAACTATTAAACCTCTCAGATTTTTCAGAATCCAACATTATTGCAGTACCATCACTATTCATTATTTCCCTAGATGATCCTAAATATTTTCCAATTTGTTTATTTAAGAATTTCCAAGTTTTCTTTGGATCCCCTTATGTTTCTCTATATTATAAGAATAATAATCATTCATTAGTTTCTTGTTGCAATATTTTATAATTTTGCTTAATCTCTTAATTTTATCTGCAACATTCTGTTTTGACTTATTTTTTCTGCTTCCCTTTAACAGTTTATTTTTATATGATATTAAAGAAATTAATTCCTGAGTCATCCATGGGCTCATCTTTTGTCTAATATCAACACTTTTTGTTGATATGTTAGTGCTTTGTAACACAGCTGCCGAAAAGGTATTCACCAAGTTCTCACATTGAACGTCAATTATCTAAAGGGGAAATTTCTAAATTCTCATCCATATAAGATCCTAACATTTCGTAGTTTGTACAATATTTCACCTCAGTGATTCTATCATATTGTGAACAGGGTAGATTAATTTCACAGTATATTATATTGTGATCTGACAATGAATTTTGAATTGAGCATACCGACATTTGATTTGAAAAATTACAGAAAACACAATCTATACACGATTCACTTTCAGGCCGAGTAACGAGATAATGACATGACGAGAAATTAAATTCGGAAAAACCATCGATCAAAACGCGACTATCATTTCCCATAACCATCAAATTTATATTAAAGTCACCAAGAAAAATACAAGGCGAATTTTGACAATCCAATAATAAGGCGTCTAACATTGCAGAAAATGTGTGTAATTTACATTTTTGAGATCTGTATAGCGACGTAATAATTAGTGGTTTATTACCTATTTTAATGTGCGGTAGTGCTATACATATCAAATCCAAAAAGTTATCACTTTTTATCAATTTAACAGTATACGATATTCTTTTATTTATATAAAGAGATGTTCCCCCATAACCATCATTCCTGCAGCAATGCACCACATTAAAACCATCAAGAGGGTATAAACAAACGAATTTTTCACTGAACCAGGTTTCTTGAACCGCTATAATTTGCGGCACTTTAGAAATACGACACATTTCAGATTTAAATTTATTGAATTTATCAATTGAGGAAATACTTCTTGCATTTATTGACAAAATATTAAACGAATCTAATGCATTAAATCTCATATAGAAATTAAAAGAATCGAGATCAGTAAAATACTTAGTATTCATTAAAAAAAATATAAAAAAATAATTACAAAATAATATTTATGAACAAGAATTTATTTTATGTCTCCAATTGTGGGTTATCATCTTCCTCGTCATCAAAAATATTCACATCAGCCGGTATTATACGCTTTACTCCTCCACCGGCAGTATTACAGAGCAATTTATCCACGTCTTCCATCGATTTCAAACATGTTTGCCTTGATTTTGAATTTTTCTTAGCAAAAATATTGCCAGATTTTGAATACACAAATTCAAAACCAACTGTTTTTAATGATTTCGCATAATTAAAAAGTTCTAGCGATTCTTTTGACATGAAATCATTTATAAATACATTTTTAAACCC
Organism: Eudasyphora cyanicolor; assembly: GCA_963930755.1. Lineage (NCBI taxonomy): Eukaryota > Metazoa > Arthropoda > Insecta > Diptera > Muscidae > Eudasyphora > Eudasyphora cyanicolor. The sequence goes on from OZ005734.1 coordinate 314,839,909, forward strand.
ATCAATTTCTTTTAATTTCGGCTTTTTTTCCATCAACAACATTTTACTTTTTTTGTTTGTAAACTTGACAACAACAGTTTTCTTATTATTGTTGTTTGTATGGTTTTTTGCTAAGCGATTTACAAAATAAGCCTCTTCAATCATATCTTCGGAAATTTCGGCACCAGTTTTTGTTGCTAAATTCATTACAACATCCACAGCTTTCATTTCATCATCTGCCACAATACCATTAATAACACAGTCTTTCTGCACTCTAACATCATTCAAAAATTTTACATTAGATTTCAAACTTTTCACTTCCTCGCGTAAGGTATCATTCTCTTTTTTTAACATCTTTATTTCCTTAGTGTTTTTTGCCACACCTTTCAATATAGCATCATATTGCGATGACATATATGAAAATATAAAAATGTAACCGTATACAAATATGTAGATATAATATTATATATATAACATTATTATTAATACAAAAATTGTGTATAAAATATAATAGTATGAAAATATAAAATGACAAAAAAGAGAAATATAAATTTATAAAAACATAAGAATTAAAAAGCATAAAATATACAAATATAAAAAATAATCGTATAAAAATATAATAAAACAATATAAATTTTAAAAAGTAAAAATTCAAAAAAATAAATAATTTAAAAATGTCAATACTTTTATTTAATACAAAATATAAAATAAAACATATGATATTAAATATATAAAATCGAAAATACAAAAATATGAAAATATAGAAATATAAAAACATGAAAGTATAATAACATAAAATTACCAAAAAAAAAATATAAAAATACAAAAATTAAAAAATATGAAAAGTAAAAAATTAGAATTTAATAATATAAAATATATCAAAATATTAAAAAATAAAAATATATATATATAACACAAAATAAAATTTAAAAAATGTAACAATTTAAATACTAAATTTAAAAATTGCAGAAATATAAATAATTCAAAAATGTAAAAACTCAAAATTCAAATACAAAAAATGAAATAAAAAATATACAAATTTAAAAATAAAAAAATTCTTTCTACTTATTGTTTGGCTCAAAGTCCTTGATTCAAAGACTAATCTTATTCTTACATAAAAAATATAAAAATATAAATTAATAAATAAGAATATACAAATACAAAATGTTTAAATATAAATATATAATCGTATAAAAATATGTAAATATAAAAATATCAAAATGTATATAAAATATAATAATATGATATAAAAATATAATAATAAAAAAATATAAAACTATAAAAGACAAAAATATAAAAAATTAAGAAGCAGAATATATGATAATATATAAGAATAAACGACTAAAAACATATAAATATACAAATTTAATAAAGTTAAAATAATAAAATTCAAAATTGAAAAACATAAATAATTTAAAAATGTATCAACTCATAATTCAAAAATAGGAAAATATACATAAAAATATATATAAAAACAAGTAAGAAAGAAAGAAACCGACCTACGAATCCCCTCAATATTCGTAAATGCCCAAAAAATATTCGTAAATGTATTTATTTTTTGTTTTAATTAAATTATTTTCAATTTAAATTGAATCTAATAACTATAAAGCATGCACTGTTATTAAAGTTATAGATGCACTGGTAAATTCAAGTATTTTTGTGCACTGGTATTAGAGTTATAAGCAGTTAACTTTTCGGGCAAAACGGTAAATTTGTGTGGGATGTACCAAAAGGGGCGTGCTAATATCGCCCACATCTCACTGGACTCTAGGTACACTGCACAAAATTTCAAGTATTTATATCCACTGGTACTAAAGTTACAATCTGTTAATAATAATAACGCCCACTTTTCTCTAGACTCTGGGTACTATAAAAACGTTACACTGTACAAAATTTCAACAATTCGTATGAACTGATATTAAAGCAGTTACCTTTAACTTTTAACTTGGTCAATTTGTGTGGGAGGTACAAAAGGGGCGTGGCAACTTCGCCCATTTTTCTTGAGGTTTTAGCAGCTAATAAACTAATACTATGTGAGGAATTTCAGAAGATTCGAGTAAGCCATATAGAAGGTTTTAAAGAATCAATATTTCACTAAATTTTAATCCTTTGTGAGGGAGGTACTAGAAGAAGTGGACCGATATGGCCCATCTTCGAACTTAGCCGTAGATAGAGAAAAATATTACCACATACCAAATTTAGGGTCAATCGGTTAATCCTTTCGAGAGCTGTCATGCGCACCAGCCAGCAGACAGACATACAGACGCCATAACACGGTACCACGCAGTATTGTCATTTAAATTATACGAGTAAATTCCACATATCTTGTAATTAATATAAATAAATAAATAAAATAATCGTTTGATCCCACTGTATAGGACTTATTCCGGACATATTGTCGTCGGCACCACCATTAATCTATCAAAATATGACTTTTTTTGTCTTGAAATGTTGTCAGTAAGCTGTGCATGTCTCTCGTTGTATCTGCAACCGTAGGATGTCTTCCTTCTCTATGAAAGCGGTAGATTCGAGTTGAGGTAGTGCGTTTATCTCTTGACTAGACTAGAGCTGTAGCCGCCATCGCTTCCCCGCATCAGCTTCAGCACAATTCATTTATTGCACCGGCTCACGGCCATGGGTATGTCAACCTCCAGTTGAGTCCTACATTTTGTATTTTTTGTTGGTCCATCACAAATGGAAATGGGAATACGAATGCGTATGGAAGGATATATAATAGCGCTGTTGCATAGTGGGGGGAATAAAAAAAATAAAAAATCTTATGTCTCTCAAATAAAAATTAGGAAATTCCATTTCTAAGTATTTTTAAGAATTTTTGAGAATTGTGAGAATAATTTTTATAAAAAAAACAGTTTACTAAACCAGAGTTCCAGTGCTTCTTGAACGTTTTGACTATGAATGTTGATCCCGAGCCTCGGGGTTAAGTTATTTATCATACCTAGTGTGGACTAGTAAATTCTACAAACGAAAAGTTTTCTTGTGGCTTTGATATATAGTTTTTATATTTATATAAAAAATGTATTTATAATTCCGAATCAGGATTTATAAAATTGAAAAGTTTTTAGTCTTAACTACCAAATACCATCCACAAAATATATTTGATATGGCTTCAGCAAGATAAAAGCTAAATGTTTTCAATTGTATATAATAGAGTAGGCCTATAATGAAGCCCTATAGTTATGTTTATTCATTTAAAATTTAAACTCGTCATTACGAGTATCTGTACTGCTCACATTTGTTCAAATCCTTCTGTTGGATAATAAACGCAAAATTTATATCCATTCTTCTTCGAAATTCCCCCCAGTGTGTCCCGTTGGAATCATTGTTGGCTGGCATTGTTGGTCATATTTAACAGATAAATATACGTTTTATGATGTATAATAAATGGCTTCATTGTTGGGTGACAAATAGTCCGGTTTGTCATTCATTGTTTGCGTTTCTTTTCCGAGGCGTTTTGTTTTATGGTTTATTTGGATTTTTTGCCATATATTTTTGTCAAACCATAATGATGATGATGGGCTGCAAAGATTTACTCGAGATTGTTTTTTTTTGTTCCTATGTCTCCATTTCATATTAAAACAAAGTAGTTTTGCATTCATATCCCAGCATTCCGCCGGCTTTCGTGCTGTTGGTTCGTGGCTTAGCTGAAGTTTGCTAATTTTCAAAAAGACATTTATTTACCGCAATAAACGCCTTTATTCGCAATCTTAAAGTTGTGTTTTTTTCCTTTCTTTCTGCAAACTGTTTTCCTAAGAAATCAGTTGGTTTTCTTTTCTTTTTGTTTGGTTTGGTTGCAAAAGATTTACTGACTGTGTGGGAAAGAAAGTCTATAAAGATTTCACGGCTGACAGGTGGGCCTTAATTTATGAGCAATAAATGTAATTAATTACATTAAAAATGTCAACTTTTTCCAGCCTCCCTTTTTTCTGGGTTCTGTATCAGAATATGTTACATTAAATTGTTTTCTTCAAATTCCCTGCCAGACCTTTAAAATTTATGAATGGGGGCCTCTAAGTATTCAAGTGGGAGTTTGGGTTGTGTTTTATTGTCGAGGTTTTCTTAAATTCTGGCAAAGTTCAAAAGTTTTGGGAATTTAATTTGTCAACGTCTGCGGACATATCTACGAGTATGTATTGTTTTGAATCTTGTTTGGGCTTTGTTAAAAAAATATTCTGACTTAAAATTTTGTATTTATGTTGTAATAAGTTTTAGTTATGTATTAGAAAATAGCAAATCATTTTTTAAAGACATTTGTTGGCTTCTTTGGCATTTTGCTAAAACAATTAAAAATAAAATATGTAATACCAAAAAACGAAAATATAAAAACACAAACAAATAATAAGTGAAGTGAAACCATTCAAAAATGTAAAGAAATAAATAAAAGTAGTAAAATATAAAAATTAAAAAAAAAATAAATAAAAATATAAAAAATTTAATAATATTAATATATTTAAATGTGTATTGTCCAAATATAGAAGTTTCTGTTGCTCCTCCTCTGTTTAACGATTGTCTATTGGTTATTGCTTGTAGTAACAACAACAGCAGATGCAAAAATTTTGACACAAACTCACGCAAGTTGAAATGCAAATGTTTTTATATAAAAGTTTCAAAATATAAAAAATTTATTGGTAACTAGATACAAAAATATAAAAATATACAAATATAAAAATTTCAAAACAATAAATATAAAAATATGAAATAAAAAATATAAATGTATAAATGTATAAAAATTTCAAAGTATAAAAGTATACAAATTTAAAAGTATAAAAATATAAAAATCTAAAAATATAAAAATATAAAAATTTAAACAAATTAAAGTATAAAAATATAAAACTATAGAAGTATAAAAGTATAAAAATATAAAAATATAAAAATATACAAATATAAAAATATAAAAATATATAAATATATAAATATAAAAATATAAAAATATAAAAATATAAAAATATAAAAATATAAAAATATAAAAATATAAAAATATAAAAATATAAAAATAAAAAATATAAAAATATAAAAATATAATAATATAAAAGTTTAAAAATATAAAATATAAAAGAATAAAAGTATAAATATATTACAAAATATAAAAATATAAATATATACAAAAACATAAAAATAAAAAAAATAAAAAATATAAACATATAAACATATGTATAAAAATATAAAAATATAAAAATATAAAAATATAAAAATATAAAAATATAAAAATATAAAAATATAAAAATATAAAAATATAATAATATAAAAATTTAAAAATATAAAAATATAAAAGTATAAAAGTATAAAAATATTACAAAATATAAAACATAAAAATAAAAAAAATATAAAAATAAAAAATATAAACATATAAACATATGTATAAAAATATAAACATATAAAAATATAAAAATATAAAAATATAAAAATATAAAAATATAAAAATATAAAAATATAAAAATATAAAAATATAAAAATATAAAAATATAAAAATATAAAAATATAAAATTATAAAAATATAAAAATATAAAAATATAAAAATATAAAAATATAAAAATATAAAAATATAAAAATATAAAAATATAAAAATATAAAAATATAAAAATATAAAAATATAAAAATATAAAAATATAAAAATATAAAAATATAAAAATATAAAAATATAAAAATATAAAAATATAAAAATATAAAAATATAAAAATATAAAAATATAAAAATATAAAAATATAAAAATATAAAAATAAAAAAATAAAAAAATAAAAATATAAAAATATAAAAATACAAAAATACAAAAATACAAAAATATAAAAATATAAAAATATAAAAATATAAAAATATAAAAATATAAAAATATAAAAATATAAAAATATAAAAATATAAAAATATAAAAATATAAAAATATAAAAATATAAAAATATAAAAATATAAAAATATAAAAATATAAAAATATAAAAATATAAAAATATAAAAATATAAAAATATAAAAATATAAAAATATAAAAATATAAAAATATAAAAATATAAAAATATAAAAATATAAAAATATAAAAATATAAAAATATAAAAATATAAAAATATAAAAATATAAAAATATAAAAATATAAATATATAAAAATATAAAAATATTAACATATAAAAATATAAAAATATAAAAATATAAAAATATAAAAATATAAAAATATAAAAATATAAAAATATAAAAATATAAAAATATAAAAATATAAAAATATACAAATATACAAATATACAAATATAAAAAATATAAAAATTTAAAAGTATTTAAGTATAAAAATAAAAAATTTAAATTTTGAATATGTTTTCTAAATAATCGACCTTTTATTCTATATTATTTTTGTATTTAAATGACAAGCTCCAGATCAGGTGTTGTTATTGTTTATTTATTGCTATGCAACAAAAAATTTATAGATATAAAAATATAAAAACATAAAAATAAATATATAAAAGTATACAAATATTAAAATATAAATATATATGTTTTAAAAATATTCAAATATAAATATATGAAAAATATAAATATATAAAAATATAATGATAATATAATGATAAAAATATATATTTAAAAATATAAAAATTATTAAAATATAAAAGTATTAAAATATTAAACAATATAAAAATATAAAACTATAAAAATATAATAATAAAAAAATTTGAAAATAAAAAAACATAAAAATATACTTTTTAAAAATATATATTTTAAAAATTTAAAAATATATAAATGCTTAAATATAAAAATTATTAAAATATAAAAGTATTAAAATAAAAAGATATAAAAATGTTAAACAATATAAAAATAAAAAGCTATAAAAATAAAAAAATATAATAACATAAAATATAAAAATGTGAAAATATAAAAATATGAAAATATAAATACATATAAAATTCATGAAATATTTTTGATTTTTTAGAAAACTTCATTCAAATATACAAATATGAAAATATATAAAAATAATGAAAAGTCCGTCTTCAATTTTACGAAAAAGGAAATGAGAGTTGACGAAATAGGTTTTGTGATAAATGTTAGCACAGTTTCTGTAACTGTGTTTGCCGTTGATCCACCTCTATTCACCGATTATCTACTGGTTATTATTTTTTAAATATACATACATATAAACTGAAGAAACAAAAAATTCTATACAAACTACTGAAGTATTTTTCTTAAATATTCAAAAAAAATAATAAATGATGGACGATATTTTTTCTGTGTATTAAAAATTACATATTTTGCTTAAATACCAATTCAAATTGTACTGCGTATTAGAAATAACATGTTTGCTTAAATTGCAGTTCCAGTAGCAAAATTCTAGAGAAAATTCCAAATACCTATACTCGTATTCTATACTCCATTATAACATTTAATTTCCCAGAATTCTCAAATAACTCAACAAGTCGTTGTGACATAGTTTCTCAAGTTTTCCCAAAAAGATACTTATGATTAAATTAAACAAAGATAACAAGGTATACAAAAGAATTTTTCTGTTATTCAACTACCAGCATATTGCATATATCATATTCCATATTCATATTTTTCTTAGAATAACTCCCTCCTTCACAACATAAGCATCTTTAATATTGAATGAAATTCTCTTAATGACAATTCTAATAATGATATAAAATTCTCAAGACTATAACAAAAAAGTCATTGAATTCACTTCAAGATGAAATGCAATACCATTCCATTCAATTTCTTATTCTTAGGCCATAGAGAAGACCCAATTACCTGCGCTTTATAACCTTAATAAATTCTGATACAATTTTTGTATCGAACAAAAGCATTCACACAAATTTCATTGTTACTCAAAACACATACATACTTCACACATAGCATGAGAATCAAATCTAGAACAATACTTGCATGGAAAAAACCAAGGTAGAAATGTAAACCAGAAAAAGCTAGAAAAATATATTGTGATAGATAGTCTTTAAAATACAATGTCAATTAAACGATCATCATAGGCGATAAAGGAAACTATGGGGCACAGTGCTGCGATGTCAATAAAAAAGACTATCAAAATGTCTAATTTCAAAATGTCAAATAATAAAAATATTCTGAAATTAAACTCTCACTAAGTTCTATGTATGTAATATATGTCAATGTTTGTTGACCCTTTGACTGATTCAGTTTTATGAGAATATAATCAAATATTATATAGGATTAGAAGTCTGCACATCTTTAGAAAAATAGCTGTCCAGTGATGTACATTTAATACCAATTGAGAGCTAGTAAAGGACCTAAAAGTGTACCACAAAAATTGCATTTTGAATGCAATGCATTTCTCCTTTAAAGGGATCTTTTATAGATATGATTACGTAAATCTTACAAAAATAGTGTTCTATAAATTGAAAATCGCACCAAAAAATAGAAACCACTTTTTTCAAAATATTTTCCCTGAAATTTCATGGTTGTTTTTCGTGCTATCAGTTCCGCAATACTGTGCCTCAATGGCCGGGCCAATGGCAGTTCGGCGACACGTTTAAATGAACTGCAACCCAACAACAAAAGTAACTTAGACAATGCCATTGCAACCTGGAAATCAACAAAAAGGAACACCCGAAACAACAAAACACCTCCAGAGTGTTAAAGTGTCAATGCAGGTCGCGCCGACACAACACTCATAGAATTCTAAACATTCACCGGTCTACGGATTCACTGAATAACTAAATATTGTTGCAGGCAAATGCAACGAGACAGAGAATGGCCGTCATCGACAACATCATCATCTCCGAACGTCGCCATGGGATAATGGCCGCATAGTTGGACACAGAAAATAAAATTAAAAAACAGCGTACACATCAACAACAGCTCCCCTCCCGTTCGGAACAAAAAGGTTTAACAAGAGCCTGGGTCAGATTGTTGTGTGGTCATTAAAACAGAGAACTACAACAACAACAAAAACAAAAGACTTAAACTAAATTCAGCTAAAACACATGTAAGCGTCACACTTACAGACCACCGACCAGAGCAGAGCAGACCACCATCACTATTATCATCAGTACCATCATTGTCCTTCGCAACAGCCTCAACGTCAATCCCAACCCAGCAGCACTATCAGAATCATCATCAACATCACCAAAACCCCATCACCGTGTTGTATCTGTGGGTTTCGGTGGAACAAAGATAAAAAGCGTATTTTTTTATTTCTCGAAAAAAACAGACAAAAGAGTAGAACAAATACGTTACATTAGCGTCCAGTTCATTGTGTCCACTTTATGCCACAACGCGTCGTGCGGGCATGAACTTCCCAAAGGTTCTGTTCTTCGGTCTTTTTTTTTGGCAGACTTCATTTATGAATGGACACATAGTTGGAGTATTTAAAAAAAATGAACGGCAACACAAAAGGCCCACTTATGGCAAAAACAAATTTCGTATATTCAAACATTCAAGGCACTGTGGGTTAACTCGAAACAGTCGAAACAAATAATAATATATATATCGTCATCAGAAAAATGGAAAGTAATTTTTTGATGGATTTCGGTACACATCTCAGGATGTGTATTTCGATACAGTGGCGAATTTATTAGCGAAATTCAAACTGGCCTAACAACATATTATTCCTATTTTCATAGTTAAAAATTCAAGCTTCAGGTAATTTTCAAAAACAAGTTATAAATCATGTTTATGGGAATTTATATATGCATCATTATTTTTAGGTATTATCGCACTCTTTTCTAACGACAACATTTTTCATTTTATTCAGTTTTGTGCTTCTCCTATAAATTTTCAAATATGATGATAGGCCCTTTCTTATTTCTGATGACGATATATATAAATGAATTACAATACAAAGTAAATATATATTTAAATTTTATGGTCCAACGAAAAGTCGGATTTTAAACACCAGAATTTTGCAGAGACAGACTTCAACATATAAAAATATAAAAATATCTAAATATCAAAATATAAAAATATATAAATAAAAAGATATAAAAATATAAAAATATATTTTTATATAAAAAAAAATATATAAAAATATAAAAATATAAAAATATTGAGCGCCCCAGTAGCCATGTTGGTAGCGTACTCGCCTATGAGTTTCGGGGTCGTGGGTTCGATTCCCACCAGAGGCTCTGGTCTGTCGCTGCAAACTTTTAGCCATATTGTCTTCGTAACCCGGCCCTTCCTTTGAACTTAAAATTAGAATATAAATTTACTTTGTATTGTAATTCATATAAATAAATAAAAATATAAAAATATAAAAATATAAAAATATAAATATATAAAAATATAAAAATATAAAAATATGAAAATATAAAAATATAAAAATATAAAAATATAAAAATATAAAAATATAAAAATATAAAAATATAAAAATATAACATATAAAATATAAAATATAAAATTATAAACATATGAAAACATAAAGATATTAAAATATAAAAATACAAAAATATAAAAATTTAAAAAATAAAAATATAAAAAATAAAAGTAGAAAAATTTAATAATATGAAAATATAAAAAGATCAAAATATAAAAATATAAAAATACAAAAATATATACATATGCAAATATAAAAACATAAAAATATCAAAATATAAAAACATACAAATAAAAAAAATTCAAAATATAAAATGCAAAAAAATAAAAATTTAAAATGTAAAAAAAAACAAAAATATTAAAATGTAAAAATAAAACACTATAAATATATAAAAATTTAAAAATATTAAAATATGGAAATAATAAATATGTATAAGAATCTAGAAATACGAACGTTTTAAAATATAAAATATTAAAACAAAATATTTATAATATAAAGATGTAAAAATATTAAAATAAAACTACATAAATAAAAAACTATTAAAAACTAAAAAATATAAATGCAAAAATTTTAAGACAAAAATATAAAAAATTTAAAATACAAAAAAATTAGATAAAAATTTAAAAATTTAAAATTTTAAAAATATAAAGTTTTAATGAAATATAAAAGTACCATAATATAAAAATATAAAAACGAAAAAAAAAATTGCAAACATAAACAAAAATATCATAATATAAAAATATAAATATAATTACACTTTAGAAATATAAAACTAAAACAATATAAATATATAAAAAATATGAAAACATAAAAATATTGAAATAAAAAAGATATAAAAAAAAATATAAATGTAGAAGCACAAACATTTTAAGATTTATAAAATAAAACAAAAAATATTAAAACAATAAAAAATAAAAAAAATTGAAAAATATAAAAATTTAAAATATATAAATAATAAAAAATATAAATATTGAATTGTAAAAATATATAATTATATAAATATAAAAATACGATAAAATGAAAAAAATATAAAAGGTAAGAACATTTTTAAAATTTCTTACTAATTTACCCTTACTTGTAAGTCTTGAAATATGGTACTTTGTGTGGGATTCAGAAAGCTGCAAACATTTTAATCAGTCCATAGTCATTGAAAGCGTTGTTTGGTATACAGAAAACCATAAAAAAATATTACTCGTATTTCACTAAATTTTTTTATATAAGAAAATATAAGAATCCGCAAAGCATACCTAAAGCAAAGAAGTGGTACAAAATTCTATATTTTCGAAAATTAATCTTAACATAGCTCAAAAACGCTAAGCGGTAGAGTATTTTTAATATCGTATTTTGATTCAGTGAGAAAAATATATTTAAATATCTAGACCTTAGGACATAAAAAAAGAATTTGGCCCAAAAATTTTGCATTTTTATTTTTTCAGTGCATAGTCTTTTATAGTAATGGTAATATTTCCCTTAACATTTATGTAAAAAAAAATGTTACTGATATTGCCCCACTGTGCCTGTGAAATAGTCCATTTCTCGTTTATCTATAACTAAAGGTGTCACTGTTGACACCTAGTTTGTTAGTTATTAGTTTTTGGGCAATCATCGTTAGTTAGTTGTACCTCCTGTCTAAGCCATTGTTAACCCTTGTTTGTCCCTTGTTCACAGGAGAGTCTCTCCATAACTGCCCCAGAGACTGAATGGTATGAAATGGATGGATGTTAGTTTTACATAAATTTGTAAATATTTTGTATCCATTTTGTTGAAACTATCCATGAATCTCAATGAATTGTTATCGTCGTTGTCGCGTCGTCGTCGTCGCTTTGCTGTGTTGTATTTTGTCGTTTGGTGGGTTGTTTGTTGCTGAGGAGGGAAACCCATTTAAATCTCATGAGTTTTGTGGGCTATGGCACCGGTCACTTCCAATGTGGAAAAAATGGAAAATATTTGATAATGTCTGCTCTGTTTTGGTCGGGAATGGATATGAATCGTAGTTACGATAATTCCCTTTTAATAAAAACCCCGACCGTCTGTCTGTCCCAACGTCCGACCGCCTGTCTGTCCTTCTCTGTACTCAAAACACATATTAAATAGTTGTTGGGATACAATGACAACAATCGCTGATGAAGGTGATGGCGATGGAGATGATGATGCTGATTGTCCCGCACTATGGCGGTGGTCCAATTGGGTACCCCAACCATCCCATCCCATACTCTAGTAAGGTATTTATGTGGATTCTCTGTCTCCTAAAGTTTAGTCTGGTCGTCGATTGTCGAATTTAGTATTAATAACATTTCCGTATAGACGACAAGAGACAACAGTGGATGACTCTACAGACTACAGTCCATTAGCGATAATGAAATAATGACCATTTCACACCATTTAGATTTTTCAATGAATATAATGCAGTCCACACAGAGGTGATGGTGGAGGCGGCTACAGATGATGCCCTGGAATAGAATGGAAAGAGGATGAATGGCCGGCTGGCTTGACTAGCCAGTAAAGTCACTTAACGATGGGATATGCCCACACACATATACGAGTATGTGTATGAATGCCCTCGCGACTAGCTTGCTCCCCTATGTAGATTTGGAATAGCAATAAACTCCGTGCACCGTCCGAGAATAAAAGTTGACGTTACAATTTTTATTCTGTATCATCACATAGAATGAATGGACAGACAAACAACGACAACAACTAAATTAATGCTATTTGTTGATGTTAAATATTGACATTGTTATGGGAGACGCTTCTCCTGCTGTTGCTGCTGCTGTGGCTATTGTTGTAGACAATGGTGGGTACGACAATGACTCTTGTTGTCCGAACCTCCAAAGTATTGGGCGTTATGGAGGAGTAAAATTAAAAGTTTTCCAAATCGGTCAGAGATTAAAAGAAATAGTTACATTAAAATAGTTTTAAATACCATACTACAGCTTTATCATACCCATATAAAGATCTCTGTTTTGACTAAAACAAATCATAAATTCAGATTAAAAATAATGGCTTCAAATTCATAAAATTTTCTTTGGGATTATTTTATATTTAATTATGACTGCCTGAAATCCCATAAGAGGTTTTACTATTGCTGTCATACTTTTTACGGCTTTCTAAAATATAAAACATAAATATAATTCTATTTTTCTTAGAGATAATTGCTTACTTCTCCAATCCTATCCGTTCATGATAACTTTACCAATGCTCTGAACACAAATTATTTATATAAATGGTCATACAAAGTAAATTGATGTTCTAATTGTTGTACTCATGGTCCAAGGAAAAATAAATTAAAGGCCGAAATTGCACGGTAAGCCGTGTAATAGAACATGTGGCTAAACTGCGCAGCTACATCTCCGATCATATGGTGGGAATCGAACCCAAGTCCCTCAGGCAATCAGTTAATTAACAAACAAAGTAAATGTTGACAAATTATTGGAATTTTCCTATAGCATTTTTATATCGAAGGTCTATTTAAAAATAAAAATGCAACATTACAAAAATATGAAAATGTAAAAAAAACAAATAAATAAATATATAAAAATATCAAAATAAAAATACAAAAACATTAAAATATAAAAATATCGAAATATTAAAATATAAATATGCGAAAATATAAAAATACGAAAATACAACAACACAGAAATTAAAAAATGCAAATATAAATATAGCGTGATCCATTTCGAGGTTCCCTACTTTTTTAAAGAAAAAAAAACACAGAAAATTCAAATTGAATGGGGAATGTTTATTATGATTTGAAAGAACATTCTTTGGCATTTATTTTTTGAAGATTATGTCTATCAAATGTTGGCCGCGGCTACGTCTCAGATGTCCATCCGTTGAGTCCAATTTTCGATGACTCGTTCGAGCATATAAAAATATAAAAATATAAAAATATAAAAATATAAAAATATAAAAATATAAAAATATAAAAATATAAAAATATAAAAATATAAAAATATAAAAATATAAAAATATAAAAATATAAAAATATAAAAATATAAAAATATAAAAATATAAAAATATAAAAATATAAACAATTTAAAAATATCAAAATATAAAAAATAAAAGTAGAAAAATAGAAAAATAAAGTAATATAAAAATATAAAAAAATAAAAATAAAAAAATATAAAAAATAAAAGTAGAAATATAGAGAAGTATAAAAATATAAAAATTAAAAAATATAAAAATATAAAAACATAAAAACATAAAAACATAAAAACATAAAAACATAAAAACATAAAAACATAAAAACATAAAAACATAAAAACATAAAAACATAAAAACATAAAAACATAAAAACATAAAAACATAAAAACATAAAAACATAAAAACATAAAAACATAAAAACATAAAAACATAAAAACATAAAAACATAAAAACATAAAAACATAAAAACATAAAAACATAAAAACATAAAAATATAAAAATAAAAAAAATAAAAAAATATAAAAATAAAAATATAATAATATAATAAAATAAAAATTTAAAAATATAAAGATATAAAAATATAAAGTATATAAAGCATAAAAATATAACAATATAAAAATATAACAATATAAAAATATAAAAATATATATTAATATATATAAATATAAAAAAATTAAAAAATATAAAAACATCAAAATGTAAAAATATTAAAATATAAAAATATAAAAATATAAAAATATTAAAATACAAAAATATTAAAATATTAAAATATTAAAATATTAAAATATTAAAATATTAAAATATTAAAATATTAAAATATTAAAATATTAAAATATTAAAACATTAAAATATTAAAATATTAAAATATTAAAATATTAAAATATTAAAATATTAAAATATTAAAATATTAAAATATTAAAATATTAAAATATTAAAATATTAAAATATTAAAATATTAAAATATTAAAATATTAAAATATTAAAATATTAAAATATTAAAATATTAAAATATTAAAATATTAAAATATTAAAATATTAAAATATTAAAATATTAAAATATTAAAATATTAAAATATTAAAATATTAAAATATTAAAATATTAAAATATTAAAATATTAAAATATTAAAATATTAAAATATTAAAATATTAAAATATTAAAATATTAAAATATTAAAATATTAAAATATTAAAATATTAAAATATTAAAATATTAAAATATTAAAATATTAAAATATTAAAATATTAAAATATTAAAATATTAAAATATTAAAATATTAAAATATTAAAATATTAAAATATTAAAATATTAAAATATTAAAATATTAAAATATTAAAATATTAAAATATTAAAATATTAAAATATTAAAATATTAAAATATTAAAATATTAAAATATTAAAATATTAAAATATTAAAATATTAAAATATTAAAATATTAAAATATTAAAATATTAAAATATTAAAATATTAAAATATTAAAATATTAAAATATTAAAATATTAAAATATTAAAATATTAAAATATTAAAATATTAAAATATTAAAATATTAAAATATTAAAATATTAAAATATTAAAATATTAAAATATTAAAATATTAAAATATTAAAATATTAAAATATTAAAATATTAAAATATTAAAATATTAAAATATTAAAATATTAAATATTAAAATATTAAAATATTAAAATATTAAAATATTAAAATATTAAAATATTAAAATATTAAAATATTAAAATATTAAAATATTAAAATATTAAAATATTAAAATATTAAAATATTAAAATATTAAAATATTAAAATATTAAAATATTAAAATATTAAAATATTAAAATATTAAAATATTAAAATATTAAAATATTAAAATATTAAAATATTAAAATATTAAAATATTAAAATATTAAAATATTAAAATATTAAAATATTAAAATATTAAATATTAAAATATTAAAATATTAAAATATTAAAATATTAAAATATTAAAATATTAAAATATTAAAATATTAAAATATTAAAATATTAAAATATTAAAATATTAAAATATTAAAATATTAAAATATTAAAATATTAAAATATTAAAATATTAAAATATTAAAATATTAAAATATTAAAATATTAAAATATTAAAATATTAAAATATTAAAATATTAAAATATTAAAATATTAAAATATTAAAATATTAAAATATTAAAATATTAAAATATTAAAATATTAAAATATTAAAATATTAAAATATTAAAATATTAAAATATTAAAATATTAAAATATTAAAATATTAAAATATTAAAATATTAAAATATTAAAATATTAAAATATTAAAATATATTAAAATATTAAAATATTAAGATATTAAAATATTAAAATATTAAAATATTAAAATATTAAAATATTAAAATATTAAAATATTAAAATATTAAAATATTAAAATATTAAAATATTAAAATATTAAAATATTAAAATATTAAAATATTAAAATATTAAAATATTAAAATATTAAAATATTAAAATATTAAAATATTAAAATATTAAAATATTAAAATATTAAAATATTAAAATATTAAAATATTAAAATATTAAAATATTAAAATATTAAAATATTAAAATATTAAAATATTAAAATATTCAAATATTCAAATATTCAAATATTCAAATATTCAAATATTCAAATATTAAAATATTAAAATATAAAAATATAAAAAGCGCTGTAGAAACTGTATTTTATATCAGATCGGTACGAAATTTGGAAGAGAGAGATACTTGTTATAGCTGCAGGTAACTTGGAATTGAAAATGGGCGATATCGGCCCATATTTAGATATAGCTCCCATATATAGCATCTAACTTGTTGTGATTCCTTCTGTTCTCATCTACTATATTTTTTGTGTTTTTCGGTGTTATTTTCTTTAGGTTTGAGTTATTTTCTTTAGGTTTGAGTTATTTTGGTCACATGCTATCCATGGTGGAGGGTATATAAGATTCGGCATGGCCGAACTTAACGCTTTTACTTGTTTTTACTCAGTTTGTACTCGTAACAATATTCATGGAGTGGAAATATTTTTAAAAATTGTTGTTGGAATATTTGTGATATATTTCTTTCGAAAAAGTTTCCCTTATCTGAAACCTACTAACAGATTTTAATACACAATTTTATCAATTCAAAGACAAAATAACTCTCAAATTTATGAATCATTTTACAAAAAAAAATGCAAATGCTATTCATTTAATTTTTTAAGAAATTTCAAAATTTACAAAAAGAAATCTTTGAGATCTGACTATTTTTCAAAAGTATTGTTTAAAGTACTGACTGTAGGCAGTGGCAATTTTAGACGATTTTCTTTGGTCGGCACTAGGCACTGGTCTTGACATGTTTACTTAAGAATCTCGCTAATATGCACCACTAATTTATTTTTGTCAGATCAAATGTAAACTATTATTTTCCATATGTTTTCCATGAATTTGGTTTTAGTATGAACATTTTCTTTAATGCTATGCCCTGAGATACCATTCTTATTGTTTTTTTCTAAGATTTATGGTTTAGATATAATTTCTTTGGAAATTATTTCTAAGGAAATTTTCCAAAAAAAAGTCACTCCAACAACCAAAACAACGTCTAAGACTGCAAAAACTGTCTGATATTCTAGTCTGGTCGTGTTTTTCTCAATTTTTTTTATTTTTGCAAATAGAAGGCAAATGTTGTTCGGTATGTCTGTCCTGGAAAATGATGGGACACCTGATGTTTTCAACAACATTATCGTCGTCAGCGTCGTTTTCGTCTAGATGTCTAATGGTTGCTTTCTTGGGAAAATTAGGAAAACCTACGTGTCTTTTTGCAATGTAGAAAAAACAACTGCAAAAATATCCATAAAACAAATGTCTGTTCTAGTTTAAAGATTTGTCCCTTTGTGGTATGAGAAGCAACAAATTAATGATATATTCTTAGGAGTTGCTATAAAGCAAAAAAACCAACAGATAAATGTCACGAACATTTGCACAGATTTTGAGATCATGCGGGGAGAAATACATACGCAGACTTCTGAGGAGAACCAGCGAAGGAAAATTAATTATTTTGGATGTTTTTCTTTTGAAATTTGCATTGAAGATGGCAATTTAGAGCAAAATATAGCAGAGAAAGAAACAAAAAACTGTCTGGATTGGATCTTCGTAATAACTTTGAAATATTTTTTCCCCCTCTCATAGTCGTAATTTAATTATACCTTAAATATGTAAATATAATATTCTCTTTAAGCAATAGGACTCTCTATCTGGAATTTTGATATGTGTTAGTCATTATTCAATTTCTTTATATATATTTTTTATGTTATTAAATAAATGGTATATTTTTCTACTTTCAGGTATGTTCACTATCGAATTTAGATCAGAAGACTATTATAGTGTTATATTGTCTAAAATAATGGGGTAAGTTAAGTTTCGTTGAGAAAATGCTGAAATTTTGATACTGTCGAGATATGACTTAGTTTGTCATATTCGGGATATACCTATAAAAAAGTAAATTAAATTATTGTTTTTAAAAGATTATTGTAAAATTTGAAGATTTTGCGCCAACGACTTTTTTATACCTTAAAATAATAATAAAATGATCACAATTTAAATAATATGTTTCTCCACTTTTTTATAAAGTATTCTTATTTTAAAGACTAGAACTTCTTTGGCGCAAAATCCTTAAATGAGGATAATATTTGATTTTCGATACAACAACGACGGTATCATTATTTTTTGTATCCTCAAATAATCTCAAATATTTTATCTCGAAGGACAATATTTGTAGTTTCATTGAAAATACCCATCTTAGGTATTTCTATTTCTAATATTAATGTCTGTATTAAAATTCATTATTTATTCGGTTGAGAATTTCTCAAAAATATGTTCATACAGCAAAATCTGCTGTTATAGCAAACTATTGTATTATATCTACTCCCATATTTCTTTGAGTGTATGTGCCGAGAAGAAAACAAACATCTGCTGTAATCTGTAAAGGATACACAGATCATCCAAAGACTCCAAAAGCAACATAAGACGTCATCGTTATTTGGCCTGTAACAAAAGACCTTAAATACGCAAAATCCCATTGAAGTGCAGTCAAAGTGTTTATGTTTTTCAAGAAATAAAAATAACAATTGTTTTGCATAAAAATAAAATAATATTGCACAGCATATTTTTCCGGGGCTAACTTTGTTTTTTTATTATTGTTTTTGTGCCAACAAAATTTAAATGAGCCCAGTTTAGCTCAACTCAACTCAACTCGTTTTCCTATGTCGCGTCATCATAGCCGGAGTAGACGATTTTTTTGCGCTTAAGTGCTGCAACTTTTATTCTCTACAAAGTTTTTCATTGGAATCCTTTTTCTGAAAGCGGAAAGTAACGAATGCAATTTGAATGTTTACGTTTATGACAATGGCGACGGCATCGGCATCGGCAACGACGTTCGTTTTCCTTTAACTCTTTTGTCTGGTCGTTGATACGGAGTGCAGCGCAAAACTGTAACGTTTAGTGGTCGTTAAACTGACATTTTCAGTTTTGATCTTTTTTGTTGCATTCGACATTTTGTTTTTTTTTGTCTTATTTTTTCTTTTGGGTCTTATGAGCTCTTGCAATATGTTTCGAGGAGAATTTGTATGAATAAAACGAGGGTTGGGCGAAGTAGTAATTTTTTTAAATTTTTGGGCCGAAGGACCATTTTTTACATTTTGATCAATATTTCCATAAAGGATTTTTGTGACTTCAGGTCACACAACGTCAAATGTATTTAATATGTGCAGAAAACTTTTCGATATTTATAAGTGTTGCAATCGCGAAGGACCATTTGCTCATCTTCTCTAAAGTAGAAGATCAAATGGGGCATAGCTCTAAGGAAGTCTAAGAATTAGGACACATAATCTATGGTAGACGAACAATTGGGTCTACTACTCTATAGTGGACGACCAATTGGGTCATCTACTCTTTAGTCGACGACAAATTGGATCATCCTCTATATAGTAGAGGGCCGACAGTGTCATATAGTGGATAGCAAGCGACTACTTGGGTCATCTTCTCATTATCAGACGACTAATCTACTAATCTATAGTAAATGACAAACTGCGTCACCTAATCTGTAGTAGATGACAAACTGCGTCATCTACTGTATAATAAATAAAAAGCTGGTCATCTACTATATAGTTAATGAGAAATTGGGTCATATACTCTATAGTAAAGGACAATGTTTGTTATCGACTCTATAGTAGAAGATAAATTGGTAAATCTACTGCATAGAAAATGACAAATTGGTGCATCTACTCTATAGTAAAAGACAAATTGGATCATCTACTCATCAGTAAATGACAAATTAAATTCTCTACTCTATAGGAAATAACTAATTGGAACAATAGATTGCCAATTGGTCAGTAGATGGTCATTTGCGTCATTTACTCTACAGTAAATAATCAATTAAGTCATATACATACTCTTCAGTAATTGACGAATTAGGTTATCAACTCTACAGTAGGTGACTAATTGGGTTATTTACTCTGTAGTAGGTGAGCAACAGCGTCATCTGCTTTGTAGTAGATGACAAAAATGGTCGACAAATCTATTATAGATGTCTAATTGGGCCATCTACTCTATAGTAGATGACAAACTGGGACATCTAATATATAGTTAATGACAAATTGGGTCATCTACTCTATAGTAAATGACAAATTGGCTCATCTACTCTATACTAAATGACCAATAGGGTCAAAAGATGGGCAATTGTATCATCTAATCTATGGTGAATAACTAATTGGAACAATAGATGGCAAATTGGGTCAGTAGATGGTCTTTTGCGTCATCCACTCTATAGTAAATGACCAATTAGGTAATCTACTCTACTGGCAATGACTAATTGGGACATCTACTCTGTAGTAGATGCCCAATTAAAACATATTCTCTGTAGTAGATTATTAATTGGGTCAGTAGATGACCATTTGGATCATCTACTCTATACTAAATCACAAATTGGCTCATTTACTTTATAGTAAATGGCCAATAGGGTCAGTAGATGACAAATTAAGTCATAACTCTATAGTTAATAACTAATTGCAATAACAGATGACCAATTGGATCAGTAGATGGTAATTAGGTAAACAGTAAATGTTCAATTAGGTCATCAACTCTACAGTAGTTGACCAATTGGTCATCTATGTACACTATATTAGGTGATTGATTAGGTTATCTGCTATATAGTAGGTGACTAATTTGGTCATCTGCTCTGTGGTAGGTGAGGTAATAGGGCCACCTACTAGTTAGTAGATGACCAATTGGGTCATCTAATTTATTGTAAATAACAAGCAGGGTCACTAAATCGATAATATATGTTCAATTGGGCCATCTATTCTATAGTATATGACAAACTAGTTCATTTTCAATAATTGACCATTTGGTCATCTACTCTACATTAGGTGACTAATTAGGTTACCTACTCTATAGTAAGTAAGCAACAGGGTAACCTAATATTTGGTAGACGACCAATAGGGTCATCTGCTTTGTAGTATATGGCAAATATGGTCAATTAATCCATCTACTCTATACTAAATGGTCAATTGGGTCTGTAGCCGATCAATAGGATCATCTTATCTATGGTGAATAAATAATTGGAACAATAGATGGCCAATTGGGCCAGCAGATTGTCATTTGCGTCATCCACTCTATAGTAAATGACCAATTAGGTCATCTACTATCCTGGCAATGACCAACTGGGACATCTTCTCTATAGTAGATTTCCAATTAGGTCATACTCTGTAGTAGATTATTAATTGGGTCAGTAGATGGCCAATTGTATCATCTAATCTATGGTGAATGACAAATTGGCTCATCTACTTTATAGTAAATGGCCAATAGGGTCAGCAGATGAAAAACTAAGTCATAATTATGTAGTTAATAACTATTTGCAATAACAGATGGCCAATTGGGTCAGTAGATGGTCATTTGCGTCATCTACTCTACAGTAAATGATCATTTAGGACATCGACTCTACAGTAATCGACCAATTACGTCATCTACTGTACACTATTTGACCGTTTGGGTATCTACTCTATAGTAGGTGACTAACTGAGTCATCTACTCTATAGTGGGTGACTAATTTGGTCATCTGCTCTGTGGTAGGTGAGGTAATAGGCCACCTACTACCAACTGGGTCATCTGTTCTATAATAAATAACAAGTAGGGTCACTAAATCGATAATAGATGTCCAATTGGGCCATCTATTCTATAGTATGTGACAAACTAGTTCATCTAATATATAGTTAATGACAATTTGGGTCATCTACTCTATAGCAAATTACAAATTGGCTCATCTACTCTACATTATATGACAAATTGGCTCAACTACTCTACATTATATGACAAATTGGCTCATCTCCTCTACAGTAAATGATCAATTAGGTCAACTACTCTATAGTAGGTGGCCAATTAGGTCATCTATATTAAATATCATATAATCTAATCTATAGCAAATTACGAATTGGCTCATCTACTACTCTACATTATATGATAAATTTGCTCATCTCCTCTAAAGTAAATGATCAATTAGGTCAACTACTCTATAGTAGGTGGCCAATTAGGTCATCTATATTAAGTATCATATAATCTATTGTAATCTATATCAAAAGATCACATTGGCAATCTTCTCTATTGAAGACGACCAATTAGGCTATATGGTTTACAGCACAGATTTTTTATAACGGATGTTTTTCGTTATATTCTCAAGTTTAAAATTCCCCAATCCACCCTCGTCATGTGTGAGTGAAATATGAGTTTCTTTAGTTTGCCCTCGTCTTGGGAGTTGCTGGGATTTCCACCTCCACCATTCGCTGGTTTATTGTAATGCTGATTGTTTCTGAAGTTGTAAAGTATTGTTATTAGGAAGCTTTTATTGTTGTTTCGCACAGTTACAGTTTACGTGGAATTACAAATACTTGCAGATACCAGTAGATACCCTGGCAACAAATCTCCTCCCTACAATCCAAATTGTAAACAATTTCCCGCTATACGGAAATGATATATTTTCCTCGTTTAAGGAAAATCCATTGAATTCTTTGCAATTTATAGGTCAGGTTTTTGCCTTAAATGCTTTCCCATTAAAATGTTTTAATTTCTTTAAGTTGTATTTAATGCCTTGCTCTCTGTTGCCATAAAATCGATATTATCCCAAAGAAAATAATTCATTTATGTCTTGACTTGAGAGAGAAAAAAAGGGTTCTTACATTTTTAATATCATTATCGTGTGGCAGCCACTAGACAGAGTCAACCACGGCGGTGACCACCACCCTGACAGACAGACGGACGGACACTCCATGGCCATAATTTATCCCACACAAGAAGACGAATGATAATAGAGCCAAGTTGCTTGGGGCCACAATTTGTTTTACTACCACCCGTGCCCTCTTTGAAGCACCAGTTTAAGTGTTCCAATAATAAAAAAAAGAAAAATCTTAAGTAAAAATAAAAATTATTTTATGGCTGGCATTACATCATCATCAAGAGCAAATGCAGCAGGAAAGGACAAGGAAAAATACAGAAAAAACAGATTAACGCCATTATCTTCATTGGCTGCCCCAGACTCCTTTCAGGGGTTTCGAGAATAATATGTTAATAAGGACACTTGAAGATGTTATTATGCGTCATTCATTTGGTTATTTAATATATGTCCATAATTTGGGCAACCGGATCATATACTCTATAAAGCAGATGATCAATTGGGCCATCTTCTATATGGTAAATGATCAAGTAAGTCATATGCTCTTCAGTAGATGACCAGTTGGTCCATCTACTATTTAGTAAAGGACCGAAAAGTGTTTACAGATAATCGCCAAGTACTAATTCGACATTTATCCTTCAGCGCAATTATCTACTTGCCTGAAGCTACAGTTAGCACACTTATCTATTCGACTTATCTCCTTTAGGAAATTATATTGTTCTTTCCTTTTTGAACCTTCAGTGTTATCTTTCTTCCAACTTCATAATTACTTCCTTATTGTCTTTACTTTTGCTCCCAAAATAATGTTTATTACTTGGATCCTTGATTGTTGATAGCCATAAAAATCATTTTAATGTTAAGTGTTTGTGGTACTTCGGAAGCCCAAGTAATTATAAGTAGACCACACACAAAGTTTTCATGATGAAAAGGAACTTTTTATGATTTGCCTTTTTTATATCTGATTATTTACAAGAATCATATACCACACATCTAAAAAGAAGAATAATAGCAGAAGGACTCATTTTCCACTCTATAGAATTCGTGAATTAAAAGCAAACTTGTTTAAGATAAGGTAATAAAAATGACAATCTTGTAGGCTTTGCACATAAAAACAGGGACGAAGTTTTAATATTGTAATAATTTCCAAATTTACTAAAATTTTACACTATATTAAAAGAGTCTTCTAAATTTCAAATGGCAATAAAGTAGTTTGAAAGATTTTTTATTGGTACCAAATGTAATTTTTGAGGATATATTTACGTATATAAGTATATTTTATGCGTGAGTATATTATAAAGACATATGGAAAATGTTACTAAATTGTATATTGTAATTGCATGATATCTCAATACTAAAAGAAATGTTATCACACTCAGAACCACATCATTTACTACCGCAATACTTACTGATACTGAAAACAAAATAATTTCTAACAAATGAAATGTAATTGAATTTTAAATTACTGAGCTAAGAAGTATGAAACATTCTAAATATCTTAAATAAAATACAAAAACTCCATATAAAATAAAAAAAATATTTATTATTTTTATTTTTGGGAAAATATTCTATTTGAAATAAATTTTTTTTTCCGGAACATGGTAAAGGTTGGGTAAATATGCAGGAGCAAATTTAGCAGCAAAGGGTAATGACAAATACCGCAAAACAGATTAAAGCCATTATCTTCATTGGCTGCCCCAGACTCCTTTCGGGGGTTTCGAGGATAATATGTTAATAATTACGGACACTTGGAGATGTTATTATGCGCCATTCATTTGGTTATTTCATATACATATGTTCATATTGTGGGCCCTACAAACAGAACAATATTATACTTTGAGCCATTTCCATTATCGAAGACGATCAATTAAATAATATTCTCCACCGAGATGACCACCAATTGGTTTATCTACGCTATGGTCGACGACCTGTTATGGCATCTACTCTATAGTAGACGACTAATTGGGTCATCTACTTTATATCAGACTACCGATTGGGTTACCTTTTTTAGTATATGACCAATTTTAGTATTCCACCAGGATCGTTTACTCTGTAGTAAACAACCAAATAGAAATTCTACTTTAAAGTAGATGACCAATTGGATAATATACTCTATAGAACATGACCATTGGATCATCTACTCTATAGTAGATGACCATTGAAACATCTACTCTATAGTAGATGACCATAGGATCATCTACTCTATAGTAGATGACCATAGGATCATCTACTCTATAGTAGATGACCATAGGATCATCTACTCTATAGTAGATGACCAGTTGGATCATCTACTCTATAGTGGATGACCAGTTGGATCATCTACTCTATAGTAGATGACCACTTGGATCATCTACTATATAGTAGATTACCACTTGGATCATCTACTCTACAGTAGATGACCACTTCGATCATCTACTCTATAGCAGATGACCAATTAGATCATCTTCTCTATAGTAGATGATCAATTATATCATCTGCTCTATAGTAGATGATCAATTAGATCATCTACTCTATAGTAGATGATCAATTAGATCATATACTCCATAGTAGATGATCAATTAGATCATCTACACTATAGTAGATGATCAATTAGATCATCTAATCTATAGTAGATGATCAATTAGCTCATCTACTCTATAGTAGATGATCAATTAGCTCATCTACTCTATAGTAGATGATCAATTAGATCATCTACTCTATAGTAGATGATCAATTAGATTATGTACTCTATTTTAGATGATCAATTGGATCATATACCAAGTGGACTATCTTCTCTATATTAGACGACTTTTAATTTGGTCATTTACTCTATAGTAGGGGACAACGTGGTTCATCTACTCTATAGTAGACCACAAATTGGATAATTTACTCTGGTTCACCTTACGGTATGGTTGACGACATATTGTGCCATCTACTCTATAGTAGATGACTAATTGGGTCATCTTCTTTATATACAATTGGGATATCTACTTTTTAGTATATGACCAATTGTGTCATCTACTCTAAATACGGCCACCAGAACCATTTACATTATCTGCAATCACCTATTAAATCATCTGCTCTATAGTAGAGCAGATCCAATCTGCCAATTGGATCATCTACTCTACATTAGATGCACATTTGGATCATCTACTCTATAGTAGACTTCCAATCGGATTATTGACACTATAGTAGATGAACAATTTGGTCATCTAATCTTTTGACCAATTGGATCATCTACTCTAAAGTACGGCTACCTTGGCCATTTTTTACCTAAGACGGCCAATTAAATCATCTAACCAATATTAGATGATCCAGTGGGTCATCTACTCTTTTGTAGACGACCAATTATATCATCTAATCTATAGTAGATGCCCAATTGGGTCAGAGTAACTAAAGTGTATGGCCAGATAGATCATCGACTATCGATTAGACGACCTATTGGATTAGCTACTCTATAGTTGATGTCCAATTGAGTCATATACTGTATAGTAGACCAGCAAATTGATAATCTTCTCTATAGTAGACGACCAATTGTATCAAATACTCTATAGTAAATGACCAATTGGCTCATCTACTGACCAATTGGCTCATCTACTCCATAGTAGATGACCACTCCACTCCATAGTAGATGACCAATTGGATAATCTACTCTATAGTAGGCAGCACAGCTGTTTTCGTGTAACATGACACTGTCAAACATGTTCAGTTTGGTCTTTAATTTAACCATAAATCGATTTACAAACGAACAACGCTTGCAGATTATTGAATTTTATTATTTTAATAGAATTTTTATTTAATTCTGAGTTCGGTGAAGAATTTATTTCACGTTTGTGGCCGGTCGATTGGCCGTCTAGATCGTTCGCCTTTAGATTATTTTTTATGGGGCTGTGTTAAGGCTGATGACTATAGGGACAAGCCGGCAACAGTGGACGCACTGAAAGCTAATATTGAAGAATTTATTCGTGAGATTTCGGTCGAAATGTTGGAGAGAGTATGACAAAATTAGACCCACCGTATGAACCATTTGAGGCACAGCCGCGGTCAACATTTAAATGAAATCATATAAATAATATAGACCGTTCTATCGACTCAAATAAAATCACGTAAATTGTATAGACCGTTCTATCGACTCAAATAAAATTATGTAAATTTTATAGACCGTTCTATCGACTCAAATGAAGATTGCACACTGCCAACCACTACACGCAAAAAAAAATTCGTTTCTGCGAAACGAAATATTAGACAACTACAATTCTCGTTTGCCGGAACTGAAATTTCGTTTGTTGTGACAGAAACATATTCTGACCAAAAGAAATTTCAGTCGTCGTAAACGAGAATTGTAGTTGTCTAATATTTCGTTTCGCAGAAACGAATTTTTTCTTTGCGTGTAGTTTTAAGTTGTTTATGAATTAATGAATTGCTGAATTTCTTACTATTAAATCCCTGTTACGCTAAGTTTACTTCACTACAATGCACTGAATTGTTCAATCTATAAGAATTCTCTATTTGTATCGTTCCATTTCGAATATATGACAATCCTTTATCCATTCACTGCCATGAAGGCAAAAGCTTTTACTCATGTGGATAAAGGACTGCCATCTTTGCTCTCTGTTCCACTGGATTTTAGCTAAATTACCAAAATCCAGGGCTCCAGTTCTGTTCGATACGAAGAGCGTTAAGAAGACCTGATACCAATTAACACTGGTCCTTGAACTGATACAAACAAAACATTGTCTTTCTTTTTTTTCTCTGTTACATTACAATTCGGGGAGTTCTCGATTAAAAAAGTTTACAGTCCGCCTACCGCAGACTACTACCAAATTGTACACATACGAGTACATTTCTCTAAATTTTATAGGTTTTTTTTAATGAAATCCGATAGCTCTTAAAAAATCTCTTTTTACATATTCATCAGAGAGAGAGGCGAAAATCTGCATTGCTCGACTGCTATATTTCGTAGTTCTAGTAGAGGTTTTCCGCTCCCTTAAACTTGTCTATACCATTAACAGCATTTTTTTATATCATCTCTCGAGACAATGTTAAGAGTTTAAAATATCAATCATAAGTGATTACATGCTTTGTATCTATCATAAAAGGCTTCAATTAGAACTTCATCAAGCTTCTATTGTCTTCAACTCTTCACACCAAATTAATTTAGATTTCCCCAAAGAAATTTGGAAAACAATCATCCACTTAAAAACAAGAAAGAAAACCATATCTAACAACCCTGATATTTCATTCTCTAAATGACAAGAAGAATTTCTTTTTTTTTGTCTACCAATCTGGCTCATTCAACAATAACTTTGTCAATTTTCCCAAATAAAAGATCAATTTTCCTCTGCTCATAACTCAACCAGACAGAGTCAGAGTTCTTATTCATCGTTCGTTTGGTTTTTTCTTTTCCATTCTTCATTTTCTTGTGATTGAAAAAAATATTATTATGTACATCTGTCTTCCAAGAAAATAGTTTGTCATAAATTGTCTCGTTTTTTTTTCTTGTCTTGAATTGCTTCAGACGAAGACAACAACAGAAAAACAGCAGAAAAAAATAACTCACACATAATGTGTTGGTAGAAAAAAATTGATGAAAAAAAAAAATACCAACAACCATTATATAATTTATTAGATCTATTGTTGTATAGAATTCTATTGTTAATAGATTTATAGGTCAATAAAATTGATTTCTTATTTGTTGCAACCTGAATATGGTTAGGGAATGAATTGTCGAATGAAATGAAATGTGTAGTGAGGCTTTTGAAGAAAATGTGGGGGAAAAAATTAGAAGTCAAAGACTTTACAAAGCATGCATTGGGGGTTTCCACTGTATGGGTATACAAACAATGGATACTTTTGGGTTTCCAAGCCATTGAATTTTCGTTCTTTTTTTTTCACCAAATTGTTCAAAAAACGGCTGATTTTGATTAAAGGAAAGGCGTCTCTTTTATCGCCGGAGAATTGTCCATAAATATCGTTAAGAAAATTAAGGGACTTTTGTCATTCATTCGCTAATGAGTCATGAAACCACACAGAAATGTTTAAAACTGGATTGGATTTTTGTTATCTAGAGCCGCTAGAGTAGGTTGGAGCATTTTCAACAATAAATAAGTTAATGAATAGAAATGCATACATGTGTCGATACCTTCATTCTAAACAATGCTAAGTGCAAAAAGATAGTTCTTCTGGAGAGTTGATCAAAGTTTGATGAATTTTGTAAATTTGTGCCGAATTCCTGTATAATGCAAATGGAATGACCTGTACTGTTTTGTGAATAACTTTTGATTGGGTTGACGGATAAACACAAAATTTTGGCAGAATATAATTTTGAATATTTAAAAATTACAAATGCAATTTCCCTAAAAACATGCTAAGTCGACTTCAATCCAATATAGTATTTCCATTAAAATGTTGGCTTAATTTTGTCTGACTAATTTTTACTTGAAAAAAATCACTATTTAAATAACATTCTAAAGCAATAGTTTCTTAAATAATTAACTGATTTCATTTAAATCAGGCTTCTTTTCCAAACATTCAATATCAAGCACAATTTTAGATCAATTATAAGTTTTAAACAATTTTTGTTTCTACTAAAGCAATTATTTAACTTTTTCCACAAATGCCAAAGAAATGTATTTAGTTTTATTTGTCAACGACATGCCACACAAAAAGACGCAACCAAAGCAATTTTTGGGAAAAAAGTTTTCTTGTTTTGTTTTTTTGGGGAAAAAACCCCCCCAAACCATTAGACATTGTTAAAACAAATACACGTGTGTGTGGCGGAGACAAGATAAATTTGTCTAACATTTGAAAACGAAAAAAAACAGCACTTTTAAAAGAAAAACCGCCGAAACTAATAACTAAAACAAATACAAATTCAACAAAGAATGAGCAACAAAATTAAATAGGAAAAACAAATCCTACAAAAACCAGAGAACGAGAAAAAAACGGCAATACTATTTTTCTTTTAAAACACCAACGGAATTGTGGTTATAAGAAAAATGTTTGAAAATTAAGTTGAAACGTTAACAAATGTTGCCCAAATGTTACTCTTAGAAAAAATAAAATAAAAAATGTTGGAGACAAAAACAAAACATTGACAAAATGCCCTTATTGGCCTGCATAATTTTTTTTATGTTTTTTCTTTCACTAAACACTTTGTGAACAAAACACTCTAGAAACTATTGATTTTGGCAAGGAATCAGCTAAAGCGTTAGGATTTTAGAAAAAGAAGCACAATAGGAAACAAAACTCCTACTAAACAGGAAGAAATAAAACTGTAGTTTAGACAGACAGAGTTTGTCCTTTGGTAGCGAGGACACAATGGCAAATATGGGACAAACGGATGTCCCAACTACCCATGTGAGACTTGGCAATTAATTTATGGTTAGCCCAGTAGAAAAAGGTTGAAAAAGAAAACAAGTACAGAGAAATTTGATTTTCTTTTTAATATTTTATACAGAGTATTTACAGTTTAAGAGCTTTCAGTTGGTAACACTGTTTTATTAGACAACCGATTTAACAGCTGATATTGGAATTTTGTTTAGTTTGGTTTGCCATTTCATTATATATAAACTTACACGAGGGCAACGCTTGCAATATTTTTGACATTTTCTATCCAAATAATGGCCCCATTCATCAAACTTCAAACGCTAAACTTTGTTCAGCGATGAAGCTCTTTTTTTGGTAAATAATCAAAATTGTCGCAATTGGAGTCAGAATTGTCAAAACACCATTACACCCACAGAAAATTACTGTTTGGTGCCTTTTATGGGCCGGCGTAATCATTAGTCCATATGTCTTCAAAAACGATGATGGGCAGAAAGTTACTGTCAACGGTGAACGGAATAGTGAAATCAGTTTTTTCGTACCTAAATTAGCTGACATAATTCTTGCTGGCATGAAGATGTATTTAAAAAAATATTAGAAGATGTATTTATATTTTTTGAAATGAGTAATTACATGAAATGTCGTTGAATGATTTTCGTCGAATTTTAAAAAAATTGTTGGAAATTGCATTTTTCCTAAACATTTTGTCGAAATTTCATTCCTATTAATTTTTTTTTTGTAATTGCATTTACCTAGAAAGTAAATTACGCTATGGTTTTTTTCTACAAATTTCGTTGAAATGTATTTTTTCTTGAAAATTTATATTTTTACAAAAATCGTTGAAATTACATTTTTAGGTGAAAATAAGTTTTCTAAAAAAAAAAAATTGCCAAATGTATTCTTTTTAAAAAATTTTGTTGAAATTTATTTTTTCTTTTTTTTTTTGATTTTCATTTTCTAGACAATTTCGTTGAAATTAAATTTTGGGAACTACGGTTGAAATTATTTTTTTACGCAAAATTTAGTTGAAATTGATTTATTCATAAATATTTTGTCAAAATTGAATTTTTTATTGAATTTTTATTTAAATTGCGATTTACTATAAAGCAAATTACGTTGGAAAAGCTTTTTTCTACGAAAAACCCCTTTAAAAAGTAATTTTCCCAGAAAATTTCATTAAAATTGCATTTTTATAGGAAAAATCGTTGAAATTACATTTAAAAGTGAAATTGAATTTTTCCAAAAATAAAAAATTGCGAAATAGCATTGTTTTATCTAACTTTCGCTGAAATTTATTTTATCTATAATTTTTTTTTGGATTTTTCTTATTTCGAAAATTTCGTTGAAATTAAATTTTTTAACAAAATTTTGTTTTACTTGGAAATGTTGTCAAAATTGATTTTTTTTTATTAAATTTTAGAAAATCCGTTAAAATTTCATTTTTTGGAAATTCTTTTAAAATTAAATTTTTCTGCAAAGTAGTTTTAATTGAATTTTTCTTAAACATTTTGTCAAAATTTCATTTTATTGATAATTTTTTTTAAATTGCATTTCTCTAGAAAATTGCATTGGAATTGCTTTTTTCTACAAAATTCCATTTAAAAAGTAATTTTCTAGAAAATTTAATGAAATTTGCAATTTTATAGAAAAAATCGTTGAATTACATTTATAGGTGAAATTGAATTTTTTAAAAATAAGCGAAATATAATTTTTTTATCAAAATTTCGTTCAAATTTATTTTGTATATGCGATTTTTTTGATTTAAAAACTACTTTCTTTAGCAAAATGTAGTTTTTATTGAAAATGTTGTCGAAATTGAATTATTTTTTTACAGAATTCTAGAAAACTCGTCAAGGTTGTTGCACTTTTTGTAGATTCTTTTAAAATTGATTTTTTCTGAAATTGCATCTTTATTAAATATTTTGTCGAAATTTCATTTTTGTTGAACATTTTTTAAAATTTTTTTTTGATAGTAAATTATGTAGAAGTTGCTGTTTATTCTACAAAATTCTGTTTAAAAAGTAATTTTCTAGAAAATTGCAATTTTATAGAAAAAATCTTTGAAATTCATTTTAGCTCAAATTGAATTTTTCCCAAAAAATGTTTTTTTTTTCAAAATAATTTTTTTTTATAAAATTATAGCAAATCCGATTCTAGAAATATTACAATTTCGAGAAATTCTCTTGAAATTGCATTTTTCTACAAAATTTAGTTGAAATTTAATTTTTATTGTTGTTTTTTTAATTGCAAAATTTTGTTTTTCTTGAAAATGTTGTCGAAATTGATGTTTTCTTACAAAATTTTAGAAAATACGTTAAGATTGCATATTTTGGAAATATATAAAATTTATAATTATTTATATAAAATTCTAGAAAATTCGTCAATATTGAATTTTTGGAAATTCTTTTAAAATTACATTTGATTTTCTTTTTCTCGAAAATTTCGTTGAAATTACATTTTTTAGCAAAAAATTGTTTTTCTTGAAAAATGATGTCGAAATTTAAGTTTTTTTTTAATTTTAGAATATCCATTTTTGGAAATTTTATTGAAATTACATGTTTCTAAAAAATTTAGTTGAAATTTAATTTTTCTTTAACAATGTTGCTGATTTTTTTTAAATGGCTTTTCTCTACAAAGTAAATTACGCTGGAATTGTTTTTTTCCAAAAAATTTCTTGAAATGTAATTTTTGGAAAATTTCATTAATATTGTTATTTAATACAAAAATCGTTGAAAATACATTTTCAGGTTAAATTTTTCAGCAAAATTTTGTTTTTCTTGAAAATTTTGTCGAAATTTAATTGAATTCTAGGAAAATCCGTCAAAGTTGCATTTTTTGGAAATTATTTTCAAATTACATTTTTCTACAACATTTTGCTGAAATTGCTTTTTTTAACATTTTGTCTAAATTTCATTTTTATTAAATTTGTTTTTAAAATGCTTTTATCTAGAATGTAAATTACGTTGAAATTTCCTTTTTTACAAAATTCCATTTAAAAAGTAATTTTCCCAGAAAATTTTTGAAGTGTAATTTTTCCTGCATTTTTATCCTAAAAATCGCTAAATTACATTCTTATGTGAAATTAAAGTTTTCCAAAAAAAAATGCGAAATATCATTTTTTATCAAAATTTCGTTGAAAATGTCTCTATGGGTTTTTTGACTTTTTTTCCGCGAAAATTTAGTTGAAATTAAAATTTGTAGCAAAATTTTGTTTTTCTTGAAAATGTCGAAATAGATCGTTTTTTTATAAAATTCTAGAAAATGCATCATGTTGCATATATTTGGAAATTCTGTTGATATTAACTTTTTTAATAAAATTTTGTGGAAAATGGCATTTTTCTTAAATATTTTGTCGAAATTTTATTTTTATTAATTTTTTTTGAAATTGAATTTCTCTAGCAAGAATATTAAGCTGAAATTGCAAAATTTCGTTGAAATGACATTTTTCTTGAAAATTTCATGAAATTTGCTATTTTATACAGAAATAGTTGAAATAACATTTTTAGATGAAATTGAATTATTCCAAAAAAATGCGAAATATCTATAATTTTTTTCGTTTCGTTGAAATTTACTATTTGCTCTATTTATTATTTCTCTATGAAATTTATTTATTTTCTCTATGAAATTTTGTTGAAAATTAAATTTTCTCAAAAATGTAGTCTATATTTTTCAGCAGAATTTTGTTTTCTTGAAAATCTTGTCGAAATTGATTTTTTTTATTAAATTTCGACGAAATTGCATTTTGTAGAAAATGTCGACGAAATTATATATTTTCAGAAAATTTTTTCTTCAGCATTTCGTTCAAATTTGATTTCTTCGCAAAATGTTGTTGATTGATATTACATTTTCTCGAAAATTTCGTTAAAATTGCATAATTCAGTAAATTTTCGCTTTTCTTGAAAATTTCGCCGAAATTTAATTTTTTGCAAATTACATTTTTTTTTTTAAAAAATATCGACGGAATTACTTTTTTTGGAATATTCATTCTGTGAAAAATGCAATGCTGACGATTTTTTTAAATATTAATTAAAAAAAATTAGAAAACTGCTGTTTATTAAATTTTCACTGAAATCCATTTTCAAAAAACTTTAAAAAAAAATGGAATTTTGTTGATTATTTTAAAAAAAAAATAAATCTTATGTTGCATGCTTGCTTTTATTCGGTCTGCAAATCTTTGTGATTCTAATTTTACTGAAATTTTTTATAAAAATGCAATTTCCACTAAATTTACAGGAAACATTTACTATTTGGAGGAAATTAATATGAAAGTATTATACACGTATATAAGGCAAGATTTTCTTGAAAATTTAATTTTGTAAATTTTTAAGTAATAAAATTATTGCTCGACATATTTTTCAAAAAATTGCAATTTTGACATAATCTTTAATAAAATGTCGTTGAAATTCTTTATAAAATTGCTACTTATTTCAATTTTTTTTTATAAAATTAAATTTTGGCGTTTTTTTTTCAAATGCCAATTTTGACAAAAAATTTTATAAAACTCCAACAATTTGCAATGAAATTCATATCGACAAAATTTTCTAAGAAAATAAAATGTTGTTGACATTTTTTATAAAAACTTCATTTTAGCTGAATTGGCTATAGAAATGCAATTTCCACTAAATTTAAAATTTGGGTGAAATTAGCAAGAATGTATTAATTTATGGAAGATTTTATAAAAAATCTATTTCGTAAATCTTGAAGTAATTTTCAATTAAATTCTATTTTGACATAATTTTCTCTTGTAAAAACAAAAATGTGTTTTCCGATATTTGTGACAGAAGTCAATGAATTTTATTTACAGACTGAAAAACGAATTGGAATTAAAAAACTAAAATACATACATTGTATTGATTGCTGTGTAGGAAAAATAAACAGTCTACTTGGTAATATTCAATTTGTATGTGTAGAGTGTTCATTGCTCAAGTGAATTATGTATATCTAACATTTTCAATAAAATTATATTTTGACATTATGTAATTTCAATAAACTTCTATTTCGACATTATTTTCTATAAAAGTGAATTTCGATGAAATTGTTAATAAAATTGCAATTTCTATGAAATTTTTAATAAAATAATTTTCTGTGAAGTTTTATAACAACCATTTTTTTAAGCAAATTGCTGAAACTTTGCAGTTTATTCATCACAATATAAATTACCCAAATCGGTTCGTAGTTTGTTATAATCCACAATAATGGTGAATGGAATAGATAATAGGGGTCGCTATCAAATATGTTCATTTAAGCCATAAATACCTCATTATCCCGAAGAATACACGACTCGGCCCAACCGAAGTTACTACCGTTCTTAATTTGTATTTTCTCTATACTTAATTAAAATTTTCAAACAAATCACCTTCATTGGAGTTTTTTTATTGTCAATTTAGCTTGACATGACTCATATTA
The DNA here is from genome assembly GCA_963930755.1 of Eudasyphora cyanicolor. Taxonomy (NCBI): domain Eukaryota; kingdom Metazoa; phylum Arthropoda; class Insecta; order Diptera; family Muscidae; genus Eudasyphora; species Eudasyphora cyanicolor. Next base: position 314,876,014 of record OZ005734.1, read on the forward strand.
TATTTTGCATAAGCCCTAACGAAATTTGAACAAAGATTGAAAGCGAAATGAGCTTTTTTAAAGTGCTTCATATTTCATGGAATATTTGTAAAATATTATGTAAATATCCATTTGCCATTTGTAACAAATGCAGAAAAATTTGTAAAAAGGACAAAGTCATCATTCAAATTTTTCAAGAATATTTGCTTAATTGAACCTTATATTTCTTTTTTATCATCCATGACCCAATTCCACACACACATTACACATAACACATCCTCATCATAGCGAAAGGCTGGCCCTTAAATTCTCATCAATTTATCCTCATCATTTTAAATATTTTATCGATGTACACCAAAATGCTGATGAGGATGATGATGAATTATAAATATGATGTTATCTGAAGACCTTCCCAAGAAAATATTAACCTTTAAATCAAAATGGGTTTTTTCTGCCAACAAAAAAGGTAGCAACAATATGGTAAATTTTTTAACTTCTTAAAAATTTTGAACTGATGCCATGGAATGTCATGCTATGGGTTGGGTTGAAGTGCTCTTGATCTTTGTTTTTTTTTTCTTGTTGGGAAGCAACAATATTTTTCAACAACAAATTGTATGAATTTTACAAAGTAACACTTTTTCTTAATTAATTGCCCTCGAAAAAAAGATTGTTGTAAAAGTCATCGTCTTACAACGAACGACAGACATTTAAGCAACAGCAGCAGCAACATATACATCACTTCCAGTTTTGCTGCAGACAACATCCAACAACATCACGACTATTTGCTGCTGCATTTTGGTGTGTATTCTGTCGCTTTTCAACTGATTTTAAGTGCTGAAAAAATTACTCTTGGAGCCTTGAGTTGCTTCTGCCATTTGCTTGACTTTCAAGAGCCGAGTGAGTCGGAGTCTTCTTTCTGGTTTGACGGTGTTAGCCATAAGTGACTTTAAGACCAGTAGTCGTGGGTTATTGCTCTTCTTGTTTTTGCATTTCCATGGCATCTTCTTGGGGTATATGTGAGATATTTTTTGTTGTATTTTCTTTTGCTGCTTTTTAAAACAATTTACAATTTACACTCTTAGCGGAACAGTGGCTGAAAATCAGAGAAAAAATGCGAACTATTTCCATAGCCTTTTTTAGTTTATTGAGGCATCCTCCTTTTGTTTGTGTTATCAACATATTTGAAGATATAACACTATGCAACAACATTTTTTTGCGTCCGAGACCAAAAACTTGTTTTCTGTGTAGATAAAGACATACTTCATTGAAAGAAAAATCGTAAATAATGTAAAAGTGTCATCAATTTGTATTCATTGATTTGATGTAATAATTCCATCGTTTTCAACAATCTGTTGTTATAGCAAACTTTTTGCTGATTCTGCAAACAGAAATATTTCTTCGAGTCAAAGAACTTAATTTTATTGCGTGTTAATCTTAGCTCTCTTTCTCTCTCAGCACTAATTCTGCAGGTCGGTAAGTGAATGATCAGCTTTCTCTGGTTTCAACAATCTGTTGTTTTGTAGCAAAATGTGTGCCTTCTGCAAACTCTGATATAACGGGTTTTCCAATAGGGATGATATGATTTTGAAGTGACGTTTCGGCCATTTGTAATACGTCATGATCTGCCATTTGTAATATGTCATGATCTGTCATTTGTTTTTCATAGTATTCAGTAGTATTCAGTAGTATTTACAATTTCATCATGGAGAGATATACGCAAGAACAACGTTTACAAATTATTCAGTTTCCTTTTTTAAATAAAAAAAAACTTTCCAGTCGATCTACGACCTTGGCACCCATGAGCAATATTTTAGTACTCGTTAAGGGCTATCTTTTGGCAATTGACCGGTTCCCGATCCGACGTACCGTTAAGGAGCTAGAGCATAAATATACTTTCCCGTCACATTTTAAAATTATGCAAAGTCCACTTTTTTAAAATCCGAAAAAAAACACTTCCCAGTCGACCTTCGACCTTGACACCCATGAGCAATATTTTAGCTCTCGTTAAGAGCTATCTTTTTGCCATTGACCGATTGTGGCTACGTGCCACACAGCAAATGAAACAATTGAATTGTTGCGAGAATAGTTTGGAGATTCGATTATTTCAAGAAATTGTGATATTGAATGGCCTCCAAGAAGCTGTGATTTAACACCATTAGACTATTTCTTGTGGGGTTATTTGAAGTAATTGGTCTGCTCGAAAGTTGGGTTCATCGAATTCGTTCCTGCTGAAGAAGTCGTGGAGGCCATTTGAACGACGTTTTATTTAGAACTTAGTTGTATCGATTGTACTTCACATTAAATAAAAAACTTTTGAATTTCTTTAACAATAAGTGTGTTTTTTTTTTCAAAGAAATCATATCACTCTTATTGGAAAACCCTATATCTCGGTGTCCAGGATATTTATTGCATTCATCTCTTTTTCACAAAAAAATCTTCCGCCATTTAATTAGTTTCTCACCACTGTGCTCAGTGCAGTGCCGTGTAGATACAGTGCATAGTAGTCTCCATTTGGTTTGGTTGTCTTTTTTGGGCGCCACATTTTTTAGCTGCCGCAGGAGCCCTGATGATGACAATGATGCGGCACATACACTCAGCAATAAAGGATACACAACAACTACACCTAAAGAAGATACATTTTAACATCTGTAGTCTTTAGTTACTCGGCAGAGCCCCACGTGTGTTGCTCCTTGTATGCTTGACTGAGAAAATATGTAGTACCCGAAGTATTTTTGCAAATTGTCGAAATTGTTGACATTGTGTTAAAAGAGCTGCTGTGTTTAAGGGTCAGCGCATAAGCGAATGAAATGCAAAAAAAAAGTTCGAGGTTTCATTAAAACACTTTTTTCTGCGTCCGTCCTTCTGTCTGTCCTCTGTCTGTTGGTTTTGAGGAAGGACAAGAAAAAAAACATAAATTTAATTTGTAAGCAAATATGGAAAACAGTGGTTCAGTGAATTTAGGAATGACAAATTTTAAAACAATTTTGTAAAAAAAATAATTTAGAAACAATGGAAGAGATGCTCGAACCAAAAACAATACTATTTAAGAAGACATTCCTTCCTGTAGCGAGTAATTGTGAGTTACGAACGAATAGGAATTTTATTTCAACGAGTGAGGTTTTTCGCGGATTTTCAGACCGATTTTTCGGAATTTTTTGTAACTATCACAATTAAAAAATTAATATTATTCGAGAAGTGCAAAAAAAGTTTAAGCTATGTTCGCGGAAAACTGTTTTTTCGCGTGTGACAATTCATTCCTATTCGTTCGTAACTCACAGATTTTGACATATCGGCCTGTAAATTATTTTTGGCTCGAACTGCTGTTAGTGTGGTTTAAAGGCTGGTGGAATCATCGTCATACAGCAAAGAGTGATCGAAAATTAGACCTTCCGCATGGACCACCTACTGCACATGGTCTAAATGAATCACCCGTTAGACAAGTGCAGTTTTATTTTTAGAAAACCAAAATCCATTACCATGATATGTTTAAATTCAGCATAACCTCCCTCAACCCACTGTGCGTGTTCGTTTTAATTACAACCGCAGGATACGGTGTGTTATTTTTTAATAACACCAGAAAAAAATCAATGATTCCTGCTGACATTTAAATGGGAAATGCGTACTTTTCGGTCCATTGGAGTTTCCAGTTTTTGGTTATTATTCTTTTTTTCATTTTTTTTCTTCTAACCTTATCACCATGATTGATGAGGGGTTAATTAACTTTATTATTTGTTCCTTCCTTTTTTCTCTTTTTTTCTTACCAAAATTAGTATTCGTATCCTGGGATTGGGAGAGGTCAAAAGTGTTTTTTTTTTTCTTAAAAAAAAGTAATGAAACGAGTTTCAATTCTAATTGCTAAATCCACGACCACAAAGAAGGTAGGCAACCAAAAAAGAGAAAAGAAGGCGACGAAATGGTGGAGAAAAGAAACCATATCCTTCCAAATCAAGTACCTGACCTGTGCAACGTTCATTGAATAACCCCCAGAAGAAGAAAGTTTAAAACCAAAAAGGTCAAGGCATTGCCAGCTACAGTGCTATTATAGTTCAGTCAGTCACTCAGTTTGGCTAGTTTTTTAATCTTAGAAAAATTTCGAGTTGATTTTCGTTAATTTTCTTCTGCTATTTTTTTCCCTCGTTTTTTGGAGATTCTTCATTGTCGTCCTCTTCTTCATCATGATTTGGGGTTTACGAAATTTACCATAGCATGACACCTAAAAGTCAATTAGTTACTGAATGCTTCAATGGCTGCAATACCAATGATGGTGTTACTCATGACACTGATGATGATGATGAGGAGAAGCTGAAGAACGTGGAGGATGTTCAGGACACAACGAATGTGATGGTGATGACTTTGGCGTTGATATTGGTAATGGTAATTGCAATGGTGATTATTTGGTTAGTTTGTTTTAAATTTGAAATTTAATTTCCCAACCCAAAGTGTTGAAGTATATATTTGAAATGGATAAGGATATTAAGGTCATGGGTAGCACAAAAAGGAGGAGTTGCAGTTGGGAAATTTCTTTCTTCAAATCACTTTATATTGGAATCGCTAAAAAGTAATTTGATGCAGCAAAGAGTAATAAAATGAAAATGCATTGGATTTCAAGAAAATGTCAATCGTATACAGTAGTGAAGGAAACGAGAATAAAATAAAATAAAATGGCTATGGGTTTATAAGATGCAAGGACCAAAAAAAAGAAAAACAGTTAGAGTGAATTCAAGAAGTGAAAAATAAGAACAACTCTTAATTACATCAAGAAGAAAAATATAAATTAACTAAAAAAAAATTTTAAATAATTGTTTATTCAGGTAAAAAGGGTTCCTTATAGACTAATTAGTTGACATTTTAGAGATGGTTCACAAATCCAAATCCAACCTTACATCTACATTATTAAAAATACATTAGTGAATTAAGCGAATTTATACACACAGAATACAGTTTAGTTGCCTCAACCGAATTATTTGCCAACCGAATTTTGGTAGTTCTGTCTACTATCATGCGATTCCATCAGGACAACCAATATTTTGGTTTTGGTATACTTCTGCTTCCATGTTGACAACAATCATATTTGGTTGCGCCAACTACGAAAATGGTGGCTAAAATTATCTGTTGTAGTTGCCACAACCAACTGTTTTAAAAAATTGGTTGTTCTGACAATTTGTCAGTCATATACTACCGAGAATTAATTAAAAGCAGTTTTCATTAATTTTTATTTTATTTATTAAACGAAAAACAAAACAATTCATAACAAAATTAAAAATCCCATATTACAAATTCATCACTATTGTGAGATTTTATTTTAGTACACGAAAAAAAACACAAAACTTGTATGCAAATATCGCTTAACTCTGTGCTTTCAATTTCATGATTGTTGCTTTTATTTTTTATTTATGTTAAACATTTTGCACACATATTCTGCATTCCACACATTATTATCCACACGAGATTATTTTTGATTACCTGTGCCGTTCTTGAAAAAAATGTTGAAGATTCTTTTATGTCGAGTAATTTTATTTTTTGTTTGTCATGTATCAGCAAAAGAACAGCAACCAATCTTTCGGTTGTATTTCCCAAAATACATTTAATTTTTCTAAATTTGGGAAATAATTGGGATAACCAATAAACGATTATTTATTAATATTTTTTCTGTTGTAGTAACGAATTATTCGTTGCAATAATAATCTTTGGTCTATTGATACAATTTCTGTTGTCAAGAATAAAACATTAATTGTCACAACTAAAAATCGATCATATGGTACTATTATGAAAATTTAAAATTGGTTACCACAACTAACCGAGTGTCAATGAGAAAAACAATCTTAATTCGATAGATACAACCATCGATTTAGTTTCAAGCATTTTCATTTGAACGTATCCATGTTATTATTGTTATTCAACTAATTATATATAAATACAACCGACAGACGGCGTAGGCAATATACTTTTTGTTGCTAGTACTATTTTTTATTGTTACAATCAAATTCCAACCAATTATTTTCCTGGGTGTATTAATGAAATGCAAGGAGAATAAAATCTTCAATATAATTAAATAAAATATAGCGAGAATCGTCAAAATAATATTTTTATCTATGATTCTCTGAAATAGGGTGTATATTCACCTGAATTCAGCGATCTCCAAAACTGGTTAATTTAGGTGCTAATTGGTTCAATTGGTTCAATTAAGACCGTTACGGAAAATTGGACGTCACTTTATGTACCCTAATTCATGGATCCCAGGACTAATTAAATCAGATGATATCACTGTACCACTATACCACATTAATTGATTGGTTCAAAATACAGGGTGTCTCAAAAGAAAGTTTATATTTAGCAGATTGATCAAAGATTGATCAAGATCCCACAATTATAGTATTTATTTACGAATTTCAAAGACTATATAAACAAATAAGAAAATTTCAGTCAAATAAACCGACTAAAGTATACTCTCACTTTATGAGTAGAAACTTCAAATACGAGGTCGGTAACAAAAGCTGCCGACATTACATATAGATGGCGGTAGTTGTTTGAAAGAATTTACTTTCTTGAAAATTTGAGACCTTCTAAAACATATGGTTTATGTTTCAAGGCGCCACATTGCTTAGTTTTTTTTGAGCATTCAAAAGTAAACGATCTCAGTAAATCTGTAAACATGGACAAAATAGTCACAGATGTGTAATAAAATATTTTCATTTGAAGGGCCTCAGTCCAACCAATATTAAAACCGAGCTAGATTCTACTTTGGCGGAGTCTATTCGTTCGTTTACAACTATCAAATATTGGATGGCAGAGTTTAAACGGGGACGTACGAGCTGCCCGGACAAACACCATAGTGGTCGACCAATTGAGGTGTCCACGCCAGCAATGGTCAAAAAATTCACAAATTGGTTTTGGAATACCGTCTGTTGAAGGTTCGTGAGCTATCTGAATTCATATGTATTTCCAAAAGTCCTATACATCGCATCTTGACGGAAGAGTTAATGGTGAGAAAGCTGTCCGCAAGATGGGTGCCACGTTTACTCAAAAACAAGACAACTCACCAGTTCACACAACCACTATTGCGATGGCCAAAATCAATGAATTAAAGTTCGATTTGCCTCAGCACTCACCTTAATCCCCAGAAAAATGGCTCGGCGGAAAAAGATTTTCCAGCAATGAAGAGGTGGAGGTTCCGGAGAAATCTGTGCGCATGATGGGTTCCACGTTTGCTCACAATCAAGAATATTCACCGGTTCACACAACCACTATTGCGATGGTCAAAATCAATGTATTAAAGTTCGATTTGCCTCAGCACTCACTTTTTTCCCCAGAAAAAAAGGCTCGGCGAAAAAATATTTTCCAGCAATGAAGAAGTGGATGTTCCGGTTGATAGCTATTTTCAGAAGCTAGACAATTCATACTATAAATAACTTCGCCCATTTATCTCAAGTTGATAGTGGTTAATAAACTATTACTATGTGCGGATTGCAGAATATTCGGGTAAGTAGTCTAGAAGTTAGTATAGAATGAATATTTCACTAAATTCTGACCCTTTGTGGGGGAGGTACTGAAAGGAGTGGACAATCTGCGAACTTAGACTGAGATTGGATAAAGTATTACCACATACAAAATTCGAAGTCGAATTTTTCGAGATTTAATCCAATGACATCGGGCTTTAGGACATCACAAGACAATGACTCCGCCGGCACAAAAAGCGCACCAAACAACAATTTTCTGTGGATGAAATATTATATCCCGTGGTTCCAGTGGGGATCATAACAGTACATGCAATGGTGTTTGAAAAAACGCTTGTGGATATGTACTCGTTCAACCAAAAATGAGCTTCATCGCTGAACAAAGTCTGATGTTTGAAGTTTAAAGAACAGAACCATTATTTGGATTTAAAAATTTGCAAGCGTTGCGCTCGTGCTATCAGCTGTTAAATCGGTGTCAAATAAAGCAGTGTTACCATCTCGAAATTCTGAACCTGTAAAAAAAACACCTTGTATTTAAGCCGTATACGCCACAATTGTCATACAATTGGGTTGAGATTATGATTTTGTATTTTTTTTTGGCAAGAACTCTTACCCGCAATAATGAACCTCCTCGATCCATTTTTTGCTTTAATCACAATATAGAGGTCGCTTTCAAATTTGCTTCTTAATGTCTAGATGCCACATTTTCTGAACAATTTGGCTAAAACTTTGCAGCTTTCGTTTTATTTTCGAAAAATTTGCTCGAAAAACATAGAAACAAAAATGTCCCATTTCACGATAAACAGGAAAGTTACAAAATTTTCCGTTTTGATTTTTCCTTTTTTCTGTGAAATGCTTCGTGACATTTTTAAAGAATTTTCTGATAATTCTAAACTTTTGATTTTTCCCATTTTTTATATTTTTGGTACTCATGAAGAAATGATTCGTGGCATTTTTTGAGATTTTGCTGATTACTCGTTCAAAAGATATCGATATTTAACATTGATTTTAAAAATATTTTTTTAAATGTTTTTATTTTCCGCAAAAATATAACAAAATTCTAAGTTTTCAAATTTAAATTTCATTTTTTAAACAGTTTGATCTCTCAGAGTTTCCCTAGTTTTTCTATAAACTCTCTAACATTTAATCTTTTGGAGGAAATGGGCCTAAAAGTACTAATAGTTCTTTATTTTTTTTTTTTTGAAAATTAAAAAAAAATGCTGCATATCACAGTGCTTGTGGCTGGATTGATTCGTAATATATGTTTCACGTCAAAGATCAAAAGCGTCAGGAAGTATTTCTCCCAAAACACCCGACACAGCCACTCATCCTGTTACCCCTGATAATCTCCGTCCAAAAATAATTATATATCAAACGTCGGAGATATCGATGGATTTATTTGTAAAAATCAGTATATGTATCCACAATACACATTTATGCCAATCCAAAGAGTTTTTTTAATAAAATTTAATTTTAATATGAAAAACTGAATAAAGAACACAAATTTTTTTAATATTATATTCTATTTTTTCTGAAAATGAAATTAAAAAAAAATTTTTAAATGGGACTATAACTAAAGATGTTATGACCAAAAACCCGATACACAGAACAATATATTAACGATTTATATACCCTCACTTTAGGGTAACAAGGGTCAAAAGTGTAATACATCGAAGGACCCTAAGTATGTTCGGCGGAAATCCGTTTTAGGAAATTTTAAGAAAACTCTAGAAAGGAGTAACACATTGACTTCACATTGTGTATGCGGTAATATTTTTTCCCGCTGAGTAAAACTAAAGGTTTTGGACACAAACGTAAAATCAGTCCTATTCTCTGACTGCTAAACTTGGAACGCTGCACCACGAGCTATCCACAAATTTCAGGTGTTTGCCTCCGAAGAATAATATGTATCTTCTGGCCAAGTACAATCACAAACAACAGTTTGTGGGACGAAACAAGCCAACTTCCAATTGTCAGAGAAATAAAGAAACTCAAGTGGAACTGGATTGGCCACATTCTACGAAGTCCCGTAACACGAAATGCCATCGACTGGATTTCACAGGGCAACTGAGAAAACATATTTATTTCATCATAAATGTAGTATTCGGCCTAAACTAACGCATTTGTATATTCAACTCATTCCATTCATGTTCCAATCAGGTTCCTTTAATAGCTGCTGATTTGAATTTCTGATCTTAACAAAATAAGCTGTTGAACTAAAGTGAGCTGGTGAAATAAAGAGCTGGTGAACTAAGGAGCAGGTGAACTTAAGAGCTGGTGAACTAAGGAGCTGGTGATCTAAAGAGCTGTTAAAGGAAAGAGCAGACAGTTGGTGAGCTAACAAGCTGGGGAACTAAAGAACTTGTGAACTAAAGAGCTGGTGAACTAATGAGCTAAAGTGGGCTGGTGGACTAAATGAACGAATTAGATCACTGAATTGAACTGAACTAACATGAGGGATCACTTAGAAGAACTAAAGTGCTCAACTGTACCAATAAGGACTCGAATGCGGTCCTTTTCCTAAAGATGAAATAATGAGTTAATTATTTAAATGATTTTTATTAAGCTATTTCGAGTTCGATTCGACAAGTTACTTAGTCATTGAATTATTTAACAGTTTAGTTATGTTCAACTATTTAATTTGTTAATTATTCAATTCATTAATTATTCAGTTAACCAATTTTTCAATTATTTAGATCTATAAGGATGTCTATAAATAGATGATGTGCAAATATCATGTATTTTATTTATTTACGTTATTTATTCAAACAAGTAATTTGAAGCCTTATGGCCAGTGCAGTAAATTACAGTACAATACAGTTTAGATAACTACTCAATATTAATTTAAAAATTATTATCCAATATTCCTATCGATCTGTTTTGGTAAAATGTATTGCATGTCATGTTGCATACCTTCCTTTCTTCCAACCTCAAAGCCAACCACGAACAGATCATCATTAATATCCAACCTTAGCTGTCCCTCCCTCGTTTAAAGGAAACGGAGGGTAGCCTAATCCCATACTTAGGACAATTTGAAATTTAGACTAGAAATTAAACAACATTTAACTGAACAACAGCTCAAGTAGTTAACAAAAATCCCGAATCGGAAAAAATGGAAAATGACAAGGCAAACAATATTTTGTAATTCCATTTGATAGTGGGCAAAAGGGTACAACAAAACCAAAGGTGTGTATTCCATTTATTCCATTCGGCTTCATAAATCTACCACCACCAACGTCGTTGAGCCAAAAAGGGTCTGTGCAACTCAGCAGAAGGTCAAATGTATAATCCAAAACAGCAACAACAATATCAAAAAATATTTTTCAAAAAGAAAAAAAAAACATCCAACAAACCTCAGAATAAATGCCATTGAGAAAAAATCAAATAACATCACGACAACATAATCGGATCAACTTAAATGTGACACACCTTTTCCCCACACCAGAAGAACGAGTGCCGCCAGCCCAAACGGGAAAACGCAAAAAAAGATTTTCTTTCATTTCACGAAAAAAATAGCCGAGGTGTGCGAGAGGTTAAAGAGGACCCAAGGGATTAAAAAACATCAACAATCATAATAATAACAGGCAACACCAAAAAAAAAGAAAATAATCACAAAAAATCGTAAATGTATAACAAATAAATGTGATGTTTTTGAAGGCGAGAATTTTGAACGAGAGAAAAGGGTTCATTGAACATGAAACATGGGAAAGGTATGTGACCCGCAAAAGGTTAACAAAAATATTTGCTTGTATACTTTCATTCTTTCGTGTTAATTACAGTTTTATTATGATTCCAAAAATGGGAAGCTTAGGAGAATCGTTCCCTGTTAAATGAAATGGAAAGTATTGTAGATGATTTGGGTTCAAGTCGATTGAAATTATCTTTGGGGTTGGGTGTCAAAAACATACACAGAACAAAATACCTCAAAAAATGACCACAGTTAATTATTGTTGCAAATTTCAATCCAATTAAACAATTAATTAACAAAAATAATGGACTCAGTATTTTCTAAATTAATCAGTTATTTTTTTAATTCAATCGAAAATTTATCAAATCAATTAATGTATACATTTATTCAATTAAATTTTTAATTGAGGATTTAAAAATAGCAAACCTTATTTAATTGATACATTTCGAATAATATTGTTGGTGTAAATAAAAACCAGGGATGTAACGAATATTCGCATTTGTATATCCGAACACGAATTATTCGCATCATTTTAACATTCGCTTTCGCAAAAACCATCTCTGGATTATTCGCTTTCATTTGTTAAAAGAAGATATTAATACCAATGAAAACCTCTGCCACTTCTCTTCAAAACAGTTCAAAAAATATGTTTGTCCTTGTGGTAACAGAAGGTAAAAATATGGAAAACATTCTTAATACTTGAATATCCTGGAAAAGTATCAGTTCAATTCCTTAAATTTGCTGGTACTAAAGGATCAAACTATTATTCGCATTCGCTTTCGCAAACATGCATATTTTACTATTCGCATTCGCATGAAATATATTTCAATATTCGCTTTCGCTAAAGTCACTTTCGTTACATCCCTAATAAAAACCCAATAAAAATGGAAATCATGAAAATTTTTTTTTAGAAAATTATAAAGCCGAAAAAGAAAAATTTCGCAGTTAAAAAATAAAAAAAATTGATTTCTTCCAAATTAATTCAATCTATTTTATAATTCATATAAATAAAAAATATATTTCTTCTTTTAAAGTTACTAATTTAACATAAATAAAAAAACCTATCCTCTTGTCAACGCCAAACAGCAGATAGAATACTGCAATCGTTCAATAGTTAAACAAATACACAATTAACTGTTTGTTTTTTTTATCCATTTACATAAATATCCACATATCCTGTTTGGTTTTACATATTTTTTGGTATTAATTTTATATAAAGTGATATGAAATATTTTTTTTTATCACAAAACGACTTTACTGGATTTGGAGTGAAAACAAATATGCCAACTAAAGTATTACAATATGCCTTCATTTCGACAGTAAAGTGAGCCACAGAGAATTCATCAGAGAAAACAATTTAAAAAGTCATGTAAATAAAAAAGTGATTAAACAGCACAATTTCGCTGAAAATAACTGCAGAAAACAGAACGGAGAATTGGTTGTTTCTGGGCTACCGGTAGACCTCGTAAAATGGAAAGTATTTGTATTTTATTTGTATTTTATTTGTATTTTATTTGTATTTTATTTTATTTTATTTTATTTTATTTTATTTTATTTTATTTTATTTTATTTTATTTTATTTTATTTTATTTTATTTTATTTTATTTTATTTTATTTTATTTTATTTTATTTTATTTTATTTTATTTTATTTTATTTTATTTTATTTTATTTTATTTTTTTTTATTTTTTTTTTATTTTATTTTATTTTATTTTATTTTATTTTATTTTATTTTATTTTATTTTATTTTATTTTATTTTATTTTATTTTATTTTATTTTATTTTATTTTATTTTATTTTATTTTATTTTATTTTATTTTATTTTATTTTATTTTATTTTATTTTATTTTATTTTATTTTATTTTATTTTATTTTATTTTATTTTATTTTATTTTATTTTATTTTATTTTATTTTATTTTATTTTATTTTATTTTATTTTATTTTATTTTATTTTATTTTATTTTATTTTATTTTATTTTATTTTATTTTATTTTATTTTATTTTATTTTATTTTATTTTATTTTATTTTATTTTATTTTATTTTATTTTATTTTATTTTATTTTATTTTATTTTATTTTATTTTATTTTATTTTATTTTATTTTATTTTATTTTATTTTATTTTATTTTATTTTATTTTATTTTATTTTATTTTATTTTATTTTATTTTATTTTATTTTATTTTATTTTATTTTATTTTATTTTATTTTATTTTATTTTATTTTATTTTATTTTATTTTATTTTATTTTATTTTATTTTATTTTATTTTATTTTATTTTATTTTATTTTATTTTATTTTATTTTATTTTATTTTATTTTATTTTATTTTATTTTATTTTATTTTATTTTATTTTATTTTATTTTATTTTGTTTTATTTTATTTTTATTTTATTTTATTTTATTTTATTTTATTTTATTTTATTTTATAATTTATATAATTTAATTTTTGTTATATAAATAAACATTTTTCCTTAATTTATTTTGCAAATTTTTATTCTCGTTTTTCTAATCTTTTTTTTTTTTGGAAACATGACTTTATTATTAAAATTTTCAATATCGTTTCGAATATTATAGTTTATTGTTTTTAAATTTTGTATTTATTCTTTATTTATTTTTAATTATATTTCAATCTCTTATATACATATATTTCTTCTGAATAGAAATATTTTGTTCAATATTTAAGTATTGTTTACTGAGTATTCACTATATACTATTTACATATCCCGGAATCAGCGATACATCGTTTGCATTTGTCTTATCTCCCCGAGTTACGCAGTGGCTCAGGTTTAAACCTTTTGCAATATTTAACTTTTTGCCATACTTTTTGCAACTTACATATATGCGTTTTTCCACAATAACTCAGCTGAAAATATTCAATATAATATGGAATGCCAGAAATATTATGAATATTTTACAAACATACATATACTTAACAATTTATACGCTTTTTTATGTAATGAAAAAAACGCTGAATAATTTTCTGAAAACATATAAGAGAAAAATCCAATCCCGACCAACCTGGCCTCTCCATAGATCCACGTCCTGCCACCATTGGCGTTGTTGTTGATTCATATGCCACATTTTAACGATGAAATGTGATATTTGCCACAAAATAAAAAATATAAAAAAACACATAAAAACCAACAACAATGGTCATATTAGCAAGAACTGGTTGACTGGCAAAAATATTAATAAATAAAAAAACTCCAACAAATTGCTATGTGATATGTATTTTTACAGAGTATTATAAAAAATGCGAAAAAAACGCCAAAAGTGATTTACCACAAAATCATAAAAATCGAGATGTGGTTCGATTGGACATGCTTGGTGGGCACACGCATTCAAGCAGGTCGTGCCGCGACGTTGTGGGGCGATAATGATGACGCACAATGAACGCTCCTCATTTGTGGCACTTCGTCTTTTCGTTACGTTACGTTTCGTTTCGAATTAACGAATCTCATTTGTTCGAGTGCGTGAGTGTGTGTTTCGAGTTAATTGCATTGCACTTGAAATGAAAGAATTACAGTAATCAATTGAACTTTGAATACTCATCGGAATGGCGAAAAAAGTCTCATTATACGGCGAAGAGAAGATGGATGGATGAATGTATGGGGGACTCCGGAATCCGCGAGACTGAAAGAGAAATGGACGGACGAATTAACTGTCTGAGTGTTGTGTTGCAATTGTACGTTAAATGACAAAATCAATTAAAACTTCAACAGAATGCTAAGTAATTACAGCATGTGAATGCCGGAATTGTGGGAGTTGATCGAAGACGGCCATGTGGAGGAGAATAATCAGTCCACGATGGTCATGCTTGCTATCTAGGGAGGGGGGTGTGCACTTTGACGATGGAAACGGAAAGCTATAGGCGGTTTAAAGCAAATTATAGTATACTTGTCTTTAAATCAAATATGAATATCTTAAAGTACTACACTAGTGAAGTAATTATTACTGCATACATTATTCCAGGGGACAATTGTCCCCTGATTCACTAGTGATGTAGCTAGTTCTAATGCACCACCCTATTCGCTATTCCAAGATCGATAAGTCCACCAACTAAGAATGCCCACCAAATCGTAGCCTCTGCTATTGATCAATCGGTAGCCGTGTAAAAAATTAACAGAAATACAAACAAACAAATGCTGAGGAAATTCATGGCATAGCATTTTACCCATAATTGCGCGCACATTTCATTTCATGTTATTTTTCATCAATATAATTCTGTGGCATTCTGTCGCCGTCTGAGCTGTTCAATTACACTTGAAATACTGGGTGAGTGAAACTCCCAAGAGTCCGGAGATGAAGGAGTTGAACGGCGTTGAAAAATAGAATTGGAACAACTACAAATCCAGAATTTTTGATTCTCTCTTTAATTCTAACAAATGTTGTAGAAGTATTTTATAAGAATATGTACTTTATTAAATAATTCGGTATAATTAGGGCAAAAATTCTGGTTTAAATTAATATTTTCCATTAAACTATGATATAATTTAAATAAAATACTTAACAATGTCATTTAAGGTCTTAATTGACAGATGCAAGTTTTATTGTATACTATTATGAGTTATAAGTACAAACTTTTGACATGTAAACAATGAGTTTGAAAACCAATTGCAACAAATTAAAAAAAGTTTAATCAGCTGTTCGCTTGAGACTACCTTTACAATTATTCTATCATGTACTACATATATAACGACAAAATCTCATCGATCGAATGGTCAAGAGAGTCTACTTATAAATGATTTTGTGTGCTCTCATACAATGTGTGAGCTAATGCAGCTGTGAAAGCAAAACGCGGCGTAGTGGTGTCTCTATCTGTATTAGATAGAACATCTGTGAGAACACAAAGAAGATATACAGATAGGAGTATTCGGGAGACCAAATACATAATTTAACAGCCTGTTTCACGATATCGAACGATAACGTTCGCATTCCTTCTATGCGAAATGAAGCTGATTTGCGACAAACAAACCAAAGTCAACAAATGTAGAAGATTCTATAATTATCATTTTTAAATTTAAAATTTTTTTATAATTATCACGTTTAGAAAATTATTATCAATCGTGCCAAAAAGGTTAAAAAAATCCCGAAAACTGTTTTTTTCGCGTTTGAAAAATCATTTCTATTCGTTCGTAACTCGAAAAAATTTAAACAAACTTGCAATGGCACATCTTATATATTAATTGACTTCAAAACAAACAGGCATCAGGCATTATTTTTTCGTTCGCTTTGTCAGCTTGATGCTTTTAGTAGGTCGCAAATCAGCTGTTTTTTCGCATAGAAGTCATGCGAAACCTATAGAACGACATCGTAGAACAGGCTGTTTTTCATTTCGAAAAATTACATTAATTCTTTCAAAAAAATATTTAAGATAAAATTATAATCCAAACTATACACAACCATAAACTAATCGACTTTTTTCTGTATTTGCAGGTATGTGTTTAAAATAAATTCATTATTACGCTATAGATCTATGCTAGTGGTGGGTGAGTATTAAATAGAAAATAAATCTTTAAAACCTTCGAAGTCTTCTGGATATACATACTTCATTCGTCAAATCAGAACAACTTAAGGGGATATATACCTTAACTAGATTTTATCATTGTAATCGATGAGAATTATAAGTCGATAATTCCATCACCACTTAATCTGTTCACCCAAAACATGTTCAGAAAAAATGTCAACTTAAGGTATTAATTTTAACTTAATATGGAAACGATGTTTAATTAATTTTTTGTGTGAGTCAAATAATTTTAATCTTATTTTTTAATTAACTCAACGACTTACGAGTATTATAATTTAATTTGAACGATTAAATCTATTGAAGAACTTTAGTAATAAATAATAAAATTTGTTATATAACGGTTGATCCAAGTAGAGATACATTTTTCAATAGCCTTTTTTGCCAGATCACGTGTGAGTCGCGACATGATGTTATGTTATTTTTGTTAAGTATTTTTTGACATCTAATCATGAAAAGACTTACGCCTTTTGAATTTTCTGTGTTTTTTTCTTTAAAAAAGTAGGGAACCTCGAAATGGATCACCCTATACATAAGTTGAAAATAAAAAGGAAATAAAAATATAAATAATTATCGCTATCCACTAAGGTTTTCAACTATACTACTGTCGAGGACTGAAGCATTTATTTATAGAAGTTTCAGGGACTAAACATTTCCTCTATACAATAGTCGAAGAATTTCATATCTCTACAAAAGAGTTGAAGACCGTGCTATATGTCTGTACCGCAGACAGTCACAAACTTATTTTGGGATTGGAACACTGAAGTCTACCTCACGTTGAGTCCAATTCTTGAGGTCTTCAATAGACTCTACCGCTGATCTCCACCACTGAGGACTTCATCATTAACAGAATGCTCCTTTGTAATATAGGTCTTCCTTTATATAGGGTGATCCATTTAGACCTTTTCTTGTTTTTAAATTAAACACCTGGAATATAACTCATATGCCTGGCCAGACCACTATACGTTTTCATGAATTTGTATGGCAAAAAGGGTACCGTAACTTTGAATTTCTAAGTATGTTCGTATATTATTTTGGTCTTCAGACTAAATGTAAAAATTTGTTTATTTTTTATTCATTTTGTGGAATGCATGAAAAACAAGTATAATCAACTTTAGAATGTTGTTGGCACACAGGATTAGTGCATTTGGCGCAGTAAAAACGTGTCTTCCTACGCAGGTTTTCGTCTTGGGTGAAACAAATTCTTCAATCTTTTTTGGAACTCAGTGTACTAGGGCCGCTTTGTTGGTTAGGCAGCATGTTGCTGGGAATATTCAACAACCCAAAATGTGTATAATAATAATTGATTTCATACAAATTGTATAGGGGTCCGGCCAGGCATATGTGCATATGAGAGCCTGCCGCTTTCTACAGAGAGAGCGGGGCGCAGACACAGAAGATATTGTATTGATTCCCCCTCCTCTTTGTCCCCACAGCTTCTGCGTGACAAAACTCTATGCTTGTCGTCCAGTAAGGCAGGTTAGACACGATGAGTGAAACGTTCGATCTCGATAATGTTAACGGGTGTTGTTGTGTTTGGAGTTAAGGCAGGACCACATCAGCCTGGAATGTATGCAGTTTATGACTTGTGACCAACTGTCATTTATTGCCGTAAGGGCACTATCTCTCAAGAAGAGCATACAGGTCGCTAGAGACATTCCCACATATTCCAGTTCCCCTTGTATTTAAAGAAAACTTTATTGAAATGTTAGTCACGAAGGTCGAATTTCCGAGCAGTTATTCCAGCCTGATGATTCCATGACCGATTTTTCGACCAGCCTATTAACCACACCAAACAGTGCATTTTGTGGATATAACGGTAATTCAAGAATAGCTTCGGTAATTCGAAGTGCACCTTATGTTGGTAGAAGTTCTGTGAAAAACTTTACTCGCAGAATGCTGGCTTTCGTAAGAACTTTTGGATACCTTTGACAAGCAAATAATACATAGGTCTAAATGGACTAATACATAGGTCTACACAAGAGTCGAAGACTGTGGTATACCTCTATATCAGAGGCAGCCACTGAGTTCTCCATCTCTCTTGAATTCCACCACCAAAGTCTTTCTATTGTAGAGTCGGCGCCTTCTGTTACTGTTGCAGAGTCTACCACTAAGATCATTCTCTATGTTAGAGTTAACCAATAACTATACAAGAATCGATCACTGAGTTCTTCCGCTATACTGTAATTGCACTTGGTTCTGCTTTATTATTGTGAGGATCAACCAATTCAACCTGAGTTGACTACTTAGATCTGTTCTATCCTTGGGATCGTCCACAGAATTCTTCCTCCAAATTTTTAATAGACTACCGAAATTTTGTAGTTAAATCAAGTTTTTCCTGGTTTTCTGTGTACTTTTTGATGACAATATACTGGAATTTGCTACATAGTTTTTGTGTTATACTAGCCTCGACTACTGAAATCTTCCTCTGCATTAGAGTCGATGACTGACTTCTGTATCTATACCATAGCCAACCGCTGTGTTCTTCCTCTCTACAAGAGTGGACTACTTAGTTCTGTTTTATTGTTGTTAGGATCGACCACTGTCCCTGAGGTGGACCACTGAATTCATACTCCAAATTTTTAATATACTACCGAAATTTTGTAATTGAATCAATTTTATCGTCTTTTTTCCTGTGTGCTTCTGACGCCGTTTTTCGTTTTTCTTATTTAGAATTGACCACTGAATTCTTCAGCTATACTAGACTCGACCAATATGATCTTCCTCGGTACTAGAGTCGACCACTACGATCTTCCTCTGTACTAGATTCCATCACTAACGTCTTTCTATATACAATAGTCAACCACTGAGTTCTTCCTCTCTACCAGAGTCCTGAACACTTCTGCTTTATTGTTGTTAGGGCAACTTCTTAATTATTCCTTTGTGCCAGAGTCGGGCACTTAGGTCTGCTCTATCGCTAGGGTCGACCACTGAACTATACCACAACTTTTTTTATTGACTACAGAATTTTCGTAATTAAACCCAGATTTTTTACTTTGTGACGCTGTTTTTCGCTTCACTAATCTGTAACAGTCCTCCGAGTTCTTCCGCCACAGAAATATTCCTCCATACTAGACTCGATCGCTACGATCATCCTCTGTACTATAATCGATCCCTGAGGCCTTATTCTATAAAAGAGGCAACCTCTGAGTTCTTCCTCTGTACCAGAGTCGACTTATTAGGTTCTTGTATCAGAACAAGTAGGCCCGCTCTATCCATGGAGGTCCACATCCGAATTCTTTCCCCAAATTTTCAATTAACCACAGAAATGTGATAACTGAATCAAGTTTTGCATTTTGTTATATACTCCCTGACGGCGTTGTTCTTCTATCTTAACGGCTGCGAACTCTTCATCTGCATTGCCTGCAATAATCACGCACAATGCACTCAGCCAAGTAATGCGCATCGAAGAAAAGCTAAAGTGAACATAAACTCACTTTATACCCAATGTAATTCTAGAGTCACGAAGTGTATCAAAAACTTTATCACAGCCGACTGGAAAAACAAACAAATAAATGGGAAGCAAAAGACTTAATTTGCGAGAGAAAAAACAGCATCGCAAAATGAAACTGCGGAGGCAAATGTAAATATATTGTACGTATCAACGGGTCGGTACAGTTGTAATTCATCAAATATCAAGCAATCCCTTGATGTAAGGACAGACGGACGGACTATAGTGGCAGGAGCAGCAGACAGCCGTCAATGCTGCGTCAGCATTGGCATTTGTATTGAACGCAGTACACGGCAAGGCATGGATCCGATACTGGTGGTGGCGTCATTGCCACCATATCCATCAACTGGCGTCCTAGTGGTGCTCTCAGTCTTCAAGTGCAGTAACTACATAATTTTGTTGCAGTTCTTTTGCTTTGTGGGAGTTGCACATGATACTTTTGGGGGGAATGGTGGTTCGATATTCTGATCGATCACTGAGAAAAAATTTCTAATATTAAACATTTGGTAACAGATGTTCCCACATTTATTATAAATTAGTACATTTCATACCTAAAATAAAGACAATTTACTTAATATTAAAGAAATTTTTTTAATTTTAAGTGTAAAATTTAATTATTTTTGAGCTTATGTCGACTTTTGCGGAAAATTTTAAGTTTCATGTCTACATTAAATAGAATTATCTTAATATTAACGAAAATGTCCTAATATTAGGTAATAAATGTATTTAGTTTTATGTTCAGAGTGACATTTGTTCGAAATCTTTAAAAAATATCTCGGGGAAGATTTTTTTCCTTTTCTGCAGGGTACATTAAATTCGGACTCACTTTACTTCCGAAGAGTGGCAGACTCTGGGTTCAAAAGCGTCGAGTGAGTTCGTTCCTGGCTTTGGTCATGTCTTTTCATCTGCTTCGTTCTTCTTCATTTCTTTTGCATTAAAAAAAATCCGACATTAACAATCAACAAACATTATCCCATTGAATACATGCGATAATTGCGGCTCAAATAAAAATACCAATAACAACCAAATACAAGCGAAACGTTGCAAAGGAATGAAATAAAATCATTAAAGTATTTCCTTCCACGCCTCCATCCAAAGGCAGTCAGTCAGTCAGACCCATCCAAGCAACTCCATATAGCAGAGCCCTCTTCAGGTTTTATTGATATACGTGTTCAATTGATTGGAAATGTTGGCGCAATAAAACAGCCACACACACACACGGAGCGGAACGGAACACAGCAAGGATAGCAAGAAATCAGCCCCCAAACCACTTACGATGGCAAAAGGTATCAATCTGTAACAAATTCCGAACGTGTGGATGTTGTCACACGTTCATTTTTTGTCGGCCCAAAAAAGATATCCGTAGGAAAAAAGAGTTAAAGTGTTTGGGTTCTGAAAGGATTGATGGATTACCTTTTTCGTTGACTGTAAATAGTCAACCACATCTACTCTTATTGATAGGTAAAAAAACCCTAATGAGTATGGGTTGTCATTTCGTCAAATTGAGCAAATATGTATTTTAAAAGCTTATTTGCCAAATAAGCCCTTTTTCCAATGGGGCAGAAAGGAATAGTGTAAAGCGAAGGTGGGCAATAAAGGACGATATATCAATCAAAATGTTTGAATTGATTTGTAAACTTAATTATCGTCGACGATAATAAGAATACTATATTAGCTTAGGTAGCTGATTTGACAATGTCAATAAAGTAATCTATTAATGTACTAGGAAATACATAAAAACATAAGGGGATACACTTCCACTGAAGTCTTCAACAATACCTAAGTCGAGGACGTGGGTCGCGTAGTTCTGTCAAAATAGATCCGTCGTCGCTCCAACTCCGTTTACGACTTCCGTAATTTGTACGACTCTAGACACAGACTCAAACAGCAGCGCAGTTTTCTTCAACTCCGCCGAATATATATAATTTTATAAATACTTAGACACATGCTCCGACTCCAATCTACAAAAACTCACCTCGCAAAAACTCAATTTCCGCTCCGATTCCATAGCACTGTTGAGGACTGAAGTATTTCTTTATACAAAAGTCGAGGACTAAGGAATTTCGCTATACTCTTTGCAAGAGTCGAAGACTGATGTCCATCTCTATACCAGAGTCGGTCACTGAGATATACTTCTATACTGAAATCGACCATGGAAGTTTCTTTATATCGTAGAGTTGATGTATTTTATATCCTAGAGTCAAAGACTAAGGTCTTCCCATTTATTGAGTCTATCACCTGAGTTCTTCAACTATTCACCGGTCGATCTCTGCGATTTACTTATATACCAGAGTCGGTCTCTGAGGTCTACTTCTATACAGCAGTGGACCACCGAAGTCCTTCCATTGTAGACTCGAGGTATCATCTACCCTAATGTCGAAGACTGAGATCTTCCTCCACCGACTCTATCACTGAGGTCTTCCTTTTTACAGGCATTCACTGAGGTTTTTCTTTGTATTAGAATCTACCACTTAGACTTTCAAGTATACAACAGTCAAGGTATTCCGCTAATTATAATAACTTTTTTATGATTTCCGCTCTATGAGAATATACAACTGAGGTCTTCCGAAATATGTACTACATACAATTGGCCACTGCGTTTTTCTGCTATACTAAATTCTTACACTGAAATCTTCCAGAGTACTACAGTCGGTATTCCTCTATACGAGAGTCGAAGGCTGAGGTACATCTCTATACCAGAGTCGGTCAATGAGGTATTCTTCAGTACCAGAATCGACCACCAACGTCTCCTAATATAGTATGTAGAGTTGATGTGTTATCTATTCTATAGTCGAAAACTGAGGTCTTCCTTTTTAACAGAGTCTCTGAGGATTACTTATGAGGTCGACTTCTATACTGGACTCGACAACCGAAGTCTTTCTATAGTAGACTTGAGGTATTCTCTATCCTAGAGTCGACGAATGAGATCGTCATATTGAGCAGAGTCAACAGAGACTTCTGCTCATGTATTTATTTATATTACAATCTACCACTGGGTTTGTCAGCTATCAACAGTCGAAGTCTTCGCTATATTATAATTCAATGCTGAAGTTTTCTACTCTATGAGAATAGACAACTGAGGTCATACGAAATACTATAACTGACCACTGAGGTCTTCAGCTATACTAAACTCTGCCACTGAGATCTTCCAAAGTACTAGGTGTCAACCGCTGAATTATTCCTCTGTACCAGACTCGACCCCTTAGACCTGCTATATCCTAGCATCGACGATGGAGGTCTTCGTTTATATCAGAGTATTATCCTATAGTCAACGACTGAGACTTTCCGCTATGGTAGCTGAGATCTTCCGCATTACAAGAATTGACCACTGAGGTCTTCAGCTATGCTAAACTCTGTCTCTAAGATATTCCACTGTACTAGATTCGATCACTGATGTCTTTTTCTGAACAGGAGTTAACGGCTAAGTTATTCCTCTGTACCAAACTCGACTACTTAGACCTGCTCTATCCTAGGGTCGATTAGGGAGGTCTTCGTCTCTATTAGAGTCGACCAGGGAAGTATTCTTTTGTAATAGAGTTGACCACTAAGGTTTTCCTCTATCCTATTGTCGACGTTTTAGACCATCCTGTATCCTATCGTTGACCCTTAGAACTGCTCTATCCTGGGGTCGACTAAGTAGGTCTTCGTTTATATTAGAGTATTATCCTATAGTCAACGACTGAGACCTTACGATATTGTAGGATCCGCTCTATGAGAATAGACAACTGAGGTCTTCCGCAATACAAGAATTGACCACTGTGTTTTCAGCTATACTAAACTCTGCCAGAGTATTATCCTATAGTCAACGACTGAGACTTTCCGCTATGGTAGCTGAGATCTTCCGCATTACAAGAATTGACCACTGAGGTCTTCAGCTATGCTAAACTCTGTCTCTAAGATATTCCACTGTACTAGATTCGATCACTGATGTCTTTTTCTGAACAGGAGTTATCCGCTAAGTTATTCCTCTGTACCAAACTCGACTACTTAGACCTGCTCTATCCTAGGGTCGATTAGGGAGGTCTTCGTCGCTATTAGAGTCGACCAGGGAAGTATTCTTTTGTAATAGAGTTGACCACTGAGGTTTTCCTCTATCCTATTGTCGACGTTTTAGACCATCCTGTATCCCATCGTTGACCCTTAGAACTGCTCTATCCTGGGGTCGACTAAGTAGGTCTTCGTTTATATTAGAGTATTATCCTATAGTCAACGACTGAGACCTTACGATATGGTAGGATCCGCTCTATGAGAATAGACAACTGAGGTCTTCCGCAATACAAGAATTGACCACTGTGTTTTCAGCTATACTAAACTCTGCCACTGAGATATTCAACTGTACAAGATTCGCTCACTGAGGTCGTTTTCTGAACAGGAATTAAAGGTTGAGTTCTTCCTCTGTACCAAACTGGTTCGATTAGGGAGCTGTTCATCTATATTAGATTCTACCAGGGAAGTCTTCCTTTTTAGTAGAGTTGACCACTGAGCTATTCCTCGATCCTATTGTCGACGTTTTAGACCATTCTGTATCCTATGGTCGACTATGGGGGTCTTAGTCTATATTAAAGTCGAACAGGGATGTTCTCCTCCTCCAAATAGATTTTACCACTGAGGTTTTCCTCTGTCCTAGTGTCGACGACTTAGACCTTCCTCTATCATAAAGTCGACAACTGGGTTCTTCCTCTGTACAAAAGTCGACCACTTAGAGCTACTCTATTCTAGAGTCCACTAGGTAGGTCTTTCTCTATACTAAAGTCTTCTAGGGAGACTAAGTATATAATATACCAGACCACTGAGGTCTTCCTCTGTCATAGTATGGACGACTTAAACCTTCCTTTATTCTACGATCGACCACTAAGTTCTTCCTCTTGCCCAGGTTTGACCATGGATGTTTTCTATCCCACAGTCGGTCTAGGGCACCTTCCTCCTCCTAAAATACCTTATCCACGACTGATGCCTTCGGGCTTTTATTATTATCACCCTCCGAGTTCTTCCTTTATTGGAAGGTTATACACGGAAGTTTTTTATTCTAGAGCCGACCTATAAGGAATTCCTCTACCCTAGAGTCATCCACTGAACATAGCTTCTACCGTATAGTGAGCAGTCTTGTCTCCCCACATCCTACGATTGACTACTGTGAACCTTCCCTATCGTAAGGTTTACTACTGAGTATTCCCTCTATTCTAATGTCGACCACTGGGGTTCTCGTGTATTCAAGAGTAGATCTTGATCGTCGAGTAGACCATAGGCTTAATTGATCTCCTGTATCATAGAGTAAACGGATTAGATATACCGCTACCGTACGGTCGAGCAGCCTTGTCTCCCCACAGCGTACGGTTGACTACTATGGATCTTCTATATCCTAAGGTCGACTACTGAGTATTTTCCCTATGGTAATGTCGACCACCGCGGTTCTCGTGTATTCAAGTGTAGATCTTGATTTTCGAGTAGACAAAGTCTTCATTGATATACTCTATCATAGAGTCGACGGATTAGATATTCCTCTTCTCTGTCATAGAGTCAACTACTGCTGCATTCCTCTGTCATAGAGCATATCACTGAGGTCTTCTTCTATACTAGAGTCAACCAATGAGATCTTCTATTATCCGAGAGTAGAAGACTGAGGACTTACTCTATCCTAGGATCGAACACAGAGAACTTCTTCTATATTAAGGTCGATCGCTGAGGTCTCCCTCAATATTTTGAATTGTAGGGTCGGTTATTGAGTTCTTTCTCTGCCCTTAGGTAGACAATTGAAGTCTCTACTCTGGGGTCGACGGACTAGGTCTTGCTCTATCACATAGTCGACCGATTAGGTCTTCCGCAATTATAGAGTTGAACAAATAGGTCTTGGTCTATCACAGAGTGGATAAATTAGGTCTTCCTCTATCATAGGGTCAACAAATTAGGTCATCCTCTGTCATAGAGTCTCTCACTGAGTCTCTCCATACCCTAGAATAGACGTCTGAAGTCTTTCAAAATCCTATGGTCAAACACTATAGTCAGTGATCGACCTTAGGATAGAGGAAGGCCTAAGGTCGATCACTGAGGTCTCCCTCACTATTTTTAATTGTAGAGTCAAGCATTGAGTTTTTTTTTCTGCCATAATCGACAGATTAGGTATATCATAAGGTCTTTTTCTATCATAGAGTCAACTGCTGCTGTATTCCTCTATAGTAGATTCAACAAATTAGATCTTCTATCATCCTAGAGTAGACGACTGAGGACTTACACTATCCTAGTGTCGAACACTGTGAACTTCTTCTATATTAGAGTCGATCACTGAGGTCTCCCTCAATATTTTGAATTGTAGGGTCAATCAGTGAGTTCTTTCTCTTTCCTAAGGTATACAATTGACTCTCTACTCTGGGGTCGACTGATTAGGTCTTTATCTATCACATAGTCGACCGAGTAGGTCCTCCGCTATCATAGAGTTGACCGACTAGGTCTTCCTCTATCACAGAGTCGACAAATTAGGTCATGAGCTATCATATAATCGACAAATTAGCTCTTCCTCTAGCATAGATTCGACACACAGTGATTCTCCTCTGTCATAGAGTCTATCGCTGAGGTTTTCCATTATCCTAGAATAGACGAGTGAAGTCTTCCAAAATCCTATAGTCGAACACTATGTCCTTCCGGTATCCTAAGGTCGATCACTAAGGTCTCCTTCTTTGCGAAGGTCGACCATTGAGGTTTTATATCCGAGAGTCGACCGATTAGGCCTTTATTTATCATAAAGTCAACCTCTAGAGTCAACCACTGAGGTCTTCAAGTAAACTGCATCCTAGTACTGAAGTCTATCGATGTATTAGATTTGACCTCTGAGGTTTCTCTATACATGAGTCGACAAGTGAGTCATTCCGTTATACTCTTTTCGAGCCCTGAAGTCTTAGTCTATACTGGGCTTGATCAAATGTGTCTTTCCTAGAATATAATCAAAGTAGTGAAACTATCAAAGACTTCTGCAACAAAAATTTATTACAGCTTTAGGATAACAACAGTTTCATTAGCCAAACCTCTTGAAGCTCCTGATGTCTTCGATAATCTCCATTTCTTATTTTAATCTAATATTTCGAAAATCATCCTCAATTACATTTACATTGTTGACCTTTAAATATTTATCTCTATACAAGTATATGCAATTTGTTAAATAAAATAGACCCCAATCAAAAAAGTGACATAACCACAATCAGCATGTTAACCTGGCCTACAAGTTAAATGCTCGGCTAACAAGTTTTGGTTGTTGTAGCTGTTCTTTTATTTTTTTACTCTTGACTATCTCTATCTGTGTATATGAGAGTGTTGAACAATTCTGCACACATGTTGAAAACAACCACAAAAACCACATCAAAAATCATTGAAATTACCCACAAAAAACACAGAGCTACACAGTGAGAAAGATATATGTTTGAGTATATGGTATACATTTCGGCCCAAAAATCATTCACATGTTACCCACAATGGCAATATGGCTAGAGAAAAATCAAATAAAATAATGTTAAAATGTAAAAAGCCTGCAAACAGAAAATACACATACAAACAAAACATGATAAAATCAACAATAAAACCAAAATAGCAACAGAAATTTCCAGACAACAACTTTACGCCAACAGATATCCATCAAATATCAAATCACAACAAGAAAAAAAATCGAATTGAGCAGCAACAAAATAAATGTAACAAATCTTCATCAGCATCATACACAGCTTCATCAGCTACATTATCTCGGGTTCATCGGCTCATTGCGAAACGGAACTCAAATTAAAGGAAAAGGTTAACATAGCCGCCCCAACGACAACGACAAAAATCAACGACAGACAGAGAGAACATCCTTCCTACAATACGAGTACATGGCTGAAAAAAGTGGTTGACGGAGGCTATGTATGGCTGGCATACAAATGGCCAAAAAGCATTCAAAGCTCACGCACTTGGCAGACAACGTCAAGGAGGCGGAGTAGTAGTAGTAGCAGTGGTCCGGTATTGTTGTACCACATCCAAGAGTTGATGAATGGGATGCGTCCATTGATGGTGATGATGATGATGGGGATGCTGGTGGCTAAGGTAGAGTTGTCGACGACGAACTGTGAACATAGACAGAAAAAACAATTTCTCTCACTCGCCCATTTTTCCCTCCAATCATTTGGCATACATATATGCCGTGAATAAAATGAAACAAGGTACAGTGGGATAGTTTGTTCATAGTATAATATAATCTATTAGAAAATCCTTCAGAGAAGGTGTAGGCGGATCAGGAACCGCAGAGTCAAGTCAAGGAAGTAATGTAGGAGATATAGGGCGAAAATGACGAGGAAGATCACAATCGTGGCATTGATAATACAAATATGGAGCATCAATTATGAATTAGAATGTCGTATACGGCGTCTATGCAACAGGTGACAGGACTGAATAGAATGTATAGAGCGAAAATATCGCAAAGCAGAAATCGTGCCATAGGACGTATTTGAAGCAACTGATTGATGATATAGGGTGAAAATACCGCAGAGCAGAAGTCGTGGCATAGGACATTTAAAAGATTCCACTATCGAATCATGCATAGGACGTTAATTATGTATCTGTATCAACTGAACAACTATGCAGCATTAATGAGAATGATGTCGTACACGACGTCTATGAAGTATCATGCTCTATATAACAGGTAACATCACTAACAGAATGTAGGAAGATAGGAATGGTAGGAAGAATGCTGAAAATCGCATAGAGGACGTCGTGACATAAGTCTATAAAGAACAATTCAACAACAGAACAACTACAGATTATCGAAAATCTGTCAGAGAAGCGGTGTTCATATTTAATTTAATTTAATGTAGGATATATAGGGAGAAAATACCGCAGAAGATCGCAATCGTGACACTGATTTTACAACTGTGGAGCATCAATGAAGATAATTTCGTATACGGCGTCTATGAAGTAGGAGGTTCTATACAACAGCTGACATGAATGTATAGGGCGAAAATATCGCAAAGGCGATGTCGCGGCATACGACGTTTATGAAGCAGCTGATTGATGATATATGGCGAAAATACCGCAGAACAGAATTCGTGGCATAGGACATCTCTGAGGTAGCTGATTCAACAAAACAATTATAGAAAAGATTAAAATGTCGTATACGACCTCTATGAAGTATCAGTTTCTATAGATACATCTCTGAACAGAATGTAGGATCTATAGGGCGACAATATCGCAGAATATCGCATAGCGGAAGTCGTGGTTTAGGACGTCTATAAAGCAACAGATTCAACATAACATCAATGAGTAGAATGTAGCATACATAGGCGTAAATACCGCAAAATGAACAATGCATAGCACGTTTATGATGTATCGGATACAACAGAACAACTATAGAACATTAATTGGTAGAATGTTCTACACGACGTCTCTGAAGTATCAGGTTCTATATAAAAGGTAACATCACTGAACAGAATGTAGGAAGATGGGAATGGTAGGAAGAATGCAGAAGATCGCATAGCGGAAGTCGTGACATAGCGAAACTACGAAGTATATGATTCAACAAAACAAATACAGATCATCAATGATTAGAATGTAGGATACATAGACGAAACTACCGCATTGGATCCATCTATCGAATCTTCTCTAGGACTCGGATAGATAACTTTGCAGATCTTAACGACTCCAAGACTTTAATAGACAGAAGGCTTACTCCATCGACCATCTGATAATATGTAGAAGTGGAATGATCGATTTTAATGAGACAATACAAACTGTAACAAAGGCCACGCAATTTCGCAGTTTACATACCTATTCAGTCCGAATTTGTGTTTAGAAAAATCGAGACGTCTATGAAGTATCAGTTTCTATATAACAGACAACATTACGGAAAATACCGCAAAAGATCACAGAGCGGAAGTCATGGTGAAGGACGTCTATGAAGCAGCAGATTCAGCACAACAACTACTAGAATGTAGGATGTAGGATAGGCGAAAATACCGCAAAAGGTCCCACTATCGAATTCTCCAGAACGCGGATATATACCTTTCTACATCTCCACATCTTAATAGGCAGAACTGGTTTCACTGCTGCATGGGTTACTTCATCGACCACGTGATAACAGAAGTGAAATGATCATTTAAAATGAGACAATGTAATAGATTTCTTAGCCCATAAAGGAGAAACAGCTTATATATCCATCTTATAAAAATAATTGTATAAAGCAATATTCTGCGCGCAGAATATTCAAGGGCAAAGAAATGAAAATATGGGGGTCGCGATCGGTAGTTTCAAACGCAAAGTTCATGTGAAGCCGAATCTTGAAGGCGATATAAGCAAACAAGAAGCGTCACTACCAAACAATTAAATAATGTTGACATTCTGGAAAGTCCAAACGATGACGAAGGAAAGATCGTGTCAATAAGATCACTGAGAACCTCAGTGTAGATGAGTTGGTGGGTTTGATTTCCACCATCTCTGGATTTTGAAGGTGATCCACAAAAAGACTGCGTGTTCTATCACGCCGTGTATGAAGATGATCCTTATAAAGACTCAATAGTATCGCAAATGATATTCTTTTTTCATGGGATCAAACGCTTTTATGGACTACTACCTTTGACTACTTGAGCACAAGTTCAACTCGTCGGTGACGGTGATTGCAGCCAGTGATTCGGAACAGAGTCGAGCGGGCATCGGAAGTAAACAGACTACAAATCGGATTGAAATTAGTTTTTATCTGAGCGGAGCCGAGTGTAATTTGATTTAATGAAAGAAATTAGTTTTTCCGAAAGAAATACTCTCCGTGTCCAGCCACTCTTTTCATCCTTTTCCGTCAATGGTAATACCGATCCACGTCAATATTCCAACATAATGCCAGAGAAATCTACCGATCCATTCTGCACTGCCAAAATATAATCCAGGTGTCACTCCTCACAACCATCAGGCGTATAAAAACAGCTTCTGCTCCCTTGCATTCCTATCCGCTCACGCTCATATCAGATCAGAATTCCTGAATGTAGGTAAACCCGGTAAAGAATCTAAGATCTACTCGCGCTTGCAATGACACATGCCTTCTGCGATGGAAGCAGCGCCACAGTGACTTGGAATTAGGTATTAGGCATGGTGGAAGGTTCTTAATGAAGAAGATTCTTAATTCAAACCCCCGAAACGATTCTTATTGCCTTTTTGGGTTTATGTCTCGTATCCTTGAACGGTTTTCATATTAGCAATATAATAGGATGGGAATAAGATAATTGACAGTGATAAATATTATCTGATAAACCACTGTTCCCTCGGTCACCATGCCATGACGACGACGCGAGGAGAAGCCAAGAGTTGTAGGTAGATGAAGTTAAAACCTGCGAACGATGTTGTGCTGTGGCCGCGGTGATGATGATGATGATGGCATGGTTGGTTTTCAATCATTTGCATCCATTAATCAATTCAATTTATTTCAAGAGTTGTACCTTCTTCACCTCTTCATATGTCTCCTAAATAGCGTTACAACAAATCCGTACAGTTCTTCCCTAAACATCCGGACCATAGATTGCCAAATGGAACACGGCGGATATTCCAACTAAACTCTGCAGAATTTGTACGTAGACAACGGCCAGGCCAGCATGAGTGTTGGGGAGTGGAAATGAACACACAAAACAAACACGCCCACTCCATGTTCCATGTCCGTGTCTGGGCCTTGTGCTAACTAAACCTTTGGCTAACTAATTTGTAAAGAATTTCTCTACTGTTGGAAACTCCTACCAACAAAAAAGAAGAAGGAAAAAAAGAAACTGTTAACTGGCGGCCGGCTATGTCTATTGTATGCGTGCGAGCTCTTGGCTATTTTTACGAGCGCTTCATCATGTCCCGAGGTTTTTTGAAGTTTCTCATTCATCAACGGGGAATTGCAGCCGCGGAGCGAGAAAAGGATGAACCTCTGGGGGAGTAACAGCAGCCGTCCTGTAATTTGAACGCCTCCACTTTTAAATTTATTTTTCATTTACATAGCCTAGCCACCAAACCTTTTGTCTGTGTAGTCTTTTGTTGTTTTTGTTAGGTAGTTTTATGGAAATCAATTTCATCAAGGCATAGGTGGACAGTGGTTTGCTTAGCGTTTTGTTACTGACTTCTTTATATGGATTTCCAGGGAGTTGTAGGTGCTAATTTAGCCTGCTCTAAATAAAAGAATTGAATTGAAGAATTGCGGAAAAAATCAATTATCGATAGTCGAAAACTATTGTAATACCATGTTGGTGATGAACCTGTTCACAACCTTTTGCCTAATAATGAGGTTAAATACAGGGTGATTTTTTGAGGTGAATACTTTTAAATTTAAATCTTACTGAAGCGATATCTGGAATATCTATAACAAAAGAGATTTAAAACGCAATGGGATCAATAACTTCAATGAAGAAATGGTCCTTCGACTATTAAAATACAAGATTACATCGTCGGTGAGTAGAGGAAGTCGGAGGTGTTATGAAATGTTAGAGTCGCTAACCGGTTGGTAGAAATATTCGGAAAGACAGTAGATAATGAAAAGCGCAGTCGATTGGATAGAGGCGGTCTAGAATGCAGGTGGAACGTGTGAAACATGGGAGAGTCAGAAGCCGGTAGATGAAATTTCTAGCGTAGACATTTGCTAATGAATAACTCGTTACTTTAATAAAGCAATAGTCCTTCGGCATCTAAAACAAAGTCGAAACTATGTTTGTTAAAGTTATTTGGAATATTCTCGTATGGTAGACATACCAGAGAGTAAAAGCACTGTCGATAACTCCAATTAAATAAGAATGGTCCTTCGACTACTTACATAAAGGCGATGGAATGACTGAGAAGATGGAATTTCTAATAAAAAACAGATAAAGAATCACTCACTCGATGGGATCAATTACTTCAATAAACATTCGACCACTAAAACGCCAATCGGCAATGAAGAATTTGAACAATATGCAAACTTTGAAAAATTGTCGGTCGTTGTGGTTGATTACTTCATAAAACAATGGTTCGGCGATCACATCTCAGTTTGGTGAAGCATCCTATAGTTCAAATTGATAGTAGAAACAGTTCACAATGGAAGCGCGGTCGATGGGATCGAAAACTCCAATGCAGATAACGAAGCCACCGAAGACGAGAATTTTTCGTCAAGCCACGTCGCTGCTGTTAGGTCGGCTAAAATAGGTTTAAAACCACCATAAAGTTGTCATTTAAGATCCAACGATGTTGTACAGTAAATTTTGTATATTTTATATTGCACAATAAATCGCAAGTCAACGTGCAGCCCATAAGCAGCCGTCCCATTTTTGATCGAGCCGCCGCCGTCGGCAATTTTGCCTCGGCTTCGTTCTCTACTCCAATGAGGCAATGATCCTTTTGGTCGAGCCGCCGCCGTCGGTAATTTTGCCTCGGCTTCGTTCTCTACTCCAAAGAGGCAATGATCCTTCGGCTGATAAAACGCAAGTCGGTAACAGCGAATTTTAACAAATGTCAAATCTTGCTCCGGTTCCAGTCTATTTATCCAGACTTTCAATAAAACCAGTGCGTGAAAGTGATAGTAGAGACAACAGAGATTGAATAACGCGGTCGATGAGATCGATCACTTTATGAAACAATGGTTCATCGACTACTAAACACAAATTACCCGCTTCGGCAATACCATTTAGAACTGCTGCAGCAAATAAAAGTCGGTAAACGCGGTCCATGTGATCGAAAACTTGTTGAAGTAAAGGCCAGTAGATAATGCAACACTCGGTTAATGGGATCAATAACTTCAAATAAAGTTCTTCGCCTACTAAAACGCAAATCCATAACAGCGAATTTTAACAATTGACGAACTTTGCATCGTTTCAAATCTATTTAGGCAGTGTTTCAATAGAAACAGTAGGTGGGACGTCTATTAAAATACAAGTTGGCCGCTTCGGCCATACCAGTTAAAACTAATGAAGCATATAAGAGTCGGTAACCTATAGGTCAGATTACAGTTGATAGTCGAAGTGCAGTCGGGGGGATCGATGACTACATTAAGGCAATGGTACTTCGACTACAAAACCGTAATTCGGTAACGTTGAATTTTAACAATTTGCAAACGTTACTCCTGCGCGAGTCTATGAATTCAGTATATCTATAAAACTGATCGCAGAATAACAGAGAGAAGAGAAGGCGGTATATGAGATCGATAGTAGATAATGGAACACTCAATCGATGGGATCGATAACTTCAATGAAGCAATGGTCCTTCGGCTATCAAAAGTCGGTAACGGCGAATTTTAACAATTGATAAACTTTTCCCGCTTCGAGCCTATTTATTTACTCTTTCAATAAAAAAGTTGGTGAACCTGGTAGATTGAAGTACGAGGTCGGTGAGATCGAATACTTCATGAAACACAGGTCCATCGACTATAAATGTGCAAGTTGAGCGCTTCAGCGAATTAGAACTGGTGAAGCATATGAGAGTGGGTAACCTACAAGTGAAATTGCTTGTAGAGATTGTTGAAAATGGAAGCGCGGTCGATGGAATCTATAACTGCAATGAGCCAATGATGCTTCGACTTCTAAGACGCAAGTCGATAACGGCGAATTTGAACAATGTGCAAACTTTGCTCTCGGTCGAGTCTATTCTTACAGTCTTTCAATAAAAACAGCGGGTGAAACGAGGGCGGTGAGATCGGCTACTTCATGTAACAATGGTCCATCGACTATTAATACACAAGTTGACCGCTTGAACGATACCAGTTAGAACTGGTGATGCATGTGAGAGTCGGTAACATATAGGTGGAATTGCTAATAGATACAGTTGATAACGGTCGATGGATCGTAAACTCTAATGATTCAGTGGTCCTTCGACTACCAAAACGCAAGTCGGTAACGTTGAATTTTAACAATTTGCAAACTTTGCTCTAGCTCGAGTGTATGCATACATTATTTCTATAAAACTGGTAGTATAAACAAAAGAGAGGAGAGAACGCGGTCTATGAGATCGAACACTTGTTGAAGTAATGGACAGTATAATTTGGAACACTCGGTCAATGGGATCGATAACTTGTCGCTCGAGTACTAAAACGTCAGTTGGTAACGGCGAATTTTAACAATTGACAAACTTTACTCCGGTTCGCGTCTATTTATTCAGTTTTTCAACCAGTAGATGGAATTGGTGCACAGACAACAGAGATTGAAGAATGACGGGGTCTATGAGATCGATTACTCCATGTAGTAATGGTCCATCGTCAATTTAAATACAAGTTGACCGCATCGGCGATACCAGTTAGAACTGGTGAAGCATACGAGAGTCGTTAACCTATATGTGAAATTGCAGTTGAGAATTGAAGCGCTGTCGATGAGATCGATAACTACAATGAAACAATGGTCCTTAGACTACTTGAACACAAGTCAGTAACGACGAATTTTGAAGATTGACCAACTTTTCTTCGTTTCGAGTCTATTTATTCAGCCCTTCAATAAAACCTTTAGGTGGAATTGGTGTAGAGACAAATGAGATTAAAGAACGACACGGTCGATGATATCGATTACTCTATGAGGTAATGGTCTATCGTCTATAAAAATACAAGTAGACCGAATAGGCAATACCAGTTAGACGTTGTAAAGCATACAAGAGTCTGTAACCTATAGATGGAAAAGCTGGTAGCGACAGTAGAGTATGAAGCGCGGTCGATGGAATTGATAACTTCAAATACACAATGGATCTGGATTTGAACAATTTACAAACTTTGCTCCGGCGCTGGGGTATTCATTTAATCTTTCAATTCAATCGATAGGTGGAATTGCTGATAGAAATAACAGAACGTGGAGAACGCTGTCGATAACCTCAACGAGCAATGGTCCTTCGACCACAAAAAAATAAGTTGGACGCATCGGCGATTGCTGGTAGAACCGATTAAATACATTAATGAGTGAATAACGATGTCGTTGGGCTGATAACTTTGTGAAGCAATGGTCCTTCAATTAATAAAATACAAGTTGACCTAATCGGCGATTGTTAGATTTAATGAAACATATGAGATTATATTATTATATTAAAATTGCTACCTGGGAATGAAAGGCATGGTTGATGGAATCGATAACTACAATGCAACAGTGATCCTTCAAGTATTAAAACACAAGTCGGTGAAGCTGAATTTAAACAATTTGCTAACATTTCTCAAGTGGCCTCTAGAACTGATGAAATATATGGGTGTCGATAATTGGTAGATGCAATTGTTAGTAAATACAACAGAGGATAAATAGCTTGGTTGATGGAATCCATAACTTACGTTAAGCAATGGTCCTTCGACTACTAAAATACAATTGATCGCATCGGTGATGAAAAATTCTGACAGTTTTGGTAAATATATTACGAAGACAATTCCTAGTTCAATGATAAATTTCCACTCCAAACTAGTTGTGGAGGCAGGTCGACGAAATCGGCAACTTCAATGGTCCTTCGACTATAACAACACAAGTTGGTCAGTGACAGTAGATACTGTTAGATCTGGTAAAACATATAGCATATTTTCGCAATTAATTTTTGCTCCAAACTAACCCCAGTTGAAAGTTCTTCACCTTTAAAACAAACACCCTGCATATAACAAACATCATTATTTCATATTACATTACACTGCGGCTAAGAGGAAGAATAAGCGCACAAAGAAAGTTCGATGGATTTTCTTTACCAAATAAGCTCCGCATGGAGGGAAATACCAAAAAAGCCCTCAGGGACTCTTGTTGAACTGTAAGGGGATGTGAAGGAGAGAGGACCTCGGAGAGGACTTTGTGCAAAGTGTTTCAAATTGACCTTAATCAGTGACTGACTGTGTTATTCTACAGTTGTTACTTTTTATTTTGTTTCAGCATTCTCTTCTACTCTCTACTCAACTCCTTAAAGTCATATTGTAAACATACACATACACCGGCAGCAAAAGAATCTTTGTAACAACAATAACATTTGCAAGGGAAACTTGAAGAATTTCTTTTGTGGGGTGGGGGTTAGTGGAAGGGAAAAAAGGATGCCATTATTTTCTGTGTTTTGAGTGATTGTGAATTGCCATAGAGTTTACAAGTCCTGACGCAGCAAACCTTCAACTATACGTAAACATCCCTCCATTCCAGCTGCTGGAGCAGTAGCAGTAATAGATGAAATTGGAAACTTTTGTTCATGCTAACATTTTGACCAAGAAAATTTTGGGTATAACTCTTTTCAATCAATTTATTGCAAGCTATTTTTATGGCGCACATTTTGGGGGAATTGTGTTAAGTCCTTTGCTTTTGCGTTTATGTTTCTAAGGAAAACTCTGCAACAAATATTTAAAACTTTCTTTTATTTTTTTTAGACAGAAAACATATTTTGGGTATTGGGTTTGACAAATAAAGGGGAAACTTTATCTGTTGAAATGTTAAGTCACTGCATTTTCTATAGTTTTTGTAATTCTTTAAATTGCAAAAAATCCCTAACGTTGCTATGTTGTGAAAGCTAGAAATATATTTGCAGTATATTTAAGCCTTTCAAATACCATGTCGTTCTATAATCCAAGTTTTTGATTAGTTTATTTTCCATTCACATGTATTTATTTTTTTCCATTCCATCACATCAACATCATTGCAATTTTTTTGATTATTTCGTGAAAAATTTATTACTAAAAAATATATTTGTGCACATTTTGGGAAACATATCTTCCCATTGATTTATCTTTTTATACAACTAGACTCCACAAAATATTTGAAAAGTGTACCACAAAAATCATTGTATGGACTGACCGACCAAACTTTACAAATTGGGGTGAAATTATACTTTATTTATAGTATATTTTGAAAATTAGACGTCTGCAGATCTCCAGTATATATTTATTTTCCTTGAACATTTTCAACAATACTAAGGACTATTTCTGCACATATTGGGAAATATAGCTTTCCATTGACATATATTTTTTTACAACAGAAGTCCCCAAAATATTCGAAAAGTGTACCACAAAAATATATGTACCAACCAAGCTTTCGAAATTTAAACAAAATAAACAGTCCGAAAGCTGTTTATTTTGAAAGTGGCGTAAACGCCAATCGTTTCCCCTCGATTCAACCTTAGAAAAAGGGGGTTAATAAAACTAAAATGCAAAAATTTTCACTTAATATAGAAACATTGAAGTCTTGAGATGAACTGCATGAAAATAATATATATCTATTATTCACATAGCTTTTTAACGATACTACTCTTGGTTCAAAAACAGATTGGCGTTTACGCCAATTTCAAATAAACAGTTTATTTATACCATATTTTTAAAAATTTGGTATCTATTTGGTATCTATAGTTAGTTGTCTACTATATAGGTATTTTCCGTGCGGCCTTTTAATGAAAAATGTATTCTCAGAAATCATTCAACTCAAGGCTAGGGATTATCAGTTTCTAAAATTTCCAAACTCTCATCGCATTTCTTTGATTTCATCTTTCTTCACAATCTCCCACTCTATCCTCCCAAAATGAAAAATGTTACAATTAAACCTGACGAGGTTCCGGATACAATGAATAAATTCTGAATGACAAGTTCTATTGAATTTTACTGAACGTAGGTTTTACTTCGAATGAAATTTGGTGTGTTCTGCTAACGCTACTGCTGCCTTCGCTGCCTGAAAATGCTAATTAAACCTCTTAACCTTTGTGTCCACGTGAAATAATTCGCAATTAACAAAAAGAAGAGGCGGTGCAGAGGTAGGGAAGAGGAAATTGAAATTGAATAGAAATGAAATTACAGGACTGCCTGACTTACATAACGACTATGTACAACAAATACAAAAAGGTTATTTGAGTCTTATTGAAAATTTATCAATGCCAAGTAATCAAAGGACAAACAGCGAAATGTGAGGATTATAAATTATATGCTTTTGTAGGTAATTAGTATAAGTTATAATACACTTGGAAAAAATGAGTGAACATAAAAATATATATTAAATTCGTAGCTATAAATATGTAGTTATTGTAGGTAATTAGGATGAAAAATAACTGGGGAAAATTAGTGAACATTAAAATAAATGCAAAAGTCATAGCTCTAAATATATAATTTGGGTTTTCAGTAGCGAAGTATAGACTAAAGGAAGAATAACCAAACAAAGAAAGTTTGATGGATTTTCTTTACAAAATAAGCTCCGCATGGAGGGGAATACTAAAAAGCTCTCAGTGGCCCTTGCTGAACTGTTCTGGGAAGAGGAGGGAGGAGCTCGGAGACGACTTTGTGCTAAGTGTTCCTATAGACTGACAAGTCATATTTCTCAACATCTTGGGAAATATAGCATTTCATTTATACACGAGTATATAATTTACAACTAGAGTACAAAAAATTCGAAAAGTGTCCCACAAAAATCTGTGTACCGACCAAGTGTTCGATTTCCGATTGTATTTATACTTTATTTATACTATATTTTTAAAAATTTGGTATTTACAGCGGTTCTGTGTGCTCTCAGTGTCCCTTGCTGATCTGTAAGGCGAAAAAGAGGGAGAACCACGGAGGCGACATTTTTTAAAGTATTTCAAAGTGACCTATTAGAAAATAGATACAATTAAACAATTTAAATAGTGAATGCTTTTTTTTGTCAAAAAAAAACGAATATAAATTTCATGAAGAAAGCTAAAATATGAAATCTTCTTAAAAAATTATTTAAGAATCTGTGACACAGACTTTTGTGGTACACTTTTAGGACTTTTAAGGCTCACAATTTGTATTACTATTTATATCAATGCAAAGCTCCTTTCCCAGAGATGTGCACACGCTGAAAAAAAATCGCTTCTGTAGTATATTGTCCCAAACATATTCGGCTTGAAACATATATATGTTTAGGGTACACTCTAAACATATAGTATTTGGTACACACAAACAAATTTATATTTGGGAAGATGTTGTTCTAAACAAATCTTTGTTTACATCGCAATATGTGTTTACTTTGGACGATTGTTTTCCGAAGCAAATAATTATTTGCATTTAAGTATTCAGAAAATACCTAAATTGTGTTTAATATTTCAGTAATTCAAACCTCATTTTTTAGAAAATTTTCAGTCGTAAAAATTGAAATCGTATAATCTTCGATCGAAATATATTACTTGGAGGATTGACAACTAATGATGGCTTAGAATACTCAGAAATTTTAAATGATTGATTTAAAACAGAAGTTACTGCTGCATTTTGTATTATAACTGGGTGTTCAATTCGAAACCAAAAAATTAAAACTGAAATTCGAAAAATTCAACAAAAGTTTCGAAAATTTTTTTAAATAAAATATGTTTGGAGAAATTCCTAAACAATAATTTTATTTGTATTCAAACACATATTTTATTTGAGAAACTTAGTTTGCAAATATTATATGTTGTAACATATTAATATATGAGTTCCAAATATATTTTATTGTTTTTCAAATAAAATGTATTTGCTCAGAAATACATAATATCTAAAAATTTGTGTTCCAAATATATTTCCTTTCGATTCAAATATATCAAAAAAGGCGATTTTGCCCCGTGCAGAGTGATACATTTTATTTATATTAGTAAATAAAAGCATTCGAAAATGCTAGTTCAAATGTCACACTTAAACAATGTTGGTTGTGTGTAATTGAATAAGAACGAGGTTATATTTGAGCGTAGAGAGAGAAAGAGCTAAAAGAAGGATTACACGAATATTCATTACAAAGTTCAACTATTTTTTTGAAAAATGTTAAATGTCATATTCCTAAATTTTTATGCAGTCGTTACGAATCTGTGCCTAATGAAGGATCCCTATCGCTGCAAAAACTTTTGATAAATCGGTTACTTTTATTATCAATCTAATCTTCTTTTCCTAATGATGTGCAGAGTAATAATTTTTTCATTTATATTTGTAAAAAATAGCACTCATAAATGCTAGTTTTTGTACGATTTGGTACCTTTTTGTGGAAGGTACTAAAACACATCGACGGGGTGACTTAATACCCTTAGGATTTGACTGATTTTTTCAATTACACTAAGCAATTGTCTAATTCCGAGTTTCTTGGAAGATTCCTTTCGTATTTAAACCACATTTTGTTAAGTACACACTCAAACATATTCCGCGTGAAACATACATATGTTTAGAGTACACTCTAAATATATAATATTTGACAAACACAAATATTATAACTATGTTTGGGAGAATATTGTTCTAATCGAAAATATATATTTGGATGAAATATTTTTGTATTTGAAACTAAAGGGTTTTCCAATAAGAGTGATATGATTTCTTTGAAAAAAAACACAATTATTGTTAAGGAAATTCAAAAGTTTTTTATTTAATGTGAAGTACAATCGATACAATTAAGTTCTAAATAAAACGTCATTCAAATGGCCTCCGCGACTTCTTCTGCAGGAACAAATTCGATGAACCCAATTTTCGAGCACTTTTTCCACTAAATCAAGTCGTATGTCATGAATGGCACGTTCAATATTGACTTGTAAAGCTTGAAGAGAGTCTAGTTTATTTCGAAAAATGACTTTAAATAACCCCACAAGAAATAGTCTGTCTAATGGTATTAAATCACAAATTCTTGGAGGCCATTCAATATCACAATTTCCTGAAATAATCGAATGTCCAAACTGTTCTCGCAACAATTCAATTTTTTCATTTGCTGTGTGGCACGCACCCACAATCCGTCAATGGCAAAAAGATAGCTCTTTACGAAAGCTAAAATATTGCTCATGGGTGTCAAGGTCGTAGGATGACTGGAAAGTGTTTTTTTTGATTTAAAAAAAATGGACTTAGCGCACTGAAAGTTGCAATTTGAGGGCGATTATTTTGATAACAAAACTGAATAATATGTAAACGTTGTTCTTGCGTATATCTCTCCATGATGAAATTGTAAACACTACTAAATACAATGAAAAACAAAGGTCATAACATGTTACAAATGGCCGAAACGTCACTTCAAGATCACATCATCCCTATTGGAAAACCCGTTATATTTATACTTGAATACTATGTATTGTATTTAAATTAGTCTAATCTTTCGTAGCGATAAAATGCATTGTTGGATTGACAAAAAGAATATTTATAACAAATATATAATATTGCAAAATTTTGGTTCCAACTACATACATTTTCTTTTAATTTAAACGTATGAAAAATGGCGACTATCCTCCTTTCCGACTTTCTAAATTAAGGGAATTTATGGGGTTAACAAATGCTTAAAACACCAATTTCACATAGAAACAGAAATGTAGTAACTGTCGTTGAAACGATTAGAAAAAAATGTTTTTTTTTAAAAACTCGTCTTTTCTGCACGAAAAAACAACAAAAAATTGCAAAAAAATAATTTCTTTTGAAAGCTAACGAAGAAAAAATCTATGGATAAATGTAGAAATTAAATCCCTTTTGTGAACTAGTCGAAGGTGTGACATAAGACTCAAAATTTTTTTGGCGAGAATCCGTTTTGGGTCGTTTTATGTCATTTAAGGAATTTCCGTCCGTCTGTCTGTCCGTCACGATAACTCTCGAAAGGAGTAACCGATTTACTTCAAATTTGATATGTGGATATATTTGTTTTTATATTTGTTTGCCATAATGGTCCACTTCTTCTAGTACCTTCCTACCAAAGGGTCAACATTTAGTGAAATTATTTAGTCCGAATTTATTTGGTTTAAGACCATGTGTCATTTACATTCTGTCTATTGCAAAAATGTAATAGAATCAATTGAATTCTGACGATGATAGAGTGGTGTCTATCGAAACTGCACAGTCAATTCTACCCAGTAATTTTTGAAACTTGCTACCATTTTTGTATTTGTTTCGGTTGAAGGTTCGTGATCTAGCTGAAGCCATAGGCATTTCAAAAAGTGCTAAACATCACATATTGACGAAAAACTTGATGATGAGAAAGGTGCGCAAGATGGGTGCCACGTTTGCTCACAATCAAGACAATTCACCAGTTCACACATCCTATATTACGGTGGTCAAAATCAATGAATTAAAGTTTGAATTAGCCAGATTTAGTTCCTTTGGGAAATTTTTTGTTTCCAAACTTGAATAAATGGCTCGGCGGAAAAAGAATTGCCAGCAATGAAGTTGGGGGTTGCAGTTGATGGCTATTTTAAGGAGCTAGACAGTTCTTACTTTGAACAGAGTATCGAAGCTATTGCAAATTGCCGGGGAAATTTTATGGATCTAAAACCATATTATGTTGAGAAATAAAGACAAGTTTTCTCAAATTTGTTGTGTTTTCTTAGTTTTTGTTTTATTTTGGGACCGTTCTCGTTGCTCCACTATTAGACAAAATACGTATAAAGAAGTATTTAGTATTTATAGATTACAACAAATGTAAAAAATTACAAAAAAAATAGATAGTAAAACATATCATCTATGTCTATTATTATAATGTTGCCAGATGCAATAAAAATATCATCCCTGAAGATGCTGGAAAAATCCCAGGGAAACGTCGGATGTGAAAAAATGGAATAAACAATCTTTTATTCGTATTAAATATATCTGACCTTGAAAGCCCATTTTAACCAAAATAAATATTATAAAATGGTCTATGTATTAATTACAAAACATATTCTTATTTAAAGTTATTAAATGCAATTTACATTGATAATGATATAATTAAACCAAAAAAAAAAATGTTCCAATATTTTTTGGAACTGATTGATGGTGAGGTGATTCATAAGTCGGTTTACCCGACTGAACTTTCTTATTTGTTTTTAAATATCAAAATGAAACGTCTTTTTGGAAGACCCGTTATAGTCACGGTGTAGAAATTTACGCCCATTTTGAACTGAGCTGTAGTATAAAAATAAAATACTTTGGAAAATTTTAGGATATGAAACTACTTTTCAGATTGGCGATTATTCCAGAAAATCTCAGATATAAGTACTTAGGATACTCCTTCAATTTGTTACACTTATTTTTTCCTAACAAACGATATATTCTCCGCTCCTCTAAAGTCGTAGTATATAAGTAAATATTTGCAAAATTCAATAAAAATATATTTATTCTCTTACATTTGACATTGAGAATATCAAGTATTCTGAACACACAGTTGTTGTTTAGCAAAAGCTACAAATAAAGCAAATAAAAATAAAAATGTTTAAAATTAAGATATCACATCATCATCATTATCAGGTTGCTCATCATCATTGTATCATTGTCAAGCTGCAAAGACAAACTAAATGTTATCAAGACTGACTGAATTAAATTATGAATAGAAATGGTCTGACAATGAATGCTATTTTTCCGAGAAAGATAAACAGTTTTTTTTGGCTTTTTGTCTACAAATAAATAAATAAATGAATTACAAACAAAAACGACAGATACATTATTTGGAGAGAGAACAGTGTAAAACGATTTAAAATTTTCCCCCAGAACAAGAAGTTTTTTTTACCAAATTAGGATAAAACAGAATCATAACAAAACGCCAACATGACTGTCAGAAGTAAAATAATTTATTTTGGTTGTGAATTTTGTCTATAGAAGAAAAAATGCGACAAAAAAATAAGAATTTCCTCCAGACAAGTAAGAAAATCCCCTAAAGCTAGCAAAACCACTTCAAATGGATCTCTCTAGACTGTCTACTCAACCAGCCTTAGTAGTCCCTAACCAAGGTGATGACACCGATGACAATAGCAACGGTCGGTGGGCTCCTTGCCGACCCATACGCTAGACACAAAGCAAATTTGACAGTTAGACTGGCCAGATCTGTAAACTGACTGCCTGCCGCTCCGCACAATTGTCTCAATTACGTGGCTTTAAGAAGAATTCCCAAAAAATTCGTTTCTCCCCCCTCGAGAGATGTCAACGTTATTCAACTTTAAAGACGTCTTTCTCGCTAGGGTCTGGCTGAGGAGCCACATCAC
Source organism: Eudasyphora cyanicolor (assembly GCA_963930755.1). NCBI lineage: Eukaryota > Metazoa > Arthropoda > Insecta > Diptera > Muscidae > Eudasyphora > Eudasyphora cyanicolor. Next base: position 314,920,899 of record OZ005734.1, read on the forward strand.
ATCAACTTTCAAGTGGCCTGACGTGGGGGAAAATACCACCCTATTATATGGTGTAATTTATGCTGAGAAATGGGCGTGAAATAATAACAAAATGTTTTTCCAAATTGTTGCCGACAACGTTTAAAGTAAATGAAGTACTTGTTCAGAGGCAAATTAAGTGGTTTCCGCGATGGTTTGAGGGGAAAAACAATTTAATTATGACATAGATGAATGTTGTCGGGTCCTATGTGTGTGCATGTGCAATGAAACTGCTTAATTAATCGATTTTTTTGTAATAATTAAATTAAATGCATAATTGAATAACACTAGTGTAAATGACCCTTTAGACGAGGAGGAGGTCATTAAACAAAATTGTTTGTGGTATTTTATGACCTTTTCAAATGCTGTTTTGTTTTAACAAATTAGTACTATTATATTTATGACAAAATAATAGGGGTTTCTATGGGAAAAAAAAGTCTGGAGTTATAGAGGAAACTGAGTAACGCAATGTAAACGTGTCTGTTTATTAGAGGAAACTGACAATCCAAAAAAAAACTCTTGCAACATCGGCTATTTTTCACAACTAAATTTTGAATGTGAGCTGAATATTGAATGCGAATATGAATAATATAAGCATATGAATTTTATTTTTGCACCAAAAGTTTGTAAAATTTTGCTAAATGGTTAAATAAAATATCGCTATCATTTATTTGTTTGATTTAAATTTCCTATAATTTTATGGAGATTTGAAATTTTAAAAAATTTATAAAAATAATTTTTTGATTTTTACGACATTTTTAATTTCTCTTGATGGTGAAACCAATTTTTACGTACGCCATTTTTGTGAATTTTTTCTTAAATTTTAATTTTTTTTAACATTTTAAAATTTTTGTTAGAAACTTTATTTTTAAAAATTGCTCCCCCTTCGGTTTATTTACAATTTGCACAAAATATTCACCAGAAAAAAGCATTTTTTTTTTAAAAAAAAAAAATTATTTTGAAAAATAAAATAGTTTTTTTTTAATTAATTTTTAAAATTTTAGTTTATAAAAAATTTATCCGCATTTAAACCTTTTTCGAATTTATGCAGTAATTGGATTTTTGGGACTCAATATTTGTAAAAATTATGGACGAAATACAGGTCTGAAAATTTTTAACATTTTTCTTCTATTTCTGCAAAACACTGCGTGAAAAATTTCATACAAAGGGATTTTAAAATTCATGTGAGCAGAGACAGAAGAAAAATCTCCAAAATTGCCAGACCTGTATTAGTATTTCGTCCATAACTTTTACAAAATTTTAATAAAAAAAATCCAACAACTGTTCTAGATATTTTTAAAATTTTTCTTCTATTTCTGCAAAACACTGCGTGAAAAATTTCATACAAAGGGATTTTAAAATTCATGTGAGCAGAGACAGAAGAAAAATCTCCAAAATTGCCAGACCTGTATTAGTATTTCGTCCATAACTTTTACAAAATTTGAATAAAAAAAATCCAACAACTGTTCTAGATATTTGTGAGATTCTGGTACATATTCTCATGAAAATGTTTGAATGTGGATAATTTTTTAAATTTAAATTTAAAAATAAATTCGGAAAAAATATATATTTTTTAAAAAAAAAATAAAATAAAATTTTAAAAGAAATAACATTTTAGAAAAAAACTTCTATAAAAAATGGCCCGTTATGTACACTTTTATACTACGTAAATTTTGTAAAAATCGGTTCAGCCGTTCAAGAGTAATTAAAACGTTTCATCAAATCCAAAAATATATTTTTCTAATTTTTTCTAAATTTAAATAAAATTTCATAAAATTTCTCATTTTTTTTTTTAAATGAGATAAGTGATATCGATGTCTTATAATTACTACCATTTATCACATTTTTATAAAATGTTGCTAATTTTAAAATCCTTTTCAATGGAAGCTTGCACACAGTTTTTTGCAGAAAGAGAAGAAAAATGTTCAATATTGAGTCACCAAAAATCTAATTACAATTTAGAATTTGTGAGAGCCTGGTGAACACTCTAAGTAAAAATGAAAAAAGTAGAAGGGTGAGCAATTTTTTTTAAATTAAAGTTTTAAAAAAAAATCAAAATACTAAATTTAAAAAAATCCATTCCGATTTATCTACTCTTTCAAACGACGTAAACTTTGTAAAAATTTGTTCTGCCGTTCAAGAGCAATAACAATTTCGTAAAATCAAAAAGTGATTTTTTTTTAAATTTTAAATCCCTATAACATTTTGGAATTATTTTTTAAAAAAAAAAAATAACTTTTTAGGCAAAAATTAAATTTATAGGTTAATGTAAAAAAATGTTGCCCGTTATAAGTCATTAGGGGATCAACATTTTATTATATTTTAACCATTTTTAATTTTTAAAGAAATTTTCGAGAAAATATTTATAAATTTTAAATTTCATAAAATCCAAAAATAAATTTTTCTAACTTTTTTAAATTTAAAATCCCCATAAAATTTCGGAATTTGTTTTAAAAAAAGAGAAGTGATATCGGTGTCTTATAATTATTACCAGTCATCAACTTTTTATAAAATGTTGCAAATTTTAAAATCCTTTTCAATGGAAGTTGGCACGCAGTTTTTTGCAGAAAGAGAAGAACAATTTTCAAAATTGAGTCCCCAAAAATCCAATTACAGTTTTGGATTTGTGAGTTCTGTGTGAATATGAAAAATGTAGAAGGGGGAGCAATTTTTTTTAATTAAAGTTTTTAAAAAAATTACAAAATTTAAAAAAATCCCTTAAAATTTTCCGTTATCTGCTTTTTCAAACGACGTAAATTTTGTAAAAATTTGTTCAGTCGTTCAAGAGCAAAATTCCATTTGTATAAATTTATTAAAATTTAAATCCCCATTAAATTCTGAATATTTTTTTCAAAAATAAATGATATGGACTTCTGATTTTAACATTTACCAACATTTTTGGAAAAAAAAAATCTATAAGGTCACTCCTTCAGCACGCTTCACTAAAATGAGGGTATCATAACTATTTGCTAAATTTTGTTTTCTCTACTTCTGAGCTTTTTGAAAACTTTGCATTAATTTAAATATCTTAGCAAATACGTATGTCATAAAACAGGGAAAAATCATAAACTTCTTAATTATGACATATTATTGCTAACAAACGCATAAATATTTCACTGGAAACTATAAAATGTTTCACTACAGACATCTATCTAAATGTAAACTACTTTTCGTACGAAAACTCAAGCATTTTTCAATGGCTGCATTTTCTCTCGAACTCAATCATATTAAAAGCATACAATTCAAAGTTATTTTAATGTTCGACACTGCTGTCGTTGTTGCTTCTTTTTTGCATTTTTTATATTTACTCTTCTACAAATAAAAAACATAAATATTATTCCGAAGAACAAACAAACGGAAGTGTAATAAAAAAAATTATAAACTTTTTGGAAAGCGTACGAAGGAAGCTGTAAATATATATAGAGAGAGACGGAAAAAACATTAACTTGAACAAATAAATTGAAAAATAAACTCATCTCATCAGAGCATCATCGGTGGCAGTAGTAGTAATAATAAAAATAGGAGAAAAAATGAAAAGTTAACACAAAAAAGAGGTGGAGCAAAATTAATTGATTGCATGGGGTGTGGGAAAAGTTCTGCAGGACGAAGATTTTAATGTTTTCATCAAAATACAATATAAAAAAAATCAAATTCCAAACCACCTACATATTACTAAGTAATCTGAACAGTTTTAACCATCCGTCAAACACATATCCCTGACCAGACCCCTATACGTTTTCATGCATTTGTATGGCAAAAAGGGTACCATAACTTTGAATTTCTAAGTATGTTCGTATATTATTTTGGACTTTAGACTAAACGTAAAAAAAATTTTATTTCTTATTCATTTTGTGGAATGCATGAAAAACAAGTATAATCAACTTTAGAATGTTGTTGGCACACAGGATTAGTGTATTTGGTGCAGTAAAATCATGTCTTCCTACGCAGCTTTTCGTCTTGCGTGAAACAAATTCTGCAATCTTTTCTGGAACTCAGTGTACTAGGGCTGCTTTGTTGGTTAGGCAGCATACTGCTGGGAAAGCCAACAATATTTTAGGCGGCTACCGGGAAACAGGTATGTTTAATTACCGCTCAAAAATGAAATATGCCTGGCCAAAAACATGTGATTGTCCAAGGGTTAAGGTCCCAAAGAAAACTGTTAGGTGACAATTTCCAAAGATCATGTTTTCAGATTCTTCCTTAAGAAACTCTTAATTTTAAAGAATTTCCTTAGTACATACGTAAGTCACAGGCCGCCTTTTTGTAAGAAAAGGCTCCCAGAGACCAGCATTTCCTAAGAAGACCGTGTTTTGCAGAAGAAAATGTTTTTCAGAGAGCACATCTTCCAAAGGACAATTTGTCAGAGACCACCTTTTCCTAAGGAATAACCTCTTCCTAAGAATAATTGTTAGATGCCAACCCTTATTAAGAAAAGGTTTCCTAAAGAAAAGTGTTCGTATACTTTTCCTCGGAAAGAGTAGCTAGAAATTATATTTCTGAGGCAAATTCTGGAGAATATATAATCATAATAAACAGATGACAGAGATCACTTCTTGTTAAGAAAAAGTTACAGAAATCTATATTTTCTACGAACAATTTCTTAAATTTTTCATAAACCACTTTTTTCTAGGGAAATTTTTTCCAATTTTTCATTTAGAAAAAGTCTAGCGAAACAGTTTCAGAGATCGACTTTTCCCAAATAATTCAAAACAATTTCCTAAGGATATTAAGTTAGAAACTGGCTCATGGTAAGTAAAAGTTCTCAAAGACCAGAATTTCCTAAGAAGACCGCCTTTTTCGAAGAAAATGTATTCAGAGAACACCGTTTTCGTCAGAGACTAACTTTCCAAAAAGAAAAGTTAAGATAAATCTGTGAGAGACCTCTCCTTCCGAAAGAAGCGTTTTCATATACTTTTCCTAAGAAATACCTCTTTTTTATAAGAAAAAGCTGACAGACAACATTTCATCTTAAGAAAAAGTTTTCAGAGATCAAATTTTTTATTGAAAACTATAATATTTTTTTTAGATCTAATAGATTTTCCTAAGGAAAATAAATCAGCGATGGTGTTCTCGTAAGAATATTTTCCTAAAGACAATCATTTCGTAGAGAGAATGTATATGGAGACCATATTTTTCAAAGAAAAAATTGTCAGAGACTAACGTCCCCAAAGGAAAAGTTGGAAAATCATATCTTCCTAAGGAACTACTTCTTCCTATGAAAAATTGTCTTATTCGAATTGGTCAAAAAGTAACTTTCTAAAAGATAATTAGACAGAGGTTATATCAGTCGAATTAAAAGATTTCAGTGGTCACGTTTTTTTAAAACACATTTTCTGATTTAAAACATTTGCCTTTGTTAAATGAGTAAGAGACCGCCATTTCTTACGGAAAAGTTTTCAAAGAACAGTTTTTCCTAGAGACCGGCTTTTCCGAAGGAAATGTATTTAAAGACCACATTTTCGCAAAAATCAGATACTAGCTTTCTTAAAGGAAAAGTTGGGAGATCTATTCCAAAAAAATTTCTTAAGAAACTTTGTCAGAAGTAAATTCTTATTAAGTGAAGTTTTCTTTAGACACAACTCCTGGTTAAAGAAACATGTTCACTTACTTTTTCGAAGAAACATTTGACAGAAAGTATCTTTCTTAAGAAAATATTGTCAGAAACTACTTTTTCATAATAAAAGGTGACTGTGATCAAGTCTGTCAAAGAAAATATTTCAAAAATAATTATGATACAAACATGTTCAGAGAAATAGAACTAATTTTCCGAAGGAAAAATTGGTTCCTAAGAAAATGTTTGCAGACCATATCATACTCAGTTTCTAAAGAAACATATTTATATGCTTTTCCTAAGAAAATTATACCTAAGAAGATGTTGACAGACCATATCATACTCAGGAAAAAATGTTCAGAAAAAGAGTCCGGCTTTTCCAAAGGAAACTTTTGTCGGAGAAAATTTTTGTAATGAAAAAATGTTTAGAGAAAGCGTCCGCCTTTTCCAAAGGAAACATTTGTCAGAGTCTAACTTTCTCCAAGGTGGGGAGACCGTATCTTCCAAAAGATCTATTTGTTCACAAAAAAATTGTCAGAGCACAAATCTTAGTAAGATAAAGTTGCCAGAGACAACCCCCCTTTCTAAAGAAATTTTTTGATTTACTTTTTCTCAGAAAATGTTGTCAGAAAGGGTCATTCCTATTAAAATACTATCAGAAATTATTTTTTCATAAGGAAAACTCTTCACCTCTCCTAAGAAAAAGTTACCAGAGATTTTAAATGGAAAATTGTTCAGTGGATGCCTTTTCCTTAAAAAAAATTTGTGATTACTTATTTTCTTTTAATTTTAATAGAACTTTAAATGGATATAACTCCTTAAATAAACGCCTAGAGCGAAATGGGCGACACGTTTTTACCATATTTTTCATTTTGACATTTTTTAATTTCCGTATCATAACTTAAAATGGCTACAACTCCTTAAATAAGCCCTAGAGCGAAAAGGAGGAAATTTTGTGAAGCCTTTTTTGTGAAAAAATTTTAGTTTGCTAGCAAAATTTAAAATGCACTCTTTTTTAATTTCTCTAACAAATTTTAATATGGCTATAACTCCTTGAAAAAACTCCCTAGAGGGAAAACGTATATATTTGCCAGTCCCTGTTTTAGACCAACAACAATGACATATTCCAGCAACTGTTTGTAGGGGGCTCACGAAAAGCTGATGTTTTTGTCGTTGTGTGGGCGATGCTTACCGTGATAGTCTATTTGTACAGTGATGGGAGTTCAAAATATAATTCTCATTGACAGTATATTGGACTCTACTCAAGTAATCGACTAAATAAATAACTTATGAATTCTTTTCAAAAAATCAATACAAATATTTTATCAATAACCAGTTCTTGAAGACCCAGAAAATCTGTGGAAACAAAAGAAAATGTTTTTAAATATAAAATAAAAACAATTAAAGATGAGGTTTCATTCTAGTTTCTAAATTTAAAAAAATCACTCGAAAATTAAAATATTAACTATTGAATAATAACAGGACACTTCTAATTAATTGTTTATTTGAGTCCATTTGTTTAAATGTCATTCAACCATTTCATTAATAAATAACACAACCAAAGTTTTAATTGACTACACAAATTTCATAATTGCAACCAGTTTTTTCCGTGTCGGATCGAACTTTAGTAACAACTTTACTGATTTATTATAAGCAACAACTGCAGATTAAATAAAGTTAAAGAAGAAAACGTACATTGGAGAAAAAACTTTGAGCTCATAATCTAACAACCACTCAAAATATCCTTACAACTCTGCTTAACTATAATGAAATTGTAACGAGATACAATTGCTGCAGTTATGATATCGAAAAATGAAATAAAAAACTGCAGCAAATTAAGGCTGCAGCAGCGGTTGAGCTGTATAGGGACCAGCAATAACAGCATTAAAATTGTGTTTTGTGTGCAGCAGCAGCAACAGAAGACTTAGACAAGATTTTGGTTTCAATCAACACCACCACTAACAACATCATCATCAGCATCAGTAAAACGCCAGCAACATTCAACAACATCACCACAAAATCCAAGTTGCTGCATTTCCAGTTAAGTTTTCTTCTTCGGAGGGGTTTTTCTTGCCACTGCAAAAGAATGTGCAACACGTTGGTTGCGCTGCACTCCATACCACACTCCCAACCCATTCAGGCATTAGGAGAAGGAGTAGAGTTTCTCCAACGCAGTGCCTGGCACATAGCGAGTGGCAGGCGGAAATGCTAGACATTCGTTGCAACTTATAAGTTATGTATGTGTATATAGTATATGTATGCGCCGCCAGTTTGGGTTTACCCAACAATTCACAGCATTAGGAGAAGGCTCCTCGCCTTACTTCTAGCTGCAATTTTCATTCGAAGTCTATACGAACAGCAAAAGGAGTCTAAATGCCACGAGGCGGTGACGATGACGCCGGGCTCCTAACCAATCTGGGTGAAAATGCGTGAGTGTCAGCGCCGCAACAGCCATGGCTGTTGGAGAGTGGTGCTTGGTAACTAAACCCAGCATGCATTCCCCACCATTCCTTCTTTCAGCCAGTCTGTCAGGGGTTTTGAAGCGCCTAGCGCCACCTCTTTAATAAGAAATAAATAAATAAATGTTGTACATATGTATGAGTACATGTGTTTGTACATCCATATAATAAATGAAAAATGAGTTAAAATTATAAGTGAAAAAATTTTTATGTCTATACAAATATAAACAAAGATTGCCAGTGTCAAAACGTGGAGAAGAACAGTGGTTTTGTAGAAGAAAAATTATAAAGAGAAAAAATATTTTTCAATTAAATTTTGTAAAAAGGAGGGTCCAACAAGCAATTTATGGGAAGGATACCTCCTTCCTTTCTATTCCTCATGCCTCCCTTTCCTTTAAACTTCCGACGAATGGCCGCATCTAAAGTTGCCTCATGTGACTCGGAACTTAGGAGTTGTGTTCAAGTTCGTGAGACTTGAAGGAAGAAAAAAAAATGAAAATAAACTTTATTTTATTTAAAATATAATTTTATTTTATTTAAAATATAATTTTTAATTTGGTATAATTTTGGTGGTGCCACCTTTATTTATGCGGGGTGAGTCGTGAACTATAATAACGCAACTCTGACGGCGGTGTCATCACTTAGCGAGCTCTGCGTCGTTGTTAAATGAACGGCTCCAAATCTTATGGCGGTGGCGATGAAGTCGAATGTGAGCTGTTGTGACTTCAACAGTGTTATATTGCACAATAATACACAAAGTCACCATAGTTGTTCCAGAAGCACGGGACACTTTGTTCTATGTACCGGTAAGGCAGAAAAAAACATCTGCAGGCCCAACTAGTTGAGTCTAGCGTTTATTCCTGCTCCTATACGTTTACCTCATTAGCGAGCAAATGAACAATTTCTATAAACTAAAATAAAAATGAGAAGCATTCCAAGGCGGGAATATCGGGCAATATGCCTATCGGGAACATTTTTCATTCACCCACTGTTAGTTCCTCATTTGGTAGTCAATGACGCTGACTGTTCCATCCTTCGACATAAAGTCTCGTCTTTTTGAGTACAGATATGTGTTTGCACCGAACCAGACAGAGCGTACAAGTATGCTCTCCACGTGGTGCTCAAGTTATTCCTTGAGAATTGTGCCGCCTCTCGCGAACCTGCAGTTCTTAATATTGATTGCAGGTCAACTTTTATATTGGAGAATCTGCTCCATTATGCTTCTATAGAGCAGATCTTCAATATTACTCTGTGGGTTTTAAAGTAAAGTAGACTGCCACATGTACTACTGATATCACCCTACAAGAAATCATGTTCCAATTTACCTGCTGATCCCAGTTCTGTTTAAATTGGGACCTATAACTGATCTGATCGCATAGGGATTGATTGGAATCGGTTAATTAGAGTAAAATGCACAAAACAATATCGCATATGGCTGCGGAAGATTTATTTACTTCTTATTGGGTTATCTATTTCCTAGTAGAGGATCAGTATCTAATATTTTGCAGATTGTAAATTGCCAGTTTGGTTATCTACTTCTTAGTAGAAGAACGGTTGCGTTATATACTACTTATTACAAAAACGGATGGATTATCTGCACATTAGCAGACGGCCATTTAAGTTATCTTCCCTAGTAAACAACACGTTGGTTTATCAACTTCTTAGTAGGGGACCTCTTGGGTTATATTACACTTTTAAAAAATAGTAGGTTTATTAACTACCTAACAGGTGGTTGTCTACTACATGGAAAGCGGTCAGTTAGGTTATCTTCTCCTTAGCAGGCTGCTGTTTTAGTTACCTACTACTCCATAGTAAACAACACGTTGAGGACCAGTTGGATTATCTACTCCTTAGTAGAGGATCGGTTGGGTTATCTACTCCTTAGCAGGCGATTTTTTAGGTTATCTACGCCATAGTAAACTACTAGTTGTGGACCAATATATAATTGGCTCCAAGTGGGTTATCTACTGATCTGCAGTTAGGCTATCTACTCCTTAGCAGGCATCCATTTTGGTTATCGACTCCATAGTAAACGACTAGTTGAGGACCAGTTGGATTATCTACTCCTTGGTAGAGCTGAAGTTGGGTTATCTACTCCGTAGCAAGCGGTTAATTAGGTTATCTACTCCTTAGCTGGCAGTCAGTTGGGTTATCTTCTCCTTGTGGACCAGATGGATTATCTACTTCTTAGTTGAGGACCGGTTAAGTTATCTCCTCCTTAGTAGGCGATCAATTGGATTATCTACTCCTTAGTAGACGAGCAGTTGTGTTATCTACACCTTAGTAGATGCCTAGTTGGTTGTCTAGATGTTAGTTAGTAGAATAATAGTTTTAGAAGTAGTAGTAAATATTTAGTATGTTTCAAATTGCACTTATACTGTATCTGACATTGCAGTTTCAGGCACTGTAGGTATTCTTTCAGAACAGTCTCTAAAATATGTCACAAATTCGCAATTCACCACCTCCAATGACCAAGTCATGTTAAAGTTACCGGTTGTTTTCATATAAAAAGGGACAATAAGCGGGCCGAGGCTTGTCCTTGGTGGACCTATAACAAGTTTGGTTTTGTACCGATCCAATTTTCATAGGGCACTTACTGCGTAGCAGATATCGTCTCGGTATTGTTTTTGGGTATAGGAATATACAACGTTGTATTTCGTATTCCATGTCGCCCCGACCTACTTATTTTGATTTCCAATATTAACGTGTAATTTGGTGGACCTGATCACATAATCCGTAACCGGTTCGACTTTACTCCCAGCCCTCGAAGGATTCTGATACATATGTACTGGAAAATGAGAAGTTCCTTCTCTTCTTGGGATTTTTGGTAGTTTTCTGCTATCTTACTCAGTTAATTTCATTATGCCTCAGGTTCGCTACAATAAAAATATTGTTATCATTATCGATTGAGCCCATCTGTTTTAAAAGACTAGGAGTGCTTAGAGCCCTTGGACTGTACGAGTACCTTATCGTTATCATCATTTCTTTTGCCAAAGTCTAGTCTAGTGCTCTGGTTTCATTATCCACTATGACTACGACCAAGGCTCCCAGTCCCATAAAAGCGGTAAGCTCACGATTATGGGATGACAGCGACATCTGACTCCCCAGTGGTACAACGCTTATCGTCGGCACTTGGTCTGTTTTCCATGCACTGTAATCTCGTTTAAAGGTGTTCGGTTTCAGCTACTCATAATGTTTTGGGAGGGAATACATCCATAGTCAGTATTAATCCGTAATAGTTACAGTGTTATAAGTTTTCCAGACAACCATTTAGAACAGCGTGTTCTAAGAACAAGACATCTAATTAAACTTCTCCTTTAAAAACAAAAAATCCTGTGGTGGTATAATAGGTATGTGAGTAGGTTCAGCGTTTGGCACATCTTTGCCAAAAGAGCTTTCCACTGAAATACAGTTTATAATTATTTGGGCGAATTATAGGGTAGTAAAGTGTACCACAAATACAGATATTACTTTACCTAACCTAAGCAGTAATTGCCGATATAATAGCTTAATTACCTTAGCATCGCTAATGTATGGTCAGAATTTCTTCGATTTGTACCACTGTCTTTCAGAATCTCTCACTAACACTCCACAATATATTTAACAATTAATTATAATAAAAGCCTGTACAAATATTCCAACCAACAAAACAAGACTCCACCAGTATAACTTCGTTTCTTTCAGTACCGCCTGCGCCACAGTCCTCCCTCCATCACCACTGGGGATGCATTCATCTTATTTGTCTACCATAAATTATTTCACATCTTTTTCACACCTCTTCGCCGCATCTTTCTTTATGCCATACAGCTTCCACAGGTTCCCTGGCTTCCTCTCACAACCGCATGAGTTGAGGTGGAAGTTGAGGTAGAACCGACCGACTGAATAAATGAATGGTGGCGCTGAGAGGTGTTTGTTTTATTTACACTAGTGGAGGAGGAGGAGGAAAACGTTGTGTTTTTTAATTAAACAATTGTAACATGAAGTAAAATAAAGTTTATGTTATTTTCTTCTTTTGTTGTTTTTTTATTCATATTTCATTTCCATTTTTTTAATTTTTTTTTTTTCATTAAATAGCAGTTCAACGCATTTGTTGCCATAGTTTTTTTTGTTTTTTTCTTCTGGTGTTACTTAATGCCTGAGACCTCATCATAATCATGAAAAACAAACGAGGTGCAGCAACTGAAGTGGAGGTGGGAGTAGAGTCATCACCCCTTACCAGCAGAAGTTGTTTAGTTTGAAGTGGTATAGTTTTTTTTTTTTGGAATAGTGCTGTTGAAGGTGTTTAGAAGATATAACTGCAATGTACTACATATATACTATATGTACGTACAATTGACGATGGGGGAGATTTCGATATAAGTACATCTGTAATGTAATCACCCATTCGTGCTTTTCCAAGAGTTCTTAGCGAAGGATATTTTTCAATTTGTTTCAGTGGCAAGCAACTAGAGAGTAGTTAGGGTTCTGAATCCATGGGATTATATGTAGAGGTACAGCAAATAATATAGTTGCATCTATATATATTAGGGCGGGTTGATTTTTTTCTTTTAAATCTTATAGCAAAAACGTAAACTACAAAAATTCTAAGAAAATTCTCCGAAGAAACCATGTATCTAAAATAAAATCAAGCCTCTCGACTTGAAAATTTATATGCCCGCCTTTGCCACAAAAAAATAAATATTAGAAAAAAAAGCTTTTACCAAAACAAAAATCTAATTTTCTGAATAAAATTGTTTAGTAAGGTAGTTCTTTTGCACTTTACATCATTTCTGCACCCAAATTTTTTTTTCATTAAAAAAAATATTTACCCAAGTAAAAAAGTTTGTATATAATTTTATATTTAATATAAGGAACATTGATAAAAAAAATTTTCTTTCATAATTTAATAAAAAAGATTGGAAATACAAAAAAAATATTGCACTCAAAATTGTTTTGAGTATTTATAAAATAACCTTCTTTTGTTTCGATAAACAATTCTTATTTTATAATGCAAATAAAAACGTGAAACGTGTTCAAAACTATTTTTTATATAGAACGCAAATCAGAGGAGATGCAAATTGGGGTTCAACTGCTTTTTTGATAATTGAATATTTTGATTAGTCTCAAGACAAAACCTGTATTGCATAAACTATAATATAACAAGAACGAAAGTTTCAGTAATATGTAATACACGAATTGATCTGTCAATTTGTATAGAAGATAGGGAGGGAGACGGGGATTAACAAATATTTTTCGACAAACAGTAAACTTCAAATAAATATATTGCACTATGTCGAATTGTAAGTGTTTATATGCACTGGTATATTAAAGTTATGATCTATTCAATTTTGGTATGATTTGGTCATTTTGTGTGGGAGGTACCAAAAGGGTCAATCGGTTACTCCTTTCGAGAGTTATCGTGCGCACCAACTAGCAGAAATACAGACAGATGGGCGGACATTGCTCATTCGACTAAAAACGACCTAAAACGGATATCCGCCAAACATACTTAGGGTCTTATGTCACTCCTTCGATGTGTTACACTTTCGGCCCGTTGCAAGTGATATATATCCTCGTATCACTAAAGTGAGGGTATAATAAAACATAATATATTTCAAGAAAAGATCATAATTTTAGCGAAAGAACATAATTTTAGCGAACAATTTTCAAGTCGAGAGGCGCGGATTAGGTTTTGATTTTAGACCCATGGTTTCTTCGGAGAATTTTCTTAGAATTTAATGTAGATTACGTTTTTGCTATACGATTTTTAATTTTTTTTTCATCCACACAAATCAACCCGCCCTAATATATATATAGATAAATATATATATTGGTCAGGGCTATTTATTTTGGATTTAACAACAAATATAGTTAATTAATTATGTTGTTTAAACTGGGCTATTTGGTCAGATATTTTTATGAAGTAAATAAAACTAATTTATTTCATGTTTCACTCAACGTTTCGTTGGCTTTATTCCAACTTCATCAGGAGTAATTTGTTGAAAATCAATTAGTTTTAAATTTTTTCATCATTAAATATTATTAAAAAACTGGACATCACGACACAAAATTTATAATAATAATTAATAAATAAAAAGGTAAATATTGCAGCAAAACTTAATACTAATATCACAGGAACCGATCACTTTAAAGTATTGCAACTGAGTAGTGCGTACAAAATGCTGCGAGTTAATTAACCTTTAGTTGGGTAGGTTTTGACTAAATTATTTATGGTATGTATTTGTTATTTGTCATAATATTTGACTTCTACTTAGTCTATTCATGTATTTTCATTATATTGCACTAAAATAAATTTGTTAAAATTCGCGTATTCGGAAATATATTATCACTTTTAACATTTAACAGTGCCCTGTTAGCCGTTTAACAGCGCTCTGTTGGCCACATAACAGCGCTCTGTTAATATAATGTGGTTTGTGTCTTGGCTAATATTTATTTTTCAAATCGATATTTATCTTCACGGACATAAGAAAATAACTGCCCATATTTTAAAGGTTTAAGCCAACGACGACCTTATGTTATAAAAACTTTGCCTTATGTTTAAAATAAAGACAATTTACTGAATATTAAGAACTAACTTACAGTTATTAAGAAAAATATTTTTTGAGTATACGAGTAAAAAGTTTTTATTTGTTGGACAAAATTCTTTAAATTAACAATCTTTAAAATCTTGTCTAAAATCTTTAAATTAAATACACCTTTTTCTCCCTATATTTACTTGAAGTAAAAATAATTTACTTAATACTTATTTAATGATTTCTGAATTTAAATACAAAATATATTTAAGTTTCTTGTCTATTATCCTAATATTAAAGGCAATGACATTGAATTTGCGTCAAAGACAATAAAACATAAAGATAAGGCCGTTTTATACAGAGAGAAAAAATGTTTACATTTTGAAGATTTGAGCCAAAGACATCTTTGTCATTATAATAAATACATTTCATGTCTAAAATAAAGACAATTTACTTAATATCAAGGACTAACTTGCTGATATTAAAGAAATTATTTTATTTTTTATTATAAAATGTTCTTATTTGTAACATTAGGACATTGTCGAAAATCTTTAAATTAAGGACACCCTTTTCTCCCTCTATATGCTTGAAGTAATATTTATTTACATAATACTAAATAAACGATCTTACATTTAAAAGCAAAATAGACTCGGTTTAATTTTTTTTGTCCACTGTCCTAATATTAAGGACAAAGATATTGAAATTGCGCTAAAGACAATGACACATTTAAATAAGGTCGTTGTATACAGAAAGCAAAAACTGTTCCTACTTTGAAGATTTGGGCCAACGATTTTCTTCTCATTAAAGAACTATATTTCATGCTTAAAAGTAAGACAATTTACCTAGTATTAAGGATTAAATTATAAATATTAATGTTTTTTTTATATATATAAGGATACAATGTCCTTATTTTAAGGATTAGGAAATTGTCGCAAATCCCTAAATTAGAACACCTTTTTCTTCCTCTATAAATTTGTTAATTTATGTACAAAGTATTTTTTGTGTTTTTTGTCTATTGCACTAATATTAAAGAGAATTGAATTCAATCGGCACCAATAACAATAAAACATTAATATAAGGCCGTTTTATACATTAAAAAATAATCACTATTTAATTAATATAAAAAAATGCTCATAGTTATCTACACTGAAAAAATTTTTTCATAAAATTAAAGAAATGCTCCAAAGACATCCTTAGTCTAGTACTTAAAATGAAGAAAATGTGCATAAAATTAAGTAAATTGCTTAAAATTATTGAAATTATCTATATTTTAAGTACAAAATGTACTTATTTAAAAAACTAATTACGTCTTTGGAGCATTTCTTTAATTTTATTAATATTTTTTTTCAGTGTAGAGAGAAAAAACGGCTCCTATTTTGAAGGTTTGAGTCAATGACATCCTTACCATTATAATAACTACACTTCATGCTTAAAATAAACATAATTTACTCAATATTAAGGACTAACTTGCAGGTTTTAAGGACAATGTGTTATTTTTTAGTATAACAAGTTTTTATTTAGATTAGGCTATTGTCGGAAATCTTTATATTAATGATACATTTTTCTCCCTCTATATTCTTGAAGTAGAGATAATTTACTGTTGAAGTAGAGATAATCAACTGCTATCAATGTACTGATAATGATGAAATTGTATTATCTGACCACCGTGTGTACATAGCTTTAGTTTAGTGTTTTTTTGTCCATTGTCCTAATATTAAGGACAATTACATTGAATTAGCCCCAAAGACAACAACACATTAGATAAGACCGTTGTCCACAGAGTGAAAAAAACTGTTCCCATTTTGAAAATTTGAGCCAAAGACGTCATTGTCATTATAATAACTAAATTTAGGACATTTTACTGCATATTCAGGACTAAATTATAAATATTAAGGAAATAGTCTTAATTTTTACATATCATTGAGGTACCGTGAAGGACTGATGTTATGCCAATAATCCATTAACGATGCAGGCCTTTAAGACGAATATCTATGAAACCATTCGTGATAAAGACCCAGAAACCATAACCAAGGATTTGATAAATTGGATTGACAGGATGCGCTACTCTGAAGTCAGCCACATGAATGAAATGGTGTTCCATAAATAATAGGACAATTAGTTCCTTCGAGTAAACGAGATATGTGCCGAAAAAAAATACGTTTACTCATTTTTTTTTTAATTTCTAAAAAGAAACATGGCTATTGACCTCTCTATATGTATTATAATTAAAGACATTTTTTTAATTGTTTTACGAATCCTTCCATAACTACTTCTTTTCCTCCCTCAGCCACACCACCTTTACTTACATCCCAAACGCCATAGTGCGATGTATTTTGGTATGACGTTGGTTGTCGTTCACCAGTCCTTCATAAACTTCAAGTACTTGTGGTTTATTAAGGACTTGTGAGGACTAAAAGGATGGTGTTGGTTACTCTTCATGTAGTTTTTTTATTTGTAGTCTCTTCTCAAGTGGGCTTGACGCAGCTATTGACTCGACGCTAGTATTTATATAATTAATAATTAAATTAATTACACCATGAAACACCAAATACTTGTCGTGGTAATAATAAACATAGTCTACTGAATATCTATAGGAAAAATATAAAATATAAATAAATCAGATTTTTTAAATGGCCTTATTTAATTTATATTTTTTTCTCTTTGCAGGTATGTTTTAAATTTAAATTTTAAATAAATGAAATATTATATATATGGAAAGTGGTGAGTGTGAATAAATTTAAGTAAAAACCAAATACACAGACATTATTAACATTCTTTTAAATACATTTTTTATAACCAAAAAATAAAACGGTTGAATTTGTGTCTCTGCGACATATTTAAAACTAATTTCATGCTTTTTAACCCACATCTCTTCGTGGAGCCACAGAGCAAATCATATTATCCTTGTTCCCAAAATGTCTCCATGTCTGCACCCAAACCGAGTCAAGTCAAACCGACACATGACAAATGCACTCTTTTTATTTTGTGCAAGTTCCCCATAGAGGGCCACACAGGGAGCAATTTCTTCATAAATTATGCAAATGACAGCTGCTCATGGAAGGATGTGGAGGAAAAAATTCCATTATTTTTAAGCTTTTTTTCATTCTGTGTAGTTTTAGTCTTTTATCTTAAATATCTTAGTATAGTTCAAATATGTATGTTAACTAGAAAAACAGAACTTATTTCATTTCGCAGTGGCGAACGAAATTAAGCCGCGGGTATTTTTTGTATACCCAAAGCAGGCCAAAAGTTCCAGACAAAAAATATACATAAATAATAATTGTGTAGAACGTTTTCATAGGTTTGATATTTTTTTTTGGCAAAAAAAAATTTCTGCATAATTTTTATTTTTGAAAGCAAAAACAAATGGCTAAACAACAAAAGCTCATTTTCTCTAAACAATTGCTGAACAATTTTTTTGTTTTTTTTTGGGGTGTTAAATATTACAATAAACTCATAACTTATACCCCACGCCGAGTGGAGAGACTAAGTAAACTAAGTACTCATTATTATATGCAAAACGAAAACAGTTGTTTGAAAGATATGAGTTAAACCAATTGAGATTTTCGAAAGGATTAAATTTAAGATATAATTTAAATGTATATGAGGCTACACAAAAGAATTATTTTGATTCGTTAGAAGAGATACGAAGTTCTTTGATTCAAAGATACTTTTCTTAAAACAAGGAAAAGCCTTTCTCTTAATTAAAGAAACGAAACTTGCTTTTAAAAAAACTATACTTTAAAAGAAAGGAGTAAAAGAAACCATTCCTTTAATGCAAATAAAATGTGCCTTTAATTCAAAGAAAGAGTATCATTTATTAAAATATAGTAAAATTTTGATATATTAATACAGTAAAATTTTGCAATTTTACTATAGTAAAATTTTGCTATTTTACTATAGTAAAATGTTGCTATTTTACTATAGTAAAATGTTGCTATTTTACTATAGTAAAATGTTGCTATTTTACTATAGTAAAATGTTGCTATTTTACTATAGTAAAATGTTGCTATTTTACTATAGCAAAATGTTGCTATTTTACTATAGTAAAATTTTGCTATTTTACTATAGTAAAATTTTGCTATTTTACTATAGTAAAATTTTGCTATTTTACTATAGTAAAATTTTGCTATTTTACTATAGTAAAATTTTGCTATTTTACTATAGTAAAATTTTGCTATTTTACTATAGTAAAATTTTGCTATTTTACTATAGTAAAATTTTGCTATTTTACTATAGTAAAATTTTGCTATTTTACTATAGTAAAATTTTGCTATTTTACTATAGTAAAATTTTGCTATTTTACTATAGTAAAATTTTGCTATTTTACTATAGTAAAATTTTGCTATTTTGCTATAGTAAAATTTTGCTATTTTACTATAGTAAAATTTTGCTATTTTACTATAGTAAAATTTTGCTATTTTACTATAGTAAAATTTTGCTATTTTACTATAGTAAAATTTTGCTATTTTACTATAGTAAAATTTTGCTATTTTACTATAGTAAAATTTTGCTATTTTACTGTAGTAAAATTTTGCTATTTTACTGTAGTAAAATTTTCCTATTTTACTGTACTTACTAAAGTAAAATTTTGCTATTTTACTATGGTAAAATTTTGCTATTTTCCTATGGTAAAATTTTGCTATTTTACTATAGTAAAATTTTGCTATTTAACTATAGTAAAATTTTGCTATTTTACTATAGTAAAATTTTGCTATTTTACTATTTGCTGTTTCAATATAGTAAAATTTTGCTATGTTACTATAGTAAAATTTTGCTATGTTACTATAGTAAAATTTTGCTATTTTACTAAAGTAAAATTTTGCTATTTTACTATAGTAAAATTTTGCTATTTTACTATAGTAAAATTTTGCTATTTTACTATAGTAAAATTTTGCTATTTTTCTATAGTAAAATTTTGCTATTTTACTATAGTAACATTTTGCTATTTTACTATAGTAACATTTTGCTATTTTACTATAGTAACATTTTGCTATTTTACTATAGTAAAATTTTGCTATTTTACTATAGTAAAATTTTGCTATTTTACTATAGTAAAATTTTGCTATTTTACTATAGTAAAATTTTGCTATTTTACTATAGTAAAATTTTGCTATTTTATTATAGCAAAATTTTGCTGTTTGACTATAGCAAAATTTTGCTATTTTATTATAGTAAAATGTAGCTATTTTGCTATATTAAAATTTAGCTATAACCAGAAAGGAAAGGCTAAAGTCGGGCGGTGCCGACTATATAATACCCTACACCACTCTCGTAATATTGAATAACTCTGATATATAAATTGTGTAATTCATGTATAAATTGTTTACATAAATTTACTTTTGGGACATTTTATACTTAAATAATACCCTGTACCACAGTGTGGTGTAGGGTATAAAAACGATTGGATCTAAAGAGCTAAATCGGATGAAACATATATATGGGAGCTATAGCTAAATCTTTACCGATTTTCTTCAAATTCGGCAATGTTGGTTCATGAATCAAGAATCTCTACCATTCTAAATTTTAAAACGATTGGATGTAAAATATAGCTTCTATAGAACTAACGGGCCAAATCGGACGAAACATATATATGGGAGCTGTAGCTAAATCTTAACCGATTTTCTTCAAATTCGGTAGTGTTGGTTCAAGGATAAAGAAACTCTACCATTCTAAATTTCAAAACGATTGGATGTAACATACAGCTTTTACAGGACTTAAGGGCCAAATCGGACGAAACATGTATATGGGAGCTATAGCTACATCTTAACCGATTTTCTTCAAATTCGGTAGTGTTGGTTCAAGGATAAAGAAACTCTACCATTCTAAATTTCAAAACGATTGGATATAAAATACAGCTTCTATAGAACTAAAGGGCCAAATCGGACGAAACATATATATGGGAGCTATAGCTAAATCTTAACCGATTTTCTTCAAATTCGGTAGTGTTGATTCATGGATCAAGAAACTCTACCATTCTAAATTTCAAAATGATTGGATGTAAAAGACAGCTTCTTCAGGACTAAAGAGCAAAATCGGACGAAACATATATATGGGAGCTATAGCTAAATCTTAACCGATTTTCTTCAAATTCGGCAATGTTGGTTCGTGGATCAAGAAACTCTACCATTCTAAATTTCAAAACGATGTAAAATACAGCTTCTATAGTAATAAAGGGCCAAATCGGACGAAAGATATATATGGGAGTTATATCTAAATTTGAACCGATTTCAACCAAATTCAATAGCGATCTTAACAGCCGCGAAATACTCTAAACTGCAAAATTTCAGAACGATCGGAGTGAAATTGCGACCTGTAGTCGACGAACAACTTTACATGGACAGACGGACGGACGGACAGACATCGTTAAATCGACTCAGCTAGTGATTCTGAGTCGATCGGTATACTTTAAGGTGGGTCTAGCTGTGTTATTTTCAGGTGTTACAAACATCTGCCGTGAAACAAACTTATAATACCCTGTACCACAGTGTGGTGTAGGGTATAAAAATTGTTTGCTATTTTACTATAGTAATAATTTTACTATAGTTAAACCTTGCTACAGGGAAGAGAGCGTATAAAATGAGTCAAAATTTTTTATTTTTCAGTTAATTCTCTAAATATGAAGTACGTAACGCCCTTATTTTAATTATTAGGGTGTATTTGGCTTCAAATATTTAAAAGTAAGGCAATATTTTTTCAGTTCGTTTAATTTATCAGAAATTTTTTACTTCATACTTTTTTCATACAATTTGTTTGATGTCTGCCTTTTGAGCAAAATCAATCTCTGTCTAAATTTAAAAACATATTTTAGATCAATTTTCTAGAAAATCATTCATATCCCCCACACTCACTCGTATTGAATGCACATGTCTGTTGCCAGGCCAACCCCATAAATGCTAAACTGGATATCTACTCTGGATATGGTGCAAACATTAGACAGGCTCATAATAAACACCACAGGACTACAAAAACAACAATAATCATAACAAAATGCAGAAAAAACAATCAACATATGAGAACAACAACGAAAGCAAAGCAAAAGCAAAGAACAATCATGACCATAAAACCATCCAATAGATGCTTTAATAACCGACAATTAAAATAACAAATGTTACATTTGGAAAATGCATCATCCATGTAACCACACATACTCGTATACACTCCCTGGAATACGCTCCATGGAGTCCAGGCGCTGCATTGCATCGCCTCGTGTTGAGTGAAGTGGAACAAAAGGGCTTTTCATGCGATGTAATAATCACTGATGCTGCCAGAGGACCCACTCCAGCCAACAACCTATCCAAAGAGCCACCCAGTCAGTCAGTCAGCCAGCCAAACAACCAATAAGCCCACATGGATGGGCTCCACATCCGCACAGAGAGAGCACAAATGCCACAGAACCGAACATTGCACTTCATTCAAATGGTTGTGGTGGTGATGATTCTGGTGCTGGAGCTGGTCCATGGTGCATCTAAAACACATAAAAATCATAATGAATAACCCAACAACCATGGCAAAACAAGGACGTTGGTGGCGGGACAAAAGAGTCCAAAGATGATAAACAGCTCGTAACGCAAAATAAAGGGCAAAGGAACGGATGGTTGGGAAAACAAGAGCAAATTATTGCAACTGTTTGCATTTCCCAGTCAAGAGGGCTGAATAGGGCACCAAGAAGGACCCCCACTCCCCCCACAAAGAGAACAAACGGCCAAGATTTATTATTTATTATGACACATGAATGTCCATGGAGGACGACCCTTTTGTATAGACTTTGCAAATGGTGGTAGTTTAGTGGACCTACCAACTGAATGTGAACGGATGGTCACTTTAGGTGCTCTGATGCCATTTGCACAACAACACCAAAACCATCTGATTGCTTAGAGACGACACATCGCATTGGGAGTTGCAGCACTGCAATTGCAGTGTTCCGCTGACGCGGAAGAGGTTACCCGCCCAGCCATCAGACACTTACTTAGAGGCCTTGGTGTGAATTTGTTTCTATAAGCCCTCTTATAAAGTTAAGTGGCTGTTGCACGAAAGTAATTTAACTGAAGTGGCAATTCATTAATTATACCCAGCGAGGACAAGAGTTCACTCGGTGCCCCAAACCACCAAAGAATTCATCTACCATGCACAATTGTCCTGCAATCGTGGCCAAAGACCCGCAGTTAAGAGTATCAGCAGTGGTCAACGCCACGGTTCATGTGCTCTTATTAAATGGCAAAAATGAGACACAGAGTTTGCAAATGGGATTTCATTTTAGACTTGTTGTGCTCGTTGTATTCGTTCGCTTCAACACTTTTCGGAATACCAGCCAGGATAATGGCCAATTATGAAGTGTTGTAGCAACATTTGATTGCAAGACTTGGGGAGAAAAATATAGCGGAGTTACATGCTGTGAAGTGGGGGAATAAATGTCATCATAATTCAAAAATGGAAATGCAGATGTGTACGTAAGGGTTAAACATAAATAAATCAGGCATGGAAATTTTTCCAGAAAAGCTTATGATGTGGTAAGTTCATAAAGCTTAAGAATTATGTGAAGTTGAGCACAGTGACCCTATGCGAATTTGTGGTTCAGTACGAGATTTATGAAAAAGATTTATAGATATTTGTTGCTTCGAACCAGTGATAATAGGAGTAGCAATAGCTATATCAATAGCAATAGCTATAGCAATAGCAATAGCAATAGCAATAGCAAAAAAGGCTGAGCTCAGGCCACTAAGGTGGATTTTGGATTTGGAAGCGTGATTCAGCTTATGCTACATAGCAAAAAAAAAAACAATGTAGACACAACCTTCATATTTGGTCCAAACCATGGACCAAATATGAAGTAGACGATAATTATTTTAGAACTACATACCATGGACCGAATACGAAGCAGCATAGAAATTAATACGATTTAAATACACGCAGGTAGCATGATCGCTAATCGTCCTACACGAAGTAATATTTATCAGTTCTTTAGAGGAGCTGTGGTCAAAGAAGGAGATGTGATCTCATAAGCAAGAATCGTGACCATTTTTTGGTTCCCTTTCGATCCCTTAATTTCAAATTTGTAGTATATATCTGCAAAATGGCATTTAATCTTTAGCTTTGCACCACCTGAAGTGAAACCCTCTTCATGAAAACATACTCACATATATTATACATAGTTGCAATTATAGCTCTGATTATTTTGTATATACGAGTAGGTATAAACATATATCTTTTAATTAAGATCTCTATAATTGATCCAATTCATTAGCCCTCCACAAAGTTGTCTAATAAAATAGCTTAAATGATTGCTGCAATCCCATAAAATCACCACACGTAAGACAATTACAATGGAACCACATCAGCTTTGGAAACAAACAGTTTAACTCTGTAGCTATCTCAGTGTTTGCAGCCAACATGTCTCCAGTATAGCAGCCACTCGAAAAGAGCTATAAACATCACCTCCCACCAACCTACTTGTAGCGTTCATCGCAGACAGATGCCGACGAAGTTAATAATTTCTAGATGTTCTAACTGACAATTTCAATTATGCGAATAGCTTTAATTTCTCCCATGTTTCCAATTGGATTTGTAATAATTGAATTTTTACAGACATTTCCCCTGTCCGTTGAATTGCCACTTGAGTTCTGAGCTTCCACGGTAGAGAAATTTTTAGAAGGATTACTTTAAAAAGTAATATCACAGAAAAAAAACCTTAACAGAGTTGAAGCAGAAAATAACGTAGCATCCCTCCAAAAAATCCATTGTAATCATTACACGTAAAATACATTTGAAGAAAATGATGTCGATGTCATCCTCCTCTTCTAGCAAATGGCTATACTGCTGCAGATGTGCAGTAGATGTGAACCACAACATTCGCCTGAAATGGTCAAGTATAATGTTATAAATTTTTATTATACTTCAAAGTATCCCCAGACAGATACGTACAATTGCAAAACCAACATACTTGAAATCTGCTTAAAATGGTAAGATTTGCTCAGTTACTTTGCAATGAAGGTAGTGTACTCCGTAAGGTGTAACGATTGGGAAGAAATGAAGTATTCCAAATATTGGGGGAAAAATAGAAATGGATGAGTCAAAAATTTAAATCGAGAGGAATCTAGAGCAAATACAGTGTACTGTATAATAAATAATAATAATTAAATAACTAGTAATAAAAATTAATAACAGCAAAAAAATTATAATAAATATAGAAAATAAAGGGCGATCCAAATATAAATACATTTTTTCAATAGCCTTTTTTTGAAAGATCACGTGTGAGTCGTGTCATGCTGTCATGTTATTTTTGTTAAGTGTTGTTTGGCATTTCATCATGGAAAGACTTACGCCTGAACAACGTTTTGACAACAAATTGACAGATTAATTAGTGTAATGTTATAACGGGTGATCCAATTAGAGATACTTTTTTCAATATCCTTTTTGTGAAATCGCTTGGAGTGAAAAGAACGAAATGGTAAAATTAAAACTTAAAATGGCTACAACTCCATAAATAAATGGCTTGGAGTGAGACTAAAGAAATTTTGGTATCACAAATTGTTCGTCAACAATTTGAATTAACTTTGCATAACTTAAAATGGCTATAACTCATTAGATGTACGCCCTAGAACGTAGGACAAAATTAAATGATATTTTATAAAGGGTAGTCCAAATCTGTTTCTTTTTAAAAATTCCAAAAACTAAAATAAATTTTCTCCGATTATACAATAATTGGTTTATTCTATTTTTCGGGCATATCATTCCGAATATCTGGGAAAAATATATAGAAATAAGTATAGATGAAATCGAGTAGAATCTGGAGCAAATACAGTGCACTGAATAATAAGTAATATATAATAAGTGCTAACTTACTAGTACAGTTTTAGATTGTAAAATGGCGATTAACGCCTACTCCGAACACGGCGCTATATGCATCATATGGGCGCCTGGTCATTGCGGAGTAAGGGGTAACGAGAAAGCAAACGCCTTGGCATCTAGAGCCAGAGACTTGCAAACAACAACACTAGAGAACGCAAAACCCTTCGGAGTTACGCGTTCTGAACTAAAAATATGGGCGAAGAACGGCCATATCACGCTATGGAATAGTGAAAACGTTGGGAAGACAACGAAGGTCTTGTGGGGTGACCCAAACGAGGACAAGACCAAGACCTTACTGAGATTGAGCAAGGTAGAAACTAGTAAGATCATGGGTGTCCTTACAGGACACACATGCTTACAGGCACACCTACATAGGATAGGAGTTGTTGATGACTGCGTATGTAGGGCATGCGGGGATGATGACGATACGTTGGAGCATTTCCTCTGCCATTGTCCAGCGTTCGCGAACAATAGATCCCGTTTCTTACGAAATGATACTATACCAGACTTGACCCAACTTAGGGGCGTAGACTGGAAGAAGATTAAGGACCAGGTCGACAGTACAGAGTTCCTAAAATTACTTTCCAATGACCTTTCTTAATAATAACAATTAGAGCGCACAACAGGCCGAATACTGGCTTATGTGTATGTCCAAGGACACGAGGCGGAATTTCACCGCCTCCTCTTCTCAACCAAACCTAACTACTAGTAATACATAAAAATAAAAAAAATTATTAACAAAATAATAATAAAAAAATTAAAAAATAAATATATTAAACAAAATATTTTTTCTAAACGTTAAACACATTGGTTTTGATTTGGAGACAAAGAAACAAAACCTTAAAATAAACCCTGTTTATATCTTAATTTAAGATAATATGATCGGAATTAAATACATTTTCTTTAGTACATTGCAGACCATAGCTTTTTTCTAGGCGATTTTCTATAACTTCCAATGAATACGCAAAATTAAAATCGTTCTGTCCTGCTGCAATACAAAACTTTTGCTGCTTGTTGTTTCTTCTATTCCCCCATCGATTTATCGCTTTCTGCTGCTGTTGCATTCTAGCTACCTTTTTTTCAACACAAACAACCCGTAAAGAAAGCAATGGAATAACACGAGAACTTAATTATACCAAGAGGATGCATTAAACGAGCGAAATAAAAATGAAAATTCCACCGGCAGCGCACGAAGGACCTGGCATTGGGAGGATGAGGGTGAAGTAACAACTTGATAATTTATGGATAAAAATTGTTGCATTAAACCCCATAAAAATCTATAGATCCAAAGGACGTAACGACAACATCGTCTACAGGACGGGATAATGTTAGGAACGCTTGAACTAAAGCTAAAAACTAAACCAAACTAAAGAATACCATAAAAGAAAATAGTGCCTTGGTTGAAAAGCAAATTAGTATAACACACCTTTTAAAAAGGTTTATACTACATATTGAGGGTCTCTTTTGCTCGCCAGTCGTAGAATAATACAGAGATCAAAGAAAAAATTGCATAATGGATTAATTGATTCCTATGTCAGCTATACCAACTGAAATTGTGAGATTGATATCGTTTTATATTGTCTAATGTTTAGGAAAAATAAAATATGTCACTTCTTGAAAGCAACTAAACAATTGCAATTTTCAAAAATCATTGCATTTTTAAAAATAGACGAACCTTATTTCGTCCCCTCAATAAAACAATAGGGAACTGAAAATCTGATGAACTTCCTAAGAAAGGGAGGACATTACAAATTCTCGAAGAATTTGCTCATACTGGTGCGCAACTGTCCACACGAAATTAAAACTTTAAATGGCCACAACTCCCCCTAAATACATGGAATGCAGTGAGAAGGAAATTTTCCTTTGCAAAACTTAATTTGAGTATAACTTCATAAATATACGCCCTAGAGCGTAGGACAAAATTTAAAGGTAGTTCAAATCTATGTTTCGGATATTATTTGTTTATTCTTTTTTTTGCTTAACCCACCTACCTATAACATTCCATAACTACCTAAATGGAAGCCCAAGTGCAGGGCTACTATTTGGAGCATTTTCATTATTCCATGGTTGTTGAGACTTCAAATTGCGTTGTTACATCGGAACTGAGTGACAAAACGCGGCCTTTCCGAATTCCTGTACTCTGAATTTTGCATTATCAGGTCTTCAATGGAAGGTCAGAAAAATCCAATGAAAACCCCTGCTATAGCGCGAAAGGGGAAAATAACGTTTTTTTTGGGATCAGAAATTGTTGGCCAATATTTTGAATTTCTTTATTCAAAACTTTAAATAAATCCTTAAATCTACACCCTAGAACAGCGATGGGTACACAAAATTCCATACCGTATGTCTTTATTTGTGAGAAGTTTGTGCACTGCTAAAAATGGTATGTGTATTTTCCCAAAATATTTCATAAAGAAAAAAATTCGAATTAAAAATAAAAGTTTGACATATTTATTTTTGTATTTTCGAGTGTCCAAGTTTTGTTTTGGTCCTGGGTATTTAAATCTATTTGCATATTTAAATGCCATAATCAATATTTGTAGTTAAAGGAAGATTATCAAATATGCTTCTAAACATTCGTATTTACCGAAAAAAATCAGCAACCAAAAATGTTGCTGCAGTTTATCATACATTTTTTCTTTATGTGTAGGATAAGCAACCAGCGTCGACACAACCTCGTCGAACGATTGTCAAAGCGCGACTGAAAGACTACTTAATTATATGTACTATTATGGCAAGGACTTCTGAACTTCTGAGATCACTTACATTTTGGTAAAATGTTTCCTTAGTCAAACTTAAAATGGATACAACTCCTCAAATAAATCCCTTGGGATGAAAATGCCGATCACTCATTTTAATGTGTGAGAATTTTGCTGCACCCGTTCGTAGGGTTTCAAGAGAGAGGCAGATCCAAAATTGCTGCCCTAGAGCAAAAGGACTGAAATTAAAATTTAAATGGCCACAACTCCGTAAATACGAGGATTGCAGTGAGAAGAACGCAATTTTAGTATCACAAATTTTTAGTCAACATTTTGAATTTCGTTTTCCAAACATAAAATGGCTATAACTCCTTAAATGCACGCCATAGAGTTTAGGACAACATTTAGAGATCTCTTAAAGGGTAGTCCAAATCTAAGTTTCCAATTTTATTTAGTTCCAAGTAATTGCAGGCCATAAAATGTATATCATTGGAAAGATATATTTCCAGAGAAGTGTAGAACTATATTAACGTATTAAATTTAAATCATGAAGTATCCATTCTGTGCACAATTTGCTTCTTTCCTCTATATCAAAATATACAACAGTTTTTATTTTTCTGTTCTGTACAGATATTCCATTAAATCGCAATCTCTCTATCAATTATTCTAAAGTTCTTTTGCAATCTACCTCATGTCTAACCAACCACATCAGACAAAACAATACTATAACTTTTGTGCATATAGAAAAACATAAGTTTTAAAGAAAGCAAAAGAAGAACACTTTTCCACAAAGAAAGAGAGACGTCGCAAGACAATACGATAAAATTGCTTTAAGGAAGTCGAACAGGATGTATAAGGAAATTACTATTAGAATAGAGTTTACACAGGACCAAAAAAAAACAGAATAACGACTACAACTGTAATAGAAACGGCAGCTAACGCAAAGGATAAGCTTTAACCATAAGTATCGTTTGTCGACAACGGACGATGTTTTCATTCCCAACGTTGGCTTGTGAATTGTGCTTCCAGCAGACAGACACAGGAACAAAAAGCCAACATGAAAGATGATGAGTCCCCGGTGGTGTAGAAGGAGCTGCCGTACCAGTCGCAATATTAGTAGTAGACATTGCGTTTACGGATTTTCTTAGAAAACTCCGAAAGAAAGTATACCCCTTAGCATAGATAAAAAGCCGGAAAACTTAATGATAAGCTCTTCTAAATGGTAACTAAGCCAAATGTGTTTAGAGAAAACGAAGACGAAGAACATGCTGAAAAAGGTAAAATATGAATGCAGGAATAGAGTGAAGAAAAGAGAGGAGCGAGGAACAAAAAAAAACTTGACAATCTAATAAGATTTTTCTTCAGGTTTTTTGTATCTTGTTTGGTTTATGCTACTTTTCTTAGGTGTAACATAAAGCAAAGTAATTCCAATGCTATGCTATAAATGGACATAATTCGAAAAATATTTTTCATAAAAGATTAAAAGAAATTTGCCAGGTTATGGGAAATATTACTGCAGGACAATATCAAATAGAAGACATTAAATCGCAAATAAAGTTTCAAGCGAAATATAATAATTTTCAGCACAAATTAAGGATGTTCGATTCAATACCTAAAATCGAATCTCCTTTAATATACGTCCTAGTGTGAAGTGGACAATTCTTGGGATCAGTCATTTAAATAGAAATAACTTTGAACGTTCGAATGACTATACAATTTCAAAAATTTTTCATTTCAAAAAAGAAATAAGAAAAAAATTCTGGCATATTCTGTATATAACTTTTTCGTTATTTATTGTATTTTCGAGTGTCCAACTTTTTTTTGGTTCTGTGTATTTAAAAATATTGATAGATCGATCGAATGTTCAACCACGACTGAATGATAGTGAAAACTCATTCGACGTGAGAGGACAAATCCCGTTAGCGCTTATGCTTCGCAAATAGAGAGTCTGAACGTTACTCCAGAGGAGCCGTTGAGAGTGCAAATAACGTAATTTTGGGATCATATGTTTTTAGTCAACAATTTGAATTTTCTTTGCAAAACTCTAAATGGCTATAACACCGTAATGAAGGCCCAGGAGCACAACATACGAAATTTAAAGATCTCCTACATTTTGGTAAAATTTTTGATTTCCTTTGCAAAACTTAAAATGGCGATAAATCTTTTAGGATTACATACATTTTGATAAAGTATTTCCTTAACAAAACTTAAATTGATTAGATCTCTTTAATTAAAAGTCTTGTGCCGAAAAGAATGGCAATAAAGAGATAGAGCCCAAACGGATGAGAAGCATTGGACTAGAACGAAAGGACAACATTTTGTCACCAATTTCCAAAACTCGTAGTGGCCATTACTTTATAAACAAAGGGACCTAGAGTAGAAAGAAAGACATTTTGGGGTCACAAATTGTTGGTCAACATTTTGTATTTCCTTTGCAAAACATGAAATAGTTATAACTCCCTAAATATACACAATAAAGTGTAAAAGACCAAATTTAAAAGTCTCTTATATTTCTTTAAAATTTCATTAGCAAACATTAAAATGGCTAAAACATCTTAAATAAGTGACTTGGGGTGCAAATGATGATTTCGTCAGAATGATGAATTAATTTTGCAAAACTTAAAGTGGCTATTACTCAAAAGATATATGCACTAGAGTGACAGTGGCAGATCAAGATCACTTATATTTTGGTACAACTTAAAACGATTATAACTCCTTAAATAAGTGGCTTGGATCGAAAAGTACGATCACTTATTTTGTGTCAAAATGTTAGCCGTTGAAAACTGAAAGAAATTGTTGATACATCGGAGCGGAATGGAAAAAAACCATCCCTAACTTCTCTTTATGTATGAGAATTTTTGCTTAACCCTTTCGCAGGACTTCAAGGGAGTGGTAGTACCATAACAACTGAAAAGCCCAGCTTAGACACATTTTAAATGATCATAACTCTGTAAATAAAGGGCCTGTAGTGAAATTTTGGTATCAACTATTGTTGATTAACATTTATAATTTCCTAAGCATAAAATAAAATGACTACACCTGCTTAATAATAAGCACTAATTTTAAGGTCACTTAAATTTTAGTGATATTTTTGAATTTAGTTTATACTTAAAATGGCTATAACTCCTCAATTAAGCGCGCTAGTGCAAAAACGACGACGTGAAGCTCACATCGTTTATGTAAAAATTTGGAATTACCTTTGCAAAGTTTAAAATGGATATAATTCATTAAATGTACGCCCCAAAGCGAAAAGGAAACATTTTTAGAATCACTGTTATGTTTTTAAATTTTTATAATTTCCCACTTGGATCGAAAAGGACGACACTTATTTTAAGAAATATCCAGCAGATCCAGAGATTATTTGATAAATATTAAACATGCCTGTTGACGACTGTTTATGTCTAGACGACACTTATTTTTGGAAAATTTTCGAACTTCCTTAGCACAACTTAAAACGACTGAGGATATTTAACTGAACAACCTTGGACGAAAACAACAATTTCTTTTGATCATCATTTTCAAATATTTAAGAAATATCCAGCAGATCCACAGATTATTTGTTAAATATTAAACATGCCTGTTACCGACTGTTTATGTCTAGACAATTGACAAAGTATAGTTTGCAAAGCTAATCATCTCATCTCATTGATATTCCAAATGCAATTTGATGACCAAATATTAAGACAACTTTTGAACCCCTTCAGCTCAGTCTCGCTTTAATCACAGTCTTATAATGTTGTTGTTTAATTCGGACAGGTTACCATTTTCTCCAAAAATTCTAAACCAAATACAGACCCTCGTTTATAGCAATCATACCACAAATTGTTGCAAGCAACTTCCAAAAATATATGTACCTTCAGTGGGATGAGGATGGGAGATGATAAATTAGTAGCCATTCCGTTGACTATGTCATACAATTTTGTTTTCCCACGTTACGCTTGAAGTAGCAGAACTTATTTGCGGACTTTAGTTCATCTGCAACATTGTTGGCCTTTAGAATGCAGAGTCATGGTCATGCTCTTCCATGGCTTCATGACCATGAGAGAAAAAAGGTACTTTTTTGTTAACATTGTTGTCTTGTTTGCATTAAATCACGGTGTATATTAAAACAAAAACAAAAATCCAGAAAGGGATAAAGCTCTAATGGACAAGTGACTGACTGACGGTCGGGTCGTCTGGTGTTGTACAGATTGGTCGAGAAGCAGCAAAAACGTATGCAATAGTTTGCAGCAATTTACTCTTACCAGCTAACCCACAACAACAGCCACATATACGCTTAACTCAATTCAGCCAAAAATGTTGTAGTTGTTGCTGTTGCAGTGTTGTCGTGGACTCATCATGCAACCATAGAACAAATATGCTGTCATGTTTCATTATTCCCATCTTCAAGCTTCATCTTCAGGTCTCCTCCGAATGTATAAAATGTGGAAACAATTGCTGCTCTTATTCTCTCCGGTTAGTTGTTGCTCTAGATAAAAGCCGTTTAGATTACAACGAGATGTTGAATAACACATCAGCAGATCCAGCGCCAGCCTCACCAGCAGCAACATCACATTGCTGTTTTACCTGACCGGAGTGATGCAGTGGAACACAAACCACTTGTTTAGCACCCACATAAAACACAATTTGCTTGAACCACCACCACGCTGCTGTGGATATTGCTGGCGGTTGCTAGAGCTCGAGACCACCATCAGACGATCAACGAAATGAAAATCAAGCCATTTTCAACAAACCATGCAAAATGGTAAAAGGAAGCGAGAGCGAATAAAAAACCAAATACCGATTTGTAAAAATGCAAAAGAAAAATTTAAGTTATGGTAACGCGCTAAATGCAACCACGATTGCAACGAAGGAAGTTTTTGAAATGCAAATTGAAACAGAAAAGGTTGGGCAATATACACGAGAAGTTGTGAACAATAGCAGAAGTAGCGATGGAAATATAAATAGCATTAACAATTTCAACAGCATTAGCTATAGATATATCCATTGCAATAGCTATATCCATCGGAACAAGCCCTGCGATCACTCCTGCTGCTTCCACCGATATATCGTTCTATATCAGCAAATTATACATAGCCTAGTCTGTGCATAGACAAAAACGATCGACTTATTAGCCACCCAAATGAAGATAATCCACCAAAGGAAAGCAGAGAACGGAAAGGAGAGATCCGCATTTGTCAGGGGAGAGCGATCTGTATAGATCGCCATTTGCCAGTCTCTCTGGAACACGAGTTCGAAAGGGCAATGGACATACGTTCTTATGCCCAATATAAGTGTATGGTGGAACAGACATCATAGGAAAACTAACTAATATCTGACATAGTTTCTAGCGAATCAGTGTGCCTTCCGGAAATATCTGCACAGATTTAGACACGATAGCTCGCCTATGGACCCAAACTGTGTGGATGAGGAAGAAGACGTAAATCATGTGAAATTCCTCGACAGAGAAGGCGTTCCTACAATCGAACCTGATCGAATACATGTTACATTGCGAAGATTCTTGGCAAAAGTTATCCCAATTAGCGACAAAAACAATCCTTGAGCTACACAGAGTAGACAATATCCGGAGGTACACAGAAATCAAAATTGTTTAGATCGCAGCACATAGCCTAATGGCTAACCATCCTTCACGAACTAATACTTCACAGCAGTTCCGTTGTTTAATCATCATCAGTAGATTCCACAGCTCCAGCGCAGCAAAAAAAATAATGAAAAAAAGCTATACTCCATAGCAATATCAACAGCATTAGCAATAGGTAATTAGTGGGACGATGATAGATGTCAACTGCAGTCAGATTGTTTGATAGCTAGAAGGAGAATGAAACTACCAGTGGGAACTCACATTCGACATGACACCTTTTAAATTCAGAGAGCTACGAAGAACGCTGAAGTTAGCGATCATTGAAAGAAAACGCAGTAGTTTGAAAGATCAACGACACTGCAGATTGATGTCTGTAGTGTCGTTGATCTTTCAAACTTCTGCGTTTACTTTCCATGCCTACGTAATGGAAACACTATTCACTGAAGCTCAGCAAGCCTCAGCTTCTCTCGCAACCTTTGTCGACATTGGATAATTAAGTTGTCCCGGATATCACGTGGAAGAAGCATTTCCGAAAATAGGTGACAGCAAAGCATTGCGTCGGGATGTAATCCCCAACGTTACACTCAAGTCTGATATCCACAGGAGACTAAAACTATTCTTTCAAACATACCAGAGGTGTATTCGGGACGGAGTTCCATAAGCATATGAAAAGAGCAGAAGCCGGTCCTACCCATTTAAAGAAAATATTCCACCTAGGGAACCATCGTTGTATCGCCCATTTTGTATCTTAGATACCAAACAACAATTCGGAAAGTAAGGTATACAGCTGAAGCTGTGGCAGACACGGCGACTGATATATTTGAAGCCACAAGAAAAACTGCTACACAATCGTTACTCTCGATCTAATTAAGCCTTCAATTCCCCTATCTGGCAACATATTCGAGACGCGTTTTTTTCGAATAACACCCCGAGTTACTTTGAGGACATAAAACGTATGTATCAGAGTGGATCAGTACAGGTTAGGTGATGTACCCGCTGCTCTGGAGCATTATGTACGATAAGGTACATAGACTTACTCTTCAAAATGGTTTAATGTAATAGGCTTTGGGGATGACAGCATGACTTGCAAGTTTTGTCGACATTGAGTAATTAAGCTCTTCCGGATATCACATGGAATAAGTTCGAAAAAGCATTCCCGAAAATAGTTGGCATAAAATAACTAGGTACGGATGTAATCCCAAATTGGACACTCAAGGCTGCTATCCACAGGAGCGAAAACCTATTCTTGTGAACATTGCAGACCTGCATTCGAGAACGAATCTGGTCCTACCCAGCGAAGAAAATAAGCCACCAGGAGAACCGACGTCGTATCGTTCAATTTGTCTCTTAGACACAAACGAATCAAAATTCATGTATAATGGAGTGATAACAATACTCGAAGAGATGGTCATTTTATCCGAACCATAATTCGCAAAAGCAAGGTCTACAGTTTAAGCCTTGAACACTATGTACGATAAGGTACTTAGACTTACCCTTTCGTAAGGGGTACTCGTAACAGGCTCTGCGGATGACATAGGCCTAATCATAGCTGCAAATTACATTCAGCAGATCGGGGACCAAATCAACCGCTCATCCTATCATCTTATTTCGACGTCATGATGGGCAATAGGCTGATTCATAAGAATAACATAAGTATATCAACCGCTCATTCTATCATCTTATTTCGACGTCATGATGGGCAATAGGCTGATTCATAAGAATGACATAGAGTATATCACCGAGAAGGCTGACAAATCACAGACTCCCTGGCAACGATGCTACCTTAGGGGGCCCTAAACTCGCGAGAAGAACATGTGCGGAAGTATCAGGTGTAATTAAATGGCTTGCACCTTACAGAAAAACGGAGCCTAAAATATGTGATCCTCTGTGGGCGGGTGCAATGTAACCATATCTAAGGAAGCAGTGGGTGTAATTACAGGACCTGTACCTGTCGACATAGTAGCTGCCGAAATGAAGAGGATATATGATAGAATACTGAAGGCTACAAGACAGAGGGGTGAAGTATACAAGGAAGAGCGATCTGATAGACAATTGTCCCAGATCTAATCCCTGGCAACAATGCTACCCTAGGTAGCGATAGAAGGACCTAACTCACCAGAACCACATCTGAGGAAGCAACAGGTGTGATTGCAGGACTTGTTCATATAAGCGAGAAGGCTGCCAAATACATGCTTCCCTGGCAACGATAGAAGGAGCTAAACTCACCAGAACCACATCTGTGGATGCAACAGGTGTGATTGCAGGACTTGTTCATATCGACATACTGGCTGCCGAAAATAAAAGGATATATGACAGAAAACTGGAGGATAAAAGACAGGGGTGTGAAGTATGTAAAGACGAGCGATCTGATAGACAATTGTCTGAGCATTAAAGATCACATAGTTTATATAAATGAAAAAGATTTTTCATAACAAAATCTCATGGAATACCTTTCATTTAAATAAAGTTTTTCACCGACCCTCGTTTGCCAATGCAACATAAAAACTTCGTCAGCATTTCTTTGGTCCTCCGCCTGCACTCTTCGAGAGTATGAAACACAATTCACTCTAATCAGAAGAAAAAGAAAAAAACGTGTAAAGTTGTTAAGATTCCTGTTGTTTGTTTTTCACGCCATTCACATTTCGTCGAACAAATATTTTCCTTTGGTCTATTTTTGTCCAATAACTTCTGCTCGATGCCACTTTCATGCACCAGCCACAGCTTTTTATACGATTTTATGATTATTGGTTTTCTAGCAGTGGATGATTTTTCTTCATGCTCAATGCGAATTTTTTGGGAGGTATTTCTAAGAAACTTGTTGTAGATGAACCGAACGGGAGACGCATGGATGGACGGACACAATTGGTAACTCCTTACCGAAAGAGATCATGAATTTTTACTACCACTTTAGCAATGAGTTTTTCTTTTCCCTTTTTGCTTTCCCAGGTATTGTTGCTGCTGCAAAGGTAATGCAGCTTGAGTACTGCACTGCCATTGCAATCCTCCTCCCATTTCTGGTATGAGCCAGGAAATGGCTATATGTACCCACCGAGAGGATGGATTGTATTTGTATTTATCTCTTGGTTATTTTCAAAGTTAAATATACTGTCACCTCTTTGTGATATATGATATTGGCTTAAGGATATACTACTAAAATAACATTAGGATTTTTTCCTTGTACACACGGCAATATCAGCAGTCTGTATGTTTGCAAACAATTTGAACCTGGTATTTATTTAGAAGAAACCATCGGACAACTTTATGGGATTTTTAGAGAAAGTGCTCTAATAATAGACATTTTACAAAACAAAAAATCGATTTCGATTTGTTTATTTTAAAGGATTGTTATATCTGAGAAATGACATGATTTATCAGGTGAAGGTATAAATTGGGAAATGTATTTTATTGTTGTTGACTTGTCTTGTTAGATTTCAAATTACAAATTGGATGATAGAAGAGATTGTGAAGAATTACTGGTATGTAATATATTCCCAAAATTAAATAAGAATAAAGTATTTTTAAAAAAGGTTAAAAGAGGATATGTTTCTCTTTGCCTTACTACTCCACTGGAAATTGCAATAATTTCGGCTGATGACAAACTGCAGATCTATTGCTTTGCAGGGATGCATGCAGGAGCAAAAAACTATGTTTACCTTGAAGATGTTTTGCGCTATAGAATGTTGTAAACATTTGCGAAATAATTTTCTACGGAATAAAAAATGGGCTACTAAAATTCTGCAGATTATGTTTACTATTAATAGCAAAGTACTGTGTTGGATCCAAAAAATATGTAAATAAAACGCTGTTAAATTTTGTAAGTGTTTAGCTTTGTAATCTTAAAATAACAGCAAATAATTGCTACTGCTGCAAGAAAAAAATGCACTGCTAAAATTTGGTGCTATCAACAGCAGACTTCTGCGTTGAATCAAAAAATAATATTTGAAATTTCTCGTTTATGTTTTCAGATCGTTTACCGTGTAATAATAAAGTTACATGACAATAATTTGGAAACAAAACTGGATTACTAAAGTTCAGCAGATTATTATTACTAAGTATTAACAGCTAACCTGTAATTGGGATCAAAGAAAATATTTTTAAAAATCCGTATTTATTTTTGCAAATGTTTGCATTTGTGATATTAAAATAGCAACAAATATTTTGCTACTACTGCAGGAAAAAATTTACTACTAAAATTTGGCAGATTAGGTTGCTATCAACAGCGGACTTCTCCGTTGGATAAAAAAAAATAAATTTTAAAATTACTCGTTAGTGTTTTCAGTTCAGTAACTTTGTAATAATAAAGTAACATGAAATAATTCGATATGGAAGAAAAAAAATAATTTCTAAAATTCAGCACTTGATGTTTTCTATTAACAGCAGATTTCTGTATAAGATCGAAGAACATTTTTTTAAAAAAAAGTATTGATGTTTGGAAATGTTAATGTTTGTAATATTAATATAGCAGAGAATAATTTGATTTGGTAGTAAAATTGGATTACTAAAATTCAGTAGATTGTATTTACTTTTAACAGCAGACTTCTGTATAGGATCAAAAAAATATTTTTAAAAATCTGTATTAATCTAAATACTAATATTTTGCAGATTAGGTTTGCTATCAACATCAAACTCTGCGTTGGCCAAAAAATACATTTCAAAAATTACTCGTTAGTGTTTCTAGATCATTAAATTTTTAATAATAAAGTAACATGACAATAATTTGGTATGGAATCAAAAAAGGGATTATTAAAATTCAAGAAACTTTGTTTTCTATTACCAACAGATTTCGGTGTCGGATCCAAGAAAACTTTTTGAAAATAAATAAATAGCAGGGAATAACCGGATTTGATAGTAACAAATGGGTTACCCAAATTCAGCGGATCATGTTTACTATTAACAGCAGACATCTTTATGGGGTCCAAGAACATATTTTTAAAAATCCGTATTTATGTTTGAACATTTTTACTTTTGCAGATATTTTAGATAACAGCAGATATTTTCCTAGCAGCATAAAAAGGACTACAATATTTTTCGCTTAAATGCATTGCACTTAAGTGCCTTCTGTCCTTACAAAAGGGGATTTTTGCTCTTTTATTTGCAAATAGTATTTTCACGTGTATTTCGTTTAACTGTACAATTTCAGTTAACAGCATTCTTTTTTTCCTCACTTACGAATATATCTATTCCATTTAGCTACATCTAAGAAAAAATCGTTCATTATGTGTGAGAAAATCGACTGTTTATGAGAAATTAATTTTCAAAAATTCTTGTTTGTTATATTTATGTATAATTCGTTAAGGTATCCACAAAGGCACGTACGTGAATCGGATAAGTGCACATATGTGCAGCAAGTGAATACCGAATAAGTGCATTGTTCAATTATTTGCAAATTTTTAGATATGTAATATTAGTTTAATTATTACAAATAAAATAATTGGATTTGGTAGTAAAAAAATTCAGCAGATTATGTTTGCTATTAACAGTATGGGATCCAAGAAAATATTTTTAAAAAACCGTTTTATGTTTGCATATTTTTAGCTCTGTAATATTAAAATAGCAACAAGTATTTTGTACTGCTGCAAAAATGCGCTACAATATTTTTCGCTTAGCTGTATTGCACTTAAGTGCCTTTTGCCCTTACCTGAACAAAAGGGTGGATTATTTGCACTTATTAGAAAATATTATGGTTACGTGCATTTCCTTTAACTGCACAATTCAGTTAACAGCATTTTTTCCGTCACTTACCAACATTTTTATTACATTTAGCTGCATTTAAGAAAAAATTCTTTCTTCGTTTGTGAGAAAATCAACTGAAAATAATTTTCAAAATCGGCTAAGTGAATACTATGTTAGCGCACTTTTCACTTATAAGCGCAAGATACTTTGAAAATGGACGATAGACAGCAATGCAAAAATACTGTACAAAAATTTAGCAGATCATGTTTTCTATTAACAGCAGACTTTTGTGAAATAAAAAAATATCGTATTAATGTTTGCAGATATTTAGTTTTGTAATATGAAAATAGCAGCAAGTATTTTGCGACGGCTGAATTAGGTATACATATTTTCGGATCAGAAACAAAGGTCCGCTCTCAATAGCATACAATTGTTGGCTGTAGCAGCAACCTATGCGGGCGGTCCCAAAATTAGCCGTCCTAACAAAGAAACACAATAAATTTGGAAAAATGTTTCTTTATTTATTGACATAATATCCTTTTAGGTTGATACACTTTTTCCAGCGATTTGCAATAGCTTCGATACCCTGTTTACAGTAAGAACTGTCTAGCTCCTAAAAAAAATAGCCATCAACTGCAACTTCCACCTCTTCATTGCTGGTAAATCTTTTTCCGCCGAGTTTGGAAGCAATAAATAATCTAATTCAGCTAAATCTGGCGAATAAGCACGCCTGATTTGCTTCAGCACGCAATTCGAGCTTTAATTCATTGATTTTGGCCATCGCAACAGTGGATGTGTGAACTGGTGCATTGTCTTTATTGTGAGCAAATATTAACCCTTTGATGACCATAAGTTTTGAGAAAATTCCTGCTTTTTTTACTTCTCTGAGTTACTGCTAAATAAACATTCAAAGTAAATTGGACATCTAGATATAAGTAAAGTAAAGACGGCAAAACAATTCGCATGGGGTATATACATATGTCCCAGTGGTCGCCAAACGGGTAAAATAGCAGCAGATATTTTGCTACTGGAGCATTAAAAGCTGCAGTAATTTTGCTGTTGCGAATTCTGCAGAATTTCAATTGATACTGCAGCATACAAATCTGCAGACATTTTGATATTGAGACAGAATAGTTTGCTGCTATTAACAGAAGTCCTCTGTCTCTGATCCGAAAGGAAGTTATTTTTTATCCTACTAAGAAGTATGTTGTCGATAGAAAACCTTTGTTTGATATTTTGCAACATACAAATTTGGAAACATTTTTGCAAATAATTTTGTTGTGGAAGCAAAAATGTACTACTTTTTTTAGCGGATTATATTTAAGTAGTTATTAATAGATTATGTTTCAAATTAACAGCAGACTTCTGTTCCGGAACAAATCAAAATGTTTGCAGATCTTTAGCTTTATAATAGTAAAATAATAGCAGATATTTTGCTACAGTAGTAGGCAAATCTGCTGATACTTTGCTGTTGCAAATTCGGCAGAATTGTATTTGCTACTAGTAGCAGACTCAATTCCCAAAAATATTCAAAAATAGGTACAACTCAAATCATCATCTGCAGACATTTGCTTTTAGATAATATAATAATAGTCTGCTATCGTAAACAATTGTTTGCTATTTAGTGCAGACTTGTCTCTGATTCGAAAAATATTTTAAAAAAAATAACAATTACAGCCTTTTATATAATATTCCGTGATATCCAATATAATTATGCTTTAAGCCATCAGCTTTATTTTGAATCAATAAATTTACGGCAAGTATTCTGCTACTGTAGCATTCAAATCTGCAGATATTTATATTTTTTTAATAGAGGCGGAGTAATTGTTTGCTAAAACAAACAAAAAATCGCTACTGAGTAAAGATTTCAGTCTCTAATATGAAAGAAATATTAAAAAAATAACAACAATTTTTTGCCTAATAATCCGTGCATTCCTATGTAATTAAAATACATTAAGTTGTAAACTTATAGCTTTATTTAAAAATATTGTAAATTATTGCAATGTAAGCTTAAGCCAAACCACTAATACGATTACTTTAGTTTTTAGTATGTCACAAATTATTAATCAGTATGTGGTTTTCTTTTCTATTTTCAGGTATGTTGAAAAAAAAACACGCGGAATAAAACCAAAATCCGTGTAGCAAAATAACGATATACTCGTATATACACTAATGTAGGTAAGCCCTGAAATTAATTAATAAAAATAATTCCGGGAATTAAGATAAACTAAAATTGCGAATAAATATTATAACGTTGATTTCAATTTAAATTCCTTTTTCTAGTTAAAACTGTAATTTCAATTACAAATATTAATTCAATCTGAATTTAGCTGTAGGACTTTCAATTTGAATTTAGCTGTAGTGGTAAAAATTCTCCGAAAGTGTTTCTCTCTACATTTTCCATTAACTTTCATTAAATTGTATTCATGTGCTCCAGAGAAGGAGTAGTAATGGATGTACTCCACTCACCTTGTGCACACGATGTTCCATGTGCAAATGTGTACCTAACCGGAGGCCAGACAACAAAACCCACTTAACAAACCTTGACAATGGCAGAGAAAATGCGAAAAAGGGTGAATGAGTGTAAGCAAACAAAGTCACTGTAGGGCGGCCACCGACTCTGGCATTCACTTATTTTTAGCGAAATGAAAGGATAATAAATGAGCGCTATTGGGAAGTGGTAATGGTGGAAAGGATCGATGCAATGGGTCAGTACATTGGGAGGAGTTGAAGGATTGAAAAGGGGATTTATTCTGGCAAAAATAGGTAGCGAAGAGGATTGAGGTATAAATTTTAAAATTCTAAATCAAGTATTTAATAGCTATAACTTTAGCTAATAGCTGGAATTAATAGTTTAATGCACAAGCTTTATGCTGGTCATCAAAGCTCGAGATTACTAGAAAGCAAAGCTGGGAGCCAAAGCTTTTCTAACAAAGATCTATAGGGCTGGATAGGTAAGGAGTTCAATGGCGATTTCTTTTCTGCAAAAAAGTGCAACATTTTTTTCAAAAAACTGGACTTTTGTACCACATTGTGGAATTTTGAAATATGAGCTAAGTTTAATTTGAGGGACTACATCATTTCCTCCCAAAAAGGGCAAATATTTTTAGAATTTCGAGTTGATGGAGCAAATTTTTTTTCAGAAGCCAAATCAAAGCAACACAATTATGTTGCTTATGTTATTGTAACCAATGTAAGCAAATTTTCAGCTCTAAACAAGCCTATCGCTTACTTTATTGCGCCTAAGTCATGCAGAGTTTCAGCACGACACACTGCATTGCATCCCCACTAAAGCTGGTGACACTGCTTCCAAAATCCAGAACGTTAGTTCCATAAACATTTAAACTATTATACCAAATCCTTTTACAT
This sequence comes from Eudasyphora cyanicolor, assembly GCA_963930755.1. NCBI lineage: Eukaryota > Metazoa > Arthropoda > Insecta > Diptera > Muscidae > Eudasyphora > Eudasyphora cyanicolor. Next base: position 314,963,609 of record OZ005734.1, read on the forward strand.
CTCCCACATTTTTTGTCCAAATCTCCCGTTCCTCAACAAAAAAAGTCTATAATTACATTTATCCTATTCATTGAATAGAATTTCCATTGTATCCCTCTCTTCCTTCATTCATCAATTGGAAACAAGAAACAATGCCAATGTATTGCTACATTCCCGCTGTCACATAATTTCTCCACTCTCTGGTCCTGGTGAATGGTCACTCCTATTCTAACTACATTTATAATTAACCCACATGGTGATCATCAGTACAGGTCCGTCCACATAACCCCGCGGCGGGGCAAACATATGCTTCATATCAAAACAGAAATAAATAGAAACGGGGGAAAAGCGCTGCAAAAACACCGCTTAATTTGATTTTCATGTACATTGACATCACCGGTGTCGCCGCAGCCATTGCTGTTGTTGTTTTAATCCTCCTGCTTCACAAGGTATTATCGTGGCGCATACCTATGTTGTTGTTGGTTGGTTGGATGGTTGGATGGTTGGTTGGTTGCAAAATATGTTGCTACATGGCCAAAGGCTAAAATGTTACTAAAGAAGTCCTTATTCAGCGTGAGCACAGAGGGAATAAATGAATCTACATACTCGTTCATATATAACTTTAAGTGAAGAAGATGAGAGAAAATAAAAGCAAAATTTGATTTTTTTTTCGCAAATCCATTGAAATTGAGAGGGGTTCTAGGATGAACTAATACGTTTCGTAACTTTTTAGAGCTTTGCTCTTATTTCCAATGATTATGCTGTAGCAAGTATCAGTTGCTATGGCATCATAATTTATGAGTATTCTCTTCATAAGTAATAGTTCATTAAAAACTAACATTGAAATACGTGTTGTGAAATTGGACGTGCTGGGGGATAATGCAAAAAATACAAATAAAGGATATACTCGCACAGTGCTAGAAAAGTTTAATTAAAGCTTTTTTAGAGCTGTAGTTCAGATTTCGAAGCATAGAGATCTTTTCATATCTCGCACACCTCAAATTTTTTTGAAAGCTCTATAACTCAAAAAGCTTTCGAGGTGTTTTACTGCATATACACAAAGACAATCTAAGGTACAGACACTCTAAACCATTTGTCAAAGCTTTTCACAAGATGGCAGAAAACATAAATTCAAAGTCGTTTGTATGCGACTGAGAAGTATTTTCGAATGCCACCTAGGGAAAGCTTTATTGTTATTTTGACAGTCAAATCTGATAAGGTGTCTATATATTCAATTGCCGATAATATATACATACATATATGCTTATATTACATGTTTTATAATAATTTTGTTTACAAAGTTTAAATTGCAGCTTTTTTATAAAGATGAAATTTCAAGCTTTTGTGAAATTATTTAAACGTTGTTGAAATTATTGTTCAAATTATTAAATAAACAGTGTTTTTGAAAGCTGTAATACTCTAAAAGCTTTTCTCTCTTAATGCATATGTTATCATAAAGCTGTGATATTTAAAATATGTTCTGATAGATTTATATTGAAGCTTTAAAGCCTTTCATATCAAATAAGTATTTTTTGAGCTATTTAAAAATATGTATGGATACCTCCATTCTAAACTATGCTAAGTACAAAAAGGGAGTTTTTCAGGAGAGGCGATCAAAGTTTGATGAATTTTTTTAATTTGTGTGGAATTTCTTTGCAATGGAAATCGAATGACTTTTACAGTTTTGTGAATAACTTTTAATTGGTTTGCCGCATAAACCCCAAATTTTAACTGAATATAATTTGGAATATTTAGAAGTTAAAAATGCAATCTCCCTAAGCTAAGTGGACTTAACATGTTTTAGAATGGATGTGTCGATATGAGTTACGTAATTTATTGAAAGCTCTCTAATCTTTAGGAAAACTAAAAAAAGCTTTAAATCGTTAAAAATTATTAAATAAGCAATGTTTTTGAATGTACTAATGTTCAAATAACTTTCAAGTTTACCTTAATGAATGTGGTATCATAAAGCTGTGATATCTAAAATATGTTCTGATATACATATAGCTATGTATATATTGAAGCTTTAAAGCTTTTCACAGAAAAGAAGTATTTTTTAGCTATTTGAAAATATATAGACAGTACGATTTATGTAATTTGTTGAAATCTCTCCATTCTTTAGAAAAAGCTAATAAAAAACTTCAAATTAAAGCTTTTTTAAAATACAAACTGTCGAAGTTATACAGTACTTTGCAAATTTGAACTTGGAACAAAAGTTCAAGTGGTGTAATAAAACTTTGCTATTTAAAATAGTTTCTGGAATATTTATATTGAAGCTTTAAAGCTTTTCATTGCATAGTATTTTTTCAACTATTTCAAAATATATAAACATGATGAGTTATGTAATTTATTGAAAGCTCTATAATCTTTGGTAAACTAAAATAAAAATGCTTTAAATTAAAGCTTTGCATTATCAATATGTACTCGTATTGGTTGATCTATTTAAGAATGCAGTGTGTTGAATAAATTTGTATATGAATTTGAAGAAAAGATCATGTTTACTACACATTGAAATAGAGCTTTGATGTTGAAGCTTTAAAGCTTTCCATTGAAAAGAATTATTTTTTATAAAGGGTGGTTAAATTTTAAGAGCCGATGATGATTTTGAATAAAACACAAATTATTTAGGAAATTATTGTCAATTCTTTTTATTTTGATAATATTGGTATGGTTCAAACGGTCGCCGCGACCTTGGCGGCACACCTACATCCGATGGTCAAAATTTTAATGTGCCGAATTATCTCATCCCTTAGCTCTTGAATTGTTGCTGGCTTATCGACGTACTCCTTTTCTTTCAAATAACCCCAAAGAAAGAAGTCGAACGGCGTCAAATCACATGACCTTGGCGGCCAATGCCAAATGCAGAAAAAACTTGACGTTTAGGTGTGGTTCACATTCAACATCGGCCCTTACAATTTAACCACCCTTTATGAACATTATGAGTTACGTAACTTATTGAAAGCTCTCTAATCATAGGGATAATTAAATTTAAAAAAGCTTTATGTTACAGCTTTGTATTCGAAATAGGTATTGGTTGATCTATTTCAAAATACAATTGGTCGAATTTATGTCAATCTGAAATGATTTATATCAATTTGAACAGGGGAATCTCTAAGTCCAAATTATGAGGCACATATTATTTTTTGAAAACTTTATAAATATCTCAAAAAGCTTTTGTCAACTCATGTTGTATATTGAAGATGTGATATTTAATTAAATAATCATATTAAAACTTAATATTTATTTATGTAATTGATTCGATTTATATTGAAGTTTTTCGATAGAAATAATGTTATAAAAACTTGATAAATGGAAAAATAAGATCTTTGAAGTTTAAAAAAATTGAGAAAAATTTCTTTTTTGCGTTTACGAAATTTTTAATGGGTCTTTAACGGCTGAACCGATTTTTACAAAACTTACTTCAATTGAAAGAGAATAAAGCAGACCATTTTTTCAAAATTTTTAAAAGTTATCGACGAAACATTATAGTATGTCTAGTAATTTTGGACATTTTTCATAATTCATTGTTCACTTTCAGACGACGTAAACTTTGTAAGAATCGGTTCAGCCGTTCAAGAACAATTTAAAATTTCGTAAAATCAAAAAAAAATGAAATAAATTTCATAGGTCAATATTAAGAATTCTGACCCTCATGCGTTACATATTTGAAGCTGTCATATTAAATTAAAAAACTGACTTTTTTATGTTAAAGCTTTTCAATATTTGCAGAAGCTATACAACATATTGAAAGCTCTATAGGCTTCGGAAAAGCGATATCCATAAGGATTTTAGAAAGTGATACAGTTTGAGAATTTCGAGATTATTTGAAAATTGTCGACGAAATGTTTGTTCCAATTTGTTTTTTTTTTAAAGAGGTTTCTATTTTTGAATTATGTGATAACAAGTATCATGTGAAAGTTCTATAGTTTTTCAAGCTTTTGTTAATTCTTGTGGTATATTGAACCTTGATATATAATCAAATAATTAAATTAAAAATTGTGAGTTATATCAAAGTTTCTAATTAAAAAGAAGTATTTTTGAGCTAGTTGTAATTTAGAAAGATTTGAGGTATGAAAGTACAAATAATCTTTCTGAAAGCTCTCCCTTCTTCAGGAAGACCGTATAAAATGTTTGGATTACGTATTTCAGGTGTTATTTAAGATTATTCGTCGAATACAGCTTTATACCAAATTGAACATCCCATTTTAAAGGAAAAGATCAACTTTTATTTATTAACAACTCCCCACCTCAAAAGCTTTAGAACTTTCATTAACTCATAAAGCTCAACTTATGATGTAATCATTATTTATTCACAACACCACAGTTCGAAAGCTTTCAAGCCATTTATAACCTATATTTAAGCAAAAAGGTATTTGTTTTGATCAATTTGATATATTGGTATCAAAACAAACATGCGTTTTAGAGCTTTTTGAAATTATTTAAATGTTTGCAGGTTTTTGAGCCTTTTTTTTAGTTTGTAAAGAATATTTTTAATTAAAAGGAAGAACTTGAGGTCTATCTGAGAATATCTGTGGTAAAGTAAAAAACTTTTTATTAACATTTTTTAGTTTTTGAGCTATGTATTTGAAAATTATATAAACCTTCTAGATCAGGCAGTGAAAGCTCTCTGGCTCATAAAAGCTTTGAAGCCCTAATTATTGCCTAAAATATATTGAAGGTTGAAACTTGTCTATTTTTTATATATTTCTTATTATTTGTATTGAAGCTTCAAGCTTTTTTAGGTATTATTGGTATTATTCAAGTGGTATTATTGAGTTTTTAAGACAAGAGAGCTTTCTATTCTTCAAGCAAACTTTACAAAAATTATTTTCTTCATGTGCATCCATAAAATCTTCGTTCCACGTTTATTTCCTAAGAAAAATCATAAGCCATCTAGCTTTTTCTTCCAAACTATTCCTAATCCACCACTGTTCTTTGATTGTCTCGATGCAAAAAAACTCTAACAGACTTTTGAACAAATAAAGTCTGTTAGAGATTTTATTAACATTTTTTAGTTTTTGAGCTATGTATTTGAAAATTATATAAACCTTCTAGATCAGGCATAAAAGCTTTGAAGCCCTAATTAGTGCCTAAAATATATTGAAGGTTGAAACTTGTCTATTTTTTATATATTTCTTATTATTTCTATTGAAGCTTCAAGCTTTTTTAGGTATTATTGGTATTATTCAAGTGGTATTATTGAGTTTTTAAGACAAGAGAGCTTTCTATTCTTCAAGCAAACTTTACAAAAATTATTTTCTTCATGTGCATCCATAAAATCTTTCCTAAGAAAAAGCATAAGCCATCTAGCTTTTTCTTCCAAACTATTCCTAATCCACCACTGTTCTTTGATTGTCTCGATGCAAAAAAAAAGTCTAACAGACTTTTGAACAAATAAAACTTCACATTGTTAAGTACAACATGGACAAATGACACATGTGTCAGGGAGCAGAGGCCCCAGAGGGCAGCAATCGCATCCACGCATATGCAGATAATGATGAACACAGAAAAATAGCAACGGTGGCTGCAGTGGCAGGGGCAGCAGCAGCAGTAACTGCGAAAAACCGCCTAAAGCTTATGATTCATGTGATATTATTACGTTTGCTCTTTTTTTCAGTCCTGTGAAAAACCTCCTCAATTTTATTTGTAGTAATATGCACTTGTTGTTCAATGTGTTGGGGGTGGGGGAAGAAAGGCCAGGATAAATGTCGCAGACATAACTATAGTAACAAGGACTACCACATACTCTGCTGTGGAAACTTGGAATTATCGTATATACATGTATACTTTGTGTGGTCGGTGGAGGAGGGGGTTAGACTGGGATCAGACAGAGAGGAAATATATGCAAATATATATATATAAATAGTATGTAATGCCAATAGCTAAGTGACAATAATACATATGTTGCATGTAACAAACATCCAAAGAAGCAGCAGTCGTAACAATGCGCCATTCGACAGACGACAATACGCTTAAGGGCATTTAAAGGAGACATATAAAAAATTTGTTGTTGAATATAAACATATTCAGATGAACGAATATACCTCAGTCAAATGCTGAGGAAAGATTGTCAATGTAGCTGGAGTAAGGCCTTGTAATGGAAGGGCTCTTTTGCCCCACTCATTGCCTGTTGCATTACTCGAGAAGGAACTTGCCTTAGAATGCGGTACAGTAGTTTTTTTAAGATCTCATGTTAGCAGGTTTCCACTTTCCTTAGATCTTATAAAAGGCTCAACAACCACTTACACATTATAACTTGAATTACCGGGTAAGTCATGCATTTCCACTCTCCTTCTGAACAGAGCTGTAATGGATAAAAAGCTTCATTATTTGAGGAAGTAAGGAGCTTACAAAGTGGATAGCCATTCAATGTACATTCGAACATACATGACCGGTTAAGGCATGTCCCCAAGTTCGAAAGTACTCACTTTACATAATTACACTACTCTGAAAATTAAATAAGGTCTAATCAAGTGGCTTTTTTTTCCGTTACTCCTCTGGGGAGCATAGGGCTTCCACAGAACATGGAGATTACACGATTTTCTGCAGTTGTTTTTTTTCTTCTGTCCACGTAAGATTGTTTTGTCTTGGTTGTTGGATATTCCACTCAAGTGTCCTTGTAATGCTATGGGGGTTTTTCCTTACGGTATGGCCCATCCACGTAAATTTGCTATGCCTTATCTGCTTCAGTATGGGTTCTTCATTCGCCAAGTTCTATGTTACTTATGGTGTTGGGCCCGAAGCCAAATGGCTTTATCCTAGGTCTACTACATTTATCCCCTGTTGCTCTATGATAGAGTCATATGGAAAAGTGCCTATACTCCAGCAATCCGGCCCTGCTATATTTATAATACCTTCAAGCGGTCTGTCTCTCAGCTTGTGTATGAATTCCATTACAGTATGAGTAAGTGGAAATGGAATTTTCACCACCAAAAAAAAATATTTATGCACATACAGAGACGACAGTACCAATAGAGCAGCCGCCAACATAGCATCACCAATAACAATCACTTGTAAATTGTCCTCATCACACAGGTTTGTTGCCAGGATATACCTCCATATCTGCCAATCTCATCTGAATTTTGTCGCTTGGGGGAGATGAGACATTTGTTGGGAAATACTTTCAATTATTCAAATTATTTAAATTAATTGTATTTATTTGTATCCAACTTGTTTTTACCCCCCAAAAAATATACAGAAAAAATTGGCATGTGCTCTCGAACTTCATTATATAAACAAGTCGTTGGCGTGGAGAAATGGAAAAAAAGTTAAAATTTTTTCTGCCAATTAATTAAAGCCTCTACCGCAGAGAGAGAACGTGTTTGTGGATTTTGTGGTAGAGAAGGTTTTCGTATACAAAATAAAAACGAAACAAAATAACAACGTTTCAGATAGGCCAAATATCTCTTGGGACTTTGGGCGGGAAGATGGGCAACACAGCGGCATACAAAGTGCTTCCATGTTTAAAAATGTTTCACTGGGTTATACTCGTATGAATAATATTTAATAGGAAAATAATTTAACACTTTTTTTAAAATTTCAGGGAAATTACTTTAAAAGTTTAAAAAAGTTTATAATTCCCTTTTCAGTTATCATAGGGCTTCTGCAGTATTGTTTTTCATGTAGTATTCAGCTACAAACACGCTATTGGCAATTGTTAATATACGTTAACAATTGCTTTGAATTAAGCAATTAATACTACTATAACAAAGATGTAATAGAAACAATACACTCAACATTTTATATGCAACTGTTTTTTTTTTTGGATAAAATATCAATAATGTTTTTATTCAATTTGTTTGAATAATTAAAGCATCTGTTCTGCGTTTAATTTTAATTTTTTTAAACACAGTAATATTTGCGATGATATAAAAATAAGTAATTAAAATAAATATTAATACACAGATGTGATACTATTGAATTTGCCAGAAAAGGTTTACAGATGTTTTGCAAAGAAAGCTTAAAAAACCCTATGACCTAGACATAACTCAGTCACAGACTTAGCTCAAGCATTGAATCAGAACATATGAAATATTCCAATCGAAGGACCAACAAACATATACGAGTAGAAAATCGCAAAAACATTTCTGCAATCGCTGAAGAAAGAATCGTTTAAAAGAAATATGAAATCGTGCCGAAGGATACATTTATGGAAAAATATTTATATGGCAAAATGTTTTAAAAATGTGCATATATTCATAGTTTGAAATTTATCATTAATATAACTCCGTTAGAGATATAGTTTATGTATTAACTTAAAACATATGAAATAGTCAAATTGAAGGGCCAAAAATTAAACAAAACACCGCAGAAAGAACTCTAGATATCGACGAATTTCTTTAAATCTGTATTATGTTACAAAATTAAAGAGAAGTGGAACAGTTTTTTAATGATTCTACTTTCAAGAGACTTCCAAAATTATCTGTCTTTGAAATGAAAACCAGCAGAGGATCGCAGAAACTATTTAAAAAACGTTTAACATAAGATCGAGTCGAATCTTACAGTCATCAAAGATCAACTCGAAGGACCAAATTCATGGTAAAGTCAGGTAAAAAATGTGCTGATATTTATAGTTAAAATTTTCAATTAATTGCTTTTTGTTTTTGTTATTCGATTTGTTATTATCTTACAAAAAACAAAAACAACGATCTCGAACTCAATAGTCGAAAACAAAACTATGATTTTTTCAATTAATATAACTCCGTTAAAGACATAGCTTAAGTTTTCAATGGAAAAATATATGAAATAGTCATATCGCAGGATCAAACAAGAGCATCGCAAAAATAATTCTGAAATCGTTTAGCATAACATCGAGTGGATTGGCAGAGTCAAGAGAGATCAATTTAAAGGATCAAATTTAAAATTAAAAGATTTAAAATGATCTCTTCCTTATAGTTTCTTTTGGTTCTGAGCTCATACATATTAAATAGTCAATATAAACAGAACACCCCAGAATGAACCCTAGAGATCGAGGAATTTCTTTAAATCTATTTCATGTTACGAAATTAAAGTGGAGCAGTTTTTTATTGATTCTACTTTCACGAGAATCCAAAATTTGATGTCTGTGAAATGATTAACGTCACATCTCTGAGCAATGAAGTCGAAGGACCATAGCTTAAGCATTTACTCGAAAAATATTAAACAGTCGTATCGAAGAATCAAACAAATATAGACCATATCAAAAATTATTCTGAATCGTTTAACTCGATCTCGAGTTGACAGGCAGAGTCAAGAGAGATCAATTCGAAGGATCAAATTTATAATAAAAAGTTTTAAAATTATCTCTTCTTTTTAGTTTGGATTTGGTTCTGACATACATCTCAATTACAGATATACCTAAAGCAATAGCTCAAATTATATGAAATAGTCATATCGAAGTACTAAAAAGCTGCATGGTCATGAAAGACCATGGCGAAGGACCAAATGATATGATAAATTGTGGTAAAAATGTGCATATATTTATAGTTTCAATGTGTTCATTAATATAACTCCGTTAAAAATATAGCTTAAGCATTAACAAAACATTTGAAATTTTCAAACCGAAGGACCAAAATCCCAAATAGAGAATGACAAAAAGAATTCAAAAATCGAAAATTAAGATAAAGACTTGTAAAATATGTATGTGCATGAACTCAGTTACAGACTTAGCTCAAGCATTAACTCAAAAGCTATGAAACAGTCAAATCGAAGGACCAATAATAAACAGAACACCGCAGAAAGAACCCTAGAACCAATTTATTTTCCAATGCGGTATACAGTTATTGTTGCAATAAATGAATAAAAAATCGAAGTCTAAGGATCAAAAATATATAAATTTTCGTGGAAATACATATTAAGTTACCAAATTACGAGGGTGGTCCCTAAATTGGCCGAAATGACGATGGTTTGGATGGCGATATTAGTTTGGAAAAAAATACTTTCTTGAAATGTGGCAACCTTCTAAAAAAATATGTTTTAAGTTTCAATCCGCCACGTTGTTTTTATTTTGAGCGCTCAAAAGTAAACGATCTCAGTGAATTTGTAAACATGTAAAAAATTGTCACCGGTGCAACCAAAATTAAAACCGAGCTAGATTATACTTTGGGGGAGTCTGCTCCTTTGCTTACAACTATAAAATATTGAGTGATAGAGTTTAAACGTGGCCGTACGAGCGAACACAGTAGTGGTCGACCAATTGAGGTGTCAACGACAGAAATGGTTAAAAAATCCACAAAATTATTCTGGATGAACGTCGGTTGAAGGTTCGTGGGCTATCTGAAGTAATAGGCATTTCAAAAAGTGCTATACATCGCATATTGACGGAAAATTTGATGATGATGAAAAGGCTGTACGCAAGATGGGTGCTGCGTTTGCTCACAATCAAGACAATGCACCTGTTCACACATCCACTATTGCGATGGTCAAAATCAATGAACTGAAGTTCGAATTGCTTCAGAACCCACCTTATTCGCCAGATTCAACTCCCTCGGATTATTTTTGTTTCCAAACAAAAAAATGGTTCGGCGGAAAAAGATTTGTCCGCAATGAAAAGATTGAGGTTGCGGTTGATGGCTATTTTCACGAGCTAGGCAGATTTTACTATAAACACGGTATTGACGCTATTGAAAATCCCTGAAAAAAGTGTATCGAGGTAAAAGGAAATTATTTTGAGAAATAAAGAAAAATTTTCCCAGATTTGTTGTGGTGTTTTTGTTAGGTCGGCTAATTTTGGGTGGGACCTCGTAAGCCGATTGAATAATTCCACTCTCATGAGAATTTAATAATTTCTAATCGATTTTACAAAATTGTGGAACTTCTTGATTCTGTCTGTAATAATTGCGGACCAAATTTGCATACAGTGTGGTAGAAATTGGCAGCTGAATTCATCGTTTCAATTTGGAGTTGATAAAATAATCAATCGTAAAAATAGCTCAGACTTAATGTTGAATAATGTGTTATATCAAAGTCGAAGGACCAAAAATGTGCAGATGCTCAAATGGTTTAATTCTCAAATCCCTCATGACTTCAGTCGAAGGACAAAATTTACAATTCAAGATAGTACAATGAGAGACACATTTATTGCTGCTATAATAACTGGATGAAAAATCCTGTGACTTTAGATTGGGTGGCCGGTTGGTGAACCCCAAAATTGGAGCCTATTTTAATTACACAAATTTTATTAGAAATTAAGACCCATTCAAAAATACATGAAATGAAAATACACTCCAAAAATCTAAAAGATGTTCTCTTTGTAAAATAAGTAGATAGTGCATAATAATGTCAACTGCGAACTAATATTTCTAGAAAAACTCTTTCTACGTGGTCCGAATATTTAAGATTTTCTCCTATGGACAGGATCTAATGTTGGCTATGTCAAGCAAAGCTGTACGGCGTATATGCTTCCTTTCCTTATCAGTTGAAATATGAAATTAGACCCCCAAAGTTTTTTGTTTTATAATACATAATTTTTTGGGACCAGTATTAATACAAATTTCTTCATTCCGACATAAGACTGCATTTTATAGGACACACAAATCAAGTCGAATGACCAATTTTATCTCACAATTTGGTTCAAAGATGAATACTTCTATCATAACCATAACTAATTTATAATAATAATCTGGACCTTAGACCTAACTGCGTAATTTACAAAACTCAGGCATAAAGTCGACACGTATGTAATATCCAAGTCGAAGGACCAAATATATACAGGTACAAAAATTGGAGACAAAAAAACGAATACAGAATTTCTTGATATAAATATTGAATGACTACACCCAGAAAAAATATTTTCCAACTAAATACTTGTATTTGTCACTATTTTCCCTATTGTGACCATTAATTAGTTTGTAGAACTTTGAACTGATTTCTAAAACCATATTACTGTTCTACCAATCCATTGATAGTCGCATCAATTAAAGTGATGGCTCTGTTAATAACAAAAATTCGGTTATCACAACCAAATCGTTTTTGCGTGTACATCAAATCAAACAAATAGTCCAACGTAATAGATTTTTTTATTAGTGTGCGGTTCTACAATCTTATTGACCGAGGTCCGTAATCAAGCTAACGACGTTCCAAATTGGTGAGACATTTTGATCCAAATATTAAGATATAGTTATTGTTTCAATAGTCAAACTATATATGCCGTAAATCGACATATATATCATGACAGGAATGAACAAGTCCAAGGACCAAATTTATTTTAATTACGGCGTGTTAAATTAGTTTGGTTAATTTGTCCTTAGACACAACTCAGTCACAGACCTGGATGGAAATAGGAAATAACGTAAATGAGGCTAATGCTGGATCGAAGGACCAACAAATTTACAAAATTCTCAGAAACAACTCTATTAAGTAATGCATTGCCTCAACCATTTCGAAAATCTATCGACCAGTCAAAGATAAAAAATTTATATGATTCATTTCCGTTTTAATTTTTTTTTTATAAAAAAATGCCCAAAAGCTAAAACTATTGTTTTGCGTGCACTTTAGCTGACAGTTGCATGTCTTAAGTGGCAAGTTCTTAATGATCTCACAAGATTGATTAATAGTCCATTGACATGACACTTGGTTTGTTTGTCACATGATTTAATAAAAACATCCATCCCCATAGCCCTTCCGCCGATTGGAAATCTACAACACTTTGAGAAAGCCCCTTTTCTTTTAAAATGGCCAAGATACTCATCTGAGTATCCCGACGCTATTTATTCCTGTGGAATGATGTGCTCCTACATAGTTTTCACTAATGAAGTGACATTAACGCGTGTCACATGTGAAGTGCGCAAAGGACGGGAAGACACGCTGAGCTGTCGTTTTCGCGTGTCACATCATCACTCTTGTGTTCCGCTGCTGCCGCTGATGACTGGTGCCACATTCCCGGTCTTTGCGCTCACATATGTGCGCATATCATGATGGATGTTTGTCAGTCGGTTGGTCCGTCCGCCCGTTTGTCTGTTGTTTTTTATTCTCTGAGGTTTTCACGAGGAATTCTTTGGGGTTTGGGGTTAAATAAATGAAATTAATATGTTCAAAAGGAATAAAGACACGAGCAGACAGACGAACGGACGGGCGGGAAGACTGAAAGGCAAATATTAACAAGTGACTGACTGACTGACATATCTTATGAATGTGCGGTGAAATCTGTTATTTTTTGTCTTTTGTCATCATTTTTGCCGCTGGCAAATATTTCAACGAAACGAAACCACATATAACAAATGAAAAAATCGACATCATTACAAAAAAAAACCTTGATTCGGAAAAAATAATAAATTGCAACAGGTATATTCTCATATAAAACAAATCAAGTGAAATGAGGCATTTGGATAAGATAAAATAAGGAGGTGCTAAAGGTACTTGACCTCAATTATAGGCTTTAAGGGATGATGTTCAATATTTTCTGCGAATATTCTTGTTGAGCTCCAAATGGAAATTGCAGCAAAAAATCATATATTAAAGAATATTTTTAATATTTAAACTATATACTCGTATATATCGCTAGACTCTGTGAAACAAACAGCTAATATATATTTACAAATATATTCTCAATTTTGTTTCGCAAATTTGCTCATCTACTAATCAACCCACCCCCCAAAAAAGTGTCAAAATTTGTTACAAATTATTATTGTATGTTCAGATTTTATACAACAATGTCTGCGAAGCTATTTAATCATGATATAGGCGATTTACTTTTTATTGTTGTGGTTACTTTCAGCCCTGTCATGGGATTTACATAAATAAATATTTATATTTTTATGTGTGTGTTTTTTAATAAATAACAGAATATGTTACAAATTTATGGGTTTTTATGACTATATTGCATTACTTGACACTTATTTGGATAAAGTATAAAAAAAGATACATAGGGGGAAAACAACATAAATATAAAAAGTCACCTACAAATACGAGGGCAGTTGGATAAGTTGTCTATAAAAGGGAAATTACGATTCATTTACTCAATTCATGTATTTACTCCACATATCGCGTCTGACATTTTCTTCGTCTGATGAAAAAAACATGCTCCAGCTTAAATAAAATTCTTTAATTTTCTTTGAATGAGTTTTTGTTCGCCGCGAACGACCACAGATAGTTCGTTCATCACATATTCTCCTAGACATTTTTTCTAAACATTAGTCCTATCATTACGAGGACACAACTCTTCAAATTTTAAATGAAATGCCAATATATATTGGTTGTTATTGATCGATATTTCATTCAAAAATGTATACATACCAAGTTTCAGGGAAAAATCAGAAAAAAAATGTATATTGACCTTAAGTCAACTACAGCGCCATCTAGCGGTTGGAATCATACATACAAACTATTATCAGGACAAACCACACACACATTTTTAATTTAAATTAAATAGCTCTGGAAATTCGAATTTTTTCAAATATCTTGACCACTCCGCCATTTGTCACCGAGAAAATAATTCAAAACACAGATGAGCCCAAACTGTAGCTATTGTGTAATTTTTAGCCCATTCGCTCTTATGGTTTCGGAGATCATGCGTTACTAACAAACGTACAAAGGATTTTATTTATAAAGATATAAAGATTAATGGAGGTAAACAACAAGAGATATAAAAAATTTTTGTTAACATCGAAGGACCAAAAATATCTATACCTCTTTATATATAAAATTCTTTGTACGTTTGTTAGTAACGCATGATCTCCGAAACCATAAAAGCGAATGGGCTGAAAATTTAACAATATATTCAATTTGGCGTCATTTGTGTTTTAGAATTGTTTTCACTGCGATAAATTGCGGATTGGTCAAGTTATTTGCAAAATGCTCATTTGACAGAGCGATTTGACTGCAATTTAAAATGTATGTCTTGACAATATTTTGTATGTATGATCCTAACCGGCAGATTGCGCTGTAGTGGACAATATACATTTTTTTTGATGATTTTTTCCTGAAACTCGGGATGTCTGCATTTTTTAATGAAATATCAATGAATAACAAACCAATACATCCCAAACGGGACGGGCAGGACAACGTCTGCTGGGGTCAGCTAGTTTAGTATAGAAATCGTATTAACAATGAATGCAAGTAAATAGCTTCGGAAGGTTAAAATATTGCGCGAAACATTGGTTCGCTAAGAAGTACCATCAAGGAGCTTCAACAATCATATCCAACGGGAAAAAGGACCGATACAAAACCAATTGCATGATAGGTCCACTGAGAACCTGCCTCCTTGGTTCACAGATTGTTAACATGTCTTTATCATTGCATATTGTGAATTACCACTTTGTGGCATATTCAAACACTGGCCTATAGTACCAGAACATTTAATGACCGGCAGCATAAGCCACATTTAAAACCATTTAATCGTTGAACTTCGATATCCGGTTCCAACTGGCCCTCTACTAAGGAGTAGATAACCCAACATTGTCGTTAACTAAGGCATAGATAACTATGTTCAAAGTAGCAGATAACCCAATTGTCGTCAACTAAGGCGTAAATAACCTTATACAATGTATTAGATAACTCAACTCGTCGTTTACTACTGAATAGATAATCTAGCTAGACCCCTACTAAGGATTAGATAACCCAGTTTGGCGGCAGCAAAGGCGTAGATAACCCAACTAACCTTCTTCTAGGGAGAAAATAACCCAACTACCCCAAATTGTCGTCATCTTAGGCGTAGATAATTCAACTAACCCTCTACTGAGGAGTTATCTACTCCTTATTAGAGGGACTTGTCGTTTACTAAAGAGTAGATAATCCAACTAGTCGTCTTCCAAGAAGTAGATAACCCAACTTGTCATCAACTAAGAAGTAGATAACCAAAATGTCCCTCTACTAAAGAGCAGATAACCGAACTGATCCTCTACTGAGGAATATATAACCCAACTGGTCTTCTACTAAGGAGTAAATAACTCAACTGGTCGTCAACGCAGGAGTAGATAACTTATCTGCTCCTCTACTAAGGCCTAGATAACCCATCCGTTCGGCAGTAAAGAGTAGATAACCTACTGATCCAATACTAAGGAATAGATAATCCAAGTGGTTATCTATTAAGTATTATTTAACCCAACCAGTCATCTAAGGAGTAGATAACCCAACTGGTCGTCAGCTAAGAAGTAGATCATCTAAGGAGCACATTACTAAGGAACGGAGTGGATAAACTAACTGGTCCTCTAATAAGGAATAAATAAGCCAAGTGGTTATTTACCTAGGATGAGATAACCCAACTGGTCCTCTATTAAGGACTAGATAATCCAATTGGTTATCTACTAAATTTTATTTAACCCTAACTTGTCTTCTACCAAGGAGTAGATAACCCAACTAGTCGTCTGCTTAGAAGTATATAACATACTGATGCTCTACAAAGGAATAGATAACCCAACTGGTTGTCTCGTAGGTATTATTTAATCCAACAAGTGCTCTACTAAGGAGTAGATAACCTAACTGGTCGTCAGCTAAGAAGTAGATAATTCCAAATTTAAGCAGTACTATGATCATTAGACTCATTTCCCGTAGAGTAACTAAAATATATTTTTGAGGGGTATATTCCGACACATCTTCATCACCTATGTTTAGTTATAGCGCATATCGTCAACGCTCATATCTCATGAATAGTGTTACTTCTTCATACAATCTCAATTCTTACGCCTAATGAAGACAAATAAAGAGAGCGGGTATTAGTAGTATTGTCCGTGCTGATTTAACTATAAGCGAGTCAATCAATGCATTTGTTCATCTCAGGATTACTCTATTTCAAGCTGTGTTTCTGCAAGAACAGGATCTCTGTCAATGTTTACACTGCTACTACAACATTACTACTTGCGATAAATATTAGATTTTTTGCTAGTTTTTTATGCAAAATCTGGAGATTTCACTTAATTATACAATTTGTTAAAAATTCTGTCGAATACTCGTATACGAGTATTTTGTTATATTTGGTTATTGTCATGGCGATTTCTTGGGAAAGGTTGATTAGCTTCTACACGCTGAAAAAAAATCGGTTCTGTAGTATATTGTCCTAAACATATTCGGCTTGAAACATATATATGTTTAGGGTACACTCTAAACATATAATATTTGGTACACACAAACATTTTGTATTTGGGAAGATGTGGTTCTAAACAAATATTTGTTTACATCCCAACGCGACTGTTATTTCCGAAACAAATATTTATTTGCATTTAAGTATTCATAAAATACATAAATTGTGTTAAATTTTTAAGTAGTTGTTACATTTTTAGAAATTTTTAATGTTCGTAAAAATAATAAATAATAATAATTTAAATCGTATAATCTTGGATCAATATAAAGTACATAGAGGATTAACACCTAATGATGGCTTGGAGTACTCAGATATTTGAAATGATTGATTTAAAACAGATGTTAATGCTGCATATGGTATCATAACTGGGAGGTACAATTCGAATCCAAGGAAAAATAAAAACTGAAATTGGAAAAAGTCAGCAAAACTTTTGGAAATCTTTTTTAAATAAAATTAATTTGGAAACATTCCGAAATAATAATTTTATTTGTATTTAAAACATATTTTATTTGAGAAAATTAGTTTGCAAATATAATTTGTTGTAATATATTAATATATGCTTTCCAAATATATTTTATTGATTTTCAAATAAAATTTATTTGCTAAGAAATATATAATATTTAAAAATTAGTGTTTCAAATATATTTTCTTTCGATTCAAACATATCAAAAAAGGCGATTTTGCCCCGTGTATGCAAATCGGCAAACTTCTGAATACATCTGTAGCGTTATTAACACCGTTAGCTTTTTTTAATTTGGCAAAGAGACTATAGTACTTTTCTCTCAGGAAAATTTTTGTGGCTGGTAGATACCGCATAGAAACTCCCAAGATTTGTAAGAATTTTTTAGGAAAAATATTTGCGGTCGTAAAAGTGACGAACCTCCCGGATTACACAACAATTTCCTTTCGCAAATATTTCAAAACCATGTTGAGGTAGGGAAAAAAGGTTAGGGCGGTGGCATATATTTTGCAATTTTTAATGAAAGAGACTACAGATCAGCAATTTTTTGAAAGGTATTATTGAAGATTTAAAATTTCCACCCAACCCTCGCATAATGATAGATGGATATCATCAATACCATGATTTATGCCTTGTCAAAAATTGTCTCTACTCTATACTTAGACCATCCCAAACAAACTATCCTTTCCAGGATTTATATTCATACATAACCAATGGTGTAGGAGTCGACATACGGTGTGTAAACATATGACGCAAATACTCAGCAGTGGAATGGATGGATAGATGAAGATGAGCAGGAGGATGATGTTGTGGTAGCTGTAGATGTTGCATACATACCAGTTACGCTGGTTATTGTTTTTTGGCTACAAATTGTAATGTTATTCCTCGATGTATGAGCATTTTTTTGGGTGTTTATATCACACACGCGTTATCATCAGATTTATGCAGTCACTCACTCAGTTTTGTTCATTCATTCACCATTCCGACCCATTCTGACATATTCCATGACATGCCATCCGTCCGTCCGTCATTCAATTCAATTCATTTGATGATATGTTGTGATGAGGTTGCTGTCTCGGTTGATGATGCTGTTGCTGTTGCCGAGGTTGAGGTTGTTGCTATTACTGCCAGTGCTACTGTTGCTGCTGGTGATTCTGTCATAACAAGACAAATGATATATAAAATGTGTTCCTGTTGTTTGGTTTGGGATTTTTACGACCAGAACATATCCATACTATTCGGATTCATATACATACATATGTACATATATTGGGGGTGGGAGGGTCACATAAAATATTCCATTATACTATGTGATATTTACACCGCATGTATGAAATGTTGTTGCAGTTATTACTTCTACTGTTGCTGTGATGTCACTGCTTCAGCTACCGTCGGTCCGTCCGTTCTGTCTGTCTGTAAAGGGATTAATTTGTTTGAATTTGTGTTTACTGATATCATCAGTATCAGCAGCATCATCAACGTGCCAGTGCTGCTGACATCCTTTAAAACTTTTGCATATTTCATGAGCAAATTATTATGCAAAATCATACACAAAATGTTTCCCATCTTCCAAAATTCCCATATCCTTTGTCCTTCAGAGTTCCGTTCCGTTTCATGTAAAGGTATCCCTTGTTTGTCACAATGCTAGTTTAAATATCATAATCACTCTTACTCACTACTCGTACTATTCGTGATCTCTTTCAATGTTCTTTTCCCACAAACGTTATCCAACATTTGTGTCCGTCCTATGGCAAATCAGCCAAAACTGAGCCAATATTGTCACAAATTGCGCGTATATTTGCTTAAGCTCTATGAGCACCACGGCGACGCAGATGATGACTACGACGATGGTGATTATGATGTTGCCTTTACTGCCTTCTGCCTCCAACTCGGTCTCGGTCTGAGCAGTCATCAGATAGACGCTTTTAATGTCGAGATGTTTATGACCAATTTTTCACACTCCATTAGAGGGGCAAGTTGAGCATCGAGTCAAGCGACATTGTCACTGCCAGAAAGGATGATAATAATATTGTTATACTATAATAACAGTCACAAAGAAAAATATATATGTATGGATATTACTGGTAACAAATGTTGTTTGTCGTCTTCGTCTTTTTTTTTTGGCTTCCAAAATTTCCATAAAGGAGAAAGTTAAGTGTCGACGGGTACAGTGGTTTCGAGGAATTATAAGGGAAATTATTTTTATTTTTAAAACAATTTCAAATATTTCAGTCGGGTAAAGCAATTTCTCACTTTCACTCTCTCAACCACTCTCATTTACTTTTTGGGTACGTATAGATTTCTTGAGTTAATTATTTGTGAACACATTACTCGGCGTGATTATTTTTGAGTTGAAATTACTGAAGTTAGTAACACTTCTTGTTCGTCCCAAAGAAGCTATTCCTTATAGAGCTGAGTTTCAAACAGAATAATTACAGCTAAACCTGTCTTGTTTACTGTCATATAATTGCAAATTTTAAACTGGTATATAATCAAAATGATTTTGTGACCAAAATAAAACGAACGAAAACACAATAAATCAAGTATTGATTAGACTTAAATAAAATTCAGATCAGGCTTTAATCAAGTATTGATCAGGCTTACATCAAGTAATGATGGTCAAGCTTAAATCCAGTAATGATCAGATTAAAAGCAAGTAGTGCTCAGTCTTAATTCAATCCAAAATTTCTTTATTAAAGCACGTCTTGAAATCAAATCAATCGTAGCAAATTCTTGAATCAATCGAATAATTCTGGGTATTAGAATATTTTTGGCTTAGAATATAGCGCTCGATAGTGTTTTAATTAAATCCAGTAATTCGTACCTTTTAAGGAAATCAGTACTTGCCAGTACTTTTACACCGCTACAGCTTGTTTCAAGTACGCATTACCCAATTTTTATTTTAAGTGTACAGGAGGCACGAGAGATTTTATTCTCTAAGGCTGGAGCAAAATCTGCTGCAGCAGTTAAATTTTTGATTTTCATATACTGAAAACAACAAAAACTATCTTGAGCCTAACTAAGTGCAAAAATAAATTACGTACTATGAAAGCAGATCGAATTAAACAAAAACAGGATTGAAAACTTTATCGATTTTTGTGGTACATTTCTTAGTATTCTATGACATGAGGTCACGTTTTCACAATATGTTCGTCAGGGCGATAATCAGGTACATAGCTATATTAGGATTCGATGGATGGATTGGGACTCACGTTATGACCAGAGTCTTCGTCAATGGTCGGAAATGACTAATATTCATAAAATAAGTTGATTTAATGCAACTTCTTATAAATATTTCCGAGTAACTGGAAAACGTCGATGACATGCAAAACAATATTAAATGCAGTAGTCTTCATTATACTTAGGGAAATTTGTCTATAATTTAAATATACAATGTCCTTATGGTACCTAGAGCAAAATCTATGTTATTATATTTGATATTAGGAAATTGTATTTTTTGTCCTTATCCTATTGTTTTATTGCCAAATCAATGTTATTATATTTGATACTAGGAAATTTTATCTTTAGTTTAAGTACAAAATATCCTTTTCTCATGTTTTATTGCCTTTGGATAAAGATCAATGTAATTTTCTTTAATATTAAAACACTTTATTCTCTGATTTCAAAATACAATTCTATCATGATATTTCTGTATTGTCTCTGGCGCCAGAACAATGTACTTGTCTTCAATATAATGGAACTTTTTCTATTTAAAATCAAAATTTGGACGTTTAATTTAAAGATAAAATAAATAATAAAAAAGTACCGTTTCCCAAATAAATGATATTTTATTCAATATGAGGACATATTGTGTTTAAATTAAGTATATTATTACTTAAATATATTTATCATAACGTTTAATTTAATAATAAAAAGTCATTATCTTAATATTTTAACGTCTTTGGTGCTAAATCATTTTTTTTATTTTTTATATTAGGACATTTTCTTCATTAATTAATTCCAAAATGTCCTCATTTTCATAATACGTTCGTCAGAGCGAACATGAGGTACATAGCTACATTTTTCTATAATTTAAATACAAAATGTCCTTATCTGTTATGGTTGCTTGTGCCAAATCGATGCTATTATACTTGATATTGTGCATTTTTTTCTTTAGTTTAAGTAAAGGATCCGCCATCTAACTTTTTTTCAACTAGTGCTAATTCCGTGAATGGTAACACTTAGTTCATGTCTGATTTGACAGATAATTAGTTTTATCCATCCGCTGAACGATTATGTGTATGAATATTGCGAATATTCCGACATTACTTTGAAAATCATGGTAATGTTACATAATGTGTGCGAAAATTGCGTACGGATTTCGAAAGAAGAGAAGCACCGTCAGCTCCGTATGTTCGTTATCTTGTGAAAAAAAGTGAAAGAAACTGGCATCCTCATCGATAAACCAAAGCGTGAAAAGCCAAAACCAGTGCGTACACCCGAGAATATTGCTGCTGTGGCAGAAAGTGTGCGTGAAGCGCCATCAACATCAATTCACCGTCGTTCTCAACAATTGAACATTTCGGAGACATCATTGAGACGAATTTTACATAAAGACCTTGGTATGACGCCATACAAAGTCCAATTGGTTCAGGAGTTGAAGCCAACTGACCATCCAAGGCGTTTTCAGTAGTTTTTTTTTTAAAAAAAGTTGTTTGGCGAACCCTTTATAAAATATCCCTATCCTAAAGTTTTATAGTCTTTGGGAAAAGATCAATATCATCTTCTTTAATATTAGGACACTTTTTTTCTCTAAATTAAGAATACCTTTTTTATTATAACTTTGTATTGTCATTGGCGCCAAATCAATACATTTTTCTTTAATATGAAGACACATTTTTATAAAAATTAAATATATATTAATGCTCAATTGACTTAAAAATTTGGACATTTATTCTTTAATCTAAATACAAAATAAATTAATAAAAAATACCGTTTGTCCCAAATCAATGCTATTTTCTTTAATGTAAGGACATATTGTGTTTAAATTAAGTATATTATTACTTAAGTAAATTTACCATAATGTGTCCTTGTCTCTGAAAAATATTAATTTCATTGTCTTTATTATTAGGAAACTTTCTTCTTTAATTTAATAATAAAAAGTCATTATCTTATTTTTTTAACGTCGTTGGTACTAAATCAATGTCATTGTTTTTGTTACAGAATTTCCTTATTTTCACAATATGTTCGTCAGGGGGATAATGAGGTACATAGCTATGTTAGGATTGGGCTCATGTTATGACAAACTTCTTTGTCTATGGTCGAAAATTACTAATATTCATAAAATAAGTTGATTTAATGTAAATTCTTATTTTCCGAGCAACTGGAAAGCGAAACTGATATGCATTTGTCTTCAACATATGGCAATTTTCCTATAATTTAATTATAAAATTTTCTTATCTTTGATGGCCGCTTGTATCAAATCGACGTTATTATATTTGATATTGGGACATTTTTTAGTTTATGTATAAAATATCATTATCTTATGGCGAATTCTTTTCTGCAAAAAAGTGCAACACTTGCATTGCGCTTTTTCCGAAAACTGCACTATTATATCGCTTTTTTGAAATTTTAGTTGTGCTAAATTCGAGTAACTTAATTACCAAATTTCAAAAAAGTATCACAAAAGTGCCGTTTTCGGAAAAAGGGCAATGAAAATGTTGCACTTTTTTGCAGAAAAGAATTCGCCATTAATGTTTTATTGTTTTTGGGAAAAAGATCAACGTCATTAACTTTAATATTAGGACACACTTTCCCCTAATTTTAGAATATAATTTTATTACAATTTATTGTCTTCGGCGACAAAACAATGTGATTTTGTCTTTAACATTGGGACACTTTTTTCTCTATTTTAAGAATAAATGTTTTTTATCATATTTTTGTATATTTTTATCATATTTAGGTACTGGTAATAATATTAATGTTCCGTTGTCTTCAAAATGTGGACGTTTGTTCTTTAATTTAAATACAAAATATATTAATGAAAAGAATACCGTTTGTCCAAAATCATTGTTATTTTATTTAATATAAGAACATATTGTGTGTAAATTGAGTATACTATTCCTTAAATATCCTTATCATAATGTTTTATTGTCTGTGAAACATGATCACTGCCATTGTCTTTAATATAAGGAAACCTTGTTCTTCTTTTGTTATTCAGTCAGAATTTATTTTGGTTTGAGACCATATGTTTCAGTTACTTTCCGTTTATTGCAAAAAAGTAAAAGAAACAAATACAAAAATTGGTAGAGAGTTTTAATTGCTTGGTATAATTGGCTGCAGTTTCGATAGACACCACTCTATCATCTTCAGAATTCAATAGGAATAGTGTATGTCTTTAACTTAAATCAGCTGAAATACTTATGGAAGCAGTAAATTGAATTTAACAAGAAGAAAAGTATTTTTTTAGTATTTTAACGTCTCCTGAAAAACTAACTGTATCGACTTAAAATACCATAATAATACATCTCGAAACCCACTGTCTCTCTCTCTCTCTCGATATATCCCTTCTTCCTTTATTCCCTTCATCTTGAGCTTCAACAATATCATCATTATCGAGCGGGATATCCTCCACTGAAAAAGAACACAAGTTATTTTTTATGACATCAAATAAAATATAGATGTAAAATTTAACAATTTTATGGAATCAATTTTCTCTCAATTCTATGCGTTTTTCATAGATGCAGCCTTTTTTTCCTTGGTTTTTTATTTGGTCGTTGTTATTATCGCTTTTGGTGCAATTGTTCGGAAATGATTTTAGCGTTTATTGGATATTGGCAAACAATGAAGGAAAACGAAAAGAAATGCTGAACGACTTGAAGAAGGAAATTGAGGGGGAAAAATCACAAAGACGCCAAAGAAATGTAACAAAGGATTTTGAAGAATTTTCCAAAAAAAAAAAAGAGCGGAGGATGTCAAGAAGAATTGCAAAAAATTTCCAGCGAAACTAGTTTTGCATAGAAGCGTAGTTTTTTTTTCTTTTTCATCAAGCTAGAGGGATTCCTATGGAAACTGAAGAAGGTGGAAGGGAAGGAGGAAGTTTAGGGTGACAAAATCATTTTGCAAAAATATGGTAATTTTACGTTAAACTATTTCAGCGTTCTTTTGTCGCTCAAGGGGATTTCCAGTTAACTCCAAAAACTAGGTTACATATACTCGTATATGGAGGAAAACCGACTTCGCATCTTTAGATATGCAGATCAAATAATCAAATCAATACCACGTTACTTTTTGTTCTGTCATTTGCTGCTGGAGAGCAGCATCAGCACCATCAGCAGCAGATGAAGCAAATGTATTTATCTTGATATGGTTAAGTGTGTCACATACACATCGGGTCGCAAGAAGCAGCATCCCGTAAACAGTGCTTAGAAAATGAGCTTTCAGAGAAGACAATTGAATATTACATGATCTTTGATTTTTGTGGTACACTTTTTGGGCCTTTGGAACTATCAACTTGTGAAAAGGTATGTTTTGTTCGAAAGCCTAATTTTTCAAGATGTGCAGTACCGTATTTTTTATTTATTTAATTTTATATTATAATTTTAGGGTTCAGGGAAAAGCCGGGTTACAAAGACCATGAGGCTAGATTTTGCAGCGACAGACCAGAACCTCTGATGGGAATCGAACCCACAATTTCTGTGCCTTTGTTTCGAAAGTGTCTCCTATAATTTTGTGGTAAACCTGTAGGTCATTTAATGACCCCAAATTGGGATAGAATTTCTATCTATATAAGGCTTTTCTTTCATAGATGTGCAGATGCACAGTGCTTTGAAAATGAGCTTTCAGAGAAGGCAATTGAATATTCCATGATCTTTGATTTTTGTGGTACACTTTTTGGGCCTTTGAAGCTACCAATTTGTGAAAAGTTTTATATTATTCGAAAGCCTAATTTCCAAAGATGTGCAGTGTCGTTTTTTTTTTGTTTATTTTATTTTTATTATATTACTTAAATATTAATATTTTCTTTGCCTATGTTTCAAAAGTGTCTCCTAGAATTTTGTGGTACACTTGTGGGTCATTTATAGACCCCAAATTGGGATAGAATTTCTGTGTAGAGAAGGTTTTTCTTTCATAGATGTGCAGATGCACAGCGCTTTGAAAATGAGCTTTCAGAGAAGGCAATTGAATATTCCATGATCTTTGATTTTTGTGGTACACTTTTTGGGCCTTTGGAACTATAAATTTGTGAAAAGGTCTGTATTGTTCTCAAGCATAGTTACCCAAGATTGGCAGCGCCATATTTCTTATTTATTTTAGTTTTGTTATAGTAAATAGTGAACATTTTTTTGCCTATGCTTCAAACGTGTGTCTTAGAATTTTGTGGTACACTTGTGGGTCATTTATTGACCCCAAATTGGGAAAGAATTTCAGTGTAGAGAAGGTTTTTCTTTCATAGATCTGCAGATGCACAGCGCTTTGAAAATTAGCTTTCAGAGTAGACAATTGAATAGTCCATGATCTTTTGATTTTTGTGGTACACTTTTTGGGCCTTTGGAACCATTAATTTGTGAAAAGTTCTGTATTGTTCGGAAGCCTAGTTTCCCAAGATGTGCAGTGTTGTATTTTTTATTTATTTTATTTTTATTATAGTAAATAGTAATAGTTTCAGTGCCTTTGTTTTGAAAGTGTCTCCTAGAATTTTGTGGTACACTTGTAGGTCATATACTGACCCCAAATTGGAGTAGAATTTCTATCTATAGAAGGTTTTCTTTCATAGATGTGCACTATTATAATATTACGGAAATATTCACAAATTAAATAACCTTTCGCAATACTATGCATCTGTGGGGTTTCCTTACAAATCATTTCCATTTTCTCCATAACGAAAACTGCATAAGAAAGAGGAAGGCTAACTTTAGCTTCACTTTAAAGAAATTCAATTTCAATCAATGGGAATTCTATTTATTTTATGTGTGTGCTTCAGCTTCTGCTCCATCGTCATCGTTCCAATTTCGAGTACGAGTATTCAATATCGAGCGAATTGGGCAACGTTTGTTGGATAGATTTCGATATTTTTTCTGTCGCTTCCAATGAAATTCAATTTTTTGTTTGTTTATTTTACATTGTGTGTTGGTTGTCCCATCCCATCCTGGCTCTTAAAAACCATGATGATTCCATCCCAAGTGAAACGCATTGTTCATTTGAACAAAATGTTTTTTTTTTCTACACTATATTCTGAAGCTTCTCTACTTTTATTTACTGAACGACAAGAGCCCTTGTTGCTGTTGTTGTTGATTTAGAGTTTTCTATTATTCTATTATTATTTTATAATATTGTAACATTTACTTTTCATTACATTAAACCATACAATAGAGATTAATTCTTTGCCTTTGTTCGATTCTGCTCAATGCAGTTGATCCCCTTGGAATGCTGGGGAATTTAAACGCACATTCACATAGACCAGAAAAAGAATTGGGTTTATCGATTTCTGTCTGGCGGCAGCCACCGTCCATCTGTCTGTGTTTCTCATTGAATTTGAATAATTTTGACAATACATTCTGCGTTTCAGTGTTGAGGGATTAACCAATTGATATCGGTATATTATGACAGATTAAGAAGAATGAACGATGATGGACAAAATATTTTCCACTGATTGTTTCCTATCTGTCGAAGACCGCCAGTCTGGCTCCGACTCTTTGATGACATTTATCAAATTGTAGGTTTTGTTAAGAGTTAATTGAACGGAATGAATGTGAAAAGTGAAATCTGTTTGATGGCGATTTTATGGTAATTTCTGATTAAAACGGCAACAGAATGCCAGTGAGATTTTTAGTAAAAAGCCTGCTATTTAAATCCATAAGGAGAAATAGGTAATGGTTAACGAAAATTTGAAAATTTTTTTAATTTATTTTATATAACAGCAAAAATGGGAAATTGTGGTAAACTTATGAAAGTTTATATCAATGGATAGCTTTGCTGCCAAAGATGTGCAGAATTATACCTTTAGTTTGGGAATCTAATATTTCTGACTTGTACATATATATTCCTTCCCACTATTCTCCTGATAACTAATTGCAAGCATCCTTTTTTCGACTTCCAAGAAAATCACATCCATACCTGACTTACTTTCTCTTCAAAAACTTCTCATAACACAACCCCGGAAATTACCAATAATATGAACACCAAACAAGAGGAAATTGTTGACGATGTAAGTCTGCGTGTGTGTATGTATGAAAAAAGTGTGAAGGATAACAATCATTAACTAACAACATTAGCCATTATCATCTTCATTAGTGCTTATCACAGACACGCACACGCACTCCACAACACAATCACTACAACTTCTCAAAAGCTTTGCTGAAAGAGAAAACGAACCTCAGCAAAGTGAGAAAAATATAGTGGAAGGATAAGAAGAAGTATCACATGACATTATTACAATGTCGTTGAAAGTAACAAGCAGCACACACACACATAAACACACACACACACAAATAGACGCACGCACTACCAAGGCAAACATACATAAGCTTGTCAAGGATAAGACTACCAGAGTATTACGCGGAAACACAGAGACACAGCTGCTCCTACTGCTGTTGCATGAGCCATGCGACACAGTTTCATACGGATGCAAGGTAAAGCTTCTGACATAGCATTACCACCACTACACAGTCGTATGCGTATGCATAGAGACAAGGATGCATATTGACTAGCAAAGTGCTTTTGCTGAATGCATACCACCAGCTCGCAGAGGATGCTCTTTTTGCCGTTAATGCCGTTATTGTCCTTAGTAACGCATACTACACTGAGAAAAATCGATTGAGATACCGAATTTTAGTGTTTGACGATGTTTTGCAATTATTTCACAGTTTTACAGGACATTTTTTGATATGAAGATACAGGTTGAACCGTAATT
This sequence comes from Eudasyphora cyanicolor, assembly GCA_963930755.1. Taxonomy (NCBI): domain Eukaryota; kingdom Metazoa; phylum Arthropoda; class Insecta; order Diptera; family Muscidae; genus Eudasyphora; species Eudasyphora cyanicolor. The sequence goes on from OZ005734.1 coordinate 314,991,893, forward strand.
AGGGTTAATAGGACAAAAAGTGATAAATATGAAGATACAGGTTGAACCGTAATTAGGGTTAATAGGACAAAAAGTGATAAATATGCAGCAAATTTAAACGGTTTTAAGTAGAACCACTCACTGCAATCCTCAAAGATGTTTTTGTTGAAATTGGTAATTTTTGGCGTTAATAGAGATATAAGAGGTCTGTTCAAAACATTAAGTGTTTTTCAAATTTTGCCGGCTATTTACATTCCATTCTCGAACATAAGTTGACATTATTAGCCATTTCTATTTATAGTTTTTATTTAACAGATATAATTGTTGAAAATGCTGAAAAATCGATCGATTTTTCAATCAAAAAATAACCTCATTTCCACCAATACATCAAGGCCCCCTGATATGCCACTGCGAACCCTCAGAGAGCCGAGGACTAAAATTTGAGAAGCGCTGGTCTAGACCATTGATTAGAGTTAGGTTAAGGCAATTTATAGTGTATCTTCATGATACAAAATTCGTTCTTAAGCTGAGTATAGACGATTGCCAGATCGGCAAACGTTATCAACCCTGTTAAAGTGCTGCAAATATACGGACAATGACAGATTGTTAGGCAAAGGTGAATTGACAGTTCAGATGATTGCAAGAAAACATTACAATTTCATATATTTACAATATATTTGGTAAATATTTATATGCAGGATTGCCAATAAAAATACATTATAGACAGTGTTGCAAATAAAATGTTTTTCTGGCAATGGGGCCGTTGTCACATGCATAAACTTCGCACATATAACAATCAGCAAATTATCTCGCAATGACTTTTCTGCTAACGCTGCAAAACAAAAATTGTATGTTCACACGGTTGTAAATTCACAGGGTTGCATTTTTCCGCCATTTTTCTGGCAATGTTGTCCGATCTGCAAATCGTCTGTACTTACCTTTTCTGAAATGGCCCAAATATATTACCCTTCTTTAGAAATTAAATAATAATGTATTTTCAAAATTAATTTTTTTGATGCAAAAGAGGACAAAAAGGCCCGATTAAGGCACTCTTGATGATGAAATTATAAAAAGTTTCTTGAACTACATACTTTTTGTGATAACAAATGGAAACAAAATGTCGCAAATATGGTACCCTCTCAAAGTGATCAAATAATGGATTTTTTTTGAAATTGATAATTTTAGTGATGGAGAAAGATCATAATATTATACCCTCTCCTACCGGAGATGAAATTGTAATGAATTGTTGAAACTCGTTCTTTCTGTGGTACATTGCCACCAAAATGGTTTCAAATCTACACCCAGGAAAATAATTGGTTGGAAATCGATTGTAACAATAAAAATATAGTACTAGCAACAAAAAGCGTATTGCCTACACCGTCTATCGGTTGTATTTATATATAATTAGTTGAAACAACAGTAATAACATGGATACGTTCAAATGAAAATGCTTGCAACTAAATCGATGGTTGTATCAATCGAATTAAGATTGTTTTTTTTGATTGACACTCGCTTAGTTGTGGTAACCAATTTTAAATTTTCATTATAGTACCATATGATCGATTTTTGGTTGTGACAACCAATGTTTTATTCTTGACAACAGATATTGTGTCAATAGACCAACGATTATTATTGCAACGAATAATTGGTTACTACAACAGAAAAAATATTAATAAATAATCGTTAATTGGTTATCCCAATCATTCCCCAAATTTAGAATAGTTAAATGTATTTTGGGAAATACAACCGAAAGATTAGTTGCTGTTCTTTTGCTGATACATGACAAACAAAAAATAAAATTACTCGACATAAAAAAATCTTCAACATTTTGTTCAAGACCGCAATAAAAGCAACAATCATGAAATTGAAAGCGCAGGCTTAAGCGATATTTGCATAAAAGTTTTGTGTTTTTTTTTGTGTACTAAAATGTGTCAAATATTTCCACATTTCATAATAGTGATGAATTTGTAATATGGGATTTTTAATTTTGTTATGAATTTTTTTGTTGTTTGTTCTATAAATAAAGTAAAAATTAATGAAAACTGTTTTAATTAATTGTCGGTAGTATATGACTGACAAATTGTCAGAACAACCAATTTTTTAAAACAGTTGTTTGTGGCAACTACAACAGATAATCCAAGCCACCATTTTCGTAGTTGGCGCAACCAAATATGATTGTTGTCAACATGGAATCAGAAGTATACCACAACCAAAAAAATATTGGTTGTCCTGATGGAATCACATGATAGTAGACAGAACTACCAAAATTTTGGCAAATAATTTGGTTGAGGCAACCAAACTGTATTGTGTGTGTAATATTCTCTGGAAGTGATTAAATAATAATGTATACTTTTTGCGATTGTAGAAATTCATAGATTTTTTTAAATGGGACGCGAAAATCTATAAAAGTTTCCATAATCTTTTTTTATGGCAAAAATGACAATAATTTTCAAAATGGGCCGAAATAGTGTATTTTACCCTGGAGAACATCTAATAATCATGAATTTCGTACAAATTGGGCTCAAATAGGGTTCTATCCTGTAACGAAAGGATTTACTCTAAATTTGATACATTTTTGAAATTCGTACGAAATGTGGTACACTCTAGGGAATATCAAATTATACTTGTATAATGGAAAAATGGGACGAAATATGCCATATCCTTGAGATAAACTAAAAGTAAATGATCTGATGTTTGTACTTTTTGAGTAAAGTGGGGTCAAAGAGGTTCGAAATATTGTAAAAGTGTACAGAAATGAAAAAAATATAATTTGGGCCGAAATGGTACCCACTCCAGATGAAGAGATCATATTTTTTAGCTGTATACTTGTTTTGTTGATATAAATCGATCAAAAGTGCCCAAATATGGTACCCTCTGCCAATGAACATATACATTTTCCAATTTCACACTTTTTGGAGTAAAAAGAGGACACGAATAGCTAAATTAGGTCCCACCACGTGGATATTGTATTATTAAGGGTTTTAGCATTTCTCACTCTTTATGGCAAAATAAAAGACCAGAGGTACGATCAAATAATAATGAATTGTGGAAATTCGTACGTTTTGTGATTGAAAGTTAGGAAAATGTGTCAAAATACGATACACTCACCCGGAGAACAACTAATAATGAGCTTCGGATTTCGTGTATTTAACTTTTTGGCCCAAATATCGTCCAAAAAGTGCTTAAGTAATACCCTCTGGAAAGATTAAATAACTTCGAATACATTTTTACATTTTGGGATTGAATGGTGACAAAAGGCGGCCGCAAGTTGGGCTGCAGGAAAATGCACCCCAAATTGAAAGTGAACGCCAAAATTGGGGCCTATTATCGTTCTATTTACAAAATGGATAGAACGTAATAGGGCGACTGCTAACTAATATTTCTGAAAACAATTTTGTCTGCATTGTTGAATGGCGATTTCGTTTCTGGAAAAAAATCTTACCCGACGACTGGAAATACTAGAAAATATTTGCACCTTTTAATAATGTAGTCCTTCGAATATAACTTAACCACAATTTTTTAACTTCAAAAAAGTGCACTTTTCGGGAAATGGGCAAAGAAATTTCTGCTATTTCTCCAGAAACGAAATCGGCATAAGACTTTATCCTATGGACATAATACAAAGTTAATAACGCGGAGTAAAGCTTTTACGCGTAGATGCTCCCGTCTCTAAATCCATGGATAAAATGACCCCAAAAATCAGTCAAAATATCAAATTAGTTCCCAAAAAAGTTGTTACTGTGCGACACCTAATTTTTTGGGGCCCATATTCATACACATGTTGGTGTGAATTTTCATGCGCCCCATCTTCAATCCGCCATGACAAAATGGTCCCAAATAGTGTATCGTCTCCCGGAAAACAGCTAATAATGTCAAAATATGGTTTCCTCTCCTAAATATTAACATTTTTAATTTCTTATGTTATGTGGCACTAAAGCCCCTAATCTGGTACCCTCTAGAACGTATAAAATTATAATGAATTTTAGAATTTGGAAATTTTTGTGCAATATCCAAAAGATAAACTTAAGGCGAATTTCTGAAGTGTGTTCTTTGGATATTAAAAAAGTCAGAAATGTTGTGTTACCTCCTAGAAATGATCTATTAATGAATTTTAAAATTTTTTTAAAATTCTCTGCAAAAGGTGGGGAAATGTCGTACATTATGCGAATTTAGTATTCTTAGTATTCTTTTCTAAATATGATCTAATAATGGATTTTCGAAATTCGTACTTTAGGGGCAAAAGAGAGAAAAGGGCTAAACATTGGCTAAACATTGTATGTAAAATGGAATTGGTAGAGTTCAAAAAAAGACCAATAGTCTATTTTGGAGAGTAATCGATGGCTCAACACCGACTCAAAGAATACATTTTTGTATTTCGTATTATTTGGCGGAAAATAGGAAACAAACCTGTTATGTTCTTATAAGGAGCACATATGTGGGAAGTAACTGATAACTGAGCAGTTTTTATACAACTGCATTACTTGAATGTCGACTCCTCACTAAAATTTACTTTTTCGTCGGCCAATTAGCCTCTAGTGCATTCCCAATGTCTGCACCCTGTATCACACCCTCATACATAGAGTTTGCCAATTTGTGCCTTGCACTCTAGATACTGCATAATTTTCAAGAGTGATTTCATTACACGTTGGGGTTTCGTGTTTCGTTTCTCTCAGTTTCGATTGAGCGTTGGTTGTTTTGTTGTAGTTGCTGTTGCTGTTCCAAAAAGGCAAATGAACGTCCTTGTGTCCTAAAGTCTTTAATTTCATCGCATACTTCACATAAGTTAAGGCATCCTGATGGGTGTGCTGCATTTGTGCGAGTGTGTTTGTGTGTGTGTGTGCGTTAAGGATGTTATGTTAGATACGCATATTTTTTTGCTGGGAGCCAAATACCATTGCCATCATCATCACGGTTCTCATAAGCCAACGAGCCAGCGGCGTGGCAATCAACAAAAGAGAGATGGGGAAAAAGTGCTAAATCTTTCACGCGAATAAGGCGGCAAGCGGCAATTCCGGTACAAGAGACCAGAGAAAAATGTAAAGTTTTCTTAACTAAAAGTTACTACCAATACTGACAAGCTCCTCTTCTTTGGCTTACACCATCAAGTGCCAAGTAGCAGCTGCAATTGATGCTGACGCATCAGCATTCCATTTCCCTAATGTCACATACTGCACATACTACGTCTATCCGTCCGTCCATCTGTCCGTCCTTTGGCCGTATGTCTGTCTGTCATTTTGCTTGCACACGTACTCGTTGGCCAAGTTTTGCGTCGATACTACTCCAAAGTTTTGCTCATACTTTCCCAACACGTCTCGAGATCTCTCTTCAACAAAAGGCAACTTTTGTTGTTGTCAAGTTTCCGTTCAGCAATTTTTTTTGTGCGACGGCCAGAATGATTTTTCCCGAAAATAAAAATTCTGTGTTCACTGTGAGTTCATAGGAGGCGGTAGAGGAGCAACAAGGAGAGATGTAGGAAATACTTATGCAACACATGCAGTTTTTCAGTATGCAACGTGAAGAGCATATGCACGCATGTATTAAACACGTAAACCCAAGGATAAACGCACACATTCGTACATTCAGCACACACGAGCAGACATAGACATACTCCAACAAACAAAATCCTCGTTCATTTGGTATACAAACACACACATATAGCCAGAGTTATTGGATGACTCTGAGTCATTTGTATCCTTTACAGTTGCAAATTTTAGTTGAGGGGGAGTAGCACGAACTGTCCCCCTCTCTTGCATTCTTTTGGAGCGACGGGGGAAGCTATATCAAAACTTTGTACATGACACTTCTATAAGACAACTTTTTTTCGGACAGGAAAGGTTTTTCGCCGTTTTCCGATTTATTTTTTAAATCATTTGTGTTAAGTTAGAAAAAAACATTTTCTGAATGTTTATTTATGTCCTCGAAAAAAGTTGAAAAGTTAACATGAGATTTGACAAAAAAATAAATGTGTGAACGGAAAAATAACTAGCCAGCATGACCATGATGATGGTAAAACTTAATGGAGGAAAGACTAACAATAATAGATGGAGAGTTAGTTGCATTTTATTATCAAATCTGCAATCTACTACGCTAGATAACTATTCACCATAAAATACCTAAATGAAGTCATGCAGGATCAATCGATCAATCAATGGGTTTTAGAGGAATATTGCAGAACCACATCTCTATCAATGCCTGTCAAGCTCTGCAGCTTGTTCTGAACCTCTAGAATATAGAGATATCAAGGTTAGACAACGTGTTTATTATATAAGACCAATGAACTACTTCATTTTTTCAACTCGACTGTCTCCTAGCCCACTTAAACATTATTAACCTTTCAAAAATTCTGTAAAATGTTTAACTTAACCAGTAATCTTCAAGCATATTGCATATTTGTATTGATCCTTCAGGAACTTAACCTTTTTTCGCTTAACTCTTTGGGGAGCATAGGGCCTCTGCCTACATCTTTCAGGATAGTCTGTCATTTGCGATTGTTTTTATTTCATCAGACTTCCCATCCAGGAGTCTTTTGGGTGTCCTTTTTTCATGGTTCCTTGTGGGTTCCAAATTATGGCTTAACGGAATATGTCATCAGTGCCTTTTTTCAGGGTATGACTCTGTCTTTGTGTAGCCATAAATCGGAAATTAAGAGGGCAAGCGTAGCGGGCCAGAAATATTTTTCGCCGGAGCTGGATAATTCTGCGAGAGAGATATTGGGATCTGCCGCATTATGCAGGAACAATGAGCGGATCAGTAAGTTTCAAACAAACCAAGGAATTTTCTTCCATAAACAAAAGATCCACTCTGCTTCGCTCTGGTCTAATTCCTAATACTGAGCAATCTTGGCAAATTATGTCTGGTTCTCACATCTCCGAATCTTTACTTTAAATTGTAATGTTTCCCCAGGGTCATTCTCTAACTGAGCTCCTTATGCTTCGAATCGGAATCCGATCTTTGATTGTAAATTGAAGCATCTGGTTGGAATGAAGATTTCCAGATTCAATCAGCTTATTTCCCTTCTCTATCGCAGCTTACTTACCTTGAAGGTTTTGCGTTGAAGTCGCAAGTGTCGATAAGTAAAATTGTCTGTACAAAAAAATTATAGCAATGTAAACCATATGCCGTATTCTATTGATGGAATGGGATTTAATTTAGATATCCGGATTTCTCTGCCTTTTTGGGGACATGTCTGGTAGTGGAAGCAGTTGTCTTTTCAGAAATTCCGCAGATTGATAATGCTCCAGGTGATTTTATGCTAATTCCTGCCATTTTAGTCTAACTCCATCCTTAGCCAAAATCCAAAAGGAGTCAATTAATAAGTCGACCGTCGCTAATGTTGCTAATGTGACCCATTAAAAAATCTTGTATTTGGAAGCAATATAGCCATTGTTGGCGGTAAAGCCATTAAATCACCATTTCTGAAAATCTTCATGAAATTGATGCAATACAGTAAATCAGAGACAATTGCATTTAATTCAGAAACTCTGCATGACTCGGCAGAAGTAAGATGATCAAATTTACCAAGCTCTCGCCCATTGTATATCTTCGGTTCACATCTTATGTGTAGTAACGAGATTGACGAGGAGGAAGTACTTTGTTCTGCGCCTAAGTTTGAATAAAAATCATAGATGCTGCAGATGTTTGCTAAATTGGGACATGCCCTTCAAAAATCAACGCTGATTCAACAGGTTGATTAGGAAGTCATACAGCATATCTCAATTGCTCGCCGGCTGAAATGGTTGAAGTATTTTTTGCTGGGGTATGTACGAGTATCAATTTGGGGCAAACTGTATGGAGTTGTTGCTACCGTTTGTTTAATAGTTTTAGGTCTAATCAACCTGTGCTGCTTTATAGCGCCATGCGCCTATTTAATTCTTAACTTCATGTCTGCCGAAACTTCTTCAATTATATTTGATAGTACACCACAGCCTTCAGGAAACTCCTTGTAGGTCTGCAGTCAAGTCATCTGTTCAACAGTTCCAGATTACAGCTTCCGGACTGTCAAACCTGCTTAACACAAACCTGATTCGTATAATAAACTATATTTATTTTTACGGTCGATCGATTACTGTCAATTTTATGTATATCGAGCCTGAATTTCGATTTTATCCCTACTTGAATGTTTAAGCAGAACTATGTAAATGACGACATTCAAATAAAAGCTCCGACTTTATTGTAGTTATTCTTCGTCTTTATTCCATACATATTTTAACTGGTTGAGACAGAGCATTCCTTAATATTATTTAACATTCTACCGTCTTTTGTCCCTTACCTAGTCCTTTTAATTATATATAAGTACTTTCGAAAAATTTTATCCCGCTAACGATAGCGCCGAACCTCACATAACGCTTAGATTAAAAATCGGGATCGATATTCTTAAATCTGAAACGATATTTTTAAAATTCTTCAAGTAACGCTCTTGGTTCTGCAAAATGTTATAAAGTTCTGTTCAGAAATGAGGATTTTGTAGCTCTGATATGCAAAATCGCCATATAGGTTTATATGAGGACGGTATCTAAAACTCAACAGATTTTCTTAAAATTTGGCAGGGCGTATTGTCCGTACAAATAACTAGTCTATATCAAATTACGTAAAGATTTGAGGCAAAATATATAATCTACACCTTTTGAAATTTGGCAGGGGTATTTACTGTCTCGTAGAACTTTCCTAATCTAAATTTCATGAAGATCTGTCAGAAAATAAAGCTTTTATGCGGCTTAAATACCAAATCGGGATTTTCATATATATACGTATGGAAGCTATATAAAAACCTGAATCAGTCGTCTTTGATCCAGGAAAGTACAGACTACTTCGTCAAGATCGGAGTTAAATTGCGATCTGTACTTTGCGTACAAGCTTAATAGATCGAATATGCTAGTGATGCTGATTCAATTGGTATACTTTAAGGTGGGTTTAGTTCCTATATTTTGAGACTTTATTAACACCTTGGCCAACTGTGGTTTAGTACCCTGTACCACAGATTGGTGTGGGGTATAAAAAGTTAGGTTCTTTTCGTGATTTCAGTTTTCTGAGCCTCTTATGCGGGTTGAGTTCACTCCCGTTAGTTCAATGAATATTTAATCAATTATTGTGGATAATTTCCGTCTAGGATCCGACTATATTTCCGGCTTTCTCGTGGCTACTCAGTTATTGTCGAGCGATTTTTAAAACATTTGTACAATACTGGGTAGTTAAAGTAAAGAGAGCAGTCACTCGGTGACTTTATCTGACTGGCGGTGAACACGCCAAGAGGTTGGAAATTGAGCATAACAACTTATGCAGAAGCTATGAAGATGAGGAAGAAGGTGAAAGCATCAAGAGTAACGACGTCTGTACTTTTCTAAGAAGTCTAACGGATCTGCCCGGCACTGATATTCGTATTGAATATCACACAGGTTGATTCCGATGAGGGTCAAATGCGTATGTGTGCGGTCGATTATATGCACACACATAAAAGTAAATACGCCACTATGTGTGCGTGTTACCAGTTTTTCTTCCTAAATGGGGTATGTTTTAAAACTGATCTCTACTAAACTAACATGAATATAAAACCAACAAAATATCAGAATGGATAAACAATATAAAAGAACAAAAACGAGGGTAGAAATCAGATAATATATACATTTTGAAATTTTAAGATAAATGTCAATAGTTTTAATGACGTTGGAAATACAAATGTACACATTTACATGTCACATTTTTAAAGACAATATATCCTTAATTGTAGGCCCTAATTTGTGCATCGTCTTTTTTGGCTTTAAATTAAAGATCAGTTGTCTTTGAAATAAAGTTATTTTTGTACATAATATTATAGATGTGGTTTTATTTTATAGGATGAGCTTGTTTTTATATGCGCGAGAATTGAGCGTATCGCTAATCGTAAAAATGAGAGTGCCATGGTTATTTGTTAGAGTTTTTTTGAGCAGTTCTTGGGAATCGGTAGATGAGAACGGTTGCATGTATGTGGATAAAAAATTAGGAAAGGGAAAAAGCTGCCAAATTTAGAATATTATGTTAGAATGTTGGCTTAACATAATCCCATTCCTTCAGAGGAGTCGTGGAAACAAGACGACTGAGAAGTCCTGTTCTAAAGAATAGAGTGAATTAATGCTGTCACCTACTTATCCAGAATTCCTATTCACTTCTATATTCGGAAATTCACCTTAGTTTTTCGCCTAATATTCACCTCCATATTCATCTTAAATTTCCGCCTAATACAACTAGTTTCTGAATTCTTTCATTCATATGGTCACATTTAATGATTATATCAAAAATAATTACTAATTATAATAGGGCTGAATAAATAGATACCCACATATATAAAGCAAACCTCGTATACATTGTGTAAACATCATGTACATTCCAAATAATATTTGAGGTATCTCTGTGAGTGAGTATATGTGGGAGGAAATTCTTTTGTATTAAATCTTCATTTAATAACACAAACTACAGTAATTATACAAATAGAGTCATTATTGTTATATATACGAGTACATACGTACCTAAATACTAGGGTGTAACGAACAAATAGTAACCATAAATCTTTATTTGTAAAATTCTTGGGTGTGTTTCGTCAATATAATAAAACTGCTTCAGATCTCATATACATTGTCTAGCCGAAAGATATGAAAGGATAATGACAGAAAGTTCAGCCGATAGGTGTATCTGCAGTCATGTAATTAAAAAATGTTACATTTATGTAACACAAAGTCCAAGACCCATAAAAGTTACAAATCTAAATATTTAAAAGCGGAGTTCTTAGCTGATTTAGCTCTGGGCATCCAAAACCCTGCTTTCGGGTAAAGTATAAATACTCGCATAGAAATTTCCTAAATGTAATTTTATTTTTCAACTCTCAACGTTCTGTCCTAGAGAAAGGTCTTCCAATTTGAGGAGCCTTATTTAAAAGTATATTCGAGAGCGGCCCCATCTTGCGCACAGCTTTCTCATCATCAAATTTTACGTCAATATGCGATGTATAGCACTTTTTGAAATGTCTATGACTTTAGCTAGCTCTAGAACCTTCAGCCGACGGTTAGATGACCATTTTGTTGATTTTTTTACCATTTCTGGCGCTGACACCTCAATTGGTCCACCGCTACGGTGTTCGTCTTGCACTTGCTTGCAGCAGACTTCCCCAAAGTAGAAGTACTGTATTTCATATCGGTGACCAATTTGTTCCATGTTTACAAATTCACTGAGATCGTTTAATTTTGAGTGCTCAAAAAACTAAACAACGTGGCGCGTTGAAACTTAAAACATATGTTTTAGAAGGTTGCCATTTTTCACGAAAGTATTTTTTTCAAACTACCGGACCGCCCTCGTATATATTATGACATCGATATATAATTTTTATATAATATAATTGTTCTATAAAGAGAATGCGCTGATATTTACTTAACCATTTCTTACTAAACAAAATTGGTAGAGGTAATTTTCCCGAGCCTAGAACTAACGCTGCAGAATTTGAAGAAAATCGGTCCAACCTTTGCCCTTTCTTACGGATTCGCCCGACCTTTGCCCTTTCTTACCGATTTTTAATATCTAATTACTTCCAGTCCAACCTAATATACCCACGTAAACCCAGACAAAAAGGACCGACAATCAAAGCTCACACACACAAACACTCGTATGGATCCACTTAATAGAATCTACACAAAAGTTCTCCGCCTCCCCCCCCAAAAGCAACACAGGTCCACGAGTATCTACAACTACAGAGATACAAACGGAGAGATACCAACATAAACAATTGTGACATAATTATTTAATCAGCCGACTAATGAATGTCAATAATAGCTAATTAGGAAATTTTGTTGTTGGTTTTTGTTTGTTGCTGTTCCTTCTGTTCTGTTCTGGTTTCCCTCTACCATCCATCCCTCATTTATCTGCGGACGATGTATGGGGAAATAGGCCTGGGAGAAGAGAAGCAGGAAACGGAAACAAAACACAAAAATAGTAGAGATTTTTACATGACCCCAAACATTTACCGCACTATAAATTAGGCAATTCACTAACTTCCACTACAATGACACTTGCACACATACACATGCATGCCTAACCGACTGGGGCAACACTATATGGTTGTATGTATGTGTGTTGATTATACTGGTCATTATTTTAATTGAAATGAATTTATTTCAATGTGAATTGAATGTGCTGCTGCCGTTTTTGTTGTTGTTTGTTGTCGAGCGTACGGTCAATCGGAAAAATCGGTTATATTTTTAATGTAAATTGCATAAATTGTTAAATTAACTATTAAAATTACAACATTTGTTTGGTTTAGTGGCAACATTTATAATCGCTCAAACACTCGGGCAAAAAATGAAATGAAAGATAAAAAAATACTAAAATTTTAAAATTTAGATATGTTCAAATGAAATTAAAGGCATGTTTTGCGAAATAGTCGGAGAACTCCTACCATAATATTCCTGTCGGAACACTCCTATGATGACCTAGTAATGATCTATAAACATTTTATCGAAAGAATTAGTCTTAGAGCGACATTAAAAATTCTGATCCTTAAAAAAACAAAAATATTAAATCCCATTTTCCCTTCATAATTCTTCCGAGTATACTACAATTGACTTTATTCTACGTCCTAGTAAAAATATTTAGTTAAACATTTTGAAAAATTTTCATAATGGAAATCATCCGATAGATGTGTACATTTTACAAAAATCCACAAACAAATGTTGCTAATTAATTGGGTATGGGATAACCAACAAATATGTGTGTGGGTGTGTATGATTCTAACACATACGCACACTCACACATATGGAGAACTCAGCAAGCCATGGCATTTGAAACCTGTTGACATTTGAGGCTGTAGCAAAAACCAAATACACTGACATCGAAAATAACCTCAACTTTCCGCCGGTAAACCGGCGTATGTGTGCGGTCGATTATATGTACACACATAAATGTATGTATTGGTATCTATAAATATGCCACTAGGTGTGCGTGTTACCAGTTTTTCTTCCTAAATGGGGTATGTTGTAAAACTGATCTCTACTAAACTAACATGAATATAAAACCAACAAAATGGCAGAATGGGTAACCACTATAAAACAGCAGAAAACGAGGGCAGAAATCAGATAATATACAATTTGGTAGTTGTTATACGTACTGCAAACAGACGGCGTACACAATTTCGGAACTATGTATGCTTTTTCGACCTATAATTCAAATTATAACGGCCCAGATGCAATGTTGCCAGAAATGAGGATTTATGGTCATTTTGGAAATTGTTTAAGACCAAAAAATAAAAATTTCGATTTAAAGAATTTTAATAACACGAAAATCTAGAGAAAACTTTAAAAACATTTTGTTATATAAAGTTTTCCGAGATGCTGGACCATCCTCGTGGATCGCATTCAATGACAGTAGCAGAAAACTTCATTGGTATGTCCTTAAGATGCAAATTAGGAATAGGAAAAAAATATGTATTTTACTTGAAGGTAAAATGAATAAACATTTTTAGCCTAACTGGAAGGAACGTGTGATTTCTATTGAGCCAAGAAATCAAAAAGAGTGTCACTTTTGTATATTATTGCTCCTTGAATTGGCTCTTACTAAAATAGTATTCAAATTGACGACTCTTCGCCCAATTAGATGGTATTTGATAAGGCCCCAAGAAATTTTATCGGGTGGGACCATTGCATGGGGGCTTTATCAAAATGTGGACCAATGAGGCCCATTACTCACGCGTTGGTTCTGGTCAGAATCAAGTATCGATTCCCAAATTTCAGCCCAAATTGTTTGTATTTTGTGATTTCTAAGACGTCAAGACACATTAAATATTGAAGGACCTTTGTATTTGGGCTATAATCAAATCAAGGCCCTACGCTAACCCTTCTTGGTGGAAATGGTTCTCGGAATAATTAAAAGTATATTGTTGAATTTAATACCAATATAATTTGTATGTTAACAAATGTTGAATGTACTAATGAGAACAGCCAAGTACATATATATTTTATTTTGAAGTACACTGAAAGTAAAAATTCAGTAATCCGTACTTGAATCGCCGTCGCGGTGTTTAAGTACGGTAAGTAAAAATTTTTCTTGGTTTAAGAATTTAATGGGATGTATATTTCAATGTAGAAAACTAAACCTGACGACTACTTTATTTAAACCTATTCTATACTCTATTTAAGCATGATCACACTTGATTTACACCTGAACATACTTGATTTATTATTTATTTTGGTACTTAAATCATTTTGATACCAGTTTAGCCTCTATATTACTATAGGATGCAAAGATATTTTAAAAAAGTTTGTCAGAACAATTATATGACAGAAAAAGATTAGCTGTAATTATTCAACTTGAAAATCAAGGGCCTTATTCATAAAAAGTTAAAGAATGTTTGAGGTCTAACTTCTGTCGTCTCAACTCAAAAATAATCACGCCTTGTAATGTATTCACAAATACCGCTTGAAAGTATTCAGAAATTCTGCATGAAACGAACACATATCGATACCTTTATTCTAAAACATGCTAAGTCGGCTTAGCATGTTTTTAGGGAGATTGCATTTTTAACTTCAAAATATTGCAAATTATTTTCAGTCCAAATTTGGTGTTTATCCGTTAACCAATCAAAAGTTATTCACAAAACAGTACAGGTCATTCGATTTCCATTACAAAGAAATTCCACACAATTTTAAAAAATGCATCAACCTTTGATCGCCTCTCCTGAAAAACAACGTTTTTGCACTTAGAATAGTTTAGAATGGAGATATCGATATGGGCCAGAGTTTTTAATATTAAACTATGAAAACTTGTTTGCCTAAACACTTTATAAAAATGCTGCTAAATGGAAAAACAAGGAGCCGCTTTCATTTATTTAAAAAAAAAATCCACAAATTTTTTGAGATCTAAAATTTTAAAATATTTTTGTTATTTTTACGATTTTTTAATTCATTTTAAACGGTTGAACCGATTTTTACAATGTTTACGTTGTTATGGAATATTTTTAAATAAAATTAGTCAGTTTTCGAAACTTTTATTTTAAAATTTTAGATTAAAATAACACAGAACAGAAGAAGTATGTCCAGAATTGTCTTAGTATTTGTCCATAACTTTTACAAATATTGAGTCACCAAAAATCAAATTACTGTTTTGGGTTTGTGAGAGACTGGTGCATAAGTATATTTGAATATGCACGAACGAGGAGTTATTTTATCAAATTAAAGGTTTAAAATAAAAAAAACACTCGACTACCTTGACACCCATGACCAATATTTTAGCCCTCGTTAAGAGCTATCTTTTTGCCATTGGCCGATTCCCGATCCGACGTATCGTTAAGGAGCTAGAGCAAAAATAAACTTTCCGTTCACATTTGAAAATGAAAAAAAATCACTTTCCAGTCGACCTACGACCTTGACACCCATGAGCAATATTTTAGCTCCCGTTAAGATCTATCTTTTTTCCATTGACCGATTGTGGCTACGTGCCACACATCAAAGGAAACAGTTGAATTGTTGCGAGAAAAGTTTGGAGATTCGATTATTTCAAGAAATTGTGATATTGAATGGCCTCCAAGAAGTTGTGATTTGAGTGAGTGACACCATTAGACTATTTCTTGTAGGGTTATTTGAAGTCATTGGTCGTTCGAAATAAACTAGAGTATCTTCAAGCTTTACAAGTCAATAATGAACGTGCCATTCATGACATACGACTCGATTTAGTGGACAAAGTGCTCGAAAATTGGGTTCATCGAGTTCGTTCCTGCAGAAGAAGTCGTGGAGGCCATTTGAATGACGTTTTATTTAGAAGTTAATTGTATCGATAGTACTTCACATTAAATGAAATCATATCACTCTTATTGGAAAACTCGTTATATAACTCGTCGATTTATGTGTGTTTAATATTGGTTCAATCGTTACTTATGTTAGAATCAAATGAGAGTGTCTGAGTAGTAATTCTATTGTGCTATATAATTCTTCTCTTTCTCAGAGATTAAAGTAAGCGGATTCTTCTTATTTCAAGCAATACTATACTTAATTTTAAGAAATGTGTACTTGATTTCTATAATTACACACTTACACTTACATTTACATTACATTTCTACGAATGTTTTTTTCAATGTAATCCGTTGTCTACTTGGTTTACGAATACATAATTAAAATATAAAATTTTTTTCTTGAATTTAGTATGACATTTTTCTTTCTGTGTACACATGGTAGTATTATGTCAGGATTAAATCTACCACAAAAGAGTCCTGAGTTTGACTCGGTATGTCAATATTAGATTTATGTATATACTGACAATCTCGAAGAGAGAATTTGGTGATTTGACAATTTTTTACCCTTATTACGATTTTGGGTAAAATTCGTCTGGCAACACTGGCAAGACCGCAGAATTGTTAGAATTTCACAAAAAAAAAACCTTGTGGTTTTTTTCAAGATCGTCAACTAAAACACCGAAAAAACGATCATATTCTACGAATTCTATAGAAGCTAAACGGCTTTCCATTTGAGAAGCCCTGATTTAAAAATGTACAACAACAATTTTGTAAATTGAATTTGCCGCCAATCTACAATTCTTACCAATTGTGACTCTTTTTTATCTGCTAACTTGTTTATCTACTTTTATTGCAACAAATGTTTTGTATTAAAAAATAAAAAAAATAAAAGATACAATTTGGCAAATTCTAAAACAAATTTTCATAACACAAGAAGTAACGCATATGTGAACCATCACATATTCATTCTCCGTTATTTCTTTAATAGAGTACTGTGGACTTCAATATTTTATTTGTATATCCATTGCGGGAGTCTGAAATGAAAACTAACAAATATAAGTATGTGCAAAATATATATATGAATAGAAAATAAATCCAAATAACATATCGTTTTGACTATGTGTTTTAAAGGGTATTTAAGTAAACCAAAATTTAAGACTTAAAACATAATAATTTTGTTAGTCCTATTTTTTATGTCTACTTTAGAGATCTTAATCG
Source organism: Eudasyphora cyanicolor (assembly GCA_963930755.1). Classification (NCBI taxonomy): domain Eukaryota; kingdom Metazoa; phylum Arthropoda; class Insecta; order Diptera; family Muscidae; genus Eudasyphora; species Eudasyphora cyanicolor. The sequence goes on from OZ005734.1 coordinate 315,008,829, forward strand.
GATCACAATGTTTACCACTTTTGACTAATATGTATAAAACATAACAAATGTTAAAATTTCGGACTCACAGATTCCATTCATTAAAATTGGCTACATTTTATAAACATTCAATCAACATCAGATTATTATTACCCCAAAATGTTTACACCAACCCCCCTAAAATAAATACCTAACAACTGCGTATCAAATTCTGTTAGGTTATATAGTTATTATCATCATTAGTTGTTATTTTTACAAGTCCCACCTCTGATGGCAGCAAATTTGCATGTATTTGATATAATTTGCAATGTTCGTTGCCAGGCAATGTTGTTAGTCCATAGAGTGTTTATTGATTCCAATTAACATTTTGTTATATTTACATTATTATTTATGAACCTTCTCCAAAGGGAGAAAATGTAAGCCTACATACAGGAGCATGTGTACAAAGAGAACAAGGATATATGTCTCTATTGATATTAGTTTCAAGGGGCGAGGGCTTTAGATTTATTTGACTTGATAACAAAGTCATACATTGAAATATACTCGTATGAGATGTCTACTAAAATAAATATGAGTAGGAGTCTGTCTGTACACAATTGGTTACACTACATAGGAGAGCAATTATAGCTTTGTTCCTGCACACAACATCACTTCAATTACAAATAACTTCTAATTAAACACCACAGTGCAGTCGAGTATTTGTAGTATTTCTGTGATATTCCATCTACAAATCCTCTACATATGTACATATGTTCCAGTGGGAGAACATATATATCTAAAATTTATGACCGACATTTAATTAGCTGGCCAAAAAGTTAAGCCTCCCAATGGTTTTACTTTTGTGTGAATAGTATTTGCTCTATGGCAAAAGTTAAAACTATTGCCAATCATCAAACAAAACTAAACGAAAAAAAGTTATTGCAAAGCAATAAATATGTCAACATTTGGGATTTGCAAATTTCGATATTTGTTCTTTCCTGACAGTTTTGGGGATTACGCTTTTAGCCGTTGCTTTGCATGATTGTGATGCTGAAGCTGCTGCTGCTGATGATGATGATAACGAATTAAACCACAACTAAATATTTGTGTGTAATTAGTAGTCAGCCCACCAATGTTTGGGGAGGAAATAAATCAATTAGCTGTTCAAATGTTGTGCTATTGCAAAATTGTGTTCACTTTAAATTCGGCTGTAATCGACAGAGGCATTGATTTTGAAACGATGAACATATTTTGGGAGAAATTATTGTTTACAGCCCTGAAATATTTGAAAAATGCGAAGGAAATTTATTGAGTTTTTCGAAATGAGAGTACATAGTATGAAATATGTCAAATGGTTTTCAATAATTAGGTCTTTCTTTACACTTGACTTAATATAAGGTTGAAATTTATTGGACTGTTTTCAAATTTGTTTCAGTGATGAATTTAATTTTTCTACATTATTTTTTGTGCCACACTTTAAGTATATTTAATGTAATTACGTATAACAATGGAGAACTAAAGTACAGGGTTTTCCAAAAAGAGGTGTTATTTTGAATCACCCGGTACTTCGGTAGCTGTCACTTTTCTAGTTTTTATTCTTTGACATTTGACAAGTAGAAACTATGCATTACTAAGAATGGAACGATACACGATTCAACAACGCATTGAAATTATTAAAATTCACTACAAAAATTGTGAAAATCTTGCAGTTCGCAAAACTAAAGCATTTTGGGTCGTCGTGAAGCACCTTGTCGGACCGCAATACAGAAATTGGTGGAAAAATTCGAGCTGTTGGGACAAGTTAGTGATGTGAAGAATGTCGCTCAAGAACAACTGAGAATATTGCTGCTGTAGCTCAAAGTGTTGAAGAAAACCCAGGTTTGTCCATTCCTCTTCGTTCTTTGGAATTGGACATTCCACAAACGTCATTACACCGTATCTTGCATAAAGACTTGGGTCTTAAGGCTTATAAAGTTCAGTTAACACAAGAACTCAAGCCGGCCGAACATCCACAACGTCGTGTCTTTGCTGATTGGGTCCTTGAAATGCATGAAAATGATCCGGAATTCCATTGAAAAATCATCTTGACTGATGAGGCCCATTTCCAGCTCGGTGGCTACGTCAACTAGCAAAATTGTCGCATCTGGGGTTCGGAAAACCCAAGGTTTATTGTTGAGAAGCCTCTCCATCCTCAACGTGTGACTTTTTGGTGCGGTTTATGGTCCGGCGGGGTCATTGAAACTTAGTTTTTCGAAAATGAGGTTGGATCAACAGTTACGGTGAATGGATTGCGCTATCGAGAGATGATTAGCGATTTTTTATGGTCAGAGTTGGATGGTATTGATCTGGACAACGTTTACTTTCAACAAGACGGCGCTACGTGCCACACAAGCACCGAAACTATTGCTCTGTTACGGCAAAAGTTTCCGGACCGTGTTATCTCTCGAAGAGGTGATCACAATTGGCCACCGAGATCTTGTGATTTAACACCTTGCGACTTCTTCATTTGGGGCTACGTGAAAGATAAGGTCTACGCCAACAGCCCAGCGTCGATTCAAGACCTCAAAGATAGAATTCGTGAGGCTATCGAGGACATAGGGCAGCCACTTTGCGATTTGGTTATGGAAAATTTCTTGAAAAGGATATGGTCCTGTAAGCGTGGTCGTGGTGGCCATATGGCTGATGTTGTTTTTCATTATTAACGGTATACCTTCCTCTTTATTATGAAATAAACATCCGATCATTTATCTCAAAAAATGGCATTTTTCTTTGAATACCAAAATAACACCTCTTGTTGGAAAACCCTTTATAAAAATAACATGAGATTTCTTCTCTCTAAATGTCTCCCTCATAGTTGGGGAGAGCAGTTGCAAAAAAACTTAGATTTTCTTCCAAGTTCTTACTGAACACTGAAAACAGATAAATAAACAAACAGATCGATTTTTTCATAAATGCAGCTAAATGTATTTAGTATATTGAATGAGCAATGACCGTAACTGTCTGAAAAAAGTGCTCTTATCTGAAGTTTGCACTAAAACTTAATGCATGAAACATAATATTTTCTAAACATAATATTTTCAACACAACGAACATGACTTTGTAATATGATAGTTATAGTTCTCATTTGTCGGTCACAGTGGATCGTGCTAAGTTTCACTGAAATAGGATTGTACACTGATAGAAAATGCTTCGTCATGACGACGAATTTGTACATCATCACGATTATTTTTTCGTCAAAAGCCAGCTAACGTACGGAATAATCCTCTTGATGAATTTGTTCGTCATCACCACGACGAACTCTATTCATAACCATGATGAACTCCATACATCACCACGACGAATTCCGTTCGTCACCACGACGAATCCCAGTCATCATCACGACGAATTTCATTCGTCACCACGACGAATCCCATTCATTATCACGACGAATCCCATTCATCACCACGACGAATTCATGCCCACGACTATTTAAATTTTAAAAATTCCAATAAATGTTCTCCTAGTTTTAAACCATTTAAAATGGTATGGAAAATAAAACTATTTGACTGCATTGCTAGGTTCAGCTGTGAATATTCGTCTATACGCAGTTCTTATCAGGTAAGGCTGAAAGCAAACAAACGAGAAGTATTCATTACTTCTGCTATTTTAAATCAAAAATAATCACATCAAGTAATGTATTTGCCAACAGACCACTAGCACAAATGTTTCACACGTATACAGCTTGTCGAGCTGCATGTACGAGTGTTTTGTTAAAGAAACATCAGTTACGCCGTGCCAGTGCAGTTTGTTTGAACCAATCGGTGCTGCATGGAACACACACGTGTACGAACATAACAACGTCGCATGTCTTACTTTGTTTTGCTGTAGGAGTTGACCTTGCCGTAAAGGGCGAATAAGTCGATCGTTCTCATGATGAATGGATAATCTTATTGACGAATGGTGTTCGTCATTAATTATTAGATTTTTTAAATTGATCTTTTACAACAAATTATTTAACTAAGGTACTCAGAACGCATATAGAACAGTACATTTAAGCAGAAACTATAATTTGAATGCTTCGTTTGATCATATTTTCACCAAAATGGCCAAATAAATCTTTTCGTCGTGGGAATAAAACCTTATCGTTCTCTCGACGAATTTCGAAATCATGACTTGATGATCGTGTTCGTTCTATTGACGGACAAAAACATCGCATGTACGAAACTTTTCGTCACCAGTACGAAGATATATTGACGAAACTGATTCGTCATGGTGACGAACGGTTTTTCTATCAGTGTAGCTAAGGAATATCAGATGTATTTCTCTCTTGCTTTTATTTTCCTCTCCGCTCTCTGTACCACAACAACGTTTATAAGCACTGGAGTTTTACTGGTGAGAAATCATATCATCTTTTCCAAAACATACTCATTATGTCATTCTCCGACTGATGCAAGAACAAATACAATAAACATGTGAATCATCTTTTATCAATATTTATATTTAATTCTAACAAATTTTAAATTTCCTAAAGAAAGTTAAAAATACAACACAACACGCCTTTGCAATGTAATAATTTCATTAAAATAAGTTTTATTTGAATTTGAGGGATTAAGGTCCATAAAAATGTATCACAAAAATTCGAGAAACATGATTATACTCTTCCATACGTTACAGGTATACATTATTAAGCTATTTTTTCCTTCCGCTAATGAAAAATATGGAATTTTACGTATACGAGAGCATCGTATATAATTATGCTAATTTCTGTAATACCTCTCATGTATTCTAAAATCACTTCCATCAACATAAGCTCACTTTGTGATTATGCTTAGTCATTATTTCATTATGTTTTGCTGAAAATATCTCCTCAACTTGTACTAATAACGAAAGTACGTAAACATATCTTAATATCTTCATTTAAGCAATTTTTCCCTTGTCTAATTCTTCAAGTCTGGCATAAGCAAAAGATACAGATCTAGAAGAGCAAAGACAAATGGAGCATTGATAAATGAGCTGAAAGTCAGGACAGGAGAATATATACGGCGTGAAGTGGAAGGAAGCTACGGAGTCTATGATACACACACCAAGATGAATAAGTCCGTAGCAAAAGTATATAACTTTTCTTATTTTTATGATGACGATTATTATGATTATGATGTAATTAGATTAGGAATAGCATTTTAAGCGTTTAATGCTAACATCACAGCAATAACGACAAAACAACAACCACAGCAACAATGGTTATATAGCATTTATGGCATTTCAACGGCAAATGAAACAGCGAGTTTTAAAAGATTATGATTTCGTTCTTGCAATTGCCGTCAATCTTACTTTCTTTATTTTTGCACCACTTTATCTTCTATTATGAATTCATAAAACGGGATTTGTAAAAAAGCAAATTCAGGCAATTTCAAATTATTTAGAGGAGGTGTTAATGACATACCCACGTTGTTGAGGGGGGTTAGAGAGGGGTCTGAATTCTTAACACTGAAATAAATTCTATTGTTTTCCCACTTGGCTCTTGGCACAAAAGCTGCCGTGGCAAATGCTCATTTGCTGCAAGTTTGTTACACTTAATTGGTGTAAAATATTTTTGTAAATGTTGCTTTAGAAAAAAATTCGTTAAATATGTATGAGTAGATGTAAGTAAGTGTGCAGTAGAGTAGCTGGCTAAAAAGGAGTAAGGCCTTTTTAACTTGATTTTAACTGCTCTTTTAATATATAGAAAATTAACTCTTTTAAGAGTTGAAGTTTTTAAGATGTATTTTAGAGTGATTACAAAAAACGTACGGACATGCCTAAATCAGCAATTAAAAATATATAGACTTTATGTCCTGGTCCTGGTCAATATTACGAGATGTTACAAACGGAATTATAAAATTAGTATATCCCTATCCTGTTACGAAACAATTTAAGCAAGTAACTAGAAGTCAAAGACATATATTACAATTGATTGAAGATTAGTTTAACAAAACTTATATTTCGTAAAAAAATAATTTAAACACTTTCGAATTAAATTTGCGATATGTCCTTCCATTTTTTTGGCTGATAATCCTTGGGAGTATGAGAATGGATACATCTTTTCATAACACACGAAGTTACACTCTTGTAAACCATCACATTTCCGTTGATTTCTGTTTTTGAATTTGTATGTTTTTGTCCATCTATTGCAGCATTTTCATGTGGTCCTGAAATAAGAGAAGACATCCAAGAAATATATGTCTGCACACTGCCACACACAAAACAATTTTTAATACTGGAAAAGAAAACCTAGACTTTGAAAAACGTCCTTTAAATTATGTCTATAGCATATAAACTCATTTATTCCTGATTTTTCGTGTTGAAGTAACAGACGTTAGGTAAAAATTCGTATTCGTTTAGAAGAAGCTATGCCTCTTAGAGTTGGATTTTTGACCTAATAATCACAGCTTAACTTGGCTGAATGATCGGAGTAGCATCCGTGAAATATCTATACGAGAAGCTCAGCTGTCAAGTAATTGTATTTTCTTCTCCGTTTTTTTTAAACTTTGCATTCTATAATACATAATAGAGGCATGGATAATAGTCGTATGTGTAAATATTGTACATAACGGAACACAATTTGTTTACGATTACTTGACGCGATTTTTCGTGTTGAAGTAACAGAAGTAAAGTAAAAATTCGTATTCGTTTGGAAGAAGCTATGCCTTTTAGAGCTGGATTTTTGACCGAATAATCACAGCTAAACCTCGCTGAATGATCGTAGTAGCATCCGTGAAATAGCTATACGAGAAGCTGAGCTGTCAAGTAATTGTATTTGCTTCGCCGTTTTCTTTAAAAAACTTTGCATTCTATAATATTTAATCGAGGCAAAGATGGTCTAGAGCCAGAAAAATATCCTAGTGACAAATCAATAACGACTTCGAGACCAAAATAAAAACAATCGAACGAGAATATCAGCACCTGTACTCCCCACTCTCCGAAGGGAACAGGTTTCATTTGTGGACCAAGTCAAAATCCTATTTATAATTTATATCACGATTTCGTAGAAGTCGAAAAGGCCTTTGATACCATGAATCATAGCGGTATTTGGAATGCACTGGTAAAGGTGTCCTAATTAAGTTGATAAGTCTTATCAAAGGCCTATATGGGAATGCTAGCTGTAGAATTCTTCATGAACAACAATTGACGACGACATCTGCAAAACCAAATACTAGATGATGTATATACAAAACCAAATACTAGATGATGTATATATATAAAGGGTTTTTCAACAGGGACGCTAAAAAAGTAGACCGACAGTGACAGCAAACGACGCCATATTTTTTTGCCGCTCTTTGACATTTCTCTTCAGTAAGGTTTGCCATTTCATGATGGAAAGGTATACGAGCCAACAACGAGTCGAAATTATTAAAATTTACTACCGAAATTCGGAGTCAGTGGCCTCAACGTTAAGAGCGCGAAAAATCATCTTCAGCGATGAGGCTCATTTCTGGCTGAATGGCTTCGTCAATAAACAAAATATGCGTTATTGATCAGACAGCAATCCACACGTACTCCATGAATCACCATTGCATCCCTATCAAGACCGGCACGTTACTGTGAGGACTTGTGGTTCCAACAGGACGGCGCCACAAGCCACACAGCGAATGTCACAATCAATTTATTGGAAACCAAGTTTGGAGAACGTGTTATCTCACGAAATGGTCCAGTCGATTGGCCACCTCGGTCGTGCGATTTGACGCCATTAGACTATTTCCTGTGGGTCTACGTCAAGTCTATGGTCTATGCCAACAAGCCAGCGACGATTGATGAACTTCGTACGAATATGGAACGTGAAAATGCAGCAGTATCGGCCGATTTATGCTTGAAAACCGTCGAAAATTGGGTTCAGCGTCTGGACTTCTGCAAGCGTGCCCGTGGTGGCCATGCAAAAGGAATCGAGTTCCATACATAATGGCATCGAACGTACTTTCACAGGAATAAAGAATTTTATTGATATCCAAAACCGTTTTTGTTTTATTTAAAAAAAACTTTTGTAGCGCTCTTATTGACGGACCCGATACCTTCTGCTACTTGGGCAGCATATTTACTAAGTCTGATGGTTCAAAAGCAGATATCGCTGCAACAAATCAAAGAATCGAATTAAAATAAGTATTTAATTCCAGCGTTAAAGCCACACTATTATATGGTTGCAAAACGTGGAATGCGACAATAAGTGATATGCAGAATATCCAGGTTTTTGTCAACAAATGTCTTCCCAAAATTTTCCACATATTTTGGCCTGCTACAATATCCAATACCCGGTTGTGGAAAAAAACTAACGTCCCATAAACATTGAAATTCGGAAGAGTAAATGGTTTTGGATTATGATTGCTTCTGATATGATTCCTTTGAAACAGTATTCGAAGAAGTTTTAATGTTTTAGAAGGATATTATGAAAAATGGAAGTTAATATGTTTTATGTCTAATTAATTTTTGATCTCATAGCATACCTTAATCCATTTATAATAACAATTAGAGCGCACAACAGGCCGAATACTGGCGTACGTGTATGTCCAAGGACATGAGGCGGAATTTCACCGCCTCCTCTTCTCAACCTAACCTAATCCATTTATAAATATTCGTTTTTTGTTTTATCATTCGTGTAATAAACTGGTAAAATTTTTCATAGCACAAGAAGTAACGCAGGGTTTTCAACAAGAGGTGTTATTTTGGTATTCAAAGAAAAATTTCATTTTTTGAGAAGAATTATCGGATGTTTATTTCATAATCAAGACCACGATTACAGGACAATATCCTTTTCATGAAATTTTCCATAACAAAATCGCAAAGTGGCTGCCCTATGTCCTCGATAGCCTCAAGAATTCTATCTTTGAGGTCTTGAATCGACGCTGGGCTGTTGGCGTAGACCTTATCTTTCACGTGGCCCCAAAGGAAGAAGTCGCAAGGTGTTAAATCACAAGATCTCGGTGGCCAATCGTGATCACCTCTTCGAGAGATAACACGGTCTGGAAACTTTTCCCGCAACAGAGCAATGGTTTCGTTGCTTGTGTGGCACGTAGCGCCGTCTTGTTGAAAGTAAACGTTGTCCAGATCAGTACCATCCAACTCCGACCATAGAAAATCATTAATCATCTCTCGATAGCGCAATCCATTCACCGTAACTGTTGATCCAACCCTATTTTCGAAAAAGTAAGGTCCAATCACCCCGCCGGACCATAAACCGCATCAAACAGTCACACGTTGAGGATGGAGAGGCTTCTCAACAATAACTCTTGGGTTTTCCGAGCCCCAGATGCGACAATTTTGCTTGTTGACGCAGCCACCGAGGTGGAAATGGGCCTAATGCGAACTGTGACTGAAAGATTTTCACCATTTTTTTATAGTGAATTTTAATAATTTCAATGCGTTGTTGAGTCATGTATCGTTCCATTTTTAGTAATGGCGTGGTTTCTACTTGTCAAAGAATAAAAGCTTCAAAAGTGACATTTCGGTAGCTGTCACTTTTGATGATACCGGGTGATTCAAAATAACACCTCTTGTTGGAAAACCCGTATAAACAACAGTTCTAACTGGTTTTAGTTTTTGAATTCTGCTTGAATTTCCATTGTGGATTTTTCTTGGAATCTTAGAAATACGAGATATGCCACTTTTTAAATATATGTGTAGTATAATTTTTAATGCTCTTAGAGATGTCAACATCAGCATCCGATTTATAAATATATATTTTAAACAGTCAGTGAACTATGAAATCGTCCCAATTTTTCATAACGCACTAAGTAACTCCATTCTTGTGTCCTAAAATAAGAATAAAAAAAATAAAAACGTCTGCCTGCTATTTATGGCCAGGATCAAATCAAACTAATAATGCAATACCTACTACGATTCAACCTCTTCTCTTTAAAAGACCCTTTCAAAAAGTGTACTTCAAAATTAGGAAAATAATATAATCCTATTTATGATTTTCTGCTCGTTTTTATGCTAATCTGTAAGCAGGAATTAGTGGAAGAGATCATCTCAAAAAGGCCCTACTTTCATCGTCACCACAGAACTCTAGGTCCTCAGCGGAAGTAATTGTTTGCTTCACACTGTATTGTGTGTGGCACTCTATTGTTGTATTAAGCGAGTCGTTAAACTATGATTTTTTGTGCAACTTTTTCTTGTGCTCCCGCTTTATTATATTTTTAACGCCTTTTTTGTCTAGAGAATTGTATAACACTTTTTTGCATGTTTTACTCTGTGGCAAAGTTTTTTTTATTTTTACTTTGCCACCTTCACCTTGTACCACGACTTCTACTCCGCAATCACATAGTTCCGGCATTAAATTGTTCATTTGTTTCTTTTAATTAAATATTTCCTATGGACTCATATATTTCACTGTAAACAATAGAGAGCAAGTGGGGGATTATTTTCAAAAAAAAAAGGAATCAAAAAAAAAAGGAATTAGTCAGAACTGTGGGCGAAAGGGGAATATTTTAGAAGAAAAGCACTTAAAGAAAATATTCTTAAGGTTAATTTCATTATTGCTTTTGTGGAATATATGTACTCGACATTATATTTTTTTAACATTTTTATGGTTTTGTTTCATAGCTTATAACATGTATTCCACATTACACACATTTCGGATATAACGTTGCAAAATTGATTAATTTGCTAGAAAAATGGATCTTCACAAAATAATTACTTCTTGATGTCAGAGTAAAAATAGAAAAATCTCCTGAGAAACCACCGTGTCCAAAATAAAAGTGATATTTTTAGACTGCAAGGTAACACTTAAACGTCCTCATCAGGGCAACGCAGACCACCCACCTCCAACACTATTTACACCAAACGACTACAAGTTAATTTTCAAAACTCGCATAGTCGTACATGTACTACGAGTATACACACAAATCTAAATTGCCACCGAGGTTTATTGCTCTATTCAAGATTCCTCGTACAGGAAGGCGAGAACGGAAAACATTGTTGAAGGTTAAAAGTTGATTGCCTCCCCAGGTTTTCTGCAAGGAAGCAGACGAAGAAGAGTTGTTGGCCATATTCGTGTGTTCAGTTTGTGCTGAGCCAGCCAGCCCAACGTGGGAAAAGGTAGGCAAATTAAGCTAAAGCTTAACTTTTTGAATTTTGTAGAGGAAATTATTTTAAATTGCTTGCCTGCCTTTAACGGCCTCACAAGGTGCTTTAGTCTACACCTACGAGTTCTAACGATGAACACACGAAACCTGGCCGGCAGGGCACCTTAACGAACCCACGAACGGAATGGATGAAATCGCTTAATTATAACAATTACATCGGTCACGTTATATTGGCTTTTGAATTGCCTATATGCCAATTCCTTTGGCAAATAGAGTCGGTATGCAAATGAGGAGAAAGTAGTAGAGTGTTCAAATTGCATACAATGGGCAGGTTAAGGGGCAACTAGAAATAGAAAGTAACGTGGGTGTTTATTAGTGTAGAATAATTTTAAATAAAACCTGTAATGAAGGTCGAAAGTTGGCAGAATAAGACGAACTATTTTCGAGTTTTATCTATTTTGTTTTCTAATGATAATGATTTGTCAAAAAAAATATTTGATAGCGCCTAGATTCAACATCGAATATATCGATACCTCCATTCTAAACTATGTCCAAAAAGGTAATTTTTCAGGAGACGGGTCAAAGTTTAATGTTTTTTTTTAAATTTGTGTGGAATTCATTTATAATGCAAATCGAATGACCAGTACTGTTTTGTGAATAACTTTTGATTGGGTTGACGGATAAACACCAAATTTTGATTGAATATAATTTGGAATATTTAGAAATTAAAAATGCAATCTCCCTACAAACATGCTAAGTCGACTTCACACGTTTTAAAATGGAGGTATAGATATGTATATACTGGGCCTATATCTAAATCTGGACAGATTAGACAACGTATAGTTATCTGCAAATTTTAATAAGGATCTTTTGATAAATGTGGATTTTGTAGCTCTGATGCAAAATCAGGATATAAGTTTATATAGGGCAATATCTACATATTTTCTTCAAATTTGGCAATTTTTTCTTCTCTGGATCAAGAAACTTCACTCTCCCAAATTCCAAAATAAGTGGATGTAAAATAGGGCTTCTGTTGCGCTACGAGGCCTAATCGCAAAGAACATCTAAAGGTTGATTTTTTGGCAACTCTGTTTTTTGACAACTCAGCTGTTTTCGTGTTTTTATATTTAAACATATTTTATCATCTTTAAACATTGAGAGTTATATAGACCGTTCTATCGACTCAAATAAAATTTTTTTTATATTTCTCTAAATTTAATGTGTTTTTTAAATCAAATCCGAAAGCTGTTAAAAAATTTCTGAGATGAAAATAATATGCCATAAACTAAGAAAAAAAATGTATATCAATCTCAGAGAGAGAAAAAACTTAATAATTTTCAGATTTAAGAGTTTGGATAAATAAAAATAAATCAAGCATTGACATGACTTATTTTGGTGACGCTTAAGTCAGGTATTTATCTGTCTTAAATCACGTATTTATCAAGCTCAAATCAAGTATTGCTCAGTCTTATATCAAGTATTGATCAGGCTTAAATCATCAATTGACCTAGCATAAATCAGGTAATGACCAAGTGTAAATCAAGTAATGATCAAGTGTAAATCAAGTAATGATCAAGTGTAAATCAAGTAGTGATCAAGTGTAAATCAAGCAATTATCAGTCTTAATTCTAGTAGTAATCAATCTTAAATCAAGAAGTGATCAAGCTTAAATCAAGTAGTTATCAAGGTTACATCAAGTGATATGGCTGAACATCCACATTTTCTAAACTGAAATAAATTCCACTACATTCTTAAATCTGTAGCACTTTTCCTGAAATAAGAATATCTTCTTAAAACCACTCCTTCTCTGGCTTAACGATAGTTACAATTAAGAATTCAGCGCTCAAAAATCCCCCACTCGAATCAAGCATTTAAGAAAGTCCGTATTACCGTTCTGTTGAAACCGCTAGGCTTAGATGCAGGTACGGATTACTCAGGGTTTCTTTTGAGTGACGGTATTGGATTTTTCTGAAATAAGGAAAATAGTTCATTCGACACTTCTCTGAAAATATAGGAATTCATCGGTATAAATCTAGTACATATTTGAGGTAAATAAAGTCCCTAAAAGTGTACCACAAAAAATTCATGCAGCACAATTATATTATGTTTAATCAGTATTTGAAATTAAGGTTGTTATATATTTATGTTCCTTAAAATATATAAAAAATTCGTTTCTGCACATCTTTGGTAAATTATATTTTCATTCATATAGATTGTATCAATATTTAAGGGTCACGCAGTCCCTAAAAATGTTCCACAAAAATGCGTGCAGCAATGACAATTGAATACTATAGACGTCGCATGGAGTTTGACAATTCGTTTAGTATGTCTGCATATTGAATATGGCGCTTTGTATGGCTAAACTGCAAAGAGAGAAAAGATTTTCATCATTAATTTTATTATATTCCAACATCAAAACATTCAACAACAAAACAAACTGAAAAACTCACTCCCTTCTCAGAAATTATTTGAGAGTACAAAAAAGTCTGCATGTTTTGACAGAGAAATAATTGAGAGAGGAATTTGAGAATGAGAGAAAGGCTGCTCGGACGCCACCTGGCGGATGAAGTCTGTAAATACTATGCGACGTCTATAGTATTCAATTGTCATTGCGTGCAGAGCAATTAGAACCCAAACATTACAGACTTCTATTTTTTTCGATAGACGATATCATTTATTAGTCTATCTACATATGTTTGTTTGGAATGGATAATATAGTTTTAATTTTATTCTACATATATTTCGTATACTTGAGGTCGGCAAAGTCCCTAAAAGTGTACAACAAAAATGTTTGCAGATGTCCATTCTGCACATCTTTGGAAAATAAGCTTTCCACGTATATAAATTAAATAATATTTGACAGCTCTAAAGTCCCTAAAAGTGTACCATAAAAATATCTTTAAAGATATTATAATCCAAAATCTGCTGAATATCTACTTTTTCATTATGTTCTAACATTCATTGGTCTGCCTCGTCTTTGGATAGGGATAATTTTGTTTTTCGTTATTCTGCATATCTTTAAATTGGAGATTTCCATTTATTACACTTGTCTAAACATTTAAAGGTCTTAAAATCCCAAAAAGTGTACCACAATAATGTTTGTATTCTAAATAGTACACAGATATTCTAATTTTTCGTTAAGCAATAACATTCAGTAGTCTGACTATTTTTGAATTGAAATATTTTCGCTTTAGCTTTATTTCCGTAAATCTTTGGAAAAGAAAATTTCCATTTATATAAACTTTATAAATATTTGAACGCTTTAAAGTCACTAAAGGTGTAGAACAACACAGTGTGTAGACAATTATAATCCAAGCTTCTACTTTTTCGATGGACAAAAATATGCATTTGTTTGTTTCTTCTTTGGATGGGGATAATTTAATGTTGGCTTTATTCTGCACATCTTTGGAAAATCAGATATCAAGTTATATAAACTTTTATAGTATTTGAGGGCCTGGAAGTCCCAAAAAGTGTACCACAAAAATGATGTATATAAATTAATACTCAAACTTCTTAAAAGTCTTTTGATAATGTTTTCCTTTTAGCTTTATTCTGCACATCTTTGGAAAATAAGATTTCAAAGTATATAAATTATATAAGGATCTTAAACCCTCAAAAAGAGTACCCCAAAAGAGTCTGCCGAGCCCAAACTTTTCAGACCTTATACTATATCGCCACGCAATTACATTCAGTGGGCTGTCTCTTCTTAGGGATAATTTCATTTTAGCTTTAGCATTTTGTTCCTACCACCGCTGTTGCTTCATTCATTATCATCTGTTAATGTTGCTTGTTTTTTGTTGGTGCCGTTTGGCCATAGCCATCGAGTGATGGTGTAGGTCTAAAACGTCCTTTAGGCCTTATTTGCCACGTACTTCTCTGTAATTTTGCTTGCCTCTGAATTCGTTGTTGTTGGCCGACGTTTGTTTGCATTTTCGATGTAATTTAATTAAATGCCTTTTTAACACCCACTCATTAACATTTAGATTAAAAATAATTCTTTTTTTCCGCTGAGTTTCCTTTCTAGCGTTGCACACGATGAAGGCGTTCTCTGGGTTTGCCCCAAGCCCCCACCGCCGCCTCAGCCACAAGAAGTGTTATAAATGGCAAAACATTTAAAGATAATTTATTTGAAAAGTTTAATAGTATCGGCACACAACATCGCAGGAATTTGATTAATCGAATTGTGTTAAAATGTATAAAACAATTTTCATACAACTTTGGAAAAATTAACAACAAATAATATTGGTGCGAAGACAGACAGAAAAAATGCCTAAGGCATAGCAATTGTTAGAGAATTATTAATAGGTTAGGTACTTGTAGTCTTGTGTTTCGAGCTAATTTTGAAAATTCCTATCACGAGGATGTCAAGAATGGGAAAATAATAAATTTTCGCTAATTGGCTAATAAAATGTTATTTGTCTTTGCATTTGATAACCAGTATTTCTTACATAATTTTTAAAATTCCTTTGACAAGTTTTGTTTTATGTTAGCTGTGTTTGCATAACGAAATCAGGAACCCTTTCGCGAATTTTTTATTAGCATAACATGTTGGACTTGATATACATCAAAATATATTAGCTTCTCTTTTGTTTGCTACTATCTCCACACCATTATTCCTTGATTTCATTGGAATTATTTCATCATTTCTTTATTTCATTATTTTATTATTTCATTATTTAATTATTTAATTATTTAATTATTTAATTATTTCATTATTTCATTATTTCATTATTTCATTATTTCATTATTTCATTATTTCATTATTTCATTATTTCATTATTTCATTATTTCATTATTTCATTATTTCATTATTTCATTATTTCATTATTTCATTATTTCATTATTTCATTATTTCATTATTTCATTATTTCATTATTTCATTATTTCATTATTTCATTATTTCATTATTTCATTATTTCATTATTTCATTATTTCATTATTTCATTATTTCATTATTTCATTATTTCATTATTTCATTATTTCATTATTTCATTATTTCATTATTTCATTATTTCATTATTTCATTATTTCATTATTTCATTATTTCATTATTTCATTATTTCATTATTTCATTATTTCATTATTTCATTATTTCATTATTTCATTATTTCATTATTTCATTATTTCATTATTTCATTATTTCATTATTTCATTATTTCATTATTTCATTATTTCATTATTTCATTATTTCATTATTTCATTATTTCATTATTTCATTATTTCATTATTTCATTATTTCATTATTTCATTATTTCATTATTTCATTATTTCATTATTTCATTATTTCATTATTTCATTATTTCATTATTTCATTATTTCATTATTTCATTATTTCATTATTTCATTATTTCATTATTTCATTATTTCATTATTTCATTATTTCATTATTTCATTATTTCATTATTTCATTATTTCATTATTTCATTATTTCATTATTTCATTATTTCATTATTTCATTATTTCATTATTTCATTATTTCATTATTTCATTATTTCATTATTTCATTATTTCATTATTTCATTATTTCATTATTTCATTATTTCATTATTTCATTATTTCATTATTTCATTATTTCATTATTTCATTATTTCATTATTTCATTATTTCATTATTTCATTATTTCATTATTTCATTATTTCATTATTTCATTATTTCATTATTTCATTATTTCATTATTTCATTATTTCATTATTTCATTATTTCATTATTTCATTATTTCATTATTTCATTATTTCATTATTTCATTATTTCATTATTTCATTATTTCATTATTTCATTATTTCATTATTTCATTATTTCATTATTTCATTATTTCATTATTTCATTATTTCATTATTTCATTATTTCATTATTTCATTATTTCATTATTTCATTATTTCATTATTTCATTATTTCATTATTTCATTATTTCATTATTTCATTATTTCATTATTTCATTATTTCATTATTTCATTATTTCATTATTTCATTATTTCATTATTTCATTATTTCATTATTTCATTATTTCATTATTTCATTATTTCATTATTTCATTATTTCATTATTTCATTATTTCATTATTTCATTATTTCATTATTTCATTATTTCATTATTTCATTATTTCATTATTTCATTATTTCATTATTTCATTATTTCATTATTTCATTATTTCATTATTTCATTATTTCATTATTTCATTATTTCATTATTTCATTATTTCATTATTTCATTATTTCATTATTTCATTATTTCACTTTTTCTCAAAAAATAAAAGCTAATACTTAAAGCTTCAAATTCTTTAACTCCATTGCTCAAAACTCTTCTTATTTGTTTCTTAAAATTTTTAAAACGAAAACTGTCGATTTCAACGAGCAGAAAAAAGAAAGCACCACAAACAGTAACTCGGAAAAGTTTTCCTGGTGAGCTTTTTCTTTCGATCTGTGTACGAGTATCTCGTGTGTCCCTTAGCTAACATTTGACAAAAGTTTGAAATGTCAACTCGTTTTTTCTTAGTAAAAGAACTGAAAACTGAAGCAAAACTTATATTCGTCAAATAGAAGCTACCATAAAATAAACCCAATAAAAAGGAGACCAAGGTTCAATTGGTTTTGTGGCACGTTCACAGAACGTGTTGATGCGTAACCATTCGCAAAGGCAGCTCCAGAAGTTTAGAAGAGAAGGCACAAAACAAGCTATTTATGGCTGCCAATAGTAAGAAGCATCCAACACGGTCACGGATGCATAAATATTTACCCACACACCACCTTCAACTTAACACACCCATAGACATTAGGGTGAAACGCAAACCTAAGATTGGCAGTGCTGTGTGGTGACATCATCTTATTTTACAGGGGGGTATATATGGCATTCCTTAATATTGAAAAACTCAAAAAAATCCAAGGACGAAAGCCTTCCGATTAAAATCTATTTTAAATCCCCAGAGCATGTCCTAAGTATTATCCATATCAAGAGCCATGATTTGAGAAATATCCATCTAGTTTCTTTATGGAAGCTTTTCCATTTGATGAAGCAGTATTAATTTAATATTAAAGCAATTTAAAAAAAATATTCCCACAAACCCTCACATTTCCACTCCACACCCTAATACACAGGTTAAGTAAATACCATTGAGTAACTAAGGACAGAAGTACGTTTGAGTAGCAGTAGTTACCATTGCACGAACAAGGGACAGGAAATTCTAGGTTCTGTGTCCCAAAGTATGTAGAACTATATATATGAATGTGGGCGGATGTTGGTGGGTATCCCAAATCCTGAGATGTATTTATTACCAAGTAAACAAACAAACAAACAATCAACTCAAATCAACTTGACATAATTTCGTGCTATGACAGTTTTTAGGGCACAGCAAATGGAGCATCTCTTATCCACATGTTTAAGTGAAAAAGGATATGGACGAGTGGTGCAAGAGCGAAAGGGGCTGCACACGCACCATCAGTCAGGCACCGACATTGGGACTTTAAGTGTCACAGAAGAAACCTGACATGTGATGCAAACTTTTTCATTTCACTTTTTTTTTGCTGCATATACCTTAAAAACGTAAAAAATGAAACGAGATGGGAATTTTCAATTATTTACATATGAATGTGCAGAGGAGGGAGACACTTTAAATAATGTTACATTATTTAAAAACACATTTCGATTTTCTAGAGATATAATAGAGATAGAGATAACAGAGATTAAAACATGGGATCAAAACTCTTTAAGTAAATTATAAGAAATATCAGGCATTTTTTAAGTACTTAATCATGAGTTAACCGGATTTTTTTGCATGATCCGTTTTATTCAAAGTATGAAAATTAAAAATTAAAATTAAATTATCGATTACATCCCCAATTATCCGTTCTCCTTTGTATTAATTTTCGGCGTGTTTAAATTATCCATTTTATCCTAATTGACCACTTTGTAAATTATCCATTTTATAATAACAATCCATTTTATCCCAATTATCCATTTTCTCCAAATTATCAATTATACTAATTGTGCATTATATCCAAATTACCTATTTTGTCCACATTATCAATTTTATCCAAATTATCGATTTTATCCCTAATTATCCGTTCTCCTTTGTATTAATTTTCGGTTTATTTAAATTATCCATTTTATCCTAATTGACCGCTTTATAAATAATCCAAATTATCCATTTTATACTAATTATCCATTTTATCCCAATTATCCGTTTTCTCCAAATTATCAATTTTATCCAAATTATCAATATTATCCAAATTATCCATTTTCTCTAAATTATTAAAATGTATATAAATGCACACATTTTCGTATTTAGTTCGGTTATCAATTTTATAGAAAATATCTGAATTATCCATTATTAACACAATTGTTGAAATTAATCTTAATTACCAAGCGTATCCTATATATCCATTGTATACCAATTATGATTTTTTTCGGTTTATCGAAATTATCCGTTTATCCCAATTGTCAATTTTATCAAAATTATCGATTTTATCCCTAATTATCCGTTTTTATTTGTATTAATTTTCTGTTTATTTAAATTATCCATTTTATCCTAATTCACCACTTCATAAATTATCCATTATATCCAAATTATTCATTATATCCAAATTATCCATTTTGTCCAAATTATACATTTTTCTAAATTATTGAAAAGTGTATAAATGCACACATTTTCACTTTTAGTTCAATTATCAATTTTATGGAAAATATCTGAATTATCAATTTTATCCAAATTAACCCAGTTGTTGAAATTAATCTTAATTATCAATTTTATCCTATATATCCATTGTATACAAATTAAACTTTTTTTAGGTTTACCCAAATTATGTGTTTTATCCTAATTGTCCACTTTATCAAAAGTAACGATTGTATAGAAATTATCCATTGTATCCAAATTATAGATTTTATCTTATCTATAATTATCTATCAAATTAGGCGTTTTCCTTTTTATTAATTTTTCGGTTTATCCATATTATCCCTTTTATCATAATTGTATATTTTATACAAATTATCCATTGTATCTAAATTATCTATTGTATCCAAATTATCCATTGTACCCAATTTATCCATTGTATCCAAATTATCGGTTGTATCCAAATTATACATTTTATCCAAATTATCCATTTTTTCAAATTATTTATTTTCTGTAAATTATCGAAATGTGAATAAATGCAGGCATTTTCGCATTTAGTGCAGTTAATAACTTTATCGAATATATCCCATTTATCTATTTTATCACAATTATCCCAATTGCTGCAATTAATCTATGTACGTGTACATATGTACACATTTCCCATTTAGCGCAGTTATTGAATTAATTAGGAATTGACAGTATGTTTAAATATTATTCCATTCTTCCTGCCACGTCATTATACCTTAATTTAATAGCAATGTTTCATCCTACTACATTGCCAACGCAAAACAATCTAATATGTCATCCCTAAGACCCATATCGTCATAGTCACATCACATAATTCAGTCTTTATGTCGTCTTGAAGAACATTTACGTGCGTGCGACGTTCATTGTGTGCGTCTGTTTCTCTGTCTGTCTGTCTTTCTGTGCTTCATGGAACATGAAGAGATTATGTGCTGTCATATTTATAATATATACGCACCTAAATCTTTAAGAGAATATGTCTAACGTGTCTCTACATCACTTAACGATGATTTCTTCTTCTCCTTCCCGGAGTCTTTTGGTTGTTCGGGTCCTTAAGTTCCTGGGAAATGATGTTATAAGTAGACCAGTAAGTATGAGCACAAAGAAGTTTTCATGTATAAAAGTTTAAGTCTAATATGAGTGATATTTATCTGAATGGTTGGATGAGTGGTTGCCTGTTTGTTGGTAATATATTTATAACACAAGACAACCTAAAGAACAGCAACAACAATGACTATGTTCAATTAACATCATTATCTTATAGAATTATCTTCTTGGAAATATCGAACAATATCGTCAATAGCAACACCTACAACAACAACAGCTGCCTCATCGTCAGCACTGATAATAATTTCGTTATGGTTTGTTGATGTCAGTAATGCTTAAAAATAGCTTTTAAACCCAACAGCTTTATTATGCCACAACATTGGCTTTCATTTAAGCTTTAAAGTTATTCGCGTTTTCTTAAATTTTATTCATGGCTCCTTGTTGGGCTTTCTCAGACTTCTAAGTCAGTTTATTTTATAACACAAATACACAATAGGTCGTATTGCACCATCACAGCATT
This sequence comes from Eudasyphora cyanicolor, assembly GCA_963930755.1. Taxonomy (NCBI): domain Eukaryota; kingdom Metazoa; phylum Arthropoda; class Insecta; order Diptera; family Muscidae; genus Eudasyphora; species Eudasyphora cyanicolor. The sequence continues at coordinate 315,030,013 of OZ005734.1, forward strand.
TCAGAATGTCCTTTATACTATTTTCGACATTTTCCTCACAATGAAGAATACAAAGTTTGACCCCTAAATACGGAATATAAAGAGGGTGGTGGCATCGTTGTTTGTCCATAGTTATAGTGTCGTTGCACTCTACTGCACCAGACAGAGAGACAGCAAAAGTTTTGCTGCGTTTTCTGGCATAATGAATGAATAAATAAATAAATGAAAATAGGGGCTGTTGCTGCTGCAGCAAGCAGACATAACAATTTTCAACCGGTGGGGAGGAAAATTCAAATAAAAAAGCGGAAGTTCTGTTAGACGAAAAAAATTAAATAAATTTAATATAAACGCAATAAAGTTTTTTTTTTTGCTAAATATGCAACACTCGTTTATTATAAACTTTGTTTTTTTTTTATTGCAGGTCCACCTGGCCCACCCGGACCACCAGGCAAACGGGGGAAACGTGGCAAGAAAGGTGATCAAGGTGATAAAGGAGACCCGGTAAGTGTTAATAAATTTGTTTCAATTGGAAATAAAAAATTTTTAAAATTTTATACATTTCCTCCCTTTCTTTCATAGGGTATGAATGGTATTAATGGCGACAAAGGTGCTGCAGGACGACCGGGTGATAAGGGCTCCAAAGGAGATGTAGGTCATCCTGGCATTGATGTATTCCAAACAGTTAAGGTACGTTTTTTCTCTGAACCCCTTTGTTGTCCAATTTAAAATAACTTAATTTTGTGTGTTTCATTATCGTGTCTTTGTGTCTTAACTGAAAATAATTAATTTATTTCTACAAATTTACTTCCCCCTCCCCAAAACTATAGGGTCTTAAAAGATCTGTAACGACTTTACATGGCGGTACTTTAGGCTATGCGGAAATAGTCGCCGTTAAGGTATTTGTTTAAAATTTAAATTCAAAAAAACGTTTAGACGTTTTGTTCTTTTTCTCGTTACTTGCTGGGTTTTTCTTCGTAGTTAGTTCATTTTGGTTTAGATTTATTCTGTAGTAGTTTAAACATTTATATTGCTATTTATGATTTATGGTCAAAGGTCAAGGTAAGAGATTTAAGAGTAACATTTAAAGATTTTTTAGTTACATATATTTAATAGGTTATGATTTCGGTTTTATTATTCATTTTATAGATATTTTACCTACATATTTCTTGCAGTCGGCGCACAGTGGTTCAGAATTGAATCACATAGAACAAAATTGTAATATATTCAATCTTCAGAATCCGATATTTCGTTATTTATCACATTTATCAAAATCGCCACAATAGTCCATATTAACTGAATAAGTCAGACAATCCGTATGATCCAAATTTGACAATTGCTCTCATTATACAAATACTGAATTATCCGAACTATTTCAATTATCAATCAGTATGGCCCAAATCATCGCAATATCGAATTATCCCTTTTATCCTAATAATTTAAAATGTTACGAATACTAAAACATGTCCGAACAATTATCAAAATATACAAATACAAATCGATGTTATCCATTTAATAATACAAATGATCGATGATTTGATATAAACATTCAGAATAACCTAAATTGTCTTAAGATCAAAATATCAAAATTATTGGAATAATCTGAATAGTTCATATAATCTGAATACAGAATATAGGTTTTAAAAAAATTATGCGAATAATCCCAAGTTTCCGAGTACTATAACTTGTCCGAATTTTATTGGAATAATGCAAATTTTTCAAATAATCCTTATTTGCCATATTTATACTATCGGATAAAACCGTCTTCATAATCCAAATTTACGTACAATAGAAATTATCCAAAATATTGGGATTTTCAATATTATGAAGTCATTATTTTCCAAATCTTTGGAATTATCCGTACTTTAATGTGGTATTTTGAATCAATGTTATTATTGAAAAATTATATAAATTATAAAATTAAAATTAACGCAATTTATACGAATTATTAGAAAATAATACCAATTATCGGCATAATTCAAGATTGTCATTAATACAATGTGTGACTTAAATTTTAAAATTTATCTGCAAAATCCAAATTAACCTAATGACTCCCAATTGGGTAAATGGGATTATAGAGAAATGAGTAGAATTATACCAATAATTGAAAAATATTACCCTTTTTTTCGTTGATACATTGAATAAATTGTATCAATTTTAAATTATATCAGCAGAATACATATTATTGAAGTAATCGATATTATCGCTATTAGCCAAACTTTCCATATTATCGGAATAATTAACATTGTCCTAATAAGTAAAATTATCCAAATTATTTGAAATTTCCAAATTACTAAAAAAAGTGAATCCAAGTAGTTCTACCATATCCATATTATCTGAATGAACTACTATACAACTCGGAATAATCCTAATTCCCGAACCTTATAATCAAACTTCACCTAATAATTCATATTATCCGAATAGTCGTAACTTTGTATATAATAAAATATATCTGTATTAGCCCATTATTCGAAATTTCATATCTCAAAATCCATCGAAGTCCATATTATTCGCATTATTTACATTCTCCGAATATACCAAATTATCCTAATACTCCACATTATCGGAATAAACAAATTTTCTACTGAATTAAAGTTGTCCAAATACTCAAACGTATTCAACAAAACAAATTAAACATATGCCCAAAAAATTGCCCACTAATCCAAGTTATCCGAATAATACACATTGTCGTATTACTACGAAATGTCCATATTATGCGAATAATCTACATTACAGGAATAATCGAATAATTCAAATTATCTAAAAATTACATATTTCGAAGTAGTGCGGATTATCCGCATAATTAAATTTTGTGCATGATCTATTTTATCCATATAATTCACATTATCCAAATAGACCAATATATTCGAATACTGAATTATCCGAAATAGTGTCATCATCCGAATAAATAAATTTTCGAAATAACATAAGTTTTGCTATTAATCAAAATTATACAACAATACCAATTATTCATATAGTCCGCAAATTTCCCAATAATTATTTTAATAATAAACATTGCAGTTCCACTAAAATCCGTCGCATGAGCCAAAAAATACTGTGACCACTTAACATGGAAATGCTCATTATCTGAATGGCAAATAATTATCAAATAATTAAATTTATCCGTATAACACGAATCATCCGTAGCATTGCCCGAATATAACAAAATTTTCGAATACTGAATTATAAAAATCACTGTTATTATTAATGAATAATACGGATTTTATTACACAAATAAATAAATTTTCAAAACAACAAAATAAATTGGACTAGTAATCCAGATTTTCCAATAGTCCACATTATCCGAATAATTTACATTACTGTGAATTTTATTGTCCGAATAGGCCAAACTGTTCCAACACTAAATTATACTAAGTAAGGTTTCTATATTTCCAAATAACACAAATCGTCCTAATAATCAAAATATCTGACAATACAAATTACACACATAATACAAATATCACAAATAATACAAATTGTCGTAAAAATCAAAATTATCCAAATTTTTATGTAGTAAAAATGTTCCTTCTTCGTTGTGTTATGTTTTGTCTATGGAATCCGTCCTGAAACACTGTGTAACTTAGACAACATTTAATCTGTTAGACTTCAAATCATTCTTTCATTTAAGTTAATTTTGTCATTTTTGTCTTCCCACAAAAGCAAAAAAAACTTTTGCCATAAAATTCATAAAATAATATGTTTAATGAAATTTCCACAAACAAACGTTCAGCCTGAAAATACCACAATAATGGCATACCTCTCTATTATTTAAAGAAAAATGACTGCTAAATTCTGCTGTTAACAAACAAATATTACAATTGAAAAAGTTTCCTTTCCTGTTGCAGGCGAGCGAAAACAAAACGAAAACCGAAACATTTCACAATTAAAAATTCTCTTAGAATGTCCATTTTTAATATCCCACAAATGGAGGAGAAGTTTGCATACATATTTTTTAACAAGACGAGTGTACACTGCAAGAAAAATTTAGTTTTTGTAGGATTGACATACCAAAATTTAAAATAAGGCTACTTTCTACTTAGAATTAAGTCAATTTACTTAATACTAAGAATTTTGGCTTCATTTTAAGCATAAAATATCCTTGTTTGAAGGATTAGTATGTTTTGAAGCAAAATCCTTAAAATAAAGTAAATCTTATTTTTAAAACGTTTGCCCTTAGATATACTAATCATTAAAATAAGGATACTTACAATTAGGATAAATTAGAAAATGGCATTAAATGTCTTTTGCTTAAAGATTACTATGTCTTGGGAGCAAAATCATTAAAGTACAGTGGATTTTCTTTTCAGTGTACTAGTAGCAGAAAATATTTTACCACGAAAATAAGAAAATTATTAAACTCCCAAACGCCTTCACGGCAATGAACATAGCAAAGAGCAACTGGGGGAAAATTTCCTGCTTTCGAATTTTTGTTCGAAAAAAACACCAAACAACTTTGGTAATTTTGCTATTTTCTTTGGGGTTCCGTTTTATGTTCTCCTTTTGTTGTTGCGTTTTTTCTTCTCTTTCATAAAAACACAAAGTTTATAATAATTTTTTTATTACTCGAAGAAAAGATAAAATAGATCCCCGGCCCCAATAACAACACTAACAACAACGTGTTAAAGAAACATTAACTTTTCAACCGAGACGAGACACAGCAATGTGTAAACAACAAACAAAAATGTAATTTTGTGGTCAACATTTTCTACAGGGCGAGTGAGGAAAATATTCTTGAGGTTATGGGCAAAAGGGGTCAGCAAAAAATTCCTTTTGGTTTGTTGACCATAAAAAAGATGAAATTTTTGTTTCATTTTTCGGGGTGTTGCTTTGTTGTTTCGAACTTAAAATTAAATGATGTGCCAAAATGAAATTAATTAGTTGAGAAAAGTAAGATTAGGAGGAGACTGCCAACGATAAAATATATGTTGAAATATTCAACAGCTGCGGATAAAATATTCAAAATAGCTTTTTCTTAACAAAAAAAAAATGTATGACAACTTACATACTATTTATGACAGTAGATATAATTGGAAAACGATTTCTTATAAATAAGCTGACAATTTTTATAACAAAAATAAGCTATATATTAATGGTCTTATCGATGCTGCGGTATATAGTTTAAAAAGTCTTAAATATTAATCTAAGGCCGTATAAAGTATATTTATTCTTAATACCAAAAAACTTCATAGACGAATTAAGCAGGACCGCTTGGTGAAATCACAATAATAGTGACTAAAATGTACCCTATTTTGGACTGGAAATGGGACCTATCGGCACCAGCGACATTTTTTCTAATTTCTGTAATCCAAGTGGTGGCTCAAAGATATTTTCTGCCCTGGAGATGCCTTCCTCGAATATCTCTTTTAGAGAATCTCTAATACCTTAAAAATATTTTACTTTGATTTTATTCATTTCCTAAACGGTTTCTGTTGCTTTTAACTTATTGTTTTCTAATTCGTTTCGTTTTATTTTTCTTATTTTCTTTTTTATGTTTTTATATTTATCGTAATGTGATTTGGGATTTATGTAAACATAAAATAACACACTTAATTAACACTCATGACTCAAACAAAAGGGTTTACAAGAAGCCGGTGTTAATGTTTCAACGGCAACTGTAATACAATTAAAGGTAAGCCTTAGTCTTAGTCTGAGTACTTAACATAAGCATGCTTGAAATTTCTTTGTGGCTTTTTTCGTTTGGTATAATAGTTTCAAAATTCCTTTTTATTCAAAATTTTGTATGAAACAAAAAATTCTTTCAACTACTAATAAATATTTTTAATTTAGGGCGAACCCGGAGAACCTGGTCCACCCGGACCTCCAGGACCACCTGGAGATTTGGGCTCCCCCGGCCTAAATGGTGAACGAGGACCACCCGGTGAGACAGGGCCAGAGGGTCCTGCCGGTCCTCCAGGAGAACCCGGACCAGTGGGACCATCCGGTCCTCCCGGTCCAGCGGGATTAAAGGTGAGTAGAAGAGAGATAATTCATTTATAGTCACACAAAAACACAATGACAACCAATCCTACTTTAATTAAGAAAACAAATAAACATGACAATCTGTTTGTTTTAAATACATATGTAAATATGTATGCTATATAGACGGGATAATATCGAGGGTTTGAAGTAAAAGTTAGAGCAAAGTTGTATATTAAATCTGTTTTGACAATTGCAAATATTTCTTGTCTTAAACTATGAGGAATGTAAAGTCGAGACTGCAATCCATATGTTCACAATAAATTGTATGTACTATTAAATCATTACACTGTACAAAATATCAAGTCTTTGTATGTACTGGTAATACAGTTATAAGCTATTAACTTTTGGTTCAAAAGTGTCTATATAGGTGGGAGGTACCAAGAGGGGCGTGTCAACTTCGCCATTTTTCTCTGGGTAATAGTGACTAATAAACTATTACTATGTGTAGAATTTCAGAGGATTCAAATAAGTAGTATAGAAGTTATTAAATAATCAATATTTCATTAAATGTTAACCCTTTGTGGGGGAGGTACTAGAAGGAGTGGACCAACTTAGTCGGAAATAGAAGAAAATATTATCACATACCTAATTTGAAGTCAATCGGTTACTCTTTTCGAGAGTAATCGTGCGCACCAGCCAGCAGACAGACAGACGGACGGACATTGCTCATTCGACTTAAAATGACCCAAAACGGATATCCGCCGAACGTACTTAGGGTCTTAGGTCACTCCTTCGATGTGTTACACTTTTGGCTCGTAGCAAATGATACATACCCTCCTCTCTAAGGTGAGGGGATAAAAAGTTATCGCCAAATGATCTGGATAATGGGAATTGATTTAATCTCAATTCTCAAAATAAACGGAATAATTTATATAATTCGAACATGTTAATTATCCAAACCGTTATAATTGTCAAAAATTCCTGCCTTTTCACTTTTTCCGATTTATCCGAATTATCCGCATTATCCAAAGTATCTGTATTATCCAATATATCCACATCATCCGATTTATCCAAATTAATCCAATATCCGCATTATCCCATTTATCCAAATTATCAACATTTTTCAAATTATCCTCCACATTATACTATTTATCCATATTATCCGATTTATTCAAATGAATCGAATTATCCGCATTATCGAAATTATCCACGTTATACAAATTATCCGCATTATCCGAATTATCCATATTATCCGATTCATCAAAATTATCCTCTGTATCCAAATTATCAGCATTATCCACATTATCCGATTTCCAAAAAAATATCAAAATTTTTCGTTTTATATGACTTATTAAAAATCGAAGAAAAACTAACAGTGTATCAGGGATAAAAAAGATTGTGATATTTTATATTAACCTCCATATTATTCGATTTATTAATTCATTATCCACATTATCCTAAATTTTCCAAATTACCCACATTTTCCGCATTATACTATTTATCCATATTATCCTATTTAAAAAAATGAATCGAATTATCCGCATTATCCAAATTATCCACATTATCCGATTTATCAACATTATCCACTTTATCCAAATTATCCAATTTATCCGCATTATCCAAATTATCCACCTTATCCGATGTATCAAAACTAGCCATTTTATCCAAATTATCCGCGTTATCCTAATTATCCGATTTCAAAAAAATATATCCAATTATTCTAGGGTCCGCCAAATAACTTTTTTTTTTGAAAAACATCGCGCAAAACATCGAGTTTAGCTTCGGCTGTGTGGCACGTAGCGCCGTCCTGTTGAAATCAAATGTTGCCAATATCCTCCTCTTCAAGTTTTGTGAACAAAAATTCGTTCAACATGGCCCGATAACGATCGCCATTGACTGTAACGGCCACTTGCTCATTTTCGAAGAAAAATGGCCCAATTATGCCTCTGGACCAAAATCCGCACCAAACAGTGACTCGTTTTGGGTGTATCGGCTTTTCAATGTATGCGTGCGGGTTTTCTGTGTCCCAAATGCGGCAATTTTGCTTGTTTACATACCCGCCAAGATCAAAATGAGCTTTAGCGTTGTTCAAGCGTATACACAGCCATATTCTTTCAGCGGAAGGATAAAACTAATTATCTGTCAAATCCGACATGAGCTAAGTGTTACCATTCACGAAATAAGAGATATCTATGCAATTCATTTGAAACGCTTCTTACTTAAGCATATGATTATATGTACATATTAAATTTATTTTTTTACTTTGTTACATTTAATCCTTTTTATTAATTTATCTGAATTAATGTAGTATAATGTGTTGCCTACTTGCCTCAATAATGCCATTATGGCGCTGAGGCCATGAATTTTTTCGATATAAATGAAATCTGTACAAATAAATAATAATAAAAAAAAAAAAAAAAAAAAAAAAAAATAAGCACTAGTTTAAAAAAAAACGTTAGATGGCGGACCCTTTATTTTCAGACATTCAAAATCGAGGAAAAATTAACAGTGTTTCAGGGTTTAAAAAACATTGTGATATTTTACGAGTATATTAACCTCCATACAATTAAATAAATCCCTAGTATTGTCTTATGGGTGATTCCACGTAAACTGATAAATAAAAAAATCAGATTTTTGCCAAAAACATTACCATAAGGGACATCACGAACAATTGAATTTTAGAAATTCATGAAGAGTTTTTGGAACAGTTTTTTTTCTACCAATGACTTTCTACAGGTTATTATAAGATTGTTGCATGCACTCTGCTTTTACTGTTGAACTAAAATGAAAAATTTTTCCGACATATTTCTTTTTATTTTTTTAATTTGTCTTTTGACTACAAGAAAGTACACAACCTTAAGTGTAGTTTAGTGTAAAACTCGTAACTTTTGGAAAATATTCAGTGCCTGCAAAGGTTTTGTATCTTGGAGTGTTTTGTTTGTCACATCCGAAACGGAAAATATACAAAAAGTTAAAAATCCTCTGGGAGTAGTGTAACTTTATATGATTTCATATGAATTCTTTATAGCGACCCTCGTTTAAAACCAATCCTTTTGAATATACTCATATTATTGTTATGACTTTTGAAAGCTTAAATCAACATTATGTCAATATATTGTGTTTTGTGCAAAAAAAAACTGGAATAAAAAAAACAATGCCCAAACTCTTACTGTAATGACCTTTCAATGTTGCCATGTTTTATAATGCGTTTCCATAAAAAATCCCCCTCTACATAGCCCAGGCCATTGTTTTTAGTCATTGTATGTCCTTTTGTTTGTGTTTGTCCTTTCATATTTTCTTTTGAGACTATTTACATACATACATATGTTTCTGTCCTAAAAGACACAACATATTTACTTTGTCTTGTATTTGTAAATATTTTCAATATTGACTTGTCCTTTTCGTTTTTCCTCTTCGGTATCTTTTTAGGGTGACAAAGGTGACCGTGGCGATCGTGGCCTTACCACAACAATCAATGGTGATGAATTTCCAACAGGCATTATTGAAGGTCCACCCGGACCGCCAGGACCACCAGGTAAGTTAGAACAAAAAATATGAAAAGAAGAAGAAACAACATACAATAACAACTTAAGATATTAAGGGTAGACCTTGATTGTGTTGTTTATATTTTCTCAAATGTAGTCTAAACAAATCATTAACTCTATGGCAACTAAGGACCTAAAACAAGTCCTTTTTTGTGTTGTTCAATCATGGCTTGTTGTCATCAACGAACCTTTTAGGCGAACGTCCTTCCAATGAATTGATGATTGAGAAAAACCCCTAAAGATGACCGGTTGTCGTATTAATGCTGGTACTACGAGTACTACCACTAGTCGGGGTTTAATTTATGGCCATTGTAGGGTTTTGTTTTATGTGACACAGTGGGTAACATAAAAACAAGTTTCTATGAATTTTAATGGATTTTCGTGTAAACCGAAGGACTATAAATTATTTAAATTTTTTTGTTAATTTGAGACCCCAAGGAAACTTGTACAAATGTATAGTCATTGTTACATTTGGTAAACGAAAGGACCAAAAGAATTACATTGATAAAGTATTTTGGTTTGGGCCTTCAACAGATCTTTTTTGTAATATTACAAAATTAAATTTTGATTGTTTTTTTATTTTAATTGAGCTCGAGGTCATTTAAATAAAAAAATAAAAAAATAAAAAAACAATCAAAATTTAACAAATACAAAGGTCGAATATAAAAACAACACAAATATTCAAATTACAAAATTAATTGTAAAAAATTAAAGCCTCTATTTAAATATAAAATAAAAACTGATGGTGTTGTTTATAATAGGTTTAATTTTTATTTATTTCCGATATTTCGATCGATTCGAACATAATCAGAACAGACAAATTTCTATAAATGTTAATAGAATTTGGTAAACGGAAGCACCAAAAAAATATATTTTTTTTATTGGCGATGGAAACATTTGAAATTTTAAAACTTTTCATGCATTTTTTAAACATCACATCTCCCACAGAAAGTATACAAATTCCTATTATGTTTCTCGCAAAGTGAGATTATATATTTTTCGGTTTCTCGACCGAAATGTTCTTATTTATAATGTTTCTCAAAGCAAAAATATTTTTTATTCTTGAGATCTATGTTGAGGAAGATCATCCCCTTTTGAAGCTTATATTTGCCTGAATCTTTTAAAATTATGAAATTAAAAAATGTTCCCTACTTTTTGTTTTGAACCACTGTCCACCTATTGTCGACTAAACTAACATTTATTTTAGCTGCCCGGAGAAAATGAGAAAGCGAGAGTATCACAGACGAAGGGACAAGACGGACACCAGTATTTCACTATATTTATGAAATTGCACACATGATGAAGGTAGCCTGGGGTGAAAGTGAGCCCAAGGCTTAATACACTTCTCGGCATACTGGTCCTTTTGCTGTTGTTGTTATTCTTGTTCTTCTGTTTATTAGTGTCGCCGTTGGTGATGTTGTTGCGTTGCCCATTATCCCGCTGGGTGTCCATTGTTTTTCTCTGGCCAGGACAATGTAAAAGGAAAAAAAGGACACTCTCTTAATTAAGTCACTTGAGTGTAATTTAATGGCATAAGAAGGACGAGAGACGAGTATAAGAACGGATGAAGGAAAACCAGTAAAATTATTCCTATTGTTGGGTGTTGCTGTTATATTAGTGTTTATTTTATTGTTGCCATGTTCTCCAATGTTGTTGTATGTATTGATTACCGAACAGCTTGTTGTCGTTGTAGTCGACGTCCTGTTGTATGGCGGAGCGTGTGTTTGTATTGGCAATAAGTATTTCATGTTTACTGGTATCGATTAAGTACAGCCCTAATTACGTTGAAGGACGAATGGGTAATGGGTTCATTAAATGGGGTTTTCCTCTAGAAGTTAATGGACAGAGATTGTTTTTCTCAAAACAAAGTGCTATACTAAGAAGTTTACAATTACAATAGTAAATAATAGTTGCATTGAAACGATTCTTCGGCAATATTCCTATTATGAAAAAATATGAAAAAGGAGTAGAATTAAAGTTAAATAGATACGTTTTGAGAAGGATAACTTGGGAATATTTCATGCAAGAGAATTTCATTTCACAATTGATCATTTTCGAGAATGTCTAACAAAAATGTTCACTACTTTAAAATCTACTTTCCCTTCCCTTCCTATGTTGACTTAGTTAGGCAAAATACGGGTTTGGTTAGCAGTTCTTGTTAAATTCAATTTACTGCTTCCATAAGTATTTCAGCTGATTTAAGTTAAAGACATAAACTATTGCTACTGAATTATGAAGATGATAGAGTGATGTCTATCGAAACTGCAATCAATTCTACCAAGCAATTAAAACTCTCTACCAATTTTTGTATTTGTTTCTATTACTTTTTTGCAATGGACAGAAAGTAACTGAAACATGTGGTCTCGAACCGAATAAATTCTGACTGAATGCAGAAGAAAATTATATTTCCATAAAAACATTTCCGAGTATGAGAAACAGTAGTTTTCTGTGGATGTTATGGTGCTTGGACAAAAGCTTGTGGATTATCTTCACTCCAAATGCGACAATTTAGCTTATTTAAGCACCCATTCAATCAAAAATGAGCTTCATCGTTGACGTTTGAAGTTTGACGAACATAACTATTATTTTGATAGCTAATTTTAACAGTTTGCAAGCGTAGCACTCGTATTAGTCTATCTGCCCGGACCACCACGGCTCTATAAATATGTAATTTTGATCAAATTTGTCAGGAAATATTCATTAAAGAAACTAGAAAATTTAATTATCACAACATTTTATAGAAAAACAGGAAATTTCATTAAAAATGTATTTTCGGAAAATTTTCTGAAAAATTTTTCGGCGAAATTTTCTGAAAAATTGGAATTTTGAAAAATTTTTCTAGAAAATAGAAATTTTCAGGAAAACGTATTTCTGACAAAAAAAAATTCTAGAAAATTGATTTTTACAAAATTTTATAGAAAAACAGTAATTTTCAATAAAAATGTATTTTCGACAAAATATTCAAAAAAGTAGCTTTTTTTTTGGAATTTTTTTACAAAATGAAAATATATTTTCGACAAAATTTTCCAAAAACGCTCTTTCGAAAAAAATTCAGTATGGACAAAAATAATAACCAATTTTTACAACTTTTTCTATAAAACTGCGATTGCTATTAAACTTAAAAGAAAACATATTTTTCAGTAAATTTATAAGAAATCTTCTTTCAATCTACGAGGAAAAAAATCCAATTTCGAAAAAAAAAATTCTATAAAACCGCGGTTTCTTTAAAATTTTCGATAATAGAAAGGTCATTGACTGAAATTTGAAGGACATTTCTTAATACGTGCAATTTCGAAGAAATTTTCCAGAAAAATTAAATTCCGAAAAAATTGATAATTGAATTTTTACAAAACTGGAATCATCAATAAAAATATATTTCCACAAATTTAAACAAAATGCTTTTCGGCAAAATTTTTTTTGGAAAAATGGAATGAAACCAAATAAAGCAGTGCCACCAGCTCAAAGTCGAGAACCCGTATATATATCATTTAAGTAACCTTAGCTGAAAAATTCGATTTTGTGTTCTGATGTGACGCACCTGCACGAGACGAGTTATACACGCCACGCCATTTCTCTTCACAAATGTTTGTGGTACAGTTTAAGAGTATTAAAGATTTTAATAAATTATATTTTAATAAATTATCGATCAGTGGGTAGCATTTTCTACACAAATATGCAGAATCTAATTTTATAAAAAAAATGTTTATAGATTTTCGCCAGCCGCTACCATTTTTGTGTTACACCTCAGAAGCCTTGTGTGTCATAATAATCTAAGAAAATCTCTACGGAGGAAGCGTTCTTTTCTCCAAAGATTTGCAGAATCCTATTGATGCTATGTTGACAAAATAAAAGTACTTAAAGTGTACAGAAAAAAACAATTCTATTTTGATTCTTACTTTGCTTAAAAAGCAACATTAAATTGAATTTCTACATATTTTAATTTAACGGAGAAGGATTATAATTATGATTCTGCACATCCTAGGAAATTAAACTCTCCACTTATATCCATTTTATAACTATTTAACAATGTACCACATAAATATTTTACAAATTTTAGAAAATCGTAATACTAGCATAGAACCTCAGAGACAAATTTTATAGGTTCGTAACAAGTCCACTCGGACGAAATTATTAATCTGGCCATACCACATTAACCATAACCTACCGGGCCCTAACATAGATGTGAATCCAGCTCTTGGATAGATTAGCATGTTGTGCAAATATGAAGTCATTCAGTTTGGTCGTTTTGGAAATCATTGACGCCTTCGTGCAAACAAAAGAGTTTTTTATAAAAAATACCATTCGGCACATCTATGAAGAAAAAACTTCTCACTGATGTACATGTTACTGTCATCTGAGTTCTACAAAGGTACTAAAAGTGTACCACAAAAATAATAATGCTCTACGTATGTAGCAAAATTAAATGAAGTTTTGCGATATTGTGCAAAGGTAAAATATAATTTAATATGTATAAATATATTCGGCACATCTGTGGAATCGAAGCTTCTCACTGATATAAATTTTATGTTCATTTGAGTGATCTAAAGGTACCAAAAGTGTACCACAAAAATAAGTCTTATTTGCTTGTGCTGCAAAACTGAATTGAATATTGTGGCTAAATAACGAAATGTTTAAATACCATTTTGCACATTTATGGAAAATAAGCTTTCCAATAATAGCGATTTCAAACTCCTCTAAGTATACTAAAAGTAATACAAGTGTACCACAAAACAATTCCAAATTTTCCTTTCACAGTTTAGTCATTTAGCAGATCATCGACGACTTCGTACAAAAAAAGAATTTTATATAAAAAAATGTTAATGGACACATCTGTGGAAAGCCCCTTTTCCACCGATACACATGTTATTGTCATTTGAGTACAAAGATGGCACTAAAAGTGTACAACAAAAATAATACTCCTCTCTTTTTGTAGCAAAATCAAATAGAATTTAGCGATATTAACAAAATATAATTAACAAAAAATAATTTTAAATATGATACTCCACATCTATAGGAGATGGACTTTCCACTGATCACCATCTTATAAAACTTGTATTAAAGATAATAAAATTGTACCACAAAAACAATTAAAAAATGTTAGAATCTCCAAATATTATCACGAAGCCTTAGAGGCAAATATTACAGCTCCGACAGAAGTCATCTCGAACTAAATGGACAGTGATTGACTTATGATGTTTAAATTATAACAAAATTATAAATTTGACCATAGATTCATATCACTGATCATCACTGATTATCATTTTATAAACCTTGAGGTGCACTAAAGATAATAAATGTGTACCACAGAAATAAATAAAATTTTTGAAAATTCAAATATCAGCACGGAGCGAAAATACAACTGTTATATCTCCGAAACAAATCTACTCGGAAAAGATAAACAGTGAAAGATCTGTGATGTTACATATTTTTAAAAAAATATTAATTAGACCATACTATGACCCCATTAACCATCACCTATCATAGCCTCTCATAGCCATGAGCTCTACTCTTAGCCAGAAGAACATGTTGTGCCAATGTGAACTTAGTATGTTTTGTCGTTTTAGCGATCGTCATACATAAAAATGTATAAAAATACTATTCGGCACATCTATGAAAAATAAGCTTCTCACTGATGTAAATCTTATTGCAATATGACTACCGTAAAGGTACTAAAAGTGTACCACAAAAATTATTTGAATTTTTTATTTAACAAAATTATACTAAATGTCACAATCTTGTGGTTAAAAAAAGGATTTTAAATACGATTCTGCACATCGTTAGAGAATAACCGTTCTATTAGCAATCATTTTATAACCCATTAAGGACACTAAAGATAATAAAAGTGTACCACAATAACAATTAAATGTTTTTAAGTAATTCCTAATATTAGCACGAAGCTTAAGAGATAATAGACAGTGAGTGACTAAATAGGTCTTTGACGATTCAAGCTTAACAAAATTACAAATTTGACAATAACATCTCCGCATTAAACATCACATAACATAGCTATAATCCCTACTGTTTACTAGACGAAAACGTTTTAACGATCATAGGCGCTTTCTATACAAAATACAACTTTTTATATAGAAATATTCTTCGACTCTTCTGTGGAAAAGAGCCTTTCTACCGATATACATTTTATTGTCATTTGAGTTCTAAAAAGGTACTAAAAGTGTACCACAAAAATAATGCTCCTCTGCTTATGTAGCAAAATTAAATATAATTTTTTTATATTGTGACTTAACAAAATGTAATTTCAAATATGATACTGCACATCTATAGGAAATAAGCTTTCCACTGAACACCATTTTATAAGCCTTTAAGTATACTAAAAGTAATAAAAGTGTACCACAAAATAAATAAAAACGTTTTCAAATATTATCACGAAGCCTAAGAGACAAATATTATAGTTGTGAAATAACTCTACACGGTTTAAATGACCCATGATGTGCCCTTATACATATGTTTTATATTAAGCAACATTTTAAGTACTAAATCCACAAAAAAACAAACTTCCATTTAGCCATGAAAAACGTATGGGTCCCCAGTGTTTACCCGGGCTAGATGCAAATGGGAAAACACTACCATAACAGGCAAATGCATTAACAACTTCAAATAGAATCAAAGCAAATAAACAGAGTACACAAATGTCTCATCTCCTGCTCAGATCTGTGTCCGCGAGATCTGAGGAGACACGCGCGACACGAGTATTTCGAATGTGTTTTCACACATATTTTAATGTTTGTTTTTCTGGTTCAGAATTGCTGGTTATCGGGGGAGTGAAAATTTATGATCTTTTTGTTGTATGGAGTTTTCCGGCGTTTTTCTTTTCGTGTTTTTTTTTTGTTAGACACTTCTTTAACACTCTTAAAAGCGGGGAAATGTTTATTTTGTTTTTCATAAAATAAAACTGCTGTTTTTATTGTTTTTCTTTGGTGGATTGGGGGGAAATTGAAAAGGGGGAGAGAAATGTTCACATGTATAACGCCACTTTGCCTTTTTAAGATGTTTCGGAAGGATGCCTTCCACATCATCTACATCATCATTGATACAATTTTTTTGTTGCTTTCCAATTGGCATAAGGAATTTTAATTGTTTTTCTTAGGCCGTATGTGAGAGTGGAGTTGGATTGTTGGGATAAATGTCAAATTGTTGAGTTTCTGTTAAGAAACATACATTATTGTTTGTTTTTTTAGTAATTTTTTGGGGTGGGGTTTAAGTATTTAACACTTAATAAAAAAATTCTGAAGATAACATCGGTATATTGTCTTTTGAGACACAATACAGATGTTTGAAAAAGATTTGTGAAACGTTTTTTTTCTCAGTAAAAGCAGAACGTTAAACTGATAAATGCAGTTTTTGAAGGCTTAATAAAATATAGAATTTATTATCAGAGGTGAGAGCAAAAGCATGGCATTTTGGTGTTTATTATTGGAACCACATTTAATGGTCATGTAATGAAGAGCTTCCGTTTGAAATTCGAAATAAGTTAAATTTAAAAAATATCATTATTTAAAATGTGCTTAATGCCATTCTTTCTTTGAAGTCAGAGACAAAGCCAGATTTTTTTTCAGTCACCTTCGCTGTTGGTGTGGAATGTCCAATGTGTAGGTTGATTCCGGCTCGAAGGACCAGTGCTTAATCTGTCCTTGTATATTAATATTTAGTATGAAGGGTCAGCTGATAAGTGAGTTATTGTTGATGAAAGTTCCATAAAGATAATTCTTAGCATCACTACATTGACCTTACCTCCAAAATCAACAGAACTTTCATCCTAAAAATTAATCGACTGCAAAAAATAATACTTCTAAGCATTCCTTCTATATTTAAAAAGTCACTTGATTAAATTTCTTTAGGAATTCATTGAAAATTGAGACACTGTGTAATCAATTTCAACACATACTTCATAAAGCCAAGTCATACACATTTAAATTTAAGTGCCTGTTAAGACGTGCCAGAACAAAGGCAAAATAAAAAATTTAAAAGCAATCGGAAAGAAAACGAAAGTCTTGTTTCTGTAAAAAAATATTGATTAATGGTTTTTTGATTTCACTCAATATTTTTTTATTATTAACTTTTTTTTCTCTTTATGAACTTTTTACTCGTATTGTTTCAAGCCAAATTGTTTATAAATTGAAGAATTAATGACACATTTATTGTGGCACAGAACTCAATGGAAGGCATGTCTTACATGACATGACTTAAAAGTCTGTCGAGCATAAATTTTATTTGAAAAATTATAATGAGGACTTATCAAAAGAATAAGAAAACAAAAGAAGAACAAGATTTTGTACAATTACTTGAAAAAAAGTAAATTATCTGCTTCCATATTTTGGAATATGTAATGAAAGAAAAACTTTTTGCATTGAAAAAATGTTCTCATTTTTATGCAGACAACATAGGCATTGTTCATTGATAGCTCATTTTAATTACTATCCCAACCAATTTCGTGTTTAGGATTTTTGCACAAAAAACGAAGTGAATTTAATTTTATTTTTCCATAGAAATTGCTATACAATCCCTGTGTGACGCACAATGATGTCTGTGGCCCCGGGCGCCGCACATACACCATTAATGATATTTAATTTTTAATTATTTTATTGGAAAACATGACAACATTAATACTACTACCATGAACACCATTGTGTTGTTGATCGTAAATACTGTTAAGTATTTAATTAATTTTACACAATGACAACAACAGCAGCAACAAAATCAATGTTTACATAGAATTTTTATATTCACCGAACTGATATTAAATTCACGCATTCAAACGGCCTAGACAACGTCAACAATAATTGAGGAGATTTTTCCCAATTGCTTGTTTATTTTCCATTTATCCAGAAAACAAATGCTGGACAATTTTACAAAATCAAATCACGTTGTAATTGACGCCAACGAACAGTGGGACATTGGCAACCAATTTATATAACTAGGATATTATATTATTAAGTCAGACCTGTGGCGTAGATTTTACACTCATAGAAAAAATGCATCAAACGTGGTTAAACTGAGTGTTTCAAATAGATTAACGTCAATTTCAAACACTTGTGCATAAATCGACAACCTTGTGTATAATTTGACAACGCTGCTGCAATATAAAAAACATCTGTTTTAGTTATCCTGTTTATATTTATATTTTACATTGAATTTAGTAAAAATTGACGGGCAACTTTGGACTTTTGCTTTGTGAAACTCAATCGATGACATGGGCGAATATTGTGCTTAAAATATAGTTCAATCATGTCATTTCGCGAGGGCTCAAATAAAGCACTTATTATTGGACGTGTATGTATATATTTGATTTTTAATTTATAAAAGTCTATTTAGAAATTTTCCAAAGAATTCCATTCTTTTCAATCATTAGCAAACCAAAAAAGTTGGTGAGAAGATAAGTGAGATTCTAATGTTAGTATTCTCCTCCAGGTGTTGATGCCCTTATAGAGCCGAATAAATCACTTAGCGAACTTGAAAAAAATTAACCAAAATATTGATCTAAAAATACCCTTCGGGTGGATATTGCACCAGTACAAAACCAAACGCGCGATAAGTCCACTTAGAACAGGGAAAGATTCACAGATTGTCCCTTTTATATGGAAATTTGTCGGTACTTTTAAAATGACTTTCCTTGGCCACCTACTGAAGAAATGGTTTAACTTCGAAAATTAACCCCAACTTGCCCTCTACTAAGGAATAGATAGCTCAACTGGTAGACTCCTAAGAAGTAGGAAACCCTCCGGCTCTCTAGTAAAGAGTAGATAACCTAATTGCTCTTCTACTAAGCAGTAGATAACCCACCTTAATAACTACTAACCGTGGACTAATGAGAGATAACCTAACTGTTTCTCCACTAAGGTGTAGGTAACACAACCGAACGTCTACTAAGCAATAGATTAGACTGATATTTTACTAAGTAGTAGACAATCCAATTGACCACCTGCTAAGGAGTAGATAACCCAATTGGTCGTAAACTAAGGAGTATATAACCCAACTGAAAGTAGATAACTCAGCTGGTCCTCCACGCATGATGGTCACCTGAAGAGTAGACAACCCAACAGGTTCTCTACTGCTGAGTAGATAACCGAACTAGTCGTCAAATAAGGAGTAGATAACCTAACTACTACTAAAAAGTAGATAAACCAACTGATTGTCTACTAGGCAGTAAATAAACCAACTGGTCGTCTGCTAAGGAGTGGATAACCCAACTGGTCGTATACTAGTTAATGAGTAAATAACCCAACTGATCCTCCACTAGTAATTAGATAAGACAACAGGTGCTCCACGACTGATAGGTCCACTGAGAACAGGAACAGTTTCACAGCCAGCCCGTTTATATGAAAATAACCGGTCACTTTAACGTGGCTTTGTCCTTCTAGACGATGAAATTTCATATTTTGCAAATCCAAGTACTGATGTAAAAGAATATATACAGTACCTGACCAGTTTGACGCAGCATAAGTTACATTCCCAGCCAATTAAGTAGATAACCGAACTGGTCGTTAACTAAGGAGTATTAAACCCAACTGGTACTCTACTGAGGAGTAGATAGCCGAACTGGTCCTCTGGTTATCTACTACGGTGTAGATGATAACCAGAGTAGATAAGGAGTAGATAACCTAACTAGTCCTCTAATAAGGAGTGGAGAACCCAAGTGATTGTCTACTTAGAAGTATATAACCTAACTGGTTCTCTCCTAAGGTTTAGATAACCCAACTGATTGTCTACTAGTTGTAGATAACACAACTGGTCCTCTATTAGGGTGTAGATAACCTAACTGGCTGTTAAATATGAAGCAGATAACCGTTCGTCAACTAAGGAATAAATAATCCAACTTGGCCAATGATCCACATGGTAACCGGTCACTTTATCGAAGTACTGGGGTAAAAGAATAGCACAGCATTAGTTGCATTCGAAACCAATTAAATGTGTAATATTTAATGGTTGAATTTTGAAAACTGGCTCCCTATTAAGGAATAGATAACTCAACTGGTTGACTCTTAACGAGTCAATAACCATGCTGGCCATCCACTAAAGAATAGATAACCGACTTGGTTATCTACTAAGGATTAGATAACCCAATTGGTCGTGAAGTAAGGTGTAGATAACCTAATAAGGAGTAGACAACCGAACTGCTCCTCTACTAAAGAATAGATAACCCAACTGGTTATGTACTAAGGGTTAGATAACCCAACTGGTTGTAAACTAAAGAGTGAATAACTGAACTCGTCAACTAAAAAGAAAATAATCGAACTGGTAGTCAACTAAGGAGTAGATAACCCAACTGGTCCCCTACGAAGGAATATTTAACCGAACTGGTCGTCAACTAAAAAGAAGATAATCGAACTGGTAGTCAACTAAGGAATAGATAACCCAACTGGTCCCCTACTAAGGAATATTTAACCGAACTGGTTGTCATCTAAGGAGTAGATAACCTAACTGAATGTCTACTAAATTGTAGATACTAAGGTGTAGATAAACTAACTGCACTAAAAAAAAAGCGTACTGAAAATCAATGAATTTTTCGTAAAGTTTAAGATTTCGGCAATGATTTCGAGCCAAAGACAATCGCTATAAAAATAAGAAGGTTTTATAGTTAATTTAAAGACGTGAATAGTACTTGTTTTGAGGATGCATTTCATAGAATTAAGAATTTTGGGTAATAAAACTAATTAAGTTTGGTCTTAAAATAAGCACATTTTTGCGTAAATTTAAGTATGGCGCGTGCTTATTTTTAGTAAAATATCATATAATTTAAAACATTATCGTAATAAAATTTAAAATGTTTGTCCTTGATATAAGAATATACTGGTAATTAATTTAAGGCATACATGAATTTAAATACAGTTTTTTTTAATATGTATGGAAAATTCGTTACATTATATTGATTATAATGTTACTCTTTTAAATGAATCATTTTCTTTTAAATCATTCACTATTCATAGAAAATTCAAGAACACAACACTTTATCTTTCTCAATAAATATTTTATTTGTTATATTTTATATTGCAAAATACAAAAAAAAATATAATACATATTACGGATAACCTTGAACATTTTATAATTTACAACAATATGTAATTGTATAAAGACAAATCGGCCAACACACTATGAAGTTTGACTTTTATTCGAATATTGTATTGTTATGTATCGATTCTATAGCGGGATTCGTTTCTCTATTTGTTGTCCATGAACAATTTTTATCGGAACCGACCTTAATGATTTTTAATCCAGAATTTGGCTGGAATTTAAATAGAAATTATATAAAACAAATATTATATTATTATATCATATACATAGTTTGTATGCTCACTCATTTCCTGCAATTTGTAAATTTTTAATTCCCCACTGCATTTTTCATATATCCAAATAAAGTTCAATTGCGCGAACTGAAATAAAAATAATTTGAATAGAAATCAAACAGAATGATTTATATACGATATAGTATTAAAATAAATTTTATCATATAACTGTCACAAAATGTTGAAAAATAAGAGATATATTAAAATCTTTGGAATATACTTACTTACACTGAAATATTTAGTCACTCTTCTACGACACAAATTCTCATAATAGATCCATACAAAATTTGCTGTACTAAAAGTTAAAAGAAATATTTATGTCAGATATTATTAATAATAGAAACTGATTGTTTTGAAAGTGGCGAAAGTGACATTTTTCATATAAATTTAGTTATCAAAAATAATTTTCTCAAAAAAATCAATCGTGACTTAGATTTTAAAATCTTAAGTTTTGTTAGCAAACAAAACTACAAAAACTTATTAAAAATTACTTCTGTAAAACAAAAGCTAATGCTGCTTATGACATTCTTAACCCTGGTGTTAGATGAGCAAATCTGTACGAATCCTAGATTAAGAGTCCATTTGGTCAACATTACATTTTTCATATAAAATGAATATGGAAGACAATATTTTATATTTATTTTTATTAAATACTTCGTGAAAAGAAAGCAGCTTATTTACAATTATTTTTGAGCAAAAACGCTTATTATTTTGATTTTAGTAAAACAAAAATATCCCTTGGACCAAATTATAAGGCAATATTTATACATACATATATTAACGTTTATAAAGGAAACGATAAAAAAATTAGACCAAACGGGCCTAATCTAACAGCAGGTTTAATTATGAAGTACTTATGAAGCAATTATGAACACGAAATCAAGGAAAAATTTAAACTAAAATTCAAAAAAGGAAAACATCTTTTTAAATAAATTATATTTGGAAAACTTTTTAACAATAACTTTGTTTGTGTGAAAACACGTATTTTATATGTGAATGTCAGTTCGCAAATATATTTTGTTCTAATACATTAATATATGCGTTCCAAATTAAATTTCTTGATTTTCAAATAAAATATATTTGTTCAGAAATACATAATACTTACAAATATTGTTTCCAAATCAATTTCCTTTCAATTCAAACATTCCCATGTAGGTGTATGCAAGTTATAAATGGCATTCAGCACTGCATTTTCATATATCCATCACATTTATCTTCAAATATTGCGTGATCTAAAATTAAATTTTTTCTGAAAATAAATCAAATAATATTATCTATAAACAAAAAAATGCAAATAAATTTTATCATATCACAATTGGAAAACGCTGAAAACTAAGAGAAATATTTCAGCCGTTCATATATAATACTTACGTTGAAATATTTTGTAAAATTTGCCACTCTTCTCACAAAAGACACATTCTAAAATAATTTTACTAAAAAAATTAAAAAAGATAGTTATATGTATAACATATTATTATTAATAAATTTCTATATTGCCACAAATAATTTTACATTTCTGCATTATGCGCTGGTATTTTTAATAAATAAATACTTTCAATTAAAATGTGTTTTGTTAATTTTGTAATTGCCAATAAGATGTTTATTTCAGAATAATAATAATATTTTTCACGTACCTAAACATTTTCCCATTGTCTCTTTCAGTATTACAAAATCTATTACTCACATTTTTGTCATCCATTTGGCACAAATCTCTTCACAGGACTAACAAACAAGATCTCCTTCAAAAACGCATGTACATCGCCATAAATAACATACAGCAAAAATAACTATGACACACGCACTCGCTTATCACAGAGATCGATGGTGACGCCGACGGCATAACCACATGCATACACACATGTACACGACGGTTTCATTTGTTGTTGTTGCTATGCTTTAGCAAAAATAACTGTTAACAGCCCATATTAAAATTATTTTCGGTGCAATATGCACGTATGTATGCACGTATACTTACATATTTACAGCAATCAAATTTTTTCACAATCCGCGTCCCGAAAACAGACAACCGTTTCCTTCCATCGCCTGTAAATAACTGACGATTTAAAAGAAAACGAACAACAAAACGGTTCTCTATTTTCTCTTCTAGCATTCCATAACAATTATTGATTCACACATTACCAAACAAAACTGATTCTCCGAGCGAGAGAGGGAGGGAGAGATTGTATAATTCTCTCGTATGTATTCTTAAAAATAATGACAATAGTCATAAAATTTATTACCAAGACAGCCTTTCCTTTAAGGGGAGCATAGCCTTAAATTTATTACTCAAATATCTCATACTGTTAATTAAGTCCGATTCGGCATTAAAACTATGACATGTCTACGTCGTAGTGTTAATGTAGAAAATCCTTAAAAGTATTGAAATATTACTTAAAATAATGCGGATTGTCACAAAAATAATAATTTTTTTCTTTAATTTAAATGCGTACATTTAAAGACGCGCGTACACAAAACTAATGATTAGATAGACATTAATTCAAATTCAAAAAACTTTATATTAAGGAAAATTTCGTAAAAAACGTGTAAATTTTCATTATTTCAATGAAAATTGTCATTGAATTGATGCTGAGGTAGCATACTTAATATAAGAATGTGTCATCATTAGTTTTATTACTATTTTTTTTTTCAGTGTGGTTGTTAAATAAGGAGTAGATAACACATTATCGACCAACTGAGGTGCCTAGTACTACCACGAGCCCAGTCATCAATATAGTTAATATCTGTTCCGGCCAGATCTGTCAGCCTGAATAGGCCGATCCAAGTATCTAGACGTCGTTTACCTAATGCAGCATATTAACAAAGCAGGTGCTCAGTGTTCTCCTCTTCTTCCTTACCTCTACAGCTTCTACAGAAGCCGTTGCAATCAATTCGTGGAAGTTACCCGTCAGAAATGAAACTAACTTATAAAGATTTCCTCTCTCTTATGCAAAGAGTCATGTTGACCTTCTGCGATCTTCGAAATTCACAATGTAGGAATGTTGCCTCCAGAGATTTTATAGCTGTCTGGCTGTCGGAGAAAATGACGACATCAGTGTTGGTCACTCACCCGCCTTTCGATTTATCTTATTGTAATTATCTTCGCATGATAGACTCTGCAAGTGTCGGTAGTCTGCGAGCAATATCAATACTATGTTCTTTACAGCGTAATACAGCGAAGACAACCTTCTTATCAACCTTGGAATTATCTGTATAGAATTGTAGATTAATTTTTTTTAAATCGATATTATATTCAATATTATTTTTGTTTTTTAAAAGACAAACTCGAGGTCAGTGTAGATGTAGTGTGATTATTACCAAAGATAAAGTCAAAATAAAAAATCAGTCAAAGGTCTTATCCATACGAGTATTCTCTGCTTTAATAAAAAAAACGCAAAATTCTACATTTCTCATTAATTATCCCATTTCACATCACTCCACAGTGCACTCGCCCTGCCATTTTTACTATTGTCGCAGCTCAAGGCTAAATGCCAATAAAACATTTAAATATAGCAATTTTAAACTATTTACAAAACATTAAACAAAATAACAACGTTTCAAATTAAACGAATTCTACTGATGATAATGAAGGGCATTAAAGTATGAAACGCATCAAAACCTCCACCTCCATTTCATACTCTGTCCTGAAATAAAATGAATGAGAATTCATTTTTCCTTTATAAATGAGCAACATTTGTAAGGCCACTTTTCTGTGCAATTCATTAATATTCATAACACATTTTGGAAATTAATCATAAAAATTAAATAAAATTGAAAAAGCAGCAGAACAGTATTTAATATGAAAGATGAATATGAATGAATCAATAAAATGACACCACCAAGAATATCAATCAACGACAGAACTATTCATTCATTCTCTGATTCTGAGTGCCAATGAAAATATAATAAATGATTTGCAGAGGAAAATTGGTTGAATTGAAATTATGAAAAAAATGAAATGCAAGAAAAGAGGCAAAAAAATATTTTGTTTAATTAAAATGTGTTTTCGACACATTGAATATTATAAATAATGATTTTCAATTTAGAAAAATTATGTTGTTTTTTATGAAAATTTATAAATATCAACTGAAAAAACGCCTGGATATAATTAAAAATAATTGAAATATTCAATAATGGCATATAATTTTTTAGAAATGTAATGTTCTACTACAATTGGAAAGATTGGAAATTGATTTCATTTCAGGCTTTCATTGATATTTAGTAATAATAACTAAAATTATGTAGAACTTTTTGAATATTATCTATGAAGTTTATTCAAAAGTGCCACAAAGGGAAGAATCTCAATTTGTATTGATGTGACAAAATTAAATTGCCAATTAAAAGTAAATGCATAATCAATCTTCGAAAATATAAGTATATTATATTAATTAAACTAATGTTTGAATCAAATAACAAAATGTTAGGCATCCCAAAGCAAATTCTTCACTATTGTTTAAAAACTATGTTGCTATTTTTGTCAAGTCCCAGCAAATCGGTATACACAGACCTTCCTTCATTCCTTTTGGATATTTCTGACCCTTTTCCACTCGAATGACAGACAATATCTTTATTAAAGCTATTATAAATCATTTTTATGTGAGATAAACTTAAAACACAAGAGCCATCACAATTTACCCACTCATCTATATAACACTCCAAAAGTGTTTAGTTTCGACAAAAGACTTTTAGACATTTTGGATAAGAGATCTGAGCATCAACAGAACAACGACGACAACAATGGCAGCAACATCAAGAACACTTTTATAAATGATAATAAAATTTATTATGGCAATAAATTTATTTAAAAGAAATTTACAACAGCATTCAAGTGAAGCACACACATACCTCATTCATAGACATAAGACAAATAACAAAGATGTCTAAGGATGTTTTCGAAATTTTTGAAGTGTTCTTTCCTAAGTGGACAAAATATGCTCTAGAGACTAATAGAGAATAAATAAGTTTTAAATTTTCCTAAAATTAATGGCTCTTTGGTATAGGTGTAATATTACAATGCCCCCGGAGAAAGGTGGGCATTTTTTTGTAAGCATAAACTCCTTGTCCCGAAAGGAATGTAACTAATTGGAAACGTTTTAAGGAGAAGGAGTAGCTTGGAAACCAGTTTCGTTGTGGAGATACACTAAGAAAATTTTCATTCATTAAATAAAATAAATACTTTTGAAAAATTCTGGAAAAAAAACAAAATTATTATAAATGAAATTAAATATTTTTTTGTTTTTCGAACCCAGATTCCTAAGCTTAATAATTCTCAGCAAAAGAGAGCGTAATTGCTGCTCAAATCTCGTTACACGACTCTCTGAACGATTTTGCATATGTGTGAATGATGCTTACTGGTAGCCATATTTGTGAAGAGATGTCTGCGTAAAATATGTAGTTCTACTTTAAAACAACTTAAGCTATAGTCAAATAGTCGACTAACTAATTATTCAGTTAAGACGATGTGTATATATCTCATTAAGCCTTTCAAAACATTGTCTTTATTAGAAAAACGCTCTGAAGCGTGCTTCAGTAACAAAAAAGATGAAAAATATTTTAATAACTTTTTGTAAACTAAATACATTTCTTAAGATCCAAAAAATCTGTCTAAAAACAAAGTCTGATAATTTTTCTATCAACCAAATAACAGATAATCATCCAGGAGAAAATCTAAAATTATTCGTATGAAATCACATAACATTTTTTCAATTCTAAAAAAGTTCTTCTACATTTATATTTAAAAAAATTAAAATATTTAATATTATTCTTTTTATTTTGATGTTTCCCTATGCGGGATTGATCTGTTATTGATGTTATTTTATGGTTTTTCTCCCTTTGGAGTTGAGCTGAAGATCAAAGAGTTCATTCAAAGTGAAGGAAGAAGGTATTTTTGAATAGTCAAGTGAAAAAGAAAACGACCTTGAAATCCAACATCAACGAATGCATGACGCGTTTCGTTGGTGGTTAGTCTTTTTAATTTAATGCATTTGAAATAAATTAAAACATATTATAAATGATCTGGAATATCCTATTCGGGTATCGAACACAGATACCTTCGTTTAAAAATCGTCAGCAAAAAGTGAGCTTCACTGATGCTTGATCACGTAGTGCTTGCTTAGGGGTCAGAATATTTAATATCGACTTATGCAGTTTATTTTTGGCTAAAATGTTAATAAGAAGTTACAAATAGGTTAAATATGATCTCGCTATAATTTTTTTAAACAGAGTTTTTTTGAAAACATTTTATTTGAAAAAACTTTATGTGCATTTTAATTTTTTAAAAAAAATGAAAAATTGAGTTTTTGTGTTTTAAGAAATTTGTAATTGCTCTCGAACGGCTGAACCGATTTTTGTAAAGTTTACTTTATTTTAAAGTGGACACAAAGTGCCATTTTTTCCATTTAGGCAATGTGTATATAACTTATTAGACCTTTAAAAATATATCTTAAATTTTATTTATTTTATTAGAAAAGAGTTCTAAAGCACCAATAATAAAGCATATACAAACCAGTAAGGAAAGGCAGAAAGTCGGGCGGGCCGACTATATAATACCCTACACCTCCCTAACAATGCCAAAAGGTCATTGTGATAATAATTTGTAATAATTGGTGAATGGGTAGGAACATATTATCTAATTCTGAACCGATAATCGCTAAATTAAGCAATATTCGTTCTTAAATTGAGAAACATCTTTCTGGAAAATTTTAATGGTCGGGTACAACTTCTATAGCGCTTTGAAACCAAATCAGGAGGAAAATATATATGGAGGTTATATATAAATCTGAACCGATTTTCCCTCAATACTCATTCACGTAAAAAGAGCTTTTTCTGCCGAATTTCTTACTGATCGGATATAAAATACAGTCTCCGTGCTAACATAGCAAATCGGGGGTAACATATATATGGGGGCTATGGCGCAGTGAAATAACCCCCAAGTGAAATAACACCCAAGCCGAAAATGAAATAACACCCAAAAAAAAGATTCAAAATTGGGTTTGGGTGAAATTTCATTAACTTTTGGTTTCATTTCATTTTTTAAAGTTTTTTTAATTTTTTTTACTAAGACCAAAATGAAATAAAACCCAAAATAAAATGAATTTGGGATTTATATCATTCATTTTGGGTTTTGGGGATTTTTTCATTGTTTGGGATTTATTTCATTTTCAGCGAAATCAAATTTTTCTTGGGCCGTATTTCATTTTATTTGGGGATTATTTCATTGACATTCAAAATGAATTTTAGGAAAGTTTTTAATAATAATATTGTTAGATATCACTTCCTTGTCGTTAGGCGGTTAGAATCGAATGAACATATTGAACAGGGTAACTTTAGGGTGGGTCTTGAGAGTAGTAATCAGTTCTTAATAGTGATTCAGAGAAGAAAATTTACAAATTTTAAATTATAACAAGTAGGAAATTTTAAGTTGTAGAGTCATGGATAGCAGATTACAGAAAACATACCAGATGGTGCGATTGCATTATATCATGAAATTGATAAGCTTTAAATGTTTAGAAATGGTAAGTAATATAAGATTTGCGAATATTTTGCTAGAGAGTCGATCAGTAAAGGAACTGATTGGGTTTGTTCCCTTTTAACAATTTACGAATAAATACTGCTGTAAGAGAAAAATTGAAGAAAAGAAATAGCAAGGGAAACAGATTGACAAAAATCGCGCCGATTTTTTGGCATATTTTTCGTCTGCTTTACTATTTCTTCATGTCAGAAAATTTTATGGAAATATTTTGGAAGAGAAAACATGAATAGGAATTAATGAAGACGAAAAATAGGTAAAAAATCGCCGCGATTTTTAACCTTTTTTCGTCTCCATTAAATCCTATTCATGTTTTCTCTTCCAACATATTTCACACACGAAGTTTCAGTTCTCTTCCAACAGTTTTCAAGCATGAAGAAATAGTAATGCAGACGAAAAATAGGTCAAAAAAGTCGCAGCGATTTTTTAACCTATTTTTCGTCTGCATTACTATTTCTTCAAGTTTTCACTTCCAACAGTTTTTGTACATGAAGAAATAGTAATGCAGACGAAAAATAGGTAAAAAATCGATGCGATTTTTTAACTATGACGATCGGTATAATAAACTATGGTTCTATTTCTTCTCTTTTTGGGCGTTACAAACAAATGCACAAAGTCATAATACCTTGTACCACAGTGTGGTGTAGGGTATAAAAATGGAAATATTATTTGATTATGAAAAAATACACTGAAAACAATATTGCTATATTTTTTGGAAAAATAAGTAACATTTTAAGAACAAAAAAATTTTTATTTGCGAAATAAATGTATTACTTTTAGAAGAAATCACCTTTGAAGAACAACAATTTATTTTTTCTCTTCTATAAGAGGTATTTTGCAACGGTCGTTGAAATATTTATATGTATATCAAAAAAAAATTAGGCGCAATTAGGCACAATTTTAACAAAAAATTCAGGTACTCCAATTACATCTGTAGAACTCCCAAGTACTTTTACAGCTATCAATATTTATAGCTTTGTAATAATTTCAACAATATTTATTTTTTAAAAATGGCATAGTCCACTGCGAATGTTGGAATTCTCAACAAAGGAAGAGCGTCAAAAGCAGTAAAAAATATCAAATTTAGGAAAAATTTGCAAATAATACAATTTATTCCAATGTTATTTTTGTTTTTTATTATTTCACTTAAAGCTCACATTAATATTATTATAAAAGTTAGATACTATAATATTTTATTTTAAAAGTAAATGGACAAATTCTTATGGAAATGCCATTCAGCTTTTTTCCTTTTTTTGGTTAACACTTAAGAATTCTCCCGATTGTGGACACATTTGGTCGATTATGCTGACCGACAAAATCACGAAGTGATAAATTCTCTAATGCAGGACTTCTCAAATGATGGTCCGCGGCCAACTGGGGTCTTGATGAATATTATGCACATTAAATTGTTGATGAGCAGTCTAGAGATCGAATATCCTTCTGTGAAATTGTTGTACAACTTATCATAATTTTTTGTTCAGAGAAGACTCTCGAAATTTTGCTTTTCGGTTTAACTATTTTGAAATTAATGGCGATTTCGTTTCTGCAAATAAGTGCAACATTTTCGTTGCCCTTTTCCCGATAACTGGAATTTTATACCATATTTTGGAATTTTGAAGTAGGATCTAAAATTAATTCGAGGGAATGCATCAGTTCCACCTAAAACGGTCAAATATTTTTTTAGAATTTCGCGTCGACGGGGCTACATTTTTTCAGAATCGCATTCATCATAAGTTTTTTTAAATTCTGGTATATCGTAGAAGTCAGGTAGATGCAATTTCTTAACATATTGTATTTAGAAGCTGGTTGAAAATGTCACGTCTAAAATCAA
Organism: Eudasyphora cyanicolor; assembly: GCA_963930755.1. Classification (NCBI taxonomy): domain Eukaryota; kingdom Metazoa; phylum Arthropoda; class Insecta; order Diptera; family Muscidae; genus Eudasyphora; species Eudasyphora cyanicolor. Next base: position 315,061,108 of record OZ005734.1, read on the forward strand.
CAATTGTGCTAATAAAACTATTGTATTATATAATTTTCAACATTTTTGGTTATGTGGAGGTGAACGAAGTCTTCAATATCGTGGAGGTGGGTCGTGAAGCAGAACTTGAAAGCCCTGCTCCATTTTCTTTACCGTGTCAGCGTTTCTGTCGGTTGTTAATGTGGACATCCAGGGCGGGACAATTTAAACAATTTAATATATTTTCATTAGATTTATTGAATGTTTTCACATTCGAATTGTTCAGCTTTTTCGATCAACTCTTCCTTTCAAAAGAGAGGTTTTTGTGGTGTATTGGAAAAGATAAGACACTGCGCTTTGAAAGCCATGTAAGCACATACCCTTTTACGTACTTCAATCCTGCGCGGGGATATCATCATGACACAGTGTGAGCTTATAGTTGTGGCGATCATCACTTGCATATATACCAATCTACAAAGAAATTTGCATATGGGAATTATATACCTACGAAGAAAGCTTAAAAGTCACACAGCCAAAGCTCCAGACTTATTTTCGTTGATCCATTTTTCGATATCAAACAATTTTCTAACACACCAAACATGTACAAGGTGGCGCAAAAGTAATCCTCCTATCAGAAAATGCTATAAATTTTGCGATTGGCCCCTAATGCCTAATGTTGACATTTGTGTAGTAAACACATGCGAAATACACGTTAATAAACAATGTTGCGCTACACTGCTCCAGAACGCGGAATATTGCTGACTATTTATTTGACCAATAATCGGTCGGTGACTTTGGCACAAAAAACATCGAAAGGTTACTTTTGCGCCACCTGTTATGTCTAATCTTTATATTTGTCAAAAACAAACGAGAAAATTTATGCAAAAAATATAAAAAAATTAATTTACGTAGCAGCAACATTTGAAAATTTACCTGTAAAAATGTGTAGATTGTTAGTTCAACCAAATTCGAATAATTTTATTCTAAGGAACTTTAAAACGTTCACCAAAATATAAGTGGTATCAAAATTTTTTATTTTTCTTTGTACGTTGTTTAATTGCAACATTTTCTAAGGTAATTAAAAATGTTCATCAAGTCAAATCTGCGTCACATTTGGCGGCTTAAGGAGATTGTTTCATTAAACAAACGAAATAAACGACAATTTACATTTAAAGCAAACCTCCTTTATTGAAAAGTAACGAATTTCTTTGACTTGCAATTAATATAAGTCTTTCTTCGTTTTATTAAACATATTTTTTTGCAGTGCACTTACATAATTAAGTAGAGTCCTTCGGAACATTGATTTAATGAGCCCAATTATTTTATGCAGACAATTTCGAGAATAAATTATACTATATTTAAAATAGCACTTAATAACGAATGCTTATTGTTTTCATTGCAGGACCACCTGGTGTACCCGGTGACAGAGGTGAAGCCGGACCTGCCGGTCCAGCTGGCCCACCCGGCGAGAAAGGACCACGAGGCAAACGCGGCAAGCGGGTAAGTGCAAGGTTTTCTTTGTAAATATTTCCTCTCCCCCAAAGTGGTGGGGAAGAAACCAAACTATCCCATATCTTGTAAATACAAAACTCTCTTCTTTCAACAAAATACAAAATACTCCACATATGTACATAGGTACACCCTCACTGCACCACAACAAAAAAAAAACAAAGAAACAAAAAGAAAATTTAAATGCTGTAAATATTTGTCAGGGAAAAACGAAAGTTTCAAAAACCCATTACGAAATTTTTGTACAAAGTGTAAACAGTGTAAAAGTCTTACATACATACTCGTATACTCTCCTCATATTGCCTGAACTTAGCACGAAACTGAACCGAATGAGAAATGTCAAAGCATTACAGAAATGTAACACCTTTCCCAAAAGCCCCCTCCGACAAGACTGACGGCTATAAATAAATCCCAGACAGACACCACCAAAATACACCACCCAGTAACACTCCCTCTTCTTATAACCCAAATGCATGTTTGAACATGATTTGTATTTATCTTGTAACACCAAGAAAAGAAAAAAAAACAACAATTACCAAACTATTGACATTCGACTTATCGAAAATAGCACCGAAGAAACCTAACCAAAGCGCAGCAAACTATAAACGCCAACAACTCGAGCAAACTTTCAAAAATGCAGCAAAGAAGAAAAACCCCGATCAACTTACACACACCTACATACATACTCGTATAACTCCTTAGAAACTAACAAACATTCTCAAGTAATTTAGGAAGTTTGTCAAGCCGTAAAATTATGTTTGTTTCTCTTGTGCGGCGCTGAGCCCTTCCAACGGAGAAAAGCAGCCAACCAATCGACAAACTAACCCAGGAGAAGTGTGACGACATGTCAAACAACCAACGTAAGTTTACTCCTATGACTGCGCGTCTACAGGTCGTGAAAATCCCACAAAACCAAGTCACCTCTATTAAAGCAGCGCTATGCAGTGAAAATGTGCCACAAATACCGTTTGACGAAGACAGGAATTGGATTTAGCTACGCCATCGCCGCCACGACGTACAAAGATAATTGTGGTTGTTCAACACAGGGTGTAGTGGGAAAACTAAAATAAATGGCAGTATTTAGGAAAACAGTACTTAAGTCATGCGACGAACAGTCAGGAACAGTGTTACAAAACCAAAGAAATGTCTTCAAATTAAATCTGGCGGTGTGAAATACTGCAGAAGAATATTTTTAGATTATTCGACAAAAATTTTAATCACGAAACTTACATTAAGATAAAAATATTTTTAAAATTCATTTTTATGAAGTCAGTTAGCTTAAATCCAGTGTTATTGGAAATATTTTGGAGACGATATTTAAATCTGAACCCATTTTCTTCAAATTTAGCATGACTCGACCAGTTTATCACTATACTCCCGATATACCCTCTTCTTTAATTTATTTATTTTAAATTCAATCTGTAATAAATACTATTACAATATTTCCTAACATATTAGGGAAATTGAAAGAAGTCAATTACTTATATCAAGTATTATTGGAAATGATTTGGAGACGATATCTTAATCTGAACCTATATTCTCTACATCTAGTAACACTTGACCAGTTTATCACTATACTCTCGATATATCCTCTTCTTTAATATATTTATTATAAATTCGATGTCTTCTTCTTCGATATCTATCACAATATTATGTTAAATATTAGGGGTAATCACAATAAACTTAAGTTAATTATTATTGGATATATTCTTGGAGACGATATCTACATCTGAAACTATTTTCTTCAAATCTAGCAATGGTCTTGGTCAGTTTATTCACCAAACCCAATATATCCTCCTCTCTATGTTACAAATCATTGCCTCACGCCACTGTCTTCCCTAGCCGATAATTTATACGATTCTCAGCGTCTCTAAACACATTCTCTAACTTTGATAGCTTTATAAGGCTACCATCACCATCACCATGCCACCACTACCACACATTGACATACATAATTGCTGTTTATACATGTCTTATGTATTAGTGATGTAAATGTTTCGTAATGATGAGAAACCGATAATGATTACTTTATCGACTTTAAGCTAAAGACCTCTCTCATTCTCTCTGTCGACCCCTTAACACCTACACACAAAGAGGATATAACTCAAAGATTGGATGTTTGGCACACCGATAGCACTAAACTATCCTCCAAATATTGTGAAGGGGCAGCAGCAACAACAACAACATCACAAGTTGCCACTACTTCGGATCACAATGACTTAGAGTGGGGGAAGGTAAGGGGAAATAGTAGCAATACAAACCAATGAGAAGGTAAATGGCAACGATAACGCTAAAACTAGTAACGAATATACGCAGGCAGATGCGAGAGGGATGCGATAAGTTTGAGTAAAATAAATATTTATTGGAATAACATAGCGAATCGAGAATGTACAGAATAAAGTGGTCAGAACCATCCCGATAAATATTAATTTTAGAAAATTGAGTTCAATTTTGACTTAATGAAATTTGTATTATTTTTTTGTTTTTATTAATTAATTACTAATTTGAAATATTAGGGTATAGTAGTATTGCCTAATTTATCGAGTAACACACTACTTTACATTCCGATAACAAAACTTATCGTATATCCCGTATGAAAACAAACAGTGGTCGTCATCAGATTCCTCAGTTTCGGATTCCTTCTTCTTTTCGGATTCTTTCTTATATAATATAATTTGAAGAAGTCATTAGCGATAATGTTTTACTATCGAAATATTATTATCTATTTCGATAAACAGAAATTATCAAAAACCTCATTCTAATCAAATTTCTATAAATTTAGAATAGTTTTCTTTATACCCGATATTGGTAATCGTATAATCGAAAAATGTATTTTATTCCAATTTGTACAAATGCAGAATAGTTTTGTACATATTTAGATATTTGTTATCGAAATTAAAATTCAAAAGTTTTTCCAAATGTTATTATTCTTACACAATTATAGACCACTTTCGCCTCTAAAAATTAATAGAGAACTCGAATTAGAGCTTACTTCAATTCAATAAAATTAAATAATAATAGATTAATAGAATATTAATAAATTAATAGAGAATTTGAATTACATATTAACTTAAATTTTGATATAAAAATTTCGAAAATGGGATTTTCTCACAAATTACACCACAAAAAATTTAATAAAAGCGTATAAATAAAGCGTATTCAATAAAACCCAATAACAGATATTAAATAAAATATTCCACGTGAACAATTTATAGGTAACACTAAACACAACGTCGGTATCTATTTTCAATAACTTTTTCAAAATTAAATTTTTATGCAAAATGTTACAGAAATCGAAATTTTATAGAAAATGTTGTCAAATTTGTTATTGTGAAATAAAAATGTTAAAATATAATTATTCTAAACAATTTCGTTGAAAGTTGAATTTTTTTTATATATAGCTTCTTAAAAAATGATTTTTTTCTAGAAAATTTCGTCAAAATTGCATTTTTGTTAATTTTTTCGAAAATATATTTTCAAGAAAATTTCGTTTTTTGTGAAAATTGTATTTTTATAGAAAATTGCAACAAAATTTAATTTTTTATATTAAATTTAACAAAATTTAATTTGTATAAAAAATTTTACAGAAATCGAATTTTTATAGAAAAAAATGGTATTTGAGCGCCCCAGTCGTTGCAAAATCTCGCCATATGGTCTTTGTAACCCGGCTTTTCCCTGGACCGTAAGAATATAAATTTACTTTCTATTGTAATTCATATAAATAAATAAAATTGGTATTTAAAAAAAACTTAAAATAGCATTTTTCTAAAAAAACTCCGTTGATATTTGATTTTCTCTAGAAAATTTCGCCAAAATTGCCCTTTTGAAATTTTGTTGAAAATATATGTTTATTGAAAATTTAGTTTTTTGTTGAAATTAATTTTTCATTAAATTAATTTTTTTATAATTGTTATAGAAAAGTTTTAACAATTTCATCACATTTCAATTATTCAAAAAAATTCTTTGAAAACAACATTTTTCTATAATTTCTTCATTTCTTTTGCATTCTTCTGGCATGTTTTAATTTTTTTTTCGAAAAATTTCATTTTTTTAAAAGTTTGTCGAAAATATATTTTTTAGGAAATATTTTTTTTTTAGAAAATTTCAGCAAAACTTTATTTTTCCTATTAAATTTAATAGAAATCGAATTGTTATAGAAAAGTTTAAGAAATTCATCAAATTTTGATGTTTCTAGCAAAACATTTAATTTTTTTTAAAGTATCCTTATTTTTTCTTCATTTTTCTTGAAAATTTTTTTCTGTTAAAAAAAAAATAATTTTTCTAGAAAATTTATTGCATATTCTAGAAAATTTCTTAGAAATTTCATTTTTCTAGAAAATTTCGTTGAATCGAAAATATTGTTTTTTTTTTTAGAAAATTTCAGCAAAATTTAATTTTTTATATTAAACTAGCTGGACCCGGTCCACTTCGTTGCCCCAGATATCAGTTTTTCGATTCCGTCCATTTTTATTGAAGATTTAGAAAATAACTCCACTAACGTGTGTTCCAAATTTCGTTCTTCTAGGGTCAACACTTTTTGAGATAATCGGATTTTAAGTAATGCCACGCCTACTCCTGCCCCGCCCACATTTTTCCAAAATTTTTTTTCCCTAAACCATCTCTGACAAAGAACCTTTCAAACAAAAGAAAAACAAATAAAATCGGTCCAGTGGTTTCAGAGTCTATAGCATACATACATACATACATACAAACATTTTTCCATTTTTATATATATAGATTTAGAAAATAACTCCACTAACGTGTGTTCCAAATTTCGTTCTTCTAGGGTCAACACTTTTTGAGATAATCGGATTTTAAGTAATGCCACGCCTACTCCTGCCCCGCCCACATTTTTCCAAAATTGTTTTTCCCTAAACCATCTCTGACAAAGAACCTTTCAAACAAAAGAAAAACAAATAAAATCGGTCCAGTAGTTTAAGCGTCTATAAAACACATACATACATACATACATACAAACATTTTTCCATTTTTATATATATAGATTTAATAGAAATCGAATGGTTAATGAAACGTTTAAGTAATTCATCAAATGTTTCTCACAAAATCGTTGAAAATTTATTTTTTTATAAAGTTTCTTAATTTTTTTTCACTTGTATTGAATTTTTTTTCTGTTAAAAATACATTTCTCTAGAATATTGTATATTTCTAGAAAATTTCGTTGAAATTGAATTTTTCTTTAACATTTCTTTGAAATCGAATTTTTCTTTAACATTTCTTTAAAATTAATTTTTTCACAAAATTTCTATCATCGGCCTTCGGAAAAGTCAACGACCTTTAATCGTCATTTTAAATTGAAAAACTTTCTAGAATATGTATATTTAATCTCAAGAAATTTTATAGAGAAATGAAAACCGTTAAAATTTTCTAGAGAAATTCAATTCAGCGGTTTTTCTGGAAAAATAATTTCAACAATTTCAAACAATATATTTTAGAAAATACATATTTAAAGGAGTTTTCTAGAAAAATGCAGATTTGAAGAAATTATCTAAAAAAAATCAGTTTCAAGAATTTTTGTAGAAAAAAGTTAATATGGAATTTTCTAAAAAAATTTAAATTTGTATTAAATTTTCTTAGATAAAAACCAAACTTTGTTGAAAAATGTGGTTCCAACGTAATTTTTTAGCGAAATGATATTTCAATGACATTTTCTAAAACAAAAATAGGAATTTCGATAAAATTTTACAAATAAATTAAATTGCAGGGTCCACATGATTGAAAGGGTTGGGAAGCCCTGCTATAAACCCTATATGATATGTATATATCTTCCGATTATCGAAATAGTCATTATTATGTAATATGTTTCTGATATTTAACGATAACATACCAAAGCATTCAATTCTAATCGATTCTTGTTGAAAATTAAACTCTTCCTTAAACTTTAGATAGGTAAAACTTTTGAGAAAAATTTAAGTTAGCAATTAATATTATCTGTTAGCTTTTACAGATAACACCAAAAATCTCTTCTATTACCTTCATACTTCCCTCGTATTCGCAGGAAGCCAAGCCTTTGTATATACATAAGTAAGCGATGACATTATAAATGAATGAACGAATGACAATTGGAAATTTTCCTTGCGATTCCGGTCCTGTGTTTGAATTATCAGATAAATATGTACAACTGTAACACAGTGACATAATACACCATGTTTACAAGTTCCCACCCAAGCGCGCAGACATTAGGGTGAAATGATATGTTAACCATTACAGAAATTTCGGGCATATGAACACTAAAATCTCTAAAGAAATATTAAAGATTTCCCCAAAAACGGGCTTCAATCTCACAATAATACCTCAAATTAAAATCGATTAGAGTAATATTGCTAAAAAAAATCATCTTCCCTAATAAATAAAAGTATATTTTCGATTTAATGTCACAGATTCGCTCTCCAGCTCCAACAAATCGCAGCCTTTTCCCCCACTTGACTGTGTAAAATCGTTTCGACCAAACCAGGAAAAGCTGACATGGCAGACGAACGAAGCGACGGACGGACAGACAGACAGATGGAGTGCCTCCCTAACTGACGCTTAAAGTTGTAAAATGAATGATAATAACATGAAATAAATTGATGCTAACATTGCCACCTTTTGCAACTTCCTCAACCACTTACAATGGCAGACAGGCGGACGGTGGATGGACGGAGAACAACCAAGTCTGTAACTGACTGAAGTGAGTGTTGGCCTCGTTTCTAGCTCTCTGTCTCTCTTCCCAGCTCAGGTCTGGTGGAGGACTTGGGATACCTCCCTCCGCCATTTGGGGAGATTTTGGGTGTAGGTTTTACGCTTGATTCATCGTCGTTCCAGAACACTTTTTCACAGCAGAAAGAGGAAATTGTAATGGGAAATAACAACATGTTGTATTATTGACAATGTCATTGTTAATGTTATTTGTGATGTCGTTGTTGTTGTTGTTGCTATCGCTTGCCAATCCAATGTTGCCTGCCATCCATGTTCCAGACCCGGGCATTTGTGATGAAGTAAATGTTGTTTAGTTACTACTACCACCTGATGCTTACATTTAAATTAAAAATGTTTGCTGTCATTGAAGTTGTAGTTCAGACATTCAGTTGGTGGCCTCTGAGGATGGGTAGTGGGATGTCCCCATTGAGTAGGAAGAGGAGGAGGAGCGAGAAGACTGATGTGGACATAGTGGCAAAATGTATACATTTCTGAGATTACAATGTAATTTTATTACATTTCACAGGAGGGGAAGTAATAAAATAGAAATCAGAATAGGTAAATATAGCAATGGTAGAACTTTATAAATTTATTAAAACGTTTCCGAAATGAAACGGATTTTTATATTATTTTGGAAGTAAACCACTCTGAAAGTAATGATGGATGTACTGGGTGAACTGGCCAAGTCCATTTCGATAAAGTTTGTTATCGAAATTTCTATTCAAAATTAAAAGGTTTATCGAAATTTTTAATATGAAAGAGATTTAATACTCTTGCCAGACTATGTAATTTTATTGCTTCTCCAATAAAAATTTAAAGAAATCTATGTAGTGATTGAACCCGATTTTTGTCACTTTTTCATTTCCATAACAAATGTTATGAGAATTATTTTTATTCTTTTTTGTATGTTAGGTAATCATGCTGAGAAATCAGCCCATGGCCACCTGCATTTTGGCCACCATAGCTTCTTAGCGAATTTATAAAATAAAACCATTTTTAAATAGCTTTCAGCATTATTTTCATGATACACCAAGAATCACTTAAAGTGTGCCAATCTTGTTTAGTTTTTAGCTTGGTGCTATTGAAAAATGCCCTCTGCCATCTTTACATTTTTCAAATGTTTTCAGTAATGTTTGCTGCTTTGGAATGCCGCTTCTTATAGATACAAACTTTAGCAAAAGAAGCGTCTTTAGTTTAAGTTAATCCTTAACTCTCAACAGCAAAACGTGATGGCTTAAGGCGATTTTCAGTTTTGTTAATATTTTGTTTTTGTTATTATTATGGACTGTCTTGAATAGAAATGATGTTCGACAAAGTTGTTTTTGCTGCTGTTGTTTTTGTTGTCTCTACCGTTTTTGTGAAAATGCCTAAAACAACAATTTTAAATTATTTTGACTGGCAAGAGAATTAAAGTTCATTGATTGTTTTAAAGTCAACGCATCAAAGTTGAAATAATAAACTCGTTCATGGAATGTTTAAATGGTATTTTAGCAAAGTGGAATTCGGGAACTATGTAGACTGACCTTTATTTTCTGTGAGTAAATTAAATCGATTTTAAAGCTGACGCTAAGTATTAATTTAATGTTACATTTATTAGATAATTTTACAGCTAAGATTAAATTGGATGAACTGATACTATGCAAAAAAATACAAAATCTGATATGAATCCTATTTTATGTGTAATTTGGGAAATCTTTAATATTTCACTTAATATTTACCATAACTCTTTGATTGGAAAAAATAATAAACACAATTTTGTTCGGTAGAACTTCCAATTCTTTTTGTGACAGCACCTGCATTTTTTTTAATAACTTAAATATCTTCCCCCACAACTCCTTAACTCGAAAAAATATATACTTTGATCCAAGTCCATTTTAAGGTAACTGTACAACCCTTTTGACATTCCTTCTTAATTTTTACAATAACTAATTAACTCGAACAAAAAAATAAAAAAAAATACGTCGGTAGTACTTCCACCGCCATGTTTAGCAATAATATCAGAATTTTTGTGATAAGTTAAAATATCATCCTCTACAGTTTTAACTCGAAACAGCGATTTTAATAATTTGTCTGAAATACTCCCAACACATTTTATGACAGTAATATATACGAGTAATCAAACGATATGAGAGAAAACAATTTTATATTGTGCCTTGTTCGCCTTATCAAAGCATTTTTCTTAAAAACTTAGTGCGGGCAGAGTATGGAGTTATGGATTAAATATAAGAAAATAAGCGAAGACACAAACATGTAAAGAGGCAAATTATAATGAAGTGATTAACTTATGAAACAAAAGGTTTTCTTGTCAGAAATGGCTTTGATAAAGTTAAGTGAATGACAAAATACTCACAAATACAGGGTGTTTTTTTAGACGTGTGGTTTTCAATCTGACAATACTTTTTTCGGAGTTGGCCTTTTTGACTGCTGTCACTCGATTTATGCTCAGTTTGGTTTGCCATTCCATAATGAATAGATTTGCTCTGGAACAACGTTTTCAAATTGTGCAAATTTATTACAAAAATAATGGTTCGATTCTATTTTAATTCTGGTTCAAATTTTTATTCAGCGATGAAGCTCACTTTTGGATGAATGCGTACGTTAATAAACAATATCGTCGCATTTGGAGTAATGATAATCCTCAAGCCATTGTTTAGTCGCCGTTACATCCAAAAAAAAAGTCTCTGGTGTGCTCTATGGGTAGAGGGGAATCATTGTTCCATATTTCTTCTAAAATGAAGCCGGCCATAATGTTACAGTCAATGGAGAACGCAGCCATGATTAATGACCTTTTCATGCCAGAATTGGAGGATGTTGTTGTGGACGATCTTTTGTTCCAACAAGACGGCGCTACATGCCAAATGCTGCAAACAATTTTTTAAAAAAAGTCATGTCTCTTTCGAAAAGAGTCATAAGAGACGATTAGCTCTGACACTTGCCATGAGGGAGGTTCAGCTTCATATAATACACCAGTGTTATTTGAAAGAGTATTTTTCGAATTTCCTCCCTTATCGCTTTTGTACACCTTAAATCGAAGATTCTCCACGTATCCAAGCACATCAGTGAAACGTAAAGTCCCTCCAGATGCAGCTCTGACAATTGCGAAGAAGTGAGGTTCAGCTTTAGATACTCGTAATATCCCAGTGTTATCTGAAAGAGTTTTTTTTTCGAAATTCCTCCCTTATCGCTTTTGTACACCTTAAGTCGGATTTTGCTGAATCCATATGATACCATGCCGTCGGAGGTGGGGTAGAGACTCGGCATTAAGTATAAATGCGTGCCTCCGAAGCCCATCCGCCTCATTCATTCGCCCGACCTTCCAGTTACTTGTTGGATACACGGGATTGAAACCCTCAGCATCTTAGTGACGGATTCCACATTGTCTGGTATAGCCGGAATTCATGCATGTTCCCTGGGCCGTGACGGGATGTCCTGCTTTTTGACAATATCCAGCGCCTCACCCGGCCAGATTTCACCAACAGAGCGCATACTCGTATTACTAAACCGTATAAGTTGTATGCGGCCCTGATACCAGCCTGCGTCGACACAATCGGTAGCCGGACCCGGAACTTCGAAGAAAACAGAGCACAGTGCGTACTCTCTCATTCCACTAGCCCCACTGTCTCTCTTCTCTTGATGACCACCCGTATCGGGCTGTCCTTAGTAACATCAGCGAAGGACCGAGGAGCAGAGTTAGCACTAAACCCTTTGGTTATTTTGGATGCCAGCTTTTTAATAAGCTGCTGCTGTATGGAAGTTGATGCCGTGTCCCGTTTGTCAGCAATACTACGTGCCCACTTTAGGGATTATCCCTGCTCGGCTTTCTCCAGTCTCTTAAGGATCCCGAGAGCCATGCGCCGTTCATTAAAATTTATCTTCGAAGAACGGGTATGCTGGCCAAAGGAAACCGAAGTGTCAGGTAAATGCACCTTAGAACACTGGGCTTGTTGTCAGGCCTAGGTTTAGATCCTCGTGTAATAATTGATGTCGTTGTAGTAGTTTCCAGCTCTAGTATTCGCCGTCGTATCGGTTAGTTGTTGTAGTGTGTCTTTATTTGTATGTTTAAAGGGTTTCATATAGGTTCCACGAGTATGGGGGCATGGTATAGCCCCCAAAAACGTGACAAGGACTGAGGACTAATACAGTCTATGTCAACCCCAGATTGCGAACCGACAAGTCCGATATGTACTCTCCGGACGAAGGCGAGTTTGTTTTAAGTACAACCACTTCTGTAGAGGAGACGAACGTCCGCCACAGCATAGCCCCGGTACTGTGGCAATGACTTTGTGGAACATACATACCCTACAAATACAGTCGATGACCCCTGATTGCAAACCTTACACCGATGGGCACGAGGTCGCATTCCACTTTGTAGACCATTTAGCGTTAACCAGGCTGCACTACGTGGAAGCGGTCTACTGTTGTACCCCCAGCAAATATATAATGAGGTGAATAAGGTATGAACACAAAATCTGTCTTGTTAGAAAGGACTTCGATTAGAAAATTTAATCGAAATTCAGTCAAAGACGTAATACTTACAAAAAGTTTCGTATTAAAATTATCAGCCATTTACCTTAAACTTTTACCTTACGGTGCGCGAAGATTTTTAATGAATTCCCATAATTCCCACAACTCCGTGACTCTGCAGAAATTGATTTGTTTATTTCTCGGTGCGTTGAGAAATCGTCATCATGTGTTTTTCCATAACTCCTTAATTCGCAGTTAACGTTTTGTGTTTGCTTGGTACGTTGAAAAATCCTTTTCCATAGTTTTTACCATAACTCCTTAAGTCGAAAAAAATCCGTTTTATGCTGGTTATATCTGGGGAATTTATTGGTTTAAAGAAAATATAAAGCAGATAATTGAACAGTTTCTTAAGTCTATTTTATAGAACTTCGATTGACATTAGGATTAGGTTTAGGTTAGGGTGGCAGCCAGCTCACATAGACCAATGTAGGTCCCTTATGATATCACGGGCACAGATGCCCCTTATCGAAACCAACCTGTTCGTAGAACAATGTTATCAATAGTACAAACATCGGTACCGAAAAGATTTGTCAGACTTCCTAGAAAGACTAGTATATCTATACGTCGTTTACTTTATAGCCATTCGTGGTTAGTTTAATGAATGAATAAACCGGCTATATAATGTTTAATATAATAAACACTTTATTTAACTAATTCTAATAATATACATGAAATGATGATGAAATCGTGTGATCTTAGATGCAATACCATGACTGCGCAAAAAAAGAGAAGAACAAGAATGAATAGTTTACATGGTTGACAAAGTTCGTACTTTCTAACTACGTCCTAAATAATCCACAAATAAGGTAGTGAAATACCATGTCCACATATAGGCCACTACAACTTAAAGAGGGACAGTGGCAAAGCAGGTGCTCAATAATCCCGTCAGTACTGACACTAACATAGACAGTATTTTCATCTGTAGAGGAGACATTTTGACCTTCTCAGTTTATCCTACTGTCCAACTGCCTGAATGCCTCTTACCTAAGCCAAAGCTTACATGTGGACAGTGTGATCCTTTTCTAGCAAGTTCATCAGCTTTGCTGTTCCCCGGAATATCCCTATTCCAGAGAACTGATGGCAGCCAGACCGTCCGATTAAAAGACAATGCAAGTGTTGGCCACTACGAGTATATTACGGCTCAGTCACTTGGCGAATTCCATTCTTGCCATTATTTCGATGTGATAAACACTGCAGGTATCTGGTAGTCTATGAGCTATATCACTCCGAAGCCAACCTTATCATCCAGCTTCGAACCATCTGTGTAGAAATGGAGATGTTTTATATTTCCTGATGTTCTGCCAACCCTGACATGTATTACTTTAATGTTGTCCGAGACATTCAATATTTTATGTACAAGTGTTTTTAACTTTAAATAAAGTATTTCTCTTAAAAAGTTTACTACAAAGTACGTCCGTGCTCGTGCAGAGTACGGAGTTCTGAGTTAAATAAGGAGCAAAATTAGAAGCAATTAAGCTAAGGATCAAACATGTAAAAGCAAAAAGTTTTCTTTGCAGAAAAGGCTTTCGATTAGAGAATTAAATGCAAAGTTGGCTTAAAAAACACAAAATGCTTAAAAAAAGTTTCCTGTTACAAATAATAAGACATTTACCTTAAACTTTCTCTTTACCGTTTCCCCTAAATAATTAAAAATAATCCCCAAAAAAGTCACATCCATTTCATGAAGAGCCTCATTAAACATGTATACAATTTTTCCTCTATATCTTAGGAATAATTCACGAATTTTTTTTGGGGCATCGGCATAATGTCAAATATTTAAAAGCAATTACATTCTGAGGGTGAAGATGAAACACAAGTAAAAAATATATTGGCAACCATTTCCTGATTGTGTACCGCTAAAGACAAAAAAAAAACCAAAATCCTACATAATACATCCTCCTTAGCTCGTTAAATGGTTCTGACGTGTTTCCTTGTTTTTCTTTTTGTTCGAAGTACGTACTATTGCTCCTGACTGACAGGATTAAGGAGCTGGGGGTGCGGAAGCACCAGGATATTTGCCAACATCACGTTCCTGTATTGGAATCATAATTCTTCTTAAATCAACTCAATGCCAGCCACCAACACTACAGACATTCCAACCAAAAGACAGACAGACATTCAGACAGACAATAGAAACAAACACAAATCTCAGCCGCATCGTCGTAAAATAAAGAACATGATGCGTTGATTGCTTTTTTGATGGCATGTGTTTGTGGTGGGGGTGGTGGTGAAGGTGGAGGTGTTGCGGGGGATAATAACCTTCCTTGCTGCTCTTTGCTTGTAAAGTATGAGCTGCTCCTTCCTTACCTTCAGGGAAGTTAAGGAATACAGATTCCTTAACTCGCTCACTCGTTCTTCCCAAAAAAAAAGAAGTTTTAAAAACGATTTGATGGAATTTTATTTATTTTTTTTCTTCAACTCATATGACGACGACGACGAGACAAGTGCATATTATTGGATTTATATAGTCGGCGAGAACGAAATGACGAAAATACTTACTTTTGCCTTTCCAAGGATATATTAGTATTGATGATGATGATGGCGATGGTAATGCCTGCTGATGACGCCAAAGATTTGACGAGGGCACAAGCAGCAAAACTCTTAGCTTGAAAATGAACAATACTAACATTGTGTTTATGAACACTGAGAGAATTGTATTCTTGATATTTATGCATTTTTCACGAACGTAAATAATTTCCTAAAAAGTTGTTCACAAAATTTACGAAACATATTTCATAAAAATATGATTGAAGTTTTTCATTACACTTGAGAACAATGTTCTTAACATTTATGAACATTATTCGTAATTAAGAAGAAATGTCTTCATTTACAAAGCTAAGGCTTTGAAAATTTGTTTTTATATTATTACTAGGCTCGTATATTGTCCTAATGACTAAAACCCACCAATATATTAACTAAAAATTGAATAAGATCCATTTCTGGAAGTTGTTCACAATTTGATCCTAACCAATTACGGTTATTATACCTTTTTTATAATTTTTCAGCACATTGTCCTAATGGAACTGTTATCTACAGAAAAAAAAAATACTTTTTTCTCTATTAATATTTGGTTTAAAATAGATAGAACATTTGCACAAACTGAAAATTGTTTGATCTTTGCCAGGAGCTGAACCCGAGTCTCCTCGCACTGTAGCAGCATAACTTAACAACTTAAAGTGCTCGGCCACAAACGGATATGAGTTATCTCCACTCTAAGGTGTATAAGAACACTCTGACGTATGAGATGTTTTTTGTATAATTGCATTGACTCTCCTTTCACAGCTTTGTTGCTCGCTTTTTCTTGACAATTTTTAAATCTTGACAATTTTTACATTGAGAAATCAGGGTTCGAATCCTGATGTCTACATTCAACTGTTTCAATAGTTTTGTGAAAATTCCATAAATATTAATATATGTTTTCATAGTAAATACGGTGGCATTTACCCCCAATTTCACAACCTCTGGTTGGTCACAGTTAAAAATAAAAATTTCATACAATTTGACAGCTATAATTGTAGGTTAGCTCTAACTGTAGGATAACCGGAGATTGTGGAATTGGCCCTAAGTATCATAAATTTTATCAAAAAAAAAAAATAATATGAAACTATGTTTCATAAATCTATTAATGATTTTCTATGAAGTTCATACATATTATGAACGATTTTAAACTAGATTAAATTTATAAATTTACACAAACTGAAAATTGTTTGATCTTTGCCAGAATTTGAACCTGGGTCTCCTAGCACTGTAACAGCATAACGTAACAACTTGATCTGCTTGGCCATAAACAGATTTGAATAATCTCAATCCTAAAGTGTATAAGAACACACTGGCGTTTGAGTAGTTTTTGGTTAAATTGCATTTGCTCTCCTTTCACTCTCTTTCCATGGTGCTCTCTTTATGTTGACAATAATTAAATTGAGGAATCTGGGTTCGAATCCTGCTGTCAACATTCAACTTTTTTCAATATTTTTGTGAAAAATTCCATACATATAAACAGATTTGAATAATCTCAGTCCTAAAGTGTATAAGAACACTCTGGCGTTTAAGTAGTTTTTAGTTAAATTGCATTTGCTCTCCTTTCACTCTCTTTCCATGGCGCTCTCTTTATGTTGACAATAATTAAATTGAGGAATCTGGGTTGGAATCCTGCTGTCAACATTCAACTTTTTTCAATATTTTTGTGAAAAATTCCATACATATTAATAAGTTTTTTCATAGTTAATTCGGTGATACTTAGTATCATAAATTTTATAAAAAAAACTCATACGAAACTATATTTCATAAATCTATTAATGATGTTCTATGAAGTTCATACATTTTACGAACGATTTCAAATATATTAAGAACAAATACATTAAGTTTATAAAAAACTTCTTCTGGAAACGCTTTATAAATTCCATAAATCATAATTCTCTCAGTGTGTATTTGTATGACTCTAAGGACATATTTGAAAAAGTTTCCCCAGGACAAAGGCAAAAAAACTGGGTGCACACATATCGCACAAGTGGCTGTGCTGTGGCACTTGTGTGAGTCCTCTTATTTTTTTTGGTTTGGTGTGACTGAAGATGACTGCAGAAGTGTAAATGTGGATGTATTAGTGGCAAAGAAAGTATGAATGAATAAAACGCCAGAACATTAGAAGGAACGTGATGAAGGCTTATGCAAGTACTATATGCTCACGTACTTGTGTGTGCGAGTGTGTGCGTGTGTCCTTTTCCCAGCCCTCAGTGGATGAACAAGTGTCTAAAGATGTATTTGAAGTATTACAAGTGTTACTTGACATACAATAATAAGCAAAAAGACGGTAAGTAAGTCTAAGACGTCAGAGTACAACATACCAACGAAAAACCTTAACACACACACACACTTCCACATGCACATATACATTGACACTCTTATTTTCTGCGCATAAAAAGAACAAGAACAAGTGGCACCATCAGCAGCAGCGGCATCAACCATCATCATCACCATCGCCATCAATGAGAGACAGTGACTTTAGAGGACAAAAAATACAGACAATTTGGAATCGTGAATTTTGAAAAATAGTGAAGGAAATTCGAAAGCTTTAGGACACTATTTTAAGCCGTAGCTATTTTGTTAGTGTAGGTGAGAGAGTTTCCAGCTCATTAAGACAGTCTATTGTGGTGCCACGGTATCAATCACCTATCATTGGGGCCTGATTCTAGGATAGGGGCAAATTAGACAGTTATATTTATGAGAGTTATAATTTATATTTATCGAAAACGATGGCTTATATCCAAAAACTGCTATATTAAAAACCCCATTATTTCAGGAGAGCAAAAAAAGTGTTGAATTTTATTATTTCGCGATAATTTTAATACGAAGGAATTCGAAGAAATATAATATATAGGAGAACGTTCTTATACATAATTCATATCATATAAAAATTTTAATATAGCGTGGTTTTGAACCACTTTGGGAAAAAACATTCTATCAGGTTTTATTGCAATACAATCGACGCCCTCTGAACTCCCTAAAATAATACTGCAAAAATGCGAATACCATTATTATACTGCAGATGGTCAGATGACGAAAGTTAATAAAAATAAGAATAAAACATTATCCTGCACATCTTGAGAAAATCTGCTTAAAATTGATGTACATTTGAGCACAATTGAGAGGAACTAAAGGATCTAAAAATGTACCACAAAAAGATTAATAGCTCTGTCCTTTCGTCAATAGCTCTAATTTTTATTTATTTTTCAAATACTTGTATATTGTCTTCCACTGTGCATCTGCAGTACTGAACAGCATCATAATCAACAGCAATAGCCGCAGTAGCAGCAGCAGCCACTGTCGCAGTATCACAAAGAACATCAGCATCCAATCCACGCCGAGTTATAAGCATCTTAGAATGCTAAGTTCTTTTGCTAGTGTTGTTATGCATTTTTCATAACATAACATTATCGTGAAGTTGGAAGACCCAATGTTGCCTCTGATGCCTGAACCTGTCCCTGCCGCTGTTTTTGCTCGTCTTCCTCATAATGTATGCCATACCTATAGAAATTCACATAAATACTTATGCTGCAGCTACTCCCAGGGAAGGGGATGGGGAGCGAATGAGTGTAAGGGCTCCCTCCATCTTCATCCATCCATCCATCAGCGCCAATAACATGGCTCTTTATACAATACACGTAGTACGAGTATTGTTGCTGAGGCGACTACGAGAAAAAGTATGAAATAAAATATTAAAATATGTGAACATAACGAGCGTTACAGCAACACATTCTTCTCGGCATTTGGAAAACATCTAGGACACAGTTGTTGTCCTTTTTTGGCCCCCACAACATGCTGAGGCAGTGGTGGGCAATTCTGTTATCAGCAGAACAAAAAGTTGTGTGCTATATATACAATAAGCAAGTTATCTTCTTTGCTAAGAATTTAAAAAATCCTTCTTTGATTGAAGGAAATGGAATTTGAAATTTAAAACTTGAATAAAAAACTACATTTTTAAGACTAACTTCGCATTATGACTTTTTTTATCCTTAATTTAAGGAAATTCTGTATGTTTCAATGATATCAATGGACTAAGGTTTGGAGCCAAAGACAATAATCATTAAAATAAATTAGTTTTTGCACTTCACATGGAGGCATACGAGAAAAGTGGATGATTATCTTGAAATTAAGTGTATCCCTATTACAGAGAAGATTCCTTTGAATTTAAGACAATTCTTATTCTTATTTGAACACGATTAAGTCTATTCCACACCTAAACCATCTGTAGTGACAATTAAATAAATTTTTATTATTTTAAGAATATTCGACAATACTTTATTCCATTTCGGCTTCAAACCAAAGCCAATTATCTTTGAAATAAGTACATTTCGGAAGTAAAATGTAAAGATGTCGAAATGAATTGCAGTAAATTATCAACTAAATTGTCATGTATGCTAAGAAAATGTCTTTGAATTTAAGAAAAAATCCTTCTTTGACTTTGGAAGATATAACACACATAATTTAAAGATTACGTTACGTTATTTATAGGACAAATTCATAAGTTTGTTTTTGAGGCTAAGCCTTTATTTTTAAGACTAACTTCATGTTATGCCAATTAACCCAATTTTATATAAACATTGTTGTAGTTAATTTAAGGAAATATCGAATTTCCTTCAAACATATCAATGGGTTTGGAGCCAAAGACAATAATCTTTAAAATAAATACGTTTCGCACTTAACATTAAGGAATTAGCGCAAAACGGTGATTATCTTTAAATTAAATAAATTATCCTTGTTACACAGATATACTTGGAGGCAAATTACTTTTTTAGATTTGAAGAACTGCAAGTCCATATGTATGATAGTTAAAGAAATTGTCCTTGATTTGAATATTTGAATATTTGAAACAACTTTATTGTATTTCGAATTCAAACCAAAGGCACTTATCTTTAAAATAAGTACACTCCTGAAGTAAAATTGTTAAGATGTGGCAATTAATTGCAAATTTCCCACTTATAAAGTAAATTGTCTTATATGCTAAGAAAATGACTTTGAATTTAAGAAAAAAATATTCTTGAGTTACGGAAATTGTATTTGAAATTAGTTTTTTAAAGTTAGTTTTCGTTTTTAATTTAAAAAAAAACACAATTTTTATATTTAAGATAAAAATATTTCCGGTATACTCGTATCAACGGTTTCAATCGTTTTCAGAAATATTTTAACAGTTCTCTTAATATCCTACGATCTAAACGATGCTTCAAATAAACACCGACAACATCCTTAATGTCTTCATTACAGGCGACACCTTTCTGGGCTCAGCCAAAACCACAAGGGTTAGCCATACCCCAAAAGGATACAGAAATATTGAAATAGTTATAGATAGCAATCTCGGTTTTTGTCATAAAATTTGTATTGTTTTGTTTTCCAAATTCCAAACACATCTGCTTTGTTGATTTGGTACTCCCGATATCTCTTAAGTATTATTATTTTGGTCCGTATCGGCTCGTTTTGCGACATAAAGGTTGTCTACCACTGCCCAAACCAAACCAAAGGCTAGGCGGCGGAGCGGCATCGGTACATTTCTAAAGTAATAACCGCCCCTGAGGAGAGTCAGTCATTGAAGAAAATCCTTATTCTGGTGTCATCAACGACATGTACAATTCCTCGGCGAGATGATATTCATGCAAACGTATACGTCTCATATAAAAACAACAGATGTTGTCCCGGGAAAACTATGGGAATGTTGTCGTCGTCGTTGTTTTTGTTGGTGGCACGGCGTTGATGACAAGGACTAGTCGCACAATTGCTAATATGTGACTGAATGACTGCAGGAATGGCAAGGACAAGACTGACTATGACATCGAAGAAGACGGACGGCAGCGTTGACGACAAAAGACGTAAAAGACGACAAACGTTGATGGCGAAGATTGACAATCTAAACAACAACTTAGTACATACTTTACTGGAACATCAGCTGGCAAATGATGCCGCCGCTTACTGCGTAGCCGGTGGCACACTGGGGGGATTTTTTCGGGTTTTTTTATTTAACCTTTACTTATACAATTAATTAAATATAATTCTTTGGTCGCCAAAATTAGTATGACGAATAGGGAACAAAAAGAAGAATGACTCAATATCTTTAACAAATATTGAGTCCCCAGATATCCAATTACTCTTTTGGATTTGTGAGAGTCGGGCGAATATTCTGCGTAAAAAACAAAGGGAGCAAATTTTTTTATATTAATGTTTATTGAAAAAAGTTATTCCATAGAAAAAATGGCACAATGTATTATCTTTCAATAGACGTAAAATTTGCAAAAATCTGTACAGCCGTTTAAGAGAAATTAAACATTTTGTAAAACCTAAAAATATTTTTTTCCACATTTTCAATATTGCAAATACTCTACAATTTTTGAAATTTTTTCCAAAAAATAAATGATAGCGAGATCTGTCTTATTTTGCCATATATCAACTTTTTAGGTAAAAATTAAATTTATAGTTTAATATTAAAAATTCGGACCCATAAATAGTCCTCATATAGAGGTCACTCCTAAATACCTTTGGCCACATTTGCTGAACAATATGACTTAATATTTGCAGCTTTCTTGGCATATTTAAAAGAATTTGCTACAAAAAGATCGATCGCTCCATTATTTGCTTCTTTTCTCGTTTTCGGTTATAGAATTGAATGCAATCCATGTATGCAATGGTCTGATACACATAGATTTTTTCTATAAACAAATTTTTCCAATCAAAAGCATTTTTCCAATCGACAACTTTTCGATTAGAACGTCTTTGCCACCAAATTTTTTCAGTGTAATGTATATTTTATTATTTTCGATTTTATTTTTTTTTTTGGAAATTAAAACTGATTCCTTCTAAACCAAAATTTTTTCGCAAGATACTTTCACCATTTTATATGAAATTATCTTAAATGTATACTACAAAATTTCCTTCTCTCCACATTTCCAAAAATTTCACCCACTGTCCCTGTAGGGAATGTTTGTCCTAAGCCAACGATTTGTGGTGGTGCGGGTGGTCGGTTGCGGCATCGAAGTCGGCTTATTAGGAAAACTGAGATTTTTTGTCGTATCGTTTCGGAAGCTGCCAAGAATTGTTTTGAACTCAAGTGCCAATAAAAATGTTAAGTGGCTTCAAATATGATGACGAGTGCGCCGCTTGCCGCTTCAACAGACAGACGAAACACACACGTTCAGCCGCCGCTGAGTACACAGGGAAGATTTTTGAAATTTTCAAAATTCATACAGTAAGACAAACATCTCAGCCAGATTTATAAAACAAACAAAAAAAACTATGTCTTGGAATGTGGTATAATGTGGAGGAGAAAAAAAATCAAATATTGTCTAGAAGTATGACTGCAATAAGTTACTGCTGATACTTACCTACTACGACTACTACTGCCACTACTTCTTAAGACAAGTATCTGCTTAGACTATCTTCAAGCCGCAGGATGAGAAGTAGTACTTGTACAATGCGGTGCTTGGAGCCGGTGGTGGAGGAGTACACAACTGTTAGTGGCAATAACAGCAGTAGTATTTTGTATTTTTTATGTCTTTAAGATGACAGCAAATGACAAATATAAGTGTCAGCTTGACAACAACAATAACTATAATTTACAACAATATTATCGGCAATGAAGAACACACACAGCACAGCATACAAAACTACAACCACTACTGCTACTTTTTGGTTTGCAACTTAGAAAAAAAGAAGCAAAAAAATCACAGTAAGGCTGACAAGTCTGGCAGTAATAAATTGCCAACCAATGAAAGATGACGGCAATGGCTGGAGCAACGGCAACAACGACGACGACGATACAACAAAACTTCATTCAAGTAAGATTTGATTCAAATCCCTTCACAGACCCCAACAAATCCTGTAACGAACGACCCACAAGAACTTGTCTAAGATTGCTGCTTGTCCGTCCATCCGTCCGTCTATGTTTCTTCCAAGTTTTTCTTATTTTTTGCCATGCTAACTGAGGTTTTCTGTGCTCTTTTTTTGCAGGTTGTTAAGCAAAAAATTGCTTTGATTGCAGATTACAGATAAATATGAGAGATGTTTCGTTGTAATGCTATGTTCGTATATCTTTCTTTCTTTTGAAGACAATTTTCAAATTTGAAATATTAATAGGCAGAGCTTAGCAAAATCATGATATGGCCCCCCGAATTGATGCTTTGCTGCAGCAATTGCTAAACAGCAAATGTCAACCGCTGAGGGATTTACTGCAGCAGGACGGACATAATCGTTAAGACTTTTTTGCTTTGCTTGCGGAGGAGAAGCAAAAGAAACTAATCTATTATTTAGTTAAAGATGACAGTTAATGTTGTCAGTTAATTGTTCGTTAATGTTTTTTTTGTAAATGTCAATGAATGGCGCTGAACCTGCGTAGTTGGTAATTGAGTCAATTATGTTGTCTGCTTATTTTGGGAGATGTTATTTAGTCTGTCTACAAAAAGGGAAAGTGTAAATGAAGAGAAATTAGTAAAGAAAGTGAAGGTCACTTTGAAATTTTACAGAAGAGAGATGACAAATTGGTAACATAGCAATAATTACAGTAGACTTTAGGCAAAAGAATTTATCAATGACATTTTAAAAGTAATTGAATGTATATTAAGATATGGTTAAACAGCAAGTAACTACCAGAGATCAATGATCAATAAGATCAATTCGTTTCACTATGTGTAACAGTGGAGGAATTAAAAAACCAACATAAATCAGTCTTTTTTTAACCAGTTAATTGATTAACCATAACTTTGGGATCTTCTAAATGTATACCTTGTTATATGTATTCTCCATCTCAGGATGAGTGTATACTTCCCTAAGTAAAAAATCTGTAGTATATTTTCTGGAAACATATTATTTTTCGGAAAATTAACTTTTTTTCCTGAACTTATTTAAGTATTTCCCCGTTCATTAAGATAACCTGCACATAAACTCCGAAAAAATAATATTGATGAAAGAGATATTACAATATATTTTTCGGTACGTAAATATAAAATATTTGCACAAAAATATGTTTTATTTACATTTTGCTCTCAAACATATTTGGTTCCCTTTTTATACCCTACACCACACTGTGGTACAGGGTATTATGACTTTGTGCATTTGTTTGTAACACCTAAAAGGAGAAGAGATAGACCCACTGTTTATTATACCGATCGACTCAGAATCACTTTCTGAGTCGATTTAGCCATGTCCGTCTGTCTGTCCGTCTGTCCATGTATTCTTGTAATCAAAGTGCAGGTCGTATTTATGGTCCGATTGTGATGAAATTTAGCATAGTGCTCTTTTTTGGCCCAAGGACGATCCCTATTGAAATTGGTTAAAATCGGTTCAGATTTGGATATAGTCCCCATATATATGTTTCACCCGATTTGACATGCAAGCGCCGTAGAAACCACATTTTACATCCGATCTTTATGAAATTCGGCAGAGAGAGTTTTATTATTACGTGAATGAACACTACCAAATCGGAGAAAATCCGATCAGATTTAGATATAGCCCCCATATATATGTTTCACCCGATTTGGCATGTAAGCGCTGTAGGAACTGTATTTTAAATCAGATCAGTACGAAATTTGGCAGAGAAAGTTATCTTATTACATGAATAAACACTGCCAAATTCGGCGGAAATCGGTTCAGATTTAGATATAGCCACCATATATATGTTTCACCCGATTTAAAATTTAAGCGCTGTAGAAATCCGATCAGTACGAAATTTAACAGAGAGAGTTTTTTTCATACATGTAGTATGAACACTGCCAAATTCGGGAAAAATCGGTTCAGATTTTAACATAGTCCCAATATATATGTTACACCCGATTTGACATGTAAGCGCTGTAGAAACCGTGTTTTATATCCGATCGGTACGAAAATCGGCAGAGAGAGTTTGCTTATTACATGTATGAACACTGCCAAATTCTTATCGAAATGCCCATTTTCGCATTGGTAGGTAGGTGTAGTGTATTATGTAGTCGGCCCCGCCCGACTTTCTGTCTTTCCTTACTGGTTTCTCCTTGTAACATTGTCATTCTGTTTACAATAACATGAAATATATGTAGATCTGAGTCTTTATAAAGAATATATATTAGGGCGGGTTGATTTGTATGGATGAAAAAAAATTAAAAATCGTATAGCAAAAACGTAATCTGCATTAAATTCTAAGAAAATTTTCCGAAGAAACCCTGGGTCTAAAATCAAAATCTAATCCGCGCCTCACCACTTGAAAATTGTTTCCCTCTTCTTTCGCATAAATTATTTTCTTTTTTTGAAATATATTATGTTTTTTATACACTCACTCACAGTGATATATCATTTGCTACGGGCCAAAAGTGTAACACATCGAAAGAGTGACATAAGATTTTAAGTATGTTTGGCGGATATCCGGATTCGGTCGTTTTAAGTCGAATGAGCAATGTCCGTCCGTCTGTCTGTCTGATAGCTGGTGCGCACGATAACTCTCGAAAGAAGTAACCAATTGACTTCAAATTTGGTATGTGGTAATATTTTTTTCTATCTCCTGCTAAGTTAGAAGATGGCCCATATTGGCCCACCCCTTCTAGTACCTCCCCCACAAAATGTTAATATTAAGTGAAACAGGTGGCGCAAAAGTAACCTTTCGATGTTATGTTAGACGCGATTGGCGGGCAGCAGCTAACAGCTGATGCACCGTCTGGACTTTGTACGGAAACATCTTCAAATCTTGTACCAAAATTCGCTGTAGAGACCTTCGACTGATACCCATTTGCGTGGAACGTCGTCTGGTCGATGTCGACGGCGCTTCCATGACATCCTCAGCTGCAGCAGCAATATTCTCTGCAGAACGGCTACTCCGGGGTCTGCCACGCCTGGCAGCATCTCGTGTTGTGCCAGTCTCTTCGAGGCGAGCGGCTAAACGTCGCAGCGGCTAAACGTCGCAGTAGGCGTCGGACGGCCAGGAAATCTGTCAAAAAAAGTCACCGACCGATTATTGGTCAAATAAATAGTCAGCAATATTCCGCGTTCTGGAGCAGTGTAGCGTAACATTGTTTATTAACGTGTATTTCGCATGTGTTTACTACACAAATGTCGAAACAGAACTGACATTAGGGGCCAATCGCAAAATGTATAGCATTTTCTGATAGGAGGATTACTTTTGCGCCACCTTGTATATATATTAATGATCATCGTAAAATTCAAAGATGATTTACATCCTATTTCTGTAACTTGAAAATTTGCTTTCGTTCGCCTGCCAGATGAAAAGCAGCTGATTTGGGTTTGACTAACTACCATCAGAACGACAAGTCGCACGATAATGAACTCGTACGAAAACGTAATCATGTCAGTGTAAATATTGGTTTTTCTAACTCTCTTCGTTGTCATCTGGGCGAACACAAATGTCATATCGGGTCACATTGTTTTATTTGTCGACCGATAGGAACAATGACAAAAAAAACCTTATTGAAAGCAAAAATAAGTAGATCGGTAGACCAATTATGGTAAAAACAATTAAATAATAAAAAAAAATTATACATCTGTATAAATAATTAAGCATAAAGAAGTCAACGAAGCGAAGTGCCGCAATGTTCGCTAAGATGGAAAAAATCACTGCTAAAGACGTGAGAGAGGAAAAGAAATGAGGGTCTTGCTTCAGCTCAGCTTAGCCACCCAGGGTTGATTTTGAGTTCACCACTAGTGTAGAGAGTACAGAGGTGTATTTGCTAAGGTCGAACATACACTACTTTTTTAGACCAGAAGTTGTTAATTATTGATCTGGCAATTAAATTAGATTCCAATTGGTAAATTGCTAACGTCATAGACGTAAGGCCCGGCGATCGAACGAACGAACCTTAGATAAACAAAATTCCTGACGAAAGTGAGTGACTGGTTTTCGTTCGCTAAGACTTTCGATGGAAATACTTGCCCATCTGTTGAAATGCCGCTACAGCTCTCACTAATAGACCAAGGTCGATCAAGTATTTTCTATTTCCTTATGGCGATTTCGTTTCTGGAAATAATGTGGAGCCATCGACGTGAAATACTAGAAAATATTTGTTTTTTAAGTCAAATTAATACAGTCCCGCGAATTATACCATTTGTCAGGCTGGCAAATGGTATAATCAGCTCACATAGACCAATTTAGGCGCAAATCGAAACCAACCTGGTTAATATATAGTATATTATATATTTCGAGGTTCCCTACTTTTTTAAAGAAAAAACACAGAAAATTCTAATTGAATGGGGAATGTTTATTATCATTTGAAAGAACATTCTTTGCATTAATTTTTTGAAGATTATGTCTATCAAAAGTTGGCCGCGGCTACGTCTCAGATGGTCCATCCGTTGAGTCCAATTTTCGATGACTCGATTATGTTGACCATAAGTTGAGCGAAGTGCAGGAAACACATTCCTCACAGAACGTGAATTTTCGTAATAAAGTTGAACGATTTGTAAACGTTGTTCAGGCGTAAGTCTTTCCATGATGAAATGCCAAACAATACTTAACAAAAATAACATGACAGCATGACACGACTCACACGTGATCTGTCAAAAAAAGGCTATTGAAAAAAGTATCTCACCCGTTAGTTCGTCCATTTAGTTCATCTGCCTTCAAGAGTATATTCCCACGCTTTCTGCATTAAATTCACTCCCGAAATGTCTAAACTATTTGATTTATCTACGAAGAAGTAAAACAAAACGCCAAACCGACTAAAACGAAATGAAAATGCCTCTGTATTGTTATAAAATGTTAGTACATATGCCACCGATTTAAGCGATTTAAGATCCGCCTCATGGATCCTAAAAATAACATGTCACCTCCTCCACTCATACATTGGTAGTTATGTATATGTTTTCCACTTGTGTCAGATCCACTCATCTATTTCTATAAAATAAATCTAAAAAGTTAAGTAACAAAACATGTTTTAGGCGGAAGTTTTACAAAACAATTACAACACGCGCAACATATTTTCAATTTTAAATAATAATAACTGACACAAAAATTGGCTGTAACTGCAAAGCCTTTAATAGCTTTTCATATAACCGCAATTTTTCACAAATGTTCAAGTACTAAAAATAAAATAACATTTATGCAGAAATCACCAAAATGTCAGAAGTGAAAAAATGAAAACAAAATCAAAAAAAAATAACAAAAAAAAAAACTATCGACCCCTGCAGTTATCACGTTCACGATAAATGTTTATTCAAAACACACATTCGCCGCATATATAAAAAAAATCTCAATAGTTTTTCGCTGTTTTTTCCTAACGCCCCCGTTTTGTATAAACACCATTTGTTTGAAATTAGTTTTTTGCCCAAAGCCGTAGAATTGAACCAGAAAAAACAACGAATCGTGTATGCAAAACAAATATTTCAAATATTGGTTTTAAATAAATAAATAAACCAACGGAAAAAAAACTCAATTTAATTCAATAACAAAAAAATAACGCAATTTTGTAAAAGCCACTTCAGTTAAAATGTTACAAATACACAGAGTGCTTAACTGCGCGGTTGAACCCCAAACCACTTGACCTTTGTAGTCTTTTATAATAATAGCGCTGAAAAACTTGTTGTTAACTTTTGCTATAATTTCAAACTTTTGTTATAATTATCGCCAGTGACAAAAGGAATCGTTGACTTGACTTCAAACAACAACAATTAAACAATTTGTGAGCTACGAATTCGTTAAAGGAAACGCCAAAGAAAACTTCATTTAAAACTCATTTTACACAGCAGCAGTAGTTGAATTTTTAATGAACATTTAGAATATACCTCAGTCATTTCCATTTTGGTATATTATCATTTTGATCCCCGACCCGTAAAAATACCTCCCCTTCAAAAAAAGACTCTAACGTCCACATAATCGGTACTTTGTTGGGCAGCATGAGGAAAAACGACAATTTCTAATGAAAAAATAAATAATAATAATAAAAAAACGACAGGATAAAGTTTAAAACTTTTTAGGGCGGAAATAACAGATCAGATGTCTACAGCGTGAGGGGAATGCAAATGTACAGATTTTTTTTTATTGTCAAATGGATTTTGATCCTTATTGAGGACTACATAGTGGTCTTCAATTTGGATTGAAAAGTCGTCTGCATTGGCGACCATATGTACAGACGTCCTCCCTGACACCTACGAAGTCGTCGTCAATGAGGACTAGAAAGTCGTCTTCACTGACGACTATAAAGTAGTCTTCATTGTCGAGTATCACTGACGACTTCGACTTTACTGACGACTATAAAGTCGTCTTCACTGACGACTATAAAATGAGGACTGACGACTATAAAGTCGTCTTCATCGACGACTATAAAGTCGTCTTCATCGACGACTATAAAGTCGTCTTCATCGACGACTATAAAGTCGTCTTCATCGACGACTATAAAGTCGTCTTCATCGACGACTATAAAGTCGACTTCATCGACGACTATAAAGTCGTCTTCATTGACGACTATAAAGTCGTCTTCATTGACGACTATAAAGTCGTCTTCATTGACGACTATAAAGTCGTCTTCATTGACGACTATAAAGTCGTCTTCATTGACGACTATAAAGTCGTCTTCATTGACGACTATAAAGTCGTCTTCATTGACGACTATAAAGTCATCTTCACTGACGACTATAATGTCGTCTTCACTGACAACTATAAGTCGTCTTCACTGACAACTATAAGTCGTCTTCACCGACGACTATAAGTCGTCTTCACCGACGACTATAAGTCGTCTTCACCGACGACTATAAGTCGTCTTCGCCGACGTCGTCTTCACTGAGGAGTATAATGTCGTCTTCACTGACAACTATAAAGTCGTCTTCACTGACGACTATAAAATGAGAACTGACGACTATAAAATGAGGACTGACGACTATAAAGTCGTCTTCATCGACGACTATGAAGTCGTCTTCATCGACGACTATAAAGTCGTCTTCATTGGCGACTATAAAGTCGTCTTCATTGACGACTATAAAGTCGTCTTCATTGACGACTATAAAGTCGTCTTCATTGACGACTATAAAGTCGTCTTCATTGACGACAATAAAGTCATCTTCACTGACGACTATAATGTCGTCTTCACTGACAACTATAAGTCGTCTTCACCGACGGCTATAAGTCGTCTATAAGTCGTCTTCACCGACAACTATATGTCGTCTTCACCGACGACTATAAGTCGTCTTCACCGACGACTATAATTCGTTTTCGCCGACGTCGTCTTCACTGAGGAGTATAATGTCGTCTTCACTGACAACTATAAAGTCGTCTTCACTGACGACTATAAAGACGTCTTCAATGACGACTATAGAGTCGTCTTCAATGACGACTATAAAGTCGACTTCAATGACGACTATAAAGTCGTCTTCACTGACGACTATAAAGACGTCTTCAATGACGACTATAGAGTCGTCTTCAATGACGACTATAAAGTCGACTTCAATGACGACTATAAAGTCGTCTTCACTGACGACTATAAAGTAGTGTTCATTGTCGAGTTTACAGTCGTCTTCACTGACGACTTCGTCTTCAATGACTACTATAAAGTCGTCTTCACCGACGACAATAAAGTCGTCTTCACTGACGACTATAAAGTCGTCTTCACTGACGACTATAAATTCGACTTCAGCCGTCTTCACTGACGACTATAAACTGGTCTTCACTGACGACTATAAAGTCGCCTTCTCTGAGGACTCTAAAGACGTCTTCTCTGATGGCTATAAATACGTCTTCAATAACGACTATAAAGTCGTCTTCAATAACGACGACTATAAAGTCGTCTTCACTGACGATTATAAAGTCGTCTTCACTGACGATTATAAAGTCGTCTTCACTGACGATTATAAAGTCGTCTTCACTGACGACTATAAAGTCGTCTTGACTGACGACTATAAAGTCGTCTTCACTGACGACTATAAAGTCGTCTTCACTGACGACTATAAAGTCGTCTTCACTGACGACTATAAAGTCGTCTTCGTCTTCACTGATGACTGAAAAGTCGACTTTACTGACGACTATAAAGTCGTCTTCTTGGGCTCTTCTTCAACGTCGATTGTGTCTTCCTGTTTGATGACTAAAAAAATCATCTACATTGAGAGTCATCTTTATTGGATTTTTCTAACTGAGATTTTGCACGACATATTATTTCCCACTCTGTCTAGGTATCCATGACAAGCGGAGTCAGCTGAATTTTCGACTCCCTTCTGGAAATATGATGTCACCCAAATTATGGAATGTGTGTCATAAACTTTGCCAAACAAAATATGGAATAAGTAAACAAAGGAAAAGTTTATGGATGTATTAATTTATAACCATTTTTTTCGAGAACTGTTAGTTTTATTTTAATTAATTCATTAAAAACTCATCAGGAATGCTCAGCAGAAAAACCGTCCAGCAGCAAGAGCGATGCTAGAGGCAACAACTGAAAATTCCAAAAAGCGGTGGCTGGAGTACGATTATACATATCTGCCATGGGATGAGAGAAAGCGGAGATGATGTTCTTCCACTTTGGGTGGTTTCGAAACCATAGAGTCATTAGAATATATTCAATAGGGGTCGTTATTTATAATTTGGTAAATGAAACTACATCGGAAAATTTTTTAATTTCACAAAAAAGGGGGGAGGGATATGGGTAAGGAAACTTTCCAGGAAGGCGTCGGAGTGTTGCCGGCAGATTTTTTAGTTTTTTTCTTTTTCCCCAAACCATTGCAAACATTTTTTAGTTTATTCTAGCTAACAAATTTAAACTCTTCCATATACACTTTTTGTGAACTGTTTGTGTTTAATAAACAAAGAAGTTTTGTGGGTGAGGTCGGCAGATATGGAACTACTCGTAACTAGCACGTTTTATTTTTTAATTTAATGATTTTGTTTTGCCATAAACAAGAAATTATTAAAATACATATTTTTTTGTTTAAATTAAATTATTATGATCATATTATAAACTGTCAGTTTATCACTAATATAAAAATTGAATGAGAAAAACAAAATCGGATTCTATGGACTCCATCTGTCAGTCGTTAAATTGCGGTTCATATATTTTTTATGAGTAGAGTAAAATTTTGTTTGTGTTTTCCTGTTGTCTAGGGGGAAATAAGAACATAAAAAATCGAAATCACTGCGAATATGTGAGAGTTCAGAAGAAATATTTAAAAAATGTATGACACAGTGGGACATGGAGAGAGATTTGAGAAATGTTTGATAAAGAAAGAACTCGCTTTGCCGATGATTAGAAGGTCAGTTTTGGTCAAGGACTTAAAAATAGGTCTTCTGATTGGGGACTGAAAAGTCTTGTAACTGAAAGTCGCATACATTGACGACTTAATGTCGCCTTCATTGACGGCTGAAATCGCCTTCATTGACGGCAGAAAAATTGTCTTAATTGATGACTTCTTTGCTGACTGAAAGTAAACTTCTTTGACGACTAAAACTCGCCTTCATTGACGGTGGAAAAATCGACTTCATCGAAGACAGAAAAGTGAACTTTGTTGAAGACAGATAAGTCGCCTTTGATGGCAACAAAAAATTCGTTTTGATTGTCGACTTCTCTCTCTGAAAGTTCACATATTTTATGACTGAATTTAGACTTTTGAAAGGCGCCTTCAATAACAACTGATAAGTTGACTTCCTTGACAATAAAAAGTATACTTCTTTGCCGACTTAAAAAAATTCGTCTTCCTTGACGATCTAAGTCGACCTCCTTGATGACCGTGAAGTCGAATTATTGACGTGATAATCGTTTTCTTGACGACTGGAGAGGATCACTCTCTTTATCCGGCGGTCTGCAAGATCGTTATCTATACGACGCTAATATTTCAATGCCCTTGAAGCTTCCCTGCAGAAAATTGTTGTCATAATTGTGAACCACTGTTCATCTTCCTTTATCCGGAATAAGGACATCGTATGTTGATGCCGAGGATGGTTTCCTTTACATTTCCCCGCCAATGCCAAATCTTTTGTGTTCTGAATTTTAACTCGAGGGGATTTCCCTCTCGTCTTTACATTACTTTACTTACGTTCGTTTTCAACTTTACATGAGATTTTTTTTTAATAAAGTTACCAACACAACGCAACCATCATCTTACACTCAATGAAACATTTATGTCAAATTTATCTTAAATATTTGTATGAAAATAATAGAAAAAGACCGAAAGAGACGACGAGAGATTTTTGCCCTTTTTCTCAGAATTTTGCATACAAAATATTTTCTAAACACCGAAGGGAGTTCAACCAGAAAGCAACAACTCATATGGATAACATACGAGTATATAAAGCGAGTTAGAGAGGAGAGGAGGTCTGGGGAAAAGGGGAATGAACTGCCCTAAGATACTCGTATGTATGTTCATATGAACGTTAGATTGTAAAGTTCAGGGAAACACTTTTATCAATATTTTACGGATTTTATTTATTAAAAAGGGAAATCAAAACGAGGTTCGAAGTGAAAGTTTTTAAAAAGAATGTCGAAAGATATAACTGTTGTTTAAAGAGAGACTTCGTTGGGATTTGCATTTCCGAAAACTTTTAAAACTTCCCAACTCCCCCTCGTTTTTCAGGAAACCTAATAAATACACAAGGGTCGTTGGCCTTATTGTCGGTTTTTTCGCAATATTTTTTTTTTGTTTGGTTTCTCAAAAGCACAAATCTTAAAACCTTGATATGGACCAACATTAGAATAGAGTCATAAAAATTGCCACCATGTTACCAGAGTCTAGGGCCGCCGGGAGCAAACAAACAAGAAAATAGCAACTACAGCAACCTTCAATCTTTAACGCCACCCACGATTACGACCACCACAACAACAACCTTCACCACCCTAAATCCTTCCTCTCCTGCAATTTACCACATAAAAAAATAAAACGAGACATTTATGTTTCTCGGTATGGTCATAGATTAAGGCTGACGCACACACACACACACACACAGTCAAACAAACAAACGCCTCGTGTGGAGTTAAGTTGCGTAACGAATTCCCCCCATTTCCTGAAAACTGACTACCCTCATCCATAACAAATCCCTTCCCACAGAACCACATCAGCCGCATCACTCCTTTTGAGCGAACACAGAAATATTGAAAACATTTCCATGCAAAAATGGATAAAAGGATCGCTTGTGAAATTGCAGTTAAAGACACTTGCCTCTGGGATGCCCTTCAGTGTGGGGAAAAGTATTCTTGGTTTAGAACTTAGAATAGATCTTGTTAGAAAAAATACACATAATAAATGGTTCGCTCGATATCTGACAGATATTTAGTTTATTAACAACTGTTCCTCCTTAAATACAATATTCTCCCAGAATATTGTATAATCTTCTAATTAGACGCCATTTAAATCATTTATCCGTCTGAGACTGTTGACTATATATCAATCCATCTTTTAAACAATTTTCTCTGTGAACATCCTATGTGACTGTGGAATTTTCGGTCTATAGTCAGTCGATGTATGACTACAGTATCTATTCGACTTTCTATAAAACCAAAATATTTTCTTTTCGTCTTCTGATATGACCATTCTCTTATCCCTTTGTATTATTATAAGTCATTAAACTTACCTGTTCGTTTTTTATATTGTCATTCTCATATCCATTCGTCTTCCTACAGAACCATTATCTTATCCGTGCGTCTTTGAGAAAACAATTCACTTATCCGTTCGACTTTCTATGGAAATATTAACACATCAGTTTATGTTTAATATGAACAATCCCTTTTCCGTTCATTTCTATAGATGTGTTAATGTACCCGATCTTATTGTTGTAGGACAAATCTCGTATCCTTCCATTATTTATATGAAACATCACTTATCCGTCTATCTATAGTATCAATATGATGTCGGTTTTTTATATGAATTATTCTTCTCCATTAATTTTATATGTAATAAATCAATTATCCGCTCGCCTTTCTTCAGAACAGTTAAGTTATCCATTCGTGTTGTATGTTACCAATAACGGTTTATGATCTTCAGATATGTCTAGAAGAAGATTCGTTCGTCTTTCTATAGAAGAATTCACCCATCCGATCGTATTTTCTTGTGCCAACTATCTTATCCATTAATTTGTTACAGAGGAAATCACTTATCCGTTCCTTTTTATATTAGCTTTTTGTTATCTATAATTGTTTGCTCATCTTTATATAAACCCTCAATTTATATGTCATGTTGTCGTCTTCCTATAGGACTATTAACTAAATCATTAATCTTGTTATGATCATTCATCTATCCATTTATATTCCTATGGGTTCGTATCCGGTCCTCTTTCGTTAAAAGCAGATGCTTATCCATTCGTGTTCTCATATGAATAATATCTTATCCATTAATTTATTGTTGTCAAATCATTTATAACCTCTTCTTTCAACTGACCCATTGACTTATCCGTTAATGCGTCCAATCCCTTGTCCATTCATTTTGTATGTAATTAATCACTTATCCGTTCTCCTTTCTTCAGAATAGTTAACTTCTCCGTTATCCGTTCGTCTTCCTAGGGATGCGTTCACTTATTCTTTCGTATTTTCATATGAGTAATATATTATATACTATTTTTTATAGACCAACAAAATTATTCTGTTCTTTTTACTATTAGATTATTAGTTCTACATAAGCTTCTAAAATATTTGCTCGTCTCTATAAACCACCAACGTGTCCATCCGTCAATTTGTATGCATTTTTGTCGTCTTTCTATAGGAGCATTAACGAAACCATTAATCTTATTGAGATCAATCACCTATCCGTTTATATTCCTATGGATTCTTATCCGGTCCTTTTATGTGTACAATTCCTTGTCCGTTAGTCTTTCTATAGAAGCAGTTGCTTATCCGTTCGTGTTTCATATGAATAATATCTTATCCGATCATTTCTTATATGTCAAAACATTTATCCTTACATATTTCAACTGACCCATTGACTTAACCGTTCGTTTTAATGTGTCCAATCCCTTATCCATTCTTTTTGTATGTTATTAATCACTTATCCGTTATCCTTTCTTCAGGATACTTAACTTCTCCAATCGTGTTTTACTTAATCAATAACGGTTTCTGATCTTCTGGTATGTCCAACCTTATCCGTTCGCCTTTATAGAGATGCGTTCACTTATCCTTTCGTATTTTCAAAGGATTAATATGTTATACATTAGTTTTTATAGACCAAATCATTTATCCGTTCTTTTTTATATTAGTTTATTGGTTATTCATAAGCTTCTTAATTGTTTCATCGTCTCCATTAATTGTATTATGATCAATCTTCTATCCCTTTATATGATTGGATTGATTCTTACCCGGTCCTTTTATATGTCCAATCACTTATCCGTTTGCCATTTAATAGAAGCAGTTTCTTATCCATTCGTTTCCCATATGAATAATATCTTATCCATTCATGTCTTATAAGTCACATCATTTATCTATCCATCTTTCAACTGGACCATTAACTTAACCGTTCATTTTAATGAGTCCAATCCATTGTCCATTAATTTTGTATGAAATTTATCACGTATCCGTTCTCCTTTCGTCAGGATAGTTAACTTCTCCATTCGCATTTTATGTGACTAATAACGGTTTCTGATCTTCGGGTATGTTGCACTTTATCCATTCTTCTTTCTAGGGATGCGTTCACTTATCCTTTCATATTTTCATATGAGTAATATGTTTTTCATTATTTTTTATAGCTTATTATTCACCCATAAGCTTTTTAATTATTTGCTCGTCTTTAATTAATCCACGAAAGTATCCATCCCTCCATTTATGACATTTTGTCGTCTTTCTATAGGACTATTATCTAAATCATTAATCTTGTTATGATCAATCATCTATCCGCTTTTATTTCTAAGGAATCTTATCCGGCCCTTTTATATGTCCAATCCCTTATCCGTTCTCTTTCTATAGAAGCATTTGCTTATCCATTGGTTTCTCATATGAATAATATCTATCGGTTCATTTTATATGTCAGATCTTTTATCCTTCCATCTTTCAACTGGACCATTAACTTATCCGTACATTTTAATGTGTCCAATCCCTTGTCCATTCATTTTGTATGTCATTAATTACTTATCTATCGCTAGAAGCTCCTTCTCTGGAGTAGAACTCCCAGATCTGTGCTACCTAAATAAAAAAGTCACTTATCCGTTCACGCTTCTTCATGATACGTTAACTATCCATTTGTGTATTACGTGACCAATAATGGTTCTTATTTTCTGGTATTTCCAACTTTATCCGTTCGTATTTTCATATAAATAATATTTCATATAAGTAATATTTTATCCATTATTTTTAAAAGAACAAATTATTTAAACGTTAATATTTCTATTAAATTATCAGTTATCCATTATCAATGATCCATTAGTCTTTATCAATGATCCATTAGTCTTTCTATAAGCCACTAATGTATTCATACGTCCATTTATTTGGTATTTTTATATAAATATTAACTTATCCGTTCATCTCTCTATAGGACCAGTAACTAAACTATTATGATCAATCAATAATCCGTTCATATTCCTATGTTACCTTCCATTAACATTCACGAATTCTAATCCAGTCGTTCTTTTATATGTTCAATCCCTTCTCCGCTCGTCTTTCGGTAGAAGCATTTTCTTCTGTTTTAATGGTAAATCATATATCCTTCCATTTTTAAAATATATCATTGACGTATCCGTTCGTTTTAATATTACAATATATTTATCCATTCACCTTTCTGTTGAAACAGTAAATAGTCCGTGCGTTTGTTCATACGAAAAATCACCTCTGCTTTCGCATTTCACTAACTAATCCGCTCAGTTTTACTCGTTTAGGTACTCTATAGGTCCTTTTCGTCTTTCTTCAGGATCAGCTCGTCTTAATATAGTATATTTTGTCTTTCTATAAAACCACTGACTTATCAATTCGTCTTTTTATTAAAGTTACTCATCCATTCGTATTTTTAGATGACCACTTTCTTATCCGTTCGTATTTCTATATGATAATATCAGACAAATGTTTAACAATTCCTGATTGTCTCTGATTGCTATTAGTCGATAGACCTGAAACCACTAAATGTAGGGTATCCTTTTACTTCTCCCCCTTCGCTCTTCCAATATCTAATCCTTTCACTGCCTCGTTTTTTCTTCTCTGTTATCCATCCTCGAATATTCCGACCATTGTTCTGGCTTAAATGTATGTCAATGAGCCCAACTATGCCAATATCTGTTATTTTGTGTCCCACTACGAGCCCTTCCACCCCTTCCATCTATGCCTTGTAGTCATTCACGCATTTGTTTGTTAGTCCAAATATTTTTTCCTAGGCGGGAGGGAGTTGAGGGGTAGTCAACCAAAAAAAAAAGAAAACGATGAGGCAATTGTTCTTTTTCGCAAGCGTTTTTTATTATTTCTTTTGGTCGAGGGTGATAACATCATCATGGTGTTCCAGTTCTTTTTTGTTTCGTCCAATATGTTAGCAGGGGGCAGGGAGACTATAATCCACCTCTTCCTCCTCCACCCCAAATGCGACACAAAGTTCTTTTTTTTTGGTGGGGACTACTACAAAGTGTGAATATGGGCAAGTGGAAAACAAAGAAGAAAAGCACTTCTCTATGACGCGTAACGACTTTGTGATATAAAAATAATAGCCTTTCAAAAGAAATTGTCGTTGGGGTTTTTTCTGCATTTTTTTTTGTATTACATGGTGATAGTTACATAAATTGTGGCTTAGGAGAGTGCAAATAAAAAAACTTTAATAACTTAAAGGTCGTTGTGAGCCCAACGTACATACCTTGACCGCAATGGTTTAAGTCGGTGACAGAAATTGTAGGAAGATAAAATATGCTGAAAGAGATAAAAGCAATAAAAGTATTAAAAGTAATATTAGAGGAGGTGATAAAGTGATTAAAGAAATAAATGTGGCCTGCACTGTAGAAAAACTGAGATTTTGGAGAGAAATAAACCACAGAAAGATAAAAATGTCTTAAAATTTCGATGAAAAGACCACCGTTGATGACTTTTCTTATAGAAAAGTTCATCGTTGATGACTTTTCTTATAGAAAAGTTCATCGTTGATGACTTTTCTTATAGAAAAGTTCATCGTTGATGACTTTTCTTATAGAAAAGTTCATCGTTGATGACTTTTCTTATAGAAAAGTTCATCGTTGATGACTTTTCTTGTAGAAAATTTCATCGTTGATGACTTTTCTTATGGAAAATTTCATCGTTGATGACTTTTCTATAGAAAAGTTCATCGTTGATGACTTTTCTTATAGAAAAGTTCATCGGTGATGACTTTTCTTATAGAAAATTTCATCGTTGATGACTTTTCTTATAGAAAAGTTAATCGTTGCTGACTTTTCTTATAGAAAAGTTCATCGTTGATGACTTTTTTTATAGAAAAGTTCATCGTTGATGACTTTTCTTATAGAAAAGTTCATCGTTGATGACTTTTCTTATAGAAAAGTTCATCGTTGATGACTTTTCTTATAGAAAAGTTCATCGTTGATGACTTTTCTTATAGAAAAGTTCATCGTTGATGACTTTTCTTATTGAAAAGTTCATCGTTGATGACTTTTCTTATTGAAAAGTTCATCGTTAATGACTTTTCTTATAGAAAAGTTCATCGTTGATGACTTTTCTTATAGAAAAGTTCATCGTTGATGACTTTTCTTATAGAAAAGTTCATCGTTGATGACTTTTCTTATAGAAAAGTTCATCGTTAATGACTTTTATTATAGAAAAGTTCATCGTTGATGACTTTTATTATAGAAAAGTTCATCGTTGATGACTTTTCTTATAGAAAAGTT
This sequence comes from Eudasyphora cyanicolor, assembly GCA_963930755.1. Classification (NCBI taxonomy): domain Eukaryota; kingdom Metazoa; phylum Arthropoda; class Insecta; order Diptera; family Muscidae; genus Eudasyphora; species Eudasyphora cyanicolor. The sequence continues at coordinate 315,100,985 of OZ005734.1, forward strand.
CATCGTTGATGACTTTTCTTATAGAAAAGTTCATCGTTGAAGACTTTTCTTATAGAAAAGTTCATCGTTGATGACTTTTCTTATATAAAAGTTCATCGTTGATGACTTTTCTTATAGAAAAGTTCATCGTTGATGATTTTTCTTATAGAAAAGTTCATCGTTGATGACTTTTCTTATAGAAAACTTCAAGTCATCGTTGATGACTTTTCTTGTAGAAAACTTCATCGTTGATGACTTTTCTTATAGAAAACTTCATCGTTGATGACTTTTCTTATAGAAAACTTCATCGTTGATGACTTTTCTTATAGAAAAGTTCATCGTTGATGACTTTTCTTATAAAAAAGTTCATCGTTGATCACTTTTCTTACAGAAAAGTTCATCGTTGATGACTTTTCTTATAGAAAAGTTCATCGTTGATGACTTTTCTTATAGAAAAGTTCATCGTTGATGACTTTTATTATAGAAAAGTTCATCGTTGATGACTTTTATTATAGAAAAGTTCACCGTTGATGACTTTTCTTATAGAAACGTTCATCGTTGATGACTTTTATTATAGAAACGTTGATGACTTTTATTATAGAAAAGTTCATCGTTGATGACTTTTATTATAGAAAATTTTATCGTTGATGACTTTTCTTATAGAAACGTTCATCGTTGATGACGTTTCTTATAGAAACGTTCATCTTTGATGACGTTACTTATAGAAACGTTCATCGTTGATGACTTTTATTATAGAAAAGTTCATCGTGGATGACTTTTATTATAGAAAAGTTCATCGTTGATGACTTTTCTTATAGAAAAGTTCATCGTTGACGAGAAAACGTAGAAAACTTCGTCGATGATGACTTTTATTATAGAAAATTTAATCGTTGATGACTTTTCTTATAGAAATGTTCATCGTTGATGACTTTTATTATAGAAAATTTAATCGTTGATGACTTTTCTTATAGAAACGTTCATCGTTGATGACGTTTCTTATAGAAACGTTCATCGTTGATGACGTTTCTTATAGAAACGTTCATCGTTGATGACGTTTCTTATAGAAACGTTCATCGTTGATGACGTTTCTTATAGAAACGTTCATCGTTGATGACGTTTCTTATAGAAACGTTCATCTTTGATGACGTTACTTATAGAAACGTTCATCGTTGATGACTTTAATTATAGAAAAGTTCATCGTTGACTTTTATTATAGAAAATTTAATCGTTGATGACTTTTCTTATAGAAATGTGAACAATTATATTAGTTTTTATAAAATCCATTGAAATTTTGTCTTTTGTATTCTAGATCCTTCTAAGTAATTGATAAGCAAAACTTATCCAAGACAACCTTATATATTCAATAATTTCAAATAATATTTTCACTTGTTATCAACCATCCATCCACTTGTTAAGGATGACGTTTTCATCGACCCCCGTTAATCTTATAAACGCCTTAACACAAAGCTTATTTTAAGTGTCAAAATCATTTTTATGTTCATTCGCAGGATTATTAACAAAATCTTAATAAACTTTGAAGTCATTAACGAGAAATTTATTGAGAAAACCCATTTTTGAAAAGTTTTCGGCTCAGATGGATTTACAGATTTAGAAAGAAAAACATTCAATTGAAGTGTCTGTTCGACATGGACATGAAGAGGAAATGGCTATTAAGGATAACAAAAAAAAACAAACGGGGATCCATAAAAATAAGGACCAAAAAAGATGGAGAGGGAGGGCGGCAGAGAAAACGAAAGGCATCAAGAAAAGTTATTGAAACATAAAACATTAGCAAACATAAACGCCCGGTCATAAACTGAAAACAAATAAAGATGGACAAATACAGACCTAAGAAAACAGATATGTACACGCGAATGAAAAGGATATATACAAACACATACAACAACAAAAATGGCCAGGATAAACAAACACCCACACTAAGGCATTAATAAAACAAAAAAAAAACACTGGCAGAAAAAACAATAACAATTGGAAGACACGAAGACCCGTGTTACGAGTTTTTATTCCATTCCTTTCTTTGGCAATTGTAGCCAAAAGGGACAATGGAGCAGTCCCACGCTGCCTCCCACCACCTGCCACAACCTTAAGTCAATAAAAATTACAAACAATATTTCTAAGCTAATTTTCGGAAATTGCAAAGTTCGAATAAGAAACGGATACAAAAGCTGAGTCAACATTGAAAACAAAAAACAAAAGAAAATAAATACAAGGTCGACCTATTTATATTTATATTTTTTTTCTAAAAAGGAAATTTATTAGCATTACAAAAAGGACTACACAAAAAGGAAATAGAAAGGGGCAAAACTTAGAATATGTTATGCTCTAAGATAATAAACCTAAGGCTAAATATTGTTTTCTAAATAAAGCAGAAAAAACAGACAATATAAGTAAATAATGAATGAGACCCTCCCTCGGGGCAGAGGATAACAGATAAAAGTATTTCTCTTGGGGGAGGAGGCGGTGTAGTAGTGGAGTGTTGGCAGAGGACTATTTATTTGCCTCAAAGCTTTGCTAACAGCTCTTTTACACCCTAAATCTGTATATCTTGGGAAACATTAACAAGCGATCTCTTATGGCAAATGGTATCAAATCAATAATATTATTTACATTAGGCCATATTGCAGGAATATAAATAATTTTGGTTAGATGAAATATATTAAATGAAGCATTGGTTCAAAATTAAAAAGTTCAATTACATTAGACTTATAAATAAACTTTCAGAGTATTATAAAACTATATACATATTAGGTATGATCTTGGACACAAATCGATTTTTTTTATATAGTGGTGCACTCTACACAGAAAAAATATTCAAAAATTTAGAAAAGGGGCTCTTACTGCACCTTATATATTTTAAAGTCACTTCCATCCTGTTTAAAATTTCTTTTATATATTTTTATCTCCAACACTTCCTGGTTTTCTGAACATATTGGAAATTTGTTTAACAAATTAGCCCTCTCCAAAATCTCTTCGCAAAACACTGTCTCTAAATGCCAAAAACTAAAGCAAAGCAAATCAATTAAATTTCACCTGTTCCCCATTTTCCATTTTTTTCAACCAAGGGTATCCAGTGCAGAACGATACCTGAAAAGCATACAAATTGCGTAATAATACCCCAAATGAATGGAATGGCCAGTAGAGGAAGGCATATTGCCCAGCAGACAAAAAAAGAAAAAAAAAACACAAAAACACACGTGACCGTTAAACGTGAAATATCCACAAATTTCCATAACAATTTCATTCTCCAAATAAATGGTCGCATAGATTAAAATTGCACCAAAATGTGAAATTGCTTCACTAGACCAACACCACTACCATATCACCACTCCAGACAGCAGTTGGCCAAAAGCCCAAAACTCTCCAGCAGAAATGAAAAAAAAAACTTAAATGATTTTTCAATTTAATGGCCTTTGGCTAAAGTCCTCCACCACCTCCATTATCGAGTAGAGCAGAACAAATGGCGAATTGCGGTGGGCATTCTTCTGCTGCTTCTCATCGTCCCTCCTTCTCATTCTCCTCCTCTGGGGAGAGGTCATTCCAATGATATTAGAACCTCTGCTGTTAGGATAATGTCTATAACAAATTGAGATTTACCCCATACTTTTAGGTGATTTTTGCCGATTTTTAGTGCTCTTTTTGATTTCATTGTGAAACATTTACGACACAAACACTTTGTGACGCGTCATGCACTTTTCAATTTAAATGGAAATTTTTCCATGCTCAAGGGAAGGGAAGAGGGGGCAAATGGGCCCAGCGCGAAGGCCTTTAATTAGGAAGGAGATATGTATAACTTTAAGGAAGGACGATATGTCATTTGATGCCTTAAGGCCACTATCTCTCAAGAAGAGCTTATAGGACGCTAGAGGCATGTCCAAAAATTCCATGGAGCATGGAAGGTACTCCCTTGTATAACATGTACATCTGCTTTGCAGTTCCCTATTATTACTCGTTAAAAGATATGCGACGGTCGAGAACACTTTTGGAAAACCGTTCCATACAGATAACGATCTTAGTTAGAACATTAGTTCTCAGTAATTAGATGATAGATGGATAGATCTACATCCTTAGAAATGACACTAAAGCATTGTTGGCTGTTGAGTTCGGGATCTTGCGTATAGGTCGGAAACAATAGAGACTTTCAATCAGCATTTATTCCTCAGAAATGGAAAATCAACTTAACTTGATTATATCCCGTTGGTATTATTTTATTAAACTTGGTCAATCAAAGCATTATTTCTTTGAGCATTGTTAATATCTATAAGTGTATATGTCTATATATCGCTAACTCCATTCTAAACTATGCTAAGTGCAAAAAGGTAGTTTTTCAGGAGAAGGGATCAAAGTTGGATGATGTTTGTGTTTTGTGAATAACTTTTGATTGGGTTGACTCATAAACACAAAATTTTGACTGAGTGTAGTTTGGAATATTCAGAAATTAAAAAAAGCTATCTCCTTAAAAACTTGCTAAGTCGACTTAGCATGTTTTAGAATGGAGGTATCGATATATACTCTATTAAATTATCGCTTCTTGACTTTATAAACTTGCTTCGTTTCCTCTGAAGGTGTCCACTAGAGTGGGTCGCAAAAAAAAGTTGCACCGGTCACCCCCTAGATTTGAAGAGTATGTAGAGACAATTCCGGGGCAACAAAAACAAATTTTTTCTGTGCACCCTACATGACGCCCTTTTAATTTTATTATCCTGCGTTGACATTGAGGTCCGATCGAAATGAGATGCATATCGTTGTTCGAGTTTTGGCGAGGGCTACATTTCGTCCCTATGTTACTTTTGACTCCGAAGTCAAATTCGATAAGTGACCTCGGTCATCGCGTTTTCTACCCCCCTAATTGGGAAATATTTTGAAACGATGATAAAGACCTTTAAAAATATTTAAAGTTTTGCTTTTGAAGAACCCATTTTCATTCATAAACAAAAAAGTTATATTGGTTTTAATATTACAAAATACACGCACAGGTCAAATTACACATTCTACTTTTGACTTCGTTTTCTGTCTCCTTTGCACACACATACACACAGAAAAACACAACTCTCATAAATGCACATCCACTTTAACGGTTCGGTTCAGTATTAATGAACTACATTTGCGTGATTCGTCACCAAATGTTAATACTTTTTAGGAAAGAAATTTAGAAAAAAATCACTTTGTTTTCCCATGCACCCTACACTACACCAACAAACAGTAATTTTGTTACTGCGTGATTATTTGACGACGTCAAAAGTAGGTTGTGTAATTTGACCTCTGCATGTATTTTGTAATTTTAAAACCAATATAACTTTTTTGTTTATGAATAAAAATGGGTTCTTCAAAGGCAAGAGTTTAATTATTTTGTAAGGTCTTTATCAGCGCTTCAAAATATTTCCCACTTAGGGGGGTAGAAAACGAGATACCCGAGGTCACTTACCGAATTTGACTTCGGAGTCAAAAGTAACAAAGGGAAGAAATATAGCCCTTGCCAAAACTCGAACAACGATATGCATCCCGTTACGATCGGACATCAAATGCCGACGCAAGATAATAAAATTAAAAGGGCGTCATGTAGGGTGCACAGAAAAAAAAATTTGTTGATTCCCAGGAATTGTCTCTAGATAATCTTCAAAACTAGGGGGTGACTGGGGCAAATTTTTTTTTTTGTATGGGGACCGACCCTTACTAGTGTCCACTGTCATTATTGTTGTTTACCTTTATTTCTTCATCGTCTTCCACGGAATTCTTCAGCACAAATAGTCGCCATTCATCTCGATTCCTTAGCATAACTAATAACATCCAACGTATCCGTTGCTCCACATGAATCGTAATTTGTTTCCAAGTCAATCTTTGAACAGATCTCGATCAAATTCTGCTACAGGGGCCCAAAGATTTTGGTTATTACTTTGTTTGATCTCTTTGCCTTTGAAGATGCTTAATCTACTATTGGTCTCCAGATTTCGTTTGAATCGACCCCGAAGGTGTCAACAGTTTATTTATACGAAGTATTACTAGACAGCGAATCCTTAACTGACGGGGTTTCCTTATCACCCATTTTCTCTGGTCAACGATCTTTACTTCCAACAGGACTAGGGAAGCTTTCTTCGGTCTGATCGATTATTCGTTAGTCTGTTTTCAGCAATTACTACTGGCAACACTATTCTGGAAAGGATTGTGCAGATTCAGATGATTCATATTTATTTAATTCTTATTTAACGGAATCGACCTATTTTTTTGGATTATTGTGGCTTCCTTAATCAACAGTTAACCAAGACTTGTTTGACAAATTCTACATCAAATTTTTGACTAACGGGATCAATGTGACTTCCTTTTAAAGAATTGTCTATGATCCATGGTCTTAACATCCATTTCGACTCCTTAATCCATTACTCTCATTTTGACTTCCTGCACTCCACTTTTTTCTGGAGTAGCTTGTGGTCACTCGTCTATTATTTTCGACACAGCTTTAGCGTTTCCTACATACGAGTTGATCTGTTCCACCTTCTTCTATTTCATTTTTTTATTGGGAACTATATTCTTTCTGTTAAAGTGTTTTTTTAATCGACTTTCCTCCTGCCGAATTCTTCGGAGAATTAATCTCCTGATCGCACACACTTTGGTTCCCAAAGGGTTACACATTTTTTGGATTACTTTGCAGTATTCTTTTAAACTGAAATTCCATCGATTCCATCGGCCTTTTTCGTCTATTGAATATGTCGACTCTAAGGCAATGTTAAACCTGCGTCCTTGTCGCTCTTCAGTTCTTCGAACCACTCATATTTTCGCGTAATGAAACTCCAAGGTTCCTATAAATTTGGATCAATTCATTAGATGTGCATGTTCTACGAAATTTATTGCCGGCATATCTTTGTAGATTATTTCGGCTTCCTTCTATCATGCTCTCTGGGAAGCCGACCGTATCGAATTCCGTTTGTCCCTGTTCTGCTACTCGTGTTACTGTTGGCAGCACTATTCGGGAAAAGATATTACGGATTTTTTCGATACTCACTTCTACTGATGACAGATCGCCAAAAGCACTTTGGCTACCTTAATAAATTCATAGCTCCCCTCTCATTTGCTGAGGGGAAATCAGTTCCTTCTGTTCAAATGTTTTCTTCAACTGAACTCCAATCAATTAGATCGGTATTATGTTTGCCTTTTTCGGCTATAGCAATTGTGGGCTCTAACACAATGTTGATTCTGCTAGTTTCGTAGCTCATCACTTCTTCGGGCCACAACAATTTTTGCGGGCAGCTTCTCTTCAGTTACTTTCATTCTCGATCAATCCATTTCATATACAGTTTTTGATCTACGAAATTTATTATCGATGTACCTTTGTTGTTCATTTCGGATTCCTTATCTCTCATTTTCACAGGGAAAGTTGATTCATTCCGTTAATTTCAGATTCCTTCTCTCTCATTTTCACTGGGAAAGTGGATTCATTCCGTTCGATTGTTTTTTTTTATTTGAACTTCCTTCGATCGATTAGTCCTTTTTCAGCTTTTATCGGGTATATTCGTTTTTCTTTTGACAAAATCGTCGGTTAATACGTTAGCGTTTTCTTAGCTTTTGAATAGCCAACTGTAAGCCTACACCGATTCTGCTAGTTTTTCGCTCCGAGTTCATGCACATTTCGCGGACGAAATCTCTTCAGTTACCTTCTCTCTCAACACCTCCGTTGCTTACCTAGTATTTTCTCCGATCGATTAATGGTAGGCATTTCAAACTAAATTTCCATGGACTAGATTATCAATCTTATGGAATTCAATATAAGGTTTCAATATAAGGTAAAATCCCAGAGAAAAGGCCTTCCTTCCAGAGGTCCTCGTTATAACGAGCCTGCTCACATACTCTCGCCGCTTAGCTGAGAGCATGAGCATGAGTAAGCGCCAATATCCGTGTGGCAATGTTCTGTGCATATACAATTAATGTGTTTTACCCGGCAAAAAGGCTACAATCAAATTCCTCTACTCTGGTACTCTAAAGCGGCATTCAAATCCCCGATGGGCGACCCCAACTCTCCTCCACACGCACTTGACACTAAATGAGAAAACAAATATGCCGTGTTTCATTCACATTACCACCATACATACCGCACATACACACAGACAGACAGACACTGGAGCATTTGTGCTAAGGACTCAAGCACCCACCCACCCAATGGCGGTATGGATGAATGTCTGAAATAAAACCAATCGGCAAAAATAAATTATACTTTCACAAAAAGGCGCCTTTTTTGTTGTTCGCGTTTTTTGTTTGTTTATTTGTTGAAAACTATGCAGACTTTGGAAAAATGTATCCCAGCTTGTGCTCCTCTGTGTAATATATTGCCTGGTAATCTGTGCTCTGAGCTGTGTCCGCATTGTGTGTTGAATAAATGACAATTAATTTGCAATAAATTTGAAGCGACACTGGGCCACTCTATCCATCTGCAGTCACCATTGCTCATTTCCCTTCAACTCGTTTGTTCGATGGTGTTGAAAAATCAAACCATCTCCATTGGACAATAATTACAATTTGTTGTGTATGTATGTTATCACCCGCGCCGCAAAGTGTTCGTACCCATGTTTAACAAATTGACATTTTTCGCCCCTCCGCCTCCTGCTTCCCGGCCTACAGTATTGATTAATTTCTTTTGACTTTTATTAAAAAATAAAGCAGAAGTGGAAAAAAATCCAAATGATAAATGTGGCAATTTTTTAGTTTGATATACGATATTTGTTTTGGATTGGAAAAAAGGATAATGTTGGTTGGAAAAAAATTTGTTTAATTAAAAATTGCTGTAGATCGGAATCGGAGATATGTTATTTTAAGTTGTAAGAAAGGGACCTGTCGACATGAATTGGGACATGTCCTCAAGGATAGGGTCCTATCCTGCAAAATAGGGCCCTCTACTCAAGGATAGGGTCCTGTACTCAAGGATAGGGTCCCATTCTCAAGGGTTTTATACTCATGGATTGGGTACATTTGCTCTAGGATAGGGAGAAGTTCATATCCTCAAGGAAAGGGTCATATAAGCATTGGTTGTGACCTTCCATCAAGGATAGACACCAGTCTTCAGGTATAGGAACCTATCCACTAGAATATCAGTCACGACATGTCTTATTAAAAATTTATACTTTTTTTGTCATTTTATGTTTGCACTGAGTATAGGAACATGAAAGTTTTGTCATATTTTTTTAATTTTATCCTTAAAATTTAAACTACTGCAATTAAATTTTTCTCTAACCTAAAGAGATCTCTCTTTCTCTGTGATAAGTATTTCTAATAAAATTAATAGCTTGTCCTTTCTATATCTAAGCAACATCTAAGCAACCATTACCTTATTTAATTAACTTAATAAACTCTGCCAACAATAGACACGTTTTCTCTCGACATCTCCTTAATTGATATCCAATGGTGAAATTGGATTTTAATAAGAACAAGACAAATTTTTTAAGTACTTACAAACACATTTCATTTTAAATTGTATCCTCTCCCCCCAAACAAAAAAGTATCTCACCGAATACTGGACCTTTGTCCATTCTCAAAAAAAAACGAGAAACGTTACCATCAAAATCTCCATAGAACATATCGTGGGGATTTTGCGTCAGTTTGTCTCTTATCGTAAAGCCCATAACTTCTTAAAGTTTTCAAGTGTGAAACGACACAAAAACGACAACGACAAACATTCAGCATTCTCACTTAATTAAACGACATACCAAAAAAAATTCAACATTCAACGAAAGAAAAATCCCCGAATAAAAAATAACAACGAAAAATGGTTCATCAACCTAATCTCGTGTTCAAATAACCACAGAAAAAAGTCTATAAAAGATGCAGAGAGGAAAGAAAGAAAGAAAGTTTTATTTTCCACAGATCTGTTCTGGGGAGGATATACAAAATAGCTTTAAAAACACACAAATGGTTGTCACCAAAGTGTCAGATAGTGCGAACTGCTGAGACTCACGGTCGTGAATGGAAAAGAACGATGACGTGGAGAAAAAAAAAACAAATTAAGCGTTTTTTCATCCTTAAAAATGTTCCGGAGCGAAAAAAGTTTTCACACAAAACCGGAAAACTTTCAACAGCTAAGTTTTTTTCCACTCTCTCTCACACACACACTCTCGCTTGAAGGGTATGTAGCTTTGTTAAAAATAACATAACGTCCTGTGACGTCCTGCGCCTGAAGTTTGTTGTGCCATAGACATTTTTTGAAACAATAAAAAACTTTGACAAAGATATATTTTTTGCGTTTCGTATTTCTCTTTTTGGTTCGCTGTTGTGTTTTTCTAAAGTAGGCATATTTTGTTGGAGGGATTTGCACTATTGGCAAAATTGTTTAGAGGGGATTTGGTACTTTATGGGGGGTATTTGAAGTATTGTACTCCTCGGGACGATTAAGGCCTTTTAGAAAAAGTAGAATAATGTTAGAGTGGTAGAACTTTCAGCTGCAATAAACCGAAAACAAAAAAAGACTTCAATCTTGAATCTACTTTGTATAACGGGAGTATAAAAGAAAGTACTGTCTGCTTTTCAAATGTTTTCTTTATTTTTTGAACAAATAATAATAATTAAAAAAAAAATTTGGGGCAAATGTCAAAATGGTTATTAATAATTTTTTTTATTTATTTTATTTATTTTTTTTATTTTATTTATTTTATTTATTTTATTTATTTTATTTATTTTATTTATTTTATTTATTTTATTTATTTTATTTATTTTATTTATTTTATTTATTTTATTTATTTTATTTATTTTATTTATTTTATTTATTTTATTTATTTTACTTATTTTATTTATTTTATTTATTTTATTTATTTTATTTATTTTATTTATTTTATTTATTTTATTTATTTTATTTATTTTATTTATTTTATTTATTTTATTTATTTTATTTATTTTATTTATTTTATTTATTTTATTTATTTTATTTATTTTATTTATTTTATTTATTTTATTTATTTTATTTATTTTATTTATTTTATTTATTTTATTTATTTTATTTATTTTATTTATTTTATTTATTTTATTTATTTTATTTATTTTATTTATTTTATTTATTTTATTTATTTTATTTATTTTATTTATTTTATTTATTTTATTTATTTTATTTATTTTATTTATTTTATTTATTTTATTTATTTTATTTATTTTATTTATTTTATTTATTTTATTTATTTTATTTATTTTATTTATTTTATTTATTTTATTTATTTTATTTATTTTATTTATTTTATTTATTTTATTTATTTTATTTATTTTATTTATTTTATTTATTTTATTTATTTTATTTATTTTATTTATTTTATTTATTTTATTTATTTTATTTATTTTATTTATTTTATTTATTTTATTTATTTTATTTATTTTATTTATTTTATTTATTTTATTTATTTTATTTATTTTATTTATTTTATTTATTTTATTTATTTTATTTATTTTATTTATTTTATTTATTTTATTTATTTTATTTATTTTATTTATTTTATTTATTTTATTTATTTTATTTATTTTATTTATTTTATTTATTTTATTTATTTTATTTATTTTATTTATTTTATTTATTTTATTTATTTTATTTATTTTATTTATTTTATTTATTTTATTTATTTTATTTATTTTATTTATTTTATTTATTTTATTTATTTTATTTATTTTATTTATTTTATTTATTTTATTTATTTTATTTATTTTATTTATTTTATTTATTTTATTTATTTTATTTATTTTATTTATTTTATTTATTTTATTTATTTTATTTATTTTATTTATTTTATTTATTTTATTTATTTTATTTATTTTATTTATTTTATTTATTTTATTTATTTTATTTATTTTATTTATTTTATTTATTTTATTTATTTTATTTATTTTATTTATTTTATTTATTTTATTTATTTTATTTATTTTATTTATTTTATTTATTTTATTTATTTTATTTATTTTATTTATTTTATTTATTTTATTTATTTTATTTATTTTATTTATTTTATTTATTTTATTTATTTTATTTATTTTATTTATTTTATTTATTTTATTTATTTTATTTATTTTATTTATTTTATTTATTTTATTTATTTTATTTATTTTATTTATTTTATTTATTTTATTTATTTTATTTATTTTATTTATTTTATTTATTTTATTTATTTTATTTATTTTATTTATTTTATTTATTTTATTTATTTTATTTATTTTATTTATTTTATTTATTTTATTTATTTTATTTATTTTATTTATTTTATTTATTTTATTTATTTTATTTATTTTATTTATTTTATTTATTTTATTTATTTTATTTATTTTATTTATTTTATTTATTTTATTTATTTTATTTATTTTATTTATTTTATTTATTTTATTTATTTTATTTATTTTATTTATTTTATTTATTTTATTTATTTTATTTATTTTATTTATTTTATTTATTTTATTTATTTTATTTATTTTATTTATTTTATTTATTTTATTTATTTTATTTATTTTATTTATTTTATTTATTTTATTTATTTTATTTATTTTATTTATTTTATTTATTTTATTTATTTTATTTATTTTATTTATTTTATTTATTTTATTTATTTTATTTATTTTATTTATTTTATTTATTTTATTTATTTTATTTATTTTATTTATTTTATTTATTTTATTTATTTTATTTATTTTATTTATTTTATTTATTTTATTTATTTTATTTATTTTATTTATTTTATTTATTTTATTTATTTTATTTATTTTATTTATTTTATTTATTTTATTTATTTTATTTATTTTATTTATTTTATTTATTTTATTTATTTTATTTATTTTATTTATTTTATTTATTTTATTTATTTTATTTATTTTATTTATTTTATTTATTTTATTTATTTTATTTATTTTATTTATTTTATTTATTTTATTTATTTTATTTATTTTATTTATTTTATTTATTTTATTTATTTTATTTATTTTATTTATTTTATTTATTTTATTTATTTTATTTATTTTATTTATTTTATTTATTTTATTTATTTTATTTATTTTATTTATTTTATTTATTTTATTTATTTTATTTATTTTATTTATTTTATTTATTTTATTTATTTTATTTATTTTATTTATTTTATTTATTTTATTTATTTTATTTATTTTATTTATTTTATTTATTTTATTTATTTTATTTATTTTATTTATTTTATTTATTTTATTTATTTTATTTATTTTATTTATTTTATTTATTTTATTTATTTTATTTATTTTATTTATTTTATTTATTTTATTTATTTTATTTATTTTATTTATTTTATTTATTTTATTTATTTTATTTATTTTATTTATTTTATTTATTTTATTTATTTTATTTATTTTATTTATTTTATTTATTTTATTTATTTTATTTATTTTATTTATTTTATTTATTTTATTTATTTTATTTATTTTATTTATTTTATTTATTTTATTTATTTTATTTATTTTATTTATTTTATTTATTTTATTTATTTTATTTATTTTATTTATTTTATTTATTTTATTTATTTTATTTATTTTATTTATTTTATTTATTTTATTTATTTTATTTATTTTATTTATTTTATTTATTTTATTTATTTTATTTATTTTATTTATTTTATTTATTTTATTTATTTTATTTATTTTATTTATTTTATTTATTTTATTTATTTTATTTATTTTATTTATTTTATTTATTTTATTTATTTTATTTATTTTATTTATTTTATTTATTTTATTTATTTTATTTATTTTATTTATTTTATTTATTTTATTTATTTTATTTATTTTATTTATTTTATTTATTTTATTTATTTTATTTATTTTATTTATTTTATTTATTTTATTTATTTTATTTATTTTATTTATTTTATTTATTTTATTTATTTTATTTATTTTATTTATTTTATTTATTTTATTTATTTTATTTATTTTATTTATTTTATTTATTTTATTTATTTTATTTATTTTATTTATTTTATTTATTTTATTTATTTTATTTATTTTATTTATTTTATTTATTTTATTTATTTTATTTATTTTATTTATTTTATTTATTTTATTTATTTTATTTATTTTATTTATTTTATTTATTTTATTTATTTTATTTATTTTATTTATTTTATTTATTTTATTTATTTTATTTATTTTATTTATTTTATTTATTTTATTTATTTTATTTATTTTATTTATTTTATTTATTTTATTTATTTTATTTATTTTATTTATTTTATTTATTTTATTTATTTTATTTATTTTATTTATTTTATTTATTTTATTTATTTTATTTATTTTATTTATTTTATTTATTTTATTTATTTTATTTATTTTATTTATTTTATTTATTTTATTTATTTTATTTATTTTATTTATTTTATTTATTTTATTTATTTTATTTATTTTATTTATTTTATTTATTTTATTTATTTTATTTATTTTATTTATTTTATTTATTTTATTTATTTTATTTATTTTATTTATTTTATTTATTTTATTTATTTTATTTATTTTATTTATTTTATTTATTTTATTTATTTTATTTATTTTATTTATTTTATTTATTTTATTTATTTTATTTATTTTATTTATTTTATTTATTTTATTTATTTTATTTATTTTATTTATTTTATTTATTTTATTTATTTTATTTATTTTATTTATTTTATTTATTTTATTTATTTTATTTATTTTATTTATTTTATTTATTTTATTTATTTTATTTATTTTATTTATTTTATTTATTTTATTTATTTTATTTATTTTATTTATTTTATTTATTTTATTTATTTTATTTATTTTATTTATTTTATTTATTTTATTTATTTTATTTATTTTATTTATTTTATTTATTTTATTTATTTTATTTATTTTATTTATTTTATTTATTTTATTTATTTTATTTATTTTATTTATTTTATTTATTTTATTTATTTTATTTATTTTATTTATTTTATTTATTTTATTTATTTTATTTATTTTATTTATTTTATTTATTTTATTTATTTTATTTATTTTATTTATTTTATTTATTTTATTTATTTTATTTATTTTATTTATTTTATTTATTTTATTTATTTTATTTATTTTATTTATTTTATTTATTTTATTTATTTTATTTATTTTATTTATTTTATTTATTTTATTTATTTTATTTATTTTATTTATTTTATTTATTTTATTTATTTTATTTATTTTATTTATTTTATTTATTTTATTTATTTTATTTATTTTATTTATTTTATTTATTTTATTTATTTTATTTATTTTATTTATTTTATTTATTTTATTTATTTTATTTATTTTATTTATTTTATTTATTTTATTTATTTTATTTATTTTATTTATTTTATTTATTTTATTTATTTTATTTATTTTATTTATTTTATTTATTTTATTTATTTTATTTATTTTATTTATTTTATTTATTTTATTTATTTTATTTATTTTATTTATTTTATTTATTTTATTTATTTTATTTATTTTATTTATTTTATTTATTTTATTTATTTTATTTATTTTATTTATTTTATTTATTTTATTTATTTTATTTATTTTATTTATTTTATTTATTTTATTTATTTTATTTATTTTATTTATTTTATTTATTTTATTTATTTTATTTATTTTATTTATTTTATTTATTTTATTTATTTTATTTATTTTATTTATTTTATTTATTTTATTTATTTTATTTATTTTATTTATTTTATTTATTTTATTTATTTTATTTATTTTATTTATTTTATTTATTTTATTTATTTTATTTATTTTATTTATTTTATTTATTTTATTTATTTTATTTATTTTATTTATTTTATTTATTTTATTTATTTTATTTATTTTATTTATTTTATTTATTTTATTTATTTTATTTATTTTATTTATTTTATTTATTTTATTTATTTTATTTATTTTATTTATTTTATTTATTTTATTTATTTTATTTATTTTATTTATTTTATTTATTTTATTTATTTTATTTATTTTATTTATTTTATTTATTTTATTTATTTTATTTATTTTATTTATTTTATTTATTTTATTTATTTTATTTATTTTATTTATTTTATTTATTTTATTTATTTTATTTATTTTAGTATTTTATTTATTTTATTTATTTTATTTATTTTATTTATTTTATTTATTTTATTTATTTTATTTATTTTATTTATTTTATTTATTTTATTTATTTTATTTATTTTACTTATCATACCCCCACTTTAGTGTGACGAGGGTATATATCATTTGCTACGGAAAAAAGTGTAAAACATCGAAGGAGTGACCTAAGACCCCAAGTATGTTTGGCGAAAATCCGTTTTGGGTCATTTTAAGTCGAATGAGCAATGTCCGTCCGTCTGTCTGCTGGCTGGTGCGCACGATAACACTCGAAAGGAATAACCGATTGACTTCAAATTTGGTATCTGGTAATATTTTTTTCTATCTCCGGCCAAGTTCGAAGATGGGCCATATTGGTCCACTCCTTCTGGTACCTCCCCTACAAATGGTTAAAATGTTCTGAAATAATGATTCTTTAATAACTGCTATTATACTTATTCGAATCATGTGAAATTCCACACATAGTATTAGTTTATTAGTCGCTATCAACTCGAGAAAAATGGGCGAAGTGGCCACGTCCCTTTTGGTGCCACCCACACAAATGCATCATTTTGCACCAAAAGTTAACAGCGAATAATAATAAAACCAGTGTATAAAAATACTTGAAATTTTATACAGTGTAATGCTTTTATAGTGCGTTATTGTCACGCCCCTTTTGGTACCTCCCACACAAAATTGTCAAATTATACCACAATTTAATATCTCATAACGTTAATATACCAGTCCACATAAACGCTTATAATTCGGCACAGTGTTATGTATTTAAATTATCTACTGTTCAGCGAAATATAGGTGTATTTGTTAAACCCCTTCTGGTACCTTCCACACAAATTGACCGAATAATTCGTGTAATATTCCATATTACAATACTCACAAAATGAGGGTACACCTTAGTCGGTTTACCCGACTAAAACTTTCTTACTTATTTAATTATATTTTAAAAATGATCTATACTCGAACTTAGATGGGAAATAGCTTTGTTATTTTTATTTCACAGTATAATCCAATAATTCTCAATTGATACATTAATTCCTCATCACCCCACAAATCAGTCCTTCAAATAAGGCCCCCCCCCCCCAAATAAACTACTGCAATTGACAAACAATTCAGTTTGCCATCCCTTCCAGTCCACTTGAAATTCAAATATATCTTTCTTCAAACATTCGAAACAAATTTATTGGAATTGAAGAGAAAACGAGAGATCCCTTTGAAACCCCAAAACAAGTGAGTGTGAACAATTGTCTGTATTTAACTACAAAACTCCCCTCATCTCTCCTTAGCCAGAGGCGGATGATGAACAAGGGGAGTGTCGTACACATTCATATGACATTTACATATTTTTTAGGCTGTTATCTATGAAATAAACTAGTATTTAGTGTTGGCGATGTAAGAGGGGGAAGAAGATTAAAGAAAATCCCATAAAACTTCCAGGAATCCTAGAAATGTGTTTGAAATACATTATTCCCAAAATGAAAGCTGTACATGTGATAGTGGCCTATAAACACCACTAAGAGAATAAAAATGCAAATCTTAGCCTGAAGACTTTAGGATATTCATATACATACGTACATATGCCTAGTGTCGGTTTTTGCTTTCTTTGAGTAATTCCTGATGGAATAAATATTGTGACAATAATTTGCAAAGAATCATGCTGTTCACTCTCAACTTTTTTGCACTTTTGTTGGTTTTACAAAAAAGGCAATTTAAAAGAGATTTAACAGATTTTCTAAACTACTATCCTCCCATCCTGCCTTTCATTCATTCATATGCAAATATTCGAATAAATACTATGTGTGCCTGCCTTGTCGAGCATTATGATTTTTCCAGTCACACTGTTCCTGCTGTCGACTCTCCAAGGGAAGCTTAAGTTAAATAGCAATTTCCCTCTGCTCGTGTTTAAATGCCAAACTGTTTTATCTGAATTTCATGTCTTTAGTCATCGTCGTCGTCGTCCGCACACTGTTGTTTTTGCTGCCAAAAAGGACATTTTTCGTACTCTGCTGAGGTGCTGTAACATTTGAATTTAATAAACATTTACTTACGCACATTATGTTAATACACCTCGTATCTCGTGAGCGATTTCGTTAGTAACCTGAATCAGCCGTACTACATTCTGATCCCCATGCACCAGGCATTTAGTCATGGGCCTGGTAGGGATTTAAGAGGAACTCTACTCACAGTAACACACGTTTGTTTGCCAACAAAAAAAGTCGGCGGAATTTGTTATGCTAGGGGAATTATAAAAGTTTCGAGAAGTATTCGAGGGGAGGATTTTAAAAATTTTTGATAATTCAAACATTAAAAAAAATTGATTTTGTAGTATATTCGACAGCTAAATATTATTTTTTTCAACAAGTCGAAAAAATTTCTTGTAAAATATTTAGAATTTTCGCCGTTTTTTGAAGACAAAAATAATAATATAATATATTTGCACAGACAAATACGTTATTTACAATTAGCTCTTAAACATATTTTATACGTAATGTTAAAATAGATTTCTTGATATTAAGTTAATTTCCCTAATTTTAAGTATGAACTGTCATTATTTTAAATATTATGACGTCTTTGGAGCATGTCATTAAACTGGAGTTGGATTTTTGGTCTACTCTAATATTTATTGTTTTATTTATACTGAACATTTGCTGCGGCCCTCGCACAACGCTCATACTGTGCAAATGTGCGTGAATGTCTTCTGTTCCAAGAACATACAATTTTATTTCATGTAATTCACATTTAATGTGTCATATGTGTGTTACTCTTCGCCTCCCACATTTCCTTCACTTCCCCAACTCTGCTCTCCTCATAGTCAAACTCAATCCAAATATGTGCAAATACGTGTGCAAATGCCTGAATCTATGGCATGTACTATGAGCAGTGTTGCCAATGGAAAAAAAATTTTCCGACCAAAATTTTCCTTAAAACCGACCAAAATCCGTAGTAGCCGACCAAATTTATAAAATTAAAGTTGTTGGTATCTTGAAAAGTTTGGTGACTACTTTTTCAGATTTTGAAGAAACTTGGAATGTTTCGAAAAATTAATTAACATAAAAAATGCTAGTATTGAATGTATTTTAAAACAAGTAAAAATGTGCCCCGTCAGAATCGTATATACCCAAAATCCTGTATCGCAATAAATTATGTAATATAAAAAATATCTATCTAAATGAGGGGAACGTCGCTAGATCTTAATACATATATCCTCCTTCAGTAAAATTGTTGCTTTTCGATATTTTTTGTATTTTAAGAATAAATATCTTATATATGAAGTGGTATGGCCTAGTTTGACAAAAGGACTTGGTCAGTTAAACGACGATATCGATTGTGGATGAACAATTTTACATAAAAAGGCACAACAAGTTCCGATTTCTTGAGCAGACTTCAACGTTAAAACGTAATTTATGACGAATGCCTATAAGTTATATAATACTAAATTACGCAATTTCGTTAATTGTAGGATTTGAAAAGTTAAAAAAATTAGTGAAGTTTCGAAATTTACAAAATTTCAGCATAAAACAAAATTTCAACATGCTATACAACTAGTCAAGGATACTAAACGGTAAACTATAATTTTTACGAATAGTCTATCTTAAATCTAGCTATCAACAGTTGGACTACTATTAATAAAATTAGAGATTTAGTAATAGCCAACAAAAACAAAATTATTCTTTGCTGGGCCCCTGAATACATCGGTCTATAACTGATAACAATTATGCGGACTTTGGAATTATTTAAAAACAGGATAAAAAAGAAATTTGCTTACGGAACATTATTCGGACAACAATAAATTCATTCAACACTACAATTATATAAACCCCAAGATCATTGCTCCGATATATCCCACTAAAAAGTAAGATAAGATAAAAACATTTCCCAACTTCAGATGGGGCATACTTTTGCCACACGTCAACACTTTCTTCCTTATTAATCTTATATTTACTAAAGGCTTAATGTAAATAAATAAAATTTCGCAATTATGTTGAGATTTGCCAACCAAAATTTCAGTTTAAATCCGCTCTCGGAATACAGAACAGGAGTGAAAGCATAAATTCTTTCCCCAGTCCGATTTTTTAGACTACTACAAAACACATTTGTCGAACCTGAAATAAATACTTTCAAACTTATTTTTATTACAATATATTCGTCTACAATTTCGAACGATACTGCTTTCAGCGATCAACATAAATATTGGAATTCATAATCGTCATTTGAGGGTATTCCAAACGGTGAATGGCTTTAACCTTCAGTAATTTACTTTGATATTAAACTTAAAATTATTCTGTATTATAATACGAATTAAATTTTCTAGAATAAAACCGACCAAAATGGAATTGGTCCGACCATCCGACCAAATATAAAAATTTCAAATCCATCCGACCAAATTTGGTCGGAAATGACCAAAACGGCAACGCTGACTATGAGTACTCGTATGTGGGAGACGAGAGAAGTAGAAGCAGTGATTTGCTCTGCTAGCTCCCTTGCTGCTTCCACACCAAGAGACCGGGATGTGTACGTCCCATGTCCTTGTAAAAATGTTTTACAAGATTTTCCATATTTTATACATTAAAACGTAAAACATAAAAAGCATAGAGAGAAAAAAAGCACGTAAATGGAGACACATACAAATACAATAACAATAATAATACAGAAAGAGACGGAGAGAGAGAGAGAAAAACAAAATAACAATAATGAAATCAACAAGGACGAAGGCGAAAGGAGCGCAGCAATGAAACGAACGTATGTATGTACGTTCATACTCTCGTACATATGTGACTCTGTGTTCCAAGTACGCCAGGGGACTTAATTTCCTACGCTCACATGTGTCTCTAATGGCAACATCAGGACTCAAATTGTTTTAAATTTTGTTACTTGTTCCACATTTTATTTATTTACTCTTTTCTCCTCTTATTTATTCTTTACTTTTTTGTGTTGTTTGGGGCACTGGGAGAATTTGGTACAATGAAATATATGCTTTAGTTTATTATTAACACAATAAAAAATATAAAGGAGAAAATCAGCAATGTTAACTTAAGACAATGGCCACCAAACGGAGGTCACTCTCTCTGGAGGGAGTTGATGAAATATTGCAGCGCTGAAGTTTTGTATCCGTTTTGGTTGTTTTCTTTTTTAATAGGATTTTAATTTCACAGTAAATCTTAGAATGCGGAAAGCATTCAGTTTATGAGCAGAATTTTTTGTTTATTGTTTACTCAGTAAGATTTATTGAGGAATATTTAGAGACACATGTTACTTTTTATTAGTTCTGCCGGATTTAACATGCGAATACTGTGAAAAGTTTACACAATAGGCTTTAGGAATTTTTAAATAGTATCGAACACGAATTTCAATAATTCCGCTTAATTTGTTGCAGTATGAAAAGAAATAATAAGAAGATATTGTAGCACAAAATGTGGCGATTTAACATAATAATAATATTTTCTTTACACAAGGCAAATGTATGGTAAATCATATAATTATTAAAACAAATTTTACAATTGGTCGACAAAAGAATACACTTACCTTGTGAGGATATATTATATGGAATTTGATACTTCTGTGAGATATGGAAGAACGTAGATCAATTTTACTCAATATTTTTCTGACTTTAATCATTGGAAAATTATTGGAAAACACATATTGTGAAGATATTTAGATGATTGCTACAGAGAACCTCGATTTCGTATGATTTTTTTTTTTGTTTGGTGGTACCAGTAGGTATTTTTTGCAGATCCATCCATGTCAGCGTATTGGTATTAATATTATTAGCTATTTCAGTTTGGTGCGATTTCACCCTTGTGTGTGAGGTACCAAAAGAGACGTGACAGTTAAGATCATTTTTACATGAATTGAAGGGACTATAATAAAGAATCACTGAACAAAGATTAGAGTCTACAGTTATAAGGGTACATATTAACTTTTGATACAAAAAGGTCGCTGCAAGTTCACCCATTATTCTTGAATGTATTGCTATGAAGAAAATATTAATATCTAGGGGATTTCATATCAAGTGAGTGAACATTTGAAACTCATGTCCTCTGATTGGTATTAAACTTAGTCCTATTAGATATTAGTTATGACACAACATTGGTTAAGGACTCCCCGAGTTTGAGGATGAATTTTCACATTCTAGCCCTTTTTTCTCATCCAGATAAACAATTACTTATTGTATTAAAAAAATCCTGACCTAAGTTGTTTCGATAGCTTTTCAATCATCAATCATAATCATAATAATAAAAAAAACAAAATTTGAAAATTTTTTTTATTGTTTTTTTAAAAATATATATATATATATATATATATCCAAAATTAGGTAGTCTTCAATTCTTGTTTTCTTCTTGTAATATCATGGTTTCATTCGTACAGCTGATTCGACTATAACTTGCAAAATACTGCAAAAATATTAATATTTTATTTAATAAAAGCCTCTTAAAGCATCAAAAAGTGACCAAATAATTATTTTTTTTTTTATTTTATGAGGTCATGAATATAATTAGCCCATTCCGAAGAAAATCGTTTCAAAAGGGCGGTCCCAAAGCTAGAAGAACTGACATATAGATGGCGGTAGTAGTTTGAAAAAATTACTTTTTTTTTTAATTTAATTCAATTTTATTCATTAGATATATTTACAATGAAATATTTGCCCCAGCGCCTGACAGGCATTTCACTTTCGTGAATAGTTTCTTAAAGCATCAAAACGTGACCAAATAATTATATTTTTATTACCTTATTGCAAAGTATGAGGTCTTGAATAAAATGAGACCATTCAGAAGAAAATCGATTCATAAGCTAGACGATCTGACATATAGATGGCGGCAGTAGTTTAAAAAAAATACTTTCGTAAAAAGTGACAACCTTCTAAAACATATGTTTTAAGGGGGGTAACGTTTATTATTTTTTTTTGCCATATTTTTTAATTTTGTTCTGAATAGAAGAATAGAGAACCTTTCAAAAATATTGTGTGAAAATTTGAGGTGAATCGGAGCAAAACTGACAAAGATACATCAGTCTAAGCAACCGCCGTTTATACGTGACTCAGTACATCAGAAAAACTTTAAAGCGTTTTTCCCACAACCCATGTTTTCAAAGTCGGTACCCCTCATAACTGGCTACAACGATTATCTACCTAAATACATTTATTTTTTTAATTTCTGATGATCCGGTATCGAGTTATGAGGGGCATCGCAATTAAACTTTTTTTCGAGGCGCTTCCGCATAAATGCTGTCCTTGCCATATTTTTTAATATTTTACACAATAAACTTCGAAAGTTATACTTTAATGTACCATTGGTTTCAATCAAAAAATTTTAACCGTTTCGTCACAAAAAAATCGTAAAAATGTGACTTTTTGCACGAATTAACGTTTCCCCCTCTTAAGTTTCAAGGCGCTACGTTGTTTAGTTTATTATTTTGTATACCCTACACCACACTGTGGTACAGGGTATTATGACTTTGTGCATTTGTTTGTAACACCTAAAAGGAGAAGAGATAGACCCATTGTTTATTATACCGATCGACTCAGTCTGTCTGTCCATGTATTATTGTAATCAAAGTGCAGGTCGTATTTATGGTCCGATTGTGATGAAATTTAGCATAGTGCTCTTTTTTGGCCCAAGGACGATCCCTATTGAAATTGGTTAAAATCGGTTCAGATTTGGATATAGTCCCCATATATATGTTTCACCCGTTTCGACATGTAAGCGCTGTAGAAACCAAATTTTACATCCGATCTTTATGAAATTCGGCAGAGAGAGTTTTATTATTACGTGAATGAACACTACCAAATTCGGAGAAAATCCGTTCAGATTTAGATATAGCCCCCATATATATGTTTCACCCGATTTGACATGTAAGCGCTGTAGGAACTGTATTTTAAATCAGATCAGTACGAAATTTGGCAGAGAGAGTTCTCTTATTACATGAATAAGCACTGCCAAATTCGGGGAAAATCAGTTCAGATTTAGATATAGTCCCCATATATATGTTTCACCCGATTTGACATGAAATCGCTGTAGAAACCGTATTTTACATCCGACCTGTACGAAATTTGGCAGAGAAAGTTCTCTTATTACACGAAAAAAACACTGCGCAATTCGGGGAAAATCGGTTCAGATTTAGATATAGCCCCCATATATATGTTCCACCCGATTTAACATTTAAGCGCTGTAGAAATCGTGTTTTATATCCGATCAGTACGAAATTTAACAGAGAGAGTTTTCTTATTACATGTATGAACACTGCAAAATTCGGGGAAAATCGGTTCAGATTTAAACATAGTCCCAATATATATGTTACACCCGATTTGACATGTAAGCACTGTAGAAACCGTGTTTTATATCCGATCAGTACGAAAATCGGCAGAGAGTTTGCTTATTACATGTATGAACACTGCCAAAGTCTTATCACAATGCCCATTTTCGCATTGGTAGGTAGGTGTAGGGTATTATATAGTCGGCCCCGCCCGACTTTCTGTCTTTCCTTACTGGTTTTTTTTTGAGAACTCAAATGTAATCGTTCTCAGTTAATTTTTAAACATTGGTCAAATTGGTCACATATATGTAATACAATACTTTCATTTGAAAGGCCTCAGTCCTATTAATATTAAAACCGGGCTAGATTCTACTTTGGAGTAGTCTGTTCCTTCGTTTACAACTGTACAATATTTGGTGCAGAGTTTAAACGGGGCTGTACAAGCTGCAGTACAAACACTGTAGTGGTCGATCAGTTGAGGTGCCCACGCCAGAAATGGTTTAAAAATCCACAAAATTTTATTGGATGACTGTCGCTTGAAGGTTCGTGAGCTAGCTGAAGTCATAGGCTTTACAAAGTGCTATACATCGCATATTGAGGGAAAATTTGATGACAAGATAGGTGCCGCGTTTGCTCACAATCAAGACAATGCACCAGCTCCCACACATCCACTATTGCAATGGCCAAAATCAAAGAATTAAAGATCGAATTGCTTCAGCACGCACTTTTCTCGCAAGATTTAACTCCTTCGGTTTATTTTTGTTTCCAAAGTTTAAAAATGGATCGGCGGAAATAGATGAAGAGGTGGAGGTTACGGTTGATGCTATTTTCAGGAGCTAGACTGTTCTTACTATAAACAGGGAATCGAACCTATTGAAAATCCTTGGAAAAAGTGTATCGAGTTAAAGGAGGTTATGTTGAGAAATAAAGAAAAATTTCCCAAATTTGTTGTGCTTTCTTTGTTAGTTTGGCTAATTTTGGGACCGCCGTGATAGAATGATAGCTTTCAAAAGCTAGTACAAAGAAACTTTTACGATTTTTTTCCGTTTTTATGTTTTTTTCGTGCCAGAAAAAACGGTTTTTTGAAAAACCAAAACAATTTGTTTCTAATTGTTTTAACGACAGTTACGAAGCTTCTGTTTCTACGTGAAAGTGATGTTATCAACATTTGTAGCCCTCGTAGTTTCAGTTGACATGAGTGAAACCCCATATATATTCCGATGGTTCCACACGGAAGAAAAAGAATCCCTTTCTGCGAAAAGACATTTTAGACAACTACAATTCTGCCCTCCTATGAAAGAAAGGATTCTCCCCTCATTTGCACTTCCTGCAGATTTGCCGCCATATCCGAGAAATTATGGGTGATCAAACATATTTCATTAGTAAAGTCGAGGTCTTCGACACGTACATTCATAGCCCATATGATGCCCCTTAACTAACATTTACAAGGACAGATATCAGTTATCGAATAAATCTGCGGTTCTGAGTCTATCGGTATACTTTTAGACTTTTTTTTTACAAACACCTGTTTCGCATAAATATAAATTACATAAATTGAAACAAATAAGTTATTTAAAATCATCTGAACAGTAATGCCGCTATTGATTTGGTATTACCAAGAACTATTAAAATTAAGACAATTTTCTTAAGAGACGACCCTAATTCTATATATGAATTGTCTTTATGCTAAAGATTAGAATGTCTTAGGAGCAAAATTTGTAAATTTATGTAATGTTCTTCGGTTTTTTTCCGTTCAGACAATATTTCGTTATAAGGTACAGCTTCAGAGATGTATCATTTTCGAGTTACAAATCAAGATAAAGTATGGGAATAATTTCATGTTTTAATCCTTTAAAATTGATTTAAAATATTTTACACACTGAAAAAAAATTGTCATAAAATTAAAGAATGGCTCCAAAGACGTCATTATTTTTTAAAATATGTGCATTTTGTACTTAAAATATAGATAATTTCAATAATATTAACTAATTTACTTACTTTTAATAAAATTTTCTTAATTACAAAATGTAATTATTTTGAAGACTAAGGACGTCTTTGGAGCATTTCTTTAATTTTATGAAAAATTTTTTTTCAGTTCATGTTGGAAAATTTGTATGCGATGACGGAAAGCAGATATTTCATTTTTATGTGGGTTTTTCGATATTTTTAGGTTAATTTGCATGTCCTTTTCGGAGTTTATTAACGTATGTGAATTTTAAAAAAACCTATACAATAATTTGTACTTCACTTAACCGAATTTGATGAACATTCCCTCAGAGGAGAAGACCTCAAAGAGATTAGCCATAGCCGAATGCCAATCATGTCAATAAATTAATATGAATGTTTTCCAGATTTTTCTATTGTATACAAAACGTCAAAATCAAAATCCTGGCGCCCAAAGCGAAGTGTGTTCGCAATTACGTTCTTGTGTTAATATATACCAAATTGCCAAAATAGCAATTTATTAATTTTCTGACATCGCCCATTCTAATCTTTCCCATCTTAATGAGATGTGCAACATTTTCTGCTATTTAGGGGAGAAGTACGAGTATTGCATCTCGAATAAATAACATGTCTTTGTGTTCGTTCAAAACAAAATAACTTATCTCCCCTCTTAGAAAGCAATCAAAAGAAGGCATTCACTGACTAAATGACAACAACTTCAAATCATTTTGAAAGCATTGTCAGACATCCGCCCTCCGCAAACTGTTGGTCATAATTTTGATGACTTCTTAATCTTTAATCTCTCTCTATCGCTGCACAAAAATATTTTAGTATAAGACAGCAAATGAAAGAAACGAAGGACAGACAGCAAAATGAACAATGAATACTTGTTAATATTATCATTTATCTTAAGTAAAATAAATTGTTGCCATTTATTGTGGTTGTCGACCATAGTTAAATAATAAAATAAAATAATGACAATGTCTAGAAAACAATTGTCTAATCTTAATTACATAGAAGAAAGGACCAAAGGACCCTTAAAAACACTGAAATAAAACCAGAATTTGTGGTCTCCCTTAACAGTAGGGAAAACCACACACAAAATTACTTTAAATCACCGATGACAAACAGAAAAAAAAAAACACAAAACACGGAGACACGGAGACACTCTGCCATATTTGCAAGCAGTTAGGCAGGCGGCCGGCTGGCCGACCGACCGGGCAATCTTCAATTGGCCTGTTGGGGAAACATTTACAGGCCAATCATTTTTAATAACTTTAATAAATTGCCAGAGTCTATGTATTTTTACCACGATAAGACCACAGTAAAACAATTTAGGAAATTGTTAAAGACTTTAAGCTTCGACAAATAATGCTCACAGCATATAACGTAATACAACAATTTGAATATTAGCTTTTTGTTGTCTGTCCGTCTGTCTGTCTGACTCCTTCCGCGCTTTAATGTTTAGCATAGAATTTAATGAAATAAAAACGCACTTTTTGCTATTTGAAGAGTGTGTGTGAGTGTCTTTGGCAATAAGCGAAATTAAAGTTCCAAACAATACGTACCAGAACACCGCCAGCCATCCAACCACTCATCATCAAGTTCATCGAGTTAATGGCAAACAAAAGAATTCCCCTTTGAATTCGACTACAATATGGTTAAGTTCATAATGGAGATGAACGAAGGCAAAGAATACGAATACGAACTCCAATTCTAACTACACCCAAAACAATAATGGGCAAAAAATACGCCAAACTTCATTTTATGCTACAAATGTGCGAGTATAGCTGAAATTCCTTTGGGCTTTTGCTAATTCAAAAATGCGCTACAACAGCTTTAAGTCGTATTGCTGATGAGATGGATACACCATTTCAAAATGCAAAAAGTAAAATAAATAAGAAATTGTAAAAGCAGAACCAGAACCGGTCCCAAAATTAGCCGACATAACAAATTTGGGATTTTTTTATTTCTGAACATAATCTCATTTTAGTTCGGTACATTTTTTCCAGCGATTTATAGCTTCGATACGCTGTTTATAGTAAGAACTGTATAGCTCCTGAAAATAGCCGTCAACCGCAAACTCCAGCTCTTCATTAGCATTTTTTTCCGCGGCACCCAATATTTTGGGTGGCAGAGTTTACGAAGGAGCAGACTCCCCTCAAAGAAGAATCTAGCTTTGTTTTAATATTGGTTGGACTGAGATATTGGTTGTATTACATATCGGTGACCAAGTTCAAAATAGGAAATCAGAAGCTCAAAATTGCAATGTAAAGTTCAAAATAGCAAATTGAAAGCATAAGTAAGTAAGTAAATTACAGTAAGTTAAACTGAATAAGGTATACCCTCACTTTGGAGTATTCAAAAATGGTTCCTCACATCATATCTCTTAATTTTATTAGAAAAAATAACTTTTTTAAGGTGTTTTTATCATTATTTGTAGTGCTAACATAGATATGGGTTACATTCATTCATAAATACATTTATAAATATAAAAAAATGTTTTACAAAATGTCATTAAAAATAATGTACTATGATTTGTTAAAATAAACATAATTTCTGCTATAAAAAGTTTGACTGGAAAAAATGTAGCGTGCGTCACGTAGCGTGCGTCACATAGAGTTCACGGCTTTTGATAAAAAACTACAATTTTTTGCTGCAAATAATTTTTTTAGAATTCTCTCATATTTATATTTCTTATAGGTATTTCATTTTGTGTGCTTTATTATGCAAAATTTGATATAAATTACGAAAACATACCTTAACCTTCAAAGCTACTTTCAATTTTTGTAGCGTGCGTCACAATAATTTGTGATACATTTTTTGCGCAACTTATACCTGTTACAAACATTTTTTTATGGCATTCGAAAGAACACTTATAACACTTTTCTAAATACTAAGTATAAGTTGAAGGTATCTCTTTTGAAAGACCACAAAATTGTTATATTGTACGAATGTAGCGTTCGTCACGGAGGATTTGCGCATATGCAAATTCTTCGAGAATTTGTAATGTCGTTTATTTCCTAGCAAGTTCATTGACTTTCATACCTCTATGTATGAGGTATATGTTAAACTGTTCAGCTATTTCCTGAAGAGTTCTGCGGCTAATAAGAGATCTGTTGGCGAATTTAAGGCACTGGATGCATTTTTTCGGGTGGGTTTGTTCCGCATTTTTTCTCCTATTCAATATCTACAAAGAGATATTCCGTACGGTACCGAGGAAAAAAATAGAAAAATTTTTAAATATCCACCTTGAGCAAAAAAATCGTATGGCCATTAAATTATTAATTGAGCCAAATTGGCTAAACGAATGATGCAGAAGTTCTTATTTTTGGGGCTACTTTCAAGTCCAATTCTCAGAATTGAGTCTCAAATCAATGAGCTGAAAAACGCTGTACTTCTTACACTTCTTTTCAGTGTAATCCTAAGTCAAGCTTCCCATTGAGCTTCGGACCATTTGAATAGACGTGGAGATCATTATCAGTTCCTCGTATTCTGTCAATCCATTCCTACCGGGCAGGTAAAGGTTCTCCAAGGTGTACACCGTTGGTATTTAGTTCACTCGGTCGGTTACCACTGCACTACGATGTTATATTCTCATGTGGCCGTAGTTTCTGTATCTCCACAATTATAGACAATTTAATCTAAATGCCGATCTGGTTGCAACTTCTCTAGCGACAGTATCGATCGCCAGCAGATGGAGTAGGACTTGTTGAGAATTTATCAGACAGACAGATCTCTGAATCGTCATCAGTTCACTGGTGATGGATCGCTTATCAGTTGCCGTCCCCCACTCCATAATGCCGTACAATATGTATTATTAGCCCAACAATTTCTGAATACATCCACTACGGAAGATTTTTGGATAGAGGCCCCAAAGGCCCTTAGTATGTTTACCCTTAGGACTGAAATGTTCTTACTATTATATATAAATTATTAATGGAAACGTTTCTGAAAATTTTAATAAACATGTTTAAAGTTGAATTAACATTTCGATAGAGCAATACATAGAAATCTACCAAGAGTATAGAAGGTACTTTATTTTTCGGGGTTCACCTAATATAGGGTTTTCCAATAAGAGTGATATAATTTCCTTGAAAAATAAACACACTTATTGTTAAGTTTTTTATTTAATGTGAAGTACAATCGATACAATTAAGTTCTAACTAAAACGTCATTCAAATGGCCTCCACGACTTCTTCTGCAAGAACGAATTCGATGAACCCAATTTTCGAGCATTTTTTCCACTAATTCAAGTCGTATGTCATGAATGGGACGTTCAATATTGATTTACAAAGCTTGAAGAGAGTCTGTTTTACTTCGAAAGACCAATGACTTCAAATAACCCTACAAGAAATAGTCTAATGGTGTTAAATCACAACTTCTTGGAGGCCATTCAATATCACAATTTCTTGAAATAATCGAATCTCCAAACTTTTCTCGCAAATAATTCAATTGTTTCATTTGCTGTGTGGCCACAATCGGTCAATGGCAAAAAGATAGCTCTTAACGAGAGCTAAAATATATCTCATGGGTGTCAAGGTCGTAGGTCGACTGGAAAGTGGTTTTTTGGATTTTAAAAAAAATGGACTTAGCATAATTTTCAAATATGAACGGAAAGTTTATTTTTGCTCTAGCTCCTTAACGGTACGTCGGATCGGGAATCGGTCAATGGCAAAAAGATAGCTCTGAACAAGAGCTATCTACAACAAAAAAGTTTGCTCCCGCAAACTTTTTGTGGTACATTTTTGGAGTCTTCAATATGTTCCAATTTTTACAAAACTCATATTAAAGGACAACTATTCTGCCAAACATGTGCTGAATTACATAATTTCATAAAGCTGCAATTGAAAATAGCTTAAAGAAACTTCTAATCTACATTTAAAACAGTAAATTTGTAGTTAAAAACTTTAACTCAAATTTATATTGCAAATCTGCCCAAAATCTAAGAACAATACCCACTTTTTTGTATATCTCTCTTGGCTACAGTGTAATTTGCAGCTCGAGCGCAATTTCATTTATTTTTCTCTCTCTCTGTCTCTTAGATTGTGTTTTTATTATAGAACATTGTTTGTTCTGGGTGTTTAGTGGTACGATGGTAGACACCACACTAGGGCAGTTTGCTCCTTTTGTTGATTTTAATGAAAGTAAAAAACGAAACAAACAAAAGTCCCATAAAAGGATGAGCAAACACTTTTGCTGTTGTCCTTATCCTGCTTTCTCCTCCTTTTAAGTCATTCGAAGATACAATGTACGTATTTATGTGAAAATGTTGCTGAAATTCCAGTGAGTCGGTCTTTGAAGGCAGGCACCTTAATGTGCATGGTATGTTGGTATGTTCTATATTCTCAATTTCTGTGCTGTGTTATTCTGTGAGTCTTCAGCGAGCCATAACAAATATGCATTTTAGCATACTTGGATATATAAACTAATGGCTTAAACAGAACAGAAACAGCAGCAAATAACGACAACAAAATAACACAAGTACAAGGAGTGTCTACGTCAAGAGACAAAACACACAGAAACATCTACGGTGAATATCAAGAGAGGCATTAACAATAGTGAGGATGAAAGAACCCTAAATGAAGGCCTTATTGTCTACCAGTTCTGAAAATCGTTCTCAAAAGCATTGCATTACTCGATAATCCATTCTAAATTATGCTTAGTAGACTTAGTTTTTTTTTTTATTCCAACCCAGTGCACAAAACTATCAATCCCAAAAGAGTTGAACGCCACTCCAGAAAAATAATTATTTAGGACTAAGCCTACTTTATATGTCGACATTTATTTTCATCTAAAAGATCCAATATACAAATTCTATGTGTTTTGTTCTGAAAATTATACATTAATGTATGTAGTTTATGTTTATGAATTACTTCTTGGCTAAGAAACATTATAATGGAAGGTATTCTGTAATGTATCTCCACAAGAACTAGATTTTTATTAGTTAATTCTAGAGATAAATAATTCTTCTTAACGCTATCTTTATATCTTATAATAAGCGAATTTGCAATCTCAATATATTCAAGCCAATAAGCTTTATATAAACCTCCTATGGTAAGTGAAAGCGTAATAAATTTCCCTGCAATCTCATTGAGGAGCCTACAAAGTTGAGCAAATGCATAATATTTTCCTTAACATCATCATATATTTTTTCAATAACATCATCATATATTTGCAGAATATCGCGTGTAATATTTACATT
Organism: Eudasyphora cyanicolor; assembly: GCA_963930755.1. NCBI lineage: Eukaryota > Metazoa > Arthropoda > Insecta > Diptera > Muscidae > Eudasyphora > Eudasyphora cyanicolor. The sequence continues at coordinate 315,133,452 of OZ005734.1, forward strand.
ACACAATATTACTATTTTACCTATTTACTAATATGAATTCACCTAAGGCATTTTATCCATTACTAGTTAACCTACAAATCCTTCTAAAGGAATGTGTTCCGTAAAGAACTTTTCTTCCAAAAAGCTTTATATAAACTTCCTAAGGTAAGAGAAATGTCTTTCCCTGCAATCTCATTGAGGAGCCTACAAAGTTGGGGGAATGCATAATACTTTCCTCTCCAATAAGATCATCAAATATTTTGCAGAATGTTATACAATATTATTTCAGTATCAATATATTCAAGCCAAAAAGCTTTTTTAAACCTCCTAAGGTAAGTGAAAGCGTAATGTCTTTCTTTGCAATCTCATTGAGGAGCCTACAAAGTTGAACAAATGCATAATACTTTCCTCTCCAATAACATCGTCAAATATTTTGCAGAATAAGCGTGTAATATTAACATAATGCAATATAACAATACACTCAGGGGAATTAAGCTTTTGAATAACGCATTTTATCCGTTACTACTTAACCTAGAAATCCTTCCAATGGAAGGTGTTCGGTAAAGAACATTTTTTCCCAGATTCCATGTCTTTATTAGACATAATCATCTAAAGCTATATAAAAGCCTTCACTTCTATGTTTATATCTTGGAGTAAATAAATTTTCCTCCCAAACAGCATTCTGAAAACCTCCTTAGGGAAGGGAGTGTGTAAAGATTATTTCCTCCACTCACACCTAAAGTTTCTTGTACTTTCATTTACTAGATGTCAAGTCAAAGTTGAAGGCCCGCCAACAGGACACCGCAATTCATTCTCTCCACCTTTGAGTGTATGCTAAGTTTTGTATGACCAAACTTAAAAGTGTTTGTATGAGAAAAGGCATTAGCATTAGTAGAGGAAGCTGAGATGTCCCTAGTACTATTTTTACTACTGCAGCTTCTAGTTCTCCTTGTAGTAGTAGTAGTAGTCATAGTATTTGCGGTAAAAACAATATTTTATGATACCCTGCTTTTCCTCACATAAACATAGAATCTGTTAGAAACGGTACGAAGGATGTGTGATAAGGATGGAAAAATAAAGTAAAGCATTTGATTACGCTGATAGATGCTTTGAGCATAATCTAGTAATAAATGTTAAACATTTTTAATTAAAAACAAATGATATTCTAAAAAATTTACAAAATTTTATAAGGATTTAACTTTGGAAAATGGTCCTATGTGTCGAATGATACATGTTTCCTTGCAAATGTTTAATACGCTCCATAAAGGCATGAAACCAAAGAAAATGATCTTTAAGCATAAAATGTAAATAATACATTAAAAACAAGAGCTACAAACATATATTTAAAAACCAAATATAGGAAAAATGCTTTATCCGCATTGAGGAAAATCTCCTTAGGTCCATGTTAAAACATCTGACCCAGTAACAATAATATAATCGACTACTGAAGTTGTTCTCTACGATAAAATCGATCGTTTAGGTATTCCTGCATATAATAGCTGAACCCTAAGATTTTTCTCTTTACTGGAGTCAAGCACTACGGTCTTCCCATTTAATAGATTCAACCGCTGAGATCTTATTATTTACTAGAGTCAATCATTTCCTTATTACTAGAATCAATTGCCGAGGCTCTTCTCTTTACTAGAGTCAACCGCTGGGGTTCTCATTTTTAATAGAGTCAACTGTTGAGGACTAGAATTGATCACCGTACTTCGACCAGAATCGACCTGGGGACTTTATTCGAACACAGATGTTTTCTCATTTAACAGGGTCGACCACTTAGAGGTACTCCTTTATACAATGGGATCATTTAAAAAATATTTAGACCGATTTAAGTTCTGACTTATTTCTGACATTTACGTTAAGTTTTGTGTTTTGGTGTATTCAAAGACGTATAGTAGAATTTTATGGCAAATATTCTGTAAAACATTTTGACTCGCTTAACACCTGTTTTAATAGAGATTTTTATCCTTATCCAAAGGAGACCATAAAGACCCCTATATTGAGGAGCTAGAGGGTTAAAATATTCAACAAAAATATTTGCCATTATATTCTACTATATGTCTCTGAATACACCGCAACACAAAACTCAACATAAATGCCAGAAATAAGTCAAAACTTAACTTCGTAATTTTTAAAATTGAGGGTAAACCTAAAAGAGGATTTTAAGTTTTGACTTATTTCTGGCATTTAGGATGAGTTTTGGTGTATTCAGAGACTTACAGTAGAATTTAATGGTCGATATTTTTATACCCTCACTTTAGTGTGACGAGGGTATATATCATTTGCTACGGAAAAAAGTGTAACACGTCGAAGGAGTGACCTAAGACCCCAAGTATGTTCGGAAGAAATCCGTTTTGGGTCATTTTAAGTCGAATGAGCAATGTCCGTCCGTCTGTCTGTCTGTGTGTCTGTCTGTCTGCTGGCTGGTGCGCACGATAACTCTCGAAAGGAGTAACCGATTGACCTCAAATTTGGTATGTGGTAATATTTTTTTCTATCTCCGGCTAAGTTCGAAGATGGGCCATATTGGTCCACTCCTTCTAGTACCTCCCGCACAAAGGGTTAAAATGTTGTGAAATATTGATTCTTTAATAACTGCTATAAGTTAACAGCTTATAACATTAAAACCAGTGTATAAAAATACTTGAAATTTTGTACAGTGTAATGTTTTTATAGTGTTTATAGCCCTGTGAAAAATGGGCGTTATTGCCACGCCCCTCTTTGTACCTCCCACACAAAATGCCCAAATCATACCACAATTTAATGTCTCATAACGTTCATACCAGTGCAAATAAATGCTTATAAGTCGGCACAGTGCAATGAATTTAAAGTATCTAATGTTCAGCAAAAAAAAAAGGTGTATTTGATAAACCCCTTCTGGTACCTCCCACACAAATTGACAGAATAATTCGAGTAATATTCAATATTACATTACTCACAAAGTGAGGGTATACCTTAGTCGGTTTACCCGACTGAAACTTTCTTACTTGTTTTGGAACATTTTCCTCCACTTATCACACCCCACTCTCGTATGGAAAATGCGTTTTGTTTGCAAAGAATTTTAATGTATTTTCTTATATGTGAATATATCACATATTTTTAGATCTGTTGTTTATTTTTTGTATGTCTTCCTTTCTTGCGATACACGTTTCCTTGTTTTCTTTTCTCGTTTATTTTTTTGTTGCTGTCGTTGTCATTGTTGGCTATGGTGTCCCTACCGCAGGAAATTGCTGCTGGTATACTTTATTGTTGTCACATAGTGTACACATCAACACACATGTATGTAGGCCCTTGTGGCATTGCATATATGTATGTTCATATGTGTGTGCAGTGCAATGTGATGCATACTGTACATCATCCTTTTTAGTAAATTTGTTTCCTTACTGGAATTTAATGTGACTCTCTACTTGGTTTGGGTTTTAGCTTTTCCTTCATTTATTGCAGAGATATTTTATCCAAATGCTTTTGTCGTCATCATTTGTCATCTTCTCTTTACATGTTTTATTTTTATTATTTAGTATTTTTCTTTTTGGAGGACGAAATTTAAACAAAAATCCAGTAGAAAATATGTTGTGCGTTCTCAAAACTTGTAAAAGTAGGGGATGTAAAGAAGAGAAAACAGAAGTCTTATTTCCGTTTCCGGTAATGCACTGCCATAAATGCATCTTTTGTTGAGTATGTTTTTCATTCATTTCTTTCTTTATGTAATAAAATGAGAGTAAGAGTCCTTGTTTTCAAGTCCATTCAGAACTTTTTTGTTCCTTTATTATATTTTGCCATTTTCTTAATAGTCTTTCGATATTTGTCCCAGAATATCTAGATGTATGTGTCTTTTAACACTTTATACTTATTTCGAAAAACTTTTGGTATTCCTCTCCAGTCATCTTTAGTCTTTTGCGAAATATTCAACTTCAACTCCGGGTTGTCATGGTAGCAGCCAACCATTCTCAAGTTGGCTGACTGGGAAGGTGACCAGGGTGTCTAGATGTCAGCCATTGTTGCAATGACAGCACAATTTAAAATTCATGCAATATGTTTTAAAGTTGGCTTTTCTCCTATACTTTGTATTCCTATGGTCCATGTCACCCAGTTAACCCACACAAAGAGTCCTTCCACTCGCAGGACTTCGGAGTGAGAGAGACATGGTTGAAAAGTTAAAAGTTAACTTTTGCTCCCGACTTCGTTTTTTTGCATACATATTTTTATTTTATTGTTTGCTTTGCCTGAATGGTAAAAATGTGTGCTGGAGAAATGTGAATGGGATTTATTGGACACCTTGTTAAAGGTTAAATGTTTTAACAAAAAGTATAGGGCAGACAGAATTGACGATGACTGCCTCCCAACAAAAGGGTATATATTTCATGTGGTAAGGAATTACAATATATACAAATATGTAGCAATATTTGAACTGATGGGAAAGGGGTAAAAAAAATGCTTAAAGGATTATTGGAACAACAATTGATGGTCAATGGGTTACATTTCTGCAGAATTTCATGATGTCTTAACATCCATTATTTACAATAATTGAAAAGAAATTGTAATCCCATGTTTATCTGGGAGGAGGAATGTATATTTTTAAGACTTCATATATTTTAGTCATAAAATCGACGGTTTTTAGTTATAAAGGGTGTCCCAAGAAGAGCGCAATTTTTTAATTTTAAATAAAACACAGATATTTAACAAAAAATCGTGAAACTTTATTATATCGTAAAGTAGACAGAATGAGGTTATGTATGGAACAATAATCGTGCAGATGGCCGCCGCGGCTTTGCTGGCATGCACGCGATCTTTTAATGAAATTTTCAATGACCGTTTTGCATGAATGCTGCGGTATTTCATTAATGCAGCGTCCAATTTCGTCTTTTAAGGCTTGAGTCGTCGTCGGCTTATTCGCGTAAACCATCGACTTCAAAAAACCCCAAAGAAAAAAATCTAATGGTGTTAAATCGCACGATCTAGGCGGCCAATTCTGATCTCCAAAACGCGAAATAACACGACCGGGAAATGACTGATGCAGCAATTGAATTGTTTGTCTGGCTGCATGACATGTGGCGCCGTCTTGTTGGAACCACATGCCCTCCACATTCATTTCTTCAATTCTAGGCAAGAAAAAACTGGTTATCATTTCACGATACCGAACACCATTGACTGTTTGCGCTTGACCTGCCTCATTTTCATAAAAAAAGGTCCAATGATTCCTCCAGCCCAAAAACCGGTCGATCGACCTGGTCGATGGCGCGTTGTTGTCTTTACATCACTAACAGACCCAGTTTCGGCAAATTTATCCATTAATCTCTTTACAGTTGACTCTTTTGGAGCATTATTGTGACTATCGGGTGTTTTTTTAGGGGTATAGAACTTCGAATTGAAATAAAACACAAGAAAATCGTTTTAAGGTCCATCAATTTGGCTTTATTGGAAGGATAATTTTATGCCATTAATGTTTAAATATGATTTCGGGCATGTGGCCGCCGCGGCTGGCTCGAATAAAGCCAATTCTACAGGTCCAATTTTCAACCACTTTTTCGAGCATATGGGGCCGTATGTCGGCAATAACGCCACGAATGTTGGCTTCCAATTCCCCTAACGTTTCTGGTTTGTTGGCGTAGACGAGCGACTTCACATATCCCCAAAGAAAATAATCCAATGGTGTCAAATAACACGATCTTGGTGGCCAATTGACAGGTCCATTCCGCGAAATTATGCGCTCATCGAATGTTTCCTTCAATAAATCGATTGTCACGTGCGCTGTGTGGCCTGTAGCGCCGTCTTGTTGGAACCACAACTCATCCACATTCATGCCATCCAATTCGGGAACAAAATAGTCGGTTATCATGGCTCTATACCGGTCTCCATTAGCTCTCCATAGCTCCAATTGCTCTGCACGGTGGCGAATCGATTCATTCGGGTCCTCTTCAACACTTTGCTCTACAGCGGCAATTGTTTCTTCGGTGCGCACTGTTCGACGTCTCTGCGGATGCGTATTATCACATAGAGTAAACGTAGTGCGAAAACGATCCATGGTTAACCGAATTAATTGCTCTGATGGACGATTATGTCGACCATAAAATGGACGGTTCGCGAACTGAACCATTATTTTCGAAATAAATTTGCACGATTTCCAAGCGTTGTTCTTTTGTCAACCTGTTCATGATGAAATGGCAAACCAAACTGAACATAAATGACATTAGAGTTGCCAGATTTGACCACAAAATGCCAGTTTTATCTCTATTCGAAAAACAAAGCTGTAAAAAAAACACCCGGTACAATCTTCCACAGGGGCCGTTCTCTATACTACAATCTGCCACTGGGGCCGTTTTCTATACTACAGTCAGCCACTGGGTCTCTTCTCTATACTACAACCTACCACTGATTCCCTCCGCCATTATTAGAGTCGCACACTGTTTTCATTCTCTATTCTAGAATCTGCTTTACGAAATTGTTTGCAAGATTTGGCTATAGAGGACCCCTAAGGTTGTATCGTTGACGTATTCCTACTTACTAGATTCAAACACTGAGGGTAACCTCAATTCGTCCACTAAGATCTTCCTCTTTTCTACAACATATATTTGAACAAAGATGTCGTCTTCATACTACGGCTTCCTCCTATTGTAGGATCTAGCACTAAGTTCCTCCACTATAGTAATTTGACATCAGCGATTCTACTAAGAGAGATCTTCCTCTTTACCAGAGTCGATCACTGAGGTTTTTATATTTACTAGAAGTTCACCTTTGAGGTATTCTACCTTACTAGGGTACTCTGAGATTCTTCTTTATAAGAGTCGACCAAAGAGTTTTTTCTTATAATAAGAGTCGACCACTGAGATCTTTCTCTTTACCAGAGACGACCACTGAGATCTTCATCTTTACTAGGAGTCGACCTTTGGGCTATTCGACCCGACCAGAGTCGACCGGTGAGGAATTCCTCTTTATAACAGTCGACCACTGAGTTTTTCTTTATAATAAGAGTCGGCCACTGAGATTTTCTTCTTTACCAAAGTCAACCACTGATATCTTCCACTTTAACAGAGTCGACAACTGATATCTTATATTTACTAGGAGTCGACCTTTGAGGTTTTCGACCCCACTGGAGTCGACTTTTGAGGTATTCCTCTTAATAAGAGTCGCCCACTGAGTTATTTCTTATAATAAGAGTCGACCACTGCGATCCTCCTCTTTACCAGAGTCGATCACTGAGGTATTCCCCTTTACCAGAGTCGATCAATGTGGTCCTCATCTTTGCTAGTAGTCGAGCTTTGAGTTATTCGATCCAACTAGAGTCGGTCTCTGATGTATTCGACCCCACTAGATATACTCGACCACTCTTCTTCTTTATAATATGTGTAATTATAAGAGTCGACCTCTGAAGTATTAATCTTTATGTGATTTGACCACTGAGTTCTTCCTTATAATATGAGTCGACATCTAAGGTCTTTCCAGAGTCGATCACTGAAGTCTTCATCTTTACTTGGGTTCAAATTGTATTCGATCCCACTAGAGTCGACCTCTGAGGTGTTCCTCTTTATACGCTCTACCGGGATCTTCTTCTGCATTATAATCAACCATTGAAGTCTGCCCCTATAGTAGAGTCGACGACTGATGACTTTTTCTATAATAGAGTCGAGATCTGAGGCGTTTTCTCTATGTAGACAAAAGCCTCTATGTAGACCAGTCGACAACCGAGGATTTACTATTTTTTAAAGTCAATCTTTGAGGCCAACTTAGGCTTGACTCTTTTTGAGAGGCAATCATCATTGGGACTTTCTCTACACGGGGCAAAATCGCCTTTTTTGATATGTTTGAATCGAAGGAAAATATATTTGGAACACAAATTTTTAAATGTTTTATATTTCTGAGTAAATTAATTTTATTTGAAAATCAATAAAATTTACTTGGAACGCATATATTAATATATTACAACAAAATATATTTGCAAACAAATTTTCTCAAATAAAATATGTATTTATATACCAATAAAATCATTGATTAGGAATATCTTCAAATATATATAATTTAGGAAAGATTTTCAAAACTTTGGTGAATTTTTCTAATTTCATTTTTAATTTTTCCTCCGTTTCGAATTATTTCTCCCAGTCAAAAATACCATTAGCAGCATTACATTCTGTTTTAAGGGACTCATTTTAAATTTATGGGTATTTCATGTCAGCATTTTTTTCAATCCTTCGAGTAAATTAATGTCATCAAAAATTATACGATTTCAACTAAAAATTTCTAAAAAATTAACATTAATTTACTGAACAACTTAGCACAATTGAGGTTCGATATTTTCGGAATACTTAAATTTAAATACATTTTTGTTTCGGAATTAAAATCCCAAATAAAAGGTATTAGGGTGAAAACAAGGATTTGTTTAGAACAACATCTTCCCAAATATATAATTTTTGTGTGTACCAAATATTATATATTTAGAGTGTACCATAAACATATATATGCTTCAAGCCGAATGTGTTTGGGACAATATACTATAGAAGCGATTTTTTTCAGCGTGTATGAAACAGTCAACAACTGAGGCTTGACTCTTTTTGAGGTTCGACCGCCGACGTATATCTCCACTCTGAAACCGACCACCGTGATCTGCTTCTGTAATAGTCAATCATTAAGGAAGTCCTCCATAATAGAATCATATATAATCTATAGTATATCCTTATATAACTTAGGTTTTCTTTTATAGACTAGAATCACGTTAAGTGATCAAGTAAATTTCTTGAAAAATCTTCATAACTATGGGAGATATGTACATTTAAATATTAGAAATCGGGGAATATATCGATACCTCCATTCTAAACTATGCTAAGTGCAAAAATGTATTTTTCCAGAGAGGCAATCAAAGTTTGATGATTTCTTTTAAATTTGTGTGGAATTCCTTCACGGGGGAAAATCATAATTTTTGATATGTTTGAATTGGAAGAAAATATACTTGGAAACGATTTTTTTGAATATTATATATTTGTTAACAAATAAATTTTATTTGAAAATCAAGAAATTTTGTTTGGAGCGCATATATTAATATATTAGAACATCATTTATTTGCAAACTGACTTTCACAAATAAAATATGTGTTTACACACAGACAATGTTATTGTTTAGGAAGTTTTTCAAATATATTTTATTTAAAAACTTTGCTGACTTATTCGAATTTTAGTTAGTTTTTCCTAGTTTTCGTGTTAAACTTTATAGCTAAAAACGTCTTTTAATTTATAAATATTCTAATTATTTTTTTTTCAATCCATTAATGCAATTTATATTTACGAAAGATTATACGATTTAAGTTTTAATTTAAACTTTTCAAACATAAAATTTATAAAAAAAATTGCTCCTTGAACATCTGAAAAACAGAAATCTTGTCTTTAAATTAAGGCATTGATACATTGCCAAAATACATAAATACAAATTAATATTTATTTCGGAAATACTAGTAAATTTTAGAATAGGAACATATCTTTGTTTTGAACAATATCCTCCCAAACATATAATATTTGTGTGTGTCAAATATTATATATTTGGTGTGTACCCTAAACATATGAATATTTCAAGCCGAATATGTTTGGGACAATATACTACAGAAGCGATTTTTTTTCAGCGTGTTTGTAATGGAAATCAATGACCTCTACTGTTTTGTGAATAACTTTTGATTGGGTTGACGGATAAACACCAAATTTTGACTAAATATAGTTTGGAATATTTAGAATTTAAAAATGCAATTTCCCTAAAGACATGCTAAGTCGACTTAGCATGTTTTAGAATGGAGGTATCGATATAGCGAAAAGTGCTTGTAGTCGGACGCTCATAACTTTTGGTTTATGAGATATGTGTATTTTAATATTTTGTTCTTATCTAGATTTGTGATGTCTTCAACTTTAGTAATATCAATGCCTGACATATTTATATTTTAATAAATTTAAAAAATTATTCTCGGCGATAACCACTGTTTTGGCCTTTATGTTCGGTAGTTTTTGAGATATGAATAAAAGACAGAGAAAAATTCACAACTTTCTCCCATATATGTATACATATATAAATTTTCAAATCAACTGAAACCAAAACCAATATAGCATTAAAAATAGTTCACAAATAGTTGGAATAAAAAGTAGCAGAAAATTTTGAAATTCTCTTATTCTTTTATTGATATCTCATTTTAATTTTTGTTTACAATTTTATTTTAATATTGTTAAATTAAAAAATAATTAAAATAAAATTAAATATAACATTTTTGTTACAAAAAATCTTCCGATTTTATACAATCGATTTTTAATTTTTGAGATTTTTCTAAAATGAACTCCATTAAGTTCGGAGTTTTAGTTTATGAGAAAAAAAACTGAATACGGTTTGTTATAAAAAAAAATTTAAATGGAAAAAATTAAACCGTTGTCAATTTTCCTTTTTATGAAATCGAATAACTTAAGAAAAACTCTTTAAAGCTTTTAGATAAAAAAATCAGTGGCAAAGTAGAAATTACTAATTTAAATTTTAAAACAATACCATATAACTTCCCTCCCAGTGTTACTACCAAAGTTTCACATTTGACTTCTTCAATAGTGATAGTATATATTTGAAAATTTCTTTCTAAACCTAAATGTCGCCTTTGAGAAATTTGCCTGCACTAAATTGCACTTTATACTGTGCCACCACAAAGATATTGAATATCAAACGAACTTGCAGCCGCTCAAGAATTCCTCAAACATTACCGTAAAGACCTTTAAACTAAATTTGTATAACCTAGATTTATTTTGGATTTTTTTCTTTCCTCAATCAATTAAAATGCTCGACCTTTTCAACCCCCTCTCAGTATACCGACAGTAACGCCAATAATAAATATTCAAATATTGGTTTGAACTTTTCAATTAACCTATGAACAAACATTATGACATTCTCAATTGATTTTGCATAACATATTTCCGTTCTCCTTGTCCCTCCCCCCAAATGGAACAAAAACGACTACTACATTCGAAGAAGAAGAAATCTTTAATCGAAAAACATACTAAAACGCTTAAAGCCAAAATCAATTCCGAAGAAAAAGAGTAGTACATAGTAAAGCAAGTAAAAACATTGCAGGGAGATTTTTTTAGCTTCGAAGGAAAACTGTTTCTCATAAACTTTAATTAACTACCTAATATTTGAGGTATGTCGGCAAACAACACCTTGTCATGCTACAGGATAACAAGAACATACATACCCATGCATACATGTTTAGATGCTAAGACACACAACTATGTATGTATGGTAGTTTGCGACAGGTATTTGAAACCGCACATATGTTTGTGTGTACATACGTATGTGTGTACGTATGCAGGAAGATACTCTAACACACCGGTATGAATAACTTCCGGTTGGATGTGGGTGAGGTGAGCTTGCGGTGAGCTGTATATCTGTATTGTGAGTCAACATGTGTGTCTGTGTGAGACTAGAGAAACTACAAAAAATTCCACAATTACCAACACTCAACACTATGTACTAACACATGCAGACAATTATCTCACATGTATTTTATGCTCTATAGTAGAAACGCATCAATACCTTCAACACACATTTTGTCTGGGAAGAAAATTGTGTGGAGATAATGAAAATGAATGAGAGGAATTTTTCATGCGGCGAGATGGCGGCTTGAGGGGCTACAGTTTACACTGAAACTATTGTATTCGTAATAGTTAAGAGAGGCATATAAATAAGCTAGATTAGAATAGTTAATGAAATTAATTTATATTTTGTAAGCTCATTTAATATATCGATACCTCCATGCTAAAACATGCTAAGTCAATAGGGGTAGTTTTTCAGGAGAGGCTTTTGAAGTTTTATGAACTTTTTATATTTTTATGAAATTTCTTTATAATTTAAATCAAACGAGTTTAACGGATAAACTCCAAATTTGAATATTTAGAATTGTCCCTGAAACACTACTAAGGAGACTTAAGTCGACTTAGCATATTTTGAAATAAAGGTATAGACATATATTAATGATTTTCTTCACTCAAAAGCTATTATCAAGATTTGTTTCTCATTTCGATACATTATATATATTTTTAATGCATTATTTGTTATTATACTCGTCGATCACTGAGATCTTTGACTTACAGTATAGACCTTTGAGGTCTTCGACTTTACCAGAAAATACCTCTGAGACCATTCTCATTACTAGAGTGAACCGTTAAGAAATGTCTCTTAACTATGTAGATTGAACTGTTGAAGTCTTCCATCCTTCATTCGAGATTCGTTCTCTGAGAACCTCCACCTTTCTAGAATCGTCCGACTTCACCCTCTTCCGAGGGTGATCCACTTCGAGGTTCCCTACTTTTAAAAAAAAAAAAAACACAGAAAATTTAAATTGAATAAGGAATGTTTATTATCATTTGAAGGAACATTCTTTGGCATTTATTTTTTGAAGATTATGTTTATCAAATGTTGGCCGCGGCTACGTCTCTGATGGTCCATCCGTTGAGTTCAATTTTCGATGACTCGTTCGAGCATTTCGACTGGTAACTGGCGAATGACACGCGTGATGTTTTGCTCCAAGGCCTGAATCTAAGGGGGTTTGTCCGCATAAACTTTAGACTTTACATATCCACACAGGAAAAAGTCTAACGGTGTGATATCACACGATCTTGGTGGCCAATCGACCGGCCCAAAAACGTGAAATTATCTGCTCACCGAAGTGTTCTCTCAACAAATCCATTGATTGATGCGCTGTGTGGGAAGTGGCGCGGTCTTGTTGAAACCAAATGTCGCCGAGATCACGAGCTTCAATTTCAGGCATCAAATAGTCGGTTATCATGAGAAGATAACGGTCGCCATTGACGGTTACGTTCTCACCGGCATCATTTTAGAAGAAATATGGCCCGATGATTCCGGTACGTCGAATCGGGAATCGGTCAATGGCAAAAAGATAGCTCTTAACGAGAGCTAAATTATTGCTCATGGGTGTCAAGGTCGTGGATCGACAGGAAAGTGTTTTTTTTTTTTCATTTAAAAAAAATGGACTTAGCGCAATGGGCAAACGATTATTTTGATAATAGAACTGAATAATTTGTAAACGTTGTTCAGGCGTAAGTCTTTCCATGATGAAATGCCAAACAATACTTAACAAAAATAACATGACAGCATGACACGACTCACACGCGATCTGTCAAAAAAAGGCTATTGAAAAAAGTATCTCTACTTAGATCACCCGTTACTTGCAATTTTATAATAATGCAGTTATAGTACCAAGAGTCGGGCGAAATGTGGGCGAAGTGCCCCCTTTCTTCGTAGGATCCATAAGGACCATTTTAACTGAATACTCAAAAAATTCATAGCAATTAAAAACTATTTCAAGTTCGCACTTACAAAACCTTATTATAATGATAAAGAAAAATAAATTGACCCTAACTCCAGGTTTTTCAAAGCGAGGCTTTGTAGTTTGTGGCCTCTTCGAAGGACCATTTTATTATTTGCATTATTATAATATTTAAATCTAATTTCATTAATTATAAAATAAAATAAAATGTTGAATTTCAAAGGTTTTGTAACACTGGTACATTTGCGTCAAAACAATGAAATTATTCATACTAATGGAATTTCTAATTTTATACAAGAAATAAAACTCAAAAAGCTTTCAGTGTATTGTAAATCTGTGTGTGAACCTACATATTTGTGGCTATAACAACACTGTGTAGTTATCTATTAGCAATTTTAAGGAAAAAAACCCACACACACCAGCACAAACTATCAACTATGCCAATAGAAAAAAACGCACACACCCACACACTAAAGCTTTTACACACACACAACACGTATCCACATATTGAAAATTCTAGTTACCGGCACCTTAATGTTTCTAACTCCCTACTTCCCCCCAAAAGAACAACTCAAACACTTGGCAAAAAAAGGATATTGAACACCACCCAAAAATAAAACAAGAAAAAACACAAACGCACCAAAACCACAAAAAATAGTGTAGCTCTAAAGGCTAAACGAAAATATTTACACAGCAAAACTAAATTAATTGATAACAAACACTAAACCACAAAAGAGAGAGAGAGAGAGAGACAGATAGTGCTATAACACGCACACCCACAAAGAAGCGTGAGAGAGAGAAAGAAAAAGAGAGAGTGTAACTGTATTTTACTTCAAAAAAGGTCCTTAAATTTAATCAAACTCTCCCTTCCCGTCTTCATTTAAATTCGGTTACTTCCGAACTTCTTTTCATTAGATATTCGGACCTGGCGGTGCTAAAGATGAAGACTACGATGATCCTCCAGTTACTCTGCTGCGCGGTCCTCCTGGACCTCCTGGCAATCCCGGAAAAGATGGTCGTGATGGACGCGATGGTGCTAAAGGCGAAGCGGGTGAGCCCGGTGAACCTGGTTCTCTGGGTCCTCGCGGTTTGGATGGTCTACCCGGTGAGCCGGGCATTGAAGGTCCACCCGGTCTGCCCGGTTATCAAGGACCTCCGGGTGAAAAGGGCGATCGCGGTGATATTGGTCCTCCCGGCCTAATGGGACCACCTGGTCTGCCCGGACCTCCCGGCTATCCCGGAGTCAAAGGTGACAAAGGCGATCGTGGAGACTCAGTGAGTATTAAAATTTTGCTCTTGCTAAAAACAAGAAAGATGTCTGATTAGCCCTTTCACTAGAAGTATAGAAAAATGCGTAGACGTCAAGACGATGGTATGGCCGATGCACCCCACCATATGCCCACCATAGAATATGTAAGTAGAGTTGTTTTTAAATTTAAAAATATTTATCAGACAATTGTTTGTTTTCTTTGACTTCAGCTTTATGGCCCTCCCGGTCCTCCTGGCCCCATGGGTCCTCCCGGCCATCCTGGTAAATCTGGCGAAAGAGGTTTGGATGGTCGTAAAGGAGATCCTGGCGAGAAGGGTACCAAAGGTGATCAAGGTCCTATGGGTTTACCGGTAAGTAGAATTTATTATAGAGTAAATTATATTATAGGTTTCTCTTTAAGAAAAACTTTTAGAACATATTTTTGTATATGTCGGACCATTTTAGTCGTTAGATCGAAGGACCAAAAGTGCTGTTAAAACAAACTAAACTTAGATATTAAACATGTTTGCTGATTATTAGGGAAAACTATGTTCGATTTTATTTTTAATATTTAAAAATAATTTATGTTTAATAAAAAAATTTATTTTTTATGTGTGTATTATCTTATGGCGAAGGACTAAAAATTGCTTTTGAAAACGGACCAAACTTGGATATCAAATTTTTTTAATAATTAATGCGGAATAAATATTACTTTTTAATTTTTTATTTAAAACAAATTCATTTTTAATGACAAACAATTGTCATTATGGGAATTATAGAGTAAATTATAGGTTTCACTTTAAGAACAGATTTAGAAGAGATGTTTGTATATGTCGAACCATTTTAGTCGGCCGAAGGACCATAAGTGCTATTAAAAATGAGATAAATTTGAATATTGAAAATTTTTAATAAATAATAGTAGGGGTTCTTGTTCTTTTTTATTTTTGATATTTAAAAATAATAAGTTTTAATAAAAAATATTTTTTCTATAAGTATGTATATGTATTTTAATAGATCTAAACTTGGATATAAAAATTTTTTAATATATAATAGGGAATAAATATTTATTATACTATAGGTTTCATTTTAAGAGGGAATTTTCGAACAAATTTTTGTATATGTTGGACGATTAATTGGTCGAAGGACCAAAACGGACTAATCTTGGATATCGCAAATTTTTAATGATTAATAGGGAAACTGTGATCCTTTTTAATTTTGATATTTAAAAATAATTTATATTTAATAAAAAATATTTTTTTGTAGTAATCATCCGAAGGACCAAAGTTCCTATTAAAAACTAACTAAACTTGGATATAAAAATTTTTTAATAATTAATGGGGAATAAATATTAGTTTTTTTATTCTTTATATCTAAAATTATATTATTTTCAATAACAAAAAATCGTCATTCTTTCTCCCCCGTTTTAGGGTCCTATGGGTATGCGTGGTGATTCTGGACCTGCGGGTCCCTCGGGCAAAGCTGGTCAAACGGTAAGTTAAACTTCATATTCTTCAATTGTAACTAAAACACCTTTCAAATATACTGCTTTGGCTTTCACACACACAAACACACAATTAACTGATACAAATTAAAAATGTAGCTAACAAAAAAAATCACTTTATTATCTTAAGCGTGACTAATACCTTAAAACATAATCATTTTTTCTCTCCCTTTTTTCACCAGGTGTGGGAATACTAATATTAAAACTAAACAACAACAAAAAAGAAAACTTAAAACAAATCGCTTCAAAAAACTTAACCCTAATACTACACTCAGAAAAAAATAACGAAACAAAAACAAAATAAAATTACAAGACAGTGAACCTAAAAAACGCAAATTATATTTGCCATTGTAAATTAACTATAAAGAGAAAAACTCAAAAAATGAGTTTTAAAACTAAAGACAAAAAATTACAAGTAATTTTGTTAAAAAAAACCCAATTAAAGCAAAACTATTTCAATTAATTCACGTTAACACTTAAACCAACAATATTAATTTAATCCATCATATGTATTTAACCGATAATTTACTAATATTTAATTTTTTCCTAAAAAAAACAATAAGAACCCGTCTACTTAAGGCCACAAATATATATTTAAAGAAATATTAAAAATCATACAAAATTAAAGGTTTAATTTAAAAAAAGAGAAACTATCTAAACAAAAACGAACGTCTAAACCGCTTTAAATGTATCTCTAAAGAAAATCTGATTAAAAGCAAGACTTCTTCGGTCTTTGTCGATTTGATTACAGTTCAAATGTTGCCAACAATGCTAACAAACCAACCATATCAATTACCAAAAAAGAAAAACACAAAAGGGGATACAAAACATCCAAATAAAAAGATATTTCTCCTGGAACCAAAAAAAATATTTACTCAATTAAAAGCTACTCCCCCAAAAAAGACATACATTTTGATATACACAAAAAAAACATTGAAGAAAATTATCTCTATAATTCTTATAATTTGTTTCCCCTTCTACAAAAAAATAGAATTCTCTTTCAATTCAAATACAAACCGTTAAAAACGTTTTTTGAATCTCCAATTTGAAAAAGAAGTTTTAAAATAATGAAACGCTTACGCATCGTAAACGTTAAGCCAAACAGTGGCAGCGCGTTTAAAAAAAGGAAATTATTTAGGTACCGTCCATGGGCTTTGACACTGATAACACATACATACATATATATAAATATACATAAATACAATTTAATAAAAAAATGAATAAAAAATTTATTTAAACAAATATTGTATATTATACAATTACAATGAATGTCTGCCAAAGCTTGAAACAAAAACCCCGGAAAACTCAAACGACAGTTAATATCATTTATACACACACACACACACAGACATAATGTACAATAATTAAATACAAATAAATATTAAATTAATAAATGATAAATATTACATTACATATATAAATAAAAGCTAATGAATACATTAAAAAGGTATTAAAATGTTAATAATCTTTAGCAAAAGTACAGTGGAGGACATAAATGGGAAATGACGAACAATATTTTATTCAAAAGTATTTTTTTTAGCAATTCTTTCATCAGGTTTAGGTAAGAAAAAATGTATGTCTGTTTATAAAACCCTTAGCGAACTACATCTATGTAATCGAATTACTCTTGGGGCTTATTCGAATTAGATTGTCAAAAGTTTTTGGTAACCTTATTCTTGATTGACGGGATTTTAAAACATCCAGCAAATGTTTTCTTCATCCTTTATGGTGGATGAAGAAAACAGCTCCATAATTCATCTACTGTAGAGTAGATAGTACCACGGGATGTCTACTGTAGAGTAGATGGTACCATGAGTCCTATGCTACAGAGTGGATATCTCCACGAGTCCTCTGGTATAGAGTAGATTACCCTATGAGTCCTCTACTATGAAGTAGACGAGTCCAGAAGTCGATTAGCATAGAGTAGATTGAATATGACTCCATGAGTATCCTACTGTAGAGACATCTTCTGTACTCCATGAGTCGTATACTGTACAGCATTTGACTCCATGCAGAATAGATGAAATCATTAGTCGTCTACTGTAGAGTAGTATACTCCATGAGTCTTCTTCTGTAAAGTAGATGACTCCATGAGTCGTCTACTGTAGAGTAGATGACTCCATGAGTCGTCTACTGTAGAGTAGATGACTCCATGAGTCGTCTACTGTAGAGTAGATGACTCCATTGGTTGCCAACTATAGAGTAGATGACTCCATTGGTCGCCGACTGCAGAGTAGATGACTCCATGAGTCGTCTACTGTAGAGTAGATGACTCCATGAGTCGTCTACTGTAGAGTAGATGACTCCATTGGTTGCCAACTATAGAGTAGATGACTCCATTGGTCGCCGACTGCAGAGTAAATGACTTCAAGAGTCGTTTAGTGTAGAGTAGATGACTGCATTGATCGCCAACTGTAGAGTAAATGACACCATGAGTCGTCTACTGTAGAGTAGATGACTCCATGAGTCGTCTACTGTAGAGTAGATGACTCCATGAGTCGTCTACTGTAGAGTAGATGACTCCATTGGTTGCCAACTATAGAGTAGATGACGCCATTGGTCGCCGACTGCAGAGTAAATGACTTCAAGAGTCGTTTAGTGTAGAGTAGATGACTGCATTGATCGCCAACTGTAGAGTAAATGACACCATGAGTCGTCTACTGTAGAGTAGATGACTCCATGAGTCGTCTACTGTAGAGTAGATGACTCCATGAGTCGTCTACTGTAGAGTAGATGACTCCATGAGTCGTCTACTGTAGAGTAGATGACTCCATGAGTCGTCTACTGTAGAGTAGATGACTCCATGAGTCGTCTACTGTAGAGTAGATGACCATGAGTCGTCTACTGTAGAGTAGATGACCATGAGTCGCCTACTGCAGTGTAGATGACTCCATGAGTCATCTTCGGTAGAGTAGATGACTTCCTGAGTCGTCTACTGTAGATTAGATGACTCCATGAGTCGTCTTCTGTAGAGTAGATGACTCCCTGAGTCGTCTTCTGTAGAGTAGATGACTCCATAAGTCGTCTACTATAGAGTAGATGACTCCATGAGTCGTCTACTATAGAGTAGATGACTCCATGAGTCGTCTACTATAGAGTAGATGACTCCATGAGTCGTCTACTATAGAGTAGATGACTCCATGAGTCGTCTACTATAGAGTAGATGACTCCATGAGTCGTCTACTATAGAGTAGATGACTCCATGAGTCGTCTACTATAGAGTAGATAACTCCATGAGTCGTCTACTATAGAGTAGATGACTCCATGAGTCGTTTACTATAGAGTATATGACTCCATGAGTCGTCTACTATAGAGTGGATGACTCCATGAGTCCTTTTCTCTAGAGTAAATGACTTCATAGGTCGCCTACTGTACAGTAGATGACTCCGTGAATCGCCTACTGTAGAGTAGATGAATCCGTGAATCGCCTACTGTAGAGTAGATGACTCCGTGAATCGCCTACTGTACAGTAGATGACTCTGTGAGTCACCTACTCTAGAGTAGATGAAACCATGAGTCTACTGTAGAGTAGATGACTCCAAAAGTCATCTACAATAGAACTGATGACTCTACTGTAGAGTAGATGACTCCATGAGTCATATATTGTAGAGTAGATAAGTCCATGTGTCGTCTACTGTAGAGTAGAGACTCCATGTAGAATAGATGACACCATGAGTCGTCTACTGTAGGGTAGATGACTCCATTAGTCATCTACTGTAGAGGCGATGACTCCTGTTGTCTACTGTTGTGTAGATGAGTCCATGAATCACCTACAGTAGAGCAGATAACTCCATGAGTCGTTTACTATATAATGTGTGACTCCACTGGTCGTCTTCTGTATCGAAGATGACTCTGGAGTTATCTAATCTGTAGTATAAGGCCCATGGAGTCATCTACTACACAGTAAACAACCCGTGGAGCCCTGTACCCTACAGCAGAGGACGCGTTGAAATATCTACTCTATTATGGAATCATCTACCTTATATCTGATGACTCGTGGAATCATCTACTTTATATCAGATGACTATTGGAATTATTTATTACAGTCCAGCATGTATTAGATGACTCTGTGAGTCATCCACTATGAATCCACCAGTATGTATTAGATGACTATGTCGTAGTCCTCTAAAATATAGCAGATGACTTCATGAGTTGTCTACCATAGTCCAGATGAATCCACGAGTTGTCTACTATAGTGTATATGACTCCATGAGTCGTCTATATTAAGTATATGACTCCATGAGTCGTCTACTACATATTAGAAAACTCCACGAGTCCTTGATATTAGATCAGATGATTTCACGAGTCGTCTACTGTAGAGCAAAACACTCCTCGATTCGTCTACTGCAGATTAGAACCCACATAAATTTGTATAGCATCATTCGCACAATTTTTATTCACCGTATCACCATTCATATGGTCTTCACTGTACTGGTGATAACAATTAAATAACACAAACAAAGCGAAATAAATACTAAATTAGATAGGCAGATAATTATTTAAATACAAACGGCAACAAAAAAACATGTTTATTTTTATCATAAAATAAAAATAAAGAAATAAAATTCAAAAATCAAATAAATTTTCAACACCGTATGTAATGAATAAATAAATGAATGACTGAATGAAGGCATATCATGTCATTTGTTCAACAAAAATTTCATCGTCACCAAAACCAATTACCAACAACAAAATAAACATATTTTAACTACAACAAAGTTACAAAATAAACCAACTTTATGGGTTTCACAGCATGAAAATAAAAAATAATAATAAAATAATTAAATGAAAACAAATATGACACACAGAGGCGCAAACCGAATCTGCATACAGAACGATATATATATAGAAATGGATATGAAAATAAATTTATTTATATATATATACAGATAAATAAATATAAAGAAGAAAAAAAACGCGATAAGAAATGAAAATGACAGGAAAAACTAACAGAAAATAAAATGAAATGAAAAATTTAATTAAATTATAGAATGATTAAAACAACAGAAAAAAACGAAAACCAAAAAAAATAAATGTAAATTTGTAACATTATATAAATAATATTTACCTATAGATATATATATACATATAAATATATAAACTAGAATATATACACAAATAAAAATAACAATTTCCTTCCATTTCCTATTAACTCCTACTCTATCGTAATTCTTGCAACCGGATTTTTAATATTAAATGTCAATTTTGTTCAATTATTGAATTTAAAAATAATTAAAAAACAAATTTGAAGAAACGTTTAAAAAAATATTTAAGAAATCCAAATCTGTGTATGTCAATGTCAATTTGTTATGTTTTTTATTCATTCAATTTTTCATGTAAATAGTTATGAAATTACATTACATACATGTGTATGTTTTTAATTCATTTTTTTCAGTGTAGTTTATTTCTGTTAGTAATTAAAAAGCGACATTTATTTACTCTCGACATCTTCGTCATTTGTAATTAAGTACAACTGTTTTGAATTTTCTTCAATTATAGTTTAAATATAAAACTTATTATGACTATACACAACATCTGCAGTAATTGCTTCTATCAATTTATATGGGAGTTTTCTTTTCACAAACTATTTTACAATTATGATTATTATTAAATAATACTTTAAGTATTTCCCTAGGCTAGTTTGTCAGAACAACAATTATAAATATGAACAACAACAGATTTATCTGTAGGCCACAACACATGACTTGAAGATGTGAAATCTGTAAACACTAGGCAACAAAAATTATCCCTTTAAAACAAATCCGCAATTTGGAAGCTGTGCCACCTGTTTCAAACTCTTCTGAAGTTGCATTAAGATCAGTATTGCTGCAAAATAGTAGATACCACCATCTGTATAGATCAAATTACCCCACGATTCTTTAAAAGTGGCTCATAACTCAACGATTCGTCTGTTGCAGAATTAATGCGTTTTGCATTTCAGATACTCTACGTGACTTACGTGCTGTACAGATGGCTAGATACAGAATGTTTGTTTATAATCGAAACTTAAAAATAATTGATTAAAATAAAAGAAGCATTTCCCATTATTTCGCAAATTTATCAAATGCAAAATTCATCGTCCAAAATTCTGTTATTCTTGTTGTAGTGAGCAGATGCCTCTGCGAGTCGTCCACTGTAGAGCACATGACACCAAGGGTCGTTCACAACAAGAGTAGTCTTCTGTAGAATAGATGACTCCGAGAGTCATTCACTACAGAGTAAATGACTCGTGTAGTCAGATTAGATGACTCCAACAGTCGTTTACCACAGGGTAGATGACTCCACGAGCCATCTGCTGCAGAGTAGATGATTCTACTAGTCATTTATTACAGAGTAGATGACTCTAGGAGTCATTTACGACAGAGTAGATGACTCAATGATCTTTTACTACAGAGTAGATGGCTCCACGAGTCGTTTACCACGGAGTAGTTGGCTCTGCGAGTCATTTACTGCAGACTCCACGAGTAGTCTGCTGTAGATTAGATGACTCCTCGAGTCACATAATGCTAAGCAGATTAGTGAACTAGTCATTTTCTGCCGATCAGTCAGGTAGTCTACTGAAGATTACTCCTCGAGTCATCTACTGTTGAGAAGATGACTCCGCTAGTCGTCTACTATAGAGCAGATGATTTCACGAGTCATTAACTGTAGAGGAGATGACTCCACGAGTCATCTATTGTTGAGACGATTGCTCCACGAGTCATCTACTGTTGAGAAGATGGCTTCACTAGTCGTGTGCTATAGAGCAGATGATTCCACGAATCATGTACTGTTGAGGATATTACTTCACGAGTCATTTTCTGTATAACACATGACTCCGCGTTTGATTTACTATTGAGAAGATGACTCCACTAGTCGTCTACTATAGAGCACATAATTCCACGAGTCACCTACTGCTGAGAAGATTATACCTCGTGTCGTTTTCTGTAAAGCACATGACTCCATGAGTCGTCTACTGTAAAAGAGAATACCCCACGAATCCTTTTCTGGAGAGCACATAACTCCATGAGAACAATACTTCACGACTCGTATACTATAGAGCAGGTGACTCCTCTAGTCGTCTCCTGCAGCGCAGATAAATCCACGGATCGACTTCTGTAGAGAAGTTCATTCCTCTTATCTACTGTAGTGTAGATCAAAGCACGAGATGACACCGCGAGTCATTTGCTGTAGACCAGATTACCCGACTAGTCATCTATTATAGCTATATATAGCAAATGATGACTCCACGAGTCATCTATTCTGGAGCAGATGAATCCACGAGTCGTCTACTGTAGAGCAGATAACGCCACAAGTAATTTACAGCAGAGTGAATTACTCCACGAGTTATTTACTGCTCAGTGAATTACTCCACGAGTCATCTGTTGTAGAGCAGATGATTCCACGAGTTATCTACTGTGGAGCAAATGTCTCCACGAGTTATCTACTGTGGAGCAAATGTCTCCACGAGTTATCTACTGTAGATCAGATAACTCCACGATTCATTTACTGCAGAGCAGTTGACTCCACAAGTAACCTACATTAGAGTAAACTACTCCACGAGTCATTTACTTCAGAGTGAACTACTCCACGAGTCAACAATTGTAGAGCAGATGACTCCATGAGTTATCTATTGTAGATGAGATGACTCCCAAGTTATCTACTGTAGAGCAGATGACTCCAAAAGTAACTTACAGTAGAGTGAATTAATCCACCAGTCAATAACTGCAGATTGAACTACTCCACGAGTCATCTACAGCGAGCAGATAAATCCGCGAGTCATCTATTGTAGAGCAGATAACTCTACGAGTTATCTACTGTAGAACTCCACGAGTTATCTCTTTAGAATAGACGAGTCGTTTACTTTAGAATGGACGAGTCGTTTACTTTAGAATATATGACCCTAAGAGTCGTCTACTTTTAGAATTTATGACTCCACAAGTAGTCTACTATGGAGCAGATAAATCCACGAGTCATCTACTGTATGAAAGCTTATTCCTCTTTAGGAGATTTCAAAATTCTCGGATAATTTTCATTTCAATTGTTGACTAGTGTAGCATAGTTTTCACATCAAGACAAACACATACATACAACTTTAATTACACATCCGAAATATACAGATAAATTATAATAAAATTGTATCTATAAGTTGTTAATATATTTAATGGCTCCAAAATAATTCTAAACAAAAAATGTCCTTCCAGTTTTCCTTTAATTATAAAAATATACATAAATGCATGTATCCAAAAATCCTAATTTATAAATATAAATATATGATATGATACTTAAACAAACAACTATGAATATAAATATTTCATCCTCTCCCCAAAAACTATAACAAAATTTCTAACTACACTCACTTACACATTAACACTAACACAACAATTATCTTTAACTATGAGAATTCATATATAAATATATAAATACACAATTATAAACCAAAAAAAAACGAAAAACTAATATTATATAAATGTATGTTTAATTTTGAAAAAATTTTACTAAATGTCATAACTAACAGCAACCAACAATAATATGTAACGATAAGATCAACTATTATTCGGGCAAATGGAATACTAAAAAAATAAATAAATATTTTCATTGGCATACAAAAGAACAAATGCATTCAAGGAATCTGGAATCTGCATTATGAATCTCAAACTGAGTCTGTCATGTCTGTGGAATGTGATTTCTGTTATTTCATGTGTATTTAAATGAAGATGACAAAAATAGTTTTTTCGTTTCCCTTTTTGCTTATGTTGAACCAATAATACTAACAGAAAATGCTCTATATAAACTAAATGAAATCCTTTTTGTGAATATGAAAAAAAAGAAACTGAAAAAATAAAGGGAAAATATTAACAAAGCAACAGAAACAGATATGAATTGTCAAATATATCCTTCCCCTCATATATATACATAAACTTATATATACACGACAAACTAAACAAACAAATGAATTGAAATGAAATGAAAGTAAAGTAAAAAATGTATAAGAATAAGAAACAAAAAAAAATCGTAAATAAGTATGAATATTGTGTATTAAAAACTTTTTTTGTTGTAAATGTACAACATTTCATTCATATTTTATTTGAGTTGTTGTGTATTGTGTTGTATGTTTATTCAGTTTTATCCTTGCCTCCTTGCATCAGGATGTAGTTGTACTCGTCCTTGTGCTCTGATCCTTTAGTTAAAGCAAATTGAAATGGCATAAGAGCCAAAAATTATAAAATGAAGAAGTACATTTGAAAAAAAAAACAAAGATTTCTTTTGTGTATTGCATTATTCAATAAAGTGATGAGTTTTTTACAGAAAGATATTAAAAAATATAATAACTAAATGTGTATTCAAATTATTGCTCGAAGGCGAGGGAGGAGTGGGTAAAAGAGAGGTCAACTTGATGTGAAAGGTTTGGACTGAAGCTTTGCAGTCAAACAGCTAGGATTAAGGTTATCCTTCATGCGGATGTATAGATTTTACATATAAAATATCCTGATTCGCATAATAATATTTAAAAGAAGCATTGCCTAGTGGGGGAATTTCGAAAAATTTAATATAAATCAGTTTAGGACACAGTCAAGTGATTGCAATTAGATTGTGGAGGAACAAACAAACAAAAATAGAAAGTGTATACTTCCCTACCAAAGCGGTGTTTTAATATACTAATTGTGAGCGCCCCAGTAGGCGAGTTGGTAGCGTACTCGCCTATAAGTTTGGGGGTCGTGGGTTCAATTCCCACCAGATAGTATAAATAAATACTATTAATTGAGGCTAGGGAACGGTTCTTGGCCACCGCGTTAACCAATATACTTCCCATTTAACATCTTCTATAAGAGCTAACTTACAGCTACAAAATCCAAATGGGTTGACAGCTATAATATATATGTAGTAGGTTAGCTAACTAACTGTGCAGGAGTTGGTTGCGTTACGGAACTAGCCTTTTTTAATAGTCCCTGTTGTTTGTTGTATATTTAGACCTATATTAAGTCCCAAGATAAACCATTATTGACTCTCAAGAGTTTCTTAATTTGGTTCAAAAAACAAGATTTTTCAACAGAACTCTGACTAGCATAATGTCCTTGCTACAAACAAAAAGTTAACATAGTTTTGAAGTCAATAAACTACGCATTACACTTTCAAAATCTTTGTAAGAAATTTTAGAGAAATTATTTTTAAGAAGAATTAATTATAAATAAATTCAAAGGGTCTCGAAAGAAAATGTATATTAATTTATTTATATGAATTACAATACAAAGTAAATTTATATTATAATTTTACGGTCCAGGAAAATGCCGGGTTACAAAGACCATGTGGCTAAATTTTTGCAGCTACAGACCTGAACCTCCTGTGGGAATCGAACGCCCGAAAAACTCATAGGCGAGCACACTACCTACTCATCTACTGGGGCACTGAAGTTTATATTTAATGGACTGATTAAGAAAAATTGTTTATTAATTCCTCTGAAAACTTTAAAAATTAAACAGAATGGAGATCTTATGGTTATACCTACATGTTTCGACCATACGAAATGGTACCGGTTTTTAAGGTTAACTCTTAATTTCAAGATTTTGACCACGAAGTTAGCTTTAATGGAAAGATGAAAGATTGGTTATATTGGGGGAGAATTTGTCCCCAGAGAGAGAGAGAGGAATACATCTTTATATTCCTCCTGCCTGTCGCAGCTTGAGTTGTCACGTGTGAACCGGGACTTTGAAACGGGAGGAAACAAAACTGGTTTATTTAAAATAATAAATTTAAGCTTTCTTTTGAGGAACACTTTACAAACAATTACCCCATTTGCTGGAAGATCCGTTAACGCTAACGAGCCGCTATAGATGTGAAACTCCACAAAAACTGATATCTGTTAGTGCTAAAGGATCTTCCGGGAAATGGGGATAAATCAGCAAATATTAAAGGATGGGTTAGGTAAAAGTATATCCCCCGTAGCGTAAAGAATCAGCTGATTCAACCTGACGTATGGAAATCTGTGTAAACGATTAGCCAACGAAAACGAAACGTAAACGGACGGCTGGATCTGCTGAAATTTGATTTGGACTGTACGTTTAACGGGGATTTTGAAATGGAATGATAAATAAGTTAAATTAAGAGCAAGAAAATATAAAATCAAATAAAGATGTTACAATTTTTGTTGTGAATATGAGTCATATGACACGTTTTTGAGGTTTTGGGCAATTGCTCCAGCAGGCAACGTTACGACTGCGCTAAAGTTAAGTTACTTGCTTAACCCGTCCTTAAATAAGGTTTAATATAAATTCTTACGTACGGAAAAGTATGCAATCTAAGCCAACATAATAAATATATCCCAGTGTGCAACGTTCAATATTAGTATTTATAATAACACAAGTATACACGTTAAAAAAGTTATTTCTACTATTTTGGGGTGCTGAATTCAAATAAGCACTACGTTTTTTAAACATATCACCAAGGGAATGATGGCCTAGTGTAGCCTACCGACTTCTCGAGAGAACCGCGGGAAACAGACACAGAAGATGTTCTATTGATTCCTCCTGCTCTTCGGCTCCGCAGCTTCTGCAAAAGTAATTTTGCAAGATTTTAAAACTCTATGGATTCCTTTCAATGAGACAAGGCGCGTTATGGTAGACACTATAAGTGAAACGTCCGGTCTTTATAATGACAGTAAGACATTGGTATATTTAGAGTTTTGGCAGCGCTAGTTTCTGACTGGACACTAGGACACTACGGTGACAGCTCAAAAAGTCCATGAATTTTTTAAATTTTCCGCTTCTTAACTGAAAGGCCAACATAGCACCTGTCAAGAGGAATCTGTCAGCTGACTCCTGTCAAATTTTTTATTAGCTGCTTTAGTATGTTTTTTACAACCATTGATAGCAGACTAGAAGCCGTCATTTTAGGAGAAAATGGCAAAAGTTGAATTTAGTGTGCTGGTCAACGAACTCAAATAATCGATAAATTTTATGGGGACTCTGCACCATAAATTTTAATGGTTAAAAAGTTGTTTCCCTTGTGGCCGTACCGGCCCAAATGACGCTAAAGGTTTAGGTCGCCCAAAGAGGTCATCACGACATAAATAGTCCATACAATCTGTGGAAAAATATTGGTGGCTGAAAAAGTACAGGTGGGTGCAGCGTTTGCAGTGGGTTTCTCAGGGTAAATCGGCGCAAAAGAACGTCAAGGTGGGTTTGTCAGTCAACTAAGTCAAGGCGACCATTTTTGGGATGTAAGCGGTCATTCATATTGACTACCTTCAAAAGGGCAAAACTATTAATAGCGAATAATATGCCAACTTATTGAGTCTATTTAATGAGGATGGCATTTGGCGAAGAAAAAAGTTATTTTACACCACTTTGACATTTGACAAGTAGAAACTACGCCATTACTAAAAATGGAACGATACACGATTCAACAACGCATTAAAATTGTAAAAATTCGAAAAATCAAAAATCATCTTGACTGATGAGGCCCATTTCCACCTCGGTGGCTTCGTCAACAAGCGAAATTGTCACATCTGTTGCTCGGAAAACCCAAGAGTTATTGTTGAGAAGCCTCTCCATCCTTAACGTGTGACTGTTTGGTGCGGTTTATGGACTTTTTAATACTGCTACTTTTTCGAAAATGAGGTTGGAATAACAGTTACGGTGAATGGATTGCGCCATCGAGAGATGATTAATGCTTTTTTATGGTCGGAGTTGGATGGTATTGATCTGGACAACGTTTACTTTCAACAAGACGGCGCTACGTGCCACACAAGCAACGAAAGTATTGCTCAGTTACGGGAAAAGTTTCCGGACCGTGTTATCTCTCGAAGAGGTGATCACAATTGGCCACCGAGATCTTGTGATTTAACACCTTGCGACTTCTTCTTTGGCGCCACTTGAAAGATAAGGTATACGCCAACAGCCCAACGAAATTCGTGAGGCTATCGAGGACATAGGGCAGCCACTTTGCGATTTGGTTATGGGAAATTTCATGAAAAGGATATGGTCCTGTAAGCGTGGTCGTGGTGGCCATTTGGCTGATATTGTTTTTCCTCTTCCTTCCTCTTTATTATGAAATAAACATCCGATCATTTATCTCAAAAAATTGCATTTTTCTTTGAATACCAAAATAACACCTCTTGTTGGAAAACCCTTTATTAGGCTATGAATTGCTCCCTCATCCGCCATATTCTCCAGATTTAGCCCCGAGTGACTGTTTCTTGTTTCCAATCCTGAAGAAATGACGCGGCGGAAAGAGATTTGACTTCAACGATGAAATCATCTCACAAACCAATATATATACTGATGAACTCTACAAATATTACTTTTATGGAAGGGATAACAAAATTGATGAAACGTTGGACAAAGTGTATGGAGCTCAAAGCAGATTACGTTCAAAAATAAAATGTTTTTTAATCCTAAAACCTATGTTTCATTTATTGATCCGCCCTCGTATCTCTCATGAAGAGCATACCCTATGCTCAAGGCATATGCACAGTAATGAGGCCGTAGAAGGGACGCAATTTGTCTACAAATTTAAATGACGCTGAAATCTAGGTTTAAAAACAAATTTCCCCGTAGGAAAACCTTACTTTGTTTTCGAAGTAGAGCTTCCTTTAGGCAGATAACTGCTTGCCATTATCGGTTGCAGAATATCACTCTTCCAGACAACTTCATGTTAGTTGTACAGATATTAGTCCTTCTGCATCGAATGATCTACATATTTCTGGGACCTTACATTCAATACGTCGATTGTCGCAAAGCACCCTATAATTCCAGAGCTTCCTCTAGAATACTGATTGTAATCTACCTAAATCGAATTTGTTAAAGATTAATCATCTTTGAAATTGGTACATTTTGTACATAAAATTAAGAAAATTTACCTAATATTAATTAAATTGTCTGTATTTTAATGAACTTAAGATTAGGGAAGTCTTTGGCGCCAATCTTTAATGTCATCACAATATATTTGTCAGTGTACCCATGTTTTTTCTAGAAGAGCTTAACTTAGTTCGCTCAATAAATATTAGACTTTTGTCCACCTTCACGATATTCCTCCCTATAGTAGGGCGTGAGTAACCTGCTCATTAATAAGACAACATATAATTTTGACCCAGGATATTTTGTGTTATTCCTAAGCCAAAGACAATTTGGATATTTTGTGTTATTCCTAAGCCAAAGACAATTTGTGCAGATTCCACATACATATTTGTCCTGTTTACATTTAATACTTTCCTAATTAATGAATTTACTATATATGTACATATTTATATTTAGCAACTTATCTTCTGTAGTGTATTTTATTTGTATTTATTTTTCTATATTTATCCTTTGTTTTTTAATTGCATTTTGGTTTGTCTTACAGCTATGTACTTGTTATTTGCTTAACGCCTGCTTTAGCTTTAGTCCTCTTAATTTAATTTAATTTAATTCAATTAATATCTATGTTATGTAAATTACAAACACTTACCTTTATTAATTTTGACTTTGTTTATTTTTTCTTTTTATTTCAATTTACTTTGATTTGACCAAACAAAGGGACCTCCCGGTCTAGACGGCATGAAGGTAAGAGTCGAAAACTGAAATGAAGGAATGCCAAAAAGAAATAAATATTAATATAATGCAAATTGTTTGTCTTACAGGGTGCTCAAGGTGAAACTGGTTTGAAGGGAGAACGTGGTGATCCTGGTTTGCCGGTAAGTAATAGTTTAAAAAAAACTACAATTAGATAGTTAAAAGAGATAACTATGTGTGTGATGCATGTTTAAATGGTCTCAAAAAACAACTGTCTTCTTTATATCTTTTTCTCTTTCTCTACTTTACACCCCGAAATAAAAACTAACACCAAAAAAAAAACAAATTTTCTTTAATGTGAAATGTATGAATATGTGTAAAACAACCAATAAAATAAAAACCAAAAAGGGTACGGATGGTATACCCGGTCAAGAAGGGCCCCGTGGTGAAAAGGGCTCCAGAGGTGATCCCGGTCCACCGGGTAAACGAGGACGCAAAGGTGATCGTGGTGATAAAGGCGAACAAGGTGTTCCCGGCTTAGATGCCCCCTGTCCATTGGGTTCGGATGGTTTACCATTGCCCGGCTGTGGTTGGAGGCCGCCTAAGGTTAGCATGAGTTAAGAGAACTTAAACGAATCCTCGAATTTGAGTTACAGACTTAAGATAAAACGCCCTCTCCCTACCCCTACCCTACAAACCCCAAATTGGTTACGGTTTAAAGCATGCTTTGTTTTCAAAACACCACTCCCTCATCCTCCCTCACGCTTTCCTTATATTAGAGCTTATAGTTACTAACATTTTGCTAAATTTTTTTGTTGTATTTCTAATGTGGCTAACACTAAAAAACCACCAACCAACAACAACAATACCATCCACAACATTGATGAAACACATTTAGGAAACGGTTATCTCAACCCCAGTGCATAAAGATTATCTACCCGATGTCACGGGCCCTGAGAGTAATAACGCTAGTGATTATGAACAAGAAGAGGAGGAGGAGGAACAAAATGAAAACGAAGATGAATACGATGAATATCAAGATAATTTACACAACGATTAAAATCATAACAAAATGTAAGAAAAGGTCGGGCGTGCAAAGAGAAGCTGGCCAACAAAAGGAAGACCAAAGAAAATAACACTTGAAAGGGAAATTTCTAAACAATGTGACAAAAGGTGCTAAAAGCCTTTTCAGCAACCGTTCAACAATATTTTTAACAAGAACAACAAACAGAAAACAAAATCATCCATAAAAATGTCTTATCCGCATCGCGTCACCCAACAGCTATCTGTCAACCATGACAGCATTGCCGCCGCCACGGCCTACCACAAATCGATGAGGAGGCCTACTGCCAGCCCGCTCGCCCTGCTTTGCCGCATTCGTTATTGCTTTTATGTTTTTACCAACCAAACATTCTTCAGCTTGGCTTCTTAAGGTCTCTGCCTCAAGCCATTAGCACCTGCTTTTCACACATCTTCTCTCTGCCCCACCTCACGCCACTCACAACAAACAACTCGTCGCATCTCATACAATTGCAATGACAATTGTCACATAAACGTCATCTCCATTTCCAGTCAAGTGTCATTTGGTGAAGGGACCTTATTACACTCACTCGCTCACTTATATTGTTGCAAATCTTTATTTGTTGTTAAATAACATTTTTTCTGTTTATGTAGCTTTACTAATTATAAATCTAAATCATTAAATATTTTAACCAAGAACAACAACAGCACCAAACATCTTAGCACCGATTTTTATGTTCGCTGTTGTGCTCTATTTTCTCTATGGTGGAGGCTGTAAAACCTAACACAACACAGTAAAGTATTGCTTAATTATTTAATTAAAAAATAATATTAATGCTTATCTAATAACAATTCGATGGAGATTTGGTAAACAATTAAATTGGTAATGAAACAAAACATAGTGAGTAAATATAAACCAAAATAGAGAGAAAGAAAATGTATGTTATCGAAAATTCGATCCCACAACACAAAACATTTTGTCTCAAGGCTCGGTTAGACAAACGTAACCGTAACGCCCACGTAGCGTAACGAATCAGCTGATTCAATCTGATATATCGAAACTTCCATTCTAAACTATGCTAAGTGCAAAAAGGTAGTTTTTCAGGAGAGGCGATCAAAGTTTGACGATTTTTTTAAATTTGTGTGGAATTCCTTTATAAAGAAAATCCAGCTCATTCGATTTTCTTTATAAAGGAATTCCACACAAATTTAAAAAATTCGTCAAACTTTGATTACTGTTTTGTGAATAACTTTCGATTGGGTTGACGGATAAACGCCAAATTTTGACTTAATATAATTTGGAATATTTAGAAATTAAAAATACAATCTCCCTAAAAACATGCTAAGTTGACTTAGCATGTTTTGGAATGGAGGTATCGATATAGAAATCAGTGTAAACGATTACCAAACGAAACGTAAAAGAACAGCTGAATCTGCTGAAAATTTATTTCGAAGGTACGTTTACGTGCATTTGCAAACATATCAGCAAAACAACAGAAAGTAAGATATTTATGCGAAACTTTTGAAATGGAGTGACAAATAAGTAATAAGATGTTAATATAAGAACAAGAAAATATAAAATAAAAATGTTATAATTTTTGTTGTGAATGTCTGAGTCATATGGCACGTTTTTCAAGTTTTGGGATATTGCTCCAGCGGGCAACGTTACGGCTGCGCTAAAGTTAAGTTACGGTTTCGTTTGCCTAACCCGGCCTTTCATCCTACACCCAGAGAAATATCTTAGTAAAAATGCTGTAATTTTATCAAAATGTAGTTATTAAAAACATTAGTATACACGTTTCATGCAAATATTTCCATTTAAACAAAACGCAGTAAGGAAGGCCTAATGTAGGGCGGAGCTGACAACATGAAACCCTACACCTACCTATCAGAGCAGTGTAGGAAGAAATAATGTCAAGTTTTATACTGTTTTCCTAATATTAATGATCTGTCCTAAAATTTTTATTTTATGGGGCTTGGATTGAAAATCGGAATATATATGTACGGGGGCGAGTCAATTAATCCGTGAATATTTAAATGTAATCCTCACAGAGTCGACAGTAGTCAGCAGAATCACGCTGTCGCCTTGATGTTAATGATCTAAAATTACAGTGACCAGTTAGCGTGCCAATCATTAAGCGAATGTCCCTCTTTGTAAGCTAAAGAAGATCTTTGGTTCTACATATTGGCTGGCCAGGGAGATTTAGTGATTTTACAATCACATCTGCTGGACCATTTCTGGTTTGCCAGATCTTGCTATGTTACTGAAGAATTTGCATAAGGGGACTATAGTAATGGTTCAATACTTGCAGCGTCCATCGCTGATCCAATGCGCGCGAGTTCGTCAGCCTTCATTATATCACAGTGTCCGGGGACCCAGCACAGTCTGATTCTGCCTGCCAATTGCTGTAGTTCCAAACGGTACCCATTAACCACCTTTGACTTAATAATGTTCGACTTCTATGCCTTCAGAGCAGCTTGACTATCAACATAGACTGTCATGTGATCACCTTTCCCGAGTTTTTGTCGGTTTATCAAGCTGAGGCCTTGCAGTATAGCAAACATCTCCGCCTGGAAAACACTGCAGGTGACGGCTAACCTGTAGGATGCCTGCCCTGTATATACACTGAACCGTCAGTGTATATTGCATGGCCCTCCAAAGGAAGGTTGCCGCATGACCTTTCTGTTCTGGGAGGATTATTATGTCGAGATTTGAGGAAAATTTCTGAACTGGTGACAAATAGTCTGTCGGTCCTGCCAGAACGCTTAGATCAGATGCCTCTTGATGCCTCATTGAGAATGGACGAGTGACTCCAATCCGCGTTACACACACACGGCTTCCCGGAGTCTGAGAGCACTTCGTGGCACTGCACCTTACAAAATGACCTACAGCTTGTAGGTTCAATACCATGTTGAGGGCAACACAACAGTTCATAGTGTTCAATAAAGAAACACCGTTAGAATTCCTTTCGGATGGTGTTTTTGTGTGACCTTTCAAATAAATATAACTGAAGCAGAAGATGAGGATTTGATAAACGAAATAGAAGAGAACGGCGCAGTTTTCTTTATCGACTTTGGACAGTGAAGGAGTCATAGACAGCGATTGAGAGTATTCTGGTTCTGAAAGATCTAAAAATATCTGCAATAGAAAAATCCTTGACGAACGTTCGTCAAGCAACCACACTTTTTACTGCTGTTTGGCCTCTGTTGTGGTGGATTCACGGTTACGAATCGGAGCCATAACTCATCCATGCTGCGCTTGAACAACGTCAAACACTCCTGCGTTGTCACACGATTGAGTTTGTGGTTCATTGTGAGTAAACGCTGCACCCATCTTCCGAATTTTCTCAATTTCTCCTCAAATCACGCTGTAGTCGGCTATCAATAGCTGGCTGTCAACACACAAATTAAATTATGCAGATTATTAAAATGTCGACAGGAGTCAGCTGACAAATGTCTCTTGATAGGAGCAGTGTTACCCTTATTTAACTCTGGACCGATATTCTTCTTCAAATTTGCCGGCGTTCATTCTTCAGATCCACACATTATTTGACAGTTATCTGTGGATGTGATGAAATATACGGATTCCATAGTGTTCATACTCAAAATCGGTGAAATACTTCTAAATCTGAAGCAAGTTTCATAAAAGTTGACAGAGATTATTATCGGCTCAAACAATTTTCCTATCTCAAATTTCGTAAATTTTTTCCTATATCAAATTTCGCGGTATAACTTCTATACCGCGTAAACTCCAAATAGGGATATGTACAAAAAGGGGCTATACATAAATCCGAACCGATTTTCAGGAAATTTGGCATTACTGCCTCATAAAACTTTTCATATCAGATCATATTTGTTAGTGATTCTGAGTTTTAAGGCACTGTATGCTTTTTTCAGGTAGGTTTGTTCCGCATTTTTCTCCTATTCAATATCTACAACTTTGCTTCAGACTCAAAAGACATATTCCGTACGGTATACCGAGAAAAAATATAGAAAAAGTGCAAAAAATCCACCATGAGCAAAAAAATTCGTATGGCCATTAAATTATTAATTGAGCCAACTTGATTGAACGAATGATGCAGAAGTTCTTATTTGTGGGGTACTACTCACGTCCAATTCTCAGAATTGAGTGTAAAAATCATCTAGGTACCTATTTTAAAATGTTAATGTCGTATTATTTATCTAATGTCCAGTTTTGTGGAGAAGATCTCAAAAATTATAATATATATTATAAAAATAACTAAAAATATAGGTCTCAGAGCCATGGGACCCTCAGGGCTGAAAAAAAATCTAATAAATTTGGTTTATCTTGTCAGGGATTGATTTATTTTAAAATAATTTACAAAAAAATCTTGGATGCGAAAGTGTTTGCAAGGAAAATCAATCGCGAGCACAACCTAATTATTTAAGTATAGATTGTGAGAGCTCAAAAATCGAATCCTCGACTTAAAAAAAGTGTAAAAATTTTAAAATAATTTTTTTTTTTTGCTCTCATCAAGAAATTGTTTCATTACCAATTTTTACCGAACGACAAAATTCATTTATTACATTTTATACAAAAATAAACAAAACAATCTTTAACAAAAATTACTAATTACTCTTTACAGGACAATTGGCAAGAATGGCTTAGGGATGAAGTAAAACTGGTTGTCAAGAGTATGCCAAAAATTCGGCGGTAGATCGATAGTAAATCACAAATAAATTCCTGTCCCTCCACGCCCCCTCTTGTCAACATCGCACACCCCAAAGCTTTACATATACAATATATATAAAACGCACACACACCCACATGAATAACTCACACGTCTAAAGGTTTTGTGGTTTGAGTTGAGTGCAGCATTCTAAAACAACACCACACTTTCCCCCCAAAAACAAATGCAATATTTTCTTTTCCAACATTTACAAAATTTATTTAGATAAGGTTTTTAGATTTAAGCAACAAAACAAAAACAGTTATCCGATAATCTTGAGATGAGAAAAAAATCAAAAGTATTGTTATATTATAAAAAAAATTGTTAAAAATTTTCTAATTTTATATAAAAACAATTTATACACATACGTACATATATAACAAATTCTAATTTGTAATACATGTTTTTAAAGCTTTACTAAGTTTCTATATAGAGAGTTAAGCGAAACCACTTTTTCAGATTTCTTTTAAACGGTGAAATGTAATATTTTCCATTTTTTTCAAAAATGTCTTTAATTTGCATGCCAAATTCTAATGACCTATACAGACAGCTAAGAGAAATAAAGGCATCTGTTTTTTTATATATTAATCATTTGCAATTTAATGATGAAATTATGATACACATTTAATTCGCTTTAAAGAGACATAATTATATAGGAAAATAAATAATTTATAATAATATGCTATAATCTTGTATACTCATGCATAGGTGTATTCGATAATCGTTTTATAATTAATTGTATAATTGTATGTTCTTTTTTAAATTATTATTATAAATTATATTTGCATTTTCCATGATGGGAACAGTTTTTCAACTGTGTCTTTCATAGCATTCGCTTTTATTTTTACTTGTTTTATTGTTAAATTTAGTAGGTATATATATACATAAATACATAAATAATACTACTTTATGAACATGTGAATCTTTTCTTTATATATTTCTTTTAATAGTTATTAAGTATTACATTTAGATTAGTTAGATTTTCATACGAATTTGTAAGAGGAAAAAAAAACACCCATGAATTATTATTCATATATGAAATTATACTACTTATTTAATACGAAGTGAAAAATATATATATACAAAAATAAATAAATTATCCAAAAACTAAACCGATTGTGTACATTAATTATATATTAATTAGTGGAAAATCCTTTTTCGTCAGATATACATTATTTCTCAGATTTTTCATTCTTTTAAAAAATAAATGTTCGCTTAAATATGGACTTCTTGCTGAAAATACTTATTTTCTATGGATTACTGACTTGTCGGCTTTCATCCACCAATGGCACGTCAAAATTTACGATACATAATTTTTGCCATTTTTACAAATTGTCCAAAAAATTCACAAAAAACTCAAGAATGGAATTTCAAAAAATGGCGTAAGATAATCAATTATACTCCTCGAACGAAATCGTTTGATGCAAAATATTCCTCAAATTTGGTTAAGAGGTGAATTTTTTTTGAGACTCCTTTCCAAAATTTTTAAAAATTATGGACTGCGGATTTCCGCCTTCCATTGTTCGATGATAGCAGGCACTTTAGCGATCTATAGAAAATTGGTATTTTCTTTAAAAAGTCAATATTTACGCAAATATTGTTTTTTTTTAAATTGGTTTAGTTCAAATATTGAATTTTTATGAAAATCGATTTACATATACGACCTGTATCGAAAGTCATTGACAAGATGTCAAAAGTTGTTTACCATCATTGACCTAAGGCAAAATACACTTACCAAAGGTCATTCAACAGAAGCTCAATGGTCATTGACCATAGGTCAAACGTCATTGACCATAGTACAAATGTCATGGACCATGTAATTAACCACATATCAAAGGTCATTGACCCTAAGCCTAAGATCACCGAACCTAGGTCAAAGGTCACTGACCGCACTGACCGATGTTCAAAGTTCAATGAACCTACGTCAAATGTCATTGACACTAGCAAAGGTCATTGACCCTAAGGCAAACGTCATTGACCCTAAGGCAAACGTCATTGACCCTAAGGCAAACGTCATTGACCCAAAGGCAAACGTCATTGGCCCTAAATCAAAAGTCGTTGTCTCTAGACCAAAGGTCGTTAACATAGGGTCAATCAAATATTGATTTTTATGAAAATCTACTTTGTAGTCAAGTTTTAACAAAATTTTAGGAATACTTTGCATCAGAATATTTTGTTTGACGGGTATAATCGATTGGCACACTCCATTTTTCTAAATCCAAAATCGACAGTGTTATCAAAATCCCCTTTCCAAAATTTGTAAAAATTGCTAAAAATAAGGGATCGCGGATTTTGACGTGCCACTGGTCGATTGTAACAGCCACTTCAGCAATCTATAGAAAATTGGTTTGTTAAAAAGACAATATTGAAGCAAATTTGAATTTTTTTGAAAATCGAAAATCAAGTTTTGACAAAATTTGAGAAATATTTGTCATCAATCGATTTCGTTTGGCGCGTATAACCGATTGGCATACAACATTAGATCAAGTGTCATTGACGTCAGGTCAAAGGTCATTGATCCTAGTTCAAAAGTAATTAACCCAAAACCATTCAACCAAAGCTCAAAGGTCATTGACCCTTGATCAAATTTCATTGGCCACAGCTCAAAGGTCATTGACCACAGGCCATAGATCAGTGACCACCGATCAAAGGCCACTGAACATATGTCAAAAGTCATTGACCACAGATCAAAAGTCATTGACCATATGTTAAAAGTCATTGACAATAGATCAAAAGTCATTGACCATATGGCAAAGGTCATTGAACATAGGTCAAAATTCATTGACCATAGTTCAAAGGTCATGAATTTTTTGGACAGTGAATTTTTTATCACAGGTCATTGACCACAGGTCAAAGATCGGTAACCATATGTCAAAGGTCATTAAACATAGGTTAAAATCCATTGACCATAGGTCAAAGGTCATGACCCTATATAGAAGGTCGTTGATCCCGGGTCAAAAGTCAGTCAACGGGAGCACAAATGTCATCGACCACAGGTAAAAATTATAGTTCATAGACCCTAGGCCAAATAAGAAAAAGGTCATTTGTCATTGACACCTTGCCAAAGGTCATTTAGACTTTGTCAAAGGTCAATAGGCTTTGACCCTTTTTGGAGTGTTATCACGCCATTTTCCAAAATTTGTCAAAATGGCAAAAAATTGTGGATCGCGGATTTTGAAGTGCCACTAATCTATTAAAACAGGTCAAGTCAATCTTGAAGCAAATATTGAGTTTTGTGACTATCGATTTTATTGAAATATTGCATTATTATGAGAATGGATTTCGTTTGACGCGTATAATTGATTGGCATACGCCATTAGATCACGTGTCATTGGCGACAGGTCAAAGGTTATTGATCCTAGTTCAAAAGTCATTGACCCAAAATCATTCAACCAAAGCTCAAAGGTCATTGACCCTTGATCAAATGTCATTGATCATATGTCAAAGGCCACTGAACATAGGTCAAAAAGCATTGACCATAGATAAAATGTTATTGACCATATCGATACGTCCATTCTAAAACATGCTAAGTCGACTAAATATTCCAAATTATATTCGATCAGCATTTGGCATTTATCCGTCAATCCAATCAATAGTTATTCACAAAACAGTATAGGTCATTCGATTTCCATCATAAAGGTATTCCACACAAGTTTAAAACATGCATCAAACTTTGAACGCCTCTCCCGAAAAACTACCTTTTTGCAGTTTAGAATGGAGGCATCGATATGTCAAAGGTCATGGACCATCGATCAAATGTCATTGACCATATGGCAAAGGTCATTAAAATACGTCAAAATTCATTGACCATTATTCAAAGGTCATAACTAGGGTAATCAAAAACCGCACCGGTTAATCGGTTTCTCTTTAAAAACCGCCTATCGGTTTCCGGGTTTTCTGCTTTTTCGAATAACTCGGTTTATTCGACTTTTCGGTTTTTTGAAACCATTATAAAATGATAAAGAAAACATTATTTTTGAAACAGGAACCTACCTAAAATTTTGAAAACATCTATATAAAAACCGTTGACATCATTTGTGCATATCCATCGATTTCAAAATGCAGTTTTATATGTATTTATACTGTTTACATTGCTAACTTCTCTATTGACTTCGTCTGCATATTTTATCAAAGGTCTTATTGCGGTATAGAAATTAATTAACAATCCTTTCTAATTGAAATGTAGGTATAAATAAAAATACATATGTTTAGTTTCACATTTCGACAAGTTTTCATCTCTATAGTATGCTCAAGACAGAATCCGCTACTTCTGATAATGTATGTATATAATCGGTTTGCCATTTATATGATGCTAAAAGCTAAGATTTTGCCGATCTTCACTATTACTCAAGTTTTATAAAAATCATAATCAATTTTTTTGAAAGAAATCTCTTTAAAAAGTGAACATAAATATTACAAATATTGCAGAGATTATAATATTATATCATAAATGAAATTGGAACAATTGCCTATTATAAATAAAAATATGAAGTGTTTAAAATAAAATTTTCAAATAAATCTTAATTTAATTGGAATATGGTTACATATTGAATTTGCACTACGCTTATTTTACGTAATCTAACAAAATGTTGAGCATTATTTATGCATTTTTATTAAAAAAGAAAAACCGAAAACAACCGGTTCACCGGTTTTTTATTTTCGGTTAAACCGAAACCCGGTTTTAGAGTTAACCTAATTTTCGATGAAACCGAAAACCGCATTTTCAAAATAACCGGTTTTTTGATCACACTAGTCACAACCCTATATAAAATGTCACTGATCGCGGGTTAAAGGTCATACCTGTGGTCATCGACCACAGGTAAAAATCATTATCCCTAGATCAAAAGTCATAGACCCCGGATCGAAGGTCATTGGACGTTGGTCAAATACAATTCATCCTAGATAAAAGGACATTGACCTTATGGCAAAGGACACGGTTCTTAGCGCGAAGGTCACTGGCCCTAGGTCATTAATTAATTCATTTTGTCAAAGGTCCTCATTCACCCCACGTCAAAGGTAACTAACCCTAGGTCAATGGCCTTTGGCCTATGGTCAAGCAAATGTTGCATTTCTTTGAATATCCATTTAGTTCAGCCGAGTTTTACAAAATTTGAGGAATATTTTGCTGCAAACTATACTATTCCATAAGATCAGAACAATACTCGTACTATTCAATAAAATCGGACAAGTTTTTGTTAAGATTATTTTTTATTTTAATTCCAATTTTCATGGGATGTGCTTTTAGTATTTGAACTATAGTATTTGTAGTTTAACTCCGATAGAGCCGGCATACGACGAATGCTGGTTTTTAAAAAAATTTAATAATAATATTGTTTCTATTATTTATAGTCTTTTTAGAGTCATCAAAAACGTTTTTTTTTTAACTCTAGTTTTTTAACGACTGAAATAAATCACTATTTATACGTAAAGGAATATCCAAATTTTCCTTAAATTTAACGCGTATCCCGGCTCTATCGTTTTTATACTTAAAAAAATAGGGTCCAAATATAAAGGTACATTCCACGAAAATCGGAATTAAGAAAAACTTTACCATAATTGTTTTAGGGCACTTCGGTAATCTATAGAAAATTTTAATTTTCTGCAAGATGTCAATATTTATGTTCGTTCCGCTTTGGATTTGCTAGAATCTTTTTCATGAAAGAAAAACCTACTCATTCAACTGCAACCCTTCGGCCGTTCATTAAAACTAGGGATGTAACGAAAGTGGCTTTAGCGAAAGCGAATGCGAATATTGAAATATATTTCTTGTGAAAGCGAATAGTGAAATATGCATTTTTGCGAATGCGAATAATAGTTTGAGCCTTTAGTACCAACAAATTTAAGGAACTGAATTTATACTTTTCCAGGATATTCAAGTATTAAGACTGTTTTCCATAGTTTTACCTCCTGTTACCACAAGCACACACATATCTTCAAATTGTGTGAAGAGAATAAGGAGATTTAACACTTTAATAAATGGATGCGAATATTGAAATATATTTTTGCGAAAGCGAATGCGAAAGCGAATAATCCAAAGATGGTTTTTGCGAATGCGAAAGCGAATTTTAAAATGATGCGAATAATTCGCGTTCGCATATGCGAATGCGAATATTCGTTACATCACTAATTAAAACTAAATACAAAACTATTAGGCCCTTATTCATAAAAAGTTAAGAAGGTTTGAGGAACGCTTTAGCAGTGTTAAAGGCCCTTAAACACCAATCAGATGTATTGAAATGATTAATTCTGTATTACAAAAAAATTAACGGTACAATATTTTGTCTATGCTGTCGTACTAAAAACGTAGTTCAGTAAACGGCCGTAGTTCAATAGATGGCGTGAACGTTAAAAATACGCTGCTAGCAAAGACATAAACCGTTTTAGGAATTGTAATGGATTAAATGTAATAGGACAACTAGCAAATGCACAAACCATTTTAAAAATTGTAATAGATTAATATAATTTTATTTTAATTGTTCGTATCAGGGCTGTTCGCAGGATTTATTTCTGGAGGGGTTAATGTCAGAGTTCGGAAAAAACACTAAGGAACGGTTCCTTAGCGTTCTGTACCGTTCCTTCGTCGCGAACGGAACAGTATCGCAACCCTTACAAGAGAACAGAATACACAAATTTTTTTTAGTGTTACTGTTCGCGAACGGTACCACTACGATAACGTACCGTTCTTAAAACACGACGGACGGTATCACTACGATAACGTACGGTTCATAGAAGAGTATCACTACGTCGTAGTGATACCGTTCTTTTGAGCAGAACATTAACAGTATCACTACGTTTAGCGTTCCGTTCTTTTTTACATTCGACACCACAGGTCGCAAATATGAAGCAATCTTATTGAAAATTGGTACAGAGTTGTTTCTTAACCCAGGGACGATACCTATTTAAAATGGGGCATATCGGTCCATACTTTGATATAGCCCCCATACGAAGGTCCCTTTCGATAATACATATTTACGCACTAGAGAGCGCACTTTTTAACCGACCATGCTGAAATTAAAATATTTGTACTGTGTATTACATTCAATCGTGCCTAGTGGAAATTAGACATATCGGTCCATACTTTAATATAGCCCCCATACGAAGGTCCCTTTCGATAAGACATATTTACCCTCTAGAGAGCGCATTTGTTAACCGATTATGCCGAAATTTTAATATATGTTCATTCTATTGCATTCAATAATGCCTAGTGAAAATGATGCATATCGGTCCATTTTTGATACAGCCCCAATACAAAGCTCCCTTTCGACAAGACATATTTACGTTATAGAGGACGAATTTTTTATCCGAACATGCCGAAATTTAAATATGTGTGCTTCCTATTGCATTTAACCATGTCTAGTGAAAATGGGGCACATCGGTACATACTTTGATATAGCCCTAATACGAGGGTCCCTTTCGATAAGACATATTTACGCTCTAGAGAGCGCATTTGTTAACCGATCATGCCGAAATTTTAATATTTGTACTGTGTATTACATTCAATAGTGTCTAGTGAAAATTAGGCATATCGGTCAATTTTTGATATAGCTCCCGTACAAAGAGCGCATTTTTTATACGACCATGCCGAAATTTTAATATGTGTGCAAATACAAATGCTAAATGCAAAAGCATTTGTATCATGTCTAGTGAAAATGAGGTATATCGGTCCATATTTTGATATAGCCCCCATACAAAGGTAATTTGCATAAGACATATTTACGCATTTTTTAACCGATCATGCTGAAATTTATATATTTGTATTACATTGTGATCACGCTTGAATGTAATAGGAAGTACAAATATTCAAGGTTTAAGGTTTTAGGTTTTATTGAACAAATATTCAAATTTCAGCATGATCGGTTAAAAAATGCGTAAATGTGTCTTATGCAAATTACCTTTGTATGGGGGCTATATCAAAATATGGACCGATATGCATCATTTTCACTAGGCATTATTGAATGCATTATTGAATGTCATTTTCACTAGACATGATTATATGCAATAGAAGGCACACATATTTAAATTTCGGCATGATCGGATAAAAAATGCGTCCTCTATAACGTAATTATGTCTTGTCAAAAGGGAGCTTTGTATTGGGGCTGTATCAAAAAATTGACCGATTTGCATCATTTTTACTAGGCATGATTGAATGCAATATAATGAACATATATTCAAATTTCGGCATGATGGGTTACAAAATGCATGCGCTCTCTAGAGCGAAAGGGATCGAAAGGGACCTTCGTATGGGTGCTATATTACAGTATGGACCGATATGCCCTAGTTTAAATAGGGATCGT
The DNA here is from genome assembly GCA_963930755.1 of Eudasyphora cyanicolor. Classification (NCBI taxonomy): domain Eukaryota; kingdom Metazoa; phylum Arthropoda; class Insecta; order Diptera; family Muscidae; genus Eudasyphora; species Eudasyphora cyanicolor. Next base: position 315,177,945 of record OZ005734.1, read on the forward strand.
CCCTGGGTTAAGTAATAACTCTGTACCAATTTTCATTAAGATTGCTTCATATTTGCGACCTGTGGTGTCGAATATAAAAAAGAACGGAACGCTGAACGTAGTGATACTGTTAGCGTTCTGTTCAAAAGAACAGTATCACTACGACGCACAGTGTATTATGAGCGGCAAAAACTCCCAATTTTCATGAGGCCCAATCTCAAAATGTTTGATTCCAATCTGTAAAGAACATTCCAATTAACTAAATCTTTAAAGGTTTTGCCGATATCTTGGCGAAATATCGCGGTACAAGCATTTGAAATTCATAAATGGTACAATGGTTCCAAAGTTTATCATTTAAGAGAGTATTTTGTAAGCCCATATCTCCGAAACTATGAAACGCATTGGAACTTCGTTTAAGTCATACTATACAGAACCTTTTGAAGAGTTTTTTGCGTTAAAAAAAATATAATTGTGTTGTCATTTTCCTATTTAATCTGTGGTTTATTTGCAAGTTGCCAAAAATCAGGGTGTTTCATTTCTCCAGGATAAAACTATACTTCCGAGGCCGACCGAGGTCTTGTCATTAACAAAAATGTATAAACTAGGGACTTATGGTGCTTTCTTTTCTAAAAAAAGATGTTGCCCTGTCAGAGAGCAGCATAGTAATAATGTCGCCTACGCCCTTCTGTACTGCTGCATTTTTTGTAGTCAGAATCGATAACAAAAATGCGAAAAACCAGCCTTCTAACTCACTAAAAGTAAACTAAAAACAAAGAATACTCCACGGCGCCGCCTAAATAAAGCATCTGACCAAACTTCATTATAAAAAAGCACGCACGGACACACGCGGGTATTTAGGCTATTCGCTCGACGCCGAAAAAACATCTGTTTTGTAGGGCAGCGTCCACCCCTTCGATTAAATACATGTTGCATTTTTGCCTAGTGCAAGTGCGACATTTTTCGCAAAAGAAAACGAAACCCTTTCACAGTGCAGCATTTATTTTACAATCGAAGACAAAAAGGCATTTTTTGGCACAAAAGAAAACACCATTAGTTAACCATTGCGAAAAGAAAATTCTGCCTATACCTGCCTATGTTGATTTATTTAACGAAATGGTAAAACCTACTCGGCAAAAAACAATCCAAAATTCTTTATTTTTAATCCATGTTGCTATGTATTGAACAACATTACCAAAGCATACCTTAAGGGGCAAATGATAAATTGACTGCAAATATAACAAAAAGCATATAAAGCAAGTTGGTCTTGAGCCGAAAGAGTATCTCAGTTTACATCAACGATTACAGACCGAATTAAACGGCAACCGACATGAACAAGGTACCCAGCGGTAAAAATCAGGTCTTAGGCGGCAAGCTATCAGGCCTGATTTAAGAGCCACGAGGCCTGGCCGCCGCATTCAATCTTTATTTCTTTTTTACATGGAGTGACATTGCGAGGCCAGGCCTTGCATCTCGCGGTAAAAATCATGCCTAACAAAGGATTGCCGAATGAAGGTCTGATATAGGACTTCGAAGGGAAGGTCTTAAGAAGGGCTTCGAAATGAAGGTATGATTTAGAGCTTCGAAATGAAGGTCTGATCTACGTCTGATGTACAGCTCCGAAGGAAAGTCCTACAGTAAATCAAAATGCAGACCAAATAATGTATTTTAAATGAATGTCACATTCAGCAATATAATATAGGAGTTCGCAAAGATAATATAGAATAATTTTGATAAGAATCTATCTTAATCTATCAAAAACACAAAGCAACTGAACTCTACAAAACCTCTGCAACGACTAATTGTTTGTTAATTTTAATTGTCTTCACCTTCACTTTTCAATTTGTGTAGCGGTATTTCTTTTTTTTTTTTGCATAAAACTGGTTTTGAACTCTCTCAGTAGCAACAAAGTTCATACATGAGAAACTTGAGGGAGGGAGAACGAATTCGTGTACACTCTGCCTTCCTTCTCCCGTCTTTTATTATGCATGATTATGTCCACACAAAATTTAAATGTTGTGTACTAAACACCTTCGATATGATATATTTTTAGAAGGACAGAATCATGCCTGATAAAAGACGGGAGAAGGAAGGCAGAGTGTAAATTTTTCTACATATGCAAAAACTTGAGAGAGAGGGAGAACGAAACGCATCAATATATGAACATATATCGGCGGTGGTTGTCAATAATTCAATTTGACTGCTGACCATGGAGAACGACTTTTCTCTGACATCTTTTAGAAGGCGTTAGACATGTTTGAAAAAAGACGGGAGCAGGAGGCACGGTTACTTTTTTAGAAGTGAGAGATTGCACATTTTTCAGGCCTTCATAAAGAAGGCATGCGTGCCTTCCAATAGAAGGTGTTGGAAGCCCTTCTATCAGGCCTGATGCCCAGAAGGCCTGGACCATTTTACCGCTGGGTACATATTCATATAAGCGAACATTTGTTTGCCAATCTACTATATATACATACATGCCTCATTGTTTGTGTGTCCTTTCGACATCAACGACAAAGTATGCTTTAAAAATGACGTATTATTAATGAACACATTGCTAAATCAATGATGATTTTTTCTGGATAGTTGGAATGATTGATTAATTAACAAAAAATTTTAAACTATTTCATCATGACTTTTTTGCAAATGTTGAGCTAATGTATTACGCTTTAGTTATTTACTTTGTTCTACGTACTGATTTATGTACATCGAACAAAAGATACAAAGCGTTTTATAAAAAAATTCCTGTAATTTCCAACATCGTATAAAATTTAAATTGATACATGGGCGTTGGGCGTGGTACTTGTAATTTTTATATAATTGAGGACTCAAATACTCTACAAGCGATTTGTAATAATATAAATGATAAATTGAGAAAAATACTAAGATTTTTAGTTTTAGGTTATGTGGGAAGTAGCCGTGGTTATGGGCGGATTTAAACAAAAAATTGGTTTTTAGCTAATTAGGCGAAATGAGTGATATGTACCAAATTTCAAAGCTCTAGCTCAATTCCTTCTAATTTTGCCGCGTCTTGTGTGCAAATATTCCACTGTGCGACGTAGTGATACTGTTCTTTTGAACAGGGCGGGCTATTTTAAATTTGAATATGTCTACCACGACTGGCTCGGCAATTGAGAATTTTAGGGATGGACTCAGGTACGGGTGGGCCATTTAAAATTTGAATAGGCTATAAAAAATTACTGATAATTTTTCAAATTTCTGGTTTTATTGGAAAGGTTGAACTTTGTCATTTAATAATGGAACACAGTATCATTCTGTATACCACGACGGGCTCGGCAGTACCTCATCCGATCAACAAAATTCTTCAGTACCTTTTTTGATTGTTTCGGGTCGAATCTCTTTAATTGCTACTTCGATTTCATGTTTCAACTCTTCTATTGCCTATGAATGCTTTGCGTAACATTTATCCTTAATGGATCCCCACAGAAAATAATTCAAAGGGCTCAAATCACAAGTCAAGGTAAACGGTAGTTCAAATTTAAAATTTAACGGCTAAAATGATTTTTACAAAGTTTATTTTCCCTATTTTTTGAATCGTGCCTATTTTTTGAAATTTTTATTTTCGAAAAATTCATTTGTGCGGTGGCAAATATTGATTCCCCAAAAATCCTGATTTGGATTTGTGCGAGACTGGTGGGTGCGTATTCTTTTGATTTAAGTTTTTTTCTAAATGGAAGTTTAAAAATAAAAATTTTAAATAAATCCACAAAAAATATATGTTTCAAACGACATAAAATTTGTAAAAATCGGCTCAGTCATTCCAGAGCAAATACAAATTTCATAAAACCCAAAAATTTTTTTTTTTAATTTTTAAAATTTTTAATTCCCGGCTTTATTAAAGTAGACAGATATAATAAAAACACAATAAGTAAATTTTGAGCGATGGACTTCTGCAGAAAATGATAAACCGAGGAAAAAATGGCTAATCACGTTTTTACAAGAATTTAAACCATATTAAACCAACGCTTCCAAAAACTTCCGAACTATAAAAAATTCACTTTGTGTAAAACAGAAAAAGATGAAACTTTGTATCATTTTATATCAAGATGTCCAATTCTAAGATAATTCAGGATCAGATATATGGGCATATGCAACATAGAAAATTAGCGTATTTCTTTATTAAATGGAGAATGTTATGGGTCCTGGACTAATCTGCCTTTTTATATAATAGAAGCAATCAAATATAGAAACTATATGACCGAATATTTGTAATTAAAAGAGAATTAAGTTAATCAGTATAAGATTGAATGTTCTTTAACTAATACATACACAAATATTGGTCAAATGGCAGAGAGCGAATGTGCCAGTGCCATAGATTTAATGTATTTTTATACCCTACACCACACTGTGGTACAGGGTATTATGACTTTGTCTGTCCGTCTGTCTGTAGACGTATTCTTGTAATCAAAGTACAGGTCGCAATTATGGTCCGATCTCAACGAAACTTTTCACATATCTTTTTTTAGGCCCAAGGACGATTGAATTGGTTAAAATCGGTCCAGATTTACATATAGCTCCCATATATATGTACCTCCGATTTGGCATATATGCACTGTATAAGCAACATTTTGTAACCGATTTGTACAAAAATTGACAGAGAGTAGTCTCGTGATACACTTAGATACAATACAAAATTTGGGGGAAATCGCTTCAGATTTATATATAGTCCCCATATATATGTTGCACCCGATTTGACATGTAAGCGCTGTAGAAACTGTATTTTATATCCAATCAGTACGAAATTCGGCAGAAAGAGGTTTCTTATTACATGAAGGAATACTGCCAAATTCGGAGAAAATCGGTTCAGATTTAGATATAGCCCCCATATATATGTTACCCCCGATTTGACATTCAAGCGCTGTACAGACTGTATTTTATATCCGATCAGTACGAAATTCGACAGAAAGAGGTTTCTATTTTACATGAATGAGTATTCAGGGAAAATCGATTCAGATTTATATATAAGCTCCATATATATGTTCCTCCTGATTTCGTTACAAAGCGCTATAGAAGTTGTACTTTACTTCCTATCATTACAAAATTCTCCAGAAAGATGTTTCTCAATTTAGGAACGAATATTGCTTAATTTGGCGACTATCGGTTCAGAATTAGATATATCCGCATATATATGTTCTTACCCATTTACCAATTATTCCAAATTATTATCGCAATAACCCTTATCGCATTGTTAAGGAGGTGTAGGGTATTATATAGTCGGCCCCGCCCGACTTTCTGCCTTTCCTTACTGGTTATTATTAAAAAAATAAAGAATACTACTACTACAACTTCTGCAAATATTCGCCTACCTTCAAATTACAAAATATTTCATTGAAGTAAATTATAATTTAAATATTTTATGGCGCTAGTATATTTCTGTCTGTATTTAAAAATTGATTTTTTTATATTTATCCTCACCCTGTTAATATCTGTGCAGAATATACAACGATTTCTCCCCTATTAACTTTTCTGTACTGACAACAAAATTTGGTATATAATACAAAATTTCGGTCAGATAGATGTACCCCACTGAGACTATTTATCAATTTATATTTTCAAAAGGTTATTTTTGTATTTCTTTTGCAGAAAGGTATATGTAGAATTTTGGAAATATAGAGACAGTTAAAAAAAGAAAGTATAAGATATTTATATTCGCCTTAAAGGAAACTTCATTCGCAAAGCTACAATATGAAAACCATTTTTATATTTACTAATACTTTACACGATAAACTACAAAAGGAATGAGCCCGGCTTTTAGTAAAGTCGAATTTCACAACCTCCGGTTAGAGCTTACTCACAGTTAAAAAATAAAAATCTTATACAATTTGACAGCTATAACTGTAGGATAGCATTAACTGTAGGATAACCGGAGATTTTGAAATTGGGCGTTAGGGGGGAAACTAAAAATTCCTTTTTTGGGAATTTTCGAATTTATTTATTATTCTTGATTTAATAAGAAGATATATCGCGAGAGTGCTTTATATCGGAGCTATATTATAGAAGGGAACGATATTGTGTCGAAATAATTTAGGGAAACATTGGCTAAGAATGGGAATTAGGAACGATGATTTAAGTAGATGACACTGCAAAAATAAGTAAATAAATTCACTAACGTTTTGTAAATTAATATCCACTTATGTTACAAAATAAAATTATTATTCTCAATTAGAATTACAATTTTATGTATGTATTTTTAAATAGAATGGAATTTCGCCAATTTCACATGAAAAATATCAAATTTGATTGAAATATTCTTTGTAAAATATCAATTTTAAACGGATAATTTCAATATAGAATTTTAGGCAATAAATATCATTAGTAAAATAAATGTTGTTAATTGCCGTTACATTTATTTCAATCATTTTTCGAACTTAGCTGGAATATTTCGCCGTTTTGAATATATTTTGCAAAATCAAACACTGATCCTCTACAACAAATGAAAAATTTTTCAATTTAAAATGGAAATATATTAATTTCATATGGAATATTGTTAAATTCTTAATTTTTATTTATCCAGTTAGAAATGCAATCTAAAATCTCAACTTAAATGTATTCAACTTCAATTGATATTTATTCAAATTGAAATGTATAATATCAATTTCAATTAAAAATATTTCAGTTTGAAATGTAAAATCTCAATTAAAAAAAATTAATTCGATATAAAATGTAAAATTCCAATTTTAAATGAAAATATTTATATTCCAAATGAAATTTAGACAATTTAAAATGTAAAATCTCATTTCTAAGCCAAACTCCTTAAAATTACAATGCAAAACTTCTCGATTCCAGAAATAAGAACCATTTTCTTTGTACATATTATGAAAATATTTTACAATTCATTCAATAATTCTCATTCTCAATTACAAATGAAAAAACTTTTCAATAGAAAAATCCTAAGTACAAATAGAATATCTTTGATTTTGTAACGGCTCAATTTAAGTAGAGATGTTATCAATTCCAAATGTAAAATCTCAAATCCTAATTTACACAAATGTAATTGAAATTTAATAATTTCCCTATCTCTCTTTTTTAAATGGAATTTTCTTAAAAATGTGTAAAAATATTAAAAAAAAACTAATGAAGTTATGTGCCATTAAAATTTGTGTCTAATTTCTCATTTTCCTACCGATATATTAAGTTACTCCTCTATAACTGATATCAAGAAAATTATACATTCATCAATCTGAGAGGCACACTAAAATGTTGTTATCTTAGTTATGTATGTCTTCTTTCCATAGTTGACATTAATTGAATTCATCAAGTATCCCTACGCAGCCGAAATTACCTTTCCAATACTTTATCTTTCCAATTGCTCATTATTTTCCTTTACTTTTCCGCCGTATTTCTCAAGCACCATTTATTATTTTAACAATTTCAGATTTTTCACAAATTTATGAACGTCTTCTTTGACATATGGTTTTATGGCTATACAGGTGGGTATATTTTCGGGCTGCTCAATCCACATTTTATGTTTGATTTCGTTTTCCTTCAGTTTCTCTGAAAGTTTGCGCAAAGCTTCCTCGTCTTTGGCCTGGAAGAAATGCAAACGTATTATCAAAATGTAAACAAACCCTTAATTCCCAGGTACTTACGCCTAATACCACTTTATGCATATTATCCAAGTCGTCCAGATAGGATTTTGTTGCTTCATCGTCTCGATGTAAATGCATCACGGCAGTAGAGGCATGACAGCACTGAATTTCATATGTATATTTAAAAAGTTTAATTTAATATAAGTTTGAAAAGGGAAATTAAAATATGATTTAATAAATTAAATTACATGTATATGGATTATGTTTTGGCCAAATTTGGACATGATTCTAAATATATGACTACTATTAATGTCTTTGAAACCCAAGTTCGAGGTCAAAGACAAAATATAATAGTTTTTGAAATTGATTTTTAAAATTATGTAATTAATTATTTATGATCTCCTAATTATTTATTTTATAGCTTTGAAAAGTTTGACAAAATTTGTCAAATTTATTTATATTTTTTAGTATGTAAAAAAGAATCGTTTTCCACGATCATACATAAGATAGGATTAGTAATCCTTGTCGGTAGACAGATTATAATTTTTATTGAAGAAACGGTACGTCCGATCATATACTTGAAATAAAGTACAGCTAACAAATATGAACCGTTTTTCTAACGATTTCAGCTATAGACCGCCAACATGCGCCCGATATACATCTAGCTCAGGCCCGGAGATGAGGCTTAATTCATACAATAAACCGGCACAACAGGACAGCCACGGTCTAAATTTCATTTAAAGTGGACACAATGTCGATGATCATAATGTATCAGAATTGCTACGGAATGTGTCTATTTATTGAGTATGGACCATATACATGAAGAGACAATAATGCTGTCTATAGAGCATCAATACGTGTTGAGACAGTACCTCCGGTTTGTTATCTAACCAGTCTTGCTAAACATCAAATTGTGATGTTTGTTCAAAATTCACGACAAATCCAAAATCGAAATCTAATGCCTAGACATCCAAGACGTCACATTATCGGACGTCGACATTTTGTCAATAGCAGCAGATTTGTAAGAGTTGCACGCAATGGTGGTTATTCAAGCCGTTCGTAATTATATCCTTAACAGAATCCTCAACGGCAGTGAGAGTAGGGCCAGAGTCGATCTGTTTTACCCAGATCGACTCTGGCCCTACTCAGAACTAGAAAAAAAATCAGAATTCCAAACTACTATCAGCCAGGAATTATTACGGTTGTTAAAGACCGCTGCCTACATTCCATATAAGCCTACATATTCGTATCACGGCGGACTTATTTTCCTGTCCACACAAGCCCCTTGAACAATGAACGTAACCATATTGCAACTGCCTCATTTCCCATCCATATGGTCAAATCGATTCTAAGCTCATTCCGCGTCCCGAGTATTGGTGATTACTTGTTTTGTGGTAAACTTTTGATCCAAGAGTTTCCCTTTAATTAAAAAAATACAATTTAATAATGTTAATTTGTATCTTACCTGGGCAATGACAGCGCCAAGTGGCCAACCCAGCGTAGACTTTAAGTCGCTACGTACAATAATATATTGTACAATATTGGTCATTGTTTCTAAATTATGCTAAAATTAATTTATTTATTTTCTAGAGAAATCGAAAAATCACAAATCAAAATGTCATCAAAATGAAATACGTGCCGGCGTAAACAGCTGTTGAGCAGCGTTGCATTTTTTCGCATGTACTAAATTTATGCAACCCTGACTTATTGTGAATTGTCTTCTTCTAATTTGACTGTGCAAAATAAATAATGATGCCACCTTTCAGGGGAAAGTAGGTAAACGTTAATAAACCTGGTAATTTAAAAATTGGTAATACGAAAAATCGTCGAAACAAAATTGTTTGTTATCGTTCGTTATATTTTTTGTGAAATAAATCTTCTTATTTCTTGTATGTATGAAAAATTCATCTTCTCCAGTAACAAACCAGAGAATAAAAACGGTGAACGCGGTCTTTGAGATTGGTGTACTTTTCTCTAAGTTACTAATTTATGGCATGCTCCAAAGGAGTAAATCTTGAAGATCGACTTGTGATCAGGTTTAGGCTTCGGTGTGCCGAAATTGTAAAATTGTATGGTCAACATTTTTGTAGAACATTTCATCTCTGTACTCCCCATTTTTACGGGTGTTACGATTTCTTAAAATAGGGCCAAAATATGGGAGAGCTCGAGGGTTAATATGTTCCACAAAAATATTGGCCTTAATATATTCTACAAAGTTGCTGAACATAACTTAAACCCAAAAAATATTTTTGTTTAAGAGATATGTACATCATAGTGAAATACTAAAATTTTTGAGGTACATACAATGTGGTCTTTTAGAGCTATTTAGGTTACCTCGACACGTTCAGATTGTATTGAAATTTTTTCAATACAATCAGAAAATTTTTTTCCTTAAAATGTTAAAACACATTTTTCAGGTTATACTACCCTTTGGTAGTAGAATCGAAACTATACTGTCAAGTCTGTCTATTTTCCAAATAGTGTTCATTTGTTGTCAAGTGTAATTGAAAACTTATTTATGAAATGATATTTTTCTTAAAATTCATAGATTATTTGTAACTTTTTTTATTTTCGACCAAATTTATTCAATTTTGTTTACCCAAGGTAATGTGGCCTTAGTTAAGAACGGTTAATATAGATGAAAAAATGTAGAATGTAAACTTCGAATTAAGATCCTTCGGATCTTCTTTATGGTGGGCACTGACGGTTACCTCAACGTAAGTGCCCACCTTAAAGAAGATCCTGTTTATGCTGCTACTGTCGAAAAATTCCAAATCGTGACCACTGAGCGATTCCTCGTTGTAATTATAGTGTTCTCATTGCCTCAAGTTGTGTCTAGAATGCATAAGCAAAAACGCAGACTATTTTGGCAAAATGATGCATGAAAAAAAGTTGAAAATTTTAAAAGCGCTGTTGCTGCTCTGCTATCAGGTTTTTTCGCTGCTCTGCTTCCAGGAAGTTTTTGTAGCAATGTAAAAAATACCACTTCAGATTGTGCGTGAAAATCGGGTTCACCAATATAGTTGCCTATGTAGTAATAAGACGTTTGTATTTACATTTAACAACTATCTAATTCTTTTTATTATTAGTAAAAATAGTTCACAAAATCTTACGAAGTATTACTAAAAATGCTACCGTTGACGGCGAAACTTCTCTAGGAATCAGCTGTTGTTTTCTCCTCCTCTGGTTCGTTATAACATTTCCAGATTGTTTGTCATTCGAACACGGCGGTCTTGGTGCTGCACAGTACTATTTCACGCAATTTTCACAAACAAGTTATAAATTACTAGCTGGACCCGGTCCACTTCGTTGGTCCACTATTTGCAAATTTTTTTTCCAAAACCATCCCAGACCAAATAGCTTTCAAAAAAAAGAAAAAATTTTAAAATCGGAAAAAAGAAGATGTTGGTATTGTCCTGAAAACCCCGTTTTTCTAACGAAAACATTTTTTATTTTATTTAGTTGTTTGCTTATCCTGTAAAATTTTTAAATATGATGATGCGCCCTTTCTCGTTTCTGATTACGATATTTTGTTTCAGAAATAACTTAATATGTTTCAAATGCAACTGGTAAAAAAGCTTTCATCGCGCGGAAGAATTCACAATAACAGCAGTTGGCCAGAGTTGTATCAATTTAGTACAACTGAACTGTTAGAAAATGCAACCCTGTTGACCAGCACTTTATATTTAATGACAGTTTGATATGTGATTTTTCGGTAGAAAATAAAATAAACATTTGTTTTACTCGTACTGATATTAGAATAATTTGCAAAAGTGATCAATTTCGAACAATATAGTATTGTTTGTTCCTGGTTGAGCGTCTGTCGCAGTCATTGTCCAGGTAAAATAAAATTGGATATCCTAATAAATCGTACATCATGTTTCATTTAAAGTTTGTTCCTTGTTGAGCGTCAGTCGCAGTCATTACAGGTAAAATAATATTGAAAAGTTTATAAATCGTATATCATACTAGCATGTAAATACCCGGCGTCGCCCGGGTTGTATTTTTAAACCGTAATGCAAACTTTTACTGAAAAACTTTAATTAAAAATTAGCAACCAAACAATAACTTTTATTTAAATAGAATTACGGCCGTTTTCAGGTAGTTCCGTTAGTTATTTTTATCGAAAAAGTTAGCTAACGAACCATTACTCCAACGAAAACTTTTAACAGTCCGTTAAAAAAATAGTTTTCAGAAAGGTTCCGTTAGATAACTTGAAGTTTATTACTATTGTGAATAGCTTTGAAAAATTAGACATTCGTTTTGTTTTTAAATTATGGAAATTCTTGCCATTGATTTGAAAAAAATGGATGAAATCAATAATAAAATAAATCGGTGCGTATAAATATGTATTGTTGTTTGGTGTACGTAATTTAAATAATTATGCTTTAGGAGTCCAAACTTTTCTCCAAAGGAGGAAGATGTATTAATTGGGCTTGTGGAAAATACTCGCATATCGTGGAATCAAAAATCACCAACGTGGTAACATGTCAGCAAAAACACGAGACATGGAATACAATTAGGGAAAACTTCATCTCCCAATGCCAAGTGCAGCGTTCTGCGAAAAATCTAAAAGATAAATACGATAATATTAAGAAAAAAGCAAAGACAGCGCTTGCTAATGACAAGAAGAAAATGTATCAGACCGGTGGAGGTACTTTTGTTAGCGAAACCACTTCAAATACTTTAAGAATTGCTGCACTTTTGGGATCAACAGCTACAGGTTTAAAAAACAACGTGGATTCTGATGATCGTAAGTGTCTTTTTTGAAAAGTTAGAAATAATGGGTTTCATCATATTTAATTACCTTGCAGGGCCAGGAACAAGTTCATCTTTCGGAAACAATACATACTCATATGTTGAAAACGAGTTTGATGAGTACGAAAGCTTCGAAGATTTAGCAACCGTCATTGAAATTGAAGATGACTCCAAAGACCAAAGTTTAGATCAAAATAGCCAGGAAAACGTAAGAAAATGTAGTTAAAAAATATGATCAGTGTTAATTTAGTTGTACCTCAATGTCATATGTGGAAAAGCTCTGGACCCACTTTACTGTATTGCAATTATGTTCAAACATGGTTAGACTGTAGAGGCATGAACTAAGGCGGGTTTGACATTATGACTTCGGTTAATTGTCGTATGACAAAGCGTGCCAATTAATGTAAACTCTTCGTAATATATCTGATATCATAATTACAACAACCTAGCTTCATTATGCGATTACCAGATTCAAAAACAAAAAAATCTGTTTGTTCATTTTATTTCTATAACCACGTTTGATTTCAGTTGGAATAACATTCAGGAAGTGGATAGATCGAGATGTTTTTCCACATCTAAAACGTAAATAAACTCAGTGGGATTTTGGTACAATACTTATCTTCTTTTTCTGCTCGAATTTACATAAATATTACTTTTTTCAATCAGCTTAAATCTTGGAGTAAATGGAATCCCGAAAAATTAAAGAGGGCTAAGTCTTCAAAGCTACAAGTCAAGAGAAAACGCATACAAAACGAAGACTTATTGAGTACGCAGCAGATATTTTTTGAAAACGAAGACAAAAGGGCAGATGAGAGACATAATCTCAAAAAAACAAAACTAGAATTAGAGATAGAACTTTTAAAAATGAAAATTGAACATAAACGCATTTTAAAGGAGAAATTAAAAGAGATGTGAAATGTGTAAACATAATATGCATTTATTATTCATTTAATAAATAAATATTGTTATAAATTTACGTTTGAAACAAATCATGACTGAATGATTGAAGACACTTTGAAAAACATTTGAATTTTGGGGACAGCAACGATGGTAGGAAATGATATAAATTCCTCTCACTGAATTAATGGTATACAAATATAGGCGAACTGCTTCATATGTCTCACATTTTGAATTTAATTATACCCTATGTGTAATGAAGAATGGTTTGTTACAGAAAAAAAGTAAGACCCGCAAAAAGGGGTTTAAATTTTGAGAAATAGTTGATCCATTATAACATCTATACCAACCCCAATCTTCTAAAATAATATAGATTCCTCAATGGGGTTCACCATACTATAACTTATTTGTTAATAGCATAACACAAACGCTTGACATTTAAAGTGGCTAATATAAACGGAAAAAATGAGCATATTTCTCAACCACTTTTTGGTATCCCTCCAGCTTCAATTACTTATGGCAATTTCCTTTTTGGAAAAAATTGCAGCATTTTTTCTGCACTTTTGAAGAAATCTGCATTTTTCTAACACATATTGGAAATTGTTGCATTATATTTAAGTTAAATTCGAAGGATGTACATTTCTACCATTTCACGTCGACAAACCAAAGAAATCACAATTATATTAGTTCATAAAGTGGGGTATCCTTCAGCCATATTTTTTTTAACAATCTTTACAAGATATGTGCACAAAAATTAACCAAGTGTTTGTATCTATTCGTGGCTACTGAACCCAGACTTGATTTACAATTTGAGATAATGTTTAGCAAAAAATTTAAATTTTATTAATACTCTGGGTGACTTTGACTATATTTGCGGGAACATTATTTACAGCTTAGCAAAATAATGGTTTACAAGATTATTTATGGTGTTGGAATTTACACATAAAGAATTTGTAGGAGCAAAATCAGGTTCATCCGGATATTCTACAAATTCCGTATCAAAGGGTTCCGGGTCTTTTCGAAAACCGCAAATATTGTGCAGGACAACGCACGCTACGATAACTGTCATAGTAGTGTTAGTCGATAAACGGATGCCAAGAGATAGAATGGGAAATCGGCGTTTACAAACACCAAAGCAGCGCTCGACTACATTTCTGGTTCGAAACTGCGATTCATTGTAAGGACTTTCAGCTTCATTTTTTGGATTATTTAGGGGACTTAACAAATATGGTTTCACTCCATATCCACTGTCCCCTAGTAGCCAGTAGTCCCCGAATTCTCCATCTTCTAGTCTAGCTTTGATTCGGCTGTTATTGAAGATATTACTATCATGAGCAGATTCCGGCCACCTGGCTACAATATCCGTTACCACAGATATGCGTTGCATATAGAATATTTTGGCGACTCTTCAATAAATTTTACTAGACAAAAATATATACTTTCATACATTCATTGGTATGTACTTACTTGGACATTGAAAGAAAAGAAACCCTTTTTATTACGAAAAACTTCAGCTTCATGACCGCCTGGAGATTGAATACGAATATGAGTGCAATCAATTGTCCCAAGGACTTTGGGAAACTTAGCTATGTCATAAAATTCAGAGGCTGTTTTCTGCAATTCATATTCAGAACAAGGCATGAATATGAATTTGTTTGATAATTTGGCTATGGCCAATGATACACTTTTAACAACACAACATGCTGTTGACACACTAACTCCGCAATAATCTGCAACAGTAATTAAGAAATTTCCGCTAGCATAGAATCGAAGTGTCAATAGCACCATATCAGATGGTGAAAGGGCAAATTTTCTGGTAATAAAATGAAATAACGTCACACAATTATTATTTTGACAATCGCGAAAAATTTTGGGAAATAATACCTTTTCATTTTTGGTTCTATGTCTCTACACCCAAAAAAATTTGTTTGCTGTTAATAACAAACAACGTCTGCTAATTTTTAGCAACCATTTTTTCTGCTAATACAGCACATTTTCTGCTGTAATAGCAAAAAGTTTGCAGTTTTGCATTAGCAAACGCACTGCTGAAAAATTTGCAGTCTGCTGAAAATTTTTGCTGTTAATCAAAATATGTGAAAATAAGACAAAAGTTGCAATAATGTACATGATGAAGTTCAACTACCACTGAAAATCAAAAAGGTTAAGGTCATTCGTGAGATAAGAAAAGTATATTTAAAAAAACTTAAATAATTATTCGGCGATATCTGTTTTCGAGTTACGGTTCTCAATATTTTAATTTTTTCATTGGATTTTAAAAATATTGGAAATAGGAGTCGATTAAAACTGCAAAAAGTAAAACACAAATCGATAAAGAATATGATTTGACGATTTCAAAATCTTAGTTCCGGACATACAATTAAAATTAATCTATTGTGTTTAGATTTTAGTTTCTAATTTTTATATTTTAATGAAACCAAAGCTAAACATTAATATTTTATGTGCGATTTGTAAAAATGTTTATAAAGTCTGATTCACACAAGGCAATTTTATTTCAAGCAAGTGTCAAAGTTTGTAGGAAAGATACAGAGCAATTTCCGCTTGGAAGAAATTGCCTCGTGTGATCTAGGACTAAGTATTGTGTATGCAAAAAAAGTTAAAAAACGAGAGAATTCCTAAAGGCTTAGGGTGAGTATTATGAGAAAATTTCGCAAGATTGTATCATTCTGTGCAAAGACGATTTTTATACGGTTTCCACGGCTATTCCTGTGTGTATTGTTGTTGTTTCAAAGTTCGAATAAAAAACAAAACGTTCAATCGAGTACGAGATTGAACCAACTGCCTCCCCTACAAACACCATTAAACCGCTGATAAAATTGCCTCGTGTAAATTGGGACGAACATAGACACCTCAACACACCCGGTAATTCGGCGTATCTCTCTGTCAAACTTTGACACTTGCTTGGAAAAAGTTGCCGGGTGTGAATCTGGACATAGAGGCATACGGAAGATAATGTTCAGATTCACACTCGGCAACTTTTTCCAAACAAGTGTCAAGTTTGATGGAGAGAGAGGCGGGCGGAAAGAGCTCCCTCCTACAAACTTTGACACTTGCTTGGAAAAGTTGCCGAGTGTGAATCTGGACAATGGGGAAAGTAGTTTCTTGTACTGGCAATCCGTTTTGTGTTTTTCATTCGCACTTTGCTGCATTTGTTTCCAACAAACACCGAATTGCCCCGTGTGAATCGGGACATATACATGCTTTATGACGGAAAAAAGAAAATTAAAAAAGCGGCGTTTAATTTATATTCCTAACCACTGAAACCAATTTTTTCCATTAAAATGTGCTTGCGATAAGTTACACATATATTCATATTTGTGCAGATAACAAAATCTCATAGAAAATGTTTATTTCGCTTATCAGAAAATATTGACAGACGTAATACGCTTTCACTAGCATTCAAGATTGCCTCTTTGACAGACATCGTGCGCCGACGCCGGCTATTTAGTAACACCCTTTGAAGAATAAAATATTTTACGCCGAACAAGTTGAATTGGATTGAAATTTTCGTTCTGTTTGTTAATTCGCATTAAAAAAGCATTCCGCGAAGATAATGCAAATGATTTTAATAAGTAAAACGGTTCCGGGACAGCTTCGACAAAACTTACAAATGGCTAAAGAAAAAAAAAGGCGAAATTGTGCATGCCTTGGAGGATCAGTTAATCAAGTTGGCACAGGTAAGCGTACACAAATTGCAAATTTCTCTATGATTGTGTAAGTCTTATTTCTGGTTGTTTTCATGATTCTCAGCAAGCTCTATGGATCTGGACATGTATAATTAATTATAGGGTGAACCCAATTGGCTAACGCGTAGGAGTCACGGTCATCATACGGTCTTGGAGAACATCAAATATAACCAAAGGTCGTACGATGTATGTTCTTTATTGTTATCATTCGGACAAAAAGAAGATAGTTATAATGCCAGTGACCGGTAAGTATTGTGTGTAGATGATCCTATTTAATTTTCTAAATGATTTATATTTTTTGATCAAGCTTACACAAATGCACATAAAGGACCATTTTATCAATTAATCAAGACGCAACAAGACGTAAGCGTACACAAATTGAAAATTAAGTGTACTATGATTATAAGACTTATTTCAGTTTGTTTTCAAGATTCTCACCAAGCAGTGTCCTATTAAAATACGGGTATAAAAGATGATCTGAAATTTCGTAGCAACTACAATGTATAAATTCAGATAACTTGTGTCATGGATGGACTAACCATTTATTTCCTTGTCTACTTTTCCAAATCGCATACAACTCTTGGAAGTGTGACCCTGCAACAACTCGTAAGTATTTTTTTTCCTTTTTGTGATTTGTTTACCGAAATGGCAACATTGATTATTTACTCTATATGTTCCAACGATGGTCGCTAATATCCGAATCACGAAGCAACCTTTTGGCTCCAAAAAACTCAGGATAATTTAGTCTAATTTGGATGTAATCCATGGATAAGATCATTTTGCCCAATGATATGGCTCTGGACATGTACAATACCGTGTCTATAGGGTAAACCCAACACATTGGCCAATATTGACAGAGTTCGCGTCGATGTCGTACGATTTATGTTCTTTATATTTATCCTTCGGACAAAAAGAACATAATTGTTAATGCCAGTGACCGGTAAGTATTGTTTGTAGATACTCCTATTGCTATTCAATTTTATTAAATGATTTATTTTTCATTTATATTTTTAGATCAAGCATACATACAGATTTCACAGTTCGAAACGCTTATCAATACATGGGCTGAATAACTTCAGGTTGCATGATATACTCTTCTCAAATATCAGGAAAATATAAAATTTGTATTTCTTTTATTAAAATAAAAAGGAAAGAAACGTATGCTAGAATAACAAAAATAGTTTGTTCTCCCAGCCGCTTTTTTCTGTTAAATAATAGCAAAATTGTTTGCTAAAATGACTGTTCTAGTTTGCTGCAGTAGCAGGCAAATTTATGTGCTAAAATAACAACCATAGGGTTGCTAAAATAACAGACGAAGTCTGCTTTCCCTTTTTCAGCAGACACAGACTGTTGAAACAACAAACATTTTTGCTAATGATACTCACAAAATTCTTTGAGTGTACGAACAAGACTTATTACAAACTACGCTGTTATTTTTGATAGTCTGTACACTCAAAGAATTTTGTGAGTATCATTAGCAAAAAAGTTTGTTGTTTCAACAGTCTGTGTCTGCTGAAAAAGGGAAAGCAGACTTCGTCTGTTATTTTAGCAACCCTATGGTTGTTATTTTAGCACATAAATTTGCAAACTAGAACAGTCATTTTAGCAAACAATTTTGCTATTATTTAACAGAAAAAAGCGGCTGGGAGAACAAACTATTTTTGTTATTCTAGCATACGTTTCTTTCTTTTTTATTTTAATAAAAGAAATACAAATTTTATATTTTCCTGATATTTGAGAAGAGTATATCAACCAGGACTCCAACCTGAAGTAATTCAGCCCATGTATTGATAAGCGTTTCGAACTGTGAAATCTGTGTGTATGCTTGATCTAAAAATATAAATGAAAAATAAATCATTTAATAAAATTGAATAGCAATTGGAGTATCTACAAACAATACTTACCGGTCACTGGCATTAACAATTATCTTCTTTTTGTCCGAAGGATAAATATAAAGAACATGAATCGTACGACATCGACGCGAACTCTGTCAATATTGGCCAATGTGTTGGGTTTACCCTATAGACACGGTATCTAATTGTACATGTCCAGAGCCATATCATTGGGCAATAATATCTTATCCATGGATTACATCCAAATTAGACTAAATTATCCCGAGTTTTTTGGAGCCAAAAGGTTGCTTCGTGATTCGGATATTAGCGACCATCGTTGGAACATATAGAGTAAATAATCAATGTTGCCATTCCGGTAAACAAATCACAAAAAGGAAAAAAATACTTACGAGTTGTTGCAGGTATTATCATTAGGGTCACACTTCCAAGAGTTGTATGCGATTTGGAAAAGTAGACAAGGAAATAAATGGTTAGTCTATCCATGACACAAGTTATCTGAATTTATACATTGTAGTTGCTACGAAATTTCAGATCACTGCTTGGTGAGAATCTTGAAAACAAACAGAAATAAGTCGTATAATCATAGTACATTTAATTTTCAATTTGTGTACGCTTACCTGTTGCGTCTTGGTTAATTGATAACATGGTCCTTTATGTGCATTTGTGTACGCTTGATCAAAAAATATAAATCATTTAGAAAATTAAATAGGAGCATCTACACACAATACTTTCCGGTCACTGGCATT
The DNA here is from genome assembly GCA_963930755.1 of Eudasyphora cyanicolor. Lineage (NCBI taxonomy): Eukaryota > Metazoa > Arthropoda > Insecta > Diptera > Muscidae > Eudasyphora > Eudasyphora cyanicolor. The sequence goes on from OZ005734.1 coordinate 315,197,426, forward strand.
ATAACTATCTTCTTTTTGACCGAATGATAATAAAGAACATACATCGTACGCATTTGGTTATATTTGATGTTCTCCAAGACTGTATGATGATCAGTGACTCCTACGCGTTAGCCAATTGGGTTCACCATATATATACGGTAATTGTACATGTCCGGAGCCATAGCATTGGGCAAAATTATCTTATCGATGGATTACGTCCCAATTAGACTAAATTATCCCGAGTTTTTTGGAAAAAGGTTACTTCGCTATGCTGATATTAGCAACCATCGTTGAAGCATATGGTGTAAAAAAATTAATGTTGCCATTTCTGGTGATACAGGTTTAATTAATGAAATAAGTAAACAAATCACAAAACAATTACTTACGATGTTGCAAATATTTTCGTTAGGACCACACTTCTAAGAGGTCTATGAGATTTGGAAAAGTAGACACGGAAAGAAATTGCTAGTCCATCGCTATCACAAGTTCTTTGTATGGACAGCATATATTTAGTTTACTTTTGTAGCCGTATTAAAGTAGAGTGTTTTAATAGGACACTGCTTGCTGAGAATCATGAAAACAACCAGAAATAAGACTTACACAATCATAGAGAAATTTGCAATTTGTGTACGCTTACCTGTTGCAACTTGATTAATTGATTCTCCAAGGCATACACAATTTCGCCTTTTTTCTTTAGCCATTTGTAAGTGTTGTCGAAGCTGTCCCGGAACCGTTTTACTTATTAAAATCATTTGCATTATCTTCGCGGAATGCTTTTTTAATGCGAATTAACAAACAGAACGAAAATTTCAATCCAATTAAATTTGTTCGGCGTAAAATATTTTATTATTCAAAGGATGTTACTTAAATAGCCGGCGTCGGCGCACGATGTCTGTCAAAGAGGCAATCTTGAATGCTAGTGAAAGCATATTACGTCTGTCAATATTTTTTGATAAGTTCGAATTTACGCTAGGCAAGTTTTTTCAGCAGCTTACCATCAAATTCTCTTTTGAACTTGCACGAATAACTCAAAACGATTCACACGGGGCAATTCGGTGTTTGTTGGAAATAAAGGCAGCAAAGTGCGAATGAAAAACACAAAACGGATTGCCAGTACAAGAAACTACTTTCCCCATTGTCCAGATTCACACTCGGCAACTTTTCCAAGCAAGTGTCAAAGTTTGTAGGAGAGAGCTCTTTCCGCCCGCCTCTCTCTCCATCAAACTTTGACACTTGCTTGGAAAAAGTTGCCGAGAGTGAATCTGAACATTATCTTCCGTATGCCTCTATGTCCAGATTCACACCCAGCAACTTTTTCCAAGCTAGTGTCAAAGTTTGACAGAGAGACGCCGAATTACCGGTTGTGTTGAGGTGTCTATGTTCGTCCCAATTTACACGAGGCAATTTTATCAGCGGTTTAATGGTGTTTGTAGGGGAGGCAGTTGGAAAGGGAGGGGAAAAAACTCTCGTACTCGATTGAACGTTTTGTTTTTCATTCGCACTTTGAAACAACAACAATACACACAGGAATAGCCGTGGAAACCGTATAAAAATCGTCTCTGCACAGAATGATACAATCTTGCGTAATTTTCTCTTAATACTCACCCTAAGCCTTTAGGAATTCTCTCGTTTTTTAACTTTTTTTGCATACACAATACTTAGTCCTAGATCACACGAGGCAATTTCTTCCAAGCGGAAAGTGCTCTCTGTATCTTTCCTACAAACTTTGGCACTTGCTTGAAATAAAATTGCCTTGTGTGAATAAGACTTTATAAACATTTTTACAAATCGCACATAAAATATTAATGTTTAGCTTTGGTTTCATTAAAATATAAAAAATTAGAAACTAAAATCTAAACACAATAGATTAATTTTAATTGTATGTCCGGAACTAAGATTTTGAAATCGTCAAATCATATTCGTTATCGATTTGTGTTTTACTTTTTGCAGTTTTAATCGACTCCTATTTCCAATATTTTTAAAATCCAATGAAAAAATAAAAATATTGAGAACCGTAACTCGAAAACAGATATCGCCGAATAATTATTTAATTTTTTTTAAATATACTTTTCTTATCTCACGAATGACCTTAACCTTTTTGATTTTAAATTTTAGTTGAACTTTATCATGTAAATTCTTGCAACTTTTGTCTTATTTTCACATATTTTGATTAACAGCAAAAATTTTCAGCAAACTGCAAATTTTTCAGCAGTGCGTTTGCTAATGCAAAATTGCAAACTTTTTGCTATTACAGCAGAAAATATGCTGTATTAGCAGAAAAAATGGTTGCTAAAAATTAGCAGACGTTGTTTGTTATTAACAGCAAACAATTTTTTTTCGGTGTACCTTCGCTTAAACTCATCATCTGGTAATTTGAAATGATTATTTCTTTTTTTATATGTCGGATCTCTTCTGACACGAATTCTGCGATAAACATTGTTTAAGTGCAAAAATTGGTTGAAATTTAAAATACTCATTTTTTCAAATATGTTTATATTCGTACTGACAATTCATATTTTACCCTCGGTTAAACCACTTAACTGGTGAAAATATTCCAGTTAAATTTAACGAATTATTTTCAGTTAAAACTGTCAGTTACATTTTAACGGACCTGAAAACGGCAGTTAGACAATAAAATTATGAAATTAAAGTTTATTATAATTTTTAATAACATATTTGCAAACAACTTAACAGTGGAAATAACTCAATTGAAACATTTTATATTAACAAACTCATATATTAACTTTGTGAGAGAACGCTTCTATAAACGACATTTCTAGTCTTTCTGTTTTGTGTGAACACAAACAAATTCTTTCCACTTGAAACGCGTGAATTTAAAAATTCTATTGGATAGGTCGTACAATTTGCCTCGTCCATAACGCTATCCACTGAAGTGTAGATTGTTGACTCTCCAGATAGCATACGTAAAATTTTGTAATTAATGTTTGCTACATCATCATTCTTAGGAGCTAGCAATGCTCTCTCACATAGCCAATCATCGTTATAAAATGTATTATTAATATCAGGATATACGTTTTTGATAAGATCCTCTTCAGATGATACCAAGTTACAAAAGTCTTCTCTGAATGATATTTTATCATTTTCGTCGGAAGCTATTTGACCATTTCCTATTTTCAAAAGTTCATTTGAATGCTCTCCTGCATTTATGTCATTGAATATTTGAACGCGCATATTAGCTGTAAGACTCATTTTTATGACATTTTTCCAAAAGCTTGAAGCTTTTAAACACGCGTTAATTTCATCAGCTGAAGTTCCTCTTGGTATTACTGGTAATGTTTGCCGGAAGTCTCCTGCAAGAAGAACTACCATGCCGCCCATCAGCGTTTCCTTGCTTCTTATGTCTTGTAGACTGCGGTTAAGTGCCTCAACAGCTTGCTTATGGGACATGGTACACTCATCCCACACTAATAACTTGCACTTTTGTAACAAAACTCCTCTGCTACTATTTTTGCTAATGTTGCATGTTGGACTCTCAATATTAATTAAATTAAGTGGCAATTTTAAGACAGAATGTGCAGTTCAACCGCCGTCAAGGAGTGTAGCCGCAATACCTGATGAAGCAACTGCTATTGCCACATTTCCATCTTTTCTTATCTGGGCCAGTAGCAGGTTTAATAAGAATGTTTTTCCAGTACCTCCTGATGCATCTAAGAATAATAAAGTCCCCTCTTCTCTGTTGATATGCATCATGACATCATCATAAATAAGCTTCTACTCATTTGTAAGTTTTGTCATTTTGTCGGCAATTTGTGCACTTATATTTTGCATATCATAATTTAATTCTCTTGATAACTCATCTGAGATATATTCTGATCTTTCTGGCCTTTGACATTAGTTTGTCTTCTATAATTAAAAGTGCCTCGTTGTATATTACAGCGTTAAACTCAATATTTGGATTCGACGTCTGCTTTCTACGTAAGACGTCTTCTGCTAAATCATCTTCAAACTCCTCCCAAAGTTGTAGTGGCTTTGAAATGCCGCACATGCATTGCAAGTTCCCACTGGGCATCATTCTCCAATAATCCCAATATTTCGCAAGCTTCTCTGTATGTTTCGCATAGTTGACCGTCAATTGTCTTCAGATCTGCGAATGACGTCGGTCCCTTCACTTTGTGGAGCAGCTCATACAATAGCATTCCATATTGCTCACGTGTACTGTATATACACGGCCAAGTGCATCTCCTGATCTAAGTCCTGGCCAGTTTGGAACTAATGTTCCATTTTTTCTCCGCTTCCACTCTTTAAGACTGGCGTTCCATGTGTAGTACCGCGGAACGTCCGAATACAGTAGCTATTTTGCATAATTATCTACTGTGCACAGTTCAAAAAATGCTGTTAATGTAGTTTTCGGAGGGGTCGATAGTCTTTGATGAAGGTTACTCTCATTGAAATAGACTCTTTCACCATTCACCAAATGAATTGTCAGGTGGGTTACACTTGGATGCCTTTCGTGCAAGGGGAAACTGAAAAGACGCCAGGCCGCTTCATTACTACTAATATAACGACCTGATTGGTAGGAAAGTACTTCATTCCTGTAGTTTGTATTCGCACTATCTCCTTGTATTTCAAAAATTGCCTGTTCACTACCTTTATTGATGTATTTGCAAATGTATTTTATCGCCTTTACGTTATCGCCCTACGTTAATGTGGGCTTTAAACGTTTTCGATAACAGAGGCGAATAAGGTACAATCCATTGGTTGTTGATTTCTATTTCTCGTTCCGTTCCTCGAATTTTGATTGTAGAAGTGTGTCCTCCATCGTTTTTTGACTTCGTCGATACAGTGGATATCCATTGTCATTATGCTGTGTCTCCTGTATTAAATCCTTTGGATATTTTTTTGTGGATTTTCCATTTTTCATGCGTGGCGAAGTAGGATTTAGATGGCCGCATGTTCCGTGTACTATATTTTTTAACACTATGTCGTGTAACTCCTTGTCCGTTTGTATATTAGGTATTTCTGCACAAATTATTTCGTCAATTTGATTTGGTCGTATTTTATTTTTCATCCATAGTAATAAATGCAAATGTTGTAATCCTCTTTTCTGCCATTCTATTGAGTACATAAAGCACTGGTGTTCCCCAAAAATATGGCCTTTAGTTAAGAGTGCCACGAATTTTTGAACTTTTTGTCGAAATACTCGTGCCACCAAATCATGACGATTGCTAAGCTTTTGGCCTGGCATAAGTTCATCTGTCAACTCTTTCCATGATGGATTACATGTAAATGTCAGAAATAGATCTGGTCTTTCATATCAACGTACATATGCAAAAGCATCTTGAGTGTATTCATGAAGATACCGCGGACTGTTTATAAAGGAAGATGGTAATATAATCATTCTACCTAAGTCGTTTGCATTTATGTTCGCATCGTTGTGTACAGGAACTTGCAGATGCACATAACTTTCAGACCTTAAACGTTGCTGATTAAGTGATATGTATCTCAGACGTTCGTTTTCTACCTTAACATACATGTCTACTAAAAATTGATTATAAACATGCCCATATCTTAATATTAAGTTAAAATTATTATGGCGTACCATCATATGAAACGCATAGAAATCCATAAACGACACTTTTTTTATTTTCGATTGGATCCCTCGTTAATGCGTTAACTTGGGGTATCTGAAAATGATAGCCTTCCTGACCGGCCCAAAATATTAATGGGTATTGAAGAGCGTCGTAAAATATATGGGTATCAGACACTCTCGTCAGATTTCCATCTTTAGCGCTCAAAACAATGTCGCGTGGTGAATCATGATTGCCAACTATTAATGCTGCTATATCATTAGTAGTTGGAGCGTTTTATCGCCTTTCGTGTTCACCACGCGGAGTCCTATCTGAATGAATCACTACTTTATATGATTCATTTGGCATTCTTTCAACTGCCGTCATAAATGATCTGATCAATTTATTATTATCGTGCAGTAACTTCTGAATGTCTTGAACGATGCACCTTTGAAAACAAAACAGTTTTGAATACATTTTTATACAAATTCAACAAAGTGATCTTTACCTGAACTACAACACATTCCAGAAGTTTCACCTTTCCACTTCAATGCCCCACAATACATGCATTCTTCTGTCATTGCACCAATTTGCATTTGAGAATGGCCGGCATAATCAAGTGTTGCATCATAATCAAACGCTGCGTCGTTGAATACTGACAAACTTCTTTTCTTAAAATTTCGCCTCCGTGTGGCCAAGCGCTGTGCTGTATTTAATCTCCGCGTGGCTGATTCTTCTGAAGTTTCATTTTGTCGTAATAAGGTATGTCTTTGCGTATCTGCAGATCGACGTTCAACCGCTTGTGCATCTGTTTCTATTGTCCTTAGTTGGTTCTGACGTTGAGATTGTAAATACCGTCGAAGTATTGCCTGTTCTTCTGTTTCAGCTATACGTATTGAAGCCTGGCGTTGCGTTTACGTACATGCATACATATGCATATTTTTTAATGTTTTATGGTGACCGATATACTCGTATATGTATGTATGTACATACACACATTCCGAAAAGACTTAATACATTTTTTGTCGCTGCAGCGTCCATCTAGAATTCAAGAGGGACATCGGTCAGATTATTTCGTAACAGCACTATTCACATATGTACATACATTTATTGATTTGTGTGTAGCTCTTAAGGCATTTTTGAAAGTTCTGAGAGAAATAAAAAAAATTACTTCGGTCACTGCTTCACTGACCTCAGTCTGACAATTCAAAATTGTTTTTCGCGTATGTGTTTATCGTTTATAGCACTACATATCTAAACATTTTCGCATTTTATCTTATAAGAGCAAGGGCATAAATAATATTCAAGTTTTCGATAGCGCAAACACTGACCACCGGTCATAAAACGAATATATAAGTAGCTTGTTGTTTATAATACATTCCTGTCTAAGTGTGTGCAAAATTTCAGCTTTCTATCACCTGCAGGAGCCTCAGAGGTCAAGTGGTCGAAAATAACATGGCGGAAAATCGAAAATGAAAGTAGCCTACGACACTTCCCAGGTATTTGTCCATCTGTCCAATGAGTTTCAAGAGAATCGGTTTAGCCGTTTTGCCGTGATGCTGGAACAAACAAATGATTTTATAATATTAATAGGATTTTTATGATATTTATTTTATAATCGAAAACTTATGGAACAATAGGAAATAACAAAAGAAATACGGCAATACAAATTCAAGTGTCCCGGCTTTATGTATGTATAATACCCAGTCTGGAAGTAGGTTCATATAAGGCATGTTTTCGTTACAAGCTAGCAATTTTATTTTAGCACTCTGCAACGAAAACAACTGACTTCCACTAACTGGCACATAAGCAATAAGTGGCGGATTTTCACTATCTGGTAGCCAGGGCTGCGGAGTCGAGCCAAAACTACTCGACTCCGACTCCAGCTCCGGCAGTTAAAGAACATACATTTCTGAAATTATATTTCTACTTAGACGTGAGTTTATGTATTTGAAAATAAGCTTTATAGCTTTGTTAAAAAACAGAAAAAATTGGTATTCAATACCAGTAATTAAATAAAATTGTATTATTTAGTTATTGATGCTTTACTTGTAAGCTGCAACTAATATGACAATTCTTTCAACATGAAATCATGATAAAATTTTCATCAATAACTGCCTCTGTTTTAATATACCACAATTTGTTTAAAATTATTTTCGCTTCAAGCAACCATTTCATTCGTTAGTTATTATACCCTACACAGGGGGTTTTAAATTAGTTTTTTTTGGCAGATTTGAAAAAATACTGCAGCAAGACCCACCTTATATATACCGTTCTACTCAGAATCACTAGCTGTTCGCCTGTCCGTCTTAAGTTCTTCGTTAAGTACAGGTCGAAATTTCACTACGATCCTGCTATAATTTGGCAATAAGGTCTCTTTCACACCAGGGATTAAACCTATTGGAATTGGTCAAAATCGGTTTAGATCGAAATTGCCCCCATATATAAATGTTTCTATAGAAAATTCTGTTTAGATTCAGATTTATAAGGTAATTATCTCATATTTATATTTACAATATCTGAGCTTACTTTGCTCTACGGTATCACATAGTTGGCTTCGCCCGACCTTTCCTTAATTGTTTTGTACTCGCTTAATAATATAGTCTTGCAAAAATACTTATTTTGTTAGCTAAATATAATCAGAGCTTTCCTAAAACTGTTTTACTTAAAGAACTCGATAGTTTGGTTAACTTTATAGACATTTGTGGTATACAAAAAAGGTTAAAAAGCATCGAATATTTTATCCGAAATTGTTTTCCCAAACATTTTTGAGTGCCAAAGTTCTATCACATAAATGGTACATTTTGCACAATCCATCTCGGAGTCGACCATAATTTTTCGACTCCGGACTCCTACTCCGGGCAAATTTCTCAGACTCCGACTCCAAGACTCCGACTCCACAGCCCTGCTGGTAGCAATGGTGTCATGAGTTGCGAATAAAGAACAGTGCGAAACAGACAAAAAATTCGTGAAAAGTATTTATATTTATATATACAAGGTGGCGCAAAAGTAACCTTTCGATGTTTTTTGTGCCAAAGTCACCGACCGATTATTGGTCAAATAAATAATCAGCAATATTCCGCGTTCTGGAGCAGTGTAGCGTAACATTGTTTATTAACGTGTATTTCGCATGTGTTTACTACACAAATGTCAACATTAGGGGCCAATCGCAAAATTTATAGCATTTTCTGATAGGAGGATTACTTTTGCGCCACCTTGTATATAGTAATATTTACTATTCTATGTTCAATTGTTTATACTCTTCCTGCAAATATTAAAATAATTTCTCATTTTTGTACTTCTTCTTCCCGTTAATTCACAATATTTGATAACAATCTCTCCAAAAATGTGATGCCATATTGCTAAATATAGGGTGCCCAATCTGGCAATATCATACTCGATTAAGACAGGAACACAAGCACCAAACTCCATCGGGAACTAATAGTGCTTAGCTCCCCATACAAATTAAGCACTTATGGTGTAACGAAAACACGCCTATAGTTGAAGGAGCATTTTAATGTAATCATTGCAAAGAAACATATGCCAATCCGGTGCTTCCATAAATGGACTGTGCTCTCATATCTAGACAATTGCTAGGTGCCCCATTTGTATTATTAAACAAATGAATCTCCGCTAAGAGGAAATCTCCCAAAAAGCGGATAAATTTTGTGCGACCGCAGGTGTCTGCGGAGATTTCACAAGATGTTCTGGAAACTTCACGAGCCTTAACCGAGCCTTAATGGTGGCGCTTAAAGCCATAAGCGCCACCATTATTTATTTATTATTACATTTTTTTAAGGAAATTGTTTACTTATGACAAATGGCATCATGTGTCAGAATTTTGAAGCTGTAAAATATACGGTTATACTACTAAATTTCACAGTAATATAAACAGAAGTATGCATTGCATATGGATTTAAACAACATATAATCGCAAAAGAAACCTTCTCTAAACTTTTGTGATTAGCGCTTATGTCTTTTTGGCTGTTAGGGCTCGTCTATATGAGTGCTATATTGAAATATGGATCCCACCGGGATCGTTTTGTACCTGGAAGAAAATTTAGAACCACTTCTCGTAAATTAGTTTAATACATGTGACATCGCGTTTGTGTTCCGAAATGAGCTTTCACACTCACGTGCGTCATTCCCCTGTGCTGCTTTTATTTTTAAAGTTCAATACTTTATATAATTTTTTTTGTGCTTTTTAACTTCATTGTGAAAACCAAGTTCCGATCCATGGAAATTTTATGGAATGCTAGTATTTATTTAAACAGAAATTATAGAGACTTTTGTAGCCAATCGTCATTCCCCTGTCAAAAAATGACTGGGGAATGACGATTAACAAGGTAACTATAAAGGGCGACCACCAGGATCCTCGATCTGATGACATATTTGGATATTTTGGGCATTATATCGATAACATGCTTAGTTATCGAGTTATCGGACAATAAAGTTTAAAAAAATCGTAAGAAAACATTATTTTTCTGGTAAAATGACATCAATAATATGTAAAAAATCAAGAACTATCTTAGTTACTGCTATATGAAAGAAAAAACCGAAAAAACCGAAAAAATCTATAAATTTTTAGATAATTACCTTGCGTCACTTGCATTCCCCTGTCAAATATAAAGGGCGACCACCATAATCCTCGATATCTGTATCGAATACCACAAAACAAGACGAAAAATTAACGGAAATTTTTTCGATATTTTGCCTAGTTATCGGACGATAAAATTTGAAAAAATCTTATTTTTTAAAACTATAACGTCCGATAACTCTATAACTAAGCGAGGTGCTCTATCCATCAGATCGAGGGGCCTCGGATACTGTATTCTCCCGTCATTACCCTGGGGGCTATATTTTCCAAAAATTCCGTATAATTCGGTTAAAAATTGAAAAAATTACTTGTACCTTTGATAATAGAGTAGATATTCTTCAATGGTTTATATCTACCTATCTGAAGTATTGAATTATGCAAAAAACATCAATGCCAAAAATTATGTCGAAATTGACCCGTAATGTCGAAACCACCCATATATGGCAGAGCTGTGGAGTCGAGCCAAAACTACTCGACTCCCGGAGTCGAATTTTAAAATCATTCGACTCCGGCAGTTAAATAACATACATTTCTGAAATTATATTTCTACTAAGACTTGAGTTCATGTTATTGAAAATAAGATATAGCTTTTATAAAAAAAACACAAAAGGAGGCATTCGATACCAGTAATTAAATAAAACTGTATTATTTATTTATTGATGCTTGGCTTGCAAGTTGCAACTAATATGACAATTCTTTCAACATTTAATCATGATAACATTTTCATCAATCACTGCCTCTGTTTTAATATACCCCAATTTTTACAAATTATGTTCGCTTCTGACAACAAGTTTATTCCTTAGTTATTATACCCTACACCACACTATGGTACAGGAGGTTATAAATTAGTTTTTTTTTGCAGATTTGTAAAAAATACTACAGCTAAACACAATTAAAACAAGTAAGAAAGTTTCAGTCGGGTAAACCGACTAAGGTATACCCTCACTTTGTGAGTAATGTAATATTGAATATTACACAAATTATTCTGTCAATTTTTGTGGGAGGTACCAGAAGGGGTTTAAGAAATACACCTATATTTCGCTGAACAGTAGATACTTTAAATACATTGCACTGTGCCGAATTGTAACCGTTTATATGGACTGGTATATTAACGTTGAGATATTAAATTGGGGTATAATTTGGCCATTTTGTGTGGGAGGTACAAAAAGGGGCGTGGTGATAACGCTCATTTTTCACTGGACTATAGGCATTATAAAAGCATTACACTGTACAAAGTTTCAAGTAATTATATACACTGATATTAATGTTATAAACTGTTAACTTTTGGTGCAAAATGGTGCCTTTGTGGGAGAGGTAACAAAAGGGGTGTGACAATAACGCCCATTTTTCAATGGACTGTAGGCACTATAAAAACATTACGCTGTACAAAATGTCAAGTATTTTTATACACTGGTATTAATGTTATAAACTGTTAACTTTTGGTGCAAAATGGTGCATTTGTGTGGGAGGTACCAAAAGGGGAGCGGCAATAACGCCCATTTTTCACTGGACTGTAGGCACTATAAAAGCATTACACTGTACAAAATTTCAAGTATTTCTAAACACTGGTATTAATGTTATAAGCTTTTAACTTTTAGTGCAAAATGGTGCATTTGTGTGTGAGATACCAAAACGGGCGTGGCAATTTCGCCCATTTTCACCGAGTTGATAGCGACTAACAAACTAATACTATGTGTGGAATTTCAGAAGATTCGAATACGTATAATAGCAGTTATTAAAGAATCAATATTTCACAACATTTTAACCCTTTGTGGGGGAGGTACCAGAAGGAGTGGACCAATATGGCCCATCTTCGAACTTAGCCGGAGATAGAAAAAAATATTACCACATACGAAATTTGAAGTCAATCGGTTACTCCTTTCGAGAGTTATCGTGCGCACCAGCCAGCAGACAGACAGACAGACAGACAGACAGACGGACGGACATTGCTCATTCGACTTAAAATGACCCAAAACGGATTTCCGCCGAACATACTTGGGGTCCTAGGTCACTCCTTCGATGTGTTACACTTTTTTCCGTAGCAAATGATATATACCCTCGTCACACTAAAGTGAGGGTATAAATATACCGATCAACTCAGAATCACTAGCTGTCTGTCTATCTTATGTTGTTCGTTAAGTACTACATGTCGATATTTTACTACGATCCTGCTACAATTTGGCAATAAGAACTCTTTCACAGCGAGGAAACCTATTGTAATTGGTGAAAATCGGTTCAGGTTGATATTGCCCCCAGATACACATGTTTTTTAAATTTGGCCTTGTAAAGCTATGGAAGCTGTATTTCACATTCAATAATTTTTTAATTTAGTAGCGTAGCATTTATTTATCCAAGAATTTTGTAGAATTTCAAAAACATTCTGATTAGATTTAGACTTATAAGGTAATTATCTAATATTTATATTTACAATATATTATAGTTGGCTTCGACCGGCCTTTTTTTACATGTTTTGTACTCGCTTAGGAATAGTGTATAGTCTTGCAAAAATACTTATTTTGTTAGCTAAATTTTACATAAAAACTCGGGACTTTGGTTATCTTTATAGATATTTTTGGCATACAAAATATTTGGTTAAAAGCTCCGAATATTGTATCCTTCTTTCTACGAGTATTAAAATTGTTTTCCCAAAATTTTTTGAGTGCAAAGTTCTATCACATAATTGGTACATTTTGCACAATGCATCTCGGAGTCGACCATCATTTTTCGACTCCGGACTCCGACTCCGGGCAATTTTCCCAGACTCCAACTCCACAGCCCTGATATATGGCTTCGGAATAGATGTTTCATGTCAATGAACAAAATAAAGGAGATACTTCTAGAAGTATTTCTCGAAAACACGAAAAGTAGTAACGGAGTGACTTCAAAATTGGTATGTGATAATATTTCCCTATCTGAGACTAATTTCGTAGATGGGCCATATTGACCAGTCCTAGTATCTCCCTCACAGAGGTTTAAAATTTATAGAAATATTGATTCTGTAATAACTTCTATACTACCTATCCGAATTTTCCGTAATTTCATATATAACAAAAGATTATCTGTCGCTTTCACTTTGAGAAAGGATTAGTCGAAGTGGACCGATACTTATAACATTAATACCAGTGTATGTATAAATTTATAGTAAAATTGGACAAATCATACCAAAATTGAATGGTTCCTAATGTTAATACCAGTGTACATAAACACCTACAATGTCTTTGATAAGTCTATTGTTCAGCGAAAACTAGGCTCCTTCAGAAACCACCTATACAAATTGACCAAAAAAATAAGTGATAGCAAAATTAAGTCCTTTTAGCTAAACTACTTTTAATTAGCGATATATTGTTGTTTTGAATTTTGCTAATGAAATTCTAAATTTAGCCCAAAAATTAAGTGATAACAAAATTTCGTCATTTTAGCTGTACGACGCTTAATTAGCGAAATATTGCCACTTTAAGCTTTTCTAAGGAAATTAAAAATTTTGCCCAAAAAATAAGTGATAACAAAATGAAGTCCTTTTAGCTGTACTACGCTTAATTAGTGAGATAATGCCATTTTTGCGAAGGAAATCAAAATTTGGCCCAAAAAATAAGTGATAACAAACTTAGCTGTACGACGCTTAGTTAGCGAGATATTTCCATTTTAAGTTTTGCTAGGGAAATTCAAAATTTTGATACTGTTCAATGTTGTTATAGCTACAATAGTTCAGTGAAAAATTTGCATAATTGCCACACACCTCTTGCGCCTCCAAAGCCAGGGGACTAAATCGTTCCAACTTTAAGTACATCATAAGTACACCACTGAAGATGGGCGATCATGCATTAATAAAAAAAGGGTGAACATTTTCAGAAATTGTCAGAAATTTTGTTTTCCACAAAACATATAATGCACATGCTTTCTACACCATTGAAAAGTAATTTCATTTTAAATTGAGATCTTCCATTTGAAATTTTCTAAGTTTCATTTGATATTGACATCGTCTATTTCAAATGGAGATAATTACATTTGAAATTATTATAAATTTGTAAATATACCAATTTCATGTAAAATTTTTAAAATGAAAATATCCTAATTTAAAATGGAATTTTCACAATTTCTAATGGAAAGTGTCAATTTAAAAAAATTGGTTAATTTCATATAGAAAATTCCAATTTCAATCGAACTTTGAGCTCAATTTCAGTAGAAAATCTCAATTTCAATAATTTAATAGATTTAAATGTAATATCACAATTTGAAGTGAAATTTTCTCAATTACAATGTTTTCGGTTTAAAATAGTTTTTGGCCTTTAGTTCTTGAACTAGTTCGTTCTTTTACTTCACCAGCCCTTCAGCTCCCAAGCTTACTTTAGTTCAACCGTTTTTTTTCACCAGCTCGCTTCAGTTCAACAGTTCTTTAGCTCACTTTACTTCAAAAGCTCATTTAGTTCAGTAGATCAACAGCCGAAATCAGCCGTTATTTAAGGAATCTGATTGGAACATAAGCGTTTGTTGAGGTAAAATCCTACATTCATGATGACATAAATATGGAAACAACACATAATAGCTGAGAAGAGAGAACGAAATGGCATGGTTGAAGAAAAGTCATGGTGAACTACTGAGTTGAAAATAACGAGTTCTGTGAACTTCACCATTTTCAACTGTAATTCGAACAAGTAAGAAAGTTTCAGTCGGGTAAACCGACTAAGGTATACCCTCACTTTGTGAGTAATGTAATATATAACATTACACAAATAAATCTGTCAATTTGTGTGGGAGGTACCAGAAGGGGTTTTCCAAATACACATATTTTTCGGTAAACAGTACATTCTTAAATACATTGCATTGTGCTGAACTATAAGCGTTTATGTGCACTGGTATTTTAAAGTTACGAGCTATGTAATTTTGGTATGATTTGGTCATTTTGTGTGGGAGGTACAAAAAGGGGCGGGGTGATAACGCCCACTTTTTACAGGACTATAGGCACTATAACAGCATTACACTGTACAAAATTTCAAGTATTTGTATGCACTGGTATTAAAGTTACAAGCCGTTTACGTTTGGTACGAAACGGTCCATTTGTGTGGGAGGTACCAAAAGGGGCTGTACAATAATGCCCATTTTTTACCGGACTATAGGCGCTACAAAAACATTATACTGTAGAAAATTTCAAGCATTTTTATGCACTTGTATTAACGTTATAAGCAGTTAAATTTTTATGCAAAATGGTCCATTTGTGTGGGAGGTACCAAAAGGGGCGTGCCAACTTCACTCATTTTTCTCGAGTTAATAGCGACTAATATACTAATATTATGTGCAGAATTTCAAAAGATTCGAATAAGTAGTATAGAAGTTATTAAAGAATCAATATTTCACTAAATTTTAACCCTTTGTGTGGGAGGTACCAGAAGGAGTAGACCAATATGGCCCATCTTCGAACTCATCCGGAGATAGATCAAAATATTACCACATACCAAATTTGAAGTCAATCGGTTAATCCTTTCGAGAGTTATCGTGCGCACCAGCCAGCAGACACACAGACAGACAGACAGACAGACAGACAGACAGACAGACAGACGGACGGACATTGCTCATTCGACTTAAAATGACCCAAAACGGATTTCCTCCGAACATACTTAGGGTCTTAGATCACTCCTTCGATGTGTTACACTTTTTTCCGTAGCAAATGATATATACCCTCGTCACACTAAAGTGAGGGTATAAAAAAACAAACAATTCAGTTATGAATAAGATCAATTAAAATTCTAAGATTCCATTTGACCGTTCAGTAAAGTAACCCGTTTATTGAAATTATTGAATACACAAATAAATAACAGCTAATCGGCCACCGGTACAAAAGGGTTAAACTAATTTATTTTTTCTCAAAAATATGTTGTGTATTTTACCTTACCTGAGGCTTAAGTTGTTGTTACTTACACACGACGTATTTTTTGGTGGTTCCATTTCGGACTGCGAAAACAACGAGACAAACTGCCCAAATAACTAATTTTTTGGGCTCTAAGTGGAGATTACTGCTGGAACTACTGTAGTACGTGGAGGTAGCACGGTTCGTCGTAGTGGTGAAAAATTGTTTATAATTTGTCAAAAAATATTACACAAAAATCAAAAATCCTGGAAGTGTTCAATAGGCGTGTTTTCGTTACACCATAAGTGCTTAATTTGTATGGGGAGCTAAGCACTTTTAAGCACTATTAGTTCCCGTGAAGTTTGGTGCTTGTGTTCATGTCTTAATCGAGTATGATGTTGCCAGATTGGGCACCCTATATTTAGCAATATGGCATCCCATTTTTGGAGAGATTTTATCAATTATTGTGAATTAACGGGAAGAAGAAGAACAAAAATGGGAAATTATTTTAATATTTGCAAAAAGAGTGTAAACAATTGAACATAGAATAGTAAATATATGTTTTATAAACACTTTTCACGAATTTTTTGTCTGTTTCGCACTGTTCTTTCTTCGCAACTCATGACACCATTGCTACCAGATAGTGAAAAACCGCCACTTATTGCTTATGTGCCAGTTAGTGGAAGTCAGTTGTTTTCGTTGCAAAGTGCTAAACTAATAGTGCTAGCTTGTAACGAAAACATGCCTAATATAAGTTGCACCAAAGTAAATAAAATATTAACATCAGCTGACTCTTTCCTTCAAACCTATGGATGGGATATCGACGATAAATTTGACGAAAAGTTATCGATATACCGATTAAAAAGTAGTGCCAAATTACTATCATACAATATCGGTAATGTACATAAAGATGTGTGACTTAGATAATATATGCCTAAAAATAGGCAACAGAAAAAGGATGATAATTTAACACCCAAGAGGAAGTATTTCTGTCAAAGCGCCTGGAGCAAGCGCTGTTGAAACTTTATTACGATATAATATAGTCAATACCAATTCAGAGAGCTCGTTGCTTATAAACATATATATTAAATTAAAATAATACATAATAGTTTTAAGTTTTCTTTGTCAATATTCATTCCAACCTTTAAATTCTTATATAAGTCTCAATAAATCGAATCTTGAATCTTGAATCTTGAGGAAGTATTTCGAACTGTCACCAGAACAGCAAATTGACAACACAAATATGAATGCTATTCTTGAAATTATCAAGACAACAATTAATGCAAATTTAAACCAGTAAGGAAAGACAGAAAGTCGGGCGGGGCCGACTGTATAATACCCTACACCTACCTACCAAAGCGAAATTGGTCATTGCGATAAGAATTTGGCAGTGTTCATACATGTAATAAGCAAACTCTCTCTGCCGATTTTCGTACTGATCGGATATAAAACACGGTTTCTACAGCGCTTACAGGTCAAATCGGGTGTAACATATATATATTGGGACTATGTTAAAATCTGAACCGATTTTTCCCGAATTTGGCAGTGTTCATACATGTAATAAGAAAACTCTCTGTTAAATTTCGTACTGATCGGATATAAAACATGATTTCTACAGCGCTTAAATGTTAAATCGGGTGAAACATATATATGGGGGCTATATCTAAATCTTAACCGATTTTCCCCGAATTTGGCAGTGTTCATACATGTAATAAGAAAACTCTCTCTGTTAAATTTCGTACGGATCGGATATAAAACACGATTTCTACAGCGCTTAAATGTTAAATCGGGTGAAACATATATATGGTGGCTATATCTAAATCTGAACCGATTTTCCCCGAATTTGGCAGTGTTTATTCATGTAATAAGAGAACTCTCTCTGCCAAATTTCGTACGGATCGGATATAAAACACGATTTCTACAGCGCTTAAATGTTAAATCGGGTGAAACATATATATGGTGGCTATATCTAAATCTAAACCGATTTTCCCCGAATTTGGCAGTGTTTATTCTGCCAAATTTCGTACTGATCTGATTTAAAATACAGTTCCTACAGCGCTTACATGCCAAATCGGGTGAAACATATATATGGGGGCTATATCTAAATCTGATCGGATTTTCTCCGAATTTGGTACTGTTCATTCACGTAATAATAAAACTCTCTCTGCCGAATTTCATAAAGATCGGATGTAAAATGTGGTTTCTACGGCGCTTGCATGTCAAATCGGGTGAAACATATATATGGGGACTATATCCAAATCTGAACCGATTTTAACCAATTTCAATAGGGATCGTCCTTGGGCCAAAAAAGAGTGCTATGCTAAATTTCATCACAATCGGACCATAAATACGACCTGCACTTTGATTACAAGAATACATGGACAGACGGACAGACAGACGGACATGGCTAAATCGACTCAGAAAGTGATTCTGAGTCGATCGGTATAATAAACAATGGGTCTATCTGTTCTCCTTTTAGGTGTTACAAACAAATGCACAAAGTCATAGTACCCTGTACGACAGTGTGGTGTAGGGTATAAAGAGAACGTTTTCGAGAAAAGACGTATAATTGCCGTAGTTGTTAAATTTGAGTCTGAACAAAGCATAAAATAAGTTTTTAAAAATATTAAAAACTTAAAGGAAATGATCATACGTATTGAGCGAGACACGAACCCCACACAACAACAAAATAAAACCAGTAAGGAAAGGCAGAAAGTCGGGCGGGGCCAACTATACAATACCCTACACCTCCCTAACAATGCGATAAAGGTCATTGCGATAATAATTTGGAATAATTGGTAAGTCGGCAGCAACATATTATCTAGTTCTGAGCCGATAATCGCTAAATTAAGCAATATTTGTTCCTAAATTGAGAAACATCTTTCCGGAAAATATTAATGATCGGAAGTAAAGTACAACTTCTATAGCGATTTGATACCAAATTAGGAGGAACATATATATGGAGGTTATATATAAATCCGATTTTCCCTGAATACTCATTCATGTAAAAAGACCTCTTTCTGTAGAATTTCGTACTGATCGGATATGAAATACAGCCTCTACAGCGCTTACATATCAAATCGGCGGTAACATATATATGGGGGATATATCTAAATCTGAACCGATTTTCTCCGCAGTATTCCTTCGAGTAATAAGAAACCTCTTTCTGCCGAATTTCGCACTGATTGGATATAAAATACAGTTTCTACAGCATTTACATGTCAAATCGGGGGTAACATATATATGGGGTCTATATCTAAATCTGAACCGATTTCCCTCAAATTTTGCAGTGTTAATTCATGTAATAAGAAACCTCTTTCTGCCGAATTTCGTACTGATCGGATTAAAAATACACTTTTTACAGCGCTTACATGTAAAATCGGGGGTAACATATATATTGGGGCTATATCCAAATCTGAACCGATTTTAACCAAATTAAATAGGGATCGTCCTTGGGCCAAAAAAAAGATATGTGTAAAGTTTCGTCAAGATCGGGCCATAATTGCGACCTGTACTTTGATTACAAGAATACATCTACAGACGGACAGACGGTCATAGCTAAATCGACTCAGAAAGTGATTAGAAGTCGATCTGTATAATAAACAATGGATCTATCTCTTCTCCTTTTGGGTGTTACAAACAAATGCACAAAGTCATAATACCCTGTACCACAGTGTGGTGTAGGGTATAAAAAGCACCCATACAATTGAAAAGAAAAATACTTGAAATCATTACACACATTTGATATTATCATGCTTTTAGAAACTCACTTAGAAGAAAATAAAATCCAAAATTCCAAAAAATATTTTCGCAATTTCGATTTACTTTATAAGCCGGCAACAAGGATACATAGATTCGGAAGAGCATGTGGAGGAATATTATGCGGTATTTCTAAAATTTATATTAAAATTTAAAACAAAATCATATAATTTCACTATCTTACCTATGAATTTGAGACCTGCGGATTGGGCTATAGATTTCAATGTATTAAAAGATTCCTTAGATAATAATAAAGCAGAAAATGCAATAATAATGGGAGATGCAAACGTTAGAATTGGACGGCTTAGCCAGGATAGTGTCGATGTCTGTATGGATCTTTTTACAGCTGGATATCGGGAAAAAAATTCGCAGGATACAATTATAAATCCAAAAGGCAGACAATTGGTGGAATTTTGCAACGATAACAATTTACTGATATTAAATGGCAGAACAAATGGTGACGAACAAGGAAACCTAACGTTTATCAACCGCCTTGGTGAGTCAGTCAATGATATCTGCGCTGTATCACAGAACATTCTCCAACATATTGTTAAATTTAGTGCAGAAGAACAATATTGGTCTGATCATATGCCAATTACATTAGAAATCATACTAAACAGTTGTAGCGATAATACGGAAAAATTGGCCTTACTTCCTAAATCGCAATGGAAGGAAAATTATAAAAGCATATACCAACGCAATCTAGACCAAAACCTACTAAGTTATCCGACCCCTTATGTTGTACCAAACCTGGATGATCTTGGCGAAATTATAAAGTAATCTGTGAAATACGATTCGTAGCAAGAACATCGTACAGAAACAAACAATAATAAATGTAATGTCGCGCGAGAAAAGTGCTTTCAAATGTTGAATAAAAATAGAGAAAATCGTAACAACGAAAACAAAAATATGTACACAAAAGCCCAGAAGGAGTACAAGCCAAAGACAAATAGAATATAAGAAGACATTCCTTCAGGCCGAAACGTTAAAATCTATCAGTTACGAATGAATAGGAATGAATTGTAACACGCGAAAAAACAGTATTCCGCGAACATTGATTGAACTTTTTTTGCACTTATCGATTAATATTAATTTTTTAATTGTGACAATTACAAAAAATTCGGGATAAACGGTCTGAAAGTCCGCGAAAAACCTCACTCGTTGGAATCAAATTCCTATTCGTTCGTAACTGACAATTACTCGCACCAGGAAGGAATGTCTTCTTAAAATATATTGTTTTTGGTACAAGCAAGTCTGTAAGGCAAGCGAGAGAGAATACTTAGAAAATCTAGTCAAAAAAATTAATCGAATATATGGTAGCAAACACTGGTGGAAAATAGTAAAGGATTTGAGGAATCATCACTACCAAATATGCTCAAATATCACTGCTTCAGAGTTTATAAACTATTTCGAAAATTTGCTCAACCAAACGCAAGACATGGTTGAAGTACAATACGCACCTCTATTTATACAGGATATGGAATTGGATAGAGATATAAATGTGAAGCCAAATAAGGCTCCAGGCGAGGATAGAACACCTTTCAAGTTGTTTATCAATGCCACGGATCAATTCCACGATAAACTCGGACAAGTCTACAACAAAATTTTCAGTGGACAAAGCTTCGATAAGGCATTTACTACAACAGTAGTATTTCCAACACATAAAAAAAGGCGATATACGACAACCACAAAACTATCGAGGAATATCATTTATGAATTGTGCTGTGAAGATATTTATGGGCATCCTTAATGAGAGGCTGTACAATTGGGTGGAGAACTATCGAGTTATGATGGAATATCAAGCAGGATTTAGGAGGCAATATTCCACTGCAGACAACATATATAATTCGGCCGCTATCGTAAGCATTATGCAAAGCGAAAAAAAGGAAACGAGAATATATCGAGAAAATCGCTGATATATAAATTATATACTATTGGAGTTTCCTATAAATTCTTAAATTGCATTGAAAATATATACAACAGTACCCAGAGCGCTATATGGAATGGTGTCGAACTCTCTGACTATTTGGAGACAAAATCAGGGGTGAAGCAAGGTTACCTGATATCTCCATTATTATTTGCACTATATATTAACGATCTGCATGAATGCCTTGGTGGGGGAATTATCATCGATAGAGTGAATATCCGTCTCTTGCTTTATGCTGATGATACCATGATATTGGCTGATGACCCTTCTACACAGCAGCAGATGATTAATAACTTGGAAAAATATTGTAAAATGTGGAATCTTGAAGTAAATTTAACCAAATCAGAGATTATGGTGGTCAGAAATAGTGGCCGATTGCGAAGAGACGTAAACTTGGTTTTTAATAATAATCCTGTAAAAATAACATCAGAATACAAGTATTTGGGTGTCATATTCACAACAAAATTGAGCCTTACCAAGCATATTGAAAACAGAAGTATACAAGCCAAAGGAGCAATTAATTCAACTTGGAAAGATGTTATCGGTAAAAACAATGTAAGCATGAGTGCAAAATGGAAAGTGTATACGGCTGTATGTAGATCCATTCAATCATACGCAAGTCTGGGGATATAGGTATTATGAGGAAGTCAATAAATTCCAAAGATATTTTATGAAGAAAATATTAAACTTACCAAGCTTTACTCCTTATTATGTATTAATGCTCGAAACTAATACTGAAGACAGTCATATTTTTACTCTGAAACTACACTTACAAATACATACACAAACATTTTTTCAATACCACTACGATCGACTACCGTATAAGCTCTCCAGAGTGTTATCTCAACGTGGACTCTTATGGGCAAAAGGTTTAAAGGAGCAGTCCAGCGCACTTGGAGTAGATTGGCCGGAACAAATACTATCAGAATGGCAATGGGACACTTTTTGTTCCGATTTCATAACTAAACCTACAACCTATTAAACCTACCTACAACAAATGAAATGAAAGACTTCAAAAGAAGATGGAAAGCCCTACTCGTATTTACAAATATTTAGATTACACCAAACCAAACACCAAATACATAACCGACAATATGAACCCAACAAAACTTAAATGGATTTTCAAGGCAAGGTGTGGATTGACTGAACTTATATATATATATATTTTCCCATAGTTCCTAGGAGGAATATAGGGCCGATTCGGTTTCGTTAATCGTTTCAATTTAGGGCGAGCGAATGATTAGTCCACAGCGACCGATTCTGGTGCCAGGTTTGCTGACTAAGCACCCAGACGTGCTTCGGAACATAGCATTTGCACTGTGTTCCTATTAAGGTTATACCGCCTAAGGTCGGTCGACAGAGCCTCGCTTGTTGAGAACAGGGAGCACCAATTCTGTATGACAGTGGGTGTGGTTGTCTGTTGGAAAGGATTGGCTATGGGTTACGCGTCACTTTCCCTTACTCCGACTGAACTTAATAGCTCAATATGTGGATACGATGTGTACAACATTTTCTTGGAGTTTGCCCCGTTCTAGCGGAATTTCGAGTATCTTCCTTTGGGAAAAATGGTTTAACGAATAATGACACGTCTCTATTCTTGATGGCCATGAAGATAATTGAGACCGCTTATTAAATTTTTTTAAATATGCCTATAACTATAGAAATTTCCTGTTAACAGAATTTAGTTAAGTAACAGCTTAATTAGTACATATTATTTTATTTTATACAAAACATTGTCAGATATATATCTATACTACACTTTATTTATTTATGAATTGCTTTGTCATGCAAAACATACATATACATATAAAATATAACTTGTAATTTTTGTTAAAATTTTATAAATAAATAAAATTTAATTGAATAAATTGAATTGAATTGAAAAAAACTATATTTTACCAAATAATAGTTTTCCACATATTTGGAGCTTTAAAATTATCATTTGAATAGAAAAGTTTCCCTCGTACAATTACTCATATGTATATGTTTTATTATATTATTCCTAATATATTTAATTTGCAACTCTTACCGGCTGAAGGCTATTTACATTTTTAAAAACTTTTTTAGTTCAGAGTTCCAATTAGTGTAATTGTAATAAAATATAAAGTCAATTTTTAAATAAGATTAACAGTTTTATTGTAGAAATTCCTTAATAACTTAATAAAGAAACACAAAGTGAATCACACTTTATTTCAATACCAAAAACCTCATACATCTTAAAAATACAAAACATACAACCTTAAATAAAAATAATTATTTATTATAATTCAGCTATAAAAGTGACACTTACGTCAAGTGCAGAAATAGTGTATGTCCTTGTTTCGAGAGATTACCTCAAAGATTTCCAATATGATATGAACAAATACCACAAAAAATATAATTCAATATTTACTTATCTGTTGAAATCACAACTAATTTATTGCGAGGCAAAAATGCCAACGATTAATTGGATAAACTTAAAGCAACAACAAAATAAACATCCTTTGACAAGACTCTTATAGAACTGCTGTCGAGCTGTTGTCGTACACCGCAGCACATAGACACAGGGCCACAGAACCACTTCAATGGTCAATGGTTATTTGCAGATAAACCGAAAGATGACAAACAAGAGGGAGGACATGCAAAGTGCCTTCAGATATGAATTCGAAACCCTAAAAGGATTTCAGTAAAAGGACAACAGCTACGACTACTATGTGTAGCCCGGGCAAACGGCCATCATTAACAATAACCACAATGACATTGTGCAACATTCAATGTTTGACATTTGTTGTTGCCACTCATTCATTCACTCCTGCTCATCTTTAGTCCTTCGTCCTCGTTTCTTCTGCTGCTGCTGCTTGTGCTGCAGCACAAGTTTAAGTGAAACGTTTCAATTGAATATCGGTTGTTCTTGCTGTCTGGATAAATGAAGCTGCCGATGAAAAGACAAATCCACACTGACTCAAAGGTTTATTCAGGAGTATATTTACAACTCCTTATTTCAAAAAGGATCATTAGTGTGTGTAAATTCAAGAAAGAGAGACATAGGTAGGTGGGTGGCCCAGTAAACATTTTGATTTTGTTTTGTCTTCACTGTACAAAAATATTATGAAAGCATAAGAAGCAAATATATACAGTAGAGTACGGTTATAACGAATATCGGAGGACTAAGATTTTAAAAGATTTCGTTATAGACGAACAGTCAGATTTCAACTAATTTAGAAAATTTTCTAATTTTGAACATTTCTATCCAAAGATCATAATCCAAATTTTTGTCAACACTACATTTGAGTAATTTGTAGCCCGTATAATTGACGTACATTTGACATTGATCGGTTGTTTCGTTTCCAAAATATGTTCAAAATAATGAATTTTTCACATTTTCACGGAAAATAATGTAAAAAGCAATTTTCGAGTTTGCAAATTTTTGTTTTTTTTTACACTGGTGATGAGATATTAATAGCACATAAATTAAACTCCTTAACGAAGCATCGCGCGCTGCGTCCAATATTCGGTTGACATAATCGCCCAGCAGAGTCGGTAATTCGAGCAACCGTGGATCTTTAGTTGGAGGTAATTTTTTTCAATGTAAAGACAATACATTTTACATTCGTGAAAACAAAGAAACCTTTTCTTTCAGTGCACCCAGTATTGGTAGCCCAGTATGATTTTTATTAAAATCGTAATAAAGAACTTTTGATTTTGCAAAGATACGCATGGAAATTAATTGATTTTAATCTCAGTTGAGAAAGTTTCACTGGGTCTAAAGTAAACATTTGTATTTGTACTTCTCACTTCGTCCTCCCCGACAGTCAATTTTCCTATACTCAAAAAGATACGTCATATGCAGTCATACATATACACTTCACACGCATACATATTTACAGTCGTACATACTCCATTATACACCAGAGAATGTATAAAAAGCAACTCAACGGAGCGTATAAAATCCACTTGAACTGAAGAATGGCAACAAGCTGGCGAGCAAACAAAAGACCACATAACAAATTAACCAAAAAGGACAACAGCAGTACTTGTCTCTGTCCCGTTCTGTCGTGGCTCTTGCAGCGGTAGCACCAGCAGGAGTAGGTGCGGGAGCAATAGCATGTAAAATATGTACGTTTTGATTAAGTGGGTGATGCTCACCAAATAGCTCTCGGTGAGAAATGACACAGTCCTTCGAATGCACACAAATACATACTCTAGATATCCACACGTATGTGAGTGTGTCAATGTGTAGTACGTTGGTTAATTTTGAGAAAGTGCATGAGAAGGAGTGCATGTGTGGGTGAGTTGGTAGTTTCTTATTCTCACACATTCGCATAAACTTGCATTAAAAAGTGCATGTTATGCACGAACTACTGGGCCCTACTACTACTGGTTCTCACACACGCAGTGAGAACCCTAGATGTGTGTGTTTGGCAGAGACTGAAAGTGGGTACGAGTGTGTGAAGGAGCCCTGTGCAACTTGGTGTGGATGTGTGCTTAAGCATTTTGGCTTAAGGCGCCAAATTAAGATGGACATTTTTAACCCTTGATGTGGTGCTGTTGCTATCGCTGCACAGTGGATATTAGTGATTTTTCGAACAAAAATTGTCATCACTACTTGACTAAAATTTGTGCTGGTGGTGGGATTATCACGGTAAAGGAGAAGATGCAGCGTATCGTGCCTCCTCTGTTAGTACTTTAAAAACTGTTGATTTTCCAATTAAACTCAGTGATCCAAATTGAAAAGTCGTGGTGAACAATCTAGGGAATTCCTTCTGTGGAGTGGACTGTATGTTAGTATCAGTTGAACTCCGACAATTTGTATTGGGTAAAAGAAACAGAAAGAAAAGGCACAAATTTAGTTAAAGCCATACAAGGAGTTGCCATACAGATGAAAGGTAAGGACACAGAGGGGAATTCATATAGACAGTTGTTAATTCAATTTACATAAAACAAAAATACAACTAAAATGCAAACAATTCATAATTTCAATTAATTCTATACTAAGAGAAGTCATGGAGCGGTTGAACTCGGTTCCGACGAACTGGGTTCAACACGTGGAATAGTGGAATTTCGGTGTATCAAAACTGTTGTTCTCCGGCAACAAATGTTCAGATTTTATTGGCGAAAGGGGTTAGTTCTCATGTTCTTCTGCTGATATTCACCCAGTAATTTTTAACTGCTCCTGTGACTTCGTCGGTATAAATATCGTTCAGGCAAACATGGTACGTTTTTTAAGCTAGATGCTCTTTCTTGAATCGATGCACGTCGTGCTGTAGATTGTGAAGATCTCTTTTGACCTGCCTAGGTGGGTAGACCTAACCACTAGATTGTGATGGCTACTACGATATTACTGCAACAGGTACTGCTACGACATCATAAAGTGGTGTCTTCGCAATGGCATGATCTTCGTCTGCTCGAGGTCGTGACCAACGAAGACATATCTTTATTCGTAGGCTGACATAATGACATGTCTGTGTGTTCCTTTATTGTATTGGAGAAGCCTCTGTATAATTACAGGGGGCTCTGAAGTCCTATTCCTTAAGTCCACATTTGACTGGCGTACCAAATGTAGTAGACAAAGCAACGTTTCAATCTTCGTGACAATATCCAGAAACCACTACGAAAGCCTTCGATAGGTCAAGAGCCTGGGCTATTAACAGCTTTGAGCCCTTCAAGTCACCTGGAATGTCAAATTACATTATCCCCTGGCTGGAGAAAATTTATGTAGGATGTATCAGGCTTTCGTACATCGCGAATCGATGGAGGGATACCAATGTGGTATTCATACCCAATGCGGGAAAGATATCGCACACTAGGCCAAAAGACTTCAGACCAAATAGCCTATCCTCCTTCCTATTGAAAGGTCTGGAAAGACTTTTAGATTATTTCATTAGGGAAAACCTGCATAAAAAAACTTCTGTATCAAGCCGAAATAATGGCAATATGGGTAGTCGCCAAGTGGCTGAGTCGCAACATAGTACCCAGCAGTGGCGTTGTCATTTACTCAGACAGCTAGGCTGCCATTAATTCTCTGGAGGCCACATCCCTAAATTCACAAACAGCCCTCGACTGCCGCAGATCTTTTAACGAGATGACTGAGCAGTTTAGTATACACCTCATGTGGGTGCCTGGGGGTATGGATATCCCGGGGAACTGTAAAGCCGAAGAACTTGCTAGAAAAGGGACTACATTACAAATTCTCGAAGAACGTGCGCCCCTTTCGGTGTCTAGACAAATCTAGCCAAGGTATGACCTGAGAAGGTCAAAATATCGCTTCGCTCTAGAGAGGAAAATATTGTCTACGTTAGTATCTGGTCTGACGGTAAATGACGACTAGGCATACTGGGGTCGGCCTTTCTAGGTAGCCTAACAGATCCTTTCGGTACCAATATTCGTACTATCGATACATTTTTATATCAAATTAGGCAGCCTAACAGATCTTTCCGGTACCGATATTCGTACTATCGATAAATTTTTAAAACAAACATGTTGGTTTCCATGAGGGGTATTTTAGCCCGTGGTAACACTAGGTACCTAAACTGATCTATGGGAGATGACAAAAAGACAGAAAATGTGTCAGCCGTTTTTCTGTCTTTTTGTCATCTCCCATAGACCAGTTTAGGTACCTAGTGTTACCACGGGCTAAAATACCCCTAACCATAATAAACATAGGTCAAGACCAGGATTTCTTTGAAAAAATCACGCTTATTGTTAAGGAAATTCAAAAGTTTTTTATTTAATGTGAAGTACAATCGATACAATTAAGTTCTAAATAAAACGTCATTCAAATGGCCTCCACGACTTCTTCTGTAGGAACGAATTCGATGAACCCAACTTTCGAGCACTTTTTCCACTCAATCAAGTCGTATGTCATGAATGGCACATTCAATATTGACTTGTAAAGCTTGAAGAGAGTCTGGTTTATTTCGAAAGACCAATGACTTAAAATAACCCCACAAGAAATAGTCTAATGGTGTTAAATCACAACTTCTTGGAGGCCATTCAATATCACAATATCTTGAAATAATCGAATCTCCAAACCTTTCTCGCTACAATTCAATTGTTGCATTTGCTGTGCGGCACGTAGCCACAATCTGTCAATGGCAAAAAGATAGCTCTTAACGAGAGCTAACATATTGCTCATGGGTGTCAAGGTCGTAGGTCGACTGGAAAGTGTTTTTTTTGGATTTAAAAAAATGGACTTAGCATAATTTTCAACTGTGAACGGAAAGTTTATTTTTACTCTAGCTTCTTAACGGTACGTCGGTTCGGGAAAAAGATAGGCCTTAACAAGAGCTAAAATATTGCTCATGGGTGTCAAGGTCGTAGGTCGACTGGAAAGTGGTGTTTTTTTGGATTTTAAAATGGACTTAACGTTGTTCTTGCGTATATCTCTCAATGATGAAATTGTAAAGACTACTGAATACTATGAAAAACAAATGACAGATCGTGACATATTACAAATGGCCGAAACGTAACTTCAAAAGCATATCATCCCTATTCGAAAACCCGATAAGAGTGATTAAGGCGTGCAAATCGGTAGTATTACTATATTGCCTAATCAGGCTCTGTTGGAGAAGTGTTTCAAGTATCTTCGATTATGACGCTAGAATGGAAATTGGTTTGTAAGATTCTTCTTTGATCGCATCTATGCCTGGTCTCAGTACCGGATCGGTACTGTGTCTATTTTCGGGGTATATATTTTAAATGACAAGTTGACGATTATCGCCAGACACTCTTCAAAATTTTGGTTTACGGAGCCTTCAAATTCTTGGAAGTGGGCCGTGACGCAACAATTGGTGAGAAGCCATGGTGTAGAAATTAGCTATAAGAGATTGTCATAGTTCATGATGCCTTGTGAGACCATGAGGTTACTGCTTCCAACAGTAAAAATATATATAAGTAAAACCGGGTCACCAAAATTATCAAATGCGAGGCGGAATATTAAAGCTTATCCCGAGACATTTGCAAAAACAATTTTTTAATTTTTTCCGAGCTCGTGTAATCGTTTTTTTTCGTATCGGGTCACCAAAAAAGTTATCAAATGCGAGGCGGAATATTAAAGCTTACCCCGAGACAATTGCAAAAAAAAAATTTCTTTTTTTCGAGCCCACGATACACATTGATGTATCGCATGTGACAATCGAGCTACAAACAGAAAAGTTACGATAAAAAACGATATTGGACCGATTCGGCGGGTTCGCAAAACAATGAAAAATATGTTTTTGGGATTGTCTCGAGGTAAGCTTTCATATTCCGCCTCGCATCCGGGAACTTTTTTTTACATGGCCACCAACTTGGTTTAATAAATAAATGTGCTACTTTCATATTTCTCTGTAAATTATCATACAGGGTTGCCCATATTCGAAGTACCCATGTTTTTTTTGTACATTCCATTCAGTCAAGATCATTCGATTTATTTTTAATAACTTCTTTTTTTATTTAAGATGCCCTTATTGCACGACGTAGAATAATCGAATCACTGTGCATTGCTACACATGTTTGCATACGACTACATGTCCAAGTGTTTACGTGCGTGCAGTTGCCATCATTGATGTTCTTGGGTCCTGTTAAGTAAATACTGCTGCAGCAGCAGTTGCTCCTACTCTTGCTGTGTTGTCGTCTAAAGCCTGCGATGTCCTGTGCGTTTTCTGTGGCATGTCCTTCTTCTTCATCGCTGCAGTCATTGTCATCAATGCCTCCCATGAGTGCTGTGCGGTAGTGGTCCTGTGGTGTTGGCTAAGGGTATTCTTGGGGAAATTGTCCTCCGCCACACGTCCACACCTCCACGTTTCTCAAGTACACAATTATGATAAGATTTTATGCAGTTTATGCAAATATTTTCAATTTTAGATAAAAAGGTGATTCCTTCATAGCACAGCTTGGAAAATAATACAGTGTTTACCCTTTCGTTCTGTGCCATTTCTATATCTGTATCTCCAGCGTTTAATGCTCGGTATTCGATGTTCGGTTTGGTGCTCAGTGTTCAGTACTCGGTAAATTTGCAAAACAACATAAAGACATAAAAATATCAAGGATTTCGTTTCATGTTGCCATCTTTGTCGTTGTTGTTGTTATATTTATAGTTGTTGTTGGCTGACATGGTTGGCTGATGTTGTTTCGGATATTCATGATTGTTCGTTCCAGTTATCGTTATTGTTATAGTTATTGTTATTATTCGAATGTTAAGGTTAAGGTTGTTCGTTTTTCGTTATTCGTAAATTTTAGTGGTGTTATGTGGGTTGGGTTACCTCCCGTAACGCTGAGATTATAAATTCTCTTTAAATCTTTTTTTCTTTTCGCCACAACAGCAGATGATAGTTTTGGCATTGTGTGCAGAAGTGGTTTGGGCAACAACAACATTTTTAAAAATTGTCCATAATTTGTAGAGGTCATAGAAATTAATTGTATGTGGTTACAAGTGTAAACATTTTATTAGAAAAAATTAATTTTATTGGAACAATTAGATTTTATGTATATCATAAAATGAGGTTATTAATTAATTTTTTATTAAAAAATGCACTTTGAAAATGCATTCCCAATGAAATGAACTTTGCATAATTTGATGCTTTGAGCTATTTTTATACCCTACACCACACTGTGGTACAGGGTATTATAACTTTGTGCATTTGTTTGTAACACCCAAAAGGAGAAGAAATAAACCCATCGTTTATTATACCGATCGACTTAGAATCACTTTCTGAGTCGATTTAGCTATGTCCGTCTGTCCGTCTGTCTGTCTGTCTGTCTGTCCGTCTGTCTGTCTGTCTGTGCATGTATTCTTGTAATCAAAGTACAGGTCGCAATTATGGTCCGATCTCGACGAAACTTTACACATATCTTATTTTTGGCCCAAGGACGATCCCTATTGAATTTGGTTAAAATCGGTTCAGATTTAGATATATCCCCCATATATATGTTAGCCCCGATTTGACATGTAAGCGCTGTAAAAACTTTATTTTATATCCGATCAGTATGAAATTCGGCAGGAAAAGGTTTCTTATTACATGAATGAACTCTGTTAAATTTGGAAGAAATCGGTTCAGATTTAGATATAGCCCCCATATATACATTACCCCCGATTTGATATATAAGCGCTGTAAAAATGTTATTTTATATCCGATCAGTGCGAAATTCGGCAAAGAGAGGTTTCTTATTACATGAAGGAATACTGCTAAATTCGGAGACAATCGGTTCAGATTCAGATATAGCCCCCATATATATGTTACCCCCGATTTGACATGTAAGCGCTGTAAAAACTGTATTTTATATCCGATCAGTGCAAAATTTGACAGAAAGAGGTTTCTTATTACATAAAGGAATACTGCTAAATTTGGAGAAAATCGGTTCAGATTTAGATATAGCCCCCATATATACGTTACCCCCGATTTGACTTGTAAGCGCTGTAAAAATTTTATTTTATATCCGATCAGTATGAAATTCTGCAGAAAGAGGTTTCTTATTATATGAATGAACACTGTTAAATTTGGAAGAAATCGGTTCAGATTTAGATATAGCCCCCATATATACGTTACCCCCGATTTGACATGTATGCGCTGTAAAAACTGTATTTTATATACGATCAGTATGAAATTCGGCAGGAAGAGGTTTCCTATTATTTGAATAAACACTGTTAAATTTGGAAGAAATCGGTTCAGATTTAGATATAGCCCCCATATATACGTTACTCCCGATATGACCAAATTATAATGGCAATGACCCTTATCGCATTGTTAGGGAGGTGTAGGGTATTATATAGTCGGCCCCGCCCGACTTTCTGCCTTTCCTTACTGGTTCCTTATGACATTAAGTTATTGAGATATTTGCTCACAAAGTTTGATGGGAAGTCGAAAGGTTTATCTACTACAGTGAAGCATTTGAAACAATTGAAAATACAATTACAAAATAAAATCTTTGTGTAAATAATACCCGAAGTTGGGATAAATCAAGTTGAGGGCATTTAATGTCATTTGGGAAATGTCAGTCCGTCCATCTGACTTGATAACACTCGAAAGGACAACCCCCATAGATTATATTATTTATCTGAATCTTCTGTAATTTCACATATAGCAAATATTTGAACCAAAATCGTCAAAATGAGGGCTTATTTTGAAATCGTCAACACAAAAATCTACCACTGGCTTGCAATTTTTTTTTTGCTTTCGTGCAAAGGAATTATTTTAAAGACAGTTATGTACAATGTGTTATTGTACATACTCGTATCAGTAGGTACTCTTAAAGGTTTTTATCATAACATAAAATATTCACATTCATTAACAACAATAGTAAGTCCAGGTAGCTCAAAATTGAGGGAAGGATACATTTTAGGTTAGGGAAAGAAGGGCGGTGCATTTCTGCACCTCGACTCGGAGACCCTTTTGGATCCATTGTGACTCCCTTCTTTTCGAAAATAATATATTATACATATCAAATTCTTACAATTGGCAATGGGCCATGTTTAGACATAGTCGTCAATGAAAGGGTCCCAACAGTTTACTCATCTTTGCGTCATGAAAGCCACACACTTCAACTTTTTGGGCGAAATTTAGCCAAACATTAGCCTTTACTTAACTTAATACAATTTCAGAGAATTTTTTTCTGTTATGACCAGTGTTGACAGAAATTACGATAAGAGCCAAAGTAGGAAATGACGATTTTTGTCCAGAAATGACGATTTTTAATGATATGACAAATCTAACGAAAACAACAAATATTTCTTATATTAAAATTTTATTGCAATTCATTCGCGATATGCTTGGCCTTCCATTCTTCTCTCGAAGATGACGAAATTTTAGAAAAAGTCTCAAGAATGATCATTAAAACTAGTAAAATCCTATAAGTACCCCACCAGAGATCGCATTCAATGTCATAAGATTTAAACCAGTAAGGAAAGGCAGAAAGTCGGGCGGGGCCGACTATATAATACCCTACACCTCCCTAACAATGCGATAAGGGTCATTGCCATAATAATTTGGAATAATTGGTAAATGGGTAGAAACATATTATCTAATTCTGAAACGATAATCGCTAAATTAAGCAATATTCGTTCCTAAATTGAGAAACATCTTTCTGGAAAATTTTAATGATCGGAAGTAAAATACAACTTCTATAGCGGTTTGATACCAAATCAGGAGGAACAATCAATATAAATCTGAACCGACCTTCCCTGAATACTAATTCATGTAAAAAGTCCTCCTTCTGTCGAATATCGTACTGTTCGCATATAAAATACAGTCTCTACAGCGCCTACATGTCAAATCGGGGGTAACGTATATATGGGGACTATATCTAAATCTGAACCGATTTCTTCCAAATTTAACAGTGTTCATTCATATAATAAGAAACCTCTTTCTGCCGAATTTCATACTGATCGGATATAAAATAACATTTTTACAGCGCTTACAAGTCAAATCGGGGGTAACGTACAGGGTTGCCCATATTCGACGGACCCATCTGGCAACGCCATAACTTTTGACGGAGATGTCAGATCGCTTAATGACATACCGCGTTTGAAGCGTCAGTCCAAGCAGATTTTTACCATGGAACAATACACGCCACGCGAGCGCTCTGAAATAGTTGAAATTTACATTCAACAGAAGAAGTCAATTGTGAAAACTCAACGTGCTCAAAATTATCATGTCCGATGAAGCCCATTTCACATTGAATGGG
Source organism: Eudasyphora cyanicolor (assembly GCA_963930755.1). Lineage (NCBI taxonomy): Eukaryota > Metazoa > Arthropoda > Insecta > Diptera > Muscidae > Eudasyphora > Eudasyphora cyanicolor. The sequence continues at coordinate 315,231,697 of OZ005734.1, forward strand.
ACCGCAAATAAGCAAAATTGCCGTATTTACGCCACTGAAAATCCTCAGGAGATTCAAGAATTGCCTCTTCATGACGAAAAAGTCACAGTTTGGTGCGGCGTTAGTGCGAAAACGGTCATTGGGCCGTTTTTCTTCCAAAACGAAAATGGCCATGCTGTTACCATCAACCAGGAGCGTTATCGCGACATGATGACCAATTTTGTGATGCCAATTATTCGTCGAAAGCGTATGAGGCAGTTCTGGTTTCAACAAGACGGCGCTCCACCGCACACAAGTCGCATAACAATCGATTTTCTGAAGAATTTGTTTCCGGGCCGTTTGATGTCGAAAAGTGGTGATTTGGACTGGCCACCGCGTTCGCCCGATTTGACGCCGCCTGACTTCTTCTTGTGGGGATATTTGAAGTCAAAGGTTTACGTTAACAAGCCAAGGACCGTAAAAGAGCTCAAGGACAACATTCGTGAAGAAATAAGAAACTTCTTTCTGCCGAATTTCTCACTGATCGGATATAAAATAACATTTTTACAGCGCTTATATGTCAAATCGGAGGTAATGTATATATGGGGGCTATATCTAAATCTGAACCGATTTCTTCCAAATTTAACAGAGTTCATTCATGCAATAAGAAACCTTTTCCTGCCGAATTTCATACTGATCGGATATAAAATAAGGTTTTTACAGCGCTTACATGTCAAATCGGGGCTAACATATATATGGGGGCTATATCTAAATCTGAACCGATTTTACCCAAATTCAATAGGGATCGTCCTTGGGCCAAAAAAAAGATATGTGTAAAGTTTCGTCGAGTTCGGACTATAATTGCGACCTGTACTTTGATTACAAAAATACATGCACAGACGGACAGACAGACAGACGGACAGACGGACATAGCTAAATCGACTCAGAAGGTGATTCTAAGTCCATCGGTATAATAAACGATGTGCCTATTTCTTCTCCTTTTGGGTGTGTTACAAACAAATGCACAAAGTTATAATACCCTGTACCACAGTGTGGTGTAGGGTATAAACAGATTGTAGGTGATTACAACAGACGGACGGGCATACGGACATGGCTACATCGTCTTAGAATTTTACAACAATTAGGAATGTAAACACTTCATGGGGTTCCAGATCAATATCTCGAGGTCTTACAAACGGTGTGATAAAATTAATATACCCCCATTCTTCTACGGGACTGTGTATACCGAAGCATGGACCGATATGACCCACTTTTGTAACCTTTACCATTGGATGGGGGTATGTATATCCTTTTTGTCACTCCGTTTGTAACACCTCTAAATTTTGATCTGAGACCCCATAGGGTCTTAATCGTCGTAAAATTCTATTACGATTAAGCCTTGTCCGTATGTCTGTTTTAATCACGCTACAATCTACAATAATTGAGCTAGATGGTACAATTTTTTTACAAATACTTCGTATAAGTAGTTGCAAGTAACTTGGGATTAACAATTGGCAATATCATTTAAATTTTTGATATAGCCAGCGTACATAGAAACTCCTTGATTTGACTTTTTACCGCCATAGAGATCACAAATTTCAACTGATCGGGCTGAAAATTGGCAACTAGTGTTTATTTATAACCGAAAAACCTTCCACATGAATAGCGCTAGTCATAGGGTCATGTTATTCATTACTCGATATTAGTTTATTTGTATATAAGATTCGACATGGCCGAACTTAACACTGACTTATCATAGATTTCGATAATATAAATTTACAAACTCTCACCATAATATTTTTTTAAAATTTGGCGGTGTTACGCATTTTTATAGATTGCAAAAAATTCGCAATATAGCGATATTGCAAATATGGCGTAAATTGTAAAACATGTAACAATTACTCAAATTTATTGGAAATTGTGTTACAGTTCCAAATTTCCGCGTTTTTTTGTATAGTTCATTGTAACTTACATCGTTTTTTACGATATTCGATATCTCGGGAAGCGATGCAGATCCGATGTTGACCTCTTCACAGTTGAGATCATCCCCTCTGATCTTGAACAAAACCTCATTAACAGTTTTTGGTGTCAAACTAGACAAACTTTTTAACCCTAGAGGTACGCTGCGATAAATGGTTCTCGAATTATGTTATGTGTTGTTCAAACTCTTTTTATACCCTACACCACACTGTGGTACAGGGTATTATAATTATACCCTACACCACACTGTGGTACAGGGTATTATAACTTTGTGCATTTGTTTGTAACACCCAAAAGGAGAAGAAATACACCCATCGTTTATTATACCGATCGACTTAGAATCACTTTCTGAGTCGATTTAGCTATGTCCGTCTGTCTGTCTGTCTGTCCGTCTGTCCGTCTGTCTGTCTGTCTGTCTGTCTGTCTGTCCGTCTGTGCATGTATTCTTGTAATCAAAGTACAGGTCGCAATTATGGTCCGATCTTGACGAAACTTTACACATATCTTTTTTTGGCCCAAGGACGATCCCTATTGGGTAAAATCGGTCCAGATTTAGATATAGCCCCCATATATATGTTAGCCCCGATTTGACATGTAAGCGCTGTAAAAACCTTATTTTATATCCGATCAGTATGAAATTCGGCAGGAAAAGGGTTCTTATTGCATGAATGAACTCTGTTAAATTTGGAAGAAATCGGTTCAGATTTAGATATAGCCCCCATATATACATTACCCCCGATTTGACATATAAGCGCTGTAAAAATGTTATTTTATATCCGATCAGTGCGAAATTCGGCAAAGAGAGGTTTCTTATTACATGAAGGAATACTGCTAAATTCGGAGAAAATCGGTTCAGATTCAGATATATCCCCCATATATATGTTACCCCCGATTTGATATGTAAGCGCTATAAAAACTGTATTTTATATCCGATCAGTGCAAAATTTGGCAGAAAGAGGTTTCTTATTACATGAAGGAATACTGCTAATTCGGAGAAAATCGGTTCAGATTTAGATATAGCCCCCATATATACGTTACCCCCGATTTGACTTGTAAGCGCTGTAAAAATGTTATTTTATATCCGATCAGTATGAAATTCGGCAGAAAGAGGTTTCTTATTATATGAATGAACACTGTTAAATTTGGAAGAAATCGGTTCAGATTTAGATATAGCCCCCATATATACGTTACCCCCGATTTGACATGTAGGCGCTGTAGAGACTGTATTTTATATGCGAACAGTACGAAATTCGACAGAAGGAGGTCTTTTTACATGAATGAGTATTCAGGGAAGATCGGTTCAGATTTATATTGATTGTTCCTCCTGATTTGGTATCAAACCGCTATAGAAGTTGTATTTTACTTCCGATCATTAAAATTTTCCAGAAAGATGTTTCTCAATTTAGGAACGAATATTGCTTAATTTAGCGATTATCGTTTCAGAATTAGATAATATGTTTCTACCCATTTACCAATTATTCCAAATTATTATGGCAATGACCCTTATCGCATTGTTAGGGAGGTGTAGGGTATTATATAGTCGGCCCCGCCCGACTTTCTGCCTTTCCTTACTGGTTTTTTAATATGTTTATTTTTATTTTGATAGATATATAAGTCCCATCGCACTAATAGATCACAAAGCTCTTAAAGGAAATGACCTAAGCCTTCTGGTAAAAATCAAATCAAAACAAGTTTTAATTCCGCAAAAAAAAATCACATGAAAATATTTTTGCAATTTTTTTTATTTTCTTAAAAAGATTGAAGGAAAATCTATCGAAAACACTTTGAACAAAATTTTCTAAATACAATAGCTAACACGGTGTCATATCATAAGCAGGGCCATAGTGTCCATGGACGTTATGACACTGTAAAAAGTGTCATAAAGTCCATGGACAATGTGACACTTCCAAAAATGACACAATGTCCAAAAAAGCGATATTGCTGGTACAATATGGTGTCCTAATTTTTTTTACTTTAAAAAAATTTTCTTTAATATTCCGATTTTCTCGAAAGCTTCCTTTATTGTTTGGACCTTATTTTTTGAAGTAAATATTCGATAAGCCCTTTATATTAGGAGGGCTACGAGTGTTGAAAACATCATATTCACGTAGAAACAGAAGTTTAGTAAATGTCGTTAAAACTATTAGAAAAAATTGATTTTTTTTAAATGGTTTATTGCTGGAACGAAATAAACCATAAAAAATAGAAAAAAATTGCAAGAAATTAACAGGACTAACCGAATGACCTCAAATTTGGTAGGTTTTAATATTTTTTCTCAGACTAAGCTCAAAGATAAATCATGTTTGTCCACTGCTTCGAGTACCTCCCCCACAAAGGGTAAAAATTTAGTGAAATATTGATTCTTTAATAACTTCTATAATACTTACCTCTCCATTATTAGTTTCACAAATCCACGCATAGTATTAGTTTCTTGGTCGCTATCACCATGATAATAATGAGTGAAGTTGCCGCGTCCCTTTTGGCGCCTCCCATGCAAATAGATCATTTGGCACAAAAAGTTAACGGCTTATAACTTTGATTCCTCCAAATTTTTTAGAGTGCGATTGATGCCTTTATAGTACCCGTAGTCTATTAAAAATTAGCGTTATTGCCACGCCCAATAAAATTGGCCAATATAAAAAATATGAAAAACTTTTACTGTATTGGTCATAATTTATACATTAATCCATATATTATTTCAAGAATGCATTATCATCTTCCTTAGGCTGCTAACTTTTAAACAAGTAAGAAAGTTCAGTCAGCAGATTTATGAATCCCCTCACCTTGAGTGAGGGGAAAAAAATATTAATAATTTTTTTAAATTAAATTATTATCAATTTAAATTGCATTTAATAACTTTAAAGTATGTACTGGTATTAAAGCAATTAACTGTTAACTTTTGGTGTAAAATGGTACATTTGTGTGGGGGTACCAAAACGGGCGTGCCGATAACGGCCCCTTTATCTAGACTTTAGACTCCAGGTACTGTACGAGAGTATTTGTATGCACTGGTATTAAAGTGAAAGCTGTTAAATTTTGGTACAAAAATGCCCATTTGTGTGGGAGCTACCAAAAGAGGCGTGCCAATAACGCTAACTTTTTTCTGGACTTTTGGTACTGTAAAAGCATTACACTATTACACAACGCCAATTTTTTCTTGGAATTTTGGTACTGTAAAAGCTTTACACTGTAAAAAATTTCATGTATTTATATGCACTGGAATTAAAGTTCTAACCTGTAAATTTTTAGGCTAAAATGGTCCATGTGTGTGGGAGGTACCAAATAGGGCGTGCCAATTACGGCCACTTTTCTCTAGACTCTAGGTACTATAAAAGCATTGTACTAAATTTCAAGTATATGTATGCATTGGTATTAAATTTAAAATCTGTTAACTTTTGATACAAAAAGGTCCACTTGTGTGGGAGGTACCTAAAGGGTCGTGCCAATAACGCCCATTTTTCTCTGGACTCCAGGGACTATAAAAGCATTACACTGTATACAATTTCAAGTATTTGTATGCACTGGTGTTATAGTTAAAAGCTGATAACTTTTGATACAATATGGTTCATTTGTGTGGGAGGTACCAAAAGGAGCGTGGCAATAATGCCCATTTTTCACTGTGTTGTAGAAACTATTAAACCATTACACTGTACACAATTTCAAGTTTTTGTATGCACTGGCAATAAAGTAATAATCTATTAACTTATGGTTCAAAATTGTACATTTGTGTGGGAGGTACCAAAAGGAGCGTGGCAACTTCGGCCATTTTTCTCGAGGTAATAATGACTAATACACTTACATATACTACAGGGTTGCCCATATTCGACGGACCCATGATTTTTAAAAAAAAATCAAAGAAAAAAATAAAAATTTGGCGGTTGGCAATCTTAATCATTTAATTTGTTCCTAGTAGATTTGTTTACATCAATTTTTGAATATGATATCTCTCAAATGGCCGCCTCTGGCGTTGATGGCGTATTGTGCCCTTTTTGCAGCATTTTCCATCGTTTTCGCCAACATTTCGGCCGGAATAGCGGCTATTTCTTCACGAATGTTGTCCTTGAGCTCTTCTACGGTCCTTGGCTTGTTAACGTAAACCTTTGACTTCAAATATCCCCACAAGAAGAAGTCAGGCGGCGTCAAATCGGGCGAACGCGGTGGCCAGTCCAAATCACCACTTTTCGACATCAAACGGAAACAAATTCTTCAGAAAATCGATTGTTATGCGACTTGTGTGCGGTGGAGCGCCGTCTTGTTGAAACCAGAACTGCCTCATACGCTTTCGACGAATAATTGGCATCACAAAATTGGTCATCATGTCGCGATATCGCTCCTGGTTGATGGTAACAGCATGGCCATTTTCGTTTTGGAAGAAAAACGGCCCAATGACCGTTTTCGCACTAACGCCGCACCAAACTGTGACTTTTTCGTCATGAAGAGGCAATTCTTGAATCTCCTGAGGATTTTCAGTGGCGTAAATACGGCAATTTTGCTTATTTACGGTCCCATTCAATGTGAAATGGGCTTCATCGGACATGATAATTTTGAGCACGTTGAGTTTTCACAATTGACTTCTTCTGTTGAATGTAAATTTCAACTATTTCAGAGCGCTCGCGTGACGTGTATTGTTCCATGGTAAAAATCTGCTTGGACTGACGCTTCAAACGCGGTATGTCATTAAGCGATCTGACATCTCTGTCAAAATTTATGGCGTTGCCAGATGGGTCCGTCGAATATGGGCAACCCTGTATGTGTAGAATTTCAGAGGATTCAAATACGTAATATATAAGTTATTAAATAATCAATATTTCACTAAATGTTAACCCTTTGTTGGGGAGGTACCAGAAGGAGTGGACCAATATGGCCCATCTTCGAACTTAGCCGGAACTAGAAGAAAATATTACCACATACCAAATTTGAAGTCAATCGGTTACTCTTTTCGAGAGTTATCGTGCGCACCAGCCAGCAGACAGACGGACGGACATTGCTCATTCGACTGAAAATAGCCCAAAACGGATATCCGCCGAACATACTTAGGGTCTTAGGTCACTCCTTCGATGTGTTACACTTTTTGCTCGTAGCAAATGATATATACCCTCCTCTCCAAGGTGAGTGGATAAAAATGGAATAACATATTTTTTGTTCATTTTTTTTCAGTGTTCGGAAAAAAGTACTGTTCGTTCATAGAACGCACAGTACTTAGTGATTGTGTATGTAAGTATATCCGTTTTGGGTCATTTTAAGTCGAATGAGAAATGTCCGTCCGTCCGTCTGACTGTCTGTCTGCTGGCTGGTGCGCAGGATAACTCTCGATAGGGGTAACCAATTGACTTTCAATTTGGTATGTGGTAATATTTTATTATTTTTATTTATTTTTTATATACTTCTTATTTGAATCATCTGAAATTCTATACATAGTATTAGTTTATTGGTCACTATCACCTCGAGAAAAATGGGCGAAGTTGCCACGCCCCTTTTGGTACCTCCCACACAAATGGACCACTGTGCACCAAAAGTTAATGGCTTATAGCTTCAGTATGACTTCATGCAAACACTTGAAAGTGTAATGCTTTTATAGTACCTAAAGTCTGTCGAAAAATGGGCGTTATTATCAAGCCTCTTATGCTACCTCCCACACAAACGTACCATTTCAATTGCTTATTCGTGAATAATTATACATATATAAGTATATAAGTACAAACCCAACATTTTTGCAATGTATAGTTTTTAAAATTCCTACAGTCCTGTTCCATAAAATAGTATGCCTCAATCTACACAAGAAAAGTTTTTAGGTCTCGGAAACCAAAAAAAAATGTTCTTATATAAATAGTAATGGACCGTTTAACCAGTCTCTTTAAAAATTTTTTGGCATAACTAATATCCAATAGGAATAAACTTGGTGTAGGTTTCATCCCTATCAGAAGACATCGCTTCTAAAAACACTAAGCAGCAAAAAAAATTGTGTATAGACTGAGGGATACTATTTTATGAAATCAAAACTAAATTTTTTATTGTAATTTTTTTAAATTTTTTTTCTGCAATTCCATTTTTCATTGACCTTTAGTATTTGAACTGGGGATGTAACGAAAGTGACTTTAACGAAAGCGAATATTTAAATATATTTCTTGCAAATGCGAAAGCGAATAGTGAAATATGCATGTTTATGAAAGCGAAAAGTGAAATATGTATGCATTTTTGCGAAGGCGAATAATAGCTTGACTCTTTAGTACCAACAAAATTAGGGACCAGAATTGATACTTTTCCAGGACATTCAAGTATTAAGGATGTTTTCTATATTTTGACCTTCTGTTACCACAAGGACAAACTTATTTTTGTCAACAGTTTTGAAAAGGAGTAGCAGAGGTTTTCATTGGTATTAATATCTTCAAAATGTGTGAAGCGGTTAAGATGATATGACAGTTTTAACAAATGGAAGCGAATACTGAAATATATCTTTGCGAAGGCGAATGCGAAAGCGAATATACTAAAGATGGTTTTTGCGAGTGCGAAAGCGATTGTTAAAAATGATGCAAATAATTCGCTCTCGCATATGCGAATGCGAATATTCGTTACATCCCTGATTTTTACCATATTTTTGAAGTAAGAGCTCGATAAAGCCGAGATACCATGCTGAGAACATTACTTTCATATAGAAACTGAAGTTTAGTAACTCTCGTTAAAACAATTAGAATAAATCGATTTTTTTCAAAAAACATCGAACCACAAAAACGGAAACAAATTCAAAAAAATTAGTTTGTTCCACTTTTTGTATACTAGCATCCTAAGGAAGAAATCAGTGTCGATTTGAAGAAAATCTATGGATAAATGTAAAAATTGTAATCTAAATATATTGTAAAAATAGGAAAATTCAAAATAATATTTTTTCATGGCAACAACGCCCATTTTTATCCTCTCACTTTAGAGAGGAGGGTATATATATAATATGCTACGAACCAAAAGAGTAACACATCGAAGGAGTGACCTAAGACCCTAAGTATGCTCGGCGGATTTCCGTTTTGGTGGTTCTAGTGCATACAAATACTTGAAATTTTTTACAGTGTAATGCTTTTATAGTACCTAGAGTCCCGAGAAAAGTTATTGGCCCGCCCTTTTTGGTACCTCCCACACAAATACCTTTAATACCAGTGCATACAAATACTTGAAATTTCGAACAATGCAATGATTTTATTGTACCTGAAGTCTAGAGAAAAGTGGCCGTAATTGGCACGCCCCTTCTGGTACCTCCCACACAAATGGACCATTTTACACCAAAAGATAGCAGATAACTTTAATACCAGTACATATAAATACTTGAAATTTTGTACAGTGTAATGCTTTTATAGTACCTAGAGTCCAGAAAAAATTGACCGTTATTGGTGCGCCCCTTTTGGTACCTCTCACACAAATGAACCATTTTGTACCAAAAGTTTATATCTTATAACCTTAATACCAGAGGGTACAAATACTTTTGTACAGTGTATGGTTTTATAATATATATAGTCCAGATAAAATGGGCGTTATTGATTCGCCCCCTTTTTGGTACCTTCCACATAAATGGACCATTTAGCACCAAAAGTCAACAGCTTCTAACTGCTTATAACTAAAATGCAATTTAAATTGATAATAATTTAATTAAAACAAAAAACAAGTAAGAAAATTTCAGTCGGGTGGACCGACTGTGGTTTACCTTCCCTTTTTAAGTAATGTAGTGGAATATTACACGAATTTGTCTTTAATGCATTGAACAGCGGCGAATTATACGCGTTTACGTGCACTGGTGTATTAAAGTTTTGAGCTATTCTATTTGATATGATTTGGCCATTTTGTGTGGGAGGTAAAAAAAGGGCGTGGTGATAACGCCCATTTTTCACAAGGCTATAGGTAATTTGAAAGCGTTACACTGTATACAAAAATTTGTTGTATTAAAAATGTTGAATATCGTCAATCGTACCTAGAATAGACCATTTAGTCCGTAAGTTGTCGTTGAACACGATTTTCGAGTTATAGATATGTCTAAAGCCGGCTACACGGAGCAAAGTGTTTCTGCGTTTGTTTCTGGGTTAAACATGTTATCCTCTGGTGTATGTACAGAAATGATTACGCGGACCATAGTGTCTATCTGTGGCGGCCTTCGTTCGGGATTAAAGATTTTATCCTGCTTCGCGGACCAAAGTGACATAATGTCTAAAGTGTCATAACGTCTATGGATCTTATGACTAGTTTAGTGTCACAGCGTCAATGGACAGTATGTCCCTATACATAATGACATACCACCTTAAGTAATATTGGATAATCTATAGAAGACACATTTTATTAAGAATACTTACCAATACAATACCAAACTTTAAACAACCGTATAAACAATTAGTGTCATAAAATAATCTACATCGACCACTACAAACACTTCCATTGCTGCTGTTCATACCTGTTCACTTCATTAACCCCCAAACACCAATATGGCGTATGGATGATGTGAGCATGTCACTCATACGCCTTAGGCGCCCACAACCATGAAATGTTTATTCACCTTAATTGCCACACATGTAGGCGGCAGCCAGTTTAGCGCGTTCCTTAATGACCGACCATTAGTGCAAAAATTCCCATTTGGTTTTTGTTTTGTTTGGTTTTAGTTAAAACAATTTCATATATATTTATTGACTTTAGTTTTTTTCTGTTTGTTTATAATTGTTTTTCAGAGTTACATTTAAAATTTTAAAATTGACATCACATATCTACACATTAAACATTTAATTTATATATGTTTTTGTGTGTGTGTGTTCTTGTTCTGTGTTGTTGTTTTTGTGGTTGTTGTTTTATAGTGTAATTTCCTCTGTTAAGTTGTTCTTGTTTTTGGTTTAGAATCCATTTTTTGTTTGAAAATAAATAAATACAAATACACAAATTGGTATTTGTTTAGAGTTTAGTTTAGTTTAGAGTTTTTTGTTTGTTGTTCTGCTCGTTTTTATATAAGTTTCGAGTTTATATTTAGATATATATATTTTTGGTTTAAGGGATTTAGTTTTGATTTTCTTTGAATTCTGGCTCTTCAGCGTCCATTTATTTGTTCAAATTGACCCATAAAAAGAGAACACTAATCTGGTTTTGTAATCGTCTTTTTTGGATACATAAAATTATAGATTTTGCCATAAATAATTTTTCTTTGAATAGGTTCTGGCTTTCATATTTTCAGTTTATGCTCATATATATACGGATATATAATTGTTGTTTTTTTTTTTAAATAGTGGAGTTATAAAGTTTGCTTTGCTTTGATTTATAGTAGATTTTAACAGACATCTATGGAATTTTAGTTATCTACACTGAAAAAGCGTTGGCTTTGTTTTGGCGCCACTGACAAGAAAGTCGTAAAATTAATACATTTTGTACTTAAATTGAAGATACTAAAATTGGTATTAAGTAAATTTTAAATTTTGTTTAGCTTAAGTATGAAATTTGCTTTTAGTAATGCTTTACTGTCTTTGGCCACAAATCAATGCCTTTATCTGTTTGATATTATGACACTTTTTTCAGTGTAAATGAGTTTTGCGTGTTATTGTTTTTTTGTTGGTTTTTGGAATTATCTTCTTCCTCCCTTTTTGTGGATTTGTTTCCTTTGCCAATATATATTATCAAATAGACCCGAATTTTTCCCCTCTGGTTGTTGCTCAAATAACAAATTTGGCAAACATTTTCTAAAAAAAAATTGCTGTAGGCTGTCCCTTTTTTCTGTTTTTTTTTTGCTTTTTTAAATATTATTAATTAATTTATATAAATATATATCTGTGTAAATATATATCTGTTTTTGTATTAAATTCAACATTTAGTTTTCAGTTACTTTTGTTTATTGTTTCTTTATTTATTTATTTGACTAATGGAAAAGTTACTCTTTATTATTTGCTTTTTTCAGTTAGTATTCAATTAACAGTTTATGTTTGGTTTTTAGTAAAAATTAAGAAAGGAAAAAAAAGACAAATGTTCTTCTTAAGTTTTCAATTTCAATATAGAAAATTTTTGTTGTTGTTTCACATTGTGATCATTTCTCATCATTGAATTGAAGTAATTTTTGGTGTTTGCTTTTGTGAATTGTGTTTTTGTGCCGGAATTAATTTTGTTAAAATGAGGTTTTGCCAAAAATGAAGTTTCCTGGTGCGCTGGCATCCTCGGCCGAGAAGTATTCCTTCCACAAGGCAGCAAATTGGTCACGTGTTACTTCGGCATTGCCCTTGGCCATTTTGGTGAAGGCCTCTTCGCATTCCTTCTTCTCCAAACCATAGCTGGAGCAAACTAAGGCGAATTCTTCAACATCAATGCTGCCATCGGTGGAGGCATCTTCCAGATCGAACATGAAGTTCATGTACTTGTTTTGCCAGTCCATGACAGTGCTGGGGTCCTTGGCATAGGCGTCCCACATGTTGCACCATTCTTCGACGGAAACCTTAAAATAGAGGAGGAAAAGATAAAAATTAGACATTTTTTCTAAAGAAAAATGGGAAACAAAATAATTATAAAAATAAGTCAACAACAACCACAGCAGTAAAAATTAGAGGGACAGAGTAATTAAGAGAGTATTCCAATGTAGAAGCTGGACTTGAATCACCTGTACCACATGCCGTATGAGTTATATTAATTTTTTTCTTCACATTGCGCCTAAATGTAGGCTTTAAAATTCAACAATTTAGCAAGGTACTTTCTATATCCCCACTGTGCTGGAGTAGGGGTAAGACATTTGCCACGAAAAATAGTTGGAAAACATCGAAGATTTGCTGAAAATCCGTTTCAAGACTCTTTAAGCCATTTAAGCTTTGTCCGTCCGTCTGCCTGTCTGGATAGTGTTTACGATAACTCTCAAAAGGAGTAAGTGATTGACTTCAAGTTTGGTATGTGATAGTATTTTTTATATCAGGCTAAGTTAGAAGGGTTAAAATTCAGTGAAATCTTCAATTCATCATAACGTCTATACAACTCGGCCGAATCTTCTAGAGTTTCATACATAGGAATAGTTGATTTATTCCTATGAACTCAAGAAAAATTGATGAAATTGCCACGCCCAGTTTGGTACTTCCCACACATAGGCCTGATTTTGTATCAACAATAAATAAGGCATAACTTATAATATTATAATAAGGCATATTGTATTTCTACTCAAAAATGGACATACTAGTCCCCGAATCCAATTGTCTTCGATATTTAAATATGAGAAAAATATGACACGATCAAGCCTTATACTAGAAAATTTGGTATATTTTAAGAATTTGTTAAACTGAAATATTTGTCTAATCAAAAATACGGATAATCCTGGACAATGGTACGTATATGTTTTCGAAAATGTGAAGAACAAAATTAATATAACTCATACGGCATGTGGTACGGGTGATTTAATTTGAACAATAAGGAAACCATCTCGCGAACAGAATGGGATTTATGTCCTAGATACGTTTAAAAAATTTATTTATTGCACAATTTATGACGGAAGAGCGTATTAGAATTAAATCAAACAAAGTAAAGTCATTTTTTCTGATTAACAAACATGAGTTATCACCTCTATACTTCTTCTTCAAATTTTTTAAGAATTTGTTAAACTGAAATATGTATTTGTCTATTAAGAGCAGAATCTCTATTTACCCTTTCCCAATATTCGTGAACCATGGTACGTATACGTTTTTGAAAATGCGCAGAATAAAATTAATATAACTCATACGGCATTTGGTACAGTTGGTTGAGGTGTATTTACCACATGACACTGGCAAATACTTTTCTATTATTAAACATTATTCTTTGTCGAGAATAGGACAAAATACCTTCGGGCCACATTCGTGCTGCTTTTGGCAAATGGACGGAAAGCAGATTCGATGCTATTATCCACCCTAAATTTATCTACAGCGAACAAAAATTGTTCTTAAAATTTAAAATTTTTTTCCATATACAGAAGTTTTTAAATAATTTTATTTTACAAAATTATACAATTCAATTATACATTTTATTACCTACTAATACACTATCGATCCAAAAAATGTACCACAAAAGTCAGTGTAGGACTTCTGTTATATGATTATTCATATTTTTGGAAACCTAATTTTAAAGGTAAAATTTTGAATAGCAATGCCGTTGTAATTGTTATTCTGCACATTTTTGGTAGAAGAGCTTTCCATTGATATATGCTTTATTATCACCGACTTCATTAAATAGCCCAAAAGGGGTACCACAAATGTGGCGTTGCGATTTTAATATACGACTCTGCATGTCTTGGCAAAACACACCTTTAGAGTAATGTTTATTGTAACAATAATATCAAGTTATTATTCATCACATCTCTGGGATGTAGCTCTCTGCTGATAAACAGTTAAGTATCAGTTGAATCGATTAAGGACTCGAAAAGTGTATCACAACAATAGTCGAGCGTAGCCCTTTAATATATGATTCTGTATGTTTATGCTTCTTTTGTAGGCCCTATTTAATATTTTATATTATACTTCATCCGCCGATCCCTGTAATTTATGATCTTATGCTTAAAATAAGTCCCACAATTTATTTCAAAATTTAAAAATTTTTACAGTATTCTCCTGTTTGAGAAAAATCTTTCTCTCAAAGGAATGCGCCTGAAAGTAGGTTTCTCCAACATAACTACCAATAAGTCTAAAAGTTTGTTTAAGTAGTTTTGCCATACTCTCAAATAAAGTCCCCTGAAACTAGGCTACATAATAAAAGTCAAGGGAAATTTCACTCATCAGTGTAAACAATTATCAAGAAATTCTTGCAAAAAAATTACTTTTAAAATGAATCAAAGACAATATCGCAGAATCATTCATCCAAATGAATACTACGCTAAATTTAACAATCGATACAAATTATTTCCTTTGATATTGCCATCAGTTCGATCCCAAATGTATACTTTTAAACGTTTTTTGCCTGCTTAATGCTGTTGCAAAAATCCCATCATCATCATCAAGAGCGAAGTCAAAGAGAGAAAACTATTTTACATGACAATACAAAAAATATATGAGTATTGTGGCACAAAAAAAATCGAACAATTAAAGCCTGAGGATATGCTTGTTTAAAGTTCATTTCGTGGCATACTGCAATCAAAAGTGAACTATGAAAGAGGAAATTAATTTATAGAAATGCGAATAAATTGTCAACTATGTGTTGAGATTGTAAAGGATACAAAATGGAAATGTTTGGGATAGTTCAAATAATGTTGTTGATTCTACCAAAAATTTAAAAGGGGCTATATATAAAAATTGACCGACGTGGCTCATTTTCAATTCTAAGTTACCAACAGCTATAAGAAATATTTCTACCATGTTTCTGTCATCTATCTTAATTATTGTATATTGTAGCGTGGTTACAACAGACAGATGGGTAAAGCCCCCATCTCTTCCCATGATTATGGAACGATGGAACGTATACGTTTTCGAAAATGTGAGGAACAAAATTAATATAAATCATACGGCATGAGGTACGAATTATTCAAGCTGAGTTTCCACGTGACAGTGACCAATATTTTCCAAATATAAACGCGATTTATTCGCGTTCATTCGAATTTATTACAATATTTTAGAACTTTCGCAAATATTTTATCTTTGCATTTTGAGAGATATTTTGAGTATCGAAATTTAGAATTTTTGTGGATGGTTCATCAGCATGAATAATCCTGCACATTTATTAGGCAATTACAGCAGATTTTTGATTGAGAACAAAGCAATACAGATACGAACCTTGGGAATATTGTATTAATTAGATGTCACACATACTTTTCTAATTATAAACACATTAATTCTTCAAATTGTTCTGCAAAGTTTTAAATAACGTTTCTCATATATTTCTTGTCATTTTGCTATTTATTTCTTAAGAAGTCATATTAAAGATGTCACATTTCTAAATATTTTTTTTAAATCTCTTATTAGTTCTTTAAATATCCTTTAAAACATCTAAGCAAAATTTATATAAATCATACGGCATGAGGTACGAATTATTCAAGCTGAGTTTCCAAATATAAACGAGGTCTATTTAAAATTTATTTTTTAAATATATGTTATCAAATTTATTTTTAAATATGTTATCAAAGATCTGCAAACTTATACAACTTTATTAAAAATTTTTAGATCTTTCGCAAATACTTTATCCTTGAATTTTGGGAGCTACTCCGAGTATTTCAATTTGGAATTTTTGTGGATAATTCATCAGCATGAATTATTAATTACAATCCTGTACATTTAACAATTACCGCAGAATTTTGATTGAGAAGAAAAACAAAGCAATGCAGATAAGAACCCATATAATATGAAATTATTGTATTAATAAGATGTCACATAGTTTTCTAATTTTAAACACATGAATTATTCAAATAGTTCTGCAAAGTTTTAAATTATGTTTCTCACACATTCCTTTTCCTTTTGTAATTTATTAATTAAGAAGTCAAATAATAAATGGCATATTTCTAAATATTTTTCGATAAGTTCTTTAAATATCCTTCGAAGATTTAACCACAAATCTAACTACGATTTAAGGAATTTCTACACATTTCATATCTCATTGAATTTAACTTGAAATTTAAACAATTTTAACTTTCCCTCGACAATTTCAAATGAATTGCTTTAGGCTGTCATAACATGAAGAAATTATTCAAATGATTTAGTGAAACTAAAACTAGGCTATGAAATTACACTTTGTGTGTAAATGCCTAAAAGTAGATTATAGTTTCTGTCTACACACAGACAAATACCCGCATGTAAAGCATATTTGAAAACCCAGGGCATAGCATATTTTAAGGCTCATTCCATGAGCCATACACCGTTGGTAATTGGGTGGCAAAGTGTAAGTGAGCAGCAGAAGAGTTGGAGAAGAAAAGGCGGGTGCGGGTTTTGTGAAACTCAAAGAAGCACCGGAAGGAAGAAAGCGAATATTTAAGTAGCGAGGACATTAAAGAGAATAGGCAAATATTGATTGCCCTTCTGAAAGTAGACTTTAAATTTTCGGATTTTCCTTGTGAATATTTAAGTAACGAGGAATTTTAAGAGAATAGGCAAATATTGATTGCCCTTCTGAAAGTAGGCTTTAAATTTTCGGATTTTCCTTGCCCTGAAAAATATTTCGTAGAAATGTTTATTTATTATTTGTTAAATACAAACCCATATATTTAAGGGAAATGTCTATATACTCAAAAAATTAATTTAGATTTCTAATATTCACCATAATGTTATGCATAGTTTGAGGTTGTTTTTGTGGTATGCCAAAACATTATACCAAAGATTAAGTTCTGTGTGGTTGTCCGCCCCCCAACCAAAAAAATAACTAACTTATTGCAGATAATTGAAGCGGAAATTTTAGATAAAAGAAACAGTAAATTATTTGGGAATATTTGAAATTAAGGAAATAGGTACGATTCTTCAGGAATAATTTACCATAGATAGTGAGAGGAATGATAACGCTCATTTAGAAAAATAACGTCACATTTTGAGTTATAACATTTCACATAAGTGTGATTTAATCTATACAAAAATAATATTTGGGAGAATAGGATGACATAGCTTTTGAAGGCGACAAATATTATTGTCTTCCTTAGGAATCAGCCTAATCATGGATCAGTTTGTAGATATTGAAATGCAGGACGATTTAGTATGACCACCTCCAAAAAAATATTATTTTGATTTGTGACGTTTTTTTCTAAATGAGCGATATAGAAAACTTAAGAATTTAAACGGTAGAATTTAAACTAGGAAGTTCTTCATTGCTCTTCTTTCATATTGGACTTAACAAGACCAAGGATTTTAAAAGTAATACTCCGGAGTTTTATTATTTGTTAACTGAATCCGACACCCGAAATTCTCGTAAACTTTCACGTAATGTTGACAATATTGAGATACACACTCTTATACATGTGGTGGATAAAAACATGTAGGTGTCTTCTGAAAAAATTTTAATTTAATTTTTTTTGTGTCTTTTACAGAAATTTGAATTATTTAATTAATTGTTGAACATTATTACATATCAATAAAAATTCAAAATATAATTCTGCATATCTTGAGAAGAGGGACTTTCCGTGGATATAACATTTTATACCTTTTGTCAGCATTTGAAACCTTAAAAGAATACCACCGAAGTCAGCGTAGCGAGATATTATATGATTCTGCATATATTTGGAAAAGCAAACTTTAAAATTCTATAATCTCAGTGTTCTGCACAATTTTATGATAAGGGGTTTCCACTCATAAACATTTTATTACCAGGCGAGTACTCTATCGATCCAAAAACTGTACCACAAAAATGTGTGTATGTCAGTGTTCTATATGATTATTCATATATGTGGAAACCTAATTTTAGAGGTTAAATTTTTAAAAGCCATACAATGATATTATTATTCTGCACATCTTTGGGAGTAG
Organism: Eudasyphora cyanicolor; assembly: GCA_963930755.1. Lineage (NCBI taxonomy): Eukaryota > Metazoa > Arthropoda > Insecta > Diptera > Muscidae > Eudasyphora > Eudasyphora cyanicolor. The sequence continues at coordinate 315,250,011 of OZ005734.1, forward strand.
AGCTTTCCCCTGGTATACGCTTTATTATCAGAGAGTACATTAAAGACCAAAAAAGTGTACCACAAAATTGGTGTTGGGATTTTAATATATGACTCTGCCAAGACATGGCAAAATTACCTTTATATTTATGTTTAGCATTGCAATAATATACAGTTATTATTCATCACATGTCTGCTGATAAAGACTTAAGTACCTGTTGAATTGATTAAGGACTCGGAAATTCGACAAGAACAATATTTCGGCAAAAAAAGTTTTGCAATTGTATCATACTAATTATTCTGCACATCTTTGGGAGAGAAGCTTTCCAGTGATATAAATTATATTATCAGTTTAGTACACTAAATGTGCAAAAAGTGTACCACAAAAATCAGCCTAAGTCTATAAGTATTACTGTCTCCAATTTTAATAAACGGCGACTTCTGTCACCCCCCAAATAATGTGTTCCTTTTCAGAATATCTACATCTGTCTTAATGCCACATATCCTCCATCTTCCGTTTTCAATTTGTAAATACTTTCATTCATTTCATCCCTATCATATCTCTAGGTGCTATTTTAGCTTTTAATGCCAAAATGGATATATAAAATTCCAGCGAACATATTGCTTTTCTTTATTATCCATCGCCATATCATATGAATTCAATTAACAATAAAAAATATAAAAACGCCTGCAGATAATAATACTCGTACTTCCCCCGGTTTTATGGTTCGAGTATAATAAATCGCAATAACAACTGTATTGAATCATTAAATGAAGGTGAAATAATTTTAAATTTCTGTAATTAATTTATTTTTTGTAATTAAATTGCGAATGAATGGTTTGCAAGTGCAGATATATTATTGGTGGTGGTGACATGTTTATTTTAATAATGAAAGTGACTTAAGTTATTTAAAACATAAACATGTATATGTATTAAAAGCCAGATAATTGCTTTGGGTGAGGTATATTAGGGAAAGTGAATTAAATCCTATATAACAGAAACGTTTTAAATGTACTATTTTTTAAAGGGATACATTTGGAAAACTCATGTCATTACTAGGTAAAATCATATCATTGTATAAAAACTCTCCAAATCGTATCTAAAGCTATTAAATCTCCATGTATACCCTTTTCAAACCAAGATTCTGCGTTAAAATGGCGTTAAAATAGGTATTGTTTTTACTCCTGGACAATGATACGTTTGAGAATTGAAAATATGAAAATATTGTTATTTTTATTACTCATACAACCCGTGTACCAAGAATGGAAATATTAATTTTTATGATAATTGTATTTTTTATTTCATTTGTTAATCTAAACATAAAGCAATTTAAATTTAATATCCCATTTAACATCAAAGAATATTTGCCATGGCATAAATGTGTATACAATATTATGAATCATACGAATCAAAAACAGAATTAGGTATTAACTGAAACTGCTATGTATGAAGTTCATTCATTTCAATGAGTTAGTCAGAGAACAGCTTTTCCTAAGGAAAAGTTATCAAAGATCACCTTTTCCTAAGGAAAAGTTGTCAGGGACTACATTTTCCTAAGAAAAAGTTGTCAGAGACCACCTTTTCCTTAGGAAATGTTGTCAAAGACCACTTTTTTTAAGGAAAAGTTGTCAGATACCAATTTTTTCTAAGGAAAAATTATCAGAGGCCAACTTTTTCTATGGAAAAGTTGTCAGAGACCAACTTTTTCTACGGAAAAGTTGTCAGAGACCAACTTTTTCTATGGAAAAGTTGTCAGGGACCAACTTTTTCTATGGAAAAGTTGTCAGGGACCAACTTTTTCTATGGAAAAGTTGTCAGGGACCAACTTTTTCTATGGAAAAGTTGTCAGGGACCAACTTTTTCTAAAGAAAATTTGTCAGGGACCAAGTTTTTCTATGGAATAGTCAGAGACCTTTTCATAAGGACAATATGCCAGAAGCCAACAATTCATAAATGATAATATATTTTCTAAGAAACATGTTTAGAGACCACCTGTTACTAAAGAGGAGTTCTCAGAGATCGCCTTTTCCGTCCCGCGTCCCCCATTTGAGAAAACCTGTTTTGGAAAGTTATTCCGCAATGTTGTTTTTTGTTTAAGCAAAATTTTAGTTTACTGTACTAAAAGTTTCTGCAGGATGAATTTTTTTATAAAAATCCCTATATTTTCATATAAATATAGTTTTTCCCAAAATTGTCACTCCTTACTCCCTGCAATCTGTAATATGTATTTCCACTCAACATTTGTTTCCCAGCTCACCTTAATTGACAAAAAAAAAAAAACACAACAAGTGAGAGTGATCTGTTGTTATAATTACGCCTATCCATTGACGATAGTCCGCTTTGGGTTAATAAATAATAAATAATTAATGGTTTTCATCATACATAAATTATAAATCAATTACATTCATTTGCAAATTAATGTCCAAGTGAAGTGTTCACACATGAACATATACAAAGGCCAACGTATGTATGTACGTGTATTTGTATATACTTCCAATTTAACAAATTAAACACACAAAAAGGGAAATCATGTATGCATGTGAGAGAGAATAAAAAATAATATTGTATTGTATTATCTTTTTGTTGACAATAATTCAAACATACATAATTCACAGTTGTAAAGATACACTGACACACACACACTCACAAAGTGTCCTGACATAATCGTGTTGAAGCTATATATATATATATACATATATATGTGAGAATATGCTTTAAATTCGAAAAATACACAAAAAGATATTTGTTCAACATAAATTACAGTGGTTGGCTAAGAAATTACTATGATCAGAAATTTTATTGCATTTCTTTCAATTTAAAAAAATATAGGATTAAACATATTACAAAATTGAAGTAATAATTAGAAATTTTTTTTGTTAAATTTTGTCTTAATTCGAATGTATCGGGAATGTGAGATCTACCATCGAAATAGAGTTTTTGACCCATGGGTCGTATACATAATATGTACATATGTCATAAGGAACTTGTGAAATGTCATATACACAGTACATTGCTGCTCATTGACTTGGGACTCAATTCTGAGAATTGGACGTGAAAGTAGCCCAAAAATAAGAACTTCTGCATCATTCATTTAGTCAAGTTGGCTTAATTAAGAATTTAATGGGCATACGAATTTTTTTGCTCAAGGTGAATTTTTAGCACATTTTCTATACATTTTTTCTCGGTATATCGTACGGAATATCGCTATTGTGTCTGAAGAAAAGTTGTAGATATTGAGTAGGAGAAAAAATGCGGAACAAACCTACCCAAAAAAGGGCATCCAGTACCTTTAAAATCGCAAAATTCAAAGCAAGATATTCAGGAAAGAGAGTTTGGAGATAAAGGAAGCTATCAAACACAGAGAGAATAAAGACTCAACGATAATTTCTTAATATTATTTTAGGAGTATCCAAGGTCTCCTCTTGAAATACTGAACCACCGAAGCGTATGATACATTTTAAGTCTGATGAAGATAATGGTGCGTACGATCGTTATTTCTTATGGAAACTATTTGTATAACTCATACGACATGTATGACATAAACATAGCCACATTATAAACAAACAATTAATGGATGAAAGTTAAATTGTATAAAACAAATTTCCTAAGTGAACATTGTAATATCTGTATCAAAAAGAATTTCTGAATAAAAGTTGTCAGAGACCTCTTTTCAAAAGCAATTGCTGTCAGAGACAACCTTCTTCCACCGAAAAGTTGATGTGGGATCACAGTTTCCTCAAGAAAAAATGCGAGAAACATATTTTTCCAAAGGAACAATTGTCAGAAATTTCTATACCTAATCTATAGCTGTCAGAGACAAACTTCTTCTTCAAGGGCTCCTTTAGAAATAGGCTCCTCCTTATGCTTCATTTTAAATCTGATTAGGATAATGAAGCGTATGACGGCTATTTTTATACGGAAACTATTTTTATAACTCTTCCGACACGTTCGACTGAAACATATTGACTTTATGAACAAACAGTTAATGGGTGAATAGTTAAATTTAATAAAACAAATTTTCCTACGGGAACATTGTAATATCTGTTTTAAATATTTTTTCGGAAGAACAATTGTCGGGCTATAGCTGTTAGAGATAACCTACTTCTGTCGAGAAGTTAATATGGTATCACAGTTTTCCCAAGAATAAATTGCCAGAGACAAATTTTTCTTAAGGAACAATTATCAGAGACCTCTACATATGTCAGAGACAACCTTCTTCTACCGAAAAGTTATCAGAGATCGCATTTCCTTAAGAAAAATGTCCATAGAAAAATATTTACCAAGCAACAATAGTGAGAGCGTTCAACAAATAAAACCTGTTCTGAAGGAAAATTTGTCAGAGACCACATTTCCTAGGAAAGAGTTTTCAGAGACAAAATTTCCTGAAGATATGTAAGATGCAACTATTTTCCTAAGCAAAATATTTAGGAAAAAGGGTTTTTGGAGCTAAAGAGAGGTTTTTAAACAATGAGAGAAGAAAGACTCCAACGATAATACCTTAATACTTCCAAGGACTCCTCTTGAAATACTGAACCACCGAAGCGTATGATACATTTTAATTCAGATTAAGATAATGGTGCGTATGACTGTTATTTCTTATGGAAACTATTTTTATAAATCATACGACACATGCGACTGAAACATAGCCACTTTATAAACAAACAATTAAGTAAAAGACATCCTAAGGGAACATTGTAACATCTGTATGAAATAATTTTTCTGAAGAAAAATTGTCAGGCAATAGCTGTCAGAGATAAGCGTCTTCTATCGAGAAGTTTCCCAAGAAACAATTGCCAGAGACATTTTTCTTAAGGAACAATTGTCAGATGCCTCTATTCTTTAGCTATATTTGTCAGAGGCAACTTTTTTCTACCAAAAAATTATCAGAGATCACATTTTCCCCAAGAAAAATGTCCAGAGAGAAATATTTGCTAAACAACAATTGTGTGAGAGTTCGACTGATACCACCTTTTCTGAAGGCAAATTTTGTCAGAGACCACATTTCCTAAGAAAGAGTTGTCAGAGACAACATTTCCGAAGAAAGATATGTATGAGGCAACCTTTTTCAAAGCTAAATATTTAGGAAGGTTGCCTGGTGACCAATTCTTTTAAGAAAAAGTTTTTAGTTGATAGCCTTCTTGTCAGAGACTATAAACAAAAGAACTCCGGTTGTTAAACTGAACCACCTATCCATATTTATAAATCTGAACAACGTTGTATTTTTTCGGAATTAATTTCCAAGTAAATCGAGGCATTACTTTGTACGACACATGGAACTGAAATAACTACACTTTATAAAGAGAAAATTCATTGAACGAATCCACGTTTTCCCAACAAAACAGTTGTAATAGCTTTCAGAAGCCATACTTTCTGAAAGAAAAAAAAATTCTAGGGAAACAGTTGTCATAGACCACCTTCTAATTTCCGAGACCACTTGTTCTTAAGGAAACTTGGACACAACTAGAGGACAATTTTCAGAAATTAATGTTTTCTATGTACGAGTCAGAAACCTCTAAATACAAAGGAATAGCTATCAAAAGGCAACCTTTCCTAAGTAAAATGTTCATGGAACTTAGGAAAAGTGTTTGGCAAAAAATTTCTTAAGGGTCAATTTCGGACTTTTTCAGGGAAGTTGTCCGAAACATTACCTTAACATTTTTAAGGAAAATGATAAGATTTAAATAGCCATTTTCTGGAACCAATTACTAGATTAATCGAGGGCTTTCTTTATAAGTGGCTTATGAGTCTTGTTTTTATATGGAAACAATTTTTAGCACTCATACGACACATGGAACTGAAACAACTACACTCTATAAATCTACAATAAAAGGGAAATTAATTGAATTAATTCACTCTTTCCTAAAGAAAAGTTTTTATAAATGTTATAAACCATTCTTTCTGAAGGATACTTCTCAGAGACCATCTTTTTCTAAAGTAATGTTGTCAGAGGCAACCTTTTGATAAAGAAAAGTTGTCGTGAACCATATTTTCTCTTTTTCTAAGGAAAAATTTGCCTGAAATCACGTATTCCTAAGAAGAGGCCTCATAAGAGGCAGGAACATTTTTAGCCACCTTAGGAAAAGGGTTTTGTGCCAATTTTTTTAAGTGGAATATTTTTTATGGGAATTTGTCGGAGACAATACCTTATTTTGAAAACTGTACCACGTCCATATATGATAAATTTGAAATCTGATTTACGTTGTCATTTTCCGAAGCCAATTTTGAATAATCGAGGGATTATTTTATGATGTACTTATAGTGCGTATGAGTGTTGTTGTTATATGATAAAAATATTGTTTGCACTCATACGACACATAGAACTGAAACAGCTTCAAAATAAAACAAAAAACTAAATTTGGTATTAATTTTTTTGCCAGGATACTGTCGGTTTTGTACTATTGTCAGGATACTGTCTGCCTGAACATGCACATGTACAGATGTTCTTCTGTGTAGACACAAGTCAGTTGGCATGTTTAATCCTGTGAATCTGTGTTCTGTTTCTGTTGAATTTTCACCCATACATACATATATCACAATAATGATTATCTTTTATAAAAAAAAAATGTACAATGAACAAATTGAAATGCCAGCACACAAAAAAAATCTCGGTGTTTCTTTTTACTGTCATTGGTTTCCCTCTCATACCAATGAATTTTTTTAAATTAAAATTTGTGGCGAAAATTCTTTACAATTTTTATAGTTGTTCTGTTTTATTTTCGGGGGAGATTCTTTGTGTTCGGTGTGGCTTCGCTTTACTACTGTTGTTCATTCGTTTCGTTTTTTTTTTTGGTTAAGTATTGAATATCTGGTAATGATGCTGCGGCGCTCTTATTGTCACTGATGTTTCTGTTGCTGTTGCCAATGCTGTGTTAAACATTATAAAATATCTGCTAAAAAAAGAACAACAGTCTCTGCCCCCACTCCCCTGCAGTGTCAGGGAGAACTCGAGAAAAAAACCCCAAAAAGTCCTTAGCGAGGGAAATAATTTCGCTTTGCCAGGGCTTTTCCTCGCATTCAATTACCACATGTTGTTGCTGTAGTTAGTGTTTTTATTGCACACACACACACTTGCTCAAACATACAAGGCTACACAAGGATGTTGGGCTACATACCTATGCACAAACACAATCTCATATAACATCATGTCAACACCTATTGGCAGAAGTCCAATATTGTGTCAAAAAGAAGCGAACCATTGTACTTGGTACACATACGAGCATACATTAGTACATTTGTACAAATGTACGTGTGTATGTAGTTACAAACCAAACAGAATCATATCGCTTTCTCTCAATACAATCGAAATAACCTCTGCTCATTCCTCATGTGTGTTTGGCATACTAACACACACACACAACTACCATTACCAAATATGGCAAATACAATACAAAAGTCAGTACAATAAAGCATTTTTGCCTTCGCTGTGTTATGTTTACACCATCCCAGAGAACAAACAAACACTTATATACGACCGCATTCTCATGAACGATGCCTCTCTACCTCTCTTCTTTTTAACGAATATCAAACACATCGAAGAAAAAACACACACACCTGAGATTTATCATTGGTCTTTTGAGACTTTACGGATATCCTACATTGTGTTAGGGAATTTCCTTTATTTGGCGGGGTAATTTATTGAATTAGTTGGAACTTTTGAGAGGAAACTATATTGGGATCCTAAGGCTATAAGATCTATATTACTATAGTTTAGAGAATAAAACAAAATTATTGTTATAATGAGATCGATTTAGGGATAAAATTAGGTTGTTTCAACGGAAAGAAAATATTATTTTTTAAAATTCATAAGACATACGAAAATTATAATTTTAAATTAAATTGTATATAAAGAATTTTCCCATAAGAACATATGATTTGAAAAATTAATAAAGTAAGAAAATTTCAGTGTCGTAAATTGACGAAAATAAACCCTTATTTGGGGAGATATGTGATATGGGATTTGGTTGTTTCTGTGGGAGATCCTAGATCAGTGGAAAAATATTGTTTTTTTTTTAACAGACTATATGTAGTCATTTAGAACTTTGTCGAAAGGCAATTTCGATTCTTTATGTGGTGGGTACCTAAAGGGGTGTGGTAATTACGTCCATTTTTAAGTGAATTGTAGGGTATATAAAGACAAAGCACTGTATGCAATTTCAGCTTCGTATGTATTCATGTTTTTATATATTTTAATTTTAATTATATTCCACCCCAAAATGCATCTATTAAAAGTAAACAAATGCATAATTTATTATATTTTGCTTATTTCGACATTCGCTTAAGACACCTGTCATTTCAATCACTTATAATTTTTAACAGAGTTTAATAAATAATTCATAACAAATAATTTTTGGGGTTTTTAAAATGCATCCCGTGATTATTATGCCATAACTCAAATAAATTAAAACCATTCCCTAACCCCCTAAAAGTATGTTGAAATTTATAGAAAACTTGTTGGCAACTTTATATGTTGCCCATCAAATTTTCGCAAAATAAACTACAAATATTTAATTTAATTTTAAAAAATTTAAAATTCGTTCCGCACCAAAATTATGCCACAACATAAATAAATTAAAAGCACCTCCACCCCCCCCAAAAAGTATGTTGCAATTTATGGAAAACTTGTTAGCATCGTTATGTGTAGCCTACATCACATTTTCCAAAAATAAACTACAAATATTTTATTTCAAGCAAATAAATCAGAGCGAAAAAATTACACGTTTATTCAGGCATTCATTCATTCATTACGATTTTAGCCGCTCCACAAAGTATGCCATACAAATAAATCATATTTTATAGTTTATTTTGTAAACTTTTTAATGGGTAATTTGCATTTGTAACGCACGAATATGAATTTTAAAGGGCTATGCGGCACAACCAACGGCGGGTGATGATTCAATAAAATATATTTAGTGAAATGCTATGAAGTGAAACATTTGTGATATTTATGTTGAGAGGCAGCGGTTGGGTATATCCCAAAGTGATGTATGTATATACACCACAGTGAGTCATAAACTGTGGGCATAATCATTTATATGTTAATACATTTATTGGCTGGCTTGTCAAAACCGCTGTTAAGCATATAAAACCCATTAAAAAATATGTTGTAATACAATTTCAATAAATCCCACCATAAAATAGGCAGTGAATAAATTTGAATTGTTTTTTGGCCTGAAACTATGCAACAGAAAGTTGGTTTTCCAAATGAGATCAATGAAACACATTGAAAAACATATGTAAACGAATAAATTCTGAATGTGCATAATTATAAGTATATCTGTGAGTTTGTGTTAACCCTTTTTATTCAATGAGATCATTGAAACACATTGAAAAACATATGTAAACGAATAAATTCTGAATATGCATAATTATATCTGTTAGATAGAATTTAGCCTTTTTTTATTATTTTCGCCTTTTTCCTTTGGTAAACATATTTTGTGAAACTCATAATATTTTTTAAAACTAATTTATTTCAGTTTAAACTACTCTACATAAATGATTTATCAAACGAGGAGTGTAAGCGGCAAAGTTGATTTACGTTTTACTATATGTAAGCTCAAAACTTATTTTTGCTGTACGCCTAAAAATAGACTAAATATTCAAACTTTTAGAAAAGTTATATTAATTTACTGAATGGCTTGAGGTGGATTATAACTTAGCCAGGAATATTTTTGTAATATTTATAGTAGCTAAGCAAAGAAGGAGAAATATTTATAATTTGCTAAAGTGAATATATATTTAAACATATAAGAGGGGTCCTTTGCAAGAGATATTGAAATACTCGTATTTTACTGGCCTATAGTCATAACATTTTTTTTCTGTATCCAAATTAATAAAAAAAAGCTCGGAAAAAATACGACTGAAGCATTCTCACAGTTTCAGAGAAATCTAGTATTAAATTTGGTATTTTATGGCAGAGGGGGTGGGAAATGTTCCATCTTTATTTGTTAGACTTTAGTCTCTTCTAAGGTATTCTAAATAAAGTAAATAATTGGAAGTCATTGAAATAAGTTATGAGAAAAAATTTCGTATATATTTGTGAATTTTTTAGAAGAAGTCGCCTTTTTTAACCTACAGACAGACACTCAGACGTATATCTTATATGACTGAAACCAAAATCCCACATAGAATTTCCACCTATTTTACTTTGGATTTTAGATCATTTCTTCAAAAAAGAAGGAGTTTCGACTCCTTGGACGTTTTTAGTCCCATATTGCCATAAAACCTACGAAATCCAAATCTTTACCATTTTTGTATTGTTTTGTTTAATTTAAAAAGTGGGAAAATGGAAAACTCAATAATATTTCTCTACGAGTTCGTACTATTTTTGGGACTTTTTCGTCCTATTTTTTTTTTACCAAAAACACGACAAATTTAAAAAACCTTTTATTCTCTACGACATGGTACAAAATTTGGGCCCATTTTGGTACCACTTATGCTAAAAGCATAAAGTTTCAAACATCTATTATTATGTGTGAGCTTTTTCTCCTATTTTTCCCACAAATATAAAAAATTTTGAAAACCTATTATTATTTCATCCCTTAGAATGGTAGGCTTTTTGGTCCCATTTTGGTACCTCCTAAAAAGCATGTTTCGAAAATCCATTATTTGATTTGTTTTGTTAGCCTTTACCGTTTACTTAAAAAGTACGAATATGTCAAAAACCTAATATGAAAAATTTTGTTATTGGACACGGTTAATTCAGAGAACCACAAATATATCATTTGCTATTGATCAAAGTGACGATATCGAAGAAGTTATCTTAGGCTCTAGATATGATTGACGGTATCATACCATGAAGAAAGTGACACATCTGGGCCATATCTCTCCCCTTTTACACCAAAAAGTACGAAGTTCAAAAATCAATAATATTACATCTCTATGAAGCATACTATATTTGGGACCTTTCTGCCCTATTTTTTTTTTATCAAAAACAAGACAAATTTCGAAAAACCATTATTCCTTCAAGTCTAAGACATGGTAAAATATTTGGGCCCATTTTGGTACCAATTATGCTAAAAACATAAAGTTTCAAAAATCTATTATTATTTGGTACATTTATGCCCTATTTTTTTACCAAAAACAAGACAAATTTTGAAAATCCATTAATCTTTCATATCTAAGACATAGCACACAGTTTGGGCTCATTTGGTACCTCCTAATGCTAAAAAGAGCAGCTTTGGAAAATATATTATTATTTCATTTGGTTGTTAAAGAGGATACCATTTTACCATAAAAATTATGGAATGCAATCTCCAGAAGAGAGTATCATATTTTGGATCTTGGTATTCCCGTTTAAAAAAAGAACGAATATGACAAGAATCTTAATATGAAAATTTAAGACTTGGACGGTTATTCCCGAAAACCACAAATCATTTGCTATTGATCAAAGTGACCGTATCGCAAAAGTTATCTATGTATGATTGAAGACTGTACCACATTTTGGGCCTACACTTAAAAGTACGAATTTCGAAAATCCACTGATATGTCATTTCTAACTAGGAGAGGGTGGTATATTTAGTTCCTTTTTGGAAAAAACAAAACTAATTTGAAAAAAACTATTATTGTTCCATCTCTAAGAGAGAGTACCATATTTTGTACCAATTTTGGCACTTCCAGGTGCTAAAAAGAATGACTTTCGCATATTTGGGGCCTATTTCTCCACTTCTACACCAGAAAGTACGAATTTTAGAAATGTACTAATACTTCATCTCTTTCTAGGTGAGGGAACTATATAGTGCCAAATTTCGAAAACTTATTATTGTGTTATTCCTAACAGAGAGTACCATATTTGTGTCAATTTTGATACCTCCAATATGAAAAATTATGACTTGGAGGGTTATCCAGGAGACCACAAATCATAGGCTACCTTATCGAAGAACTTTTCGTTGGCTCTAGGTATGTATGTGTATGTGTATGTAGAGTGTAGCACATTTGGGGCCTATTTCTCCCCTTCTACACCAAAAAGTACGAATTTTTGAAATGCACTAATATTTCATCTCTTTCTAGGAGCGGGTACTATATTTGGGCCTTTTTTGTTATATTTTTTGGCAAAAACAAGGCAAATTCGAAAAATTAGTACTGTTCAATCTCTAAGAGAGAGTACTATAGTTTGTACCTATTTTGGCCCCCTCATGTGCTAAAAAGAATGACTTTCGACAAACTATTATTATTTGATTTCCTTTGAAGAGGTTACCAATTAAAACCCATATTTAGTCCCATATTACCATAAAAACTCTTGGAACGAATCTCTGGAACGGTGTTATTCTTATTATTCCGGTTTACTTAAAAAGTCCAAATATGGCAAGGACATGAGTATGAAAAATTCTGACTTCACCGGCTACCATATCGAAGAAGTTATCTTAGGCTGTAGATATGATCGATGGTATGTAGAGGGTACCAAATTTGGGGCCTATTTCTCCACTTCTACACCAGAAAGTACGAATCTTGAAAATGCACAAATATTTTATTTCTTCCTGAGGGTACTATATTTGGGCCAAAAAGTACGAATTTCGAAAATCCACTAATAGTTCATCTCTAGGAGAGGGTATTAATTTGGGCCTATCTGTTATCTTAACGAAAAAACAAGAGAAATTTCGAAAAACTGTTATTGTTCCATCTCTAAGAGAGAGAGAGAGAGAGAGAGAGAGAGATAGAGAGAGAGAGATAGATAGATAGATAGATAGAGAGTACCATATTTTGTGCCAATGTGGCACATCCAGGTGTTAAAAAGAATGACTTTCGACAATCTATTATTATTTGATTCCTTTTGAGGAGTTGGTACCCTCTTTAGTATCAAATTTCGAAAACCTATTATTGTCCCATCTCTAAGATTATGAGTACCATATTTGTGTCAATTTTGGAATCTTCAGGTGCTAACTGTTACTTTGAACAATATATTATTACTTGATAACGTTTGAACAGAGTATCAATTTCGACCCATTTTACCATAAAAACTCTAAAATCGAATGACTGAAAGGTATCCTAAGAAGAGCGTTCAATATGTGGTTCCGTCGAAACCACATTATCGTTTGAGTCATAATGCTAAAAGGAGCGTATCAGCATTAATTGAATTCATACTTCGCCGTAATTATAGCTTAGCCTAAGGTCCAATTGGAGGACGTATAACAATGTTAATGTTCTGTGTATAGGTTAATGTATTTAATCTCCACTTTTGGCATTTCATAAAATCTATTTTCCCTTAAAAAATACAGAATATTAAAGCATTCTATCCGTTACCGACACAGACTAACATTATGCTTTCCATTTTTTTTTGTACACAAAAAACCTTAAGTAAGCGGCGCACAACAGGCCAAACCACTGGCTTAAGTGTATGTCCATGGACATGAGACGTTTTTTAACGTGTCCTCTCTTCAACCTAACCTAAAAGTCTTAAGTTATGTTGAATTAAATTAAAATAACTCCATAATATCTTATTAACCAATCTTTCAAAACCATTCATTAGTCAACTTTTGTTAAATTTCCTTAAGATAACTTTTACGTGCTCATCCCAAATGTAAAGGCAAAAACTTTTTCTTTATTTTTTTCCCGTCTACACCACTCCCCCTTACCCAAAAAGTGTACCACATTTTTTACATATAAAATTTAATGTAAACATGATGATAAATGGTTTTCTTCTTACTACGGATATGTGTGGTTTAAACGTTAAAGATTTTATGATCTTATGAAAGCAGCAAGTCTTATGAGCTGCCAACAGCTGTTGATTACAGCTTCGAGTGAAGCACCACAAAATATGCTACAAAACTCACAAGAAATGTGTTAACCCCAAAACGTATGCACGCAGAGCAATGTGTAATAAAATTGCGAAAAATATTATTAAACTGACACGCACTTGGGAGAATATAAGCGAATGTGAAAGAAGAAAAAATCCAAATCAGGTTCAACTGTCCATAAATATGCTATGTTATTGAAATTCCATAACAAATCAGTGAATCGTAGAAATTAATTAAACATTCAGAATTTTTAATTTAATATTATGCGCAATTGCTTTTTATGGTTATTTCCTTTTTTCGGGGGCTACCATTCAGTGGATTGGAAATTTCACTAATTTTTAATGATTTTCCATTGTTTTTCAATATGCATGATTTCGCTGCGGGTGTGTGCGCTCGCCCACTGGTGTGGCAATTGCAGCAATTTGTATTGATGCGCCAAAATGTATGCTATGGAAATTGAAAACCATGGAGAATGGGCAATTGAATTTGTATATGCAATTTGAGGAATTTTCAACTGTGGAATGAGGCTTGAAATTTAATAATTAATACAATTTTTGTTTTTTTAATATTCATTTTAGGAAATATTTTAAAAATTCTCTCCTAACCACATTTTACAGCTAATGGCAAACCTATGACTCTATTAAATTTGAATTATTCTAAAATATTTTAGAATTTTCTCAGTAAATTTCTTAAATAGTTAGTGTGTACGATTACCTTAAGTCTGATGCTATAATGTTCACATATAATAAAGCCTACTTCTAGGCACAGCTAAAAAATTTAATTAGATGCGAATTACACATGTTGCTTCATAAAATATTAATAAGACGAATGAGGATACTCGCGGATTATTTTTTTTAAGTAACCGACACTTGCCTTATTCCCCAAAAATTGCCTACTTCTAGGCAAAGTAGGAAAAATTTAATCTGCTGCAAATTGCACATATCATATTAAGAAAAAGCTTCTTTAAATATTTATTGGGATTATTTTTTCTGATGTAAACGACCCGATGCTCATCGCGTTACCTTCAAAAATTGGCTACTTCTAGGCAAAGTTAGAAAAAATAAAATTGTTTATGGAAAAATTTTGGTACTATTTTGTCTAACTTATAGACATCATAATGCACTTTAAAAAATTCATATAAAATAAAATTAAAGTTTAGTTGTTTAAACTGAAAAATCGAATGTCATAACACCTCCTTGACATACTTTAAATATAACAATAATGGGGATACTCAGCGGAAACTACTTTGTTCTGAAGTTTCCGACCCCGCTGCTCGTTGCATACCCCCTAAAAATGTCATTACAATTATCGTATATCAAAAAAAGTTATTTTAATACCTATTATAGGGCATCGCAAATTAAATCTTATTTTATTGTTCAATGAACCATTCGCTGATAGACGACCAAACCACAAAAACTACCAAAACACCAAGAAGGGCTTGCACAGAAAAAAATTGAGCAATATACTCGTATATCTTGTTTTGTTTTACATTACTACTGCTGCAATGTTGAACATTTTTCATGTAGCTTTTTGTTCTCAGTCACAGAACATTCCGTAGACTGGAATTCCGTACAAAAAAGAGAAAATAATTTCTTCTTCTTTATGTAGCCGATTTTTTGCTTGTTTGTTTGCTGCTCAGCCCAGTTCTGCCTATTACTTTGTTCAGATTCAGATTGAGGTTAACTTTAGTGTAAGACAAGCGTATATTAAATCATTTGTTGTATGTGTTTATGGTAGTTTTTGAGTACCAATACGAAAATACAGGCGCACACACCCGCACACAACTGGCATAGGTTTGTGTGTATGTTCAACCAAAGTAACCCCTTAAAGTAGGCAATATTTCTTGTTTTTGGGATATGCGTGTTTTATTACCCGTCTGGCCACTCTTAATGGTAGGCAGGTTTGGCTGGCTGGTGCAGAACAGTGTTTTGCAGGAGATACATTGTGGAAAATTAAAAAAAATAATTAAAGGATTTTTCTCAAACGTAATAAAATGTTGATAATAATCTCGAAAAATTAGGCTGGGAAATGGACGATATTAAAAATCTTGAAGAATTGGCATGTATTGGTGTGCCATTGCCCACATTTAAGCTGTGGCTTAGGCAAGAGGCAGTCCATGGACCTCAACTGACCTAAAACCCTATATCTGTTTGCAGAAATCAGTTTGTAGACATTTTATGTCATTTGAGCTATGGTTGACCGTCCGTCTGTCTGCCTGGTGCCACGATTGCTCTCGACTGGCTTACAATTTATTAGGTTAGGTTGAAGAGAGGAGACCTTTAACGTCACATGTCCATGGACATACACATAAGCCAGTGCTTCGGCCTGTAAAATTTGTTTGTATGTGGCAATATGTTGTCCTATCTCAGGCTATGTTCGAAGGTCAACTCCTTATTGTATCTCCCCCACAAAGGGTTAACATTAAGGGAAATATTGAATCCCTCACTTTAGCGGATACGCGGATTCATCATATTATTTGGTACGAAAAAAGTGTAGCACATCGAAGAAGTGACCAAATACTCTATACTTTGGTGGAAAACCAGAATTTCTGCACATTTTTAAACATTTGAGCTATGGCCGTCCGCTTGTCCTGCTGAATCGCACGATAACTCTCGAAATGGCTGACTGATTGACTTAAAATATAGTATATACATAGTAATATTTTCACATATCTCAGGCTAAGTTTGAAGATGGCCCATATTGGTCCACCCCTTGAAATATTGGACCCTTATAACTGCTATGCTACTACCCCGAATATTCCGTAGTTTCACACATAGTACAAATTTATACAGCCCTATCATTTTGGGGAAAATAGACGTCCTTTTTGGTACATTTCTCACAGAGGGATTATTTTGTTTCAAAAAGATATGCGTTTTTTTAGCTATTCCGCCTGAGCTGCGCTTAAAGGAGAATGGCACCATCAACTTCAAATAATGAGTGCCTACTCGCGCCTTTTCCTCTTTGCAACATAATAATGGTTTCGATTGCTTCCATTTTCAAGTGTCCTAAAAATATGCCTCAGTCTATATAGCCTCTGCATAATATCCTTGATAGCCGACTTGAATTACTGTAAAAATTATTGTTTGGAAAATATATTTTTGTGGAAATGGAAGCAACTGACACACCTATTTTTATGACATATGTTTGGAGTTGACATCTTACAGCCCTTAATATATGCTTCCATTTTTTTAGTTACTCTGCCTGAGCTGCACATGAGGGAAAATTGTACCATAAACTTGAAGATAATGAGTGCCTACTGAGACCAATATAATTCCCTCATATATTTTCTTCTCTAGCGCTGCCAGTTTAGGGGATTTATCCCCAATTTGAGAATTTTTTCTTTATAAATGGGGATATATTTTTTGGTTTGGTTTTTTCACTGTTTTTGGCTTTTCACGCTTTGGTTTATCGATGAGGATGCCAGTTTCTTTCACTTTTTTCACAAGATAACGAACATACGGAGCTGACGGTGCTTCTCTTCTTCCAAAATCCGTACGCAATTTTCGCACACATTCTGCAACATTGCCATGATTTTCAAAGTAATGTCGCAATATTCGCAACCCTTTACATTTTGTACAAATAAAATGAATTTTAGTACAAAGTACATTGAATTTTAAAATTCTTCATTCACGAATTAAAATACTTACAGGGGATTTTTTTGGGAATGAGAAATCTTTTTTTTGGGAATTTAGGGGATAAAAAATAAAAATTTGGGGATTCGGCACTAAAAAAAACTGGCAAGCCTGTCTACCGCTAAAGAATCTTATCGATTGTCTTCATTTTCAAGCGCTCTAAAAATATACCTCAGCTTACTGTTGCTTGTCATTCTTATTAGGCTTAAGATTGTTGACGGCCTGAGTTCCTGTAAACATGTTTGTTTGGAAAATGTATTTTCACAGATCACTTTATGTGTCTTAAGGACCTATGGGGATATAGGACAATTTTAATTTTTGGGTCATTATTTATATTTAGCCTTATCACTTTGCCGAAAATTGTCGTCCTTGTTAAGCCGCTTCTGGTATCTCTCACACAAAGGGACTATTTAGTTCCAAATATGAACTATTGACAACATATGTTTGAAAGTGTCTTCATACAGCCCTTAATATATGCTTTATTTTTTTAAGTAACACTGCCTGCGCTGCAATCAAAGGAAATAGAACTATCAACTTCAAAATATTGAGTGCCCACTGAGACCAATATGATTCATGACTTGTTTTCCTCTTTACCACATTTTCCATTTTCAGTAGACCTAAAAATATGCTTCAAGATATCCTAAAAGTGATAAATTGTATCAATTGGAAAATGTGTTCTTACAGATCTATTTATGTGACCTATGCATATATAGGACAATTTTAATATTTTGGTCTGTACTTAGCCCTATCAGTTTGCGGAGAATTGTCGTCATTGCTAAGTCCCTTTTGATACCTCTCGCACATATCTTTTTCCAAAAATAAACTTTTTGCAACATATGTTTAGAAGTGACTTTGTACAGAGATCCCGTAAGATACGCTTTACTTTTTTTAAGTTGTCCTGCCTGAGCTGCCGTCAAGGGAGAATTGCACCATCAACTTGACGATAATAAGTACCTACTGAGACCAATATGATTCATTGCATATTTCTTCTTTACCACATTTTCCACTTTCAGTAGACTTCAAAATATGCTTTAGTTTAGCAGCTCACTGTTTTGTGTGACCTTAGGAACTGTGGTATATTTCTCCAATTTAAATTTTGGACACTTTATTATTATTGGTCATCCTTAGTGATATGTTTTAAATTTTGTATTTCATGAAAATATGCTCTAATCTTCATCGATTTGTAACATTAATTTTTATGGATGATCTAAAAGACCTGTGGGAATTAATTAATTATGGAATTATTGTATTATCACTTATTGTTTAATTATGGAAGTTACCCTGTGTTTTCGAAAGCCTAAAAGATATGTTTTTTTGCTTTGCTTTTCTATTACCCATTATGAGGTTGAGTTCCCGAAAAATAGGTTCATATATAGATTTGGAACATTCGTTTTTATAGAACAATGTGATTAATCTTAAATAACTCTAGGATATGCGTCGATATGTAGACCCTACTCTGATCTGTGGTACATGGTATTACAGTTTGTTTGACTCCAGGTGTTTGTTTGTCCGTCTGTCTGTCCATGTAAAGTGGTCCGCAAAGTACAGGTCGCAATTTTATAACAGTTTGATGTGTCAAAAACAACAGCCGTCTAATTTCAAGAAAATATGTTCAGATTTAGATATAGTTCCAGTATATACGTATTTTCTATTTTTTTCTAAGCGCTATTAAATACACATTGATAAAGCTTGACAATATTTCTTCTTAAACTGCTCTAATAGGACTGCTCCGTTCTACCCTTTTAGCCTTCCTTACTGGCTTTAGTTATGCAAGTTACCCTGTGTTAGCTGCAGCCTAAGATATATGCTTCAAATTATCCTTTTTTGCTTTTCTAATACCTATTGTGGGTTTGACTTCCGGAAAAATATACTCTAATTTGTCAATGAAAATAGGAATAATCAGTTTTATAGAACACTGTGATTGACATTAAAGGTCTCTGGGATATGCTTAATTTTTTACTTTTAGCTTCAGCCTAAGAGACATGCTTTATTTTTTTCAACCATTTGCCATTCTATGAAGTCTTGGAAACACAGTGTGCTTGGACCTTTTTGCCCCCACAGTGTAAATGTGTGAAATGCCCGGGCCGTTTTTATTTTTGGCCTATTCGATCCAGTCATTCTAGGCATAAGGGGTGTGTATTAATGTTGCAGATTTATTATACAAAAAATTCCCATGAATTGTAATTGTTTATAAAGCCCTCTCGTCTCTCTATGGCAATCGCAGAGCATTTGCCTCAAAATAAATCGCAATTCATGTGAGTTCATTCGTGTGTCTGTCCGTCCGCCCCTTGTGTTGACCAACTGTTAAGGCCTGTTGGCTGTTGATGTTTCATTGTGGTCAGCATCGAAATGGTATTCCAAAAATATTACACGAATGTACATTATGTTTTGAGCGTCGGTGATGGGGGGGGGGGTCAAATTAAACGAGTGTTGAGTGCTTGAATAAGGCAAAAGGTATCGTATAGTAATAAATGTTCCAGAGAATGAATTGCGAAAAGTTTTTTTGGGGTAGTAAGTAAGGTCCAAAACAGAACAAAGTAATAAATATTGAGTCTGCTGGAGTTCAATACTAATATCGGCAATTGGGAGTGGAACCTTTGCAACTAATGTCCATTTTGGGGTTTGGTTGGAAACACAGGTCGTCAGAAATTGCTTTAGATTGCGAGAAATGGCCCGTCAAACAATATTATTGTGAAGTATTACTTTAGGCGTTACTCTCTTTTCTGTCCATTAAATCTATTCTTATGAAAACATTTGAATTATTTGTTTTTTGCTTATTTTTTGCATATTTTTAGGCCTTTCAATCAAATATTGTTTTGGAGCATTTTAAAACATAATTTACTTAGTGAAAATGCTGAATTAATATCATATGACTCTTAGCAGTAAGTCTTTACAAATAACTTCCCCATCAAGCAGAGAAAAAATGCCACTCACTAAATCCTTCCAATTCAATCCCACTTGATTTTCCGTATGAATCTGTTATTCCAACTTAAGCCAAACAAAAATACACGACAGCTGCAGTCCTGTGTTCTTTTATTAAGTGAGGAGTGATTATTGCTTGTTTTCGGGCGTTGCGAAAATGTCGAGGGTATATATTTCATGTACGCCCCATAATGGCCTTATGTGTGTGTAAATGTGTGAATACTGTACTCAATAACCAGTATAAATTGCAAATGCCAGCACACACACACCCCTTAAGAGTACTTAAGTCAAGTATGAGATATGAGTAAATTTAAATATTTTACACATTAAACAAATTGAAGCATATTTAAAGGATAATCCACTCAAATGCAACAGAACATAAACAGCGTTTGCAAAAAAGAGTAGAGTTAATTTAAATAAATTATAATGATAAGCTGAGCTGAAATGAATATGCGTAATAAACTGTTTTTTTTACGCGTCATGATTAGCTTAATTTCATTGAAAAGGCCACAAAGTAGGCCACAAAAAGAAAGTGCACTGTGAAATATGCTGCAATTTGCATATATAATTATGACAATATATGAATAAATTATACTTGTTTGTTTTATTTTGTAGGATTATTTAATTTCTATGCCATGTTTTTTATTTTCTAGGATATTAAATTTTTTATGTTATTTTTTCTAGGGTTATTTAATTTTGTTAAATTTGTTTTTGGTTATAAAATATTAAATATTATTTTTGCTGTTCCTTTATCAAATAATTCAACTTTAATAATAACCACAAACCGATAGCTTAATTCTAAAATATGCTAAGTCAACATAACATGTTTCTAGGGAGATTGCATTTTCATTTCTAAATATTCCAGATTATGTTCAGTAAAAATTTGGTGTTTTTTCAGTCAACCCAATTAAAAGTTATTCACAAAACAGTACAAGTCATTCGATTTCCATTACAAAGGAATTTTTGATCGCCTCTCCTGAACAACTACCTTTTTGCACTTAGCATAGTTTAGAATGGAGGTATCGAAATGTCTTTACAGTTCAGTTTTCCAACGACTGCATTTTTAACTAAAACTGTTGCCTACCATAAGGCGCTGCTATGAGTGCTTAATATTTAGCATACTCATACTTTGCAACTCATTAAAAGTTGCATCATTTGCAACACTAGTTTTGTATGAAATGCAACATTGTGTCATATTTTATGACTTTTGTGCTGAATTGTCAGCTATTAACTAAGTTCTTTTTTGCAATTCCTAACAAAATTATATTACTAAGCCGGTGAAGTTAATTATCTCGCCACAGAATTTTTGTTCCAACAAAGCATGCCTGTGGGAGGTGTGCCCCTCCTACTAAATGACATAGCATTTGTGTGTCATATGGCTAAGAAGCTACCTGCTTCTTCCATTAACGAACACCATTAATCATTTGCCAAATTTACCACTATCGTTGCAGTCAATTGCATACATTTTGGGAGGCAAATACCTTTGTCTGCCTTTAGGCTGAGTATCATAACGAAAACCTTTTCTGTGTTTCCCCTATTTTGAACTAAGCCACATATGTATTCAAATGGGGGACAAATAAGTATTACAAAGCCTCCATTATCTTGTCTCTCTTTCTCTGACACATTATCTGGCTAATGAGAATGCTTATGTATATGATTTCATTGAATGTAAAAGCCGGAAAATTATTTTGAGAATCCCTCTATGTTATCATAGATAAGAAATAATTTCAATTTCACAGTTAGTTGCTTTGGAAAATTAGTGCATACGATTAGGCGCTATGACAAGGAATAGTTATACATAAAAGAGCCTAATTTTTGGGCAGAGTGTGAAACTAGCTGCAAATTGCTTGTACGAGTATATGTCATATTATGATATGCTTCATTAAATGTTCATACCTATTAAACTAATCTTTTGTGTAGCTAAGAGTGTGAGAATTAGAAGACCATTTAATCTTCTGAGAATGCATGCATATTGCATTTATAAAGTGTAAAATTGCAATTTTAAGATTTAAATATGTTCTCAGATTTAATAAATTTGGATAATGTTTAAATATAATCAGGCTTAAATGCTTTTTGTATTAAACTAAAAAAAAAATGTTTCCTATAAATAGGATTTTTTTTTTTCAAATTTTGGAGCATACTTTTAGGAAAGGTATGCCTGATTAAATTTTCATTCCAATACATTTAATCCTTTTTATAGCTAAGAATATGAGAAGTGAAAAGAATACCATTTTGTCTTCAGAAAATGTACGAATAAATGTTATAAAATTTCAAGTTTAATTCCAAAGAAATTTCTAAAAAAATAAAACTTCAGTTTAAAGATCTAAAAATTTTCTCAGATAAAAATAGGGATCAGTTATAAATATAAAATAAAGAAAAACGTTGTATATTTCTAGGCATTTTAAATAAAAAATTTCATAGTATACATTTACGAGTGATATGTTCATTGAAGGTTCATTCCTATAGTACCTAAGAAAATAGAATAGAGATCTGACTGAAGAGTACGATAACTCTCAAAAAATAGACTGATTGAATCAACAATTTTTTTTTGTGGTAATACTTTTTGTGTCAATACTATTTTTTCCAATCTTAAAATTAAAAAATTCTCAGATTTAATAAATTGCTTTTCAAGATTAATTCTATAGAAATTTCTAACAGATAAAACTTCATTTTAAAATTATCAAAATATTCTCATATTAAAAAAAGTGAATCAGTTTTAAACATAAAATTAAGAAAAATGTTGCATATTTCTAGGAAGTTTAAATAACAAATTTCATAGCATACATTTAGGAGTGATATGTTTATTAAAAATGTATAATAAAAGTAGCTATGAAAACATGTAAGAAAGTATCAGTCGGTACAAAATGGTGCCTTTGTGTGGGAGGTACCAAAAGGGGCGTGGCGATAACGCCCATTATTTCACTGGACTGTAGGCGCTATAAAAGCATTACTCTGTGCGAAATTTCAAGTATTTTTATGCACAGATATTAATGTTAGAATCTGTTAACTTTTTGTACAAAATGGTTCCTTTGTGTGGGAGGTATCAAAAGGGGCGGGTCCACTTCACCCATTTTACTCAAGTTGATAGCAACAAATAGACTATTTCCTATGTGTGGTTTTACAGAGGATTCAGATAAGTAGTATAGAAGTTATTAGAAAATTTATATCATTTAATAATCATTTAATTTTAACTCTTTGTGAGGGAGGTACTTGAAGGAGGGACCAATATGACCCATCTTCGAACTTAGCCTGACATAGAAAAAATATTATCCCATACCAAATTTGAAGTCAATCCGTTACTCCTTTCGAGAGTTATCGTGCGCTCCAGCCAGACAGACAGACGGACATTGCTTAAATGACTCAAAACGAATTTCCGACGTCTTAGGTCACTCCTTCGATGTGTTACACTTTTTGTTCGTAGCAAATGATATATACCGTAATCACACTAATGAGAGATTTCTAGACCGTCCGTCTGTCTGAAGCGCACGATAACTCTCGGAAAAAGAGACTGCTTGAATTCAAATTTTGCATGTGGAAATATTTTTATATTAATAAATTTTAGCGCATACATTTATGTATGTGAGAAGGTACTCTTGGACAAAAATAGATGTTGGGAATAATTCTAAATAATTGAAAGGTAATTTTGAGATACTGAAAATAATTTCAGATTTCAAAAAATTGGATCAGTTTCGGATATTGTCAGACTCACATATACGTTTCTATATCAAAATGTCATAGTTTTACGAATTTTAAGTGAAAACCAGTAAGGAAAGGCTAAAGTCGGGCGGGGCCGACTATATAATACCCTACACCACTCTCGTAATATTGAATAACTATGATATATAAATTTTGTAATTCATGTATAAATTATTTACATAAATTTACTTTTGGGACATTTTATACTTAAATAATACCCTGTACCACAGTGTGGTGTAGGGTATAAAAACGATTGGATCTAAAGAGCAAAATCGGATGAAACATATATATGGGAGCTATAGCTAAATCTTTACAGATTTTCTTTAAACTCAAGAAACTCTACCATTCTAGATTTCAAAACGATTCTATATAACTAAAGGGCCAAATCGGACGAAACATATATATGGGAGCTATAGCTAAATCTTAACCGATTTTCTTCAAATTCATGGATCAAGAAATACTACCATTCTAAATTTCAAAATAATGATTGGATTTAAAATACAGTTTCTACAGGACTAAAGAGCAAAATCGGAAGAAACATATATATGGGAGCTATAGCTAAATCTTAACCGATTTTCTTCAAATTCGGCAATGTTGGTTCATGGATCAAGAAACACTACCATTCAAAATTTCAAAACGATTGGATGTAAAATATAGCTTCTATAGGACTAAAGGGCCAAATCGGACGAAAGATATATATGCGAGCTATATCTAAATCTGAACCGATTTCAACCAAATTCAATAGCGATCTTAACAGCCGCGAAATACTCTAAACTGCAAAATTTCAGAACGATCGGAGTGAAATTGCGACCTGTAGTCGACGAACAACTTTACATGGACAGACGGACGGACGGACAGACATGGTTAAATCGACTCAGCTAGTGATTCTGAGTCGATCGGTATACTTTAAGGTGGGTCTAGCTGTGTTATTTTCAGGTGTTACAAACATCTGCCGTGAAACAAACTTATAATACCCTGTACCACAGTGTGGTGTAGGGTATAAATATAGAATAAAGATTCTTTTTAAATACACAAACATTTTGCATTCGAAGATATAAATTTTAGAGCATATATTTAAGACTTCTTCTCTTAGTTCTAATTCTCATATTTTATATGTTTTTCATATATGTTTCTGTATCAAAATCCTGCATATTTTTAGGAATTTTAAATGAAAAATATAGAATAAAGAGTCTTTTTAATTTAAGAAAAATGTTGCATGCTTTAAGAGTTTTCAAAAATATAAAATTTAGAGAATATATTTAAGCCTTCTTCGCTCAATTCAAATTGTATTTTTTTATTCTAAAAGTAATTTCAGAGCACTTTTTTCGACATTATTCACTTAATTTAAAATCAGATTTTATTCAATTTGCCATTTAACACTTAACCCTAAATCCCATTGCACATGTTTAACCGCTTTTTGAGCAAAAGTGAAACCAAATACCGCTCAAAAAATCGCATTGCCATCCGCAAAGCGTATGAATAGATTTCTAAAATTTAAAATTGTAAATTTTAATATTTGAGATGTTCCGTCTGTCTGGTTGGGTCGAACAATAAATAACGTCGAATACTCGTATGTTTCATTAAGGAAGCAGACCAGTTTATCATCAGAGAAAGTTTTCGTGCAGAGAGATCTCAAGATTTATTGTAAAAAAAATCGAAAGTTGAAACTGAAATTAGAGATTTTGAAAATATTCTCAGGTTAAATAAAATTGGATCAGATGTGGATGTTGTCAAACATGTTACTGTATCAAAATATTGCATATATACATAATATTGCATACATAAGTTAATAGCATTGAATAAAGATTCCTTTTAATTCAGAAAATGTTGCATACTTTTAGGGCTTTCAAAATTAGCCCCATTTTGAACAAAAATAAAACCAAATGCCGCTCAAAAAATCTCATTGCCATCCGCACAGCGTAGGAATAGATTTCTAAAATATAAAATTGTAAATTTTAAGATTTGAGCTATGTCTGTCCGTCTGTCTGTCTTGTTGGGGCGAACGATAACATACGTCAAGTACTCTTATGTTTCATTAATGATGCAGACCATTTTATCTACAGAGAAGGTATTTTTGGAGAGGGTTCTCAAGAACAATTTTAAACAATTTTAAAAGTAGATACTGCAATGTACAGCATATATTTAGGCCTACTTCACTTAATTCAAATACAGATTTTTATATTCTAAAAGTATACCCCACACATAATTTGAAATCACATTTTTTCACATTATTCACTTAATTCAAATTTTGATTTAATGCAATTTGCCCCTTAACCCTAAATCCCATTACAATGGGGATCCGCTTTTCGATTAAAAAAAAAACGAAAATACCGCTCAATAAATCCCATTGCCAACCACAAAGCGTTTGAATAGAGATCATTTATTTATTCTTCCTATTCATTTCCATTTGAATCACAGTCGGCGGAATCTGCTTTTGCAAATTATGCCAATAGCACAAATCATTTAGACTATTCACAGTCTTTTTCTCTTCGAGCATTTCTTTTTTTTCCTTTACATACAAAAACATAAATATTCTAAAATAACACAAAAAAACCAAAATGCAACTGATCAAATACATTGTATTCGCCGGCGAAAATTTTCTATACGAGAATAATAAACCAAATTGTGGCAAGTGCAACCGGAAGGAGAAAAACATAATAACAAAAAAAGCTCACAAATTTCCACAACAATACAAATCAAATTTAAATGCTGTATGTGCTGTGTGTTCAAAATTTTCACTCGATTATTTCTTCAATAGAATTGAGAATGAGTAGCCATGTGTCTGTGTGGGTATTTGTCTGTGAATGCATTCACTTGTGAATGCACAAATATTATAGAATTTAAACTTTTCAAATTCAAACATTGTGTGGAAAGTGTGGACAAAAAGAGCACAATAATGGCAAGGGGGAAAGGGGGTAAGGGGGCGAGGAGAGATTTCCAGCTACAGAAACCTGAAGGAAAATTAAGACGAAGAAGAAATTATTTGAAAACGAATGTAACAAATTGAAAATGTCACATTTTGTAAATATCACAATTTGTATATGGTGGTGCTAGAAGAAGTTCGGAAAATAAGACCCATCTTCTAGGATAAATATTTAAATTTATATAAAATTTTAAGTCAATCGGTCACTCTTTTTGAGAGTTATCTGGGATCCAATCAGACAGTCGGACGGACATAGTTCAAATGACTGCATCTGTGAAATATACCCCTTAGAAGGCGACCAGTTGAGAGTACTACTTAGAAAAGTACCAGTTTGGTTCTCCACTCCTTATTTGACGACTATTTAGGTTAGGTGATGACTATTTAGGTTATGTACTCCTTAGTTGATGTCCAATTGGGATATATAAGCCCCAGTTGAAGACCAGTAGGGTTATATACTCCTTGGTTGCCGACTAGTAGGATTATCTATTCCCTAGTAGAGAACATTATGCGTTATCTACACTTAGCAAAGAATCAGTTGGTTTATCTACTCCTTAGTCGACGACCAATTGGGTTACATACTCCCTTTTAGAGGAACAGTTGGATTATCTAATCTTTAGTATACGTCCAGTAGGATTATCTACTCCTTATTGGAGGTCGAGTCGGGTTATCTTCTCATTATTTGACGACTAGTTGGATTATCTATTCCTTATTTGGGAACGAGCAGTGTTATATACGTCATGCTAGGGGACCAGTCGGGTTATCTACTCCTTGGTTGACTACCAGTTGGGGTTCTACTCCTTAGTTGACGACTAGTTGGGTTACGTACGCCTTAAATGGCAACAAATTCGGTTTTATACTCCCTTCTAGAGGACCAGTTGGGTTATACGAGTTGACGACCGATTGGGTTATCGACTACATAATTGAGAAAAATTCGGTTTTATTTTACTTAGTAAAATACCAGTTGCGTTATCTACTCCTAACCACTGACGTTATTTACTACTAGTAAAATAAAAATTGGTTTATCTATTCCTTATTATTGGCTTATTAATCCCTAGTTGGCGTCAGTTGATTTATCTACTCCTTATTTGACGATCAGTTGAGTTATATATTCCTTTGTTGACGACCAGTTGGGTTATCTACTCCTTATTAGACGACTATTTAGGTTATCTACACCTTAGTTGACGACCAATGGGGTTATCTGCTCTTTAGTAGAGGACCAGTGGGGTTATCTACTCTTTAATAGAGGACAAGTAGGGTTATCTACTCTTTAGTACAGGACTAGTGGGGTTATCTACTCTTTTGTAGAGGACCAGAAGGGTTATCTAATCTTTAGTAGAGGACCAGCGGGGGTATCTACTCTTTTGTAGAGGACAAGTGGGGCTATCTACTCTTTAGTAGAGGACCAGTGGGGTTATCTATCCTCCAGAAGAGGATCAGCTGGGTTATGTACTCTTTAGTAGAGGACCAGTGGGGTTATCTACTCTAGTCACTTACGGGTCCATTGGAAATACTATTATAAAATACAAATTTCAAAAAAGTACGTACAAAACAAATAATAATATTTTGTCCTCTTACTGTAGATAGAACACAGCCAATAGAATCTACAAGTTCATATTTGTATGTACTCGTATGAATAGAAGACCTATAAAATAAACTATTACAGTTTTCTTTATTGTCCAAATTTTGTTACTGAGAAAATAACAAAAAAAGTAAAATGGACAATTGAGCTATTGTTTGAAGAACAAGGGATGCATACAAATATACTAAGAAACCTCAATGGAATGGCAGTCGCTAGCAATGCAGTCGGCTGTGAGGAACAGTCTTAGAGCACTGGGAAACCATAGATCAACATATACTATTTTGCATAATACAATAAAGGCATACAAAATATTACTTCATCTTCCGAACGCTGAACGAAATCAAGGCCCATTCTCAATGGAATGGGGCAGGTGGACATTTGGATTTTCTTTTTTTTACAAATATCTATCATTTGTATATCTTCGTGCACTTGACAATGAAGACATTTCATTTCGTTTGGACTCTTCTTTGCTTAGCAGCAGCACCACAAACCGGATGTTAAGCACAACGGAAATGATTGGTTTTGGATGTGTTGAAGTTTTTTTTCGAGCACTGCCCCAAGGTTTGGTCTTGCAGTTGCTTTCTTTCCTTTAAAGGTGGACAATGAATGGGGGAGTGTGTGAGTGGTTGATGGTTATCCTCTAGCAAAAGTTTATTTTTGCACACCAGTCTCCTGTTACACAGGATTTGGGAGGGATTCTGTCACATCCTGCCGTTGTTGTTGAGTTTTTGATGGGTTTTTTTGTTTTTGCTCTTTGGTGTTAGCTTCTAAAGTACCTACCTGACCATCGTTGTCCTTGTCAGCCTTGGAGCGCAGACCTTCCCAAATTTCCAACATGACAGAGTGGATTTCCTTATTCTTTGGCGTGTCCTTAGCCCAGCCACGTAGTTGGCAAACGCGCTGCATGATGGTATAGGTGATAGGTTTGATTTGCAACGAGCAAAGCAAGCGAAGAAAAATGAAAAAAAAAGAAAAAAACAAAATTTTTGAGAGATTGAAATATGCATAAATCTAAACACATACGGGGAGGATACGGGGAGTTTAGAGTTTGAATGGAGGAAAAAAGGTTCAAAAATAACACGTAGCGATAAGTTAAATTTGCATATGACAAATACATGTATATTCTGTGAACGTTTTTTTTTTTGTTATTGGTGCGTTTAAGGAAAAATGTATCCTGTTTGTTTTTATTTGGTTGCTGGTGTTGAAAGCGGTGTGATAAGTTGGATAAATTTGTTACTAAGTACAGTGGGATAATTTCAGAAAAAAATAAATTAAATCTGTAGTTTCTTAAAAATGTATGTCGCTTTTTCAATTAAACTTAATCGTCGAACTGATCACGTAGGAATTGATTGGTATCTATTAACTGCAGGAGAAAGCACCAGATAATATTTCTGGATGTGGTTTGTCATCACACGACTGCGTCAGAGAAATGTAAAATATATTAGATGAGAAGTTGGGTTATCTACTCCTTATTTGACGACAAGTTCGTTTAGCTATTCCCTAGAAGAGGACCACTTTGGTTATCTAATACTTAGTAAAATACCAGTTGGGTTATCTACTCCTTAGTTGACGACCAATTGGTTTATCTCCTTAGTAGAGAGCCAGTTGGGTTATTTACTCATTAGTAGAGGATAAGTTGGGATATCTTCTATTTAGTTCGTTTATCTGCCCCTTATTTGACGACCGATTGGGGTTATTCTACATAATAAAATACCAGTTGCCCATTATTTGGTTTATCTAAAAATGGTGCTATCTAGTCCTCCTTGGTTGACGTCCAGTTGGGTTATCTTGATGACCGTTTGGGTTATCTACTCCATAGTTCACGTTCGTTTAGGTTATCTACTCCTTGGTTGATGACTATTGGGGTTATCTACAATTTAGTTGACGACCAGTTGGGTTATTTACCACAAGGTCTACGACCAGTTGGGTAATATTCTTCTTAGGTGCCGACTGGTTATGTGATGTACTCTAATTATCTAATCCTTAGTTGAAGACCAGCTGGTTTATCTACTCCTTAGTTGAGGACCAGTTGGGTTATCTACTACTTAGTGGGCGGCCAGTTGGTTTTATTACACCGTTAAAGATGAATTATCTACAAATTACTAAAATGTCATTTGTTTCACTAATTCTTAGTTAGAGAACACTTGGGTTACCTACTACCTAGTAGAAGACAGCTTGGGTTATCTAATCCTGGTATTATTTATAGCTGGTTTATTTCGTCCTTAGTTGACGACCAGTAGGGATATCTACTCCCTACTAGAGGACCACTTCGATTGTCTACTATTTATTGCCAGTTTGTTTGTATACTTGTTAGCTAGTGACCACTTGGGTTATTTATTCCCTTGTAGAGAACCACTTGCGTTATCTTTTACTTAATAAAATACGAGTTGCTTTATCTACTACTTAGTTAAGGACTAGTTGGGTTATCTACTTCTTCGTTGACGAGGAGTTGGGTTATTTAACCGTTGACTTAATAATCCCTTAATCTTCTCCTTAGTAGCAGAGGACCTCTTGGGTTATCTTCTCCTTAGTTGACGGCCAGTTTGTTTATATTAGTCCATATATCTAGTCCTTCGTTGACGACCAGTTGGGTTATCTACTCGCTAGCAGAGGTCCACTTGAATTATGTACTACTTACTAAAATGCCAATTGGTTCACAAACTTCTTAGTTGGGTTATCTACTACTTACTGAAATACCAGTTGGTTTATATACTTCTTATTTATATCTACTTTATAGTTGACGACCGGTTGGGTTATCAACCCCTTTTTGACGACCAGTTGAGTTAACTTCTCCTTAGATGAGGACCTAATGGGTTATCTCCTTAGTAGATGACCACTTGGGTTATCTAATCTCTAATAGAGGACAACTTGGCTTATCTACATCTTAGTTGATGGCCAGTTGGGTTATCTACCCTTTGAGTTAGTAGATGCCCACTTGGTTTATTTACTCCTTCGTTGACGAGTTGGGTTATCTACCCTTTGAGTTAATAATTCCTTAATCTACTCCTTAGTAGGTGACCACTTGGGTTATCTTATCTCTAGAAGAGGACAAATTGGGTTATATACACCTTAGTTGATGACCAGTTGGTTCATCTAGTCCTTTGTAAACGACCAGTTGGGTTATCTTCTCGCTAGCAGAGGACCGCTTTGATAATCTACTACTTACTAAAATGTCTGCTAGTTCATCAGCTTCTTAGTTGGAGACCACTTGGGTTATATTCTACCTGCTATAATAACAACTGGTTTATCTACTGGATAGACGACGACCGGTTAGGTTATCACCTCCTTAGTTGAGGACCAGTTGGGCAATCTACTCATTAGTTGACGAGCTGTTGGGTGGTCTACTGCTTCGTTTGCTCGTTGATTTATTTACTCCTTATTATATAAGCTTTTTGGTTATCTACTCTATCCTCTAGGACTAATTGGTTTAATAATAAACATTCAATTATTTTCAAATGTGGCTTATGCTATGACTGACATCGAAATGTATTATTTTAAACCAGTACTTGGATATGTTCACAACCTCCAACGATAACCATGTTAAAGTTCCCGGTTGTTTTTCTACAAAAGGGACAATCTGCGAACCGATCCCTGTCCTTAATGGACTTATTACGTATTTGTATCGCCTACATGTCCAATGGAAATGAAAATGTTCGTAAGTATCATTTAATAGAGCTGAGCTAATATTGTATTGCAATTTTGTATAAATCCCATATAACTTCTTCTAAAAATATACCCAACATATCACACCACTCTCACAAGCTAATGCAAAACAAAAAAAGGAAAAGAAAATATTGACAATAAATTGATTGAACAAGAAAAACTTACCTCAATGGCCAATTCGAAATCCTTAATGTCAATTTCACCGCTTTGATTCACATCTGTTATCGTCATTGTCGGCATTTGGTATTTTCGTTTTCATACGCCGGACAGCCAAACGGATGGTCCATCCCATGATGTTGAAGAAATTTCGAGACAACAACAAAAAGTGCCAATACCCAGGAAACAGATGTAAAGATGAATAAATACATACATTACCAAAGCAATATTTTGCATATTTTCATTTCGACAAAATATAAAAAATAAACAGGAAAATATTGCACAAAGACCCAACGTTCGAGGACAGGACAAATAACGACCACAGCAACAGACGGAACGTTGAATATTTATTTTTTTCGGTTGGTTTGGTGTTGGGGTTGACAAATAATTTTATTTCACATGGATTTTATGGGGAGAAAAAAAGCGTAGCGTAGCCAGAGTAAAGTACCATCACCAACAGACGAGGCAATTTTGGAAGTTTAGTTCGTTGTTGTATGGAGTTGTCATCAATTTGTTGCCAACGTTTTTGGACACCGCCATCGTAGTAGTTGTTGTTGTTTATGGTATTTTTGAAAATACGGTCATAACCAACAGCCATCAATGGGGCAGGAAAAGGCATTCCGGCAATACGTAGAGCAATCAGCAAAAAATATATAAAAAAAGAGAGAGGAAGAAAAATACAATAAGTTTTTGTTTTATATAAAACCGGGTTTCGGGTATTAAAGAAAATATTTGTAAAGGTGATAAATTATACTAAATCCTCAAATAGTATTTCTAAAATTTTATTTCAGCTGCATCTCCAAAATCGTTTTGAATAAATTCAATTAAAATAAAACTAAATATTTTTGACACAATTTTATAATTTGTCTACTGTCTGGATTACTTTGCACCCATGAGAAAGTATAACACTTTCTGAAAGAATTACTAAACAGAAATCACCTGACACTGACTATTTTAAAATATCAATAAGTATTCCTTAGCCTATGCGCTCATAAGATTCATATTAGAATATCTCTACATGGTTTTTGTGGTACATGTTTAAGAACGTAAGTGTACTCAAATCCTAATAAAATTTATATTAATAGAGAGCTAATATTCCGCAGATGTGCACAATCATATTTTGAACTTGATTTGGTAATTAGTAGGTTAGGTTAAGGAGGTAGCCAAGAAAAATACCTAGCCAAAACTGACTAACCCGATTTTCTTCCATTAATATCATGACATCCCTAATATACATATAGTTTTAGTTTATTTAACGTATATTCAAATTCTGATTTCGGGTGTTTAAAAAATATGTGTATAGGTGATAAAATAGTCCTAAAATTATATTTATGCTACCACTAAAATAACTTCTTTTAGAAGAATCTGATAGCTTTTCTGTTGTCTAGACTACCCTGCACCCATGAGAAGGTGTAATAAATTCTGAAAGAATTAATAATTATAAAATGCGTTCCGCTGACGTTTTTCAAATATCAGTTAGTATTCATTTGCCTATGCACTCATGAGGGTCATATTATAATTTCGCTACATGGTTTTTGTGGTACACTTTTAAGTACCTTAGAACTCTCAAATCCTAATAAGGTTTATATATTGCTGGAAATCTAATAATTTCCAGATGTGCAGAATCATATTTTAATTTTTTGTTTGTAACTATTAGGTTAGATAAAGGAGGTAGTGCAGAAAAATACATAGCAAAACCGACTAATCCGATTTTCTTCCATTATTATAATGACATCGCTAATATACAGTTATTGTTTATTTAAGGTGTATTAAAAACCCAAGTTTTGGGTATTTAAAAATATTTGTAAATGTAATAAAATTTTCCTAAAATTATATTTATGCCACAGCTCTAAAATCACTTTGAATTTTTGATTAAAATTATTATCTCATTCTACAACAATTTGATAACTTGTCTATTGTCTAGATTACTTTGCACCCTTGAGAGTATATTCTGAAAGAACTACCAGGCGGAAAATGTATGGCACTGACCTCTTTGAAATATCAATTAGTATCCTTTAGCCTATGCCCTCTTGAGAGTCATATTAAAATTTTGCTACATGGTTTTTGTGGTACACTTTTAGGGGCCTTAGTGTTCCCAAATCCTAAAAAAATATATAGCACTGGAAATCCAATATTTCCCAGATGTGCACAATCATATTTTTAATTTGTTTTGGTAAATTTTAGGTTAGGTTAAGGAGGTAGCATAGAAAAATACCTAGACAAAACCGACTACCTCGGGTTTCTTCCGCTATCATCTTGGCATCCCTAATAAACAGTTTTTGTTTATTTATGGTATATTAAAAACCCGGGTTTCGGGTATTTAAGTAATATTTGTAAAGGTCGTAAAATAATCCTAAATTTTATATTTATGCTACAGCTGTAAAATCACTTTGAATTGTTGATTAAAATTAAAATAAAATTCGATAGCCTGTCTGTTGTCTATATTCAATTAGTATTAATAGTCAATTAGTATTATTAGTTAATATCAATTAGTATTATTAGTCTATGCGCTCATGAGAGTCTTATTTTAATTTCGCTACATGGTTTTTGTGGTACACTTTTAAGCACTTTAGTGCTCTCAAATTCTCATAACATTTATTTTAAAGGAAAAGTAATATTTCGCAGATGTGCACAATCATATTTTTAATTTGTTTTGGTAAATATTAGGTTAGGTCATGTCAGACTTACATGTTAGGCTCATTTAGACTCTGTAGTCAGTCCATGGTGAACCCGATAGTCCATCGATTAACCCGGTTTTCCTCTTTTATCATCCTGACATCCCTAATATACAACATTATATCTTTTTTTTTGTAAATTGAGTGCAAATGTTTTTATCGCTACAGCTTTGATACTCTGCGTGGCGTTTATAAAAGTGAATGAAAATTGGCCTTTTACACTTTAAATTGCTCTAGCTAAGCAGCATAATAATGTTTGTAGAATTTTTGTGTCATTTTTTCCCACTGCTCCTTCGCCGCCGCTCTCATTGCAGCTGTCATTTTGTATCCGTTTCGTATTCCAAACAGCCGGAAGTGACTTGTTTCCAGCAGCAGTTTGTTTATGGCTATCATCCTGGATGTATGTGTGTGTGTGTGAGTCTAGGCGCGGGAGAGTATATTTTGTTTGTGTGGCCTTCCTAATAAAGTGCCATTGTTCAATTTTAGTAAATTTAACGCTTAGCCTATTTTAAATGTTTTAAATTAAGTTGTTTACTCGCCGGGAGGATTTGTTATCGAGGGACGACTCTTGATGAGCAGAGCACAATTGTTTTTCGGGGCAAATTTAGTGAATTGTTATTGGCAAGAAGAAATGGCAAAGTTGGAAGGAGTTGGAGAAATCTATTGAAGTTAGCAGATGTTGTAACAAGTGATTTAAGTTGGTCCATTTTGGATTTAGTTTTTGAATGCCTTTAATAAACTCTGGTGAGTTTGTTAAAGTATCATTTTTGTTTCATTTTTACTTCCTTAATTTTGAATACATACTTTTAATTTACTAGAAGTGAAATACTATTGGGCAATAAGCTGATGGACGTGATTCTACGTGGATGCTTTCGTAGATACTGTGATACATTTAAGAAGATTGGGTAGGTTAGTTATTGTCTTATTTTTTAAATGAAGTTTCTTCTCCCGACATATTTCGTATACTACTTTCGAGTTCATTTATCAAATGCCAAGTCTCTTTATGTAGTGTTCACCTACTCCCCCAAATTTACATATTTGCAAACTGAACTTTGATCTCTAAAATATATGTAGACAGACGGACTAATACGCCTAAAAGGATGGCAATTAAACGTGGATCTATCCCTTTACCTTTCAGGCTATTATGTTTTTGTTTAAAGTTTTCAAGTTGAAGCAGAAATTACAATAGTGCGAATGAGTAATTTAAATAGATGTAACAAGAGTGCGAATGAGTTACATTAATAGATTTTGGTGACTCTGTTGAAGTATCAACATTGTTTAATTTTTACTACATTTATTTTGGATACATTTCTCGCAATTTAAAGGACTTTACTTAAAGTGAAGTACTACTCACAGACATTGGACAATAAGGTAACGGATGTGATTCTACGAGGATGCTCTCAGAGGTACTGTCTACAATTTTAAAAAAAGTGGTTTGGTTATTGTCTTATTTTTTTAAATGTATTTTCTTCTCCCGTTGTTTTTCGTATACTTCTTTCATGTTCATTTATCAAATACCAAATCTCTTTATGTGTGTGTTCATCAACTCCCCCAATTTCATTGTACTCGTATATTCATTGTATTCTCTTCATGTAGTTTTCATCAACTCCCTCCAAATTTGCAAACTGAACTTTGATCACTAATATGTATGTAGACATAAAGACTTATATGCTTAAAACGACTCAGTAAATTAATCTATTTCGATCGGTAATAAAAAATGGATCTATCCCTTCACCTTTCAGTCATTACAAATAAATATACAAGGTCTTAATGTCACAATGTGCCATTAAAATTTTAAATTTCAAGCAAAAATTACAATAGTGCGAATGAGTAATTTAAATAGATTTGACATTAGTGCGAATGAGTAACATTAATAGATATGCAGGTATTAATATTAATTATTCGGACTATTGTAATTTCGGCTTTAAATTTAAAATTTTAATGTTTTTACGAGTACTTTGTTTCATTTTTACTACTTTAATTTTGAAAACATACTCGTTATTTAAATACGAGTTACTTGAAGTGAAATACGAGTACATCACACTGACACTGGACCAAAAGCAGATGTAAGTGATCCTACGTGGATGCTTTCAGAGATACTGAGTTAAATTTTAGAAGATTGGGTAGGGTAGTTAACGTTTTATCTTTTTAAATTTATTTTCTTCTCCCGAAGTATTTCTTATACTTCATTCAAGTTCATTTATCAAATACCAACTCTCTTCAAGTAGTGTTCATCTACTCCCTCCCAAAGAAATTTGCATTTGATTCCAGCCCCTTGAATTTGTGTAATCCCTATTTCATGGTTGCCAACAAAATGTTAAGCACAATATCTTATTCCGTGTCATCATCAGACTTGTTCTGTCTGCTTTCCTCGCTGCAGTATTGTATTTTATCCTTCAGTTTATTTGTATTTTTGATAAATGTTTTTTCCCTTTTCCCCAGAACCTCCCTCTAGGAAGTCATGCATAAAAGTAAACAAGTAATACATTGTGGTTGGGAGCTTTAATTTGTAGTACTCCATAATCGTTACGTGGAGTCATGCAATGTTGGTTGGCCATCAAACAGAAGCATTTCCACCCAAGTGTCTAAGTGAGTGCCTGCAGGGCACTCTAGTCGTATGGACAGACACTGGGGGCAGCAATAACACGCATTTATTTACACAGACAGGCAAAACTGCTGCACGAATCTGTGTTCTGCATTTTAGGACTTTAGTGGGGCAATTGTTACAGATGTGTTAAAATACCAAAAACAGCATGCTATGTTAACAGCAGCAGGGTAGGTTTGTGTTATCTTTATGAATTGAAAAGTAAATATTTGAAAAGAAAGATTTACTTCAGAAAAAAATGAAACATATAAACGTTTTGGTTTTTTAAGCTGAAAAGAGCTGAATTCTTTATCGACTGCAATTCCGTTGAGGAATTTAATAGTTGAAGGATATTGTCATAATCTTTCTGGCACCTCTCGCACAAAGGGAATAAATCATCATAATCAAAAATTTCTTCCTATTTTTAAAGAGAAACAATCCAAAGTTGATGCGATTCGGCATCATAATGGTGCGAATGAGTAATATAAATAAATATTACCGGTATTAATGTTACTCATTCGAACTATTGTACCATTTACTTTGAGGCGAATTTCCCTGAATTACACTACACTATAAAGGAGTTCTAATTGGTTTTAAGGTGACTAATGTTCAATGAAAAATTTGGCGTATTTATCAAGGCCCTACAGGTACCGCCCTCTGAAAGGTGGGGTATATTTTATTTATTTATATGAATTAAAATACAATAAAAATTAATATTCTAATTTTATGGCCGGGTTACAAAGACCATGTGGCTAGATTTTTGCAGCGACAGACCAGAGCCTACGTTGGGATTCGCTGTTTTCTATTTTATTTCATTTATTTTAATCAATGACCCTTATATACACAACCTTCAAAATTAATTTACCATATGTATGTATATGACGTTTTTTGGCAAACTTCCGAATTATAGCCTTAAAGGTGAAAATACACAAACACACTCCATACAACACACAAAAAAACTCAACAAAAATGCTATAGCCTACTTGTAGGCATGTGCCGAAAATTTATTATTTGTTACATACATTTGGGCCATAACATTCATAAATCCTATTCTATTATTGAGTAGCACAATAATACATAATTTGTGCTTCATTGGACATTCAGTTCTCAGCTCAGCAAGAC
Organism: Eudasyphora cyanicolor; assembly: GCA_963930755.1. NCBI lineage: Eukaryota > Metazoa > Arthropoda > Insecta > Diptera > Muscidae > Eudasyphora > Eudasyphora cyanicolor. Next base: position 315,288,672 of record OZ005734.1, read on the forward strand.
ATACTGGATATACATAGAAAGAGTCTATGAACTCGACGGGAAGTTTAAGCAATATTTCATAGAGCATTTTTCAAAGCGAGGTAAATAGGGCAAGCAAATAACACATATGCCATCTACATATAAATTATTGCTCATAATATAAAATAATTTGGCAAGAAAAATATTCTCGAAGAATGTGTACGATTTTAAGTTTGGGATGGGGTTTTTGTGGGACATTTGCTAGTTTTGTAGCATAGTTTTAGGCATTAGAAATGTATGTTTTTTGAGCAGAAATTCTATTCGTTTTAAAGGACAATTAATACAATGTTTTTATACATATATATATAAAAAAGAATATATTTTAAAAGCATTTTTATTAAACATCAAAATCGCAATAAAACCAGCAAGTAAATTTCAATTATTGAAGTTGACTATTATACGAGTATAGGATAAAATAGTAGACTCTATAAATAATCGTACTGAAATAAGGTGTGAGTAATTAACTGGTTATAGGATTTTGATCTTGCCCTGTAGACATTGAAAAAATCATTCACTAGTTTAGAAAAGAAAAACATCAAAATCAGTGGCGCAGAACTATTGAAGTATGTATCATATGAATTGATCAATTTGCGTGAGAGGTACCAATTTGATATGAAGGCTACACCATTACTGATATTTATTTTTGGTCGGAAAATGCCGTAAATTGGAAAACTTCAACCAGATTGCTTAAAATGTGGCTTTTATAGCAAAAATAAATCTAACAGGACGGAGCTTTACAAGTGGCCTATATGAAAACCTGGAATTTGCTATTAAATGTGGCTTGTTGAATGGGAAGAAATCACATTTCTGTGGTTTTCTGGAATATCAGCATATGTCGTTAATATATGACACTCCCATGTTAGTCAATTTTTTTAAAAACTTTTTCCAAACCCTCAACTATGCACATTTAGTATCAAATGTACTGCGAGAGAAAACGTATATTGGCTCTTCTGAACATTTTGATTTTTTGAGATGTGCTGTTATGATTGAACACCACAGCTTTCTGGTAGCGTTTATATGGAAGCTATAGCAACACTCAGTCCCATGTGACCGGAAGAATGTTCCTGTCCAAACTTTTTCTCCTTAAGAAAATGTTCATATTTGCAAACTGGACTTTTATCCCAAAATGTATGTAGAAAGACGGACTCACATAACTGAAACGACTTGAAAACCACCGATTTCTGGATCGTTTATATAGAAGCTATAGCAACACTCAGTCCCATGTGACCCGAAGAATGTTCCTGTCCAAACTTTTTCTCCTTAAGAAAATGTTCATATTTGCAAACTGGACTTTTATCCCAAAATGTTTGTAGACAGACGGACTAACATGTCTAAAACGACTCAGCAAATTGCTCTATTTCGATTGGTAACAAAACATGGATCTATCCATTCACTTTTCAGACATTACAAAGAAATGTACAAAGTCTTAACGTCACAATTACACAGGAATTACAATAGTGCGAATGAGTAACTTAAATAGAGGTGACAGTAGTGCGGATGAGTTATATAAATAGATATGGCTGGTATTAATATTACTTGTTCGAACAATTGTCATATTTACTTTGGCGATAACCACCCTCCTTCAGCAAAAGTGAAGTTATAAAGATTTACCTTCTAGAGCCTCCAATCGAAAATGGCTTTAATGAAGAGGCCATATCAAAACTTTGAATAGTTTTTGGTAAGGTGATATCAAATTGCAATTTTTTCCCAAATTGTCCTGCAGAGCATAAAGAGTCTAATTGGAATGGATCTATATATGGGGACCATATCAAAAATATGTAGTTTTATCAGTATTTACCAGGAAGAAAAATATATCAATGAATCGACTCTAATTCCATTCTATGGAATCTTTATCAAACATAGGACCGACATAATGTCCAGTCCACATGAGGATTTCACAGTGTAGTGGTATGGCAACCTACCGAATTGACTATATACCAATGGTGTACATCTAATAGAAACCATATCCTGTTCTATACGGATGGTTCGAAGCTTGATGATAAGGTTGTTTTCGGAGTACACTGTAAAGCACTTAGTCTTGATATAGCTCAGAGACTAACAGATACCTGCAGTGTCTCTCATGCCGAATAATGGTAATAGGGCAGGTCGCCTAGTGGCTGAGTCGTAACATAGTGACCAACACTGGCTTCGTCACTTACTCGGACATCCAAGCTGTCATCAATTCTCTGGAGGCCACATCCCTAAATTCACAAACATCCTTCGACAGACGCAGATCTCTTAACGAGATGGCTGAGCAATTTAAAATATACCTCATGTGAGTATCCTGACATAGGGATATCCCTATGGTAAACTACTTAGCCTGCGCATATTAGTGCGCCCCTATCCACGTGCAAGCTTTGGTTTAGGCAAGAGAGCCAATCAGGCAGTCCAATGAAAGATGGACAGAAATCGGCACCTGTAGGGTAGCTAGACAAATCTTCCCAGAAAGGTCCAAATATCTCCTCGCACTACAGTGAAAAAGACAGTCTCAGTTAGTGTCAGCTCTGAAGGGACACTGCCTGATCGGCGAACAGAAAGATGGGTATTGATATTGACATCATATGAACATTGTGGACCTGCTTTGCTACTGTCCCGCATTGAATAAACGACGTCTGTATATACTAGGGTCGGTCTTTCTACGAAGTTCAACAGATCTTTCCGGTACCGATGTTCGTACTATTGATAAGTTTGTATACCAAACAGAGCATCTCAGCCCGTGGTAACTCTAGAGACCTAAATTGCTCTATGTGGGTTGGTAAAACCTGCTGTCAGATAATAAAGCTTAGAGAAAAGAAATATCATAATATATGTAGCCATGTTCGTTTACCTAGTTAAAGTTTTACACATTCTTTCTGAAGAAAATATTTTAAATTTCGAGAAAAAATAACTAGAATGAGAATTGTCATTTCTGTGAATAAGTGACATCAATAGCAGGTATTAATATTACTTATTCGAACTGTTGTCCTATTTATGTTTGAAGCGAATTTCTTTTAATTGTTTAATTGTTTTTAAAGTTTTAAATTATTCGGAAAAATAAAAAACCAATGCAGAAGTGACAATTGTGCGAATTAGTATTTGTAATAGATATGACAATTGCGCGAATGAGTAATATTTGTAGATCTGTAAATTATTAATATTACTTATTCGAACTGTTGTCCTATTTATGTTTAGAATTAATGTCCTTCACATAAGACATTCTTAGTTTTAAGACAAATATATTATATCGTCATCAGAAACGAAAAAGGGCCTATCATCATGTTTGGAAATTTTACAGGAGAAGAAAAAAACTAAATAAAATGAAAAGTGCTGCCGTTAGAAAAACGTGGTTTTCACGATAATATCTAAACATAATGATGCATACATAAAATCACACAAACATGTTTTATAACTTGTTTGTGAAAATTGCGTGAAATAGGATTTTTTAACTATGAAAAAGAAATAATTTGTTGTTAGTCCCTTTTGAATTTCGTTAATAAATTCGCCATTTTTAATATTACGCCGCTAAAAATTTGTCAGGATGTGTATTTTGATGCAGGGTATCAAAATCCATCAAAAACTGAGTTTCCATTTTTCTTGTTGTTAGGCCTTTTTTCGTTTCTGATGATGATATATATTTTCTAAAATAAGTAAAAGAACATCAAATATTGTGTTTGTCTTTAAAACTTTAAATTTCGAGAAAATAAAAAACAAAGCAGAAATGACAATAGTGCGAATAGGTAATTTTAATAGATATGGCAATAGTGCGAATTAGTAATTTTAATAAATATGATTATGGTATTAGTATTACTCATGATTATGGTATTAGAACTATTCCTAGTCATTATGGTATTAACATTACTCATTCGAACTGTTGTCCTAGTCACTTTTATGTAAATTTCTTAGAAATTGTATGTGCACTTTTATTATTAGTCCTGAAGAGATGTCGTTAAATTGTTGTTATAGAAATTATCATTTAAATAGCCAGTACATGCATAAAAGAGTTTTGAATGATTATAAAACTTTGCGATTAACTTAATTATACTACAATACAAAACATAAACGAATTTGTGTTTCTCAGGAAATTCATTTTTAATAGGGAACAAAATTTCATAAAGAAAAGGTAGGACGGATAAAATTTCGTCAACAAAAGGAAGAACAGATGTTAAGTGGTTTTGATTTTATGATGCAATAGAGTGAGTTTAGCGAATTGCGAAGTTTTGTGTTGGTCGTGAAAGTTTTACATTTTGAGTAAATAAAATTCAAAATAGTAGTGACAATAAAGGGAATGTGTAATTTTACCAAATATGACTGTATTGTGAATGAGTTATGGTAATAGATCTGACAAGTATTCATATTTTATATGATAACTTAAAAAATTTTCTTTTTTTACTATAAGTAAAAGAAGAAACAACTGTGTGTTTGTCTTGAAAGTTTTAAATTTCGCAGAAATAAAGTGCGAAGTAGAAATAACCATGGAGCGAATAAGTAGTTTTAATAGATATGAGAATATCAAGTACTAATGTTACTGATTCGAACTATCGTCCTATTCACTTTGATGTGCATTTATTATAATATTTTAGTACACTTTTAATTTTGGTCCTAAAGATATATCGTTAAATTTTCATTATTAAAATTATCAAGTAATGAGCCACTACGTGTATAAAGGAGCTTTAACGAATTCGAAATGTTGCGAATGTCTCAACTACACTACAATAGTCATAAACGAATTTATGTTTCTAGGGAAATTAATATTTTTATAGGTAACATAGTTTCGCAAACAAAAGGAAGGACGGGTGTTAATTAGTTATGATTTCAGGAAGAAATAAAGTGAATTTTGCGAATTCAATGGAATATTTTAAATGCCTTTTTAGATCCTTCAACAGCAGAAGAACAGATGGAATATATCACATATTTTTTAGATAAAGTTATATGGAATTCATTTTCATTCTACAATTTTATGATTGCGTCATTTTTGTCTCTTTTAAATCTAGAACTGAAAATATTTTCATTAATTTTAATGATATATATTTCAACTGTCTTTTCCATAAAAGATATTCACTTAATTTCTTTCCAGAATTTAATAAAACAGTTGAAAGTTGTGAAAACCTAACTATACATTTACAGTGGGTCATTATAATTGCATTCACTACACGAAGTCCGTCCGTCCATCCGTCGATGCATGCCACAACATTGGCCTAATTAACACCATAATATGGGAGATAATCCCTGTTGCCAAATGAAGTTCCCGGTAATCGTTAACATGTCATTAAGTTTTACAAATATGCCTACTAATGTACGTATGTATACAAACAGACATACATTTAACGTCGTCATTTGCAGCGATGTCTCATTTCACCAATTATCGACGACAGCTCTGTTCCCGTAGATAATGAAATTCATAGCCACATATGTGAAATTAATAATTTATTGATACATTAATTGGCACATTGCAAATGCTATGGTGAACATGAATATGTGAATGTGAATATGTTTTGTGGTGCAGTGTGGTATGGTGTGGTCACAGTTAAAGTTAATTTAATTTCCCATAGACAATGTTGTGGTTTCCAGGCACACATTTCACAGTTTCCTGTCAATGACAGGACACAAATACCCATTGATAGCAGAAGAGTATTGCAAGTATTTCAGCTGCGGAAGAAGGACCAAATTGTGGCTATTGATTTTCATAGAGATAAATTAAAACGAAATAGTTGCCTCAATTTTGTTCTACTTAAGAAAAAAAACTAAATTTGTGGCCTTTGGTCCTTTTTTGGGACTGCCTTGATTTTTTTGGAAAACATTTTTTGTTTTTAGTCTGCTGCTTCATTTGTCCATTGCCTTCAATTGCAGTCATATTGCCGTTCTTACAAATTGCCATAAATCTATTAACCCAAACAAGCAAAAACCCTGGGGGATGACCAGCCTCTTTCTCTTTTTTTTGGAAGGCTGCCAGACTAGAGCCTAACAATTGTTAAAAGAATAATGCAGTTAATAAATATTGGCAGGGCCTCAACGACGCACAATGGTAGCTACTTAGTCTCGCCAGAGACACAGAGAGAGAGATGATATGTATTCGTAATTTTTATGAGGGAGGGAGGTTGCGGCAAACAGTTGGCAGTAATATTAGCTGGTCAAGTGAGTGTATGTTGTCATGTTTTGAAGTGATTTTAAGTACCCTATGGCGTATGAGTGATACTCAGGAAAATTTTATTACTTATACGCAACACATGTCTGGTAGGATGCCAAGGGCACAGTGTGTATGCAAATGAAAAGAGAAGGGGAGAAAAATCGCACGAGTGTACTCCCGTTATCATAAACACACACACAAAGTGCTAGTGTGTGTATTTTGAACACTCGTTCAAAAAATAATGTTTTCGGTCGACTACATTTAGTAAATTTTTTTTTAATATAACCTGTTATTTATCCAATCTGAAATTTTCAGGATTTGTTTAGAATCGATCAAGGAATATGTCTATATTTTTTCTGAATTTTTATGTTGGTGTTTTCATAGTAAAAAAAACACAAAAGAAAAATAAAAATATCAAAATTTGGTCAGTAGCAAAGACCGGCGAAAAGCACTTATTGTCCACGCGTTTTCTCACTATACTATTTCCAAAGTTCCTACCTCGACACTTTTTTTCTTAATTTTCCAAATTTTTAGTTAGCCCTAACTTTGAAAATTGTTGTTTTTTTTTAAATACAAGTAAAATATTTTTAACAGTAGAATATCTCTGGGAAAAATCTTAAAAGTCGGAGTCGTCATCGTATTCTTTTGACGAAACTCGTTAGGTTTGTTATGGAATAAACGATATTACGAGCAAATAGTGAATTTTTCCCTACTTTGATACATTTTATTTCCAAAACGCATTTTCCCTACTTTAAATACATTTTTAATTCTTAAAATCACTTTCAGATCCCAAGTGAATACAACATCACTTCATTTTTATTTTTTTTTCCACAAAACACCACAAAATAGAATAAATATAAATGTTTGTAAAAATCAACCATTACTCACCAAAGAAAACGTTGAACAAGAACAACAACTTCTTTTTGCGGAAATCAGAGATGGACATGTTGATAAAGTGTTTTTTATTTGTAACTTCTCAAACAGAAAGGAAATGCGAAAGCACTGCAAAGATAAAAAAGGGAGAGAGAGAAAACGGAAACACAATGAAATCCAATTACTATAAAAATGTCATATAATATAAAGTGGTTAGAAAAACATATATTCTACAATTTATAGTTAGTTATAATCTTATAATATTTTTTTTTGCGCTGAAAAAGGAAATGCTCAAATGTTAAATAAATATCTTTAATTGACTACTGCTTTCACAATAAATGTAAAGGAAAGTACCATAAATCATAGGGTCTTTATTTTAAACGATGCCGGGAGAGAAAACCACTTTTGTGGTTGAGAGCTTTGAGGTCTCTGGGGATTGTAAAGGGTTTAGAGGTTTTGTTATTTGATTTATTCTTTTTTAGTTGTGAGTTATTTAGATGTTATCATTCATATATTGATTATGAAGTTTTAATGCTTAAATGTCAATAGAAAAATGTCTACTAAATCATATATGACATAAATATAAGTATGTTTTATTTCCAAACTAAATATACAAATATTTACTAAGTGTCATAACAGAACAAGTGAATGAGTAATATTAATTCAATTAGGACGAATGAGTGATATTAAAATTAATAATACCCATTCGCCCTGGAGGCACACCGCAGAAGGCATAACCATAATTATCATAACTAGACAGCGGAATTATATAAAATTTTGATTTTTTAACATACTCTGGATCCGGCTTCATATTAAAATTTTGGACTTTTAATGAACAGAATTATCCGGTTACCATATCACTTTTATAATTTGCATAAAAAGTAGGTATACTTTAAATATACAGCCGGAATTGGATAATATCTTAAAATTGCATTTAATTCCGCAGTCTAATCATAACATTACCATTAACCTAAATTAAGGTTTTTATATTTTCAAAGCTCAAACTGACGGCCACTTTCACCGTCTCCGTTTATCCTACAGTTAGAGCTAAGTTACAGTTGCAGCTGTCAAATCGTACGAAATTTGAAAATTGTAACTTTTAGTTATCTCTAACCAGAGCTGATGAAAATGGGAGTTAAACTGAAAGCTTTCACTGCCAAACATTAATTTGCTCTGTAAATATTTTAATTAATTGTGCTGTGTGAAAACCTCCCAGGTTTTGTGATTTTATACTTTTAGTTAAACTATAAAACAACTCAGTTCAGAACGTTATCATTTAATTAGCCACTATAAAGGATTTGCAAATTATTTCTTTAGCAATTTATTACTCTCTAAACTAAATACATAAATAAATTTATTTTTTCGCATGAAATTTTCATTTTTATATGACACACATTTTTTCGATAGCAATACTACTCGTACAACAAGAGTTTATGTTGAACATAACAGTCAGGATGAAGTATAAAAGTGAATGACGAAAAAAAAAAACACTAACACTGCCACTTAAAAAGTTATAGTTACTATGAAATATACGAAGGATTTTATTTCAAGGTAGCAGCTCTGGGAATTATAAATGCATCACAATGGAAATGGAGTTAAAGTTTGTTTTCCCGGATTTAAAAGTTCAAAGTAAATTCTTTGTTAATGATATGTATTTTTTATTATTATACTCTCAGATAAGATTAAAACCTAGAAGTATGACCTAAGACCCCATATATATAACGGGTTTTCCAGTAGGTATGATATGATTTTGAAGTGAGGTTTCGGCCATTTGTAATATGTCATAACCTGTCATTTGTTTTTCATTGTATTCAGTAGTGTTTCCGATTTCATCATGGAGAGATATACGCAAGAAAAACGTTTATAATCGTTCTCCAATGGCAACTTTTCGTGCGCTAAGTCCATTTTTAAAACCCAAAAAACACTTTCCAGTCGACCTACTGGACTGGCTCTCGTTAAGAGCTATCTTTTTGCTATTGACCGATTCCCTATCCGACATACCGTTAAGGAGCTAGAGCAAAAATAAACTTTCCGTTCACATTTGAAAATGATTCTAAGTCCATTTTTTTAAATCCAAAAAAAAAAACATTTTCCAGTCGACCTACGACCTTGACACCCATGAGCAATATTTTAGCTCTTGTTAAGAGCTATCTATTTGGCATGGACCGATTGTGGCTATGTGCCACACAGCAAATGAAACAATTGAATTGTTGCGAAAAAAGTTTGAAGATTCGTTTATATCAAGAAAATGTGATATTGAATGGCCTCCAAGATGTTGTGATTTAACACCATTAGACTATTTCTTGTGGGGTTGTTTGAAGTCATTGGTCTTTCGAAATAAACCAGATTCCCTTCAAGCTTTACAAGTCAATATTGAATGTGCCATTCATGACATACGATTTGATTTAGTGGAAAAAGTGTTGCTAAATTGGGTTCATCGAATTCGTTCCTGCAGAAGAAGTAGGGGAGGCCGTTTGAAAGACGTTTTATTTAGAACTTAGTTGTATTGATTGTACTTCACATTAAATAAAATACTTTTGAATTTCCTTAACAATAAGTGTGTTTTTTTTCAAAGAACTCATATCACTCTTAGTGGAAAACCCTGTATTTGGGAGAAATTAGTTTTGGGACATTTTGTAATTTGAGTTATATCTATCCGTTCTTCAGTCTGGCAAGATAGCTCTCAAAAGGAGACACCGATTGAGGGTTAGCATTTATTAAAATATTGAATTTAAAGAAGAATCGATAGTATCTATCTTATACCGAATCTTATTCATCTTGAGACAAATTTACAACACCCCTTTTAGTACCTTACTCACAAAGTGACGATTTTCTACCAAAAATTTATAGTACTTAATTTTAATACCTGTAGATTCAAACTCCTGAAATTTTCTATAAATATTTGCTTTCATAGTCCCGATAGCTTAATTGGTGATTTTGTACCAAAAATGGGCATTATTTTGTTAATGCTAGACTTAAAAATCTGAAATTTTGTTCCTCAAACAAAAGCGTAAATTTTGTAAAATTAATAGTGCATAACTTTATTAGCAGAAGACTCAAACTTTGCAGTGATTTGCTTTTATATCCTCTATAAGTCAGTTCAAAATAGGCGACATTGTCGCACCTGCTTAGTTGAAGTCTTTACTGCTTAGTTGAACATTGTCGTACTCCTTTTGGTACTTCCCACACAAAGGGACAATTTTGTACCAAATAAGTAGTGTATAACACTACCGGCATGACTTAAACTCCTAAAATTTTGGTTTTATAGCCAATACATTTCGGGTAAAAGTTGGCGAAATTGTCGCACTCCTTTTGATACCTCCCACATAAAGGGACGATTTAGTACCAAAGATGAATAGTTAATAACTTGAATGGCAGTAGCCTGAAACTCTTGAAATTGTGAACAGGGATTTGCTTTTATAGCTTCAACAGCTTAGTAGAAAATGGGCGACATTGTCGCATCCTTTTTGTTACTTCTCACACAAAGGATATAGTTTGTACCAAATGTGAATAGTGCATAGCTTTAGTACCAATAGACGGAAACTGCTGAAACTTTTTACAGTGATTGGCTTTTATATCTACGATAGCTTACTTCAAAATGGGTAACATTGTCGCACCTCTTTTGTTACCACCCACACAAAGGGACAATTTTGTAGCAAAAACGAATAGAGCATAACTATAATGTCAATTAACTAAAACACGTGTAGTTTAATGCAGCAATTTACTTTTAAAGCCCCTACAACGTGATTGCAAATGGGCGACATTTTCGCACCCTTGTTACCTCTCACACAAAGGAGATAGTTTGTACCAAATATGAATAGTGCATAACATTAGTACCAATAAACGGAAACTGCTGACATTTTTTACAGTGGTTGGCTTTTAGTAGCGTTGCTTATTGTTACCCATTTTCATATAAGCTATTGAAGCTTATATGAAAATGGGTAACATTGTCCAAACTCTTTGGGACCTCCCGATTTGGTTCTATAACCCCCATAGATCGGATAGAAATTGTCGAAATTGTCGCTCCCATTTTGCTAACTCTCGCGCAAAAGGGGAGATTTTGTACCAAAAATGAATAGTGCAAAACTTTAATGCGTGTGATCTAAAATCCTGAAATTGTATATAATGATTTACTTTAATAGCCACTAAAGCGTAGTTGAAAATGGGCGACATTATCGCACCCATTTTTGGTACGTCTCACACAAAGAAGCCAGTTTACACCAAAAACGAATAGGGCAGAACTTTTATATCAATATACTCAAACCCCTGCCGTTGTGTGCAGCGATTTGCTTATACAGCCCCTACATATTAGTTGAAAATGGGCGACATTTTCGCACCCATTTTGGTACCTCCCACACAAATGGGGCGATTTTGTACCAAAAACGAATGGGCAACATTGTCGCACCCCTTTTGGTAACTTTCACACAAATAGGGCGATTTTGTTCCAAAATCGAATAAGCTCCTCGTAAGGTCACTATCTCTCAAGAGGGGCTTGGAGGTCTCTAGAGCCATGCATATATCTGGGAGATTCTTGTGAGCATTCCTAATTTCACTTGTGTATTCTCGAGAACATTCCGACTATTGGGAGAAGCGAATGAAGTTCTGAGCAACTCTTGTTGTAACCAAACAAGTTCAGTCTAGTTGTGTGACGACGAGATACGACAGTGATCGAATCGTTTCTCTCGGAACGAGTTCAATAACTAGTGAGCGAGTTCGTCAAGTCTACACTCTAGTATTCGGTTTAGTTGCGACTCATTCCCGTATCACAGCCCTTGTTACTAGTGTGTACTATAGTGTATATTGTAAAACGAATACCATGCCTTATGACTAATATATTTTTCTCAAAATTTCTCGTTGACATCTGTCCACATTGGCCTCTATGAAATCTAAATTTCATATATTCACATTTCACCCCATAACTGGCGCATTTTATCAGATCATAACTTAGGACACTTAAACGAATGCCACTAAAACATCGTCAACTATCAGCAATGGCTGCTAAAACATAATAGATGTCAGTCTGTCTGCACAGTTGACGAACCGTATACTCGTATCCTTTGACGCTAAGGGTTATAAACAAAAAAATTATGTGCAATAAAACCAGGGCAGCTGCATCAAAACTTGAATGCTATTCTGGCATTAAAAAGGAACGAAACAAAAAAATAAACGAAAATGTAATGTTCAAAGAATCATGACGATACTTTGGTGATGGTGATGCTGATGATGAACATAATTTCACTTCATCCTCATGCCTGAGAAATGAATGTAGCCATTCGTCCTCCAGAACAACAAAACAGGCAACAAAGTAACTGCCAAGTGTAAGCGCAAAATACATCGAGGGAAAAAACACAAAAAAAGAAAACCATGAAAGTCAAAGCCAAAGCTCAACTGTGAACTTGAATGAAAATAATCAACAACAATAGGATAGACTGAGTGAGTCCATAATGACTTATAAAAAAGGGGTGAAATTAAAAAATCGAGGGCTAATAAAAAAATTAAAACGATTTAAAATTATAGCACAGAATTCTTTATAGAAAAAGTTCGGTACGCTCTAAAAATCATCCTCTCATTATTTATTATTTATGTTATTATTTATGTCTGACATACTCGTAATTTGCCTTGTCCAGATTACTCTCGCAATAGTAGTTTGCATAAAATAAACTATGAACACTTTAGTTTAAGTAGTAAAACATACACATGTGTAACGATATACGAGTATGTTCACATTCTTATTTTTTTATAACTAGAGTAGCATAAATTTAATACCTTTCGAAAATAAACTAATGTCACGGAGTGAGTGCATAAAACTAAAATGCATCGCAGCAGAATGAAGCAGGATACAATGGATACGAGTATATTCTACAAAACCTCAACTAATTTTATAAAATACAAGCAATTTTACGAATTTAAGAATCGTGTCTTATTTTTCGAAAGACTCATGTGAAGCATTTTTACATTTTTGTGGGGAGGGGGAATCTAATTTTTACTCATACCCCGACTGAAATGGAGAGTTTATTGTTATCTACTTTATGAGCTTTAAATGTAATGCACTGCGTTCTATGAATCCATGGAAGTGGTTTTTTTATATGATTTTCTACGCTATCATTTTGTTTTGGAGCTTAGCAGAATAGATAGATACTACAACGAGGGTTGGGATAAAAGTTAGTTATCAAGATGAGGGGATTTGTTAGTAAATTTTAAGTAATTACGAAAATTGGACCTAAAATTGGGTCAATCGGATATAATAGTCGAATAATATCAGCATTTTTAATTTTTGCACCCCTATACCCATAATACAGAACATTTTATTTTTGTGTTCAGTGAAACAAAGCTTTGCTTAATAATATAAATTTGCCAAATAATGGATTTGGTTACAAAATTGCTAAATTGATGTGGCTTTATGTGCAAATCATTTCATGTTCATAATTTTAAAAATATTTATTTTTTTAAATAGAACAACGAAACGTCGATGCCTCTCAGACTGTTAAGAGGGGACGTATAAAGGATATATGTATATATCCTTCGTAGCTTTTATGTACTTTAATGTTGTAGGAGGGTGGATTTCAAGTACAAGGAAAACACAACGAATTGTTTAACAGTGTCTTTTTGATCCTTTGTGTGTTGCCAAAGAAAGCAAAAGAAAAAAAGAAAACGACAAAGGACATACATATTTGCACCTTTTAGCAAAATGCACAAATGCAAACAACAAGACCCACAAACTCACCCACTTATTCAAGCAACCAAACACTGACTGAGACAATGACAGAGACCTAGAAAAAGGCATACACAGAAAGAAACACATAACAAACAAATCCCTTCACTTGCAGAAATTTGTATAAAAAGACTTGGGATCCAAAAAAACTAATTTTTAAAATAAGTACATCATGTACTTAAATTTAAGTTATATGGGATTGTAATAAAAAAATATGCATAAATTATATTTATTCCATCACTTACAAAAATTTGTATGAGATGGTTTAGGTCCCAAAAACAGTATTTTGTTTAAATAAGTACATCATGTTCTTAAAGAACATGTTCTTAAAATTATTTTTATTAAAGAATTTTTCTTTGGATTTAGTACAAACAGCAAAAACACACTCCACCCACATACGTAGCACTGAAGAAATAACAGAGAGTTAGAAAAATGCGCGCGAGGAAAAAGTGTACAAGAAGTACTTAGATTAGAGAGAATTACAGTTATTTAAAAAAATTTTAAATCAAAGACAATAATCTTTAAAATAGGTATATTTTGTTTTTAAGATTAGGACGTGGATAAAGTAGTAAATACTCATTATTCTGAATACAAATTTCTTAAGTTATGTAAAGCATACACTATAGAAATTTATGTTCTTAAATGAAATACATGCGTGAATATGAAGTAAAATATTGTAATTCTGAATAAAAGCTTCTATAAATTAATGAATGTAATATAAGTACATGTTATTCAAATTCAATGACAATATGGAATTGTATTGATGAATAAATATTTAGGACGAACAGCAAAAACACTCCCCACAAAAATAATCAGCAAACAATACCGCAGTAAAAGTAACCAGCTTACAAAGAATTTAAGTTATTTAATAATATTAAATACTTTTTAAATCAAAGACAAAAATCTTTAAAATAAGTATATTTTGTAATTAGATTAGGTAATGTATAAATTAATTGAAGTAGCAAAGAATCCTCATTCTGAATAAACATTTTCTTAAATTATGTAAAGGATGTACTTTTTGAAATAAGTATATCCTGTACTTAAATATAATACATGTGGGAATGATCTAAAGAAAATTTACTTAAAGTGAAGATTATTATGAATAATAGATTATTCCGTTATTTGATAAAATTAAACATTTTTAAATCAAAGACAACAATCTTTTACATAAGTATATTTCGTACTTAAAATTAAGACATGAATAAAGTAATCTAAGTAGCAAAAAATCCTCATTCTGAAAAATTATCTTCTTAAATTAAGCAAAGGATGAAATTTTTAAGACATGCGGGAATGAGCTAATAAACATTTACTTAAAGTGAAGTAAAATATCGTAATTCTGAATATTCATTCCAGATAAAATAAGTTGATACAGGTACATGTTGTACTTAAACTCACGACAGGAAAAAAATTGACGGGAAAATTTACATACAAGTTAGTATATTACTGTCATTCGAAAGAAAATTATCTTTAGGTTTAAGATAAAAATAATCTTTAAATAACGTATATTTTAACTTTAACTTAAAACGTTAATACATTTATTGAGTTATGCTTATTTTCAATAAATAATTCCTTTGGGCAAGAAAACTGAATATGACTTCGATCCAAAGAAACTTGATTTAAAATAAGTACATTATGTACTTAAATTTAAGGCATGTGAGAATGTAGTATAAAAAATGTACTTAAAATTAAGTAAAATGTCCTCATTCTGATTAAGTTTATTTTTAATAAATATTTCCTTTGATCAAGAAAACTGAATATAACTTTGATCCAAAGAAACTTAATGTATGTTGGAATGAACTAACGAAAATTTACTAAAATTAATTAAAATATCTTCATTTTGAATATGAATTTAGAATTAACGCAAAGTGACAATGACTTTCAGATAATTACACTCTTTTCGGAATTAGTACATCCAATTATTAAACTGAAGGCAAGTGGTAATAAATTAAAGAAAGTGTCTTTGGTTTTAAGATAAAAAAATATTTATGATTTAGGGATTAGTCATCCTTAGTTTTATGGTGAACATTTTTCAGTGTAGGTCAACCTGTTCTTACCCGTATGCATTTATACACATTCTCTCCCTCTGTCTCTCTCTCACTGCGTATATTACAGGTACTAAAATTTTCAACAGACAATCTCAGAAATTGCTCACTTAAATGTTGTTTCGGAAAATGCACGAGGGAAAACATTAAATACAGGCAGAGAATAGAGAATTTCCTAAATTTTTGCAAATTTACTGTTATCTATAATCAAAGACAAAAATCTTTAAAAGCAATAAAATTTCATAATTAAGTCTAAGACAGAAATGAATTGATTGCTCACAAATTACTTTAAAATATTTATTGATTTGTGACTAGGATATTCTCCTGGCTCTAGACCATATTTGCCTCTATTATGTTTTATACAATGAAAAGTTAAAAAAACGGTTAAGCAAACAAACGAAAACACAATTAAAATATTTACAATTATTTAAAGCCAAAGATAATAATCTTTAAACCAAATATATTTCGTATTTAAGACGTGAATAAATTGGTTGAAGTAAATTTTGCTTACAAATTAGTAAATTATGATGATTTTAAATAATAATTTAATTAAATTATGGAAAGAGTGTGGCTTAGAGCCAAATAAACTATGTTTTAAAATAAGTACAATCTCTACTTAAATTTAAGGCACGGTTGTATAACTTAAAAAAAATTTACTTAAAAATAAATAAAATATTAAATCTCATTATGAATTTGAAAACATCTTAAAAATGAGTGACAATTACTTCCAGATAATGAAACATTCCTTTACAATTAGTAAATCCCGTCCTTAAATTTAGGGCATATAGAAATAAACTAAAGAAAATTTAACTAATCATGCTTATGCAAAAGAAAATTGTCTTTGTGTTTAAGCTTAAAATCTTATTTGATTTAAAATTTTTCAGTGTAGGTCAACCTGTTCCTACTCATATGCATTTACACTCTCACCCTCCCTCTCTCACTATCTCCCTCTTTGCATCTTAAATGTGCCACATTTTTAAGCAGGCAATCTCAGAAATTGCTCACTTAAAGGTTGTCTCGGAAATTAGTTAGAATAAATTGAAGGTCTTTGGAAAAGAAGCGGGCGGTGAGTGAGTAGAAGAGGTAGGGTCTCTCAAAAAAAAACCAAAAAGGGAAATTATGATAGAATATAAATAGAAAAGGCAAGGTAAGTAGAAACCTCTGAAAAATATGTATGAAATAAATTTCTACTAATCCATTTTATGTTACTATATTGTTTGCTTTTTTGTCGTTATTTACTACTTTAATATTAAAGCTTTAAAGTTTTATTATCTAGAACTCTTTGTCGTCTACTCTTGTCTCTCCATCTCTCTTGCTTGTTTGTTTAGAACATTGTACAAACAACAACAGAATTCAATTAAAATCTTTTTTTCTGGTTTTTGCATATGAAATTAAATTTAGTTTTTGTGGATTTGTATGTGCGTATCTGTGCGTGTGTGTGTGCGTTTATTATTATTACATTTGTGCTAAAATTAATGTTAAATCATTTATTTTTAATTTATCCTCTCTCTCTCTCTCTCTCTCTGGATCTCTTTCTGAGGCTCAGAGATGTCATAAGTTTTTAATAGGTTTTCATGCAGCAGCACACAAGTATTAGTTAGTTTTTGTGTGCTGCTTTCCCTCGAAACTATTAAAATATTTACCACGGCAAATAACAAAATATTTGCTTTTCTGTATATATGAGTCATTCTGGTTCGTCAAATGATAGAAATATTTTAAGAAATATTTTGTATGTCCTCTTTTTTGTATTTACTACGAACTAAATGTGTTAGGTCTCGAAGTTGCGAAGAAAAAACCCATTTTCGAGTAATCAGTTTCAGTGCATTTTATTCTAAAATGCCTCATATTCCTATGCTTTTGGCATTCAAATGCTCACACAAATGCACACTCCCTTGAATGAATTGTCATAGTTACAGTTTCAAATACCACCTCATCCTTTAAACTAGCACCTCCACCCCTTACACCGTTTGCCTTCTCCTCTCAATATGCGGAAATTCCATGTGACAAAAAGTACAATTGTTTTATGGTAATATACTATGTGATGCTGTTCTTGTTTTTTTTTGGTGCAATTTGCTTAATTACACATCATAATTTTTAAATTGCACTCACACTTTGATAGCTTACACTTACACTCAATGCAATGCAAACAAAAATAATGTTCGCAAACTCTCACACACCCAGCCACACTCAGAATTGGTTATGCATGAAAATCTAACGAATTTCTATGCTAACACTCTCACAAACTCATAGAGTAAATTTTAGTTTCCGTTTCGCTCTCTCACGCTTGCATAGATATTAACTAACATACGAATACTCGTATGTACATATGTATGTGTATGACCGAGCTTGTCTATTTAAATACCATCATATCCTCTACGATTTAGAATTCTCTTTTAGTCGCTATTTAGTAGCAAAAACAAAAAAGTTTACCGCTGCACAGTGGTAGTTTTTGATGTTTTTTAAATAGTAAATAAATATTTATATTGTTTAAAAAAAAAGAAATTTGAGCAATTAAAACATAATGTGTTTGTTTAGGGTAATGCAGATTGAGATAATATTAATATTTTACAGTTCATAAATATTTCGGGCAAAAAATCTGTGAACGAAAGAAAAGGCTAAATTCGGCGGATCCGTCTATATGATGCCATTTCAAACTTGAGAGTGTTAATTTATGCCATATTTAGTGCACATATGCCAAATCCAATGTACTATATCTTAATTTGGGGACTATATCTGAATCTGAATCAATTTTTATCAAATTCTACAGCGCCGTTCCTCCTCTACAAAAAAATGTCAAAATGATTAGATGCAAAATTCAATCTTTTTGCCATTTAGATGCCAAATCGGAAATAACATATATATGGCGGCTATATACAAATCCGATCCTATTTTCTTCACATTTAAAAATTATTCTTTCCATAATCAAGATACATGTCTCTGACAAATTTTATAATGATCAAATGAAAAATATAGTCTCAATAGAGCTTATATGCTAAATCGGAATGAAGATATGTATGGGAGCTGTATCTGAATTTGAACCGATTACTCTGAAACTCAGCAGTATTTACGATTAGTTCAAGAAACTTCTTTGTGTCCAATTTCATAAAAGGTTGGTTGAAAGCCGTGGCTGCTATAGCGCTTATATGTCAAAACGAAGGTACATACATATATATGGGGTCTATATCTAAATCTGAACTAATTTTCCCCAATTTAAAAAGGGATCGTCCTTGAGAAAAGGGAAGCTCCTAGCAAATTTCGTAGCATAATTGCGACCTCTACTTTCATTACAAGTATAAAATCGACACAGGAAGTGATTCTAAGTCGATCGGAATAATAAACGATGGGTCTATCTCTTCTCCTTTTATTGTGGTGTAGGGTATAACTATGGGATAGTCAAATCCTTATACATTGAATTTCACCGGGACTGGGACAAAACACCATGAGGACAAATTCGTGCAAAGGGAAACTGGATGGGTACAACACCAAACGCTTGATATGTCTATTAAGGACAGGGACCGGTCCGCAGATTGCCCCTTTTATATAAAAACAACCGGAAACTTGAACATGTCTTTGTTATATGTCACATAGTGACATATACAAGTACTGATCTTAAATAATATCTTCGGACTATGATGTAAAACACCCAACTGGTGGTCTACTCAGGAGTAGATAACCCAGATGGTCCTCTAGATACCCTAACTGGCCCTCTACTAATGAGTAGATAACCAAAATGGTCCACAAAGGAGTAGAGTACAAAACTGTTCGTATAGTAAGAAATAGAGAATTCAATTTGTCATCAACTAAGGCGTAGATAACCCAACTAGCAATCTACTAAGGAGTAGATAACTCAACTCGTCGTTAACTAAGAAGTAGATAACGCAACTGGTCGTATACTATGGAGCAGATAAGGCAACTGTATCCCTACCAAGGTGTAAATAACACAACTTGTTGTATACTAAGGAGTAGATAACCATATTTGTCATCTAATAAGACTTTGGTAAGCCAACTGCCAGTATTAAGGAGTAGATAAACCAACTTTTCGTCAGCTAAGGTGTAGATAACCCAACTAGCCCTCTACTAAGGCTTATATAACTTAAATGACTCTCTACTAAGGAGCAGTTCAGCCAACTGTATCCCTACTAAGGTGTAGATAACCCAACTAGCTGTAAACTAGGGAGTATATATACAAATTTGTCATCAACTATGACATTGGTAAGCCAACTGGCACTATTAAGGAGTAGATAAACCAATTTGTCATCAGCTAAGGTGTAGATAACCCAACTGGCCATTTACTTAGGTGGGGTAGATAACCAAAATTGTCATCTAATAAGGAGTATATGATTCAACTAATCGTTTACTAAGGAGTATATAACTCAACTGAGCGTGTACTTAGCAGTATATAAACCAACTGGCATTTCACTAAGTAGTAGATAACACAATCGAACCTATTCTATGAAGCGAATTTCCCAACTAGTCGTCTAGTAAGGAGTATATAATCCAACTGGACGTCTACTATGGAGTAGATAACCCAAACGGCCGTCTACTAAGAGGAAGATAACCCAATCGGCCGTCTTCTAAGGAGTACTTATTGATATCCATATTACTAAGGAGTATATAACCTAACTAACCTTATACTAAGGAGCAGATAACTTAAATGAATGTGTACTAAGCAGGATAACAACTGCCATTTTCCTAAGTCGTAGATAACACAAATGAACCTATACTATGAAGCGGATTGCCCAACCAGTCTATGTAGGAAGGAGTAGATAACTTAACTGTATCTCTAGTAAAGAGCTGATACCCCAACTGGTCGTTTATTAAGGAGTAGATAAACTAACTTTATGTCTATTTAGTGGTAGATAACCCAATTAGTCATCAGCTAAGAAGTAGATAACCCAATTAGTCATCAGGTAAGAAGTAGATAACCCAACATGTCTTTCACTAAGGACTAGATAACCCAACTAACTACTTCTCAATGAGTAGATAACTCTATTGAACGTCTACTACGCTGTAGATAAATGAACTGGCGTTACACTAAGTAGAAGATAACCAAACTGGCGATCTAATAAGGACTATATATCATAACTTCTCCTCTACTAGGAAGTATATAACTCTACTTGTCGTATAATAAGGAGTATATAACCCAACTAGTTGGCTACTAAGGAATATATTTCTCTGATGTATTAGAATGATGTCAACATCACCAACATTTATCTGATAAAAAAGAGGTTGTCTACTAAAAAAATAGACACACCTGGGAGTGGATAACCCATCTAATCACCTACTAAGGAGTAGATAACTCCATCTGGACGTCTTCTAAGCTGCATATGAAGCAACTGGCGTTTCACTAGCTAGGAGATAATCCAATTGACTATCTACTAAGGAGTTTATAACCGAACTGGTCCTCTACTTATTAGATAACTCTGCTTGTCGTATACTACGGAGTAGATAACCCAACTAGTTGGCTGCTAAGGAGTATATTCCTTGGATGCAGTCGTATGATGTTCACATCCACCAATATTGTTAGGTGCATTTAATCATATTTAACTGAAACCAATCATTCCCTATGTATGAGATCCGTGATAGGTTCCAATTCAAACCAGTACTAAGACCAGTAGACATTTTTGGAATTGGTATTTCATTTCCATCTTCTTTATTTAAGAATATTATATATATTTTTAATGTGTATTTAAGTACACTGAATAAATTTGTAGCCGTTTTATGATATAATTGTTTTAATTTGTGCATTTCCCTAAACGTTTTAAAAACAGTCATTAATTTTAAAAATTATAAACACACTACAAAAAACTATATGCAATGTAAATTGTATTTAATTTTACCCCTGTACGAAGGAAATACATATTACTATTTATGTAAATTACAGTTGTTACAATAAATTACTTTGTAAAATAGTAGAATAAGCATTGACTTTTATGTATAGTAAAAGTCACAGTTACGAAACAATTAATAATGCAGTATGTTCAACAAAGACTAAAAACAAAATAGAAAAAATTCTTGTAACAGGAATAGCATTAACAGCTTAGCATCTGCGTGTACAACTAACAAATAAACTGACTAACTGTGGACCAGGACTAGGACCGAAAAAGCGTCGGGGAAAAAGGTAACAGTAACACATGGAAATATGCACTATACACGTATATTCATAAATGTGAGTATGTATGGGGGGAACCATCACTAAATTACTGTAGTTAACAATAGTTTTTTTGTAAAATGAAAAAATATTAATTAATTTACTACATATAATGTGCAGTTGACATTAAATCCCCGTGGCTAATTTTACACTTGTATTTCATATTAAATTTAAAGATTTTTTGCTTTCGTTATATTATATTGCAAATTTTTGCCATTTACCATTTGAATATTTTCAATCATTTAAGTGGCCAAAGAAAGAGATTACATTTTTCAACAACTAATCATAACTAAGTCTCTATGGTTAGTCCATAATGAGGTTCTTGGCAAATTGCACCTTTTGACCTCGTCTCTAGGTTAATGTCTACTAACCTCCGTTTTGGCAGTGGCATCAAACGAATTTGAAGAATTAGAAGGAGGAAGAACGAAAGAATGAGAATCAAAGTAAGTAGCCGTAGAAGAAGACGATGTAGAAAGAAATCAGAAAAATATCAAAAGCACAACAAAGCAGAAATGATTTGTGTAGTTACAATGTTAGTTACAAATTGTTACCATTTATGGCTGATTTTAAATGGACGGTATTTGTCAGTTTTTAAATAGTTGATATCAAAAAGAAAAGGAAAACCGGACGACACGAATTTAGACAGACATAATAAATGACGAACGGATTCGAATGTTACGATGGGCGGAAAAAGCAAACGAACATCGGAAGACAGACAGACAAACAGATTGAAAAACTGCAATTGTCCTCAAGTTTTTTTCATAAGAAAAATAAGTGATTGAGTAAAAATAAGAAAAATACAGGCGGGTAATCTGTCTCATCTCTGTAAACTGAGGGTTCAGAAATGGTGGATATATTATTTGCACCTGAAAAACGTACAATTTTAATTGTGGGTGACCCATCCAGCGGTTGCTTACAGAACTACGGCCGCCTTGCAGCAGCGATTTGTCTCCGTTGGACCATTTTTTGTGGGGAGCCTTTAGGGATAAGTGGTACGCAAACCATCCACAGACGATTAAACGTTTAGAAGATTAGAATCGTTTAGAAAAGAATATGGATATGTCCAAAGGAACCTGACCCTACAATATCAGGTAATGCTAAAGTTAGTGGTTAAACTTCGAAAACTGGTCCCAACTAGTCCTCTACTACGAAAAAGATAGCCCAAATGGTCCTCTACTAAACAGTAGATAACCCAAAATGTCGTAAATAAAGGAGTAGATAACCTCAACTAGTCCTCCACTAAACAGTAGATAACCCAATATGTCTTCAACGAAGGAAAGATAATGTCCCACCGGAACATTGGATATGTACTAAATCAAACGTGATATAAAATTTTGAATTTCCACCTTTTGACCTATCAAAGTTTTTGTCTAAATGAAAATCTACAGCACCTGACTCTTCAGTATCACACACTACTAAATTTAATGGTTAAACGTCAAAAACTGGTCCCAACTAGTCTTCAACTACGAATAGATAGCGCAAATGGTCTTCTACTAAACCGTAGATGACCAAAAATATCGTAAATAAAGGTGTAGATAACCCAACAGACCTCAACTAGTCCTACAATAGCAGTAGATAACCCAATATGTCTTCAACGAAGGAATAGATAACCCGACTATCCTGCTACTATAGAGTAAGTAACCTAACTAGGGAAAACGTAAACCTACTGGTCGGCAATTACGTTGTAGATAACCAAATTAGCCGTCAATTAAGGAGTAAATAACCCAACTGGTCGTCAATTAAGGAGTAGATAACCCAACTAATCCAACTGGTTGTCAATTAAAGAGTAGATAACCCAACTGATCGCCTCTACTAAGGAGTCGATAACCAAACTGATCCTCTACAAATGTAGTTAACCCAAATTGTCGTTAAGTAAGGAGTAGATAACCCAACTGGTCCTCTACAAATCAGTAGATAACCCAAGATATTGTTAAATAAGAATTAGATAAACCAACAGTTCCTCTAATATGGACTAGCTAACACAACTGGTCGTCAATTAAGGTGTAGATAACCCAGCTGTGTCGTCAATTAAGGAGTAGATAACCCAACTGGTCCTCCACAAATCAGTAGATAACCCAACATATCATCTACTAAGGAGTAGATAACCCAACTAAGGAATAGATAAACCAACTGTTCCTCTAATATAGCTTAGTCAATCCAAATGGTTGTCAATTAAGGTGTAGATAACCCAACTAGTTAATCCAAATGGTTGTCAATTAAGGAGTAGATAACCCAAATAACCTAACTGATCCTCTACTAATCAGTATATAACCCAACATATCGTCAACTAAGGAGTAGATAACCCAACTGATCGCCTCTACGAAGAAGTCGATAAACAAACAGGTGCTCTACTAATGTAGTTAACCCAACTTTTCGTCAAGTAAGGAGTAGATAACCCAACTGATCCTCTACAAATCAGTAGATAACCCAACATATCGTCAACTAAGAATTAGAGAAACCAACAATTCCTTTAATATGGAGTAGATAACCCAATTGGTCGACAATTAACGTGTAGATAACACAACTGGTCGTCAATTGAGAAGTATTTAACCCATTGGTCCTCCACTAATCAGTATATAACCCAATATATCGTCATGTAAGGAGTAGAAACCGAAACTAAGGAATAGATAAACCAACAGTTCGTCTGGTCCTCTACAAATCATTATATAACCCAACATATCTATAAGTAAGGATTAGATAACCCAAACAAGGAACAGATAAACCAGATAAACCAACAGTTTCTCTAATATGGTGTAGTTAACCCAACTGGTAGTCATTTGATTTGGTCCACTACAAATCAGTATCTTCCCAAATGTTAAACTTGGCTCGACAATATATCTTCAATATGAGCTTGAAGTTTAATTTCAATCGATCGCCTCGTTAAAAACGGCAGATTTATTTCCAACTATTTTTTGCAGATCAGCACTATTTGTCAGTCGGTCTGTCTCACTGGTGCTTATACAATCACTTTAGTGAATAGTGTATATAATTTTCTGCATACCAAAACAGCAGTAACTTAGCATTTCACATACGTATGCGATAAATTCATTTTAGAGTATTTTAATATATTCACCTTACTTATGTTAATGATGAGTATGGATCATATTGGTTCACTCCTTCTTGTCCCCTCCTCTGCAGAAATTAAAACTACTGTGACATAATGAATCCTGTATAACTTCTATACAATTTACCCGAAAATTCTGTTATTTCACATATATTAATATTTTGATAGCCACTATTATGCAATTTTAACAAACCATTGACATCCCGTTTTCCCATTCTATGCTATTGTAATTCCCATCCATTTGACCGATAGATTGTAAAACCTCGCCATCCATAACATATGATTGATGTCGTGATGGCCGTTGTCCATACGCTAGCATGCATCATAAATATCAGCATAAATTTGATTTTTATGAATTAATGATGACTCAATAAAACATACATATGTATGTATATTCAGAATTCATTATAATTTAAGCCGACAGTCAAAAAGTCATCAAAAATTAACATCTTTTCACAATATGACGGCTCACAAAAAATAAAATAAAAAATATATGAAGGCAAATAGTTACTCTCCATAAAAGGAAATGTTCACCATGGATTGAGTGGCATTGGCTTGCCCCTTAATAAAGATTTATCGATATTATACTTCCCTATCATTGATAGCCTCCTCCCACCGCTTCTCCCCCTGCATTCCAGGGATTGCCCTTAGTTATTTTTTTTTGGGTACTTTTGTTTCGTTACCCTGAGGCAAATGTCCACAAAAAGTTTTAATGCTTTTATTGGTTCATTAGCAGGAATCTCTTCTATGGGCTGTTAGTTCACTTCATAAATTTCCATCTTACTTCTGGGTAATAATAATTACCAAATTATGATATGTTGCCTGCCTATAAGCAAAATAAGTTCTAAACTTGAAATTTATTTTACATCATAAACAGACCAAAATATATTAGCTTCCTTCCAAATCATGCTGCAACGACGTTCAAGTAGTTGGCCAGGAAAAGAAAAATATTTTTGTTTAAGACACAATTTTGAAAGCAAAACATTTTTCGTTGCTGTTTTGTTATATTTTCGTTTATCGAGCAAACTCGTGATGTTTTTCAAATTTTCTGGCCTAAAGGTTTGACTTGGTTTGTTTGTGAAAACTTTTGATAAGTTGTGAATAAACAAAAGTTGTGCTTCAATTTAAATGGCCATCCATAGCCTTTATGAAATTTTCGGTTTCCCTTTCCGCCAATTTTTAGGGGAGGAGGAGGAGATTTTTGAAGACCATTTAGGGTATTTTTCCCACTCCAATCTTTACGGGAAAAGGGTGAGGGGTGGTGACCTGTAATAAATACCCAAACGCCTTTTGTACATAAATATTGGCAGGGACATTTCGCCTGATTTTTTTATTATTTTTTATCGCTCGACTGCATCTTTTGTTTGATAAGATAGAGAATTGTCTAAAGAGAAAATATGTAACAATCTGTTGCCTCAATCCTTTGCAAACTGGCCTTTTTCGGTGTTAACCTTTCCTTGACAGATGTATTGTTTTTTTCAGAGATTTCATAAAAAAAGTTTGTTCAACAATCTTCTCTAAATGGGGAAGGACAAAAATATGAAAATGATTTTTTTGTCATTGGGATACAAATACAGTACCGGACAAAACATGAAAACAATACAATACCTACAGAAAATTAAAGCGGTGCAAATCAAAACGCGCGATAAGGATCGATTCACATATTTCCCCTTTTATATAAAAACAACCGGTGACTACTGATGTATCCTATTAAATGTAAAAACTGGACATAACTGGTCCCCTACTAAAAAGGAGTAGAAACCACTCTGGTAGTCAACGAAGGATCAGATAACCCAACTGACCGTCAACTAAGGAATAGATTACCCAATTGGTCGCCAAGTAAGGAGTAGATAACCGAACTGGTCGTTAACTAGGAGTTAAGCTAGGAGTAGATAATCCAACCGATTTTCAACTAAGTAGTAGATAACACAACTAAGGAATACATAAACCAACTGGTCGTGAACTAAGAAGTATATAACGCAAGTAAGTAGTAGATGACGCCACTGGTCGTCAACTAAGGAATAGGTAACCCAACTAAGGAATAGATAACCCAACTGATCTTCAACTAAGAAGCAGACAACGCAACTAATCGTCAATAAAGCAGCGTATAACCCAATTTGTCATCAAGTAAGGAGTAGATAACCCCACTGGTCGTCAACTAAAGAGTAGATAAGCCAACTGGCCGTCAAGTAAGTTATGGATAACCCAACTGTTCGTCAAATAAGGAGTAGATAACTCAACTAAGGAATAGATAACCTAACTTGTCGTCAATTAAGAGGTCGATAAACCAACGGTAGTATATTAATGAGTAATACACGACTCTTCAACTAAGGAATAGATAACCGAAGTCGTCGTTAAATAAGTAATAGATAACTCCACCGGTCGCCAACTAAGTAGTAGATAACCCAAATGGTCGTCAAGCGAGGAGTAGATAAAGAAATTGTTGGCCAACTAAGGGGTAGATGACACAACTGGTCGTCAAGTGAGCAGTAGATAATTCAGCTATGGAGTAGATGACCCAATTGATCGTCAACTAAGGAATAGATAACCTAACTGGTAGTCTACTAAGGTGTATATTTCTCCGATGTAGCTACATTTAACCATCATCAATTGATACCAATCAACCCATTCGTGATCAGATCAGTGAATGTCCACAATGTAACTAGTAATGGGATCAATAGACTGAAGAAAATCGTCATTTAAAATCCCGTAGGGATATAACTCATGGATGCAGGCCTCAACTACTATATATCTTCAGAAAACTTGAGACTGCCTCTGTTGACATAGCGGGTCCAAATTTTAAGCTTGAATTCTTCAATATCTAATTAAGAAATAATAGATTTATTTCCAATAATTTTACGTAGTTCACCAATATGTGTCCGTCCATCCATAAATAAGGAATTCACAAAAAATAATTTGTTAACCCTTTGTGAGGGAGATACCGGAGAGAGTGTAGCAATGAGGTTCACCTTCATATACCAAATTTGAGGTTAATCAGTCACTCCTTTCGAAAGTTATCGTGCGCACCTGCCAGACAGACGGACGGACATAGCTTGAGTGATTTAAAATTTCCTGAAACGTATTTCAAAATCCAAAGAATTTTTGATTGAAGTCATTATTTTCATTAGCCCATCTAACAACAGGTGCCTAAACTCCAAGTCTATTGTATTATTTTTTTTAGGGGGAAAAATTGTATATTTGATGGACAATTGAAAGACTGCCCGGTGTATAAGTTTCAATGGCTTTGCGATAAAGCCAATAGAATTTTTCTAGAACACATACATGGGTACATAAATAATTGATGTATTATAAAAAAAACTCTATCAACAATCCATTGAAAGCCAAGAAATGCCAAATATTTCGTTGTCCATTTTCTACACTTGACATGGTCGGACATGAAATTTAATATCTCCAATTTTTATTTGATTTTCTAAATGATCCATGTCACAACTGTCAACACAAAAGCACAAACGAATTTTTCACACATACAAGACAACCACAAGTCCCTGTTGCCTTCGAAGGACCATAAAGAAAATCTAATACAAATGTCAAAATCTTTGAGACACATACATATGTATGTACATATACATTGAACACAATACTGGCATTGAATGGATTTGTTGTATGTGTGTACAAAAAAACCAAAATAAATTACTGAAAGGACTTTTTAACACCCAGACACATATAACTCTCTATGAAAAGCTTAGAGGCTTTAAAATATCATTTCGACAAAAAATTTTCATAGCCATAAGAATCACAAACACACACACACATAAAACCGCACAAAAAGGGCTTCAACCCAGACTGGCGGCCAATCATCTGTAACCGTAATATAATAAATTGTCATTATTAATAATACCTCAAAAACAAACAACAGAAATATAGAATTGGTACTCTTATAGCTTAATACAATAATTTATTTGCTGATTTATAGCGTAGTCTCTGCAAACGTTAATGACAAAGACATTATTCGAAATCAACCCTCCTGAAGGGCCACAAATTGTCTTAATGCAAATACGAGGAGCCTAACAAAAGTGAAGAAAATTAAAAGAATTGTCTTTACGGAAAATTCATTCCTAAAGAGGACAACCGTATTTTTTTGTTAAAACGTGCCATGTTCCATTATAGACCAAAGGGCTTTGTATGCCCTGAAACGGATTTCTGTTTGACATATAAGGAAATTAGATTTCTTTTTTAGTGTGTTACACTTTGGTCTATAGAATATGTTGAAATGTGTATAAGAAATCTTAAAAATGTCTCTTACAAAGTCTCAGGTAGTAAACTATAATTATCCCAAGCTTATTATTCAATCCTCGTATTGTTTTACACATTCAAGAAAACTATAAATAAATTTCCAGCGATTAACACACAAAAGTTATTAATTGTCAAACATTAGATGAAGCACTTCATTCGAATTGTGGTGTTGGCCGCAGGTCCTTGTCGATGTTGTCGCTGTTGTCCTTGATGTTTACTTTCATTTCTCATGAAATTGTTGACTCTTTTAAAGGAATATACCTGCTCCTGCTCCCGCCCACGTTGTCTTTCCACCCAACATCTCTCCTTCTCCCGCCTTATCTTATCCCATCTTCACCCAAAGAACGATGAACGTTAAGGAACAAGACAAATGTTACTAATTTATCTAAACACTTTGGCTGAAATCGTTTTATGTTGTGTCGGGTGTTTTCGGGAATTGAACCCTTATGTTATAATGGGTAAAGGGGGGATAAGGAAACACAGGAGGTTTATAAATGTTCCAATGTAACGTATTTGTTTTGCTTTCTTATAGATTTCTCCTTTTGCGATAGTTTTTTTTTCTCATTTCAAAATACTCATCTGTTGTTTGTTCTCCTACTACTCCTTTTCCTGGTCCTTCCTCCTCCTGAAGTGTTGGGGCAAAGATTGAAGATTGGTTAAAAGTTATTGTGTCTGTTTGTTTGTTTGCACACAAAAATTTCCTTTTCGTTGTACGCTTGATAAAACTTACATATAAATATTAAAATCCATTTCATTGAAAGGCACTCTATAGGAGGTCCTTTTGGTGTGGGAGGAGTGGGTTCTATTGATTTTGGCCGGATATTGTTTTGAATTGCCAAGGAAGTGGGAAATATCGCACCTTATCGCGGGTAATTTTGTCCTCAAATTTACATCCGTTTTGAGGATTGTTTGCGAAAATGGAATTCGATTTTTCTCAATGGCCTAATGAAAGGGTATGTCTAAGGATTTGTCAATTTGTTCATTAAAATAAATTGTTAGGTTTTATTTGGGGACCGATTAAGTCTCTATAATATTTTGTTTCGATAATATGTAATATCAAAATTCGACAATAATTTCAAAGTTATGTCGTTCTTAAAATATTATTCCAAAAATAGTTTTATTGATCTCTACAAAATTTTAAATAAATAAAAGTTTTTTTAATTTTAAAACTTAATGAAATAAATGAAAAAATAGGTTTGGGCACCTGTTTGAGAGATCGACTTAACCTTGATATTCTATCTAATATATTTCGATAGCGGGAAACAGCTTAAAGGTGTACCACAAAAAATTAAAATCGATTATACGATATATGGTACCACATTCTAGTGTGTACTGAAGTTTGGCTACGAAATAGCCAAACGAATTGATATGGAAAAACAGTTTAAAACCGATGTTTCTACAGAAATTGAGCTTCTTGAATATATAGACTAGTATTATGGGTGCATCTTAGGTTAACCAAAAAACTGTTTGAAATTAAATATTAGGTAAATGATAAATTATCTAACTAAAATTTAAAAAAGAAAAATATTCCCAGAAGAGAAGTTTTATTCAAATCAA
Source organism: Eudasyphora cyanicolor (assembly GCA_963930755.1). Classification (NCBI taxonomy): domain Eukaryota; kingdom Metazoa; phylum Arthropoda; class Insecta; order Diptera; family Muscidae; genus Eudasyphora; species Eudasyphora cyanicolor. The sequence continues at coordinate 315,319,446 of OZ005734.1, forward strand.
AGCAAATTTACAAATAAACCTCCTCGACATCAATCATACAATGTGGATTGCAAGTTTAGCGATATATAGCAATGAAAACACTGGTACAGTGTACGAAATTACAGAAGAATATGCTTAGTGGTATAAAAGTTAGAACAAATTTAATATTTCACAAAATGTGAACCCTTTGTTGGGGAAGGTGCCAGAAAGAGCGAACCAATATGGCCCATTTTCATATGTAACCTGAGATAGGAGAAAATATTACCACATACAAATTTTGAAGGCAATCGGTTGCTCCTCTTGAGAGTTATCGTGCTCTACAGCCTGACCGCCGGACGGACAAAGTTCAAATGACTCGAAATGTCCTGAGACATTCGATGTTTTACATTTTTTTTAGTAGAAAGTGATAACTGCCCTTTTCAATAAAGTAGTGTTTATGACGAGTAAAACCAAAATGTTTATAATTTTTATTTATTTAATTGATAGAATTTGTATAAAACCAGAAGTCTCTAAAGAGGCAAATATTTACCCTTATTTTTCAGCTAAAGTGAAATAAGAAAAATTGGGTTGGGAATAAATAACTTACTTTGACTGAAGAACAATTAAATATTTATTTAAATCACAGAAGTTGTTCTTTGTTTTAATGAGCAAAATTAATTCGGTGCACAGTATTGTTGTGCAGAAAACATTTTTGTTAACTCATGAACATTTAAATTAACTGGTTTCGTTTTTTAAATCATGGAAAATTAACATTAAATAGGTTCCTGCACATCATTTAGAAGGAAGCTTTGTATTAACATACATCGTATTACCATTTGGTAACCCTTAACTTTTCAAATGGTGTACCACAAAAATCCGCACTCCACTTTTAATAAATCAAAAATTAAGTTACTTTTTTATTATTAAAACTTAATGAAATAAACCAAGAATATGTTTGGCCACTTCTTTGAAAAAATCAGCTTAGACTTGGTATTCTTTCTAATACCTTTCGATAACGCGAAACAGCTTAAAAGTGTACCACAAAAAATTTAAATCGATTATACGATACATGGTACCGCATTACAGTGTGTCCTGAAGTTTGGCTCCGAAATAGCCAAACGAATTGATATGGAAAACCCGTTTAAAACCGATGTTTCTACAGAAATTGTGCTTCTTGAATATATAGACTAGTGATATGGGTGCAGCTAACGTTAACCAAAAAATTGTTCCAAACAAAATATTAGGTAAATGATAAATTACCTAACTAAACATTAAAAAGGAAAAATATCCCTAGGTGAGATGTTTTATTCAAATTTAGAAATAAACCTCCTCTACATCAATCATACGTTGCGGATTGCAAGTTTAGCATTCGCGCAGTTATATGAAAACAGACAATTGCACCTGAAGAGAGAAAATCCGGGTTTTCCAACATCAATTTTCATAACTTCACGGATAATAGATAATAAATTGTATAGTAAACGAGTCAGGAATATATCGATATAAAAACGGAACTTATTCTGATATTTAGGGTACATGTCTCTCACCGTCTCTCTATCACTCATACGTTATGGATTTCGAATTTAGATTACACTCGACTTTCCCCCCTCAATTATGGTACTTCGAAGTCTTCGTCAACCAATAACATTTCCAAAAAATCCAACTTGTTAGCATTTTGCCAGTTGCTCACATGGCATGAAGGATACACTCCTTTATTGGAGTTGTTTATCAACACAATACATTGCAGACAAACACAAATCCATTTTCCCACTTATATCAATATGTACGAATATGAGTGTATATTTTTGTGTTTGTATATGTGGAGTGCACCTTCTCCTATTCTTGAATATCTGGGAGATTTGTATATATATGTGTACTGATATGTTAATGGTATTCCAAAGGAACAGCAGAAAGGTAGTTTAAAGAAAAATTGATGAAAAAAAAACACGAAACACATGTATTGAATGGAAACATTTTGCAGAAACCTAATATTTTGTGGGAGCACAAATCAATACCGCTATTCCAAAGTAGCCTAAGTTAAAACAGGAAAGTTTTCAGAAGAGGCGATGGAAGTTTTTTGAAATATTTAAAATTGTATGGAAATCGAACGACCTCTACTGTCATAGCTTTGGATTAGGTTGACGGATAATCACCAAATATTGACTGAATTTATTTATTTATATGAATTATAATTCGTAAATAAATTTTCTAATTTTACGTTCCTGGAACAATCCTGGTGACAAAGACCATGGGGCTAGTTTTTTGTAGCGACAGACTAGAGCCTCCGGTGGGAATCGAACCCTCGACCCCCAAACTTATAGGTGAGCACGCTACAAACTCACCTACTGGGGCGCTCTTTGAGTGAATATAATTTTGAATATTTACCCCCAATTTCACCAGCTTACCAACAGTTAACATTTTTAAATGCTATCTTATTTGACAACTATAACTGCAGTTTAGCACCAACTGTGGGTTAACAGGAGTTGGTGAAATTCGCCGTTAGAAAAATACCATTTCCCTTCAAAACTAACTAAGTCCATTTAGTCCACTGTGGAATGAAGGTATCGAAATGTATTTGATGGTTTTTGATGCCAAAGCGTCTGTGTGTTTTCTTTACGTGTCACTTCCTTCAAAATTGTATTTAAAATTCAAATATTTCTTGCGTGACCCACTCACAACTCAAACATGGAAACTAAAGAGAAACAGGAAACAAAGCGAAATGAAAGAAAACAAGATCTTAAATCATACTTGAGTCCAGTAGGTCAGAACTGGACTGGATGGGTCATTGTCTAACCCCATCCCCTCCCTGCTTATTCTAAATGCCCACGACAAGACAAAGTGTAGTTCACACCTTTATTATCTTCGCCCGTTAATCAAATCAAATTGGACCTTTCGGCTTCTTTTGGGGGAGTTTTGAGGCATAATGTGTATGTGGGTTTCTGCCTTTTTTTTGTAAGATTTGGGAGTTTCTCTCTTCCTTCTCCTTTCGCTTACATTAATTATTAAAATGATGCTGATGATTGGACCAAGTTAAGACCTGTTTTATTTGCCCATCCCCGCTCCCTAGCAGCGATAAATTGTGTCAATCTTGTTGCCAGATTTTTGGGCTGACAGACAGGTGGAAGGATGTTGTTGTTTTAGGGAGGGTGCGAAGTTGAATGGCTAAAGACGTCCATAGAAGTGTTTGGCAATGAAATAAACTTTTAGTAATTTTTAGTGACATTGTTTTATTTCGTTTGGGGTTTTGCAACCCCACTAAGTTTTTCTTCAAATAATTTTTTCAATTAACATTGTTTTGGATGGGATTTGTGTAAATAGAATTTAAGTTTGGGGATTTTTGTGGAAAGTTGAAGAAAATCCATGCTGCTGCTGTTTCTTAAATTGCAGCCAATTAATTAGGGTGTGAAGTTTTTGTTGGTGGAAGTGGAATGATAAGTGTGGTAAATGGCAGAAGGGTCGGGTGGAAGAGTTTTGTTAAACAAACTAAGCTCTTTAACAAATTAATATTTTAAATTTAAATCAAATGAAAACTTTAAGGATAAAATTAAATTGCGGAAGGGTCGGGTGGAAGGGATTTGTAAAAGAAACAAAGCTCCTTAACAATTTAATATTTTAGATTTAAATCAAATGTAAACTTTTAGGTAAAAATAACCCAGAATAATACATATTGCCAATAAAAATATACATATAACAAACAAAACGAATATTTTTAAAGTATGATCTGATTTTCGTTTAATTAAAAAAAAAATATGACAGATAGTATTAAAAACAGAACCTGAAACTTGCAGCAGAATTTTTTTCTGGTTTTAAATAGAAGCAACACTCCTTGTAATAGTAAATAAAATACAAATTGATATTGTAGAGTAAATGAAACGTAAAGTTTTAAGAAAAAGAATGCAGAATTGAGAACATTGTCAACATAAATTTAAAGGAAAGAATATTTTTTGTGGAAGATATCATATTCGGCGATTTTTTTAATTAAAAAAAAATATATATAAAATAGCATAAAAGTTTTAAAGCGAAAAACTATTTCTTTTAAGAGTAAATAAGCTTAAATTTTATATTTAAATCAAACCGACACTTATGAGACAAAATAATGCACAATTTACAACGATATCAATGTAAATAGAACGGAAAGGAGTACTTATGACAGAGTGTCATATCTCTTGCTGACTTTTTTCTAATTTCAACAAAATTATTTACAAATAAGAAAATTTTAGTCGATAAAATCGACTAAGCTATACCCTCTCTGTATGAGTACTCTAGCATGGAATATGTTACCCTGTATGGGAACCAGAAAGGTGAAAACGTTTGATCAGTCTATAGTCATTGCAAAATGTATCTAAAATACAATTTGTCTGACTGCAATCAAACTTATAAGTCGTTAACTTTTTGTTCGAAATGGTCCATTTGTATGGGAGGTACCAAAAGACGCGTGGCAATTTCGCCTATTTTTCTCTAGGTGATAGCGACCACGAAACTAATACTATGTGTTGAATTGTGAATAACTCCCATAAGTAGTATAGAAGTGATAATGGATTAATATTTCACTAACTGTTGATCCTTTGTGAGGGAGGTACTAGAAGGTGTGGACAAATATGTCCCATCGGTTACTCCCAACGACAGTTATCGTGCGCACCAACCAGACAGACGGACGTACGGATAGGGCTCAAATGACTTAAAATGGGTCAAAATGGAATTCCTGCAAATATTCTTGAGGTCTCGGAGGTAACTCCTTCGGTTACACTTTTGGCCCGCAGAAATTGGTATATACCTTCGTCCACAATAGTGGGGGATAAAACAATATTTTGTTGAAATTCTCTTACTTCTACCGAAAGTGCTATCATTTCCACATTTATCCATAGATTTCTTTCAGATAGGCATTGTTTCCTTTTTTAGACTACTTGATTTCAAAAATTGCAACAAACACATTTTTTGAGATTTTTTTCTTTTTTTTGTTATAGTTTACAGATTCATTCGAACACAAAATTCCCTTAACTTATGTAGTACTCGTAGTCATGGAAATGTTTTAATTTTCTGTATTTTAGACAGTATTTCCAATGATTATAGACTGACATAGGGGGAACATTTTCTTCCAGCGTTATGACATCTCCCACCCAAAATACTATATTCCATATTATATTATTCACCCACCCAGAAAAAATGTTGTCTTAAAATTAAAGATTTGCGCCAAAGACGCCCTTAATCTTTTAAGTAATTACGTTTTGTACCTAAAATTTAGAAAATTTACTTAATATAAATGAAATTATCTAGATTTTTAGTACAAAATGTACTTATTTTAATGATTAAGAGCGTCTTTGTCGCAAATCTTTAATTTGAAGACAACATTTCTTTTTCAGGTTAGTGAGTGTAGACATCTCAGTCAGATATCTCGGTAACTGCAGAAGATAACTCTTAGAGGAGGTTCAGAATTTTTAGTATTAACGCTTGAAATTTATTTTTGCCTAACAACTCTAAAAAAAGTAGAAGTATCATTTATTTTTTGGAAACAAAATTAAAAAATTTTATGAGGATTTGAATAATGCATTTTTTGGTTTTACGAAATTTTTTAGTTGTAAAATAACACACCCAGTGTTTTGAAGAAACCTAAGAAAAATGTCAAAAATTGCCATACCTGCCTTAGTATTGGGTTTTCCAACAAGAGGTGTTATTTTGAATCACCCGGTATTTCGGTAGCTGTCACTTTTGAAGCTTTTATTCTTTGACATTTGACAAGTAGAAACTTGTCAAATGTCAAAACGATCAAAAAACGATCGAACAAAGAAACGATTCGAACGATACAAAATCATCTCGACTGATGAGGCCCATTTCCACCTCGGTGGCTACGTCAACAAGCAAAATTGTCGCATCTGGGGTTCGGAAAACCCAAGAGTTATTGTTGAAAAGCCTCTCCATCCTCAACGTGTGACTGTTTGGTGCGGTTTATGGTCCGGCGGGGTCATTGGTCCTTACTTTTTCGAAAATGAGGTTGGATCAACAGTTACGGTGAATGGATTGGATGGTATTGATCTGGACAAAGTTTACTTTCAACAAGACGGCGCTACGTGCCACACAAGCAACGAAACCATTGCTCTGTTACGTGAAAAGTTTCCGGACCGTGTTATATCTCGAAGAGGTGATCACAATTGGCCCCCGAGATCTTGTGATTTAACACCTTGCGACTTCTTCCTTTGGGGCCACGTGAAAGATAAGGTTTACGCCAACAGCCCAGCGTCGATTCAAGGCCTCAAAAATATAATTCTTGAGGCTATCGAGGACCTAGGCGATTGCGATTTGGTAAGCGTGGTGGCCATTTGGCTGATGTTGTTTTTCGTTATTAACGGCACTTGCGATTTGGTAATGAAAAATTTCATAAAAAGGATATGGTCCTGTAAGCGTGGTCGTGGTGGCCACTTGGCTGATGTTTTTTTTTCATTATTAACGGCATACCTTCCTCTTTATTATGAAATAAGCATCCGATCATTTATCTCAAAAAATGCATTTTTCTTTGAATACCAAAATAACACCTCTTTTTGGAAAACCCTTTATTGATTTCATCCATAATTTTTATAAATATCCAATTACAGTTTTGATTTGTAAATCGTAAATTTGGAAAAAAAAGCAAACAGGTAGCAAATGTTTTAAATTAGGGGTTTTTTTTTAAATTAATTTTTTTTTTAAATGATTCCATAAATGGCCATTTATGTTATTTTTTTAAGCGCTGTAAACTTTGCTAAAAATATGTTTCAGCGGTTCAATAGCAACTAAATATTTCATAAAAAATAAAAAAGCATTTTTATTTTTTAAATTTCAAAAAGCTTTTTTCCAAAATTGTATAAAAAATAGCAATGTCTCATTTTATTAATACAAATCGTCATTTCAGGGCAAAAATCGTCATTACCGGTTTTTGACCTTCAAAAATCGTCAAAATGACGATAAATTGTCGTTCTGCAACATTGCTAAAGCCACTAAAATATGTTTTCGAAAAAACAATGTACAGTTTTATTTTAAAAAATTATTTCATAAAAACGGCCATTTATATCAAACGACTAAAACTTTGTATAAATCAGTTCAGCCGTTCAAGAGCAACTGAGAATTTCGTAAAAACTAAAATGCATTTTTTTTAAATTTTTTTTAATATTAAATCCCCATAAAAATTTGTATTTTTTTGAAAATGTGTGATTTATCAATTTATCAACTTTCTGTAAAGTTTTTAGGCAAAAATTATTTTCATAGGTTAATAATAAAAATTCTGCACCATTCGGTTTATCCAACTGAAATATGCTTACTTGTTTTCATTACAAATCTAAACAAGATTTCTTGTTACAGTAAATTAAATAGTATATTCGATTTAAATCGAGTGTAAAGTTTTAGGAAAACAATAATACAAAATATACGATATTACCAATAAACATATAAGAGAAATAAATATATTTGAGAAATGATATGATATTGGTTATACTTTCTAATTTTACAAAATATTTAACAAACAAATTAAATAAACATAATAACAAAGCATCCTAGCTTGAGCAGAATTTCGTTTTGTTTTAAATCGAAACGGGATTTCTTTTTTGAAAGTAAACAAAATTTCTTTTTATCTCAAATTTCCTAAATGAAAATATATGATTATTTGCTTTCAAAGAGAAATAAAATGAAATTGCAATGACTTGTTGTCCCACGACAACACATTTGTCTGCAATGATAAAGAAATGGCTTTTTGGTTTGTTTGGTTTGTTTGTTTTGTTTTTTCTTGTTGTCTACAACAACAAAAAATGTATTTATCCTAATGATGTCTAAAAGGAAGGAAATAGCCTATTTGTAAAGACAATGATAAGAAAAAAGGCACAAATGTTTGTTAAATAGAAATGTAACAATGTACATGAGGTCTGCAGAAACGCAAAAGGGCCAATAAACGAAAAAAAATTTAAAATGTCGTTAGACGTAGATATTCTTCTGGCTTTGAAATACATATCCGCCACTAGTGTTTAGCTTTCTTTTTTCATAGTTAGAAATACATACATATTTCTCAAAACTTACAAAAAAGGTAGATAGAATATCTGTAATTTTCTGGGATAAACTCATATGCCAGAATTTTTCAGTTTCGGTATTTTAGTATAAATATATCCAGCTAATCATAATCTAACCATCGATATAGAACACTCCTAGGTTTGCCACATATTTGGAATCCCAACTGTACCCGTTTAGTATCAAATGCACTACGATAGATAAATTATTTGGGTTTTGTTGAACATTTGGATTTTTAGAGATGAGCTTTTGCGGGAATTTGGACCTTTTGGTGTTTGTGTTAAGTTTTGGGCTTTGGTGTGTTCTGACACATATAGTAAAATTTTATGGCCAACATTTTTTAGAAAATTTCATCCCCGCCCTCCCCATTTTAAGGGGTGGTTTTTACGATTTGTTAAAATAGGGCCAAAAATTACAGTTATGTGCGGGAGCTAGAGGGTTAATATGTTTCACAAAAATATTGGCCTTAATATTTTCTATAAAGTTGCTAAACATACCCTACACCACAAAAATAGTTTTGTTACATAATTGTGAAATATTAAAATTTTTGAGGTACAATGTGGTTTTTTGAACTATTTAGGGTGCCTAGATACGTTCAGATTGTATTGATATGTTCACAGAAGTTGTTCAGATTGACCTTGGCTAAAATTTTGTGAGTGAAAAATTACGAGTCCCTGAAAGTTATGCTGAAAATAGTAAAAACAAATATTTTTTCCCTCACCTTTAAAAAAAAAGTGGGGACATTTTTTCTCATAAAATGTTATAAGACTGTTCAGCATATTTTTAGCTACATTATTGCCAAATATAGTTAAGCGGTATGACCAAGTCTGAATTAGTGCTTGGACAAAAGCTGATGGCACCTTTTTCAAGGGGCTCACTGATTTTCCGAAACATCGGAGGCCCATAAAAAAAATTGGTCACCAATTTCGCCAAACCTAGTACTCGTATAGGGTTATACTACCCTTGGGTTGTAGAATCGAACCTATACTGTCGAGTCCGTGTATTTTTCAAAAAGTGTTAATGTTTTGTATAGTGATATTGATCGCCTCCTCTGGATATTCATCTGAGTCTTTGGGTATTATTCTGAAATCACAATTTTTCTACCCCCAAAATTTTTCATTTTATTCACTTTTTTGTTTCTGCTGTAAAATTTTCTAAAGTGATGATTGAACCTTTTGCATTTCTCATGACGATGTAGCCCAGAATAAAATAAACATTAAAATGTTTCTAAGCATTTAGTATTCCTTAAATTAAATCCCACTTTTATGGTATCACACCTCCAAATGGTTAGCATATCTTCAAATGATTAATTATGTGTTTCGTTTGGAGCACATTGAGTCATATGTGGCGTATGAGTGATTTTAATTTAATTCAAAAAGATTGTTTTGTAGCTTACACCTATTTGGAGATTTTTTTGACTTGATGAGTATAAGGATTATGATTGTCAACACTTTAAGACATCTGCATAAATTGCAAATGATAAAGACGATTGTTTTAAATCTTTTAGAAAACTTTATAATCCACTGTCGAGTGAAATATTAGCTTTTCAGGGACAAGACATTAGATTGATTGTTAAATAGAAAATGTGTGAAAGCATTAGGAACTTGCAAACCAAAAAAATCTTAATTTTCATGACATGAAGAAATCTGATGGCGAATTCTTTTCTGCAAAAAAGTGCAACATTTTCATTGCCCTTTTTCGGAAAACGGCACTTTTGTGATACTTTTTTGAAATTTGGTAATTAAGTTACTCGAATTTAACACAACTAAAATTTCAAAATTTCAAAAAAGCGATGCAAGTGTTGCACTTCTTTGCAGAAAAGAATTCACCATGAGTTAGCGTTGGATTTGGGAATCATTTTTGTATTAATAGTCATTTAATTATTTTTTTCAATTACAATTCAAAGTAATTCTATATTCTAATTTTAAGATCAAGGGATAAGCCGGGTTACAAAGACCATGTGGCTAGATTTTTGCAGAGGCAGACCGAAGCCTCTTGTGGGAATCAAACCCACGTCCCCCAAACTCATAGGCGAGCACGCTATTTACTCAACTAATGGGACGCTCTGTATATATTTTTAAAATTATAAAAATTGTAATGAAGCTGTTTTAATTTAAAAAAATTTCGGCAGGTGAACAGATCCTGGGATTTGCTTACCCATACATTAAACAAACTCCTCCCCGGCATACTCTACTGTTCTCTTCCCCTCCAAACTCTGCAACATTTTGGAATCCACTGTGCTTGTGTATTAGAAATACTTCTAGCAGACACTTGAAATAAATCACTGGAGGGACAACGAGGCAATATTTTGAGGTAACGATTTTTTTTCTCCTATGAGAGAGTATAAATCAAGTTAAGCAGCCATTACATTTGACCACTAATCTATGGGCTATTGAACAGCATCCAAAAAATCCATCCAAAGCAACAACAACTAAAGCACCGAAAATAATAAAATGATAGTATTTGAAAATAGTTGTAATAAATTCCAAACACGCATACACTAACAGTCAGCGATAAAAAAATGCGAAAAAACCAACAATAAAACCACAAATACTATTACTCGATGATGTTGATGAATACAGCCAATTATTACACGTATCACAACATATATGTATAAGTTGTTTATTTATGGTTGTGGGATTAAATTTGTTGTTGTTTTAATTTTAATTTTTTTTTTGCTAAAGCGGTTCAACATAGGTTTGGCTGGAGTTGTGTTGCTTTTCATTTGTATCGTTGTTTTTTTGGTTTCGCTTAGCCTACAAACTTTTGACAATGTTATAAATCGTCACAATCCATTAAATACCAAAAAGGGCTGACTTTAAAGCCAAAACAATGTCAGAAACACCAAAAAGGGCTGCTTTTAAAGCCAAAACAACAACACCGGGAAAACATGCACACATTTTCGGTGCCCTTTGAAAAATGACAGTTTTTCGGAGGTTCTCTTTGGGAAAATATGCGTTTATTTTTTAACTTTGAGATTATGACAAATGGAGTCAATTTCTTTGACAGGCAGGAAAATTTAACACTTTAAGGATTATTTAGCAAGACTTGGAAAAAAGTAATTTACTACAGTAATCCGTTTTCTGTTAACAGTACCGTTAAGGGGGCTGGTGTAACGTTAATTATGGCAAAAAAGGTAAATTTTTTATGATTTTTTTCTGACGACACTATTAAAATATTGTGATTGAAATCAATGGTACATTAAAGTATATCTTTCAAAGTTAATTGCGTAAAATTTTCATAAAAAAATATGGCAATGACAGCATTTATGCGGAAGCGTCTCGAAAAAAGTTGAATTGCGGTGACCCTCATAACTCGATACCGGATCATCAGAAATTAAAAAAAAATAAATATATTTAGTTAGATAATCGTTATAGCCAGGTAAAGCTTTCGAATTTTTTCGAAATTTAAATTTTTAATTTTTTGGGAACACTTTGAAGTGAAAAATGCGATTTTTGCGAGAACAAATCGACTAATTGGTTATTGAAAAATAAAAAAATTAACAAATTTTGGAAGAAATTCGACAGCATTGCATCATAAATTATGTAAAGAAATAGTGTTAAAAATTTTAAAAGGATCGGTTCAGCAGTTTTTGGTTTATGTGGGGCACCGTCTTTGAAAACATGAGTTGTGGGAAAGACGCTTTAAAGCGGTTTGATGTACTGAGTCACGTATGAGGCGCGGTTGCTTAGACTGATGTATCTTCGTTAGTTTTGCTCCGATTCCTCACAAATCTTCACATAATATTTTTAAGAGTTTCTCCATTCAAAAAATAAAATAAAAAATTTTCCAAAAAAACCAACCCTACCCCTCAAGTTTCAAGGCTCCATGTTGTTCAGTTTTTTGGGGGCACTCAAAAGTAAACAATCTTAGTGTATTTGTAAACATGGAAAAAATTGATCACAGATATGTAATACAATACTTTCATTTGAAAGGTGTCAGTCCAACCAATATTAAAACCGAGCTAGATTCTACTTTGGGGGAGTCTGCTCCTTCGTTTTAAACTACAAAATATTGGGTAGCAGAGAGGCCGTATGAGCTGCTAAGACGAACACACTGTAGTGGTCGACCAATTGAGGTGTCCACGCCTGAAATGGTTAAAAAATCCACAAATTACCTTCGGTTGTAGGTTCGTGAGCTAGCTGAAGTCTTAGGCAGTTCAAAAAGTGCTATATATTGCATATTGATAGAAAATGTGATGATGAAAAAGCTGTGCGCAAGATGGGTGCCGCGTTTGCTCACAATCAAAACAATGCTCCACTTCACACATCCACTATTGCGATGGCCAATATCAATGAATTAAAGTTCGAATTGCTTCAACAGGCACCTTATTGGCCAGATTTTGCATTTTCGAATTACTTTTTGTTTCCAAAAATGAAAAAATGGCTCGGCGGAAAAAAATTTGCCAGCAATGAAGAGGTGGAGGTTGTGGTTGTTGGCTATTTTCAGGAGCTATACAGTTCTTACTATAAACAGGGTATCGAATCGTATTGAAAATCGCTGGAAAAGTGTATCGAGCTAAAAGGAGATTATCTTGAGAAATAAAGAAAAATGTTCCCAGATTTGTTATGTTTTCTTTGTTAGGTCGTCTTATTTTAGGGCCGCATTAAAAAACGCCATGGATGTAGACATCAAACACAGCAACATCGTCAGAAATGCTTCGAAGGCTGTAGGTTAGAAATCAAAGCAATCTACATCAAAGCTAAGTTGAATCGACGAAAAATTTATTGAATTGAACTACTGAAACCTCACAAAATACTGAGCGAGCTGAATTTAGCACCTGCAGAAAAGGCGGTTCACTTTGTCGTGACAATAATGTCTATTTTTCACTTGAATGTATATATTGTAAAAACATTAAAAAATACTGCAATTATTCTTATGCACTGGTATTATTGTTGAATTTTTCTGCGAAAAGGGCGTGACAACTATACCTCGCCCAATATCGTTTCGAATTTGCTATATACCCATATTTCATTATCCACTGATTTTATTTATGAAAAACCTTATGTTCGGTCTAATGAAATTTAGCAAAGAGAAATATTTTGAACCAAAAAGAAACTGCAGATTTCTCATACAGAGAAGTTAAACAATCTGATATCAAAAAGCTATAAATTCCAACTTTTCCGACTTTCTCTTTAAAATTTCGGATTTGACAACCATTCAGATCTTTTCTAAACTCAAAAAACTAAATAGTTTTGGAGATTTTTAGAAAATTATATATAAATAAATTTAGCTGAAAAAAATTTTACTTAAAACTTTTTACACAGAGAGAAAAAACTGTCCTTAAATTAAAGCATTGAGCCAAAGGCCTAATAATTTTTCAAATAAATACATTTCTTACTAAAAATGAAGGCAATTTTGTTAATATCTGTATTAATTGTAATATCTGTATAATCTGTAATTTTCTTAATATTAAGTAATTAAATTTAGTTATTATAAGGATAAGGAAGTTTTCGGCTGAAATATTCAAAATAAATACAGTTTGTTCTGTCTTTGTAGCATAAAGTCATATCCGTTATGAATAAAAAAATCCATATTTGATGAAAATATAAACAGTATCTGTAGAATATAAAAAAATTCGATACGATCTGGTAACTATTCGTTTAATATTTGTGTAGTTATACCCTCACTTTAGTGTGACGAGGGTATATATCATTTGCTACGGAAAAAAGTGTAACACGTCGAAGGAGTGACCTAAGACCCCAAGTATGTTCGGAGGAAATCCGTTTTGGGTCATTTTAAGTCGAATGAGCAATGTCCGTCCGTCTGTCTGTCTGTCTGTCTGTGTGTCTGCTGGCTGGTGCGCACGATAACTCTCGAAAGGAGTAACCGATTGACCTCAAATTTGGTATGTGGTAATATTTTTTTCTATCTCCGGCTAAGTTCGAAGATGGGCCATATTGGTCCACTCCTTCTAGTACCTCCCCCACAAAGGGTTAAAATGTTGTGAAATATTGATTTTTTAATAACTGCTATACCACTTATTCGAATCTTTTGAAATTCCACACATAGTATTAGCTTATTAGTCGTTATCAACTCGAGAAAAATGGGCGAAGTCGCCACGTCCCTTTTGGTACCTCCCACACAAATGCACCATTTTGCACCAAAAGTTAACAGCTTATAACATTAATAACAGTGTATAAAACTACTTGAAATTTTGTACAGTATTATGCTTTTATATTGCCTACAGTCCAGGGAAAAATGGGTGTTGTTGTCACGCCCCTTTTGGTACCTCCCACACAAAGGTACCTTTTTGCACCAAAAGTTAACAGCTTATAACATTCAAACCAGTGTATAAAAATACTTGAAATTTTGTACAGTGTAATGTTTTTATAGTGTCTATAGCCCTGTGAAAAATGGGCGTTATTGCCACGCCCCTCTTTGTACCTCCCACACAAAATGCCCAAATCATACAACAATTTAATGTCTCATAACGTTTATACCAGTGCACATAAATGCTTATAAGTCGGTACAGTGCAATGAATTTAAAGTATCTAATGTTCAGCAAAAAAAAAGGTGTATTTGATAAACCCCTTCTGGTACCTCCCACACAAATTGACAGAATAATTCGAGTAATATTCAATATTACATTACTCACAAAGTGAGGGTATACCTTAGTCGGTTTACCCGACTGAAACTTTCTTACTTGTTTTTGAATATTATAGGCTAAATTTAATGGTGTTTTCGATTCCCAGAAAAAATGTTTTCCCGTTGATGTAGTCCCTCGATTTAACCATAGCTTGTACAGGGTTTTCCAATAAGGGTGATATGATTTCTTTGAAAAAAACACACTTATTGTTAAGGAAATTCAAAAGCTTTTTATTTAATGTGAAGTACAATCGATACAATTAAGTTCTAAATAAAACATCATTCAAATGGCCTCCACGACTTCTTCTGTAGGAACGAATTCGATGAACACAATTTTCGAGCACTTTTTCCACTAGATCAAGTCGTATGTCATGAATGGCACGTTCAGTATTGAGTTGTAAAGCTTGAAGACGGTCTGGTTTATTTTGAAAGACCAATGGCTTCAAATAACCCCACAAGAAATAGTCTAATGGTGTTAAATCACAGCTTCTTGGAGGCCATTCAATATCACAATTTCTTGAAATAATCATTTGCTGTGTGGCACGTAGCCACAATCGGCCAGTGGCAAAAAGATAGCTGTCAACGAGAGCTAAAATATTGCTAATGGGTGTCAAGGTCGTAGTTCGACTGGAAAGTGTTTTTTTTGGGATTTAAAAAATGGACTTAGCATCATTTTCAAATGTGAACGTAAAATTTATTTTTGTTCTAGCTCCTTAATGGTACGTCGGATCGGGAATCGGTCAATGCCAAAAAGATAGCTCCTAACAAGAGCTAAAATACTGAAAACTGAATAATTTGTAAACGTTGTGCTTGCGTATATCTCTCTATGATGAAATTGTAAACAATACTGAATACAATGAAAAATAAATGACAAATCATGGCATATTACAAATGGCCACAACGTCACTTCAATATCATATCATTCCTATTGAAAAACCCGTGAGTTGCCTTTACTGCAAAGTGCAACTTTTAGTTTATTTTCCTTACAAAAGTTAAAATTTTATTTAAATAGATGCATTTTCATTTTTTAAGCTAAAATAATTTCAAAATTTTTTAAAAAAAAAATTGGGTCGATTTGGATAAAAACACTTTATTGCCACTTCTCAATAATTTTTTTGTTTAAGGTTCTACTTTTTCTTGCAGATGAGCACATGATTTTTGTATTTTAGTTGGTTTAATTTCTTTAATTTGTTGTAAATATAATACTTAAATTTATAATTGGGAAATTAATTATTTATGAAAAAAACAATACCATAATCATGTCTCAGGATTTGGTCAACGGATTTGGCTCTTCCGACTTTTTTCCGTTCCCCAAACTGAAATGACCTAGAGAAATATCTGAGATATGGCAAAAATGAGCTAAAAGACCAAGTACAAGCGTACTAATTCTGAAGAAGATTACTTTGATGGGTACAAAATTGATATTTTAATAAATAACTTATAAATATTGATAATAGCCAAACCTTGTGATTAATTTGTATTATTTCTATCGTTCGAAATTTGAAATTTATATTTAAACATTATTTTGTATTTATAATATTTTAATGTTTTTTTAAATATTATTTACTAATATTGTCACAAATATTAAAATTGACCTCGAGTCGAACTGTAGCTAAATTCACACTTCAAGAAATTGTTGGTTATATACCCAATGTTGTTATTTAAGTTTAGCTATTATTTTCTGATATTGCTTCTATTATAATTTATATATTTAGAGTTCATATGTTTAGAAACTTTTTTATTTAAATTATATTTACGAAATGTCGTCGCAATTGGAGGATTTGATCATCATTAACATTTTTGCTAAACTAATCTCTAATTTCCAATTTGTTATTCACTATTTTTCCCACATTGATTTTAATATTACTTTTGGTTTTAAAATATTTTTTTTTTATGAAATAAACCGAACTCTATTTTTAATTGAAATGTTTTTTTCTGAGCTTTTTTTTATTAAACACATTATTGGGTTACAAGTTTATAGGATGTATAGTTCTCTATTCGGATAATGAATGATTTGTTATTCGTTATTTGTGAAAATAATTCGAATCTGTGAATTAAATATTCTTTTTTAGGTTCTTGCCGTTGTTTCAATTTATTAATATGAAAGTTTACGACTTTATTCTATATTATGACTGATGAATACATTTAATTAAAAGTCTGTGAATTAAATATTATCTTTTTTGTCATTTTCGTTGCAATTACTTAATTGAAAATTTAACAATATATTTTTTGTATTTTTTGGTTCTTTTACAAATTTGTGATTTCAAAGAATTTCTCAAACTAAATCCGTTTTCTGTTTCATTCCAGGGATTCTATTATAATGTTGTAGTTGGGAAATTTAACGAAGTTCGTGAATTAAACTTTGTTTTTCGGTTATTGTTATTTTTGTGTTAATGGAAAACTGTGTGTGTCCGTCTTGCACATCACAATTTTGCCTCGAGGAAGCAATTTAATTGGAAAGCACTTCTTTTGGAAACACAAGCAGCAGAGTAAGTAATTTTTTTGTCATTGTTCTATGAATTTCAACTTAAAATTTTCACTTAATGTTCGTGGAATACATTGAGTTTGATTGAAATTTAATATTTGAATTCATTGTACATATTTCAGTCGAATTTTACAAATTTACAAGTTTCAAATTACAGTTTATTTTTTGAGCACTTCCTTTTTTCTCGTATTTATTTAACTTTTTGGAATTTTCCAAATCTTTTCAAAACACTTACCGTTTGACTTTGTTTTACTTTTCGTTTAAATTAGGAAAAAGTAACGGAAAAACAACACTGCGTGTAGTTGTAGTGGTGTTTTATTGGTTGGTTTGGATGAATTGAGAGCCTGGAATCTCTGTGGGGATTGACGGAGATTGGTTGGTTGGTTTGAGCACACGTTTGAAATAACAGTGATGTTCTTTGTAGCTCAGCACTGGCCTTTTATACTTTGGTATCAATTGCCCTCTGCCGTCAGATGGTTTTTGGTAACAAAAACGAATGAGAACGACGACAGAGTGCCTTCTCGTCTTCTCTGCTATGCTGCTGCGCACGACGACGACGACGACGAGAACAACCTGAGACCTGGAGCAGAGCCGACCGATGCTGCAGTCATCGTCGCTAAGTCGGTGGCCGCCAAAACAAGCGAAAGTGTTCTTATCATCTGTTCAAGTGTTGGGTGCTTGCTCTTCTTAGTAGAACATTCTCACACACGTCGGCAGCGACTTCGGCCCGCGTCTGCGTCAACTGAGACAGCTGTTGCAGCAGCAGCATCATCATAATTCGTGTAGCCGAGGAGTGATTGTGTTTGTGTTTAATCACACATAACTATGGAACCCTGCAACCTCTACTCTCCATCCACCCAAAAAGGTTCTGCTTTGTTCGGTTCTGTTAGTATTTTATCTCTCTGTTATCTGTCATGTAGAAATGTTCTAGTGTCTGGCTGGACTTAACAGTAGTATGTCTCTCTGTCTAGGCATGAGTGTACTCCTCGCCCTCTCTCCTTCTCGAGAATTCAGTGTAATGTTTACTTGCAATTGCATTTGGGTGTTGAAATATTCTGGGGTTATGTGGCAGTGATGTGTATTGAGCAATTTTCGAGCTTGATTAAGGTAACATAAACCGTGATGAAATATGTTTAAAGAGAAATGTAACAGCGTAACAATATATGCATTTTCTGAAACCTACAAAGGTGTAGTAAATAGTTTTTCTATTTTTGCAATCGGCACACAATGGGAGGAATTCCTAAAAAAATGGAAATATTTAGGCCGTTTTTTAACCAGAGTTACGAATACAACAAATCTTTGCATGCTTGGGGAAGAGGTATTCGTGAATTTAAGTTTTAAATATGGGCAGCATACGTTATACAAGAGCGGCGCTACAGGGCCTCAAATTTGGCCACCTCGGATGAACACAATCTTTAAGCGCGTGTAACTTTCGTCTTATTCTGATTCAACAAAATTTGTCAATTCCTGAAAAACAAGAAAGAAAGTTCAGTCGGGTAAACCGACTTATGAATCCCCTCACCTTGAGTCCCAAAAAATATTAGTAAATGTATTTATTTTTTTGTTCTAATTAAATTATTATCAATTTAAATTGCATTTGATAAATTTAAAGTATGTGCTGTATTATGGTTAACTTTTGGTGCAAAAAGGCCCAATGGTGTGAGGGGTACCAATAGGGGAGTGAAAATAACGGCCACTTTTCTTTAGACTATAGGTACTATAAAAGCATTTCACTGAACGAAATTTAAGGTATTTGTATTAGGGATGTAACGAAAGTGACTTTAGCGAAAGCGAATATTGAAATATAATTCTTGCCAATGCGAAAGCGAATAGGGACATATGCATTTTTGCGAAAGCGAATAATAGTTTGACCCTTTAGTACCAACAAATATAAGGAACTGAATTGATACTTTTCCAGGATATTTAAGTATTCAGAATGTTTTCCACAACTTTACCTCCTGTTACCACAAGGACAAACATATCGCTCACTCACTACAGGAGTGACATAACTCAAAATTTAAAATTTTTGAGGTTGCCTTACTAAAAATCCGAATTTTGCAAATGTCCATAAATTAATCTCAGCAAAATTTGCTCTACGAGGGCGGTTCGGAAACTTCTTAGCCTAGCACAAAAAGCGCGGTATAAACAGAAAAAAGTTAAGTGTTTTGGAAACTTCCATCTCTGCTATGAACACATGTTAAATTTTGTTTCGATCTGGCAACTCCTTCGTATAGAAACAGGTGTTCACAAAAGACGCATCCGCGATTTTTTAACAATGGAAAAATTAGAAATGCGTGGTGTCAATAAATATTTACATAAAAATGGTTTATCGGGACAAGAAATTCATAATGATATGGTGAATGTGTTAGGTGAAAGTGCTCCTTCATATGCAACAGTAAAAAATTGTGTTGCTGAATTTAAACGTGGTCGTACAAGCATTGAAGATGAACCATGTAGTGGACGTCCAAAAACAGCAACAACAACAGAAATTGTAGCCAAAGTGCATGATATGGTATTAAATGATCGACGAATAAAAGTGCGTGAAATAGCTAATATCACGGGCATCTCAAATGATCGAGTCCATTTAATTTTGCATGAACGCATGCCGCACTTGTTAACAGTCGACCAAAAACGCATAAGAATGAACATTTCTAAAGCTTGTTTGGATCGTTTTAAGCGAAATAAAATGGATTTTAAGCGTCGTTTCATAACTGTTGATGAGACATGGATCCACCACT
This sequence comes from Eudasyphora cyanicolor, assembly GCA_963930755.1. Taxonomy (NCBI): domain Eukaryota; kingdom Metazoa; phylum Arthropoda; class Insecta; order Diptera; family Muscidae; genus Eudasyphora; species Eudasyphora cyanicolor. The sequence continues at coordinate 315,339,237 of OZ005734.1, forward strand.
ATACTCCAGAGACAAAAGAACAATCCAAACAATGGACTGAAGCTGGAGGAAGTGCCCCAAAGAAGGCAAAAACAATTCAATCGGCTGGTAAGGTTATGACAACGGTTGTTTGGGACTTCAAAGGTATTTTATTCATTGACTAAAACAATAAATTCAGAGTACTATTTCAACCTTTTGGATCAATTAAATGTACAAATTCGAGAAAAACGTCCTGGCTTACAACACAAAAAAATATTTTTTCATCAAGACAACGTACCAGCGCACAAGAGTGTTTTAACAATGGCTAAAATCAACGAATTAAAGTACGAGTTGCTTGACCACCCACCTTATTCTCCTGATTTAGCTCCCAGTGACTTTTACCTGTTCCCAAATCTAAAAAAAATCCTTGCTGGCAAGCGTTTTACCTCAAATGAAGATGCAATTACAGTTGTAAACCACTATTTTGAAGACCTTGAGGAAAACTATTTTAATCAAGGGATAGAATTGCTAGATAAGCGTTGGACTAAGTGTATTGAAGTTTCAGGAGATTATATTGAAAAATAAAAATATTTCTGAAAAACTAACTATTCTCTTTCATTGATAGGCTAAGAAGTTTCCGAACCGCCCTCGTATAAGTAAACAACCATACATATTTCGGATTATTCAAGCGTATTTAAACATCTTATTTCATGTTACTTATCTTGTTATATCGACTTAAAGTTACACATCGTGGCAATTTTCAATTTTGAGTTATGTCACTCTTGAAGTGAGTGAGCGATCTTTCTTTAACTGTTTTGAAGAGAAGTAGTAGAGGTTTACATAGGTATTAATATCTTCAAATTGTGTGAAGGGAATAAGGAGCTTTAACACTTTTAACAAATCTAAGCGAATACTGAAATATATTTTGTCGAAAGCGAATAATCCAAAGATGGTTTTTGCGAATGTTAAAATGATGCGAATAATTCGCTTGCGCATATGCGAATGCGAATATTTGATACATCCCTGATTTGTATGCACTGGTATTAAGGTAAAAGCTGTTTACTTTTGGTACAAAAATGTCCATTTGTGTGGGAGGTACTAAAAGGGGCGTGCCAATAACGCCCATTTTTCTCAGGACTCTTGGTACTATAAAATCATTACGCAGTATAAAATTTCAAGTATTTGTATGCACTGGTATTAAAGTTATAATCTGGTAACTTTTGGTACAAAATGGTACATTTGTGTGGGAGGTACCAAAAGGAGCGTGGCAGCAATGACCATTTTTCACTGTATTGTAGGTACTTCTAGCCATTACACCATTACACAGTCCAAATTTTCAAGTCTTTGTATGCACTGGTAATAAATTTATAAGCTATTAACTTTTGGTTCAAAATTGTCCATTTGTGTGGTAGGTACCAAATGGGCGTGGCAACCTCGAAGTTATTAAATAATCAATATTTCACTAAATGTTAACACTTTGTGGGGGAGGTACTAGAAGGAGTGCACCAATATGGCCCATCTTCGAACTTAGCCGGAGATAGATGAAAATATTACCACAAACCAAATTTGAAGTCAATCGGTTACTCCTTTTGAGAGTTATCGTGCGCATCAACCAGCAGACAGACAGACGGACGGACATTGCTCATTCGACTTAAAATGACCCAAAACGGATATCCGCCGAACATATGTAGGGTCTTAGGTCACTCCTTCGATGTGTTACACTTTTGGCTCGTAGCAAATGATATATACCCTCCTCTCTAAGGTGAGGAGATAAATATTGCCATTAGATCAAATACCTACAGAAAAAAAGTTATGACCATTTGAAATTACAAAAAAAAAATAATCTTTGTCAAAAAACCAAAAAGCCAAAAAATATTTTTTGGAAAGTAAGGCCATATACAATATACTCTAATATATGTAAGAGTATATATAACATATACGATGGGAGGAGGGTGGTCCTTGGGACGTAGACGTACAATATGCCGGAATTTTTCAAAATTCATACCTTAAGCCACACAGTGGGGCAAAAAGGGATAAATATGGCACCAACGCCTAATCTAAATGAGTTAGAATGAATTGGTGTGAGGGTAGCGCTTAGGATGTAGTCACAGAATGAGACGAGATTATTCGAAATTCTAAAATTTACGCGCACAGTAGATAAAAAGAGAGAAATGTGGTACCACACACAAATCTAAACGGCAAGAGCTAGATTCGTGAAATTTGGTGTGAAGGTAGCCCTTGGGACGTAAAGTAGAACAGGAAGTGCTTTTTTTTTTTAATTTTAGGGGCACAGTGGATAGTGGGGAAATATATGGTACCACCGCCAAATGTAACGCGTAGAGTTAGAATCGTGAAAAATAAAGCGAGGATTGTCCTTAAGGCAACAGATCGAGATAGGAAGTTTTTTTTTAATTAATTTTGTACACAGTGGGGCAAAAGTATAATATATGGTGGTACAGTGGTGTAAAAAAGGTTAAACATGGTGTCATTGTGATATGGTAACTTTTGGAACATAAACTAGAGATCAGAAGCGTTTTTTTAGAAATTCTTGCTTTGAGGGGCACAGTGGAGCAAATCGGTAAAATTAAAGTACAATGTAGCAAAAATGGAACAATGTGGCAAAATTTGATCATAAAATTGAGCTATGAAGAGTTTTTCAAAATATTTTTTTTAGGAACACAGCGGATGAAAAACGGTTGAATAATGTACAGTGGCAAAAAATGGTACATTGGAGCAAATAGGGGTTTGTATGGTTCAGTGGGATAAAAAAAGTGTTAAATATGACACTGTGGGGCAACAAGTGTAAACCATGGCACTGTGGACAAAGTGGGTTAAATATTGTACAGTGGGGCAAAAAGGGCCAAGAATGGCACAGTGAGGTAAACATGTGTTGATTATGATACATGCGGCAAAATGGTTTAAATATGGTGCAGTGGATAAAAAGGTGTTAATAATGGCACAGTGAGAGAAACAATTTTAACTAAGGTACAGTGGGACAAAAGGGTGTTATATATGGTACAGTAGGACAAAAAGATGTTAAATATGATACCGTGGGCCAGAAAGTGTTAAATATGATACATTGGGCAAAAATTTTGAACCAGGGAGCGAGGGTAACTCTTGAAATATAAATATCAGATAAGGAGAGTTTTTCAAAAATAATGCTTCTAGTAGCACTGTGGTGCAAAAAGGCTAAAATTATGGTGCATTGGGGTTAAAAGTGAATAAATATGTTACAGATGGACAAAAAGTTGGGAAATAAGGTAAAGGGGAGCAAATAGTGTAAAAAAATAGTTTTTCGACTTTTAGAGACACAGTGAGGAAAAGGGATAAATATTGTACCAGAACGCCATGGTAACTCTTGCAAAAAAAAAAAAACATGAAATGAAACGGTGGTTTTCGTATTTTATTGCATAAAAATAATCAAATTTTTGAAAGAAACATATATAACAATTTTACAGTATCCTAAATAGAAAATAAATAAAGAATGGAGCTGGGTTAATGCTAGTAAATCCATAAAATATTATAAAAATTTATGTATTTCAATATTTTTTTTTAGTTTGTGCTTTTTGACTCAAGGAAACGAGTCTAATTATGACATTATCAGATTTGTAAAGAAAAAGCCTGCAATTCCCAAAATATATTCGAAAGTCCCCAAAAAAATTTTTTTTTTAATTTTTCGCAAAAATCTATTATACTAAAAGTTGAGCTCAAAATTACTCTTACAGTTTACCGTGTAACACATTACTACATTCAAAAATGGTAAACGTTTTGATATTCTAGCTTTGCGATTGTCGAAAATGGGGCCAAGTTTTGTAATTTTTGTAAAAAAGTTGTGTAATTTGGAGAAGCATGGCAACACTATTAACAAAAAAGGGTGACCCATTCCTTTCTTCAAATTATTCTTCAATAAGTTGCCTTTAGAGGAATATAAATGTGTTATACGTTCTTTTTATAATTCCCTCTATATCTGCAAAATTCTACATATGAGTAAATCCTGTTTACTAATTTTAATCCCGTTGGCGTTCTTAATGCAATAAATTAATATAATCTTCAACAAACGACAATTATTTGTGAGCGCCCCAGTAGGCGAGTTGGTAGCGTACTCGCCTATGAGTTTGGGGGTCGTGGGTTCGATTCCTACCACAGGCTCTGGTCTGTCGCTGCAAACATTTAGCCATATGGTCTTTGTAACCCGGCCATCCCCTGGAGCGTAAAATTAGAATATGAATTTACTTGTATTGTATTGTAAAATTACCACTTCTATAAGCAGGCCACGTTTTGTCGCAATCGGATGTCTGGCCGAATTATTTCCCTTTTTTAATACCTCCCACAGTGCGGCGTCACTGTTAGGCATGACAACTAAAGCCTCCGGCAAAAGAAATATGTCTATGAACTCTTATTTATAAAAAATCATAAGAAAATTAATTTAGCTCATTATACCCTCACTTTAGTGTGACGAGGGTATATATCATTTGCTACGGAAAAAAGTGTAACACGTCGAAGGAGTGACCTAAGACCCCAAGTATGTTCGGAGGAAATCCGTTTTGGGTCATTTTAAGTCGAATGAGCAATGTCCGTCCGTCTGTCTGTCTGTCTGTCTGTGTGTCTGCTGGCTGGTGCGCACGATAACTCTCGAAAGGAGTAACCGATTGACCTCAAATTTGGTATGTGGTAATATTTTTTTCTATCTCCGGCTAAGTGCGAAGATGGGCCATATTGGTCCACTCCTTCTAGTACCTCCCCCACAAAGGGTTAAAATGTTGTGAAATATTGATTTTTTAATAACTGCTATACTACTTATTCGAATCTTTTGAAATTCCACACATAGTATTAGCTTATTAGTCGTTATCAACTCGAGAAAAATGGGCGAAGTCGCCACGCCCCTTTTGGTACCTCCCACACAAAGGTACCTTTTTGTACCAAAAGTTAACAGCTTATAACATTAAAACCAGTGTATAAAAATACTTGAAATTTTGTACAGTGTAATGTTTTTATAGTGTCTATAGCCCTGTGAAAAATGGGCGTTATTGCCACGCCCCTCTTTGTACCTCCCACACAAAATGCACAAATAATACCACAATTTAATGTCTCATAACGTTTATACCAGTGCACATAAATGCTTATAAGTCGGCACAGTGCAATGAATTTAAAGTATCTAATGTTCAGCAATAAAAAAAGGTGTATTTGATCAACCCCTTCTGGTACCTCCCACACAAATTGACAGAATAATTCGAGTAATATTCAATATTACATTACTCACAAAGTGAGGGTATACCTTAGTCGGTTTACCCGACTGAAACTTTCTTACTTGTTTTAAGCTTTGTTTTGCAACGTTATCAATGCGTTTTGTCTACCGATAGAGAGTTGACCTCACTGATTCTGTAGTGTCCATTATTCTCATGTTTTCTCAGTCCATTCGTTTGTACCGTATGCGCTTGCTATTGTTGTTTTTGTGTTATTGCACATGTGAGCAATTGTTTTGGGGGTGGGGTGGGGAGAGTAGAAGGATGTGTCAGTGCATGTGTTTGTATTAATGTAGTTGTTATCTCTTTTGTAAATTCTGTTCGTTTCATTTGAGTATGTGTGTCTGTTTCTCTGTGTGTGTGCAATACTCAGTGCACCCACTATCCATCCATCCATTCATCCATCCATTCGATGAGCGAACAAGCGACTGAGCGACCGACCGTAGTTGGTCAAATAACCACGTGCATTTTCGGCTTTGCGGCGTTTAACACTGTTTTGGGTTTTCTTAACGCCATCGTTCTTGTTGTTACACTTAGGGAATTTTCCTCCGGAAAAGAAAAGAAAACGGACAATAATCCGAATATACTTAATACAAACGTGTTTCTTGTTCAGTTTATTGATTAAACCGGATAATCGTTAATCTAGCGCCTTGTATTAAAGACCCAATAAGTGACAATTTAAAATGGTTGTACTTTTAGACAGAGGGTTAATTATTAAATATCTACAAAGTGGAGGAGAGAAACGAATAGGACCGTGATCTTCTTGATAGTCGTAAAATTCTAAGACGATTTAGCCATGTCCGTCTGTTTAAATCACACTACTGTCCGCTATGTGAAACAATTGAAGCTTTTTTAAATTAATGTTAAAAAAAATTATAGCTGCTGTATTTAACATATTGCCAAATATTTTCAAAGTTTTTAACTTACACCTTACTCTTAGCGAATTAAACTTCTTTGTCACACGAAATCTTCTGATTGATAGATTTTCACTCGCTTGTTAACTCATTTATTGTCTATTAAATTGAGAATGTTAGATTATATCTTGCATTTTTATTACTAATTATTTTTATTTTATTAATATTATATCGGTACTGTTAAACACATCGCATTTGCTATTTAATGGGTTAGTCATTACACGGGGCAAAATCGCATTTTTTGATATGATTGAATTGAAAGGAAATATATTTGTAACACAATTTTTATCCCCTCACCTTAGGGAGGAGGGTATATATCATTTACTACGAGCTAATAGTGTAACACACCGAAGGAGTGACCTAAGACCCTAATTAAGTTCGGCGGTAATCCGTTTTGGGTAATTATACCCTCACTTTAGTGTGACGAGGGTATATATCATTTGCTACGGAAAAAAGTGTAACACATCGAAGGAGTGATCTAAGACCCTAAGTATGTTCGGAGGAAATCCGTTTTGGGTCATTTTAAGTCGAATGAGCAATGTCCGTCCGTCTGTCTGTCTGTCTGTCTGTCTGTCTGTCTGTGTGTCTGCTGGCTGGTGCGCACGATAACTCTCGAAAGGAGTAACCGATTGACTTCAAATTTGGTATGTGGTAATATTTTGATCTATCTCCGGATGAGTTCGAAGATGGGCCATATTGGTCTACTCCTTCTGGTACCTCCCACACAAAGGGTTAAAATTTAGTGAAATATTGATTCTTTAATAACTTCTATACTACTTATTCGAATATTTTGAAATTCTGCACATAATATTAGTATATTAGTCGCTATTAACTCGAGAAAAATGGGTGAAGTTGGCATGCCCCTTTTGGTACCTCCCACACAAATGGACCATTTTGCATCAAAATTTAACTGCTTATAACTTTAATACAAGTGCATAAAAATGCTTGAAATTTTCTACAGTATAATGTTTTTGTAGCGCCTATAGTCCGGTAAAAAATGGGCATCATTGTACAGCCCCTTTTGGTACCGCCCACACAAATGGCCCGTTTCGTACCAAAGTAAACGGCTTGTAACTTTAATACCAGTGCATACAAATACTTGAAATTTTGTACAGTGTAATGCTGTTGTAGTGCCTATAGTCCTGTAAAAAGTGGGCGTTATCACCCCGCCCCTTTTTGTACCTCCCACACAAAATGACCAAATCATACCAAAATTACATAGCTCGTAACTTTAATATACCAGTGCACACAAACGCTTATAGTTCAGCACAATGCAATGTATTTAAGAATGTACTGTTTACCGAAAAATATGTGTATTTGGAAAACCCCTTCTGGTACCTCCCACACAAATTGACAGATTTATTGGTGTAATGTTATATATTACATTACTCACAAAGTGAGGGTATACCTTAGTCGGTTTACCCGACTGAAACTTTCTTACTTGTTTTAAGTCATTTGAGCAATGTCCGCCCGTCCGTCTGTCTGTCTGTGTGTCTGTCTGCTGGCTGGTGCGCATGATAACTCTCTAAAGGAGTACCCGATTGACTTAAAATTTGGTATGCGGTAATATTTTTCTCTATCTCCCGCTTATTTCGAAGATGGGCCATATTGGTCCACTCCTTCTAGTACCTCCCCCACAAAGGGTTAACTTTTAGTGAAATATTCTTTATTCTTTATATACTACTTACTCGAATCTTCTGAAATTTCACACATAGTATTAGTTTGTTAGTCGCTAACACGTCAAGAAAAATGGGCGAATGGGGTGGCCACCCCCTTTTTTTGGTACCTCCCACACGAATGGACCATTTTGCACCAAAACTTAACTGCTTATGGCTTTAACATCAGTTCATAAAAATGCTTACAATTTTGTACAGTATGCTTTTATAGTACCTAGAGTCCAGAGAAAAATGACCGTTATTGACACGCCCTTTTGGTACCTCCCACACAAATGGACCTTTTTGTAGCAAAAGTTAACGGCCCGGGCCCCCCGAAATGTTTTAAACATAGGCATAAACGTTTACAGTTTTCAAAATCATTCAAAAAAACACGAAAAATATTTGGAAGGCCGTTAAAAAAATACAAAAGAGTAAAAAATGGTAACAGTAAGAGTAATAACAACTAAAAATAAGAAAAGTGCACGGTTTCCTTGCTAAAACTTTTTAAATTATGCATCGATTTTCTTTGGAATGGTCTCAATTTATTAACATCCTCATAACCTTTTGAGTTTCTAGATGTTTTTATGAGGCTTTTATTTAAAAATAATTAAAATTTTCTCCAAAAATATGATTTTTTGCAATACTTTGTAAGTTATCGTCGAAACCGCTGAACGGATGGAGAATTGTATTGTGCTAAGTTGAAACCTTAAATAAGAACACACTATTTTCCCTTTCTTTAGGGCACGAAATTCAGGTTTTATTTATCGTTTCTTTCTCTGTACAACAGTTTAATGTTTCATTTATTTCTACAAAATATTTCAAGAGTCAATCTATGTATGGGGGTATGGGTACGAGTCCTCAGATGCCGATTAGGATTGCAGGGAAGGCTATCAAATGCCTTTAATTTAGCTGGTGGTATGTAAACTGACGTGACGCTTAACGGAAGCCTCACACAGGAGCTGACGGACGCCTCACACAGGCGCTGACGGACGGCTCACACGGGCGCTTGACGGACGCCTCACACAGGAGCTGACGGACGCCTCACACAGGCGCTTGACAGACGCCTCACACAGATGCTTGACGGATGACCCAGCTCTAACGCACGATAAACTGGTTTTCGGTGGACACCTTAGTCCTGACACATGTACGGTTGGCGGATGATGTGGCGTGGACCAGACCTTCGGTATAACGGAGTGGTATTGGGCATCGGCGACGATCTGTGAATGGGACAGAGGCTTTTATTTAGTGGCAAGTAGTAAAGGACATTTGTGGATGAGAGCGAATCGCGTATGCGGGCGAACCGCGTATGCAAGCGAATCGCGTATGCGAGCGAATCGCGTATGCGGGCGGACCGCGTATTCGAGCGAATCGCGTATGCGGTCGAACCGCGTATGCGAGCGAATCGCGTATGCGGGCGAACCGCGTTAGTGTCCTGAAAAGGACAGAGCTACAACTACTAGTCCTGAGGAGGACTTTTTCTACGACTACTAGTCCTGGAAAGGACTATTGGGGCGGGTCTTTGTTGCTTCGGGTTAAGTATTCGGACTGCGGACTATGCCACTTGTCTTTCATCTTGGTTTGTAGCTCCGTCGATCCACACCATTGACTGAAAAACGTCAACACCTTATACCAATGGCTATATAGAGTCAACGAGAATTATATGCACAGCGTGTATTTTAATTTACTTTCATGTTACACCCGAAACAAGAAAGTATAAGCATAGCCATATATTCATTCTGAGTGGCTGTGGCTGCCAATGGTTGTATGTGGGTGCGTGCGTGTGTTCGCTGTGATGGCTTAGCACAGTGGTGATGGTGGATGCTCTTGCGATTGCGGTTAATGACGTCAATGGGGGATCGTAGTGGCTAACTCAGAGAAAATGCCAATGCACAGTGGTAATAAATGACTATGTGCGGATAAAATAACATTTTGTCCGCTACACCATTTATCCGATTTGGTTGAGGAAAGTTTTAAAAAATTAAATATTAAGTAGCCTTCAACTTCATATAATACCATTTTCCATTCGTTCAGCGGTTTCGACGATATAGGAATATTACAAAATATTGCAAAAAAAATTTGATGTTTTGATAAAATTTTAATATTTTTAAAATAAAACTCCCATAAAACAATCTAATTATCTAATTATACTAATTATACTAATTATAATTAACAAATGTTATATTTTTATGATTTTATTGTAAAGTCTGTTCGGTCATGAATTAAAGCCCATTCCGAAGAAAATCGATGCATAATTTAAAAAGTTATAGCTAATTTAGTAAGGTTTTAACTTTAAAACTTTCTTATCATGTAAAATTTACAAAAACAAACTTTAAAAGCTAAGATTGGAGATTTTGTCGTTTTTTGACGTCTAGAATCAGAATCTATGCATTAAAACAGAAACACAAAATGTTGTTTTTGTCGACCGGTGTAATTATTGGTTGGCTTTAAATTTATGATAACCAGATATGGCGAAAATTAAGTTAAAATTACATTTAAGATTTCTTATCTATATACCTTTTTAACATGTAGGTTGCAGTGATGGAATGAGTTTGCACAACCGTGTATGTAAATTTGACTTTATATTGGGTGTGGTAATAAGTAGTACCGTTTTGGCCATTACACAGAACTTATCACGGTATTTGCAAACGATTGACCTAGATATAATAAAGGCTTAGGAAATCATTAAATTGTCAACGACTAAATTAAGTGACATGCGTAGAAATTCAGATGCGGAGTTTGATAAACTGTTTGAAGAAGAATGATAAGCCATCAAATCCATTGGATGCTATTTCAGTTTGTGATGAGGACATGTTCCCAAGCGTTTTTACCCTTTTGCAGATACTGGCCACAATACCTGTGACAACGGCATCTGCTGAGCGAAATTTCTCGACGTTAAGAAGAATAAATACTTATCTCCGGAACAGAATGGAAGGAGAAAGGCTATCTTATCTGGCTTTGATGTCTATATACAAAGATGAAGTCAAAATCGATGAAATAATTGATATATTTCTTTCAAAAAATCGAAGATTACATTTTTAACTCTTACGCATTTTATTATAAAAAGTTTTACTGATCTCGTACACATTTATATTTAGGAATAAAATTCGAATAAAAAACTAAGGAACTTAACTTCCATTACCTACACAATAAACGCAATTTTTTAATTGTTTATCTTTGTTATGGAAATAAGGTTGCCACCCGCCCCCCCCCCCCCGAAACAAAATCCTGGATACGTCCCTGCCCCCACGCAAATGGACCATTTTGTACCAAAAGTTAAAAGATTTTAAAACTTGAAATGGTGTAATGCTTTTATAGTACCTACAGTCCAGAGAAAAGTGACCGTTATCGGCACACCCGTTTTGGTACCTCCCTCACAAATAGGCCATTTTGTACAAAAAGTAAACAGTTTTTATCTTTAATACCAGTACATACTTTAAAGTTATTAAATTAAGTTATTAATATGCAATTGATATTAATTTAATTAAATAAAATAAAATAAATTTACGAATATTTTGTTGGGACTAAAGGTTAGAGGTTTCATAAGTCGGTTTACCCGACTGAACTTTCTTACTTGAGGCCACAGAAAAGTGGGCGTTATTGGCACACCCCTTTTGGTACCTCCCACACAAATGAACCAATTTCCACCAAAAGTTAACAATTTATAACTTTAATACCGGTACATACAAATACTTGACATGTTGTACAGTGTTTTTATTTTATAGTACCTAGAGTTCATAGAAAGTGGGCGTTATTCGTACGCCCCTTTTAGTACCTCCCACACAAATGGACAATTTTGCACCAAAAGTTAAAAGCTTATAACTTTAATGCCAATACACGCTTTAAAGTTATTAAATGAATTATAACAACAAAATAAATAAATTTACGAAAATTTTTGGGACTGAAGGTTAGGGGATTCTTTAGTCGGTTTACCCGACTGAAACGTTCATACTTTTTATTTTAGTAATTTTATATTATTAAACACATTTTCTATTTAATGGAGTAGTCATTAGACGGAGAAGTTTTTAAAGCTGCTATTATTTATTAAGCATTGTGTAATCTATTTTTAAGCGGTCTTTGAGGCTTTAATTTACAAGTTATGATTAAATAAATGAAATTATTTTACAAAAATCTTGAATACTTGCCCTTATGTTCTCTTTCAAATGACGTAAAGTTTTTAAAAATCGGATCAGCCATTCAAGGGCAAATAAAAATTGCGTAAAACTCAAATACCATTTCTTCAACTTTTTTAAGATTTCAAATCCGCATAAAATTCTGGATAGTTTTTTTTTTAAAAAAGAATTATAACATGGTCTTTTTTGCCATCTAGCAACTTTTTATAAACTTTTTAGGCAAAAATAAAATTCATAAGTTAATAATAAAAATGCTGACCCTACTGCTTTGAATAGTGCCCAGTATGAGGAATTAGAAAAGGGGAATACAGGGTGGCTGATATGTATTGCAACCAACTTCAGGTTGCTATCATTTCTAAACCGCTAGTCTGATAGCTGACAGATTTATTTCAGTGACAGTTCATTTTATTGTTTACAAGCTTACAAAAGCATTTTGATCTATTGCATTCAGAAAAAAGTTATTCGTGATGGAATTCAAGCGTGATAGTGTGATTGCTTTATATTTGGGTGGAAAAACACAAGTGACTATCGTTAGAGCCCTCCAGCATTTAAATGTGAATAAATCTTTTGTTTCTCGTACCATTGCCCGTTACCGTGATACTGGCAGTGTTGCATCGCGTCCAAAAAGTGGACGAAAAAAACGGTAACAACACCAGAAATGATCCGAAAAGTGAAGGCCAGATTTGATCGAAATCCACGCCGCAGTGGTAGAAAAATTGCTCGTGAGCTGAACATATCGCGAGAACGGATACAACACATATTAAAAAATGAGCTCACCGATGCACAAAAAAAAGTTAGACTGGAAAGAGGCAAGGAGTTGCTTCGCTTGCACGAAAGTGGCCAGTTACCGAATTTGGTTTTCTCCGCTGAGAAGCCATTCCAAATTGAGCAGTTTGTGAGCAAATAAAATGATCGGGTTTATTTGCCAAAGAGGTCAGCTGAAAATTTACACCTTCGATTGGCCACCAGAACTCAAGCGCCGCCGATAGTAATGGTGTGGGCCGCCGTAACGACCGATGGTCGCTCCCCGCTCGTATTCATCGACCATGGGGTCAAAATAAATGCCAAATATTATCGGGAAAATGGCCTAAAGACAGTATTGAAGCCCTGGGCAGACAAACATTTCGGCCGCAGACCATGGACATTCCAACAGGACTCAGAACCATCGCACTCAGCCAAGAATGGCTTAAAAAGGAGGTTCCTCGCTTCATTTCTACCGCACAATGGCCACCAAGATCTCCGGATCTCAATCCGTTGGACTTTTGCGCCTGGGGCATTTTAGAGAGTAAGGTTCGCACTAAAAAATACCAAAGTATCGATCATCTCAAGACGGCGCTTCGCCGGGAATGAGCCAAAATACCGCAGAGCCACTTTCGTGCATCATGTGATGGCTTTGTCGGCCGTTTGAGGGCCATAATTCGTGCCAAAGGTGGCCAATTCGAACAAATCTAAACTGTTTCTAAAATTTTATGTTATTTCCGAAATTTTTTTTGCTTTTGAACTATAAAATTTAAAAAAAATGAAAAAAATATAGCGATTTACTTTGTTGCATTACATATCAGCCACCCTGTAATTCCGCCGTTTCTTATCCAGACAACCGCTTACGACAAAATTTGGCACGCTTGTAGAATAGGTATGATAGAATTAGTTTTTTGGTTTTAATTTGAGCCATTTATGGTATACAGGGGCAGAGCCCCAGGACCTCAACGTTGCCCCCTACGGGTGTAACCGTATGGGTCTTTGTCGTCTAATTAGAATGATGTGTGCATTCTAATAACCGAGGTCTACAAAATGCGTTTTACACCTAAGAGTTATGTCATATACGAGTACATAGGTTCTGAGATATCTGCAATTGAAATTATTATTGTTTTCCCGATAGATCAGAATATATACCGATATCGTTGTCACAAATTTTCTGAACTAACAACCAAATTTCTACTGAAAAAAATTCTAAAAATTGGATCTAAAAATTAAAGAAAAAGTGAGGGCGATTTAAAGTTTTTATTTATTATTAGTAACAAAAGTAATTTCATATTAAGTAACAAAAGTTATTTAAAAAACGTATAACATATTTCGTTTATCTTAACGAAAAATTGCTGGAAAATATTTTCGAAGAAAACAAAGTCAAAAATTATGACTGGTATTGTTGCCAAGCTTCTCCAACGAAAATTCCAAAAATAAGCCAAATGTTCTCCCATACACGGAGGAAAATCGCCATTTTTGATATGTTTGAATTCAAAGAAAATATACTTGTAACCAAATTTTTTAAATATTATATATTTTTGAACAAATATATTTTATTTGAAAATCAAAAAATTTTGTTTCGAACGCATATATTAATATATTACAACAAAATATATTTGCGAACTGACTGTAACAAATAAAATATGTGTTTAGACACAAACAAAGATATTGTTTAAGAATTCATCCAAATACATTATATTTAAAAAAATATTTTAACTTTGCTGACTTTGTCAATTTTTAATTTTATTTTTTCCCAAATTTCGTGTTATACTCGTACTTTATAGTTAAAACTGTCGTAAGCAACATTTTCTTTTGTTTTACAGCACTAATTTTTAATTTATAAATAGTCCAATTGTCAATCCATCAATGCTATTTTTCGTTACCAAAGATTATACGATTTAAATTTTAATAGAATTTTACAAACATAACAAATTTAAAAAAAAAATTGAACCTTTAATTTCTAAAAAAACTAAATTAAGGCATCTAAACATTGCCAAAATATTTAAATACAAATTAATCATTGTTTCGAAAATATTATTTCCATATAAAAAAATATAAGGATGAAAACATAATTTTGTTTAGAACAACATCCTCCCAAACATATAATATTTGTGTCAAATATTATATATTTGGACTGTACCCTAAACATATGTATGTTTCCAGCAGAATATGTTTGGACAAATATACTACAGAAGCGATTTTTTTTCAGCGTGTAGCCAAGCTAAAATACTAAAACATTTACTATTTGTATAGGTGGTAAGATGTTAAGCTAAGTACACACGATTGCCAGATCGGACAATATTTTCAGAAAAATGCAACCCTGTAAACTACAACCGTGTGAACATTTAATTTTTGTCTTGCAATGTTGGTCATTGTGAGATAATTTGCAGATTGTTAGATGTCCGAAGTTTATGCATGTGACAATGGCGCCATTGCCATAGAAACATTTTATTTGCAACACTGTCTATAAAATATTTTTATTGGCCATCCTGCATATATAATATAATAATATTTACAAAATATATTGTAAATATATGAAATTGTAAGGCTTTCTTGCAATCGTCTGAACTGTCAATTCAGCTTTGCCTAACATTCAGTCATTGTCCGTACATTTGCAGCACTTTTATAGGGTTGATAACGTTTACCGATCTGACAATCGTCTGTACATAGCTTTACACATTGAACTGCAAAATGAATGCGTAGCACGGATTTTAATATAGTAGATACTGGGAGAAAACAAAAAGCATA
This sequence comes from Eudasyphora cyanicolor, assembly GCA_963930755.1. Classification (NCBI taxonomy): domain Eukaryota; kingdom Metazoa; phylum Arthropoda; class Insecta; order Diptera; family Muscidae; genus Eudasyphora; species Eudasyphora cyanicolor. The sequence goes on from OZ005734.1 coordinate 315,354,629, forward strand.
AAAACTCTTCATATCTCATGTTTAAGTTTAAATTTTGCCAGAGTGTTCCATTTTTCCCCATGCACCATAATTATCCCGTTTTTTCCCACTGTGCTTCTAAAAGTTGGAATTTTTAAAAATCACTTCTGATATCTAGTTTATGTTGCAAAAGCTACCCTAACACGTTAAATGTGACGGTAATACCATATTTATCCCTTCTGTCCTATGCAAATCAAATGACCTCTACTGTTTTGTAAATAACTTTTGATTGAGTTGACAGATATACACCAAATTTTGACTGAATATAATTTGGAATATTTAGAAGTTAAAAGTTAAGTCTCCCTGAAAACATGCTAAGTCGACTTAGCATGTTTTAGAATGGAGGTATCGATATCAAAATTTTGTCAAAACTAAAATCACTAAAAGCAAACAAAAAATTATTCTCATAAATTAAGTTTTAGATAACAATACAGCATATTTGCGACAATAGAAAATTTATTTTGCTACAAAATAAATATTTATTTGCAACAAAATTATTTTGATTTAGCCGAATTGGGGAGATTGGTTGTGTAAAATGTTGTTTATAGGGAAATAATTTATTATATGAGTATATATTTATTTATTTAAGAGAGATAACAAAATGTTTTTCTGTGTATACATCGATTTAGTTTTACGAAAATAATTTTTACTGACATAATTTTTTTGCGTTTTCAGACATGAATGCATTTTTTGTCCAATTTTCACTAGAATGACTCATATTCAGATATAATAATTATGAGAAACATGCGACTCGAAGAAGTGGCCCAACAATGCAGTATAAAACCCAACGAATCAATCTAATCTCCAAATGACTACAAATGCTATGATTTAATTTTATCACATCAGTTTCTTAGATAAACTAAGTACAAGTATGTACATACTGGTACACACTCGTACATATGTACATATGTATACTATGATAACAACAAAATTTAGATAAAATTGGTAATTCTAATTTAAGAAACCATATCTGTCGAAACGACTGCACTATAAACTTATTATATAACCTATCAAATAACCGTAAAATGTTAAATTAATTCACAGATTGACGGAGGGCATAAATTAATTTATGACAATATGAATTCCATTTTTATTTAAAATTATCGATTTGATATCAATGCTATTAGCTGCAGGCGTCAGACATGTGTATATAAGTACTCTCCAATCAGCAGAACATTATGGCAAATGTCAAGTATTTTGTGATGGGGGGAAAAAATTATATTACAAACGATTGCACGTGAAACGTGCCTCTTTTGGGGGCTATGTAAAATCTCAGAGAATTTCATACAAAAGGAACTAATTAAAAATATTTGATTGTATCAACTTGAGTCCAGTGGATGGATGATGAGTCGACACCGAGGCAAATGTTAAAAATTTATTGTAAAATGTTGCTGGATGATCATAATTCGCATATATTTTACTATTCCCTCGTGTGTGTGGTAAGAAAACAGCGGTGACAATGCAACCTTATCAACTTTGAACAGAAAATCTAACATAGGAATGGTTCTGTTCAAATAGCTACTCGAAAAATACTACAGAAATACTTGAATAATAATATCCTATTGATTAGAAGAAAATATTCCAATTCATTAAATTTAAAGTCCGATTTTGCTACAATATTGTAATTATGCTGAGCATATAGAGAAAGCGAGGATTTCCACAAAAAAATCTCCATAAATATATGATGCTCTTGAAGAGACTTATAGAGCAGGGCTTCCCTATCCTTTCAAACACAAGGCTGGCCACAAACAAATTTTCCTAATTTATATTTCTTTTTTAACATGACTAATAAAAAATAAATTCCGTTTAGTTGTCTTTTTTCTTCAAACTTTCCTCAAATTGCACTTATCGGCAAAATTTTGTTAAAATTAATTATCTAAAAAATGACGTTGAAATTAAATTTTTCTAGAAATTTAAAAAAACATAAAATTTGTTAACAAATGTTATCACAATTAAATTTGCATTTTTGAAGTTATTGATGGTTGGTTGGCTTGAGTTTATGTATTATTTAAAAACGATGAATTTTGTTGTTTTAAATAGTTTAAATTTTATTGGCTTCCAATATTTCGATTGCCTTATCTATAGAGAAATTCAATTTTGAACAGAAACTATCGACAACTTTTTAACAGAGATAACGATTCTCTAGAAAATTCCTTCAATTTAAAATCTAATTTTTCCACAAAATTTGGTTGAAATAGTATTTTTCTGCAAAATTTTGTTGAAATTGCATTTTTCTAGAAAAAAATAAAATTAAATTGAAATTTTTTTTCTAGAAACTTTTTTAAATTTCATTTTCTTGGCAAATTTCGTCGAACTTGAATTTTTCTGCTACATTTTTTTGAAGTTGCTTTTTTCTAGAAAAATTAATCTGCCTTTTTCTAACAAAGTTAATTTTAAGAATTTTTTTAGGAAAATACATTTCAACAAAATTCTTGAAATTATTTTTTTTTCTGTGAAATAGTGTTAACATTTTCTATTTCTTGACAATTTTGTCTAAATTCCATTTTTCTAGAAAATTACATCGATATTGGATTTTTCATAAAAATTTAATTTTTTTGAACGATTTCGTCGAATTTGCTTTTTTTTAAAAAGTTCTGAATTGCTCTAAACAATTACGTTAGAATTGCATTTTCCTACAAATTTTGTAGAAATTAAATTTTTCTCGTAAATTTAAAAAAATCATAATTAATTTTTTTTACAAAATTATTCATTTTTCTAGAGAATTCCTTCAATTTGATATATATCTAAAAAATGTTGTTGAAATCTAATTTTTCTTCAAAATTTCGTTGAAATTGGTTTTTTTTTGACATTTCGCAGAAATTTTATTTTCTGCAAAATTTTGTTGAAATTGCTTTTTTCCAGAAAAATCATTGAATTGCATTTATCTACAAAATTTGGTTAAAATTGAATTTCTTTACAAAATTTCGTGAAATTAATTTTTTTCCAGAAAATGTTCAAATTTCATTTTTTTTCACAGTTTTATCTAAATTAAATGTTTCTAGAAAATTGCATCGCTATGGGATGTTTCTAGAAAATGTCAACGAAATTGCATTACTTTTCAAAATGTCCAGTTAATACCTTTCAATTTAATGCAACCTTTCGTTGAAATTAGATTTTTTTAGAATATTTCTCTGGAATTGCATTTTCCATGTAATTTCTAGAAATGGAATTAAATTCTTCTAGAAAATTTAATGTAAATTAAAAAAAAAAATCATCACAATTAAATTTAAATTTTTTTGGAAAATTTATATTTATCTAAAAAAAATTGAAATCTTTTTTTTCTAAACAATTTCGTCGAAATTGCATTTATCTGCAAAATTTTGTTGAAATTTAATTTTTCTAGAAAATTTTGTTAATATTTCATATCTCTAAAAATTTTCTTGAAATTTATTTTTTCTTGAAAATGTTGTTCAAATTTTATTTTTCTTGACAAAATTTGGTTGAAATCGATTTTTTTAGAAAATTTCTTAAAATTGGATTTCTCTAGAAAATTACGTTGGAATGGAATTTTTCTTCTATGCTTTTTTCTAGAAAATTCCTTCAATTTTATGTTTATCTAAAAAAAAAATTATTGAAAACTGAGTTTTCCACAAAATTTCATAGAAATTGCATTTTTCTTAAAATTTCGTTAAAATTGCATTTTCTCATAGTTTTGTTTCTGACTAATGAGTTCGAAATCGTTGTTTTCTGTAAAACAGCAAAACAAACTTTCTTTGGCAAATTTCTGCAAAAATTTTGTAATTTTTTGTTGAAATTTTATATGTCTAAAAATTTTCTTGAAATTATTTTTTTTTGAAAATTTTGTTAAAATTGATATTTTCTTGCCAATTTCGTCTAAATTAAAATTTTCTACAACATATAAACGAAAATGCATTATTTTAGAAAATTTCCGATTAAAATCCTTTAATTTCGTCAGTAACCATTAATCCGTGATCCTTTAATTGAATGCAAAATTTGGTTGACATTTATTTTTTTAGAAAATTTCTTGAAAATCCATTTCTCTAGAAAATTACGTTAGAATTGCATTTTGCTGCAAAATTTCGATGAAATTTAATGCAAATTGTAATTTTGTAAAAAAATTCATCAAAATTAAATTAGCATTTTTCTAGAAAAATCTCTCAATTATATATCTTTTTTTCTAAAAAATTTTGTTGAGATATAATTTGCTACAAAATTTCGCTGAAATTGCATTTTTTGAAAATTTTGTTAAAAATGAATATTTCTGCAAAAATTTTGTTGAAATTGCATTTTTATAGAAACTTTTGTTAAAATTGAATTGCTCTACAAAATTTCTTTTATTTATTTTTTTAGAAAATTTTGTTCAAATTTAATTTTTCTTCACAATTTTGTTTAAATTAATTTTTTCTAGAAAATTGCATCAAAATTGAATTTTTCTATAAATTTTCGACGAAATTGCATTATTTTATAAAGTGACCCTTATACCGTGTCCATCTTACCTTTAATTTAATGCAAAATTTCTTGAAATTACATTTCTCTAGAAAATTATATTGGAATTGCATTTTTCTGCAAAATTTCGCTGAAATTTAATTTTTCTAGAAAATTTAATGTAAATTGTAATTAAAAAAAAAATCATCATCATTAAACTTGCATTTTTCTAGAAAGTTGAAGAAGAAGTTGAAGGATTCAACTTTATATTTATCTAAAAGATGTCGTTGAGATATAATTTTACTAAAAAATTTCGTTGAAATTGAATTTTTCTGAAAATTTCATTAAAATTGCATTTTTCTTGTTAAAATTGTATTTTTATAGAAAATTTTATTAAAATTGAATTTCTCTACAAAATTCCTACAAATTTGTTTCTATACATTTTTGTTAAAATTTAAATTTTCTTGCCAATTTTGTCTAAATTATTTTTTTTTAGAAATTGCATCGATGTTAGATTTTTCTAGAAAATGTCAACGACATGCCATTATTTTAGAAAATTTTCGGTTAACACCCTTAATTCCGTCTGTGACCCTTATTAATACGTGGCCATCGACTTTAATGCAAAATTTCGTTAAAATAGATTTTTTTAGAAAATTTCTTGAAATTCCATTTCTCAACAAAATTACGTTGGAGTTGCATTATGCTGCAAAATTTCGTTAATTTTTTTTTTAATTGAATGTAAATTGTGATTTAAAAAATCATCATAATTAAGTTTTTAATTTTCTCGAAAATTTCTTCATGTTTATATTTATCTAAAAAAATTTTAAACTATAATTTTCTACAAAATTTCTTTTAAATTGAATTTTTCCGAAAATTTCGTCGAATTGCATGTTTCTGTAATTTTTTTTTTCAAATTAATTTTTTCTCGAAAATTTTTTGAATTGCATTTCTCTAGAAAATGTTGTTATAAATAAAATTTCTCTGCAAAATTTCTTAAAATTTTTTTTTTCTAGAAAATTTTGTTCAAATTTTATTTCAACGAAATTGCTTTTATAAAATTTCGGGTTAACACGAACAAAATTATGTTGAAATTGCATTATGCTGTAAAATTTTTAAATTAAATATAAATTGTGATTTAAAAAAACATCATAATTAAGTTTTCAATTTTCTCGAAAATTCCTTAATTTTTATATTTATCTAAAAAAATTTTTAAACTACATATACTTTTCTACAAAATTTCGTCGAATTGCATTTTTCTGTATTTTTTTTGAAACTTATTTTTTCTCGAAAATTTTTTGAAATGCTTTTCTCTAGAAAATGTTATAACATTTCTCTGCTAACTTTCTTGAAATAATATTTTTTTCTAGAAAATTTTGTTCAAATTTTATTTTTGTATACATAAAGAAAATTTAAACGAAATTGCATTATTTTATAAAATTTCGGGTTAACACCCTTTAATTCCGTCAATGGTCCTTAATCCGTGGTCATCGACCTTTAATTCGACAAGTGGTCATTAATCCGGATTAACGGTCTTTGACCGATGGCCGGATTTGTGGTTAAAGGTCGATGAACGGATTAAGACCGATGACCGGATTAAAGGTCAATGAGAGGATTAAGGGTCACTGAATGGATTAAAGATCGGTGTGTCGTTTAAAGGACTACGACCGTGTCCACTTCCCGGAGTAAAAATCGTTGATTTTATTTTATCAATGGCCGAAAAACAACAAAACTTTGTAAAAAAATATAAATTTGATTTTTTTTTTTTAGAAAAATGCAGTTTCATCAAAATTTTCTAAAAAAATTAATTTTGACATAAATAAAAAAAATCAATAAAAATTTATTTTCAACAAAATTAAAAAAAATTGGCAAATTCTGGGAAAGTAAGAAGTCAAACTTATTTTGTAATGGATTTACGCATGCACATTTTAGTTATGAAAATAAAAAAGAAATAACTTTAAAATTTAAGAATTTAAAAACAATTTTCTTTAAATAATCCCTTATATTGTCTAAAATGGTACAAGTTATTGGTTAATTCATTACTTTTTCATAAGACCAGCAATTTTTAGAGCTTTTCAGAGACAAAATCCTCCCAAAAAATTACCAAATAAAATATTTTCAATTTTATTAGATTTATTGAATGTTTTCACATTCGAATTGTTCAGCTTTTTCGATCAACTCTTTTTCAATTTAAGATTAATAAAAAAAGTAATATTTTTATTAAATGTACTCAAGGCTCATCTAGAAGATAGCTTCGGTCCCATGGGCAGCAGAGGCTCCCCGTTTGGGAAGCCCTGTGTCAATATGTGTATTTATACTCTCTATATATGTATTTATACCCTCACTTTAGTGGTACGAGGGTATACATATATCATTTCCTACGTGCCAAAAGTGTAACACATCGAAGGAGTGATCCAAGACCCTATGTATGTTCGGCGGATATTCGTTTTGGGTCATTTTAAGTCGAATGAGAAATGTCCGTCCGTCCGTCTGTCCGGTGCGCACGATAACTCTCGAAAAGAGTAACCGATTGACTTCAAATTTGGTAAACGGTAATATTTTTCTATCTCCGGCTAAGTTCGAAGATGGGCCATATTGGTCCACTCCTTCTGGTACCTCCCACACAAAGGGTTAACATTTAGGGAAATATTGATTCTTTAATAACATCTATACTACTTATTAGAATCTTCTGAAATTCCACACATTGTATTAGTTTATTAGTCGCTATCACCTCGAGAAAAATGGGCGAAGTCGCCACGCCCCTTTTGGAACCTCCCTCACAAATTGACCATTTTGCATCAAAATTGAACTATTATATAACTTTATATAACTAACTAAAATATAACTTTAATACATAAAAATACTTCAAATTTTGTACAGTATAATGTTTCGGAAGCGCCTATAGTCCGGTAAAAAATGGGCATCATTGTACAGCCCCTTTTGGTACCTCGCACACCAATGGACCGTTTTATACCAAAAGTTAACGGCTTATAACTTTAATACAAGTGCATACAAATACTTGAAATTTTGTACAGTGCAATGTTGTTTTGTGCCTACAGTGGGCGTCACCACCACGCCCCTTTTTGTACCTCCCACACAAAATGATCAAATCCAAACCAAACCAAATGACCAAAATTGAATAGCTCGTAACGTTAATATACCAGTGCACATAAACGCTTAAGTTCGGCACAGTGCAATTTATTTAAATAATCTACTTGGTAGAATTGACTGCAGTTTCGATAGAAAACCACTCTATCATCTTCAGAATTCAATAGCAATAATATATATCTTTAACTTAAATCAGCTGAAATACTTATGGAAGCAGTAAATTGAATTTTACAAGAACTACTAACCAAACCCGTATTTTTCCGAACTAAGTCAACATACTAAAACTCTCATGCCAATACATTTTTGTTTTTTGCTTGGGTTCGCATCGCGAGCCACGAAAACAAATGTAGTTTTGTCAACGGCTAATGCCGACGTCATCGTACCTCATGTGTTTGTTTGCATTTTTAATATGGATCTATGAATTTTTTTTGAGCAAAAGGTTTGTAAAGCTTTACTAAATGGTAAAAAGTAATTTCTCTGCCATATTTAATGAAAACAATTATTTTAAAAATTTGTGGGGATTAGAAATGTGAAAATTAAAAAAAAAAAACAGTTTCTTGTTTATGAAATTTGTAATTGCTCTAGAACTGTTAAACCGATTTTTACAACGTTTACATCGTTTTTAAAGAGAACATAACTATACTTTAAACAAAAAAAATCACACTTTGATTTTCTTAAAATTTACATAGAACATGCGCCGGATTCTCACAACTCCTAAAGAGTAATACGATTTTTGGGCTATAAATACATGTACATAATTTCGAAACGTTTTATTTATTTTTGTCGGTATTAAAAATGCTGACACATATTTATTTTGACCCGATCTGGCAACTGTAGCATACTCCCGATATCAGAACGATCGGATTTAGTAATCAAATAGGGTCTGCAATCGCGTTTATATTTCATAGACAACGGTTAAAAACACTTTGTGAAAATTTTCATACAGATGGATTTTAAGTATTTAAAAATATTTAAATAATTAAAAAACCGATAGCAAGATCTCATTTAACAATTTAGCAAAGGGGCAAAGACGTTTGAACTGTGGCCAATGACCTATCACCTGGTCAACGACCTTCAATCTGGGGTCAATGACTTTGATCTGGTGTCAATGTGATTTTACCTGAGATCAACGACATTCAAAATTAAAAATTCGGAGGATTTTGTGAAATAACACACACCAAATTTGCCTAATTTATCAAAGCTGCCGAAAAAAGCATTTGACCGACATACACTGGGCATAATGAGAATAATTTAAAAGTCTACTGTTGTGTAATTATAAACCGATGTCTTCTGCGCCACATATATTTTGGTCGGCCAGGGCGCACAGTGGGAGGAATTCCAAAAAAGGGAAATAATTCTGCCGTTACTTAACCATACACCCGATTGCGACCAAACTTGGCATATTTGTAGAAGAGGTATTAGAGAAGTTAAGTTATGAGTTTGTGTGGTATACAGGGGCGGAGCTGCAGGGCCTCAAAGTTGGCCACCTCGGTTGAACAAAATGTTTAAGCGCGTGTAACTTTCGTATTTTCCGGCCGATTCATAAAATCATTTTTTGTGTGTATTCTAATAACCGAGGTCTACGAAAGCCTTTTCACATCTAACAGTTATCTTGTAAACTTACCGCGATATCTGCATTTGAAAATTGAATTTTTAATTTTTTCCCCTACCTTGTGCTAGTATTTTGTATATATCGAAGCAGAATATGCACCAATTTTATCTACTTAAGAATGTCTGGATTGGCAATAAAATTTCCTATATGATGAACAAAAAAATGTGTTCGATATAACTAACAGGACAAAAGTTAGGGCCCCTTGAAGTCATACTTTCAAAAAAAATCGATTTTTTGTAATTTTTTAGGAAAAAAGTTTATGTCGAATTTTTGAGTTTTTGAAGAAGTTAGTTTAAAAATGTATAACATATTTGCTATCGTCTTAAAGGAAACTTTCCAAAGTATGCTCTCAAAGAAAGAACTATCAAAAATATTTACTGGTATTGTTACCAAGCTTCTCCAATTTACACAATTTTTTAGACAAATTTCAAAAGTTAAAACTTTTGGCATATTTATGTGTGGTAAGGTATTGTAAGTTGAACTGCAAAGGGAATCTGAAACCTCGCTTTTAGTATAGTAGATGTAGGGGAAAATCAAAAAATCCCATTTTTGGGAATTTTCAAAATTATTTTGGGAATTGTGGGATCGACTTTTGTAAATATAATGATTCGCGAATTACATTCGATTTGTTATGTCAGAACCTACAAACTATAAAATATTTCATTGACAAATTTTCATTTTTAAAATTTCTGTCTGCATTTGAAAAGTTATTTTTCACGTTTTTCCTGACCCTGTTGTAGGATTTGCTTAATATCAGTGCAGAATATGAACCGATTTCTCTCACATCAACTTCACAACTTGGTAACAATACAAGTAAATATCTTTGACCCGTTCTATCTTTAAGAGCATACTCTGGAAAGTTTCCTTTAAGGTGATAGTAGATATGTTGTAAATTTGTATACCCTCACTTTAGTGTGACGAGGGATATATCATTTGCTACGGAAAAAAGTGTAACACAACGAAGGTGTGACCTAAGACCCCAAGTATGTTCGGCGGAAATCCGTTTTGGGTCATTTTAAGTCGAATGAGCAATGTCCGTACGTCTGTCTGTCTGTGTGTCTGTCTGTCTGCTGGCTGGTGCGCACGATAACTCTCGAAGGAAGTAACCGATTGACTTCAAATTTCGAATGTGGTAATATTTTTTTCTATCTCCGGCTAAGTTCGAAGATGGGCCATATTGGTCCACTCCTTCTGGTACCTCCCCCACAAAGGGTTAAAATGTTGTGAAATATTGATTCTTGAATAACTGCTATTATACGTATTCGAATTTTCTGAAATTCCACACATAGTATTAGTTTGTTAGTCGCTATCAACTCGAGGAAAATGGGCGAAATTGCCACGCCCGTTTTGGTACCTCCCACACAAATTCAATTTTGTACAGCGTAATGTTTTTTATTGTCACGCCCCTTTTGGTACCTCTCCTACAAAGGTACCATTTTGCACCAAAATTTAACAGTTTATAACATTAATATCAGTGTATACAATTACTTGAAATTTTGTACAGGGTAATGCTTTTAGAATGCCTATAGTCCAGTGAAAAATGAGCGTTATCACCACGCCCCTTTTTGTACCTCCCAAACAAAATGGCCAAATTATACCACAATTTAATATCTCAACGTTAATATACCAGTCCATATAAACGATTACAGTGCAATGTATTTAAAGTATCTACTGTTCAGCGAAATATAGGTGTATTTCTTAAACCCCTTCTGGTACCTCCCACAAAAATTGACAGAATAATTTGTGTAATATTTAATATTACATTACTCACAAAGTGAGGGTATACCTTAGTCGGTTTACCCGACTGAAACTTTCTTACTTGTTTAAACTAACTTCTTCAAAAATACGACAAAAAAATGACAAAAAATCGATTTTATTTGAAAGTATGAGTTCAAGGGGCCATAACTTTTGTCCTGTTAGTTATATCGAACCTATTTCATCGTATAGGAAATTTTATTGTCAATCCAGACATGCTTAAGTGGATAAAATTGGTGCATATTCTGCTTCGATATTTACAAAATACAAGCACAAGGTCGGGGAATAAATTAAAAATTCAATTTTCAAATGCAGAAATCTCGGTAAGTATACAAGATAAGTGTTAGTTGCAAAAAGCCTTTTGTAAACCTCGGTTATTAGAATACACACATAAAAGGGTTTTATGAATCGGCCGGAAAATACGAAAGTTACACGCGCTTAAACATTTTGTTCAACCGAGGTGGCCAACTTTGAGGCCCTGCAGCTCCGCCCCTGTATACCACAGGCGGTCCAAACTCATAACTTAACTTCTCTACTACCTCTTCTAGAAACGTGCCAAGTTTGGTCGCAATCGGTTGTCTGGTTAAGTAACGGCAGAATTAATTCCCTTTTTTTGGAATTCCTCCCACTGTGGGGCGTCGGGTTCCATGAGGGTTCCACTCCAAGGCTGATCATGCTGATCTCCGACGTAACCATGTGGAAAGTGTTGGGCGACCTACATACAATTTTGTTTAGGTTAATATTTTCTCTAGTTTCGTAGGCGACTTCTTCTCATGGATCTCCAACACTGCGTTAATAAGTAGTGAAATATGTAATTCTACGTTTCAAAATTTGTATGACCCACTTTAGTGGAGTTTATAAACTTCACTTTGGTACGGGTGAAAACAGTAACATATTGAATAAGTGATGTGGCTGGTGCGCACGATTACTCTCGAAAGGAGTAACCAATTGACTTCAAATTTGGTATGTTATAATATTTTTCCTATCTCAGGCTATGTTCAAAGATGGCCCATGTTGGTTCACTCCTTCTAGTACCTCTCACGCAAAGGGTTTCTGTTTAGTGAAATAATGAATCTCTAATAACATCTAAGATACCTAACCTAACGAATCTCTTGTACTATTAGTATGTATTTTTGGCACTATTAGTATGCTAATAAGTTCGTCAAATACTACCAAAATCCATTGATAAACCTTTTTAAAGTACATAATAAGTTGTAGGCCTAATATGAGGGTAATTAAATGAAAAATTGTGATTGTTGTTTTTAACTTACAAACTCAGTCAAGACATTAAACGTCTTAACTTTAATAATTTATAAATATGTAATATTGTTGAAGGCAATAAACTTCATATATTGCCAGACTGACATTGTCTAGTCACAGTAAGGGTATGACAAAGTTTCTTGCGAACTTTATTATCTTTACCCAAAGTTAGGAAAATAAAAATTTCATTCCTCTCAGTGCAGAAACCCTTTAAACTTGCATTGCAAGTGACAACAAATCATTGACAATTGCTAACACACAAGTGTGTAACCATTTGTGTGGCGATGTGTGTTTATGTTTGTGCGTGTTTAGAGAGTGCTGGTGTTTGTGGCAAACAATAGCGTTTGTGTGTGTGTGGCAATCCGCGGTCGGATGCGTGTAAGTGTGTGTGTTTAAGTATGCACATTGACCTTGTCTAAATATTTATGTCGCAACATAAACCCAAATGTTCAATGTTAAAGCTTTAACATTTGGTAAACAAACAAACGACCAAAAAACAACAAACGAACAAAGTGTGTGAAAGCATAAAACCCGCAAACAACAACATCAAATACGCACACTTAGACACAACAACAAGGACCACAACCATCAAGAAAGGAATTCCCAGTTGAATCTTTCTTTGCGTGAGCCACAGCGGCAACAAATGTAAAGCAAAATGCTACTTGAAGATTATAAGAATGAAAACAAATAATACAACCCGACTACAACACCCGCCCATGGATCTAAAGATTTACAGAAAATGTTATATTTCATATTTAACTACAGGGGAGGAAATTAATATAGGACTGGTAGCATTCGTAGAACAATGCTACCGAATATTTTTTTGAAATGTTATTTCTGTTGGAACACATCGCTTTGTAGGGGATTATAAAAAATGTAATTCTTTCTTAATTCGTCAGCCAAATTTCAATGTCGATTTACATGTTTTTATCAGATATTTGTTAGCCTTGAAATAAAAGGTGGAGCTGCGAAGCTTAGCTGGGGAATTTTAAAAATCGAGTATTGGCAGTTTCTAACAATTCAACAAGTAAACGAAGACTGCAATGATCAAGTAAATACGGGGTTTATATCAGGTAGATCTTGCTCATAACATTGTAATACTCTTCATACCATTATTGAGCAGTCTAAAGAATACAACTCTCACCTGTACCTACTCTTCACTGATACCTAGCACATTTTGGGCTCTCTAAATACTATTTTTGCTTTAGGAAAGTGGAACAAAAATTAGTAAAAATGGCATTGCAAATTTTAGTATCTTGCAATTGTTTCGTTAAATTCTTTAATTTTATTAAAGATTGCCATTAAACTAGATGCAACTTCATCAACACATTCCTTCAAAAACTTAGGTTAAATGTTGTATTAGCAGAACATTTGTCAGTCTTTAGATTCTTATAATACTATTTATTTGGCGCAAATCAACATTTTCAATCTTAAAAATATTTGTTGATTGCGAAAGTGTATTGCAGAAATTGACGGAGTCACCCTGACGAAATCCAATTGGCGCTACAAGTCACCGATCAAAGAAACAAAGTCGTTTTTAAAAAAATTTTCCTCGCCTAGATCACAACTTATCATATCGCCGTGAGAATCCCTCAATTTTACAACTTCACCCTCTTTCTGCCTAAAGTTTTATTAATAAATTTCCATGTTTTTTTGGATCATTACCAAGTTTCAGCAAACTATCAGCATAATAGTTTGTCCTGCAATATTTTACAGCATATCGAATAACACAGTGCGACAACATAAAGACAAGTTGAGAAGCAAATGACGCGATACTATTTTTCCTGTAGGTCTTGTCGAGTAAAACACGAATCTTTTTTTGGAATTCACCGGACATCCCCAAAATCCGGATTTACGGAAAAAAACCGACATTCTTGCCTTTTTTCACTTCAACGCCTATAACATTGTTAATTATTAACCAATTTTCAATCTCTAAAAGAATTTGGAAAGAAGAGAATTAGACATTTCGAACGATGTATATTTTGCTTATGTGAAACTGTAGCAAAATAGGTTTATTTGTCCTACAAACAAATTTTTTTCATTTTTGTCTTTCATTTTCTATTTTAGGCAATGTTTTTACCAATTATATTGTGAGATAACGGTACGATTATTTAACTTACATATATAGTATATTTCATAAGGTAAAAAATGCAACCAGCCTGTTAAAAATCTGTTTGCAATTCACTGAGTTATTAAAGTTTCAAGTTATACATCGTTCGAAAGGCCTGATTCTCGTATTTCCAAATTCTCTTAGAGATTGAAAATCGGGTAATAATTAACAAAGTTATATGTGTTCATTTAAAAAAAGGCAAGAAAATCGGTTTTATACTCGTAAATCCGAATTTTGGGGGTGTCCGGCAAATTTCGTAGAACAAACGTTGTTCTACCCGCCTAGTCCTACAAGAAAAATAGTATCGCGGTTTTTGGTTTTTCGACTGTTGCAATGTGTAATTATCCCCTCATCTTAGAGAGGAGTGACCTAAGACCATATTCGTTTTTGGTCATTTTGAGTCGAATGAGCAATGTCCGTCCGACTGTCTGCTGGCTGGTGCGCACGATAACTCTCGAAAGGAGTAACTGATTGACTTCAAATTTGGTATGTGGTAATATTTTCTTCTCTCTCCGGCTAAATTTGAAGATGGGCCATATTGGTCCACACCTCCTAGTACCTCCCCCTCGAAGGGTTAACATTTAGTGAAATATTTATTATTTCATAACTTCTATACTACTTACTTGAATCCTTTGAAATTCTACATTAGTATTAGTTTATTAGTCACAATTGCCTCGAGAAAAATGGGCGAAGTTGCCACGCCCCTTTTGGTTCCTCCCACACAAATGGACAATTTTGACCCAAAAGATAAAAGCTTATAAATTTATTACCAGTTCATACAAAGACATGCATTTTTGTTGCGAAGTTGCCACGCCCCTTTTGGTTCCTCCCACACAAATGGACAATTTTGACCCAAAAGTTAAAAGCTTATAAATTTATTACCAGTTCATACAAAGACTTGCATTTTTGTACAGTGTATTGGTTTAATAGTACCTAATATACCGTGAAAAATGGGTATTGTTGCCACACTCCTTTTGGTACGTCCCACACAAATGGACCATTTTGTACCAAAAGTTACCAGCTTATATCTTTAATACCAGTGCATACAAATACTTGAAATTTTGTACAGTGTAATGCTTTTATAGTACCCAGAGTCAAGAAAAAAATGGGCGTTATTGGAACGCCCCGTGTGGTACATCCCACACAAATGGACCTTTTTGTACCAAAAGTAAATAGCTTTTAACTCTAATACCAGTGCATACAAATACTTGAAATTTTGTACAGTGTAATGCTTTTATAGTACCTAGAGTCCAGAGAAAAGAGACCGTTATTGGGAAGCCCCTTTTGGATCCTCCACACAAATGTATCATTGTGTACCAAAAGTAAACAGCTTTTAAATTTAATACCAGTACATGCTTTAAAGATATTAAAGGCAATTTAAATTGATAATAATTTAGTTAAAACAAAAAATAAATAAACGTACTTATATTTGTTGGGGACTCAAGGCGAGGGGATTCATAAGTCGGTTTACCCGACTGAACTTTCTTACTTGTTTTTTAATTCTTTTTAAATTTGTTCGCCTTTTCTTTAGTAGCCTTTCCTTTAATAAAATTAGTCCCATCAAGTCCTTGTTAACCCATGGCATAAGATCGAATCGAATCTCCTTTCTGTACACAGATCTTGACGTTGACTCTACGTAGTATTTGTTTCTCAAAGCGTTAGAAGCTGTTCGTTCGTAACCCAGTTTGGCCAGAAAATATGCAATTCCTCTCGTAAACAGCGATTGACGAATGTTTGCAAATTTCGCAATTGTGTTGCATGCATTAAAACAGACATTAAATATTCATATCTCAGTTTTCCGAGAAAAGCCGCTGGAGCCCCATACTTTATGAAGTGAAAGAAAGGCAGCGCGGGGTTTGTTAATTCGTATATTTATATCCAGTTCAGATCCATAATTTTTGGTCATTGTACTTCCAAGGTAGCAGAAGTGGTCGATATCTTCTATTCGTTCTCCACCAATGAGGCTGGAGCGCACGATAACTCTCGAAAGGAGTAACGGGTTGACTTCAAATTTGGTATGGGACATACCCAGTACACAGGATAATGGTTTCATAGCGCCTACAGTCCAGTGAAAAAAATTCGTTATTGTCACGCCCCTTTCGGTACCTCCCACACATAGCGTGAACCAGTGCGCGAAAGTACTACAAAATTTTGCATAGTGTAACGCTTTTGAAGTACCTATAGTCCTGTGAAAAATGGGCTTTACCACCACGACCCTTTATGTACCTCCCACACATATTGGTCAAATTATACCAAAATCAAATAGGTCATAACTTTAATAATTATATATTAGTGCACATAAACGCTTATAAATCGGCACAGAGCAATACCCAGCAAAATCTTGGTAATTACCTGTCATTATTCCCTGTATTACCAAATAATGACATCTCATTAGTCGCTGCATAACTTTCGGATTATTAATAATGACTTATCAATAGTAACAGAAATAAGTGATTTTTTGTTATCAAAATCATTTTGGCAATTTTTAATATAATGCAATTCTGGCTATACATATATGGACTGTTGAACAAGATTTATTTATTATAACATGTTTTCAAATAATACGTCCAGTTTTGAATAAAAATACCATAAATATTTACGTATCTCGTACGATGTTAAACCATTGAAAAATTTTGTCACATGTGGTGTGGGTTTTTTTTTTATTGTTTATAAAATTATTTATATATACAAATTCATAAGATTTAAATGCCTCAGCGCCGTTAGGCATTAGAGAGGCTAGTTGGCAAATAATACTAAATTATTTGTATAATTAAAAAATAATTCATTTAAATATCATAATAATTCATTTAATATATCATACGCATATCATTTATTACAATAAATCATCAATTTGAGATAACAAATATTCTTTTAACATATTTTTAAAATTCGAAAGTCTATTTGATGCTTTAACATGATGTGGTAAGTTATTGAATTCACGACTACCAGAATATTCAACTCGTTGCTTAGTTGTCTCTGTTCGACATAATGCTACTCTAAGTTGTTGGTTATTGCGAGTGTTAACTGCAACTTGATTTCGAGCAAATTGAATTGTGTGATGTCCTACATGATGTAGACATTTAAATACATATAAAAGAAGATGTTGTTTATAAGTACCGAATATTGGTAAAATTGAAGGAAAAACCTCATTAAATAAGGAGTACGTTGAATGCATAATAGGTAAATTAGCCACGATTTTTAATGCTTTATTTTGAAGCCGCTGCAGAGATTTCAATTCTGTGGTCTTTTTATTCGCGTATACGACAGCCAAATAGTTAATATTACTTTGAATTAACGATTGATAAATCAGGAGTTTAGTCCTATGATCAAACTTGTACTTGAATTTAAACAACAAACCAAGGGCAGATGATATTTTAGATTTCAGGTAGTTTATGTGCTGATTCCAAGCTAGATTTGACTGCAAAAAAAGTCCCAAATATTTGACAGTGTTCACCTCCTGTATCTCCTTTCCATCTATGGTAATACTAAAATTCGAGTTAAAACGACCATGTGGTCTAAATCGAATTAATTTGGTCTTTGTAGGATTGATGAAAAGCTTGTTTAATCTCATGTATTCAAAAATCAAAGCAGAATCACGCTCCATAAAACATTTTACCGCAGCTTCTGACTTGTACGGATAAAAAAGACAGATGTCATCAGCATACATGAACAAACGTCCAGTTAACTCGATGTTTTCGAGATCATTAACGTATATAAGAAATAATAAGGGCCCTAAAACACTTCCCTGTGGGACTCCATGCTCAACCAGCGCCATTTCACTCTTATTTTCCTTGATTTGTACAAATTGGTATCGGTTACTTAGATAGGATTTAAGAAGTGCTAGTTCATTGCCGTGAAAGCCATAAAATTGAAGTTTTTGTAACAAAATATTGTGGTCAATCATATCAAATGCCTTAGACAAATCAAAAAAGATTCCAGCAACTCCGCTACAACCTTCGTCCAACATTTTACATATGAAATTTTGAACATTGACGACTGCCTCTTCTGTTCCACACCCCCTACGAAAACCATATTGACATTGACTTAGCAAACTGTTGTCATCAAGGTATACAGATATTTGGCGGTAAATAATCCGTTCAAATATATTATTTATAGTTGGAAGCACTGATATTGGGCGAAAATTATCGATCGTTGTTGCGTTCTTCTCTTTTGGAATGGGTATAACTTTGTGTATCTTTAGTATATCAGGGTATGTTGATGAATAAATCATATTATTAAAAATGGATACCAAAAGTGGAATAATGCTGTTGTTGCATATCTTAATTACTTTTGGCGATATATTGTCATGGCCACAGCTTTTACCTAAAGTCAAATTTGAAATTTCTCTTTCAAGATCATCACGACTAGTATTTTGTAACGCAAAAATAGAGTGACAATTCCTTAGACTTCTTAGCGAATTACAATTATCCCAAGGCGATGTCTCCATTTTATCTCTTAAACTCTTAACCGACTTTAAGAAATACACATTTAATGCTTCAGCCTTTGTGGCATCATTCAAAATAACATTTCCATTGCAGTCTTTTACCGTTATACTTCTCTCAACACATCTACCAAGCGTCTCATTTAGAAACTTCCATGTCTTTTTAGGATCATTCTGAAAACTTTCCAAATTGCTCGCATAGTAATTATTCATGGAGTTTTTATAAGCTTTTTTAATTACTTTACCGATTCTTTTCAGCTGACTTTTTACATTTACATTTTCAGGAGATTTCCTTTTTAATTTTAGCAAACGTTCTTTGTATGCAATTAATTTGAGAAGGTTTCCATTTACCCATGGGTTCAGAAATTCGAATCCGGCATGAGGAAATTTTTTGCTTCGAGAAATATGCGCGGCAATATGCAAAAAATCACTTTAAATATATTCGTAAATTTATTTGTTTTTATGTTTTAATTAAATTATTATCAATTTAAATTGCATTTAATAACTTTAAAGTTATTAACGTTATAAGCTGTTTTGTCTCTGGACTCTAAGTAAGACAAAAGCATAACACTGTACAATTTCAAGTTGTATGCACTGGTATTAATGTTATCAGCAAAATGGTGTTTGTGTGGGTGGTAGCAAAAAAGGACGTGGCAACTACGCCCATTTTTCTTGAGGTGTTAGGGACTAATAAGCTAATACAATGTAAAAAATATTGAAATAAAAAATAATTGTTTTGACTAAAACATCGCTGTTAAAAATTGACTCATTTGACATGAAATTCCCCCAATATTAGTGCAGAATATACACCGAGTTATTTCACATCCACTTTTCTGAACTGGAAGCCATTGTGCACAGATCTACAGATATCTGTTGAAAAAATAACGACGAAGGAAATAATTTGTGAGTCAATCGTTAATTCTGTTAACAAGTACTCGTAGTAGATCGTTTCTGTTATAAATGTAATTAATGTGATATTATTCTTGTCTTTTAAAATTTTTTGGTTATTTATTTGAAAGTGTACTTTACTGAGGATGACTGTCAAAATCAGTGAAAATGTTTGAAGCAATAAAACTGTAAACTATTTACAACAACAAAATCTATCGTTTTTATCCCCTCGCCTTAGAGAGGAGGGTATATATCATTTGCTAACTTGAGCGCCCCAGTAGGCGAGTTGGTAGCGTACTCGCCTATGAGTTTGGGGGTCGTGGGTTCGATTCCCACCAGAGGCTCTGGTCTGTCGCTGCAAACATTAAGCCATATGGTCTTTGTAACCCGGCCTTTCCCTGGACCTTAAAATTAGAATATAAATTTACTTTGTATTGTAATTCAAATAAATAAATAAATAAAATAAAAATCATTTGCTAAGAACCAAAAGTGAAACACATCGAAGGAGAGAACTAAGACCATAAGTGTGTTCGGCGGATATCCGTTTTAGGTAATTTTAAGTCGAATGAGCAATGTCCGTCCGTCCGGCTGTCTGTCTGTCTGTCTGCTGGCTGGTGCGAAATATAACTCTCGAAAGGAGTAACCGATTAACTTCAAATTTGGTATGTGGAAATATTTTCTTCTATCTCCGGCTAATTTCGAAGATGGGCCATATTGGTCCACTCCTTCTAGTACCTGCCCCACAAAGGGTTAACATTTACTGAAATATTGATTGTTTAATAACTTCTATACTACTTATTTGAATCCTCTGAAATTCTACACATAGTTAATAGCTTACAACTTTATTACTAGTGCAGACAAAGACTTGAAATTTTGTACGGTGTAATGGTTTAAAAGTACCTACAATACAGTGAGAAATGGGCATTATTGGCACGCTCTTTTTGGTACCTCCCACACAAAGTTACCAACTTATAACTTTAATACCAGTGCATACAAATACTTGAAATTGTGTACAGTGAAATGCATTTATAGTACCTAGAGTCCAGAGAAATGTGACCGTTTTTGGTTCGCTCCTTTTTGTACTTCTCACACAAATGGACCATTTTGTACCAAAAGTAAACAGCTTTTAACTTTAATACCAGTACACACTTTAAAGTTATTAAATGCTATTTAAATTATTAATAATTTAAATAAAACAAAAAATAAAGCGATCGGTTCCTGTGATATTAGTATTAAGTTTTGCTGCAATATTTACCTTTTTATTTATTAATTATTATTATAAATTTTGTGTCGTGATGTCCAGTTTTTTAATAATATTTAATGATGAAAAAATTTAAAACTAATTGTGATTAATTCTGCAATACTTTTATCAAAATTTAATTAAAAACAATAAATATATAATTTTGTCGCTAGGATTTTCAACAATTACTCCTGATGAAGTTGGAATAAAGCCAACGAAACGTTGAGTGAAACATGAAATAAATTAGTTTTATTTACTTCATAAAAATATCTGACCAAATAGCCAAGTTTAAACAACATAATGAAATAAAAAAAAAAAATTTAAAAAATTTATTAGTTGGTTTACCCGACTGAACTTTCTTACTTGTTCAAATAATACATGGCCTCAAGCCAAACCATCAATAACATCAATTTATGTACTGTTATCGGTGTCCCGATACCAAATGTATGTCAATTTGTTACTCCTTTCGAGAGTTATCGTACTTGAAATGTTGTGCAGTGCTATAATTTTATTGTACCTACAGCCCTGTACAAAGTGGGCGTACAAAGTGCCACGCCCCTCCAGTACCTCTCACACAAATGGTAAAAATTTTGTGAAATGTAAAAAATGAGAAACTCATTAAAGTAAACATAATGGGTGATCCATTTCGAGGTTCCCTACTTTTTTAAAGAAAAAAAACCTAGAAAATTCAAATTGAATTGGGAATGTTAATTATTATTTGAAAGAACATTATTTGGCATTTATTTTTTGAAGATTATATCTATCAAAAGTTGGACGCGGCTACGTCTCAGATGGTCCATCCGTTGAGTCCAATTTTCGATGACTCGTTCGAGTGTTTCGACTGGTAACTGGCGAATGACACGCGTGATGTTTTGCTCCAAGGCTTGAATCGAAGCGGGTTTGTCCGCATAAACTTTAGACTTTACATATCCCCACAGGAAAAAGTCTAACGGTGTGATATCATGAAAAAAGTATCTCTACTTAGATCACCCTATACTTTAGAACTTTAGACTTTACATATCCCCACAGGAAAAAGTCTAACGGTGTGATATCATGCGTGCTGGTATTATATCATGTATGCGCTGGTATTAATGTTATAAGCTGTGAACATTTCGTACAAATTGGTCCCTTTGTGTGGGAGATAACAAAAGGGGTGTGGCATTTACGCCCATTTTTGAGAGGCGGTAAAATGATTACTATGTATGTATGTAGTACTTTTTTTATAGCCGATTCAAATTTTAAGTGACCCACTCTGTAAACTCTGTGTTTCTCAAATTTCACATTTTATAAAGTTTTATCATCTTCATATAGGCGTTTTTTTGAAATTCTTCAAAATGATTGCTGTTTGTTGACAATGCTTAATATAACCGTTAAACATGACATGAACCAAAAATTCTGCGAGCAGTTATAGAAATGCTCTGTTGTAAACAGGGATGTCAACTTAGGGCTTTTCCACCAGATTTAGTGCTTTTTAGACTACCCCCGAAAAGATTTCAGTTAGTGCCAAACGAAAAAAAGCACTAACTGTACGCTTTTCAAATTTTTCGTTAGTGCTTTTGACGCTTTTTGTACATTTTTCAGACCACATCTGGTAACATAAAGAAATTATACCATTTTGCTACATCCCGTCTTGGCATCTATGCAGAATAGACGTCACAATTTGTATCAAATCTTTCGAAAGTGGTTTGAGCTTATAATAACCACTGGCATTTTGTGAATTTTTTTCAGATCTTTCAGTCTAAGCGCCGTAGAATAGCCGCTGCTCATCAGATCTACATACAATTTAGTATATAGCGGTTCTCTCAACAAGGAATGAACACAGCCAAATTTAAAGTAATTTGATTCAGATTTAGATGTAAACTCCACTTATATCCCGATGTTGAATGTAGGCGATTTAAAATCGACAATGTCAACTAATTTTTATAATTGTTAACCGATAACAGATTCCTTAAATAAAAACGATCGCTGTCAAATTTAACGAAAATAGGTTCAGCTTTAAATACGAGTATGTTCCCTGTATGTATCAATATCCTGATTTTGAATCTAAGCGTCGTAAAATACAAATTTTTAGACACATTATTCAGGGATGCCAACTTAGTGCGTTTCGCACCAGATTTAGTGCTTTTCAGACCCCCCAATACGCGAAAAGTGTTCACTTAGTGCCAAACGAAAAAAAAGCACTAGGTGTACGCTTTTCATGTTTTTCGTTGGTGCTTTTGACGCTTTTCGTACATTTCAGATCAAATCTGGCAACATAATGAAATTATACTATTTTTGCTAATCCGTGTTATGAACATATTTATATGCACTTACATTTGACTCTCTGATTTGAATATTGCTGTTATCACTTCTTTGAAATTTAGCATTACAAAAAGTAAAAGAAATAGCTTTTTAATACCATACAAAATTATTGGCGAAAGGGTTTTTGGCGAGAAATTATGGTCTTATAAGTACTCAATTCTGCGGTATAGTGTATAATACTTTTGTTTTCGACCAGATATTTGTAAGACCCTAAAATATTGGGTGGTATGTCATAACGTCCAGGGATATCCTGTCCATGGAGTCTCACGTAGCCATCGTTGGACATACATCAGAAGGGAAAATCTTTACTCCCGGCCAAAACCGGTCACGCAGAAATAGTTTGGTCCGCGTAGCTTTGGAGATATCGATAACTGGAAAATCGTCTTCAAAGATAACTTACAGACTAAATGGTCTATTGAATCAGAATCACTAGCAGATTCGAATTATTATAGGGATAAATCGAATCTGCTAGTGATTCCTTATTGTCCAGCAAGTCTTTATGCAATTTAGCAGAGAAAAAATGTATGAATCTAAGCGCCAAAAAAACCAAAAAGTTTGGTAGTATAGTTTTAATTAGGGAAACAACTATGATTAAAATGTTGATATTTATTTTTATTTTAAAATTTTTTAAGTTAAAATAAACTTTTTTATTGCAAATGAAAGAAAAATAATTGTGCCTTTTTACGCTTTTTGTAAGGAATTTTACGCCTTTTACGCTTTTTAAATTTTTCATTACGCTTTTGCTCCGCAAATAGTTGGCATCACTGATATTATTTTCATTAGGAAAACAACACTGATACACATTTTCAAAACATATTTTTTTAAATTCAGCCCTGATGGGGTCTTATACTGTAGTCTTCTCCGCCCGACTAAAGAAATGTTATAGTTTAGTGCTTTTTACGCTTTTTTGGTTGGAATTTACGCCCTTTACGCTTTTTCAATTATTTATTACGCTTTTGCTTCGGAAAAAGTTGGCATCACTGGTTGTTAAGATAATTAGATGTAGATTTTATATAAAGTTCCAAATTAGAGGGAAAATAGCTACAATATCATTATCCGATTGTCTCCAAATTTTGTGACAATGATTTTTGGCCGAATATTGCGGTGCACAACTGACGAAATTCTAATAATTATAATAGTGTAACCTTAGATTTATTTAATGTGCTGTTTTGAATAAGTAAACCACGCAGTACGCACTGTATCGCTGTGTCAACTGGTTTATTTCACAGAACCACATTCTCTTTCCCTATCTCTGAACACTGTTAGCACATCTTTCCCTTTTGGTTTAATTAAATATATTACTTTACCCCACACGAAAAAAATCGAAACCATAAAAAACAGAATAGAATGACCAACCGACCACTTGGATTTTCTTTTTTTTGGCAAAAATGACATCCATTCTGCAGAAGAACCTCTAGCAACAGCGGCACATGTAGCCCATGTGTGCTGTGTTCCATCTAAATCGTTAGTTGCCATTGCTGTTGTGGTGTGAGTAATGATGCCCAGTGCTTTTAGCGGTAGTGGTGTGTGTGTGTGTGTGAGCCAGTGAATTGCATTACAGTCGCCGTTTACTGGTATTAGTAGCGTTGCTTTTGGCTATGCCTCACATTGTCAAGTGTTTCAATACCATTTCATTCCAATTCACTCAATTAGTTTATAGTTCCCTTGGCGGACTAATTGGAATGTGAAACATAAACACATGTTTACTATGTTGCAGCTTCTGCCGCCGTGACTACTGCTGCTTCACTATGATAATGACTATGCTACGCTCTGAGTATTTTGATAGAGAGAGAGGTCACTTAAGACGATGATGACAATGCTGTGTTGTGATTTCAATTACTGTGTATGTTTGTTTGTGTCCGTCTGTTTTGCCTGTGAGCGGCTTATTGGGGGAGAATTGCATAGTAAATGTGTCAGTCACATGATAACATTGCCAAAAAATGCAGTGCGGACAAATTCATAACGCGGTAGGTCTTAGAAAAAGCCCAATGTATTAATTTTACACGCAAATCTTGTTGGTTTCATAGAACATCAACACAGGGCGCTTTGTTGGTTTCAAATACAGCCGACATCGTGGCGTATTAGTGATGTGAACCTCGTTGACTTGTAAAGTATACTTCACAATGTATTTGGCAATTGATACAATAATTAAGATGGCTTATATCGATATCTTTATTTCAAAGTATGCTAAGTCGACTTAGCATATTTTTAGAGACATATCTAAATATTCCGAATTATATTCCGTCAAAATTTGGTGTTTAACAGCCAACCAGACAAAAAGATTTGGTTCATAAAGGAATTGTAAACGAATTTAAAAATTGCCTAAATTTTAGATCGACTCTCCTGAAAATCTACCTGTTTCGACTTCTACCTCTTACAAAATTGTTATTATAGTTTGAGAGTATGTTATTAAATTTTTACAATTTACTCGGTATAGCAATGCTGATCTCTAGATTTCATTTTTATAAAAAAATTAACCATTTCAAAACCGTAATCTTTTTATTTGCTTGGTGGTCTCAAATGGTTTAAAGCAAATTAATTGCCATAAAATTGATCCTACACTCATTATTTTAACCTCAAAAGCTACAATTTTAAAGATGTTGGAAATTTTGTATATTTTCTATAAAATTGCTCAAATTCAAGCGAAAATAAAAATTCGAAGACGAAAAATATAACAATTGTTCTACCCTAAGAAAAACCAGTAAGGAAAGGCAGAAAGTCGGGCGGGGCCGACTATATAATACCCTACACCTCCCTAACAATGCGATAATAATTTGGAATAATTGGTAAATGGGTAGGAACATATTATCTATTTCTGAACGGATAATCGCTAAATTAAGCAATATTCGTTCCTAAATTGAGAAACATCTTTCTGGAAAATTTTAATGATCGGAAGTAAAGTACAATTTCTATAGCGCTTTGATACCAAATCAGGAGGAACATATACATAGAGGTTATATAAAAATCTGAACCGATTTTCCCAGAATACTCATTCATGTAAAAAAACCTCTTTCTGCCGAATTTCGTACAGATCGGATATAATATACGGTTTCTATAGCGCTAACATGTCAAATCGGGTGAAACATATATATGGGGACTATATCTAAATCTGAACCGATTTTCCCCGAATTTAGCAGAGTTCATACATGTAATAAGAAAACTCTCTCTGTTGAATTTCGTACTGATCTGATATAAAATACAGTTTCTACAGCGCTTACATGTCAAATCGGGGGTAACATATATATGCGGGCTATATCTAAATCTGAACCGATTTTGACCAATTTCACTAGGGATCGTCCTTGGGCCAAAAAAGAGCACTGTGCTAAATTTCATCACAATCGGACCATAAATACGTCCTGCACTTTGATTACAAGAATACATGGACAGACAGACGGACATGGCTAAATCGACTCAAAAATTGATTCTATGACGATCGGTATAATAAACTATGGTTCTATTTCTTCTCTTTTTGGGCGTTACAAACAAATGCACAAAGTCATAATACCCTGTACCACAGTGTGGTGTAGGGTATAAAAATCGCTTCTGTAGTATATTTTCTGGAAACATATTATATTTGGGAAAAATTACTTTTTTCCTATAGGTAGGAAAACAAATTCTGTGGCCGATTTATATATTTCCCAGTTTTTAAAGATAATTTGCACCAAAACTCCGAATAAAAATAACATTGATAAGAGAGATATTCAAACCTTTTTGCCGGTATGTAAATATAAAATATTTGCACCAAAGTATATTTTATTTAAATTTTGATCCCAAACATATTTTGTTTCCTGTTTTTTTCTCCGTGTAGATTTCGAATAAAATTACAAAATAGCTATTTTCGTGATAATTTCAGATTTCAGTTTGAAATGAAAAATATATAATTTTTGCCCGAGAAAAACATAAACGGTCATCTAGGAGCTTCTGGTGTATTGTAGAGAACGATTAGGCATATAATACAAAGGGCAAATAACTATTTAAAAATAAAAGTGGGATTTTTTTAAAAAAATGAATTTCAAAATATAACGTCGCCACGAGCCAGGGCATCGTTAAATAATACTCACCGCATTGTTGCTTTAGTGCAGTACTCTACATTACTTTCAAATCTACCACTAATACAGTGGAATAGAACGAAGGCTGTTGTTCGTGTAAACAAAGCATTTACCAACAACAAAAACAACTTTGAATTGTCGAGGAAAAAGGACACGGCGTCAGGCGATTGACTTGAAATTACTCTTACTTGAAAACAATTCATAAACCGCAGGCCAAAAACAACATTACTGCATCCGAATAGTTGACTAACCACCAGCGAAACGTCATGCATTGGTTGATGTCGGATTTCAAGGTCGATTTCTTTATCACTTGACCATCCTTCCTTTAAAGGAATTCTTTAATCTTCAGCTCAACTCCACAGTGAGAAAAACCATAAAAATTAATTTCACTATATTTTTAGAAGGAAATATGTCATAAATATTTTTTATTTATTAACTTTTTTGCTCCATTCCTATAAAAATAGTAGTACTTCTCAAAATAAAAATAATATCAAATGACAAATTGGCTAAAAATATTATAAATAGGTCAAAAATGCTGCAGAAAAATATGGGAGAAATTGTATACGAATTATTGTCGAAAATTTAGTAATTAAATTACTAATAGAGCGCTCCTACTCACCTGGTGGCGTGCTCGCCTCTGAGGTTAGGGGTCGTGGGTTCGATTCCCACCAGAGGCTCCGGTCTGTCGCGGCAAAATCTATGTAACCCGACTTTCCACTGCAACATAAAATTAGAATATACATTTACTTTGTATTGTCATTCATATAAATAAATAAAATAATTAAATTAATATTAATTTATAAATACAGAGTAATTTTTCTATTTAAATTTTTGGGTGAAATCACTCAAAACCAAATTGAAAGAACAATTATAAATTTTATTATTTTTCCGATTTTAAACACACTACTAGGAATTTACAGAAAAAGATTTTTGTCTGGGAAATACATTTGTAATTTCTGATTGATATGAAACTCCAGCGATGCCAACTTTTTCCGAAGCAAAAGCGTAATGAAAAATTGAAAAAGCATAAAAAGGAGTAAATTCCAGACAAAAATGCGTAAAAAAACATTTAACAATAATATTACTTTAGTCGGGAGGAGACGACAACATTATATCCGCCCCCATCAGAGCAGAATAAATATGTTTGTCCAATTTTATCAAAGTTGTTTTCTAAATGAGAATAATATGTCAAAAAAATTAGTTTTATGGCGCTTTGATTCAAAATCAGGATATAGAAATATACAGGGGACATACCTAAATCTGAACCTATTTTCGCCAAAATTTTCAATGTTAAAAATTATACAGATGTGTTGAGAAATGCGGATTTTAAAGTGTCTACATTCAACATTGGGAAATATATGTTATGGTGTCTATGTCTAAACTGAACCAATTTTATTTAAATTTATATATGATAGCGTTTATTTCTGGTTGAAGGAACATTTATGAACTAAATTGTATGTAGATCTGATGAGAATCGGGTAGTCTATGGCGCTTAGACCCACAGTATATATGACTGATATATCGAAACCTGCAAAAAATTTCATAAAATTTCCAGAGTTTACTCCAACTTTTTTTCTATACCATATTTTGATGCAAATTGTGGCCTATAAGATGCCAAATCTTAATGTACATACATATGGAGTACCAAAAAAGTCTAATTTCTTTATGTAACTAGATATGTTCTGACAAATGTAGGAAAAGCGTCAAAAGCACTAACGAAAAATGTGAAAAGCGTACAGTTAGTGGTTTTTTTCATTTGGCACGAATTGAACACTTTTGGCGTATTGAGTGGTCTGAAAAGCACTAAATATGGTGCGAAAAGCACTAAGTTGGCATCCCTGTGAGACTCTCAAAAGGTTCACTTCTGGGCGGAATGAAGATGGGCCCCATGAAAATACACCCTTAAATTTGTATTAATCAACAACAACTTTTTGGGACTAATTTCATGAAGATATTTGTAATTAGAAATAGGATTCGTATTTGTATTTTATTACGTTTACCAGAAATGTATAATGAGAAAACTATTTAGTGTCATTGGGGTGTATCTTCATTTCATGTATTCTTCATTGGGGCTTATTTTCCTATAAATGTTTGTAACGAAAAAAGGCCCCAATTTTGTTTGACTTCATTTTGGCCGCCTCGCCTCGGATATACCAAGTTGTTTTTTGTGTGTAGATTTTCTGCTTCGAACTATTTTTTAAGAAACATAAAAACTGAAAACTATTGTGCGGTGCAATACAATCTCCCATTTCCAAATTTTTTCAAATATTTCCAAATTTTAAACTTGTTTCCCAGAATTTAAAAAAATTTAAAAAATTGTAACCTATTTTTTCTTAAATCGCTCTCCAAGAGTATTTCTTCCCTGGGAATGTAAATGTATTACACCTTTATTGATTAAAGCAGTTTATAACTCATTTTTTTTGGTATTTTTGAATTCCAATTAAAAATTTTTAAATATTATATATTTTTCAACAAATAAATTTTACATTCAAAGGGTGGGCCATTTCAAATTTTAAATATTAAGTACCGACTACTATGACTTGTGATTTGAACCCTTTGGATTATTATCTGTGGGGAGCCATTAAGGATAAATGTTACGCAAAGCATTCAGAGACAATTGAAGCGTTGAAACATAAAATCGAAGTTGCCATTGAAGAGATTCGACCCGAAACATTCGAAAATGTATTAAAAAAATTGGGTTGATCGGATGAGGTAATGCGGAGCCAGTCGTGGTAGTCATATGAATAATATTGTGTTCCATTATTAAATGACAAAGTTCAACCTTTCCAATAAAACCAGAAATTTTAAAAATTGTTTTATAGCCGATACAAATTTAAAATTCTAAATAACCCACCCTTATATATACAAACATATTTGCGAACTAATTTTCTCAAAAAAAAAAATGTGCGAGTACAACATTATTGTGTAGGAATTTATCCAAATATATTTTTTTTTAAAATATATTTTCAAAACTTAGTGAAATTGTTTAAAAGCACTCATGTTTAGTTTCTATATATTCTAAGTCATCATTTGTTGTCCGCCCTTCAACCAATTTTTTGTTATCCAAGATTATATGATTATCAATTATAAATGAATTTTACAAACA
Source organism: Eudasyphora cyanicolor (assembly GCA_963930755.1). NCBI lineage: Eukaryota > Metazoa > Arthropoda > Insecta > Diptera > Muscidae > Eudasyphora > Eudasyphora cyanicolor. The sequence continues at coordinate 315,384,900 of OZ005734.1, forward strand.
TTAAAAATTTTTAAAAAATGTACTTTAAATTGCTTTCAAATATGAATTTTATTGTTGTCTAAAAAACTTAAAAAGAAAAAAACAAGATCTCGCTAACATTTATTTTTTTAAATTTTAAAATAATTATAAAATGCATTTTTAGGTTTACGAAATTTAAATAAAATTGCTCCAACTTTGATTTTTCAAATTTACACAGACAATGCAACAGACTCTCACAAGTCCAAAACAGTAATTGAGTTTTTGGAAAAAATTTAAGTAATTGCCAGACTTGCCTAGTATTTCGCCCCAAAAAAAAATGTTTCGTTATTTTCTCTTTCAAACAACGTAAACTTTGTATTAATCGGCTAGGCAGTTCAAGAGCAATTAAAAAGTCCGTAAAAATAAAAAAAAATATTTTTTAAAGTTCATATCCCCGCACAATTTTGGGGATTTTTTTTTTAATAAATGATAGTGTGATCTTACTTTACCATTGAGGACTTTTTATAGACTTTAAAGCAAAAGTTATATTCATAGGAAAGTTCTGAAACAGCATTTAAGATATCCACATATTTTGTCTGAATACTAAAATGTAAATAAAGCTTTATTACGGAGATAATATAGTCCCAAATAATAGCCTTCATCTGCTTCAAATATAATTTTTTCATTCCATCAGTGGTTTCGAGGATTTTAGTAATTTTTTAATAAAAATCTCTTAAAAACATCGAAAAATTCAAAAATATAATATTTTTTTTATTTTATCGTAAAGTCTGATCGGTCATGAATAATATGAGAATATTGCGAAGAAGTAGCATAACATCATACTACATTATGTTATTTAACATAACGATATGTTACATTTGGTATTTTTGTTTATAACTTGTGGGGATGGTAAATTTGCCAAATTAGCTACAACTTTTTAAATTATTCACAGATTATATACAGAATATTCTCATTTCATTCATGACCGATCAAAATGTCCCATAAAATTATTAAATATATATTAATTTTTCGATGTTTTTAAGAGGTTTAATTAAAAAATTATTAAAATTTTCTCAAAAAATTTTATATTTCCCCGTTACTTGTAAGATATTTTCGAAACCGCTGATGGGATGAAAAAAACCATGTTATATGAAGATGAAGGCTTCATAATTTAGGATTATCTTGAACTTTTGCTAAAAAATTAGGATAAATGATTCTCTAGTTATGCAATGTTTTGGAGATATGGGACTTTGAAGTCAGTTCTCAATTATTTCATATTGAGGTGCTCTCATATTGTGCCAATTATTGACAGGGTATTTTGTCCAAGGTGCCGATGAGGTTGCTTGGTAGCTTCCGAAACGATATCGTCCACCAACCAGTGACCACCCTTAATACATTTCACACATTTCTTATTCTTCTTTTTTAAAGAAGGTTTGTTTTTTCTGTTTAACAGAAAACAAAAACAACGATCTCGAACTCAATAGTCAAAAACAAAACTATGAAAAGTCACAACAGATCGAATAACAAAAACAAAAAACAATGAGGTTATGCAAAAAATATTTGTTCCAACCTCTATTTTTTAGATGTTTATCTTTGTTTTGAGTTCGCATCCCATAAATGGCTTTTAAGCTATTAAAGCAAATGGCATAAGCTTTCGTTTGAGCAAAAAAAATAAAATTAAAATATGTTTTTTCTCAAAAATGTAAAAGCAAATTTTAATTTCGCAAAAAAGTTTATAAACAAAAACATTTCGTCGGCTTAATGCTATTTTGTTCCATACGCCATTTTTTATGAACGGAGAAAAACGCAATTTATTGTTTGAGTAAAAACGGGAATGAAGAGTTACACACTTTTTATTTCATAGGGTTCCCAACAGTGTTTGTATGATTCTCATGCATTTCTATGCCATTACATCCAAAAATAAGCAAGTTATAACATTTGGTCCATATTGGCATTTGGCATTTTGGTCCATATCCACTTTTATTTTACTATTTTTTCGTATTTGTATTACATGGACCACAAAAAGGGTCGGTATGGATGGACACTAATTTACATATTGTGATCGAAAGAACGTAAAATACTGAGTGAAAAATATAGGGCGATAGAAAAATTGAGACATAGAACAAAAATATCGAAATTATTTCCCGTTATTCAGAGTAAAACAAATTTACCCTACCAATATCTCGAAAACTAGGCGAGATAGGAAAAAAATGATTGCAAATTCTGAAAGAGCATGCTTGGAACCCATATTATCAACTCCTAACTCAAAAAACACAAAAATGGCGTATGGACCAAAATAGCATTAAGCCGACGATTTGTAAACTTTTTTTTGGAAATTTTTTTATTTTAATTTCTGAATGGAGACCTTCTTAAAAATATTGTGTGAAAATTAGAGATGAATCGGAGCAAAACTAACGAAGATACAGCAGTCTAAGCAACGGCGCTTCATACGTGATTCAGTAGATCAGAAAAACTTTAAAGCGTTTTTCCCACCACCCACGTTTTTAAAGTCGGTGTCCACCATAACCCTAAAACTACCCAGCAAAATCTTGGTAAGTACATGTCATTACCACTCGCATTACCAAGTAATGATATCACACTATCGCCAGCATGACTTTCGCTACATAAATAACGACTAACAAAATAATGAGAAATATAAGTTATTGCTAGTAATCTAAGTTAGAAAATCTTATTTTAATTTATAAACTTTTCTTTAAATGATTTACGATTTATGATTTTTTCTTAAATGATTTACGTATATACGCGCACAACAGGCCGAACCACTGGCTTAAGTGTATGTCCATGGACATGAGACGTTTACACGTCTCCAGTTAAATAATTTCAAGAAAAGTTTATAAATTCAAATTAGATTCTCTAAATTAGATTACTAATAATAATTATTTTTGTCATTATTTAGTTAGTCGTTATTTATTTACCAAAAGTAAAGCTGGCGATAATGAGATATCATTACCTGGTAATGCATATGGAAACGACATTTACTTACAAAGATTTTTATGGGTTATTTTTTGTACTTGATTATAACCCAAGTAGAGGCTGTGATGCTGGACTACGAAACCATGAGGTCGCGAGTTTAATCCCAACTCCCGGCATATGAAATTTTTCGTCATATGACGACAATAATCGATAACTATTTTCTCCCAAGTATACGCTCTACCCAATGTTACGCTCTTACCAATTTTACGCTTTTCTACTTTCTCACCACATTCCTCCACTGATGGTGGTGAGTAAGCAATAGCAAATCGGAAATATCCACTACCACCCAAACACACTCGTAAAATTATGTCTTTTTTCCACGCTTTCTTTTACTATAATTGTAAGCGTGGAGGTAGGTGGTTATTTTTCAGCTGCTTGTATGCTTGAGTGGATCCACCTTCTTGCAATGACATGTACATGTAAAAATAATTCGAAGGGAGACCAACTAATAAGTAGTTACTACTAGTTTTGAATTTAGCTTGCTTGTCAGGTTATTTGGTAATGGGAAATTTTGCTGGGTACTGCACCGATCTTTTGAAATTGTACACAAATAGTGTACATAATTTACGAGGTAACGCTGAAGAGATTTTTATACCCTCACTTTAGTGTGACGAGGGTATATATCATTTGCTACGGAAAAAAGTGTAACACATCGAAGGAGTGATCTAAGACCCTAAGTATGTTCGGAGGAAATCCGTTTTGGGTCATTTTAAGGCGAATGAGCAATGTCCGTCCGTCTGTCTGTCTGTCTGTCTGTCTGCTGGCTGGTGCGCACGATAACTCTCGAAAGGAGTAACCGATTGACTTCAAATTTGGTATGTGGTAATATTTTGATCTATCTCCGGATGAGTTCGAAGATGGGCCATATTGGTCTACTCCTTCTGGTACCTCTCACACAAAGGGTTAAAATTTAGTGAAATATTGATTCTTTAATAACTTCTATACTACTTATTCGAATCTTTTGAAATTCTGCACATAATATTAGTATATTAGTCGCTCTTAACTCGAGAAAAATGGGTGAAGTTGGCATGCCCCTTTTGGTACCTCCCACACAAATGGACCATTTTGCATTAAAATTTAACTGCTTATAACTTTAATACAAGTGCATAAAAATGCTTGAAATGTTCTACAGTATAATGTTTTTGTAGCGCCTATAGTCCGGTAAAAAATGGGCATTATTGTACAGCCCCTTTCGGTACCTCCCACACAAATGAACCGTTTCGTACCAAAAGTAAACGGCTTGTAACTTTAATACCAGTGCATACAAATACTTGAAATTTTGTACAGTGTAATGCTGTTATAGTGCCTATAGTCCTGTAAAAAGTGGGCGTTATCACCCCGCCCCTATTTGTACCTCCCACACAAAATGACCAAATCATACCAAAATTACATAGCTCGTAACTTTAATATACCAGTGCACATAAACGCTTATAGTTCAGCACAATGCAATGTATTTAAGAATGTACTGTTTACCGAAAAATATGTGAACATATTTGGAAAACCCCTTCTGGTACCTCCCACACAAATTGACAGATTTATTGGTGTAATGTTATATATTACATTACTCACAAAGTGAGGGTATACCTTAGTCGGTTTACCCGACTGAAACTTTCTTACTTGTTTTTAAATTTGTTAATATTTTTTATTTTACAATAATAAATTATTTCTTTATGAAATTTTTACACAAAATACTTCGGAAGGCATATTATAATATACCAATTTTGAGTTGGGACACTCTTGAATTAAATATATCCGGTGGTGACATGCAGTTTCAATCTATTGAAACTACTCCTAAATACTTCAAAGCCAATGTTTTCAGTTCGGTGACGTATTAGTAATACGTGATTGGATGATGCATTAAGTATAGGCCATTATTTACCTATTTTGTAGTGGATTTAACACTGATGATTTGGTAAAAGAAAATTAATTTAAACATATTCTTCGTTTTTTGATTTTCCACGCTTTCTTTAAACATTCCGAATATTGCCTCTTTGGGAAAACTCATACATAAACCCCTCCATAATTTGCCCCCAAAAAATGCAAATCCGAAACAAACAACGTGGTAGCAGTCACCATCACGGTATCCCCGTTCTCATCAGTGTCAGCCGTTAGCATTAGCGCATTTAGCATCCTCTGCAGCCAAGAAAAGCTCAGTTCTTGTTGCGGATGACCATTTTACCATTGTTTCGTTCCGCCATAGAAACATCGTGACAAGTGCTGCTCCGCCATAGCAGCACTTTGTCTTTGCCATTGTTAACAGGGCCATGGCTTTGCTTGGCATCGCTTGGCGTGGCGTTGTGGTATGGCACAGCAAAGCAGTGCATGTCACGCTCAAAGTGGAGCAGAAATGTGATAACAACTACAATGATGACGACAATGAAAGACAAGTGCACTTCACCCGGCCGTACACACGAACTCTTACACAGCCGCATATACACGAAGGTAAGGGCCACATCTACAATTACAACCACATCCTTCGGTACAATTACACCCGCTCACACACATTGCACTACACTACTCTCTCTCGTACTACACTCTGGTAATTGTGCATAAGTATACATACATACTAGTAGATACAGCTGAAGAAGAGGTAAATCGTGAATCGTCTTTTTATTTCGCAGTGCAAAACTGTTATTAGCGGAATGTCTCTCTGCCTGTTCGTTCATCCGTCTGTTTGTATGTCTAACGCTCTGTAATAATGTCAGCATTCGTTATAAGCATCATTTAAGGATGAGTGGCATCAACGAGAAGCGAATGGTATCCCAATTACCCGATATGTAGGTGATGGTGGGGGTTATTTATGCTGCTTCTGCTGCTGTTGGTGTTGCTGTTTCACTCGTAAATTCCAACCATGTTCTTGGTTCACAGTTGGATATTGCAGATGGCAAGCATCTCGGCTTGGAATCGCAACTGACATTGACATACTTACACCCGTTTATGTTCACATACCAAACAACAATGCGATGTCTTCATCTGTTTTTCAACTATTTTTTTTTTGCATGTAAAAGCGGGTGAATTGTTTAATTTTCGCCTCTTTTGCTAAACAATTGTTGGAATGAACTAGCGTTTGTGCTACCAAAATTCAATGGGTGCTGGTGTATTATGTTGGGAGAAATTATAGGATTTTTATAAGGAGATTGCTCATTTTGTTCGCAATATAAGGGATTATCTTTAAACTCAGCAAAAAAAGCGATAGCTACAAATCCTGTTAATGGCAGAACAGATTATAAAAACTATAATACAAAGGGTCCGCCAAATTACTTTTTTTTTAAACATCGCGCAAAGCATAGAGTGTAGCTTCGGCTGTGTGGCACGTAGCGCCGTCCTGTTGAAACCAAATGTTGCCAATATCCTCCTCTTCAATTTTTGTGAACAAAAATCCAACATGGCCCGATAACGATCCCCATTGACTGTAACGGCCACTCCTTGCTCATTTTCGAAGAAAAATGACCCAATTATGCCTCTGGACCAAAATCCGCACCAAATAGTGACTCGTTTTGGGTGTATCGGCTTTTCAATGTATGCGTGCGGGTTTTCTGAGCCCCAAATGCGACAATTTTGCTTGTTACATACCCGCCAAGATCAAAATGAGCTTCATCTGAAAAAATGTTGTTTTTTGGCAAAATCGGCATCTTCTGCAAGTCGATCGCTCCCAGCGTTGTTCAAGCGTATACACAACCATATTCGTTCAGCGGAAGGATACAACTAATTATCTGTCAAATCAGACATGAGCTAAGTGTTACCATTCACGAAATAAGCACTAGTTGAAAAAACGTTAGATGGCGGACCCTTTATATGTTATACCCTTGATGACAAAGGTTATGGCCATGTGATGAAAAAAAAATTATATACGCACAATTCCAGTCTAAGCCACATTTTCTACAATCGCAAAGCTTGAATATTAAAAACTTGATCATTTTCATGGTTCGATGCGTTCGGTCGAATCATATTTTTGAGTGGAAGTGATACGACGAATTCCCTTCAAATAACAAACCCTATGGACCATATTGGTCCACTCCTTCTAGTACCTCACAAGGGGTTAAAATTAAATGAAATATTGATTCTCTAATAACTTTTATACTACTTATTCGAATCCTCTGTAATTCCACACATAGTAATAGTTTATATGTCGCTATAAGCTTGAGGAAAATGGCACAAAGGGACCATTTTGTACAAAAAGTTGTCTGCTAATAACTTTAATACCAGTTCATATTGTCACCTGACATTTTGAGCTGAGTTATGGTTTTATAGTGCCTTCAGTCCGGTAAAATAATTGGTGTTATTGCAACGCCCCTTTTGGTACCGCCCAAAAAAATAAAACAGTTTGTTCAAATATTTAACTGCTAATAAATTTAATACCAGTGAACATAAATACTTGAGATTTTGTTCAGTGCAATGCTTTTATAGTACGTACAATCCGGTAAATATTTTTTAGGCATTATTGCCACGCCCCTTTCGGTACCTCTCTCACAAAATCGCCAAATCATACCGAAATTGAAACTGAAGAATTGAAAGCCAATTAACTTTGGATTAAAATTTAAATTAAATTAAATCAGCCTAGCCTCTATTTGTTTAGATGTTTATCTTTATAGACTAATATTCCATAAATATCTAAAAGAAAATGACCTAAACTTTCGTTTAAGCAACAAAGAATAAATATAAGTATACAGTTTTTGTACAAAAATGACAAAACCAGTTTTAATTACACAAAAAAAATCACAACAAATATTGTGATTTTTTAAATAAAAGTTATTGACGACTCTTTGGCCAACATTTTCTAAATACAGTAGGTAATTAGTTATATGGATGGGAAAAAGGGCCGTTTGCCGAAAATGTCAAAATTCAACATCCTTCAACTCGGACAGTCCTTAACTGGACTCGTTAAAATTTTGTTTCATTACTACTATCAAATAGGACTAAAAAAGGAAAAAAGTCATCACGTTCAGAAGACATCGGTTTTTAAAATTCACTCACTTGATATTAAATCCCCAATATATTTATACTAGGCCGGGTCGATTTGTGGGGAGGCAAAAAAAGTCGTATGGTACCTCCCACACAAATGGACAATTTTGAACCTGAAATTTGGTACAGTGTAATTGTTTAATAGTACCTACATTTCAGTGAAAAATTGGCATTATAGCTACGCTCCTTTTGGTACCTCCCACACAAATTGACCATTTTGTACCAAATGTTACCATCCTATAACTTTATTACCAGTGCATACAAATACCTGATATTTTGTACAGTGTAATGCTTTTATAGTACTTAGAGTCTACAGAAAATTCGCCGTTATTGGCACCATTTCACACCACAAGTTATCAACTTATAACTTTTATACCAGTACATACTCGTACTTTAAAGTTATAAAATGCAATTTAAATTGATAATAATTTAATTCAAACAAAAAAACAAATTAATTTACTAATATTTTTTTGGGACTCAAGGTGAGGGGATTGATAAGTCGGTTTACCTAACTGAACTTGCTTACTTGTTATTATTACGAATGGCCATTTGTTCCTACAAAATTATGTTTGGTCACATAGAAGCTGGTTTCACTTGTACCACTTAAATTCCAATCCACGACCTGCCATGCTTTTTCTGGCTGAAGATGTATGTATATGAGTTTAAGCCTACATACTTAAATTCACATTAAAATTTTCTGAAAATCTAAATTCTGAATTTCATTTGAAGAATTCCGAATTTCAATTGAAAAGTTCTGAACTTCAATTGAAAAGTTCTGAAATTCAAATGAAAAATTCTGAATTTCAAATGTCAAGTTCTGAACTTCAAGTGTCGAGTTCTGAATTAAAAATTGATATTCTGAATTTCAATTGAGGAGTTCTGAATTTTAAATGTAAAATCTGAATTTCAAATGGATTTTCTGAATTTCAATTGACGAGTTCTGAATTTCAAATGAAAATTCTGATTTTCAATTGAAGAATTCTGAAAATTAATTGAAAAATCTGAATTTCAAGCGACGAGTTCTGAATTTCAATTGATATTTTCTGAATTACATTTGAAAATGGTGTAGTGTTTGTGCTACCAAATTCAATGGGTGCTGGTGTATTATGTTGGGAAAAATTATAGGGTTTTTATAAGGAGATTGCTCATTATGTTCGGAATATAAAGGGTTATCTTTAAATTCAGAAAAAAACGATTGCTACACATCCTGGTAATGACAGAGCATTTTATGAAAACTATTATCTATAGGGTGGTTAAGTTTTAAGGGCCGATGTTGATTTTGAATAAAAATAAGTTAATTAGGAAATGATTGTCATTTCTTTCTATTATGATAATATTGGTATGGTTTACTTTAGTATGGAACAAAATATCGTCCAAATGGTCGCCGCGATCTCGGCGGCACACCTCTATCCGATTTTCGATGACGCTGAGGCATAATGGAGGTTCTATGCCGTTAATGTGCCGAATTATCTCACCCTTTAGCTGAATTTGAATTTTTGTTGGCTTATCGACGTACATTTTTTCTTTCTAATAACCCCAAAGAAAGAAGTCCAACGGTGTCAAATCACATGATTATCACATGATCTATACGAAACACATGATATGTTTCAGTTACATTACATTATTTATCTGCTAAATCCTGCGAAATTATGAAACTTGTGGATTTTTCATAAATATATTCAAAAGAGGCCCAATATAATTTTTCGCAATGGAATAGTTTTGTAAATTTTGTTCAATTTCGTATTTTAGATTAATTTTCCAATGTCTCTAAAGGAGTAACGCATGGCTTAAGTTTTTTGCATCCAATTCTTGTTTAAATTCGAAGATGGAGTATATTTGCCGTTACAATCTGCAACCTCCGCCAGAGTAGACCATAACTTTAATAATGTTACTTACGTGGATTCTTTAGAGGGCTCAATCATTTTAAAGTGCCTACCATTTACCGATAATTACTTATTGATACAGTCCCCTCTAGTCTTGCCCTCTGTTATTGGTTCACTCTTGTTTTCATAATAGACTTGACAAATCCACATTTTTCAAAGGCATTATATGAAATTCTACTTTTTCGATATAAAAATATTAAACCAGCCTTACAATTACTTTAAAAAAATCATACAACCCTCGTTTCTTAATCACTGCTTTTGTTTCTTAAACACATGTCAGATTTGCTCATATATTTAACAGGATAGTTTTGAGCCACACATTGCCAACTCCCATTCCCATTAACGTCTTGTTAACCCACTTTGTAGATTTGTCTGAAAGAATTATTCCCAAAAAATTTAAGGTAAACACGAAACTAAATGCTGGTCTGATATCATGTTCCATAACTACCCCACTCTTCCAAGATATATTCACACGATATTGGTCGGATATCATGTGAATAGAACAAACAAATGAGTGACATTATTTCATTCACATCATCTGCCCCCCACTTTTCCATAATCTGTTCTGTTCGTGGGCATAATAATGGGCAAATTGCAAATCATCATGTTGAATGACTGAACGAACGAATGAATGAATGGTGGTACAAACCCTTACTGGTGAATGACTGAATGAATGAGTGGTGGCATAAGCCCTTATCGGTCGATTTCTCTGTCTCTACAGGATTTTGGGTGTTTTCAATTTGATCATATCCCATTTTTTTTAGATAAAGAACACAGACAGACAGATATCATCCAGACCATCATTTGGGTGTTTCGTTAGGCTGGTGTAGACATTCGTTGCCCTGTGATAAATTAAAGAAATTGTCTGTCTGTCTGGAAGTTGTGTTCCCTTCTTAAAGACTTAAAGAGCTTTTTCCCATGGAGGTTTCGGTCATTTCAATTTATTTCTCTGTTTTACTTTGTGGCATACAAAGCTGTTTTTAATGGATGTGACTCGGCAAAATTTGAAATGGAATTAGACATGGCCAGGTTGTGCAATTCCCAACATACGAGTAGAACATGCCTTCAAAAAATTTTTTGTTTAAGCACAAAAAATAAATGGTCATATAGAAAAAAGGAGCAACTTTTAGTTCCAATTAGAAGTTAGAAAAAGTATGAGTTTGTTAAAAAGAGTACATTTTATAAACGCACTGAAACATTAAGATAATGATGATTTAAAAAAAAACCAGTAAGGAAAGGCAGAAAGTCGGCCGGGGCCGACTATGTAATACCCTACACCTCCCTAACAATGCGATAAAGGTCAGTGCGATAATAATTTGGAATAATTGGTAAGTAGGCAGGAACATATTATCTAATTCTGAGCCGATAATCGCTAAATTAAGCAATATTCGTTCCTAAATTGAGAAACATCTTTCCGGAAAATATTAATGATCGGAAGTAAAGTACAACTTCTATAGCACTTTGATACCAAATCAGGAGGAACATATAGATATGGAGGTTATATATAAATCTGAACGGATTTTCCTTGAATACTCATTCATGTAAAAAGAAACTTCTTTCAGTCAAATTTCGTAGTGACCGGATATAAAATACAGTCTCTACAGCATTTACATGTCAAATCGGGGGTAACATATACATATATGGGGGCTATATCTAAATCTGAACCGATTTTCTCTGAATTTGGAAGTATCCCTTCATATAATAAGAAACATCTTTGTGTAGATTTTTTTACTGATCGGATATAAAATACAGATTGTACAGCGCTTACATGTTAAATCGGGGGTAACATATATATGGAGACTATATCTAAATCTGAACCGATTTCCCTCAAATTTGGCAGTGTTAATTCATGTAATGAGAAACCTCTTCTGCCAATTTTTTTACTGATCGGATATAAAATACAGTTTCTACAGCGCTTACATGTCAAATCGGGGGTAACATATATATGTGGGCTATATCTAAATCTCAACCGATTTCCCTCAAATTTGGCAGTATTAATTCATGTAATAAGAAACCTCTTTCTGCCGAATATCGTACTGATCGGATTAAAAATACACTTTTTACAGCGCTTACATGTAAAATCGGAGGTAACATATATATGGGGGCTTTAACTAAATCTGAACCGATTTTCTCCGAATTTGGCAGTATTCCTTCATGTAATAAGAAACCGAATTTCACACTGATCGGTTATAAAATAATTTTTTTACGGCGCTTACATGTGAAATCGGGGGTAACGTATATATGGGGGCTATATCTAAATCTGAACCGATTTCTTCCAAATTTAACAGTGTTCATTCACATAATAAGATACCTCTTTCTGGTGAATTTCATACTGATCGGATATAAAATAAAGTTTTTACAGCGCTTACATGTCAAATCAGGGCTAACATATATATGGGGGCTATATCCAAATCTGAACCGATTTTAACCAAATTAAATAGGGCCAAATCGTCCATGGGCCAAAAAAAAAGATATGTGTAAAGTTTCGTCAAGATCGGGGCATAATTGCGACCTGTACTTTGATTACAAGAATACATCTGCAGATGGACAGACAGACGGACATAGCTAAATCGACTCAGAAAGTGATTACAAGTCGATCGGTATAATAAACAATGGATCTATCTCTTCTCCTTTTGGATGTTACAAACAAATGCACAAAGTCATAATACACAAAGACATTTTGATTCTAGTTTCTCTTTTAAAGAATTATTACATATCAAAACCGGTAAGGAAAGGCAGAAAGTCGGGCGGGCCGACTATATAATACCCTACACCTCCCTAACAATGCGATAAGGGTATTGCGATAATAATTTCATATATATGTGGCTATATCTAAATTAGGGATGTAACGAAAGTGATGTTAGCGAAAGCGAATATTGAAATATATTTCTTGCGAATGCGAATAGTAAAATATGCATTTTTGCAAAAGCGAATGCGAATAATCGTTTGACCCTTTAGTACCTAAAAATTTAAGAAACCGAGTTGATACTTTTCCAGGAAATTCAATTATTAAGATTTTTTATATTTTTACCTCCTGTTACCACAAGGACAAGCATATTTTTCAACTGTTTTGAAGAGAAGTGGCAGAGGTTTTCATTGGTATTATTATCTTCAAATTGTGTGAAGAGAAAAAGGAGTTTTAACACTTTTAACAAATGGAAGCGAATACTGAAAACTCTTTTTGTCGAATTTCGTTCTGATTAGATATAAAATACAGTCTCTACGCCGCTTACATTTCAAATCGGATGTAACATATGTATTGGGGCTATATCTAAATCTGAACCGATTTCCCCGAATTTGGCGGTATTATTTCATGTAATAAAAAACCTCTTTCTGGCAAATTTTGTATTGATCGGATATAAAATACAGTTTCTACAGCGCTTACATGTCAAATCGGGGGAACATACATATGGAGGATATATCTTATTATAAGAACCGATTTCCTCCGAATTTGACAGTGTTCATTCATGTAATAGGAAACCTCTTTCTGCCAAATTTCGTACTTATCGGATATAAAATACAGTTTTTACAGCGCTTACATATCAAACCGGGGGTAACATATATATCGGGGCTATATCTAAATCTGAACCGATTCGCCCCAAATTTTGAATTGTCTCTAAGTGTATTACGAGACTGCTTTCTGTCAATTTTTGTACAAATCGGTTCAAAAATGTTGCTTATATAGTGCATATACGGCAAATCGGAGGTACATATATATGAGAGCTATATGTAAATCTCAACCGATTTTAACCAAATTCAATAGGGATCGCCCTTGGGCGAAAAAAAAAAGATATATTTAATGTAAAGTTTCGTCCAGATCGGACCATAATTGCGACCTGTACTTTGATTACAAGAATACATGAACAGACAGACATACATAGCTAAATCAACTCAGAAAGTGATTCTAACTTTTGGAAGTTACAAACAAATGCTCAAGGTTATAATATCATGTACCACAGTGTGGTGTAAGGTATACAAATAAATCTGTCCGGCCCATTTTTGAGTGATGATTTTTTAAAGAAAATTTAAACGTTTTTCTATAAAAGGTCTTTTATTAAGAGTGTGTGAGATATCATCAAACTTTTTTCGTTGAGTTGTAAAAGTCTATCGCCGGTATTCCGAACCAGGGAGCCACGTCTCCTCAGGGCGCGTAGCGGTCTTCTAGGGGAGCCCTGAGTACATTTAAAAAATATATTACTATTTCAATGTAATATTTAGAATATTTTAATTGGTAATTTTTATGGGGATTTTGACTTTTGAAAATGTCAAAAATGACTTGAGAAGGTCGTACAAAAAAGTGATGTATTAGTTTATTGTAGGGGAATTTATGCAATTCGATACCTCCATTCTAAAACATGGTAAGTCGACTTAGCATGTTTTTAGGGAGATTGTATTTTTAATTTCTAAATATTCTAAATTATATTCAGTCCATATTTGGTGTTTATCCGTCCAACACAATCAAAAGTTATTCACAAAACAGTACAGGTCATTCGATTTCTATCATAAAGGAATTCCACACAAATTTAGAAAATTCATATGGAGTTTTCATTCAAATGGAGTTTTAGACAATATTTCATTTCATTTATTATCCTTAACTTGTAACAAAATGCCATCAGGCCAAGTAAAGATAAATTACAATATGCGTTAAAAATAAAAACATTTAACATGTGTTAAAACTTCTACTACTAATAAAGGGTGGTTAAATTTTAAGGGCTGATGTTGATTTTGAATAGAACACGAATTATTTAGGAAATTGTTGTCATTTCTTTATACCCTACACCACACTGTGGTACAGGGTATTATGACTTTGTGCATTTGTTTGTAACACCTAAAAGGAGAAGAGATAGACCCATTGTTTATTATACCGATTGACTCAGAATCACTTTCTGAGTCGATTTAGCCATGTCCGTCTGTCTGTCCGTCTGTCTGTCCGTCTGTCTGTCTGTCTGTCCGTCTGTCCGTCCATGTATTCTTGTAATCAAAGTGCAGGTCGTATTTATGGTCCGATTGTGATGAAATTTAGCATAGTGCTCTTTTTTGACCCAAGGACGATCCCTATTGAAATTGGTTAAAATCGGTTCAGATTTGGATATAGTCCCCATATATATGTTTCACCCGATTTGACATGTAAGCGCTGTAGAAACCACATTTTACATCCGATCTTTATGAAATTTGGTAGAGAGAGTTTTATTATCACGTGAATGAACACTACCAAATTCGGAGCAAATCCGTTCAGATTTAGATATAGCCCCCATATATATGTTTCACCCGATTTTACATGTAAGCGCTGTAGGAACTGTATTTTAAATCAGATCAGTACGAAATTTGGCAGAGAGAGTTCTCTTATTACATGAATAAACACTGCCAAATTCGGAGAAAATCGGTTCAGATTTAGATATAGCCCCCATATATACGTTACCCCCGATTTGACATGTAAGCGCTGTAAAAACTGTATTTTATATCCGATCAGTACGAAAATCGGCAGAAAGAGGTTTCCTATTATATGAATGAACACTTTAAAATTTGGATGAAATCGGTTCAGATTTAGATATAGCCCCCATATATACTTTACCCCCGATTTGACATGTAAGCGCTGTAAAAACTTTATTTTATATCCGATCAGTATGAAATTCTTCAGAAAGAGGTTTCCTATTATATGAATGAACACTTTTAAATTTGGAAGAAATCGGGTCAGATTTAGATATAGCCCCCATATATACGATACCCCCGATGACATGTAAGCACTGTAGAGACTGTATTTTATATCCGATCAGTACGAAATTCGACAGAAAGAGGTCTTTTTACGTGAATGAGTATTCAGGGAAAATCGGTTCAGATTTATATATAACCTCCATATATATGTTCCTCCTGATTTGGTATCAAATCGCTATAGTAGTTGTACTTTACTTCCGATCATTAAAATTTTCCAGAAAGATGTTTCTCAATTTAGGAACGAATATTGCGTAATTTTGCGATTATCGGTTCAGAATTTGATAATATGTTCCTACCATTTACCTATTATTCCAAATTCTTATCGCAGTGACCCTTATCGCATTGTTAGGGAGGTGTAGGGTATTATATAGTCGCCCCCCCCCCGACTTTCTGCCGTTCCTTACTGGTTTTATTATGATAATATTGGTATGGTACAATTATGTATGGAACAAAATATCGGCCAAATGGCTACCGCGACGTCGGCGGCACACCTCCATCCGGTGGTCCAAATTTTCGATTACGCTGAGGCATAATTGAGGTTCTATGCCGTTAATGCAACCACAAAGAAAGAAGTCCAACGGTGTCAAATCACATGATCTTGGTGGCCAATTGACATCGCCAAGACGTGAGATAACACGACCATTGAATATGTTGCTCAAAATAGCCATTGTTTCGTTAGCTGTGTGGCAAGTGGCACCGTCCTGTTGAAAACACATATTGTCCACATCCATATTATCCAATTCGAGCCATAAAAAGTTCGTTATTTTCTCACGATAGCGAACACCATTCACAGTAAGTGCCTGACCGGCCTCATTTCGAAGAACTATGGCCGGATGACGTCGCCAGCCCATAAGCCGCACCAAACGAACTGGGCGAGCATGCACAGGTGTTTTCACATCTCCTACAGACCCGGTTTGCTGAAATTTGCGCACAATTCTTCCGATTGTGGACACATTTGGTCGATTATGCTGATCAAAAAAACATCACGAAGTGCATTTTGATTTGAACGCCCATTTTCATAAAAGACTTAAAAAACTTAAACGCGTTGCTCGATTGTGTATCTTTCCATGGTTTAAACATTTAGACATTTTAGTTATTCGCTCAGCTTGAGGCCATAAATAAAACAATGTTATTTTTAATATTATTGTTTCATTACAAATTTTTTTATTCCCGATATTTCGAACGACTTCGTCGATCATATTCAGGGGGTTACACTAAACAAATATACATTAAAATTAGTAACAATATACACGAATTTTCACAAAAGGGCATAATTACATTTATAACAAGTAAGAAAGTTTCAGTCGGGTAAACCGACTAAGGTATACCCTCACTTTGTGAGTAATGTAATATTGAATATTACTCGAATTATTCTGTCAATTTGTGTGGGAGGTACCAGAAGGGGTTTATCAAATACACCTTTTTTTTCTGAACATTAGATACTTTAAATTCATTGCACTGTGCCGACTTATAAGCATTTATGTGCACTGGTATAAACGTTATGAGACATTAAATTGTGGTATGATTTGGGCATTTTGTGTGGGAGGTACAAAAAGGGGCGTGGAAATAGCGTCAATTTTTCACAGTGCAAAAGACACTATAAAAGCATTACACTGTAAAAAATTTCAAGTGTTTTATACACTGTTATAAGCTGTTATCTTTTGGTGCAAAATGGTACCTTTGTGTAAGAGGTACCAAAAGGGGCGTGAATATGACACCCATTTTTCACTGGACTGTAGGCACTATGAAAGCATTACACTGTACAAAATTTCAAGTATTTTTATGCACTGGTATTAATGTTATAAGCTGTTAACTTTTGGTGCAAAATGGTGCATTTGTGTGGGAGGTACCAAAAGGGGCGTAGCAACATGGCCCATTTTTCTCGAGTTGATAGCGACTAATAAACTAATGCTATGTGTGGAATTTCAGAAGATTCGAATAAGTAGTATAGCAGTGATTAAAGATTCAATATTTCACAACATTTTAACACTTTGTGGGGGAGGTACTAGAAGGAGTGGACCAATATGGCCCATCTTCGAACTTAGCCGGAGATAGAAAAAAATATTACCACGTACCAAATTTGAAGTCAATCGGTTACTCCTTTCGAGAGTTATCGTGCGCACCAGCCAGCAGACACACAGACAGACA
The DNA here is from genome assembly GCA_963930755.1 of Eudasyphora cyanicolor. Lineage (NCBI taxonomy): Eukaryota > Metazoa > Arthropoda > Insecta > Diptera > Muscidae > Eudasyphora > Eudasyphora cyanicolor. The sequence continues at coordinate 315,402,557 of OZ005734.1, forward strand.
GACAGACAGACAGACAGACAGATAGACAGACAGACAGACAGACAGACAGACGGACGGACATTGCTCATTCGTCTTAAAATGACCCAAAACGAATATCCGCCGAACATACTTAGGGTCTTACAGCACTCCTTCGATGTGTTACACTTTTTTTCGTAGCAAATGATATATACCCTCGTCACACTAAAGTGAGGGTATAAAAACGAAACAAAAATAAGGTATCCTTTCTTTTTCACTTTACAATGACAACTAAGTTAAGTTTTGATTTACTTGCTACCCTGCAAACATTTTCTATCGCGGAAGTCACTAAAGCGTCACTACAAGAAGTTGAAAATCATCGCGGGCGAAATTGCTTTCTTATCTAAGAAGTGACTGCTGTCGGGAAGAAATGTGCCACTTCTGCGATACACCCAACTAGTAACTATTCAGTGACTTCCACAAGTGAGAAAAGCGATTGTGTGCAAAAGCAAAAAAATATTTTTGTCTGAGCAAGGGTTTGAACTCAAGACCTCCTGCTTGCTAGTCTAAGGCACTTGCATTGCACCACGAATGCTTCTTGCTTTCAAATCACGGTTTGCATGTTATAAGCTTCGTGCCGCCTTGAGAGAATTGAATCGCACCACCATTAAACGACAACAGTCGCCATGAGAGAACTGAGAGTTAATTTAGGAGATGAAATATAGATCGTTATTTTTGTTGCTGTAAACGGTAAACTATCGAAATATTATCTACTGTACGTGTCGAAGCAGTGACTTTTTTCGAGGAAGTGAGAAATTCACTTCTAAATGTTTGCAGGGATCTCAAGCATGTATCTCCTGTGGTAGTTGCTCTCTTCTTCTAATAAGTCAACGTCGCACGATGGGAAAATATGATGAAATATGCGCGCATAGGACTTTTAAAACAGCTTTCAAAAATCAGTTTTTTGGGATTGTTGTTTTATTGTGGATAAAATTTAATTTTCATTAAAATTCAAATTTTATGAAAATATCTCTAGGCGATTCCGAGTTATGACCATTCAAAGATTGTTCTTTTACTAATAAATGCAAATAAAAATGCGATGATAAAATGTCTATACTAAAATGCTTGTAGAATTCTCGTTTGTTGGTGAATTGCGACCGGACTTGTAAAATATAATAAGGTTATATTAATCTTAATTCTTGGGTATAAGACGTATTTTTAACGTCTTTAAATGAAGAGATATTTCCAAGTAAAATACAGTTTTGTTTTGTTTTTCAAAAAAATTATACACAGTAAATGGAATACAACTTTTTTGGATCACGTGGGATCACTACCATATGACATAGAGAAGATAGTTGACTTAGTGGTGTACCCAACAGTACCTAGTTTATCTGCGAATTTTTGCGATTATGGCAGATTTTTGTACTTTTAATATGTGCTTCTTTTACTTTAAATATAGAAAATATGTGTGCGAGCTACATCTATCTATGAACCGATTTTCCCGAAATATATGGACCGATTTTCTTGGTCCAAAAAAATAACTTTTACGAAATTTCGGCAAAATCGGATAATAAATACGACCGGTACATGTCCGGCTGAATGTTTGTAGTGTCCAAGACCAACAAGAATAGCGATCCTATTAATATTATTAGGATTATATGTGTAATTCTTATAGTTTACTTCTTCTACAAAAACTATAAAAATATAGTTAAACGCTTCTGCAGTTTATGTATATTAGGGTGGACCGATTAATTTTTGTTTTTAATTTAACTTTTTTCTTTTATTAACAGTCGACGACGCATCGTGTAAGTGCATTATGCATTAGTGCAATACTTCCGCTTTCAAAAATATTGCAGACGACGATTTTATCCTATTTATGTTGTTTTGGTTTCAATTTGAAAAGAATTATCCGGTTTTGTAGACTTTTAACGCAATGTTGACAAAAATATGTTCCAACTTCAATGGTCTATATATTTAACCCATTCCTTCCCACTGTACTCGCTTGAGTACAGAAAATTGACCGAATTGATCCACATTTTTTGTACAATTATCGTATTGGTTATTTACATCGGAGTCTTAAGAGGGTTTGTGTCCCATTGGAAATGCAAATAAAGTGTAACGGTAAATTTTAAACGTACTTTTTGTGCACTATCTTATGTGAAGTCACTATTTTTTGCAACTTCTTTTGAGAAAGTCATTTGATCGGTATCAGATTCACTTTAGTTTTACCGGAGTAAAACTGATGTCGCCCATTAATCCGGTTAACTAAACAGTAAACTGTTATAATAACCAAATAAAAATATAAAACCATTCGAAAAAAGTCAGGAAATGTTTTTTTGGTAAGCACAAAATTTGGTGTACTCGCTGGAGTACACCTCTAAAAAGCAATTTTGAAAAACAAATTTTCTATTTTTGATTATTTATTTTACATAATGGAGCAACAACGGTGCGATATAAATAATAAAATTTCAACATTTCGTAAAATAAAAGGTCTTGGGAATTAATGGGTTAAAACGCAGCAACACACAATCAAATTCGCTCTCATTTCGCACGTTCTATACTTAGATCCCACCCATTTTTATTGAATTCATTTCTTTTTTAATAAAGCCACGCCCATTTCAATTTTTCCCACTATTTCGTTGTCTTTACAAAACATCTGCCAACAGACATTTTTGCGTGATGATTTTTCAAAGAAATTGTTAAAGTTTTTCTATAAAAGATCTTTTATTGAGCTCTTCCGTTCTTTAATCGAACTTTATTTCTTTTCGTTGGAAAATCCTATCGGCGGTCCTTCTCAGGTGGCGTAGCGATCTTCCAGGAGAGCCGTGAGTACATTTAATAAATATATTACTATTTGAATGTAATATTTATGGGGAATCGTCAATATATTTATTAGGTACTTTGGGTTTGATTTTGTTTTGGTATAAGCTATTCCATTGTAGTATCTGCGATCACTGGTGAAGCTGGGGATCCCATGGACATCCCTTTCCTTTGTTCGTAATATTTATATTCTAGTATGCTTCTATTATTCTATTTATTGAAAATTGCAATTTAATAATTGTGTTTCAAAAATTATGAAATTTTATTTTTCTAGCAAATCTTGCCTAAATTAATATTTTTTATAACAAATTAAAAAAAAAAATAATTCAAATCGAATTTTAATAGATTTTTTTTTAATTTTTCATAATTGAATTTTTCTAAAACAGTAAGAAAGTAAAGTCGGGTAAAACGACTTAAAAATCCCCTCACCTTTAGTCCCAAAATATATTCGTAAATTTATTTAATGTTTTATTTAATATTTTATCAATTTAAATTGCATTTAATATCTTTAAAGTATGTACTGATATTAAAGTTATAACTTTTGGTGCAACATGGTCCATTTGTATGGGAGGTGCAAAAAGGGGCGTGCCAATAATGTCAATTTTTCTCTGGACTCTAGGTACTACCAAAGCATTACACTGTAAAAAATGGCAAGTATTTCTAAAAAAAATACTTGACAAAATAGCCAAGCGCACAAAATGCCAATTGGCTGAAAATGTCAACATGGCATGTGTATCAACATAACAAAAAATTAAAATCCAAAGAACTTAACTCGTGAAATATTAAAAGTCACATTTTGTAACAAACCTCTATTTTTGTTCAATTTCCTTAGGCTTCTTAAATGTTGTGTGAACTTTATTTTTACAAAATTTCATTAGGTCCTTCCCAGTCTTTTTAACGAGACTATATGAAATAAATTTAAATTGTTATTTTAATGCGGATAATTTTAAGTCCAGATAAATTGGTTAAAAAAGTGACCATAACTCCAAGACTAATCAGCAAATTTCCAACCCTTTAAAAATAGATATAACGATGAAATGTCAAATTAGGCTTTAGAACAATAAGTATACGCCTTTAAAATATGATCGCTCTTTTTCCACATTTCAAATCGTATTGAAATGCGAAGGTCAACTTCAGGTACAGACAAGTTTTCACTAACAGTTGTCTCCTTCAAAATAGATGCACATTCAAATATACTAATTTGTTGTTATTATTATTGTCACACCCACTGCGACACCAAATGGCGAATTACGCTGAAGTCCTCCAAAAGAGAAAAAAAGAAAAAAACAATGCTCAAACTGAAATAATCATCAATTTTCTTAAGTAGTGATTTACACAAAAATTTGCTAATCCTCCGAAACTAAAAGACACAAACAAAAAACAAACAGACAAACACATTTACACATTCTTTATGCAATTGTCAGCAAAACAAAAGGAAACGCTAAAGCACAAAAACTGGTCTCCCACTGAAGAGAAGATAGAAAAAAGGTAGAGAAGAGGAAAAAAACTTTCAAAAAGTCATTCAATAACTGACAAAAAGGCATTTCGAGAACTAAAACTCACATTTCACTTAAATGTCGAAAAAAGAGGACTAAACACAAAAATAACAACAACAACAGCAGGAGAAATAAACCTCCACATAAACATTTCAAGTGCCAAGGCAAAGACAACAGTGAAGAGAAAAACAAAAGAAGCAAAGTAAAACTGAGTAGCGGACAGGTCTAAATGTTACCATGAATAATATTTAGTTAGAATAACACACACACACAAACGCACATTCTCTTCCTCACCTAGGCAATGTGAGGCGATGCGAGGCATTCATTGTGCAAACATTTCCCGCAGCAAGATGCAACAACATTGTTGTGCCGCTGCACAGTGGTAACAATATACTAAAATTATAGCATCTATAATTATTAATGCACAAATTAGTATATTAAATCATTTGAGGGTATTTGACGTTCTTTTTAATTGCTGCAACGGATTATGTTTCATTAAGGGAAACATTTTGATACTGCTACGAAACGCATTCAATAAACATTTATGTTTTACGCAACATGTTTCAATTTTTTTCTGCATCATCTAATGTAGAAGAATTCCCAGAATTCCTAGTTTTCGTTTCGAGAGTTATGGTGCGCACCAGCCAGCAGACAGACAGGGCGTGGCCCCCGCCCACATAAGACAAATTTTAAAATTGAGATATGTTGCACAATTTGTTAGCGAGAGTGCTGTAATTTTGTACATATGTATCTGGTGGCAGTCTACGTGATTGGTCCAAAAATGGGCGGGATCGGAAATCTGTAATCTAGGGCAACGAAGTGGACCGGGTCCCGCTAGTCTATGTACATCTATATATATAAAAGAGAGTGTCTGTTTGTGGGTTTTGTTTGTTTGTTTGTTCCGTATAGACGTCTAAACGGCTTGACCGATCATCTTGAAATTTTCACAGAATGTACATGTGTAGGTGCTGAAAATAGGGTACTTGAATTTTCGATATATCAAGTGGGCGTGGACCCGCCCGTAAGGTTAAAATTTTGGTATTGAGAAAAATTTTTAGCTAGAGTGCTGAAATTTTGTGTGTATGCATTTAGTGTCAGATTATGTGAATTTTAAAAAAAATGGGCGGAGTCGGACAAATCGGCGTGGCCCCGCCCATAAAAGCCAAATTTTGAAATTGAAATATTTTCCACAATTCATTAGCGTGAGTTCTGCAAGTTTGTGTATATGTATCTGGTGGCATTCTACGTAATTGGTCAGAAAATGGGCGGGATCGGACCAATGGGCGTGGCCCCGCCCTTATAAGCCAAATTTCGAAATTGATATATCTTGCACAATTTTTTATCTAGAGTGCTGTAATGTTGTACATATGTATCTGGTGACAGTCCACGTGATTGGTCTAAAAATTGGCGGGATCTGACCAATGGGCGTGCCACCGCCCATATAAGCCAAATTTTGAAATTGAATTATATTGCTCATTTTGCTAGCGAGAGTGTTGAAATTTTGCGTACATGTATCTGGTAGCAGTCTACGTGATTGGCTTACAAATGGGCGGAATAGGACCAGTGGGCGTGGCACAGCCCATATTTTGATATATCTTGCAAGTATTATATAGGAAATACACGAACAAAAATGCTCGGTATGCGATAATTACAGCTGCTCACTCCAATACAATCGCAATATGATAATGTGATGCATGACCAATGAAACAAGAATTTGGAAATTTTATAAGTATACATTTATATTTTCTGGACTTTCCACTGAATTCTGTATTTTTTCATTCAGTTAATTTATTACTAATACCAGTAAGGAAAGGCACCTTACTGGTATTAACAATGCGATAAGGGTCATTGCGATAATAATTTGGAATAATTGGTAAATGTATTTTGAACCGATAATCGCTAAATTAAGCAATATTCGTTCCTAAATTGAGAAACATTTTTCTGGAGAACTTTCTAATGATCGGAAGTAAAGTACAACTTCTATAGCGCTTTGTAACCAAATCTCGAGGAATATATATATGGAGGTTATATATAAATCTGAATCGATTTTCCTTGAATACTCATTCATGTAAAATAGAAACCTGTTTCTGTCGAATCTCCTACTGATCGGATATAAAATACAGTCTCTACAGCGCTTACATGTCAAATTGGGGGTAACATATATATGGGGGCTATATCTAAATCTGAACCGATTTTCTCCGAATTTGGCAGTATTCCTTAATGTAATAACAAACCTCTTTCTGCCGAATTTCGTACTGATCGGATATAAAATACAGTTTCTGCAGCGCTAATGTTGACATGGGCAGCGAAGCGCACCGGGCTCAGCTAGTCTATATATATAAAAGAGAGTGTCTGTTTGTGGGTTTGTTTGTTTGTTTGTTCCGTATAGACGTCTAAACGGCTAGACCGATCATCTTGAAATTTTCACAGAATGTACATGTGTAGGGGGTGCTGAAAATAGGGTACTTGAATTTTCGATATATCAAGTGGGCGTGGACCCGACCATATGGGTCCAATTTTGATATTGAGAAAATTTTTAGCTAGAGTGCTGACATTTTTATACCCTACACCACACTGTGGTACAGTGTATTATAAGTTTGTTTCACGGCAGATGTTTGTAACACCTTAAAATAACACAGCTAGACCCACCTTAAAGTATACCGATCGACTCAGAATCACTAGCTGAGTCGATTTAACGATGTCTGTCCGTCCGTCCGTCCGTCTGTCCATGTAAAGTTGTTCGTCGACTACAGGTCGCAATTTCACTCCGATCGTTCTGAAATTTTGCAGTTTAGAGTATTTCGCGGCTGTTAAGATCGCTATTGAATTTGGTTGAAATCGGTTCAGATTTAGATATAGCTCCCATATATATCTTTCGTCCGATTTGGCCCTTTAGTCCTAAAGAAGCTGTATTTTACATCCGATCGTTTTGAAATTTAGAATGGTAAAGTTTCTTGATCCATGAACCAACATTGCCGAATTTGAAGAAAATCGGTGCAGATTTAGATATAGCTCCCATATATATCTTTCGTCCGATTTGGTCCTTTAGTCCTATAGAAGCTGTATTTTACATCCGATCGTTTTGAAATTTAGAATGGTACAGTTTCTTGATCCATGAACCAACATTGCCAAATTTGAAGAAAATCGGTTTAGATTTAGTTATAGCTCCCATATATATGTTTCGTCCGATTTGGCCCATTAGTCCTATAGAAGCTGTATTTTACATCCGATCGTTTTGAAATTTAGAATGGTAGAGTTTTTTGATCCATGAACCAACATTGCAGAATTTTAAGAAAATCGGTTAAGATTTAGCTATAGCTCCCATATATATGTTTCGTCCGATTTGGCCCTTTAGTCCTATAAAAGCTGTATTTTACATCCAATCGTGGTGAAATTTAGAATGGTAGAGTTTCTTGATCCATGAACCAACACTACCGAATTTGAAGAAAATCGGTTAAGATTTAGCTATAGCTAAATATGTTTTATCCGATTTGGCTCTTTAGATCCAATCGTTTTTATACCCTACACCACACTGTGGTACTGGGTATTATTTAAGTATGAAATGTCCCAAAACTAAATTTATGTAAACAATTTATACATGAATTACAAAATTTATATATCAGAGTTATTCGCTAAGAAATTGTGAAGATATCTCAATTTCAAAATTGGCTTATATGGGAGGAGCCACGCCCTTTGGTCTGCTCCCGCTCATTTTTAGACCAATCACATAGACTTCCACCAGACACATATACACAAAATAACAGCACTCTCGCAAATATATTGTACAAGATACTTCAATTTCAAAAGGTTGCTTAAATGGGATGGGCCACGCCCATTTATGCGATTCCGCCCAGTTTTGGACCAATTACGTAGATTACTACCAGATACATATGCACAAAACTGCAGCACTCTCGATAACAAATTGTGCAAGATATATCAACCACCAGATACATATGTACAAAATTACAGCTCTCTCGCCAAACAATTTTGCAAGATATCTCAGTACAAAAATTTGACTTATATGGGCGGGGTCAAGCCCATTTTTGAACCAATCACGTAGACTACCACCAGATACAGATACATATGCACAAAATTACAGCACTCTCGCTAAAAAATTGTACAAGATAAGTCAATTTCAAAAAGTGGCTTATATGGGCGGTGCCACTCCCATTGGCCCGATTCCGACCATTTTCGGACCGGTCACGTAGACTGCCACCAGATACACGAAATTCCTCTCGCTAACAAATTGTGCAAGATATATCATTTTTTTAAATTTGGCCCATTTTTGGACCAATCACGTAGACTGTCACCAGATACATATAGACTAAACTACAGAACTCTCGCTAATGAATTTTGGAAAATATTTTAATTTCACAATTTGGCTTATATGGGCAGGGACACGCCCATTGGCCCGATTCCGCCCATTTTTGGAAAAGTCACATAATCTGCCACTAAATACATACACAAACCAGTAAGGAAAGGCTAAAGTCGGGCGGTGCCGACTATATAATACCCTACACCACTCTCGTAATATTGAATAACTCTGATATATAAATTTTGTAATTCATGTATAAATTTATGTAAACAATTTATTTTATATATATAAATGGATGTGTGTATGTTACGTATGCACTCCAAAACGGCTGGATCTGTTTTGCTGAAATGTTCAGGGAATGTTCAGATAAGCCTAGAGGCTTAAGGCTTTTAAGTGATTCCTACTGTCCGTACCTACGAATAGATTAACGAGATTCCTACTGTCGCTTTCTACATGAGCCGTGTCCCTTTCTAAATGGACGGGATTGGAAATCTGAAATCTGGAAATCTAACATTTCACAAAATTGTTAGATTGGTATTAATTGTCGGGCGCGTGCCCGACCCATTAATACCAGTGCATATAAGTACTTGAAATGTGTACAGTGTAATTGTTTTATAGTTCTTACAGTACAAAGTTGGCTTTATTGCCACGCCCCTTCTAGTACCTCTCACATTTAAATTTATTCCACCCACTGTGTTCGCCTTGGCTGGCTGGTTTTGAATTTAAAAATGATTTAATCCCATCACTATCCCCAAGAAGAGAAAAAACCCACAGAAATGTGTTCCACACCATTTTCGCAAAGAAACTAACATCGAAACAATGTAAATTCCTCATTTAACTATTCGGTGGGTGAGAGCGCGTCTATCTCTATGTCATTTTGTCACTGGGCTCTTGTCTCTTGAGTGGCGTCAAGGCATTTTCATGGCGAATATTAAGACCAAGAACAGCTACAATGAAAAGGATGAACACACACAAAAGGAACAGCTCTCTGTGCCACAATAGAAGTAACCAACCGGCGTAATTAAGGAACAAAAGAAACAAAGAAATTAATTTCAAAGAGCGCGTTTTGCAAGTAGGACCCTGCTTCCACTTCAGACACAATGTTGCAACGAATAGTTCGAGTCGGTCTAAGGGTCGCAGGGACTCCTTCGGGTGTATCACTGAAGCTGGGGCTGCATGGATGGATGGATGGATGAAGGAAGACTTGTGGCATAAAATTAACTTGCAACATTATGCGACTAGCGCAGCAACGAAGGTGAACTAAATGCGAAAATAAAAGTTCCTAGCCAACAAAGGATGTGAGAGAGGAGAGAGAATCAAAAAACGAAGAACCGTTTCAAACATTCCTGAGAACATCTAAACGAAAGTCAGATGTAGTTGTAGTAAAACTGTGGCCCTAAAACAAACACACATACATTCACAAAAACTACATATTTTGTAAACATCTCTCACTCTAATAAATGCGCATCATTAAGGCAATCATATCATCCTTTGCTATGAAAAAGGTGTCTGGACATGACTGCCGTAGTTACAAAATTTGAAGGTCACATTTGCTCGAGTCATTACTCCTATTTTCATTGGGTCATTTGTCATTAGTTTAATGTGGAAGACAATAAATCTTTATAATCAAATTATAGATTTTAATTGTGAATAAATCTTAGTAGAATTGAACGGTCCGACTGTTTAACTAATATTGATGATCGTGTTAATGGTGTGTACATTTAGAATCGTTAAATAAAGAAATTAATTTTTGCAACGTGCAGTCATGGAATTAAATTTATGTAAAGTGGTTTACAATTATGGAGAATGGATGTTGAAAATCTGTGGTGGCACACTTGTGATAAAACTAACTCACAAGACAAAGTGCCTAGAAATCGACTGTGGCCGAGAGCATTACAATTTGAAGTTACTAGGAGACTCAGGTTCAAATCGCGTCAGATAATAAATTACAGTTCTACTCATTTGTTGGCAAGGCCAACTAATTGTACACGTATCATGTAACCCCAGAGCGGAAAATGTTAAAACGGAAGGGACCTTTAAATGTGGCCTATATCGTATATACATACACCAGCTGATATTAATCAATTTTATATTGTTGAAAAACTATGGCATCAAGAGCATTGGAATGTTATACCGGAGGTTAGCTTTGTATGGACTGTTATATTTAAATATTTGAAAAAAATTAGATGTGGCCGTATGAAATGTTGGTATTTTTTAAAAATCCTCTAACTTTGGACTGAGTAGATTTTTTTTTTTTTGTTTTTCAATAAAAAATAACAGATCGTCTTCTTAAAAAATTATAAATTTTTAGTTTTTAAACAATTATAAACAGAAATTAAAACTTAATTTTGAGAACAATTACACATTTTTTTGGACAATCTATATATACAAAATTGTTGCGTGACTGGCTGACTGATCATCGCCCAGACCATACGGCTGAAGCTAGAATCTTTAATTTGGTGGGAGTGTAGCCCTTGGTATGTAGACGAGCAATAAGACGGGATTTTTCGAAATTCGTACTATTACCCAGACAATGGGGCAAAATAAGGGATAAATATGGTACCACCGCCAAATCTAAACGGAATGTGCTAGAATCGTGAAATTTGGTGTGAGGGTAACCCTTATGAGGTCGACCCAGAAATTGAATGATTTTTTTAAAATCCGAACATGTACAACACCCAAATCCAAATGGCAAGAGCTAGAATCGTGAAAGCCCTTATGAGGTAGACTCAGAAATTGACAGGTTTTTCGAAATTCGAACATTTACGTACACAGTGGGGTAAAAAGGGAATAATGTGGTTCAACAGCCAAATCCAAATGGCAAGACCTAGAATCGTGAAATTTGGTGAGAGAAGCTCTTGGGACGTAAACGAGAATAAGGAGCGATTTTTTTGAAAAAAATTAGGGGTACAGTGGTACAGAAAGGGATAAATATGGTACCACCGCCAAATTTGAAGCCTAAAATTAGAATGGTGAAAATTGAAGCGAGGGATGTCTTTAACACAACAGATCGGGATAGTCGGTAATATTTGTAAAATATTCTACAGAGGCTTAAAAATGTCAAACACGGATCAATGGTTCCAGGGTAACTTTTGGAACATAAACTAGAGATCGGAAGTGATTTGGAACTTAATTGGAACTTAAACATGAGATATTGCTTTTAGGAGCACAGTGGTCAAAAACGGTTAAATAATCGACAGTGGAGAAAATATGATTAAATGTGGTACAGTCGGGGAAAAAGGGTTAGGTATGGATAGCGTGGATACACATTTTAAATACGGTACAGTGAGAGAAAAATTTTTTAAATATGGTACAGTGGGGCAAAAAATTTGTACAGTGAAATAAAGAGTTGAATGGGGCACAGTTGTGCAAAAAGGGTTAATTATGGTACAGTGGGGCATAAATAGTTATATATGGTGAATTGGGACAAAATGGGTTAAAAATGGTACAGTGGGGCAAAAAGCGTTAACTATGGAACAGTGGGGCAAAAATGTTTTTACTATGATTCAGTTTGGCAAATGGGGTTAAATATGGTACAGTGTGACAAAAATGGTTAACTATGTATACAGTACATTGGAGCAAGGAGGGTTAAATATGGTACAGTGGGGCAAAAACTGTTAAATATCGTAAAGTGAGACAAAGGGTTTACTGTGACACAGTGGGGCAAAAAGGGTTAACTATGGTACAGTGGGGCACAATTAGTTGAATATGGTAACGTGGGACAAAATGGGTTAAATATGGTACAGTGGGGCAAAAAGCTTTAACTATGGAACAGTGGGACAAAAATGTGTTAACTATGGTACAGTGGGACACAAATGGTTAAATATGGTACAGTATGACAAAAATGGTTACAGTGGCCACAAATAGTAAAATATGGTAACGTGGAACAAAATGGGTTAACTATGGAACAGTGGGGCAAAAATGTGTTAACTATGGTACAGTGGGGCAAAAATGGTTAAATATAGTGGACAAAATATAGTAGAACAAAAAGGTGTTAAATATGATTCAGTGGACCGAAAAGGGTTAAATATGGTACAGTGGGTCAAAAAGCGTACATTGAGTACAGTGGGCAAAAAAAAGGATGCAGGTAGAGAGAATAACCTAAATATGAAATAAGAATGTTTTTTTTCAAAATTTATGCTTTTAGTAGCACTGTGGTGCAAAAGGTTAAAATTAAGAAGTAGTTGAGGCAAGCAAAAATTATTCTATATGTTACAGAGGGGCGAAAATGTGTTAAAAATGGTTTAGTAGAGTGTTTTTTTCCAAATGGGTTCTTCTACTTAAACCGTGGGGAAAACAATTTAAATAAATGGCACAAAAATGTTAAAATACTGCCTAAGGTTGCGAATTTGGATCTTGAAATTTATAATAATGATTTTTAATTTTTGTACAATCGTGCAAATTGGTTAATTATGACACGCAAAGGGTTAAATGTCGTACAATGGAGCGATTCACTTTAGCTTTTTAAATTCGCAACTTTATAGACACAGTGGGACAAACATGGTTTTATATTGTACCAGGGTGTGAAATTAGCTACATAAACTGGGGGAAAGTTGCTAACGTATGATCCAAAAAAATAGGTTTTCAACATTCGGAGGTACAGTGTGGAAAGGGATAAACATTGTACCATGATGCCAGGGTAACTCTTGAAACACAAACTATAAACGTAACGAGGGTGCGTATTTTATAGTATAAAGGTCATCAAATCTTCTTCATTTTGCACCATATATAATAATCATGTCATTTTGAAAGAAAGGGGTATAATTATTTTACAGTACCCTAAACAGAAAATAAATAAAAGATGGGGGCTGCGAAGCGCACCGGGTTAAAGCTAGTAGATTATATTGTCATTAATACCTCCAGAGAGTTTCAGTCTTCAACTTCTTGATAAAAAAGAAGATGAATATGAAATTTGAATTCACTCAGAAATTGAAAAAAAATATATGGAAGCTTTATCAAAACATGACCGATATTTACCATTTATACAGGGTGATCCCTCTGTTCATCATATTCTTAGCTACATTATTATCACCAAGTCTGAATTAGTTGTTGGACAAAAGCTGATGATACCTTTTTCGAAGGGCCCACTGATTTTCAGAAACTTTTGAAGGCCTTAAAAAAATTGGTCATCAATTTCGCCAAACTGAGTATAGGGTTAGACTATCCATAGGTAATAGAATCGAACCTATACTCTGAAGTCTGTGTATTTTTCAAAAAGTGTTCATATGTTGCATAGTGTAATTGAAATTGTATAATTTTGCATAACTAATAATTGAATATTTAGACATTAATAATGAATGTTTTAAAACAAAACTAAATGCAATTTTTAACCGTAAGACTAAACCCGAAATCAAAAAATTCAAACTGAAATTCGAAAAATTTAGCAAAGTTTTGAGAATATTTGATTTGAAAAATTTAGTTCGCAAATATATTTTGTTGTAATCTATATACGAGTATATATGTACAATTGTTGCGAGACTGGCTGACTGACTGATTGACTGACTGATCATCGCCCAGACCAAACGGCTGAAGCTAGAATCATGAAATATGGTGAGAGTGTATACCTTGGGATGTAGACGAGTAATAAGACGGGATTTTTCGAAATTCGTACTATTACCCCCACGATGGGTCAAAAAGGGATAAATATGGTACCACTGCCAAATCTAAACGAAATGAGCTAGAATCCTGAAATTTAGTGTGAGGGTAGCCCTTATGAGGTCGACCCAGAAATTGCCTGCATTTTTTAAATTCCGAACATTTACCCGCACTGTGGGGCAAAAAGGGATAAATGTGATACAACAGCCAAATCCAAATGGCAAGAGCTAGAATCGTGAAATTTTCTGTTAGAGTAACTCTTGGGACGTAAACTAGAACAAGGAGCGATTTTTTGAAAATGTTAAGGGCTCAATGGGACAGAAAGGGATAAATATTGTACCACCATTAACTTTAACGTTTAGAATGGTGAAAATTGAACAGTGGGATGTCCTTAGGATCGGGGGTAGTCTGCTTTTTTTGTAATCGAGGTTTTCGGGTTCACAGTGGGACAAAAAGTCTAAAATAGGGTACAGTGGTTTAAAAATGTTAGATATGGGCCCATGGTTCTAGGGTAGCTTTTGTAACATAAACTCGAGATCGGAAGTGATTTTTGGAAATTCTAACTTTAAGAGGCACCGTGGGGCAAAACGGGTTAATTATGATGCATTGGGGCAAAAATTAATCAATCTGGAAAAATTGGAACTTAAACTTGAGATGTGAAGAGCACAGTGGGTCAAAAACATTAAATACTTTATAGTGGGCAAAAATGGTACAGTGGATAAAATGTGATTGTGAATATGGTACAGTGGGCATTAAGGGTTAAGTATGGTAGAATGGGGACAAATTTTAAATATGGTACAGTGAGACAAAAAGGGTTAGATACGGTAGAGTGGGGCAAAAATGTATTAACTATGATACAGTGGGGCAAAAACTATTAAATATGGTACAGTGTGACAAAAAATGGTTAGCTATGGTACAATCGGTCAAAAAGGAGGTTAAGTATAGTAGAGTGGTGAAAAGTTTTTAAATATGGTGCAGTGAGACTAAGAGTGTTTAATATGGTACAGTGAGACTAAAAGGGTTAAATATGGCGCATTGGATCAAAACGGGTTATGTATGGTACAGTGGGGAAAAGTAGATATATATGGTAAAGTAGGACATAATGGATTAAATATGATACAGTGGGGCAACAATTTATTAACTATGATGCAGTGGAGCAAGTAGGATTAAATATGGTACAGTGGGGCAAAAACTGTTAAATATGTTACAGGGAGACAAAGGGTTTAATATTGCACAATGGGACAAAAAAGGGTTAACCGTAGTACAGCGGGGAAAATATAGTTAAAAATGGTAAAGTGAGACAAAATGGGTTAAAAATGGTACAGTGGGCCAAACAGCATTACCTCGGAAATAGTGGGGCAAAAATGTCTTAACTATGGTACAGAGGGACAAAAATGATTAAATATGGTAAAATGTGACAAAAATGGTTGACTATTGTACAGCGGTTAAATGTGGAACAGTGCAAAAAAAAATGATTAAAAATGCTACAGTACGACAAAAATGGTTAAATATGGTACTGTAAAACAAAAACGTGCGATGCATCTATGTTAACCGTGGGATAGATAAATAAGGCATGGTATGGTAAAAAGTTAAACATGTCACAGATAGGGGACTTAAAGCGTAAAAAACGGCCTAAGGTTGCGAATATGGGTCTTAGAATATAAACTATGATTTCTCTAAATGCACACTTTTCGTGGCACTGTTGGGGCAAAAACGATTAGATGTTGTACAGTGGTGCGAAAATGGTAAAGTCTGACAAATTGGGTTGAATGAATGGAGCGAAAATCATTAAATATGATCCCAATGACAATTGTAAGTCAAGCAACTTAAACTAGGCATTAATTTTGACTTTTTTTAATTAAAACGTTTAATGGGTATCAGGGTGTGAGTGTAGCTATTGGAACATAAACTAGGGGAAAAAGGTAAAAAGTGGTCCAAAAAATAGTTTTTGAAGTTTAGAGGCACATAAGGGAAAATGGATAAATATTGTACTTTGATGCCAGGAACATAAACAAGATAATTTTCCCCATATGGAATAGTAATTTTTTTGTAAGAAAGAGGTATAACTATTGTTCAGTACCCTAAAAAGAAAATAAATAAATGATGGGGCTGCGAAGCGCACCGGGTTAAAGCTAGTTGTTGCATATTTAGATATAGCCATATATATATATGATCCCGCCTACTTAGTATTTAAGCGCTATTAAAACTGTATTATAGGTCCGATCTTTATATAATTTGGCAGAAATGAAAATCTGTTTTGATTATGTACATCCCCATCAGTTTGTTCCTTCCGATTTTGATCTATGAAAGAATACTGCGCATTTTAAGACTATCGTTTCATATCTAGTTTATTATCATTAACATCATCAACACCTTCTTGGAATAAGCCTTGATGAGGAGTACTAAGTAAGTACTAAGCACTTTGTTATTTAAAACGAAACCAATTATTCCAAATTATTATCGCAATGCCCATTTTCACATTGTTAGGGAGGTGTGGGGTATTATATAGTCGGTCCGCCCGACTTTCTGTCTTTTCTCACTGGTTATGCCTTAAATAATGATATTTAAATACGTCATCTATGTATGGACTATAACAAAATGATAATGCTATAATTGTGTAACTTTTGTTACGATTAATTCTTGTCAAAATACAATACAAACAGCCAAGTTTCAGCTAACTTGTTTAGAAAATGTAGTTTTGTATGGCTTGAAAAATCGCTTTATAGAGGAATTATGTGAAAACATGAATCCATATGGCTCATCTTCAATCCCAAAGGACCTGCAACTAAAAGAAATATTTCTGCCAAATATCATTAACCAGTTTCGTGATTTCAACAGATAGACAGACATACAGACGCACAAAGATAAATCGTATTAGAATTTTAAGGTGACAAGAATATTTATTTATTTATATTTTAATTACAATACAAAGTATATTTATATTCTAATTTTAAGGTCCAGGGAAGTCGGGTTAAAAAGACCATGTGGCTAAATTTTGCAACGACAGACCAGAGCCTCTGGTGGGAATCGAACCCACGACCCCCAAACTCATAGGCGAGCACGCTACCAACTCACCTACTGGGGCGCTCTGACAAGAATATATGTATATTTTTTTCACAGTTTCAGATATACTTTTCAAGTGTCTGAAACGGAATGTCATATATTTCCCCACTTCATGGTGGGTGCTTTAAAAATAAGTCGACCTGATTCCATAGAGATTATTTCCCTATTAAAAATTCTGACTTTCGAAAATTATGACTAGAGTGTTTCTTCTATTATCGAGCTTCCATATACAATTATAAATTATAGCAGGTACATTGTTAAGGAGAGTCCATAAAAATTCGGTCGGTCCAAACGTAATGCCACTTTTACTTGTTTAAATTACTTCCCCATTAAGATACACAGTACTTTGTGGTAAAACACTTTATTAACTTTGTTGTTTTCTAAGTAAATCTATCACAATAATCTGAAAAGTTTTCCCCACAGAATAAATATTTACTCCAAATGTTTGTGACTAAGTAAATGTTTTATTGCTATCTATCTGCAACCGAATGAAGGAGAAGAACATCATAATTTCTCGAGACGGGTATCATCATAACAGATATCACCTACCACCCCACCACCATACTCTTCTTCCCCAAAAGTACTTATTTATCTAAATGAGACATATCGCATTGTCATAGTTGAACCTCCAGCACTATTTACAGTTTTCCATTTACAGAGATTACCCGGTAAACGAAGTGAAGGCAAATAAGTAATGATTTCATCACTGCCAACCAAAGAGTTTTCAAGTAATCGGGCAACAACTACAGCAACCAGAAGCGCTACAACCACAGAGGCATTTAGAGCGAGGGAGCGACCATGAGAAAAAAAATTTAATTGACGATTACTAATTGCATTATAATTGCTCCGTTTAAGAGCTAAACAGCCAAACTGTGCACACGAGCGAAATGCTGCTAAACGCCAGTTCCCCCAAAAACCTCACCGCAGCTATAATACTTAAAGTGTACAGATGTAGAGATGTCGATACAAGAAGTTCACCAATTGTAGGGGAATTTTCGATAAATAATAATAAAAGAATGAAATCAGTGAAAAAAAGCAACGAATAGAAATAGGTGATCCGTGAGCTATAGGATCAGCAGAGCTGTCAAGAAATTGTATTTGCTTCACGGTTTTTAAAAAACTTTGCATTCTATAATACGTAATAGAGGCAAATATGGTCTAGAGCTAGAAGAGTATCCATGTGAGAAATCAATAATGATTTAAAGACCGAAATAAAAACAAACAAAAATACTACATACTTATATAATGTCTGTTCCTTTACCTACTACATTTTACTATTTCAACAATTTTTACAATTTTTTCTATGTTGTTATTGTAAAAATGGTAAAAAGTAGTAACTTCTAGTAGGTAAAGGAACAGAGCTATAATGTCCCAACCTTTGAAACTACTGTACCTTTTTGTGCCTTAGATGTGCAATTGAGAGACATATATTGCATATGGGCCATTATCATGGCGTATTTTGGGATATTTTTTTGTTAAAATTATCTACCAGTACTGAATGATTTTTCATATTTTATTAGGGAAATTGTTCATCTATTTGAAATTTTTCATCTATTTTTAATTTTTCATATTTAATTTTCGACGCATTTCTTTTGTTTGAAATTCAAACTCGAATGTACATACATGTCTTACTTATCTCAATCACTACATCCGACTATCTGGACGGAACAATTACTCCACTTTTCTTTTCGAAATGGTCATCCCTGCAACTTACAACATACTCGTACACACCAGATAAAAATGAAGATAACAATGCACAATTATAAATAGATGTAAGTATAATGCAGAAAGCTAGACCCATGGACAGACGGGCTAAATGCTTAGGCAGACGCCACATTGCATCTGTCATTCTGTCCATCTGTCTGACAGTTGTTGCAATGCTCAGCCCAAGTGAGTTAGCGCGAGCGAGTGCGCTTGTGTTCAGTTTAAATCATTCGTTACATTTTGCCTTGATTTAATTTGATAATTAAACTATCAAAATTTTTAATGACCGCCATAAATTATATTTGTTACATTGCTGTCATAAACGTAGTCACAATTGAAGTCAGTAGAGGTGGTCGTAGACGTCGTTGCCTATTACATTGCTCTGCCGCAGCGGTGGTAAGAAAACGCCCTTGTTGTATACAATTAAAAATTTTGGGTTTTAAAGTGGATCACAGTTTTTCAAAATACATACATTTATATATTTCATAAGATGTTGCAAATGGTTTAATTTTATTTGAATTCTTAATTATAATTAAGTATTTTGTCTTCAGGAAATTGTGTATATAATCTTCATTTCATTGTTTATTTCATAGTAATGTTCTTCCATCGATTAGATCTTCTTACCAAATTTCAGTCAACAAAAACTACACCACACTGTGGTACAGGGTATTATAACTTTGTGCATTTGTTTGTAACACCCAAAAGGAGAAGAAATAGACCCATCGTTTATTATACCGATCGACTTAGAATTACTTTCTGAGTTGATTTAGCTATGTCCGTCTGTCT
Source organism: Eudasyphora cyanicolor (assembly GCA_963930755.1). Taxonomy (NCBI): domain Eukaryota; kingdom Metazoa; phylum Arthropoda; class Insecta; order Diptera; family Muscidae; genus Eudasyphora; species Eudasyphora cyanicolor. The sequence continues at coordinate 315,422,291 of OZ005734.1, forward strand.
GTCCGTCTGTCCGTCTGTCTGTGCATGTATTCTTGTAATCAAAGTACAGGTCGCAATTATGGTCCGATCTCGACGAAGCTTCACACATATGTTTTATTTGGCCCAAGGACGATCCCTATTGAATTTGGTTAAAATTGGTTCAGATTTAGATATAGCCCCCATATATATGTTACCCCAGATTTGACATGTAAGCGCTGTAAAAACTTTATTTTATATCCGATCTGTCTGAAATTCGGCAGAAAGAGGTTTCTTATTGTATGAATGAACACTGCTAAATTTGGAAGAAATCGGTTCAGATTTAGATATAGCCCCCATATATACGTTACCCCCGATTTGAAGTGTAAGCGCTGTAAAAATGTTATTTTATATCCGATCAGTATGAAATTCGGCAGAAAGAGGTTGCTTATAATATGAATGAACACTGTTAAATTTGGAAGAAATCGGTTCAGATTTAGATATAGCCCCCATATATGCGTTACCCCCGATTTCACATGTAAGCGCTGTAAAAATGTTATTTTATATCCGATCAGTGCGAACTTCGGCAAAAAGAGGTTTCCTTCTACATGAAGAAATACTGCCAAATTCGGAGAAAATCGGTTCAGATTTAGATATAGCCCCCATATATATGTTACCCCCGATTCGACATGTAAGCGCTGTAGAGATTGTATTTTATATCCGATTAGTACGAAATTCGACAGAAAGATGTCTTTTTACATGAATAAGTATTCAGGGAAAATCGGTTTAGATTTATATATAACATCCGTATATATGTTCCTCCTGATTTGGTATCAAAGCGCTATAGAAGTTGTACTTTACTTCCGATCATTAAAATATTCCAGAAATATGTTTCTCAATTTAGGAACGAATATTGCTTAATTTAGCGATTATCGGTTCAGAATTAGATAATATGTTCCTACCCATTTACCAATTATTCCAAATTATTATCGCAATGACCCTTATCGCATTATTAGGGAGGTGTAGGGTATTATATAGTCGGCCCCGCCCGACTTTCTGCCTTTCCTTATTGGTTTTTTATGTAGAATGTTTAAAAATGCTAAATTAAGCAAAGATTTCCCTTATTTGAAATCCAGCTTTCTCTAACGTTTTTTTTTTTAATTTTTGTTGACTTCCGATTCCAAATCGTTGTTTTAAAAACTAGTAAACCAATTGATTCTACAAATATCGATTTAATTGGTTAAATAAAATATATTTGAAGAACATCCTAAACAATATTTATACTCTCTGCCATAGGATGTGGTATACTATTTTTGTCATTCCGTTTGCAACATCTTGAAATATTTATAAAGTATATAACTGGTTTTCCAATAGGGAAGATATGATTTTGAAGTGACGTTTCGGCCATTTTGTCATTTATTTTTCATTGTATTCAGTAGTTTTTACAATTTCATCATAGAGAGATATACGCAAGAGCAACGTTTTCAAATTATCCAGTTTTATTATCAAAATAATCGATCTCCAATTGCAACTTTTCGTGCGCTGTCATTTTTTTTGAAAATAAAAACAAGTAAGAAAGTTTCAGTCGGGTAAACCGACTAAGGTATACCCTCACTTTGTGAGTAATGTAATATAGAATATTAAACGAATTATTCTGTCAATTTGTATGGGAGGTACCAGAATGTTTTTAACAAATACACCTATTTTTCGCTGAATAGTAGATTCTTTAAATACATTACACTGCGCCGAATTATAAACGTTTTTTGCACTGGTATATTAACGTTATGAAATATTAAATTTTGGTATGATTTGGCCATTTTGTGTGGGAGGTACAAAAAGGGGCGTGGTGATAACGGCCATTTTTAACAGGGCAATAGGGACTTCAAAAGCGTTACACTGTGCAAAATGTTGTTGCATTTTCGTGCAATGGTACTCATGCTGTGAGCTCTTAACTTTTTGTGCAAAATGGTACCTTTGTGTGGGAGGTACAAAAAAGGGGCGTGGAAATAGCGTCAATTTTTCACAGTGCAAAAGACACTATAAAAGCATTACACTGTAAAAAATTTCAAGTATTTTTATACACTGGTATTAATGTTATAAGCTGTTATCTTTTGGTGCAAAATGGTACCTTTGTGTAAGAGGTACCAAAAGGGGCATGAATATGACACCCATTTTTCACTGGACTGTAGGCACTATGAAAGCATTACACTGTACAAAATTTCAAGTATTTTTATGCACTGGTATTAATGTTATAAGCTTTTAACTTTTGGTGCAAAATGGTGCATTTGTGTGGGAGGTACCAAAAGGGGCGTAGCAACATGGCCCATTTTTCTCGAGTTGATAGCGACTAATAAACTAATGCTATGTGTGGAATTTCAGAAGATTCGAATAAGTAGTATAGCAGTTATTAAAGATTCAATATTTCACAACATTTTAACACTTTGTGGGGGAGGTACTAGAAGGAGTGGACCAATATGGCCCATCTTCGAACTTAGCCGGAGATAGAAAAAAATATTACCACGTACCAAATTTGAAGTCAATCGGTTACTCCTTTCGAGAGTTATCGTGCGCACCAGCCAGCAGACACACAGACAGACAGACAGACAGACAGACAGACAGACGGACGGACATTGCTCATTCGTCTTAAAATGACCCAAAACGAATATCCGCCGAACATACTTAGGGTCTTAGATCACTCCTTCGATGTGTTACACTTTTTTTCGTAGCAAATGATATATACCCTCGTCACACTAAAGTGAGGGTATAAAAACCTTTCCAGTCGACCTACGACCTTCACACTTTTTTAGCTCTTGTTAGGATTCCCGATCCGACGTACCGGGAATGAGCAAATGAAACAATTGAATTGTTGCGAGAAAAGTTTGGAGATTCGTTTATTTCAATAAATTGTGATATAGAATGGCCTCCAAGAAGTTGTGATTTAACACCATTAAATTATTTCTTGTGGGGTTATTTGAAGTCTTTGGTCATTCGAAATAAACCAGACTTTCTATAAGTTTTACATGTCAATATTGAATGTGTCATTCATGACATACGACTTGATTTAGTGTAAAAAGTGCTTGAAAATTGGGTTCATCGAATTCGCTCCTGCAGAAGAAGTCGTGAAGGCCATTTGATTTAGAACTTAATTGTATCGATTGTACTTCACATTAAATAAAACATTTTAGAATTTCCTTAACAATAAGTGTGTTTTTTTCAAAGAAATCATATTATTGGAAAACCCGTTACTTATCGCTTGTTTACTTCAAGAGTGGCATAAATCAAAATTGAACATTGTCAAGATGTGTAAATTTAAGCCCGTATCAAAAGATAAGTAACATAAAATATAATATTTAAATATTATAAACTAAATTTAGCTGAGACTAATTTATGGGCATTTGCACAATTCGCAATTCTCTAAGGCAACCTCAAACTTTTTAAATTTTGAAAATTGTTATACTGTGGCGTATATACATATTACAGAAATGTTGTTCGGAAGTGTGAACATAGAGACTTTTGAAATAAGGAATTTTTGTCAAGAAAACATTTACAATTTGGATGAGAAATTTTTCAATTTTGAAAGGGGGAGAATAATAGCTGCTTTCTTTTCGTCCCGTATATAGGAGACGTATATACCAAAGACAAATAGAATATAAGAAGACATTCCTTCAGGCCGAAACGTCAAAATCTATCAGTTACGAACGAATAGGAATGAATTGTCACACGCGAAAAAACAGTATTCCGCGAACATTGATTGAACTTTTTGTGCACTTATCGATTAATATTAATTTTTTAATTGTGACAAATACAAAAAATTCGAGAAAAACGGTCTGAAAATCAGCGAAAAACCTCACTCGTTGGAATCAAATTCCTATTCGTTCGTAACTGACAATTACTCGCTACAGGAAGGAATGTCTTCTTATATTCTATTTGTCTTTGGTATATACGGTACGAAAAGAACACATTGCCGTTTAATAGAATATACTTGGCAGCACCTTCTTATATATACTTCTTTATAAATTGATAGCTGGACCCGGTCCACTTCGTAGCCCCAGATTTCCGATGCCGTCCATTTATCAAAACATGGTTCATGTAGATATCGACAGTAGGAATCTCGTTAATCTATTCGTAGGTACGGACAGTAGGAATCACTAAACACATTGGCTTATATGGGCGGACCCACGCCCCCTCAATCAAGAACTTAAAAAGTCTATGTCACCCTCTAGGCTTATCTGAACATTCCCTGAAAATGTCATAAAAACCGATCCAGACGTTTTGGAGTTCATACGTAACATACACACATCCATGTATATATATATAGCTGGACCCGGTCCACTTCGTTGCCCCAGATTTAGATTTCCGATTCCGTCCATTTTTGAACCAATCACGATTACTTCCACCAAAAACATCTCCATAAAATAAGAGCACTCTCGCTAAAAAATTTTGAAGATATCTCAATTTCACGCCCATTGATCCGATTCCTCCCAGTTTTTGACCAATCACGTAGACTACCACCAGATACATATGCACAAAATCGCAGTACCCTCGCTAACAAATTGTGCAAGATATCTTAATTTTAAGATTTGGCTTAAAATTAAGATATCTTAATTTTAAGATTTGGCTTATATGGGCCGGACACGCCCTTTAGTCCGATCCCGGACATTTTTGGACCAATCACGTAGACTACCACCAGATACATATGCACAAAATTACAGCACTCTCGCTACAAATTTGTGCAAGATATATTAATTTCAAAATTGGGTTATATGGGCGGGGCCTCGCCCATTGGTCCGCTTCCGCCCATTTTTGGACCAATTACGTAGACTACCACCAGACACATGTGCACAAAATTACAGCGCTCTCGATAACAAATTGTGCACGATATCATAATTTCAAAATTTGGCTTATATGGGCAGGGCCACGCCCTTTGGTCCGATCCCGGCTATTTTTGGAACAATCACGTAGACTACCACCAGATACATAAGTACCAAATTACAGCACTCTCTCTAACAAAATGTGCAAGATAAGTCAATTTCAAAATTTGGCTTATATGGGCGGTGCCACGCCCATTGACCCGATTCGGCCCATTTTTAGACCAGTCACGTAGACTGCCACCAGATACGTACACAAAATTCCAGCACTCTCACTAAAAAATTGTGCAAGATATAACATTTTTTAAATTTGGCTTATATGGGCGGTGCCACTCCCATTGCTGCGATCCCGCCAATTTTTGGACCAATCATGTAGACTGTCACCAGATACATATGTACAAAATTACAGCACTCTCGCTAACAAACTGTGCAAGATATCTTAGTTTCAAAATGTGGCTTATATGGGCGGTGCCACGCCCTTTGTTGCGATCCCGGCTATTTTTGAAACAATCACGTAGACTACCACCAGATATATATTTACAAAGTTACAGCACTCTCTCTAACATATTGTGAAAAATATCTAAAATTCAAAATTTGACTTATATAGGCGGTGCCACGCCCATTGGTCCGCTTCCGCCCATTTTTGGACCAATCACGTAGACTACCACCAGATACATATGCACAAAATTACAGCACTCTCGCTAACAAAATGTGCAAGATAAGTCAATTTTAAAATTTGTCTTATGTGGGCGGGGCCACGCCCACTTGATATATCGAAAATTCAAGTACCCTATTTTCACCAAGCCCCACACATGTACATTCTGTGAAAATTTCAAGAAGATCGGTCCAGCCGTTTAGACGTCTATACGGTACAACACAAACCAACAAACACACATTCTTCTTTATATATAGACTAGCTGAGCCCGGTGCGCTTCGCTGCCCATGTCAAAATTAGCGCTGTAGAAACTGTATTTTATATCCGATCAGTACGAAATTCGGCAGAAAGAGGTTTGTTAATACATGAAGGAATACTGCCAAATTCGGAGAAAATCGGTTCAGATTTAGATATAGCCCCCATATATATGTTACCCCCGATTTGACATGTAAGCGCAGTAGAAACTGTATTTTATATGCGATCAGTACGAAATTCGGCAGAAAGAGGTTTGTTATTACATGAAGGAATACTGCCAAATTCGGAGAAAATCGGTTCAGATTTAGATATAGCCCCCATATATATGTTACCCCCGATTTGACATGTAAGCGCTGTAGAAACTGTATTTTATATCCGATCAGTAAGAAATTCGGCAGAAAAAGGTTTGTCATTACATGAAGGGATACCGCAAAATTCGGAGAAAATCGGTTCAGATTTAGATATAGCCCCCATATATATGTTACCCCCGATTTTACATGTAAGCGCTGTAGAGACTGTGTTTTATATCCGATCAGTACGAAATTCGACAGAAACAGGTTTCTATTTTACATGAATGAGTATTTAAGGAAAATCGATTCAGATTTATATATAACCTCCATATGTTCCTCCAGATTTGGTTACAAAGCGCTATAGAAGTTGTACTTTACTTCCGATCATTACAAAGTTCTCCAGAAAAATGTTTCTCAATTTAGGAACGAATATTGTTTAATTTAGCGATTATCGGTTCAAAATAAGATATACATACACACACACACCACATTTACCAATTATTCCAAATTATTATCGCAATGACCCTTATCGCATTGTTAGGGAGGTGTAGGGTATTATATAGTCGGCCCCGCCCGACTTTCTGCCTTTCCTTACTGGTATTAGTAATAAATTCACTGAATGAAAAAATACCGAATTCAGTGGAAAGTCCAGAAAATAGAAATGTATACTTATGAAATTTCCAAATTCTTGTTTCATTGGTCATGCATCACATTATCATATTGCGATTGTATTGGAGTGAGCAGCTGTAATTATTGCATACCGAACATTTTTGTTCATGTATTTCCTATATAATACTTGCAAGATATATCAAAATATGGGCTGGGCCACGCCCACTGGTCCTATTCCGGCCATTTGTAAGCCAATCACGTAGATTGCTACCAGATACATATACGCAAAATTTCAACACTCTCGCTAACAAAATGAGCAAGATACTTCAATTTCAAAATTTGGCTTATATGGGCGGTGGTACGCCCATTGGTCAGATCCCGCCAATTTTTGGACCAATCACGTGTACTGTCACCAGATACATATGTACAACATTACAGCACTCTAGATAAACAATTGTGCAAGATATATCAATTTCGAAATTTGGCTTATAAGGGCGCGACCACGCCCATTGGTCTGATCCCGCCCACTTTTGGACCAATCACGCAGACTGCCACCATATACATATATGCAAAATTCCAGCACTCTCGCTAACATATTGTGCAAGATATATGAATTTCAAAATTTGGCTTATATGGGCGGGGCCAAGCCCATTGGTCCGATCCCGCGCATTTTTTGACCAATTACGTAGAATGCCACCAGATACATATACGCAACATTGCAGCACTCCCGCTAGCAAATTGTGCAAGATATCAAAATTTCAAAATTTGGTCTATGTGGGCGGGGCCACGCCTATTGGTCCGAACCCGCCCTTTTTTGGACCAATCACGTAGATCGCCAACGGATATATATACACAAAATTCCAGGTCTCTCGCTAACAAATTGTGCAATATATCACATTTTTCAAATTTGGCGTATATGGGCGGGGCCACGCCCATTGGTCCGATTCCGCCCATTTTTGGAAAATTCACATAATCTGACACTAAATGCATACACACGAAATTTCAGCACTCTAGCTAAAAATGTTTCTCAATACCAAAATTTGACCCATATGGGCGGGTCCACGCTCACTTGATATATCGAAAATCCAAGTACCCTATTTTCAGCACCCCCAATACATGTACATTCTGTGAAAATTTCAAGATGATCGGTCAAGCCGTTTAGACGTCTATACGGAACAAACAAACATACAAACAAACAAACCCACAAACAGACACTCTCTTTTATATATATAGATAGATAGATGTATGTTAATGTCGTCCTTACATTTGTAACAAAATAACGCATTAACTTATAAATATAAAATGTTTCATTCAATATTAGCAACTCACATTTAGAGCAGTATTTTCGCGATATAATTTTATTTAAAATTATTGTTACACAGTAATTATTCAACATACCTTATAATGGATTGAGTTGGATGGATGTAGAATATTTGAGTAGGGTGCAAGTTGGATGTTCTGAAAAAAGTGCCAAGGAATATCGCGGTGCATTAGCTATTTACTTCAAACATGTTTTTTATTTTTTTCCTCACCATCCGCAACGAAAAATGTACCAAAAACAATCCGTTTTATGAGTATTGAAAATTTTAATTTTGTTTGTCTATTTTCTTTCAAAATGTCAATCACAAACAATGTTGCCTAGTTAATATTTTTATCCGTACCAACTGTTTATCCCCGTTTTCATTACCGGGGATAAAAAGGTTGTTTAAACGTATATAAGTTTGTTTTGTGTGGGTAAACGTATATACGGGACGAAAAGAAAGCAGCTATTATCAGTTCTGTGAATAAAGAGCTCTGAAATAGACATAATAGCAATATTTATTACAAAGGAGAATTTATTCAAAAAGTTTAATAGAATTTGGTGCAAAGAATTAAGCTGGCCAAAATCAAGAAATCAACACCTCAAAATCTTCTGAGTTTTCATCACCTATTGACGATCGTGGTATGCGAAAAACAGGGCATAAAGCGAATTCCATAAAAGCGAGTTATTTAAATTTCCGAATTGCGTTGATCCACTGATTTGATGTTGGACATCGGAATTTCGCCGAAACTTTTGTAGAAGCATTTAAATTCCTCGCATACCTTTCGATAAATTCTCATTATAGCAGACCGCCGGTTAGGCTAGTTTGCAATTTCAAGTACCCAAATGCTGTAATTTGAAGGTCTTTTCATCACTAACTGAAGGGACCGAGAAATCCTAAGAGAATAATCAATAATTATCGTTAGACTAAGCAACCACCTTTATAAGTAAACGGAGTTGCCGATTAATTGAATGAATAATAATGAATAATTTTAATGTAAACTAAATCAACTAACCTAATATTAAGACTTATGAACATATCACAATAACAATCCTGTCGAGCAAACTACACAATTTGAACAATTGCAATTTAGCAATGTTACTGGCAGCAATACCCTCCGTCAACATGTCTGATGACAAAATGGGAAAAATGAAGGTAAGTCCAGTGATTACTATTTATATTTCATTTTGTATAAACTCGACGCTACATGATAGGATAAACACTATTCGGTATTTTCTTTCATTAGCATAATTTTCAATACCATTTGATACTAAAGAAAATAATTTGTTAACGCTTAATTCTTAAACTTACATTTTTAATAATCGAAAATACAATCTTATACCTATATAAATACTTCAGTTTAAACATATTTGAATGGGATTTTATTAAACCCTTTGTCTATTATTACTTCAATTACAGCTGGGTGATTCCACGTAAACTGAACCCATCACACATAAAAAAATCAGATTTTTGCAAAAAAAATACCATAACGGACATCACGAACAATTGAATTTTAGAAATTCAAGAAGAGTTGATGAAATTTAGGAATAGTTTTTTTTCCTAGCAATGAGTTTTCTATAGGTTATTACAAACATTTTGGATGCACTAATTTTACTGTTGAATTGACATGAGCTCTTTTTCGACATATTTTTTATTTTCTGAAATCTTTCTTTTGACTACAAGAAAGTAAGCATCCTAAAGTGTTGCTTAGTGTAAAATTCGTAGCTTTTGGAAAATAATCAGCGCCCGCGAACGGTTTTGTATCATGGAGTTTTGTTTTGTTTTGTTTGTCACATCCGATACCGAAAATATACAAAAAGTTAAATTTAATACATTTTATGTAGATATGCATATGTATATCATCTTTTGTGTAAGTTAGGTCAAGGTTATATAGTATAGAGTGAATCAAAATGTTTCAGTATCATTGCAATATTTACGGTAGAATTTGCATTCAAATTTTAATGTCACACCCGTTACGCAAAGACCGTAAATAATTTTTATTCGATTTAAAAATATTGTATATTTAATAATTTTATGTCAAGTATGAAATTAAATAAGAGAAAGCAGAAATTTCGGTATAAATTGAAAAAATTCATAGATTGTATGTATAGGGGCAATCATTAAGAGAAGGATGTGTGCGGCAGTGAAGGTCCATAAGGTCATTTTAAATCAGCCCATTCAATGATACAAGGTTTTGATTGGTTCTGGAATAAAAGGCATAAGAATACTTCTCAAATGGAGTTAAAAAATATCAATATATTTTAGAAGATAGGTGGAAAACTAAAAAAATCAAGAATGACCGACCGAAACTTTATTTTGAGAAGATTTCTGCCTATAATATTCTAGCAGGACACACAACGTATTCTAATTCAGAAACTAATCCTTTGTAGAAAATGAAAAAATAGCATTGTCATAAACGTTGATACAAAAGAGAAAGAGTTTTTAAGATGTCAAAACTTGTTTTTTCTCTATGTGATAAAGAAAGTCGGCAATATGTACGAGGGCGGTTCGGAAACTTCTTAGCCTATCAATGAAAGAGAATAGTTAGTTTTTCAGAAATATTTTTATTTTTCAATATAATCTCCTGAAACTTCAATACACTTAGTCCAACGCTTATCTAGCAATTCTATGATTAAAATAGTTTTCCTCAAGGTCTTCAAAATAGAGGTTTACAACTGTAATTGCATCTTCATTTGAGGTAAAACGCTTGCCAGCAAGGAATTTTTTTTAGATTTGGGAACAGGTAAAAGTCACTGGGAGCTAAATCAGGAGAATAAGGTGGGTGGTCAAGCAACTCGTACTTTAATTCGTTGATTTTAGCCATTGTTAAAACACTCTTGTGCGCTGGTGCGTTGTCTTGATGAAAATTTTTTTTTTTGTGTTGTAAGCCAGGACGTTTTTCTCGAATTTGTACATTTAATTGATCCAAAAGGTTGCAATAGCACTCTGAATTTATTGTTTTACGCTTTTGCAGATAGTCAATCAGTAAAATACCTTTGAAGTCACAAAAAACGTTGCCATAACCTTACCAGCCGATTGAATTGTTTTTGCCATCTTTGGGGCACTTCATCCAGCTTCAGTCCATTGTTTGGATTGTTCTTTTGTCTCTGGAGTATAGTGGTGGATCCATGTCTCATCAACAGTTATGAAACGACGCTTAAAATCTATGTCTATGAGACTATGTCACACCCGTTACATTGGCTTGTCACACCCGTTACATATTAAAATATTTACTACAAATGGAATAATAATTTAAATTATTTGGAATGAAGTCTACAATATACACTACACTCTCGAGATACCAAAAACAATTTTTTTTGTTGGCAGTACATAGAAAAATTTTACAGTATGCAATAAAGAAAGCGGTTGATGGAGATTATATCAACCATATTTTTTTTATAAAAAATAGTATTTAATTTCCTTGCGTGTCAGTAGATAACACTTATGAATATCTTCATAAACCACCTACTGTGAGTTGTCGTTTTAAATTATATAGATCAAAATCAGGAAAATACCCAGTAACAATGTCACACCCGTTCCGTTGGAATCACCCAGCTTGTTATTTCATTTATTCAGTTTATTAAATATACAGCCTTAATTGTCATTAAAATGGAATCTTAAACTTTTACTTGAGTCATGATTCATGAAAGGCAAAGGAATCGATTTAGAGAGATACAAATGTGCTGACATTCGTTTCGAAAATAAATGTCAGCAGGGTGGTTGGGTTTAAGAGAAGGGACGTCAGCGCAGTAATTATAGACTAGCATCATGAATGATGCTAGTCTATAATTCTTAACTATCTACAGACTTAACACTACAGACTATGAGAGCTATCTTACACTGTTTTGTTTATGCGTACCAAGTGTTTAAGCGACTTTTGCTTAAACGGTAAAAGGTGAGCAACAATAGACTTTATCGTCTATTGTTGCTCAGCTGTGCTGAGCAATTATATGCCACCAATGAGTGGCAAATAATTTGATGTCCGCTGTTTTATGTTTTTCTTTGGTTGGTTCGTTCGTTTAATTAAGCAATATTCGTTCCTAAATTGAGAAACATCTTTCTGGAAAATTTTGTAATGATCGGAAGTAAAGTACAACATCTAAAGCGCTTTGATACCAAATCAGGAGGAACATATACTATATGGAGGTAAGATATATATTTGAACCGATTTTCCCTGAATACTCATTTATGTAAAAAGATAAAATATAGTCTCTACAGCGCTAACATGTCAAATCGGGGGTAACATATATATGGGGGCTATATCTAAATCTGAAGCGATTTTCTCCGAATTTGGCAGTATTCCTTAGTGTAATATGAAACCTCTTTCTGCCGAATTTCGCACTAATCAGATATAAAATACGGTTTCTATAGCGTTAACATGTCAAATCGGGTGAAACATATATATGGGGACTATATCTAAATCTGAACCGATTTTCCCCGAATTTAGAAGTGTTCATTCATGTAATAAGGGTACTCTCTCTGCCAAATTTCGTACTGATCTGATATAAAATACAGTTTCTACAGCGCGTACATGTCAAATCGGGGGTAACATATATATGGGGGCTATATCTGAACCGATTTTGACCAATTTCAATAGAGATCGTCCTTGGGCCAAAAAAGAGCACTGTGCTAAATTTCATCATAATCGGACCATAAATACGACCTGCACTTTGATTACAAGAATAAATGGACAGACAGACAGACGGACATGGCTAAATCGACTCAAAAATTGATTCTATGACGATCGGTATAATAAACTATGGTTCTATTTCTTCTCTCTTTGGGCGTTACAAACAAATGTATAAAGTCGTAATACCCTGTACCACAGTGTGGTGTACACGCTGAAAAAAATCGCCTCTGTAGTACATTGTCGCAAACATATTCTGCTTGAAAAAAAATCGCCTCTGTAGTATATTGTCGCAAACATATTCTGCTTGAAACATATATATTTTAGGGTCCACTCCAAATATATAATATTTGACACATACAAAAACTATGTTTACATCCTAATATTTTTTATTTGGATATGTTATTTTCCAAACAAAGATCTATTTGCGTGAATATATATCAATTCTTTAATTCGGTACCTTCATTCTAAACTATGCTAAGTGCAAAATGGTAGTTTTTCAGGAGAGTTTGATGAATATTTAGAATGACCTAAAAGGTAATTTTTAGAAATTTTTAATGTTAGTAAAATTTCTTAATAATTGAAAATAATGACTGGGAATAGTTAGAAAATAAAAATACATAAGTGGTTTCAAATAGAAGTTAATGCTAAGTATGCCATTTTTAATAGGACTGCATAATTCGAAAACATGGAAAAAATTAAAACTAAAGTTCGAAAAATTTACCAAAGTTTTGAAAAATTTTTTTTTAAATAAAATATATTTGGAAATATTCATAAACAATAATTTTATTTGTATTTAAACACATATTTTATTTGAGAAAATGAGTTCGCAAATATATTTTATTCTAATATATTAACATATCGGTCCTAAAAACATTTTATTGATTTTCAAATAAAATGTATTTGCTCGAAAATATATAATATTTAAAAATGTGTGTTCCAAGTATATTTTCTTTCGATTCAAACGTATCAAAAAAGGCGATTTTGCCCCGTGTAGGGTATAATGATTTTGTAATTGTAAAAGAAGACAATCTTCCACCTAGTGAGTGGGTCTCTGTAGGGTTTTCAAGGTATTCAAGGGAAAAGATTCCAATGTCCGGATTGCTGAAATCCGCACTCAAAATGGAACACTGATTCGTCCATTAGTTAAACTTTGTACCCTCTTAATGCCAGTTAGTCTCGCACATCGAACCCGTTCACATTCCTAACAAGTCTTACATTTCGGTTAAACGGATTTGCCAGGATAGGCATTTCCTGAAGTCGTGTTCAACTTTTCAAAGGATGACTATTGCGGGACGACGAAAGGCGATAAAGGGTTGTGTTTCAATTACCTCTGTACAGCTCATACTAGGAATTTCTGTCCATCCCGAAACAAATGTTTCATATACAAACATTACAATTCTGGGAGTGCTCGAATTACTAAAACTTTACAGTCCACTTCCCGCAGACTACTACCCAAATTGTACACCAAGTCTGTTTCCAAAAGAAAAGAACTGCCCCCAAATTGAGCACGGTCGGGGCCAGAAGGTAGTCACCTCTGGAGGAAGCAGGACCAGTTGGTAGGATCGTCACAATATGTCACTCTTGAAGTGAGTGAGCGATATATTTATGATCGGCGTAAAATTCTAGGACGATTTCGCCATTTCCGTCTAAATAAATCACACTACAGTCCATAAAATGTTGATCAAATTTCGTAGAAATACTTCTTATAGTTGCAGGTCGCTGGGGTTTGCAAATGGGCCATATATGTCAAAGTTTTGATATTCTTTAAGCCATAAAAATTAGATTTTTCAAGTAATTTGGCTGAACTATGCAGTTTGTATTCTATTTTGACAAGAATTCATCACAGCAAAAATGATGCAAATCGATTCATATTTTGTTATAGGCATAATATAGATGTCGCTCTCAAAAATACTTATATAGGCCACAAATATCGCATTTTCCTAACGATTGGTATACAATTTTGCAGTTTGTGTTTTATATCTATTTAAATTCTGTACACCGCAAAATTACATGTTTCAATATAGCTCCCCTAAAGATTTGTCTGAAATTTTGCAGTTTGTGTTTAATTTATTCTAATATTACTAAAGTTGGCGTCTCTACATAGAGGTCGGTTTTAAATAAATATTTACTACTTCAAATATTTTTCCGGTTATAGAAATGAATACAAGCCATGGTGGAGGGTATGTATGATTTGGACCGGCTGATACCCTCACTTTAGTGGAGGAGGGGTATATAATTTTCTACGGGACAATAATGTAACAAATCGAAGGAGTGATCAAAGATCCAAAATATGTTCGACGGAAGTCGCTTTAGGACATTTTAAGTCATTTGAGCAATTGTGACTCTCACTTGTTTACGAATAATTTTTAAATAGTAGTAATGTTTGATTTTGGAAATGATATGTTAATATAAATTTCTGTGCTATACATAGAATTTGTATACCCTACACCACACTGTGGTACAGGGTATTATAAGTTTGTTTCATGGCAGATGTTTGTAACACCTGAAAATACTATAGCTAGACCCACCTTAAAGTATACCGATCGACTCAGAATCACCAGCTGAGTCGATTTAACGATGTCTGTCCGTCCGTCCGTCCGTCTGTCCATATAAAGTTGTTCGTCGACTACAGGTGGCAATTTCACTCCGATCGTTCTGAAATTTTGCAGTTTACAGTATTTCGCGGCTGTTAAGATCGCTATTGAATTTGGTTTAAATCGGTTCAGATTTAGATATAGCTCCCATATATATCTTTCGTCCGATTTGGTCCTTTAGTCCTATAGAAGCTGTATTTTACATCCGATCGTTTTGAAATTTAGAATGGTAGAGTTTCTTGATCCATGAACCAACATTGCCGAATTTGAAAAAAATCGGTTAAGATTTAGCTATAGCTCCCATATATATGTTTCGTCCGATTTTGCTCTTTAGTCCTGTAGAAGCGGTATTTTACATCCAATCATTTTTAAATTTAGAATGGTAGAGTTTCTTGACCCATGAACCAACACTACCGAATTTGAAGAAAATCGGTTAAGATTTAGCTATAGCTCCCATATATATGTTTCGTCCGATTTGGCCCTTTAGTCATATAGAAGCTGTATTTTACATCCGATCGTTTTGAAATTTAGAATGGTAAAGTTTCTTGATCCATGAACCAACATTGCCGAATTCGAAGAACATCGGTTAAGATTTAGCTATAGCTCCCATATATATGTTTCGTCCGATTTTGCTCTTTAGTCCTGTAGAAGCTGTATTTTACATCCAATCATTTTGAAATTTAGAATGGTAGAGTTTCTTGATCCATGAACCAACACTACCGAATTTGAAGAAAATCGGTTAAGATTTAGCTGTAGCTCCCATATATATGTTTCGTCCGATTTGGCCATTTAGTCCTATAAAAGCTGTATTTTACATCCAATCGTTTTGAAATTTAGAATTGTAGAGTTTCTTGAACCATGAACCAACACTACCTAATTTGAAGAAAATCGGTTAAGATTTACCTATAGCTCCCATATATATGTTTCGTCCGATTTGGCCATTTAGTCCTATAAAAGCTGTATTTTACATCCAATCGTTTTGAAATTTAGAATGGTACAGTTTCTTGATCCATGAACCAACATTGCCAAATTTGAAGAAAATCGGTTAAGATTTAGCTATAGCTCCCATATATATGTTTCGTCCGATTTGGCCATTTAGTCCTATAAAAACTGTATTTTACATCCAATCGTGTTGAAATTTAGAATGGTAGAGTTTCTTGATCCGTGAACCAACATTGCCGAATTTGAAGAAAATCGGTTAAGATTTAGCTATAGCTCCCATATATATGTTTCGTCCGATTTGGCCCTTCAGTCCTATAAAAGCTGTATTTTACATCCAATCGTTTTTAAATTTAGAATGGTAGAGTTTCTTGATCCATGAACCAACACTACCGAATTTGAAGAAAATTGGTTAAGATTTAGCTATAGCTCCCATATATATGTTTCGACCGACTTGGCCCTTTAGTTCTATAGAAGCTATATTTTACATCCAATCGTTTTGAAATTTAGAATGGTAGAGTTTCTTGATTCATGAACCAACATTGCCGAATTTGAAGAAAATCGGTAAAGATTTAGCTATAGCTCCCATATATATGTTTCATCCGATTTGGCTCTTTAGATCCAATCGTTTTTATACCCTACACCACACTGTGGTACAGGGTATTACTTAAGTATAAAATGTCCCAAAAGTAAATTTATGTAAACAATTTATACATGAATTACAAAATTTATATATCAGAGTTATTCAAAATTACGAGAGTGGTGTAGGGTATTATATAGTCGGCACCGCCCGACTTTAGCCTTTCCTTACTGGTTTATTCATTAGAAAATATTTTTCAAATCGAGCATAACGTTGTGTCGGAAATAATTTAAATTTGAAAAAAAGATATTGTTTGGAGACTAAAAAACACCGAAGAGGCCTATCATTTCGCGGCGTATACGCGGGATTTAATAAAAGATCACTTACGCACTTATTTGAAGTGCTTATTATTTACCCGTGTGGATTTGAATTTGACCAAAATGGGAGGATATGGATATTGTTCCTCCCAATGATTTATATATTGTGTTAAGCAATGGTTGTATGGAAGCGTTATCCCTTTGGTCGAACAGGACTTTGGATTGCCATAAAGAAATTTAATTCATAAATATTGAGAATCCCTGTGTTAAATCGGATATTGTTTCCACATATGGAACGTCCATTTTCCATCAACAAATCCTTAAAACTGGCGTTATGATCTTCAATAATATCTACTCCGACGAATTATTCTCTCAATCAATCTGAAATACATAAAAGCATCAATATATCTAGAATGGACGCAACTCCTTTATTTTGGAAAAATCTAAATCATTAAATTAGTAACATCATCTATCAATTCGAATCTACCTGAACCAGCATCTATATCAAGTCGAAACTAATTGAAACAGAAAAGGCATAAAAAAAATTATAAATAAGTATTCCTAAGACATAAAATACATACCCAATTACCAACATTCATTCACGCATTTTGAAAACTTACATATCTTCACAACGAGTGATCATCAGCAAGGACAGCAGGCCTGATGTCATCGAGATAATTCTTACATATGTTGGTAAGTTTTATAACAGTTATTTATATATTAAAATCATCACTCTTTTCAAGATCTCTTTATTACAAGACATATGTTTGTCTTGCTTCGAAATATAATTAATCTCTTTGTTTTACATTATTACTAAGCCACACTTTATAAAATAGGTTAGTTATTCTTTTAGTAACAAATTTGAATACATGATATATTCGCGTTCATACGATTTTTAAAAATATAGTTGATGACATTAATTTTGTAATATCAATTAGCTATAACGCTCCTTAATATATGATTCGTTTATTTTTTTTTTTATTGAGGAAGACGTTACCATCTCAGTCTTCTTCATGTTAATTTTCCGAACTTTTACTTTCTATCCTTTCACTTATGTTTAATATTGTCTTAGGTCATCATCATTCAGGGTTTCAGCTACCTATTTTTTGGTTTTGTAACGTGTCTTAACTTATCTTTCTCGGACCAATGACACCACCCCATTTCCCTGAGCACGGCCGGTATAAAGGTAGCAGAAAGGTACTGAGAGGATAGGGCACGAGTCGGGCCGTTACACAATGTCGGTCTGTATGTACGTCTATCTAGCTATCTGCGGTATAGTAACAGAACAGGTGTCCCATCAGAACTGGCACTAACGTAGAAAGATGATTCTCCCTAGTCCGAGGATCTTTTCAGGTCGTATCGAAGCCCGATACGACAGGTGTCTATTTGTGTGCATCTCTCATTGTCCAACTTATCTGCTTTTGAACTGATGAAGTAGGGATTTATTTGTTTCAATTAATTAGGATTACATGCACCAATCAATATTGTTGGATGTGGTATGTCATCATACGAATACTTCAGAGAAATCTACTACTTCGTTGACGACCAGTTAGGTTATATACTCATTAGTAGATGAAAGTTTGCGTCATCTTTTCCTCAGTTGACAACTGTTGGGTGATCCACTGCTTAGTTTATGAACTGTTGGGTTATCTACTCCTTAGTTGAGTACCAGTAAGGTTACCTACTACTTAAAATACGACCAGTTGGGTTAGCTACTCCTCAGTAGAACACCAGTTGGGTTAACTATTCCTTAAAAAATTACCAGTTGTGTTATCTACTCCTTCGTGGGAGGCCAGTTATAACATATAATCCTTAGTATACATCCAATCAAGGAAAGAAACAACCAGTTTTTTAATTTCAAAGATATAATTGTTTTCAAATGTGACTTATGATGCTGTCTGACATGGAAGGTTCAGGTACTGGAGCTATTCTTTCAGACCAATACTGGGATATGTCACAAGATGACAATTCACCACCTCTAATGACAATGTCATTATAAAGTTAATGGTTGTTTTAATATAAAAGGGATAACATGTGAACCGAACCACGTTCTCCGTGGACCTATCACTCGTGTGATTTCGTACCGGTCAATTTGCCGTATTGACGTTTATGTATGTCGATATTGGTCACTTAATGAAATATATTCGTATTTTTTCTGCGAAAAGTTTCTTGGGAACTTATTCCGTGGCGAATTAAAATGGGACTTATCCTCAAACTTATAACAACGTTGCAGGTACTACACGGAGGAAAAAAACGGCCTCTGTAACATATTGCCCCAAACATATTTTGCAGGCAACATATATATGTTTGGAGCAGCTCCCAAACATATTATGTTTGGGGTAGCGGTAATGTTCCCAAACATTTATATGATTGTATGTAATCATATATGTGCTTATGTCCAAGCATTTATATGATTGTGTGTAATCATATATATGCTTATGTCCAAACATTTATATGATTGTATATAATCATATATATGATTGTATATTGTTGTTTTTTATCAAAAGTCTGAACCCTTTGTGACGCACCTATAATATATTTATAAAATTCTAGTCTAATGTTCCATTAATTATCCATTATTCGGACTGCGGACTATGCCACTTTTCTTTCAACTTGTTTGGTAGCTCCGTTGATCCACCCCATTGACTGAAAAACGTCAACACCTTATACCACTGGCTATATAGAGTCAACGAGAATTATATGCGCAGCGTGTATTTTAATTTATTTTCATGTTACACCCGAAACAAGAAAGTATAAGCATAGCCATATATTCATTCTGACTGGCTGTGGCTGTCAATGGTTGTATGTGGGTGCGTGCGTGTGTTCGCTGTGATGGCTTAGCACAGTGGTGATGGTGGATGCTCTATGAGTCACATAATTGGGCTCTCAGAGAGTAATACTCTCTAAAAATCTAAAAAATATGCTCTAATATATTATTTTGCCAAAAATATGTTAGGACACAATCATATCGTTTTATAATATGCTAGAATTTTGCCCCGAACATATTATGATTGTGTGCAAACATAATATGTTTACCCACAAACATATATATGATTGTGCCCGTCCCAAACATATTTATGATTGCATCCAAACATATTTTTAACATATTTTTTTCTCCGTGTACAATTGTTCTTTTTGATCAGTATCACAACAAATCAAATGATGGAGTAAATTTACAACCTTCAATGAAAAAGGCATATTAAAATTAACCCTTCGTTTCATTTAAAATTTTTAGCCCGGGGACCGGTCACATCTTTAAGGGATCTCGTAGGGATGATCTACACTCTTCGTCCTATTAGGTAGAAACATAGAAATATTTTCTCCAAAAAAAAATTCTCCATTCCACCGAAATGTTTTAACAAAAGTGTGCAGCATTAAATTGCTAATGATAAGTTAATGCCTGGATAAGTGTAATGCCAAGTAAATACATGGTCCCACATGCTCACTCCCATTTTAGTGGAACCAGATAAAAATGGTTACTTTTTATCAGACATCATATTTGATTTGATCCGACCGCGATAACAGTCGCCTCATACACAGTCACACTATGCGCCAAACAAATGTTTGTTGTTTGTTCGAGACTTAAATCTGTGAATCCGCTGTTGCGCTGTGCTATGACGATGTGTTGCGATGCTAATCACTGCCGTCCTATGTGTGTGTGTGTGTGTCTTTTAAAAGAACAACAGCAGCAGCGGCGCGGTGTTCTTATCAATTCCCCTCCATAAGCCATAAGCCACCACCTATTTTAACCACAATGTTGGTAAGAGTTTCAATTTTCCGGCATCTGTTATCGTACAGCGGTCGGGCCGGTCGACAATTGTTACGAGCGGAGACGGGGTGGAATCCAACAAAAGTGTGTCCCCAAAAATAGAGGAAATACCGCAGTATGCGGAATTAGAACATCTCAAGATTGTGATGCGGTAAATGTTCGTCACATGCAATTGTTTGTTTGTGTGTGTGAACCTGGAATCGTAAGCAGAGAAGATCAGAAGAGGGCAGTGAGACAGAAGTCACGGAAACTGCTAACGTCGCCACTTTTCAGCGCCAACCTCAAAAATCCGCCGTCGCAGAGGAAACGTGGCGCTATGTCGTTGACTTTGACTGTCATTCGAGTCTTAGTTTTTCTGTTTAGGTTTTATCACTTTGCAATACATCTTTCAGTGGATTTGTTACTAACAATGGCGGTGGTGGCATGGACAACATTTTAGCCAAAAATACACATTTACCTTGCCAGTGATGGCAATGTTTGCAGTTGGGTACATTTTCAGATACCTTTTTAACTACAAATACATAATATTCCTGCCGAAGATTTTGTGAATATTGTGTACAATATTAGACAACAAAATCAAGTTAAGAACGGTTGAAGACGGACTAGGCCGATATCAACTTGTTACCTCGGCGACCGAAAGACAAAATTTTAAAAAAAAAATTAAGAACATTTGTTTAAGAAAATATAAAGATATGGCCATTTGAATTTATAATATACAAAAAAGATTTTTCTATTTTTGAAATTTGTTTGTATTTTTGACAAAGAAAGTTTTTAAAAGGATTAAATTCATTTTGCCATATCTGTTGTCTCAGCGGGTATATTTAATGGCAATATTTCTTCATCAATTATCTGTTGCCTATCCACAAAAGATAATGAGAAATGAATCGACATATGACCGGCTCTAATATGTATCGACTCTTAGGAAAAGATCGGGAAAATATTAGAAAAGAAAATGTTTTCAAACTCAGACGGAAAATTAATAAATCCATAAAATATTTAACAAATTAATATATTTAAATAATTTTGTTTGTAATTTGTACGTCTTTACAGGAGAAATCGAGGCTAATTCCAAAATTGTTATATTTCTAAAGGAAATTCCCAAAATAAATTCGAAAATTCCAAAAAACGAAATTTTAGTTGTTCCCCAAAGTCTGTTGTACTTAAATCCTTGGACAAAATTCCTTTTAAAATCTCTTGTCATATAAAAATGGTAAAAGTTTTTATATCCTCGCTTTGTGAATGTCGGAAATGTGGCCTAGTTTAGAAATTTTCGTAAAAAAATTGTGTAACTTGGAGAAGCGTTGCAACGCTAATTATAGAAAATGTTAACGCATTCATTTTCGAAAACATTCTCCAGGAAGTTTCCTTTAAGGCGAATATAAAAAAATTACCTATTTTTTTAAAATACAAATCGATATATCCAAATCTAAAAAAAAGCGATAACATATCTCTAAGTGGGCACATCCGCCAGAACATTTTTATATCGTACAAAAAATTCTGTTGTCAATTCAGACAAATCGGGTCAGGAAAAATCTACAAGCATGCCAAGTTATGTTGCAATCTTTCCCTTTTTTTAATTCCTCCCACCGCGGTTCGGGATTCGATACAAAATGCAGCTCTAAAAGGAAAAGCTTCTTGCAAGCGAACAGAAGTATTTCTTACTTCTGTTATTTCAAGTCAACCATTTATATTGTACCATTTTTTGCTTCTATTCTATGTCAAAATACAATTGCTCGACAGTAAAGTTTACCTATAATTATTAAATCTCAAACATTTAAGGAATATCATCAACAAAACGAACAAGAATTATTAACAACTTCTGTCATCTCAATTCAAAAAAATCGCGCCAAGTATGTATCTACAAACACCGCTTAAACGAGAAACCAACTACATATAGTTGCGCACAAATGTTTATACATATCCATCTCGTCGATTTATATCAACCACTTAAATGAGAGTGGTTGAGAGGGTATTTTTATTGTGCTCTATAACACAGTACAACACAAAAAAAAAATAACAGGGTTCTGTCAATGGATTATGGTAGAGGAGACCAAAAAAATATATACGTATATCGGCGTTTTGAAAGATCACATCGGAATTTTATTTTAGGGGGGGTTAAAGTTTTCCCCCTTTGCTTGTTCGTGCAGAATATCGGTATATAAAACTATGTGTTCTGTTCATCTGAGGTGTAGGGTATCTTCAGCAACTTTGTAGCAAATGTTAAGGCCTATATTTTTGTGGAATATTTTAACCCTCTACCTTCCCCCCATAACGGTGATTTTTGCCTATATTTTAACAAATCGTAAAAAACTCCCCTAAAAATGGGTGGGGCGGGGTTGAAATGTTCTACAAAAATTATGGCCATAAAATTTTACTATATATGTCAGAACACACCAAAGCCCAAAACTTAACACAAACACCAAAAAGCCGGTCAAATTCAAGATTTCCTGTTAAGGGTTAATTTAGATATTATATAGTGTTAGTACCAAAAAGGTCTTTAAAAATTGGATTTTTCGGGGTTGATGTGAGAGATGCAAAAAAATAATGATTTTATTTTACAATTAAATAATATTTATTTTATATTAAATTATATTTCAGGACTATAAACAAAAAATCTATTAATAACGCATATACAAGGAGAAATACTTATTAAATACATAAGTTCATTTATTTTTATTTCACTTTTTTTTCACTCTTGGCAATCCGACGCCATTATCAAACAATGTCCAACCTAAATCTGCTATAAGTGACAAAATGCTCTTGCCATTATAGCGTTTTTCAATGGGAAGACATATCTGATGGAACCGTTCGCCATGCTCATCAGTTTCAGTTGAAAACTGAAAATAAAAATATAAATATATATGTATAATCAAATATAAATCAAAACTTACGAGGAATAACAAATTAACCCTTAACAGGCTATCTTAAATTTGGAAATTTTTTTTTTTTTTTTAAATTTTTTTAAATTTTTTTTTAAATTTTTTTAAATTTTTTTTTGGAGTTTGTGTTAAGTTTTGGGCTTTGGTGTGTTCTTATAGTAAAATTTTATGGCCGACATTTTTGTAAAATATTTCAACCCCGCTCCACCCATTTTTAGGGGAGTTTTTTACGATTTGTTAAAATATAGGCAAAAATCACCGTTATGGGGGGAAGCTAGAGGGTTAATATATTCCACAAAAATATAGGCCTTGTTATTTGCTACAAAGTTGCTGAAGATACCCTACACCTCAGATGAACAGAACACATAGTTTTATATACCGATATTCTGCACGAACAAGCAAAGGGGGGAAAACTTTAACCCCCCTAAAATAAAATTCCGATGTGATCTTTCAAAACGCCGATACACGTATATATTTTTTTGGTCTCCTCTACCAGAATCCACTGACAGAACCCTGTTATTTTGAAAAAAGTTTGAAATTGTTGTACAGTGTAATTGTACTGCCTCTCAGATATTACAACTATTAGGCTTAATTTTTCTTTTTAAGAAATGTTAGCTTGAGTTCAAGTATTATATATTATATATATTTTTTTTAATGTAAGCCGTTCTATACTTGTTTTAAGAAAAACTTAGTACGAACGTACTCAAATTTTTAAGTACGATTTCGGTTTAAAATAAGAATTTTTTACTTGATCATCGTATTGTACGTGGTGGATTATCTTGTTAATAAAGAGTGATTTATGCGAGCGATCCAAAAAGGAACCGAATTAAAAACAGAACATGGAAATTAAAAATTATTTCTGACAATATGGAAATTTGGCACATAATATGGAATTTTAATATTATAATAAATCCATTTCTTTTTAATTTTTTGGTCAACTAATGTGGAATGTGTCTTTTAGAAGGATTTTTGTCATAGAATTAACAAAATCGAATCTAATTGTAACAAAAATCTCAAAGTAAGTATTATAATTGAAAGATTTGACCTATCACTTATTTTTCAATATCTTATCTTATCTTATCTTTATTCCAGTAGTAAAACATCAGAATTACATTTATATTATAAATACTACAATATAGAAACGGTGTAAACCTTAATTCTAAAATATTATAAATACACTTTGGTGGGAAAATATAAATATTTATAATTTAATAGGAGTTTCAAAGGAAAATACTACAAATCAAAAAACCTTTGAATTTAAGTGCGTATTTCATTTTTTAATATTATCTCAATGTGATATGATGTAATTAATTAGTATCCCATTTTGTGTATAAACTAGAGCCCGACCGAACGTTCGGCTTCGGCTACGGCTTCGCCAAAATGGGATAATCGGCCATAGTTCGGCATTCGGTCACAAAATCAGCCGAATTTGGCCGAATATTTGTTCAAAAAGTATGTACAAAAAAATAGAAATATATGTCTTGTTAAAGAAAATTCGATGATGTAAATCTTCATAAGAGCAGTGACGTGTACGGAAGTGAAAAATACTACAAAAATAATTGGAGAAAGGCATTAAAGGAAGGAAGGACAAAGAAAAATATGACTCAGTTCCTCACCTAAAAGCTCTCGAACTAGTGCAAGCATTCTTGTACTAGTTGTAAGAATTGATAATAAGGAGCCATTGTGTCCAAGAATCAATAATATTTTTTAATACTGTAACTCGAGACGTTTCAAAAACGCTGACATTCATTAACGGGAGAACTGGTGTCCGGCCTTCTAAAGGGACAGTCAGACAAGCAATATTGTTCAAACTTGAATCCCCATGAGCAACAGTTTTTCTGATAAGTAATGGTGGCAGAAAAGTTCTTGTACCCAAGTGTGCTAGAGATAAGTTTTTTATGCTGCGGAGCACCTGTATTCAAGTTAAAAAAATGGTATGCAAGGTATCAATTCAGAAAAAATATTTTTTTTGTCATTAAAGTTTTTAATTTTATGTGCTAAGTAAATAAATACGTAAGCAGTAGACATAAACTGATAAAAAAAAAACAAATTCTTGGTGCAAAGTAAAAAAATCTTTAACAAATATAAAACATTCGGCTTCGGCTTCGGCCTTAACATCCGACTTCGGTCGGGCTCTAGTATAAACCATTCTGTTTGATTTTGTTGGGAAACATATTCATTATTATAATTTTAGCTCAAGCAAAGAATTTTATTTGAAGAAGAAAAAGTGTTTTGAAATTCGATACTTTCGAGATATACCACGAAATTCTTATTTCAAGGTCAGACATTTTAAATTTAAATACCCAAACGTACTTTATTTGAAGAAATATTATTACCAACAAGTACAAGTCATACTTAAATTAACGACAACATATCGTCAACTGAAATGCCCAAAGGCATAACCCTCAGTTTCATTATTTTACAGGAGAAGCAAAAACCGTTATAAAACGAAAAGTAATAAATATTTAATCGCGATTTTTTTTCACAGCATTTCTCAATATTGTATATACATTTATTTCTGCCAAAAACATTAATTAGACTACGCAGGAAAAAAAAATTTTTTTGTGTCCTAGACATAAAAATTATTTTTTGTATAGATTGTGGCATACTGTTATATAAAATCAAAATTTTTTTTATGGAAACTTTTTTTTTAAAAATGTCGAACGCATAAGTCGAAAAAATCAGGTCGACTTATGCGTTAAATTTAAGCTAGTAATGTGGGCTACCAATGTTGGAAATATCTCTTTCACTTAGAAACAGTGGTTTAGTAACAGTCATTAAACAAACTGGAATAAGTAGATTTAAAAATATCCTGGGAAAAAAATAAAATAAAAAATAGAAAAAAAATCGAAAAAAAATATTTTTTTATTCTTAAAAAGTTTGCATCCTAGCGAAGAAAATAATGCCTATTTGAAAAAAATATATGGATAAATGTAGAAATTATAGCCCTTTGGTAGAGGTAAGAGAATTTCAAAAAATATTTTTTTTTAATTTCTGTTTAAATAGCGATTTTTTTATTACTTTTATTTATATTATGTACATTTCAGTTTATTTACATGAACGAGTTTCATTAGAAGTAATTGTGAGTTCTTTGTGGACGTTTGGCGATTTCGGAATCGGTTTGTCTAATGAGGAAGCAAATATAATCTCCCATCATTCTTTCATCCCAGTGCCCTTGGTAACGCCGCTCGATGGACTTCAATTCTTGGTGAAACCTTTCGCCATGTTCGACACTTACGTCGCCAAGATTCTCGGGGAAAAAGTTTAAATGAGAATGAAAGAAATTCATTTTGAGGGACATGTTTACACCTGTTGGAATACATAAAGCGAAAAATAAGTTGGAAGAATACATATGTGTTACGTACATAAATATAAAAAAAATGTATTTTTAACCAATTTTTCATAATTTTTTAACAAATCATTAATTATTGTTTCATATTGCGGGCTTTTATTGGATCCAAGGACATTTTAAACTACAAGCTTTAACGACCTCCATGCTGCAATTTCATCCGACGTCAAATATGATTCGAAATTCACATCTTTCATCAGTTTCCTTATTTTAGGCCCATCAAAAACTCCTTCTTCGATTTTTTGAAAAGAAAGACTATTAAATAAACTATTTAAATATGAGAGTGAATTGCCATCTTTCCTTAAGGCTTTTACAAAATTTGTAAAGAGCCCCAGCTTAATATGCAGTGGTGGCAAATTATCGGCTATCCCAGAGGCATAACATACCAACTACTTTTAAATCGCAACAAATTTTCCTAACCTAACCTATCAATTTAGCCATTGTTTCGTATGATTCCTTAGTGTTGACAGCATGAGCAATGGAAATCGACGGTTTCTGATTACCGTTGTGTAAAAGTACTGCTTTCAAACTTTCTTTACTGCTGTCAACAAATAACCGCCATTCCTTTGAATTGTATGTTTGATTAAGTTCCTCCAACAATCCGGGAATGTCCTTGCACAAGCATCTGTTATCCACAGTTGTATAAAATTGTTTGTAAGGTATATCACGGACTCTATAGTATGATATGTTAACATCTGGGGCCAAAATATTGCACTATTTCATCCCAGATGCAAGTAGTTCTAAATAATATTACACATATCGCACCTGTTCCACAAAAGGGTAACAACTCAAAATTTTTAAATTTTGCTTTTTTGCAAGAAAACAACGTACAATGGCAATTTTTCTTCTTTTTCATAATAAAAAACCGTTATGACTCTCTCTGCGTTAACAGAATAACGTCTTTAGATCCAACTAAAGAGTTACATTTTGAATTGTCTCCAAGTGTTTAAGCAAATGGGACAGTTGATTTATCATCTAAGGAGTAATATTTATACCCTACACCACACTGTGGTACAGGGTATTATAAGTTTGTTTCACGGCAGATGTTTGTAACACCTGAAAATAACACAGCTAGACCCACCTTAAAGTATACCGATCGACTCAGAATCAGTAGCTGAGTCGATTTAAGCATGTCTGTCCGTCCGTCCGTCTGTCCATGTAAAGTTGTTCGTCGACTACAGGTCGCAATTTCACTCCGATCGTTCTCCGTTTAGAGTATTTCGCAGCTGTTAAGATCGCTATTGAATTTGGTTGAAATCGGTTCAGATTTAGATATAGCTCCCATATATATCTTTCGTCCGATTTGGCCCTTTAGTCCTATAGAAGCTGTATTTTACATCCACTCGTTTTGAAATTTAGAATGGTAGAGTTTCTTGATCCATGAACCAACATTGCCGAATTTGAAGAAAATTGGTTATGATTTAGCTATAGCTCCCATATATATGTTTCGTCCGATTTGGCTCTTTAGTCCTATAGAAGCTGTATTTTACATCCAATCATTTTGAAATTTAGAATGGTAGAGTTTCTTGATACATGAACCAACACTACCGAATTTGAAGAAAATCGGTTAAGATTTAGCTATAGCTCCCATATATATGTTTCGTCCGATTTGGCCCTTTAGTCCTATAAAAGCTGTATTTTACATCCAATCGTTTTGAAATTTAGAATGGTAGAGTTTCTTGATCCATGAACCAACATTGCCGAATTTGAAGAAAATCGGTTAAGATTGCTCCCATATATATGTTTCGTACGATTTTGCTCTTTAGTCCTGAAGAAGCTGTATTTTACATCCAATCATTTTGAAATTTAGAATGGTAGAGTTTCTTGATCCATGAACCAACACTACCGAATTGGAAGAAAATCGGTTAAGATTTAGCTATAGCTCCCATATATATGTTTCGTCCGATTTGGCCATGTCCATTAACCATGTCTGTCCGTCCGTCTGTCCATGTAAAGTTGTTCGTCGACTACAGGTCGCAATTTCACTCCGATCGTTCTGAAATTTTGCAGTTTAGAGTATTTTGCAACTGTCTGTCCGTCAGTCCATCTTAAGTTGTCCGTCGACTACAGGTCGCAATTTCACTCTGATCGTTCTGATTTATATTTCAGAGTTATTCAATATTACGAGAAGTGGTGTAGGGTATTATATAGTCGGCCCCGCCCGACTTTGGCCTTTCCTTACTTGTTTTAATATACCATTAATATTAACGGAAACAGTTTTTGCCCTCTACTGAAAATTTTTAAATTTTGAGTTGTTACCCTTTTGTGGAACAGGTGCGATATATTTCTTCTATTATTTTACTAAACGCACGTCGATTTTTTTTAATTACCAATTTTCCGCAGATGTAGCAGAAATTGTCGGGATCATTTGCACATTGAAAAGTTCTTTGCCTTTTACGCATACTTCGAAATATAACTTTGTAATATTTTTCAGAAAATCGACTTATCTCTTTAAGGCGCTGAATTACACTGACATTGCATATCATGTTTTATGGATGGTTACGAACAACCATAAAATCTCGTCCTCTCTATAATTTTATAATGTCTGACATCAATCCTCATATAATAAAATGCAAGTGCAATGTCTCTTATATGTCTCTCTCACTTATGGCGAATTCAATATACGCAAAAACATCATTTAAAAACGAAAAAATATGAAACAAGATTTTTTTGAATTTCCCTAACATTTACAAAATGGCTCATAACTTTTGCATCTATCCATAGATTTTTTCAAATGTAATAAAATATTTGTTTCGATTTTTTGTTCTATTTTTTATGTTTTTTTTATACCAGGAAAAACTGTTTTTTTTTAAATCATCTCATATTTTTGACGACTGTTACTAAACCAAAGATTCTACGTGAAAGCCATATTTGCAGCATATGTAGCCCTCATAATTCCCTTTAATTTGAGGCATAACAAGGCTCAATCAGTCTTATACTTGAATTATGGTCCAAATACTGAATTTACTTTCCATGAAAGCTGAAATTTAAAAAAAAAATTTAAAAAAATTTCACAATAAATTTTTTTTTTCGTGTTTGTGACACCTAGTTGCTCCAGAAACTGTTATCCACTTCCCGTGGAAAAAAAATTTTGTAGCATAGTGTTATTTTCAAGAATTTTGAATGTTATGCGGGTTACGTCTTTAGTGATTGTATTTTTCTTAAATGACCAAAGGCGTAACCCTAATTTTAATAGAATTGCAATTGTTCATCCCCATCATCACCATCCCCTCTACTTTACTATGAAGATATGAACATCGGATCTGCTTTCTTACCGAGTTATGGCGTATGTATTTTTGGCATGTATGTATGTATGTGATATTGGAATGTGGATGAACTGTTTTGAGTACGGATGATATATTTTGCCGTCCATCATTCTGAAATTTGGGATACATGTGTTCTTTGATACAGGGTGGGCCTAAAGAAACCAAGAGTTGTAAAAGTTTAATAACTTTTTCGTTTATTAATTTTTTTTATTTTTTCTTCTAGATTATATAATATACAAAAGGCAAATTTTTTTACACTAAGTATGAAAAATAATGTCTCTTAAATGACCACCGTTTTCAGGTCTGTTTTCAAGAGCAGGACGTAAAAAATTTTATATCATAAACCGATACCGCTCTCCATTTACGGTTACAGCACTTCCATATTCATTCTTGAAGAAGTAAGGGCCAATGATATTTTCAGATGTGATCCCACATCATACTGTACACCTGATGGGGTGCAATTGGCGTTGATGAATGGCTCTTGGATTTTGAGAACCCCAGAACCTACAGTTATGCTTATTAACAAAGCCATTCAAATGAAAATTAGCTTCATCACTGCGTTAAAATAATTGATCTCTGGTTTAAATAATAAAATTCTATTGTTCTGGTTCTCTGTTCAATTGTGAACCTCTCCATTATAAATTATGCAAGTGTTGTCTATATAATCTGAAAGAAAAAATAAAAAAAAA
The DNA here is from genome assembly GCA_963930755.1 of Eudasyphora cyanicolor. NCBI lineage: Eukaryota > Metazoa > Arthropoda > Insecta > Diptera > Muscidae > Eudasyphora > Eudasyphora cyanicolor. Next base: position 315,453,236 of record OZ005734.1, read on the forward strand.
ATTAATAAACGAAAAAGTTATTAAACTTTTACACCCCTTGGTTTCTTTATGCCCACCCTGTACTTGGATGAACCCTATACAAATTTTTGAATATCTGTTAGGAACCAGATATCCTCACATACATATATGTATGTACCTTCAATTTAGCTTATATTCTCAATAGAATATATCATTTCCTTCCGATATTCATAGAATGTTGTAAAGCATGTCTCATTTTACTAGTTAACATCTGTGTGAACAAGATCGGTTCAAATTTAGATAAAACCTCAGATATGCTACAAGCGTTATAGAAGCCATATTTTACTCAGATGTACTATATTTGGCACAAAGGATTTTAATCCGAGTATAAACGTTCACTGAACAATGTTGGAAAAATACAGTTTAGATTTATATGTACAGAGGTATACGAGTATATATTCCTCCAGATATGGCATCTAGTCGTATTTTCCAATTGAATATTTTAAAATTTGGAAGATGGTATTTTCGAATCTAAAAACGAGTACTGCCAACATTGTAACAAATCTGTTACGATTTACATGTAGCCTAGTAGTTACCACCATTTATATTCTGATTGTCTTTGCCACGAAATCATTGCCGAAATCTTAAAATATAAGACACATTTTTTGTTATTTAATCCACGGCCATTGATTAATACTTAAATATAAGCCACATATATGATAATTCCATTTTTACATGTGATCACTGCTAAAACCACATTTTAGAGCGATCTTTAGGAAAATTTGATAATTCATTGATCCACTAGCGGACACTGCTAGTTTAAAGATAATAGTTTTAGATTTAGTTCAACAATATGTCTGCCTATTCTGTACAACAGAGTGGAGGATGGTGGCACATAGTCGACTCCGCCCGAATTAACCTTTTATTACTGCCTTTTCTTTGAGTGCAGCCGGAAATGTGCTAACCGTCAACGGATTACAATATTGTGACGCGATGACAACTTTTATTGACATATAGTTGATGATGTTCACGTGGTTTAAACAAGACGGTACGATAAGCCACACATAAATACTAACTCCTTATCTGCTGAATAATTCATGAATCATAAATTAAAATTACGTTTGGTACCAAACTTTTGAAAAATATTACAATTCATATTTTTTGTGTCATTCCTTGAGTATCCCGTGTCATCCCTGCTGCTGCTGCTATTGCTGTAGACACACTTGTATCCGAGCTCTCGGTCCCATGCAACGTTTTATCATCGACGAGGATTTCTTTAGAGATTGTTCGAGTGGCACTTTTTGGCTTTGAGGAGCATAATTTCTGGTTGCAATTCCAAATGTGAACCGCCTTCTTTTTGTTCGGCCAGCTATTTTGTTCGACCGGTCGGGCGGTCGGCTTCGCTGCCAAAATCGATATTATTTAGGCCGTGTCAAGCTTTTTCTTTGCCCATGCTTCAGTGTGGTACTGGTGGTGGTGCTGCTGCTGCAGCTGTCGTTGCATGAATGAGTGAATGAATGTTCCGATGTATTATTATTAAGTAATTGTTGGAGAGTAAGTCCAATGTACGTATGACTCGTAGCAACGAAATGCTCGTACATAGTTTGCATTATTATTGGCTTGTTTGCAGACCATTTATTTATTATCTGTTAGTTGTGTTTCCGGTACACTGGTAATATTTTTTCAGATCATAAATTACGGCAAACTAATATTAAATGTTATTAATATGTTGAATTGCTCCTATATCAGTAATACATTATCATCGCGTATTGTATATGCTTACGCTAAATAAGGCAACTGATCAAATGTGGAAACTTTCCCTGTAATAAACTAAGAACAAATAATCTTTGGAATTCGTACTATATGAATAATATTTTTTGAGATGATAGATATCCGAGTGATGTACAACGATCTGCTACCACCAAGGTGCTATTGGAGTTACAGGAGATTTATATTAGAAGTATGGATGTTATTGAAGAACAAATATTTCACTCAATTTTAACCCTTGTGGGGGGTTACCAGAAGGGGTGGATGAATATGACCCATATTTGATCTTAGACTGGGATAGAAAAAATATTACCACTTATAAAATGTTAAGGCAAATGGTCATTCCTTTTCATAGTTATCTCGCACAACAGCCAGACAGACAGACGGATATTGCTTAAATTACTTAAAATGTCCTTAAACGGATTTCCGCCAAACATACTTAGCGTCATAGGCCACTCCTTCGAGATGTTACACCTTTTTCGGTATTAAATAGTATGTGTCATTCATTCTTCACTAAACTGAGGTTATCATAAATTCCTTCAATAAAGTCAGGGTATAATAATATGAAATTATTTTGCTCAGTGTGAATGTACAATATTTAAACTATCTTTCGCCATTACTTCTTCCGTTTTGCTTGAAGTAGCTAACAACAACAAACCAATTCAAACTTTTTCCTCTTTTCAAATTTGGCACATTCCTATTTATGCTTTTCCATGGATAGGCAGCCAAGCAGGCATTCGAGATGGTAGCAACGAGATGGTGTTGGTGTTGGGTATGACAGTACAGTCCAAAAGTTATGTATGTGAACTCATATTCAACGATAGTTTTTCGATTTTTTGTTGCCTTCTTCTGATATAACACGGTCAGGGTTATATTGTTGTTGTTGTTGTTGCTGCTGCTGTGATGCTGATGCTATTGTTATTGCTACTGCTAAGGTTGTCAAAAAATGAAAAATTATATTTGAGCATTTATTCCGACATTTGTATAGAATAAATCTGAAACACATACCATCCGAGCGTATTTATTTGGCGTGGATGGCCGGTAATGAATGCTTTAAGAATGACATCGAATCGTTATGTGTGTGTGTTTTTTTGTTGATACGGATGTGAATTTGAACTGAATAAATTGTTTTTACACTTCTGTAATAACTGAAACTGCGAAGAACTTTCTACTGCCAACGAACGGTCACCCACATAAAACCTAAAACTTTCATTCGCTACAAAAGAAGGTGGACGTGCAGTGTTGCTGCTCAGAGCTACAAAAAATCAATTCAAATGCTAATCTTGTGCTAAGGAAAGTTTTAAAGTACTTCAATTTAAATGTAACATCTAAGAAAATTTCAGTCGAATAAACTGACAGTACCTGAAGAGGCGTAGTTGCGCTAATTTCCATAGGTCCACATAGAAGTTCTTTAAAACAATTATTACAACCTTCTACAAAATTTTATAAAAACCAGTAAGGAAAGGCTAAAGTCGGGCGGGCCGACTATATAACACCCTGCACCACTCTCGTAATATTGAATAACTCTGATACATAAATTTTGTAATTCATGTATAAATTGTTTACATAAATGTACTTTTGGGACATTTTTTTTTTTTAATTTTAGTTTTATTCGTACATTTGTTTATACAATATATCTTTAGAGCCCCAGCGCCTTATTAGGGTTTATAGAGGCAAAACTGGCAACATTAACAAAATATCTCAATCAATAATATTAAACAATATCTCAAAAATATAAAAATAAAATAATTATGAATGTACATAAATTATAAATCGAAATTGAAAATAATTCTAAATTTTATGTTAGAAGTGTTTCTAAATTCTCTAAAAGGTGTTGTTTTACCATTTTTTAAAAGTTGATATTACCGATATATTCAGCCAAATCATTATATTCACTTGGTCCAGCAAAACCAATACGTTGTTTAGTTAAATCAAGTCGGCATCTTGAAACTACCAAATTATTTGCTTGTCTGGTATTTCTACCAGTTCTCATTCGATTTTCTCCAAATGTCATAGTTGTTGCACCTCTTGTTGACTTGCACATGTACATTAGGATTTGATGTTTGTATAAGCCTCTGATTGGTAACACATTTTTAGTTTTATATTTATACAAATTTAGTGTGTGATATCTGATTGGTAGGTTATGTACAATTTTTAGAGCCTTATTTTGAGCAGATTGTAAGGATTTTAATGGAGTACTCACTTTACATCCATATATTATCGGAAGATACGTTAAATGAGAGTGTACAAGGGTTTGATAGATCAGTTCTTTCGTTTCAGTATTTAACTTGTTCTTGAATTTGTATAAGATTCCTGTAGCTGAAGATAGTTTTGCTTTTACATCTTCTATATGAGAATCCCACAACAGATTATGACTAAAGGTAACTCCCAAGTATTTTACTGTTCTTGATTCAGCAACAAGAGCACCATTTATGTGAACAAACATATCACCGTCACTACGATTAACATGGGGCTTGAATCGTATGAATTTCGTTTTACCAGAATTTAAAACCAATTTATTAAAACGGGCAAATTCAGCTAGAATAGCAGCATCATACTCAATCTGCGTTTTGAGGACCTTTTCGTGACTATATTTATAAAACAAACACACATCATCCGCAAACATGTAAAGCTTTCCATAAAAATTTATATTTTTAAGATCATCAATGTAGATTTTGAACAATAGGGGGCCCAAAACACTCCCTTGAGGAACACCATGTTGAACAGGTAACATACTACTTCTGGCATCCCCAAATTGAACATACTGATACCTTTTACTAAGATAATCCTTAAATAGTGCCAAAGTATCATTAGACAACCTTATATTTTTAAGCTTCCTCACTAAAATGTCATGTTGAACCAAGTCAAACGCCTTTGAAAAGTCAAAGAAGACACCTGTAACTCCTTATACAGTGTGGTGTAGGGTATAAGAACGATTGGATCTAAAGAGCCAAATCGGATGAAACATATATATGGGAGCTATAGCTAAATCTTAACCGATTTTCTTCAAATTCGGCAATGTTGGTTCATGGATCAAGAAACTCTGCCACTCTAAATTTCAAAACGATTAGATGTAAAATACAGCTTCTACAGGACTAAAGAGCAAAATCGGACGAAACATATATATGGGAGCTATAGCTAAACCTTAACCGATTTTCTTCAAATTCGGCAATGTTGGTTCATGGATCAAGAAACTCTACCATTCTAAATTTCAAAACGATTGGATGTAAAATACAGCTTCTATAGGACTAAAGGGCCAAATCGGACGAAAGATATATATGGGAGCTATATCTAAATCTGAACCGATTTCAACCAAATTCAATAGCGATCTTAACAGCTGCGAAGAACTCTAAACTGCAAAATTTCAGAACGATCGGAGTGAAATTGCGACCTGTAGTCGACGAACAACTTTACATGGACAGACGGACGGACGGACGGACAGACATGCTTAAATCGACTCAGCTAGTGATTCTGAGTCGATCGGTATACTTTAAGGTGGGTCTAGCTGTGTTATTTTCAGGTGTTACAAACATCTGCCGTGAAACAAACTTATAATACCCTGTACCACAGTGTGGTGTAGGGTATAAAAATAGATTTGTATATGTGTATTATTGCGTACTCCCCAGATTTAGGAAGAGAAAATTTCTTAGGTTTTTGGGGTTTATTGTCATTTCATGCTGTTTTCTTGATTGGGGTGTAAATTCCTAAATCAGTTTTTGTAACGAAAATAGGCCCCAAATTTGGGGCGCACTTTCATTTTCAATTTGGGGTGCATTTGCTTGGGGTCCAAATTCCGGCCGCCCTTAAGTCACTGCTTCGATGTGTTACACTTTTGGCTCGTAGCAAGTGATATATACCCTCCTCTCTAAGTTGAGGGGATAATAAGTTCCGATGTAGATATAGCCCCTATATGGGTGAAATCAAAAAATTGGATCATTATTCCGTCCAAATTTGTACAAACAAAAATGTTCAATATTTGATATTTGCTATTGAACCCAGTTATTAACGACATCCTGATGAATCTTAACAGAGAAAATGAACTAAAGTCAGGGAATATGCAGATGTTGTGGTGCTACTGGTCAAAGATATAGATATCTATCGACAATTAGTGAAGTACTGGAAGGATCACTGAAAAGATGGGCTACCGACAGTGAATTAGGTTAGTAAAAACCTGAACAAATTCTGTTTACAAGAAATATAAGTCACCGAACTTCCAGCTTCCAAGACCAGAGCGGTATCCTTGGCTCCAAACTTACATGGAAAAGGAACAGACAGGAGAGAAGGCAATCTTCGCTTTCTATAACTTCTGAAATATGTTCGGAAAAATAGGGTCTACAACCGAAAATTTTATATTGGACATATACACGAGGCAAAATCGCCTTTTTTGATATGTTTGAATCGAAAGGAAATATATTTGTAACACAAATTTTTAAGTATTATATATTTCTGAGCAAATAAATTTTATTTGAAAATCAATAAAATGTATTTGAAACACATTTATTAATATATTGCAACAAAATATGTTTCCAAACTAAAGTACCCAAATAAAATATGTGTCGAAATACAAAAAAATTATTGTTTAGGAATTTATCCAAATATATTTTATTTAACGGGGGGTTTCTAAATAAAGACCGTTTCAAGAATGTTGTGTGAAAATTTGAGGTGAATCGGAGCAAATCTAAAGAAGATACAGCAGTCTAAGCAACTGTCCCTCATATGTGACTCAGTGCATCACCTTAAAGCGTTTTTTCCCACAACCCATGTTTTCAAAGACGGTGCCCCTAATAACTCAAAACTACTGAACAGATCCTTTTGAAATTTTTAACACTATTTCTTTACATAATTTACGAGGTAACGCTGTCGAGTTTTTATCAAATTTGCAATTTTTTTTAACAATAACCAATTAGTCGATTTTTTCTCGCAAAAATCTAATTTTTTAAACTTTAAAATTTTTCCCAAAAATTTCAAAATTTAAAAATTTAAATTACGATAAAAATCGATAGCGTTACCTGGCTATAACTAAATACATTTATTTTTTTAATTTCTGATAATCTGGAATCAAGTTATGAGGGGCAGCGCAATTCATCTTTTTTCGAGGCGCTTCCGCATAAGTTCTGTCGTTGCCATATTTTTTTTATGAAAGAAAGAAAGAAAAATGTTAATCGTTTCGTCACAAAAAATCATAAAAATGTGCCTTTTTTGCACGAAGTAACTAACGTTATCCCCCTTAAAAACGATTTTCAAAACTTTTGCTGACTTTTTACAAATTCAGTTTAAATTTTTCCTTAGTTTCGAATTGTACCTCCAAGTTACAATACCATATGCAGCATTAACTTCTGTTTGAATTAATCATTTCAAATTTCTGAGTTAGTATTCCAAGTCATCACTTCTCATCAATCCTCCAAGTAATTTATTTTGATTCAAGATTATACGATTTGAATTATTATTATTTATTATGTTTACGAACATTAAAAATTTCTAAAAAAAATAACTTTGAATTGGTAAAAAAATTGTAACACAATTAACGTATTTTCTGAATTCTTAAGTGCAAATAAATATTTGTTTCGGAAATAATAATCCCAAATAAAAACATATTGGGATGTAAGCAAAAATTTGTTTCGAATAAAATTTTCCCAAATATATAATTTCTGTGTGTACCCAATTTTATACGTATAGAGTGTACCCTTAACATTTATATGTTTCAAGCCGAATATGTTTGGATTTTTTTTTCAGCGTGTACAATTACACTAAAAAAGCGGACTGAAAATCAAAGAGTTTATCGTAAAGTTGCAGATTTCGGCAATGATCTCGTTCCAAAGACAATCGTTATAAGTATAAGTATGTTTTATAGTTAATTTAAAGACATACAAATAACTGGTTTTGAGGATTCATTTCATAGAAACAAGTACGTTGTGTAATTAAACTAATTATGTTTGGTCTTAAAATAAGCACGTTTTGACGTAATTTTAAGTATGACGTGTGCTTATTTGCCGTAGAATATCATTAAATGTAAAACATTATCGTCTTATCATTTAAAATGTCTGTCATATACTGGTAATTAATTTAAGGCATACGTGGATTTAAATACAGTTCATAAAATTTTTATGGAAAATTCCTTACATTGTGTTTATTCTAATGTCACTCTTATTAATTAAACATTTTCTTTGAACCATTAAAATCATTTAATATTACACAGTGCGACAAAATGACACAAAAATCAATGGTCATGAAAATCTCTGCATAATTCTGAAAGATGACTAGAAACAAAACAGTATACTCATTTTTTTTATTTTCTGGTCCAGTTCGCGTTTAAATGGACATGAAATTTTTTAAGGATATAATTATTATTTTTTTTTAGTAGTATTGATGAAAATCCTAGTAAGACAATATGGGTGTCAAATGAAAGGGCACATTTTGGGCTATCAGAATACAAGTTTTGTTTTTGGAAAGCGGAACAAAAAGTTGCAAAAATGGCCTTGGAAATTTTAGCCCTTCATTATCCTTAAAAAGCCACGGTAGAAAATTTAAAAAAATATACGTTTGCCGATCGTACTGTTCAGTTATGCATATCCAAATTTTAGCATTCTACGTTGATACACGGAGAAAAAAATATGTTAAAAATATGTTTGGATGCAATCATATATATGTTTGGGACGGGCACAATCATATATATGTTTGTGGGTTTGTTGTTCGGGCCAAAATTCTAGCATATTAAAAAACGATATGATTGTGTCGTAACATATTTTTGGCAAAATAATATATTGGAACATATTTTTTAGAGGTTTAGAGAGTATTACTCTCTGAGAGCCCAATTATATGACTCATAATTTTATGCAAAGAAGGGTAATATGTATATGGTAACCGTGTGTATGAGGAGGAATGGCACCGACACCAAAGGGTATTATTATTATTTGACGATGCTTACTCGCCCGGTCGAGCTTAAGGTCGGGTTTTTTATTGAACATGTGTGGTGAATGTCGAATTCAAAGAAATTAGTTGTCGTTTTAACACGTACAACAAATTCAAAATAAAAGAAAGAATTAATTTTTTTAAAAAGGAATGTATATTACTTCAGCACATTTTATTTACAAAACGTTCTATAATACTGACGCTGTTTTATTGCCCCACATAAATTATTTTGCCAACATACATATGTATGTACGTATGTATGTGGGCTCATCATGTTCTTTGAACAAACACACTCCCGCACTAACAAATTGTTTTCATCTGAAATGACCCCGGGTACAGTAGTGAAGAGTGCCCATATTCGACGGACCCACGGACTCGTTGGGCCCATTCCAATCGACGAGGCTTGTCCGCAGGCAACAATCTTTGCGTCAATTGAATTTTGTACGGGAACAAATGCAAATCAACGCGAATAATCCGTTGTAAAGTGGACCGAGCCATGCCCAACTGCTGAGAACGGCGTTTTTGGGATGTTCTTGGGGACCTCTCAACACTGGCTCGTACGGCAGCGATATTCTCGGCCGATCGCCTTGGTCGACTTTTATTTGGCCTCTTCGGATTAGAAAGAGCCTCACCAGTCGAAAATTTTTCGTATAAACGCTTAATGGTGTTCTTAGAAGGCGCACTTCTAAATTTTTTTAATATTTTAAAAGCACGTTGACTTGACTTCTTCTGTTGAATGTAAATTTCAACTATTTCAGAGCGCTCGCGTGGCGTGTATTGTTCCATGGTAAAAATCTGCTTGGACTGACGCTTCAAACGCGGTATGTCATTAAGCGATCTGACATCTCTGTCAAAAGTTATGGCGTTGCCAGATGGGTCCGTCGAATATGGGAGACCCTGTATATGATTACATACATACTATCATATATATGATTACATACAATCGTGTATATGATTACATACAATCATATACATGATTACATACAGTCATATATATGTTTGGACATAAGTATATAAATGATTACATACCATCATATATATGTTTGCATACAATCATATAAATGTTTGGGAACATTACCGCTACCCCAAACATAATATGTTTGGGAGCTGCTCCAAACATATATATTTTGCCTGCGAAATATGTTTGGGACAATATGTTACAGAGGCCGTTTTTTTCCTCCGTGTAGGTTTGTTTTATATAGCTTTTACCTAGGGTTTGGAGAGAAGTCACTGTGGTATTTATCCCCAAGGAGGGAAATGTGTGTTGAACTGCAAAAGGAATCTGGAGCGCGGTTTTTAGTATAGTAGATATAGAGGAAAATCCAATAATCCCATTTTTTGGTATTTTCGAAATTATTTTGGGAATTGTGTGATTAACTTTTGCAAATATAATGTTTCTTAAATTACTTCTGATGTCAATACATATAAACTGTAATTTTGTTATTGAAATATTTTTTTTTCAAAATTTATTTGTTAAATTTTTGCAGAATATTAACTCACATCAACTTTTCTGAATTCTAAATTTGCTATACGATGTACCAAATTTCGGTCATATGTGCCCAATGAGACAAAGGTTATGACCATATCAATATATATTTTCAAAAAATAGATAATTTTTGTTATTATTTGCGAAAAGGTATGTCGTCACCTGAAATGCCCAAAGACGTAACCCTCATTAAGAGTAGAGAAAAAACGCTATAAAACAAGAGGTATTGATTTTTATACCCTACACCACACTGTGGTACAGGGTATTATAAGTTTGTTTCACGGCAGATGTTTGTAACACCTGAAATTAACACAGCTAGACCCACCTTAAAGTATACCGATCGACTTAGAATCACTAGCTGAGTCGATTTAACGATGTCTGTCCGTCCGTCCGTCTGTCCATGTAAAGTTGTTCGTCGACTACAGGTCGCAATTTCACTCCGATCGTTCTGAAATTTTGCAGTTTAGGGTATTTCGCGGCTGTTAAGATCGCTATTGAATGTGGTTGAAATCGGTTCAGATTTAGATATAGCTCCCATATATATCTTTCGTCCGATTTTGCTCTTTAGTCCTGTAGAAGCTGTATTTTACATTCAATCATTTTGAAATTTAGAATGGTAGAGTTTCTTGATCCATGAACCAACACTACCGAATTTGAAGAAAATCGGTTAAGATTTAGCTATAGCTCCCATATATATGTTTCGTCCGATTTGGCCATTTAGTCCTATAAAAGCTGTATTTTACATCCAATCATTTTGAAATTTAGAATGGTAGAGTTTCTTGATCCATGAACCAACACTGCCGAATTTGAAGAAATTCGGTTAAGATTTAGCTATAGCTCCCATATATATGTTTCGTCCGATTTTGCTCTTTAGTCCTGAAGAAGCTGTATTTTACATCCAATCATTTTGAAATTTAGAATAGTAGAGTTTCTTGATCCATGAACCAACACTACCGAATTTGAAGAAAATCGGTTAAGATTTAGCAATAGCTCCCATATATATGTTTCGTCCGATTTGGCCCTTTAGTTCTATAAAAGCTGTAGTTTACATCCAATCGTTTTGAAATTTAGAATGGTAGAGTTTATTGATCCATGAACCAACACTACCAAATTTGAAGAAAATCGGTTAAGATTTAGCTATAGCTCCCATATACATGTTTCGTCCGATTTGGCCCTTTAGTCCTGTAGAAGCTGTATTTTACATCCAATCATTTTGAAATTTAGAATGGTAGAGTTTCTTGATCCATGAACCAACACTGCCGAATTTGAAGAAATTCGGTTAAGATTTAGCTATAGCTCCCATATATATGTTTCGTCCGATTTGGCCCTTTAGTCCTATAAAAGCTGTATTTTACATCTAATCGTTTTGAAATTTAGAATGGTAGAGTTTCTTGATCCATGAACCAACACTACCGAATTTGAAGAAAATCGGTTAAGATTTAGCTATAGCTCCCATATACATGTTTCGTCCGATTTGGCCATTTAGTCCTGTAGAAGCTGTATTTTACATCCAATCATTTTGAAATTTAGAATGGTAGAGTTTCTGGATCCATGGACCAACACCGCCGAATTTGAAGAAATTCGGTTAAGATTTAGCTATAGCTCCCATATATATGTTTCGTCCGATTTGGCCCTTTAGTCCTATAAAAGCTGTATTTTACATCTAATCGTTTTGACATTTAGAATGGTAGAGTTTCTTGATCCATGAACCAACACTACCGAATTTGAAGAAAATCGGTTAAGATTTAGCTATAGCTCCCATATATATGTTTCGTCCGATTTGGCCATTTAGTCCTATAAAAGCTGTATTTTACATCCAATCATTTTGAAATTTAGAATGGTAGAGTTTCTTGATCCATGAACCAACACTGCCGAATTTGAAGAAATTCGGTTAAGATTTAGCTATAGCTCCCATATATATGTTTCGTCCGATTTTGCTCTTTAGTCCTGAAGAAGCTGTATTTTACATCCAATCATTTTGAAATTTAGAATAGTAGAGTTTCTTGATCCATGAACCAACACTACCGAATTTGAAGAAAATCGGTTAAGATTTAGCTATAGTTCCCATATATATGTTTCGTCCGATTTGGCCCTTTAGTTCTATAAAAGCTGTAGTTTACATCCAATCATTTTGAAATTTAGAATGGTAGAGTTTATTGATCCATGAACCAACACTACCAAATTTGAAGAAAATCGGTTAAGATTTAGCTATAGCTCCCATATACATGTTTCGTCCGATTTGGCCCTTTAGTCCTGTAGAAGCTGTATTTTACATCCAATCATTTTGAAATTTAGAATGGTAGAGTTTCTTGATCCATGAACCAACACTGCCGAATTTGAAGAAATTCGGTTAAGATTTAGCTATAGCTCCCATATATATGTTTCGTCCGATTTGGCCCTTTAGTCCTATAAAAGCTGTATTTTACATCTAATCGTTTTGAAATTTAGAATGGTAGAGTTTCTTGATCCATGAACCAACACTACCGAATTTGAAGAAAATCTGTTAAGATTTAGCTATAGCTCCCATATATATGTTTCGTCCGATTTGGCCCTTTAGTTCTATAGAAGCTATATTTTACATCCAATCGTTTTGAAATTTAGAATGGTAGAGTTTCTTGATTCATGAACCAACATTGCCGAATTTGAAGCTATAGCTCCCATATATATGTTTCATCCGATTTGGCTCTTTAGATCCAATCGTTTTTATACCCTACACTACACGGTGGTACAGGGTATTATTTAAGTATAAAATGTCCCAAAAGTAAATTTATGTAAACAATTTATACATGAACTAGCTTACCCGGTGCGCTTCGCAGCCCTCATCTTTTATCTATTTTCTGTTTAGGGTACTGTAAAATATCTATACCTCTTTCTTTCAAAATGACATGATTATTACATATGGTGCAAAATGAAGGAGATTTAATTACTTTTATATATAAAATACGAACCGTCTTTTCATTTCTAGTGTGTATTCCAAGAGTTACCCTGACATCATGGTACAATATTTATCCCTTTTCCCACTGCACCTCTGAACGTTGAAAACATTTTTTTTGTTCATACGTTAGCAACTACATTCACACCCTGCTACAATATAAAATCATGTTTGTCCCACTGTGTCTATAAAGGTACGAATTTAAAAATCTAAAGTGAATCGCTCTATAGTACCACATTTAACCCTTTCTGTGTCATAATTAACCAATTTTGCACGATTGTACAATATTTTAAAATGATAATTGATATTTCAAGATCCAAATTCGCAAGCTTAGGGCGTATTTCAACATTTTTGTACCCTATCTGTGCCATTTATTAAACTTGTTTCCCCCACGGTTTAAGTAGAAGAACCAATTTGGAAAAACAATTTCTTAGCTTTGGCTTATGCTGTAAGATCTACCTTTGCACTCAGGGACTCAACACCTTTTGCACCACTGTTCCATATTAAACACTTTTTATTACACTGTGCTTCTAAAGTACGAATTTTTATACATATCTGGGACTATTTGGTTCCATTTCCCCCCCCTAATCACATTTAACCATTTTACCTTATTTATCTTTTTTGCTTCATCGTACCATATTTAACCCTTTTTTCCACTAAACCATATTTAACACATTTTTTCCCCTCTGAAACATGTTGAAAAATTTTTGCTTGCCCCAACTGCATCATAATTTTAACCTTTTTGCACCACAGTGCTACATTTTGGCAGTGCATCATAATTTTAACGTTTTTGCACCACAGTGCTACTAAAAGCATACATTTAGAAAAAAACATTCTTATTTCATATTTAACTTACCCTCTCTCCCTGCGTCCATATTCTTACCCAATGTACTAAATGTACGTTTTTTGACCCACTGTGCTATATTTAACCTTTTGGGTCCACTGAATCAAATTTAACACCTTTTTGTCCTACTACATTTAACCATTTTTGCCCCACTGTACCATAGTTAACACATTTTTGCCCCACTGTTCCATAGTAAACTCTTTTTGCCCCAATGTACCATTTTTAACCCATTTTGTTCCACTGTAACCATTTTTGTCATACTGTACCATAATTAACCATTTGTGTCTCACTGTACCATTCCAACACATTTTTTCCCCACTGTTCCATAGTTAAAGCTTTTTGCCCCACTGTACCATATTTAACCCATTTTGTCCCACGTTACCATATTCAACTAATTGTGCCCCACTGTACTATAGTTAACCCTTTTTGCCCCACTGTGTCATATTAAACCCTTTGTTTCACTGTACCATGTTTAACAGTTTTTGCCCCACAGTACCATATTTAACCCTCTTTGCTCCACTGAACAACATTTAACGCAGTTATGCCCCACTGTACTGTATAGTTAACCATTTTTGTCACACTGTACCATATTTAACCCTTTTTGCCCCACTGTATCATAGTAAATAAGTTTTTGCCCACTGTTCCATAGTTAACGCTTTTTGCCCCACTGTACCATTTTTAACCCATTTTGTTACACGTTACCATATTTTACTTTTTGTGCCCACTGTAACCAGTTTTGTCATACTCTACCATATTTAACCATTTGTGTCCCACTGTACCATAGCTTACACATTTTTTCCCACTGTTCCATTGTTAAAGCTTTTTGCCCCACTGCACCATATTTAACCCATTTTGTCCCACGTTACCATGTACCATAGTTAACCCTTTTTGCCCCACTGTGTCATATTAAACGCTTTATCTCACTGTACCGTATTTAACAGTTTTTGCCCCACTGTACCATATTTAACCCTTTGTGCTCCACTGTACAATATTTAACACAGTTATGCCCCACTGTACTGTATTGTTACCCATATTTGTCACACTATACCATATTTAACCCATTTTGCCCCACTGTATCATAGTAAATACATTTTTGCCCCACTGTTCAATAGTTAACGCTTTTTGCCCCACTGCACTACTTTTAACCCATTTGTCCCACTTTACCATATACATATAACTATTTTTACCCCACTGTACCATAGTTAACCCTTTTTGCACAACTGTGCCCCATTCAACTCTTTATCTCACTGTACAAAATGTTTACCCACTGTACCTTATTTAACAAATTTTTGTCTCAATGTACCGTACTCGTATTTAAAATGTGTCTCCACGCTAGCGTACTTAAACCTTTTTCCCCGACTGTAACATATTTAATCATATTTTCTCCACTCCACTATTTAACCGTTTTTGACCACAGTGCTCCTAAAACCATATACACTCTTCATATCTCATGTTTAAGTAGCAATTTTGGCAGATTGTTCTTTTTTTCCCCATGCTCCATAATTAACCCGTCGTGTCCCACTGTGCCTCTTAAAGTTAGAATTACTAAAAATCACTTCCAATCTCTATTTTATGTTCCAAAAGTTCCCCTGGAACCATTGATCCATGTTTGACATTTTTAAGCCACTGTACTATATTTTACACTTTTTGCCCCACTGTGCCCCGAAAACTATGAATACAAAAAAAAACTTAATACCCCGATCAGTAGTCAGAAAGACAACCCTCGCTTAAATTTTCACCATTAGAATGGGCTTTAAATTTGGCGGTGGTACCATATTTATACCTTTCTGTCCCACTGTGCCTCTAAATTTTTAAAAAAATCGCTCCTTGTTCTTGTTTACGTCCCAAGAGCTGCTCTCACACCAAATTTCACGATTCTAGGTCTTGCCATTTGGATTTGGCTGTTGTACCACATTTTTCCCTTTTTACCCCACTGTGCACGTAAATGTTCCAATTTTGAAAAATCCTGTCAATTTCAGAGTCTACCTCATAAGAGCTACCCTCACACCAAATTTCACGATTCTAGCTCTTGCCATTTGAATTTGGCTGTTGTACTACATTTATCCCATTTTTCCCTTTTTACCCCACTGTGTTCGTAAATGTTCGAATTACGAAAAATCCTGCCAATTTCAGAGTCTACCTATTAAGTGCAACCATAACACAATATTTCACGATTCTAGCTCTTGCCATTTGGATTTGACTGATGTACCACATTTATCAATTTTTACCCCACTGTGTGCGTAATTGTTCGAATTTCGAAAAATCCTGCCAATTTCTGAGTCCACCTCCTAAGGGCTACCCTCATACCAAATTTCAAGATTCTAGCTCATTTCGTTTAGATTTGCCGGTGGTACCATATTTATCCCTTTTTGCCCCATTGTGCGGCTAATAGTACGAATTTCGAAAAATCCCGCCTTATTGCTCGTCTACGTCCCAAGGACTACCCTCCCACCAAATTTCATGATTCTAGCTTCAGCCGTTTGGCCTGGGCGATGATCAGTCAGTCAATCAGTCAGTCAGTCAGTCAGTCAGCCAGTCACGCAACAATTTTATATATATAGATTACAAAATTTATATATCAGAGTTATTCAATATTACGAGAGTGGTGTAGGGTATTATATAGTCGGCACCGCCCGACTTTAGCCTTTCCTTACTGGTTTAAACTTATTTTTTCACAACGAAAGATGAATCGATAATATTTAGTTATGATGTAAAAAATCGCGTTTCTAAAGTTAATCCTTTTCATTTTGTAACGTTTTTTGCTACTACTCTAAATGAGGTTTACGTCTTTGGGCATTTCAGGTGATATGTAAGGGGTGGTCCAATCATAATGCACGATGTTCATTTGGATACTTCTTCAAAAATGATGTCGGCCAAGCAGTTCCCGCTATTGGAGTTCGCTATCGCGAAATAAAAAAGGACTTCTTGTGGCCAGAAATTGGGGATATGGACCTGAAGGACATGTGTTTCCAACAGGATGGTGCCACTTGCCACACAGCCAATGAAAGAATGGCTCTTTTGCGAAAGAAATTCAATGGCTGTGTTGTCTCATGTCGTGGCAATGTTAATTGGCCGCCACGATCATGTGATTTGACACTGCATTTAGCCGATAGCCGAAGGATCTATGACATAATTGTCATAGATCCTTCTGTCATAATAAAATATATTAAGATAATTCTCTGAAATCTTTTTGTTTTATTTACAATTAACATTGTGCATTTTGGGTGGACCACCCTTTAGAATTTTGTAAATATACTCGCATTAGGCAAAATATAAAAATAAAATATTACATATTTATATTCGTCTTAAAGGAAACTTCCTGCATAATATTTTCGAGGAAAGAATGGGTCACAAATGTGTGTTAATAGTGTTGCCACGTTTCTCCAAATTACACCAGTTTTTACGATAATTTCAAAATATAAAAACCTGTGCCATTTATAGTAATGTGTTACACGGTAAACTGCAAAACGAATTTTGAATCCGGCTTTTAATATTATAGATTTTTGGGCAAACTAAAAAAGTCAGTTTTTGGAGATTTTTGAATTTACTTTTGGAGCCTTGATTTATGGAGTCAAGAAGTAAAAATTACAAACGATTTTATCGATTTATAAAGCTTCCGCCTGCGTTTGAAAACTTTTTTTAATTTTTTCCCGATCTTTGTCTACGAATCTGTATATATTGGTTCCGGTTCGTATACCGATTCCTTTATCATTATATTTTCTGATAATTAAATTTTTTTTCTGATAAAAAAATATTTGGAATTATATTTTACAACAATAAACACAGTGCAACAAAATAAACTCAAGTAGAGAAGCAAATGACGCGATACTGTCTTTCCTGCAGGTCTTGTCGTATATATTTTTTTGGAATTCCCCGAATACCCCCAAAATCCGGATTTATGGGAAAACCCGATTTTTTTTTGCCTTTTTTCACTTGAACGCCTTTAACTTTGTTAATTACACTGTGCTTGAAATTGAAACTTTAAAAATATAACAGAAATGAGACCCGATAGATATACCTATTTCGACATTACTGAATCCAGTGGTGCCAGCCGTTCTCCTAGGTTAGCTCTTGTTTTCGCGATATTCGACCACAACGTTTGCAAGGAAATCAAAGAGGTTCGTTATCTCGGAGGTGATTTTGAAGTGGAAGGCTTCGGAATACACTCCTCATTCCAAAGAATGTAATAAAGAGCACCCTTCGAGAATTATTTCTCTCAAAATAGTCAAGCACGGTTCTCACCCCTTTACACCTGAAAAAGTTCAATCAAATCTTACCATATGCAAACGTCATACAAATCGTCGACATATTTAGTTTGTGTCTTTGAGAAAAATATTCCTCGCGAAAATAACTATGAGTCTCCTTTCTACATATTTATGAAAAATTAACATGTTTCATAATTTAGCAGGTTTTGTGTGTTACCTTTGAAATTTCTGTTAACACTAACCAAAAATAATTTACAAAAATTTAAGTCGAAAAATGTTATTACAAACATTTTCTGCTATGAGTAGAAAAATACACAAATTATGTAATATCTCGAAATCTGTTTAATTCTCATAAAAAGGTGAGAAAGGACTTATAGTTTTTTTCGCGAGAAATATTTTTCTCAACGGCACCTACTGAAAATTTTGACGATATGTATGATTTTTAACACAGGATAAGATTTCATTGCACTTTTTCAGGGTTAAGGGGGTGAGAAGCGTGGACGACTGTTTTGAGAGAAATAATTCTCTAAATGTTCCCTTTATTTCGATTTTTGGACTGAAGCGTATATTCCGAAGTCTTCCACTTCAAAATCAACAAAAAGTTATGTAACCTTTCTGATTTCCCAACAAACCTTGTGGTCGAATATAGCGAAAGCAAGAGCTAACATAGAAAAACGGCTAATGCCACTGGATTCAGCATAGCCGAAATAGGTCTATCCATAGGGTCTCCTTTCTTTTACATTTTTGGACACAGTGTTATTAACAGAATTATTAAACATTTCGAGCAATGTATATTTTGTTTATTTAAAGCTGTAGGAATATATGTTTATTTGTCCCCCAAACACATTTTTTTCGTCATTTAGTTTATTTTAACTTTAATAACTCAGTCAATTGCAGACGTATTGCATTTTTTTCCTTATAAAACATACTATATATGTAAATCAATTAATCGTACGCTTATCTCACAAAATAATTGGTAGAAACATTTCCTAAAGTAGAAAATGACGAAAAAAATTAAAAAAGTTTTTGTAGGACAAATAAACCTATATTCCTACAGCTTTAAATAAACAAGATATATATCGTTCGAAAGGTGTAACTATCATCTTTCCCAATTCGTTTAGAGATTGATTAATTAGTAATTACGGTTAATAATTAAAAAAGTTATAGGCGTTCAAGTGCAAAATAGCAAGAAATTCGTTTTTTTAAACAGTAAATCCCAATTTTGGGGGTTTATTTCGTAGGACAAACGTTGTTTTACTCGCCAAGACCTACAAGAAAAATAGTATCGCGGTTTTTGGACCGTCACACTGTGTAATCATTGCTAAAAATACAAAAAGAGCAAAAACGCACAAAATATTTTTGGAAAGAATAACTTCAAATGGCCATCGGTTTATATACTGCACTGATATTAACAAAATGCTAGGACCGGATCCGGAAAAAATAAAAAAAATCAATTTTCACATGCAGGCACAAATTAAATAAAAACGTATACATAAATAATTTATATTATAATTTTATTTGTGAAAGTCAACCCACAATTCCCAAAATAATTTCGAAAACTAAAAGCCGGTCTCCAATTGCAACAGCTTACAACATATAAAAATTATATAGATTTTAATATTCTAGCTTTGGAAAAAATGTGGTTTAAGTTTGAAAATTGTGTAAAAATTACAGTGATCGAAAAAAATATTAACGCACGATACGTTAGCGTTCTATACTGTACATAGCGAATAATACGCAAACACATTCCTTACAAGAAATACAGCATATACTAAAGAAATTTTTAGTGATTGTGTATGAACGGGTTTTGATTTCTTTTCACCGTCAAAAAGAAGATTTCAGAACCAAACCTAAATGAAAGCGTACATTCTTAATGCACTACCAAATGGTTGTGCCATAATGTCGGTATGGGTTTGACTCACCGCACGATTTTTGTTCGATTGTTAGCATGCAAAATAGTAAATTAGCAGAGGGTGCAGCGGAAAATTTTAAAATGTCGCAACATGATGTGGTGACATTATTTATCAGAAACGAAATCACCATAAGATGACAGTCGCAAACACTATGATTCTTCGAACGCTGACGCTACTTCGTGTGGTTGTTTATCCCCTCACCTTAGAGAGGATGGTATATACCATTTGCTACGACCCAAAAGTGTAACACATCGAAGGAGTGACCTAAGACCGTAAGTATGTTCGGCGGATATCCGTTTTGGGCCATTTTAAGTCGAATGAGCAATGTCCGTCCGTCCGTACGTCTGTCTGTCTGCCTGAAATTCTACACATAGTATTAGTTTATTAGTCAATATTACCTCGAGAAAAATGGGCGAAGTTGCCACGCCCCTTTCGGTACCTCCCGCACAAATGGACAATTTTGATCCATATGTTAATAGCTTATAACTTTAATACCAGTGCATTTAAAGACTTGAAATGTTGTACAGCCTAATGCTTTTATAGTACTTTGAGTCCAAAGAAAAGTGGGCGTTATTGGATCGCCCCTTTTGGTACCTCCTACATAAATATACCTTTTTGTACCAAATGTTAACAGATTTTAACTCGAATACCAGTGAATACAAATACTTGAAATTTGTACGCTCTAATGCTTTTATAGTATCTAGCGTCCAGAGAAAAGTTACCGTTATTGGTACGCCCCATTTGATACCTCCCACACATATAGGGCATTTTGTACCAAAAGTAAACAGCTTTAAATGTTAATACCAGTACATACTTTAAAGTTATTAAATTCAATTTAAATTTATAATAATTTAATGAAAAAAATAAATAAGTTTTTGAATATTTTTTGGGACTCAAGTTGAGGGGATTCATAAGTGTTTCCCCAACTGAACTTTCTTACTTGTTGAATTCTTCCGACTGTTCGTTGGATGGAATAGTATGACTTCCAAAAGGCTTTATAAATTAATGTTATTTTTACACATAATATTTATACTATTATAATACATCCCAGCAAAAACTTGGTAAGTACATGTCATTACCACTTGCATTACCAGGTAATGACATATCATTACCCCCTGCATTACATGTAGTCAAGAAATAATGACTTATTTATATTGACATAAATATGTACTTATTTGTAAGTTATTTTATGTCGGGTGTTATAAAATATACGACAACGCCAATTTTTATTTTCTAATCTAATCAACTTTTCTTCAATAAAAACTGTTGTTGTTGCATATTTTACAATACCCATCTTAAATTGACTTACAAATACATATCTATGTATGTCAATATAAGTAAGTCATTATTTGTCGACTACATGTAATGCAGAGGGTAATGACATGTCTTACATGCTAATGCAATATACAATGACATGTACTTACCATGTTTTTGATGGGAATATTCCGAATAAAAAATATGTCTCGTCGTATTTAATTATATATGATAAGTAAATGGTTATGAAAATCATTACTGGTAAGGTGTTATTTAACCCCTTATTAAAATGACAATAATAACTACTTATATGTTGGATCTTCGTAAGCGTGGGGGTAAGTAGTTATTTGTTAGCTCTTGGTATGCTTGCATGGAAGTACTTTCCTCCAATATCATGCCCATGTTAAAATAATCTGAAGGGTGGCTAAATGGTAAGTCATTATTTCTTTTGAATTTCACTTACCCGCCAGGTTACTTGGTAATGAGAGTTTTTGCTGGGATGCAGCCGATATCGTAAAGTCTGCTCTCCCCCACCATAATCCGTTCTTTTCTTTTTTAATATTGATTTATTAATACTATACTTTATAAATAGAATGAAAATGGTTAATTCAGATTTACAAATTGATACTATCAGCTGGTTTACAGATTTAATTATCCGACAACATTGTAACTGACGATACAAGTTTTTTTATTAAAATTTTGTAACTTCTTATTGATTCTAATCGCATATATGGTATATGTCATTTAAAAATCATGATGTTATTAATATCATGCTATTATTAATAACTATAAAATATATTGTATTAGCAGTACTTATATACCTCCCAAAAAGTTTACAATACAATATAGTTAGTACCTGGAAGTGGCTTCTCCTCCTTAATAATATACTATTAAAAAACTTTCATTTTCTTTGCCAACATTCAAAGCCATGCAAATAATACACTCACACATCCCCATATGGATGGTACTAGCCAAATATAGCCGTCCTTGAAACCAAAGTGAACGCAGTAACTGCAGTTGCAGCATCTTCCCATAATAATGTTTGATGCACTTGCACTGCATTTTTTTCTATTTTGCAAATTTATTATGAGAAAAATGTTTTGTTTAAAAGTTCACCTGAGTTCAAGTCACAGGTTCACATTTAATACAATACAAATGGCAATTAATTTAACAAAACATTTGGTGATTTCAGTCAATTGTGTTTGTTTATCTTTCTGTAGTTTTTTCTCTCTCGCCAATTTTTGTTTTATATGTAGTTGTTGGCTAATAACAACAACAACTATGTTTTCCCTCTTATTTTCCCGACAACAATACCGAAAAAAAAGTAATTTCTATTTAATTTGAAATGCAAATGCCAAATGGCTCTAAACAACTTCCTTTGATCGAAGCTGAGCTGAAGAAGCGAATGAAAACACCACCGAATATCACCGCGATTAGCATACACTGAGAGAAGAAAATTTGGTTGAGGTGACCTATTCGAAGAACCTAATATTTATAACACAACATGGCCATGATTGCTATACTATGGCTTTCATATGTATGTGCTGTGGTCAAAAGTAAAATAATATGGTCCCCATGACCATCATATCGCTCATTTTGAAAAAGAACGTTACAACTCAAATTTTTAATTATTTTTGAGGTGGTCATAATAAATTGTCCTACATTCCAATATCTACATGCTGATCTGATGCTGGTCTGATTCCTGAGGAAGACAATAATATTTGGCGCACTTCCGAAGTTATGTCATTCCATTCTGCTAAATAGTTATTTTTGTATGGATCTTTCAAATCAAACTTAAGTAAAATGTCAAAACTCAAAATGTGACGTTTTTTTCTAAATTATGGGGACCATACCACAATTACTAACATTACTATAAAGCTCTGTCCATGTAACCATTTTGTGATAATAATTTAGTTGATACGGACCTTTTATACCCATAATACGGTCGCCAGGAACATAATATATTTTACTTGAGCATAGCATGATCCATATGATATTGTCATAATTTAACCATATTATAATCATAATTCACCATCATGATCATAATACAATGATATGAAGTTACATTTTCAATCGTAACAATATTATGAATCCAAAAATTACTACCAACCTTTTTTCCACAACAAAGATAAACAATTAAAAAATTGCGTTTATTGTGTAGGTAATAAGTTCCTTAGTTTTTTATTCGAATTTTATTTCTAAAGGTGGGTACTATGTTTTTTCGGCACGAAAAAATTTCGCAAAATGTTATTTCGAGTTGAAAAATGGAACGCTTTTTTACTAAAGTTGCATTGCTGCTTGGAAGTGTGTGTGTCAAAGTGTCACTTTTATATGTATGTATGTGTGCATTTTTTCTTTTTGCTAACATTCTTGAAAACAAACAAAAGATAAAATTCGAATCAATAAACAATTAATTGGAATAATGCCGACTTAGAAAATAGTTAATTTAAATGTTGGAGATCATTGTGCTAATGTTATACATAAATTATTTATTTTGTGTTGTTGCGGTGGCGATGTTTGTGAGACTTGAAAAGCCAGGGTAGTACAATGTTATAAATAACGAAATAATTTCCTACTGTTGTACGAATATAAATAAATAAAATGATGTTTTGATTAATCGAAAAATATGTTTTATTATTATATTTAAGGATTTACATTATATTTGTTGACATATATATTATACTTCCATCCATAAACGGAATATCTTCTTCCAACTTGCTGGCAAGAACTAACTGTATATGTTCTTTACCACCATTTCCAAATCGAGATCACAGGCACTGTCCAATTCCATTGTCCTACTGCTTTAGTAGCGTTAGCCGTCCATAATGTTTCTTCTGGCCTTTGCACACAATTGTTCTAAACGTACAAACATAAATGTACATATCTAATTACAAGACAAATTCCACATTATTACATTTAGTTACACGTCCTTCCAGTGTTTTACACATTTTGTTTGCTTTTGTACTGCAATCCAATTGGTTTATTCCATACATTTATTTTTCCTATCACATCTTTGCATTCTTTTTCTTTATTGCGGAAGATAATTTAATTTATTATTCTTTATTAGGAAATTTTATTTCTAATATTTACAACAGTTGAGTTTCTTGCGGACAAAAATAAATATAAACAAATGTGACCGTGGCGGCATTAAATTTGTTGCGGCGTTCAATTTGTAACGGCGTTAAATTTGTGGTGGCGCAAAATTTTACTTTTTCGCGTTGAAATAAACATAGTACCACAAACGAAAAAATTTCGCAGTTTTTTTCGCTACTTTGTTTTTATATGGGATTTCAACGCGAAAAATGAACATAGTACCACGCTTAAATCTAAATGTGTACTTTAGTATGAGATCAGTAAAACTTTTT
Source organism: Eudasyphora cyanicolor (assembly GCA_963930755.1). Lineage (NCBI taxonomy): Eukaryota > Metazoa > Arthropoda > Insecta > Diptera > Muscidae > Eudasyphora > Eudasyphora cyanicolor. Next base: position 315,477,869 of record OZ005734.1, read on the forward strand.
ATAATAAAATACGTAAGAGTTAAAAATGTAATCTTCGATTTTTGAAAGAAATATATCAATTATTTCATCGATTTTGACTTCATCTTTGTATATAGACATCAAAGCCAGACAAGATAGCCTTTCTCCTTCCATTCTGTTCCAGAGATAAGTTTTTATTCTTCTTAACGTCGAGAAACTTCGCTCAGCAGATACCGTTGTCACAGGAATTGCGGTCAGTATCTGCAAAAGGGTAAAAACGCTTGGGAACATGTCCTTATCACAAACTGAAATAGCATCTAATGCATTTGATCCATTCTTCTGCTTCCAATAATCAATCCATATACTTATTTCAGCTAAAACAGATTTTGCTGAATTTTTTAAATAGTTTTTCTAAAAAAGTGTGACTTTATTAGACCTTTATTAGATTTACAACTCGTATCGGAACGATATTAAACAGACTTGTAATTATAGCTTCATGTTCGGAAAATCTATTATTTTAATGTGATATTACTTCGCCCAGATACGATATGAACAATGTTGTCCTAAAATACGCCTTGGCATCTGAACCAGGAATATTAGCCCTATACTTTTGAGTGCCTACTCTTCTAGGTAGTGCAGCGTCTATTCCAAAACTTCTTGCAAGTTGTGTAGATTCTTCAAACAGTTTATCAAACTCCGCATCTGAATTTCTACGCATGTCACTTAATTTAGTCGTTGCCAATTTTATGATTTCGTAAGCCTTTATTATATCTAGGTTAATCGTTTGCAAATACCGTGATAAGTTCGGTGTAATGGCCAAAACCACACCCAATATAAAGTCAAATTTACATACACGGTTGTGCAAACTCTTTCCATCACTGCAACCTACATGTTAAAAAGGTAGATAGATAAGAAATCATAAATGTAATTTTAACTTAATTTTCGCCAAATCTGGTTGTCATAAATTTAAAGCCAACCAATAATTACACCGGTCGACACAACATTTTTTCTTGGGTTTCTGTTTTAAAGCATAGATTCTGATTCTAGACGTCAAAAAACGTCAAAATCTACAATCTTAGCTTTTTAAGTTTGTTTTTGTAAATTTTACATCGATAAGAAAGTTTTAAAGTTAAAACCTTACTAAATTAGCTATAACTTTTTAACTAATGCATCGATTTTCTCCGGAATGGGCTCGTTTAATTCATGACCGAACAGACTTTACGATAAAATCATAAAAATATAACATTTGTTCATTTTTAGATTGTTTTATGGGAGATTTATTTTAAAAATATTAAAATATCACATTTTTTTGCAATATTTTATAATACTCGTATATCGTCGGAACCGCTGAACGGATGGAAAATGGTATTATATGAAGTTGAAGTCTACTTAATATTTAATTCTTTAAAACTTTCCTCAACAAAATCGGATAAATGGTTGTCGAGTTATGCCACTATATGTGGTTCAACCACTAATTTCTTTCCATATCACAGCTTATCGCGAGAATTTAAAGAGACAACCCTTTAGGCTAAGAAAAAAGAGAGGTTGAACCACATATTATGGCATAACTAGAGAACCATTCATCCGAATTGGTTCTGGTAAGCTTTACAAACTTCAGAAGTAGCCTTCAACTTCGCACAATACAGTTTTTTATCCGTTCAGCAGTTTCGACGATATCTTACAAAGTATTGCAAAAAATCATATTTTTTGAGAAAATTTTAATAATTTTTAAATAAAAGCCTCATAAAAATATCTAGAAACGCATAATTGTCATATTTTTGTGATTTTATCGTAAACTCTGACAAGTTACGAATAAATTGAGACCATTCCGAAGAAAATCGATGCATAATTTAAAAAGTTTTAGCAAGGAAACCGTGCACTTTTCTTATTTTTTGTTGTTATTACTTTTACTGTTACCATTTTTTACGCTTTTTTATTGTTTTTTTTTAACGGCCTTCCAAATATTTTTCGTATTTTTTTTGAGTGATTTTGAAAATTGTAAACAGTTTATGCCTATGTTTAAAACATTTCGTCCCTGCCTTTGTAGCCACAATATGTTTCACTTGAGCATAACATGCCTTCCGTTAGCATAATATATATACCATAAACATAAAAAAGACGAAAAATATTTGGAAGGCCGTTAAAAAAAAACAATACAAAAGCGTAAAAAATGGTTTTAATAATATTATAGTCAAAAATGTCCATCAAATGGTCATATTAAGTCTTAATTGTATTCATAACCATATTAAGGTCCCATGTAACTATATTATGGCCATAATTTACAATAATAATAATTTAAATAATATTGACCACAAGCATTACATTGTCTTGTAACCATAATATAGTTTCTATGACCATAATATAGCCCTTAGGAGCATAATAAAGACCCATTGTAACCATATTATGGTCATAATTCGCAATCATATGTTCCTCATGAGTACAATATGGTTCATGCGTAACCATGTTATAGTATAGGTACTATAGCCCTCATGATTACTATAATATGACTTCCATGTAATTGTGTTGTAGTTATTTAATGGCTATATGGTACGGCAATATGACTATCATATGGTGCTTATGACCATCATATGATCGATCCCCTTGTAACCAAAATATAGTTTTTTCTCTTCGTGTACATATCAAAGCCAAAAAGAAAACATTCAAAATTACTGATATTTTGTTTAAAGATTGTTTCTTTTTTTTCCTGTACAGAAAATACCAAACATTTTGGTGCGGTTTGGTGTTTCTTCGGTTGGATATTTGATAACATAGAAAATACATAGTTTAGCGGCGCCACCAAAGATAAAATTACGAAAGTAAGTAAGAAATAAAAAAGCGTGGCATTTATATGTTTTTTGTTTTGTTTGGACAATACCAATTTTCTAAATACTCGCGCAGTTAGAGGCGCGCGCGATTCGTGGCTCTTTCGTCAACACAATACAATGACGATTTACGGATGCAGTGCTCTCTTTAAGTGGACTACGTCGTCGGGCGTCTAGTCTATAAATTTATATACATAATTAATCTAAATTATAGACCAACTTATATTGTTTAAATCGAGTTAGGACGGACGTAGGTGGAAAGATTGGATGTACGCTACCCGAAATCGTTGGATCCTATTAATTTTTTAAGTCGGAATTTTGTTAAAAAAAAAAATTGGGCACGATAGCCCAAATGCACATTAACAATGCTCATTATAACCTCACTTTAGTGAAGACGGATGTAATTGTTGTATACCCTCCCATAAAATAGCTTAACAAATCGAAGCAGTGACCTTAGATCCTATATATGTCATAAAATATATGAAATCCCTTTTTAAGCCATTTCAGCTATGTCCGCCCGTCTGTCTGGCTAGTACTATTGCACGATAACTCTTGACAGGAGTGATGGATTTGTGGCAGCACCAAGACCGCCGTGTTCGAATGACAAACAATCTGGCAACGAATCAGAGGAGGAGAAAACAACAGCTGATTCCAAGAGACATCTTCGCCGTGAACGTTGTGAACTAGTTTTAGTAATAATAAATAGAATTAGATAGTTGTTAAATGTAAATACGAACGTCTTATTACTACATCGGCAACTATAGATTAATGTGAAATTGCTTAAGCTAAGTTCTAAGAAGGGTCATAACTGATCCATTGCTTCTGGTAACTCCCTCACAAAGGGTAAAATTTTAGTGAAATATTGTATTCATACCCATAATACAATATTTCATAATTTGCATACCCAAATTTTATGTTACTTTACACCTAATAATATTCACTTGATCGCTAGTATTTCGAAAAAAATGGAAGCAACAGTCGCAAGGGATACGCCGAATAATTTCTACGATTATATTTCTAGTCATTTTTACTTGGCAGGGAAATATGTAGTATTAATCCTCACCGAAAATTTTAGGATTTGGATATGGCGGTGGTGCCAAATTTATGCCATTCATCCATTGTACAATATTTCAAAGCTATTGCCACAGTATGTCCCAAAAATTTCTTATTAACCCTCAAACTGCTGACGGTTTACAAATGTAAACTTTCCAACTTTGGAACGATTTTTTTTATAAAATGATCCGAATTTCTTGAAACTTCATTAGAGAACTACAAATGCAGTTCTTAATCGAATACAAGAAGATGAAAGTGTAGACATTTTTTTGTGCACCCTTTTTTCAAGAACAGCCACCTGAACGGCTGACTGGTTTACATTTGTAAACCCATATATTATGACTTGAGATACGTATAAAATAGCATTTCAATTTCAGTTTTTAAAAAAAATCATACAAAATGTAATTAGAAAATAAATGTAATTTTTAATTTACACATATTCGTAGTTTATGTATTCACGGAGGAAAATCGCCATTTTTGATATGTTTGACTTCAAAGAAAATATACTTGGAACCAAAATTTTTAAATGTTATATATTTTTGAACAAATATATTTTATTTGAAAATTAAGACATTTTGTTTGGAACGCATATATTAATATATTACAACAATATATATTTGCGAACTAATTGTAACAAATAAAATATGTGTTTACAAACAAACAATGATTTTGTTTAAGAATTTATCCAAATACATTATATTTAAAAAAAATATTAAAACTTTGTTGACTTTGGCAATTTTTAATTTTATTTTTTCCTAGATTTTGTGTTATACTTTATAGGTAAAAATTGTCGTAAGCAGCATTTTCTTTTGTTTTACAGCACTAATTTTCAATTTATAAATTGTCCAATTGTCAATCCATCAATGCTATTTGTCGTAACCCAAAATTATACGATTTAAATTTTTCAAACATATAAAATTTCTAAAAAATTAAACCTTAAATTTCTAAAATTGCCAAAATACTTAAATACAAGTTAAACAATGTTTTGGAAATATTATTTCCAAATAAAAAAATATTAGGATGAAAACATAATTTTGTTTAGAACAACATCCCCACAAAGATATAATATTTGTCAGTGTCAACTATTATATATTTGGCATGTACCCTAAACATATGTATGTTTCCAGCAGAATATGTTTGGAACAATATACTACAGAAGCGATTTTTATCAGCGTGTTGGCTTACAAAAGGTAAACCGGTCCGCCGGAATAGGCGGTACAGAACAGTCACCTGTTTGAGGGTTAAAAAACTACTATATCCCCAAATGAACGATTTTCGAAAAACTTTTCTTATTTCTTGTTTATCAAGAAATTTGTCGGTTAAGGATTTTTAAATTTTCCTCAAACGGACCAATTTTGCCAACTACCTCTTATACAAGGTGGCGCAAAAGTAACCTTTCGATGTTTTTTGTGCCAAACTCACCGACCGATTATTGGTCAAATAAATAGTCAGCAATATTCCGCGTTCTTGAGCAGTGTAGCGTAACATTGTTTATTAACGTGTATTTCGCATGTGTTTACTACACAAATGTCAACATTAGGCATTAGGGGCCAATCGCAAAATTTATAGCATTTTCTGATAGGAGGATTACTTTTGCGCCACCTTTTATTTAGAAAATTTTAACCAACGGGTTAAAAAACAATATGTTTGCATTAATTTTGCGAATTAAAGCTGTTCTGACATATTTGTCAAAAATCATATTTTTAGCTTAAACGAGAGTTTGGGTCATTTCCTTTAAGAGCTTTATGGTCTATTAGTGGGATGGTATTGTTTATCTATCATAATAAAGATAAACATCATAAAAATAGAGGTTGAAACACTTATTTTAGCAGAACTCGAGAACCATTTATCCGAATTGGTACGAAGAAGTTTTAAAAAATCGTAAATTAAGTAGCCTTCAACTTCTTTTAAAATCATTTTTTCTTCCCATCAGCAGTTTCAAAGATATCTTACAAGATATTTCGAAAATTAAATATTTTGAAAAAATGCGCATTTAAATCCAATGTGAACAAATTGTCCCTTTTCTATGAAAACAACCGGTAACTTTAACATGGAGGTGGTTAATTGGGAAACTGTGACATATCCAAGCAATGGTCCAAAAAATAGCGACAGTACTTGAACCTTCAATGTCTGACATAGCATTAGTAACATTTGAAAGCAACATAATGTTTACTATTAAATGGTAAAACTTCAAAACTGGTACCAACTAGTCCTCTACTAAGGACTAGATAAACTAACTGGTCGTATTCTAATGAGTACGTAACCCAACATGTCGTCTAAATACTAAGAAGTATATAACCAAACTGGTAATTTACTAAGGAATAGATAACCCAAATGGTCGAATATCAAGGAGTAGATAACCCCACCTGTTATCAACATAGTTTGACATTATCAGCTGTCAAACCATAGTTATCGATATTGATAGTTCTCATGCAGCTAAAAAAAGCTCCCTTTATATATATATAAACTATTAAAGAAAGGCTGACGTCGGGCGGATCCGACTATATGTTGCACTACACCACCCTATCATGGCAGAATAAGTAGAAATATTGTCAAGATTTTGCAATATTGTTGTCCTAATAATAATGACCCGTCAAATAAATGATTGTATACCGACTAGATTAAAAATAGAGATGCAAGTATATACCGAGGTTACATCTAAATCTGAAATTATTTTCTTCAAATTTGGTAACGTTAATTCTTGGTTCAAAAATCTAAATTTGAAATTTTATAAAGATATGTTAAAAAACTGATTATAAGGCCTTAGATGCAAAATCGGGATATATAGAGGATGGCGCAGAATGAGTTATATGGTTTGAATTCATTATAATTTTTTTAACTAGTATTCTTTCTTTGTTTTTTCAGCATTTTGTGAAGGAGACTTGGGAAATTAATTATGAATCGAACAACGTACAAAAATAATTGCATTTTTGCGAAATTTTTCGTTCGTTTCATATCCCCCACTTCTTTAAAAAGTTATAATACGGGGTGACGCAGAATTAGTATTCCTTCTTTTTTTCAGCATTTTGTGAAGGAGACTTGGGGAATTAATTAAATAATTGAATTTTTCGAAAATTTTGCCAATAGTTAAAATTTCGAAAAAGAGCACGTATGTGCGAAGAAGAAAATGGACATCACTTACAGGATATCATTTTTCAAAGCTAATTGCAAGAAATTCCCCAATTATATACTGTATTTAAAAAAAATTATAATAATCGCATAAATAAAAAAGTTATAAACCATTTAAACCATATAGCTCATTCTGCGCCATCCTGTAGTTTTATATTGGCTATATCTATATCTGAACGGATTCTATAACCCTTATTTGCAAAATCAGGATAAAGGTTATATGGGTGCCACATCTAAACCTGAACCGATTTTCGTTAAATTTTGCATGGTTTATTGTCAGCAATAACCACTGTTTTGAATCAAATTTTGTAAAGAATTTAGGTTAAATATGGCTCCTACACCGCGTAAATGTCAAATTGTGATGTACGTATATATGGGACATATATAGAAGTCTGAACCGATATTTATGAAATTTTCCATAGGTAATTACTTCATCATATAACTTTCCTGTGTCAAATTTCATAATGATCTACCTACCGCTTAAATGCCAAATCGTAGGTACATATATATGGGAGCTATATCTAAATATGAACATGGATTCTGAGTCGATCGGTATACTTTAAGGTGGGTCTGGCTATGCAAACTTTTGGGCCAAAACTAACTTATAATACCCTGTACCACAGAATGGTGTAGGGAATAAAATGACTTGAACATATATTAAGGTAAGCAAATTCAAAACTCAGGCAAACGTCCTTGGATCGCCAGAAATCACAATCAAGCCGTCAAAATTCCTAGAAATCGTGAGCGTTTTCAAGTTATATACTCTTGGAAATAGTGAAAAACTACTACAAGTCCTGCTATCAAGAATGTTTCAAAAACAATACTCTGCATGCAGTGTATAGGGTAATCGCCTACGACAAAAAATAAATTTCCTAAACAAATTTAAACAACAATCAAGCAATAAAATTAAGAAAACGGACGTGAATAGTTTTCCACATTTGATGCAATAGTAAATAAGAAAACGCAAAAAACTCTTCGAATGGAAATAATATGCAACAACAGTGGCAGTCAGTAGTAGTAGGCAGCCGCACAATGAAAATTGTGCTCGTGTAACTATGTCTAAATGAAGTGCATTTTCCCGTAGCGCGATTTGTGCCACAAAAAACAATAACAACAACATAAACTACAGTAACAACTGCAGAAAGATGCTGCCGCATGCCTGACTAAGTAGTTGAACAACACTACACATTATACAATACTCCACTCGCCGCAAAAGTGATGATGAGAAACCAGAAAAATACAGGAAACGTACAGGTAACACAGCACTAACAAAAACATCGACATCAGCGGCATTATCATCATCATCAGCAGCAACGGCATTAACAACACCAACTCTTGTTTTAGCTTCACACCATATGCCCCGTGCAACAATCGGTTGTTGGAGCATAGGTGGCACAGTGATGGTGAACCAAAGTGAATTTAAATTAAAATTGTACCAAATACTCGTAATAATAAAATAATACAAAGATTCTAGGCGAATTGATTTCGACAAACTTCTGAATAACAAACTTTTAAATGTGAGTAATTCCAAAGCCAGTGGACCCACTATTATCAGAAGAAGGATTTCTAATATCGAAATGGAGTCAACTACTCTAACCTTTGAACAATATTCTAAATGTAGACTTCATATTTCCATCGAAAAGGATACACGTTTTTTAGTAATAAAATTTTAAGCACACTCGTTACCAAGTACAATTTCTCCAACATCATTTAAATTGGATAACATGTTTTTAAGACCGGCACCCATTGGATATATGTATACTCTCATATCAGTAGTTAGCCCAATACTGTTGTATGGCATTGTTGTGTGGTGAAACGCAAATGATAAACGATCCATTGGTTTTGCTTTGTAGACTTCCTGTTTGCAATAACCCCACAAGAAAAAGTCAGGTGCAGTAAGGTCAGGCGACCTGGGGGGCCAACAGAATGTGAAAAGACAGTTCAACACGTTTCCGTCCTCTTCCACCATTTGAAGCATCTTTTGGCAAAATTACAAGCGAATCGGGAAGTCTGCTGAGTTCACTTTGTTGGCCATTTGAATTTTATATGGGAATAACTCCAAATCTTTGTACATATTTGACTGCAATGACTGTCTGCTTAAACCCGTTTGAGCAGATAAGGTTCTTGTCGAAACTTTTGGATTGTTTTGTATGGCAACAGCTACAGCAGCGATTGTTTCCTCCGTCCGAACTGAAGGGTTTCGATGGTAAGGTCTTCTGTTGACTGTCCCATGCTCGGAAAAATTGTTAACAAGTCTCTTTATGTTCCATCTGCTCGGAGGATTGCCGCCAAACGTGCCCCTATACTCTCTTTGAACCGAAACTACGGACTTCAGTACATAATAGCGGCGGACAATCCAAATTCTTGTTTCAGTGTCCCAGTTATAAATTTTTGTTAAACCTAAAAATCTATCTGCAAAATAAAAAAAATTTAACTAGATTCATTAAATAGAAAAAAAGGTATTCAATTTTTTTGGAGCAGCTTTCATCAGCCACCCTGTAGTTATTAGAGAATGAATATTTCATTAAATTGTAACCCTTTACGTGGGAGGTACTAGAAGGAGTGGACCAATATGGCCCATCTTCGAACTTAGCCAGAGATAGAAAAAACAAGTAAACTTCGAAAAAATATTACCACATACCAAATTTGAAGTCAATCGGTTATTCCTTTCGAAAGTTATTGTGCGCACCAGCCAGCAGACAGACGGACGGACGGACAGACGGACAGACATTGCTCAAATGACTTAAAATGGTCCAAATCGAATATCCGCCAAACATTCTTGGGATCTTACGTCACTACTTCGATGTGTTACATTTTTGGCTCGTATCAAATGATATATAGGGTGATCTAAGTAGAGATACTTTTTTCAATAGCCTTTTTTACAGATCACGTGTGAGTCGTGTCATGCTGTCATGTTATTTGTGATATGTATTGTTTTGCATTTCATTATGGAAAGACTTACGCCTGAACAACCTTTACAAATTATTCAGTTTTATTATTAAAATAATCGTTCGCCAATTGCGCTAAGTCCATTTTTTTAATAAAAAAAACACTTTCCAGTCTACCCACGACGTTGACACCCATGAGCAATATTTTAGCTATCGTTTTGCCATTGACCGATTCCTGATCCGACGTACCGGAATGATTGGTCCATATTTCTTCAAAAATGATGCCGGTGAGAACGTAACCGTCAATGGCGACCGTTATCGTGCCATGATAACCAACTATTTGATGCCTGAAATTGAAGCTCGTGATCTCGGCGACATTTGGTTTCAACAAGAAGCCGCCACGGCTTCAGCGATTGCATCAGAGTGCATGTCAGCCAGACCTGCCTGGTAAGCTCTATGATCTAGAGGTTCTCCCTTGTAGCATCTTGGCCCGGTTTCAGTAGCGGGACCACTGTACCAATTTTGCCGGCTTCAGGTATTATCAGAGTGGTGAAGGACAGATTGAGGACCCTAGTCAGATACTCAACTCCCGGTATGTCCAACTGTTTCAACATCAGCATCGAAATTCCTTCGGGCCAAGCGCTCTGGATGAATTAGTGATACGGATGACATCTGCAACTTCTCCAACTGTAAATTGTGGTGGTACTTCTGCAGTTTGCAGAGCATGGATACGACGCATTACTCTCCTTTTCGCTCTGTCACGCACGGAGTACTCTATAAATTGTCGGTTAAAATAACGCGCACACCTCTTCAGGTGAGTCACAGTGGTGGCATCAAATGTGTCTGCCGCCCGGTCGTCTTTCCTGCCTCGATTCGAGAGTGACTTAACCATTGCCCACAATTTACCAATACCGGTACTTAAGTTGCACTGCTTCAGTTGATCTTACCATTTACTACGCTTATATTCGTCGACTTTCCTACTGATTTTTAGATTCAGTTCCCTGATTCTAGAATCAGCAGGGTTAGAACGACGAATTTCATCACGCTCGTGTGATAGTCCCGCTACATCTGCTGGGAAATTAGGTCGTTTCGTATTCGACCAGCAGCGTTGATAATGCCTCGGAATTTCTTTTCAGCTACCCGAACATCCGTTTTCCTTTGATTCAGGAAAGTACGGCGTTCAGAGATAATGAAATCGGCTTGTCTGTCTATGTAGAGGGTTATGGGGAGGTGGTCTTATCCCAATGAAATGATGTGCTGCCAGGTGACGCCATTCATCGGACCAGGCGACATGATGGTGACATCTGGCATCTGGCGAGCTGCTGCAATCACCCATAATCCGTGTGGGGGCGTCCTCTTTCACTGAGCCATCTATCTGCCCTGCCATCTATCCAGCCAAAGCTATGCCTCTATGGTCATTAGCTAGGAGAGAATGCCAAAGCTCGTGTTGGACATTAAAGTCTCCTAGGACCACACGGTTATTGCCCTGCAGTAACGGACTAATGTCCGGCAAATAACGCGGAGAACAGCTACCAATCGACGGTATATATACGTTATACAGTTCTATCTCGGAAGTCCCGGACATACTGCTACACCCATACATTGAATGTATGGGTCTCTAGAGTCAAGCTCAGGCAAGATAGGTCTGTATTTCACAGAATGGTGCAATAGGAAAGCCATTCCCCCACCTCCACATCTAGTGCGTTCCCTGACAACTGAGCAAGCTGCATGTGTCGTTCAGCTTTGTTTCCTGGATCGCAGCGACCTTGATGTTCTTCCGATTCATAAAATCTACAATCTCGTTGATTTTGCCGCGGAGACCATTGCAATTAAATTGCAAGAAGGATGCATGTTCGGGGGTTGGTACAGCAATGTGCGGTATTAATTGTGGTGTTGATTGCTGTGCATATTGCTGTAAGGGAGACTGCGGCTATACTCCCCGGCGTTCCTAAGTCCAGAACAACCCCTGAGATGCAACCACTCCATAAATCGGGTACACCTTACTGATGTTGAGTTGACATGTATAAGGTTCCCGCTGACAGAGCAGGAATATTGTTGTGGTCCGGGGTTTTATTCTATCCCGGTACGGACCAGAAGAATTCGGAGCAGACACTCCGGGATGTGCCTCTTCCAGGCGAAAAATGGACGAACATAAAACACGTAGTATTGAGGTGGCAGCCCCTGGTCGAAGAATTGCTGCTTCGGGTCAATCCGGTACAAAGAACCGACTGCCGTGGGATTTGCCTTTGGTGATTCCATTGCCTGTCCTCTAAGTGTCTTCAAAGATTTAAAAAGGGTCTTGCACCCGCTTCAGGGATCTCTTTATGGAGATATTTTGTACGACAAAATGTACACAAGTAACATCTTTGCCCTCACTGCTGTGGCATACAGCAACATTTGCCGCCGCCCAACAGACACGGACAGCATCACTTTCGTTTTCATTCAGGCGTCACGTGCCAGCGTCGAAAAGCCACAGCGAAAGTAATGAACCACAGACACAATGTAAGGTTTTCGTTTGTTCGTTCGTTCGTCCATTCTCGTGTACATTTCGCAGAGGAATCTCGGGATAACTAACTTCCACTGCGGTGGTGGGTTGCTTGCTCACAGATAGGCATACAAACAGACAGACGGACAGCATAACTGCTCACTCGTGCATCTCGCTGCATTCATGTTGCAAAATACTTATACTTCTGTGTTGCAACAACATTCATTCGTTCGATCGGTCGTTTGTTTATTTATTTATTTAAACTGCTGCTGCTGATCGCGATGTGAACGCGACAGCGATGTCGGTGATGACGCTGTTGATGATGGTGTAATTCAAGATATCGATCAGCTGTCTGTTGTACGAATAATATCTTCTCGGCTCTTTTTTACATGTTGTCTGTTGTTGTTTTTTCGTTGTTGTTATTGATGAATGATGCACCGTGTCGCATTATAACTTCTTTTTGATGTGTTTCTTCTTCATCGGTTCGGTGTTTTCCTCTTCTGACGTCGACTTCGAGGTCGATGCGGCCAACAGTGTTAGTGTTGTTGTTGCCATTGTTAATGTTGATGTTTGATGCATTTTTTTTATTATGTTATTGTCATGGTTGTTAGTATCGGATCGTAGTAGTAGAGTTTTTCGAACTCTGCGGTAAATCTTTTGCCGCATAACATTCGTACATCTGTCCACCCGTCCTTCAGTCATTCACGTCATTCATTCGACATGTCTTCTGTAATACAATGCCATTGCCAATGTTAAGATTATAATCGTCTATGTACGAGTATGAATACTATATAAATACTCCAGTGTGTGAAGAGTAATGAAGATCTTTACACCGAATTTATGTTTGGAAACATGTACGATATGTGCATCGAGTGGGTACACAAATATGATTGCACAGTGCGTGTGAAAAAACAGGTCAATGTCAATTATGATTTTAGAAATGCACAATCATAATTGTGCAAATAGAGAGATGTACAAGTGAGCCTGGGTTGTGGTATTTAGTGGGAGAACATTAAACCCCTCATACCCCGCTTAATTTCGATGTTTTTCTAGCGTTTTGATCTATATTATAATGTTGTTATTTTCCGTAATAATATTTATTTACGAAAATCATTTGTACTGAAGATATAAACTTAAAATGTTATTATGAAATACTAACACAGTACAACACATGATTTTGGGACTCAATTCTGAGAATTGGACTCGAAAGTAGCCCCAAAAATAAGAACTTCTGCATTAAGTTGGCTTAATTATTAATTTAACGACCATGCGATTTTTTTTGCTCAATGTGGATTTTTTTACACTTTTTCTATATTTTTGCTCGGTATACCGTACGGAATATCTCTTTTGTGTTCGAAGCAAAGTTGTAGGTTGTTGTTGAATAGGAAAAAAATCCGGAACAAACCAAACCGAAAAAAGTGCACTGGAGTGCCTTAAAAATCGCAAAAATTCCCACAAAGTCATACAATATCTGTCAGAAAATATTGAAAAATACGTATACGTAGTACGTAATACGCAAAAATAAAAATTCCCACAAAGTCATACAATATCTGTCAGAAAATATTGAAAAATACGTATACGTAGTACGTAATACGCATACGTATTAAACATAACAGATTTTTTTTAGATTTTTAAGGCACTGTATGCTTAGGGTAAGTTTACTCTGCATTTTTTTCTCCTATTCAAAATCTACAACTTTGCTTCAGACATAAAGGAGATATTCCGTACGGTATACCGCGAATATACATAGAACAAGTACGAAAGTTCAGTCGGATAAACCGACTTATGATTCCCCTCACCCTGAGTCCCAGTCAAATATTCGAAAGTTTGTTTCGTTTCAATTAAATTGTTATCAATATAAATTGAATTTAATAACTTTAAATTATGCACTGGTATTAAAGTTAAAAGCTGTTTACATTTGGCACAAAGTGATCAATTTGTGTGGGAGGTACCAAAACGGGCGTGCCAATAACGGAAACTTTTCTCTGGACTATAGGTACTATAAAAGCATTACACCGTACAAAATTTTAAGTATTTATATTAATTGGTGTTAAATTTAAAATCTGTTACTTTTGGTGCACAATGGTCCATTTGTGTAGGAGGTGCCAAAAGGGGCGTGTCAATAACGCCCACTTTTCTGTGGACTCTAGGTCCTATAAAAACATTACACTGTACAAACTTCAAGTATTTATGTGCACTGGTATTAAAGTTATAAGCTGTTAGCTTTTGGTGTAAAACGGTCCATTTGTGTGGGAGGTACCACAAGGGTCATGCCAAAAACGGCCACTTTTCTCTAGATCCTAGTTTCTATAAAAGCATCACACTGTACGAAATTTTAAGTATTTGTATGCACTGGTATTAAAGTTAAAAGCTGTTAACTTTTGGTACAAACACGTCCATTTGTGTGGGATGTACTAAAAGGGGCGTGCCAATAACGCCAATTTTTCTATGGACTCTATGTACTATAAAAGCATTATACTGTACAAAATTTTAAGTATTTGTCCGCACTGGTATTAAAGCCATAAGCAGTTAACTCTTGGTGCAAAATGGTCCATTTGTGTGGGAGGCACAAAGGGAGTGGCCACTTCGCCCATTTTTCCAGACGTGTTAGCGACTAACAAATTAATACTATGTGCAAAATTTCAGAAAATTCGAGTAAGTAGTATAGAAGGTATGAAAAGGACCTGTCTGTCTGTCTGTCTGCTGGTTGGTGTGCACGATAACTCTCGAAAGGAGTAACCGATTGACTTCAAATTTGGTATGTGGTAATATTTTCTTCTATCTCCGGCTAGGTTCGAAGATGGACCATATTGGTCCATATTTGAATAATCTGAAATTCTACATATAGTATTAGTTTATTATTCACTCTTACATCGAGAAAAATGGGCGAAGTTGCCACGCCCCTTTTGGTACCTCCCACACAAATGGACAATTTTGAACGAAAAATTAAAAGCTTATGACTTTATTACCAGTGCATACAAAGATTTGAAATTTTGTACAGTATAATAGTTTAATAGTACCTAAAATACAGTGAAAAATTGACATTATTGGTACCTCCCACACAAATAGTCCTTTAAGTACCAAAAGTAAACAGATTTTAACATTAATACCAGTGCATACAAAAACTTGAAATTTCGTACAGTGCAATGCTTTTTAGTAACTAGAGTCTAGAGAAAAGTGGCCGTAATTGGCACGCCCCTTTTGGTACCTCCCACACAAATGAACCATTTTACACCAAAAGTTAACAGCTTATAACTTTAGTACCAGTGCACATAAATACTTCAAATTTTGTACATTGTAATGCTTTTATAGTACCTAGAGTCCAGAGAAAAGTGGCCGTTATTACAACGACCCTTTTTGTAACTCCCATACAAATAGACCATTTTGCACAAAAATGTAACGGGTTATAATATCGATTCCTGTGCATACAAACACCTGAAATGTTATACAGTGTAAGGCTTTCATAGTACCCAAAGTACATCAAAAATGGACGTTATTGCCACACCTCTTTTGGTACCACTCAAACAAAATGGCCAAATTAAATAATATGAAATTTTTAATTTCCCTAACTTTTACAATATTTTTTTTCTCAAATATGCATTGTTCTTTCTTTAGGTTGCTAGCTTCAAAAATGGAACAAAATTTTTTTTGGCAATTTTTAAATATTTCTATGGTTTTTTTTCGCTTAGAAAATGTGGTGTTTGTGGCTTACACAAGCCTTTTTGCGAGCGACATCTTAAGGTGGACTATAACAAAATATGAACTGAGTTAAAAATTTGTTTACTTTTAATAAATTCTTTTCAAAATAGAATTCAAACTGCAAAGTTTCACCTAAATTGCTTTATTTCTACCAAATTTGATGAACCTAGCTCTATTATTACGGACTGTATGTAGCATGACTTCAACAGACAGATGAACAGATAGACAGACAGACCGACATGGCTAAATCGTCTTAGAATTTATATTCTTTATGGGGTCGCAGATCAAGATTTGAAGGTGTTGTAAACAGAATGACAAAGTTAGTTATATGGAGGAGGGTATACCCCATCCCATGGTGGGTAATCTCCACCATAGGATGGGGTATATTCATTTTGCCACTCCTTAATCTTTAATTTTGTCACTCCTGTTATTCTTAATCGTCCGTCTGTTGTAATCAGTTGCAACCACGCTACAATATATATAATACTTGAGCTTGGTGGCTGAAATTTTGTATGGATACTTCTTATAGCTCATTTTTTATAAAGCCCTCATATATAGCATCTTCCCCATTCGACTTCTTAACGTCATAGAGACTAGGGATGTAACGAATATTCGCATTCGCATATGCGAACCCGAATTATTCGCATCATTTTAACATTTGCATTCGCTTTCGCAAAAATATATTTCAGTATTCGCTTCCATTTGTTAAAAGTGTTAAATTTTCTTATTCGCTTCACACATTTTGAAGATATTAATACCAATGAAAACCTCTTCCACTTCTCTTCAAAACAGTTGAAAAATATGCTTGTCCTTGTGGTAACAGGAGGTAAAATATGGAACACTTTCTTTATACTTGAATATCCTGGAAAAGGATTAATTTAGTTCCTTAATTTTGATGGTACTAAAGGGTCAAACTATTATTCGCATTCGCTTTCGCAAAAATCCATATTTCACTATTCGCTTTCCATTCGCATTCGCAAGAAATATATTTTAATATTCGCTTTCGCTAAAGTCACTTTCGTTACATCCCTAATAGAGACCACAAATGTCAACTGATCGGGCTGACAATTGGTAACTGTGGTTTTTTTATACCTGGAATCCTTTACATGAACAAAGGTGGTCATAGGTCCAAGTTTTGATGTAGCCCCATACAACGGACCCTCTAGATTTGATTTCATCGAATTGGGCTGAAATTAGGTACAATGAGTTTATTTGTACCCGAAACTATTCACATGCGATTCATGGTGGAGGGTATGAAAGATTCTGCATGGCCGAAGTTAATCTGTCTTTACTTTTGTTTTTAATTGTTTTAACGACAGTTACTAAACCACTATTTCTACGTGAATGTGATATTCCCAACATTGTTGGCCTGGCTTATAATTAAAAAAAATATGGTTCAAATACCAAAGGTAACTTCCATGAAAATTGGAATTAAAAAAAACGTTACCATAAATAAAATTTTTGTTTTGCTTTCATAAATAAAATTGTTGTTTTGGTTTCATAAAATAAAAAAACTTTTTTGGGTTTCGGACACAAAACCAAGAAAAATTTGTTTGCTTAGTGTAGTAAGTCAGTTCTCATCTAAACTATAACATTTATATAGACAAAAATGTCTTGAAGTAAAAACAAACGTTGTCATATTTTAAGGTTCTGATATAGATACATATAGATAGTCCCTATATAAACCTATAACCCATTGACAAAACAATATTTCATCTTACTTATTTACTGTTTTTTTAATAAAACACCGTCATTGAAACCATAAATAAAGATATTTATTTCCAAAATATTAAAATCCGAAATATTTTGTATAAATTACGTATAAAAAGTTTTGGTGAACATTTTCTTCCTGAGGTCAATATGAAAAAAATCGGGCCCAGGCAGTAGCAGACCACACAGACGACTTTTTGCGCAACTCACTGTATACGTGCTATTTTTTCGCAACCTTGGTGCGTGTGAATTATTTTCTCCGCTTCAATAGTCACTGACGAAAGAGTGAGTGAATGCGTTTCTTTATGCAATTGTTGAATTGCACATACACACACACACACTGCAGCATTGCACTTTATCGATTTTTATGATGCAATTGTTGTTATTATCATTGCTACAAGTATTAAATAACTTAAGCAAACAAATAAATATTTGTGTCTTTGTTTGGCATTATCAACACCGGACGATCCGAAACACACAATCCCAATCACGTTTAAGAGAAAATATTTACCGGTACTAACCAATGAATCAGACAAACATAATGCCATAATAATAATTGTGATGGCGATGGCGATGGCGATGGTGATGGCATTATACGGCGACTGACCAATTTTCCACAGCCTCCAAAAGTCGTCGTGTAGTCGTCTCCGACTATTCGACTACTCCAATGATTGGTTAGTTGTGGTGCTTAAGTGATTTTTGAATGGACTCTGGATGGAAACAAAAAATATTACCAAATTGATGATGATAAATTTAAACGCCTTCAAATATTTCACCCATGGTTATTGAATTAACCAAATACTCTGCACTTGTCCCGCTCGCATCGTACGACCGCCCGTCCGCCCATTTGTCCACCGAACAATGTCTTTGAATTTAATCATATTCAATGATCTGTCCGTCCTTCCGACGGACTCTGGCTTTCATCGGCTGTTGGAAGCGAGCTAGCGGCTGCTGCTGCAGTGCATCGCCGTTGCAGAGTCAAGGTCTTTTGGTTGCACACTTGGCCAGCGATGGTGGCCACCCTCCCGCTGACAATCGATTTCTCCGCCAATATGACGAGATGAAGTTTTTCTGTTTCTTTTTTTCTGGAAAGAGCACATCTGGTGGTGGTGGTGGATTGTTTGGCATTGTCTTCGAGTAATTTTTTTGTGGTTATCATTTTTTTGTTTTGGTTTATGTACATTGTCTTTGTTGGGGTATCTGCGGAATTTCTTTGAACATGATATTGATTACGAGAGATTTCCATCACTGCCCATCCGCTGCCCACCACCGGCAAGATTGTTTCTCTGCTTCAATTAGCACGTGAACCAATCACTTCCGTTTATATTTTATTACAGGTCCAAAGCAATAAACTACGGATTAATTGCTTATGATGGCTCCCCAATAGATAAGGAGATAATTGTGCGATTATTGATAGCATTAAAAAGAACATTTGTAAACAAATATTACACTTTAAAATTAAATTTAAAACAGCAAGAAAGTCGCAGTCAAGTAAGCCGACCACCATGTACACTTACTTTGTGTGGGAGATGCCACAACGGTAGAAACATTTTTTTAATAATTTGTCAAACTATAGTCATTGCAGTGGTAATCTAAAATTCGTATCACAAGACATTGAGATTATTGGTGCAGAAACATTCATATGAACCTGGGAAATATGCTGTCTTTGCAGTGAACAGTTGACACTTCAGAATAATTGTATTCAAATGTCAAATGTATATGAACTGGAATTAATGGTATAAGCTTGTTCCTGAATTTATTTCACTGGACTCTAGACGAACTCAAGTTTGCTAAACATTTTTCGTGTGGAAGATACCAATATGAATATTACAACTCTATATATCCATTTTCTCGAGATGATAACAACGACGAAATTATTACTATACTATATTGAACTACATATTGCCACCGTTGAACATATCGACCAAAACAAAGGGTGGCCTTCGGTAGCTCAGTGGTTAGTGCATTGGACTTGGACCCCGAAGGTACTGGGTCCCAGCCAGGACACTGGCAAAATTTAACATCAACATTTCATGTTTTCATCATTAATCGAGTTTCTGCAGCTAAAAATAACTCACCGGTCGAACTACCACTACAACAACATCTGATCACTCAAGTCAATATGGGATCTAAAAATGGACATAACTACATGGCGACTATTAACAGAAATGCAGCGCTTCTAATGGAGAATAGAAACAGTAATACTCAAATAACATCCATTCCCTGAAATTAACAGACGAATGTTAATTAACAACAGGACAACATTGAGTAGATGAAATAACATAAGGTCCCCGCGACCTTCGGATATATGCCGGAGCGAAGTCTGTAATAGAAATACCTTACGTATTATCAACTCTGCGCCTGCAAGCTGCTACAACAACAAACAAAACAAAGGTGACATTTTTCAACTCCTGCATCAAATCCACAATGGTTTTAGCCAGAGAAGATATCCAACAGTAGCCTTTGGCAAAGAACAAACCAAATACCAATTAAAGATGAAATTCTGAGAAGAAAATGGATGGCACACGTTGCGAAAACCTGATGGACATAGAGTGGAATACGCAATGAAGTAGAAGACCTGGGCGACCAGTTCACACATGACGCCGTCAGAGAGAGAAGGAAGCTACTACACAAAACAAGAGTTGGAGTCAACTTAAAAGATTAGCATTATATAGATCTAGGTGGAAATAATTTGTAATGGCCTTATAATAATTGTATATAACAATAATAATAATTACTATTCGTGAAATTACAGAAGATTCGGTTAAGTATAAGCAGACAGACAGACGGACGGACTTAGCTAAAATGAATTCCACTGTACTAAAACCAAATCAATGTGTTACAATGTTACAATTCATGTCATTTAAATATGCGTTGAAATAATCAGACTACAGCCAGATGGTATTTTATTAGTCTAAAAGTGCGTTAATTGTGTATAAATGAGATCAAAGTACCATACTACATATATACATACCGTATTTTTTCAATTTAACTTTTGACCCACTTTGTGGAAGTAGGATTCCGCCAAATTTTTACCAGCAATAGAATCGATTACGTAGATTCTTAAAATGCAATAAAAAAATAATGGTTTATATGCGTATATGTGCAATATTTTTAAAAGAATCTTTGACATGTTTGTTAGTTCATATCAAATTTTTGGAATGTACTTTTTCCGCAACAAAAAGATATGATTATTTTTAGCAAATTAAGTTCGAAAAAATAACAAAATTCTAAAAAAATCTGAAAGTTATTTGCATATATTTCTATAAACTTTGTCACTGTACGGCATACCAGACCTCGTCAAACCAAGTTTTAATTGAAAATACATACGTATACGAGTATAAAGAAAACTATTTAAATTTTTCAATACATCTTCTAATAACAATGAAGTCCAGCAGACTTAATCCATATTTAACGCGATGAATTTGAGTCATAACCCTAAAACCGTACTCAAAATATCCGAAAACCTGTGGAGCAATTTTAATTTGCCAAAGAAAGCGAAAATTTGCATAAAATGTTCGATTCAACTTTCAAAATCCAAAAAGCAATTTGAATATCTGAATTGTGAAGATCGTGAAATTGGCGTTGAGTGGACTGGATGTAAGAAGTATCGTAATCCAGCCAGCGAATAGGATGGTGATTCAATTTTGTCAGAGCTGGATAAAAAAGAAAAAATCAATTACTAACCCTTTCCCCACCAACTTGGGGACACGAACATGTTATGAAGGAATTCGGCGCTTCTGAACGGGAAGTAAGAACTTCAAAGAAATTGTGTTCTGAACAAGGAATTTTAGCAATCCCAAAGCCGAAATGCGATATAAAATTACTGTATAAAACTGAAGAGTTAGTTAAACATTTTTACGAATTGGATGAAAACAGCCGTTTAATGCTATCTAAAAATCAAAATTCTACTTGATCTTTAAATTGATTTGTATAAATCAGTAATATTTTTTTATTTATAAATACATATGTATACGAGTATGTATACGTTTAATTTCGTATATAAACGAAATTTATTTATTGAATGGTAAAATTATTTGAAATACGAAGTAGCTTCAATCCAATTGCAAAAGCACTAGCTAAACATTTAATCAAACCGGATGATCATTGAGTGTTCACTACATGTAAGTACATGGATCGTGAAGTATTGACACTTTGGAGATGTATCAATGTGATTTACATACTGTGCAGTATTGATTTTAACAAACTTTGTTAAAATGATCATATCTTTTGTTGTGGAAAAAGTGCATTCCACATTTGATTCCAAATTTGATATGAACTAACAAACATGTCACCGATTCTTTTAAAAATATTGCAGAAAAAAAATTTCGTGATATATTTTTGATAGAAGAATTGGTCCAAAATGCAACTTTACGAAATTAGTTGTTTACCTGCAAGAGAGTCCATGAAATATCCCTCCAGAGTGTAATTTGACGCACTGCTCTAAAATCTTTATTTGTATGTGAAAAACGCGTTTGAAAATTTCTATTTTGACAAAAAATATAGCTTTTTTCCGAATTGAATATCCAATAACTTGGTCAATCGCTGTTCGGTTGACCCAATATTAGCATTCTCCGAGTTTCTATGCTTGAACAATAAACGAGTAAAAATTCAGACAAATCGGACAACTTTTATTTTTTAACTGGGACATTTGAGGAATTTTGCCCCATATATTGATTCCTATGGTTCCATGTTGGAACAAAGGGCCGTAACAAAGTTCTTCCACAATGGTCTTTGATGTGCCATCAACTTGATTTTATTCCAAGACTTCCCCGCCTCCTTCACTTCTGAATTCACTTGTCGTCTCCACATATTAGAGGGTCGTGCCATCCTTCTGCTTCCTTGAGCAATGTCGATAGCCTGTTTAGCAATGTCGTCGTTTGGTCTTCTCAAGATAGGACCGATCCAATTCCAATTTCTCTTAGCTTTTTTTACTTGGATGTGCGTTTCTCCTGTTCGTTCCCACAGGTCTCTATTGGGGATGATATTCGGCCAGAATATTTTTGAGATCTTTCGAAGTAATCTGTTTATGAATGCTTGTAACGCTTGTACATCATTGGCAGTGGTGTTCCACGTTTCAAATCCATACAAGAGAACAGAACGAACAATTAAAGAGAAAAGGCGTTGTTTTGTCTTCACTTGTATTTGGGAAGATTTCCAAATTTGTTGTAAAGCTTCGAATGCTTGCTTTTTTTATCCTGTTTGTGATATCATCGCTTGAACCGCCTATCGAAGATATAATGCTACCCAAATATAGGAAGCAGTCGACTCCATCAAGTTCCACATTATTTATTCTGAACTATAAGTTATTAGATGTGTTCAGACGAAGTACCTTAGTCTTGCCAATGTTAATATGAAGGCCAACTCCAATCGCAGTCTTACGAATGAGATTTAGTTTATCTGTCATATCAGAATAGGTGTGGGAAAGGAGGCAAATATCTTCGGCATAGTCCAGGTCTTCCAGCCGCCCTTGTGACTCCATATGGCCGCCCTTGTGACTCCATGGCACGTCTCGTTGTGGTTGCTTGGATCATTATTTCGTCAAGCACAATATGGAATAATAATGGAGACAATACACGCCCTTGTCTAACACCAACATTTACATTAAACTCCTTGCCCAGGGTCCTTTCATGCGGTAATTTCCATTTCGAGTTTTGGTATAATGTGGCTATTAGATCGATTATTTTTTCCGGGATCCCTTTAATACGGGAAACAATTAAGTATAAACAAGTAAAGACGGAGTTAAGTTCGATCATGCCGAATGCTATATCCTTCCATCATGGATCGAATGATATGCTATATATGGGGGCTATATCAAAAAATTTACCGATATTGCCAATTTATAGATTTTAGCGTGATTACAACAGACGAACGGACATGGCTAAATGGTCTACGAATTTTACGACGTTTAAGAATGTATATACTTTATGGGGTCTCAGATCAATATTCAGAGGTGTTACAAACGGGGTAACAAAATTAATACACCACCATCCTATGGTGGAGGGTATAAAAACGTAGAAAAATTATTGGTGAAGGTATCACGAAAGAACAGCTGTACCGATTTCAAAAATTATTCTTTTATAAAGGGTCCGCCATCTAACGTTTTTTTTCAACTAGTGCTTATTTCGTGAATGGTAACACTTAGCTCATGTCTGATTTGACAGATAATTAGTTTTATCCTTCCGCTGAACGAATATGTGTATATTGCGAATATTGCGACATTACTTTGAAAATCATGGTAATGTTGCAAAATGTGTGCGAAAATTGCGTACGGATTTTGGAAGAAGAGAAGCACCGTCAGCTCCGTATGTTCGTTATCTTGTGAAAAAAGTGAAAGAAACTGACATCCTCATCGATAAACCAAAACGTGGAAAGCCAAAAACACTGCGTACACCCGAGAATATTGCTGCTGTAGCAGAAAGTGTGCGTGAAGCGCCATCAACATCAATTCACCGTCGTTCTCAACAATTGAACATTTCGGAGACATCATTGAGACGAATTTTGCATAAAGACCTTGGTATGACGCCATACAAAGCCCAATTGGTTCAGTAATTGAAGCCAACTGACCATCCAATGCGTTTTCAGTAGTTTGTTTCAAAAAAAAAGTTATTTGGCGGACCCTTTATGAAATCTTTCTGGCCACACATGGTTATTAAAAAAGAGAAACGTGGGAGGGGTCATAAATTGTTGATCGTAGAAGAACGACATTTGATACATATGTTAGTGGAGTTATTAGAAACAATTAGTTGGTATCGGATTAGTGGGTGTGGTAAAAGAGGTCGGTGCTTTGACCGCAGAAGGACGACCTTTTCATCCCCTCACCTTAGAGAGGAGGGTATATATCATTTGCTACGAACCAAAAGTGTAACACATCGAAGGAGTGGCCTAAGACGCTAAGTATGCTCAGCGGAAATCAGTTTTGGGTAATTTTAAGTCATTTGCGCAATGTCCGTCCGTCCGTCTGTCTGTCTGTCTGTGTGTCTGTCTGCTGGCTGGTGCGCACGATAACTCTAAACACTTGAAATTTTGTACAGTGTAATGCTTTTATAATACCTAAAGTCAACATAAAAGTGGGCATTATTGGCACGCCCTTTTTTGGTACCTTCCACAAAAATGGACCATTTTGTACCAAAAGTTAGTAGATTTTATCTTTAATACCAGCGAATATAAATACTTGAAATTTTGTACGGTGTAGTGCTTTTATAGTATCTAGCGTCCAGAAAAAGTGACCCTTAGCAGCACGCCCCTTTTGGTACCTCCAACACAAATGAACCATTTTGTACCAAATGTAAACAGCTTTTAATTTTAATAGCAGTACATACTTTAAAGTTATTAAATGCATTTTAAACTGATAATAACTTAATTAAAACAAAATAAAAAAAAATACGAATAATTTTTTGGGACTCCAGGTGAAGGGATTCATAAGTCTGTTTACCCGACTGAACTTTCTGACTTGTTTTGTATGTTATTGGATTCAATATTACCGGTCTACATCAACAATTTTTTCCTTAGAATTCTGTTTTGATGTATAGCTGATGCTAGAAATCAATAAACGCCAAAATATACATTCTTAATTATGTTTCGTTTTTTATACCCTCACTTTAGTGTGACGAGGGTATATATCATTTGCTACGGAAAAAAGTGTAACACGTCGAAGAAGTGACCTAAGACCCCAAGTATGTTCGGAGGAAATCCGTTTTGGGTCATTTTAAGTCGAATGAGCAATGTCCGTCCGTCTGTCTGTCTGTCTGTCTGTCTGTCTGTCTGTCTGTCTGCTGGCTGGTGCGCACGATAACTCTCGAAAGGAGTAACCGATTGACCTCAAATTTGGTATGTGGTAATATTTTTTTCTATCTCCGGCTAAGTTCGAAGATGGGCCATATTGGTCCACTCCTTCTAGTACCTCCCCCACAAAGGGTTAAAATGTTGTGAAATATTGATTCTTTAATAACTGCTATACTACTTATTCGAATCTTTTGAAATTCCACACATAGTATTAGCTTATTAATCGTTATCAACTCGAGAAAAATGGGCGAAGTCGCCACGTCCCTTTTGGTACCTCCCACACAAATGCACCATTTTGCACCAAAAGTTAACAGCTTATAACATTAATAACAGTGTATACAAATACTTGAAATTTTGTACAGTATTATGCTTTTATATTGCCTACAGTCCAGGGAAAAATGGGTGTTGTTGTCACGCCCCTTTTGGTACCTCCCACACAAAGTTACCTTTTTGCACCAAAAGTTAACAGCTTATAACATTAAAACCAGTGTATAAAAATACTTGAAATTTTGTACAGTGTAATGTTTTTATAGTGTCTATAGCCCTGTGAAAAATGGGCGTTATTGCCACGCCCCTCTTTGTACCTCCCACACAAAATGCCCAAATCATACCAC
This sequence comes from Eudasyphora cyanicolor, assembly GCA_963930755.1. Classification (NCBI taxonomy): domain Eukaryota; kingdom Metazoa; phylum Arthropoda; class Insecta; order Diptera; family Muscidae; genus Eudasyphora; species Eudasyphora cyanicolor. The sequence goes on from OZ005734.1 coordinate 315,504,012, forward strand.
AATTTAATGTCTCATAACGTTTATACCAGTGCACATAAATGCTTATAAGTCGGCACAGTGCAATGAATTTAAAGTATCTAATGTTCAGCAAAAAAAAAGGTGTATTTGATAAACCCCTTCTGGTACCTCCCACACAAATTGACAGAATAATTCGAGTAATATTCAATAATACATTACTCACAAAGTGAGGGTATACCTTAGTCGGTTCACCCGACTGAAACTTTCTTACTTGTTATTATACCCTCACTTTAGTGTGACGAGGGTATATATCATTTGCTACGGAAAAAAGTGTAACACGTCGAAGGAGTGACCTAAGACCCCAAGTATGTTCGGAGGAAATCCGTTTTGGGCCATTTTAAGCCGAATGAGCAATGTCCGTCTGTCTGTCTGTCTGCTGGCTGGTGCGCACGATAACTCTCGAAAGGAGTAACCGATTGACCTCAAAGTTGGTATGTGGTAATATTTTTTTCTATCTCCGGCTAAGTTCGAAGATGGGCCATATTGGTCTACTCCTTCTAGTACCTCCCCCACAAAGGGTTAAAATGTTGTGAAATATTGATTCTTTAATAACTGCTATACTACTTATTCGAATCTTTTAAAATTCCACACATAGTATTAGCTTATTAGTCGCTATCAACTCAAGAAAAATGGGCGAAGTCGCCACGTCCCGTTTGGTACCTCCCACACAAATGCACCATTTTGCACCAAAAGTTAACAGCTTATAACATTAATAACAGTGTATAAAAATACTTGAAATTTTGTACAGTATTATGCTTTTATATTGCCTACAGTCCAGGGAAAAATGGGTGTTGTTGTCACGCCCCTTTTGGTACCTCCCACACAAAGGTACCTTTTTGCACCAAAAGTTAACAGCTTATAACATTAAAACCAGTGTATAAAAATACTTGAAATTTTGTACAGTGTAATGTTTTTATAGTGTCTATAGATCTGTGAAAAATGGGCGTTATTGCCACGCCCCGCTTTGTACCTCCCACACAAAATGCCCAAATCATACCACAATTTAATGTCTCGTAACGTTTATACCAGTGCACATAAATGCTTATAAGTCGGCACAGTGCAATGAATTTAAAGTATCTAATGTTCAGCAAAAAAAGGTGTATTTGATAAACCCCTTCTGGTACCTCCCACACAAATTGACAGAATAATTCGAGTAATATTCAATATTACATTACTCACAAAGTGAGGGTATACCTTAGTCGGTTTACCCGACTGAAACTGTCTTACTTGTTCAGTTTTAAATCGATAAAAACGCTTTGAACTTTATACCTTGCTAAATTAGCTACAACTTTTTATATTATGCATCGATTTTCTTCGGAGTTGAATCATTTTATTCATAATCGATCAGACTTTACTATAAAATCATAAAAATATAACAATTGTTCTTTTATGAGGTTTTTATAGAAGAAAAATAGTATTTTTTGCAATGTTTTGTAAGATATCGCCGAAACCACTGAAAGGAAAGGTATGATATTGTAAAAAATTGAAGGATATTTAATTTTGAATTATTTGATACTTACCTGAACCTCTCTATTTTTAGTCTAAAGGGAGGTTTCCCTGAATTGACCCTAGTTCTCGCGATAAACCGTTATATTAAAAAACAAGTAATAATGTTCAGTCAGGTAAACCGACTTACGAATCCCCTCACCTTCAGTCCCAAAAATATTGGTAATTTTATTTTTTTTTATTAATAATAAATAAGTAATTGTCAATTTAAATTGAATTTAATAACGTTAAAGCATGCCCTGATATTAAATTTATAAACTGTTAACTTGTGGTGCAAAATAGTTCATTTGTGCGGGGGCTACCAAAAGGGGCGTGCCAAGGACGCCCTTTTTTCTCTGGACTATAGGTCATATAAAAACATTACACTGAACAAAATGTTAAGTATATATTTGTGCACTGGTATTATAAGTTATAAACAGTTAACTTTTGGTGCAAAATGGTCAATTTTTGTGGGAGGTACCAAAAGGGGCGTGCCAAAAACGCTCACTTTTCACTGGGCTTTAGGTACGCATTACACTCTATAAAAACATTACACTGCACAACATTTTAAGTAGCTAAATGCACTGGTATTAAATATATAAGCAGTTACATTTTTGTACAGATATGGTCCCATTATGTTGGAGGTACAAAAAGGGATGGCAACACTTCGCCCATGATGTAAACCCACCTCTACAAAAAGTTGCAATATACTTTCAAAGCTCCTGTATACTTTGATATTGTGGATTTTGAACTAGTTTAACAATGATGTTGTTCTGACATCTGCAGCTCAGACTAAAGGGTGGTTAAATTTTAAGAGCCGATGTTGATTTTGAATAAAACACAAATTATTTAGGAAATAATTGTCATTTATTTTTATTATAATATTGGTATGGTTCAATTATGTATGGAACAAACTATCGGCCAAATGGCCGCCGCGACTTCGGCGGCACACCTCCATCCGATGGTCCAAATTTTCGATGACGCTGAGGCATAATTGAGGTTCTATGCCGTTAATGTGTCGAATCTTTTCTTTCAAATACATCTTTTCTTTCAAATAACCCCAAAGAAAGAAGTCCAACGGTGTCAAATCACATGATCTTGGCGACCAATTGACCTCGCCACGACTTGAGATAACACGGCCATTGAATTTCTCGCGCAAAAGAGCCATTGTTTCATTGGCTGTGTGGCAAGTGGCACCATCCTGTTGGAACCACATATTGTCCACATCCATATCTTCCAATTCGGGCCATAAAAAGTTCGTTATCATCTCACGATAGCGAACACCATTCACAGTAACTGCCTGACCGGCCTCATTTCGAATAAGTATGGCCCGATGACGTCGCCAGCCCATAAGCCGCACAGCAGGCACAGGTGTTTTCACATCTCCTACAGACCCGGTTTGCTGAAATTTGCGCACAATTCTCCCGATTGTGGACACATTTGGTAAATTATGCTGATCAAAAAACATCACGAAGTGCATTTTGATTTGAACACCCATTTTCGTAAAAGGCTTAAAAAACTTTAACGCGTTGCTCGATTTTGTATCTTTCCATGGTTCAAATTGAGTTAGTCTGAAATTGAGAAATGTCAAATGAAATGCAGAAAAAAACTTGACGTTTAGGTGTGTTTCACATTCAACATCGGCCCTTACAATTTTACAACCCTTTACAAAATTCCAAAGTTGTGAACCTATAAAAAAACCATTACTTCTGTCGATATTATCCATTTTAAGTGAAGCTCTTTTTATTGACTACATTATGTTAAAAGCTACCTTTCAATACTCCACCATTGATTGTTTTCCTTAACCCGACACCACCAATTTTTGGTAGATTTTTTGACATTAACGCAACTTCTATACAAACTAACTACATTCAGTATTCTCAGAGATGCTTCTATTTTTACAACGCCCCCTAGCTGCACCCATCCATTTTTGTGAAATATATTTATATTGACAGTAGTGGATCACAAATATCATTCTCCTACGATTTGTAGTTTCTGAGAAAGATATATTTTAATTACTTCCACATTATCACAGTTTAATGTTTAAAATCTCCCACTGTGTTACGAATGATTAAAGATTATTACATTACCAAACAATCCCATATTAATATTTTACATTCCTAGTTATAATTTTAAATTATTTTTTTTTGGAAAGATTTTCCCATAGTAAATCACGTCATTTGAAAATCCCCATCGCATTTAAAATCTCCCACTGTGTTACGAATGATTAAAGATTATTACATTACCAAACAATCCCATATTAATATTTTACATTCCTAGTTATAATTTTAAATTAATTTTTTTGGAAAGATTTTCCCATACTAAATCACATCATTTGAAAATCCCCATCGCATTTCTGTTTCCGAAATGTTGTAAGACATGTCGTACCACAATCATGTTTGAACCTTTTTAATCTCTTCAAATAAAATCATACATTATTAATTTATCTACACCTACAAAACACGACACGTTAAAAGCCATAAAAAAGCAGCAAAAGCTAAAACAAAAATAAAAACAATCGAAATCGAGAAAAAAAGAAGGCAGCAACTCACATCAAACCTCAGATCGTACAACAGCCCAATAGCGTCTGTGGACCAAAATGCATCCGCATGCAATCATAAAACTAAACAAGCTCTGGATAATAGCGGATGGCAAAGCAAACAAGTCCGAAACATGAAACATTGCAGCATTGCAGCATAGTTAGTTACAATGACGACGTACGACTTAGGTTTATGGCTTATGTTCGACGTACGAGTATGTACTTCCCTGTTTGCCTTTTCGGCCCGTTTGCCGCTTTGCTTTGCCACTGCCGGGGGCGATTAAAACCTGCTGCAACAGATGCCTGGCACCGCTCCACTAAGGCTGTTGTTGATGCGACTGTTGTTGGGGTGACGCTAATGTTGCCTGCCTTTTAAGAAACGGAAAATATGGGATTATCATTGGTCCGTAAGGTTAGTTTTAAAACATCATTAAGCCAAAAAATACAAACAAATAAATACTCTCACCTAAATCGTTGCCCTCCCCTCACTAGTTAAACCTATCAACTGAACAAATCGGGGTTTACGATCAGCACCATCTTTAAGATTCTCTTTGGTGCCATATGTGCCATGAAGACTTGCACAGTATCTTCAAATAACATAAATAAATAAACAAAAATTTCGCTAAACTGTAGAGATCGATTCACAAGTAAAACCCAACATTCTGGAAAGGGAAAAAAGGCTGTCTTATTCCAATGGACATATAAAATGTGCATATCACATTGAACGTTCCACTGGGGATGTTGCCGTCTTCCTCTCTCCCGTTCCAAGCTGCCCTTAACCAGCAAAAAAATATGTAACCACTTCCTAAGAAATAAATTTTTTAGTACTTCTAAAGGAGAAGTTATTCCATTTGTTCAATCGCAAATAATATCTTTTGCACAAGTTGTGAATATATAATTATAAAAAATATAAAATATTAAAATTTTGTTATTTCAAATATGTTTTTTAAAAATGAATGCGTTAGAAAAATGCGTTAGTAAGGAACAGCCGAATTTGGGCGGGGCCGACTATATAATAACCTACACCACTCTAGTAATATTGAATAACACTGAAATATATATTTTTTAATTCATGTATAAATTGTTTACATAAATTTACTTTTGTAAACAATTATATAATTCAACGTTCTATTTTTCCCATGAACCAAGAAACTCTACCATACTTAATTTCAAAACACTTGGAATGTAAAATACAGCTTCTACAAGACTAAAGAGCCAAATCGGACGAAACATATGTATGGGTGCTATGGCTAAATCTTAACCGATTTTCTTCAAAATCGGCAATGTTGGTCAATGGATCAAGAAACTCTACCATGCTAAATTTCAAAACAATTGGATGTTAGATACAGCTTCTATAGCGCTTAAGGGCCAAATCGTACGAAACATATATATGGGAGCTATAAAACGATTGGATGTATAATACTGCTTCTACAAGACTAAAGAGCCAAATCGGATGAAACATATATATGGGACCTATAGCTAAATCTTAACCGATTTTCTTCAAATTCAGCAATGTTGGTCCATCGATCAAGAAACTCTACCACGCTAAATTTCAAAACAATTGGATGTTACATACGGCCAAATCGGATGAAACATATATGTATATGGGAGCTATAGCTAAATCTTAACAGTTTTTCTTGAAATTCAGCAATGTTGGTCCATGGATCAGAAAACTCTATCATTCTAAATTTCAAAACGATTGGATGTTAAATACAGCTTCTACAGGACTAAAGAGCCTAATCGGATGAAACATATATATATGGGAGCTATAGCTAAATCGTAACCGATTTTCTTCAAATTCGGCAACGTTGATCCATGGATCAAGAAACTCTACCATGCTAAATTTCAAAACAATTGGATGTTACATACAGCTTCTATAGCGCTTAAGGCATAAATCGGACGAAACATATATATGGGAGCTATAGCCAAATCTTAACCGATTTTCTTCAAGTTCGGCAATGTTGGTCCATGGATCAAGAAACTCTAACATTCTAAATTTCAAAACGAAAAAAAGGGCCAAATCGGACGAAAGATATATATGGGAGCTATTTCTTAATCAGAACCGATTTCAATCAAATTCAATAGGGTTCTTTCCAGTTGCGAAAGACTCCAAACTGCAAAATTTCAGAACGATCGGAGTGAAATTGTGACCTGTAGTCGACGAACAACTTTAGATGGACAGACGGACGGACAGACATGGTCAGCTAGTGATTTTGAGTCGATCGGTATACTTTAAGGGGGTTAGCTATAGTGTGTTTCATGTGTTACAAACATCTGCCATGAAACCCTGTACCACAGTGTGGAGTAGGGTATAAAAATACGATTTGAATAAAAAAGTAAAACAACCGATACGTGATTCGCACCCAGACACGTCAATTTAATTATTCCTATTTTGGAAGCCGGCAGCTGATCTAGAGAGATCATCCGTTTAATTAACTTATCCACTTCCGAAGTACCAGGTAGCGCTGCTGCCTTAGAAGAGGGCGATGGGTCAGATCCTCGTGTGTTAGTTGCCGTCGCACAGCGTCACGGCAGTGGCCAAAAATGGTATAAGTCAACATGCATTTTTTTATATTTTGTTGCTAGAAGTATGTATGTATTTACATATACATATATAAATATCAGCTGCAGCTGACTGCAGTTACGGTTTTTATGAAGATTTTTCAGTGCCCACGCCATTAAAAATACGTGATATTTTCATCAAGAGGTTTGAAATAAAACCAAGTAAAAGCCGCTAAATTTTGTGTAACGTTAAGAAGTTTGTGGATGATAGTATAAGAAGGGAATTGAGTTGTACAGCAGGAAATAGCCGCAGCACGCTGGTAAAATTCGAGAAAAAATTAACAAAGCATTCGCGGATAAGTCGCAAAATTGAAAGCGGTTTAAGCAATTGGCAGAATTGTGCGATTTTCGATGATGATATCTGTAAGTTACTATCATAATTTTTTATAAATCTGAAATGAAATATTCTAGTTGTTTTAGGAACGAAGTTTAAGTGGCTTGGAGATCTGCCACATTTACTTTTTTTAATTAATTTAGTTTATTTTTTTCTCCGTGAATAAATATATCAAATTTCTTCTTCCTACTACAACTACTCTTATCTTTGGCAAACATTACTGCGGAATTAAATTTAAGGATATCTGGGGACTGACCTTTAAGAAAATTTCTTGAAATTCTTCATACAAAACTGTACCTTAAATATAAATACTTTCAAAAATATTAGGTTTATTTCTTTCAGGTTATATGGGAGGTAGGCGTATCCTTTGAGGAATGTCCGGAAATTTTTAACAAAATACATCTATACATGATTTCGTATTTTGTGACAAGTGGCCGCCACTGCTGGCTCGAATAAATTCCTGCCGAAAGGCCCAATTTTCGACCACTTTTTGCGGCATTTGGGGCTGTATGTCAGCAATAATACGCCGAAAATTATCTTCCAAGGCGTCAATCGTATAGGGCTTATCTGCGTAGACAAGCGTCTTCACTTAACCCTACAAAAAATAGCCCAACGGTGTTAAATCCCACTATCTTGGAGGCCACGCCACAGGCCCACGGCGCGAGATAATGCAGTCACCAAAATTATATATATCTTGTAGGTATATATCGTCTTGTTAGAACCAAAGGTCGTCCACATCAACATCCTCCAATTCAGGCACGAAAAAGTCATTAATCATGGCTATATAGCGTTCCCCAATGACTGTAACATTATGGCCGGCTTCATTTTTGAAGAAATATAGACCAATGATTCCCTCTGCCCATAGATCACACCAAACAGTGACTTTTTGTGGATATAACGGAGTCTGAACAATGGCTTGTGGAATATAATTACTCCAAATGCGAATATTTTGTTTATTAACGTAATCATTCATCCAAAAGTGAGCTTCATCGCTGATTCGCGACGCATCGCGCGAACCAAACCATTATTTTGGTAATAAATTTGTACGATTTTCAAACGTTTTTCCGGAGTAAGTCTATTCATTCTGAAATGTCAAACCAAACTGAGCATACATCAAATGACAGCTGTCAAAAAGACCATCTCCGAAAAAAGCATTGCCAGAATAAAAAAACCGCACGTCTAAAAAAATACCAATCATGTTTTTAGCCCACTGTAGCATACTTAACCCTTTTTCCTCCCACTGTACCATATTCAACCACATTTTATCCACTGTACCATTTTTGCCCACTATACATTATTATTAATTGTGCCCCGAAAAGTACGAATAAAAAACTGACTTCCCCGATCCGTTGTATTAAGAACATCCCTAGCATCAATTTTCACCACTTAAATTCTAAATTATCCCATATTAATCCTTTCTGTCCCACTGTTCCCCTTAAAATTTTCAAAAAAAATCCTTTCTTGTTCCAGTTTACGACCCCAGAACTACTCTCACACCAATATTCACTATTATAGCTCTTGCCATTTCGATTTGGCTGTTGTACCACATTTATCCCTTTTTACCCCACTGTGTGCGTAAATGTTAGAATTTCAAAAATCCTGTCAATTTATGGGTCTACCTCATAGTGGCTACCCTCACACCAAATTTCACGATTCTACCTCATTCCGTTTTTATGGTACCACATTTATCCCTTTTCCCCCATTGTGCGGCTAATAGTACGAATTTTGAAAAAATCCCGACTTATTGCACGTCTACGTCTCATGAACTACCCTCCCACCAAATTTCATGTTTCTAAATTCTGCCGTTTGGGCTGGGCGATGATCAGTCAGTCAGTCACGCCACAATTTTATATATATCCGCCAAATAACTTTTTTTTAAAACATAGCGCAAAACATCGAGTGTAGCTTCGGCTGTGTGGCACGTAGCGCCGTCCTGTTGAAACCAAATGTTGCCTATATCCTCCTCTTTAATTTTTGTGAACAAAAATTCGTTCAACATGGCCCGATAACGATCGCCATTGACTGTAACGGCCACTTGCTCATTTTCGAAGAAAAATGGCCCAATTATGCCTCTGGACCAAAATCCGCACCAAACAGTGACTCGTTTTCGGTGTATCGGCTTTTCAATGTATGCGTGCGGGTTTTTTGTGCCCCAAATGCGACAATTTTGCTTGTTTACATACCCGCCAAGATCAAAATGAGCTTCATCTGAAAGATGATTTTTTTTGGCAAAATCGGCATCTTCTGTAAGTCGATCGCTCCCAGCGTTGTTCAAGCGTATACACAACCATATTCGTTCAGCGGAAGGATAAAACTAATTATCTGTTAAATCAGACATGAGCTAAGTGTTACCATTCACGAAATAAGCACTAGTTGAAAAAAAAAAACGTTAGATGGCGGACCCGTTAGATAAATTAATGAAGGTTCCACGAGTGTTGAGGTAGGAAATGTATATTTATATATATAATATGTATATATAATGTATGGGAGTTCGATTTAAGTAGCGTATGGTACGGCTGTCAGGCCGATTATGCTATATGACGATATCGTCTGCACTGAAAAAAACGCCTACTGAGAAGCAATGAAATTATCCTAACTATTGCGATGTTGGCTTTGATTTGGCGCCAAAGACAATGGTGATTAAAATAAGTATATCTTTTGCCTCAATTAAAGACATGGCACGACTTTAAATTAATTACATCTTGGACTTTAATTAGAGTGAAACGTCCTTAAACCAATTACATGTTGTAAATAAGTCATATACATGTTGTATTTACCATTATGTGTTACGTCTAAAAATACTGAAGGTAGACCCACGTTAAAGACTCAGAATCACTAACTGTGTCGATTTAATAAAATTTGACTAAAAGCGGACAGTGTTTAGGTTTGGCCCTCGCATAGAATTAGAATCATATAGTCGGCTCCGTTCGACTTTATCACTTCCTTACTGTTTTTATACCCTAAACCACACCGTGGTATATGTATATGTTTCGTCCGATTTGACCCTTTAGCCCTATAGAAGCTGTATTTTACATCAAATTGTTTTGAAATTTAGCATTGTAGAGTTTCTTGATCCATGGACCAACATTGTTCAATTTGAATAAAATAGGTTCAGATTTAGATATAGCTCCCATATATATGTTTCGCCCGATTTAACTACAGAGACAGAGACTTACCAAATGTAAATTGGGTAAACAGATTTTAGTTGAAGTATATAAGTACATTGGATAATTCATTGTTATCCAATCTTACTGTAGTGGTGTAGGGTATCATATAGTCGGCGCCGGCCGTCTTTAGCCTTCCCTTACTGGTTTTGTTATGAAAACGCGACAATTTTCATCAAAAATTCCTCATTTAAAGACTGAAAATTATGCTGAAAGGAATGTTCGAAAATGTGACTTTCCGAATGGACTGGTGTGTAGCATAATATCAAACATTCAATCCATTCCGCTTTTTTTTTGAAATTTTTCTCCAGAAACTCCAATGAAGAAGCTGCATCAACAAAGTTCGATTAAACCGGAAATACGTACATTCGTGTTCCACTGTGCACTTGGCACGAACAGCATAGAAAACGAAAGTGATCGCTGTGTGGTATGCTATGCCATGACAGGAAGAAACCCATACAACCTGCGCGATCAACTCGAACACCTTCTCTTTCATCGGCAGCAATAGCAACAGCAGCAGACAATAGCATCAAAATCAAATGGCACGTACCAAGTAAAGCTTTGGCACCAAGCTCCGTTCAAGAAAAAATGCATGGATGGTTGTTAAACATAGACACAGGAGGACAGAGGCTGTGAATGGATCGATCTATTGTATCCATGTCGCTACGCCGATCGTTTGCGGTGGTGCTGCGCTCATTGAGAGCAGCGATATAAAATTACGTTAAAACATTACGTTATGAGCAAAAACGCTGTGTTGTGGGCCATCATGACTGGAAGTCGCGTAATAATGCTTTAGATGAGGCATGCCACAAATGCTACGCTCGCTCAGCTGTTTCTGCTGCTGTTTCTTTGACTCGCTGCTCTATGAATTAATGTCCGTCCGTCTGTCCGCCTGTCTGTCTCTAGCTCAGCTCAATGTACACTTGGATTTCTGTGTATATTTTTTGGGTGCCGTTTTTTCTTACTTACATCTTCCATAATTTTTTGTTTTTGTTTACTCCAAAGTAGCAGCAGCTCAGTACCATCGGAGCAAATCGCTGTAGTTCAAATTTGTAATCATATTCCAAAGTTTGTTACAGTTGCCCACCATCTGTCGTCGCGTAAACAACGGTATTTGTTGTGAACTTTATTCAGCAAATCGACTCTACTCGCCTCGACTCCAACGCTCATTGCCGCGCACGCGCTTGACAAATCGCAAATCCTACAAAACCGCCAACGGAAATTCAAAAATATTTTCCGTTTCATTGTTTATGTGGCAGTCGACGCCACCGCTGTTGTTGTCTCATTGTCGTTAACTTTGTTTTTAAGAAAAGGAATAGCGCCAAAGACTGTCTTTTTGCCCAGAAAGTGAAGGTGTTTAATTTGTGTGCCTCAGTATTGTGAAAAGTTGTTGGCAAAAAAACGACAATAAATAATCCCGAAAAGACCTTTAAGGCTTCAAATGTGAACTTGATAACGAATGAACGAATGACTCTAACTCTAATTCAGTTTGTTAATGATATTGGTTGGTTGTGTTTTTTTTTTTTGTTTTTGTCCTGCCACCGACTCTGCTGAACAAGTGCTTTTAGTGCCCTTAAATATTATTGTAATTATGACAATCACTTACATGTCTTGCAATCGATTACGGTTTTGGTTTCGGGCATTTGAAAAGTTTCCATGATAAAATGCACAGTGGTTTCTCTCAAAAAAAAAATAATAATAAATAAAATAATTGGGTTACAGTTAACTAATCCGTCTATGGATTATTCAGTTGGATTGTATACAAAAAAATTGCCTTAATAAAAGTGTTCCTGCTTCGAAGTTGCGAACTCTTTTTACATGACTTTGAAATAATACGAGTATATATTTCAACATATTTCTATACGTATACTCTAACTTTAGTGAAAAAGTATTCCTTATGGAAGGAGTGACATCGAAAGGAGTGTTCGGCGAAAATCCATTTTAGGACCATTTCAAGTCTGTCCGTCCATCTTTCTTTGAATGTGGTAATATTGCCTCCACTCTCAGGTTTTGTTTGATGATGTGTCATATTGGCACAGACCTTCTGGGTTAGCATATATGGAGGTACGAAATCGATTATAACATCCTAACTAAGATACCCGAATCTACAGTAATAGCTCAGTACAAAAATTACAGGTTATATTTGTAAACTGACTCGCCCAGAAATACTTCCAGTTTCGTTTGCCAAGATTCAATAAAGCTGCTCTCTTAATTTTTTGTAGTAGCTGTAGAACTGGCACCAAGACATTAATTCTTCATTGTATATTTTCCTTTCGGAATATAATGTGCTATATTTTTCCTGGATTTTCTAATGCTCTCTTAATTTTTTTGTAGTAGCTGTAGAGCTGGCACCAAGACATTAATTCTTCATTGTATTTTTTCCTTTCGGAATATAATGTGCTATGTATTTTCTGGATTTTCTAATGGAGAACTTAATTCCAAAAATCCGCAGAAGTAAGCGAGTCTACAAATAGAACTGTCAAATTTTCATGTTAATTCCAAAAATCCTTAAAAGGAAGAGAGACTATACATAAAAAAATCTCGTTCCCTTAAATACGTAGTAGAATTTAGCGTTAATGAGGGGGGGACCTTTGGTGGTATAGAGAGCTAGCATGCACTGTTTTGAAGCAAGTATTCCGGGTCAAATCCTCGTCGGATCGAAATAAAAAATAAATGAGTCTGTAAAAATAAAATTAAAAATAGAAAATAAAGAGAAATAAAAACGAAAGAAATAATATGTATTTTATTTTTCATATTTCTAACCTGGTGAAAAAATCGAAAAAAAGGCATTCTTTTCTCAGCAATTCAGAATTAGTTCCGGAAGTTTCATCCCTTTATTAAATGAATCGGTTAGAGAACTCGATTGCTTTTTCAGAAAATTTTTTACTGGGAGATCACAATGTTAATAGTAATACACTCAAACGCATGAAATTTAGTACAGTGATATCCTCATGCAGTGACAACAGTTCAGTGACAAAATTATCATAATTATCACACATATTTGGTATCTCCAGCACAAAGCGACTAAATCGTCCCAAAAATATTATATCTCATAACTTACCAGTACACAGTTACTCGTACACGAAATTCGGTGCAATGCAATGATGCTGAAGTGCGTTCTTTTCGGCTTGAAAATTACGTATTTATTAAGCCCATCCTGGTACACCCACACTAATCGACAAATTTATACGCAAATAATTTTTTAAGAGCTTGAGAACTTAAAATGGTAACACAAGACAGATATATTGTTGGAAATTTTTTTACTACAATCTTTTAGATAATTTCTTGGCATATTTGTATCCCCTCATCATATAGAGGAGGGTATATATAACACTATGCAACAAAAAAATTTTTTTTTGTGTCCTAGACCTAAAAATAATTTTTTTGTATAGATTGTGGTAGATTTTTTATTAAAAATTCTATTATCGACGTAGGTACCCTTAGTATTTGCACTATAATTTTTGGAATATATGCCCGATAAGGTCGACTTATACGTTAAATTGAAGCTATTAGTGTGGGCTACCAATTTGAGAAATACCTCTTCACTTAAAAACAGTAGGTTAGTAACAAATTGGAAAAAGTAGATTTTTTTCAAAAAAAAAAACCTGGGGCAAAAAAAAAACATAAAAAATAAAAACCAGTAAGAAAAGGCTAAAGTCGGGCGGTGCCGACTATATAATACCCTACACCACTCTCGTAATATTGAATAACTCTGATATATAAATTTTGTAATTCATTTATAAACTGTTTACATAAATTTACTTTTGGGACATTTTATACTTAAATAATACCCTGTACCACAGTGTGGTGTAGGGTATAAAAACGATTGGATCTAAAGACCCAAATCGGATGAAACATATATATGGGAGCTATAGCTCTAAATCTTTACCGATTTTCTTCAAATTCGGCAATGTTGGTTCATGAATCAAGAAACTCTACCATTCTAAATTTCAAAACAATTGGATGTAAAATATAGCTTCCATAGAACTAAAGGGCCAAATCGGACGAAACATATATATGGGAGCTTTAGCTAAATCTTAACCGATTTTCTTCAAATTCGGTAGTGTTGGTTCATGGATCAAGAAACTCTACCATTCTAAATTTCAAAACGATTGGATGTAAAATACAGCTTTTAAAGGACTAAAGGGCCAAATCGGACGAAACATATATATGGGAGCTATAGCTAAATCTTAACCGATTTTCTTCAAAGTCGGCAGTGTTGGTTCATGGATAAAGAAACTCTACCATTCTAAATTTCAAAATGATTGGATGTAAAATACAGCTTCTACAGGACTAAAGGGCCAAATCGGACGAAACATGTTTATGGGAGCTATAGCTAAATCTTAACCGATTTTCTTCAAATTCGGTAGTGGTGGTTCATGGATCAATAAACTCTACCATTCTAAATTTCAAAACGATTGGATGTAAAATACAGCTTCTATAAAACTAAAGGGCCAAATCGGACGAAACATATATATGGGAGCTATAGCTAAATCTTAACCGATTTTCTGCAAATTCGGTAGTGTTGGTTCATGGATCAAGAAACTCTACCATTCTAAATTTCAAAATGATTGGATGTAAAATACAGCTTCTTCAGGACTAAAGAGCAAAATCGGATGAAACATATATATGGGAGCTATAGCTAAATCTTAACCGATTTTCTTCAAATTCGGCAATGTTGGTTCATGGATCAAGAAACTCTACCGTTCTAAATTTCTAAACGATTGGATGTAAAATACAGCTTTTATAGGACTAAATGGCCAAATCGGACGAAACATATATATGGGAGCTATAGCTAACTCTTAACCGATTTTCTTCAAATTCGGTAGTGTTGGTTCATGGATCAAGAAACTCTACCATTCTAAATTTCAAAATGATTGGATGTAAAATACAGCTTCTACAGGACTAAAGAGCAAAATCGGACGAAACATAGATATGGGAGATATAGCTAAATCTTAACCGATTTTCTTCAAATTCGGCAGTGTTGGTTCATGGATCAAGAAACTCTACCATTCTAAATTTCAAAACGATCGGATGTGAAATACAGCTTCTATAGGACTAAAGGGCCAAATCGGACGAAACATATATATGTGAGCTATATCTAAATCTTAACCGATTTTCTGCAAATTCGGCAATGTTGGTGCATGGATCAAGAAACTCTACCATTCTAAATTTCAAAACGATCGGATGTAAAATACAGCTTCTATAGGACTAAAGGGCCAAATCGGACGAAACATATATATGTGAGCTATAGCTAAATCTTAACCGATTTTCTTCAAATTCTGCAGTGTTGGTTCATGGATCAAGAAACTCTACCATTCTAAATTTCAAAACGATCGGATGTAAAATACAGCTTCTATAGGACTAAAGGGCCAAATCGGACGAAACATATATATGTGAGCTATAACTAAATCTTAACCGATTTTCTTCAAATTCGGCAATGTTGGTTCATAGATCAAGAAACTCTACCATTCTAAATTTCAAAACGATTGGATGTAAAATACAGCTTCTATAGGACTAAAAGGCCAAATCGGACGAAAGATATATATGGGAGCTATATCTAAATCTGAACCGATTTCAACCAAATTCAATAGCGATCTTAACAGCCGCGAAATACTCTAAACTGCAAAATTTCAGAACGATCGGAGTTAAATAAAAATTTTGGTGCATGACTTTACATGGACAGACGGACGGACATCGTTAAATCGACTCAGCTAGTGATTCTGAGTCGATCGGTATACTTTAAGGTCTAGCTGTGTTATTTTCAGGTGTTACAAACATCTGCGTGTAACCAACTTATAATACCCTGTACCACAGTGTGGTGTAGGGTATAAAAATATCGGTAAAAGATATTTTATTTTAGTTTTTAAAAGTTTGCATCCTAGCGAAGAAAATAATGGCTATTTGAAAAAAATCTATGGATAAATGTATTTGGTAGAGATAAGAGAATTTCAAATAATCTTTTTTTTAATTTCCGTTTAAAGATCGATTTTATTTGTTACTCTTATTTATATTATGTACATTTGAGTTTATTTACATGTACAAGTTTTATTATAAGTAATTGTGAGTTCTTTGTTGACGTTTGTAGATTTCGGAATCGGTTTCTCTAATGAGGAACCAAATATAATCTCCCATCATTCTTTCATCCCAGGGCCCTTGATAACGCCGCTCGATGGACTTCATTTCTTGGTGAAACCTTTCGCAATGTTCGTCGCTTACGTTGCCAAGATTCTCAGGGCAAAAGTTTAAATGAGAATGCAAGAATTGAAATTTTAGGGACATATTTACACCTGTTGGAATACATAAAGCAAAAAATAAGTTAGAATGTTTTTATACATAAGTATAGAAAAATATATTTCTTACCAATTTTTTCATAATTTTCTGACAAATCATCAATCATTGTTTCATATTGCGGCTTTTATTGGATCCAAAGAAATTTAAAACCACAAAACCTTCATGCTGTAATTTCATCCGACGTCAAATATGATTCGAAATTTACATCTTTCCTTCAGTTTCCTTATTTTAGGCTCATCAAAAACGCCTTCTTCGTTTTTGTTAAAAGAAAGTCATTTATATAAACTTTTTAAATATGAGAGTGAATCGCCATCTTTCCTTGAGGCTTTTACAAAATTTTTAAAGAGCCCAAGCTTAATATACATTGGTGGCAAAATAATATTTTCTTTTTGGACGAGAGGTGTGTATTTTATGTTGTTTTCACCCAATGTAATGTGTTTTCTTGTTGGCCATTTCTTTCCTCTGTAATGATCTTCGCGAGCACTGCTATCCCAGAGGCATAAAAAACAGCTATATTTTGTATATCCGCCTTGCATTCCACATAACATCCCAACTACTTTTAAATCGCAACAAATTTCCCATTCTGGTTGTTCATATTTTATGTATATTATCATTTCAGTTATTGTTTCGTATGATTCCTTAGTGTTGACAGCATGAGCAATGGCAATCGACGGTTTCTGATTTCCGTTGTGCAAAAGTAGTGCTTTCAAACTTTCTTTACTGCTGTCAACAAATAACCGCCAATCCTTTTAATTTTATGTTTGATTAAGTTCCTCGAACAATCCGGGAATGTCCTTGCAAAAGCATATGTTATCCACAGTTGTATAAAATTGTTTGTAAGGTATATCACGGACTCTATACTCGTAATATGATATGTTAACATCTGGGGCCAAAATATTGTACTGTTTCATCCGAGATGCAAGTAGTTCTGCCTTATCTTTGGTCAGTTCCAAATCTCTCGCTAGATCATTGAGTTGAAACTGAGTTAAAAGTGATGACTTTCGACTCAAGCTTGAGTTGAGTACTCCGTTGAACTTGCTGGTATTTCCGTAATTAGGCTGTTAGCTATACTTGGACACTTGGGAACTGGTATTGTTTCCGAATGTGCAAATGGCAAAGTGACACATTTTACTTCAGCGTAATTCCAGCGAATGCTCCTTCCTACTCCAATCTGTTTACTGAGACAAAAATAGCAGTGCGTATCGTGAATGAATGGTTGTCTCCAAATCATTGGCATTCCAAATTGCACGTGATGTCTAAAATTAAAACGTTTTATTCCACAAACTCATACTTCTAAATATAACTTTGCAATATTTTTCAGAAAATTGACTTATCTCTTTAAGGCGCTGAATTACACTAATTTATTAATAAGAAATTTCATTCATAAATTCCGGGTTTAAGGTTCATAAGTTGCAGTACCAATAGCTGACATATAGTTTGCTTCGAACGTAGATACCCAATATTTTTAAGACTGCCGCGTACTACTTTGTATTGCGTACTACCTTGTAATAAAAAACCTCATAAATAAAAAACCACAAATAGTGTTGAATGACCCTCTACCTGAGCGGATCTCATCCAATATAGCTCTCACATTGCATATAATGTTTTTGGAGGGCTACGAACGGCCATAAAACCTCGTGCTCTCTATAATTTTATAATGTCTGACATCAATCCTCATAAAATAAAATGCAAGTGCAATGTCTCTTATATGTCTCTCTCACATATGGCGAATTTAATATAAGCAAAAAATCATCATTTAAAAACGAAAAAATATGAAACAAGATTTTTTGAATTTCCCTAACATTTACAAAATGGCTCATAACTTTTACATCTATCCATAGATTTTTTTCAAATATACAGTGTTTTCTTTGTGGCTGGCTTTTTAAAAATTTGATAAAATATTTGTTCGTGTAACACATCGAAGAAATGACCTAAGACCCCAAGTATGTTTGGCGGAAATTTGATTTGTGTCATTTTAAGTCATTTAAGCAACGTCCGTCCGCATGTCTGTCTGTATATATGTCTGCTGGATGGTGCGCACGATAACTCTCGAAAGGATTTGACGATTGACTTCAAATTAGGTATGCGGTAATATTTTCCTCCATCTCCGGCTAAGTTCGAAGATGGGCCATATTGGTCCACTTCTTCCAGTACCTAACCCACAAAGCGTTAACATTTAGTGAAATATTAATTATTTAATAACTTCTATAATACTTACTCGAATGTTCAGAAAATATAAGTTCCTAACACCTCAAGAAACACGGTCGAAGTTGCCACTCCCCCTTCTGGTACCTCCCACACAAATGGACCATTTTACAGCAAAAGTTAACAGCTTATAATTTTAATACCAGTGCACATAAATACTTGAAGTTTTGTACAGTGTAATGCTTTTATAGTACCTAGAGTCTATCTGTCTGCTGGCTGGTGCATACGATAGCTCTCGAAATGAGCAATCGATTGACTTCAAATTTAGAATGTCGTAATATTTTTTTCTATCTCTGGCTAAGTTCGAAGATGGGCCATATTGGTCCACTCCTTCTAGTTCTTTCAAATGGTACTAATATCATTCAAATCTGAAATCAAAAGTTATGTAGACTTCAAAAAGGCAAAATTTGTAAAAAAAATTTGTAGGTGACCAAATTGGGCAACCTATAAAATCGAAACCTTTATGAATTTGGACAATCGGTAAAGGTAATAAGTCTGCACGGTCTTCTAGTATACGCGTGTAAAATATCATTAATATATATATCCACAAATATTCTGAGGGGTCGGTTTTCTTTAGAATTTCCCTATGGTTTTTTGTTTTCAGAAAAATCAATAGATTTTTTCATTCAAGTAGAATGAATCATGCATTTTTGTCAAGTTTCAATATAGATTCTTATTTTGTGCTGGGGAAATATATGGAAGGAATACACTTTAAAGGTTGTGAATGATACTGCGGGAAAAGGCGGCGAAGTTGTGAAAAACTATCACGGTCCAATAACACAGTGCATCAAGAAAATCTTTCCCGAACGAGATAATTTGGACATGATAGTCCACAACTAGTATATTAAAACCCCCAAAGGGTTTTTCGAAGTTAACTCGATTTTTTGTTGTAAAGCCCTTTGAAGTTAGGTTATTTTTAGTCAAATTTCCGGGAAATGCCACATAAAGTAAAAAAAATCAAATTAAAATATTTGAGGTCTAAAATATGCAATTCAATTGTTTAATGTATGCATTGATACACCCCATTGGTTTACATGTGAAAATATTAGGTCATCTTTTGTCTTTACGGGATTTTTGGGCCCCCAAATTTTAAGACCTGATCACCGCAACTGCATTTTTCTTCTTTTTATACCCTCGCCTTAGTGTGACGAGGGTATATATCATATGCTACGAAAAAAAGTGCAACACATCGAAGGAGTGGCCTAAGAACCCAAGTATATTCAGCGAAAAATAGATGTATTTGTTAAAAACTTCCTGTACCGCCCACACAAATTGACAGAATAATTCGTTTAATATTCCATATTACATTACTCACAAAGTGAGGGTATACCTTAGTCGGTTTACCCGACTGAAACTTTATTACTTGTTTTAAATCCTGTTGACATTTCCTTTCACGTGAGTACCATTTCGCCGATATGTGTGCTTTAGAGCATTTTCGAAAGCCCTAGGGCATAGAGCCATCATATTTTTCGACTTGTGGGTCATTATGTTGTATGAGTGTAATTAAATCAACTGTAAGTCGGCACGGGAAGTCGGGGTACGTGAAATTTTTGGAGTCATTTTTACATCAAACCTCAACTTTTTGAGGGGTGAGACAAAAAATATTTCCAATTTAAGACACCCTAATATATATATATGAAGGTGGTATAGGTATCTAGTCGGCTCCACCCGACTTACATTTTTTTCAACGAACCGTTTGATTTAGCTTGGAATGAACTATATTAACATTAATAAGTTTTTTGCTCTTCAGAAATATTGTGTTTTTGTGTATAATTATATCAGCATACATGTATAGACAGATAGATGTCTACATGCTGACATATTTATACATAAGCATGCCAACCAGCAATTTTAAAAGTTCTATGAACTTTTGTCATTAAATTTGATTTAGACACATTTTCTTCCTTAGGACTTAAATTGAATTGTCTGCTCTTAAGGAGAATTTAACTTTAATCTGTGGTAAAACTTTCACTGCAGACTTTTCACAAAAAAGTGATACAAAGACCAATTAATCCCGTAGACCCATTAAATAGGATTGCCAAGAATCTCCCACTTCAAGTCGAGAAAACCAGAGAACCACTGTATGTAGGATGCATGACACATGATGCTCATATGCTTCAATACTGTCATAATTCAAAATTGAAAATTCTTGAGGTATACTTACATTTAACTAACTAACATACAACTTTCATTCCACGTTTAATTTACAAAGATCCTTAAACAATTCTCGTTGTTTTGCAGTTTATGAGGAAACAGCCATTTGAGGGATTATCTTTTCATATCATATTTATTAGATATTTATACAGACATAAAATTACTCAACTTCAAACAATTGGATTTTGAGATGTGACACTCTTGCCCCAAATGAGTGATATGTGTCGATTGTTAGTACCCAAACAGAATAAACGTAGGCAATTATATAATTTAAAGTCTGCCTTTTGTCTGGGCGCTGTGATTAATGGCTAAAGTTACACTTCACCCGAAACCAAAACGAAAACTGTAAAAACACAACAAACCAAAAAACTACTAGACACAATTTGAACAAATTATTCAGTGTTATACTTATGTAGCAACAACTATTGCCTGTAATTAAAAAGTACATTGTTGTTCATGTAGTTTTTATGCTATATAGGATCATAATGATAATATTGCTGTGTATTATGTTGTATTATTATTTTTTTTTTATTTAAATTTCTTTTATGCAGCAGCCAAATCATTGTAATTTTAGCTTATAAACCCAAAAATGCGAAGAGCAAAAGTTCAAATACGCTTCAAAACAACCACAGCTGCGTTACGTCTATACAAAAACAATAACTAACAACAAAGGCGAAAGGCTAGAAAAATATTCGCGCGAAAGAAGTTTCCCAAAAACAAACAAATAAAGTGATTTACAAAATAATTACCAGATACGAGTATTTATTCATAGTGACACCAAATAATTAACGAACAAAAGAAAAGTTATATGAAAGCAAAAGGAAAACAAGCCGAAAATAAAGCAAATTTTAGCATTATCTCAAAAACAGCAAAAGAATTGTATCCACGACCACACAAGGTTGTGACATAAGACAAAATTTCGCAGAAATGATGTGATTATCCAAATTTATCTGGAATTGAATATTTTATTGGCAAATTGCTGTGTAAACTTGTTAATTGGTTTACAAATGACTTTGTCGTGTGAATGATGTTTAAAGATGTGTTTCAAGTTCCATTTATTGCTGTTGTGCATTGCTATAATTGATTGGATAACAACAACAAAAGCCAGCGCCTCACCATCGATTGTCTCGCAGTATTACAGACCAAATCAATTTGCTACCGGTAAGAAAGAAAATGCATTACTTTGTTTTTAACCTTGGATGCAATAACTCCACAATAATTGACCACATAATAAATGACTACAGTGACCCACATCTGCAGAGAAAGTGTATTATGTAATGGGTCTATTTAGCCCTTTGTAAATTTAAATTAAACCCTCAAACTAGAATTGAAGGAAGGAATCTTTATTATGATTAGAAATAACAATGTCTGGCATTTATTTTTTAATTCTTTTAAATATTGACCACGACTAAATATTGACTATGGTGGCCCATTCCGAAGCTTTAATTATACCCTCACTTTAGTGTGACGAGGGTATATATCATTTGCTACGGAAAAAATGTAACACATCGAAGGAGTGACCTAAGACCCCAAGTATGTTCGGCGGAAATTCGTTTTGGGTCATTTTAAGTCGAATGTCTGCCTGTCTGTCTGTCTGCTGGCTGGTGCGCACGAGAACTCTCGAAAGGAGTAACCGATTGACTTCAAATTTCGTATGTGTTAATATTTTTTTCTATCTCCGGCTAAGTTCGAAGATGGGCCATATTGGTCCACCTCTTCTGGTACCTCCCCCACAAAGGGTTAAAATCTTGTGAAATATTGATTCTTTAATAACTGCCATTATACGTATTCGAATCTTCTGAAATTCCACACATAGTATTAGTTTGTTAGTCGCTATCAACTCGAGGAAAATAGGCGAAATTGCCACTCCCGTTTTGGTATCTCCCACACAAAGCACCATTTTGCACTAAAAGTTAAATGCTTATAACATTAATACCAGTGTTTAGAAATACTTGAAATTGTGTACAGTGTAATGCTTTTATAGTGCATACAGTCCAGTGAAAAATGGGCGTTATTGCCGCTCCCCTTTTGGTACCTCCCACACAAATGCACCATTTTGCACCAAAAGTTAACAGCTTATAACATTAATACCAGTGTATAAAAATACTTGAAATTTTGTACAGCGTAATGTTTTTATAGTGCCTACAGTCCATTGAAAAATGGGCGTTATTGTCACGCCCCTTTTGTTACCTCTCCCACAAAGGCACCATTTTGCACCAAAAGTTAACAGTTTATAACATTAATATCAGTGTATACAATTACTTGAAATTTTGTACAGTGTAATGCTTTTATAATGCCAGTGAAAAATGAGCATTATCACCACGCCTCTTTTTGTACCTCCCACACAAAATGGCCAAATTATACCACAATTTAATATCTCAACGTTAATATACCAGCCCATATAAAAGGTTACAATTAGGCACAGTGCAATGTATTTAAAGTATCCACTGTTCAGCGAAATATAGGTGTATTTCTTAAACCCCTTCTGGTACCTCCCACAAAAATTGACAGAATAATTTGTGTAATATTCAATATTACATTACTCACATAAGTGAGGGTCGGTTTACCCGACTGAAACTTTCTTACTTGTTTTCGATTACTCTTTCCAACACTGCTACCGGTATCTTGCGAATTACGCGAGTATTTTGATTTTCAATTGTTCAGTTGCAGCTGGCTTATCGACTAAGACTTTTGAATTCTCATTATCCAAAGGTGTAGTATTAGACGATCTAAGCCGACAGTTGGACAGAAGGAACGCAGAATTGGCTGACAACCGAAATAAATCTACGAGGGCGGTTCGGAAACTTCTTAGCCTATCAATGAAAGAAAATAGTTAGTTTTTCAGAAATATTTTTATTTTTCAATATAATCTCCTGAAACTTCAATACACTTAGTCCAACGCTTATCTAGCAATTCTATCCCTTGATTAAAATAGTTTTCCTCAAGGTCTTCAAAATAGTGGTTTACAACTGTAATTGCATCTTCATTTGAGGTAAAACGCTAGCCAGCAAGGACTTTTTTTAGATTTGGGAACAGGTAAAGGTCACTGGGAGCTAAATCAGGAGAATAAGGTGGGTGGTCAAGCAACTCGTACTTTAATTCGTTGATTTTAGCCATTGTTAAAACACTCTTGTGCGCTGGTGCGATGTCTTGATGAAAAATTATTTTTTGGTGTTGTAAGCCAGGACGTTTTTCTCGAATTTGTACATTTAATTGATCCAAAAGGTTGCAATAGTACTCTGAATTTATTGTTTTACCCTTTTGCAGATAGTCAATCAATAAAATACCTTTGAAGTCCCAAAAAACCGTTGCCATAACCTTACCAGCCGATTGAATTGTTTTTGTCTTCTTTAGGGCACTTCCTCCAGATTCAGTCCATTGTTTGGATTGTTCTCTGGAGTATAGTGGTGGATCCATGTCTCAGCAACAGTTATGAAACGACGCTTAAAATCCATTTTATTTCGCTTAAAACGATCCAAACAAGCTTGAGAAATGTTCATTCTTATGCGTTTTTGGTCGACTGTTAACAAGTGCGGCACCCATCTTGCAGAAAGCTTTTTCATCTGTAGTTCTTCATGCAAAATTAAATGGACTCGATCATTAGAGATGCCCATGATATTAGCTATTTCACGCACTTTTATTCGTCGATCATTTAATACCATATCATGCACTTTGGCTACAATTTCTGTTGTTGTTGCTGTTTTTGGACGTCCACTACGTGGTTCATATTCAATGCTTGTACGACCACGCTTAAATTCAGCAACCCAATTTTTTACTGTTGCATATGAAGGAGCACTTTCACCTAACACATTCACAATATCATTATGAATTTCTTGTCCCGATAAACCTTTTTTATGTAAATATTTAATGACACCACGCATTTCTAATTTTTCCATTGTAAAAAAATCGCGGATGCGTCTTTTGTAAACACCTGTTTCTATATGAAGGAGTTGCCAGATCGAAACAAAATTTAACATGTGTTCATAGCAAGGATGGAAGTTTCCAAAACACTTAAGTTTTTTCTGTTTATACCGCGCTTTTTTTGCTAGGCTAAGAAGTTTCCGAACCGCCCTCGTACACATATAAAACTAGCTAAAACCTGGTGCGTTTCGCAGCCCACATCTTTATTTATTTTCTGTTTAGAGTGTCATAAAATAGTTACACCTCTTTCTTTCAAAGACACATGAATATTCCATATAGGGAAAAAATTATGTAGATTTGGTTCATTTTATACCATAAAATACGAAAACAACTTGTTATTTCTTTTTTATGTTCCATGAGTTACCTTGACATCCTAATAACATATTAATCTTTTTTCCGGCCTGTGCTTCTAAATCTTGAACAACTATTTTTCTGAACCATTTTTCCCCTAGTACTACTTTCATAGCATGGGACAATTTAAAACTTGTTTGTACGCATTTAAAAAAGTTTCATATCCCTACATTTTGTTGGAAGTCCTCCAATCGCCACTGAGACCATTTTTAATAGTTTTCGTTCCATTGAATGACATTTAAACTTTTTGCACCACTGTGTAATAGTTAACAATTTTTGCACCACTTTATAACATTTATTCGTTTGTAACTTTTGCCATTTAGATTTGGCCGCGGTACTAAATTTATCCCTTTTGACCCCACATTTAAATTTATATATTTTTTGTTTTAATTAAATTATTATCAATTTAAATTGCATTTAAAATATTAAAATTTAAATATTACCGCATACCAAATTTGAAGTCAATCAGTTACTCCTTTCGGGAGTTATCGTGCGTACCAGCCAGCAGACAGACACACAGACAGACGGACGGACGGACATTGCTCAAATGACTTAAAATGACCCAAAACGGATTTCCGCCGAACATCCTTAGGGTCTTCGATGTGTTACACTTTTGGCTCGTAGCAAATTATATATACTCTCCTCTCTAAGGTGAGGTGATAAAAAAACTGGTTAATTTTTGTAAGTTATTAAAATATCCTTTTTAGTTTATTATTTTTTTATTTTAGGTCATATTGTCCTCTTAGATCTATTTCAAGTTCCATGATATCCTTTTTTGCCTATCTGGAGATATAACTAAATCTTTGCGACAGGTTTGGTCAAGTATTTCAGCAAAAGCTTAATAGGCCAGATTAAAACGCCAAAAATTACATTTCACCACTTTTGAATAACATACAAAAGTTTTGTCATGACACCAACAACTCTATGGCAAAGGAAACAAATTTTAAAAATCCACTTTAGGTCACGCCAGGACGACCTTAAAAAAATCTATATTCTTTACTTATTATACCCTCACTTTAGTGTGACGAGGGTATATATCATTTGCTACGAAAAAAAGTGTAACACATCGAAGGAGTGATCTAAGACCCTAAGTATGTTCGGCGGATATTCGTTTTGGGTCATTTTAAGACGAATGAGCAATGTCCGTCCGTCTGTCTGTCTGTCTGTCTGTCTGTCTGTCTGTGTGTCTGTCTGTCTGCTGGCTGGTGCGCACGATAACTCTCGAAAGGAGTAACCGATTGACTTCAAATTTGGTACGTGGTAATATTTTTTTTTATCTCCGGCTAAGTTCGAAGATGGGATATATTGGTCCACTCCTTCTAGTACCTCCCCCACAAAGTGTTAAAATGTTGTGAAATATTGAATCTTTAATAACTGCTATACTACTTATTCGAATCTTCTGAAATTCCACACATAGCATTAGTTTATTAGTCGCTATCAACTGGAGAAAAATGGGCCATGCTGCTACGCCCCTTTTGGTACCTCCCACACAAATGCACCATTTTGCACCAAAAGTTAACTGCTTATAACATTAATACCAGTGCATAAAAATACTTGAAATGTTGTACAGTGTAATGCTTTCATAGTGCCTACAGTCCAGTGAAAAATGGGTGTCATATTCACGCCCCTTTTGGTACCTTTTACACAAAGGTACCATTTTGCACCAAAAGATAACAGCCAGGGATGGTCCACGACATGACCATCCCTGGCTGTCAGAAAGGTGTAAACGTCACATACGTCATAAACCCGTCTGAAATGTATGAAATGTCGTAAACTGTAATATCAATCTAAGGACGCTGCAGCTTTCAGCCCTTAACGTAAAAATCTGGTAGACACAATATAAAAACTAATCGAAATCCGAGATACAACTTCATTTAATTTTTTTTTGAGAAAATATATGTTTTTGATCGAATACCAATATTTACGCACTGGTATGACATAGTGTACAACCCTTAATTAATAAGTTCAAATCTGAAAATTAACTACTTTCGGCGATAAAGCTACTTTTTCAACAATGGCACGCACATCTTTTCAGATCATAAAAATTCACTTTTCTTCACATCTTTTGTAGACCATTTAATTTATATTCTTGATGAACAATAAATCGTTCAGTTTCAGTTTTTTTTGCAAAATATTATATAAGTTCTGATTCACACGAGACAATTTTTTCAAAGCAAGTATCAAAGTTTGTAGTTTGTCTGCCGCTCATTCCCACACCCCACCCATTCCTGTGCTTGCTTCAAAAAATAGAAGGCCTGACTTATTCTGGAATATGGCAAAAAGTCGTCATAACGCATTGGCATCATTTGCTCTAAAATTACTGATGATCCCAGCGTCAACTGCATAATTAGAAGCCATTTTCTCCAATTGGTCTCATGTGCATTCTGATTTTCGAAATCTATTAGAATCGGAACGATCTAAAAAGTTTCTGGAAATTTACTTTTCACTTAAAATACGCGAAAAAAAGACAACTTTGAAGGCATTGAAGAGATTCGAGATTCGAGTGAAGAATAAACCTAATTTATAATCAAATAATAATTCATTTGAACCAATAAATAAACTTGAAAGTTCAAAATAAATATTTTTTCTTTTCTATTGATTTGCTAATTATTTACTGTTAGTGACAAAGTCAAGTTTCCGACATTAGGTTTACGACGTTGTATACGTATGTCGAATACGTCTCAAATGTATGTCATATACGTCACAGTTTACGACGGACCATCCCTGATAACAGCTTATAACATTATTACCAGTGTATAAAAATACTTGAAATTGTTTACAGTGTAATGCTTTTATAGTGTCTTTTGCACTGTGAAAAATGGACGCTATTTCCACGCCCCTTTTTGTACCTCCCACACAAAGGTACCATTTTGCACAAAAAGTTAAGGGCTCACAGCATGAGTACCAATGCACGAAAATGCAACAACACTTTTTTCACAGTGTAACGCTTTTGAAGTCCCTACAGCCCTGTAAAAAATGGCCGTTATCACAACGCCCCTTTTTGTACCTCCCACACAAAATGGCCAAATCATACCAAAATTTAATATTTCATAACGTTAATATACCAGTGCCAAAAACGTTTATAATTCGGCGCAGTGTAATGTATTTAAAGAATCTACTATTCAGCGAAAAATAGTTGTATTTGTTAAAAACATTCTGGTACCTCCCATACAAATTGACAGAATTATTCGTTTAATATTCCATATTACATTCCTCATAAAGTGAGGGTACACCTTAGTCGGTTTACCCGACTGAAACTTTCTTACTTGTTTTATATCTCTTATATAAAGAAGTGCTCAACGTTTATGTTGGGTTTTTTAATTGATTCTTAAGCTGCCTATTGCATTTGAGTGCATACTAATGCAGCTTTAAGTTTAAGTTACTACGGGCCAAATTTATAACACATCGAAGGAGTGACCTAATACTAAAAACTAGCAAATACCGACTTGGAATTATGCAAATTCAGCATATTTTATTGCAAGTAAAATGTTACTCAAATTTAGGAACATTTAATTAAATTAATGGAAAAAGAGAGGACAAATTTAAAATTTCCTTGGACTTTTTGTTCTTGAAATTTTTGTGCGACTTTTGTCCATCTCCTTCTCTCCTCCTCCCCACCATTTTTATGTGCTGAAATCCCTTACCACCTCTCCTCATCTCTTCCTCTTGATATACCTCTCTTCCTTTAGGAATTGGAATTTTCAATCTTTATATATAAAATCCTTTGTACGTTTGTTAGTAACGCATGATCTCCGAAACCATAAGAGCAAATGGGCTAAAAATTACACAATACCTACAATTTGGGCTCATCTGTGTTTTTGAATATTTTCTCGGTGATAAATGGCGGAGTGGTCAAGATATTTGCAAAATTCGTATTTCCAGAACTATTTAATTGAAATTTAAAATGTATGTGTGGTTTGTCCTGATAATAGTTTGTATGTATGGTTCTAACCGCTAGATGGCGTTATAGTGGACTTATGGTCAATATCATTTTTTCCTGATTTTGTCCTGAAACTCGGTATGTATGCATTTTTGAATGAAATATTGATCAATAACAAACCAATACAGCCCGAACAGAACGGGCAGGACAACGTCTGCTGGGGTCAGCTAGTATTATATACAATTTTACCGCCGTTCCGAATCGATACCAGAAGCTTCCGTTTTATGAGCCACATGTTTACACACTCAGCTACGCTCACATTTACTTTTTCATGAGAAATTTGTTTTTAAATACAGGGTTGCCCATATTCGACGGACCCATGTCTTTTTAAAAAAAATCAAAGAAAAAAATAAAAATTTGGCGGTTGGCAATCTTAATCATTTAATTTGTTCCAAGTAGATTTGTTTACATCAATTTTTGAATATGATATCTCTCAAATGGCCGCCTCTGGCGTTGATGGCGTATTGTGCCCTTTTTGCAGCATTTTCCATCGTTTTCGCCAACATTTCGGCCGGAATAGCGGCTATTTCTTCACGAATGTTGTCCTTGAGCTCTTCTACGGTCCTTGGCTTGTTAACGTAAACCTTTGACTTCAAATATCCCCACAAGAAGAAGTCAGGCGGCGTCAAATCGGGCGAACGCGGTGGCCAGTCCAAATCACCACTTTTCGACATCAAACGGCCCGGAAACAAATTCTTCAGAAAATCGATTGTTATGCGACAGAACTGCCTCATACGCTTTCGACGAATAATTGGCATCACAAAATTGGTCATCATGTCGCGATAACGCTCCTGGTTGATGGTAACAGCATGGCCATTTTCGTTTTGGAAGAAAAACGGCCCAATGACCGTTTTCGCACTAACGCCGCACCAAACTGTGACTTTTTCGTCATGAAGAGGCAATTCTTGAATCTCCTGAGGATTTTCAGTGGCGTAAATACGGCAATTTTGCTTATTTACGGTCCCATTCAATGTGAAATGGGCTTCATCGGACATGATAATTTTGTTCCAAAATTGCTCGTCATCATCGGCCATTTCGATGACTCGTTGGGCCCATTCCAATCGACGAGGCTTGTCCGCATGCAACAATCTTTGCGTCAATTGAATTTTGTACGGGAACAAATGCAAATCAACGCGAATAATCCGTTGTAAAGTGGACCGAGCCATGCCCAACTGCTGAGAACGGCGTTTTTGGGATGTTCTTGGGGACCTCTCAACACTGGCTCGTACGGCAGCGATATTCTCGGCCGATCGCCTTGGTCGACTTTTATTTGGCCTCTTCGGATTAGAAAGAGCCTCACCAGTCGAAAATTTTTCGTATAAACGCTTAATGGTGTTCTTAGAAGGCGCACTTCTCACATTTTTTAATATTTTAAAAGCACGTTGAGTTTTCACAATTGACTTCTTCTGTTGAATGTAAATTTCAACTATTTCAGAGCGCTCGCGTGGCGTGTATTGTTCCATGGTAAAAATCTGCTTGGACTGACGCTTCAAACGCGGTATGTCATTAAGCGATCTGACATCTCTGTCAAAAGTTATGGCGTTGCCAGATGGGTCCGTCGAATATGGGCAACCCTGTACAATTATATATTACAACTAGCTGGACCCGGTCCACTTCGTTGCCCCATATTTCCGATCCCGTCCATTTTTGGACCACTGACGTAGACTACCAGCAGAACTGCAGTGGAACAAACACACAAACAAACGATTTGCCACGCCCACATTTTCCCCGCCCACTATTTGCCATTTTTTCCAAAACCATCTCAGACCAATTAGCTTTGAAACAAAAGATCAAATTTTAAAATCGGTCCAGTGGTTTAAACGTCTATAAAACACAAACATTTTTCCATTTTTATATATATAGAAGATATTTCCCTACCAGTGTATTGTTATGTACACTTGAATTTGAAACAAGTAAGAAAGTTTCAGTCGGGTAAACCGACTAAGGCCCTCACTTTGTGAGTAATGTAATATGGAATAATACACGCATTAATGTGTCAATCTGTGTGGGAGGTACCAGAAGGACACTGTGCCGAACTATAGGCGTTTATGTGTTAATATGTATATTAACGTTATACTGTAGGTACTAACATTACACTTCACAAAATGTCAAGTATATTTATGGATTGTAATCAAAGTTATAAGCCGTTAACAGTTTGTGCAAAATTCTGCGCCATTTTTGTATGGGAGCTACCAAAAGGCGAGTGGCAACGTCGCCCATTTTTCTCAAGACGATAGCGGCCAAAAAACAAATACTATCTTTAGAATTGTGAAAGATTTTGAGTAGTAGTATAGAAGTTATGAGATAATTAATATTTCACAAAATGTTGACCCTTCGTCGGGGAGGTACTCAAAGGAGTGGACCAACATAATCCATCTTTGACCTTAGCCTGAGATAGAAAACATATTGATACGTACAAAATTTGCAGTCAATTAGTTAATCCTGTCGAATGTTATCGGGCGCACCAACTAGACAGACAGACGGACAGGCTTTCGGACATTGCTCAAATGGTTTAAACGACCCAAAACGGATTTCCGCAAAATATTCTTTGGGCCTCTTAGGTCTCTCCACCGATAAGTTACACTTTTGACGCGCAGCATCTGTTATATCCCTTGTTCACAAAAGTGATATAATTTCTACATTTATCCATAGATTTTCTTCAAATAGTCATTATTTTCTTTGTTAGGATGATAGCTTTAAAACCAGTAAGGAAAGGCTAAAGTCGGGCGGGGCCGACTATATAATACCCTACACCACTAATATTGAATAACTCTGCTATATAAATTTTGTAATTCATGTATAAATTGTTTACATAAATTTACTTTTGGGACATTTTATACTTAAATAATACCCTGTACCACAGTGTGGTGTAGGGTATAAAAACGATTGGATCTAAAGAGCCAAATCGGATGAAACATATATATGGGAGCTATAGCTAAATCTTTACCGATTTTCTTCAAATTCGGCAATGTTGGTTCATGAATCAAGAAACTCTACCATTCTAAATTTCAAAACGATTGGATGTAAAATATAGATTCTATAGAACTAAAGAGCCAAATCGGATGAAACATATATATGGGAGCTATAGCTAAATCTTTACCGATTTTCTTCAAATTCGGCAATGTTGGTTCATGCATCAAGAAACTCTACCATTCTAAATTTCAAAACGATTGGATGTAAAATATAGATTCTATAGAACTACAGGGCCAAATCGGACGAAACATATATATGGGAGCTATAGCTAAATCTTAACCAATTTTCTTCAAATTCGGTAGTGTTGGTTCATGGATCAAGAAACTCTACCATTCTAAATTTCAAAACGATTGGATGTAAAATACAGCTTTTATAGGACTAAAGGGCCAAATCGGACGAAACATATATATGGGAGCTATAGTTAAAACTTAACCGATTTTCATCAAATTCGGCAATGTTGGTTCATGAATCGAGAAACTCTACCATTCTAAATTTCAAAACGATTGGATGTAAAATATAGATTCTATAGAACTAAAGGGCCAAATCGGACGAAACATATATATGGGAGCTATAGCTAAATCTTAACCGATTTTCTTCAAATTCGGTAGTGTTGGTTCATGGATCAAGAAACTCTACCATTCTAAATTTCAAAATGATTGGAGGTAAAATACAGCTTCTACAGGACTAAAGAGCAAAATCGGACGAAACATATATATGGGAGCTATAGCTAAATCTTTACCGATTTTCTTCAAATTCGGCAATGTTGGTTCATGGATCAAGATACTCTACCATTCTAAATTTCGAAATGATTGGATGTAAAATACAGCTTCTATAAGACTCAAGGGCCAAATCGGACGAAACATATATATGGGAGCTATATCTAAATCTGAACCGATTTCAACCAAATTCAATAGCAATCTTAACAGCTGCGAAATACTCTAAACTGCAAAATTTCAGAACGATCGGAGTGAAATTGCGACCTGTAGTCGACGAACAACTTTACATGGACAGACGGACGGACGGACGGACAGACATGCTTAAATCGACTCAGCTAGTGATTCTGAGTCGATCGGTATACTTTAAGGTGGGTCTAGCTGTGTTATTTTCAGGTGTTACAAACATCTGCCGTGAAACAAACTTATAATACCCTGTACCACAGTGTGGTGTAGGGTATAACAATGGAACACACATTTGTTTGCGATTTTTATACCCTACACCACACTGTGGTACAGGGTATTATAAGTTTGTTTCACGGCAGATGTTTGTAACACCTGAAAATAACACAGCTAGACCCACCTTAAAGTATACCGATCGACATGTATGTCCGTCTGTCCGTCCGTCTGTCCATGTAAAGTTGTTCGTCGACTACAGGTCGCAATTTCACTCCGATCATTCTGAAATTTTGCAGTTTAGAGTATTTCGCAGCTGTAAAGATCCCTATTGAATTTGGTTGAAATCGTTTCAGATTTAGATATAGCTCCCATATATATCTTTCGTCCGATTTGGCCCTTTAGTCCTATAGAAGCTGTATTTTACTTCTAATCGTTTTGAAATTTAGAATGGTAGAGTTTCTTGATCCATGAAGCAACACTACCGAATTTGAAGAAAATCGGTTAAGATTTAGCTATAGCTCCCATATATATATGTTTCGTCCGATTTTGCTCTTTAGTCCTGTAGAAGCTGTATTTTACATCCACTCATTTTGAAATTTAGAATGGTACAGTTTCTTGATTCATGAACCAACACTACCGAATTTGAAGAATATCGGTTAAGATTTAGCTATAGCTCCCATATATATGTTTCGTCCGATTTTGCTCTTTAGTCCTGAAGAAGCTGTATTTTACATCCAATCGTTTTGAAATTTAGAATGGTAGAGTTTCTTGATCCATGAACCAACATTGCCGAATTTGAAGAAAATCGGTAAAGATTTAGCTATAGCTCCCATATATATGTTTCGTCCGATTTTGCTCTTTAGTCCTGTAGAAGCTGTATTTTACATCCAATCATTTTGAAATTTAGAATGGTAGAGTTTCTTGATCCATGAACCAACACTACCGAATTTGAAGAAAATCGGTTAAGATTTAGCTATAGCTCCCATATATATGTTTCGTCCGATTTTGCTCTTTAGTCCTGTAGAAGCTGTATTTTACATCCAATCATTTTGAAATTTAGAATGGTAGAGTTTCTTGATCCATGAACGAACACTACCGAATTTGAAGAAAATCGGTTAAGATTTACCTACAGCTCCCATATATATGTTTCGTCCGATTTGGCCCTTTAGTTCTATAGAAGCTATATTTTACATCCAATCGTTTTGAAATTTAGAATGGTAGAGTATCTTGATCAATGAACCAACATTGCTGAATTTGAAGAAAATCGGTTAAGATTTAGCTATAGCTCCCATATATATGTTTCATCCGATTTGGCTCTTTAGATCCAATCGTTTTTATAACCTACACCACACTGTGGTACAGGGTATTATTTAAGTATAAAATGTCCCAAAAGTAAATTTATGTAAACAATTTATACATGAATTACAAAATTTATATATCAGAGTTATTCAATATTACGAGAGTGGTGTAGGGTATTATATAATCGGCTCCGCCCGACTTTAGCCCTTCCTTACTGGTTATATATATATATATGTAGATTATTTTTACAAACATTAAAAATGTAACATTGAATTACTTTAAAATTTAACAAAATTTAGGTATTTTCTGAATACTTAAATGCAAATAAATATTTGTTTCGGAAATAATAGTCCCAAATAAAAACATATTGGTATGTAAACAAAAACTTGTGTAGAACAACATCTGCCCAAATATGTACTTTTTGTGTGTGCTGAAAATTATGCGTTTAGAGTGTATCCTAAACACATATATGTTTCAAGCCGTATATGTTTGGGACAATATACTACAGAAGCTATTTTTTCAGCGTGTGTAGAAGATATAGCACTCTTGGTGGAAATAAGAGAATTTCAACAAAATTCGTTTTTTATACCCCCTATTGTGATCAAGGGTATGGGTCTGAATATTTAATATCGAGCTATGTAGTTTATTTTTGGCTAAAATGTTTATAAGTAGTTACAAATAGGTAAAATAAGATCTTGCTATAACTTTTTATTATTTTTTTTTTTAATTTTATAAGCATTTTAATTTTTGTAAAAATTAAAATAATGAGTTTTTGTGTTTTACGAAACTTGTAATTGATCTGAAACGGCTGAACCGATTTTTCAAAATTTACTTTGTTTTAAAGAGACACAAAGCGCCACTTTTTGTAAAATGTTTTTTTGAAAAATTTTTTTTTACGCAAAAACCTTTGTAGAAAAAATTGCTCCCCCTCGATTTTCTCTAGCTCCGCCCCTGTCTGACATAGGGGGCCCAAATATAGAACTTAACTTCTCTAATACTCTCTAATCTACCATGCCAAGTTTGGTCGCAATCGGTTGTTTGGTTAAGACACGGTCGAATTATTTCCCCTTTTAGAATTCGTACCACTGTGCAGTGTTTTGCAAAAACAGACGAACATTGTCAGACTAGTCTTGGCATTTCGTCCATAACTTTTACAAATATTGAGTCTCCCAAAAATTGTTTTATTGTTCTGAATTTGTAAGAGTGCGACGAATATTCTGAAAGAATTTGAAGAAAATCGAAGGGTAGCAATTTTTCTGCAAAGATTTTTTAAAAAAAAACTTTCGTAGACATTTTTTTTTACCAAAAATGGCGCATTGTGTCCTTTTTAAAACAAAGTAAACTTTGCAAAAAAAATCGGCTCAACCGTTCGAGAGCAATTATAAATTTCGTAGAACACAAAAAAACATTTTTTTAATTTTTTCAAAAATTAAGATGCCTATGAAATTTAAAAAAAAAATTAAAAAAAATAGTAGCGATATTTTATTTTACCTATTTGTAATAACTGCTTATAAACATTTTAGCCAAAAATAAACTACATAGGTCTATATTAAATATTCTGACCCATTAGTTGCAGGAGTGATGAATGTGGATGTATACCTAAGTTCTTTGTACTTTAGTTAAGGTTTACTAGAAAGACCTTTCCGGAAAAATTATCATTCAATATCTTATAATAAACATCTAATTTTGGCAAACTTTTTCTATTTGTATTTTAGATTGTGGTGTTCGACCCCCTAGAAGAGAGCCCAGATCTCAATTTGACTTCGACGATCCGAAAAGTTCACGCACAGCTAAAATTATCGCCGGCACTCATACCAAAGAAGGGCAATATCCCTGGCAAGCTTCCTTAGAATTGCTACACCCCTCCCTAGGATTCCTCGGACACTGGTGTGGCGCTGTGCTAATACATCAATATTGGATACTTTCAGCTGCTCACTGTGTACACAACGATCTCTTCAATCTGCCCCTGCCACCTTTGTGGACTGTAGTTCTAGGTGAATACAATCGAGCAGTAGAGTCTGGTTACGAGCAACGTATACCGGTAGAAAAAATTGTCCTACATAAAAGTTATCAAAATTTCCTGCACGATTTGGTTCTAATGAAACTTTCAAGACCGGCAGAATTGTCGAAAAAATCGAATATCCGACGTATATGTCTGCCCTTTCTATTCAATGAACCTGTCTATGCAGAGTACGAGGAAGAGGATATGCTACAGGCGGAAGAATTAGACGATCCACTGTTTATGGATTTGGAACAGATTCCCGATAAAATGGAAAATTTTCTCAGGAGTGTCCAATCGATACGACGAAATCGCAATATTACAATGCCCACTATGAAAGATTTGATGGATCTGAAAATCGCCAATCGTTTGAAGCGAATGAAGTCTTCGCAACACCAGGGACGGGGGAGGCGCGATCGAAGTCTCAGGCGTAGAAATGATAAAATAATGAAAATCTTTCAATATTCCAATGAAAATGATGGAATATCAGAGGAAAAACATTTTCATCGTTATATAGATAATAATCAAGATTTACCCTATATCGATTGTGTGGCAACGGGTTGGGGTAAAGCTAATGTTTCGGGTGATCTGACCGATTTACTGTTGAAGACAAATGTTCCACTGCACAACAATAGGAGGTTAGTTGTTTGTAATAATGCAAATAAGCAAACTCAACTAAATAAATTAATTCCCTGTTTATTGTTACAGATGCAAAGAGGCTTATGGTAGTTTTGTACGAATACACCGAGGACATTTGTGTGCGGGAAAGCTAAACGGCAAAGGTGGGACCTGTGTGGTAAGTACACATATGTTCGTACTGAACACATTTTTTATTCTTCACAACTGCTGGTTAGGCTATGCTTTCATTTCATAACTATATTTCAACGTACCTTCACAAGTAATGACATCCGAATCATCGTTAACATCATTCAAAAACTCCTGAGACACGCTCATGTATTCTCTTCCATTATTTTGGAATAGCAAAAAATCACCAAACGCTCCAAAAATATATATCCTTTATATCTGTCAAAAAATATTAAACCAGTAAGAAAGAAGATGGGCCGAATATATGGGACACAACTCCAATGCTGTATTTCCTATTTTTCCTCCGAATGAATCATACCTTTATTAGCCGTACGCTTCATGGATTTCTGAAGCAAAACGATTTATATCGAGGCTATTATAAAAATTAGACTGATGGGGCCCAAATTTCTTAAACTGTATTGTAGGTACAATTAAACCATTACACTGTATACAATTTCAAGTCTTTGTATGCAATGGTACTAAAGTTATAAGCTATTAACTCTTGGTTCAAAATTGTCCATTTGTGTGGGAGGTACCAAAAGGGGCGTGGCAACTTCGGCCATTTTTCTCGAGGTAATAGTGACTAATAAACTTATACTATGTGTAGAATTCCAGAGGATTCAAATAAGTAGTATAGATGTTATTAAATAAGCAATATTTCACTAAACATAAAACCTTTGTGAGGGAGGTACTAGAAGGAGTGGACCAATATGGCCCATCTTCGAACTTAGCCGGAGATAGAATAAAATATTATCACAGACCAATTTTGAAGTCAATCGGGTACTCCTTTCGAGAGTTATCGTGCGCACCAGCCAGCAGACAGACAGACAGACGGACGGACATTGCTCATTCGACTTAAAATGACCCAAAATGGATATCCGCCGAACATACTTAGGGACTTAGCTCGCTCCTTCGATGTGTTACACATTTGGCTCGTAGCAAATAATACATATATACCCTCCTCTCTAAGATGAGGGGATATAAACGTCAATTGAAATTCGAAAAACATCAATTGAAATTCGAAACATATCACTTGATATTCGAAACACATTAATTGAAATTCGAAACACATGAATTGAAAATCGAAAAACATTAATTGAAATTCGAAAGTGTCACGGGCTC
This sequence comes from Eudasyphora cyanicolor, assembly GCA_963930755.1. Classification (NCBI taxonomy): domain Eukaryota; kingdom Metazoa; phylum Arthropoda; class Insecta; order Diptera; family Muscidae; genus Eudasyphora; species Eudasyphora cyanicolor. Next base: position 315,542,288 of record OZ005734.1, read on the forward strand.
TACACCATTTTCAACTTAATTCTAAAAAAAACGATTCAATTTCGAATAAGATCAATAGAAATTCGAAACACTTCACTTCTGTTATTCCAACACGAAAAAATCACGTCAAGTAATTATTATACCCTCACTTTAAGAGTGACGAGGGTATATATCATTTGCTACGGGCCAAAACTGTAACACATCGAAGGAGTGACCCAGGACCCCAAGTATGTTCGGCGTTTTGGGTCATTTTAAATAATTTGAGCAATGTCCGTCCGTCTGTCTGCTGGCTGGTGCGCACGATAACTCTCGAACAAAAACAACTTCAAATTTGTTATTCGGTAATATTTTTCTCTATCTCCGGCTAATTTCGAAGATAAGCCATATTGGTCCACTCCTTCTAGTACCTCCCTAACAAACGGTTACAATTTAGTGAAATAGTGATTCGCTAATAACTTATATATTGCTTATATGGCAATATATGGCCCCGCCTCTTTCGCTACCTCACACACACATTGAACATTTGCATAAAAAGTTAGCAGCTTATAACTTTAATTCAAGTGCATAAATATTAGGCCGGGTAGATTTGTGGGGAGGCAAAAAAAGTCGCCATTGCTCAGTGAATTCTAGGGATCAAAATAAGAAACTTTGCCGAGGGAACCATACCTCTAAAACGAATTCTGATGTCCCGGAATTTGGGTCGAACTTTTGGGTAGGGGCAAATTTTGAAAAATCCCACTTTGACCCATTTAGAGTTCTCCAATCGAGTCCAAATGTATGACCGACCCCCACTAACTTTGGAGGCCCGACCCACCCATGCCAGTGGCACACCCCCTGGAACCCCCTGGGGGTTCCAAACATTTGGACTCGATTGGAGCACTCTAAATGGGTCAAAGTGGGATTTTTTCCGGGACATCATAATTCGTTTTAGAGATATGGTTCCTTCGGCAAAGTTTCTTATTTTGATCCCTAGAATACGATTTTCACTGAGCACTTCACTGAGTGGGGGTCGGTCATACATTTGGACTCGATTGGAGCACTCTAAATGGGTCAAAGTGGGATTTTTTCGGGGACATCAGAATTCGTTTTAGAGGTATGGTTCCTTCGGCAAAGTTTCTTATTTTTATCCCTAGAATACGATTTTCACTGAGCAATGGGCGATTTTTAAATCGACCCGCCCTAATAAATATACTTCAAATTTTGTACAGTGTAATGCTTTTATACATAGTGCCTATGGTCCGTTAAAAAATGATTATTATTGTACCGCCCCTTTTGTTACCTCCCACACAAATGGACCATTTTGCACCAAAAGTAAACAGCTTACAAATTTAATACCAGTGCATACGAATACATGAAATTTTGTACAGTGTAATGTCATTATAGTGCCTACAGTTCAATGAAAAATTTGTGTTATTTCCCTGCACCTTTTGGTACCTCTCACACAAATGGACCATTTTGCTTCAAAAGTTAACAGCTTACAACTTTAATACCAGTACATACAAATACTTGAAATTTGGTATTTTACGAAAAATTTACGTCATTGTCACGGCCCGTTTGGTACCTCCCACACAGAGGTACTATTTTGTACAAAAAGTTAACAGCTTACAACGTGAGTACCAATGCACGAAAATACTACAACATTTTGCACAGTGTAACGCTTTTAAAAAACCCGTAGCCCTGTGAAAAATGAAAGTAATCAACACTCCCCTTTTTGTACCACCCACACAAAATGGTCAAATAATACCAAAATTGAATAGGTCATAACGTACCAGTCCACATAAGCGCTTATAATTCGCCACAGTGCAATGTATTTAAAGAATATACTGTTTAGAGAAAAATAGGTGTATTTGTTAAACCGCTTCTGGTTCCTCCGACATAAATTGACAGATTAATTCGTGTAATATTCGATATTGCATTGCTCACAAGGTGAGGGTACGTACACCTTAGTCGGTTTCTCCGACTGAAACTTTCTTACTTGTTTTTTTTATTTTTTATTTTTGTTTAATTAAATTATTATCAATTTAACGGTCAATTCCACAATCTCCGGTTATCCTACAGTTAGACCTAACCTACTGTTATAGCTGTCAAATTGTATGAAATTGTACTGTGAGCTGTTAGCTCTAACCGGAGGTTGTGAAATTGGGAGTAAATTGCATTTAATAACTTTAAAGTATGTTCTGGTATTAAAGTAATAAGCTGTTTACTTTTGGCGCAAAATGGTACTTTTGTGTGGGAGATACCAAAACGTATGTGCCTATAACGCCCACTTTTCGCTGGACTGTAGGTACTATAAAAGCATTACACAGTACACAAGTTCAAATATTTGTATGCACTGATATTCAAGCTAAATGCAGTTAACTTTTGCAAAGTGCAAAATGGTCCATTTGTGTGGGAGGTACCAAAAGGGCGTGCAGCCCCTTTGTGACTAATATTGTAATACTATGTGTAGAATTTCAGAGGATTCAAATAAGTAGTATAGCAGTTATTAAATAATCAATATATCACTAAATGTTAACCCTTTGTGGGGGAGGTACTAGAAGGAGTGGACCAATATGGCCCATCTTCGAACTTAGCTGGAGATAGATGAAAATATTACCTCATACCAAATTTGAAGTCAATCGGTTATTCCTTTCGAGAGTTATCGTGCGCACCAGACAGACGGACGGACATTGCTCTTTCGACTTAAAATGACCCAAAACGGATATCCGCCGAACATACTTAGGGTCTTAGGTCACTCCTTCGATGTGTTACACTTTTGCTTCGTAGCAAATGATATACAGGGTTGCCCATATTCGACGGACCCATCTGGCAACGCCATAACTTTTGACAGAGATGTCAGATCGCTTAATGACATACCGCGTTTGAAGCGTCAGTCCAAGCAGATTTTTACTGGTGAGGCTCTTTTCGACTGGTGAGGCTCTTTCTAATCCGAAGAGGCCAAATAAAAGTCGACCAAGGCGATCGGCCGAGAATATCGCTGCCGTACGAGCCAGTGTTGAGAGGTCCCCAAGAACATCCCAAAAACGCCGTTCTCAGCAGTTGGGCATGGCTCGGTCCACTTTACAACGGATTATTCGCGTTGATTTGCATTTGTTCCCGTACAAAATTCAGAATCACAATATTGGTATCGTTAGAAGCGGAGTAGCGAGTTCCAGCTGCACACATGAAAATGCTCCCGATTGAGTCTATGATGTCCGACATTTTCAAGAAAAACATGAATTTTAGAGGTTATGTAATATCGCTCGCTCTAGCTCACTGGCGGCTCAAGATAAAGCCTATATATATTAGGTGGATATTCATTAAACAAAACAAGCTTTCATTTGAGATGCGGGCAACCGCAATATTTTTTTTTTGACCCGCCCTAGGGCTCATGGACGGATATACGAGTAAACCATTTCGTCCCTTACCCCAAGGAAATGTTCGTAAGGATCGCTTAATATTTACGAGATGCGATTTGCTCAAAATAATTTGTTCTTAGACGGAAGGACATGGCTAGTGATGAAGTGTGAATGAAAATTGTTCTGCACATATTTCGACTTCAATAATGTAATCGTAAAGTCGCGGAGTCGTGTCCATATATCCGAGTTCTCGAATTTTCTTTTGGGTCACGCATTAGTTATGCTAAAATATGTGGTTCAACATCAATTTTAAGATGTTTATCTTTATTTTGATATCTTTAAATGATAGTAATTATATAATATGCTATACATCGCATAAATATAAATGTTTAATATTTTTCCACTTGGACCGTTATTACATTTCACTTGTTTCGTTTTACTTTTCAGGGTGACTCAGGTGGTCCCTTACAATGCCGTCTAACAAAAACTGGACCTTGGATATTGGCCGGCATTACCTCCTTCGGTTCGGGATGCTCAATAGAAGGCTATCCAGATGTCTATACAAGAACTTCACACTACATGAAATGGATTCAGGACACAATAGCTTTTGAATAACATAATCAATGTCATTCAAATATTCGAAAAAGAACCAACGAAAATTAAATTATATGAAAATTGCATTTTGTGAATGCTCTCCTTGAGAAAACTACTAATGAAAAAACACCAAAAGTACAATGTTGAAATCTTGTTTTTATTTTATTTCATGTTTTTTTTTTTTTAATTTTTAAATTATTTATTTATTTTGTATAAAAAAATGTGTGTTACTTAAATTTAATTATTTATTAAATTGTTACAATTATAGTTTTACTTTGTCATTGTTGTTGTTTCTATTTATACAAGAATACCCCACTAGTTTTATAAGACTAAAAAAAAGGAAGAGATACATGAAATAAACTTTACGGACAAAAACCCATTCGAAAGAACAACAAAAAAACTTAACTTAAATTTATTATCACAGCCATAAATACTTTTCTACGTCTTCCCCAAACTACAGATACTCGGATACTTGGATACTACATAGAAGCTACGATTATAAACTACTCCTATAATATACTATATACTAAGGATGAAAACTAACTGATGACAATGAGACAATGACTGAGACTGAGAGAGACGAGACTGAACAAATGAAACACTGCAACCGAAAATGAAGATGGAGATGGCGATGGTGCTGGCAATGGAGTAGCCGTGAATCAATGGAATGGACGGAATACAATGGAGAAGGATGCGAGTTGACTATTGTGTCATAAATTCGGGCAGTAGAAATGTGGTGCTCTCCTTTTGTTGCTCCTGCAACTCCAGCTCCATTTCTATGTCGAGCAATTCCTGTTGCTCGCCCAGCTCTAGCTCCATTTCCAGCAGCTGCTGTTGCTCCTCGCCTCGCAGTCGCTCGCCCTGTGGCTGTGGTGAGGGCAGCAGTGGGACAAAGCTAACGTGTGCCTTGGACAGCCGTCGGGCCTTCTTCTTGGTCTCCTCGGCCAGGGCCAACATTTTATTGCATCCACTGTTATTCGTGCCCGACGGAATAATGCTGGTGGCCACCATGGCGGCTGTGGATGTTATCGTTGACGTAGGTATCCGGAAACACTGAAGCAGTGCGGCACCAATATACGTTAGTCCGACCGCAATTAAGGCAATAATTATGCCACATTGTACATAAGGACACACTTTGAAGAGTACTTTCAAGAGCAATTTCAAATCGGGCGTAAGATCCTCCACGGCCTGAAAGAAATAATCAAAAACAAAATGCAATGAAATGAGTGTAACATTGTGTAATTCTTTAAATCGGTGGATAAAAAGTAAGAAAATGTCAGTTGGGTAAACCGACAAAAGTATATGCTCAGTTTGAGAGGACGAAACCAAAAAGGGTTGATAAATACCCAGAATTGTCAATAAATGGAGAAAATATTCTCAAATACAAAATTTTAATTTATTTGGTCATTCTATTCTACTGTTTTTCGTTCTTTTTCGTTTATTCTGGCCGAAAACTGTCAAATGCAACTTAATTTTTTTTAAATTTTTTGGGGCTATAGTTGTGAATAAAGCTTTTATAGGTATTGTAAAAACCCCACAAATCTAGTAGAAAATTTGATTGGCTTTTATTCGTTTTTTTGTGCCCCTGTTACGGAAAAACAAAATCGAGATACGCAGTTTTTAAATTAAGCCATCGATACATTTTGTCATCAGAAACAAAAATGTGCCAATCATAACTTTTTGGAAAAGAAAACTAAATAAAATTAATAATTTTGTCTTTGGAAAACCGTAGTTTTCTGGGTAATCCCAAATATAATGATTTTGATATTAATACAAAAAATATGATTTATGACTAGTTTTGCAAATTGTGTAAAATAAACGTTTTAACTATGACCAAATAAATTATTTTATGTTAGGCCCTTTTGAATTTCGGTCAATAAATTCGAAATTTTTGTTAGCTAACAATTTGTCAGGATTTGTAGGTATTTTGTATAAGCAATTAACAATTACACTATGCAACAAATGAACACTTTTTGAAAAATACACGGACTTGACAGTATAGGTTCGATTCTACTATCAAAGGGTAGTATAACCCTATACTCGGTTTGGCGAAATTGGTGACCGATTTTTTTATGGGCCTCCAAAGTTTCTGAAAATCAGTGGGCCCCTCGAAAAAGGTGTCATCAGCTTTTGACCAACAACTAATTCAGACTTGGTGATACCGCTTAACTATATTCGGCCATAATGTAGCTAAGAATATGGTGAACAAAGTTTCTTAAAATTTTTTGCGAAAAAAACATTTTTCCGGTATTTTTTTTGAAAAAGTAAAGGAAAAAAATATTTTTTATTCACTTTTTTCAGCATAACATCCAGGGACTCGTAATTTTTCAATAACAATGGTTGGCAAAATTGTAGCCAACGTAAATCTGAACAACTTTTGTAAACATGTCAATACAATCTGAACTTGTCTGGGCACCCTAAATAGCTCAAAAAACCACATTGTACCCCAAAAATGTTAGTATTTCACTATTATGTAACAAAAATATATTTTTTGGTGATTTGTCCGTTTTTTTGGTATTTGTGTTAAGTTTCGGGCTTTGGTGTGTTCTGACACATATAGTGAAATTTTATGGGCAAAATTTTTGTAGAACATTTCATACCCGCCCTCCCCATTTAAGGGGTGTTTTTTACGTTTTGTTAAAATGGGGCCAAAAATTACAGTTATGTGGGGGAGCTAGGGGGTTAATATGTTCCACAAAAATATTGGCCTTAATATTTTCTATAATATTTTTCTATATATATTTTCTATGCTGAACATAACCTATGCCAAAAAAATATATTTTTGTTACATAATAGTGAAATACTAACATTTTTGAAGTACAATGTGGCTTTTTGAGCTATTTAGGGTGCCCAGACACGTTCAGATTGTATTGATTATTGCCAAATATAGTTAAGCGGTATCACCAAGTATGAATTAGTTGTTGGACAAAAGCTGATGACACCTTTTTTGATGGGCCCACTGATTTTCACAAACTTTGGAGTCCCATAAAAAAAAATTGGTCACCAATTTTGCCAAACCGAGTATAGGGTTATACTACCCTTTGATAGTAGAATCGAACCTATAATGTCAAGTCCGTGTATTTTTTCACTGTTGCACAGTGTTATCTAACAATAACTAAATTTTCGATTTTTGGGTCATTGCCCTATTTCACGCACAAAAACAAACTTTGTCTTTGGGCTCTGAAGCCTACTGCAACCAGGATATGCCTTCACATTCCAATGGAGCAGGTTCTCGCATTTCCAATGAATCGGGTATTTCAATCGTCCGACTGTCCGTCGGTTGGTCTAAACGAATTGGCCAGAAGCAGTAGTTTGAAACAAGACAGAATTGCCAGAATAAGGTTCCACATCTGGACCCTCCTCGGCTTAATGGAGCTGAGGTAGTCTTTTCTGAAAGTACATTTCTAGGTACAATCCTAAACAGGAAATTGTACTTTAGACTTTATGTATTGGAATGTGTAAGGAAAGCCTACGTCGCACAGTGGGAGCAATTCCAAAAACCCCAAAAAATCTTTTTTTTGGGAGGATTTTCTAATTTATTTTCGGAATTTTGGGATTTATATTTACAAATATAATAATATTATAATTTTCCTCTATTTCTGGTGTCATGACGTACAAATTAAAAAATTGAAATCGATTAACTTTTAAAGATTATATGGAATTATAAAGTTTCCTTTAAAAAAATATGTTTGGTTTTCCCGACCTTTTCCTACGAATCGGTATATATTACGGTCGGACCTCAGTTACTAGAATACACGCAAATTTTATGAATCGGCCGAAAAAGACGAAAGTTACACGCGCTTAAACATTTACCCGAGGTTGCCAACTTTGAGTCCTTCCAGTATACCACAGGAGACCCAAACTCAAAGGAAATATAAAACATCTCCACTTCTACGCAGGCGGTTTGAAGCTTGATGATAAGGTTGGCTTAAAGAACTTAGCCATGATATAGCTCATAGACTACCAGATAGTGTATATCAAGCCGAAATAATGGCAATAAGGGAAGTCGCCGAGTGGCTGAGTTGTAACGTAGTGACCGACACTGGCGCTGTCATTTACTTGAACAGTGTGAATGCCATAAATTCTCTGGATGCCAAACGTCGCAGATCTCTTATCGAGATGGCATAGGGATATCCTGGTTAACTGCAAAGCTGCTTAACTGATGAATTTGCATATAAGTATTTCCAGATGCCGGACGGGCAGAATTTTGCCATATTTTGCATGTTATTTTAAAAACTACACACACAGTTTTCGTATTTTTTGCCATAAGTAAAATTGTAGATCGTAAAGAGACCTGCAAAATAGCTTTTCCGCGATCTTCTTTCAATCATTAGTAAGGATAATAAACAAATTAAACCTTGTTCGGACACACACCTTTTTGGATTTTTTCCCTAAAAGTGTGTATCCGAACGGCATTTGATTGCTTAAAGGCATTCTTAAACATCTTTTTATCCTCTACAATTTTGCTTATGACGATGGAATTCGAAATCTGTGAAGTTTTTGAAATAACTTGTAAAATGTGCTAAAATTCTTGCTCCTGGAAATACTCAAATATTTGTGCGCCGCTGATACATGCAAGCTTTGGCTTAGGCAAGAGGCAGTCCAATGAAATCGGCACATGTAGGGCAGCGAGACAAATCTGAACAATATACAAACTGAGAAGGTCAAAATGTCTCCTCGCACTAAAGAGGAAAATACTGTCTACGTTATTGGCAGTTCTGACGTGTTACTGCCTGATCGGCGAACCCGACAGAAGGTTAGAAAACAAGCCCAATGGCTTTTGTAGGAGCTGTGGTGATGAGGAAGAAGTGGGGAGCATTGATTTGATTGATTTGCTACTGTCCTAAACTAAAATTAACTAAACGACGTTTGGATATACTGGTGACGGCCTTTATAAGAGGTCCGACAGATCTTTCTGGTACCGATATTAGTACTATTGACAACTTTGTTTATCAAGCAGGTTGGTTTCGATGAGGGGCATATGTGTCCGTGGTATTAATAGGGAGCTACATACATCTATGTGAGCTGGAAAAGCTGACTGCCACCCTAAGGTGAGGTTGTCATAGTTTTGTATAATAATCTTACTAGATCAATGACATTGTGTCGATCAATCAGTCTAGTGAGTGTTGTAGTGTATTATATAGTCAACGCCGTCATCTTCAGATGTTCCTTACTTATTAACGTTAATAGCTTTGTCCTCGCTGTAGAACGACAATAATAAATAGAAAAGTAATTACGATTGTTCTTCTTAAACGAGACATTATGTCGCACAAACTAAAAATACTTGCTTTTCAGGAATTTTAATACTTCATTTCTTGTTCGTGTTCATGTCATTTACAGTTTTAACGGACTATCGCAATTGGAGATAATTGTATGATGGGATTTTTAAATGACGAATCTCACTTGTATTTTTCTTTTTCCAAAACAATAAGAACAAAATGAAATCCAATAAAAAAAGACTGCAGTCCTGTATTGCTGACTACATCACACCCAACGACCTCGTGTTTACATAACGCTCATTACGTGCAAGAGGATGACACTACAAAATAAGAAATTCGTTAGGTAGTACCTCTATCTTTCAGTCGAACTTTGTACGACTGCCTTATTGTCGATATGATAATATTTTCGTCAAACTAAGTTTTAGATCTTATTTGGACATTATTTGGCAAACCTTCTGTAGAAATTTATTAAAAATTTAAATTCAGAAATTCATCCAATTACAAAGCACTATATTTTATGTCAACGATCCATGAAAGGCCTTCTGTCGAGGGCTATGGGATTAAATTGTATAGCGACATCCCAAAGCCTCTGGAAAAAACTCCATTAAAAACTCGTAAAATATGATTAAGTGATAAATGTAAATAAAATTTACTATATTATATATATTACTATATAATATTTACAAATCAACTAAAAATCAGTATCTAAAATACTGAAACTAAATACATCTTCAGTACTTCATCTACCATATGGGCTAAGGAGCACACAAATTGGGTATTCGATTTTCTTTTGCCAAAAAATAAAATTTGTTCATCAAATTAAGGAATAACATAATTGTTATTAGAAGCTACACCATTTTCAACTGTAATTCGAAAAAATCAATTCAATTTCGAATAAGATCAATTGAAATTCGAAGATTCCATTTGAAATTCGAAAAAGGTCAATTGAAATTCGAAGATTCCATGTGAAATTCGAAAAAAATCAATTGAAATTCGAGACACATCAATTGAATTTCGAAACACATCAATTGAAATTCGTAAAATTGCAATTGAAATTTAAAAAATGTTTACTGTGACGAATTCTTGTCTAAATAAAACAGAAACTGCAAAGATTCGCTTAAAATGTTTAGAAAATAAATACCACTATGATTTAAATAAGCCAATTTGGAGCGACCTCTATAGGGTGACTATATCAAAATATGAGCCGATTTGCAAAATTTTTACTGTGATGAATTCTAGTCAATATAGAATACAAACTGCAAAATTTCAGAAAAGTTGCTTTAAAAATGTGGAATCTATGGCTCAAAAACCGTATTTTGGAGCGACCTCTATAGGGGAGCTATATCAAAACATTGACAGATTTGCAATCCCAACGACCTGCAACTATAAGAAGTATTTCTAGCAAATTTGATCACCTTAGCTGTATTATTACGGACTGTAGCGTGATTTCAACACACAGATTTCGACAGACAGACGGACGTGTTTTAGAATTTCACGATGATCATGAATATATATACTTTATGGGGTCGCAGATCAATATCAAAGTGTTGCAAACGGAATGACAAAATAAGTATACCCCAATCCTATGGTGGAGGGTATAATATAGGGTTTTCCAAGAGGGATGATATGATTTTGAAGTGACGTTTCGGCCATTTGTAATATGTCATGATCTGTCATTTCTGTTTCATTGTATTCAGTAGTGTTTACAATTTCATCATGGAGAGATATACGCAAGAACAACGTTTACAAATTATTCAGTTTTATTATCACAATAATCGTTCTTCAGTTGCAACTTTTTGCGCTAAGTAATTTTTTTCTAAATCCAAAGCAAAAATAAACTTTCCGTTCACACTTGAAAATGATGGTAAGTCAATTTTTTTAAATCCTAAAAATGACACTTTTCAGTCGACTTACGACCTTGACACCCTTGAGCAATATTTAAGCTCTCGTTAAGAGCTATCTTTTTGCCATTGACCGATTGTGGCTACGTGATACACAGCAAATGAAACACTTGAATTGTTCCGAGAAAAGTTTGGAGATTCAATTATTTCAAGACATTGTGATGTTGAAAGGCCTCCAAGAAGTTTTGATTTAACACCATTAGACTATTTATTGTGGGGTTATTTGAAGTCATTGGTCTTTCGAAATAAACCAGACTCTCTTCAAGCTTTAAAAGTCAATATTGAATATGCCATTCATGACATACGACTTGATTTAGTGGAAAAGTGCTCGGTTGGGTTCATCGAATTCGTTCCTGCACAAGAAGTCGTGAAGGCCATTTGAATGACGTTTTATTTATAACTTAATTATATCGATTGTACTTCACATTTAATAAAAAACTTTTGAATGTCCCTTACAATAAGTGTGTTTTTTTCCAAGGAAATCATATCACTCTTATTGGAAAATCCTGTATATAGTACAGTGGGGCGTATGACTATTTTTATTTCGAAAGACCAGCGTAGCGTATGACTAATCTATATATATAAAAATGAAACGGTCCATCTGTGTAATGGCATCACGTCAGAACGGCTGGAGCGATTTGGATGATTTTTTTTTTATTCGATTCTAAATTTTCACGAGATGGTTTATATAGAAAAAAAAATTAATTGGACAAAGGGGCGTGGTACCTCCCATACAAATCGCAGGTTAAAAATCCGATATTTCTGCTCCTATTATAGGTATAGTGCTGAAATTTTGTTTGTATGCATTTAATGGCAGATTATGTGAATTTTCCAAAAATGAGCGGAATCGGACCAATGGGCGTGGCCCCGCCCATATAAGCCAAATTTTGAAATTGAGATATTTTGCACAATTTGTTAGCGAGAGTGCTGGAATTTTGTGTATATGTAAACGGTGGCAGTCTACGTGATTGGTCCAAAAATGGGCGGGATCGGACCAATGGGCGTGGCCCCGCCCACATAGACAAAATTTTGATATCTTGCACAATTTGCTAGCGGGAGTGCTGCAATGTTGCGTATATGTATCTGGTGGCATTCTACGTAATTGGTGAAAAAATGGGCGGGACCGGACCAATGGGCGTGGCCCCGCCCATATAAGCCAAATTTTGAAATTGAGATATTTTGCACAATTTGTTAGCGAGAGTGCTGGAATTTTGTGTATATGTAAACGGTGGCAGTCTACGTGATTGATCCAAAAACGGGCGGGATCGAACCAATGGGCGTGGCACCGCCCATTTAAGCCAAATTTAAAAAATGTGATATCTTGCACAATTTGTTAGCGAGAGACCTGGAATTTTGTGTATATATATCCGTTGGCGATCTACGTGATTGGTCCAAAAATGGGCGGGTTCGGACCAATAGGCGTGGCCCCGCCCACAATGACCAAATTTTGAAATTTTTATATCTTGCACAATTTGCTATCGGGAGTGCTGCAATGTTGTGTATATGTATCTGGTGGCATTCTACGTAATTGGTCAGAAAATGGGCGGGATCGGACCAATGGGCGTGGCCCCGCCCTTATAAGCCAAATTTTGAAATTGATATAACTTGCACAATTTTTTATCTAGAGTGCTGTCATGTTGTAGATATGTATCTGGTGACAGTCCACGTGATTGGTCCAAAAATTGGCGGGATCTGACCAATGGGCGGGCCACCGCCCATATAAGCCAAATTTTGAAATTGAATTATCTTGCTCATTTTGTTAGCGAGAGTGTTGAAATTTTGCGTATATGTATCTGGTAGCAGTCTACGTGATTGGCTTTCAAATGGGCGGAATAGGACCAGTGGGCGTGGCCCAGCCCATATTTTGATATATCTTGCAAGTATTATATAGGAAATACATGAACAAAAATGCTCGGTATGCGATAATTACAGCTGCTCACTCCAATACAATCGCAATATGATAATGTGATACAATATCAATGAAACAAGAATTTGGAAATTTTATAAGTATACATTTCTATTTTCTGGACTTTCCACTGAATTCGGTATTTTTTCATTCAGTGAATTTATTACCAATACCAGTAAGGAAAGGCAGAAAGTCGGGCGGGGCCGACTATATAATACCCTACACCTCCCTAACAATGCGATAAGGGTCATTGCGATAATAATTTGGAATAATTGGTAAATGTATTTTGAACCGATAATCGCAAAATTAAGCAATATTCGTTCCTAAATTGAGAAAAATCTTTCTGGAGAACTTTGTAATGATCGGAAGTAAAGTACAACTTCTATAGCGCTTTGTAACCAAATCTGGAGGAACATATATATGGAGGTTATATATAAATCTGAATCGATTTTCCTAGAATACTCATTCATGTAAAATAGAAACCTGTTTCTGTCGAATTTCGTACTGATCGGATATAAAACACAGTCTCTACAGCGCTTACATGTCAAATTGGGGGTAACATATATATATGGGGGCTATATCTAAATCTGAACTGATTTTCTCCGAATTTTGCGGCATTCCTGCATGTAATAAGAAACCTCTTTCTGCCGAATTTCTTACTGATCGGATATAAAATACAGTTTCTACAGCGCTTGAATTTCAAATCGGGGGTAACATATATATGGGGACTATATCTAAATCTGAACCGATTTTCTCCGAATTTGGCAGTATTCCTTCATGTAATAACAAACCTCTTTCTGCCGAATTTCGTACTGATCGGATATAAAATACAGTTTCTACAGCGCGAATTTTGACATGGGCAGCGAAGCGCACCGGGCTCAGCTAGTATAAAATAAAAATCATGTTCTATATTATAAGGAATTGACTTAAATATGAAATATATACATGTATAGTATATATAGAGCGCATGTCGAATATAAATATTGTTCCATATATGGAATTGCTTAATAATTCTAGGCGTCAGCCTTTGAAATCCCAGACTAGAACCTTTAAAGTCCCAGATTTTAACCTGTAAAGTCGTATACTTAGATAGTCTTAATTTCATCCTCTGAGATCTTGGATTTTAAGCTATGATGTCAAGCGATTTAACCTATTATTTCGTGGATTTTAATCTGTAAAATGTTAGACTTCCGTCCATAAAGACGTGCACTTCAATCTATTAAGTCTTAGACTACAACTATGTAATTCTTAGACTTCAACTTATGAAGTCACAGGATAAGTCCTGCAATTTAAACCAGCCCTAAACTTGAATATTTACAGACTTATGGAGATTTTGATTCTGGAAAATGTGCAGCATTTTCTCTGCCCTTTCCCATAAACTGCACTTTTTCCACTTTCCCAAAAACGAATTTTGGAAAATTTAAAACTGGAGATAAGTTAAATGCGATGGACATACATCATTTCGACTAATAAGGTGAAAATATTTTCTAGTACTTCACGTCGATGGGGCACAGTTTTTTTCAGAAACGAAATCGCCATTTGACTTCAACCTGTGAAGTCTTTGATTTCGAACTGTAAAGTAGTTGATTTCAAACTGTGAAGTCTTGGCCTTCAACATGTGCAATTTTAGCTTCTGATAAATATTTTCTACGTTCCATACATTTGAAAAATATTAGGGTGTAAACATAGTATTGTTTAGAACAACATTCTCCTGAACATATAATATTTGTGTGTTTCAAATATTATATATATTTGGAGTGTACCCTAAATATATATATATATATATATATATGTTTCAAGCAGAATATGTTTGGGATAATATACTACAGAGGTAATTTTTTTTCAGCTGGTATATATTTCAGCGTTATTCGATGTTACTAGAGTGGTGTAGGGTATTATATAGTCGGCCCCGCAAGACTTTAACCTTATATTTTTTTAATAGTAATTTATTCTTCGTTATCATGGTAGTTTTAAAATGTGTTTTACAATTTTGTCTATATTCTATGGATTTTTTGAACAAACAAAAATCTCTTTTTCAAAAATAAAAATATTGCTGGACCAAAGATTCTACGTAAAAGTGAAATATATAAAATGAAAACTGTAAGAACTATAGTCCAAATACTAGAGACAACTTCCATGAAAATTGGAATTAAAAAAAAAATTACAGTAGTTTTTTTTTAATATTTTTTCGTATTTGGTACACCAAATTACACCCGCAAATGTTATGTACATCCCTTCGAGAACTTTTTTTAAACTAGTGCAATTAAAAAAATATTAACTTTCAATTAAAAATAATTATACCTTACACTCATATGGTTTATTCCATCGAAACATCGACCCGCCCTTATTGCGTAACCCTTTATAATTGCATTTAATCTCTGAATGTATGTACTTACGATTTCCAACCAAAGAAGTGGCAACACCGTATTGCGAAACTTATTCATGTCACGATTGAATTTTACTTCATCCACTAGCAAATTAACCTGGAAACGTGTGTAGACCCTCATGGGAATGCCCAATTGCTTGAAATAGAAAAATAGAAATATAATTAAATTCTCAAAAAAATAATAGTTATATATAACACATACGGGTTGAATGGCCACGGCCGAACCATGTTTAGACTCATTTGGACTTAGGCCCTCAACGGCATTCAGCAGAGAAGGATCAGCATTGAAAAAGTGAGGAAATGAAATAGCCAAAGGAATATCTGCATGAAAAGGATAAAATTAGCTCATTAATCAGGATCCGCTTAGAGGATTGTTGTTGTTGTTGGAAACCTACTGTAATAACAGGGTGTTATATTACCCAATCCTTTTTTCAAACATTTTTTGCGATTACAAAAACACGATGAGTCAGGATCGGTGGGATCGCTGTCGAAAGCCTTCTCGTGCAGTTTGAAATGATATGCCTCAATGCCATCAATCTCACCCGGATGAGAATAGACAATGGGCAGGCTGCGACAAAAGGCTTTACGATAAATTCGAAACATTTCACCTTTGGTTATCTGGCGAGGAAACAAGGTACCATCATAAGTACCGCGAATACTATTGCAATTGGTGGCGCTGTAAATGGATAAAAAGAAGAAATAAATACATTTTGTTTTTGCAGTGATCCCAGTGATACTCACTTTTGCCGACTTTTGGTCCAAAATTTAATCGTTTTACCTCCATTCCATGTATCCAAAGCATAATCTCTTAGTGCACCCTGCTCCTGCTCCCTTGTCTTATTCCGGTGCTTTTTATCTTTTGGTGGCAATTTCATTGTTACCCTATTATCGCCCTCATCGAACATTCGCTCTAGAATACCAAAGCGCTCGAAGTTAATAAAGGACGGTACAAATTTCGAAGCCAACTGCACCAAATTGTCTTCATAGCCCCAGAGGTATTCGTGCACAGACACCATTAACATTGGCTTAGAGTTCATCTGACGCGTCAAGGCACTCAAGCCCAGAGCGGCAAATGTAGACAAAGATGTGGCCGCCGATGTTGCTCCCATATAGGGAATATTGGGGGCAATGATACGGTCAACCTTCGGATCGCCTATGGACTTCTCGGCTATGAAGTTGACTTGCCGTCTGGGTGTGTAGGTCACCGTGTTATTGCCATTGAAGGTTACATTATTGTTTGTCAATATTTCCTGGTAGACATAGGGACCCACCTCATCGACTTTTAGCTTGGCATCAATGCCACGGACATATGCATCCAGATTGGTGACATTGAACATGTATACTTTGATGTAAACATCCAACGGTGGCTTCCTCCATAGGTTGTAGAGAAACGAACCAGTTCTTAATGATAATTGCTGTTACATAAGGAGAAATACAAATCAAAATGATCGATATGATCGATTATTTTCAATGAGAACTAAACACAAAGAACAACAAAATCACCTGCGAGCATTAAGAACATAAAGGGTTTTAAGCACAGTGGTTTGTTTCGTGGAGCGACTAGATCGGAGATAAATTAAAACGGAGATAAAATATGATGTGTTAATCGTGGAATCGAAATGAAGTAATATATAGGAAATTGTCAATTGTGTGGCACAGCAGCAGCAGAGAAGAACGTCAAGAATATCCCCAGTTGTCAATTTTGTTTTTATACCCTCCACCATAGGATGGGGGTATACTAATTTTGGCACTCCCTTTGTAACACCTCTAAATATTGATCTGAGACCCCATAAAGTATATATATTCTTAATCGTCGTAAAATTCTAAGAAAATGTAGTCATGTCCGTCCGTCCGTCTGTTGTAATCACGCTACAGTCCGTAATAGTAAAACTAGGTTGATCAAATTTGGTAGAAATATTTCTAATAGTTGCAGGATGTTTGGGATTACAAATGGGCCATATCGGTCAATGTTTTGATATAGCTCCCTTATAGAGGTCGCTCCAAAATACGGGTTTTGAGCCATAGATACCACACTTTTAAAGCAATTTAGCAGAAACTTTGCAGTTTTCTATTTTGACAAGAATTCATCACAGCAACAATTTTACAGATAGGTCATATTTTGTTATAGTCACCCTATAGAGGTCGACCCAAAATATATTTATTTAAGCCATAAATACCATATTTTTTAAGCATTTTAACTGAATCTCTGCAGTTTGTATTTAATTAAGACAATAATTCATCGCAGAAAAAAATTTTTAAATCAGTTCATATTTTGTTATAGTCCACCTTCGCTCCCAAAAAGGCTTATATGTATGTTGGCCATATTTTTCGATAAAACCGGGATAACATTTAAATTAAAGAAAATTATGAGGGCAGAATATGTTAAAAACAAAACATTCTCTTTGAAACTAAAGTTTAGTAACTGTCGTTAAAATAATCAGAAAACATTCGATTTTTTAATCGTTTTTCCTGGCATTTTCAGGACAAAACCAGTAAGGAAAAGCTAAAGTCGGGCGGGGCCGACTATGTAATACCCAACATCACTCTCGTAATATTGAATAACTCTGAAATATAAATTTTGTAGTTCATGTATAAATTGTTTATTCTAAATTTCGAAACGATTGGATGTAATTCGGTAGTGTTGGTTCATGGATCAAGAAACTCTACCTTCAAAATTTCAAAACGATTGGATGTAATATACAGCTTTTATAGGACTAAAGGGCAAAATCAGACGAAACAAATATATGGGAGCTATAGCTAAATCTTAACCGATTTTCTTCAAATTCGGCAATGTTGGTTCATGGATCAAGAAACTCTACCATTCTAAATTTCAAAACGATTGGATTTAAAATACAGCTTCTATAGGACTAAAGGGCCAAATCGGACGAAACATATATATAGGAGCTATAGCTAAATCTTAACCGTTTTTCTTCAAATTCGGTAGTGTTGGTTCATTTATCAAGAAACTCTACCATTCTAAATTTCAAAACGATTGGATGTAATATACAGCTTTTATAGGACTAAAGGGCCAAATCGGACGAAACATATATATGGGAGCTATAGCTAAATCTTAACAGATTTTCTTTAAATTCGGTAGTGTTGGTTCATGGATCAAGAAACTCTACCATTCTAAATTTCAAAATGATTGGATGTAAAATACAGCTTTTACAGGACTAAAGAGCAAAATCGGACGAAACATATATATGGGAGCTATAGCTAAATCTTAACCGATTTTCTTCAAATTCGGCAATGTTGGTTCATGGATCAAGAAACTCTACCATTCTAAATTTCAAAATGATTGGATGTAAAATACAGCTTTTACAGGACTAAAGAGCAAAATCGGACGAAACATATATATGGGAGCTATAGCTAAATCTTAACCGATTTTCTTCAAATTCGGCAATGTTGGTTCATGGATCAAGAAACTCTACCATTCTAAATTTCAAAACGATTGGATGTAATATACAGCTTTTATAGGACTAAAGGGCCAAATCGGACAAAAGATATATATGGGAGCTATATCTAAATCTGAACCGATTTCAACCAAATTCAATAGCGATCTTAACAGCTGCGAAATACTCTAAACTGCAAAATTTCAGAACGATCGGAGTGAAATTGCGACCTGTAGTCGACGAACAACTTTACATGGACAGACGGACGGACAGACATGCTTAAATGGACTCAGCTAGTGATTCTGAGTCGATCGGTATACTTTAAGGTGGGTCTAACTGTGTTATTTTCAGGTGTTACAAACATCTGCCGTGAAACAAGCTTATAATACCCTGTACCACAGTGTGGTGTAGGGTATAAACAAAGAATTTCAACAAAATCATATCATTTGCTAGGAGCCAAAAGCGTAACACAACGAAGGAGTGGCCTAATAGACCCCAAGAATATTTGGCTGAAATTAGTTTTGGCCATTTAAAGTAATTTGAGCAATGTCCGTCTGTCCGTCCGTCTGTCTGACTGGTGTGTACGATAACTCTCGACTGGATTAAACAATTGACTTAAAATTAGGTATGTGTTAATATCTCGAGCTAAGATCAAAGTGGGGCCATGTTGGTCCACTCCTTCGAGTACCTACCTCACAATGGGCCAACATTTAAAGTAATATTGATTCTTTAATAACTTCTAATATTCCCTAAGTTCACTCAAAGCATTAGTTTCTTGGTCCCTATTACATCGCAAAAAGTAAGCAGCTTATAACTTCTATTCCAGTCAACACAATTACTTAGAATTTTGTAGAGTGTAATGCTTTTACAATACCTATAGTTACTACCACGTCCATTTTGGAACCTCACATACAAATGGACCATTTTGCACAAAAATTTAAGGGCTTATAACTTCGACTCCTGCGCATACAAACATTTGGAATTTTGTACAGTTTAATGCTTCTATAGCACACATAGTCCTTTGAAAAATGAGCTATATTTTTTTATTTTCCTTACTTTTACAATTTGTATCAAATAATCATTGTTTCGTTAGCATGCAATCTTTTGAAATATAGATTATTTTCTTTTTTTTCTTTCAAGGAATAAAAGAAAATATTCAAGGAGTGATTTGTTGTCAATCTTTCATGTAACAACTTAAAACAATTAAGGTATCGAACACATATTTAAATGCAAATAAATCTTTATTTCGGACATACTATTCCCAAATACAAATATATTAAGATGGAAATATAAAAAACAATTTTTGTTAAATAGATTTTTGTCAATTTTGGAAAATTTTACACAAAAAAATTCACAAAAAATCTGAATTTTTGAAAATCACATTTTTCATATACTGGTACGTATCAATTTTACTGGTCGTAAAAATATAGTATACATAATATTAAAAGTTTTCAATTTCTGTTAACATTGCCTTTGTCCAGTACACTTGGGATTTAATTGATAACTAACAAACATATATTTCAAAATATAAAGTGAAAAGTGAAATAAATAAATTTATCATGTTTAACAAGTGTTAATTAAACTAATCAACAAAACGTTTTTTAAAATACTTGTACAAAATGTTGTTGGCATTAGTAGTACGAACAAACCAGTTCATACATAATTGAGTAGAATCAAAGTGAACATGATTTGGCTGACATCCGCACATTTTAGTACGGCAATGGATTTGTAGTAAAAATCATTATTAAAACAAACAAACAAACCGAATGACACACATAGATAAAGTTCATTGATATTCGAAACTGAATGCACTGATATGATAGGTTCTAAAAAGATTAAAGATATTTTTTTCCTTCACCATTTTGCGCGAAAAATCTAAAAATGCATCCAAATCGATGAGTTACGAAGTAATGTTTCATATACAGGGTGGCCCACAATGGCCGAAGGGGTTTGAATTCCTTAAAACTGTTTTAATATATATTTTTTTTGAATTTTGTAAAAAAGTCTTGGGGAATTTAAAATGGAATAGTACACAATTGAAAAATGGCCACAACTTGCGAGATATAATTTTTCATAATTAAATTAAAAACATTCTCCATTACGAGTAAATTACTGTATTTTTAAAAAAATAATAATTTGTATTTGCTTTAGCGTTTTTAAAAAACTTTGCTTTCTATAATATCATAGAGGCAGAAATGGTCTAAAGCCAGGAAAATATTCTAGTGGCAAGTCCATAACATTAGTAATTATGTCTTAAATAAAAAGTTATATTAAACTTAAACTTCGGTCATTTTGAGCCACCCTGTATAAATTATTTTTTAGAAACAAAAATAAAAAATGCTTTATTTTTGTTGACATTTTACGAATATTTCACACAAAAATACTCCCTCTGTCATAAAAAGTACAACATTGTAAAACCCATTACTGTTTTACTTCTGGGTAGTGATGTCAAACGGGAAATCCCGATCCCGAAAAAACTCGATTTTTTAAAAAAAATCCCGGGATATTTTAATAATAAAAATATGTGAAGTTTTCTCGTATACAATATTAAGTGAATGACAGATACACTCTGTTGAAAATTGAAACTAATGAAGCAAATTGTTAGCATCAAAAAACATTGACAAAATCCGGTGAAATTAGAAATTTGGAGAAGAATTACAAAATAGATCATAAATTTAATTATAAACAAGTAAACTTAAAACAAAACCAGTAAGGGAAGACAGAAAGTCGGGCGGGGCCGACTATATAATACCCTACACCTACCTACCAATGCGAAAATTGACATTGCGATAAGAATTTGGCAGTGTTCATACATGTAATAAGCAAACTCTCTCTGCCGATTTTCGTACTGATCGGATATAAAACACGGTTTCTACAGCACTTACATGTCAAATCGGGTGTAACATATATATTGGGACTATGTTAAAATCTGAACCGATTTTTCCCGAATTTGGCAGTGTTTATACATGTAATAAGAAAACTCTCTCTGTTAAATTTCGTACTGATCGGATATAAAACATGATTTCTACAGCGCTTAAATGTTAAATCGGGTGAAACATATATATGGGGGCTATATCTAAATCTGATCGGATTTTCTCCGAATTTGGTAGTGTTCATTCACGTAATAATAAAACTCTCTCTGCCGAATTTCATAAAGATCGGATGTAAAATGTGGTTTCTACGGCGCTTGCATGTCAAATCGGGTGAAACATATATATGGGGACTATATCCAAATCTGAATCGATTTTAACCAATTTCAATAGGGATCGTCCTTGGGCCAAAAAAGAGAAATATGCAAAATTTCATCACAATCGGACCATAAATACGACCTGCACTTTGATTACAAGAATACATGGACAGACGGACAGACAGACGGACAGACAGACGGACAGACAGACGGACAGACAGACGGACAGACAGACGGACAGACAGACAGACAGACAGACAGACAGACAGACAGACAGACAGACAGACAGACAGACGGACAGACAGACGGACAGACAGACAGACGGACATGGCTAAATCGACTCAGAAAGTGATTCTGAGTCGATCGGTATAATAAACAATGGGTCTATCTCTTCTCCTTTTAGGTGTTACAAACAAATGCACAAAGTCATAATACCCTGTACCACAGTGTGGTGTAGGGTATAAACACAAATGGAGTTTGTGTCCCACAAAACGAAGAATATGGTATTATATTCTTTCAACTTTTTGAAGACTCCTAATATAAAATCTGATTTGGATCGACACATCGATTTGGTTCTCATAAAAACTGATTTCTCAAGTTGAAAAAATATTTTTCGTGGTTTAATGAGAGAAAATAATAACGTCAATAATAATTCAGACGACGAACTGAAGTTGGACTAAAATTACTCCATAGCTGAGATGTTGTGAAATATTTATTTATATGAATTACAATACAAAGTAAATTTATATTCTAAATGTATATGTATGGTCCAAGGAAAGACCATGTGGCTAGAGTTTGCAGCGACAGACCAGAGCCTCTGGTGGGAATCGAACCCACGACCCCCAAACTCATAGGCGAGTACGCTACCAACTCACCTACTGGGGCGCTCATGTTGTGAAATATTTTAATAAAAGTTAGTATTTTTAACAAAAGTTAATTTATCCTTTAGCTGTTTTTATCCTGATTCAAATTAAATTAAAACTGAACTAAAATGTTTGTATTCCATTTCGAAATATCACATTATTAAGACTGAAAAATCCCGATTTAACCCGAAAATCCCGGGATATCAAAAAATTTCGGGATCCCTAAAAATCCCGAAAAAAAACCCTGGATCCCGGGATTTGAAATTTAAAAATTCCGAATCCCGAGATTTGCGAAAACCAATCCCGTTTGACATCTCTACTTCTGGGCGACTTATCCAATTTAAAACCGGAATGAATCTTGCACCAAGTTTAGTCCTAGTGGATAGTAAATAGTAGATAGACACAAAATTTTAACGAGATCGGTCAAGGACTGTCTAAGTTTAACGGTGTTGCATTTGGACATTTTGCCCAAACGGCCTTTTTTCCCATCCATATAATTAATTAGTATTTAGAAAAATTTATCCAAAGTGTTTTCGAAAGCTCTTTCTTCAAACTTTTTAAAAAAATTAAAAAGAAAAAAACTGTTTGAATTTCCTTTAAGAGCTTAAAATAAAGATAAATATTTAAAAAACAAGTAACAAAAGTTCAATCGGGTAAATCGACTAAAGTATACCCTCACTTTGTGAGTAATATGGAGTATGGTACTTTGGGTGGAAGATACCAGAACGTGGAAATACATTAGTTGTTTTTCTATGTCAGTCTCTAGTTATTGTAAATATTGTCTAATACACCGAATATTAAACCATTTTAATGATTGCTACAGAAGTCATGTGTGGGTAGTTGAAGGAGTATTGTATATGTTGAAGTTAATATGATCTATTATATTTTGAGCTGATAAGGCCATTTTGTGTGGGAGGTATAAAAAAGGGACCTACACTGGACTGTAGGTACTATAAAACCAAGTATTAATACTAATAAACTAATACTCTCTGAACGTCTCAGTAGTACAGGTGAGTTGGTAGAGAGCTCGCCTATAAGTATGGGGATCGTGGGCTAGATTCCCACCAGAGGCTCTGGTCTGGCCTGGTCTTTCCCCGTACCGTAAAATTAGAATATAAATTTACTTTGTATTGTAATTCGTATGAATAAATAAATAATACTTTCTGTGGAAATGCGGAAGATTCGGATAAGTAGTATAGAAGTTATTAAATAACCAATATTTCGGTAAATTGTAAGCCTTTGTGGGTGAGGAACTAGAAGGAGTGGACAAATATGGCTCATCTTTGAGCTTTGCCTGAAATAGAAAAAAATATCACCACATACCAAATTTGAAGTCAGTCGGTTACACATTTCGAGAGTTATCATGCGCTCCAGCAGATAGTCAGACCGATAGACGGAAGGACATTGCTCAAATGACTTAGAATGTCCTAAAACGTATTTCCATGAACATACTTAGGTTCTTAGGTCAGTCCTTCGACGAGTTACACTATTGTCTTGTAGCAAATGATATATATATTTGGTGCGGCTTATGGGCTGGCGACGTCATCGGGCCATACTTCTTCGAAATGAGGCCGGTCAGACAGTTACTGTGAATCGTGTTCGCTATCGTGAGATGATAACGAACTTTTTATGGCCCGAATTGGAAGATATGGATGTGGACAATATGTGGTTTCAACAGGACGGTGCCACTTGCCCCACAGCTAACGAAACAATGGCTCTTTTGCGCAACAAATTCAATGTCCGTGTTACCTCACGTCGTGGCGATGTCAATTGGCCGCCAAGATCATGTGATTTGACACCGTTGGACTACTTTCTTTGGGGCTATTTGAAATAAAAAGTGTACGTCGATAAGCCAGCTACAATTCAAGAGCTAAAGGATGAGATAATTCGGCACATTAACGGCATAGAACCTCAATTATGCCTCACGTCATCGAAAATTTGGACCATCGCATGGAGGTGTACCGCCGAGGTCGCGGCGGTCATTTGGCCGATATTTTGTTCCATACATAATAGAACCATACCAATATTATCATAATAAAAAGAAATGACAATAATTTCCTAAATAATTTGTGCTTTATTCAAAATCAGCATCAGCCCTTAAAATTTAACCACCCTTTATAGGGGCTAAGCTACTTTATACTACTTGCTTCAGGAAAGCTTTAAAGAATCATAAATTAAGTATCGTTAATCTTCTGCTAACATAATTATTTTAAAGATATTTTTCCGATGTTTTGCAGAATTTTTAATTTAAAAAAATATTAAAATTTTCCCAAAAAATGGGATGTATTCGCAACATTTTGTAAGATATCTTTGCAACCGCTGATAGGATGAAACCAGTAAGGAAAGGCTAAAGTCGGGCGGGGCCGACTATATAATACCCTACACCACTCTCGTAATATTGAATAACTCTGATATATAAATTTTGTAATTCATGTATAAATTGTTTACATAAATTTACTTTTGGGACATTTTATACTTAAATAATACCCTGTACCACAGTGTGGTGTAGGGTATAAAAACGATTGGATCTAAAGAGCCAAATCGGATGAAAATCCATATATGGGAGCTATAGCTAAATCTTTACCGATTTTCTTCAAATTCGGCAATGTTGGTTCATGGATCAAGAAACTCTACCATAAATTTCACAACGATCGGATGTAAAATACAGCTTCTATAGGACTAAAGGGCCAAATCGGACGAAACATATATATGGGAGCTATAGCTAAATCTTAACCGATTTTCTTCAAATTCGCCAATGTTGGTTCATGGATCAAGAAACTCTACCATTCTAAATTTCAAAACGATCGGATGTAAAATACAGCTTCTATAGGACTAAAGGGCCAAATCGGACGAAAGACATATATGGGAGCTATATCTAATTCTGAACCGATTTCAACCAAATTCAATAGCGATCTTAACAGCCGCGAAATACTCTAAACTGCAAAATTTCAGAACGATCGGAGTGAAATTGCGACCTGTAGTCGACGAACAACTTTACATGGACAGACGGACGGACGGACGGACATCGTTAAATCGACTCAGCTAGTGATTCTGAGTCGATCGGTATACTTTAAGGTGGGTCTAGCTGTGTTACAAACATCTGCCGTGAAGCAAACTTATAATACCCTGTACCACAGTGTGGTGTAGGGTATAAATATGAAAATAATGTGTAACTTAATCTCAAAGAGCTACCATATTTTGCCCTTTTTTAATACTTGTATTCCACAAAGTACTAATTACGGAAGTTTGTTATTAGTTAATCTGTTGGAGAGTTACAAAATGTTGAACTATTTGTCCTCTTTTAGAGCCAAGAGTACGAATTTCAATAGTCTGTTGTTATGTGGTTCATTGGGAGAGAGTATCATATTCTGGACCTTATTGACTCCTTATGTATCATATTTATCCCACATATATTCCTATCTACCCCCAAAATTATCCAAAAACCCTTGTCGCAAATATAAGGTGTATATCAATTGGGTGATTCTATTTTTCCAATTTAATAATTCTCCATTTTTTTCCATTACCTTCTAAAATAACTAATCTCCTAACCTGTATCTACATCCTAAGGGCTACCATCACACAATATATCTTTACTACAAGTTTAAATTCCTGTTTTCCCACACTAAACATGTCGGCTTTTACAATTATTATCCATTTTTCTACAAACTTTCCAAAAAATTTAATAAAAAATGTATCCAATACCGAATCTACGTAACAGGAGATCACAATAAATTTCATCATTCTAATTCAATCCGTTTGATTTTAACGGTAGTACAATATTTAACACTTTTTGTCCCGAAGAACGAATATCAAAATATCGCTTCCTATCCCGCATCTACATCCCAAGAGCTATCATCACACAAGATTTCGTTGTTCTAACTCTTTCAATCTGGATTTGGCTTTTGTGCCACTTTAATCCTTTTCAGATCCATTTCATCCAAAAATTTTAATTCGAAACAAAAACTCCCTTTCCAAGTTTAGTTTCCACGATCAACCAAAATGCCTAACATCGCATTAAATTTGGCGATGGTACAATTTGGATCCATTGTTGTCCCCCACTTGTTCCAAAATTTCGAATGTTGTAATTTACGAATTTTGACTAATACCGAGTCATTGTGGCAGGAGTTACCAACCGCATGAATTATATAATTCTAACTATATTAGTTTGTTTCAATTCACCAGAAAATATATAATATAAAGTATAAGAATACAAGATCGGTCGGTTGGTTAGAGCCCAGGTATCATTTGTTTTCCATTTGTCCCATTTCAGCCGAAAATTACGAATTTCGAAAAGAGTCTTCTTAAACCTGTTATGGCTCAACAGAACTATACACATATCAAGAGCATCATATTATGGCCCAAAATGCTTTCAGTAGCTTTTTCATCAATATTTTTAAGAAAATAAAAAAATTGGAGAAATATTTTTTTTGCGAACTAAAAATTTGTTTTGAAATTTTTGTCAAAACCCATATTTTTAGATTTTTTTTTGCTGAAAAAATAGCATAAGTCATTTCCTTTAATAGCTTTGTGATCCATGTGAGATCGAACTTGTTTATCTAACAAAATAAAATTAACTTCTAAAAAAAGGCGTTCATCCATATATTTTAGAACAACTGGAGAACCATTTATCGCAATTCGTTCAGAAAAGCTTTAAATAATCCTAAATTAACTAGGTTTAGACTTCTTCTAATATAATTTCTACATCCCATTAGCGGTTCCAAAGTTATCTTACAAGGTATTCCGAAAAATTTATATTTTAAGAAATTTTAAAAAAAATTTCTAAAAACATCGAAAATTTTACAATTATTATATTTTTATTATTTACTCTTGCAATGACACTATTCTGAAGAAAATCGGTGCAAAATTTAAAAGTCGTATCTTTTTAAATTATGCATCGATTTTCTTCAGAATAGTGTCATTGTAGGAGTAAATAATAAAAATATAATAATTGTAATATTTTCTATGTCGTATCTAATTTTGCACATCTAGCAACCCCACAAGTTCTCAAAACACCAATTGTAACATAACATTATGTTAGTATCATAACAGCACACTTCTAAAACGCATATTCTATATTTTTAAATAATACATCGATTTTCTTTGTAATTGTCTCATTTTATTTATGACCGCTCAGGCTTTAGGATAAAATGGTAAAAATATAACAATTTTAATTTTTTGCTGAGTTTAAGAGTTTTTAATTAAAAAAATTTTTAAATGTTCTCGAAAAAAATCGATGTTTTCGTATCTTGATGAAATAATAAAAATATATAAATTGTGCATTTGTCGATGTTTTCAAGAGGTTTAAATTAACAAATTATTAAAATTTTCTCAAAAATTGGATTTTTTCGCAATATCTTGTACGATTTTTTGGAGCCGCTGATGGGATGAAAAGTTTATATTAAAAGACGACCAAGGCTACTTAGTTTAGGATAATTTAAAACGAGTATAATTTAAAAGATTCGAGTAAGTAGTATAGAAGATAATAAAGAATCAATATTTCACTAAATTAAACCTTTGTGGGGGAGGTACTAGAAGAAGTGGACCAATATGGCCCATATTCGAACTTAGCCGGAGATAGAGAAAAATATTACCGCACACCAAATTTGAAGTCAATCGGTTATTCCTTTCGAGGGTTATCGTGCGCACCAGCCAGCAGACAGACAAAGAGACAGACGGACGGACGGACATTGCTCATTCGACTTAAAATGGCCCAAAACGAATAAGAGCTTACAGCATTGAGTAGTTTTTGTGCAAAATGGTACCTTTGTGTGGGAGGTACAGAAAGGGGCGTGGCAATAACGTCAATTTTTCACAGGGCTATAGACACTATAAAAGCATTACACTGTACAAAATTTCAAGTATTTTTATACACTGGTAATGTTATAAGCTGTTAACTTTTGGTGCAAAATGATACCTTTGTGTGGGAGGTACCAAAAGGGGCGTGGCAATAAAGCCCATATTTCACTGGACTGTAGGTACTTTAAAAGCATTACACTGTACAAAATTTCAAGTATTTTTATACACTGGTAATGTTATAAGCTGTTAACTTTTGGTGCAAAATGATACCTTTGTGTGGGAGGTACCAAAAGGGGCGTGGCAATAAAGCCCATATTTCACTGGACTGTAGGTACTTTAAAAGCATTACACTGTACAAAATTTCAAGTATTTTTATACACTGGTATTAATGTTATAAGCTGTTAACTTTTGGTGCAAAATGGTGCATTTGTGTGGGAGGTACCAAAAGGGGCGTAGCAACTTCGCCCATTTTTCGAGATGATAGCAACTACTAAACTAATACTATGTGTGGAATTTCAGAAGATTCGAATAAGTAGTATAGCAGTTATTAAAGATTCAATATTTCACAACATTTTAACCCTTTGTGGGGGAGGTACTAGAAGGAGTGGACCAATATGCCCCATCTTCGAACTTAGCCGGAGATAGAAGAAAATATTACCACATACCAAATTTGAAGTCAATCGGTTACTCCTTTCGAGAGTTATCGTGCGCACCAGCCAGCAGACAGACAGACAGACCTACGGACAGACGGACGGACATTGCTCATTCGACTTAAAATGACCCTAACCGGATATCCGCCGAACAAACTTAGGGTCTTAGGTCACTCCTTCGATGTGTTACACTTTTGGCTCGTAGCAAATGATATATACCCTCCTCTCTACGGTGAGGGGATAAAAAAAACTATGGGTATTGAAAAAAATTTAGAAAAAAAGCTTTAATTATCCCAAAAAAAATCACAAAAAAATATTTGAGTATTTTTTTTATTTTCTGAAAAAGATTGACGAAAAAACTATCGGAAACACTTTTGAGAAAATGTTCCTAAATACAATAGCTAATTAATTATATGGATGTAAAATGGACCATTTGAACAAAATTTTAAAATTCAACACATGGTGCAAGAATCATTCCGATCGGAAGACATTGCTTTTAAAAATTTTCTCATATGACATGAAATACCCTATCCTTATTTCACAGCAGATT
The DNA here is from genome assembly GCA_963930755.1 of Eudasyphora cyanicolor. Classification (NCBI taxonomy): domain Eukaryota; kingdom Metazoa; phylum Arthropoda; class Insecta; order Diptera; family Muscidae; genus Eudasyphora; species Eudasyphora cyanicolor. The sequence goes on from OZ005734.1 coordinate 315,572,049, forward strand.
TTTTAAAATTTTACAAATAAAATTAGTTTGATCCAAGAACGAACCCAGTAAATTTTGGCTCTTAGATATATTGCACATATCGAGCCATAACAGCCAAAAAGACGTAAGCGCCACTCACAAAATTTAGAGGAGAATATTTGTTTTGAGATTATTTCTTGTTTAAATGCATATGTAATGCATATATCAGTTTATATAACTATGAAATTTAGTATAACGGTACATTTTACAGCTATAAATTACGGAAACATGATGACATTTGTCATAAGTAAACGATTTCCCTCAAAAAATTAAAAGTAAATCATGGTGGCGCTTACGTCTTTTTGGCTGTTAGGGCTCGATATACTCGTATACCTACAACCCTCACATATCAATGGATCTTCGTAAAATATTGTGTAGTTATCAGCTCATTTACATACAAATCTTCCGATTTGGTCCAATTTTCGTAGAAACATATTGGGACACCAAAATTGTAAACATTTGGCATAATGTTTCCTTACTGATCCAATAGGGTAGAGTAGGATATAGGTATAGATTCTTTCTTCGCCATTATAGGTATATGCTAGTTGATCCAGCAATAGGTAGTTCTGCCCTTCCATTTAGCTGTGAACCTTATTCTATGCCAAACATTTTAAAGGCAGAACGCAAACTAGAATTTTATATATGAAATGTTTATTTTGAAAGTGACGTAAATGTCATTCTGATTTTAAACCAAGAGTAGTATCGATTAACGGCTAGGTGCATACTAGAAATATATTATTTACATTCAGTTCAGTTCAACACTTTAATATTTTTATATGAAGAGAAAATTTTCACATATGAGTTTTATTAACCCCCTTTTTTCGACAGAGAATCGAGTAAAGCAAAATGGCGTTTACGCCACCATCAAAATACACAGTTCATATCTAAAAAAAATTTTCACATTTGAATTTTGTTAACCACCTTTTTTTCAATAGTGAATCGAGTATAGCAGAATGGCGTTTACTCCACTTTCAAAATACACAGTTCATATGTAACTACTTATATAACGATTACTATTTTAGGGCACTACAAAGGCTATGAATTTAAACATACCTGAATTACCGAAATATCCGGATGGTATATGCCTTCGTTTTATCCAACATAATTCAAAATACAATTAAAAGTACCCGTATTACTTTACACATATTACTCGTATTACTCCTTCCTAAACCACTGTACTCCCAATGTCTCAATAACACAGAATGATGATGTAATTATGGTACGAGTACTTACCGAATCGACAATCAATTCAACAGGATCAGAGACTATTATTGCCACAGCCAAAACGGTTAAAGTCATGCCAAGTGCCGCATATTTAAGAACATCTGTAACAGAAACAAAAAAACACCCCAAGAATAAAGAGAAATCAATAATTGAGTTTCAATCACAAAACAGGATCTGCTGCAGAACTTAAGAAGGAAATTTTCATAAAGCGTAATGGAATTTTACAATTAACTTAAAATTTCCAAATTATTGAAAACAAAAGAATACTCGTAACAACCAACTGCTATTCACTGAAAGAAATGAGAAACAAGTTTGCGGGTTTTTTTGAAGGGTTTCTTCGTGAGAAAAAGGAAACAAATTGTTTAATGACTGATGCGGACAAGCTACACCTCTTTGAGCGGTGATAATCATCACGCAGATGTTGGCAAACTAAAGTTCATTATCAAGGCGAAATTTTGATTCTCCAAAAAAAAAACATCTCAGATTCATCAATTTCAGGGTTTGTCCAAGGGCCGGTAGTGACCGAGCCGATCAACAGCATCGTCATCGTGGCACAATGCCCTGCAAAATCATATGTTGTAATGCTGCACTGCTTTGCCAGAGAGGCAATACGATATACAGTGGGGGAATTTGGAAACAAAGGGGAAATAAATCTGTTTCTTTGTCAATGAGATGATTTTTAAAAAAGCTTCACATCATTATAGCGGAGGAATTATTAAGTTAGAAATATATGTTTTCAATAATAAAACAGGAACCGAGCTACAGATTAATTTAGCAGAGAAATCAACCACATATTAAAAGGGATATACGAATGTCTCTGCGCGTAGCACTGATAGGGTGGCTCATTAGAGGATTAACTGCACTATCAGTAATATAACGATACCTCCATTTTAAAACATGTTTTTAGGGAGACTACATTTTTAATTTCTAGATATTCCAAATTATATTCAGTCAAAAATTGGTGTTTATCCTTCAACCCAATCAAAATTATTCAAAAAACAGTACAGGAGATTCGATTTTCACTACAAAGGAATTTCACACAAATTTAAAGAAATATCATCAACCTTTGATCGCCTCTCCTGAATAACTACCTTTTTGCACTTAGCACAGTTTACAATGGAGGTATCGATATGTTAAAGAAATCTCTTTATTTTGTTCCCGGATATGAAAGCCACCTTTCGATAAAAATATAAATATTCATTGCAATCAAGTGACTGACACAGAAAAAACACATGTTATTTCCCTATCCCTTCAAAATTCCCCCACTGTTGTATGACGGATTTTGGATCATCATTCCTGACAGCATCTCCTCCATCAAGTCTGAATAATTCAATTACCATAAGCAGTTTTGTTGGGTGTAAACACTTGAAATCTGACAAAACAAAAAGCCAAGCCGACAGAAAACAATAAAAAACCCTTTAAACAAAACTCCAAACAAATTGATTCCGCTTTCGTTTTCATTCAAAGTATGTCTGGCAAAAAATGCAAATGCTTTAATTGTTGCCGTAGGTCAGAGGAGAAGTAGAGGAAGAGCACACACAAAAACACACACCTAAATATTGGCAGCAGAATTCCAAGACTATCAAGACTGAAATTGACCGCAAAATGTGGGGACAACAACAACAGGTACAACAGCAGCCATGCTGGCAACAGCTACAACAAACATATTAACGCTGATAACCATAACCTTACCTACCAATAACAGGTAAAGCCACAGCAAACCAACATTATTAACCTAAACGACCAAGCGATCAACCGGCCGGTCGACCACCAGCTACTTAGTCAGATGGATGGACGGACGGCCTGACGGACAAACCGAAAGACCGCCAGCCGGTCAAATGCACAGACGGACATTAACCAAAACCAAAATGAAGCCACCAACCAAAACGCCAGATCAATGAACCTCCAGTGGTGGTGTGTCTGACGACGTTAACGTCAACGTTTTTAATGCCGGCATTAATGATATTGCTGCTATTGCTGCCGATGTTGCTATTGCCACCCAGCTTATGCTGATTGCTCTCCACGGTTCCGACCAGGCCGAAAAGAGCCAGCCTCAGCATCAATGATTTTTAAACCGAAACTGAATCGAAATGGAATGGAATGAATGGATTCAATGCTGAAGACAATCATAACGTAATATATGTATGAGTCGGTTATGTATCAGATGGATAGATACCCCGCATACCGCCAATGCGTTTATGCTGCATTTGAACACGCACAGTGGGCACTGAATTGGAAAATTATGATTTAAAGATATTTAATTTGTGAAATGTACCTTAATAAGTAAAAACGGCGTTACGTTCGGTAAGGTACCCTGAACCATCGATCGTAGACAAAAAGTAGCATAATAAAGACAATTGTAATTACATAAAATATTCAAATAAGATAATATGGTAGCAATGAACAATTTTCGTGTGAATGGTTCCGGGTATAAATTAACTCAAATTACCAAACTTCTGCCCCTTTAATTGAAATTTGTGATTTCTATGGCGTTAAGAAGCCAAATCGGGAGGGACCTTGGTTTGGAGGTATATTATAGCATGTACCTATTGCGGCCATTGTTCGTGTGCATTTTTCTGGGTATAACTGAGCTTAAAATACGAATTTTTAGCCCAGTCATATAACATTTGTGGTCTCTATGGCGTTATATCGGAGAACAGCTATGTATGCGAGCTATATCAAATGTGGACCTATGACGTTCTTTGTTGGTTTGAAGGATTCTGGCTATATACTTAAGGTACCAATTTTCCGACCGATCAGTTAAAATATGTGCCACGTTAAGAAGTCAAACCGGAGAGATGATATATAAGAAGACTATATCAAAAATCAACCGATATTGTCCATTATCAATCCAAAGTTACCTGATCATATATAAGTATGAAGTATCTGCACAAAAATGCAGTCACCTAGCTTTATTATTGTAGATTTTAGCGTTATTACAACAGACAGACATGGCTAAATCGTCTTAGAATTTTGCCCCCTTAAATCAAGAACTTATATGGCCTATGTCACCCGCTAGGCCCTGAAAAATTTCATCAAAAATCAGTCCAGCGCTTTTGGAGTCCGTACGTAACACACATACATCCATTTCTATACAGGGCACCACACTGTGGTACAGGGTATTATGACTTTGTGCATTTGTTTGTAACACCAAATAGGAGAAGAGATAGGCCCAGAATTAAATATATCCACATTAGGCCGGGTCGATTTGTGGGGAGGCAAAAAAGTCGCCATTGCTCAGTGAAAATCGTATTCTAGGGATCAATATAAGAAACTTTGCCGAAGGAACCATACCTCTAAAACGAATTCTGATGTCCCGGAATTTGGGTCGAACTTTTGGGTAGGGGCAAATTTTGAAAAATCCCACTTTGACCCATTTAGAGTGCTCCAATCGAGTCCAAATGTATGACCGATCCCCACTAATTTTTTGGAGGCCCGACCCACCCATGCCAGTGGCACACCCCCTGGAACCCCCTGGGGTTTCCATACATTTGGACTCGATTGGAGCACTATAAATGGGTCAAAGTGGGATTTTTTCCGGGACATCAGAATTCGTTTTAAAGGTATGGTTTCTTCGGACCTTCGGTTATCACAATTGGCCAAGGAGATCTTGTCATTTAACACCTTGCGACTTTTTCCTTTGGGGCCACGTGAAAGATAAGGTCTACGCCAACAGCCCAGCGTCGATTCAAGACCTCAAAGATAGAATTCGTGAGGCTATCGAGGACATAGGGCAGCCACTTTGCGATTTGGTTATGGAAAATTTCATGAAAAGGATGTGGTCCTGTAAGCGTGGTCGTGGTGGCCATTTTTCTGATGTTGTTTTTCATTATTAACGGCATACCTTCCTCTTTATTATGAAATAAAGTTCCGATCATTTATCTCAAAAAATTGAATTTTTCTTTGAATACCAAAATAACACCTCTTGTTGGAAAACCCTTTAGAAGTCATAATATAAATAAACATATTTTGTTAGATTTGTAAAATGAATTGTGAATTAATGAAACATATTTATGAAAATTGAATATGGAATAGATATTGTATTAAGTTGTTAGGTTTGTTTCACTTCCAGACTACACTGATTACTACACGTGTTAAGACAAAAATACTTTTGAAAGTGGAATTCGAAATTAGTTGCGGATTAAATGCAAATACTTCAACGAGGCAATTGCCATACTTCAGTCAAATATAGAAGCTTTCGCCTTTCGTATACTTATTAAAATTTTTCTAATATAATCTCCAATAGACACTTATCTAATAGAATTGTTATACGGATTTTTTTTACGTTTGTGGATTTTGTTCTGATGATTTTAAATTATGATATTTGTATACCCTACACCACACTGTGGTACAGGGTATTATGACTTTGTGCATTTGTTTGTAACACCCAAAAGGAGAAGAGATAGACCCATTGTTTATTATACCGATCGACTTGTAATCACTTTCTGAGTCGATTTAGCTATGTCCGTCTGTCCGTCTGTCTGTCCGTCTGTCTGTCTGTAGACGTATTCTTGTAATCAAAGTACAGGTCGCAATTATGGTCCGATCTCAACGAAACTTTGCACATATCTTTTTTTAGGCCCAAGGACGATCCCTATTGAATTTGGTTAAAATCGGTTCAGATTTACATATAGCTCCCATATATATGTACCTCCGATTTGGCATATATGCACTGTATAAGCAACATTTTGTAACCGATTTGTACAAAAATTGACAGAGAGTAGTCTCGTGATACACTTTGATACAATACAAAATTTGGGGAAAATCGGTTCAGATTTATATATAGCCCCCATATATATGTTGCACCCGATTTGACATGTAAGCGCTGTAGAAACTGTATTTTATATCCAATCAGTACGAAATTCGGCAGAAAGAGGTTTCTTATTACATGATGGAATACTGCCAAATTCGGAGAAAATCGGTTCAGATTTAGATATAGCCCCCATATATATGTTACCCCCGATTTGAAATTCAATAGCTGTAGAAACTTTATTTTATATCCGATCACAGCGAAATTCGGCAGAAAGAGGTTTCTTATTACACGAAGGAATACTGCCAAATTCAGATTTAGATATAGCCCCCATATATGTGTTACCCCCGATTTGAAATTCAATAGCTGTAGAGACTGTATTTTATATCCGATCAGTACGAAATTCGACAGAAAGAGGTTTCTATTTTACATGAATGAGTATTCAGGGAAAATCGATTCAGATTTATATATAAGCTCCATATATATATTCCTCCTGATTTGGTTACAAAGCGCTATAGAAGTTGTACTTTACTTCCGATCATAACAAAATTCTCCAGAAAGATGTTTCTCAATTTAGGAACGAATATTGCTTAATTTAGCGATTATCGGTTCAGAATTAGATATATCCGCATATATATGTTCTTACCCATTTACCAATTATTCCAAATTATTATCGCAATAACCCTTATCGCATTGTTAGGGAAGTGTAGGGTATTATATAGTCGGCCCCGCCCGACTTTCTGCCTTTCCTTACTGGTTATAGCTAGAAACCATTTTCGCGAACATTATCCTGATTTCTAAGCGGCGAAGAAGTTCATCTTACTAATTTTAAATTGTTGGTCTGAGTGTTTGCCATCTCCAAAATTGTCAAAAAGTGACGAAAAATTATGACATATTTAGTTATTATTAGTTATATGTAGAAAAAAACAAACAAATAACACTGTCCAACAAATTAAGACTTTTTGATTGGAACAGAACATTGGATTGGTAATTAACAAAAACGAAGAAAAAATAGTTTTTGTTAATTTAATTTCCTACTAACAACAAATTATAAAGTTAGATTTTTTAGTACGTCAGTGATCTACGGAAAATGGATACTTCTTTCGATAGCTATAAAATGTATTCACTTTTCGAAAATTCAATATTTAAGGAAATATTTATTATGAAAAAAATAAGTTGAAAAAATATTGCAATTTAATGAATATAGTTCGTATAATTTCTCATTAATAGACTTTGATTTTTCTATATGTTTGTCTTAATTGTTACCCCAGATGTATGCAGAATAGAAAAAGCACACTTCTCCCCCACTGTGTCATGTGTATGTGTACAAAACAATAAAGCGATTCATAAATCCATTTTAATATCTATCTCAGCTGTTTTCTGTTTGTGCTCTTCGTTTCAATAGACAATTAAATGCAAATAAATACGTAATTCGTCAATGGAAATTTTCATTTTCAGTTTTTTAATTTTCATTTTTCACTATACCAGTGTTGTTATTGTGATTTTCCGTTCACAGCAGTGCAGCAGTAGTTGAGACAAAAAAAAACCTGCAATCCCAGTGGTACTCTCTCCCCCCGGACTTGGTGGCATGCCGGCGGGCGGGCTTTTAGTTATGCGTTTTTGTTTTTTTCAATTTTGTGAAATGAATTCATTCCATTATATTCAGATGAATCCTTTTGCATCCTTTGCTGCATTTTCGGTATTATGAATTATTCGCATTTTATTTGTGATTTGTCTCTTTCCTATTCGGTGAACAAATACCGGAGATTGAGCTATTGTTGCATTCAATATTGTTTGATTGATGTCTGGGTATTTGGAAAATTCGAATTATACTAAATGTTTTGTGTCGGAAAAAAGAGGATTTAACATTAAATTCCAACAGCTGTAGATTTGCAATGAATTTTGACTTTTGCTAAATATGCATTTATAATGGGATACAAAAATTTGCTTTGCAGATAAGCTATAATAATATAGACAAAAAAAGTGGCAATAATTTAATAGTTTGATGATACCCATGAAGGGTTGATCTGTAATTTAGTTTTCCTCACAGTGGAGTTGAGCTGAAAATCAAAGGATTTCTTCTAAGTGAATCCATTGGTATTCAGCAGAAGTCTACAGTGAGAAAATTTAATCTGATAAGTTGTTAATCATCAATTATTAATGGCTTTGAATATTGCATTTTTATACAATTTAGAGGATTTTTTTTACCGAGCCTTAAATCAACTATTCTAATTTGTTGTAATTAACAACCAACGTTTAATTACCTCTTGCTGAACTATCGTTTAAACATTATTATCTTTCAAAAAGAGTATTTTCTTAAAACGTGACTATTCTAAAATCGATCACCCGATGTGTCCAACAACATCCAAGTGCAGTCTATGACATTTTTTGTATTAGTATTAATTACCCGCTTTTACAGACAATATTTTTTACTGAATAAATTTTCATTCAGTGTAATAACAAGTTGAATTGATGTTTTTATTAAGAAGTGTAATTATTTTTGCAATAATTAACTTCAGGTTATAGAAGCCAAAATATGAATGAAAGTATTTTGTTCGATTTGTAAAATGACTTGTGAATTAATGAAACATATTTTTGAAAATTGAATATGGAATAGATATTGTAATAAGTTGTTAGGGTTGTTTCACTTCCCAGACTACACTGATTACTACACGTGTTAAGACAAAAATTACTTTTGAAAGTGGAATTCGAAATTAGTTGGGGAATAAAATGCAAGACAATACAAATAATTCAGTGAGACAATTGTCATACTTTAGTCGAACGTAGGGGCGAGAGATCACATTTCGTCTATTTATTAACACTTTTATAATAAATATGATATCTTGTAGTTATTTTTCTAATGGAACTTGTAGCAGGGATTTTTTTATACCCTAGCAGAATTTGTTCAGCAAATTTTAAAGTTTTTGTACAATCCGCCGCCTCGGTTTGCTTCTCCGATTGTAAGGTGTTGAAGACTACTTAATACCAAGCCTATGTGGTTCAACCTCCAATGTGTGGTTCAACCTCCCTTTTTTTCTTAGCCTAAAGGGTGGTTTCTTTGAATTGACTCTAGTCTTGCGATAAACTGTGATATTGAGAAAAATAGTGAGGTTTATCCACAAATCTTGGCATAATTTGAGCACCATTTACCCGAATTTTTCAGATATGTCTTAAGTAATTCTAAATTAAATAGCCTTCAACCACCTATACTACCACACCGTTCTGCGGTTTCTACAATATCTTACAAAATATTGCAATATTTTTTTAATAAAATCCTCACAAATACAGGGAGGCTGATGAAAGCTACTACCAAAAAAAATTTTAATAACTTTTTTTCTATTTAATGAATCTGGTTAATTTTTTTTTATTTTGCAGACTGATTTTTTGATTTAACAAAAATGGATATCTGGGACACTGAAACAAGAATTTGGATTGTCCGCCGCTATTACGCACTGAAGTCCGTAGTTTTGGTTCAAAGAGAGTATAGGGCAGCGATGGGCACACACATACTTCCACAAAATTCAATATCGTACGTCTGTATTTGTGAGAAGTGCCAACGCTCTCTTAGCGCACTGCGGGAAATATTATGTTTAGTTACTAGCAAATTTAATTTGATAGGTAATAAAGAAAAAGGAATTTCCAAAGCAAAAAGAAAAGTTGAGCAGTTGTAATTTTTTTATTATTTATTGTATTTAAATTTTTCAAGTGTCCAACTTTTTTTTGGTTCTGTGTATTTAAAAATATTTAAATTTTTTAATATGTTATAAGCAATATTTAGGTATACAAGGAATGTCAGATATGCTTCTACCGTTGTAAAAAATGTTCATACAATTTTACGCGTGAAAACGCATTTGTCGGAAAAATACAGCAAACAAAAAATGTTGCTGCAATTTATCATACATTTTTTCTTTATGTGCACGCTAAGAAACAAGCGACGACACAACCTCGTCGATCGAATGTCCAAGCGATAGTGAACTCTCATTCAATGTGTGTGCTCATGTACACGTGAGAGGAAAAACACCGGGTATTGCTTTTGCCCATCGCTGGTATAGGGGCACGTTTGGCGGCAATCCTCCAAGCTGATGGACCATAAAGAGACTTGTTAACATTTTTTCCGAGCATGGGACAGTCAACCAAAGACCTTACCATCGAAACCCTTCAGTTCGGACGGAGGAAACAATCGCTGCTGTAGCTGATGGCATACAAAACAATCCAAGAGTTTCGACAAGAACCTTATCTGCTCAAATGGGTATAAGCAGACAGTCATTGCAGTCAATTATGTACAAAGATTTGGAGTTATTCCCATATAAAATTCAAAGATGCTTCAAATGGTGGAAGAGGACGGAAACATGTTGAACTGTCTTTCAAACAGGAAGTCTACAAAGCAAAACCAACAAATTTGAATGAACTAAAACAATCCATTCGAGAAACAATTTCGGCTATTCCCGTCTCAACTCTCCAAGCAGTAATGAACAACTTTTTGGTAAGATGCCGCACATGCATCAACGAGCAGGGGGGGCATTTAAATTCCATTATTTTTAAAACTAATTAAGCTATATTTAATCAAATTTAATGAGCTTTAACATGAATAGAAGAAAACTGAATTCCATACACTGAAAAAAAAGTTATTTGAGTTTTTTAATGTAGCAATATTCATCAGCCACCATGTACATCGAAAAAAAATAAATTGCTATTTTTTATAATTTTATTTACTATAATCAGATTGATTATGAATAAAAAGTCGATGCATAATTTAAAAAGTGGTAATGAGCAAATACGGCTGACGCGTATTTCGCGCAATCAGGAATTCCAACGTTCACACACTTTTCGCAGCATTTGCGGCCGTATTTCGCCAGTAACTCGTCGAATGCTGACTTCCAGATGTTCAGTAGTCACTGGTTTATCTGCGTAGAATACGACTTTATTTAACCCCAAAGAAAACAATCCAATGGTGGGCTACGGCCATTGGTCCGATCCCTCCCATTTTTGGACTAATCACGTAGACTGCCACCATATTTATATAAACAAAATTACAGAACTCTCGCTAAAAAGTTGTTCAATATATCTTAATTTCAAAATTTGGCTTAATTCAATTCAAGAACATAGAAGATAGATAGATCTTGCAATTCTTATAATCTACTTTGATTTCCTGGGCTAATATAATTGCATTTTTATCCCCCCATCTTAGAGAGGATGGTATACTATATAATTTGCTACGAGCTAAAAGTCGAAGGAGTGTCCTAACACCCTAAATATGTTCGGCGGAAATCCGTTTTGGGTTACTTTATGTCATTTGAGCAATGTCCGTCCGTCCGCCTGTCTGTCTGTTTATACCCTACCTCACACTGTGCTCCAGGGTATAATGAGTTTGTGCATTTGTTTGTAACACCCAAAAGAAGAAGAGATAGACCCATTGTTTGCTATACAGATCGACTTGTAATCACTTCCTTAGTCGATTTAACCATGGCCGTCCGTTTGTAAATCTTTGTAATCAAAGTTTAGGTTGAATTTATGGTCCGATCAGGACGAAATTTTGCACAGTTCTCTCTGGCCCAAGGATGATCCGTATTGAAGCTGGTGAAAATCGGTTCCGATTTAGATATAGCTCCCATATATATATTCCAATCGATTTTGATTCTAAGAGCCATAGAAGGAAAAAATTACACCATATCGAGGAAAAAATGGCAGAGACAAGTCTCTTCACCCTTTAATAAAGACTACAAAATTTAATGGAAATCGGATCAGATTTATATATAGCCCTCATATATATGTTCCATCCGATTTGGCTTCTAAGGGCTAAATAAACTGTACTTTACAGACCTCTCTTACGAAAATTTGAAGAAGGTAGTCATTTGCTCTACGAATAAACGTGGCTAAATTTTAAATATATCGTTTCACATTTGGATAAAATTATTTCGGTTGTGCACATAAGGTTTGGCAAAGCTAAATTTTCCAAACGATTTTTATGCAATTTAATAAAAGAGATTTCTTGATCTATTGGCTAATACTACGAGTTTCAAGGTATTCGTTTTAAATTTAGATCAAGTATATGCGCTCTTATACTGATCTACAAAAATGGTGTAGGGTATCATATAGTCGGCTTCGCCTGACTTTTGTCTTTCCTTACTGGTTTTCCATTAATTTGCTTTGAAATTACGCTATACTCAAATTCTGCACAACGAAAATTTTCCATACATGTCTGAGTTTGAATATACATATTGAGGGCTCTCATAAATCTCTTTGTTTAGGCCACAGATTACACATTTTTTAAACAATTTGCTTCTTCTCCACTTCAAGGAATTTTCAAGTTATAAAATGTAATGAAATGCAAGATTTGGCTCGAACTTACTACTGTTCTTAGCTGTTTATACGAGTAATCATGTCGTACTCTGCGGGATATTACCAAGCGACAACTGCAGAACAAATCTTTATACGAGTTTTCCACCAAGAGGTGTTATTTTGAATCTCCCGGTATTTCGGTAGCTGTCACCTTTGAAGCTTTTATTCTTTGACATTTGGCAAGTAGAAACTACGCCATTACTAAAAATGGAACGATACACGATCATCGAACGATACAAAACGATCAAAAAAGATCGAACAAAAAAAACGATACGAACGATACAAAATCATCTTGACTGATGAGGCCCATTTCCACCTCGGTGGCTACGTCAACAAGCAAAATTGTCGCATCTGGGGCTCGGAAAACCCAAGAGTTATTGTCATTGGACCTTACTTTTTCGAAAATAAGGTTGGATCAATAGTTACAGTGCGCTATCGAGAGATGATTACTGATTTTTTATGATCGGAGTTGGATGGACGTTACGTGCCACACAAGCAACGAAACCATTGCTCTGTTACGGGAAAAGTTTCCGGACCGTGTTATCTCTCGAAGAGGTGATCACAATTGGCCACCGAGATCTTGTGATTTAACACCTTGCGACTTCTTCCTTTGGGGCCACGTGAAAGATAAGGTCTACGCCAACAGCCCAGCGTCGATTCAAGACCTCAAAGATAGAATTGGTGAGGCATAGGGCAGCCACTTTGCGATTTGGCTATGAACAATTTCCTGAAAAGGATATGGTCCTGTAAGCGTGGTTGTGGTGGCCATTTGGCTGATGTTGTTTTTCATTATTAACGGCATACCTTCCTCTTTATTATGAAATAAACATCCGATCAATTATCTCAAAAAATTGAATTTTTCTTTGAATACCAAAATAACACCTCTTGTTGGAAAATCTTTTATATATGTAGAAAATTTCTTTGAAATTTATTTTTTGTACATAATTTCCATCACCGGCCTTTAATCCGGACAGTGGCCACCACTAATCACGAACCATCGTATTTTAAACGACTCATCGATCTTTAATCCGTTCAGTCACCCTTAATCAGCTCATAGAATTTTAATCTGTTCAGATGGGCTTAATCCGATCATCGAACTTTGAAATGTCAACAAAATTTTCTAGAAATAATTTTATTTCAAGAAATTTTGCAAAGATGTGCTATTTTAACAAAAATTTCTAAAGAAATGGATTTGAACAATTTTCTAGAAAAATGCAATTTCAACAATTTTTGCAATGAAATGTAATTCGACAAAAATTTCCAAAAATGCAATTTAAACAAAATTTTGTAGAAAAATTTGATTTTAAAATTTTTTAGTAACTACAAATTTGAAGGCATTTTCTAGAAAAATGCAAATTTAAAGGTACTATAATGAAATTCTAAAAAATCTTTAAATTTTTTTCTAGAAATATGTTGTATCAACGAAATTTTGTAGAAAAATACAATTTCATGGTTTTTTTTTTAGAAAAATTCAATTTTAATGCAATTTTCAGGGAAATATTGCAGAAAAATTGAATTTCGATGAAGTTGTCAGGAAAAAAAACACGAAATTTTTGATTTAGTAGCTCAATGTAAAGGTCCCTTGAATATTGAGGCTGTGCAGAATGCATCTTAAACCGAATAATGCTGTCATTTAGGCATTTTAATTTCATATTGTCCCTTCCGATTTGACATTCTGACAATAATGTTTTGCCATAGCCGCTACATATTTCTCCACACATTCGGCGCCTTATTACTACGCCATTACTGCAAAATTAAACCTTCATGCTCTTTTGTCAATACCACATTCTGAAATCATCAAGATAAGAAATCAAATTATATCAATTTCCGGCTTAAAAAATATTCAAATAGAAATTAAAGAATTTCACAAGAACCACTTATAAGTGAAGATAATTATTTGCTGTGAAGGCAATGCTAGTGATAACAAAAAGGTTGATTGCAATTTTATGCAAACATTTATTTAGCTAGAAATTTAAAACTAAAAAGTGTTTTGTGCGGTTAACACGCTTTTATTTGTATATTTTGGCTAATATTTCTATTGATGTTGTGTGGGCAAAAGACAATAAAAGCATGAAACAAGAATTTGATCTTCAGCACAACTCCACGGTGAGTTAACCATAAATAAACAAACATCAATAACAGATCTACCCCTCACAAGGAATAATCAAAATAAGAATTAATTTCTTTATTCTCTTATTCTCTTAATTACACAATACCCCAATAATTTATGTGGTCATGTATAGGTCACGTTGTTGTTGTTTTTATTATATTTATTGAGGCGATAGATATTCGGGCTGAGATTGGCCAACAACCCTAGCTTACAAAAAATACTTTATGGTAACAAGTTAATTTTTATACCAGCATTTGCATCGGAGGAAGGAAAGTGGACCGAAAGTGTAACACATCAAAGGAAGGAACAGTTTGCCAACCCCCTTCAGGCGGGCCCTCACCCAAATCAAATTGACAAATTCGCATAATATAAGTAGTCTAATGATAATTTCCACATATCTTCTGAATGAATTATCTAAAAATGTTTACTGTATTTTAGGAAATTTTTATAAATATTTTAGTCGAACAAAGAAGGAGAAACAAGTTCCCACCGTTTTTGATTCTTCCACAGAAAGTACAAAATTCCATATCACATATCTCTTAAAGTAAGGGTACACTTTAGTCGGTTTACTCAACTGAAAATGTCTTATTTATTTTGACACTTGAATAAATACTTAATATCAACTAAGTCGAAATATAGCTGTAGGCTGGTGCAACAGATCAAGGCACGCTTTAAAGCGCCTGCGTGAATGACTTGTGTGTTTTAATACTGTTTTATTTATTTTTGTGTATGTTTTTTTATGATGATGTATTTGACAAAAATGCGACATTGCGTTTTTGTGTGTTTTTGTTTTTTTTTTCTTCACTTTCCGTCTGTTCATTGAAGTTCAAGTTCATTTTGACGATTTTGTTTTGAACACTTGTTCGAACCAAACGGAATAAACAACAACAAAAAAGCCGGTGATTTTTTCTGGTTTATGTTTTTGTATCTTTTATATGTACATCCGTGGGTAAATAGAGGGAGGTACTATGTCTGCAGATAACTGAATAGGTATAACACTCGTATATTAATCATAAATAATAGTTATACGTTGAGTGTTGCTGATCGAAAATTGTTAATTTTTTTCAAAAAGAAATGAGGAAGTACTTGACTTGAAAAGGTCAGATCTTAGATCGTAAAAACTCGTACTGCATAATGCAAATACGTTTGACATAAAAACCCCATTTGAAATTGATCGATTACACGCTTTTTATGCGTTAGATTAATCACTTTGCCAACCAACAATGACAGAGGTTATGACCGAAAAATTGAGGGTGTGTCTATAACCCTCAAGACTGGTAATTTGGTATAGAAAAATTGCGGAATTTTGCTAAGCAGCTGGATTTTGATTTTCTATTCATTTGCTATTTCATTTATTTTGGCTTTGGATTTTCTCTAGCATATTCCTTTAAAATGAGTATAAATTTGTTATACTTTGTGTAACTAACTTTTTCTTCTAAGACCTAAATATGAATTGGACTCTTTTCGCCAAAAAATTTCCAAAAATGAAATTTTTTCAAAAAATTGACTTTATAGGGCCATAACTTTCTTATTTGTTCACATATCTTATCGATACTTTTTTTCATTTTATTGGCAATCCATAAAAAAACACGCGAACAAAATCGGTAAACTTTTGACTGAGATATTGGCTATATTCCAAGGCAAAGTCGGCGAATAAAAGAAAAATTCAAATTTAAAATCCACATATCTCGGAAACTATTCAAGATATCTTGAACCTATAAAATGTTTATTGTAGGTCTGGTCTAGGAGTATCCACAGAGTATCCACGCCACTAAAACCGGGCACTCCATTCAAAAGTTAGAAGCCGATGAAAAATTTGTATACCCGAGGTGGTCAACTTTAGGGCCCTGTAGCTCCGCCCCTGTATGAGATAGGGGGCCCAAGTTCCGAACTTAAACTCTCTAACACCTCTTGTATGCACACCTAATAGCCATAGGATAAGTAGTTTTGAAATGGCAGAATTATGTCCATTTTTTTCCATTTTAGCCCACTGTGCATCGTTAGTCAAAGTTACGCAAAACCATTTTGATTTATTTCTAGTTTATCGATGAGGCAATTTGTAAGTAATTTAGATAATATGTAAAACGAACACCCATTTCTCTCTAGCGATAATGCTAAGTAAGACTTCCGACACATATGCACGTGTATGAGGAAATGCTTATCTATATAATCGGATCTAGAATATGGGAACAACGTTTGAGTAAAAAAGCTAAAGAACTACTAATTCTGCTAAACAGTTTACAATTGGATGATTGACATAGAAATTTATTATTCTTCATTTAAGATTTAATAATACGTTTTTAATTCCCACATAAATAGTGTAAATTCAAAATAATTTATTATTATTTTTTTCTATGATATTTTATTGCAACGACATATTCTTTTTTTGTAATATTAACGGAACCAGATTTTGGCCTCTACTGAAATCTTTTAAATTTTGAGTTATTACCCTTTTGTGGGACAGATGCGGTATATTGTTCAAACTCTATTTATACCCTACACCACACTGTGGTACAGGGTATTATGACTTTGTGCAGTTGTTTGTTACGCCAAAAAAGAGAAGAAACAGAACCATAGTTTATTATACCGATCGGCATTGAATCACTTTTTGAGTCGATTTAGCCATGTCCGTCTGTCTGCCTGTCCATGTATTTTTGTAATCAAAGTGCAGGTCGTATTTATGGTCCGACCCAAAAACCCAAACACAGAGTGATATCATAACGAATTTTTAAATATCAATATAGGAAAATTATAGGAAAAATCTCAAAAAATTCCACAAAGCGTGTCTAATAAAGGTCTCCATAAAATATTATAAAAATGGGAAAAATTAAAACCGAATTTTTTTTGAAACTGTCGATTTATCGTGGAATTCTCCCTATATAAATTGAAAAATGTTTGTATGTATGTGCTTTGTAGACTCTGAAACCATTTGACCGATTTTTAAATTTTTTCTTTTGTTTGAAAGCTATTTGGTCAGAGATGCTTTTGGCAAAAAATATTTTGGAAAAGTGGTCGGAGCAAATGTGTGCTTGGCATTATTTAAAATTCGAATATCTCAGAATGTTTTGATCCTAGAAAATCGAAATTAGCCACACACGTTAGTGGATAAATATTTGGCAGTCAATAAAATTTGGCAGTATCGGACTAGTGGGTGTGGCAAAAGTAGGCGTAGCATTAGTTAAACTTGTATTATCTCAGAAACTATTTACCATAGAAGAACGTAATTTGGATTGCAAGTTATTGGAGTCAATATTAGTAATTTCACCAAAACTGGGCGGGGTAAAATAAGTGGGCGTGGCATTATATAAAATTCAAATATCCCAGAAAGTGTTGATCGTAGATGAACGAAATTATCTGAACATTCAACAAAAATTACCAGGATCGGATTAGTGGGTGTGGCAGAAGTGGGCGTAGCATTAATTAAAAATTTATTATCTCGAAAACTTTTGACCGTAGAAAAACGAAATTTGGACTGTAAGTTATTGGAGTTAATATTAGTAATTACACCAAAAGTGGGCGTGGCAATAATTACAATTCGAATATCTCATAATATGTTGGACGTAGAAGATCGAAATTTGGAACATACGTTACTAGAGTTATTATATAAAACTTCAACAAAAATGGGTTTAATCGGCTTAGTGGGTGTGGCAAAAGTAGGCGTACAACTAGTTAAAAATGTATTATCTCAAAAACTTTTTACCGTAGAAGAACGAAATTTGGACTGTAAGTTATTAGACATTCACCAAAAGTGGGCGGGATAAAATAAGTGGGTGTGGCAATATTTAATATGTAATCTATATATATATATATATTAGGCCGGGTCGATTTGTGGGGAGGCAAAAAAAGTCGCCATTGCTCAGTGAAAATCGTATTCTAGGGATCAAAATAAGAAACTTTGCCGAAGTAACCATACCTCTAAAACGAATTCTGATGTCCCGGAATTTGGGTCGAACTTTTGGGTAGGGGTAAATTTTGAAAAATCCCACTTTGACCCATTTAGAGTGCTCCAATCGAGTCCAAATGTATGACCGACCCCCACTAACTTTGGAGGCCCGACCCACCCATGCCAGTGGCACACCCCCTGGAACCCCCTGGGGGTTCCATACATTTGGACTCGATTGCAGCACTCTAAATGGGTCAAAGTGGAATTTTTTCCGGGACATCAGAATTCGTTTTAGAAGTATGGTTCCTTCGGCAAAGTTTCTTATTTTGATCCCTAGAATACGATTTTCACTGAGCAATGGGCGATTTTTAAATCGACCCGCCCTAATATATATATATATATATATGTAAACACAAAAATGTTATGACAATGTCTGTTATGGACTTTGAAACCATCCAACCGATGTATCCCAAAACTGTTTCATTACACAGTACAACGCTTTATTTTGGGACTCAATTCTGGGATTTAAATGCGAAAGTAGTCCCAAAAATAAAAACTTCTGCACCATTTGTTTAGTCTAGTTGGCTCAATTAATAATTTAATGGCCATACGATTTATTTTGCTCAAGGTGGATTTTTTGCACTTTTTCTATCATTTTTTCTCAGTATACCGTATAATACGTATACGTATTTTCCAAGATTTTACTGACAGATATTTTATGACTTTTTTCGTTTATCTTTGTTCCGAATTTTTTTTCTCTGCAACTTTGCTTCCGACATAAAAGAGATATTCCGTATCTCAAATCGTCAGCAAAAAAAATCGTATGGCCATTAAATTATTAATTGAGCCAACTTGGCTAAACGAATAATGCAGAAGTTCTTATTTTTGGGGCTGCTTTCACGTCCAATTCTCTCTGTGTTAGAAAGGCAATAATGCGAAAATCGGCAATAATTAAGACGAAATAGCGGTAGTTCTGTTAAAGCGATAACATCCACAATTTGAGCAGGTGCATTCGCATGGAAAATCTAATAGTCTTCTTATTTATCTAAAACTATATTTCTTGGTGTCAATATTATTAAACGAAACACATCGCATGTCTCTATTTCACTAAAATTTAATATTTTTATACCCTCCACCATAGGATGGGGGGTATATTCATTTTGTCACTCCGTTTGTAACACCTCTAAATATTGATCTGAGACCCCATAAAGTATATATATTCTTAATCGTCGTAAAATTCTAAGACGATTTAGCCATGTCCGTCTGGCCGTCTGTCCGTCTGTGGTAATCACGCTACAGTCCGCAATAATAGAGCTAGGTTGATCAAATTTGATACAAATACTTCTTTTAGTTGCAGATTGTTTGGGATTGCAAATGGGCCATATCGGTCCATATTTACATATAGCTCCCATATATAGCATCTAACTTGTTGTGATTCCTACTGTCTTCATCTACTATATGTTTTGTGTTTTTCGGCGTTATTTTTCATATAGTCGGCAACGCCCGACTATAGCCCCTCCTTAATGGTTTCGCTTCATAATATTATTACACAGATCCATTTGAAAAATTGGTTAAAGCTATTTTTCTAACATTTTAATCCGATCCACTTTACAATGCCGTAAACTTATTTTCGTGTTAATATTCTTGTTCTTGTTTGACAAATCTTGTAGCATAGTTAAGTCACTCTGATATGCTAATTTTCTGCAAATCATGGCCTCTAACATTCTACAAAGCTCTACATGGTGAAGTTTAAGGCTACACACGAATCAGACCTGACAGACTTAATGTAACGATAACTTGTTACTGAGTAATTAAGTACTTGTAGTTTAGGGCTAAGATCACTTGCAGGTAATTACTAGCAACCCTATGAACCCTGAAATCAAAAGGTTTTCCTGTTCACGTATTATAAAATTCAATGATACTACGTTCGAATAGGAAAGAGTTTTATGTCTTTAAACGTTTTACGAAATAGCGCTCGTTTGGGAAAAACCATATAATTTTTGTGTAATAAACATGAATTGTGTTTGTTAGAATTCCTTTGATATACGAAATATTTGTTTGGATACCCAAAGCCGTATCAGTTTAAAACTTGTTAACCGACTGACCCACTATTTAATATGACACGGCAACAGCCAAAGAGCTGCTCTCTAGCACTGCAATAGTACTCGGTAACAACAACAACAGCAGCAGCCACAAAAAAACAACATTGCAAAAGTACAACAATTTCGGATTTCATTAATTCCATTGCAACGAACTCCGATCCACAATACGAGCACATAGCAAGTTTCCAACACACTGCACAGCACCGCGCTGCACCGTACTGGTCCAGAGTGGACAAACAAAAAACGTGCGCACTTGCGCTATTGAGAGGAAATCACTGCGGCGTTCATAAAACGCAAGAGACAGAGGGACAGACACGTCCAAGTAGTCTAGTCTAACTAGACACTTAAGCTCTAATAATACAGAGTCATTGATCTATCCAATTCACTTGTGGCCACGTAATATCCATCCATTCATCCGTCCCTCAATAACTGATTTACTCACTCACTACTAGCTATGCCACACACGCCGCACAAGCCAAGCCAATCACTTCTAGCGCTTCTAACGTCATCGTGAGAGTCATGAGCGTCATGACAATTACAGGCATAAGTCATGCCATAATCATCTGCGGGGCGGGGAGCTAAGACAATGACAACACGTTCAGCACGATAATAGCAGCAAAAGCGCCGGCGACAACTTCCAACAATCTGGTCTGCTCTTGGCTTGACTTGGTCTTTTACACTTCCGATTCCAGTGCAGCGCTTGCGAGTGTCAATCAGGTGATGAAAATATCTGCCGATGAAACACAAAACAAACAGATCAATAGCCGAACGAACGGACACACTCCAGCTTCCACCATACGATCGGCGGAGACAAGTTTCTAACGTTCGCCGCAAGAGTATTGACCAACAAAGCTAAGCGTCAAAGCGCAACTGCGACGCAGGCCATTATAATCGCTAACTAAATATTGTTGTGCTCGCTCGGCACAATGTCGAAATCATTTATGCGTTCGGCTACTATTCGGTTACTGCTATGATTCTGCTACTGCTGCTCTTAGTTGGCCCTCACTTTTATTTTGGCTAATAGCCGGTAATAACTGATTGGCTATCGTTAATAAAGAACATGAATATCTGTTAAAAACTCGCATAAATTTTGAGCTATGCAACTCAATCCCGGTATTGAGAGAGTGTGAGGTAGCAAAATGTGTGTACATTAGAGGTATTCACGTTTTAAATTTTCAATCATTTCGGAACTTAATTAGATCTACTGGATGTTTTTTTAAACATAAAACATAGAGGGGCTTGGATAATAAATCCATGAATTTGACTTTATTTAAAAGATAAATTTATGACATTAATGTTTGAATATTATTCATATACATCGCGTAATTTTTGAAGACCAAATTTCGAATATTCATCGTCAGTCAAACGATACACTCGAAACGATAAAAGAGAAAATATACCCTGTCTTATGTAGATTAGGATTGAATTATGTTCTAAAATCTTTTTGGCAAATTTTCTACAAAAAATCAATTAACTTATTGAGTTATATTGATTACATGTTTGACTATCGTTTACAATATTTTCCAAAAAATACTCGTATGTACTTCTACCTCATTGCTCTAGGATGTAATTTTACATGGGAAATTTTAAATTTTCACAAAAAAATATTTATTTAAAAAATGTTGTCATTTTAGCTCTAGGGTGCCTATTTAAGAAGTTATGGCCGTTTTAAGTTTTTTTCGCGAAGAGAAGTGAATAAAACATTTTTGAACGTTTTGCAGTAGAAGGAAGAACTAAAGTCGGGCGGAGCCACTGTATAATGCCCTCCACCAATATATGTACATGGAGGAATTTGTAGGATATATATGAAACCATTATTAAATGGAATTGTAAGAGTTTGAATAGAGGTCAAATTTCTAAATCTAGGCACGTCGGTTGCAAAATGTGTCATTTATATTGCCACGGATTCAAGTTCGTCTAGGACCATCAGAACGTGAACCATTTTTTACTAGCAGCGGTACAGGGCAAAATGAACTAAAAAGTCATTAATTTTAGCCTAAAATTTAGCCTTCTTACTAAAACCTGGATCGATATGAAGCATTTTTAATATGGTAGATTTTGTGCAACATAAAATATATATGCCTAATAAACGAGAAGTATAATTGGAAGGGAACTTTGTCCATTGTCAGCCAAATCGATTGAAAATGTGTTCTGTAGGGTGTCAACATGTCTCATCGCAGAGCAGCTTTATTTGGGGGCTATATCAAAACATTAACAGATGTGTCCCATTTTTACTAGAGTCGATTTAATGATAAATAAATTATAAATGCTTATGTGGGGGCTATATCAAAACATGGACTGATATGCCCCATTTTCACTAGTGACGATTAAATGATATATAAATTATAAACGCTTACATTTCAGCAAGATCCATTACCAAATGCATTCACTATAGCGTCAATAAATAAAATTTGAATGTACATTCATATGGAGGTTAAATCACAACATGGGCCGATGTGGCCCATTTTCACTAGGGACGATCTAATGCAACATATATATATATATATATATATATATATATATATATATATTTATTTTATTTATTTACTTGAATTACAATACAAAGTACATTAATATTCTACTTTTACGGTCCAGGGAAAAGCAGGGTGACAAAAACCATGATGATTGTTATATTTACAGACCAGAGCATCTGGTGGGAATCGAACCCACGACCTTCAAAATCACAGCAAGCAAGCTACCAACTTACCTACTTCAGCAAAATTGGTTTCAAAATGTGTTATTTAGCCTTCCAACCGCGGAGCCGCGGCTCCCCAATTGGCCGTAGCGATCTTCCAGGGGAGCCGTGAGTACCGTAAATTTAATAAATACATGACTGCTTTTTGTGAATGTATATTTAAGATATTTTAATTGGTAACTTTTAAGGGAATTTCGACTTTTAAAAATGTAAAAAAAATATTTGAGAAGGTCTTACGAAAAAAGTTATGAATTAACACTGCAACAGTGAAAAAAATACACGGACTTGACAGTATAGGTTCGATTCTACTATCAAAGGTATACTCGGTTTGGCGAAATTGGTGACCAAATTTTTTTTGGTCACCCGCGCTCCCCCTTTTAGGGAGTGTTTTTTACGATTTCTTAAAATGGGGCCAAAAATTAAAGTTATGTGGGGGAGCTAGAGGGTTAATATGTTCCACAAAAATATTGGCCTTAATATTTTCTATAAAGTTGCTAAACATACCCTATACCAAAAACCAGTAAGGAAAGGCTACAGTCGGGCGGTGCCGACTATATAATACCCTACACCACTCTCGTAATATTGAATAACTCTGATATATAAATTTTGTAATTCATGTATAAATTGTTTACATAAATTTACTTTTGGGACATTTTATACTTAAATAATACCCTGTACCACAGTGTGGTGTAGGGTATAAAAACGATTGGATCTAAAGAGCAAAATCGGACGAAACATATATATGGGAGCTATAGCTAAATCTTAACCGATTTTCTTCAAATTCGGCAATGTTGGTTCATGGATCAAGAAACTCTGCCATTCTAAATTTCAAAACGATCGGATGTAAAATACAGCTTCTATAGGACTAAAGGGCCAAATCGGACGAAAGATATATATGAGAGCTATATCTAAATCTGAACCGATTTCAACCAACAGCCGCGAAATACTCTAAACTGCAAAATTTCAGAACGATCGGAGTGAAAATGCGAACAACTTTACATGGACAGACGGACGGACGGACGGACATCGTTAAATCGACTCAGCTAGTGATTCTGAGTCGATCGGTATACTTTAAGGTGGGACTAGCTGTGTTATTTTCAGGTGTTACACACATCTGCCGTGAAACTGTACCACAGTGTGGTGTAGGGTATAAAAAATATTTTTGTTACATAACAGTGAAATACTTAAACTTTTGGGGTACAATGTGGTTTTTTGAGCTATTTAGAGTGCCGAGACACGTTCAGATTGTATTGATATGTTCACAAAAGTTGTTCAGATTTACGTTGGCTACAATTTTGCCAAACATTGTTAGTACAAAATTACGAGTCACAGGAAGTTATGCTGAAAAAAATAAAGAAAAAATGTCTTCCTTCACTCTTTCAAAAAAAAGTAAAAGAACAAAAATTTTTTTCGCAAAAAATTTTAAGAAACTTTGTTCAGCATATCACCAAGTCTGAATTAGTTGTTGGACAAAAGCTGATGACTTTCCGAGTGGCCCACTGATTTTCAGAAACTTTGGGGCCCATAAAAAAAATTGGTCACCAATTTCGCCAATCCGAGTATAGGGTTATACTACTCTTTGATAGTATAATCGAACCTATACTGTCAAGTCCGTGTATTTTTCAAAAAGTGTTCATTTGTTGCATAGTGTTAATCGTTTCTAATGGCAACGGTGCAATTTGTAGACAAAATTAGGGATTATTTTAAGTCATACTTCTTAAAGTGTGGCGGTCTAGTAGCATTTCCCGCACAACAAAAGTCAGAATATTACTTGTCAGTGTCTATGTCGGTACTTTTATACGGTTGCAGCACATGGACGCAACAACAGAAACGTAAATTGCAGACGTTTCTAAACTGGTGCTTGATACAAGTCCTCCGCATCTTTTGGCCAAACTGGCTTACAAATAAACACTGCTTATCTTATCGAATTCTATACCTGTCGATAAGCAAATAACTCGTAGAAAATGCTCTTGGATCGGGCATATGTTGAGAAAGCCCCAATGAGATATATCAAAGACAGCAATAGAATGGAATCCACAAGGATATAGACGACCAGGCCGCCCAAAAACAACGTGGCAAAGAACAGCACGTAGTGAATGTCAAAGGGTAAATTTATCATGCAACCAGATCAAACCTCTTGCTTCTAACAGAGACTCATGGAGAGAGCTCGTTGACGCCCTATGTTCCTGAAGATAACTTTTTATTTTTTTTTAAATGTACTATGTGCAATACATGAATAAACAAATAAAGGACACATATAGACATACGAGAATATAGTTCTTACATTTTTTTAAAAATATTTTTCGCTCTTTTTAAGTTTTTTTTTTATGTTTCAAACAAAACTTTTCTTAATTAAATCCATTACGAAATATTTGTAACTTCTATATTTTACAATTTGCCTTCAAATTTTTTGCTACTTAAGATAAATTTCATAAATTTCATAGAATTTTTTTAGAAAATAGCATCCAACGGCACTTTTAAAAATATGTCCTTCAAAATTGGCGAAATTAAATTTTTCTAGGAAATCTTCCTTAAATTAATAAATTTTTGCAAATTTCATCAAAATTGTATATTTATGGTAAATTTTGTGAAAGTTACATTTTTATAGAAAATTTCATCAAAATCTACTAAAAACCTAATTTTTATAGAAAAATGTTGTAAAAATTTGGTTTTTTAAAAACATTCTTCAAAATCGATTTTTTTCAAAAAAAAATCTTTGCTAATTAAATTCTATCAAATTTATTCCATTTAATTTTTTAAATTCATTTACTAAATTATGTCAATATTAAATTTATTATACCCTCACTTTAGTGATACGAGGGTATATATCATTTGCTACGAACCAATATCGAAGGAGTGACCTAAGATCCCAAGTATGTTCGGCGGATATCTGTTTTGGGTAATTTTTAGTCGAATGAGCAATGTCCGTCCGTCCATACGTCAGTCTGTCTTTCTGAAATTCCAACCATAGTATTAGTTCATTAGTAGCGAACACCTCAAGAAAACCCCTTTTTGTTCCGCCCACACTAATGGACCATTTTGCTCCTAAAGTTAACAGCTTATAACTTTAATGCACACAACTCCTTGAAATTTTATACAGTGTAATGTTTTTATAGTACTTACAGTCCCGTTCAACTTGGCCGTTATTGCCACGCACCTTTTGGTATCTCCCATACACACACTGTGGTACAGGGTATTATAACTTTGTGCATTTGTTTGTAACACCCAAAAGGAAAAGAAATAGACCCATCGTTTATCGACGATGGTCCGTCCATCCGTCCGTTCTGTGCATGTATTCTTGTAATCAAAGTACAGGTCGCAATTATGGTCCGATCTCGACGAAACTTTACACACATCTTTTTTTTGGCCCAAGGACGATCCCTATTGAATTTGGTTAAAATCGGTTCAGATTTAGATATAGCCCCCATATATATGTTAGCCCCGATTTGACGTGTAAGCGCTGTAAAAACTTTATTTTAAATCCGATCAGTATGAAATTCGGCAGGAAGAGGTTTCTTATTATATGGATCAACACTATTAAATTTGGAAGAAATCGGTTCAGATTTAGATATAGCCCCCATATATACGTTACCCCCAATTTGACATGTAAGCGCTGTAAAAACTTTATTTTATATCCGATCAGTATGAAATTCGACAGAAGGAAGTCTTTTTACATGAATAAGTATTCAGGGAAGATCGGTTAAGATTTACATTTAAGCTCCATATATATGTTCCTCCTGATTTGGTATCAAACCGCTATAGAAGTTGTATTTTACTTCCGATCATTAAAATTTTCCAGAAAGATGTTTCTCACTTTAGGAACGAATATTGCTTAATTTAGCGATTATCGTTTCATAATTAGAATACGTTTCTACCCATTTACCAATTATTCCAAATTATTATGGCATTGTTAGGGAGGTGTAGGGTATTATATAGTCGGCCCCGCCCGACTTTCTGCCTTTCCTTACTGGTTTATATCAGATCAGTAAGAAAATCGGCAGAAAGTGGTTTCTTATTACATGAATGAAAACTTTCAAATTTGGAGGAAATCGGTTCATGTTTAGATATAGCCCCATATGTATCGATGCCTCCATTCTAAAACATGCTAAGTCGACTTGGCATGTTTTTAGGGAGATTTATTAAAGCAATTTAATAAAAAAAAATTAAATTGCTTATATAATCGACAAATTAGACAGTAGAAAAGTATCAAACATTTTTCATAAATGTACACAAGATCGGAGTATGGGCCAGTCAAAAAAGTGTAAAAGAAGTTTTTGACACAAACCTTTGTGATGAGATTAATTTTTGTTATTGTTATACCCTACACCACACTGTGGTACAGGGTATTATAACTTTGTGCATTTGTTTGTAACACCCAAAAGGAGAAGAAATATACCCATCGTTTATTATACCGATCGACTTAGAATCACTTTCTGAGTCGATTTAGCTATGTCCGTCTGTCCGTCTGTCTGTCTGTCTGTCCGTCTGTCTGTCTGTCCGTCTGTCTGTCTGTGCATGTATTCTTGTAATCAAAGTACAGGTCGCAATTATGGTCCGATCTCGACGAAACTTTACACATATCTTTTTTTTGGCCCAAGGACGATCCCTATTAAATTTGGTTAAAATCGGTTCAGATTTAGATATAGCCCCCATATATATGTTAGCCCCGATTTGACATGTAAGCGCTGTAAAAACTTTATTTTATATCTTATTACATGAATGAACTCTGTTAAATTTGGAAGAAATCGGTTGAGATTTAGATATAGCCCCCATATATACATTACCCCCGATTTGACATATAAGCGCTGTAAAAATGTTATTTTATATCCGATCAGTGCGAAATTCGGCAGAAAGAGGTTTCTTATTACATGAAGGAATACTGCTAAATTCGGAGAAAATCGGTTCAGATTTAGATATAGCCCCATATATACGTTACCCCCGATTTGACTTGTAAGCGCTGTAAAAATGTTATTTTATATCCGATCAGTATGAAATTCGGCAGAAAGAGGTTTCTTATTATATGAATGAACACTGTTAAATTTCGAAGAAATCGGTTCAGATTTAGATATAGCCCCCATATATACGTTACCCCCGATTTGACTTGTAAGCGCTGTAAAAATGTTATTTTATATCCGATCAGTATGAAATTCGGCAGAAAGAGGTTTCTTATTATATGAATGAACACTGTTAAATTTCGAAGAAATCGGTTCAGATTTAGATATAGCCCCCATATATACGCTACCCCCGATTTGACATGTAGGCGCTGTAGAGACTGTATTTTATATGCGATCAGTACGAAATTCGACAGAAGGAGGTCTTTTTACATGAATGAGTATTCAGGGAAGATCGGTTCAGATTTATATTGATTGTTCCTCCTGATTTGGTATCAAACCGCTATAGAAGTTGTATTTTACTTCCGATCATTAAAATTTTCCAGAAAGATGTTTCTCAATTTAGGAACGAATATTGCTTAATTTAGCGATTATCGTTTCAGAATTAGATAATATGTTTCTACCCATTTACCAATTATTCCAAATTATTATGGCAATGACCCTTATCGCATTGTTAGGGAGGTGTAGGGTATTATATAGTCGGCCCCGCCCGACTTTCTGCCTTTCCTTACTGGTTTTTAGCTAATTTATTGATAAAAAATATTTTTTTTTAAAAATTCAAATTAAATAAAAATACAGGATAGCTTTTTAATTTGAAATGCTTTTTTGATTTTTCTTTCTTGTTTCGTTTACTCCTTTGAGGAGCATACGGCCGCAAAGTCTACCATATTGCGCATACTTTAGTTATTTTATAGCATTATCTTTTGCGATCGTTTTTTATTTTGATTTTGATTTTCTATTTTTTTAATGGACCATAATTGCAATTCCCGATTATGAAATAAAGTGATAATTTACTATTCTACTAACATTTTCATTTTTCTCTCAGACTATATGTATTTGTTTTATTATTCATTTACATATTTGCAGTTTACCAATTAATTACTTATTTCCTGAAGCCCAAACTGCGAAAACATACTAATAATAATATGTAAATTTCTGCGAATATCAGTAAAGTGATATATAATGTAAGCACTTCCAGAAACTTTTAAGATTTTATTATCACTGCAATTAGCCAAAATGTAATAAAAACATTAACCGCTTTAATGTTTAATAACCGATAAACAGGAAACATTGCAAAGACGAATGTGGGCGGCAACTATAAATATTTATTAGTTAATCAAAAACTGCGAATCACTCCATCAAACAGAGACATTAATTGAACGATGATTTATGAAAAATATGACTAGATGACTGGTGAAATTATATGAAAGACAAGACAGCAGGATCTAACATTTAAATGCTAAGTTAAGAATCTCTTTGGCTATAGAGTTTGTAAACACCTCAAATAGTAGATCCATGAAGTATTCACACATAATTGGTGAAAGTCATATTCGACACTTCGAGCAACAATGTCGCTCAGCGAGTCATTGCCAATATTTTGATGGACACTGTCAGCTACCAAACATGGGTGCAAACTCAATTTACGACATCGCAATTTCGTTGCTGTTAAAAGAACCGAAAAATGACCTTTTCTCAATTTCCTAAAAGAGTCTTCATATATCTTATTGGTTTTAATGAAACTCAAAAATTTATTTTTTTCTTTCGTATTATTTTCAGTGTAGAGTTTATCACATGGGCTACTAATGTCACCCTTAGGTCTACTAAATAAATAAGTAGCCCTTTATGTTAAACAACAATGTTTCTTCGAAATCAATTAAATATTGGGTACAAAAATCGTAAGTATAAATACGAATAAAATTATAGCAGCTACCTAATGCCTCATATATCAGAACTAATTTCAATCTGATATTATAATTACGGCCATTATCTGATATTATTCAATTAAAGTACTTCGGTTAGAATCTACTCAACAATAATTCACTTACAAATATAAATTATATCAAATTTATTGAGCCTCAAACTTGATGTCTCTATATAAATTGTCGCCTGAGAGATTCAATGGAACGATACGGAAACATTTGTTTACAAAGCAAATTTGGAATGAGAATTACAAGCATTGCACCAAATACAGAGTACTACAGCCAAAGTCATTGGGTTTTAGTGTAAATTAATAACAGATTAAGGAGACTAAATTAGAAACAAGTTTTAATTGATTTACTTTAATTGAAGATGATTAATTTATACCATCTATGGTTAAGATTATTTACATAGGAAAACATATAAATGTGGATACAAGATAAGTGAAAAAACTTATCTTCCAAAAATACATAATAAATCAAAAAGGTCCCATGGACTTATGATGTAAAAGGTTCAGTGTTCTTTCCCGCCATTTAGTTAAGTGGCATAATTTAAAAATAACAAGAAAATTCAAAAAACTTATCTTCAAAATCACATAATAAATCAATGAAAGTCTTATATTATTATTCCAATTCCTTCTAAAAGATGTAAAAGGTTCAGTGTTCTTTCCCGCCCATTAGATAAGTGGTATAATTAACAAAACCACCAATTGCTTAATATCCCCTTACTCTGTAGCAATACTCGCAGCAGAAAAAATATATTCCATTTTAATAGAAAATGTCAGCACAGATTTGAAACACGTGATTTCCTCTAACATTCAATAAACAATTTTTCATTTAATTTCATTTGATATTAAGTGATCGAAATACAATTAATTTGCCATTTATTGTTACTTAAAGAATTTTAATGCATATGATTGTTAACAGCAATTAAATAGTAGTGCTAATATATTATTTGTTTTTTTGTTTTCTTCGCAATTAATTTATGAAAATATATTCAATTTAGCCTTAGGGTCATTGGGTTCAATAGCTGGAGACATGAGTAAGGAGTACAACATATGTAGATACATACACAGCCAGATATAAGCGAGGGGGGGGGGGGTTGTTATGTACTCAGTTTTTTATTTTCTGATCGAGTTAGCGTTTAACATGACATGACATTTTTTAAGGATATAATTATCCCAAAATTTTTTTGGTTTCTTTTGTGGGGAAGGGTAAAAATCACCCCTAAAACAGGTGTTTAACGGGTCAAACTGTTCTACAAAAATATTTGCCATAAAATTATACTATAAGTCTCTGAATACACGATTACTCAAAACCAAAATTAAATGGCAGAAATAATTCAAAACTTAAAATCCATTTTTAGGTTTAGCACCAATTGAAAAGAGTACGAAATTAACCTAAAACCAGTAAGGAAAGGCAGAAAGTCGGGCGGGGCCGACTATATAATACCCTACACCTCCCTAACAATGCGATAATGTAAATCTGAACCGATCTTCCCTGAATACTTATTCATGTAAAAAGACCTCCTTCTGTCGAATTTCGTACTGATCGGATATAAAATACAGTCTCTACAGTGCTTACATGTCAAATCGGGGGTAACATATATATGGGAGCTATATCTAAATCTGAACCGATTTTCTCCAAATTTGGCAGTATTCCTTCATGTAATAAGAAACCTCTTTCTGCCGAATTTCGCACTGATCGGATATAAAATACAGTTTTTACAGCGCTTACAGGTCAAATCGGGGGTAACATATATATGGGGGCTATATCTAAATCTAAACCGATTTCTTCCAAATTTAATAGTGTTCATCCATATAATAAGAAACCTCTTTCTGCCGAATTTCATACTGATCGGATATAAAATAAAGTTTTTACAGCGCTTACATGTCAAATCGGGGGTAACGTATATATGGGGGCTATATCTTAATCTGAACCGATTTCTTCCAAATTTAATAGTGTCCATCCATATAATAAGAAACCTCTTTCTGCCGAATTTCATACTGATCGGATATAAAATAAAGTTTTTACAGCGCTTACATTTCAAATCGGGGCTAACATATATATGGGGGCTATATCTAAATCTGAACCGATTTTAACCAAATTCAATAGGGATCGTCCTTGGGCAAAAAAAAAGATATGTGTAAAGTTTCGTCGAGATCGGACCATAATTGCGACCTGTACTTTGATTACAAGAATACATGCACAGACAGACGGACAGACAGACAGACGGACAGACAGACAGACGGACAGACGGACATAGCTAAATCAACTCAGAAAGTGATTCTAAGTCGATCGGTATAATAAACGATGGGTCTATTTCTTCTCCTTTTGGGTGTTACAAACAAATGCACAAAGTTATAATACCCTGTACCACAGTGTGGTGTAGGGTATAAATACATATTATATTTTGACTTATTCCTAACATTTATGTTGAGTTCTGAGTATTCTGAACATTTTAAGCCTCTAGCTCCTCAAACTAGGGGTCTTTTTGGCTCTTTTTGTGGAGAAGGATAAAATTCACCCCTAAAAGAGGGGTTTAACGGGCAAAATGTTCTACAAAAATATTTGCCATAAAAGTGTACTTTAAGCCTCTGAGTACACAAAAACTCAAAACCCAACATAAATGCCAGGAATAAGTCAAAACTTCAAATCAATTTTTAGGTTTAGCACCAATTCGAAAAAGTACGAAATTAACCTAAAAATGCATATTATGTTTTGACTTAATTCTGGCATTTACATTGAGTCTTGAGTTTTGTTGTATTCAGAGACTTTTGTAGAATTTTATGGTAAATATTTATGTTGAACATTTCAACCCTCTAGCTCCTCAAACTACCGGTCTTTTTGGTTCCTTTTGTGGATAAGGATATAAATCACCGCTAAAACAGGTGTTTAACGGGTCAAAATGTTCTACAAAAATATTTGCCATACAATACTACTTTAAGTCTCTGAATACACCAAAACTCAAAACTCAATTTAAATGCCAGAAAAAAGTAAAAACTGAAAATCCATTTTAAATTTATCACCAATTGGAAAAAATATGAAATTAACCTAAAAAATGCATATTATTTTTTTATTTATTTCTGGCATTTAAGTTGAGTTTTGGTGTATTCATTAAACACCCCTAAAACAGGAGTTTAACGGGTCAACCCGTTCTACTAAAATATTTGCCATAAATTATGCTATAAGTCTCTGAATACACAAAACCCCAACTTAAATGCAAGAAATAAGCCAAAATTTAAAATCAATTTTTTTGTTTCAAAAAGTGCGAAATTACCCTAAAAATGCATATTAAGTTATGACTTATTTCTGGCATTTAACTTGAGTCTTGTGTTTTGGTGTATTCAGAGACTTATAATAAAATTTTATGGTAAATAGTTTTGTTGAACATTTTAACCCTGCAGCTCCCCAAACTAGGGGTCTTTTTGGTTCCTTTTGTGGAGAAGGGTAAAAATCACTCGTAAAACAGGTTTTTAACGGGTCAAAATGTTCTACAGAAATATTTTCCATAAAATTATACTATAAGACTCTGAATACTCAAAAACTCATCCTAAATGCCAGAAATAAGTCATAAGTCCCTGAATACACAAAAACTCAAAACCCAACTTAGCACCAATAAGAAAAAAATACGATATTAACCTAAAAATTCATATTATGTTTTGACTTATTTCTGGCATTTAAAATTAGTCTTGAGTTTTCGTGTATTGAGAGACTTATAGTAGAATTTTGTGGTAAATATTTTTGTTAAACATTTTAACCATCTAGCTCCTCATACTAGGGGTCTTTTTGGTCCATTTTGTGGAGAAGGGTAAATATCATCCCTAAAACAGGTGTTTAAAGGGTCAAAGCTTTCTTCAAAAATTTTTGCAATACAATTCTACTATAAGTTTCTGAATACTCCAAAACTCAAAACCCGTCTTAGATGTCTGAAATAAGACAAAATTTAAAATCAAATTTTATATTTCAAAAAGTACGAAATAAACCTAAAAATATATTTTACGTTTTGACGTATTTCTGTTATTTAAGTTGAGTTTTGGTTTGTTCAGAGGCTTATAGTAGAATTTTATGGTAAATATTTTTCTTGAACATTTTAACCTTCTAGCTCCTCAATCTAGGCGTCTTTTTGGTTCCTTTGTGGAGAAGGGTACAAATCACCCCTAAAACAGGGGTTTAACGTGTCAAACTGTTCTATAAAAATAATTACCGTACAATAATACTTTAAGTCTCTGAATACACCAAAACTCAAAATCCAACTATAATGCCAGAAATAAATCAAAACATAAAATTCGTTTTTAGGTTAATTTCGTACTTTTTCGAATTGGTGCTAAACATAAAAATGGATGGTACATTTTGTCTTATTTCTGGCAGTTATGTTAGGTTTTGAGTTTTTGTGTATTTAGAGACTTATAGTATAATTTTATGGCAAATATTTTTGTAGAACAGTTTGATCCGTTAAACAGCTGTTTTAGGGCTGATCTTTACCCTTCTCCACAAAATTGACCATAAAGACCCCTAGATTTAACAGCTTAATGTAAAGATCACACGGTTTCCTATGCCGATTCATCATACGAATGTGCAAAAGGGGAAAAATATTGATCCCCTCTAAAAAGACCACCATACGTATACGTTCAACACGCCGATACACGTACATATATTCTTGTTTTGCCCCCTCCATCAGAATCCGTTGTCAGATACTTATTATTTTCGAAAAAGTTTAATTTATATTTTTTAACAAAACTATTTAAAACTTTGATGACCTTGTCGAATTTTGGTTTTAAGTTTTCATAGATTCCATAGATTTCCTGTTATATTTTATAGTTAAAAATGTCGGTAAAAGCATTAGCTTTTGTTTTACATAATCAATTTTTATTTATTTATAAAATATATATTTTAAGTATTCTAAATCATCACTTATTGGCTATCCATTAATGCGATTCATCGCTACCCAAGATTGTACAATTTAAATTTTAATTGTATTCTATAAACATCTACAATTTTACAAAGTTTAAATTTAAATTTCTGAAAAAATACAATGCCAAAATATTAAAATACCAATTATTCTTAGTTTTGGATATATTATTTTTTTTAATATTTGCTATTTGTTTAGGAGACTGACTGCATTATTAAATCGTGGTGAAAAATTTTTTAACACATTTAGCTTTTTAAATAAAAATTGCATTAAATAAGATAATTAATAATACTCTCAACATATAATTATTTATATACGAGTAGATATACTGAAATGATGTAATTACAAGTTATATGCATAAGATTTCAATTAATCTTATTTTTTTTCAATGCTTCCAATATTTCAACGTCTAAAGTGCCGCTGTCAATATTAGTTTGAACTATAACTTTATTAGTAGAATAATTGTTTTCCTAACAAACAATTACATTTATTCAAAATATTAGTACCGTGAGTGTCACGTTGCGTTGCAAAAAAAAAGTACACAATTGATGACTGAGTGGCCTTATCTTTAAAACCGATTCGCTATCGAATTGGCTTCTACTATAATTGTGACTTTAATACCGTAATTACACTAAAATTGTATGAATTAATTACAAATCATTGTTACAATTTGAGTAAATATAATAATTACGCGAATAATGGTGAATAATGTCTGCGACTAATTCAATACTACTTGTCTTTGCTTTTTTCTTTCAATATATCAATATATTGAAAACACAGCGAGATAAAATCTGATTTGTTTCATTTTCCGGCTTTGGAATTTATATAAATATGTCGCTACGCTCAAAAAAAGTTGTGTTCATTAAAACTGCAGCATAAATTATTGTCTATGGGAATTATATCTTAGACAATTAAATCTACATACAAATATTGCCAGTAATCGTCATCCAATAAGATTGCACTTTTCGTAAATCTTTGCTAAATCGTCGTTTCGTAAATCTTTACGTACATCTTTGCGTTTTTTTTTTTATTCTGTTGTTGTCAGTGGTTTTAGTGCAGATCAGGCAGCCAGAGCAATAGCAAACGCAGTTTGAAGCAACATACCAAGGAATATTTTTCCCAAAAACACCAACAAAAAAGTCCTCGATTTGTATGACGTTTGACATGCGATAAGATTTGATTGTAATTTTTTAGCGATAAGTGGGTGAGAAGCCTGTTTGACTGTTTTGAGAGAAATAATTCTCAAAGGATTCCCTTTGTTTTGTTCTTTGGAATGAAGCGTGTATTCCGAAGTCTTGCACTTCAAAACAACCTCCGGGATAACTTACCTCTATGATTTCCTTGCAAACTTTGTGGTCGAATATCGTGATAACAAGAGATAACCTAGAAGAACGGCTAGCACCACTGTATTCAGCAAGGTCGAAATAGGTCTCATTTTTGTTAAATTTTTAAAGTGTACATTTCGAGCACAGTTTACAATCTGAAATTTGGTTACTACTTCCTTATAGGTGCAGATTAAAAAAAGGCAATATCGGTCCATTTTTTGATACAGCCCCCATTAATAACATCTCTCCGATTTGACTTCTGAACGCGATAGAAACAACAAATTTAGGAAATGACCTAAAGGAATGGCTTTTAAGAGATTGAAGACAAACTTTCGAAGACACGTTGGGAAAAATTTTCTAAATACAATAGATAATTAGTTATATGCAGGGGAAAAGGGCTGTTTGACCAAAATGTCAAAATTAAACATCCTCCAATTCGGACAGTTCCTAAAAACCGAATATTCTATGGAGTAGGGTATGTTTTGCAAGTTTGTATCAAATATTAAGGCCAATTATTTTGTTGAACGTATTAAACATCTAGCTCCCCCACATAACGGTAATTTTTGGCCCTATTTTAACAAATCGTAAGAACACCCCTGAAAATGGGGAGGGCGTGAATGAAATGTTCTACAAAAATTTTGGTCATAAAACTTTACTAACACAGACACCAAAAAATAGTCAAATTACACTGGGCCGTATACATAACATTGCTGTGGCCTTCTGTAGCTCAGTGGTTAGTGCAATGGTTTGGATTCCTGGGATGCTGGGTTCGATTCCCAGGCTGGGCACTGCCAAAAATCAACATTGTTTTCATCATATCTCGAGTTTCTGCAGCAAAAAACTCACCGGACGCACTACCACTACAAGAACATCGCACAAGTCAATAGGGAAGCTAAATATAGACTTAACACCCTGACGACTATTAACATAAATGCAACGCTTCTGGTGGAGAATAGAAACGTTAAAACTCAAATAAAATCTGTTCTCCGAGATTAACAGACAAATGTAAATTCACCTCTGGCAACACTGAGTAAAAATTAAAACAATATAATGTTTCCACCATAATCGGATATATATGCCGGAACGATACCTCAGGAGTATCAATTCAGCGTATCCAAGCTGCTACAACAACAATAACATTGCTGCAGGAATATTCCAAAACGGTGTTTTTTTAATGGAATTTGGCTGATTTTGTTGCTTGTGAACCGAAAAAAAATTTTATGGCCAACATTCTTGTAGAACATTTCATCCCGCCCTTCACATTTTTTATACTCTACACCACACTTTGGTACAGAGTATTATGACTTTGTGTATTTGTTTGTGACGTCTTAAAGGAGAAGAGATAGACCTATTGTTTATTTTACCGATCGACATAGAATCACTTTTTGAGTCGATGTAACAATGTCCGTCTGTCTGTCTGTCCATGTATTCTTGTAATCAAAGTACAGGTCGTATTTATGGTCCGATTGTGATGAAATTTAGCACAGTGATCTGTTTTGGCCCAAGGACGATCCCTATTGAAATTGGTCACAGTCCCCATATATATGTTACACCCGATTTGACATGTAAGCGCTGCAGAAACCTTATTTTAAACCCGATCTGTTCGAAATTCGACAGGGAGAGTTTTCGTATAACATGTATGAATACTGCCATATTCAGGGAAAATCGATTCAGATTTAGATATATATGCCCCATATATATGTTTCACCGGTTTGACATGTAAGCGCTGTAGAACCCGTCCTTTATCCAATCAGTACGAAATTCAGAGAGTACATGAGTAAATGAATGAACACTGCCAAATTCAGGGAAAATCGGTTCAGATTTAAACATAGTCCTAATATATATGTTACACCCGATTTGACATAAAAGCGCTGTAGAAACCGTATTTTACATCCGATCTGTACATAATTCGGCAGAGAGAGTTTTCATATTACATGTATGAATACTGCCAAATTGTTATCGCAATGCACATTTTTGCACTGTTAAGGGGGTAAGTTAGAAAGTCGGCCCGCCCGACTACAAAAATATTGGACCTGATATTTTCTACAAAGTTGCTGAACATATCCTACACCAAAAAAAAAAACAAAATATTTTTGTTTTAGAGTTGCAAAATAGTGAAATACTAACATTTTTGAGTTACA
Organism: Eudasyphora cyanicolor; assembly: GCA_963930755.1. Taxonomy (NCBI): domain Eukaryota; kingdom Metazoa; phylum Arthropoda; class Insecta; order Diptera; family Muscidae; genus Eudasyphora; species Eudasyphora cyanicolor. The sequence goes on from OZ005734.1 coordinate 315,610,356, forward strand.
TTTGTGAGCTATTTAGGGTGCCTAGAGACGTTCAGATTATAATGATATATTCATAAAGGTTGTTTAGATTTACCATGGCTACAATATTGCCAAATATTGTTATTGAAAAATTTGGAGTACCTGTAAGTTATGCTGAAAACGCATCAAATGTTAAGAAAAAAAATGATCAGCATATTCTTAGCTGCATTATTGCCAAATATAATTCAGCGCTATCACCAAGTCTGAATGAGCAGTTGGACAAAAACCTTTTTCGAGAGGCCCACTGATTTTCAGAATCTTTTAAGGCCCATAAAAAAAAATTGGTCACCTTGGTAGTAGAATCGAAACCATACAACCAATACTTGAAATTTTGTACAATGTAAAGATTTTACTGTGTCTACAATAAAGTGAAAAATTGGCTTTATTGGCAGGCCCCTTTTGGTACTTCCCACATAAATGGACTATTTTGCACCAAAAGTTAATAGCTTATAACTTTTAAACTGGTGCATACTCATACTTATAATTTGTATAGTGTACTGTTTTATAGTGCCTACAATCCAATGAAGAGTTGGGTTTTTTGACACGCACACAAGTACACATCTGCATTGCTCACAAAGTGAGGCTATCTATACCTTAGTCGGTTTACCCGACTGAAATTTCTTACTTGTTTGATAAAAGAACCAGTAAGGAAAGGCAGAAAGTCGGGCGGGGCCGACTATATAATACCCTACACCTCCCTAACAATGCGATAAGGGTCATTGCCATAATAATTTGGAATAATTGGTAAATGGGTAGAAACGTATTCTAATTCTGAAACGATAATCGCTAAATTAAGCAATATTCGCTCCTAAAGAGAGAAACATTTTTCTGGAAAATTTTAATGATCGGAAGTAAAATACAACTTCTACAGCGGTTTGATACCAAATCAGGAGGAACATATATATGGAGCTTTAATGTAAATCTGAACCGATCTTCCCTGAATACTTATTCATGTAAAAAGACATCCTTCTGTCGAATGTCGTACTGATCGGATATAAAATACAGTCTCTACAGCGCTTACATGTGAAATCGGGGGTAACATATATATGGGAACTATATCTAAATCTAAACCGATTTTCTCCAAATTTGGCAGTATTCCTTCAAGTAATAAGAAACCTCTTTCTGCCGAATTTCATACTGATCGGATATAAAATAAAGTTTTTACAGCGCTTACATGTCAAATCGGGGCTAACATATATATGGGGGCTATATCTAAATCTGAACCGATTTTAACCAAATTAATAGGGATCGTCCTTGGGCCAAAAAAAAAGATGTGTGTAAAGTTTCGTCGAGATCGGACCATAATTGCGACCTGTACTTTGATTACAAGAATACATGCACAGACGGACAGACAGACAGACAGACGGACATAGCTAAATCAACTCAGAAAGTGATTCTAAGTCGATCGGTATAATAAACGATGGGTCTATTTCTTCTCCTTTTGGGTGTTACAAACAAATGCACAAAGTTATAATACCCTGTACCACAGTGTGGTGTAGGGTATAAAAATAAAACACATTGTTTACCATATTTGTGTAACAACATTTTTGCCAAAGGGATGTGCATTAGGGATATAATTTTTATTGCGTGCAAAATACCACTCCTATACCATGAAAAAGCGATTTCTAAAGTGCTTTATATATTTTTTTATACCCGTATTAATTCATTTCACTTCCAAGTCCTGAGATATTTCAGGCGTAAAATTCAAAATAAGTTTATAAATATTTTTGATATATCGATTCAAACCTTTAAAATGCTCTCCTGAAAACTTGCAAAAACACACATATGCTGTTATGCCTTCATACATTTAGGTCTCGGACACAAAAAAGTTAGTTGCATAGTTAACTTCAATCACTTTTGTGGTTATGCCTTCATGAAGCTTTTTCCCACATAAATCAAAAAGACCTGAAGGTATACGCACATTCATACCAGTACTTCCATCCGTCCGTCCGTCTATTAAACTTTACATTCTTCTTTTATAGACAAGACATGATAACCAGATCAATAAGTGTTGTTGCTGAAGGATATGCTTTCTTGGGCGTAAAACAAAATGAGAGCGCGCATGCGCTTTGTCACGTAGTCCAAACCAGCACAGGGTTCTTTGGCCTGACTGAGTATTTTTGTATTAATAGTTCTTTGGTTTGGTTTTTATAGTTGCCTATTCAAGTAAATTTAAACATCATCAAACTCAAATCAAAGTTTATACTTAAGTTTTCATGATTACAATAACACTGCAAAAGTCGTAGAAATCGATGGGTTTTTTCGGTGATGTATTCGACAAAAAATTCCAGGAAAAAATCACTACAGGTCCCCACAATACACTTCAATGGCAACCCATTGGTTTTGTAAATATTTCGAATTTATCCACAAAGTTTACTGGGAAAACAATGATGTTAGTAAATTCAGACACAATTTTAGAAAAGAATATACCCACACCCCTTTATCAGGCGTGTGGGGATGAGCGGGGGTGTCGAGTGTTTTGGAAGAAATACTTGTACTTTATTTCGTTCTTTGACGTAGAACATCTATTGCGAAGCCTTCTATACCAAAATTGTGCCTGCATTTACTAACCTCTTTGTTTACCCAGCAAAATTAGCGAGTCGAAATTATACGGCATAAGTTGTTTTCCTCGAGTATACATTTTTAAAGTGCATTTCGCACACGCACTGAGTTATCTATACATATTTGAAAACAATGTAGGGTGGATCGGTAACAACTACGATTGGATTATCATAGAAAAGTGTTAACAAATTGAATTAGTTAAAAGAAATTAACGGTGTACGAATAATCATTCATTCATCACGATTTCGTTAAATGTCTAGGGTGAAGTCAAACATACTCGTATTTCTGCGAAGCGCGCATGTAGCAAATGATAGACTCACACACCAATAAATAATTATGATTATTCGTTGCCACAATGGGACAAAATATTTCCAACAACTATAAAAATTAGCAAACATTTCTCGAAATATTCTCACAACTATGGAAAGTTTTCTAAAATTTGCATTTGCAAATGAATTACAAATTTAAAAAAAAAAATAGTCAATAACAAAAATGTTGACCATTTTCATTATCTATGTAAAATAATGCAATAACTTTACGATGTTTTCCACTTTATTGTACTCTAAACTATTAAATGTGTTTATGTGCAATAAACTAGAAACACTCTAACTACAAATGATTGTAATTACCTTAATAAAAGCAACTAATTCAGTCACTTAACATAACGTCCCTATCCCAATGTGCTCTGTTATAAATGTGTCACTTTAAAAAAGAAAGAAAAAAAAAACAAAGTAAACACAAGCTCTGGGAATTCCCCGACTAAAACCTAGGTTTGTTAGATTTTGTCTAAACAACAACAAATTTCCTATTGTCAATTTTGGGCAGAAGAAATTTAATCTTACACAGAAATTTAATTTCGGAATTTGTTTCCATAGTCACACAATACATGAAAGAAAATGTCAAATATTATAACTGCAAGCGATAGAAACTATTTTAGCTCTCAAGCCAGTCATTTGCAATGGGTGAATGAATAAAATAATTATTAATATAATAATTATTTGTATTAAAGAAAAAAAATCACAATACAAACAAATTTACTTAGTATTAAAATAAAGCAAATAGAAACAGGCCAAAGTAGGGGAGAACCTAAGTCTAAGTGATACCCTACAATATATTGTTAGGCCAGAATAGGCACATCTATAAGACTATGCAACAACATTTTTGTCGAAGGGTTGTGCATAACGTTTTCAGTTGTAATACGGAGTCCTAAGCTCGAAAAAAATATTTCAAAAAATTTTTATCGTTATTTTATTTTTTAAAAATTTTCTTTAAAATTCCAATTTTCTTTGAAGGTGCCTTTAGTATTTGCAGCATATTTTGAAGTATTTTCTCGATAAAGCAGGGACATACTTTAAATTAAAAGAAATTATGAGGACTATAAATGTTACAATAACACTTTCTATAAGACCAAGCAACAATATTTTTGTCGAAGGGCTGTGCATAACGTTTTCAGTTGTAATATGGAGCCCTAAGCACAAAAAAATATTTGAAAACATTTTTATCGTTATTTTCTTTTTTAAAATTTTTCATTAAAATTGCAATTTTCTTTGAATGTGCTTTTAGTATTTGCAGCATATTTTGAAGTATTTTCTCGATAAGTAGGGACATACTTTAAAGGAAATTATGAGGACTACAAATGTTACTAATAACACTTTCTCGTAGAGACAGAAGTTAAGTAACTGTCGTTAAAACTATTAGAAAAAAATAGATTTTTAAAAAAAAAAACCTTTTTTGTTGGCATGAAAAAATCCATAAAAAAATAGAAAAAATAGCAAAAAATCTGTTGGTAATTGTGGAAATTATAGCACTTTTGGTAGAAACAAGAGAATTTTATCATAATCCACTGTATGTATACCCCCTATTGTGAATAAGGGTATATATCGGAAGCTGCGAGCGAAAAGTGTAACACATCGAATGAGTGACCTAGGCGACGCTAAGAATATTTGGGCCACTTTAAGTCATGACGGACAATGTCCGTCAGCCTGTCCGTATGTCTGTCTGGTTGGTGCGCACGATAACTTTCGACACGATTAACCGATTGACTTCAAATTTGGTATGTGTCAATATTTTTTTTCTCAGGCTAAGGTCAAAGATGGACTATGTTGGTCCACTTCTTCGAGTGCCTCCACCACGAGGGGTCAAAATGTAGTGAAATATTGATTATCTCATAACTTCTATACCAGAATGTCTCACAATTCCACACATAGTATTAGTTGCTTGGTCGTTATCATCTTGATAAAAATGGGCGAAGTTTCCGCGCCCTTTTGGTACCAACCATACAAATGGACCATTTTGCACAAAAAGTTAACGACCTATAACTTTGATTTCAGACCATCCAAATACTTTAAATTTTGTGCAGTGCAATGCTTTTTCGGTCCCGAGAAAAATTGGCGTTATTGCCGCCAGTGCTGCGGAGTCGAGCCAAAACTATTCGACTCCGACTACCGGAGTCGGATTTTAAAATGATTCGACTCCGACTTCGACTCCGCCAGTTAAATAACATAAACTTCTACTAAGTCCTTAATTCATTTTATTGGAAATAAAATATAACTTTGTTAAAAAAAACACAAAACATTAGGTATTAAATACCGGTAATTAAATAAACAAGTAAAAAAGTTCAGTCGTGTAAACCGTCTTATGAAACCCCTCACCTTGAGTCCCAAAGAAATGTAAGTAAATTTATGTATTTTTTTGTTTTCTTTAAATTATTATCAATTAAAATTGCATTTGATAACTTTAAAGTATATACTTTTGGTGTAAAATGGTCCATTTGTGTGGGAGGTACCAAAAGGGGCGTGCCAATTACGGCCACTTTTCTCTAGACTCTAGATACTATAAAAGCATTGCATTGTACGAAATTTCAAGTATTTGTATGCACTGGTATTAAAGTTAAAAGCTGTTTACTTTTAGTACAAAATAGGTCATTTGTGTGGCAGGTACCAAAAGGGGCGTGCCAATAACGCCCATTTTTCTCTGGACTCTTGGTACTGTAAAAGCTTTACACTGTACACAATTTCAAGTATTTGTATGCACTGGTATTAAAGTTATAAGGTGGTAACTTTTTGTAAAAAATTGTACATTTGTGTGGGAGGTACCAAAAGAGGCACAGTTATGCCCTATTGTACTGTATAATTAACCATTTTTGTAACACTGTACCATATTTAACTCTTTTTGCCCCACTATTCCATAGTTAACGCTTTTTGCCCCACTGTACCATTTTTAACCCATTTTGTCCCACTTTACCATATACATACAATATTTTTACCCCACTGTACCATAGTTAAACCATTTTGCACAACTGTGCCCCAATCAACTCTTTATTTCACTATACAAAATTTTTGCCCCACTGTACCATATTTAACAAATTTTTGCCTCACTGTACCGTATTTAAAATGTGTCTCCACGCTGGCATACTTAAACCTTTTTTACCCGACTGTAACATATTTAATCATATATTGGCCACTGTGCATTATTTCACAGTTTTTGACCACTTTGCTCCAGAAACCATATAAACTCTTCATATTTTTTCCCTTTTTTCCCCATGCTCCATAATTAACCCGTCTTGTCCCACTGTGCCTCTTAAAGTTAGACTTACTAAAAACCACTTCCAATCACTAGTTTATGTTCCAAAGTTACAATGGAATCATTGATCCATGTTTGACATTTTTAAGCCACTGTACTGTATTTTACACTTTTTGCTCCACTGTGCCCCGAAAACTACGAATACAAAAAAACTGACTACCCCGTCCGTTTTCATAAAGACATCCCTCGCTTCAATTTTCAACATTCTAATTTTAAGCTTTAAATTTGGTACCATATTTATCACTTTCTGTCCCACTGTGCCTCTAAAATTTAAAAAAAATCGCTCCTTGTTCTAGTTTACGTCCCAAGAGCTGCTCTCACAGCAAATTTCACGATTCTAGCTCTTACCATTTGGATTTGGCCGTTGTACCACATTTATCCCTTTTCACCCCACTGTGCGCAAAAATTTTCGGTTTTTAAAAAATCCCGTCAATTTCTGTGTCTACCTCACAAGGGCTACCCTCACACCAAATTTCACGATTCTAGCTCATTACGTTTAGATTTGGCGGTGGTAACATAGTTATCCCTTTTTGCCCCATTGTGGGGTAATAGTACGCATTTTTAAAAATCCCGTCTTATTGCACGTCTACATCCCAAGGGCTACCCTCCCACCATATTTCATGATTCTAGCTTCAGCCGTTCGGCCTGGGCAATGATCAGTCAGTCAATCAGTCAGTCACGCAACTATCGATACCTCCATTCTAAACGATGCTAAGTGAAAAAAGGTAGTTTTTCGGAGAGGCGATCAAAGTTTGATGAATTTTTAAATTTGTGTGGAATTGCTTTAGAATGCAAATCGAATGACCTGTACTGTTTTGTGAATAACTTTTGATTGGGTTGACGGATAAACACCAAATTTTTACTGGATATAATTTGGGATATTTAGAAATTAAAAATGCAATCTCCCTAAAACTATGCTAAGTCGACTTAGCATGTTTTAGAATGGAGGTATAGATTTAAAGATGTGTGTTCCAATTATATTTTCTTTCTATACAAACATACCAAAAAATGCGATTTTGCCCCGTGTGGTGCCAAGACGTACACATTACGAATATAAAAGAAAAATAAATAATATATATTATTTTTTTAAATATTTTATTGATTTATAAAGTTTCCGAATGCGTTTGAAAACATTTTCTTTTTTTTAATTTTTTTCCGATCATTTCCTACGAATCGGTATATATTAGAGCCGAATATATACCGATTCGTTTCCCATTATGTTATCTGGGCAGACAATACAATTTACTATTTGATGAGAAAGTAATTTACACTTTACAATTTTTATTTTTACCATTTTTTATATTTTTGACAACGAATATATTTTATGAATCAGATGAAGAAGACAACAGTTTTACGCGTTTAAACATTTGGTTCACCCGAAGTGGCCGAATTTGAGGCCCTGTAGCTCCGCCCCTGTATGCCATAGGAGGCCCAAATTCAAAACGTAACTTCTCTAAAATCTCATCTACAAGCAAGTTGTGTTGCAAACGGGTGACTGGTTAAGAAAATTATTTTCCGAATTATTTCTCTTTTTTAAATTCTGCCACTGTGCGCCTTATAAACCACCAATTTCAATTGATCTGGCTGAAATTTGTTAATTTTACAGTTTACTTATACCCGGAACCATTCGCACGAGCAAAGTTCGTAGCTCCCATCTTCCCCTGTTTAAATATTTTATACATAATTTCTAATTATACCCTACGGTTCAGATTTACATATAGCTCCCATATAACATTTTTGAACCGATTTGTACAAAAATTGACAGAGAGTAGTCTCGTGATATACTTAGATACAATACAAAATTTGGGGGAAATCGGTTCAGATTTAGATATAGCCCCCATATATATGTTGCCCCCGATTTGATATGTAAGCGCTGTAGAAACTGTATTTTATATCCGATCAGTACGAAATTCGGCAGAAAGAGGTTTCTTATTACATGAAGGAATACTGCCAAATTTGGAGAAAATCGGTTCAGATTTAGATAGAGACCCCAAATATATGTTAGCCCCGATTTGACATTCAAGCGCTGTAGAGACTGTATTTTATATCCGATCAGTACGAAATACATGAATGAGTATTCAGGGAAAATCGATTCAGATTTATATATAACCTCCATATATATGTTCCTCCTGATTTGGTTACAAAGCGCTATAGAACTTGTACTTTACTTCCGTTCATTACAAAATTCTCCAGAAAGATGTTTCTCAATTTAGGAACGAATATTGCTTAATTTTGCGATTATCGATTCAGAATTAGATATATCCACTTATATATGTTCTTATCCATTTACCAATTATTCCAAATTATTATCGCAATGACCCTTATCGCATTGTTAGGGAGGTGTAGGGTATTACATATATAGTCGGCCCCGTTTCCACTTGTTTATTTTCCCCGGCTCAAAGCAATTTTTGCCTCAATATTGATATAGAATATAGTGCTGTGATTATCACATCAAATTTAGCCAATTATTTGTGTAACGCGTAGCGTATCTCCCAGATATCGCTGCCTATCATTTCAGATCTTTTTAGCTTAATCATCAATGCGATCACTACGTGACTTTGTTTAAATTAGTGATTTGTTCCCTAGTCTCAAAAGGCAAATATAAATGTTATTAACATCAGTAATGCACACAAACTGGAGTTTGTTTATGTTTAAATACAATCAATATAAATAGGAGACACTTGGAAAATCGATTATATTACAAATAATTACACAAAGCTACACTGAAAAAAAATTTGTCATAAAATTAAAGAAATGCTCCAAAGATGTCCTTAGTCTTCAAAATAAGTACATTTTGTAATTAAAAATTAAGAAAATTTTATTAAAATTAAGTTAATTACTTAATTATTGAAATTATCTATATTTTAAGTACAAAATGTGCTTATTTTAAAAACTAATGACGTCTTTGGAGACATTCTTTACTTTTATGACAATTTTTTTTTCAGTGTACAGAGAAAATATTTCCAATAATCACTACATTGTGTATAAGTATCAGGAATGTTTCGTATTAATTGTTTATTTTTTTAATCATATTTTGCATAGATCAATGCATCTTCCTGCATTGATACAATAACTAATTAAATAATACAATTTTGTCTACAGATTGGAAAACAAACAAATAAAGGGTTTTCCAATAAGAGTGATATGATTTCTTTGAAAAAAAACACACTTATTGTTAAGGAAATTCAAAAGTTTATTTTTATTTAAAGTGAAGTACAATCGATACAATTAAGCTATAAATAAAACGTCATTCAAATGGCCTAAACCTTCTGCAGGAACGAATTCGATGAACCCAATTTTCGAGCACTTTTTCCACTTGTAAAGCTTGAAGAGAGTCTGGTTTATTTCGAAAGACCAATGACTTCAAACAAGAAATAGTCTAATGGTGTTAAATCACAACTTCAATATCACAATTTCTTGAAATAATCGAATCTCCAAACTTTTATCGCAACAATTCAATTGTTTCATTTGCTGTGTGGCACGTAGACACAATCGCTCAATGGCTAAAATATAGCTCTTAACGAGACCTAAAACATTGCTCATGAGTGTCAAGGTCGTAGGTAGACTGGAAAGTGTTTTTTTGTATTTAAAAAAATTGACTTAGCGCACGAAAAATTGCAATTGTAGAACGATTATTTCGATAATAAAAACTGAATAATTGGTTAAAGTTGTTCTTGCGTATATCTCTCCATGATGAAATTGTAAAAACTACTGAATACAATGAAAAACAAAAGACAGATCATGACATATTACAAATGGCCGAAACGTCACTTCAAAATCATATCCTGCCTATTGGAAAACCCGTTATTTAATTGAATATATATAGATTTCGTAATTGATTCCAGTTATTTTATAACCTTCACCATAGGATTGGGGGTATACTCATTGTGTCACTCCGTTTGTAACACCTCCAAATATTGATCATAGACCCCATAAAGTATATGGGAAATTTCATGTCAAGTGAGTCAATTTTGAAATCCGATGACTTCTGATCGGAATAAAACTCGCACCAGGTTTAGTTCTATTGGGCAGTAGTTATGACACAAAATTTCAATCAGATATCTTTGAAACCGCTGATGGGATGAAAAAATGATTTAGGATTTTTAAAGCTCTCCTGAACCAATTTCAGTGATGGCATAATATTCATTAATATGGGCTAATATATTCACCAATAAAATATACTGATACTAATTAACACAAGACCTTTCGCTGTTACTTCTTCTGTTTGCACAAGTTCACCGCCGCCTCACAAGTCATTTTGTTACTTGGACCGACTAATATACTGATACTAATCAACACCAGACCTTTTTCCATTCAACTTGGAAATGGTGTAGTTAGAAAATAGAAACGTTTCGCTGATACTTCTTCTGTTTGCACAAGTTTACCGCCGCCGCTGCCCGGCGCACTATTCAGTCACTTTCATGGAACCACTCTGCCCATCGCACACCTGTCTAAAAGTAACTAACATTTAGTCATACTCCACCGCAAACGGTTTCTAAACCAAGTGCGAAATTATTTCCATACCGTTCAGGGATTTTTTTTGCCTTTGGTTTTTTGCAGCTAACCAAGTGCTGATATTACTTGAGCATAAAATAAATCTACAATTCAAATCTACAAAAATTCACATAAACCGAAAACTTTTGAATTTCGAATTTTATTGACTTAACTAGTTAAGAGAGCTAAGCCGATTTGCATTTAAAAGTCTACGTTCAAAGTAGACATTGTTCTTTGCGAAAAAAAATGTTAACTGATTTATTTGAAAGAAATGAAATGCAAATATGTAATTGTAATCGTAATTGTAATTATTTACTACTAATGTATTACTAGCAAATATTTCAAGAACTGACTGACTGATCTAATCGTCATCATCATATATGTATATAATTAGATATTTTAGCATGGGTTAAAGTTCATCACTTCCTGGGCAAAACTCTGTAATTCAATACTCTTTCTCTGATGTAAATCTCAGATGATATGTTCATGTTAATGTCAAAATAATAGCGTTTTTTCAATTGAATTGAGATAAACAAAAGAATTCTCAAAAAAAAGTAGTCGTGACAAAAATGTACATTTTAATTACAATATTTATTTATGTCTTAAAACTGAACATAATATTTACATAATTCAAATGATTAAAAATTCACATATTTATGAAAACATATTGATTGAGTGGTATGGGAAGACTGAAATAAAAGACTAAATGTTCATGTTCATGTAAGTTAAAGACGCATGCGCCAAAGCTATCATGCGGAGAGAATCAAATGCATATAAATTCGTTAGCGTCAATACTCAACATCAGCTTAAAAATTTCTTCTTTTCTTTCAAAAAATCTATTACATTGGCTCTGCATTTCAAAATCAACCCACAGGTTTATCCACTTCCATTTTTTCCGTTCATCTGCCGTTATAGTTACAGTTTGGCAAATTCCAATCTGTCCATAATTTGTATAAACACAAGCCAATCGGAACGAGTTCAATATCAAAACCTATCTTGTTTTCGAAAAGGTCTTAAAATAAGTTTGGCAAGTTTTTTGTTTAGAGGTCACATATACACAGACGTCTACTATAAATAGCTAGACTACAGAAATAATGCAGCAACAATATATCTGATACAGATATACAAATAAGAAATTTACATACAAACAAATACTTTAAAACATTTTAAATCATAGATATATGTATGGGGGGCTAATATTGAAAACTACATCAAACTGTGATACAGGGTATTATGGCATTGTACATTGGTTTGTAAAACCTAGAAGGAGAAAAGATAGACCCACCATCACCCATCGACTCAGCATTACTTTCGGAGTCGATTTGTCCATGTCCGTCCGTCTGTCCACAAATTCTTCTAATCAAAGTACAGCTCTGAAATTAAAACCCAATTCTTAGGAAAATTGTCGCAGGTACTTTCTTGGGGTAAAGGACGAACCCTATTGAAAATTGTGTATATAGGTCACTGATTTTATATAGTACCCATAAAACTGTACCTTCCCATTTGAATACATGACGTTCTAGATGCAACATTCTAAAACATATCCGGTTAAAATTTTACAGTTTATGTTTTATGATGCCTCTGACTATTCCTGGAAAAAGTAGGCCAACTCATATTTGGATATGGCCTCCATATAACTGCACCTTCCGATTTGACATCTTCATGTTCTATACCATTTTCAACTGTAATTCGAAAAAATCACTTCAATTTCGAATTAGATCAATTGGAACTCAAATATTCCATTTAAAATTCGAAAAAGGCCAATTGAAGTTCGAAGATTCCATTTGAAATATCAATTGAAATATGTAAAACAACAACTGAAATTTCAAGTACATCATCTGAAATTCAAAACACATCAATTGAAATGCAAAACACATCAATTGAAATTCACAACACATCATTTGAAATTCGAAATACATCAATTTCGTGGGAGGTAACAAAAAGGGGCGTGGGGCGTTCGAGCATTTGGACTGGTAACTGGCGAATGACACGCGTAAACGTTGTTCAGACGTAAGTCTCATTGAGCCTTGTTATGCGTTAAATTAAACGGAATTATAGAAAAATCATAAAAATTAGAAAAAAAAAGTCGAAAAAATTATTTTATCACATTTTTCAAAAGCCTGTCTATTTGAAAAAAATCTATGGATAGATGTAAAAGTTATGAGCCATTTTGTAAATGATAGGGAAATTAAAAAAAAACTTGTTTCATATTTTTCCGTTTTTAAATGATTTTTTGTTTATATTGAATTCGCCATATGTGAGAGAGTCATATAAGAGACATTGCACTTGAATGTAATTTTTTGGGGATTGATGTCAGACATTATAAAATTTTAGAGAGGGCGAGGTTGTATGGCCGTTCGTATCCCTCCATAAAACATTATATGCAATGTGAGAGCTATATTGGATGAGATCCGCTCAGGTAGAGGGTCATTCAACAATATTTGTGGTTTTCTATTTATGAGGTTTCCATTCAGTTACGCCTTTTAGGGGCCCGGACATCCCAGTCGTATATCCAGGTAGTAAAATTATATGTACGCAATGCAAAGTAGTACGCGACAGTCTTGAAAATATTGGGTTTCTACGTTCGAAGCAAACTATATGTCAGCTACAGCTACTGCAACTTATGAACCTTAAACCCGGAATTTATGAATGAAATTTCTTATTAATAAATTAGTGTAATTCAGCGCCTTAAAGAGATAAGTCGATTTTCTGAAAAATATTACAAAGTTATAGAATGAGTAAAAGGCAAAGAACTTTTCAATGTGTAAATGATCCCGACAATTTCTGCTACATCTGCGGAAAATATGTAAATTAAAAAATTGACGTGCGTTTAGTAAAATAATAGAAGAAATATATGTGCAATTTTTTGGTATACGAGTTAAAAATATGAACGAACCGTGGACACCTAGTATTTTGTGTAATTCGTGCCATGTAAATCTTACTCGATGGAGTAGTGGAAGCATGTGGTAAGTACTTTACAGTCAATATATTACAATGTTTTGTGGAATAAAACGTTTTAATTTTAGACATCACGTGCAATTTGGAATGCCAATGATTTGGAGACAACCGATACGGACTGCTATTTTTGTCTAAGTTAATAGATTGGGTTAGGAAGAAGCATTCGCTGGAATTACGCTGAAGTAAAATCTGCCACTTTGCCAGTTGCACATTCGGAAACAATACCAATTCCCAAGTATCCAAGTATAGCTAACAGCCTAATTACGGAAACATCATCAAGTTCAACTGAGTACTCAACTCTGAGCGAGTCAAGTTTGAGTCAGAAGTCATCACCTTTATCACAGTTTCAACTCAATGATCTAGTGAGAGATTTGGAACTGAACAAAGATAAGGCAGAACAACTTTCATCTCGGATGAAACAGTACAATATTTTGGCCCCAGATGTTAACATATCATATTACAGAGTCCGTGATATACATTACAAACAATTTTATACAACTATGGATAACACATGCTTTTGCAAGGACATTCCCGGATTGTTTGAGGAACTTAATCAAACATACAATTCAAGAACGTTTGAAAACAGTACTTTTGCACAACGGAAATCATAAACCGTCGACTCCCATTGCTCATGCTGTCAACACTAAGGAATCATACGAAACAATGGCTAAATTGATAAATACATAAAATATGAACAACATGACTGGAAAATTTGTTGCGATTTAAAAGTAGTTGGGATGTTATGTGGAATGCAAGGCGGATATACAAAATATTGCTGTTTTTATGCCTCTGGGATAGCTCGCGAAGATCATTACAGAAGAAAGAAATGGCCAACAAGAAAACACATTACATTGGGTGAAAACAACATAAAATACACACCTCTCGTACAAAAAGTAAACATTATTTTGCCACCACTGCATATTAAGCTGGGGCTCTTTAAACATTTTGTAAAAGCCTTAAGGAAAGATGGCAATTCACTCTCATATTTAAAGAGTTTATTTAAAAGACTTTCTTTTCAAAAAATCGAAGAAGGCGTTTTTGATGGGCCTAAAGTAATGAAACTGATGAAAGATGTAAATTTTGAATCATTTTTGACGTCGGATGAAATTGCAGCATGAATGCATATTTTTCTATATTTATGTATGTAACACATATATATATATATTAGGGCGGGTCGATTTAAAAATCGCCCATTGCTCAGTGAAAATCGTATTCTAGGAATCAAAATAAGAAACTTTGCCGAAGGAACCATACCTCTAAAACGAATTCTGATGTCCCGGATAAAATCCCACTTTGACCCATTTAGAGTGCTCCAATCGAGTCCAAATGTATGGAACCCCCCGGGGGTTTCAGGGGGTGTGCCACTGGCATGGGTGGGTCCAAAGTATAGGGGGCGTCGCTCATACATTTGGACTCGATTGGAGCACTCTAAATTGCCTCCCCACAAATCGACCCGGCCTAATATATATATTCCTCTAACTTTTTTTCGCTTTATGTATTCCCACATGTGTAGATATGGTCCTCAAAATTAATTTCTTTCATTCTCTTTTAAACTTTTTCCCCAAGAATCATGGCTACGTAACATGGCGAAAGATTTTACCAAGAAATGAAGTCCATCGTTACCAAGGACACTGGGATTGAAAGAATGATGGGAGATTATATTTGGTTCCTCATTAGAGAAACCGATTCCGAAATCTACAAACGACAATTTTTTTCAAATAGGTTATATTTTCTTCTCTAGGATGTAAACTATTAAAATTAAATAAAATATTTTTTTCGACTTTTTTTTATTTTTTATGTTTTTTTTTCGTCCCAGGAATTTTTTGTTTTTTTGGAAAAAATCTATTTTTTCCGATTTTTTTAATGACTGTTACTAAATTCAAAGTGAAAGAGATATTTCCACATTGGTAGTCCACATTAATAAACGTAGAAGTCGATCTGATCGGGAATATACTCCAAAAATTATAGTGCAAATACTAAGGGTACCTTCGACGATAATAGTATTTTTAATAAAAAAATTTTTTAAAAAAAAATTTACCATAAAAAATTTTTGGTTTTGATTTTATATAACAGCAAAAAAATATTTTTTGTTGCATAGTGTAATTAATATGGGGCTTTTTGCAAAATGTTATTAAATAACAAAATATATAAAAATAATCAGAATAATTTTTTTCTTAATCTTTTTAACAAAATTTAATAAAATTAATATTTCAAAATTCAAATTTTTATATTTAAATTTAAAAATAAAATGATGGTAAATATTTGGACTCTTTTTGAAAAAATTAAAAAAAATAATAATAAAAAAAGTTGGAAATAAACCAACGAAACGTTGAGTGCAATACGAGTATTATATATGTTAGTTTTATTTATATTAAATAGTGCATCTGACAAAAGCCCGACAACAACATTAGCAGAAAAGACATATTTTTTTTAATTAAATAAAAAAATCTTCTTTTTATGTTTAAATTTTAATTTTTGTATATTATCCCAATTTGTTCTCTAGCATATAGTTCAATTTCCATGATGACTTTTTTTCCTTCTCTAGATGTAAATTAATATTTATAAAACTATTTTTATAAAATATCTTTATAAAAGTTTCACTGAAATCAGTGACATGAGCCAAAATTCTGTCACTTAACGTGGAAATACTCTTTATAAATAATTTAGAAATTTTGATCCGAAAACCATATGCTGTAGATCAGATATCTGCTATGTATAAGAGTAGTCATCTGAATACAATATTCTGTAGTTCAGACATCGGTTATATATTGGAGTAGACATATGGGATTGACATTTAATCTTTTTTAGATACTAGATGCAACTTCGCGCAGAATTTCAATATTTTGGATTTAGCGAGAAATTTATTTTAACCGAGGAATAAATTCTCCACGCCCAGAGTCAGCAGTCAGCTGAATTATATTCAAAAAGCCTATTTAATGGTCATAAAAGCAGTAGTTACATTACTACGGTAATCATTACTATAGTTGTCGTAACTATGTTAGGCTCGCGACAAACATGATTTGATTATTTTAATAATATAATTATTTTTTTTATACCCCTATATTATGCTCGGCATAATCATGGTTGATGTGACTGTGTTATGTTACTTATCGTAATAATAACATGATTACGTTATTCAAAACATTAGTTAAATTATTTCGGTAATCACAGCCTTGCTTGTCGCGATTACATTAGACTCACAACAATCATGATATAGATTAATGTAATAATATAAATATTGTTTATTAGAATTATATTATGCTATGCACAATTATGGCTGTTGTGACTATGTTAGGATCACAACAACCAGGATCATGAATATTATTGCGCTCAATATAACTCCGCTCTGCATGCGGGTAATGCAACTTGAATTGATATTATCCAACTAGTAATCCTCTATCATTTAGTTATTAGATTTTATTTTAATCTATTTCCGCTATACTAAATCGATAAGTGACTTTAAATCCTAAATCGGATTTTATTTTTTTAAATCCGTGTTTCTTTTACATAATCACTTCTAATTTTAAAAATAGCATCCCCAGACTTCCGAATCGGTTAAATGTTGAGTACAGATATATGTGTTATGACAGTAATAACAAAGCTGCAAGATTTTACTTTCGACTAATGACAATTTAAAACACTTGTCAACACTTTATGTCACAATAATTTAGATGTTTAAAAAAACGTTTTAACCATAAAAAATGCGATTCGCTTCACTTAATTGAACGCATAATTTTGGCATACACATATAACATTTGGGATTAACTATTTTGTTTTTTTTTTTTTTTTGCGAACTTTTGTGATGTTTAGTCTCCAAAAATAATCGTTTTCAGTAGTACCCACTGACCTTAATCGGTGTGCATTGTGTTATTGAAAATGTAAACAGCGGAATTTACTACAAAAATAACACCAAATATTCGCAACAACAAAAAAACGATAACAAAATAAAAATAATATTGTCACTTTTGATAACAAAAAATAAAACATTTTAACACCTCCGTTTTTTTATGTTGTTTCTTTTTCCTCTTCTCATTTTCAATTTATTTGCTAACGACAGGAAAATGTAGTTTATTGCAAAAAAAAATTGTCAAACTTACTTGTTGTTTTTGTTGAATTTGTAAATAATTTCATTTTTGTTTGTTTTGAAGATAATTTTTATTTCTTATAAATAAATCATACACACACACACAAAATTTCGGATTATTTTAATTTTATTTTTATGTATATAAATATTTGTATTTATCTCTTTTTTGTAAATCTTTGATCTTTTCAATTTTTTATCATTTTTGGCGAGTTTTCTTAACTTTATTTTATTTTCTCCGTTTATTCGCTTTTGATTTGCACTATTTCGAGATTTTATTGTTCTAGCATCGAGTACATTTAACATTAAAATAACAATTGTAATAATTGTTCGAGATATTATATATTTAATAGAGACGCCTTTTATCCGTTTCTTGTACTCTCCGCACTTCTAGACAGCGCGAGTTATTTAAAATCAATGTTTATCTCGTACAATGCGACTAACCCTTTTATATAGACTTTATCGAGTTAACCGGTCTGTTACTATTTAAGCCGAGATTTTTTTACTATTTTTTCTACCTCAATTTCGGCAAACAGCAGCACAACAACAACATCAACAGTAACAACAGTCAGTCGCACGTCATACCGGCCAAATACAACACCAACAACAGCAGCTCAACAATTCTTGAAACCGACGTCGTCGTTGTCGTCGGAATCGCCAACGTCATCGTCGTCGTCGCCGCCGCCATAGTTTCTTAGTTGGCGCGCTTTAAACGCTTTACGCTAAACTGCAAATCGTACAGATCGAACCCAACCGTGTGGTGAATAAGTAGGGAAGGGGGCACTTTAAACAAGAAAATTATCAAAAGCGCAAAAGCACTACAAAGTTGGCACACACAAAAAGCACAGCTTACGAGTATATTCTTCTTGCTTGATCATATTGTTCCGGCGCATGCGTGCGGCGGCGTACCTTGTTTATGTTTATGCAGTGAGTGAGTGAGGGAGCGAATGAGGCAGCGAACACCAATACAAGCCAAGCTTACTTCAATCTGAGAGCACTTAATGATCTGCGCAGTCGTCATTAAACTAAGAATACCGGCACATTTTTTTGGGGGTTGTCATAACATGACACGAGCCAATGTCATAAAATGTCATGCAACTATGTACATGAATATAAATAAACAAATATACCTATGTGTAAGTACACTGATGGACAAAAGTTTAACGAAATGTAAGATTAACATAATTTAATGAAATTCAAGGCGAATTTTAAGGGTCATTAAAATAGCGCCCTATGAAAAAATGCAATAATCTAAATGTTTTCATAGAATAGCAAAGAATGAACAATTTGTTTTACACATTGCCTTAGTCGGTTTAACCGATTGAAATTTTCTTACTTGTTTTTTGCTGGAATTTTGTTGGAAATTATTTTTTTAACAAAGTTTAATAGAAATTTCATTTCTCTGAAAAATTGCGTTAGAATTGATTTAATGAAAATTGCAATTTTACATAAAATTTCACCACAATTAAATTTTTCTAAAAAAATTCTTGAAATTAGGAATTTCCTTCAAATTTGTAGTTTTCCAAACCATATTGTTGAAATCAAATTTTTCTACAAAATTTCGTTGAAATTGAGACCTTTTTGAAAATTTTGTCAAAATTACATTTGTCTGCAAAATGTTGTTAGAATTGCATTTCTCTACAAAATTCCTTGAAAATAAATCTGTTCTAGAAAATTTGAAATTAGGAATTCCTTCAAATTTGTAGTTTTCCAAAAATTATTGTTGAAATCTAATTTTTTCTACAAAATTTCGTTAAAATTTAAACTTTTGAAAATTTCGTCAAAATTATATTTGTCTACAACATTTTGTTGAAATTGCATTTATCTACAAAATTTCTTGAAAATAAATCTGTTATAGAAAAATTTGTTGAAATTTCAAATGACGATAAGCGGATTAAGTGCCACTGAAGAGATTAAAGATCGATGGGTCGCGTGAAGGACGATGACTCCTAATTAGTGGTCACTACACGGATAAAGGTCGATGATCTGTCCATTTCGCGAAATTTTCTAGAAAAATATTAATTTGACATAATTTTGTAGAAAAGAACAAAATTTTCAATAAAAACATATTTTCGGCAAAATTTGCTAAAAATTAATTTTGACCAAATTTTCCAAAAAAAAAATACTAGTTTGAAGAAATTTTATAGACAAATGTTATTTTCAAAATTTTTTTAGAAAACGCAATTTTGGCGAATTTTTTTAAAAGAAATTTCGGAGAAAAATCTACTTACCGCAAAAAAATATTAAAAAATTTATATATTTCAATGATTTTGCAATTTGACGGCAGCACACAACTATGTAAACAATTCCTACAAATAAATTTCCGTAAGTTACATTTCTTTTTTAATTTCATTAATAAAATACAATTTCGTTTGAATTGATTTTTTTTTAAATTTCCTCGAAATTGCATTTTTCCGCAAATTTTTCTTGATATTGCATTTTTTTTAGAAAATTTCATTTACCTAAAAAAATATGTTGGTAGAATTAATAAAAATTGCAGTTTTATTGAAAACTTCATCATAATTAAATTTGTCTACAAAAATTCTTGAAATCGCAATTTTAGGAAATTTTTCGTTTTCCACAAATATTGGTGAAATCATATTTTTCTAATATTTTTTAAACATTTCGCCGAAATCTAATTTTTCTGCAAAATTGCAAATTATTTGTTGAAATTTTCTAGAAAAAGCGTAGAAATTTTTTTAAAATTCTTGAAATTTAATTTTTTAAATTTTCTTGAAATTTTAAATAGCGGTGAGTGGGTTAAGGGCCGCTGCACGGATTAAAGATCGATGGTCACTGCCCGGATTAAAGGTCGTCAATGTTATTAAGAGAATATAAAAGAAATTTTCTGGAAACATTCAATTTCAAGAAATTAAACGATTTTTTTAGAAAATTCCAATTTTGACTACATTTTCTACAATAATTTTATTTCTATTAGATTTTACTTCTAGAAAATTTTATTGAATTTTCAATTGGCGATGAGCGGATTAAGGGCCACTGAACGGAATAAAAATCGATGGGTCGTGTAAAGGACGAAGACTCCTGATTAGTGGCCACTGCTTGAATTAAAGGCCGTTCACTTTATTAAAGGAATTTTAAAGAAATATGGAATTTAAAAGACATTTTCTGAAAATTTACATGTGAAACAATTTTCGAAAATAAAACGAAATTTTCATTAAATATATATTTACGACAAGTTTTTAAAAATTGCATTTTGACGAAATTTTCTACATATTTGAACGAATTTTTTAGAAAAATGTAATGTTGACTACTTTTTTTGGAAACACCAATTTTGATAAAATTTTCTACAAAAAATCGATTTATATTAGATATTTTTGAAATTTTCTATAAATATGCAACTGCATTAGAAAGAAAATATTAATTTGGGGAAGATTTTCTAGAAAAATACAATTTCGTCAATTTCTATAAAATTTTCAATACGCTAAAATTTCAATGTAATTTTCAATATAATTGCAATTTCTATGAACTTTTCAATAAAATCACATTTCGTCGAATTCTATAGCCTACACGGGGCAAAATCGTCTTTTTTGATATGTTTGAATCGAAGAAAAATATATTTGAAACACAAATTTTTAAATATTAATTACTTCTGAGCAAATACATTTTAATTGAAAATCAATAAAATTTATTTGGAACGCATATATTAATATATTACAACAAAATGTATTTGCAAACTAATTTTCTCAAATAAAATATGTGTTTATATACAAATAAAATGATCGTTTAGGAACCTGTCCAAATATATTTTGTTTAAAAACGTTGACAATTTTTTAAATTTTGTTTCTACTTTTTAATTGATTTTAAGTTATACCTTATAATTAAAAATGACTTATGAAGCAATAAAATTCGTTTTAAAGCACTAATTTTTAAGTTATATTTATTCCAAGTCATCATTTGTTGACAATCCACCTTGCATAATACATCATTTCGCAGGATTATACGATTTCAATTATAATGGCTTTTTACGAACATTTTAAATTTCCGAAAAAATGAACGTTGAATTACTGAAAAACATAAAACGCGTCTTAAAGTTAAGACATTACTTTGTTTTCTGAATATTTAAATACAAATAAATATTTGTTCCGTAAAAAATAGTCCCAAATACAAAACATTAGGACGGAAACAACGATTTATTTAGAACAACATCTTTCCAAATATATCATTTTTGTGTGGGACAAATATAATATATTTAGAGTGTACCCTAAATATTTGTATATTTCAAGCAGAATATGTTTGGGACAATATACTGCAGAAGCGATTTTTTTTCAGCGTGTAGCAAAATGTTAGACAAAGTTATCAAATTAAGTAGCATATCTGAAAGGCAAACCCATGCTAAAATAAGGCAATTAAAGCTTATCTGCAATAGATATAACCAAGAAAATGTTTGATACTAAATTCAAAAAAATTGAACAACATTTAAGATGTTTAAAACGCTATGTCTTAAAATAATTCCGTATGTTGAAGCGAGTTCAACAACAATTTAGCATCTAAGTTTAAATATTAAATGAATTATACTGAACTGAATTAACTGAATTTTAACGACTTAAATTACCATTGATTTATTTAACTAATTATAATGCAATATGGCAGCTCTTCATATAATGAACATCCCAAGCAGAAAGCTTTCACTCATTATATGAAGAACTACCATTTTTAGATATAATTCCAATTACTGTTCTGCTGAATCTCTTGTTTTTCACTGAATCGAATCTCTGTCGCTTTCTTTCACTACTGCATAACTTCACTTGTGCTATAACAACTGAAGGGTAAGCTGCAACGTACTCAATAAATCTCTAACCTAACAACTGAAACTGATACTCTGTCTTTTTTTGTTTGTGTTCTATTTCCCGGAAACCTCCAACTGTTTTATACAATTTGGGAGTTCTGAAAAATAACTACAGTCCACGTTTCAGAAAACCTTCCAAATTGTACATGGTCCATCGAACCGTCCTTGGAAACCAGAAGAATTTTTTATATTGGATCACGTCCACCGCATCTCCTGTTTCTAGACACCCGCAAAAATTTTTAAATTATACAAAAGAATGGACAGACAAGAAAGGTATGTGAGATTTATTATATTGTGAACGGTTAGGGATTGAGAGAATTGAACATTCGTGGCCATTAAAACCTTTGAAAGTCGTCGAACTTAAAGGTGACACAAAAGCAATACTCGTTCGTAGGACAACAGAGTTATTGTCAAAATTGTCTAACAAAAAGCTGTTTTTTAATATACTCCCTTATTTTAGGCCTACGGCCACATGCGTTACTTAATGACTCTTCCATAAGAGTTCACTGTTCTTTTAATGTACTACATTAACGTTAATAATACGAAACAACTTTATTTCAACTTTTATGTATTAAGAGACCACACTCTTATTGTCGTCATTGCTATTATTTATCAGTAAATTCTTACTGTATTACCGTCACAACGTAGCAGTATATGTACATATATATTCTTTAATTAACCTCACTCTTCGAGTGCATCTCTTAAACCTCACTTTATTAACACTCAGCTGTGTTCTTCGAGTGCATCTCTTAATATTCACACACTGACTTGTAACTAGTACTGCGACAAACGTAATCCCCACGGTCACGCTCATTACAAATTACATATACTCTCGTTGCGCGCTCATCACTCACCACAGATCATACACCCAATCTCTGACCATGCGAAATGCAAGAGAAGTCGGTGACATGGTACTTTAAATTGTACTATTCCACATCCATCACATCACAGCTTATGTCAAATGTTCGGATGACGGAGCGTTTTATCATCACTGGTGTATTTGACGTTTTGATCATTTCTTCTTTAAACCCTTTGCTTACTTATAACAACGTGGAAAATATAAATAATTTAAAAGAGAATAATTTGATAATTTGATACAAATTATTGCTATATTATGAAAAATACTTTAAGAAATATTGTGGTACAACGTATTGTGGTGCATAATCAGAAGATATTTTGTACAATAAGTAGCTGCATAAATTGAAGCAATTCAGGAAATATTGTGTGAGGAGAAGCGAGAAATACATATGTACATTGCTGCATTGAGACCTGGGTTATTAATTCTGCAGCGCTTGGAGTATATTCCCATAAGGCAACTGGATAAAAGAATAACATATTATTACGTGCATTTTACATTCGGATCGTATGACCGACGATCGATGACAAGTAAGTGCCTCAAAAATTGTGTATATTAGTTTCTATGTACATTTATACATACGAATATGCAAAAGAGCGGGAAGCATTTATCAATCTGTGACACCTAAAAAGCGAAGAATCAGTCATCGATAACAGTCGTTATCGATTCTAAAAATTTTCCAACGACGAGGTACGTCTGCAATGCGAAGTTACATATATTCGTACGATTAAATTTCAAACTAATGCTGAAATTAATTTATAATAAACTGAATCAATACAAATTTGTATTTGTGTGAAAATTTTGCGGAAGGAAAACTTCAAAATTTGGTTTTAATTTTCCGGTAGAGAAAATTGTATTTATCATACATAGGGATGATCGTAATAAATAAATAATTAGTTATTTGTGCATACATTTAGCAAGAGCATATAATTTAATTGCTATCTACACGAAAATTCCAACGAAAAGTAAGAGGTACACGACTAATGCCGGATCTAGAAAGCACATATATTTGCAACTCACTGCTTCGAAATTGGTTCCGATAAATTCTCCCACCGACCCTCCCCATTCTGCTCAATGGAAAGAGAAAAGTGATGAACTATATTAAATCAACTCATGTCAACAACGATAAATCAATGAAAAGTAATTAATTGCCTTTGTCAGAAAACTCGCAACAGTGATAATTACAGCCAACGCAAATTTGGTATAATACGGATAATATTATTCAGAAGAAGTGTATTCTAGTTCCACTTTGTGGGGCTGAATCTAAAGAATTTATTAAAGAATTGTCCTCACACATAATAATAAACCAAAGATCGTTTTTATGTGGAGCTTGGCAATATTGTAATCAGTCGATCTAAAAATGCTTGTCTGTATCGCTACATAATATTTTTACATGAAATAACACGAGATCGAATAAAGTGTTGAAAAGAGATATTTTTAATAGTTGCTACTCTGTGTTTCGTTTACATGAAAATATACATATTTTGCAGAACATATGATCCTGAGAACGAACAGAATTGTTTGGAAAAATTACTCTGGAAAATCTTACAAATTCAGAATTCGAACTGTGGCATTGTGACCTTTATTTAATGATGTTGTGGATAAACGAACAGATCTAATAAAAATACAATAATATTGTGTTACACAAAAAAAAAAGAAAACATTTCACATCAAGATTGATCGAGTAAATCATTGAAAAATTTTATAGAAAATTCTAAGCAATTGCATATTTTAGTCAAATTATTTCTTTAATTAAATTTTTTTAAATTTAATTGGAATAAATCAATATTAAATGTAGCAACTGCAATTATTAGAAGATTTCATTTCAGTATTCGAATTTCGTTATTGAGTCTGGTTTTATAATTTGTCTGTTTGTGTACAAATTAATGGGAAAGAAACAAAACATATCATATGTATCTCTGATGTCCTCTTCATTAAATAAAATAACTTTCTCGAGGATATGAATGGAAAATAAGCAATCGACTTCGATAGATAATTATACGACACATTATATATGGATCAATGATACAAAACACGGAATTAATAGATGAATTTAGTTGAAAAGCTAACATCAATATAATTGTTTCAATAAGTTATTATGCCATTGAAAGGAACTTTACGGTTAGGCAGTTGATTGGATTGATCGCAATGATATTGTGAAATATTGAATAATGTTTCAAGATTGTACTAATTCCTTCAGAGTTCTTCTCTTACACATAGTACAGGCTAGTAAAAATCTGATTTTACTTTAGAAAATTTCACAATTCTTTGGAACTATCTACCTACATTTTCTGCCAACTTAAACCACGATTTCCGTGGACTTTTGAGAATAAACTAAGCTATTCTTCACGGGAAATTCAAATTCTAAGTAGTTTATAAATATCACTGTTGCTAAGCCACCAGGATTGTATATTTATCGGACTAGTTAGGATCATTTTAATCTAAAACAGGACTTCATCAAGCAATAGAATTACAAACTTGCAACATCAGACTTGCGAATGGTTCACGATATTGTAGTTAGTTATTTAATTGACTATAATATTCCTGTGAACAATACGTGGAGTTTTTGTTGGAAGGTGTAAGTGTATCCCGTACGGATCACAACAAACTACCTTTTCCTAGTCGCTTGTTACAAAAGGAAGATTCAAACCAAAATATTCCTCGCTAATATTTGCCTGGTTTTGAAGTTTTCTTCTCAGATATATATAAATCTGAGACTCGAATACTTGTTTAGAGTTTATCTGTATATCTTTCCCAGAGAACTTCGAGTTGCGGTTTATATCCCGAAAAATGAGTTCTCAAAAGTTCACCTTTTTTTCTGAGGAAGTGGTAGCATTTTGCGCAGCCTTTTCTGCTATACCAATTGAAGACCACACGGCGTCCAGCCTACAAGTGGAATTGGACGATTTGGAACGACGCTGGCGACAGCTCGTTCAAATTTATGAAACTGAAATGACTTCTGAAGACCCTGCCCATACGAAAGAAGTTCAAGAGTTTACTTATTCCAAATTTACTGCCTCTTGCAAAGCTTACAAAGTTTGTAAGGCAGCAATTCTGGACTTGGTTCAGATTGAAAAAGATAAACTGGGAAAATCCTTATTGACAACCAAACCTGATACTAAAGTAGTAGATGACGGCGGATTCTCGTTAAAGGTCCCACCCTGTGATACCGAGCTATTCAGTGGTGGCTATGATAAATGGCCAAGTTTTAGAGATATGTTCTCGGCCATTTATGCCAAGCATCCAAAATTATCACCTGCACAAAAATTATTCCACCTACGGGCGAAAACTCGAGGGGAAGCTAATCAAATTGTAAAACAATTTGCCTTGACAGATGATAATTTTGGACTTGCCTGGGAGTCTCTACGACAACGCTACGAAAATACACGCATACTTATAAACCACCAGTTAAGGAAAATTTTCGAAATTGATAACGTGTCTTCTGAGAGAGGGAAATCTTTGCGAAATATGCAGTATACCATTAACAACTGTCTGTCTGTTTTAAGAACGTACAACATATCTGTTTTATCCTGGGACCCGTTCTTGGTATACTGGGTTTCATCAAGGTTGCCGGAAGAAACGTTAACAGCCTGGGAGAATTCCATTGATGATCATAAACAGTTACCTACATGGGATCAACTGGATGAATTCATTTCGAAAAGACTGAATATGCTAGAATCCATATCTGATATGCGAAAGCCCTCATCATCTGCCCCTCCCCAAAAATCACAAACTTATTATACGAAATCGGAAGCCAACTTCCGGCCGTGCAAGGTTTGTTATCAGAAACATGCTCTAAGAAATTGCCACAATTTTCGATCCTGGTCACTTTCTAAGAAACGAACGTTTCTATCTGCTAATAAGGTTTGTGAGAACTGTTTGTCGTACGGACACAGTATACAAAATTGTCAAAGCACCAATGTATGTCAAAAATGTCAACAGCCTCATCATACGATGTTGCATCCTGAATCCGGTCACGCTGGCTCTCAGGATGCACCTTCGGGGTCTACGGACCCAGGCTCTCTACAAAATCGAAGGGACCCGCAATCTAATGCAGAATCCTTTCATATTGATACACAATATGAAGGACAGCCGACTACGTCTGCTGCCGCAATCGCTGCTAGATCCAATGTCCAATCGTACTTTTCCGAATCAGGAGAAGGGACTGTCCTGCCGACTGCTCTTGTTGACATTGAACATCTAGGGACCACATTCACAATAAGAATTTTCATAGATCAAGGCTCTCAAGAATCTTTCGTCTCTAGTAGAATCATTAATCGGTTTTCGATTCCAACTAAGAAATCCTCCACGAGGATTTCCGGACTCGGCGGTACCATTCTCGAAAATTCGACTAAAATGTGTCATCTCACCTTAAAATCTAGAAAGTCTGACTTCAAACTAAACACAACGGCTTTAGTTATTACTAATCTAAATCACTTAATGCCAGCTTCTCGGACTAGCATTTCTGATTGGTCTAGTTTAAATCGATTAGATTTAGCAGACCCGAATTTCTTCAACCCTGCACAAATCGACATGTTGCTAGGAAGCGATATTTTTCCATTTGTCTTGAAATCGGGTATCAAAAAGAATGTTTCTGGAAATCTCTTAGCCCAAGACACAGAATTCGGGTGGATTATAAGTGGACCACCTACTGCTCGTTCTATAGCAACATTTGCTTCCTGGACGACTTCTTCTGATGACTTAAATCATCAAGTGAGGCAATTTTGGGAGGTAGAAGAAGTACCGTCCAAAAAACCTCTATCCGAAAGCGATATGTGGTGTGAAGAATTCTACAGAGACACAACCATTCGACTTCCAGACGGTAAATATATCGTAAGACTTCCATTTAAACAAAATTTTCCATTGGAATGTAGTCTTGGCTCTTCAAGGCCATCTGCAATGGGACAATTTTTAAGACTGGAGAAATCTCTTAAGAATTCACCAAGTCTCTCCTCTGAATACGCACATGTATTGACTGAATATTTGCATCTGGGTCATATGGAATCAACAGTAAACACTGAGCTCATTAAAGATTCTCGGTTCTTATCATTTTATCTGCCTCATCACGCTGTGTTAAAACCGGAGAGCAAATCCACTAAGGTTCGAGTAGTGTTTAATGCCTCCAAAAAGACCAGTAATGGGTTGTCTTTAAACGATGTTCTGCACACTGGTCCCGCATTGCAAAACGATTTGATGAGCGTTATTCTGAGATGGCGTTTTTTCAAATATGTTTTCAATGGCGACATTCAAAAGATGTATCGGCAAATTCTTGTTAATGAAAAGGATCGTGAGTTCCAACGAATCCTGTTCAGAATTTGTCCTCTGAAGCCTGTCTCAGACTTTTGTTTGAAAACAGTAACCTTTGGTGTAAATTGTGCTCCATACCTGGCAATAAGAACTTTATTGCAGTTGAGCGATGATAGTAAGACGACTCACCCTGTTGCAGCATCGATTCTGAAACACCAAGTTTACGTGGACGATATTCTTTCAGGAGGTCATTCTGCAACTGAAGCAAGAGCATACCTATTAGAACTGATCGAGTTGTTAAATACTGCTGGGTTCCCTCTAAAGAAACTGACAGCAAATCACCCTTTGATACTACAACACATACCCCCGGAGGACCTGTTGGATGAAGATTTCCTAAAACTGGAAGATGCGAGTGAAACGAAAACGTTGGGCATTCGTTGGAATGCGATGACTGACACCTTCTTCTACAAGGTAACCAATATTACTGTACCCGCGGCACCGCTAACAAAACGAAAACTATTGTCTGTCATTGCAAAATTATTTGATCCTGCGGGCTGGTTAGCTCCTATTATTATAGTAGCAAAGATGTTAATGCAAGAACTCTGGATCGACGGTACAGACTGGGATGAGGAGGTTAAACCGCACTCCCTTGAAAAATGGAATTATTTTATTTCGAATTTCCCACAAATTCAAAATATAAAAATTCCAAGGTGGATTCAATACACTCCAGAAAGCAAAATCCAAATTCATGGATTTTGTGACGCATCAGAGAAAGCTTATTGCGCTTGCACATATATTCGATCTACAACTCCAGATAACATTACATCTGCATATTTGCTCGTGTCAAAAAGTAAAGTAGCCCCTTTAAAAACTGTGAGCTTGCCGAGATTGGAACTGTGCGGAGCAGCGTTGCTCTCTAAACTCTTGAATTTTATATGTAAAGATCTGAATTTATCAATATCTGAAATGTATCTTTGGTCTGACTCGACGATAACACTAGCTTGGCTGAGCAAACCACCTTTCCACTGGAAAACATTTGTGGCCAACAAGATCTCAGAGATTCTTAATAACATAGGTAACGCTAACTGGAGACATGTGCCTACGACAGAAAACCCTGCGGATATTGGCACCCGAGGATGCAAATCCTCTGAACTGGAATCAAATAGCTTATGGTGGCATGGGCCACAATGGTTAGTCAAAACTTCAGAGTTTTGGCCAAAACAAACTGTGAATAAGGAATCTTTACTGGAAAAAAGGGTCGATGTCTTTCAAACGCAACTTTATTCTGAGGAAATCCTCGAACGATTTTCCTCATTTGGTCGCGCTTTACGAGTTATCAGTTATATATTTCGCTTTGTTAGAAGGTCCCAAAAGAAAGCTACTCTGGAAATGAAAAATGATTTAATAACTGCTAAGGAAATTACGTACACAAAATACCGTTTGCTGAAACTAGCTCAAATTTCACATTACACTTCAGAATATCAAGCCCTTGAGTCAGACCAGCCAATTAGCTCAAAAAGTCAGCTGTTAACCCTAAACCCATTTCTCGATAAAGATAAACTACTTCGAGTAAATGGCCGCCTTGCTAACTCTGATATGAATTTCAACGAAAAATTCCCAATCATACTGCCGGAAAAGTCTCGATACTGCAAACTTTTTATTGAATATACTCACAAAATTCTTCTTCATGCTGAACACCTGAGCATGCTGCGTGCAATTCGCCAGGAATTTTACGTGATTCGTTTGAAAAATGCAGTGCGTCATTGTATACACAGTTGCCGCACGTGTACCATATATAAACATAGAGTTCGGAATCAAATCATGGCTGCTCTTCCAACTGAAAGGTGCACATTTTCGTTACCATTTTCCAACACTGGAATCGATTTCGCCGGTCCTTTCGAACTGAAAACATCTCGTCTCCGAAATTCAAAACTACAGAAAGGATATGTAGCTATCTTTGTTTGCCTCTCAACTCGTGCAATTCACCTAGAAGTCTGTTCTGAACTTTCGACTGAAGCTTTCTTGGCGACCTTTGACAGATTCGTCGGCCGCAGAGGGTTTCCTAACAAAGTTTTCTCTGACAACGGGACAAACTTTGTAGGAGCCAGTCGGGCTCTAAATCTTGAATACCAAAACTTTCTCAGAAGTGCAGAACAAGCTTTAGTTGCAAAATATAATTTGCACGGATTCACTTGGAACTTTATTCCTCCATATGCGCCACACATGGGTGGACTATGGGAAGCCGCTGTTAAAAGTATGAAAACTCACCTGAAGAAGGTGGCTGGAAACTTAAAGTTCACATTCGAAGAGTTTTCAACATTGCTGGTCAGGATCGAAAGTGTCCTTAACTCTCGACCACTGTCTCCCATCACCGAAGAATCAACTGAACTGAGTGCATTAACTCCAGGTCATTTGCTTAGAGGAGCCCCTCTGGTAGCTCCACCTGAAGAATGTTCCGACAACTTTTCTCTAATCGGTCGATGGCAAAGACTGAAAATCATCCAACAGCATTTTGCAAAAAGATGGAAAAATGAGTACATCACCAATCTTCAACGAAGATATAAGTGGAAGACCATCCAACAAAACCTGAAACAAGACGACTTCGTGATAATAAAGGATGATAATCTACCTCCAACTGAATGGCGCCTTGGCCGTGTTCTCAAAGTTTTCCATGGAAAAGATTCTCGGGTTAGGGTTGCTGAAATTCGAACCCAAAATGGTACTTTGACTCGTCCCCTAGTTAAGCTTTGTATTCTCCCGAATGCCTAATCGTCCTGTAGGTTAGCTTTATACCGTTCACATATTTAATAAATCTCTATTTCAGCGACAATTCTAGTCTACCAAAGTGCCGCGTATGCCTGGAAAGGCACTTTCTGAGCAAGTGCCTAACATTCAAGGACATGACCGTTCAAGAACGTAGAAACGTTGCTAAAATCAAAGGATACTGCTTTAATTGTCTGTGCGCTACTCATAGCAGACATTTTTGTCCCTCTCGCAAAACTTGTATGGTCTGTAACCATAACCATCACACGTACCTGCATGTTGATGACCACAAACGCGGAAATCAACGCATAGCTTCATCAGCAAATCGAAGCCAAAGTTGTAGGCAGTACCATCATCGCCAATCATCTCCTTTCAATTCATCCACATCTTCAAAGGAAAGTAGATTTGATCGCCTCGCATCGAGTACCAACTCAAACAAAGACGGTCGCAAATCTTCCCTTCAATCGGCACCAAGAAGAGGTTCACTTGACTCCAATACAACGAAATCGTCCTGTCGTAAGACCTCTTCAGTGAGTGAACGGCTAAGTAATCGTTCAAGAACCCATATTTTCCTACCCACAGCACTAGCTCGAATTTTGACCTCAAAAGGACCAGAAAAGAGTAGATTAATCATAAACTCGGGTGCGGCTTATACCATAATTTTGAAAGGATTAGTTGAAAGGCTGCATTTACAAACTACAAAGAAGGAGGACAAAGAATATTGCACCATCAACCTTCAGTCATACCATGATACATCGGCCAAGATACAAATTACAGGGATAGTGAGGCAGCAA
The DNA here is from genome assembly GCA_963930755.1 of Eudasyphora cyanicolor. Classification (NCBI taxonomy): domain Eukaryota; kingdom Metazoa; phylum Arthropoda; class Insecta; order Diptera; family Muscidae; genus Eudasyphora; species Eudasyphora cyanicolor. The sequence goes on from OZ005734.1 coordinate 315,642,518, forward strand.
CTAAATACAACTCTACCTGAATCGACAAAGGAAAAGAAACTGCAAACTGTCTACAATCATCTTGATGAGCTCGCAGACCCACATTTTTTCCAGCCATCAAACATAGAAATCATGATAGCTAACGATCAGATCCCTCGGATTCTGCGTGCTGGGCTTATCCAAACCTCCTCAAACATGCCCATTGCCCAGAGCACAATCTTCGGCTGGACCATATCTGGTGCGTGCCAATATTGAAGTTGCAATCCTGCAAGGGCGGCGGCATGTTGAAGCGAGTTCAACAACAATTTAGCATCTAAGTTTAAATATTAAATGAATTATACTGAACTGAATTAACTGAATTTTAACGACTTAAATTACCATTGATTTATTTAACTAATTATAATGCAATATGGCAGCTCTTCATATAATGAACATCCCAAGCAGAAAGCTTTCACTCATTATATGAAGAACTACCATTTTTAGATATAATTCCAATTACTGTTCTGCTGAATCTCTTGTTTTTCACTGAATCGAATCTCTGTCGCTTTCTTTCTATAACAACTTGCTATAACAACTGAAGGGTAAGCTGCAACGTACTCAATAAATCTCTAACCTAACAACTGAAACTGATACTCTGTCTTTTTTTGTTTGTGTTCTATTTCCCGGAAACCTCCAACTGTTTTATACAATTTGGGAGTTCTGAAAAACAACTACAGTCCACGTTTCAGAAAACCTTCCAAATTGTACACCGTATGTTGTCTCAAATATGCTTAATTATAAGAAACGATTAATTATCCCCTCACCTTAGAGAGGAGGGTATATATCATTTGCTGCGAGCCAAAAGTGTAACACATCGAAGGAGTGACCTAAGACCCTAAGTATGTTCGGCGGATATCCGTTTTGGGTCATTTTAAGTCGAATGAGCAATGTCCGTCGGTCTGTCTGTCTGTCTGCTGGCTCGTGTGCACTGTCACTCTCGAAAGGAGTAACCGATTGGCTTCAAATTTGGTATGTGGTAATATTTTCTTCTATATCCGGCTAAGTTCGGAGATGGGCCATATTGGTCCACTCCTTCTAGTACCTCCCTCACAAAGAGTTAACATTTACTGAAATATTGATTATTTAATAACTTCTATACTACTTATTTGAATACTCTGAAATTCTACTTATAGTATTAGTTTAGTAGTCACTATTACCTCGAGAAAAATGGACGAAGCTGCCACGCCCCTCTTGATACCTCCCACACAAATGCACAATTTTGAACCAACATTTAAAAGCTTATAACTTTATTACCACTGCATACAAAGACTTGAATCTTTATACAGTGTAATGCTTTTATAGTACCTAGAATCTAGAGAAAAGTGGACGTAATTGGCATGCCCGTTTGGGTACCTCCCACACAAATGGACCATTTTACACCAAAAGTTAACAGCTTATAACTTTAGTACCAGTGCATACAAATACTTGAAAAATGGCCGTTATTGGCACCCCTTTTGGTACCTCCCACACAAATGGACCATTTTGTACCAAATGTAAACAGCTTTTAATTTTAATAGAAGTACATACTTTAAAGTTATTAAATGCAATTTAAATCCTATTAATATTATAAAATCGTTTGTTTGTCTGTTTGTTTGTTTGTTTGTTCCAGCATCACGCCTAAACGGCTGAACAGATTTTCTTGAAACTGGGTGGACAGATAGACCAATGCCTGAGAAGTGCCATAGGCTACTTTGATTTTCGTTTTTCCGCCAAGTGATTTTCGACCACTTGACAACAGAGGCTTCTGTTAAAGCTAGAGAGCTGAAATTTTGCACACACATAGACTGGAGTGTTGTATAAACTACGGACTACTCGCTTAATCATATTTCGGCCAGTGGTCAGTTGTAGCGCTATCAAACAATTTTCATTATTTCTCTGATTTTAAAAGTTCCTTAAGAGTCAATGATTTACAAATTTATATGTACAGACTGATCTCAATGGAGATGCGAAAACAACAATTCGATGTCCAGTCTGAGGTCAAACCGGACATAAAACCGCGTCTTAGAATTTTTAAAGCCTTTTCAAAATATATCGCTCACCACTTACTGTGGTAACCTATCTAACATTGTCAATTCGGTCACTTCTCCGACTGTGGTCAGTTTAGCAGTGACCAAATCAATTTCCACACTTTCTGTCCTTTAATAGTCCTTTAAGAGCTATAATCCTAATAATTTATGTTTGTATACTGATCTCCAAGGGATGCGATTTTACACCGACTTTTGACCGCTTGACCATTACGGTACCTTTAAGAAGTAGGAAGCTTTAAATTTTGCTTTGGTATAGACGAGTGCCCTTCGGACTATTCACACAGTCGTTTTTGACACGTAGTCAGTTGTCGCGCTATCAAAATTTTAAATATTTTTTTTGTATTTCAGAAGTAGTACTATACCCGAGAAATGCAATTTTGAATTCTACGATTGTGGTCTGTAAGCAATGACCAAAACCATTTTCAATCTTTACTGGATTTCAAGATTCTTTAAGAATTTTTCATTCTTTCGATACATTAAAAATCCCATAAATTGCACTCTCATAAACATGAGTGTTGTATAGAAATTTTTCGGCCAGTGGTCAGTTATAGCGCTATCAATTGTTTTTGTCCTTTCTGAAGCCTCTTATAGGACACAAAGTTAAAAATTTGTAAATATAATAATTTTGAATTCTCTGACTGTGGTCAGTGAAGAAGTGGCCAAAACAATGTTCACTATTTTACAGATTGTAAAACTTCTAACCCCTGTTCAAAATATATCTCTCACCACTTAATGTGGTAAGATATACATATATAACGTTGTCAATTCGGTCAAATCTCAGACTGTGGCCAGTGTAGCAGTGACCAATGCAATTTCCACTCTTTCTGTACTTTAAAGGGCCCAAAATGGCAATGTTAAAACTAATTAAAGCGACTTTTGGCCGCTTGACCGTTGCGACTCATATAACAGGTAGAAAGCTAGAAACTCCAGTGTGGTATAGTCTACGGACTATTAACATAGTCGTTTTTTGGACAGTGGTCAACTCTCGCGCTTAAATTATACAAAGATAAAATAATATGTAGTATACACAGGAAAAAACAATATTGAATTTTAAGATTGTTGTCAGTAGTGACCAAAGCAATTTTCATTCTTCCTCTACATTTCAAAATTCTTTAAGATTTTTTCATTCCCCCAATAAAAATCCCATCAAGATCTGTGGAGCTGCACATATATGTGCATAAAACGATCTTCAAGGAAATGCGTCGTCCGGCCTGAGGACAAGAGGTACACAGAAACGGAGACATAATGTTTAAAAGTCTTTTCGAAATATATCGCTCGCTATATACACCGGTAATATTTAAACAAAAATGTATACGAGTATATTGAAATTTGAAACATACATGGCATATTATGCATTTGTTTCTCAGCCACTTATTTGGTGACCCCATAAAAGTATTAATTTGAAAGTTTGCACACATATCGTACATTTGAGGTTGTGCTTTCATATTTACAAAATTTTTTACTGTTGTCGTTGGATTTTTTTGAGTTTTTGAGAGCATCTGGAGTTTGATAGACTGTCAAGTATACTGATCCTGGATGTTAAACAAATGTTTAATGATCGGCGTATGATCAAATATTCGAAGGTATTTGTAAACGAAAGATTTTAAATACGTATTTTTACATAAATTTTGCTATAGCCAACATTTGTTTTTAGTTTGTGGGCCCTTATTTTTTATTCAAAATCAAATATAATACTGTACAACAAAAACTGTACAACAATTTCAAACTTTTTTCAAAATAACAGGGTTCTGTCAGTGGATTCTGGTAGAGGAGACCAAAAAAATATATACGTGTATCGGCGTTTTGAAAGATCACATCGGAATTTTATTTTAGGGGGGCTTAAAGTTTTCCCCCCTTTGCTTGTTCGTGCAGAATATCGGTATATAAAACTATGTGTTCTGTTCATCTGAGGTGTAGGGTATCTTCAGCAACTTTGTAGCAAATGTTAAGGCCTATGTTTTTGTGGAATATATTAACCCTCTAGCTTCCCCCCATAACGGTGACTTTTGCCTATATTTTAACAAATCGTAAAAAACTCCCCTAAAAATGGGTGGGGCGGGGTTGAAATGTTCTACAAAAATGTCGGCTATAAAATTTTACTATATGTGTCAGAACACACCAAAGCCCAAAACTTAACACAAAATCCAAAAAAACGCCCATATTTAAGATAGCCTGTTAAGGGTTAATTTGTTATTCCTCGCATATGTAGGTTCTCCCAGCTCTGAAGAGAAGGTTGTTATTCAAAAACTACCAAGAGTACTTTTGTTCTTCTTCATTATTTTTGTCACTATATTTTTGTCACTCAAAATTACCACAACGGAACTTTTGAGTGGTACGTTACTTATGAACGTTAACGTTTGACATCGTGGGTCAGCCAGTTAATCTTTTTATTTTCTTACAATATTATACAAGGGAATTTGTAAGAATAATAATTACTGACTGTTTGGGAAAACTTTACTGGTTTTGCTACGTCTGTGGCAAGCATACCCTTATGGAACATAGGGTTTAATTTTTTACGAGCAAAGTGGAGGATATATATTAAATTTATTTTGAACTGGAAGTTTTTCCAGATGAGCCATGGGTGCCAAAACATATATGCCGAAATTGCTATATCGGTTTGATGCTGTGGTCTAAAGGTAATACAACTTTTGATTTATATTTGATTATACATATATATTTATATTTTGATTTTCAGTTTTCAACTGAAACTGATGAGCATGGCGAACGGTTCCATCAGATATGTCTTCCTATTGAAAAACGCTCTAAAGGCAAGAGCATTTTGTCTCTTATAACAGATTTATGTTGGACATTGTTTGATAATGGCGTCGAATTGCCAAGAGTGAAAAGAAAAGTGAATTAAAAATAAATGAACTTATGTATTTAATAAGTATTTCTCCTTGTATATGCATTATTAATAGATTTTTTGTTTATAGTCCTAAAGTATAATTTAATATAAAATAAATATTATTTAATTGTAAAATAAAATCATTATTTTTTTTTGCATCTCTCACATCAACCCCGAAAAATCCAATTTATAAAGTCCTTTTTGGTACTAACACTATATAATATCTAAATTAACCCTTAACAGGCAATCTTGAATTTGGCCGGTTTTTTTGTGTTTGTGTTAAGTTTTGGGCTTTGGTGTGTTCTGAATTTTATGGCCATCATTTTTGTAGAACATTTCAACCCCGCCCCACCCATTTGTAGGGGAGTTTTTTACGATTTGTTAAAATATAGGCAAAAATCACCCTTATGGGGGAAGCAAGAGGGTTAATATATTCAAACACAAAAATATAGGCCTTAACATTTGCTACAAAGTTGCTGAAGATACCCTACATCTAAGATGAACAGAACACATAGTTTTATATACCGATATTCTGCACGAACTAGCAAAGGGGCGAAAACTTTACCCCCCTAAAATAAAATTCCGATGTGATCTTTCAAAACGCCGATATACGTATATATATTTTTTGGTCTCCTCTACCATAATCCATTGACAGAACCCTGTTATTTTTTTTTTGTGTTGTACTGTGTAATTTAATTAAAACAAAAACAAGTAAGAAAGTTTCAGTCGGGTAAACCGACTAAGGTATACCCTCACTTTGTGAGTAATGTAATATTGAATATTACTCGAATTATTCTGTCAATTTGTGTGGGAGACACCAGAAGGGGTTTATCAAATACACCTTTTTTTTGCTGAACATTAGATACTTTAAATTCATTGCACTGTGCCGACTTATAAGCATTTATGTGCACTGGTATAAACGTTATGAGACATTAAATTGTGGTATGATTTGGGCTTTTTGTGTGGGAGGTACAAAGAGGGGCGTGGCAATAACGCCCATTTTTCACAGGGGACACTAAAAAACATTACACTGTACAAAATTTCAAGTATTTTTATACACTGTTATTAATGTTATAAGCTGTTAACTTTTGGTGCAAAAAGGTACCTTTGTGTGGGAGGTACCAAAAGGGACGTGGCGCGCCCATTTTTCTCGAGTTGATAACGACTAATAAGCTAATACTATGTGTGGAATTTCAAAAGATTCGAATAAGTTGTATAGCAGTTATTAAAGAATCAATATTTCACAACATTTTAACCCTTTGTGGGGGAGGTACTAGAAGGAGTGGACCAATATGGCCCATCTTCGAACTTAGCCGGAGATAGAAAAAAATATTACCACATACCAAATTTGAGGTCAATCGGTTACTCCTTTCGAGACTTATCGTGCGCACCAGCCAGCAGACAGACAGACGGACATTGCTCATTCGACTTAAAATGACCCAAAACGGATTTCCTCCGAACATACTTGGGGTCTTAGGTTACTCCTTCGACGTGTTACACTTTTTTCCGTAGCAAATGATATATACCCTCGTCACACTAAAGTGAGGGTATAAAAATCGATTTACGAATATTTATTGGGACTCAAGGTGAGGGGATTCATAAGTCGGTTTAGCCGACTGATCTTTCTTACTTGTTTATATCTTTTTAGACATTTTTATAAGTTAAAATCCCCATAAAAATTAACAATTAAAATTTTCTAAATGTAACATTCACAAAAAACATAGTACAATATATATATTAAATGTACTCACGGCTTCCCTGGAGGATCGCTACGGTCCACTGGGGATTGGGAAGGCCTGTGCATTAGAATTGTTAATATTTACGTATGCATTTTATTTTACTAAAAATTTGTTAAATGGTAAAATAAGATTTTTTGAAATATTATTCCAATATTTTTTTTCTGACTGCCATTGGACAGCAGAACTGATTTTTACAATTTTTACATACTATGAAAAGGAAATAAATAGGTAATTTTTGTGGATTTTTTTAAAAGTTCATAAATTTTAATCATTTAAAAAAAATTAAATTTTAAAATATACCAGACCTGCCCTAGTATTCGCCCATAAGTTTAACAAATATTGAGTACCCAAAAATGTGGTACTCATGTGTCAAAGTCGGATGCATATTTTGTGTTAATTTGAAAACAAATGGCAAGTGGAGCAATTTTTTTTAAATTCAAGTTTAAAAAAATCAATAAACTATAAATTTTTAAATAAAAACATCCACATGTTCTCTTTCAAACGACGTAAACTTCGTAAAAATCGGTTCAGCCTTTCAACAGCAATTAAAAATTTCGTAAAACCAAAAAAAAGCTTTTTTTAATTTTTTTTAAATTTCAAATGCCCAAAATAAATGATAGCGAGTTCTTATTTTACCATTTATAATCTTTTGATGCAAAAATAAAATTCATAGTTTAGTATTAAAAATTCTTACCCTGTCCTAAACGATACATTTTCAGCAAAAAGAACCACAAAGATCCTTGTTTTGAAGTAGACATCATATAGATGTCGGTTTCAAACTTGCTTCTTTATGCCTTAAGACCAAATTTCTAGTCTATTTTTTTTTAAATTGTCTGAAATTTTGTTACTTTCGTTTTATTTTTAAAATAATTTGCTTTACATAAAATAATGTAATTAATTTTATACAATAGAATATACTTGCACATGACACTTTGAGAATACTTAATTTTTATTTTTTTTAATTTTTTTTTCAAAATTAAATAATAAAAACTTATTAAAAAATGTTTAATTTGTTCCATTACAATATTTTATATGTTCTTCCATTTATTACGTTAATTACTACACCATTTCCAAATGTAGTTCAGAAAAAATCAATTTAGATTCAGAATTCGTCAATTAAAATTCAGAAATTCCATTTGAAATTCAGAACTCATCACTTGAAATTCAGAAATTCCATATGAAATTCAGAACTCTTCACTTGAAATTCAGATTTTCCATTTGAAATTCAGATTTTCCATTTGAAATTCAGAACTCGTCAATTGAAATTCAGAAATTCCATTTGAAATTCAGAAGTCGTCATTTGAAATTCAGATTTTACATTTGAAATTCAGAACTCCTCAATTGAAACTCGACATTTGAAATTCAGAATTTTTCATTTGAAATTCAGAACTTTTCATTTCAAATTCAGAAACAATTAATTGCAATTAAGAATTTCTATTCGATAAAATGAAAATATTTTTTTTAATTTCATGGTTTTCTCACTTTGGAGTTGAGCTGAAGATCAAAGAGTTCCTTTTAAGTCAAGCAAGGTGTTTTGAATAGTCAAGTGAAAAGAAAATGTCCATGAAATCCAACTCCAACCAATGAATGACGTTTCGAAGGTGGTTAGTCAAATCATCGGATGCAGTAGTGTTGTTTTTTAGCCTACGGTCCACTTGTTATTAGTTCTATTAATATCAAAGTTATTTAAAATTTACATATGAGAAATACTTTGAATTAGGAACCATCTCAAGTCAATCGTATGCCGCCGTAGTTATTATTTAGGTATAGGAACATTTTGCAATGGATTTGACTGAAGTGAATAACGATTTGAATCTGACTCGAGAAAGAGCTCATCCAATCATCCGCTTTTATATGAGCCATTGTCAAAAACTTCCCTAATTCTGACAATTCACTCCACTCTTTTGCACCATTGATGAGAATAGCTGTCCTGTGTTGGTCAATTTGTATTATTACGAACGGCCATTTGTTCCTACCAAATTTTGTTTGGCCACATAGAAGCTAGTTTCACTTGCATAACTTAAATCCCAATCCACGGCCAGCCATACTTTTTCTGGCTGAAGGTGTATGTATATGACTTTAAACCTACATACTTAATTTCACATTAAAATGTTCTGATAATCTAATTTCTGAATTTCAAGTTAAGAATTCCGAATTTGTAGAATATGGTGTAGAATATAAAATCTTTCTTAGAGCTTTCGTACTTTTGTCCGACAGTGTACTTAGAGAATTACACTGTCCAACAAATTAAGACTTTTTGATTGGAACAGAATAGTACAAATAAATAATATAATGTAAATTTAATCCTTAAATGTCCTTTTTGAAAGGACTTTCTTGACTTTTTTCGAAAAAAGAGCCAAATTGGCCCATTAAGAGGGGAGCTAGAGGGTTAAGATCTTCCACAAAAATGAACCTCATAAAATTCCACTATGTAACTTTGACAATAAGAAATCTCTCAGACATTAACATACATCATTTTTTTCATTTAGTACAAGGTGGCGCAAAAGTAATCCTTCTATCAGAAAATGCTATAAATTTTGCTTGGCCCCTAATGTCAGTTCTGTTTTGACATTTGTGTAGTAAACACATGCGAAATACACGTTAATAAATAATGTTACGCTACACTGCACCAGAACGCGTTTTTCATTTTTATACCCTCAATTTAGTGTGACGAGGGTATATATCATTTGCTACGGAAAAAAGTGTAACACGTCGAAGGAGTGACCTAAGACCCCAAGTATGTTCGGAGGAGATCCGTTTTGGGTCATTTTAAGTCGAATGAGCAATGTCCGTCCGTCTGTCTGTCTGTCTGTCTGTCTGTCTGTCTATCTGTGTGTCTGCTGGCTGGTGCGCACGATAACTCTCGAAAGGAGTAACCGATTGACCTCAAATTTGGTATGTGGTAATATTTTTTTCTATCTCCGGCTAAGTTCGAAGATGGGCCATATTGGTCCACTCCATCTAGTACCTCCCCCACAAAGGGTTAAAATGTTGTGAAATATTGATTCTTTAATAACTGCTATACTACTTATTCGAATCTTTTGAAATTCCACACATGGTATTAGCTTATTAGTCGCTATCAGCTCGAGAAAAATGGGCGAAGTCGCCACGTCCCTTTTGGTACCTCCCACTTATAACATTAATAACAGTGTATAAAAATACTTGAAATTTTGTACAGTATTATGCTTTTATATGTATTGCCTACAGTCAAGGGAATAAAGGTACCTTTTTGCACCAAAAGTTAACAGCTTATAACATTAAAACCAGTGTATAAAAATACTTGAAATTTTGTACAGTGTAATTTTTTTATAGTGTCTATAGCCCTGTGAAAAATGGCCGTTATTGCCACGCCCCTCTTTGTACCTCCCACACAAAATGCCCAAATCATACCGCAATTTAATGTCTCATATCGTGTATACCAGTGCACATAAATGCTTATAAGTCGGCACAGTGCAATGAATTTAAAGTATCTAATGTTCAGCAAAAAAAAGGTGTATTTGATAAACCCCTTCTGGTACCTCCCACACAAATTGACAGAATAATTCGAGTAATATTCAATATTACATTACTCACAAAGTGAGGGTATACCTTAGTCGGTTTACCCGACTGAAACTTTCTTACTTGTTTTTTTCATTTTTTTTTTTTAAATTACAGCCAAAAAACAACGAAAGGTTACTTTTGCGCTCCCTTCGACAAAAAATGTAAACTTTGACCCACTGTAAAAAAAATCTCAGACCAGCTGGACCATAAGTTTATTCTACAAAAATGATTTACTCAACATGCCATTTCAGAAGTATAGGGTCGCTATTCTGTTCCAAAAATGCTGTTGGACAGTGTTATTTATACGAGTATGTCGATGGGATTTCTATGTTAGAAGTTTTCACCTCTTTGTTAAGTTACAGAGCAATAGACAAATTTTTCATAGTAACATAATTATTATGTTACTTAGCTATGATTACATTATTTCTTTACATCTGCGGTTAGAAGTATGATTCTTGACTCTTTGAAGAGGTCAATGTAAGTAATGTAAAAAACAAACGGTTTTAATGTATTAAAAAATTTAAGAATGTAATTTGACTTTTTAAACCATATGTCCCGCAAATTGCAGGAAATACATTAGCTCAATTCGAATGAATGAATTAATGAGAATAATAAAAATCCGTAATTACTTATTGGGAGAAGATCCCCTGTTTAAGAATATTCGCAATGTGAATTTTTATTATCAGAGGAAAGTATCAATGATTTTAGCGGTCCATGTTTCGACATAGACCCCATATCAAGGTCCCTTCCATTAAGACAGCTTGATACCCTAGAGAAAGCATTTATAACCGACTAGATATTACGCGAAGCGCTTTACAGCCCCCATTCCACGAAAGTTTATTTTCCAATAAGACAGCTTGACGCTCTGGAGAACGCATTTATAAACGACTAGATATTACTTGGTGCGCTTCACAGCCCACATTCCTCGAAGTTGCATTTTTATCCCCTCACCTTAGAGAGGAGGGTATATATCATTTGCTACAAGCCAAAAGTGTAACACATCGAAGAAGTGACCTAAGACCCTAAGTTTGTTCGGCGGTTATTAGTTTTGGGTCATTTTAAGTCGAATGAGCAATGTCCATCCGTCCGTCTGTCTGTCTGCTGGCTGGTGCGCACGAAAACTCTCGAAAGGAGTAACTGATTGACTTCAAATTTGGTATCTGGTAATATTTTCTTCTATCTCCAGCTAAGTTCGAAGATGGGCCATATTGGTCCACTCCTTCTAGTACCTCCCCCACAAAGGGTTAACATTTGATGAAATATTGATTACTTAATAACTTTTGTACGAAGTTGCTAGGCCCCTTTTGGTACCTTCCACATTATTCATGTTATACCAGCTTATAACTTGAATACCAGTGCTTACAAAGACTTGAAATTTTGTACAGTGTAATGGTTTAATAGTACCTAAAATACAGTGCAAAATGGTCATTATTGCCACGCTCCTTTTGGTACCTCCCACACAAATGGACTTTTTTGTACCAAAACTTAACTGGTTTTACTTTAATACCAGTGCATACAAATACTTGACATTTTGTACAGTGTAATGCTTTTATAGTACGAAGAGTCCAGAGAAAAGTGACCGTTATTGGGACGCCCCCTTTGGTACCTCCCACACAAACGGATCATTTTGCACCAAAAGTTAACTGTTTATAACATTAATACCACTGCACAAAAATACTTGAAATTTAAACAATGCTTTTATAGTACCTAGTTTATATTTTATAGTCCAGTGAAAAATGGGCGTTATTGGCACGCCAATTATGGTAACTCCCATAAAAGTGGACCATTTTGCACCAAAAGTTGACTGCGTATAACATTAATACCAGACACACAAATACTTGAATTTTTGTTCAGTGTAATACTTTTATAGGACCTACAGTCCAGTGGAAAATAAATACATTTACTAATATTTTTTTGGGACTCATGGTGAGGGGATTCATTTGGATTTAATTTTCTATAAAATTTGCTATTTCTATGAAATTTGCAATAAAATGTGCAATTTCGATAAACTTTGCAATAAAAATTTTAATTTCAATGAAATTTGCAATAAAATTTAAATTTATATTAAACTAGCTGGGCCCGCTACACTTTGTTGCCCCAGATTCAGATTTCCGATCCCGTCCATTTTTGAACCAATGACGAATCCTTCCACCAAATACATATACATAAAATAACAGCACTCTCGCTAACAAATTGCGCAAGATATCTTAATTTCAAAATGTGGCTTACATGGGCGGGGCCACGCCCATTAGTCTAATCCCGCCCATTTTTGAACTAATCACGTAGACTGCCACCCGATACATATAAACAGAATTACAGCACTGGCGCTAACAAATTGTACAATATGTCTCAATTTCAAAATTTAGCTTGTATGGGCGGGGCCACGCCCATGGGCCCGATTCCGCCCATTTTTGAAAAACTCATGTAGACTACCATCACATGTATACGCACAAAATACCGGCACTCTCGCTAACAAATTGTGCAAGATATCTCAATTTCAAAATTTGGTTTATATCGGCGGGGCCACGCCCATTGAGCCAGTCCCGTCCATTTTTGGACAAATCACGAAGACTACCACCAGATACATATACACACAAATCCAGCTCTCTCACTAACAAATTGTGCAAGAAATCACCTTTTTATAATTTGGCTTATATGGGCGGTGCCACGCCCATTGGTCCGATCCCGCCCAATCACGTAGACTGCCACGAGATACATATGTACAAGATTACAGCACTCTAGCTAAAAAATTGTGCAAGATATATCAATTTGAAAATTTTGCTTATATGGGCGGGGCCACGCCCACTTGGTACATCGAAAATTCAAGAACCCAATTTTCACCACCCCACATACATGTACATTCTGTGAAAATTTCAAGAAGATCGGTCCAGACGTTTAGACTGCTATACGGTAAAAATGGGAGGAATCGGAACAATGGGCGTGGCATCGCCCATGTAAGCCACATTTTGAAATTAAGATATCTTGCGCAATTTGTTAGCGAGAGTGCTGTTATTTTATGTATATGTATTTGGTGGCAGGATTCGTCATTGGTTCAAAAATGGACGGGATCGGAAATCTAAATCTGGGGCAACAAAGTGGACCGGGCCCAGCTAGTTGAATGAATATATTTACAAAAAATTTTCATATGGCAATTTGGTTTTAGTGAAATAATGCAATGTTTCTATTAGTGAGTATCAAATCGTACCCAAAAAATGGCTAATATTCATATGAGAATATTTTCACTATTTTCAAATTTAAATACTAAAACGTTATTTTTTAAAAAAGACATTTATTAATTTATTTATTTCATAAAAATATTTCACGTTTACATTCTCCATAGAGTTTTCGTACATTTGTCCGACAGTGTACTTAGAGAATTATGTATGTATATGACGATAGGAATTCTATGTTAGCAGTTTTCACCTTTTCATTAAATTACAGAGCAATAGACGAATTTTTCATAGAATATAATTATTATTAGCGTTGATTACGTTACATCTTTACGTATGCGGTCAGGTATGATTCTTGACTTTTTCAAGAGGTCATTATGGTTAATGTAAAAAATAAACAAAATGGTATTAATGAATTAAACAATTTAAGAATGAATAAATGTACCGCATGTTGCAGAAAATACATTGGCTTAATTGTAATAAAGTTGTGACCAACTTTTGCAAATAGTTTTTAATTTAAAAAAGTTTTTCATTTAAAGAAATTATAGCAAAAGAACATTGGGTGATTACTTTTGCCCCACCTGTGCTTATTGGGAGAAGGACCCTCTGTCCCTATCGGGTTGTTTAAGGATATTCCAGCAGGTTACTATCAGACTCTGTGCTATTATACTATGCAACAAAAATGTTGTCTTCGTTTGCATGCTGGCTTTCAAAATATGGAATAAAATATTTTATCTTTTTTAAAACGGTGAAGTTATGTTTATGCTTTGTTTTTTTTACAATTAAAATTTTATTACGTCGTTACTTTTGTTTGATCTATTCAATAGTAGTGTAACGGCAGCGTGTTTGTTTATTCTAGCTTTAATTACAATAAAGTTTATGTACCCAGAATGCTTCCACTACACTACAATTACTCAATGTTGTCGACCTATAATCAGAAAGAAATTCACAGGTACAAATATTTAGAAAATGTAATCTACAAAATCTTAAGAAATCTACAAACAAATAAAATGATTCGTAAATTTCAAATTGAAGATTCATTTATGAGTACTACGTGATATTTATATTAAATGTACTTTACGACCATTTAATTGTCTTTGGAACACTGTACCATTTACGTATTATTCGTACATAAGATTTTGGACCATAAACTTAAAGTAAAAGGAATCCCAGAGAATTATATGATGTCATCAGGTTAAGCCCGGAACACAAACAAATAAATTTACTTCATTTAAAGATTTGAGACACATACGTCACTATCATTATAATAACCCAGCAAACTCTTGGTAAGTACCTGCCATTATTCCCTGCATTACCAAATAATGACATCTCATTATTCGCTGCATTACTCTCGGCTTATTAATAAGGACTTACCAATAATAACAGAAATAAGTGATTTTTTAGTGATGTTAAGTGATGTTAGACCATTGAAGAATTTTTCACATGGGGGTTTGGGTTCAGAAATTTAAATCTGGCATGAGGAAATTGTTTGTTTCGAGAAATATACGCGACAATATGCAAAAACTCACTTTAAATGGCCATTTCTACATATCTACCATATCTACTACTTATTTTATAACTTATTGGTAATGCATTATTCAAGTTCTTAAAATCGTGAAAATATAAGCACATATTTATGTAGTATGCCTATGCTACAAATAAGTACTTATTATGCTACTTTATTGTACTCGTATGCTTTTGGGAAGTACTTCCCTCCAATGACATCCCCATGTTAAAACCAGTGAGGAAAGGCAGAAAGTCGGGCGGGGCCGACTATATAATACCATACACCTCCCTAACAATGCGATAAGGGTCATTGCCATAATAATTTGGAATAATTGGTAAATGGGTAGAAACATATTATCTAATTCTGAAACGATAATCGCTAAATTAAGCAATATTCGTTAATAAATTGAGAAACATCTTTCTGGAAAATTTTAATGATCGGAAGTAAAATACAACTTCTATAGCGGTTTGATACCAAATCAGGAGGAACAATCAATATAAATCTGAACCGATCTTCCCTGAATACTCAATCATGTAAAAAGACCTCCTTCTGTCGAATTTCGTACTGATCGCATATAAAATACAGTCTCTACAGCGCCTACATGTCAAATCGGGGGTAACGTATATATGGGGGCTATATCTAAATCTGAACCGATTTCTTCCAAATTTAACAGTGTTCATTCATATAATAAGAAACCTCTTTCTGCCGAATTTCATACTGATCGGATATAAAATAACATTTTTACAGCGCTTACAAGTCAAATCGGGGGTAATGTATATATGGGGGCTATATCTAAATCTCAACCGATTTCTTCCAAATTTAACAGAGTTCACTCATGTAATAAGAAACCTTTTCCTGCCGAATTTCATACTGATCGGATATAAAATAAAGTTTTTACAGCGCTTACATCTCAAATCGGGGCTAACATATATATGGGGGCTATATCTAAATCTGAACCGATTTTAACCAAATTCAATAGGGATTGTCATTGGGCCAAAAAAAAGATATGTGTAAAGTTTCGTCGAGATCGGACCATAATTGCGACCTGTACTTTGATTACAAGAATACATGCACAGACGGACAGACAGACAGACAGACGGACAGACGGACAGACGGACAGACGGACAGACAGACAGACGGACAGACAGACAGACAGACGGACAGACAGATAGACGGACATAGCTAAATCGACTCAGAAAGTGATTCTAAGTCGATTATCGAACTTTGCTTACTCGTCGGATTATTTGGTAATGAGAAATTTTGCTGGGAACTACCTTTCATGCTTAAACCAAAGAGGATTCTGTTTAATACTGAGGACTTGCGAATATTAAGAACATAGTATTAATTTTTTGCTTGAAATTTACTTATGAGTATTATAAAGATTGGAATGTCTTTGGCTCAAACCTTTAAAACAAGGACAGTGTTATTCAATATGTACGATAAGTTTTATCGTACGCGTTTAATATTTCCCTATTTTTATATCCTCCACCATAGGCTTGTGGTATACTAACTTTGTCAAACCCTTTGCAATATTTTGAAATAAAATTTTAAAATTTTGTTATTTAAGAAAAATTCTAAATTTATTTATTAGGGCACACCGACAGATCTCTTCCACGTAATACACTCCAGGTAACGCTCTATGGTCTGTCGGTAATGGTTCTACTTAAAACGAACTTGTTGAATGTTTAATCCTCTAGACATTAGGGCGGTCAAAAAAATATCGCAGCTCTTCGCATCTCAAATGAAAGCTTGTTTTCTTTAGTAAATATCCTCAAAATATTTCGATTGTATCTTGGGCCGGAAGTGAGCTAGAGCGATATAACATTACCTCTAAAATGCTAAGGACATATTGAACTAAAGCGCAACCTTTTAGTATGTTCTGCTAGAACTCGCTATTCTGCTTAAAACAGTACCAATATTGTGATTATCGGTCCGATTGAATCTAATGGTGATTTCGATTCTGACAAAAATGTTGCCCTGTCGACGCGGCCTTTGCCCTTTTCAGGTTGAACTGTTGAAGTCCCTCGAATTGAAGATAGCTCCTATTTCAAAATTCCAAAATGTGGTATTCAAGCCCAGTTTTCAGGAACAGAACAACGAAAATCTTGTACTTTTTGCAGAAAAGAAATCGCCATTATTCACGATTTAATGACAATAACCGCATTTTTGAATAGAACTCCCAGAGTGTTATGCGAACCGTGCTCATCAGAATTTTCGGTTCGCAATCAGGTGTTACCGTACACTGTGTTTTGATGGCGGTCTTTGTTGATACCAGAACGACTCAGTCCTTCTCATGTTTGGGGGAATATGGCGTGATAGACTGTCCTTACCACCCCACTCGTATGACCAACATGAAAACAAATCGAGGATATAAATCAGGACCTGACAGCAGACCCAGTGATATATCGTCCTCTTCTAAGGCGACAGCACTACCTGTTATCCGTCCTTCAAAGACGACGTTTGAAAATCGACACATGGCTCTCATGAGGCAGACCCTACATTCCTGTTTTACGAGCAGAGAGAACCTATAAAGTGGGCACTAAGACAGACCCTACATTCATGTTTTACGAACAGAAAGAACCTATAAAGTGGGCACTAATGCGGTTCAATGCTGGTAAAATATGACCGGGTGCGGCACTGAATCTTGTCAAAAAAGAGAACATCTCGTCTCGATCCAGGGCACATACACAGATTTCGGCTACAGCATCTGTTGCGGAATTCGTCTCTGCGGTGCTAAAGGTCTGTAATCTCGGTCTTCCAACTGGTAGGTCGGTACATTGAACGTAGAGGATAGGTGTCGGTGTAGGTTATAATTACTGCCGAGTCTATATCTCACCTCGCCCAGTCCAATGGAAAAGTTACATATGGATGTAGTAACATCCGGCTTAGGATGTACATGAGCGATAAAGGAAAAAGATTCGAAAAATAATCTACAAAATAACAATGGAGCAGTATGAACGTACCTCTTCAGAAGTGTCAGAGCTACATCTGGCGAAAGGTACCCTTTTTTGATGAGTCACCCTTTCCTGAACCTCCTTTTTCGCAAGTGTCCGAGCTGCATCTGGCGGAAATTAACGCTTCATCCTTTTCCAATGCGCCTGGATGCGTGGAGAAAGTCTTCATCACAAAATGGGAAGAATCCAATGGATATGAGTCCTGTGAGGGTAAGCTTCTTGTTGACATAGGCGACGAGGCAGATATTCTTATATTAGTGATGAGGAAACCTTGCTATTGTCCGGCTTCTGCAGATAAACCTGCACCACTTTAAGGTAGCATCCATACCGAAAATCACTCCCGATGCAAGAAGAGGCAGTTGTGGCTTTAATTCGGGAAACATTCAAGGTACGGGTAATGGAAGACGTAGATTTTAAATTATTAGATTATTAAAATTTATCTTACTTCTTCTTTCAGTAGCAAAGACATAGCAGCAGCCAGGCACTGATGGGCTGCCATGTGTACTAAGAACACTGGTGTTAGCGGAAAATGAAAAGAACAAAGGATTCATATATGGGGAAATACTGACATCAACGAAAGGAAGTACTTATCGAATATATTATAAGTACACTGAAAAAAAAGTGTACTGAAAATCATTTAAATTTTCTTAACTTTTAAGATTTTTTCTTTGATTTGGCTCCAAAGACAAAGACTATTAAAATAAGTACATCTTGTTCTACAATTAAAGTCATAAATCATCTTTAAATCTGGACATAAAACGTCTTTGAAAAAATTACGCCTTATACTTCGATGAAAGACTTCACATTTTTAAATTTATTACGCCTTGTGATTACATCAAATACATAAAATTACTTTAGATTAAGTACATTCTGTAATTAAACCAAGAACATACTGTACTTTCCACAAGTGTAAAATATGTTTCGTAAAATATTTTTTTATTTAATTATTTGTCTAAACGTTCCTGGCAATTTTTGGTTTTTGCTTATAAACATTTGATTTCGATAAATAGTTTATTCATTTTAGAGGGAATATGTACTTATTCTAATGGATAAATAAATGATATTTTTATCGTATGAGCTGCGGTGGTAAATACATTACTTGACGTAGTTATTTTTAAGTTTACATACCAGAAGTGAGGATTACATCTTATTCGTTTGGGGGAAGCTAGGCCTCTTAGATCTGGTGTTTTAAACCTGAACCTTGCTGAATGTTTGGTGTTGAACTGTCAAGTAGTTGTATTTGCCACACCTTTTTATAAAAAAGTTTGAATTCTATAATATTATAGAGACAAAGATGTTCTTATGCAGGATAATATCCTAGTTACAGCAATAACGATTTAAATACCAAAATAAAACAAACGAAAATACAATATGTGATGTTTTATTCATAATTACATTACAACAAATTTGCTTAGACATGAAATCCAAAGACATCCTCGTTCAAATCTTTATGCTGAAGATGATTTTTATTCCTCCTATTTTTATAAACACATTTCCTCGGGACCTGTTACAAAGAAATTTAAAAATATATATTAATATCAAATTTAAATTCGAAATTTTACACTGAACCTAGTCCTCCATCTTTTTAAATCGATACAGGAGTATACCGCCTTTAACAAGCCTTTTTCACAATTTAGATGTAATTCGAATATTTTTTATATTTGATAAACTCGTACAATTTCTGAAAATTGCAACATCTCAAAACGATTAGCAGTTTTTGAATTTAAAAACAATGTTAGTATAATAGAATTTATCAAAACGAAAATTAATCGATATCTCCATTCCAAAAATGCTAAGTCGACTTAGCATGTTTTTAGGGAGATTGCATTTTTAATTTCTAAATATTTCAAATTATATTCATTCAAAATTTGGTGTTTATCCGTCAACCCAATCAAAAGTTATTCGCAAAACAGTACAAGTTTTTCGATTTCCATCATAAAGGAATTCCACACAAATTAAAAATAATCTTCAAACTTTGATCGCCTCTCCTAAAAAATTACCTTTTTGCACTTAGCATAGTTTAGAATGGAGGTATCGATATGTAAATATTTCTTACTTATAAATGAAGAATTCTTCACATCACAATTTTTGTATCGCTTCGAAATTATTTACTATGACATATTGTAGCAAAACATGCAAATATGCTAAGTCCAGTTTCAAAGAGTTTTCAGTGGGAAGAAAAAACTTTCTACACGGGGCAAAATCGCCTGTTTTGATATGTTTGAATGGAAAGAAAATATATTTGGAACACAAATTTTTAAATATTATATATTTCTGAACAAATAAATTTTATTTGAAAATCAATAAAATGTATTTGGAACGCATATATTAATATATTACAACAAAATATATTTGAAAACTAAATTTTCCAAATAAAGTATGTATGTTTAAGTACAATTAAAATTATTGTTTAGGAATTTCTTCAAATATATTTTGCTTAAAAAAGATTTTCAAATCTTTTGCTGGCTTTTTCGAATTTCATTTTTAATTTTTTCTTGGTTCCCAATTGTACCTCCCAGTTATGATACCATATGCAGCATTGACTTCTGTTTCAAATAAATTATTTCATTTTCTGAGCATTCCAAGCCATCATTAGTTGTCAATCCACCAAAAAATGTATTTTGTTGCAAGATTATAGGATTTTAATTATTATTTTTACGAACATTAAAAAATTACTTTCAATTACTGAACAATATAACACAATTTAGGTATTTTCTGAATACTTAAATGTGAATTTTTTAATTGTTTCGGAAGTAATAGTCCCAAATAATAACAAATTGGGAGTAAACAAAGATTTGTTTATAACACCATCTTCCCAAACATATAACCTTTGTGTGTACCAATTATTATATGTTTAGAGTGTTCCCTGAACATATATATGTTTCAAGCCGAATATGTTTGGGACAATATACTACAGAAGCGATTTTTTTTCAGTGTGTAACTGTTTCTCATATATAATTCTCTCTCTGCAAATACGCGAATGTTCCTTTATTTGTTCCGCTTAAATATCAATAATTTTGAATTTTAATTTTCATAAATATACGTTTTTATACACACGTCACATGTTTTGTATTTTCTTTTCCTAGAAAATGTATTTTTAAATGTTCTATGATTCTATAAAAATATCAATTTAGATAAAATTGTGTTTAGCATATTTGCATGTTAAGCTGACGATATTCTATTAAATGCACAAAATAACTGTTTATTTATTTATTACGGAAAAACAACATTAGACTACAACACACACTTACGGTCTTTCCGCATTGTTTTTGTCAAAGTAATAAATTCGTAAACGCACAGAAACTCCACTATATACTCTAAATGTCGTTCATTGTTTTTCTAATTTTTCAGCTTTATTTCTTTCTTTCTCGAATATATACACATTACAGTCTTGTTGTATTGTTTTTGTCAAAGTAATACATTCATAAACGCACAGAACCTTAACTTTTCCAAATGTCCGAAACAGTTTTACGACTCTTTTTGTTATCATTTCGCGTAACTACAACACACACACCCACTCACATTTTTTTATGTACCCTTTTTTTCCAGACAATTTGTTTTCGACTACCTCGAAATATCATCGCAGCTAACACTTATTAGATGGGCACACACTGCCGACAAACAGCCGCCGAAATTGTTGCTATGAACGTGGGATTAAAAATTTCCACTCGCGCAAGCGCACACAACCTTCCACTTCCACCGCTCCACAAGAACTGATTTCAAAAGAATCCAAACAAAATTCACTGTAACTCTCACTATTATTCTCAATTTTGGGAACAAAAAGAGTTTAAATTGTCCTCTCGCAGATAAAAACTAGATCTTAATTTAAAAGATAACTAATCTTTAATTTAAAAATCAAAGAAAAGTGGACTGAAAATTAAGGCTAAATTGTTTTTAAAAACATGACATGAGAATTTCTACATTTTTAAGGAAAAAATCTTACAAACTATTAAAATGTGTACTTGAGTTAATGACATTTGCACTACAATCAATTATTTTTGCTTTAGTTTTATGACGTAACGTTAAAGTCAACATGACATAGTGTTATGGACATCTTATCATAGAAGTAAGAAATTTTACTTTAAACGAATGCAAATTTCTTTGAAATCAAGTAAATTTTCTTCAATTCAAAGAAATTTGTTCTTCAAACAAAGACAGATTAAATCTCTGATTTAAGGGCAAACTTGTTTTTAATTTCATGTCAAATTTTTTTTCAGTGTAGTAATCTTGTGCTGTGTAATAGAGGACATGAACCTACCTTCATGGTGCTCGATGTCACTTTTGTCTCCGAGAATTTAAGCAAACAAATTTTCGATTGAAAAGTTTTAGACGTCCACAGCATTTGTAAACCATAGATATATTACTTTCCGCATAAATGAGAAGACTCATAGCTCCGTCTTCCTACATTTTATTAGGAATGCAGATTGTTTTTAAATTTAGAGACCAATTTAACAGGTATCTTCCAAAAAGACAGGAAATGTAGATGTGAACAATATAATAGAATATATGTAGAATAAACGACGGAACGAGTCACTTTAACCCTAAAATGCTCGTTACAAGCCGCATGTCCTGAAATTAAGCCAAGAGCCAAACAT
This sequence comes from Eudasyphora cyanicolor, assembly GCA_963930755.1. Classification (NCBI taxonomy): domain Eukaryota; kingdom Metazoa; phylum Arthropoda; class Insecta; order Diptera; family Muscidae; genus Eudasyphora; species Eudasyphora cyanicolor. Next base: position 315,664,913 of record OZ005734.1, read on the forward strand.
CGACGGCTATAGTGGGCGTCTTAATAGTTTATGCTGAGGAAGTGCTGCAAGAAGCTCCTTAATACGCAAAAGCCACACAGGTGGCCTTCAGTAGATCAGTGATTTAGTGCATTAGACTCGGATCCCGAAGGTACTGGTTCCAATTCCCACCTAGGACACTGAAAAAATTTAACATCAATATTTCACGTGTAATTCGAGTTCTTGCAGCTAAAAATAACTCACCGGTCGCACTACTACATCTGATCACAAGTCAACAGGGAAGCTAAAAATAGACATAACACCATGTCGACTATTAACAGAAATGCAGCGCTTCTAGTGGAGAATAGAAACGGTAACACTCAAATAACATCCATTCTCTGAAATTAACTGACGAATGTTAATTTACAACCGGACAAAATTTAGTAACTGAAAACAACATAAGGTTCCCGCAATAATTGGATATATGCCGGAACGAAGTCTGTAATTGAAAGAGACTTAAGGATTATCAACTCAGCGCCTCCAAGCTGCTACAACAACAACAAGAGCCCCCACAGGAGTGGGACGCATACATGTAAGAAAGAACCTCAACAGTAAAAAAAAAGAGTTGAGATAGGCTCAAAATAAATCCTGAATAGATTTTTGCAATGATGTAGAACGATCATCAGAATCCTCAAGCTTACGGGCATTAGGTACATCAAACCTGGATAAATAGGGTGATCTAAGTAGAGATACTTTTTTTCAATAGCCTTTTTTTGACAGATCACCTGTGAGTCGTGTCATGCTGTCATGTTATTTTTGTTAAGTATTGTTTGGCATTTCATCAAGGAAAGACTTACGCCTGAACAACGTTTACAAATTATTCAGTTTTATTATCAAAATAATCGTTCGCCAATCGTTCGTCCTTTTTTTAAATCCAAAAAAAAAAAACACTTTCCAGTCGTCCCACAACCTTGACACCCATGAGCAATATTTTAGCTCTGGTTAAGAGGTATCTTTTTGCCATTGACCGATTCCCGATCCGACGTACCGGAATCATCTTTCCATATTTCTTCAAAAAAGATGCCGGTGAGAAGGTAATCGTCAATGGCGACCGTTATCGTGCCATGATAACCGACTATTTGATGCCTGAAATTGAAGCTCGTGATCTCGTCGACATTTGGTTTCAAAAAGATGGCGCCACTTCCCACCCATCGCATCAATCAATGGATTTATTGAGAGAACACTTCGGTGAGCAGATAATTTCACGTTTTGGGCCGGTCGACTGGCCACCAAGATAGTGTGATATGACACCGTTAGATTTTTCCTGTGGGGATATGTAAAGTCTAAAGTTTATGCGGACAAACCCGCTTCGATTCAGGCCTTGGAGCAAAACATCACGCGTGTCATTTACCAGTTACCAGTCGAAATGCTCGAACCAGTCATCGAAAATTGGAATCAACGGATGGACCATCTGAGACGTAGCCGCGGCCAACATTTGATAGATATAATCTTTAAAAAATAAATGCCAAATAATGTTCTTTCAAATGATAATAAACATTCCCCATTCAATTTGACTTTTCTGTGTTTTTTCTTTAAAAAAGTAGGAAAGCTCGAAATGGATCACCCTATACATTTGCCTGGCAACTCTGAATAGAAGTTAAATATTTTAAAGGGAAATTCCGTTGAAGTGCAGCTATCACATGACGTCAGCGAGATTATAACAGAATCTAGAATTATTTGGGATACCAAACTCTTTAAACCTTTTAAGTCAACAGGACCAGAAAATGTCACCCCGGCTGAGCTATAAGCAGTGGTACAATTGACCCACGGCTCAGAAAGCTCTATACTTGTTGTATCAATCAGACCTAAATACCAAAAAAAGGGGAAAGAAATTAATGTTGTCTTCATCCCAAAAGCGGAAATTCCCTTGAAGGTGCTAAGGTTTTCCGGCCGATTAGTCAGTCGTTTTTTCTCTACGAGGAAAGATGCTTTTCGAGTAGATGATAGCGAAGAGCGTTTCCGCATTTAATGATACCTACAAGTGAAGATCATGCTACCCTTGATTGACCTTTGACGGACCTAATGGAGTCAGTGACATTGACGTGATGGTTGCGAATTTGGCAGCAATGACTACGTACAGGATTAGGTGGAGGGTGTGTAACAGATGGGATGTGAGTGATCACAGACCGATCGAGATTGTGGTATCTCACGGGGGACAGACTACGATGACTGATCGGTCTCACAGGTGGCGGGATCGTTACGTGGACTAGCGGTACTATGCGGACTGTGTTGGGGAGGCGGTCTTGGAAACGCCAATAGATGATTTTAGGACACTGACGCTAAAAGATCACTTAAGCCGATTATATGAGTATATGTGCGCAGTAAATGATGTGCAACTTGGTCGACGTCGCAATACTAGACCAAACAGATCAAATGGTGGACCCAGGAGTGTAATGCAATGCAAAGGAATGTCCGGGGCCTTAAGAAGCGATTCCATAATTTCAGACATTCCAATGTTGAGTTGATGGCTCCACGAAAAGCTGAATATCGTGCTGCCCTTAGGACGCACATCTTAGGAGTCTTGTACCGAACAAGAGGAATGACCCATGGGGGTTGGCATATAGAATATGTAGAGGACGCGACAATCAACAGTGTGACTTCGCGTGTTTTAGTGTGGGTGAGGGAACGTTACCGTCTTTGGGGAAAAGCGTGCATGTACTGTTTGGAGTCCTCTTTCCAAGGGAGGAACCGTCAATTTATCCGCTAGTGGGCTAATTGACCATCCCATCTTGGAAAGACATGAGGTTTTGGACAGCGAAGCCTATCTAACGAAAAGTGGAAAATGGCCAGGTATGATGGTTTTACGGGAGATATTGTGAAAGCCATGGATACTATTTATAGGAAGTGCTTGGTAGATGGCGTGTTCCCAGAACCTTAGAAATGTGATCGAGTCGTTGTGCTTCTTAAGTCTCCCCATAAGATCAGGATTGATCATCGATCTTATCGGGGCAAGAGTCTTCTCTGGGAACTTGGAAAAGTGCTCAAGAGAATTATGGTGTCCCGTCTGAAGTTGTGCGATGAGAACGCTTCTGAGAGTCAACAGTTTAGTTGTAAGCCTGATAAGACTACGGGGGATGCATTAGAGCGGACAAGTCGAAGCGTTAGCGAGTCGACAACCAAGTATGTGCTGGTCATTTTCGTTGACTTTCGAGGTGGATTTGACAATCTCCATGGAATAGAGTGCACAATTTTACGAAAATTGTAATTGCTCTTGTTCGGCTGAACCGATTTTTACAAAGTTGACAACGTTTGAAAGAGAACATAAAGCACCTTTTTTCGAACTTTTCTACCCTCCACCGTTTGTAACACCTCTAAATATTGATCTGAGACCCCATAAAGTATATATATTCTTAATCGTCGTAAAATTTTAAGACGATTTAGCCATGTCCGTCTTTCCTTCCGACCGTCCCTCACGCTACAGTCCCTAATTATTACGCTAAGTGGATCAAATTTCGTAGAAATATTTCTTATAGTTGAAAATGGGGCATATCGGTCAATGTTTTGATATAGCTCTCATATAGAGGTCGCTCCAAAATATGGTTTTTGAGCCATAGATACCACATTTTTAAAACAATTCCATTAGAAGCGCTGCATTTCTGTTGATAGTCGTCATGGTGTTATATTTAATTTTTAGCTTCCCTGTTGACTTGGATGATCAGATGTTGTTGTAGTGGTAGTGCAACCGGTGAGTTGTTTTTAACTGCAGAAACTCGAATTGTGATGAAAACATGAAATATTGATATTAATTTTTTCCAGTGCCCAGCACCTTCAGGATTCTAGTCTAATGCACTAACCACTGAGCTACCGAAGACCGCTAAAACATATGGTGCATCTATGTGGCGCTCATTGACTCTGAGAGGTATTAATTTGTCAGAGGGTAGCAATGTTAGCATGTATGTCAGTATGTCGTACGGTGTCCACAATCAATTACATTCAGAATCAAGAGGGGCCTGCCGCTTATTAATGTGGAGTGGTTTTCTGCGGATCAATCGATAGAGGGCATCGCTAGGAGGAACTCTTGAATGAGTGCCTTGTATCTAGCTGGTGCACAAGGTAGACAGAAAGTGCCTTATTTATTGTTTCATAATTACCCCCAAAAAATCTCTGTGGGTCACCAGTCCTGGACTGTTTGGAGTCTAACTGGTAGTATTTACAAATTCGAAGACTGGCAAGAGGTTATATAACAGTACCAAGGGAGCCAGGGGGCCATGGAACTTCGGTTTCAGCCTGGCTGTTGGTGTGGCTTCTTGGGAATCGTTTCGAGATGGCTGCGGTTTAGACCCATATCGCGGGGATAGCGCAAGCTCGAGTTGCATTCTCAACCTGGCGCCATGGGACTTGAGACACTGGAGACTGGTATGAGTTTTAGGTAGGCTCCTCCCTAAACCAAAGGGTCCAAATACATGCATTCAAATTGGTGCTCACCTATGGCATTCTGACATATGTGGGGGCGTTAGTCGGTGCATTGTATTCACCCTGTGTTAATAGCACTGTGCGGATAGGCCATTACTGCAGGTAAGCACGGAAAACTGGACTTCTCTATCCAATTAACAGCACCAATTAATTTACCGAAACGGCCCTGCTTGAGTTAGTCAAAGTTATTGAGAGATATCTATCTCTCTATCAGTCCATGCTTTGCCTATTTTTTACTACAAAGATTTACGCGATATAGTATTGAATTAAATACATGTTTACGTGATTTATAAAAATTACCGTATTACCACAGTTCATATTTGTTACAACTGGATCTGTTAAATAACTGTTTCATATTAGAAAATAAATACTACTGTTTCATACTCTTATTAGAAAATAAATAAAATTTTATATTGGCCCTCGTATTTTCAATGTAATTATTTGCTCTTTTAGATTGTATCATTAAAAAGTAAAGGGATAGACAATTAACCCATGACACCAGGAACGGAGCACGTTTAGGTGACAATTACGTGTGGAAAACATTTAACCACCTGATAAAACTTTGTTTTATACGAGTAGTTCCAACTAAGAATACTACTTAAATATGGGGTCAGTGTCTGTTTTATGTCTATGGACATTGTCCACCACTCACTCCGTCGCACCATCCATCATTCGCCTGTCGATAAATGTGTAATGGAAACTTGTTTATAACCCGTCTTACGGTATATGTTTTATATTGTTAAAGCAATTAAAATAATAACAATTAGACAAGTCATAGTTGTTTTAGAGTTTTATGACTTCGACAACGTTTTCCATATAATTAAATGTTTCTAAACTAATTTTGGACCTTATGAATGAACTTTATAATTTTTTTTAGATTTTTTCCTTCTTCGATTTTTAAGTTAATTTCGAATTTTGTTTAACGAGTAAATAATATAAAATGTGCATAAATTTAAGTACAATTTAATAAAATCTAATTTAGCACATTTATAATTGCTCAATTAGGAAATTGAGAAAGCATTTATGGCAAGTTGCCATTTATTTAATAGGAGATTTATGGTAGCGTTATTAAAAAAATAAATTGAAATGGATGAAACATTTTTTTAAATTGTCATTTATTTAATCGGTGATTTACTGTAGCTCTATTAAAAAAATATCTATATTAATACGAATGGGGTGAAATGGTTCAATAAATGAAACGTGACAAAAGTTCAGGGTATTCCCCAGCAGTTTGGACTCTGAAAATATGAAATGGGGGTAATCTGATATGAACTTAGTCTACAGCTATGTTTTCGTAATGTTCCAGGAAGACATGTAAGAAGACATCAATCTACTAAAGCGACTCACGTGTAGCCGCACTTTGAGAGAAATGTGATGTGGAATTTTGTAGATTCTGTGGGAAATGTCAGAACATAGAAAAATGTTGTTCTTTCTTTATTGACTATAGTCATTGGAAAAGTAGTCTACGAAACATAATAGAAGATATTTAGATTATACTATTCTACAAAATTGTCTGGTGGTATTTGTTACAAAAAAAATATTTATAAAATAAATATGTAGTATGTTATTTTTTTAATTACAATTATTTATAATTATAAATTAAAGGGAATACGTATTAAATTTAAGGAAATTATGAGGGCTACAAATGTTACATGTTTCACTTTTACGTAAAGCCTTTGGTTTAGTACCATTCATCAAAAATATAAAAATACAATTTAAAGCGTTTTTTGTTGCAACAGAAATTCATAAAAAGAAACAGTCGTATAAAATTATATCATATTCTAAAAGCTAGAAAAGGAAAGAATGCACATTTGCAAAAAAGCTACTGATAAATGTATAAGTTATGATCCATATTGGGTCAGAATTTTTAATATACGCAATGAAATTTTTTTTTTGCCTAAAAACTTTATAAAAAGTTGCAAAATGGAAAAAAAGATATCACTATTAATTTGTTGAAAAAAAAATACAAAATTTTTTGGGGATTTGAAATTTTTAAAAATTGGGAAAAATGCATTTTTGAATTTTACGAAAATTGTAATTGGTCCTGATCGGCTGAACCGATTTTTACAATGTTTACATCGTTTGAAAGAGAACATAAGGACCCTTTTTTTCGAACTTTTATACCCTCCACCTTTTTATAACTCCGTTTGTAACACCTCTAAATATTGATCGTAAAATTCGAAGACGATTTAGCCATGTCCGTCCGCCACGCTACAGTCCGTAACAATTAAGCTAGGTTGATCAAATTTCGTAGAAATATTTCTTATAGTTGCAGGGATTGCAAATGGGCCATATCGGTCAATGTTTTAATATAGCTCCCATATAGAGGTCGCACCAAAATATGTTTTTTGAACCATAGATACCACATTTTTAAAGCAATTTAGCAGAAACTTTGCAGTTTGTATTCTATTTTGACAAGAATTCCTCACAGCAACAATTTTACAATTCGGTTCATATTTTGTTAAAGTCATCCTATAGCGGTCGCTCCAAAATATACGTATTTAAGCCATAAAGACAAGAATTCGTCGCACTAAACATTTTTTAAATCAGTTCATATTTTGTTATAGTCCACCTATAGATGTCGCTCCCAAAAAGGCTTATTTAAGCCATAAACTCCATATTTTGTATTTAATTAAGACAAGAATTCATCGCACTAAACATTTTTTAAATCAGTTAATTTTTTGTTATAGTCCACTTATAGATGTCGCTCCCAAAAAGGTAGATGTAGCTCTCAAAAAAGCTATTTCAAGCCACAAACACCACATTTTTCAGGTGAAGAGTTTGACTAAAGAATTTGTGGTCCAAAAATTGAAGCGTTCGTTATTTAATAATTTACTTAAACAAAAAGGATAATTTCATGATTTGCTCCATATCCAAAGATTTTTCCAGTTATAAAATTGAATGCAATCCATGGTGGAGGGTATATAAGATTCGGCATGGCCGAACTTTTACTTGTTTTTAAATAATTCAATATACACAAGTAAGAAAGTTCATTCGGGTAAACCAACTTATGAATCCCCTCACCATGAGTTTCAAAAAATATTAGTAAATTTATTAATTTTTTTGTTTTATTTAAATTATTATCAATTTAAATTACATTTATTAGGTTTAGGTTAGGGTGGCAGCCGTATTTTTTTACAAGCTCACATAGACCAGTTTAGGTCCCTAGTGTTACCACGGGCTGAAATGCCCCTCATCGAAACCAACATGTTTGATATATAAATTTACCGATAGTACGAATATCAGTACTGGAAAGATCTGTTAGGCTGCCTAAAAAGGCCGACCCCAGTATGTCCAGTCGTCGTTTACTCAAAGCGGTACAGTCGCAAAGCAAGTGCTCAATGCTCTCCACTTCTTCCTCATCTCCACAGCTTCGGCAGAAGTCATTGGAGTCAATACCCAATCTTTTGGCGTGTTAGCCGATCAAGCAGTGTCCCGTCAGAACCTATACTAACGTAGACAATCGTTTCCTCTCTAGTGCGAGGAGATATTTTGACCTTCTCAGGTCATACCTTGACCAGATTTGTATAGCTACCCTGCAGGTGCCGATTTCTGTCCATCTTTCGTTGGACTGCCTGATTGCCTCTTGCCTAAGCCAAAGCTTGCACGTGGATAGTGGCGCACCAAATTATGCAAATTCTTCGAGAATTTGTAATGTCGTCCCTTTCCTAGCAAGTTCATTGGCTTTGCAGTTCCCCGGGATATCCCTATGCCCAGGCACCCATATGAGGTGTATATTAAACTGCTCAGCCATCTCGTTAAGAGATCTGCGGCAGTCGAGGGCTGTTTGTGAATTTAGGGATGTTGCCTCCAGAGAATTGATGGCAGCCTGGCTGTTCGAGTAAATGACAACGCCAGTGTTGGTTACTATGTTGCGACTCAGCCACTTGGCGACTTCCCATATTGCCATTATTACGGCTTGATATACACTGCAGGTATCTGGTAGTCTGTGAGCTATATCCAGACTAAGTTCTTCACAGTGTACTCCGAAGCCAACCTTTTCATCAAGCTTCGAACCATCCGTGTAAAAGTGGAGATGGTTTCTATTACCTGGTATTCTGCCGACCCATTCATCTCTGGCGGGAATCATAGTGATGTAATTTCTCTCGAAGATGTACACAATTGGTATATAGTCCACTCGGTCGGTTACCATAGCACTACACTTTGATATCCTCATGTGACCATAGTTCTTGTACCTCCACATTGATAGGCAGTTTAATCTTATTGCCGCTTTGGTTGCAACTTTTCTCGCCACAATATTAATCGGCAGTATATGGAGTAGGGCTTGTAGATACTCGGTCGCTGTAGTCCTTAAGGCTCCGCTTATGCTCAGGCAGGCAGTTCTCTGAACCTTTGTTAGTAGGTTGGTGATGGTTAGTTTGTCAGTTGCCGTCCACCATACCACAATACCGTATAACAGTATTGGACGAACTACTGCTATATATATCCAGTGGACGATTTTAGGAGAGAGTCCCCACCGCGACCCTACAGCCTTTTTGCAGGAATATAAGGCGACATTGGCCTTCCTTACACGTTCCAATACGTTAAGTCTAAATAACATTTTCCTATCTAGAATTATTCCTAAAAATTTTGCACTTTCAGAAAAGACTAGATCTGTTCCATTTATCCGAGGTGGAGGGTCCACATGTGAGACATTATTCATCCTAGTAAAGAGAACCAATTCTGTCTTGTTGGGGTTAACGCCCAAACCGCTGCTTCTGGCCCATCTAGCCAACTTGTTCAGAGCCACCTGTAGGATGTCTCTGAGGACGTTTACGAATTTGCCACTCACTGCGATTGCCACGTCGTCCGCATATGCAGCCACAACGTTCTAGATCTAGCAGGATTTCATTCACCGCTAGGTTCCAAATTAGTGGAGACAGTACTCCTCCTTGCGGGGTCCCTCTGTTTACAAACCTTGTTAGAGTTGTGGACCCTAGACATGCTGTTATGCGTCTTCTGGTGAGCAGACTTTGAATTAGTCTAACCAAACTAGTGTTAACTTTTAGATGTGAGAGTGCCGCAATTACCGCATCTGAGTGAATGTTGTTAAAAGCCCCTTCTATGTCAAGAAATGCCACCATGGTGAATTCCTTGAAATGCAGGGACGATTCGATAGTGCTCACAAGTTCGTGCAGGGCTGATTCTGTAGACTTGCCCTTATTGTAAGCATGTTGGTTCCCCAACAGGAGTTTTGTATCCAGGTTTTCCCTAATGAAATGATCTAAAAGTCTTTCCAGACCTTTCAATAGGAAGGAGGATAGGCTAATTGGTCTGAAGTCTTTTGGCCTAGTGTGTGATATCTTTCCCGCTTTAGGTATGAATACCACTTTGGTATCCCTCCATTGATTCGGGACGTATGAAAGCCTGATACAGCCTACATAAATTTTCTCCAGCCAGGGGATAATGTACTTCAACATTTTCTGCATTTCTGCTGGAGTGATGCCGTCTGGTCCAGGTGACTTGAAGGGCTCAAAGCTATTAGTAGCCCAGCTTATTCTGGATCTCTCAGTCAACAAGCTAGCGACGCTCGCAGTGCACTCGCACTCTTGTTGGTCCTGCTGATCCTCTGGTTCTGTTAGAGAGTTCCCCGGGAAATGTGTGTCGAGCAGTACATTGAGCGACTGCTCGCTGTTTTTGGTCCAATTATTTGCCTCGTCCTGCAAATAACCCACTGTACAGGGTGAATCTGATAGTATTTTCCTCAGCCTTGCGACGTCGGAGACCTTTTCAACTTCGCCACAGAAGGTATACCAAGAGCGTCTTTGCGCCTTTCTAAGCTCCTTCATATAGATCTTGAGTTGCTCTTTATAGGCATCCCAAACATTAGCGACCCCAGTAGATTTAGCCTTGTTGAATAGCTTGTTGCAGGTCTTTTTCATAGCCGTTAGCTCAGAAGTCCACCATTGGGGTTTAGTCTGCACTACGGTTCCATCCAAGATTGTCTGTCTGGTATCATGGTCTCACACTCAGCAACTATTGATTTTTCAGGTATTCTGTCGGATACTGATGATATGTCAGTTAAATCCACCGTCACTACCTCAGCTATCTTTTGATGATATGACTTGTGATCGCTTTTGATCCATTCGCCCATCATTTGGAGTCTCGTCGCCGTGTATTTCTCTTGGTTGGATTTTCAAGATCGTCTCCAATGTCCTACTGGATGTGGTCCTCATTGCCCCGCTTACGCCGAGACAACAAATTTGTTGGACCTTTTGTAATCTAATTATGTTCCACTTCTTTTTCATTGACGTCCACCACACTACTGATGCGTAAGTTAAAATAGGTCTGATTACGCTTTTGTAGAGCCAGTGTGTCATACTTGCATATGTGAGCTTTGTTTGCTCGTTCTTTTATGTGGCACTTCCAATTTAGTTTCCTAAGTATTTAACCCTGCTGGATACTGGAATTGTTTTGTTTAGGAAAAGTGGGTTATCATATTGACCAATCTTCGTTTTCCTTGTGCACAGACATACATATCTCTGTTTTTTCTGGGTTTACATTTAGACCTCTCGGTCATGCTCAGTCATATGCAATTTTTAGAGCCGTTTCGGTCCTTCTACAAAGTTGATTAGGATTCTTTCCCCTCAGAAGTGTTATAACGTCGTCTGCGTAAAAGACTGGTTTAAGTCCTTCATCCGTTAGTATCCTTAGGAGACTATTTATAGTAGTGGTGATAATATACCATCCTGTGGTGTTCCCTGTGCTACTCTGTCTCTTATTTTTATGTCGTGGGACCCGCAATTTATCCATCTATTCCTTAGCATGTGGCTTATCCAGCCTCGGAGAGCCCGGTCCACCTGAAACTGGTCTAAGGATTAGATGAGTGTGTCGGTCCGTACATTATTGAACGCCCCTTCAATGTCAATACATACCGCAAGTGTGTACATCTTTCCATTGAAGGATTCTTCTATATTGTGTACTACCTCGTGCAGGGCGGTGTCCACTGATCGCCCATTAACATAGGCATGTTGTCTAAATTTTATGTAATCCACCTCCATCTGTAGTAGTGTCGGAAATATGCCATCAGGTCCTGATGCCTTATATGGTGAAAAGCTTCTTACGGCTTCTTTGACCGTATGGTCTGTGATGATATAACTTTGTTGTTCTTCATTTTCTCTGTAGTTCAGTATATCAGTCTGGCCCGTCGTACCTTGCGTACCATTTCTTCAGTTGAGTCTACTCTTCTGCCCACATCGTCTACCATTGTTTCGGTTTGGGTATGGGTTTTTGAGAGGAACTTTTTAATTTTAGAAACATCGTTATCGCTATCGACCTGTTCGCAGAACAGCTTCCAGGAGTTTCGTTTTGCTGTTCTTGTGATTTTGTTGTATTCTCTGAGTCTTCTATGGTAGTCGTAAAGTCTACGGACCTCTTTCCCAATGTTGCGAATCTCCCCGGTCATCCAAGGCTTCTCTTGGGCTGATTTCCTTTCTCGAAGCGGACAGCTGTCTTATGCACAGCTGTCTATATGCACTAGTATATGTACCAATATTATCAGCTATTTATTGTATGTCTTGGCTTTTTTGTATGGGACAACTCCCATTTTTAACAGGACTGCAGGAATTTTAAAAACTATACACTGTGCAAAAATTGTGAGTATTTATATGCATTGGTTTTCGGGAAATAACCTGCAAATTTTTGTACAAAATTGTACGTTTGTGTGGGAGGTACCAAAAGGGGCGTGCCAATGACGCCCATTTTTAACTGGACTGTAGGTACTATAAAAGCAGTACATTGTACAAAACTGTAAGTATTTGTAGGCACTATTATTATAGTTATAAGCAAAATGGGCATGGTAATAACGTCCATTTTTCAGTGGACTGTAGGTACTATAAAACCATTACACTGTACAAAATTTCAAGTATGCACTGGTATTAAAGTTATAAGCTGTTAACTTTGGTGCAAAATAGTCCATTTGTGTGGGAGGTACAAAAGGGGTGTGGAAACTTCGCCAATTTTTGGGGTGATAGCGACTAATATACTAATACTATGTGTGGAATTTTAGAAGATTCGGATAAGTATTGTAGAAGTTATTAAAGAATCAATATTGCACTAAATTTTAACCCTTTGTGTGGGCCGTACCAGATGAAGTGGACCAATATAGCCCATCTTAGAAATTAGCCGGAGATAGAAGAAAATATTACCACATACCAAATTTGAAGGCAATCGGTTACTCCTTTCGAGAGTTATCGTGCGCGCTAGCCAGCAGACAGACAGACGGGCGGACATTGCTCATTCGACTTAAAATGACCCAAAACGAATATCCGCCTACATACTTAGGGTCTTACGTCATTTCTTCAATATGTTACACTTTTGGCCCGTAGCAAATGATATACGAGGTGAGTATATCAAGTATATAAGTTCCGCGGGCACGTGTATTTGATTTTTGATATTTTTGTAGCGTTATGTTGGTACTCATGTCCCTTACTTATGCTGACAAGGTCGGCCATTTTGAATGTTTAGTTAATTTTTGACAGCTGTTGTGCTTGGATGTGTTTTAACTTGTCTTCGATTTTTATCTATTTCAGAAAATGGATCAAAGAATCTGCATCAAATTTTGTGTGAAAAACAAAATAAAGTGCACTGGCGCATTCCGAATGTTGACTGTGGCATATGGAGAAGCTACCTTGGACCAAAGCAACGTTTATCGGTGATACAAAATGTTCTTAGAGGGCCGAGAAGATGCGAAGGACGAACAGCGTGCTATACGCCTGAGCTCACAGTTTTCTTTCTGCACACACATCGTTACTTGTGCGCCAGTATTTGGCCAAAATCAACACAGTAATGGTGCCGCAGCCACCGTATTCCCTTGACCTAGCCCCCTGTGACTATTTTTTGTTCACAAAACTGAAAAGGCCCATGAAAGGACGACGCTACGCCACGATTGAGGAGATAAAGACGGCATCGAAGGAGGAGCTGAACAAGATCACAAAAAATGATTATTTGAAGTGCTTCGAGGATTGGAAAAAACTTTTGGCAGAATTGTATTTGTCCGAGGGGAATTGCTTTGAAGGGGACAAAATATGTAGATATTCATGAATAAATAAAAATACAAAATTTGCAAATTTTTTTGAACATACTACGTATACCCTCGTATCACTAAAGTTAGGGTATAATGAATGTAACAAGAACTAACCAAATCCGTATTTTGGCGAACTAAGTCAACATAATAAAACTCTCATACCAGTACATTTTTGTTTTTTTCTGCCTGGGTTCGCTTTGCGAGCCACGAAAACAGATGTAGTTTTGTCAACGGCTAATGCCAACGTTATTGTACCTCATGTGTTTGTATGTGTTGTTGTTTTTTATTGTTGGTCTGTGAAATATTGATGATTAAATAACTTTCATACTACTTATTTGAATTTTTTGACATTCTATACATACGGGTCTGTTCTGTAATCACGGCGATTTGAAATCACGGTGATTTTAAAATCACCGGCGACTTAGCATCACTTTTGGAGTTCGAAATCACCCGAACATATTTCGAACAATCTTTTTTGGGAGGCTGTGAATAATAAACCGGGAGATTTCGATCTCCAACAGTGATTGTAAGTCGCCGGTGATTTTAAAATCACCGTGATTTCAAATCACCTTGCTACAGAACAGACCCGATAGTATTTGTTTATTAGTCTCTATTTTGGTACATCATTGTGACTTTCCATACCCAAATTATTTTCAAAATTAACGGCCGTTTGATTCTCTTAATGTTTGGTAAAGCTTTATGTTACCGTTTTAACAACGTTATCTGTAAATACATAAATAATAACATTGAGCTTAATTAACTGTTGACTAACATAACAGTGTTAAACCAAAGCACACCGTTAGTAACAGATGTTAAAGCTGTTATATATAAACACATACTACATATATACATTCATACACACATAAGTGGTAGTAATTATTTTGCTTCATAGATAGAAAGATACAAAAATCACAATTATTATTTTAAAAGTTGTATTATTTAGAGGGAAGTACGTCAAATGGATAATTGAATCACAACTGAGTTCAAACTCGGGATATGTCTGACAGTAAACAAACGGTATGCCTGGAATATTAAAAAGGCAAATGCGACAATGAATATGTCTTAATTATTGTCACAACCGCTTTTTTCTATACATTTTCATCTTGTCCATATACATATATCCAATCCAAAGGTTGTAGTCCAGGCTAAATGAATAAGTAAAAGGAATAAATGTACAGAATACGCAATGTAATTGATTTGTTTCCAACGGCGGCTCTTATAATAGGAAAACCCTATAAAAGTTCAGGAATACTAAAGCTACGAGGTGGTAAATTTTGAAGTTATGTAGATCCGACCTGATATACTTAGATGGCCCACATTAAACTTAAGCTTGAAAATACCAGCTCTGTGGTTATTTCAACTTTTTATTTTTTTTTTATCGCCTGGTTGACTAATAAATAAACTGCAGATTTATTATAAGTTTTTGAAATTCCCCACTCTGTTATGGCAGACATCTAAACGCCTTAGAGCGTTTAACTAATATTGCATATTGTCACCTAATTACGTATACGCACAGTGTTTTGGAATCAATTTCCATTGGTGAACGTTCAATAAATTTTTCTTTTAAATGTTATTTATCTATATGTATATACAAAGTGGTCTATATTAAACGCACGATGTTAATTGTAAACCTCTCCATCCTCAACGACTGTTTGGTGCGGTTTATGGTCCGGCGGGGTCATTGGACCTTACTTTTTCGAAAATGAGGTTGGACCAACAGTTACGGTGAATGGATTGCGCTATCGAGAGATGATTAATGATTTTTTATTGTTGGAGTTGGATGGTATTGATCTGGACAACGTTTACTTTAAACAAGACGGCGCTACGTGCCACACAAGCTACGAAACCATTGCTCTGTTACGGGAAAAGTTTCCTGACCGTGTTAGCTCTCGAAGAGGTGATCACAATTGGCCACCGAGTTCTTGTGATTTAACACCTTGTGACATCTTCCTTTGGGGCCACGTGAAAGATAAGGTCTACGCCAACAGCCCAGCATCGATTCAAGACCTCAAAGATAGAATTCGTGAGGCTATCGAGGACATAGGGCAGCCACTTTGCGATTTGGTTATGGAGAATTTCATGAAAAGGATATGGTCCTGTAAGCGTGGTCGTGGTGGCCATTTGGCTGATGTTGTTTTTCATTGTTAATGGTATACCTTCCTCTTTATTATGAAATAAACATTCGATTATTTATCTCAAAAAATGACATTTTTCTTTGAATACAAAAATAACACCTCTTGTTGGAAAACCCTTTAGAAGCTATATCTTAATCTGAATCCGATCTCAACCAATTTCAGTAAAGTTCTTTCCAGGTGCGAAAGTCTTTTAACTGCAAAATTTCATGGACAGACGGACAGACATGGTTAAATTGACTCAGGCAGTAATTCTGAGTCGATCAGTATACTTTAATGTGGGTCTTGCTGTAGTATTTCTAGGTGATACAAACATCCGCCATGAAACAAACGTATACTACCATGTACCACAGTGTGATGTAGGGTATAAAAATAACATTATATTTGATCCCCTTAATATAGAGCCAAAAATTATAGTTATGTGGGGAAGCTAGATGGTTAATATTCTCCACCAAAATGTCATCCTTAATATTTGCTACAAAATTGCTGAACATTAGAGTGGCGTCAAAAAATAGTTCGTGTTGTTCAAAGCTTATATGAAAATATGGTTTGTTTGAAGTATATTCGAAAAATATTTCGTTTCTGCGATCGCGAAATTAGGGGCTTTTTTCGGTTTACATAACCTCTAAAAATCGGGGTTTCTCTTAATAAAACTGTAAATTTTTATTACTTTTAAAGAGCGACCTGACTTCCTTTAAAAAAATTGCAATATAATGTTACACACAGAATATAGTTTGGTTGCCTCAACCGAATTTTGGTAGTTCAGTCTACTATCATGCGATTCCATCAGGACAACCAACATTTTGGTTATTTATGTAAAACATTTTTCACAACATATTCTGCATTCCACACATTATTATCCACACGAGATTATTTTTGACTACATATACCGTTTTGAACAAAATGTTGAAGATTTATTTTTGTCGAGTAATTTTATTTTTTGTTTGTCATGTATCAGCAAAAGAACAGCAACCAATCTTTCGGTTGTATTTCCCAAAATACATTTAATTATTCTACATTTGGTGAATTATTGGGATAACCAAAAAACTATTATTTATTAATATTTTTTCTGTTGTAGCAACCAATTATTCGTTGCAATAATAATCTTTGGCTTATTTATACAATTTCTGTAGTCAAAAATAAAACATTGGTGTCACAACCAAAAATCAATCATATGGTACTATAATGAAAATTTAAAAGTAGTTATCACAACTAACCGAGTGTGAATGAAGAAAACAATCTTAAATTGATTGATACAACCATCGACTTAGTTGCAATCATTTTCATTTGATCGTATCCATGCTATTATTGTTGTTTCAACTATTTATATATAAACACACCGACAGTACCATTTTTTTATTGTTATAATCGAATTCCAACCAATTATTTTACTGGGTGTACTTTTATCTAAATTTTTGTGAAATTTGTAATGCATTTTTTACAAAATCGGAAATAACTTGTACAATTTTTGTCGAATTTGCTCTTTTCATGACTGATTATAGAACTGCCGATCTTTAGGTTTAATTTTTATAAAAAATTAACCCTTCAAGGCCGTAAACTTTTTATTTAATTGTTGGTCCCAAATGGGTTAAAGCGAATTAATTGTCATAAAACTAATGCTACACTCATTATTTAAACCTTAAAAGCTTATAGCCCCCATATACATCATCTCCCCGATTTGATTTCTCCACATGCGATCTATGGTAACGGGTATATAACATTCGGCATAGCCGTAATTAACTCCGCTTTCACTTATATACAGTTTAAAGTAAGCGTAGAAATCTTGAAAACCGGTGTATCTGACTGGAGTAATTGCGGACCGACTCCACAACTCTGTAGAAAAACCATTACGCAAAGACTAAAAAATATACGACCCTAACAATATTTTGAATCACCCGGTATTTCGGTACGTGAAAGATAAGGTCTTCGCCAACAGCCCAGCGTCGATTCAAGCCCTCAAAGATAGAATTCGTGAGGCTATCGAGGACATAGGGCAGCCACTTTGCGATTGGTTATAGAAAATTTCATGAAAAGGATATGGTCCTGTAAGCGTGGGCGTGGCGGCCATTTTCTGATATTGTTTTTCATTTTTAACTTTCTGTCTTTGAACATACTCCAGTTGATTTCGGAAAAAAATTAACACTGCCAATTTTATTGAAAAAAAAATGAAAACCTCTAAGATTATTTCGATCACGAATAGCTCCTAATTGGACAATCGCAGAAACAAAATATTTTGGGATATGCATAAAACATACCAAATTTTCATATAAACTTTGAACATCAGTATATTTCTTCAAGATATTGTTCATTTAATTCATGGATCAATAAATTCACTTTTGTCAAATTTAGTAAAGTTCAGATATAAGATACGGCTCTATAGCGCGTAGATGTTAAATTGGAGGTAAATATATATGAGGGATGTTAGCCATTGATAAAAAAAAAAATTATGTGCCAAATTTCATCAGGATTGGCTCAGAATTGCGACCTGTTCATTAATATTTTGAGACAGACATCGCTAGATTGAATCAGCTGTTGATTCTGAGGTAATCTTTATACTTTAAAGTGGGGATATCTCCAGTATTTTTAGGCGTTACAAACATTTGACCCAAAATAAACATATAATACGATGCAATGGACACTTCGCTTTAATGTGAACGTATAAATAAATTTTCAGAATGATGCACAATTACGTATACAAATTACGTTCTAACGTCACACAGTGGAAATAATTAAATAAAGAGAAATAATCCGGCCAGCACTTAACCAGACAACCGATTGCCATAAAGATTGACATGTTTAGAGGTGTTTAAGGAGTTATGTTTTAAATTCGGGGCCCATATGGTATACAAAGGCGGAGACACAGGGCCTCAAGTTTGGCCACCTCTGACTTTTTGTGTTAATTCTACTAACCGAGGTATACAAAAGACTATTCACCCCTTATAGTTATCTCGTACAGTTACCGAGATATCTACAATTGAAAATTGGATTCGTAATTTTTTTCCCCGACCCTGTCCTAGTCTTTATGTATAAAATTCTTTGTACGTTTGTTAGTAACTCATGATCTCCGAAACTTTAAGAGTGAATGGACTAAAAATTACGCAATAGGTTAATTTTGAATTAATTTGTTTTGGAATTATTTTCGACGCGATAAATAGCGGAGTGGTCAAGTTATTTGCAAAATTCGATTTGGGAGAAATTTAAAATGTATGTGTGAGTTGACTTGAACCTATGTATGCCCAATATGCATTTTTATTGTGATTTTTACTAAAACTTGAAATGTCTGCATTTTGAATGAAAAAACAATGAACATCAAACCGATAATACATCTCAAACCTAACGGCAGGACAACGTCAGCTGGGATCAGCGGGCAGAATATGTTCCGATTTCTTCCACATTAACTTTTTCGAATTGGCAACAAAACTTGCTATATGATGAATTATAACGCGATCCGATATTCCCAATAAGACAAAAGTTATGGCCATTTGATGTTATATCTTCAAAAATTTAATTTAAAAATATAGAAGAAGTTATTGTAAAAATTAAAACATATTTATATTCCAGTGAAAGGAAACTTCCTACAGAAAGTTTTCTAGAATAATTAAGGGGTAAATAATGTTCACTGTTATTGTTCCCAAGCTTCTTTATTTTGCACCATTTTTTACAAAAAATTTTAAAATAAGCCAAATTTTCTTAAATCGCAAAGTTAAAATATTAAAACCATTACTATTTTTATATGTGGTAAGTGTTGCGCATTGAACTGCAAAGAGAATTTGGAGTATAGTAGATACAAAGGAAAATATTAAAAGTCGGATTTTCGAAATTATTTTGGGAATTGTGGGATTGACTTTTGCAAATACAATTTTTCGCGACTTGCTTTCAATTTATGATGTCCAGAACTACAAGCTACAAAATATTTCATTGAAATATATTTATTTTTAAACATTTTATGGCGTTATGCACATACACAGGTACATGTTGACTGCATGAGCAAATTGATTTTTTAATTTTTTCCTGACCCTGTCCTAGCATTTTGTTAATATCAGTGCAGAATATAAACCGATTACTCACATATCAACTTTTCTGAATTGACAACAGAATTTGCTACACGTTGCAATTTGCTACAAATTCGGTCAGATCTACCCACTGAGACAAAAGTTATGGTCATATCACCTTATATTTTCCAAAAATAGGTAATTATTGTATTTTATTGCAACAAGGTATGTGTAGTACTTTGCAGATATAGAAAAAGTAATAAAAAGAATGTATAACATAATTATATTCGTCTTACAGGAAACTTCCTGTAAGATTCCAGATTTAGATAAAGCCCCCATACATATGTAACCCCCGATTTGACATGTAAGCGCTATAGAAACTGTATTTTATATCCGATCAGTGCGAAATTCGACAGAAAACTGCCGAATTCGGAGAAAATCGGTTCAGATTTAGATATAGCCCCCTTATATACGCTACCCCCGATTTGACATATAAGCGCTAAAAATGTTATTTTATATTCAATCAGTGCGAAATTCAGCAAAAAGAGGTTTCCTATTACATGCAAAATTTGGATAAAATCGGTTCAGATTTAAATATAGCCCCCTTATAAAGGGTGTCCCAAGAAGAACGCAATTTTTAAATCTCGCAACATTCGAAGTGTCACTGTTTGACATTTGAATAATTGTTATTGTTTGTTAGTAGAAGGTACGAGGTTAGTAAAAATGGAGAAGGACAGTGTGTACACCACACTGTGGTACAGGGTATTATAAGTTTGTTTCACGGCAGATGTTTGTAACACCTGAAAATAACACAGCTAGACCCACCTTAAAGTATACCGATCGACTCAGAATCACTAGCTTTAACCATATCTGTCCGTCCGTCCGTCTGTCCATGTAAAGTTGTTCGTCGACTACAGGTCGCAATTTCACTCCGATCGTTCTGAAATTTTGCAGTTTAGAGTATTTCGCAGCTGTTAAGATCGCTATTGAATTTGGTTGAAATCGGTTCAGATTTAGATATAGCTCCCATATATATCTTTCGTCCGATTAGGCCCTTTAGTCCTATAGAAGCTGTATTTTACATCCAATCGTTTTGAAATTTAGAATGGTAGAGTTTCTTGATCCATGAACCAACACTACCGAATTTGAAGAAAATCGGTTAAGATTTAGCTATAGCTCCCATATATATGTTTCGTCCGATTTTGCTATTTAGTCCTGTAGAAGCTGTATTTTACATGCAATCATTTTGAAATTTAGAATGGTAGAGTTTCTTGATCCATGAACCAACACTACCGAATTTGAAGAAAATCGGTTAAGATTTAGCTATAGCTCCCATATATACCTTTCGTCCGATTTGGCCCTTTAGTTTTATAGAAGCTGTATTTGACATCCAATCGTTTTGAAATTTAGAATGGTGGAGTTTCTTGATCCATGAACCAACATTATCGAATTTGAAGAAAATCGGTTAAGATTTAGCTATAGCTCCCATATATATGTTTCGTCCGATTTTGCTATTTAGTCCTGTAGAAGCTGTATTTTACATCCAATCATTTTGAAATTTAGAATGGTAGAGTTTCTTGATCCATGAACCAACACTACCGAATTTGAAGAAAATCGGTTAAGATTTAGATATAGCTCCCATATACATGTTTCGTCCGATTTGGCCCTTTAGTTCTATAGAAGCTGTATTTTACATCCAATCGTTTTGAAATTTAGAATGGTAGAGTTTCTTGATCCATGAACCAACATTGCCGAGTTTGAAGATAATCGGTTAAGAATTAGCTATAGCTCCCATATATATGTTTCATCCGATTTGACTCTTTAGTCCTGTAGAAGCTGTATTTTACATCCAATCATTTTGAAATTTAGAATGGTAGAGTTTCTTGATCCATGAACCAACACTACCGAATTTTAAATCCAATCATTTTGAAATTTAGAATGGTAGAGTTTCTTGATCCATGGACCAACATTGCCGAATTTGAAGAATATCGGTTAATAATTAGCCATAGCTCCCATATATATGTTTCATCCGATTTAACTCTTTAGATCCAATCGTTTTTATACCCTACACCACACTGTGGTACAGGGTATTATTTAAGTTAAAATGTCCCAGAAGTAAATATATGTAAACAATTTATACATGAATTACAAAATTTATACATCAGAGTTATTCAATATTACGAGAGTGGTGTAGGGTATTATATAGTCGGCCCCGCCCGACTTTATATATGATTTATATGATCAGTGCGAAATTCGGCAGAAGGAGATTTCTTATTACTCGAAGGAATACTGCCAAATTCGGAGAAAATCGATTCATATTTAGATATAGCCCCCATATATATGTTAGCCCCGATTTGACATGTAAGCGCTGCAGAGACTCTATTTTATATCCGATCAGTACGAAATTCGACAGAAAGAGGTATTTTTACATGAATGAGTATTCAGGGAAAATCGGTTCAGATTTATATATATAATCTACATATATATGTTCCTCCAGATTTGGTATGAAAGCGCTATAGAAGTTAAAAATTTCCAGAAAGATGTTTCTCAATTTAGGACAGAATATTGCTAAATTTAGCGATTATCGGTTCAGAATTGGATAATATGCTCCTACCCAATTAAAAAGTATTCCAAATTATTATCGCAATGACCCTTATCGCATTGTTAGGCAGGTGTAGGGTATTGTATAGTCGGTGCCGCCCGACTTTCTGCCTTTCCTTACTGGTTTTTATTATTACTATCGAATTCCAACCAATTATTTTCATGGGTGTAAAGACTCTGTCTGTCTTTGAAAACGTCTTTTTTTACCCGATCCTTTCTTACAAATCTGTATATATTGCAGCCGCGTTATACCGTTGCCAATTCAGAAAGTTGACGTAAAAAAAATCTGTGTATATTCTGATCCGATGTTCAGAAAATACTAAGACAAGGTCGGGGGAAAAAAATTAAAATTAAATTTTCATTTGCAAATATCTCGGTAATTATGTGAGCTAACTCTTTGGCGTAAAAAGCCTTTTGTAGGCCTGAGTTAGTATATATGTTTGGAATCAGACGATCTTTGAGGCCCTGTAGCACTGCCCCTGTATACCATGGGGGCCCTAAGCCTTAAACTAAGGCTCTCTAGTACCTCCTCTACACTCGTGCCAATCATTTTGTCGCAATCGATTGTCTGGTTAATTAGTTGGCTTCTTATTTTAATTCCCTCCACTGTACGTCGGTAAAGCGCAGTTCGATATCACAACCAGTAAGGAAAGGCTAAAGTCGGGCGGGGCCGACTATATAATACCCTACACCACTCTCGTAATATTGAATAACTCTGATATATAAATTTTGTAATTCATGCATAAATTGTTTACATAAATTTACTTTTAGGACATTTTATACTTACCACAGTGTGGTGTAGGGTATAAAAACGATTGGATCTAAAGAGTCAAATCGGATGAAACATATATATGGGAGCTATAGCTAAATCTTTATCGATTTTCTTCAAATTTGGCAATGTTGGTTCATGGATCAAGAAACTCTACCATACTAAATTTCAAAACGATTGGATGTAAAATACAGCTTCTATAGAACTAAGGGGCCAAATCGGACGAAACATATATATGGGAGCTATAGCTAAATCTTAACCGATTTTCTTCAAATTCGGTAGTGTTGGTTCATGGATCAAGAAACTCTACCATTCTAAATTTCAAAATGATTGGATGTAAAATACAGCTTCTACATGACTAAAGAGCAAAATCGGACGAAACATATATATGGAAGCTATAGTTAAATCATAACCGATTTTCTTCAAATCCGGTAGTGTTGGTTAATGGATCAAGAAACTCTACCATTCTAAATTTCAAAACGACTGGATGTAAAATACAGCTTTTATAGGACTAAAGGGCCAAATCGGACGAAACATATATATGGGAGCTATAGCTTAATCTTAACCGATTTTCTTCAAATTCGGTAGTGTTGGTTCATGGATCAAGAAACTCTACCATTCTAAATTTCAAAACGACTGGATGTAAAATACAGTTTTTATAGGACTAAAGGGCCAAATCGGACGAAACATATATATGGGAGCTATAGCTAAATCTTAACCGATATTCTTCAAATTCGGTAGTGTTGCTTCATGGATCAAGAAACTCTACCATTCTAAATTTCAAAATGATTGGATGTAAAATACAGCTTCTATAGGACTAAAGGGCCAAATCGGACGAAACATATATATGGGAGCTATAGCTAAATCTTAACCGATTTTCTTCAAATTCGGCAATGTTGGTTCATGGATCAAGAAACTCTACCATTCTAAATTTCAAAATGATTGGATGTAAAATACAGCTTCTATAGGACTAAAGGGCCAAATCGGACTTAAGATATATATGGGAGCTATATCTAAATCTGAACCGATTTCAACCAAATTCAATAGCGATCTTAACAGCTACGAAATACTCTAAACTGCAAAATTTCAGAACGATCGGAGTGAAATTGCGACCTGTAGTCGACGAACAACTTTACATGGACAGACGGACGGACAGACATGCTTAAATCGACTCAGCTAGTGATTCTGAGTCGATCGGTATACTTTAAGGTGGGTCTAGCTGTGTTATTTTCAGGTGTTACAAACATCTGCCGTGAAACAAACTTATAATACCCTGTACCACAGTGTTGTGTAGGGTATAAATAGATTGCGAAAAGCCAAAGTTGCCTTTGCCCGCCTGGAGATCAAAAAATTCCCAACAATCCAAAAAATTGAGAGTTTGTTATGCTTACTTAAAGTTTTATTGAAAAATTTAATAATTGTTTAATTAAAACATCGAAAATAATTTTTCGTAACATTTTTTGTCGTAAAATCTGATCGGTCAAAAATAAATTGAGATCCCCGCTAAGATATTTAGATTTTTGTGTAGAGATTCAGCGGAATTTGACACTATTGTCATATTATGTATATGCGTATGTCAACATTGAGTCACTAACGAGTTGCATGTTCCAATTTCCCAAAGTCATTGCGGTGAATGATTCTTTGCAAATTTTTCATTACGTCATTCATTAGAATTTTGAACAGATATGGGCTCAGAATATCGTCTTGCCGGACACCTTGAGTTATATGAACTCTTCAGAAGTAGTGCTTCTCATATAGTTTCGGCATATCTCGTAAGAACTTGTAATTCTTGATACTTAAATATTTCCAACAAAATAAAAATTAAAAATCCTAACAAAGTGCAACCTCATCATTTAAGTTGATGTTATAAAAACTCTGGCTATGAATCATTTATCATGCACTTTACGACGAACTATTAAAGCTTTCGCCGAAAGATTTCATCGATCAGTGCAAATTATACGCAACTCGACTTCGACTCTCACCACTCACCACTTACTGCTTACTAACTTACAGCTAAGAACTAATTGCATTCACTTAAAATTACATCAACTACGTAATTCCTGACGGGGGAATAAAACACGCGATATACGATTAACACACAATAAAGACGTAAACAAACCATTTGCGCAGTCAGATCACTTCGTTAATATCGGTTAAGGGTTAAAGGTGTAGACACGATAGTACGTATACGTATCCGTACACCTCCAGGTAGAGAAATTAACAGTTGCATTCTTTCGTAATAACATCAGTAGCCAATGGCAGATACTAGGAACAGTGCATTAATGGATATGGGTTCAAACGCAGTTCAAACTCTGAAGAAACAAAAAACAATACAATACAACAACTGCAAATTACGAAATTAACGTCACAGGGAATCACAGAACCCCAGTTAGAGTGTTAGATAGGTCTAATTATAGCCGATGTTAACACAGGGCGGGTGTTCCGTATTTAATAGTGCGCGGCGGACAGTCATTGCCACTAATTGATTAGACATAATTTGTTTATCTGTCTAAATATTGTTAAATACCGATATTGTTGGATATCGACAGTAGACACACGCGCACGTATCACATACGCTTGTGTCTACTGCTGCAGCAAAATAAATGTTAGCGAGCAATAAATATAGAAATATGTGTGAAATGCTGACGGTATGGAAATCAATTATGTATTCAATAAAAAAATCCCGTTAATACCCCCCCAAAGCTTGAAAGTAAAATCTCAGCTGTAGCATTACGGGTAGTAGTATTTACGGTGGTAGTATTTTCTGATAACAAACCGAAAGGGTTTGTCGATGGTAAAAATTTGGGATTTAAACATAAATTGGATATTTTTATTGGGAAAATGTGTTAAGACTGGACCGGCATTAACTTTACAGGAAGGTGCTACAAACAATTTGCTTCAAAAAATGCACTTAAGACATTTGAGTTTTAAACGTCTGTCTCACAGTAGGAGGAATTAACAAGTAAAGACGGATTATGTTCGCCCATGCCGAATCTTAGATACCCTCCTTCATGGATCGCATGGGACATGGGGCAAATTTCAGCCCAATTCGCTGAAATTTTAGGTTTTTGTGGCTTTACGAAGTCAAATCTAGAGGGACCTTTGTAAGGGAGCTATATCAAAACATGGACCTATGACTACCGGTGTTCGTGTGAAGCATTCCGGGTATCAATAAACCCTAGTAACCAATTTTCAGCGCGATCAGTTGAAATTTGTGGTCTCTGTGGCGTTAAGAAGCCAAATCGGAGAGATGCTATGTATGGGGGCTATATTAAAAAAATGGACCGATAGCGTCTATTTTCAATCCCCACTTACCTGCAGATATAAGAAGTATACCGAATTTCAGCCACCTAGCTCAAATATTATAGACTGTAGCGTGATTACAACAGACGGGCGGACCGACATACGGACATGGCTAAATCGTCTTAGAATTTTACGACGATTTAAAATATACTTATATATACTTTATGAGGTCTCACATCTCCCATCCTATGGTGGAGGGTATAAAAAGTGAATACTTCCACCGTTTCTTAACAAAACACCGTTTCTTAATCGACAATCGATCGACTCAAAATAGACCACCTCATATCTTAGTTATTTCATATTTTCCAAGATATCTGCATTTGAATATATTTTATTAATATTAGAGTAGACTATAATCCGATACTGTCTTTGACAGAAATCAATATCCTTTGTCATTTAACGCCCTCTTTCACAGATATAAATATCATCTGCCATGGGTTAATGACCTCATCTATAGTGACCAATGTCCTTCGATAAAGGTTAATGAGATCTTACATATATATCAATGTCCTTTCCAACGGTTAATGAACTCATTTAACAGAGATAAATGTCCTTTGTCTAGGGTTAATTCGCTCTTTCACATATATCATATCTTTTTTAAGGGTTAATGACCTCTTTCGTAGAGATTAATGTATTTCACAGTACTGCATTTTTCAGCTCATTGATTTGGGACTCAATTCTGAGAATTGGACGTGAAAGTAGCCCCAAAAATAAGAACTTCTAGCACCTTTCCTATATTTTATTATACCGTACGGAATATCTCTTTTGTGCAGTGTTGCCACTACAATAATTTTTTTTCTACCAAAAATCGCAAACAATTCTACCAAAATCGTTTAAATTCTACCATTTTTAATTTTATGAAAAACAGCTATACATTTTTGTGTATGGTTTATTTAATTTTTATATTTAAATAACACATTTTTAATAACATATTTAAATAACAAATAAATGAACTAAAACGGAGCACATGTAGTAATTCAGTATATAAAATAGTATAATATACATTAGAGATCATTTTTATCATCTTGGTTGGCTATATATTTTCCTTCGAAACTTAAAATAATATTCAATCATTCAGATTATATATTTATACATATGTATGTATATGAGATCGTACTTTGTAAAGTTATTGCTAGTACATATTTTTGGTAATAATAATACTGTACTTTAATCACAATTCTTAATGTTTTGTTTAAATTAAAATTAATCAGTTACAGTTGTTTTTAAATCTTTTTTGGCTGACCAAACATAATGTGAATCGTTGGAGAATACAAGTTCCTTACACATCATTATGGTATTAACTGTACTTATGTCGAGTTTATTTCTCAGCTTTGTTTTTATGTAGGAAAGTGTTGAAAATTTACGTTCGGCAGATGCAGAACTGTGTGGCAATGAAAGTAGATTAAAAATAAAATTGGCGAGATCTCCAAAACTTTTTTCATGTAACCCATTTTTAAATGTATTTATTTTCCCCCAAAATGTATCGATATCTAATTCGATTGAAAGATTTGTATCCGTTAATCGCAACAGGTTCCACTGCGTGGTGATGAGATCGGGATCACATTCGACTAGATAAGGAAATTTTAGAATAAGGGGTAATATTGATAAATTTTCATTAGAAAGAACTTTTGCTGGAGTAATTATTTCAAGATGTTTTATATCATCCCTTTTGAAATCAAATCGTTCATTTATTTGATCAAGCAGTTCAACATAGAATTGTAATATACAAGATTTAATTTCAAATAATTCTTGGCTGCTTAAATTATTTTGCACATACAGTTCAGCTTTGGTGCCGATAAAAATGTTTGCAACATCAATATGATTGCTTGCATTTTTGTAATCAAGTTCTGTGTTTGTATTTATTAAATCTATTTTTACAAAATTGCTTAAAATTATCAGATATGTAGATTTAAATCTTGAATATAAATATGGTAGTCGTGAACTCTCCGATTGGAACTCTTTATTAAGATTATTGATTATGGGTAATATATATGACAAAAATAAAAAATATGTTTTAACGTTACTTGTCATTTTTTCTGCAAGTTTGCCTGGTTTAATATCATTTACTTCATAACAAGATGAAATAAAGAATAGTTTCAAACTATCCCATTGCTCTATGATGCGCAAAATAACGTCTTCCAGTGAAAGCCATCTTGTTTTGCTCACTCCCAATATCTTATGTGGCTGCACCGAACAATATTCTTGGAATTCTTTAAATTCAGTTATACGCTTGGGACTGTTTGAAAAGTAGTTATAAATAGAACGAGGAAGCTTCTGAATAACTTTTGGCAATTTTGCACAGGCGTAGCTTGAACATAGGTGGAGTGAGTGGCACGTACATTTCATGTAAAATAAATCAACCTCAGCGTTTAATAAAGTTTTAAGACCTTTAATATTCCCTGACATAACACTAGCACCATCCGTTGCTAACCCGATTAAATTTGTTAATGGAATGTTATTTGTAGAAAAAAAATCTTTAACAAGGTTAAAAATTGAAATTGCATCCGCTTTGAATAGCTCCAACAATGCTATAAATCTATCATGTACAGCTCGAGCAGAGTCAAAATATCGTGCAACGAGGACTATGCATTTTTTTGTGGATATATCTGTAGTCTCATCCAAAGTCAATGAAAACTTCCTGGTTCTTAATGATGACATTACATTTGCACTTGCCTGTTTAGCTATATAACCGGCCACTTCATTTGACTTTGTTCTGCCACATTTAATGAGTTTTGCTATTACAGAGTCTGGGCAGCATTCCACTAATAAAGCTGGTAAATAATCCATTAACAAAAATGGTAGGTTATGTGTTATACAAAACATAACAAGTGTAAGCTCGGCATTTCTAACTTGTTGTGTTTCCTTTTGTTTGTCGTTATTGCAAAAAGTGTCAATTGTTATTTGCTTCCTCTTGGCCTCATAATTTTGGATATGGAAATTGCTTTGTTCATGTATCTTCAAATGAGTACAATGGTTAATCAAAGTTCTTTCACAAATAGTACAAAATGCAGATCCATCCTTCTGTCTTAGCCACTTGAACTTATTTAACCATTCCGATCTAAACTTCCTTTTCTCGTTTGGTTGCTTTTTGCACTCATCACTCGAAGAAGGTTCTTCATTTTCAGATTCGACGAGCTTTGCTCTTTTAGTGAGAAATCTGTAAAAAAAAGTTGTTTTAATTTATATAGTTGTTCCACATTTGAATAATAATCTTACTTGTCCATTCTGCACGACACTTTTTGATGTTTGTATTGTTTCTACGCAAGGAAATATATATTTTAACAATAAATCACACATTCCTCGTAAGTTTCAAGTTTCCATTTTAATTTTATTTGACTTGTCACAGGAGAATAAACAGAATTGGATCTTCAACGGTCAGCGAAATTATTTGTATCGGGTATTTGTTGCGAATACAAATAAATTTGCGAACGCTGTCGCTATTGATTCTATGTGGTTTAATCTAGGCACAAGTTAGTGACAAACGTATCGTGTTGAATCAGCTGTTTCTTTCCATATGCACATGTAACGAACAATGTTCTCACGCCCGTACCGAATACACGACGTCAACGTATATTTTTGTCAAAACTTCATATAGGATTTTGACGAGCGTTAATTCTACCAAATTTACACTGAATCTCCCATTCTACCAAATGAAAAAAATTCTACCAGATTTGGTAGAAAAGCCCAAAAACGGCAACACTGCTTTTGTGTCTGCATCAAAGTTGTAGATATTCAATAGGAGAAAATATTCGGATCAAACCTACCCGAAAAAAGTGTATCCAGTGCCTTAAAAATCGCAAATAGATTCTGTTCTGTTTTATAATGTCCTGTTTTAATGTTCTGTTTTTCAAGATTTTACTGACAGATATTTTATGACTTTGTGGGCATTCTTGCGAATTTTAAGGCACTGGGTGCACTTTTTTCCGGTAGGTTTGTTCCCCATTTCTTTCTCCTATTCAATATCTACAACTCTGCTTCAGACAAAAAAGAGATATTCCATACGGTATACCGACAAAAAATATAAAAAAGTGCTAAAAATCCACCTTGAGCAAAAAAATCGTATGGCCATTAAATTATAAATGAAGCCAACTTGACAAAACGAATGATGCCGAAGTTCTTATTTTTGGGGCTACTTTCACGTCCAATTCTCAGAATTGAGTCCCAAAATCATGTGTTGTACTGTGTTTGTCAAAGGATAAAGCCTCTTTCAATATCTTTGTCAAGGGATAATGATCAATTTTATAGTAATCAATATCTTTCGACAAGGTTAATGAATCGTCCATAGAGATCAATGTCCTTTATCAATGATTAGTGACCTCTTGAGATCAGTGTCAAATATAAAAAAGGACCAATGACTTATTTCATATATATCAATGTCTTTATCAAGGGATAATGACCTCTTTTAAATCTTAAAGACCTCTTCCATGAGTTAATGGCCCCTGGGCTATGGGTTAATCACCTCAGTCATGGTCTAACGACTTATTTCAAGAGATTTTGTCAGGGCACAATGACTTATATCAGGAGTTAATGACATCTACCACGGGTTACTAACATCTGTAATGGGCTATTGACCTCCGTCGTGGATTGTTGACCTCTGTCAAGGGTTAGTGACATATGTTATGGGTTAATGTCTCCTGTCTTGGGTTAATAAGTACTGTGTAGAGTTAATGACCGCTATCTTGGGTTAATGACACTGTGATGGCTTAATGACCTCTGCATTCGGTTAATTATCGCCTGACTTAATTATCTAAGTCAATATAATTCATAGTTTATAGAAGAAAATCATCGACATTATGTACTAAATTTTGTATTAAACAGTCCCTTCAGTCCCAAAAAAATATTCGTAAATTATTTTTTTGTTTTAATTGAACTGTTGTACTGTGCTTGTCCACAACTGTCACAGAAAGAAGACCCTATGGATATTCCTATTTCGACCTTGCTAAATACTGCGGTGCTAGCCGTTTTTCTAGATTAGCTCTTGTTTTCGCGGTATTCGACCACAAAGTTTGCAAAGAAATCAGAGAGGTAGGTATCTCGGAGGTGATTTTGAAGTGGAAGACTTCGGACTACACGCTTCAGTCCAAAGAACGAAATAAAGGGAACCCTTGAAGAATTATTTCTCTCAAAACAGCAAACCACACTTCTCGCCACCTTACCTTTAAAAAAATTGCGATCAAATCTTATCATATATCAAACATCATAAATTTTTGTTGGTGTCTTTGAGAGATATACGAGGAAAGTTCAAAAAATATCGCGAATTTTTAATTTCCGCGGGCTACGTGTATATGATTTTTGATGATTTTGTAGCGTTATGTTGGTACTCATGTCCCTTACATATGCTGACAAGGGCGACCATTTTTAATGTTTAGTTAATTTTTGACAGCTGTTGTGCTTGGATGTATTTTAACTTGTCTTCGATTTTTATCTATTTCAGAAAATGGATCAAAGAATCTGCATCAAATTTTGTTGCCGCTAAATTCGTGCCAAAATTGCTCAATTTGGACCAAAAACAGCATCGTGTTAACATTGCTCAGGAGATGTTGAACTCGGTCCGTGACGACCCAAATTTGCTCCAGAGGGTCATAACTGGTGACCAATCATGGGTTTATGGTTACGACGTGGAAACAAAAGCTCAATCATCCCAATGGAAGCTGCCGCATGAGCCAAGACCGAAAAAAGCGCGCCAAGTTCGGTCGAACGTAAAGGTTTTACTCACAGTTTTCTTTGATTGCAGGGGCGGGGTGCATTATGAGTTCTTGCCACAGGGTAGTACGGTCAATAAGGAATATTACCTGCAAGTTATGCGCAAATTGCGCGAAGCAATCCGCCAAAAACGCCCGGATTTGGGGAAGAACAAAAACTGGCTTTTTCACAATGATAACGCCCCTGCACACATATCATCGCTTGTGCGCGAATATTTCGCAAAAAAAAAACAAAGTAATGATGCCGCAGCCACCGTATTCCCCTGACCTAGCCCCCTGTGACTATTTTTTGTTCCCAAAACTGAAAAGGCCCATGAAAGGACGACGCTACGCCACGATTGAGGAGATAAAGACGGCATCGAAGGAGGAGCTTAACAAGATCACAAAAAATTATTATTTGAAGTGCTTCGAGGATTGGGAAAAACGTTGGCAAAAGTGTATTATATCCGAGGGGAATTACTGTGAAGGGGACAAAATAGATATTCATGAATAAATAAATACTTTTTGAAAAAATACGAAATTCGCGATATTTTTTGAACATACCTCGTATTCCTCTTGAAGAAATACTATTAGTCACTTTGATTGATTTGACCTGTTGATTGTTCATAAGTATATTGAAGGGAGACCTATAGTATGTTTTCGCGAGGAATATTTTTCTCATTTTTATCCCCTCACCTTAGATAGGAGGGTATTTATCATTTTCTGCGAGCCAAAAGTGTAACAGATCGAAGGAGTGACCTAAGTCCCTATGTATGTTCGGACATCCGTTTTGTGTCATTTTAAGTCGAATGTGCAATATCCGTCCGTCTGTCTGCTGGCTGGTGCGCACGATAACTCTCGAAAGGAGTAACGGATTGACTACAAATTTGGTTTGGTAAATACAGTGAAAAATTTAAAGTATTTCCACGCTCCTTTTAATACCTCCCACACAAATGGACCTTTTTGTACCAAAAGTTAACAGCTTTTAACTTTAATACCAGTGCATACAAATACTTTACAATTTGTACACTGTAATGCTTTTATAGTACCTAGACTCAGAGAAAAGTGGACGTAACTGGCACGCCCCTTTTGGTACCTCCCACACAAATGGACCTTTTTGTACCAAAAGTTAACAGCTTTTAACTTTAATACCAGTACATACTTAAAAGTTATTAAATGCAATTAAATTGGTAATAATTTAATTAAAACAAAAAAAAATAATAAATTTAATAATATTTTTTGGGACTCAAGGTGGGGGGATTCATAAGTCGGTTTATCCGACTGAACTGAACTTGTTTTCCAACTAAAAATATCGTCGATTTATTTGACGTTTGTCATATGATAAGATTTGATTGCAATTTTTTCCTCCAAACATACTTGGGGACTTTGGTCACTCCTTGGATGTGTTACACTTTTGGCTCATAAATGATATATGTATACCCTCCTCTGGGAGGATAAAAAGAACAAGGCAGAACACCATTTTGAAATTTGTATATTTTATAAATTGTATATTTTTCTCAGAATTTTAAGTAGGTGCAATTGATGTGCAGAATGCTAAATAAAGATGCATATGCATCGAATGCATTTAAATACTTTAGATTAACTAACAATTAATATATGTGCTTGAATGTAGAAGTCACGACCTTTTAAACGAGCATTAGTTTGTAAAATCCGCCCAAGCGTTGTTTGCAGAATACCTAACATCCGAAATTTTCAGATATTATCCCAAATTTGTATACCCTCCTCTGAATATTGATCTGAGAACCCTTAATGTATATACAGAGTGGCCGATATGTAATGCAACAAAGTAAAGCGCTATATTTATACCCTCACTTTAGTGTGACGAGGGTATATATCATTTGCTACGGAAAAAAGTGTAACACGTCGAAGGAGTGACCTAAGACCCCAAGTATGTTCGGAGGAAATCCGTTTTGGGTCATTTTAAGTCGAATGAGCAATGTCCGTCCGTCTGTCTGTCTGTCTGTCTGTCTGTCTGTCTGCTGGCTGGTGCGCACGATAACTCTCGAAAGGAGTAACCGATTGACCTCAAATTTGGTATGTGGTAATATTTTTTTCTATCTCCGGCTAAGTTCGAAGATGGGCCATATTGGTCCACTCCTTCTAGTACCTCCCCCACAAAGGGTTAAAATGTTGTGAAATATTGATTCTTTAATAACTGCTATAATACTTATTCGAATCTTTTGAAATTCCACACATAGTATTAGCTTATTAGTCGTTATCAATTCGAGAAAAATGGGCGAAGTCGCCACGTCCCTTTTGGTACCTCCCACACAAATGCAACATTTTGCACCAAAAGTTAACAGCTTATAACATTAATAACAGTGTATAAAAATACTTGAAATTTTGTACAGTATTATGCTTTTATATTGCCTACAGTCCAGTGGAAAATGGGTGTTGTTGTCACGCCCCTTTTGGTACCTCCCACACAAAGGTACCTTTTTGCACCAAAAGTTAACAGCTTATAACATTAAAACCAGAGTATAAAAATACTTGAAATTTTGTACAGTGTAATGCTTTTATAGTGTCTATAGATCTGCGAAAAATGGGCGTTATTGCCACGCCCCTCTTTGTACCTCCCACACAAAATGCCCAAATCATACCACAATTTAATGTCTCATAACATTTATACCAGTGCACATAAATGCTTATAAGTCGGCACAGTGCAATGAATTTAAAGTATCTAATGTTCAGCAAAAAAAGGTGTATTTGATAAACCCCTTCTGGTACCTCCCACACAAATTGACAGAATAATATTCAATATTCGAGTAATATTCAATATTACATTACTCACAAAGTGAGGGTATACCTTAGTCGGTTTACCCGACTGAAACTTTCTTACTTGTTTTTTAATTTTTTTTTAAATTTTATTGTTCAAAAGCAAAAAATGTCGGAAATAACATAAAATTTTAGAAACAGTTTAGATTTTTTCGAATTGGCCACCTTTGGCACCAATTATGGCCTTCTAACGGCCGACAAAGCCATCACACGCTGCACGAAAGTGGCTCTGCGGTACTTTGGACCATTCCCGGCGAAGCGCCGTCTTGAGATGATCGATACTTTGGTATTTTTTAGTGGAAACCTTACTCTCTAAAATGCCCCAGGCGCAAAAGTCCAACGGATTGAGATCCGGAGATCTTGGTGGCCATTGTGCGGTAGAAATGAAGCGAGGGACCTCCTTTTTAAGCCATTCTTGGTTGACGCGTGCTGAGTGCGATGGTGCTGAGTCCTGTTGGAATGTCCATGGTCTGCGGACGAAATGTTTGTCTGCCCAGGGCTTCAATACTGTCTTTAGGACATTTTCCCGATAATATTCGGCATTTATTTTGACCCCATGGTCGATGAATACGAGCGGGGAGCGACCATCGGCCGTTACGGCGGCCCACACCGTTACCATCGGCGGCGCTTGAGTTCTGGTGGCCAATCGAAGGTGTAAATTTTCAGGTGACCTCTTTGGCAAGTAAACCCGATCATTTTGTTTGTTCACAAACTGCTCAATTTGGAATGGCTTCTCATCGGAGAAAACCGAATTCGGCAACTGTCACTGAAATAAATCTGTCAGCAATCAGACTAGCGGTTTAGAAAAGATAGCAACCTGAAGTTGGTTGCAATACATATCAGCCACCCTGTATATTCCTAATCGTCTGTCCGTTCGTCCGTCTGTTGTTACAGTCCGTAATAATAGAGCTAGGCTGATCAAATTTGGTAGAAATATATCATATAGTTGCAGGTTGTTTGGGATACAACATTTTTAAAGCAATTTAGCAGAAACTTTGCGGTTTATATTCTATTTTGACAAGAATTTATTACAGCTAAAATTTTACAAATCGGTTCGTATTTTGTTATAGTCACCCTATAGAGGTCGCTCCAAAATATACGTATTTAAGCCATAAATACCACATTTTCTAATCATTTTAACTGAATCTTTGCGGTTTGTATTTAATTGAGACAAGATTTCATCGCATCAGTTTTAAGCATTTTTGTCGCTCCCAAAAATGCTTATTTAAGCCATAAACACCACATTTTCTAAGAAATTTAGCTGAAACTTTGCAGTTTGTATTCTATTTTGGCAAGAATTCATCTCAATAAAATTTATACAAATAAAATTTTATTTTGTTGTAGTCACCGTGTAGATGTAGCTCTCAAAAATGCTACTTTAAGCCATAAATACCACATTTTCAGGTGAAGAGTTTGGCTAAAGAATTTGTGGTCTAAAATTTGGCGTTCGTTTTTTTAATAATTTACTTAATCAAAAAGAATCGCTTCATTATTTGCTCCATATCCCAAGATTTTTCCAGTGATAAAATTTGATGCAATCCATGGTGGAGGGTATATAAGTTTCGGCATGGCCGAACTTAACGATTTTAAATCAAATCCAAAGATTTTAAAAAATCACTCGTTATTTTAAATTTAGCATAGAGCGTGGACTTTTTTCAGATTTTTTCAAAGAAAATACCTGTTAAAAAATATTTTAATGTTTTCAAATTGAATTTTTTCGAACTTAGAAGGTCTAAATGCTTCGCAACAATTGACATTAGTTTCAGGACAAAAATTACTTAGTTTTATATAATTTGTATATAAACATTCACTCTTGCCGTGATTTATCCAGCATTTCCCCGATTCCATAACTATGCCTCTCTCCCCATCATGCCTCACATTTACTTGAATAAAACGTATTTGCATTGGATATTTTATTGCGAGGCGGCGAATTAAGTAATTTCCATTTAAATTTTCACTTTGCCGGTAATTATGAACTTACTTGTGGGTTATTATACTAATGCAACCATTTTCTGAACCCTCCCCCTTTTTAATGTCATATATAATTATTATTTTGATTATCACATTCATACAGCGATTGCCATTTACACCTCATTTTACTAAACCAATTATGACAACCCTACGTTAGACGCGCATAAGCGTAACAAACTAAAAAACGCTCGTTATCAACTGCAAATTAGCAATTGGAAAATAACAGCTCTGAACTGAGTAAATAGATTAAGCTCCCTATTTTAATTAATGAACAAATGAATAGTTAAAGCTGACTCTGTTCTGCTGTTCCCACTTCTGCAATAGACGTCATAATACTTCGCAGAGCCCAGGTGGAACTAGATATTAGTATTCAATCAAAACGCAATTTATTTCACATTTCAAATAATCCTTTGAGCTTTTGTGAGGCTCCCAAAAAAATCGGCTGGAATGGTAAGAACTAAAAGCAAACGTAGACGACACTAAAGCAGATGAACGACGGAGTGGAATCCCATTATTCTTGATAGTATGGAGAGAATAATGAATGACAGAAAAAAACGACCAAACAAATGAAAATGGGAGATGGAAATTTGGAAATCTGGACAGTGTATTTTTTTAATTAAAACAATAACAACCACATAGCTATCATCCGGTTTGTTTCAAGTAAATGTCGCCTGTTGACATTCGGAGACATATGGACGAAACAAATCTAATTTGCCATAATTTTTTCAAAAACACTAATAAGTCTTCGGCATTTATGGAGATGAGTTCATGTTTAAAACATAATTTTACATATCAACCTAGAGATATTATCATTGTTATTATTAGCATATACGAGGGTGGTATGGTTAATTCAGTAATTTGTAAACGTGGTGAATTATACGAATTTAAGACTCAACTAATTTCATTGAATTATTCTCAAATATTTCGGTAATTATTCCCGAAACTACTTATATACGGTGATATTTTGACTTAGAGGCTCTGCAGAAATGATAAACTTATTATACATTTTACTGAACAACTTTAAACCGAACTGTCAACCGAATTTTGTTGTTCTGTCTACTATCATGCGATTCCATCAGGACAACCAACATTTTGGTTGTGGTATACTTCTGCTTCCATGTTGACAATAATCATATTTGATTACGCCAACTACGAAAATGGTGGCTAAAATTATCTATTGTATCCAACTGTTTTAAAAAATTGGTTGTTCTGACAATTTGTCAGTCATACACTACCGACAATTAATTAAAAAGAGTTTTCATTAATTTTTATTCTATTTATTAAACAAGAAACCAAACAATTCTCAACACAATTAAAAATCCCATATTACAAATTCATCACTATTATGAGATGTGGAAATATTTGACACAAATTTTAGTACAGGAAAAAAACACAAAACTTTTATGCAAAATATCGCTTAACCCTGTGCTTTAAATTTCATGATTGTTGCTTTTATTTTTTTATTCATGTAAAACATTTTGAACAACATATTCTGCATTCCACACATTATTATCCACACAAGATTATTTATATTATACTTATACCGTTCTTGAACAAAATGTTAAAGATTTATTTATGTCGAGTAATTTTTTTTTGTTTGTCATGTATCAGCAATAGAACAGCACCCAATCTTTCGGTTGTATTTCCCAAAATACATTTAAATATTCTAAATTTGGGAAACTATTGGGATAACCAAAAAACGATTATTTTTATAATTTTTTTTCGTTGCAATAATAATCGTTGGTCTATTGATACAATATCTGTTGTCAAGAATAAAACATTGGTTGTCACAACCAAAAATCGATCATATGGTACTATAATGAAAATTTAAAATTGGTTACCACAACTAACCGAGTGTCACTGACAAAAACAATCTTAGTTCGATTAATACAACCATCGATTTAGTTGCATGCATTTTTATTTGATTGTATCCATGGTATTATTGTTGTTTCAACTATTTATATATAAATACAACCGACAGACGGTGTAGGCAATATACTTTTTGTTGTCAGTACTATTTTTTTATTGTTACAACCAAATTCCAACCAATTATTTTCCTGGGTGTTGGACATGGCTTTTGGACTTATGGCAACCATTGTTTGCATGTTTCTATATAACAGGTGGCGCAAAAGTAATCCTCCTATCAGAAAATGCTATAAATTTTGGTTGGCCCCTAATGTCAGTTCTGTTTTGACATTTGTGTAGTAAACACATGCGAAATACACGTTAATAAACAATGTTACGCTACACTGCTCCAGAACGCGGAATATTGCTGACTATTTATTTGACCAATAATCGCAAAATTTATAGCATTTTCTGATAGGAGGATTACTTTTGCGCCACCTGTTATAATTAAATAAACATTGCTTATCTTGATGACACCAAGGCTAGCGAAAAAGAATAAAAAACAAAATACAAAGATTCAGCCAAATTGTTTGGATAAATTGGCATATATGGCTCAATGAAGTACAATTATAGCGACCAATATATGAGGATTAGAACGATTTGGTTGTGACAACCGACGACAAACCTGATTTGAACAGAAAAAAGTTGTAGTATTCCTTTCTTTTGACAATTCTACAAATTAATGAATGGCCACAGCTTCAACACTTTTCAACACAACATTTGTTATGCTGTCGCAAATGTTCCTTTCATATGTTTACAAAGGCCTATTTTTACAAATATAAAGGTCAGACAACCATATGGATATACCAATTTTTGACATTGCTGAATTCAGTGGGTGAGAAGCGGCGATGACTGTTTTGAGAAAAATAATTCTCCAAGGATCCCTTTATTTCGTTCTTTGGACTGAAGTTTGTATTCCGAAGTCTTCCACTTCAAAATAACCTCCGAGATAACTAACCTCTCTGATTTCCTTGAAAACTTTGTGGCCGGACATCGCGAAAGCAAGAGTCAACTTAAAAAACGGCTAGCAACACTGGATTCGGCAAGGTATAAATAGGTATATCTACATGGACCCCTTTCTGTACCATTTTTAAGGTGTCCATTTCGAGCACAGTGTTATTAACCAAAATAAGAATGAATCCGAATCATTGCAATTCCGATACGAAAGAAAATTTTCCAATTTGTTTCCTGGTATTGATATGAATTTTAAATTGCCGTTACAATATTTTCATTCAACAAATTTAATGTGCATAACTATCGTCAAGACAAGAAAAAAATAATGTAGTAAAACTAAAGACAACATTATTTCTAAACCAATGAAATTGTTTGTCTTTACTCCAAATACAATTGTCAGTGAAATAATAAAAATTTTCTTGATTTCAACGAAATTATTTTTGATTCAAAGAAATTATTTTTGCTTTACTCGTAATGCTTTGCTCTACATAATTTATATTTCTGGATTTAATGAAAAGGACAAATGTTTTTAATTTAAGAAAACATTTCAATAATTTTATCAAAATTGTACTTGAAAGGATATACATTTTCATGTCATATTTTTAAAGTCCAAATGCCTTTATTTTCGATACGATCTTTTCATATAATTGAAATAAAAACTATATTGTCTTAGAAAGAATGCCATTATCGTTATTAATCTTATAGACAAAGGACTTTATTTTCAAGATTTTTTGCTTTGGTTTGAACTGTCCAATAGTCATAAAGGGTGTTATTTTGGTGTACAAAGAAAAATGTCATTTTTTGAGATAAATGATCGGCTGTTTATTTCATAATAAAGAGGAAGGTATGCCGTTAATAATGAAACACAACATCAGGCAAATGGCCACCACGACCACGCTTACAGAACCATATTCATTTCATGAAATTTTCCATAACCACATCGCAAAGTGCCTGCCCTATGTCTTCGATAGCCTCACGAATTCTATCTTTGAGGTCTTGAATCGACCCTCAGGAGGGCCAATTGTGATCACCTCTTCGTGAGATAACACGGT
Source organism: Eudasyphora cyanicolor (assembly GCA_963930755.1). Taxonomy (NCBI): domain Eukaryota; kingdom Metazoa; phylum Arthropoda; class Insecta; order Diptera; family Muscidae; genus Eudasyphora; species Eudasyphora cyanicolor. The sequence continues at coordinate 315,705,525 of OZ005734.1, forward strand.
CCGGAAACAGAGCAATGGTTTCGTTGCTTGTGTGGCACGTAGCGCCGTCTTGTTGAAAGTAAACGTTGTCCGGATCAATACCATCCAACTCCGACCATAAAAAAATCATTAATCATCTCTCGATAGCGCAATCCATTCACCGTAACTGTTGATCCAACCTCATTTTCGAAAAATTAAGGTCCAATGACCCCGCCGAACCATAAACCGCACCGAACAGTCACACGTTGAGGATGGAGAGGGTTCTCAACAATAACTCTTGGGTTTTCCGAGCCCCAGATGCGACAATGTTGCTTGTAGACGTAGCCACCGAGGTGGAAATGGGCCTCATCAATCAAGATATTTTTCGATGGAATTCCGGATCATTTTCATGCATTTTAAGGACCCAATCAGCAAAGACACGACGTTGTTGATGATCGGCCGGCTTGAGTTCTTGTGTTAACTGAACTTTATAAGCCTTAAGACCCAAGTCTTCATGCAAGATACGGTGTAATGACGTTTGTGGAATGCCCAATTCCAAAGAACGACGAGGAATAGACAAACATGGGTTTTTTTCAACACTCAGTTGTTCTTGAGCGACGTACACGGGTTTTATTCTTCACATCACTAACTTGTCCCAACAGCTCGAATTTTTCCACCAGTTTCTGTATTGCGGTCCGACAAGGTGCTTCACGACGACCCAAAAATGCTTTAGTTTTGTGAACTGTACCTGCAAGATTTTCACCATTTTTGTAGTGAATTTTAATAACTTCAGTGCTTTGTTGAATCGTATATCGTTCCATTTTTAGTAATGGCGTAGTTTCTGCTTGTCAAATGTCAAAGAATAAAAGCTTCAAAGAAGATAGCTACCGAAATACCGGGTGATTCAAAATAACACCTCTTGTTGGAAAACACTGTATATCAGATCAAAAAAATATCACAATTTGTTTGTAGTTCTGATGTATCTTATATTAGCTATATGAATAACTCAGCATAATAGGTGGGAATCTGCAGCTAAAGTAAAGTCGTAGCTAAAACAAATTACGGCAATATTTGGTGGGGATGGATCAATCAAAATAAAAAATCTCAGAATTCTATCAATTAAACACAATTCGATGAACAAATAGTCATCATTATTGTACACCCCAGGCATATGGGTTTAATATTACATTTGCAATAGCTATTGTCTGGCAAAGAATAATCGATATTCTCTCGCCTGTTGTGGCATCCCTCACACAAAATTCCAACATCAATGTTATTTCTCTCTGAAAGTGCTCGTTTTCTTTTACTTTGCCTGTGTTTTTCTACTTATCCCAAAATTAGCATACATTCCTCCTATAAAATACCATATGATTAATTTATTCAGCAAAACTTATTTCTGTTCCCTTTCCCGGGCACTTCTCTTCCTCGATGATGCCTCAATGAACCAACTCAGTTTTCCATTTGTCAACGTTCATAATTTATTTTTGAAAAATCCCAGATAAAGTTTTTTTGTGTTCTACTCGAGTGTCATTGATTCGCTGCTGCAAAATAAATGAATTTTGTAGAATCTAACAAACAAGAGAGGCCATAGGACATTTGTTGGTACACTCTACCTGTAGAGTTGTGTTTGATTGTTTGTTGGGTGGCTCGTCTATGTATATGCGACCGTTAGGGGTAGCTACTCTATTTCATCATCATCAACATCATTATGTTCGTCGCCATGAGCATTAACATGCTAATCTGTCGTCATTTTCATGCCTATTCGTTGCGGTTGTTGCTGTCACTGGAGTTTTCCTTTATTGTGCTGTGATTTCGATACGATTGCGTTTTTATTTCGTTGGTATAAAAGGATGTTCTTTTGCGGTTTATCATCACACAATCATTCAACAGGTCAAAGAGAGTGCATCACACAGGAGGAACAATAGCATCAAATAACACGTGAAAAGTGAAGTGACAAAAGATAAAAATACAAATTTGAAACATTTAAATATTGAATTTTCAAATATCCGACACTCAAATTTTGTCGTCAAATCGTTTTTGGAATAAACAAAAAATCAAAACACTAAGGTAAGCTGAAATACCTCAAAAGTGGATAATGTGAAAATGTGGTCTTCCAATACAGAATGAAAGTTTTATTCTAAAAAAACTGTTTATTGATGATTTGAAATACTACAATTATTTCTTTTGGTTTTCAAAAAATAAAACTGTTAGAGAATTGATTATTCATACTAAGAAAGAAATATTAACTAATTTCAATAACAGTGACAATGATTTCGAGCTATGGACATAAAACCTTAAAATAAGTATGTTCCATACTTAACATGAAGACAATTTACTAAATATTAAATCCACTTTCATAATATAACTAGATTTTGTTGGCTCGAAATCATTGCCGTTGTCTTTAACACCATTTTTAGTGTAGCGATCAAAACTTCTATCAAATATCTTAAAGCCCATGCTTTAAGATATATCTTCTTTAATAATGGAAAATAATTCGGCATTACAGCTCAGATATTATATAAATAGAAAAAAAATCGTCATAAAATTAAATATTGGTACCAAAGACGCCCTTTAATCTATAAATTAAATTTTCTTCACTTTATGTACAATATGTTCTTACTTCAGATATTATAACGTCTTTGACGCATATCTTTAATTTTATAAAATTGTTTTTTCTATGTAGACTGAACAAATATTAAAGACTTTTGCTATTATCTTACATTTAATACCTGAAATGTAAAGAAAAATCATTATTAAACAAAAGTTACTTAATTTTAGGTAAATTGTCTTTAATTTTAGTAAGGAAATACTACAGTTATTTCTTTTGGTTTTCAAAAAATAAAACTGTTAGAGAATTGATTATTCATACACGGGGCAAAATCACCTTTTTTGATATGTTTGAATCGAAAGAAAATATATTTGGAACACAAATTTTTAAATATTATATATTTCTGAGCAAATAAATTTTATTTGAAAATCAATAAAATGTATTTGGAACGCATATATTAATATATTACAACAAAATTTATTTGCAAACTAAATTTCTCAAATAAAATATGTGTTTAAATACAAATAAAATTATTGTTTAGAAATTTTTCCAAATATATTTTATTTAAAAAAATTTTCAAAACATTTACTGACTTTTTCGAAATTCAGTTTTAATTTTTCCTTGTTTTCGAATTAGACCTCCCAGTCATGATACCATATTAACTTCCGTTTTAAATCAATCATTTAAATTTTCTGAGTATTCCAAGCCATCATTAGTTGTCAATCCTCTAAGTAATTTATTTTAATCCAAGATTATACGATTTCAATTATTATTATTTTACGAACATTTAACATTTCTAAAAAATTAACTTTGAATTACTGAAAAATTTAACACAATTTATGTATTTTCCGAATACTTAAATGCAAATAAATATTTGTTTCGGAAATAATAGTCCCAAATAATAACATATTGGGTTGCAAGCAAAGATTTGTTTAGAACGACATCTTCCCAAATATATAATTTTTGTATATACCAAATACTATATGTTTAGAGTGTACCCTAAATATATATATGTTTCAAGCCGAATATGTTTGGGACAATATACTACAGAAGCGATTTTTTTTCAGCGTGTACTAAGAAAGAAATATTAACTAATTTCAATAACAGTGACAATGATTTCGAACCATGGACATAAAACCTTAAAATAAGTATGTTCCATACTTAAGATGAAGACAATTTACTAAATATTAAATCCACTTTCATAATATACCTAGATTATGTTGGCTCGAAATCATTGCCGTTGTCTTAAACATCATTTTTAGTGTAGCGATCAAAACTTCTATTAAATCATGGGCTTTAAGATATATCTTCTTTAATAATGGAAAATAATTCGGCATTACAGCTCAGATATAAATCTATAAATTAAATTTTCTTCACTTTATGTACAACATGTTCTTACTTCAGATATTATAACGTCTTTGACTCATATCTTTAATTTTATAAAATTGTTTTTTCTATGTAGACTGAACAAATATTAAAGACTTTTGCTATCATCTTACATTTAATACCTGAAATGTAAAGAAAAATCATTATTAAACAAAAGGTACTTAATTTTAGGTAAATTGTCTTTAATTTTAGTAAGGGATGCATTTATTTAAATAATACCCCATATACACATGTATTATTTGTCTGTCTATTAGCCTGCTGAAAATACTTTTGTACTTAAAATATAGACAATTTTATAAATAATTATGTAATAATTTCTCTTAATTTTAAATACTAAAGGTAATCATGTTAGCGATTAGAGCGTCTTTGACAAATATCTTTAATTTTATATTTTTTTTTTTGTTCTCTGCACACTCTAAATTTTTTTAAAAATATTTCCTATTGAAGTACATTTTATACCTAAATTTAAAGAGAATTACTCGTAAGTAATTGTCTTTAATCAAGTGTGGAATGCATTTATTTTAATTATACCATACATTAATGTTTTATTTATCTGTTAAACAAATTTATTTAATATTAGGTAAATTGTTTTAAATGTATTTGCTTACAAAATGCTTCTGAAAATACTTAATTTTATAAAAAACAAGTAAGAAAGTTTCAGTCGGGTAAACCGACTAAGGTATACCATCACTTTGTGAGTACTGTAATATGATATATTACACGAATTAATCTGTCAATTTGTATGGGAGGTACCAGATAGGGTTTAACAAATACTCCTTTTTCGCTAAACAGTAGATATTTCAAATATATATATTGTACTGTACCGAATTGTAAGCGTTTATGTGCACTGGTATATTAAAATTATGATCTATTCAATTTTGGTATGATTGGCCATTTTGTGTGGGATGTACCAAAAGAAGTGTGTTGATAACGCCCATTTTTTCATAGGGCTATATAGACTTTAAAAATATCCTGTCCTTTGGTACTTACGCTATAAGCTCTTAACTTTTTGTATAAAATGGTACATTTGTGTGGGAGTTGTGTTCAGAACAAATGAAGAGTTGAAATAAAGAGAAATTACAAATAACTGCTTTAAAACAAAAGTAATGAGATATAAGATATATAACTCGAAGCCAATGGAAAATTAAAAATGAAATTCAAAAAAATCTGCATCGTTTTGAAAATCTTTTTTAAATAAAATATATTTGGAAAAATTCGTAAACAATAATTTTATTTGTACTTAAACATATACTTTATTTGAGAAATTTTGCAAATATATTTTGTTTTAATGAATTAATATATGCGTTCCAAATAAATTTATTGATTTTCAAATAAAATATATTTGCTGAGAAATATATAATATTTAAAAATTTGTGTTGCAAATATATTTTTTTCGATTCAACATATCAAAAGCGGCGATTTTGAAATATATTAAAAATATTAATGAAAAATGTATCGAAAACACTTTGGGCAAAATTTTCTAAATACAATAGGTAATTAGTTACATGGATAGAAAAAAGGGCCGTTTGGCCAAAATGTCAAAATTCAACCCCCTCTAACTCGGACAGACCTTAACCGATCTGCTTGAAATTTTGTGTAATAGCTTCTATTCAATAGGACTAAACTTACTGCAAGTTTCAACCCGATCGGAAGACATCGATTTTTAAAATTCGCTCACAAAATTCGCCCATTATATTTCGCGATTTTCGATTCCAGCTCGAAGTTGGCCCATATTGGTCGACCAACCCCCACAAGGGGTTAACATTTAGTGAAACAGTAATTCTCTAGTACAAATCTTTACTACAAATCAAAATCATCCATAATTCCACAGAGAGTAATATTTTATCTGTCACTTTGACCTCGAGAAAAATGGGTGAAGTTGCCGCGTCCCTTTTAGTACCTCCCATAAAAATAGCCCATCTTGAACAACAAGTTAATAAGTTAACAAGTTATAATATGAATATCTGTAATGCTTTTCTGAAAAAAACGCTACGCTTGCAACACTGATTTGGAGCCCTCCAGAAGAATTACCTCCTTAAAGTATGCTTTAAAAATGTTGCTTTATGAAATATCTATTCGCATTAGTTTCGAATTTGGCGGTCTCCTATAAAAGGCCGAATATTTATTTCAAATGCAGTTTTGTTTAAAGTCAAAATTAAACCCCTCCTAATTGAATATTTTAATAGCCTCAACCTTCTTCCTTTTTATTATCCTCTACAGCCTAAACATGGTCTCCACCTATCGTCAAGTACTCATTTTGTTGGCCGTCATTGCTTTGCTGATCGTCAATGTGAATGCCAACAACTCTCGGCCACCACGAAACAATGATATATCGAATATGGCCGATGCCATGAAATACCTACAAGATTTGGATACCTATTATGGAGATAGAGCTAGAGTACGGTAAGTACCAAAAAATGAAATAACTAAAAATAAATTGTGAAGAATTTTAATGAAAAAAAAAATCTCAACATTTCTAAATTTCAGATTCGGCAAGCGCATGCCCCTCATTCAAATGTTGCGCAATCATTTCACCAATGATGGCGAATTAATGGGTCATCCCTTGGATATGTCCAATGTTGAAGAGCCCTTCTAAATGCAGCATGATCACACGTCCTCCTCCCCATGTATAGAATTAATACAAAAACTAAAGATGACCCAAAACATATCCCTATTTTCGACCCCCGAATGCTACTCTTGTAAATATAATAAAATAAAATGAAATAAAAATTAAGCAAATATTTATTAAATGAATCAGTGGTAAAATTTGATTTTGAAGTAACAGTTTAACTTAAATGACTAACATATGAATCAGAAAAAGGAGCAACAAAAATATAAATAAAAAAACAAACAAAAAATATAAAAAAATGCAATGTTTTGGTTTATTATTTAATAAGACATCAATAAACGTAATAAAATTATATTCACTTTTTAAACTAAAATCTTATTATACATATACATACATATATAGTATGATCTCATTCTTTATTTAATAATACAATACATACACATACATAAATATGCAAAATGTACTAATCTCGCTTATGTATTTAGTAAAGCAAATACAACTTAGTATTGTTGTTAACAAAGGCAATTGTATTATTTACAAATAATTTCCTCTTTTCATTTTAGATTTTATTTCACCGCACTTAAAGTAACTGAAGCTTAGTTTTATATCAAAACTTAAAACTATTTGAACACTGGTCTAAATCAATATTCTTAGATCACTAAAATTTATGTACAACTATAGCACAGTGGTTTGATTGAGTTGAAGTGGCAAACGTTTTCTGTCGCTTTTCTTCAAACTCAGTTCTTAAGAGTTCATTTTGAGCAGGAAAAACATTCCGTATTAAATTCAAACTAATTCAGTATAGATCGTTTAATATAATGATGAGAGTAAAATGCACACGGAGCACTGTGCTTTCTCTTAAATTATAATCACAAATTTAAATGGGTAAAAGTAACGTTAAACCCGCACACACTGAAAATACAACAAATGCAGAAAGGATTAAGAAAGTAAAATCAAAAATCTTTTCAGTTTAAACTTACCCAAAACTAAACCATAAAATACTCCAAATGTTATACTGCAATATGATTCCAATAGAACGCCAATGATATTGCTGCCAATAACACTGCCCGAACGACCCAACATCAGACAAATGCAAACAGCTTTTCCTCTAAAAAAAAATTAGAAAAGAGGTATTAAAAATCAGGAAAATAATAGAAAATTGATTAATTGATCTAAGACCCTATAAAGTATACGAGTATGTCGAGATAGTTGTAAAATTGAGAGACGATTTAGTCAGGTACGAGGACAGCCCAAAATATAGCCAAACTAACTAAGATATACACAAAATTGGGGAAACATTTTCGTTATTCCTTAACATAATCTCCTTTCTGTCTTCCTTTCAATACACTTGCCCCAACGACAATCAACCGCAGACTCCACCTCTTCATTTGTATCCCTTCACCTTACAGAGGAGGGTATACATATATCATTTGCTACGAGCCAAAAGTGTAACACATCGAAAATGTGACCTAAGGCCCCAAGTATGTTTGGTGGAAATTCGATGTAGGTCATTTTAAGTAATTTTGAGCAATACCCGTCCGTCCGTCTGTATGTCTGTCTCTCAACTAGTTGGTGCTCACGATAACTCTCGAAAGGAGTACCCGATTGACTTCAAATTTGGTATGAGGTAATATTTTTCTCCATATCAGGCTAAGTTTGAAGATGGGCCATATTGTTCCACTCCTTCCAATACCTCCCTCCCAAAGTGTTAAAATTGAGTGAAATATTGATTCTCTAACAATAAAAGCACCTACAGTCCAGTGAAAAATGGGCGTCAATGGCACGCCCCTTTTGATACCTCACAAACAAATGGTTACGATAGCAGCTTATAACTTAAATACCAGAGAATACTTTAAACTTATCAAAAGCAATTTAAATAGATAATAATTAAATTAAAGCAAAAAATAAGTGGAAGACATGCATTATTGCTATTGAATTCTCAAGATGATAGAGTGGTGTCTATCGAAAGTGCATTTTCTATAAACAACCCTCGCCAGCAATTGAAACTCGCTACCGTTTTTTATATTTGTTTCTAATAAATATTGTGCAATATGCAGAATGTGAGTGAAACATATGGTCTCAAACCACAATCAATTCTGACGGGGACTACAACAAAATAAAATTTGATTTGTATACATTTTATTGAGATGAATTCAGGCCAAAGTAGAATACAAACTGCAAAGTTTCAGCAAAATTTCTTAGAAAATGTGGTGTTTATGGCATAAATAAGCCTTTTTAGGAGCGACATCTATAGGTGAACTATAAAAAAAATTTGCAATCCCAAACAACCTGCAACTATAAGAAATATTTCTACCAAATTTGATCAACCTAGCTCTGTTATTACGGACTGTAGCATGATTAACGGATGGACGGACGGACTGACGAACGGACGGACATGGCTAAATCGTCTCAGGATTTTTTCGACAGTATATATATTCACTTTATGGGATCTCAGCTCAATATTTAGAGGTGTTACAAACTGAGTGACAAAATGAATATACCCCCAATCCTGGTGGATGGTATTAAAATCAAAAATAAAGCTATGGTTTTTTGAAAAAAATGTCAAACAAGTTTTAATTTTCAAAAAAATATAATCACAAAAATATTTGATAATTTTTTTAAAAAGACTGAAGAAAAAGCTGTCGAATACACTTTGTGCAATATTTTCAAAATATAATAAGCAATAAGTTATATAGATGGGACAAAAGATCCATTTGACCAAAATTTCAAAATTCAATACCCTTCAAATCGGACAGTCCTTAACGATTTGGTTCAAGTTTTGTGTCATAACTACTATCCAATAGGACTAAACTCGGTGCAAGTTTCATTCCTATCGGAAGACATGGTTTTTAAAAATTGTCACTCTTGACATGAAAGTTATGAGTGTATTCTTCTAACCGAGTTCTAAATTTGGCCGCAAATTCTTTAGCAAAACTTCACCTGGAAAATGTGGTATTTATGGTTTTAAATATTTTTGAGAGTTACATTGTTGAGAGTTACGTCTACACGGGGACTACAACAACATAAAATTTGATTTATATAAATTTTATTGAGATGAATTCTGGTCAAAATAGAATACAAACTGCAAAGTTTCAGCTACATTTCTTAGAAAATGTGGTGTTAATGGTTTACATAAGCCTTTTTCGGAGCGACATCTATAGGTGGGCTGTAGCAAAATATGAACTAATTTAAAAAGTTTTTACTGCGATGTATTCTTGTCTTAATTATATACAAACTGCAAGGAGTCAGTTAAAATGCTTAGAAATTGTGGTATTTATGGCTTAAATACGTATATTTTGGAGCGACCTCTATAGGTTGACTACATCAAAATTGATACCCCTCATCCTATGGTGAGGGGTATCAAAAATTTCCGAACCCTGTCCTAGTGTTTCGATAGACCCAATTTACACTGTGCAACTTGTCCCAGAGACACGAGTTTGTGAAGCTTCCGAGTGTAGAGAAGCTTCCGGGGTAGAAAAAGTTGCTCGAAATGTAAATACAAGGGAAAAATTGGCATTTAATTTTATGAGTGACTAATGATTCAATTATACAAGGTTGTGTTACTAGCAGGTTTATATATTTTTTTCATGCATTTCAAAATTTTTACTTTTTTGGCATTGACATTTCAACTAAGAATCGTTGTTGTTGTGCTAGTAATACATCCTTGTATAATTGAGTCATGGAGTGACTGAACACGAAAAACAAGTAAAAAGTTCAGTCGGGTTAACCGACTTATGGGGATTCATAAGTTCATTCAATAAGACTCACCTTGGTTATTGGGACTCACCTTGAGTCCCAAAAAATATTAGTAAATTTATTATTTTTTTGTTTTAATTAAATTATTATCAATTTGAATTGCATTTAATAACTTTAAAGTATGTACTGGTATAAAAGCTAAAAGCTGTTTACTCTTGGTACAAAATGGTCCATTTGTGTGGGAGGTACCAAAAGGGGCGTGCCAATAACGCCCATTTTTCTCTGGACTCTAGGTACTATAAAAGCATTACACTGAACAAAATTCCAATTATTTGTATACGCTGGTATTAAAATTAAATGTTGGTAACTTTTGGTACAAAATGGTCCATTTGTCTGGGAGGTACCAAAAGGAGCGTGGCAATAATGCAAATTTTTCTCTGTATTTTAGGTACTATTTTACCATTACACTGTACAAAATTCCAAGTCTTTATATGCAGCGGTAATAAAGTTATAAGCTTTTATCTTTTGGTTAAAAATTGAGCATTTGTGTGGGAGGTTCCAAAAAGATCGTGGCAACTTCGTCAATTTTTCTCGAGGTAATAGTGACTTATAAACTAATACTATATGTAGAATTTCAGAGGATTCAAATAAGTAGTATAGAAGTTATTAAATAATAAATTTTTCACTAAATTTAAACCCTATGTGGGGGAGGTGCTAGAAGGAGTGGACCAATATGGCCCATCTTCGAACTTAGCCGGATATAGAAGAAAATATTACTACATACAAAATTTGAAGTCAATCGGTTACTCCTTTCGAGAGTTATCGTGCGCATCAGCCAGCAGACAGACAGACGGGCGGACATAGCTCATTCGACTTAAAATGACCCAAAACGGATATCCGCCAAACATACTTGGGTTCTTTGGTCCCTCCTTCGATGTGTTACACTTTTGGCTCGTTGCAAATGATATATACCCTCCTCTCTAAGGTGAGGGGATACAAAATATTGTTTTCTTCACTTTTTCAAAAGAATGTGGGGCAATTTTTTTCCCATAATTCGTTTAAGAAACTTTGTTCTTAGCTACATTATTGCCAATATAGTTAAGCGGTATCTCCAAGTATAAATTAGTTGTTGGACAAAAGCTGATGACACCTTTTTCGAGGTGCCCACTGATTTTCAGAAACTTTGGAGGCTCATAAAAAAATTGGTCACCAATTTCGCCAAACCGAGTATAGGGTTATACTACAATATTACCATTAGTAGTAGAATCGAACCTGTACTGTCAAGTCCGTGTATTTTTTTCACTGTTGCACAGTGTAATCAAAGTACAAGTCGTAATATTGAAAATAAACATACATATTTTTAATATATTTTCACATAATTTATTGAAATTAAATTTGTTTTAAACTCAACAAATATATTGTCATATTAACAGACAAATTTGTAATTTTTCCCGAAAATTCTTGAATTTTGTACAGTAAATAATAGAAAACAGTATTTTTAGGCGGATCATAAGATCTTCATTTATTTCAGTTTAATGATGTATTTAATGGTGAAAATAAACATTAAGGAAAAATCGTTTAAATTCTAGGGCAAACAATTTTTGAATACAGTAACGGAAACATACTACATATTATGATAGTCTCAGAATTTCGTCTCTAATTGCTGAAACTTTGGCAATTTTTTTTCTGGTTTCATTTGAAAATAAAAACTTTGCAAAAAATTCTAAAATAATTCCGACTCATCCGGATATTTTAAATGAAAAACAAAAAATATTTTAAATAAAATATCTACGGCTTTTAAAACCTTCTTCACGAGGTATTTATACCCATCCAAGTTTATATGAATATCTTTCACATTATATTCATCTCCAATAATTAACAATAATGGTAGAATGCTATTACTTTGAATTTACGAAGATGCAGTTTTAAATCCAGATCTTCCATTGATTTTCCAATCAAAGCAAATGAGGCCTGCGAGTCTGCTACTGTTAATTTCTTTCGAATCTTACTACCATCTTCCTCAGTTACCTTTAGTTGAGGTGGGATAAAGAGCGGAGATTCCACAATAAAGCGAATACCTTTGATTCTAAAGAAAGTATTAGCAGAAAGTACCAAATAAATATAAAATAATTATCGATAAAATGCCTTACCTTCATCACAATTATCTCATTAGTTTAATTTCATACTGAGAGATGAAGAGGATATTTTTGACACAGTTCACACAGTTCCCGGAGTTGTGTAGCGTTCTTCTATATGACCTATAAGACTTCCTGGACAATTGTAAACCCTATTACATAACGGGCACTTGATTGTACTTACACCTTTATTTATCGTTACGTTGTCACTTGATATTTCTTTAGTATCCACTAGAACTCGTTTGTTTGCCTAGTAAAGCGAGCGAAAACTAACATTTATTTTGAAAATCTTATTGAAAATTATGTATGTATGTGCATATTGTATGTATATCAACATTTGAACAGCAAACCTAAAATACGAAAAAACTTTCATACGAAAAAAATACTATAAATACATTAGACTTTGACAAATTTCTCATTTGAGTTATTTTTTAACAATTTTGAAAATTATTTTCCAAATTTCAACAACTGTATTTGTTGAACTTCCAAACTTCGAACATACAAATACATTTAATGAAATTTTTAAATTGTATTTCTTTTGTGTGTAAGCTATTTTGTTAGCTAATTTGACATTAGCTTCTTATTTTGCTCCAGGACGATCCATATTTAAATGGATGAAATTCGGTTCAGATTAAGACATAGCCCGCATATATATTTACCTAGAATATATATATATAAGATTTGACACAAAAACTCTATAGCAGCCACAATTTTCATTCAACCTGTATGAACTTGGACACAAAGAAGTTTATTGAACTAAGGATAAACACTACCGAGTTTCAAAAAAAAATCGGTTCAGATTTAGATATCCCCCAATATACATAGTGTATAAAACACATGGTGTTGAGACTCAATTCTGAGAATTGGACGTGAAAGTAGCCCCAGAAATAAGAACTTCCGCATCATTCGTTTAGTCAAGTTGGCTCAATTAATAATTAATGGCCATACCAATTTTTTTTGCTCAAGGTGGATTTTTTGCACTTTTTATATATAATTTCTCAGTATACCGTGCGGAATATGTCTTTTGTGCCTGAAGCAAAGTTGTAGATGTTGAATAGCAGAAAAAACTGCGGAACATCCCTACCCGAAAAGGTGAATCCAGTGCCTTAAAAATCGCAAAAATGTCCACAAATTCATAAAATATCTGTCAGTAAAATATTGAAAACAGAACAATATACAACAGAAGAGAAAATTTTTGCAATTTAAAAGGCGCTGGATGCACTTTTTCAAGGAAGTTTTGTTCTGCATTTTTTTCTCCTATTCAATATCTACAACTTAGCCACGCTATACCGGTCCAAAATCAGTGAGCTGAAAAATGCTGTACTGTGTTATTGGCCATTTTTATACCCTCCACCATATTCATTTTGTCATTCCCTTTTGTAACACCTCTAAATATTGATCTGAGACCCCATAAAGTATATATATTCTTAATCGTCGTAAATTCTAAGACGACTCAGCCATGTCCGTCTGTCCGTCCGTTCGTCCGTCTGTTGTAATCACGCTACAGTCCGTATTAATAGAGCTAGGTTGATCAAATTTGGTAGAAATATTTCTTATAGTTGCAGGTTGTTTGGGATTGCAAATATGCCATATCGGTCAATGTATTGATATAGCTTCCATATAGAGGTCGCTCCAAAATACGGCTTTTGAGCCACAGATACCACATTTTTAAAGCAATTTAGCAGAATCTTTGCAGTTTGTGTTCTATTTTGACAAGAATTCATCACAGTACAAATCGGTTTATATTTTGTTATAGTCAATCGATAGAGGTCGCTACAAAATATACGTATTTAAGACATAAATTCAATATTTTCTAAGCATATTAACTGAATCTTGGCAGTTTGTATTTATTTAAGAGAAGAATTAATCGCATTAAACATTTATTAAATCAGTTCATATTTTGTTATGGTCCACCTATAGATGTCGCTCCCAAAAAGGCTTATTTAAGCCATGAACACCATGTTTCCTAAGAAATTTAGCTGAAACTTTGCAGTTTATATTGTATTTTGGCAAGAATTCATCTCAATAAAATGTATACAAATAAAATTTTATTTTGTTGTAGTCCTCGTGCAGATGTAGCTCTCAAAAAAGCTATTTGAAACCATAAATACCACATTGTTCGGGTGAAGAGTTTGGCTAAGGAATTTGCGGCCTAAAAATTGCAGCGTTCGTTTTTTTAATAATTTACTTAAACAACAAAGGATCGTTTCATGATTTGCTTTTTCCAGTAATAAAAATTGAATGCAATCCATGGTGGATGTGGTATATAAGATTCGGCATGGGCGAACTTAACGCATTTAGTTGTTATATATATTGAGGGAACGATGTGTTCCTTCCGATTTGGCATCTAAACGATACCATGGAACCCCCAGGGGGTTCCAGGGGGTGTGCCACTGACATGGGTGGGTCGGGCCTCCAAAGTTAGTGGGTCATACATTTGGACTCGATTGGAGCACAGAGTTCGTTTTAGAGGTATGGTTCCTTCGGCAAAGTTTCTTATTTTGATCCCTAGAATACAATTTTCACTGAGCAATGGCGACTTTTTTTGCCACCCCACAAATCGACCCGGCCTAATAAATTATATTTCATCGCTTCGAGTTTAACTGTGATCATTTCATTTCTGCAAGTTGGTGTAGGGTATCATATAGTCGGTTCCTCCCGAAATTAGTCCCTCCTTATGGTTTTTTATATGTGGTAAGGTTACAAATAAACTGCAATAGGAATTTGGAGCCTGGTTCATAGTATATATAGTTGATTTAATGGAAAAACTCAAAAAAATCATTTATTGATTTTTTTTAAATATTTTCGGAATTGTGTGATTAACTATAATTTCTTTGTTTTCCTGACATTTTGTTAATATCACAGCCGGATATATATCGATTGTTTATAAATTGTATTTTAGTATGTTTTTATATCGTAAGTGATTTGTCACTAGGATATTCTCCTGGCTTTAGATCATTTTTGTCTCTATACTATTATAGAATGCATAGTTTAAAAAAAACGGTGAAGTAAATACATTTACTTGACAGCTCAGCTCCTCGTATAGCCATTTCATGGATGCTACTCCAATCATTCACCGTGGTTTAGCTGTGATTATTCCATCAATACTACAGCTCTATGAGGGATAGGTTCTTCCAAACGAATATTATATATAGCTTATAAACATTACATTAGGCTCAGCGAATATGATTGCGACTTTGTGACATTAATTATTCTTTGCGTCAAACAAATAACTCAAAATGCATGTCAAATAATTGCTAAATAATTTATACACATGATGTTGATAATGTTAAAAGATGTTGTTCTCCATTGACATAGATTTAAAATAAACACAGATTGACATAGATTGAAATCAGCTAACATACTGAATTTCATTTATTTTTTGTAAATTCCCCTTCTGTGCGAAGGTAAACGTCCAATGGAAAAATCCCCTTAACATTTACAAAAATCCCCTTTATATTTAAAATATCTACTCACCTCAAATGTGTTGGCACCAAATCCACAACGGCTCCACTCAATATAGACACACACAAACCGGGCAGCATAACAAACAATATGAAACTGGCCACAATGCCAATGGGTTCCATTAGCCAATGCAATATAATGCCACAGATGGCCGATACGGTTAAAAGCAAAATTATGGTACGTTTGCGGCCCAAAGGATTTATAATCGAACCCAAGACAAAATAGGCTCCCAGATATACCAAACCAAATGTTATGGAATCGATGTAGGATTTTCTGGTGATAGTATCATCACAGACCTGCAAAGAAATTTGATAATAATAAACACATAATAGAAGATTAATATAATTGACGTCGAAAGTTCGAACCTTTTCTGTTGTATTGGAGTTCTGCTGCTCCATTGAGGCATCGATAACTTGACAAATGCTCATTTTTGTATCATCTTCTATGGAGCCTAAACGATTTTGGATCGCGGGATACCAAAGACCCATGCCAGAGTTACTATAAAGAAAAAAATAGGTTATTATTTGAAACAAAGTTACAATGGTTCTGAGTTAGGATAATAGACTAGTTTGAAACCACAGTTATTAAAGGCGAAACAGATGTTATTACTTCGAACAAATTTTTCAAAATTTATTCTACAAAATAATCTTAGTTTTAATAAAAATCTAAGAATGTATCATATAAATAATATATGAAGAACATTTATAAAATAATGTTTCTTACATTTAGCGAACATATTTTTTCACTGTAGGAACATTAAAAAAGGTTCGAAATACTCACACGAAAAATACTCCACACATTACAACGCAACAGGTTACAAAGTTCACCAGATGAGGTTTTTGGAACAACGGTTTGGTATCCACCCACATTTGTTTCATAATCTCCAAGCTACAAAAAATCACAACAAATTAATACATATTTATTAAATATCCATTTTTGATGTAATGAATTCCAACTTACAACGATTTTGATGCCTGTATAAGTTTATCACTTTCTGTGGGATTTTCATCGTAAATTTTATACACATTGAAATCAGCCAACGATTTGCCAGTATTCAACTGCGAAATCCAGTTAGTCGCCTCATAGGCCTCTTCCTTTTTATTTATGGACATAAGTATTCGCGGACTATCCGGTACCCGGGTCATTATGAGTATAGAAATCAAACCGGGTAAAATATTGAAAACGGTCAGCAAACGCCAAGGACGGAAAGCAAACGTATCGGTTATATTCAGCGACCAATCCATGGATAATATCAGCCAAGCCATGGCAGGCACATAGGTCATAGCCAAGGCCACAAACATACTGGTGAAATTTATGACCACTGGACGGTGACGCATCGAAACAAATTCACCCAAATAGGCATAGGTGGTGGAAGAGGCACCAGCAATGCTGAAAAAGATTTAAATAAATAAAAACTAATTTATAGGCTAAGAGTAACATGGCATTAATCTAATTACTTACAATATGCCCACCACAAATCGTAGAAAAATAAAAACCCAAAAATTTGGTATAAATATTGATATGAGTGAGACAAAATTGCCAATCAATGTAGTGTACATCAAAATCGGCCTTCGCCCGTACATATCACACAAATATCCCCAAATATATGATGAACATAAAATGCCTGAAATTAAAAAAAAAATAGTTATTCAATAAAACACAAGTAGCGAATTAAATATTAGAGTATTAATAGAGGTTAAAAATAAAGGGTGTTCTTTTGTTTAGACAGAACTTACGAAAGGGTTTTGGCATTTATAACAGGTGGCGCAAAAGTAACCTTCCGATGTTTTTTGGCTGTAATTTAAAAAAAAATGAAAAACTTTGATTCTTCTTGTGGATTATTTATATTTGGTCTTTTAATTTTTTTTACATCAAGTCGAGAGTATGATGTCATGTAAATGGCCGCCGCCACAGTTGATTGTCATTTGAGCCCTTTTTATGGCATTTTCCATCACTTTGGCCAAAACTTCCGGCGATAGGTCCTCACATTCTTGACGGATATTGTCTTTAAGAGCTGCAAGAGTCTGAGGCTTGTTGACATAAACCCGCGACTTCAAAAAGCCCCACAAAAAGAAGTCTGGAGCGGTCAAATCAAGCGATCTTGCTGGCCAGTGCAAATCGCCAAAACGGGAGATTAGGCGCCCGGGAAATGCATCCTTCAGCATATCGGTTGTGGCACGTGCAGTGTGTGCCGTTGCACCGTCCTGTTGGAACGACATGTTTTCCAGTCCCAATTCATCAAGTTGCGGTAAAAAGAACTCGTTGATCATTACTCTGTAGCGCTCACCATTCACAGTAACCGTTTGGCCCGCGACGTCTTCGAAGAAAAAAGGTCCGATGACTCCTCCAGCGAAAACAGCACACCATACAGTGACTTTGAGCGGGTGTAATGGCTCTTCGTGGGTTACACGCCGATTTTCAGTGCCCCAGAAGCGTAAATTTTGCTTATTTACGTACCCGCTAAGATGGAAATGGGCCTCATCACTCATGATTATTTTTGATGAAAAATCATCTTCCTCTTGGTGGTGATTAAGGATGGCTTGGGCGTATGTTAGACGCGATTGGCGGTCAGCAGCTAACAGCTGATGCACCGTCTGGACTTTGTACGGAAACATCTTCAAATCTTGTACCAAAATTCGCTGTAGAGACCGTCGACTGATACCCATTTGCATGGCACGTCGTCTGGTCGATGTCGACGGCGCTTCCATGACATCCTCGGCTACAGCAGCAATATTCTCTGCAGAACGGCTACTCCGGGGTCTGCCACGCCTGGCAGCATCTCGTGTTGTGCCAGTCTCTTCGAGGCGAGCGGCTAAACGTCGCAGTGTTTCACCAGTAGGCGTTGGACGGCCAGGAAATCTGCGACGAAATTCACGTAGTGCCAAAGTCACCGACCGATTATTGGTCAAATAAATAGTCAGCAACATTCCGCGTTCTGGAGCAGTGTAGCGTAACGTCGTTTATTAACGTGTATTTCGCATGGGTTTACTACACAAATGTCAAAACAGAACTGACATTAGGGGCCAATCGCAAAATTTATAGCATTTTCTGATAGGAGGATTACATTTGCGCCACCTTTAGAATACTCTATAAATAATCATTAATAGATTCGCCCTTGAACAACGCTACCACATTATCCAAATTTCCTATGAACATTTGTCATCGATTCGCTCAACTCCCACACGATGTTTTTATAGCAAAATTGTGTTCAGCGATGAGACTCATTTTTTGTTTAACGGCAGAAAATTTTACCGTGTGGTAGGGTTTACACGCTTCACAGTGGGAGGAATTCAAAAAAGGGAAATAATTCGGCCGTTCCATAACCAGACAACCGATTGCAACAAAACTTGGTATGCTTATAGAAGATGTATTATGGAATTTAGGTTTTAAATTTGGCGCCAATTGTATACAGGGGCGGAGCTACAGAGCAACAAAGTTGGCCACCTCAGATTTAAAAAAAATGTTTAAGCGCGAGTAACTTTTGTTTTTGTTGTCTCTTTCGAATACTGCTTTTTACACAAGAGTTATCTCATACAGATACCAAGATATCTGCATTTCGATACCTCCATTCTAAACAATGCTAAGTGCAAAAAGGTAATTTTTCAGGAGAGGAAATCAAAGTTTGATGAATTTTTAAATTTGTGTGGAATTCCTTTATAATGCAAATCCAATGGCCTGTACTGTTTTGCGAATAACTTTTGATTGGGTTGGCGGATAAGCAAGCAATCTGCCTAAAAACATGTTAAGTCGACGTAGCATGTTTTCGAATTGTGGTTTCGATTTGAAAATTTTTTTTCCGACTCTGGCCTAGTATTTTGTGAATAACGGAGCAATATATGTACCGATTTCTTTAACATCAACTTTTTTGAATTGGCAACAAAATGTGATATAGATGAACAAATTCATTCAGATATATCGATATATCTTTTTTCCGAAAAACGTATATCATCGGTGCGCCGACCAAAACTCCTATCTGTAATTTCTCGAATTTTTTATTGTCGAATTAGAAAGTCCTAGCGGTCATACGACTACCCACCAACAAAAAAGGCTAATGAGGTTTTGTTCAGAATCATCCCCTGTATTCGATAATGAATAGATCAAAATCAGATCTGCTTCCTTTCGCGAGAAACAGTGTTTTTACTAAAAAAAAACTTAATCGCTTTGATTTGTAAAGAAAATTTCGGAAATTTAGAACTGTAACCCAATTTCCTTTAAATGTGATCATTTGTAAGACGCTTCGTAATGTCCGCGATATTTGCAATGTTTTTATATTGCGATTTTCTATTTACTTCTATGTGATTTTTTTTACTAGTTTTCAGGAGAACTAGTAAAAAATTTGCCATTTTGGCAAATCGCGACATATTTAATATCTATAGATTTTTGTATATATCTTTTAGTTTTTTTATCAACAATATATCATAGCAAAAATTGTAGATGCGAAAAAGCCATGGCATGGTAAATGGTTTTCAAGAAAATCTACACATATGACTTTTTGTTCGGAACACTTTAAATATTAATAAAACAAAAAAAAAACATGTAAGAAAGTTCAGTCGGGTAAACCGACTTGTGAATCCCCACACCTTGAGTCCCAACAAATATTCGTAAATTTATTTATTTTTTGGTTTTAAATTAATTACACTGTGCTCGAAATGGATACTTTGAAAATGTAACAGAAAGGAGACCCTACACGCTGAAAAAAAATCGCTTCTGTAGTATATTGTCCCAAACATATTCGGCTTGAATTATACATATGTTTAGGGTACACTCCAAACATATAATATTTGACATACACAAATATTATATGTTTAGGAGGATATTGTTCTGAACAAAAATATGTTCCCATTCTAATATTTTTTTTATTTGGAATACTATTTTGTAGTTATGTATTCTAGCAAAGTATCAATGCCTTAACTTAAAGACAAGTTTTCTGGTTTTCAGATGTTCAAAGAGCATTTTTTTATAAATTTTATATGTTTGTAAAATTTAATTAAAACTTAAATCGTATAATCTTTCGTTAATATAAATTGCATTGATGGATTGACAAAAAGTGATGAATTGGAATACTTATAAATTAAAATTAATTGGTGTAAAACAACAGCTAATGCTGCTAAAGACATTTTTAACTATAATCTAGGATATTTTTAACTATAATCGAAAAATTCAGCAAAGTTAAAAAAAATCTTTTTTAAATAAAATATATTTGGAAAACATCTTAAACAATAACTTTGTTTGTGGGTAAATACATATTTTATTTGTGAAAGTCAGTGCGCAAATATATATTGTTCTAATATATTAATATATGCGTTCCAAACAAAGTTTCATGATTTTCAAATAAAATTTGTTTGTTAACAAATACATAATATTTAAAAAAATCGTTTCCAAATATATTTTTTTTCAATTCAAACATATCAAAAATGGCCATTTTCCTCCGTGTATGGATATATCTATTTCGACCATGCTGAATCCAGTGGCATTAGCCGTTTACCTAGGTTAGCTCTTGTTTTCGCAATATTCGACCACAAAGTTTACTGGGAAATCAGAGAGGTTAGTTGCTTTAGTTGTGATTTTGAAATGGAATACTTCGGAATACATGCTTCAATCCAAAGAACGAAATAAAGGGAACCTTTGAAGAATTATTTCTCTCAAAACATTCGTCTACGATTCTCACCCCCTTATCCACGAAAAATTGCAATCAAATCCTAACATATGTCAAACGTCATACAATTCGTCAATATTTTTAGATGGTGTCTTCGAGAAAAATATTCTTCGCGAAAAGTTATTATTAGTCCCCTTCCAATTTATTTATGAAAAATCAACAGGTTTCATAATTTCATAGGTTTTGTCGGTTAGCTTTGTAATTTCCATAGACTCTAACAGAAAAATAATTTACAAAAATTGAATTCAAAAACTAATATCAATAAATATTTTCTACATTGAGTAGAAAAATACACAATTTATGTTATAACTCGAAATCTGCTTATTCCTCCAAAAAGCGTTGAGAAAAGACTCAGTATTTGTCTGTGGGGAATATTTTTCTCAAAGACGCCAACTTAAAATATTGACGATATTTGTGACTTTTGACATATAATAATATTGCAATCAAATCTTACCATATGTCAAACGTCATACAATTCGTCACTATTTTTAGATGGTGTCTTCGAGAAAAATATTCCTCGCGAAAAGTTATTATCAGTCCCCTTCCAATTTCTTTATGAAAATCAATAGGATTCATAGGTTTTGTCGGTTAGCTTTGTAATTTCCATAGACTCTAACAGAAAATTAATTTACAAAAATTGAATTCAAAAACTAATATCAATAAATATTTCCTGCAATGAGTAGAAAAATACACAATTTATGTTATAACTCGAAATCTTCTTATTTCTCCAAAAAGCGTTGAGAAAAGACTCATAGAATTTTTTGTGAGGAATATTTTTCTCAAAGACGCCAACATAAAATATCGACGATATTTATGACTTTTGACATATGATAATATTTGAATGCAATTTTTTTAAAGGGTAAGGGGGAGAGAAGCTGGGCTGGTGTTTAGAGAAACATAATTCTCCAAAGGTGCTCTTCACTTCGTTCTTTGGACTGAAGAGTGTATTACGAAGACATAAACTTCAAAATCACCACCAAGTAAACTAACCTCTCAGATTTCCTTGGAAACTTTGTGGTCGAATATCGCGAAAACAAGAGCTAACTTAGAAAAACGGATAATGCCACTGGATTCAGCGTGGCCGAAATTGGTCTTTCCATAGGATCTACATTCTGCTACTTTTTTGGACTAGCACAGTGTTATTATCAATTTAATTTGCATTTAAAAACTTTAATGTATGTACGGGTATTAAAGGTAAAAGCTGTTCACTTAGTTACAAAATGCCCCATTTGTTAGGAGGTACCAAAAGGGGCGTGTCGGCGTGCAAGTAACGGCTACTTTTCTCTGGACTCTAGGTACTATAAATGCATTACACTGTACGAAATTTCAAATATTTGTATGCACTGGCATTAAATATATAAGCTGGTAACTTTTGTTGCAAAATGGTCCATTCGTGTGGGAGGTACCAAAAAGGGAGTGGCCACTTCGCCCATTTGTCTTGACGTGTTAGCGACTAAAAAACTAATACCATGCATGAAATTTCAGAAGATTTGAGTAAGTAGTATATAAGGTATTAAAGAATCAATATTTCACTAAAAGTTAACCCTTTGTGGGGGAGGTACTAGAAGGAGGGGACCAATATCGCCCATCTTCGAACTTAACCGGAGATAGAGAAAACAAGAAAGTTCAGTCGGGTAAACCGACTTATGAATCCCCTCACCTTAAGTCCCAAAAAATATTCGTAAATTTATTTTTGTTTTAATTAAATTATTATCTATTTCAATAGCATTTAATAACTTTAAAGTATGTACTGGTATTAAAGTTAAAAGATGTTTACATTTGGTACAAAATACCCCATTTGTGTGTGAGGTACCAAAAGGGGAGTACCAATAACAGTCACTTTTCTCTGGACTCTAGATACTATTAAAGCATTACACCGTACAAAATTTCAAGTATTTATATTCACTGGTATTAAAGTTAAAATCTGTTAACTTCTGGTTTAAAAATGGCCCATTTGTTTTGAAGGTACCAAAAAGGGAGTGGCCACTTCGCCCATTTGTCTTGACGTGTTAGCGACTAAAAAACTAATACCATGCATGAAATTTCAGAAGATTTGAGTAAGTAGTATATAAGGTATTAAAGAATCAATATTTCACTAAAAGTTAACCCTTTGTGGGGGAGGTACTAGAAGGAGTGGACCAATATGGCCCATCTTCGAACTTTTCTATGGATCGGTATTACGGAGATAGAGAAAAATATTACCGCATTCCAAATTTGAAGTCAATCGGTGACTCCTATAAAATGATCAAGAATATACTTTAAGGGATCACTGGTATTTCAAGATATTGCAAACGGAAATACAATGTTAGTATGACCTCATCCTCTGGCGGAGGGTCTTTGGTCCAAAAGCGGGAATGCTTTTACAAAAAAGCGGGATTTTGTAACAAAAAGCTGGACTTTTTTCTAAATGATTGAAATAAATTCAGTATTGATTGATTCTTTAAACAAAGCTGAAATATAATTATTTAATAAAAAATAACGAATAACAAGACCAACAATTTATTTTTTTCAGTGAAACAAAAATAAAAAAAATATTCCCTATTTCATATGGAACAATACAAATAAATAGTTGAGATCATACACTGAAAAAAAAATTTTATAAAATTAAAGAAGACGTCATTAGTTTTTAAAATAAGTACATTTTGAACTTATAATATAGATAATTTCAATAATATTAAGTAATTTACATAATTTTAAGTACATTTTCTTTATTTTAAGTACAAAATGTACTTATTTTGAAGACTAAGGACGTCTTTGGAGCATTTCTTTAATTTTATGACAAATTTTTTCAGTGTACATATATAAATTCAAAATTCTGATTATAATTGTGATTATATTTCACAATTCAAAAATGTTGAAAAAGCGGGACTGTATTAAATTTAGGCGGGACCCGAAAGCAAAAAGCAGGATTGTCCCACCAAAAAGCGGGATGGATGGTTACTTTAGCTATGACCCACTTTTAATGTGGAATCCTCCTTAATACAAGGTATTTAAAAACTTTACTTTGATGGCAAGAATATATGGGCAAACGGACGGACATAGAGATATGGCTAAATAGACTTAAGAAGTGAATCTATATCGATCGATGTAATACATCCCTTTTTACGCGTTACTAACAAATGTACAAAAAATATGCTCGTGTATCAAATTGTTGTGTTGGGTATAGAGAAAAAAATCAAATTCAAACGTCTAGAGCTTAAATCGAGAAATTTTTTGGTTAAAAATTGGCTTTAAGAAGTAAAACGGAAATATGCTACATATGGGGACTATTTTACAAAAATAATGAACCAATACCAACATAGGGGATCCTATTGTGTTTCTTTGACTTAGACAAGCATTTAAGGTTAATTCTAAAGTGGTTTACGTAGAAGAAATATAAACAAATAAGTATACTAAAACATATGTTTGTTTACCGCATTTTTATCAATTCACTTTTTGGATTGCATTAAAACCACTCAAAACAATGTTTGTATCGTGTGATCTTTATCAAATTACCATTGGGGGGACAATTAAACTCATTCAAACCAAAAGAAAATCTCAAAGAACCTCTTGAGAAACACTTTGAGTGGTTCGATAATCTTGCTTATCAATATTGAACGTTTTGTGATATACCGACAACTGATTACGAATGTACGAGTACAAATGAAAACTTATTGAGACATTTTGGTAGTTCGAGTGTTTAGGATTTTTTTTTGGATTAAATGGAATATATCAAGTAGCAAAAATAACTTACATTTCTAATAATGTAAGTCAAGCCAGATGAGGTGAAAGTAAATCGACATGTTGTAGTAGATTTTTTAAGTTTTATGATTATTTAAAATTTTTTGTTTATTTAATATTTCACGAAGATGATTCAATCTGAGAATCGAAAATTGAGCATGTAAACAATAAAATGTAATAAATAACAATATATTAATCTAGAGCTCAAATAAGAAACATTCAAAAATTTAATAAATAAAACTGTAGAAGACAAAAACAAAAAATGTACTAACTACAAAATAGTTTGTCTCTCCTTTAAATATGCAACGTGTCCCAGCCTTTTAAGAAAGTTCAGTCGGGAAAACCGACCTAGGAATCCCCTCACAACCAGTCCCAAAAGCAATTCGTAAATTTTTTTTGTTTTCATTTAATTATTATAAATTAAAATGCATTTAATAACGTTAAAATATACACTGGTATTAAAGTTATAAGCCGTTAACTGTTGCCTTAAAACAGTACATTTGTGTGGGAGGTACCAAAAAAGGGAGGGCCTATGACGCCCACTTATAAGCTGTTAAATTCTGGTGCAAAATTGACAATTTTGTATGGGAGGTACCAGAAGGGGCGTGTCAACTTCATCCATTTTTTGCACTGTTGGTACTATATAAACTGTAAACAATTTCAGGTATTTGTATCAACTGATATTAAAGCCATAAGAAGTTAAGTTTTGGTGGAAAAGTGTTAATTTGTGTGGGAGGTACCAAAAGGGGCATGCCAATAACGCCCACTTTTCACTTGGCTGTAGATACTATAAAAACATTACACTGTACAAAATTGCAAGTTTATGTACATTCTGGTATTAATATTGTATACTCTGGTATAATAGCAGTTAACTTTTATACGAAATGGTCCCATTTTTTCTCGACAGATAAACCATTACTATGTTTGGAATTACAGAAGATTCTGATAAGTAGTATAGAAGATATTAGAGAATCAATAGTTCACTAAATTTTAACCCTTTCCGAGGGAGGTACAACAAGGAGTGGACCAATATAGCCCATCTTCGAACTTAGCCTGACATAGAAAAAAATATTATCACACGCCAAATTTGAAGTCAATCCGTTACTGCTTTTTAGAGTTAACGTGCGACAGACAGACGGACGGACATTGCTCGAATGAATAAAAATGTTCTAAAACGGTCACGCCTTCGATGTGTTACACTTTTGGCTCGTAGCAAATGATATATACCCTCCTCTCTAAGGTGAGGGGATAATAATACTTAAATAATACATTTTCGGTATACTTAGGTAAACTAAATTATGAATAATCAATGGCAATGAAAAATATCATTGAAAAAGTATAACAGTGAATAAATTTGCTATAAATTTCAAAGAAAATCTATAGATAAGCTACCACGATCTGAATTATTTTATTTGTTATTACCTAGTTATTGGCGAACCTAGTTATTGATCTAAAATGCTTAAAAAGTTACTTTAATAACCTTAGTTGGTCGTTTCTATCACTAATCAAACAATTTATGTTTATGCCGATACCAAAAAAGTTTTATCACGCCTAGTAACACAATGATTTTGGCTTATCTAAAAAACGAGAAAATCTAAGTCATAATGAAAATATATTACACTTACAGGGTGGCTGATATGTATTGCAACCAACTTCAAGTTGCTATCATTTCTAAACCGCTAGTCTGATAGCTGACAGATTTATTTCAGTGACAGTTTATTTTATTGTTTACAAGCTTACAAAAGCATTTTGATCTTTGGATTCAGAAAAAAAGTTATTCGTGATGGAATTCAAGCGTGATAGTGTGATTGCTTTATATTTGGGTGGAAAAACACAAGTGGCTATCGTTAGAGCCCTCCAGCATTTAAATGTGAATAAATCTTTTGTTTCTCGTACCATTGCTCGTTACCGTGATACTGACAGTGTTGCATCGCGTACAAAAAGTGGACGAAAAAAACGGTAACAACACCAGAAATTATCCGAAAAGTGAAGGCCAGATTTGATCGAAATCCACGCCGCAGTGGTAGAAAAATGGTAGAAAAAATGAGCTTGGACTAAAGCCATTGAAGTTCCAAAAAGTGCAAGAGCTCACCGATGCTGCACAAAAAAAAGTTAGACTGGAAAGAGCCAAGGAGTTGCTTCGCTTGCACGAAAGTGGCCAGTTACCGAATTTGGTTTTCTCCGATGAGAAGCCATTCCAAATTGAGCAGTTTGTGAACAAACAAAATGATCGGGTTTACTTGCCAAAGAGGTCAGCTGAAAATTTACACCTTCGATTGGCCACCAGAACTCAAGCGCCGCCGATGGTAATTGTGTGGGCCGCCGTAACTGCCGATGGCCGCTCCCCGATCGTATTCATCGACCATGGGGTCAAAATAAATGCCGAATATTATCGGGAAAATGTCCTAAAGACAGTATTGAAGCCCTGGGCAGACAAACATTTCGGCCGCAGACCATGGACATTCCAACAGGACTCAGTACCATCGCACTCAGCACGCGTCAACCAAGAATGGCTTAAAAAGAAGGTTCCTCAATGGCCAACAATGGCCACCAAGATCTCCGGATCTCAATCCGTTGGACTTTTACGCCTGGGGCATTTTAGAGAGTAAGGTTCGCACTAAAAAATACCAAAGTATCGATCATCTCAAGACGGCGCTGGGGAATGGGCAAAAATACCGCAGAGCCACTTTCGTGCAGCGTGTGATGGCTTTGTCGGCCGTTTGAAGGCCATAATTCGTGCCAAATGTGGCCAATTCGAACAAATCTAAACTGTTTCTAAAATTGTATGTTATTTCCGACATTTTTTGCTTTTGAACAATAAAATTTAAAAAAAAATTAAATAAATATTGCGCTTTACTTTGTTGCATTACATATCAGCCACCCTGTAGATAGATAATTTGTGTACACCGTAGGATGGAGGTATACTAACTTTGTCATTCAGTTTGCAACACCGTGACATATCCATACATATAGGCGTACATAACAAGTAAGAGCGTTAAGTTCAACCAAGCCGAATCTTATATACCCTCCACCATGGATTGCATTCAATTGTATTACTGGAAAAATCTTTGGATATGCAGCAAATTATGAAACGATCCTTTTTATATCCTCACTTTAGTGATACGAGGGTATATTTCATTTGCTACGGGCCAAAAGTGTAACACATCGAAGGAGTGATCTAAGACCCTAGACTAGAGTGACTATACAAAATTTAAACCTGACTTGTAATTTTTTTACTGTGATGAATTCTTGCCAAAATAGAAAACAAACTGCAATGTTTCTGCTAAATTGCTTTAAAAATTATGGCTCGAAACCCGTATTTTGGAGCGGCCTCTATAGAGGAGCTATATCAAAATATTGAATTTTCAATTTTCAATCCCAAACAACCTGCATCTATAAGAAATATTTCTACCAAATTTTATCAATCTAGGTCTATTATTACGGAATGTAGCATGATTACAACAGACGGACGGAGGGACATGACTAAATCGTCTTAGAATTTTACGACGATTAAAAATATATATACTTTATGGGGTCTCAGATCAATACTACACAATTTACATTTGGTACTTATTTGCCTCTGTAGTCAAATCGGACGAAACATATATATGGGGCTACATTTAAATCTAAACCGATTTTCTTCAAATGAAGCAATGTTGATCCATAGATAAATAAACTCTACCATGCTGAATTTCAAAACAATTGGGTGTAAAATACAGTTTCTATAGGGCTAAAGGGCCAAATCGGACGAAATATATATATGGGGGATATAGCTAAATCAGAACTGATTTTTTTCAAATTAGGCAATGTTGGTCCATTTAGTAAGAAACTCCACCATGTTAAATTCCAAAACGATTGGATGTAAACTACAGCGTCTATAGGGCTAAAGGGCCAACTCGAACGAAACGTATATATGGGAGCTATATCTAAATCTGAACAGATTTTCTTCAAATGAACCATAGATAAATAAACTCTACTATGCAAAATTTTAAAATAATTGGATGTAAAATACAGTTTTTTTATGGCTAAAGGGCCAAATCGGACAAAACATATGTATGGGGGCTATAGCTAAATCTGAACCGATATTCTTCAAATTTGACAATGTTAGTCCATGGATCAAGAAACTCCACCATGTTAAATTTCAAAACGATTGGATGTAAATTACAGCTACTATATGGCAAAAGGGCCAAATCGGAGGAAACATATATATGGGAGCTATATCTAAATCTAAACCGATTTTCATCAAATTTAATAGGCTACTTTCCAGGTACGAAAGACTCTAATCTGCAAAATTTCAGCACAATCCGAGTGAAATTGCGACCTGTACTCGACGGACATGGTTAAATCGATTTAGCTAGTGATTCTGAGTCGATCGGTATAATTGAAGGTGGGTCTAGCTGTATTATTTCTATGTGTTACAAACATCTGCCATGAAACAAACGTATAATACAGTGTGGTGTAGGGTATAAGTATAAAAAGGGGCGAAACCAAAGTGGGCGTTGCATTAAAATTTTTATATTTCAGAGAACATGCCGTGGAACGAGCTGAAACCGTTAGCATCAGACCGGAAAGAATTGGACGCAATCGTTGAGGCCCTATACTCCTCATATGAACTACAAAAATCTATATTTCAGAGAGTGTTGACCGTAGATTAATGAAATTTTGTACGTACGTTAGTGGAGTTATTATCAATAACTGCACTTAAAATGGGCGGGATCAAATATGGGGGTGTGGTAAAAGTGGGCGTAGAATTATTAATAAATTTAATACTTCTGAAACTATTGACTGTAGAAAATCGAAAAATTGGATTGTAAGTTATTGGTGTCAATGTTAGGAAATTCACCAAAATTGATAGGGATTGAAAAAGTGGGCATGGCAATATTTAAATCTTAAATATATCAGAAATAATTAAATGTAGAAGAAGTTATTGGAGTAAATATTGCTACATTAGTAAATAAATAATATTTTTAAAACGGTTTATCACAGATGACCGAAATTTATAATTGGGCGTGGCATTATTTAAAGAGGGAATATCTCAGTATTTCTTGATTTTCAAATTAAATTTATTTGTTCACATATATATAGCGTGATCCATTTCGAGGTTCCCTACTTTTTTAAAGAAAAACACACAGAAAATTCAAATTGAATGGGGAATGTTTATTATCATTTGAAAGAACATTCTTTGGCATTTATTTTTTTGAAGATTATGCCTATCAAATATTGGCCGCGGCTACGTATCAGATGGTCCATCCGTTGAGTCTAATTTTCGATGACTCGTCCGAGCTTTTCGACTGGTATCTGGCAAATGACACGCGTGATGTTTTGCTTCAAGGCCTGAATCAAAGCGGGTTTGTCCCCATAAACTTTAGACTTTACATATCCCCACAGGAAAAAGTCTAACGGTATGATATCACACGATCTTGGTGGCCAATCGACCGGCCCAAAACGTGAAATTATATGCTCACCGAAGTGTTCTCTCAATAAACAAATATTCGATTATCATGGCACGATAACGGTCGTCATTGACGGTTACGTTCTCACCGGCATCATTTTTGAAGAAATATGGACCGATGATTCCGGTACGTCGGATCGGGAATCGATCAATGGCAAAAACATAGCTCTTAACGAGAGCTAAAATATTGCTCATGGGTGTCAAGGTCGTGGGTCGACTGGAAAGTGTTTTTTTTTTATTTAAAATAAACTTGTGTACCTGTACGTACTTTAATGCTATTAAATGCAATTTAAATTGATAATATATTAATTAAAACAAAAAACTAAATAAATAAATGAATATTTTTTGGGACTGAAGGTGAGGGGATTTTTTAGTCGGTATACCCGACTGAGCTTTCTTACTTTTTTTGTTGTGTTATTAATTTGAGACCCTAAAGTATATCTATATATTTTTGGTCGTCTTAAGATTCTAAGCCGATTTAGGCATGTTCGTCTGTCTGTCTGCTGAAAGCACCTTACAGTCCATAATAATAGAGGTAGGTTGATCAAATTTGGAAGAAATATTTCTTATAGTTGCAGGCCATTTGGAATTGAAAAGAAAGCGTATCGGTGAATGTTTTGATACCTACATTCAAAAAAATGTTTAGTCGAAACAGGTAGTTTTTGGGGAGAACCCATCAAAGTTTTGTGACATTTTAAATTTATGTGCAATTCCTTTATAATGCAAATCGAATGACTTGTAGTGCTTTATGAATAATGAATGAAGAAACACATAAAATTGTGACTGGATATAATTTAAAATATTTAGAATTTAAAATTTCTATGTTCCTAAAACAAGCTAAGACGACTTAGGATATCAATATGATTCTTTAAGCCATAAACAACAAATTTTCTAAGCAATTTAGGTGAAACTTTGCAGATGGTATTCTATTTCGACAAGAATTCATCGCAATAAAAATTACCAAAATCAGTTTATATTTTGTTTTAGTCCTCATATCGAGGTCGCTCTCAAATATGCCCATACAATTGATCTAGATGACCCTTCATCGTGTAGCGGTGACACATACTGATTTTGTCTCTCTTCAAAATACGGCTACCCGGACCAAAGTGTCTTTGCGTGAAGATGTGTATCTTCCTTCACTTGAATATTTTATATAATTTGCATTATTCTTTATTATACATTTTTTTACATAGCTTATATATCGATCTCGTCAAGCTTATGATAAAATTTTGGTACATATGCGCCCGCAAATGCCAATATTGATATTATACATTTATAAATGACATTTATGTCTCACGACACGTATAATTAAAATCTGATTTTTTTTTGATAATTATTAATTATTTCATTAGATTTTTCTATTTCTAATTAGTATATTCTTCTAATGGAGATGAAGTTTTTGGGGAGATATGTATGTATTTTATCATAGCCCATTCTTCGTTTACACATATGTTATGCCTTGTTGACAAAAGGTAAATGATCTCTATTAACTAATTATGATTTCATTAATTTTTAAGCGTATCTACGATAATTAAAAATTGTTTGTAACCAACAATGGTTTTTGTTGAAAGAGAATACTAATTAGATGTTTCAAATCAATCTGAATGTGCGTACATACCTACATACATGCGAGTACGAGTACCAGTACACTATACATTAAACCGGGTCGAACTTTAAATGGAAGAGGGTATATATCATTACGCACCAACAATTTATGAAGGAGTGATCTAAGACCCTAAGTATGTTTGGCGGAAATAAATAATTGTAATGTTATTTTAAGCCATTTGAGCATTACCGTCCGTCCGTTTGTCAACGTTTAAATTCTAAATGGTTCACCTGTACCTAAGTCCATCCCTAAATAAGTCCCTCCCTAAATAAGTCCCTCATATCAATAATATTGTGTTTAGTAAAGTTCAACTTTTCCAATAAAATCAGAAATTTGAAAAAAAATCAGTTCTGTTTTTTATAACCGATTCAAGTTTTAATTTTTAAATGGCCCACCCTTTATATTCCAAAAATTAATATACCTCCCATCCTATGGTGGATGGTATACAAATTTCCAATGTCATCAATTACGAAATATTGGCTTGATTCTCCAATGTTTACGCATATTTCAGTTGTATTTGTAGCAGTCAATGACACTCAAAGATTAAGAATTTATAAACAATAAACTATAAAATAAAAACGATATTTACAAAATCGGAACTATAATTATGATCGCAATCAATTACTGAAAAAAACGTAATCAGTTTTTGACAACACTTTTCATTTCGTTGTAATTATCTAAAATATAACACTTAGATGACTAAGACTCTTTTTAATTGAGTTCTAGTCAATATTGTTTTGACATCTAAATTCTGTGGTTTTCTGGAATAACAACACATCTCAAAAGATCAAAATGTTCAGGAGAGACAAAATAATTTTTCTCTCGCAGTACATTTGATACTATAGCGTGATCCATTTCGAGGTTCCCTACTTTTTTAAAGAAAAAAACACAGACAATTCAAATTGAATGGGGAATGTTTATTATCATTTGAAAGAAAGTTCTTTGGCATTTATTTTTTGAAGATTATGTCTATCAAATGTTGGCCGCGGCTACGTCTCAGATGGTCCATCCGTTGAGTCCAATTTTCGATGACTCGTTCGAGCATTTCGACCGAATTACACGCTTGATGTTTTGCTCCAAGGCCTGAACCGAAGCTGGTTTGTCCGCATAAACTTTAGACTTTACATATCCCCATAGGAAAAATTCTAACGGTGTGATATCACACGATCTTAGTGGCCAATCGACCGGCCCAAAACGTGAAATTATCTGCTCACCGAAGTGTTCTCTCAATAAATCCATTGATTGATGCGATGTGTGGGAAGTGGCGCCGTCTTGTTGAAACCAAATGTCGCCGAGATCACGAGCTTCAATTTCAGGCATCAAATAGTCAGTTATCATGGCACGATAACGGTCGCCATTGACGGTTACGTTCTCAACGGCATCATTTTTGAATCGGTCAATGGCAAAAAGATAGCTCTCAACGAGAGCTGGGTGTCAAGGTCGTAGGTCGACCGGAAAGTGTTTTTTCTTTGGATTTAAAAAAAAATGGACTTAGC
The DNA here is from genome assembly GCA_963930755.1 of Eudasyphora cyanicolor. Classification (NCBI taxonomy): domain Eukaryota; kingdom Metazoa; phylum Arthropoda; class Insecta; order Diptera; family Muscidae; genus Eudasyphora; species Eudasyphora cyanicolor. The sequence goes on from OZ005734.1 coordinate 315,739,212, forward strand.
GCAATTGGCGAATGATTATTTTGATAATAACACTGAATAATTTGTAACCGTTGTTCAGGTGTAAGTCTTTCCATGATGAAATGCCAAACAATACTTAACAAAAATAATATGACACCATGACACGACTCACACGTGATATGTCAAAAAAGGCTATTGAAAAAAGTATCTCTACTTAGATCACCCGTTACATGTGCATAGCTGAGAGTTGGAAAAAGTATAACAAAACACGTAAGAAAGTTCAGTCGCGTAAACCGACTTATGAATCCCCTCACCTTGAGTCCCAAAAAAATATTAGTAAATTTATTTATTTTTTGCTTTAAATTAAATTATTATCAATTTAAATTGAATTTAATAACTTTAATGTATGTACTGGTATTAAAGTTGTAAGCTTCGACCATTTTTCTCGAGGTAATAGTGACTATTAAACTAATACTATGCGAAGAATTTCTGAGGATTCAAGTAAGTAGTATAGAAGTTATTAAATAACAAGTAAGAAAGTTTCAGTCGGGTAAACCGACTAAGGTATACCCTCACTTTGTGAGTAATGTAATATATAACATTACACTAATAAATCTGTCAATTTGTGTGGGAGGTACCGGAAGGGTTTTTTCCAAATACACCTATTTTTCGGTAAACAGTAGTTTCTTAAATAAATTGCATTGTGCCGAACTATAAGCTTTTATGTGCATTGGTATATTAAAGTTACGAGCTATGTAATTTTGGTATGATTTGATCATTTTGTGTGGGAGGTACAAAAAGGGGCGGGGTGATAACACCCACTTTTTACAGGACTATAGGCACTATAACAGCATTACACTGTACAAAATTTCAAGTATTTGTATACACTGGTATTAAAGTTACAAGCCGTTTACTTTTGGTACGAAACGGTCCATTTATGTGGGAGGTACCAAAACGGGCTGTACAATAATGTCCATTTTTTACCGGACTATAGGCGCTACAAAAACATTATACTGTAGAAAATTCCAAGCATTTTTATGCACTTGTATTAAAGTTATAAGCAGTTAAATTTTGATGCAAAATGGTCCATTTGTGTGGGAGGTACCAAAAGGGGCATGTCAACTTCACCCATTTTTCTCGAGGTAATAGCGACTAATATACTAATATTATGTGTATAATTTCAGAAGATTCGAACAAGTATATTTCACTAAATTTTAACCCTTTGTGCGGGAGGTACCAGAAGGAGTAGACCAATATGGCCCATCTTCGAACTCATCCGGAGATATATAAAAATCATTCGACTTAAAATGACCCAAAACGGTTATCCGCCGAACATACTTAGGGTCTCAGGTCACTCCTTCGATGTGTTACACTTTTTCTCGTAGCAAATGATATATACCCTCCTCTCTAAGGTGAGGGGATAAAAATGGACTTAAATATGAGTGTCGTATATCGATTTAAAGATAAAGATTAGCCGAATACATTTAAGTCAAAATACCGAACTCGAAATATTTTAAAATAGGTTCTTACTCTAGAAAACCACATAATTTATGTAACGGGTTTTTCAACAGAGACGCTACAAAAGTAGACCGACAGGGACAGCAAACGACGCCGCTCTTTTGACATTTCTCTTCAGTAAGGTTTGCCATTTCATGATGGAAATATATGCGAGCCAACAACGAGTCGAAATTATTAAAATTTACTACCGAAATTCGGAGTCAGTGGCCTCAACGTTAAGAGCGCTACGTCCAATTTATGGTCGTCATAGTCGTCCTAGCAGATCAACAATTGAGCGTCTAGTTGAAAAAATTGAATCCACAGGCACAGTACAAAATGTTCCCGTTCCAGTGAGACAAAGAAGTGCCCGTAGTGTCGAGAATATTGCTGCCGCTGAGGCTTCAGTTGAAGAAAGCCCAAATGTGTCTCTCACACGTCGTTCTCAAGCGTTGGTAATTTTGCGAAAAGATCTTGGCCTACATCCTTACAAGATCAAATTGATGCAAGAACTGAAGCCGCTTGACCACCAGAAGCGTCGTATGTTCGTGAATTGGGCTGAGCAACAGCTTGAAAATGATTCGGATTTTCATCGAAAAATCATCTTCAGCGATGAGGCTCATTTCTTCGCTCTTATTGAAAAACCCTATACAATTTATTATGGAAACTATCATTTCATTAAGAAACCAGTAAGGAAAGGCAGAAAGTCGGGCGGGGCCGACTATATAATACCCTACACCTCCCTAACAATGCGATAAGGGTCATTGCCATAATAATTTGGAATAATTGGTAAATGGGTAGAAACATATTATCTAATTCTGAAACGATAATCGCTAAATTAAGCAATATTCGTTCCTAAATTGAGAAACATCTTTCTGGAAAATTTTAATGCTTGGAAGTAAAATACAACTTCTATAGCGGTTTGATACCAAATCAGGAGGAACATATATATGGAGCTTTAACATAAATCTGAACCGATCTTCCCTGAATACTCATTCATGTAAAAAGACCTCCTTCTGTCGAATTTCGTACTGGTCGTATATAAAATACAGTCTCTACAGCGCCTACATGTCAAATCGGGGGTAACGTATATATGGGGGCTATATCTAAATCTGAACCGATTTCTTCCAAATTTAACAGTGTTCGTTCATATAATAAGAAACCTCTTTCTGCCGAATTTCATACTGATCGGATATAAAATAACATTTTTACAGCGCTTACAAGTCAAATCGGGGGTAACGTATATATGGGGGCTATATCTAAATCTGAACCGATTTTCTCCGAATTTAGCAGTATTCCTTCATGTAATAAGAAACCTCTTTCTGCCAAATTTTGCACTGATCGGATATAAAATACAGTTTTTACAGCGCTTACATGTCAAATCGGGGGTAACATATATATGGGGGCTATATCTGAATCTGAATCGATTTTCTCCGAATTTAGCAGTATTCCTTCATGTAATAAGAAACCTCTCTTTGCCGAATTTCGCACTGATCGGATATAAAATAACATTTTTACAGCGCTTATATGTCAAATCGGGGGTAATGTATATATGGGGGCTATCTAAATCTGAACGGATTTCTTCCAAATTTAACAGAGTTCATTCATGTAATAAGAAAGCTTGTCCTGCCGAATTTCATACTGATCGGATATAAAATAAAGTTTTTACAGCGCTTACATGTCAAATCGGGGCTAACATATATATAGGGGCTATATCTAAATCTGAACCGATTTTAACCAAATTCGATAGGGATCGTCCTTGGGCCAAAAAAAAGATATGTGTAAAGTTTCGTCGAGATCGGACCATAATTGCGACCTGTACTTTCATTACAAGAATACATGCACAGACGGACAGACAGACAGACGGACAGACAGACGGACAGACGGACAGACAGACAGACAGACAGACGGACATAGCTAAATCGACTCAGAAAGTGATTCTCGATCGGTATAATAAACGATGGGTCTATTTCTTCTCCTTTTGGGTGTTACAAACAAATGCACAAAGTTATAATACCCTGTACCACAGTGTGGTGTAGGGTATAAACATGCCGCTTAAACACCATTTGAGAATCACTGATATTAATCCTCCAATGTACAGCGATCTGAGCGTTATTAGACAGGAATAATTTAAAAATATTCCTAATATTTATAAAACTGACAATAATATGCAATCATTCATTGAAGTGAGTAATCTGTATTAATAGAAAGCAACAAAGTGTAAAACGCCACAATGCTATACGCAATTATTTAAACAATGTGTGAGAACTTTATTTTTTATAAACGAGAACGAGATATTCTAACCAATTTTTAAAATGTTCCCAGAAAATTAATTATTCTATATGGCACTTTATTTAACCAAATCAGTACGGCAAATTTAACGGTGCTTTTAGCGGAACGTGACTGCAATAACTTAAAAAAATACTAAAAACGTATTGTAAAGCTTAAAATTGAAAATCAATTAAAAGAACGTAAAACAATAAACGCAATTATCTCGACAAAAGCAAAACTGAGGATTTGAGAAAACAGAATTAAATGCTCAGTAGAGAAAATCGATTTAAATATTCTGTATCAGTCCCTGATAAACTTTTATGAACAAAATGTTCAGCTGAAAATTAATTTCAGTATTGATATCGGGTCTACATTTTGTATAAAGTATAGTCCAAAGGAAAAGTAAACAAGAATTCCGAAAATTCATGCTAAATATATACATATGTACCTTCTAGCGTGGATGGAATTCCAAAGTATAATCACGGTAATAGAAATTACATAAAATATTCAAATAATGAAGAACTTTGTATGGCAGCACTATCAAAACGTTTTTATTGCTACAACAAAATAAAATTTTATTTGTTTAAATATTACTGAGATGAGTTCTAACAAAATATTAACTGAATTGATTTAAAAAAGTTTACTGCGATGAATTATTGTCTTAATTCATTAAATAAAACTGCAAAGATTCAGATAAAATGCTTAGAAATAGTAGTATTTATGGCATAAATTTTGTATATTTTGGAGCGACCTCTATAGGGTGAATATAACAAAATATGAACCGATTTGTAAAATTTTTGCTGTGATGAATTCTTGTCAAAGCAGAATACAAACCGCAAAGTTTCTCCTAAATTGCTTTAAAAATGTGGTATCTATGGCTTAACAACCGTATTTTGCAGCGACCTCTAGGGGAGCTATAATAAACCATTGACCGATATGGCCCATTTGCAATCCCAAACAACCTGCAAGTATAAGAAATATATCTACTCAATTTGATCAACCTAGCTCTATTGTTACGGACTGTAGCGCGATTACAACAGACGGATGGACGGACAGACGGACATGGCTAAATCGTCTTAGAATTTTACGACGATTAAGAATATATATACTTTACGGGGTCTAGGATCAATATTTAGAGGTGTTACAAACGGTGTGACAAAATGAATACACCCCCCGTCCTATGGTGGAGGGTATAACAAATAAGAAAGTTCAGTCGGATAAACCAAATTAAGTATTCCCTCACCTTCAGTCACAAAAATATATTCGTAAATTTATTTATTTTTTTGTTTTAATTAAATTATTATCAATTTAAATTGCATTTAATAAATGTAAAGTATGTACTGGTTGGTATTAAAGTTATAAGCTCTTAACTTTTGTGCAAAGTGGTCCACTTGGGTGGAAAGTACCAAGATGGTCTCTAGGTACTATTAAAACTTTACATTGTACAAAATTTCAAGAATGTCTATGCATCGATATTGAAGTTATAAGGTTTTAACTTTTGGTACAAAATGGTCCATTTGTGTGGGAGGTACCAAAAGGGGCGTGCCAATAATGCCCTCTTTTCTCTGGACTGTAGGTACTATAAAAACATTACACTGTACAAAATGTCAAGTATTTGTTTGTATCCACTAGTATTAAAGTTATTAGCAGTTATATTTTTGTACAAAATGGTCTCTTTGTGTGGGAGGTACCAAGAATTAGAAGTGGAGAAGTATATAAGTTATTAGAGAATCAAAATGTCATTAAACGTTAACCCTTTTTTAGGGAGGTACTAGAAGGAGTGAACCAATATGGTCCATCTTTGAACTTAGCCGAAGATAGAGAAAAATATTATCGCATACCAAATTGGAAGTCAATCGTGTAATCCTTTCGAGAGTTATCTTGCGCACCAGCCAGCAGACAGACGGACGGGCATTGCTCAAATTACACAAAATGACCCAAATCCCATTTCCGCAAAACATACTTGGGTTCTTAGGTCACTACCTCGATTTGTTACACTTTAGGTTCGTAGAAAAAGATATATACCCTCCTCCCTGTAGGGTGAGGGGATAAAAACGAAATAATTCCGCTGTTTCTTAACTAGACAAGATATAAGGGAAACGATATAAGGGGAATAAAAATATGTACGAGTATAATGATTGGCGAATTATTTTCGATTTCTGATGTCAATTCCTACAAACTACATTTCTTTCTGAATTTGAAAATTGATTTTTTTTTTTCATTTTTTTCCGGACCCTGTCCAGGCATTTTCTTAATATCAGTGCGGAACATTCACCGATTTTTCACACATCACCTTTTCTGAATTGACAAATAATTGGGCACTACGAAATAACCCCCAACAAAATAACACCCAAATAAGAAAAATTAAATAATTCCCAAAAAAAAATATTAAGAAAATTGGTGGTTATTTCACATTAATTTGGGCTTTTTTTCATTCCAATTTTTGGGGCTTGTTTCATTATGAAATAAATCCCAAATACCAATATGAAATAACCCCCAAATATTAATTTGGGGGTTATTTCATTTTATTTGGGGTTTATTTCATTTGCAAAAAAATCAAAAAATTTGAAATAATTTGAAGCAAAAACCGCTAGAAATACCGTTGTAAGTTTTGGAAAAATATATTAGAATCATTGTAATGATTCTTGTTAAAATTATTGTTAGTTTCTATTGAGCTTTTGGAAGAGCAACACCATCCTAAAAATTAATTGTGAAATAATAGCCGGTAAACGGCGGAACAGCAGATTATTGTATGTTCCAAGCGAACGCCAACTATATGCGAAAAAATCAACGTATAAAAGCAGTGTTTTATGAGTGCTATAATGATAAATGCAAGGCGCGAATTTTTGTGGTGGATAATAAATGTTACAGATTTGAGGACTCTGTCAAACATGAGCACCACGATCAAGAATCATTGTGTAGTGAACTAAAAGCCCTAAACAAAATAAAAGGGAAATGTTTGGAAAACGCAAGTGCATTGGGTGAAGTCAATGCTTTAAACAGCTTAAAAGAGTCATATAAGAGTGTCTGCAACAGGTAAGTAATAACATAATTTTATTGTCATGATTTTCTGAAATATGTAATTTTATTAAAATAGCTCTCAGGAGGCAACGAAAAATATTTCGTTCCCGAAAATCCAAAGAGGATTGCAATATTTGACAGCTGGAGTTTTCATTAATTCACCAAAAACTCCAAACGATGTATTGCAGGCTTTCCGAAAGGAATCGGTCTTGCAAAATTTCGGATATTGCAGACATGAGGGTGCAGAAAAGTCCCTTTTCTTCAAAATATGCCACGACGGAAAAGACTTTGCATACTGCGTTTATGCTTCCGAAAAATGTGTAAAGATTATTAAGGAGAATATTCCAATTAAGACTAATAGGAGAGTCCTAATTGACGGTACTTTTGCTGTTGTTCCTATTGGGTGATTTAAGCAGCTTCTTGTATTCAACATTGAATATATGGAGAGGGTAAGTATAACTTTTTAATTTGGTTTAATACAGAAAATAGGTATATAAAGATGAGAAGAGTGCAGAAGATGAAAAGCTTTTCACCTTCTGCACTCTTCTCATCTTTATATACCTTTATTCAAGAAGCATTTTTATTAACCTTGATCAAATTTTTTCCTTATATAGGTTTTTCCTTTTCTATTTGTTTTGCTAAATAAAAAATCAGCGAATTGTTATTCACATTTATTCAGATTTATAAATTCAGAAATCTTGAATTTGGATGGCTCAAAATTCATAACAGACTATGAAAGTGGTTTGAGAAATGCAATCCAAAGAGTGTATCCCACATCAAAATTGTATGGGTGCTGGTTTCATTTTTGCCAGGCAGTACGCCGGCATATTACAACAAAAACTAAGGGCCTAGCAGCGTTCATCAGAGAGAATAAGGAGGCATCGCTCTTATATCATAAACTTTTGTCGCTTCCCTTGTTACCACCGGGTCACATATACAGTTCTTTTAAAGAAATCAAAACGGAAATAGAAAAAATTGACAATCACTTTCAGTTTGCGTCCTTTTTGGAATATTATGAAAGACAGTGGCTACAGAAGGTATTATTTGGTTTTTAAATACTTACTTTATACCACATTTTTATGAGTTTTAGATTGGCCCCGAAGGCATTTCGGTATTTGGTACAACAATTCGGACAACGTCAGCGTGGGAAGCGTATAATGGCGTTCTTGCTAGGCTTATTCCAAGACACGTAAATTATTTTAAATTTGTTCAAGTTCTCCAAAATGAAGAGTTCTCAAAAAGTAGAGAATTCGAATTATTGGCCAATAGTGGTGGATCTCATGGAAAAGCAAAGCGAAAAAGAACATCCATAAACAAAGCCGATATCATTGAGAACGCCAGCATTGAGTTGCAGAAAGGCAAAATAACTGCGATGGCTTTTCTAAATCGCATGGTTTTCCCCAAAAATCAAACATGTACTCAAATGGAACCTGAAGATCTCTTTGAAGGCATTACATACCTGGAAGAAGAGCAGCAAGATGAAGATACTCAAGTTCTAAGCGTTTCAGAAAAAACGCCGGAACCTAAACTATGTGTAGTATGTACAGTTGTGGAGCCAAACGTCCTTTTGCTGCCATGTAAACACATGAAAGTATGCAACGAATGCGTACTTAAATTACAGGCTGATGCTATTGCCAACGATTTAGACACCTTTAAATGCCCAGTTTGCCGTCAAGCTGTTAATGATACTATTCAGGCATTTTTGTAGAAAATATACATTTATTATTTAATAAAATTTTTTTTAATATTCTAAAAAATCCTTGTACATGTAAAAGGAATAATTATATGTATATGCTAAAAATAATTTGGGCGTTATTTATTTTTTTGGCTGATATTTCATTTTTTGTCCAAGGAGTTTTCCTTTTGGGGGTTATTTCGCTACGTAATAAGTCCCAAAGTTTGAGGATTGTTTCGTTTTTCTATTTTGTGGTTATTTCACTGAAATTGGGTTTTATTTCATCTTTTTAAGTTGGTTGTTATTTCATTTTTTGGAGCTTATTTTATTGGGGATTGTTTCATTTTTCTTATTATTCGTTGGGGGTTATTTCGTAGTGCCATAATTTGCTTCGTCTTCGTATTTTTGGTGTCAACAACTTTATTAATATTGTGACCACGCTTCTCCAAATTACATCTTTTTTACGAAAATTTCAAAACATGGTCACATTTTCGGCAATCGCAAAGCTAGAATATGAAAATCTTTACCAGTTGTATATGTAGTAATGTGTTACACGGTAAATAACAAAAGGAATTTCGAGCTCGGCTTTTAGTGTAGTATTTATATGGGAAAACCCAAAACATCTAATTTTTGGGGATTTTAGATTTTATTTTGGGAATTGACTTTGCAAATACTCGTATAATGATTGGCCAAATACAAATTACAAAAAATAAATGGAATAAAGGGTTTTCCAATAGGGATGATAGGATTTTGAAGTGACTTTTCGGCCATTTGTAATATGTCATGAACTGTCATTTGTTTTTCATTGTATTCAGTAGTGTTTACAATTTCATCATGGAGAGATATACGCAAGAACAAGATTTACAAATTATTCAGTTTTATTATCAAAATAATCGTTCTCCAATTGCAACTTTTCGTGCGCTAAGTCCATTTCTTTTAAAATCAAAAAAACACTTTCCAGCCGACCTACGACCTTGACACCCATGAGCAATATTTTAGCTCTCGTCAAGAGCTATCTTTTCCCCATTGAACGATTGTGCCTCACAGCAAATGAAACAATTGAATTGTTGCGAGAAAAGTTTGGAGATTCGATTATTTCAAGAAATTGTGATATTGAATGGCCTCCAAGAAGTTGTGATTTAACACCAATAGACTATTTCTTGTGGGGATATTTGAAGTCATTGGTCTTTCAAAATAAACCAGACTCACTTCAAGATTTACAAGTCACTATTGAACGTGCCATTAATGACAGTGGAAAAAGTGTTCGAAAATTGGGTTCATCGAATTCGTTCTGCAGAAGATGTCGTGGAGGCCATTTGAATGACGTTTTATTAAGAACTTAATTGTATAGATTGTACTTCACATTAAATAAAAAACTTTTGAATTTCCTTAACAATAACGGCCAATTCCACAATCTCCGGTTATCCTACAGTTATAGCTGTCAAATTGTACGAAATTTTTATTTTTTAACTGTGAGTTAGCTCTAACCGGAGGTTGTGAAATTGGGGGTAAGTGTGTTTTTTTTTCAAAGAAATCATATCACTCTTACTGGAAAACTCTATATATGTATATATTAATTTTTAAATATTTTATGGACACATATATCAAGTTTCTGTCTACGTTTGAAAAATGTTTTTTTTTTTTTACTCAATCCTTTCCTAGTAATCGATATAAATTAGAACCGGATATATGTATAGCGTTATATTTTCTGGTCACACAACACAATTCGATTTCTCCGTCTACGTTTTCCGGGTTATATCTCTGAGGTGACTTAAGATTATTACAGTTTTTGGGTACTCGTTATAATAGGAAAACCATTATTTTCCAAATCCTGAATTTTTTTTTGTAAAAGAGCGTCTGTCGCGATTTTTTTTTAAAGCGTAAAATCAGCATTTTTATCACATAATTAAAACCGTTACTCAAAAACGCAAATATATATGGCTTTTTGGATTTAATATTCGGATTTAGAACATCAAAATCCTACGAAATCGGATCCGATATCTGCTCGCTATGACTCGAGTTGAACAGTGCAACATTGTAGACCAGTGCAAAAAATGGGGTGCCGATTTTTTCAAAATACATTTTTTTGGTTTTCTGGTATATCTGGCCATAGAATGGTAGCATTACTTTTATTAATTGTGTTTCTGGTCCACATTTTAAGGAAAACTCACTTTATAAAACGAAGGAAATCATAAATAATTAGTAGGTTTGACATTTTAAATTTCCACAGCTTTTGTTGTGGTTGTGGTTACGAAAATTCGCACTGAGAATGGGCTTCGTTTTTGTAGTTTAAAGATAAAGAATCCCATCTGCGGAACACAATTTAAATCGCGAGGAAAACATAAGTCGCGAGGTAAAAGTATGAAAATTAAATATTTGCAAACAATTATCAATGAACATTTTGTGCGTTTCTAAATAGCTGTCATATAAGCCACGGTTCATTAAGTTCGGTCATCGTAGGCAGGAGATACAATGGTCAAAATTGCAAACTTTGACACCCTGTATCTTCGAAATCTATCACACATAGCATTTATACCTCGGCAACCCCACCAAGTTCTGACGGGTTCGGAATAAAATTGAAAAATTGGGCCTTTTGACGTGCTTTTCCCATATACACCTTTTTCGCAAACAACAAAATCAATGTTTTTTGAAAATATAATTTCAAATGGTCATAATTGAAGTTTTTTTTCATCATATAGCAATTTTTATTGTTAATCCAGATAACTAAAAAAAAATATAAAATTAAATTTCCAATTTCAGATAACTGAGGAACTATACGAGATAACTCGTATGTGTAAAAAGCAGTTTGTATATCTCCTATAGTAGAATGGACACACTACATGCATATTAGACGACAAAGACAAAACTTTAACACACGAAAAGATTTTGTACGCCCGAGGTGGGCCCTGTAGCTCCGCCCCTGTGTGACATAGGTGGTTCAAATTGCAAAATAAAATTTTCTAATACCTCTTCTAGAAGAAATTGCGAAATAATTTCCGCTCAAAAAAAGGCATCTTTACTATATAAAATTTAATAGTTAATTAAATTAATTAACTGATTAAATTGAATTATTAATTAAATGATTCAAATACATTATTTTTTAAATCTATTAATATTTTATCTGAGTCGATTCTAATTACTTATTAAAGATACGCGACATTTTACTTATCAAGCATGTAATTTTATTAAATGTTTTCATTGATTTAATCGCAGTTTTAATTAAATAAGTTGAAATTTTCAATAATTATTATGGCGTTTTTTAAGTTTTCAACGTAAATCGCAATATACGAGTACGTATATCAATCAATGTAACTCACCTATAAATGCTGCACCGCTCATAACAGCCATATCCATTGAGGTCGTTGCGAAATCACATTGAGAAGCTATAGTTATGATACTCATGCCCATTGTCTCACAGATGACCATCATCAGGAGGAGGCCACATGTCAGCAGCATTAAATACTGCGTCTTACCGAAACCGATTATGTTCAAAACTTCTTCATAAGAGAAGCTTTTCTCTCTGTCCGACTCGGCGAAGCCATTACTTTTTGTCGACAAACGGGGTTCGGTAACCACGGATTTAACATTTTCTATATATTGAGATTCTTTGTTAGGCAAATCTTTTTGGGATAAAGACATTTTTCCGCAATAATATCACATAAAATCGCACTTTTTGAATAAAACGATAACAATTTCTATCTATGTATGACTATGTAAAACACTTCGATAACACTTGACACTTGTTGACAAATTCGCCGATTGAAATGGACTAACCGCACCTGCTTCGCAATCAGACTGATCGAGCGTTTGCCCATTCACATTGGACGAAAGCATCAATTCCGCACCACTGGAAAAACGTTTCGCTGACACGCTTCGTACATTCGTTAGATGTCGCGTGGGGACATTTAACATTTCTTGAGTAGTTCAGTTGAGTTGAGTTCTGCTGTTCGAGAAACGCCGTCAGACGAGTACTTTTTAATGTCCCCCTTGTTCGTTCGTACACCCGCTAAAACTGCGACTATTAGGTTGGTGATTTGGTGGGTGGTAATGGTGGTAAATTCCCAGATAAAAATCTCCTAAGAGAACACAAACAACGCCACTATTTAATTACCAATTCTTGTTAGGGGGATATGTAGCACTTAGTTGACGTAAAGTACACTCGACCTGAGATGTGTTTTTCATTCAATCTTCTGATAAGTAGTACAAACGCGGCGCCATGACGCGCCGTTCGCAGGTTCCAACTTAGATATGGGATTGAAAATATAAATTAGCAAAACTGTCATCACCTTCTTACGTTTGGAAACTAATGTGAGAGATAGATAGAGTTAAGTGACTAAAATTATCCGATTACGAATTTTAAGGAATCAAATATGTATATGAATATCTCGTATTGGCATTGCTGTTCTGTAGAAGTAAAAGTATTGGTCACATCTTTATCCTTCAGAAAGCCTATCTAGCTGTTCTTACTCCGCAGTATAATAGGAGTGTTTTGATTTGACAGGTAATTCTGCTAGAGTGTTCACAAATAAACACATATCTCCAAAAATCAACCGGACCAGTTGAATTTTGTGATCTCTATGTCGTTAAGACCTCAAATTGGGAGGTACCTTTGTATGAAAGCTATATTAAACCAGTAAGGAAAGGCTAAAGTCGGGCGGGGCCGACTATATAATACCCTACACCACTCTCGTAATATTGAATAACTCTGATATATAAATTTTGAAATTCATGTATAAATTGTTTACATAAATTTACTTTTGGGACATTTTATACTTAAATAATAAACTGTACCACAGTGTGGTGTAGGGTATAAAAACGATTGGATCTAAAGAGCCAAATCGGATGAAACATATATATGGGAGCTATAGCTAAATCTTGACCGCTTTTCTTCAAATTCGGAGTGTTGGTTCATGGATCAAGAAACACTACCATTCTAGATTTCAAAATGATTGGATGTAAAATACAGCTTCTTCAGGACTAAAGAGCAAAATCGGACAAAACATATATATGGGAGCTATAGCTAAATCTTAACCGATTTTCTTCAAATTCGGCAATGTTGGTTCATGGATCAAGAAACTCTACCATTCTAAATTTCAAAACGATTTGATGTAAAATACAGTTTCTATAGAACTAAAGGGCCAAATCGGACGAAACATATATATGGGAGCTATAGCTAAATCTTAACCGATTTTCTTCAAATTCGGTAGTGTTGGTTCATGGATCAAGAAACACTACCATTCTAGATTTCAAAATGATTGGATGTAAAATACAGCTTCTTCAGGACTAAAGAGCAAAATCGGACAAAACATATATATGGGAGCTATAGCTAAATCTTAACCGATTTTCTTCAAATTCGGCAATGTTGGTTCATGGATCAAGAAACTCTACCATTCTAAATTTCAAAACGATTTGATGTAAAATACAGTTTCTATAGAACTAAAGGGCCAAATCGGACGAAACATATATATGGGAGCTATAGCTAAATCTTAACCGATTTTCTTCAAATTCGGTAGTGTTGGTTCATGGATCAAGAAACACTACCATTCTAGATTTCAAAATGATTGGATGTAAAATACAGCTTCTTCAGGACTAAAGAGCAAAATCGGACAAAACATATATATGGGAGCTATAGCTAAATCTTAACCGATTTTCTTCAAATTCGGCAATGTTGGTTCATTGATCAAGAAACTCTACCATTCTAAATTTCAAAACGATTGGATGTAAAATACAGCTTTTATAGGATTAAAGGGCCAAATCGGACGAAACATATATATGGGAGCTATAGCTAAATCTTAACAGATTTTCTTCAAATTCGGTAGTGTTGGTTCATGGATCAAGAAACTCTACCATTCTAAATTTCAAAATGATTGAATGTAAAATACAGCTTCTACAGGACTAAAGAGCAAAATCGGACGAAACATATATATGGGAGCTATTGATAAATCTTAACCGATTTTCTTTAAATTCAGCAATGTTGGTTCATTAATCAAGAAACTCTACCATTCTAAATTTCAAAACGATTGGATGTAAAATAAAGCTTTTATAGGATTAAAGGGCCAAATCGGACGAAACATATATATGGGAGCTATAGCTAAATCTTAACCGATTTGCTTCAAATTCAGCAATGTTGGTTCATTGATCAAGAAACTCTACCATTCTAAATTTCAAAACGATTGGATGTAAAATACAGCTTTTATAGGATTAAAGGGCCAAATCGGACGAAACATATATATGGGAGCTATAGCTAAATCTGAACCGATTTCAACCAAATTCAATAGCGATCTTAACAGCTGCGAAATACTCTAAACTGCAAAATTTCAGAACGATCGGAGTGAAATTGCGACCTGTAGTCGACGAACAACTTTACATGGACGGACGGACGGCCGGACGGACAGACATGGTTAAATAGACTCAGCTAGTGATTCTGAGTCGATCGGTATACTTTAAGGTGGGTCTAGCTGTGTTATTTTCAGGTGTTACAAACATCTGCCGTGAAACAAACTTATAATACCCTGTACCACAGAGTGGTGTAGGGTATAAACATGGACCTATGAGGGGAGCATATCGGGTAAATGATTCAGGGTATAAATAAACTCCTACACCACACTGTGGTACAGGGTATTATAAGTTTGTTTCACGGCAGATGTTTGTAACACCTGAAAATAACACAGCTAGACCCACCTTAAAGTATACCGATCGACTCAGAATCACTAGCTGAGTCTATTTAACCATGTCTGTCCGTCCGTCCGTCTGTCCATGTAAAGTTGTTCGTCGACTACAGGTCGCAATTTCAATCCGATCGTTCTGAAATTTTTCAGTTTAGAGTATTTCGCGGCTGTTAAGATCGCTATTGAATTTGGTTGAAATCGGTTCAGATTTAGATATAGCTCCCATATATATCTTTCGTCCGATTTGGCCCTTTAGTCTTATAGAAGCTGTATTTTACATCCAATCGTTTTGAAATTTAGAATGGTAGAGTTTCTTGATCCATGAACCAACATTGCCGAATTTGAAGAAAATCGGTTAAGATTTAGCTATAGCTCCCATATATATGTTTCGTCCGAGTTGTCCCTTTAGTCCTATAGAAGCTGTATTTTACATCCGATCGTTTTGAAATTTAGAATGGTAGAGTTTCTTGATCCATGAACCAACATTGCCGAATTTAAAGAAAATCGGTTAAGATTTAGCTATAGCTCCCATATATATGTTTCGTCCGATTTTGCTCTTTAGTCCTGTAGAAGCTGTATTTTACATCCAATCATTTTGAAATTTAGAATGGTAGAGTTTCTTGATCCATGAACCAACACTACCGAATTTGAAGAAAATCGGTTAAGATTTGGCTATAGCTCCCATATATATGTTTCGTCCGATTTGGCCATTTAGTCCTATAAAAGCTGTATTTTACATCCAATCGTTTTGAAATTTAGAATGGTAGAGTTTATTGATCCATGAACCAACACTTCCGAATTTGAAGAAAATCGGTTAAGATTTAGCTATAGCTCCCATATACATGTTTCGTCCGATTTGGCCCTTTAGTCCTATAAAAGCTGTATTTTACATCCAATCGTTTTGAAATTTAGAATGGTAGAGTTTCTTGATCCATGAACCAACACTACCGAATTTGAAGAAATCGGTTAAGATTTAGCTATAGCTCCCATATATATGTTTCGTCCGATTTGGCCCTTTAGTTCTATAGAAGCTATATTTTACATCCAATCGTTTTGAAATTTAGAATGGTAGAGTTTCTTGATTCATGAACCAACATTGCCGAATTTGAAGAAAATCGGTAAAGATTTACCTATAGCTCAAATATATATGTTTCATCCGATTTGGCTCTTTAGATCCAATCGTTTTTATACCCTACACCACACTGTGGTACAGTTTATTATTTAAGTATAAAATGTCCCAAAAGTAAATTTATGTAAACAATTTATACATGAATTACAAAATTTATATATCAGAGTTATTCAATATTACGAGAGTGGTGTAGGGTATTATATAGTCGGCACCGCCCGACTTTAGCCTTTCCTTACTGGTTTTAATTTATTTTTCCGCTAATATTACACAAAATAAATGTATCTGTCATTAACGAAATAACCAAAATATGCTACTTTGAATTTAATACACCGTGCGCGTTTTTCCCCGTGAATTGCTCGTCACTCGTTAAGCCCTTTGGAAACACTGTTTTAACGGTGGTTTACGATCAAAACAAAATCAAGCTGTAAGCTGAAACTTTTCTTCATGCTTAGCATGAAGTTCAAAACAACTGTAACGACCGTTACCCCAAATGCACAAAAGTTTGTTTTTTCGTAATTTATTCAAACGATTTAAATTTATAGTAGCAGAAAATAAGAAGGTGAGTAAGATGACGAACTTTGTAAGGCCAAATAAGCGTCAATAGCCAATTTTGATTTTTTAAAATGTAACGACCGTTACCCTTTTCTTTTGGCGTTTTGCATTTGAACTGTTTTCGTCTTACTTAACTGGATTCTTACTGATTTTAGCCGAAAAATCATGAAGCAAGTTACCAAGGTGCAAAAATACAGAAAAAAACGAAAAGAAGACGAAGGAAAGCATGACGCTTCTTGACAGAAGAGAGAGGGCGCTCAAAAAAACGAAGAATAGATCAAAACAAGGTGATAACGGACGAACGCCAAAGTCAGGAACTAAAAAACCACGCGAACGCGTAAAGAAATTTCGTGAAAAAAAAACAAAAAACGTTTAGTTTTTTTTTTTAATGTACAGACCGTTACTTTTTGATAACTAATTTTTGTTGTTTTGAAAATAAACCTATTCCTTAAACAAAACATTTCAAAGAATTTAATCAGATTTTTTTACTTGACACATCCTGTGCAAAATTTTACAATACATGATGTTTGTTTCCGAAATTTAAAATCTGCACATTTATAAAGTAATGACCGTTACTTTTTTAATGGTCAAAAAAATTACTAAAATTACATTTTTTATGAATTCTTTCGGTTGCTACCGATGCTTGAACTTTCGTCCAAAGTCCAAAATTAAGCAATCCTCGTGGCATATTTGCTTAGTTTGGAACTTTATTTAAAAAATCTCCGAAAATCGGTAACGACCGTTACTTTGGAAACACCCATATGAAACATGATTTTTTTGGCATTCCCTTACTTTTACCCATTTGGTCATAAATTTATTCATAGATTTTCATATACAAATACCAAATACACATACATAAAATAACAGAACACTCGCTAACAAATTGTTCAAGGCCGGCGTCATGCCTTTTGGGCCGATCCCGCCCATTCATTTAACAATTACGTAGACTGCCATCAAAAGAATATTCATAAAAATTACAGCACTCTCGCTAACAAATTGTGCAAGGTATCAAAATTTCAAAATTTGGTTTATATGGGCGGGGCAACGCACATTGGTCCGATCCCGCCCATTTTTGCGCCAATCATATAAACTGCCACTAAATACATATACGGGTTTTCCAATAGGGATGATATGATTTTGAAGTGACGTTTCGGCCATTTGTAGCTCTCGTTAAGAGCTATCTTTTTGCCATTGACTGATTCCTGAACCGACGTACCGTTAAGGAGCTAGAGCAAAAATAAACTTTCCGTTCACATTTGAAAATGAAGTCCATTTCTTTTAAAATCCAAAAAAATTTTTAATCCAAAAAAACACTTTCCAGCCGACCTACGACCTTGACACCCATGAGCAATATTTTAGCTCTCTTCAAGGGCTATCTTTTTCCCATTGAACGATTGTGCCTCACAGCAAATGAAACAATTGAATTGTTGCGAGAAAAGTTTGGAGATTCGATTATTTCAAGAAATTGTGATATTGAATGGCCTCCTTGTGGGGTAATTTGAAGTCATTGGTCTTTCAAAATAAACCAGACTCTCTTCAAGCTTTACAAGTCACTATTGAACGTGCCATTTATGACATACGACTTGATTTAGTGGAAAAAGTGCTCGAAAATTGGGTTCATCGAATTCGTTTCTGCAGAAGAAGTCGTGGAGGCCATTTGAATGACGTTTTATTTAAAACTTAATTGTATCGATTGTACTTCACATTAAATAATTTGAATTTCCTTAACAATAAGTGTGTTTTTTTTTCAAAGAAATCATATCACTCTTATTGGAAACCCCTATACAAAACATTTCAGCACTCTAAGTAAAATTTGTTCTCAATATCAAAACATACTCATATGGGCGGGTCCATGCCCACTTGATATCGGCGATTTTTCGGGAATTTTCTTTGGTATTCTTCATGTTTGGCCGGATACCAGTCCGGCTTGGTGAGAATCATCGAAATCGGTACTGGCGTTCTTTAGTTAAAAGCGTAGTAACTAACGTTACTCTCTTGTATACATACAGGGTGGCTGATATGTAATGCAACAAAGTAAAGCGCTATATTTTTTTAATTTTATTTTTAAATTTTATTGTTCAAAAGCAAAAAATGTCGGAAATAACATAAAATTTTAGAAACAGTTTAGATTTGTTCGAATTGGCCACCTTTGGCACGAATTATGGCCTTCAAACGGCCGACAAAGCCATCACACGCTGCACGAAAGTGGCTCTGCGGAATTTGGCCCATTCCCGGCGATGCGCCGTCTTGAGATGATCGATACTTTGGTATTTTTTAGTGCGAACCTTACTCTCTAAAATGCCCCAGGCGCAAAAGTCCAACTGATTGAGTTCCGGATATCTTGGTGGTCATTGTGCAGTAGAAATGAAGCGAGGAACCTCCTTTTTAAGCCATTCTTGGTTGACGCGTGCTGAGAGCGATGGTGCTGAGTCCTGTTGGAATGTCCATGGTCTGCGGCCGAAATATTTGTCTGCCCAGGGCTTCAATACTGTCTTTAGGACATTTTTCCGATAATATTCGGCATTTATTTTGACCCCATTGTCGATGAATACGAGCGGGGAGCGACCATCGGCCGTTACGGCGGCCCACACCATTACCATCGGCGGCGCTTGAGTTCTGCTGGTCAATCGAAGGTGTAAATTTTCAGCTGACCTCTTTGGCAAGTAAACCCGGTCATTTTGTTTGTTCACAAACTGCTCAATTTGGAATGGCTTCTCATCGGAGAAAACCAAATTCGGTAACTGGCCACTTTCGTGCAAGCGAAGCAACTCCTTGGCTCTTTCCAGTCAAACTTCATGCATCAGTGAGCTCTTGCACTTTTTGGAACTTCAATGGCTTTAGTCCAAGCTCATTTTTTTAATATGTGTTGTATCCGTTCTCGCGATATGTTCAGCTCACGAGCAATTTTTCTACCACTGCGGCGTGGATTTCGATCAAATCTGGCCTTGTTACCGTTTTTTCGTCCACTTTTTGGACGCGATGCAACATTGCCATTATCACGGTAACGAGCAATGGTACCAGAAACAAAAGATTTATTCACATTTAAATGCTGGAGGGCTCTAACGATAGCCACTTGTGTTTTTCCACCCAAATATAAAGCAATCACACTATCACGCTTGAATTCCATCACGAATAACTTTTTTCTGAATGCAATAGATCAAAATGATTTTGTAAGCTTGTAAACAATAAAATGAACTGTCACTGAAATAAATCTGTCAGCTATCAGACTAGCGGTTTAGAAATGATAGCAACCTGAAGTTGGTTGCAATACATATCAGCCACCCTGTATTCTCATTTGATGCCTGATCGTAGCAAGAACTTTCAGCATGAGACACTTTTGACTCCGACGTTAATTATGACGAATTTTAGCAAGAGCTATTTCTGATAAGAACAATAAACGTATACGTAACGAAACGACGCATTAATTACTTATACGCTCTCCGAACTATGAACCATTAGTAGGGTAATCAAAAACCGCACCGTTTAACCGGTTAATCAGTTTCTCTTTAAAAACCGCCTATCGGTTTTTCTGCATTTTCGAATAACTCGAACCGTCGGGTTTTTCAGCTCGGTTTATTCGACTTTTCGGTTTTTGGAAACCATTATAAAATGATAAAGAAAATATTATTTTTGAAATAGGAACCTACCTAAAATTTTGAAAACATCAGTATAAAAACCGTTGACTTCATTTGTGCATATCCATCAATTTCAAAATGCAGTTTTATATGTATTTATACTGCATATTTTATCGAGGGTCTAGGTGATTATTGCGGTATAGAAATTAATTTACAATCCTTTCTAATTGAAATGTAATAAATAAAATAAAAATACATTTGTCCAGTTTCACATTTCGACAAGTTTTCATCTCTATAGTATGCTCAAATCAGAATCTGCTACTACTGATAATATATGTATATAATCGGTTTGCCATTTGAGCCATTCATATGATGCTAAAACCTAAGATTTTGCCGATCTTCACTATTAGTCAAGTTTTATAAAAATCATAATCAATTTTTTTGTAAAGAAATCTTTTTAAAAATTGAACATAAATATTATAAATATCGCAGATATTATAATATTATATCATAAATGAAATCGAAACAATTACCTATTATAATTACTCGTAAAAATATGAAGTGTTTAAAATACAATTTTCATAAATCTTAATTTAATTGAAATATGGCTGCGTATTGAATTTTCACTACGCTCATTTTACGTCATCTAACAAAATTTTGAGCATTATTTATGCATTTTTATTAAAAAATAAAAAAACGAAAACAACCGGTTCACCGGTTTTTTATTTTCGGTTAAACCGAAAACCTGTTTTAGAGTTAACTTAATTTTCGAAGAAACCGAAAACCGTATTTTCAAAATAACCGGCTTTTTTGATCACCCTAACCATTAGTGACGGGAAAAGCAATATATTGACTAAACAGTACAAATTCGTCTATAGCTTTTTTGTTTGTAAATACACATTAATACAAAATATTCTCCTAAAAGCACACCAGACAGACAGATGGGCGGTCGACCATAGTTTAGTTCAAATAGCTAAAATGTGCTGAAAATTAAAAGTCTCCCCTTTGATATTTTAAAATTTTTTTTGGGCAGTAAGTTAAACTATTACTGAGTAGAACTAGAATGCAAATGCAAATAGACATTTACTCATATATGATTCATTGCAGTTATTCTAGTTTGACGCTATATATTTCGAAATTAGTTTTGCAAATAATTTAATCAATACGTAACTTAAATATACGTTATTTTCCAATTATTTTGACTATTTTTCTATTTATTTACATTTGCATACAAATTGCATTTAACTGCCTTCATAATTCTTCTAAGTTTAGCAATAAAACTGCTTCGGAAACTAATCATTGATTTAGAGATGTTCTTTTATAGATATTTTGTTGACTGTATTTTATTTTTATTTATTTTTATTATTGTATGTTATTTTTCTTTAGCCCTCAGAACAGAAATTAGGTTTAACAGATATACTGAGTCGTGACGAAAGCATCTGCTGCCCTAATCATTCTTGTTAACACTTTTTGACGTTATCATCTTTATCTTCAGTCGGCGCACACCTAAAGACCAAATGAAGATATCTTTTTTCTTGGCAAACGAATCCGTTTATGATTTCATATTAATGTTTATGAGACTCCCATAGTAATGATTATAGACTTTGAATACACTTTAAAAAACATAGAGCTAAATAAAAACCAGTACACCTCCCTAACAATGCGATAAGGGTCATTGCGATATTATCTAATTCTGAACCGATAATCGCTAAATTAAGCAATATTCGTTCCTAAATTGAGAAACATATTTCTGGAAAATTTTAATGATCGGAAGTAAAGTACAACTTCTATATCGCTTTGATACCAAATCAGGAGGAACATATATACGGATGTTATATATAAATCTGAACCGATTTTCCTTGAATACTCATTCATGTAAAAAGACATCTTTCTGTCGAATTTCGTACTGATGGGATATAAAATACAGTCTCTATAGCGCTTACATGTGAAATCGGGGGTAACATATATAAATCTGAACCGATTTCTTCCAAATTTAACAGTGTTCATTCAAATAATAGGAAACCTCTTTCTGACGAATTTCATACTGATCGGATATAAAATACAGATTTTACAGCGCTTACATGTCAAATCGGGGGTAACGTATATATGGGAGCTATATCTAAATCTGAACCGATTTCTTCCAAATTTAACAGTGTTCATTCATATTATAAGAAACCTCTTTCTGCCGAATTTCATACTGATCGGATATAAATTAACATTTTTACAGCGCTCACACTTCAAATCGGGGGTAACGTATATATGGGGGCTATATCTAAATCTGAACCGATTTCTTCCGAATTTAACAGTGTTCATTCATATAGTAAGAAACCTCTGTCTGCCGAATTTCAGACTGATCGGATAAAAAATAAAGTTTTTACAGCGCTTACATGTCAAATCTGGGGTAACATATATATGGGGGCTATATCTAAATCTGAACCGATTTTAACCAAATTCAATAGGGTTCGTCCTTGGGCCAAATAAAATATATGTGTAAAGTTTCGTCGAGATCGGACCATAGATGCGACCTGTACTTTGATTACAAGAATACATGCACAGACAGACGGACAGACGGACAGACAGACAGACGGACATAGCTAAATCAACTCAGAAAGTGATTCTAAGTCGATCGGTATAATAAACAATGGGTCTATTTCTTCTCCTTTTGGGTGTTACAAACAAATGCACAAAGTTATAATACCCTGTACCACAGTGTGGTGTAGGGTATAAAAACGATTTTAACACAAAATCGTCAAAGTAATAGCAGGGTCAGAATTTTTAATATTAATTTATGATTTTTTTCTCCTAAGAAGTTTATAAAATGTTTTCAAATGGGTAAGAAAGATCTCGCTATTTTTTTTTATTTTTTAATTTTTTTCACAAAACTTTATGGGTATTTGGAATTTTGAAAAATTGCAGAAAATTTGTTTTTGGTTTTACACATATGAATTTTAAATTTTACACGTAGTGTTTTGCAAAAACAGAAGAAAAATGTAAAAATTCCTTAGCATTTCGGCAATAAGTTTCACAAATATTAAGTCCCAAAAAAAAATTCTTGTTGTAGAATTGAGTGTCTGGCGACTATTCCGTGTAAATTTTGAAAAAACAAGTAAGAAAGTTTCAGTCGGGTAAAACGACTAAGGTATACCCTCACTTTGTGAGTAATGTTATATATATAATAACACTAATTAATCTGTCAATTTGTGTGGGAGGTACCTGAAGGGTTAAACAACTACACCTATTTTTCGGTAAACAGAAGATTCTTTAAATACATTGCACGGTGCAGAACTATCGGGTCCGTCAATAAGACCGCTACAAAAGTTTTTTTTAAATAAAACAAAAACGGTTTTGTATGGAACTCGATTTCTTTCGCATGGCCACCACGGGCACGCTTGCAGAAGTCCAGACGCTGAACCCAATTTTCGACGGTTTTCAAGCATAAATCGGCCGATACTGCTGCAATATCACGTTCCATATTCGTACGAAGTTCATCAATCGTCGCTGACTTGTTGGCATAGACCATATACTTGACGTAGCCCCACAGGAAATAGTCTAACTGCGTCAAATCGCACGACCGAGGCGGCCAATCGACTGGACCATTTCGTGAGATAACACGATCTCCAAACTTGGTGTTCAATAAATTGATTGTGGCATTCGCTGTGTGGCTTGTGGCGCCGTCCTGTTGGAACCACATGTCCTCCAAGTCCATATCATCCAATTGGGGCCAAAAATATTCGGTTATCATTGAACGGTAGCGATTCCCATTCACAGTAAAGTGCCGGTCTTGATCATCACGGAAGAAGTACGGCCCAATGACGCCGCCGGCCCATAAACCGCACCAAACCGTAATTTTTTCGGGATGCAATGATGGCTCATGGAGTACGTGTGGATTGCTGTCAGACCAATAACGCATATTTTGTTTATTGACGAAGTCATTCAGCCAGAAATGAGCCTCATCGCTGAAGATGATTTTTCGATTTTTCGCGCTCTTAACGTTGAGGCCACTGACTCCGAATTTCGGTAGTAAATTTTAATAATTTCGACTCGTTGTTGGCTCGTATATCTTTCCATCATGAAATGGCAAACCTTACTGAAGAGAAATGTCAAAAGAGCGGCAAAAATATGGCGTCGTTTGCTGTCCCTGTTGGTCTACTTTTGTAGCGTCCCTGTTGAAAAACCCTTTATAAGCGTCTATGTGCACTGATATAAAGGGTTTTCCAACAAGAGGTGTTATTTTGGTATTCAAAGAAAAATGCCATTTTTTGAGATGATCGGATGTTTATTTCATAATAAAGAGGAAGGTATGCCGTTAATAATGGAAAACAACATCAGCCAAATGGCCACCACGACCACGCTTACAGGACCATATCCTTTTCATGAAATTTTCCATAACCAAATCGCCAAGTGGCTGCCCTATGTCCTCGACGCTGGGCTGTTGGCGTAGACCTTATCTTTCACGTGGCCCCAAAGGAAGAAGTCGCAGGGTGTTAAATCACAAGATCTCCGTGGCCAATTGTGATTCGAGAGATAACGCGGTCCGGAAACTTTTCCCGTAACAGAGCAATGGCTTCGTTGCTTGTGTGGCACGTAGCGCCGTCTTGTTGAAAATAAACGTTTTCTAGATCATTACCATCCAACTCCGACCATAAAATCAATCCATTCACCGTAATTGTTGATCCAACCTCATTTTCGAAAAAGTAAGGTCCAGTGACCCCGCCGGATCATAAACCGCTCCAACCAGTCACACGTTGAGGATGGAGAGGCTTCTCAATAATAACTCGTGGGTTTTCCGAGCCCCAGATGCGACTATTTTGCTTGTTGACGTAGCCACCGAGGTGGAAATGGGCCACATCAGTCAAGATGATTTTGTATCGTTCGTATCGTTTTTCTGTTCGATCGTTTTGTATCGTTCGATAATCGTGTATCGTTCCATTTTTAGTAATGGCGTAGTATCTACTTGTCAAATGTCAAATAATAAAAGCTTCAAAAGTGACAGCTACCGAAATACTGTCACTTTTCACCAGCCAGACAGACGAACAGCCTGTCATTGCTCAAATGATTTAATATTTCTTAAAACGGATTTACGCCGAACATACTTGGTTCACTCCTTTGATGCGTTACACTTTTGATCTGTATCAAAAGATGTATACCCTCCTCCATAAAAGTAATGGTAAATATAAACAAAACAAGTAAGAAAGTTTCAGTCGGGTAAACCGACTAAGGTATACCCTCACTTTGTGAGTAATGTGGTCAATTTGTGTGGGAGGTACCAGAAGGGGTTTTCCAAATACATATATTTTTCGGTAAACAGTACATTCTTAAATACATTGCATTGTGCTGAACTATAAGCGTTTATGTGCACTGGTATATTAAAGTTACGAGCTATGTAATTTTGGTATGATTTGGTCATTTTGTGTGGGAGGTACAAAAAGGGGCGGGGTGATAACGCCCACTTTTTACAGGACTATAGGAACTATAACAGCATTACACTGTACAAAATTCCAAGTATTTGTATGCACTGGTATTAAAGTTACAAGCCGTTTACTTTTGGTACGAAACGGTCCATTTGTGTGGGAGGTACCAAAAGGGGCTGTACAATAATGCCCATTTTTTACCGGACTATAGGCGCTACAAAAACATTATACTGTAGAACATTTCAAGCATTTTTATGCACTTTTATTAACGTTATAAGCAGTTAAATTTTGATGCAAAATGGTCCATTTGTGTGGGAGGTACCAAAAGGGGCATGCCAACTTCACTCATTTTTCTCGAGTTAATAGCGACTAATATACTAATATTATGCGCAGAATTTCAAAAGATTCGAATAAGTAGTATAGAAGTTATTAAAGAATCAATATTTCACTAAATTTTAACCGTTTGTGTGGGAGGTACCAGAAGGAGTAGACCAATATGGCCCATCTTCGAACTCATCCGGAGATAGATCAAAATATTACCACATACCAAATTTGAAGTCAATCGGTTAATCCTTTCGAGAGTTATCGTGCGCACCAGCCAGCAGACAGACAGACAGACAGACAGACAGACAGACGGACGGACATTGCTCATTCGACTTAAAATGACCCAAAACGGATTTCCTCCGAACATACTTAGGGTCTTAGATCACTCCTTCGATGTGTTACACTTTTTTCCGTAGCAAATGATATATACCCTCGTCACACTAAAGTGAGGGTATAATGATTAGTAGATCTTTCATATACAGGGTCTCCCATATTCGACGGACCCATCTGGCAACGCCATAACTTTTGACAGAGATGTCAGATCGCTTAATGACATACCGCGTTTGAAGCGTCAGTCCAAGCAGATTTTTACCATGGAACAATACACGCCACGCGAGCGCTCTGAAATAGTTGAAATTTACATTCAACAGAAGAAGTCAAGTCAACGTGCTTTTAAAATATTAAAAAATGTGAGAAGTGCGCCTTCTAAGAACACCATTAAGCGTTTATACGAAAAATTTTCGACTGGTGAGGCTCTTTCTAATCCGAAGAGGCCAAATAAAAGTCGACCAAGGCGATCGGCCGAGAATATCGCTGCCGTACGAGCCAGTGTTGAGAGGTCCCCAAGAACATCCCAAAAACGCCGTTCTCAGCAGTTGGGCATGGCTCGGTCCACTTTACAACGGATTATTCGCGTTGATTTGCATTTGTTCCCGTACAAAATTCAATTGACGCAACGATTTTTGCCTGCGGACAAGCCTCGTCGATTGGAATGGGCCCAACGAGTCCGTGGGTCCGTCGAATATGGGCAACCCTGTAAGCTTTCAAATTCCGTTTTACTCCTAAAAATAGGAATTTTGACAACCACGGTTGATACCTCAACTTCTGTACTGCGGGCTACAGCCTACTTGTATACCTTCAGAGCAATAGTCCCGAAACCACGCCATAGGGTTCAATTTAACTCGGTTTACTCGCTCTTCTCAACTTCCAACTCTATTTCAATGATAAAACGTGTAATCCTCGAATCTAATCTTTAAACTCACTTCGCAAAAACTCTATCTCGGTTTACTCTTTCTTCTCATCTTCTGACTCGATTTCAATGAATCTATTCTATAACTATTCTTCTTTTTTTATTGATCGTACGTTATCACGCGCTACTTTAAAAGACGGTTGCCAGTCCAGTTTCCTGCTACGTCCTGTTTCTGCTACGCCCTGTTCCTGTTATGTTTCCTGCAATGTTTCGGTCGCTGCTTCGTTCCTGTTTTGTTATGTTCGTGTCAATATCCGTTCCTGCAATGCTCTGGTCCTGTTGTGCTCCTGCTACGTTCTGTCCCTGCAATGCTCTGTTCCTGCTACGTTCTGTTTCCTGAAATTTTCGGTTCCTGCTATGCTTCGTCCCTGCTATATTATGTTACTGTCATATCCGTTCCAGTAACGCTCTGGTCCTGCTGCGTTCCTGCTACTTTCTGTTCCTGCCATGCTCGGTTTCTACAAAACCACGTTCCTGTAACTCTCTGACCCTGCTGTGATCCTGTCCTGTTATGCTGTGTTCCTTATACATTCTATTCCTGCAACTCCCAGTTTCCTGTTGTGATCTCTTCCTGGTATACTCTTTTCCTGAAACACTCTGTTCCTGCTGTTCTCTATTCTTGACTCGTTCTATTCCTGCCTTACTCTGATTCTTCAACGTCCCGATCCTGAAACACTTTATTCCCGCTGTGCTCTGGTCTTGCTATCCCCCTGATCCTGCTGTATTCTGTTCCTGCTACGCTCTGTTCCTATGTTCGCCTTGTTATTGATACGTTCTGTTCCATCTTTACCATCTATTTACTTTAATTTAGTTCGTGACCAGTGTTGCCACTGCAAAAAATTTTTTCCGACCAAAATTTTCTCTAAAACCGACCAAAATTCCTTGTAGCCGACCAAATTTATAAAATTAAAGTAGTTGCTATCAAAAATAATGAATAATAAGATATGTCATCCCGGAGCGAGTAAGTTATCAGATACGAACGAATAAAAATTTCAACGAGTTGGTGTTCAAAGAGTGAGTTTTTCCGCGGATTTCGGACCGATTTTCCCGAATTTTTTGTAATTGTCACAATTAAAAAATTAATATGAATCGATTAGTGCAAAAAAAGTTGAAATTACCTTCGCGGAAAAGTGTTTTTTCGCGTGTGACATTTCATTCCTATTCGTCCGTAACTGATAGATTTTGACAGTTCTCGGGATGACTTATCTTCATAATTTATAATTTTTGGTTGCTATCTTGTAAAGTTTGGTGACATTTTCAGATTAATTGACATAAAAATATGCTCGTTATAATAGAAAATAAAAAATATGTAAACAAGATATAAAAATACTGAAAAGTATTTTAAAACATGTTATAATGTGGCCCGCCTGAAATGTATATACCCAACATCATGGTTCGCATTCACTGTTATAATAGGAAAAATATCAGGAATGTCTCGTTTAAATGATAGGAATATGGCCAAATCTTAATATATCCTCATTCAGTAAAATCATTGTTTTTTGATATTTTTGTATTTTAAGCCTAATTATCATCTTCGCCAAACCCCTAAGTTTCAATATAGTATTTTTCTTTACCTTTTCGTCCCAATGTGGCAAAAATCAATTTATAAATTGGAAAAAAATTTGTATAAATTAAACGGAAATCTGCATTTAAATTTTCAATCAATTTAAAAAAAAGAAATCTCAATTGTGCTTACGCAACATTATTTTGACAACAATAAATGCTCTCAACACCAATACTACAATTATAACAGGTGGCGCAAAAGTAACCTTTCGAGCGTATGTTAGACGCGATTGGCGGTCAGCAGCTAACAGCTGATGCACCGTCTGGACTTTGTACGGAAACATCTTCAAATCTTGTACCAAAATTCGCTGTAGAGACCGTCGACTGATACCCATTTGCGTGGCACGTCGTCTGGTCGATGTCGACGGCGCTTCCATGACATCCTCGGCTACAGCAGCAATATTCTCTGCAGAACGGCTACTCCGGGGTCTGCCACGCCTGGCAGCATCTCGTGTTGTGCCAGTCTCTTCGAGGCGAGCGGCTAAACGTCGCAGTGTTTCACCAGTAGGCGTTGGACGGCCAGGAAATCTGCGACGAAATTCACGTTGTGCCAAAGTCACCGACCGATTATTAAATAGTCAGCAATATTCCGCGTTCTGGAGCAGTGTAGCGTAACATTGTTTATTAACATGTATTTCGCATGTGTTTACTACACAAATGTCAAAACAGAACTGACATTAGGGGCCAATCGCAAAATTTATAGCATTTTCTGATAGGAGGATTACTTTTGCGCCACCGTTTATAAACCCCAAGAACATTGCTCTGATATATCCCACTAATATTGATAAAAGTAAAATACGAACATCGAATGAGCCATACTTTACACATCAACACTATTCAATTGCTTTTGTTCCTTATTAATCTAATATTTACTATTAGCTTACGAAAAAATAAATAAAACTCCGCAATTATGGTGAGATTTATCAACCAAATTTTCAGTTTAAATCCGATATGGGAATACAGAACAGGAGTGAAAGCAACAATTCTTTTCCCAGGGCCGATATTTTAGACAACTACAAACAACATTTGTCGAACCTGAAATAAATATTTTCAAACTAATTTTTATTACAATATATTCGTCTACAATTTCAATCGATACTGCTTCCCGTGATCAAAAAATTTGGGATTCACCATCGACATTTGAGAGTATTCCAAACGGTGAATGGCTTTGACTTTCAGTAATTTACTTTGATATTAGACTTCAAATTATTCTGTATTATAATACAAATTAAATATTCTAGGACAAAACCGACCAAAATGCAATTGGTCCGACCATCCGACCAAATATAAAAATTTCAAATTCATCCGACCAAATTTGGTCGGAAATGACCAAAACGGCAACGCTGTTCGTGACCCTACCTGTCCTCTTTCTAATTTCTGCTTCAGTTAAATTTTGTTTGTTTATTTTTTAATTTATCTTATTTATTTACTATTTCTTTTCCATTTAAATGTTATTTATTTTGTATATGTATATATTTGCTACATCTACGGCTGCTATTAGCTAAGAATAAATAAAAATTTGCTCGCTGTAAAAGAGGGATGGATTATGCATTAAAGATCAAATTGATCTGGCCCTTTTGACTATCCTCCTTACCAATATGGGTAAATCTCTAATTACGAATGGTTTAAAGACCCAGATTGTTGTCCTGGTATGTCGCATGATTCTTCTGTAACGCAGGTGAGGGCTCTTGAATATCAGTGTTTCTAGCAGAGCTAGCGGAAATAACAAAGGTCTGAACGAATTGAGTTCTAGAAGAATATTTTTTCTTAGCCTAAAACTAACCAAATAATTCTTAACCTATCCTATAAGTAAGAAGAAAAGAGAGAAGACATATCGTTAGCACAATGACCTACGCTGTGCAACATATATGTACATACTCGTAGACATTGTTGTTGTTACTAAAGAAAACTATAAAATATGATAATTTATGACTTATCCCATATCTTCACTACAGAGTGTGTGTGTCTAGCATATAAAAATATCACCACAACGCTATAGCTGCTCACGTTTGTGAACGCATAACTAAATCTACCCGACTTCATACAATCCAGTTCAGAGAACTGAACAACACATGTTCCGATCTGGCATCACCGAAAGCTATGAGCTCTGCGTTGAAGCCTTGCATCGTTGCAGATTTGTGGTGTGTCAGATTTCTCTAAGGTTAGCAAGGTATTAGACCATAGCGGCCGTTTGTACATGTCTCTACTTGTCCTTGGTGGTATGGTGCCATCGCACCGCTTCTGTCTATAACGGTCATCACAACACTCTGCTTCGATGCTTTACTAAAGGGCTAGCTGAGTTCCTGTTGATGCTGACGTCTAGCCTTTTTCGAAGGCGGGGGTTTATCAGGTGATCTGACATTTTTACCAGTCAATATATGACAAGGACTCTTTGGCGAAACACCTGTTACTTAGCTCCGTATAAATCCGCAATCGACTGCCCTTTACATTACAAACCAGGTGTGGGGAGTTCGGTTTAAGTAGAACCTTAACTTGGTAGATCATTTAGCGTCACCCAGTTGTAAAATTTTAAGGCGTTTTAGCCATGTCAGTCCGTCCGTCTTTTGCAATCACGCTACAATCTACAATAATCTTGGTTGTACTAAAATATCAACTCAAAGTGTATCGGTTTTAAGCGGTTTAAAAACATCTACATTTTTTGGAAGTGTATAATTAGCATTTATAGATGGGGGTTCAAACGACACTTGATGAACGGTTTATCTAAATTTGCTTCTTTGCGTTCATTTACTTATTTTTATCTGGTGTTTAAAAATATGTTCAGCACATGATTTGACATTTGTTTGAACACCGATAACTTTGGCACACTTAGAGACCAGAACTCACGCATGGATGGATAGATATCTTATCGGTTTATTGTGACTAGAAGAAATGGACAAAAACGTTTTTACTACTTCAGAACCTTGATAGAAAAGAGAACAAAAGAAAATTAATGTTCTTTTGAGCAAATAAACAGTCGATGGACAAAGATCCTGTAATATATTTAATCGGCAGATGATATTATTGGCTCGAAGGTCACTCACTTGAATATAGAACTCTGTAGCGTGAGGGAATGCAGATTTGATATCGTATTGTTTTATTTCTTTTTTTTTTGGAAAAAGTTTATTTCTGATCTTCTAAGACAATTAGAAGGAAAAATAAAATATTTTGGCACATTTTTTCGGATAATATGTCAAAAACATTTATTTTTATAAAACTATACACTGCACAAAATTTCAAGTATTTCTATTTAATACCATTAAAGTTATAAGTTGTTAACTTTTTGTTCAAAATGTTCCGTTTGTGTGGGAGGTACCAACAAGAGCGGTTCAACTTTCCCCATTTTGCTCAAGGTGATAGCGACAGATTAACAATTAATATGAAGAAGAAGTTATTAGAGAATCAATATTTTATTGAACTATATTTATTCCCACACTATTTTTTTGGGAAGTATCAGAATGATGGGAGTAATGTGATCCAGGCAAACATGTGGTGAAGTCAATCGCTTACTCCCTTCTGTTGGTTACCAGTAGACGGAATATGTTACCAACGACGTTGTGTAACCAATTTAAAGCTCGATCAGTTGAAATTTGTTGTATATATGGCGTTAAGTCAAATCGAAGATGGAAGGTATTAAAAAAATGCAAATCTCGATTTTAATTATTTTCTCTTTGGGCAATAGTGGTTTTTGCCAGGTACTTGAATAAATTCGTTTTCACTCAAAGCAAAAACAAAAACAAGTCCTAATTTCAACACAACCTACTTCCGAAATCTTATTTTTAGCATGTTTCACAAACAAACAGCTCAGTAAACTGGAAGCAATTTCATTTTTAAATGTACATATGATTTTATTCCATGCACTGAAAAAAATTTTCTTCTAATCATGAGGGCAATGATATTGAAAATTTTACAAACAAGTAAGAAAGTTTAGTCGGGGGTAAACCGCCATCCCCTCACCATCACTCCCAAAAAATATTCGTAAATTTATTTATTGTTTGTTTCAATTAAATTATTATTATTATTAAATTGCATTTAATAACTATAAAGTATGTACTGACAACAACTTTTCACAGGACTCTAGGTACTAATTGGCACGAATAATAAATTTTTAATATTATAATTTTATTCAATGATTTAATAGTTTTGAGCTATTTTCAACCAAAATGTCTTGTTCATTATTAACAATTCCATCATATAACTGTTAAAAATTGTCTGATTATTTTTGTCTGAAAAATATATTTATATATTATTGAATAATTTTATTATTATTATTTAATTTTTATAAAACATATTCACAGTATGAATTTCGTAATGGAATCCACATATAAATTTTTCTGTAAGATAAATTATACTATTTTGCCGTCAACGATATCATCATCATCATCTACTATCTATCATCTACTACGAATCTGTTACAGAAATTGTCTGAAGTGTACAGACAATTGCGATTTCTTAGATGTACAACTTTTTAATTTAAAAGGATGTAATTTTTGAGCTAAAACTTTAAAAACAGTCAAATTTTTCGGATAGTATAGGCTTTGATTTACTTTTAATAAATTATATCTGCCATCATATGCTACAATTTACTACATTTTAGACATAAAACTTTAAAGTAAACAACGGTTAGATGTTTAGTCATTGATTTACTTTTCGGAACAGGAAAAACATTTTAACCGTTAAAATCAGTAGTAAAAATTTTTAATTCCAAATCTCAGAGTTGATAACGTTGACCGATCTGACAATCGTCTATACTTATACATAGCTTAATCGTTTACACTGATTTTCATATGTCTGATTGAATCAGCGGATTCTTTACGCTACGGTGGCGTTATAGTTAAGTTTGCCTAAACCAGGTTTAAATTTTGATTTCTCCATCTCTCTTCGATGTCATCTGGGCGAACACAAATGTCAGATCGAGTCACTTTGTATTATTTGTCGATCGATAGGAACAATGAAAAAACAACCTTATTGAAAGCAAAAATAATATCTACATATTAATATAATTATAGTAAAACCAATTAATAATAATAAAATTGTATACATATTTAGGCGTTGAACATTGCAGCAGCTCGCTAACGCTACGTTTACACAGGACAAGTGACAGAAGGCATTTGAGAATATGTATTGGTTGTCAAAAATGGGAAAAATTGTTCATGTGACGCAGGCGTCCAGACAATAATGAAGAAAATACACTTGAAGCAACCCTCGTTAGTGTCGTTTCGCGCTCTGATTCGCTGCTTCCGTCAAGACAAATGCCGAATATACCCTGCAAACATTTTTGATAATTTTTGGCGATGATTACGCGAACTTTCCCAGCGAATAAGAATCGCCAACCATCGCCTAGGCGTTATTCATAAGCGATGACTGCGCGATCCAAAGACAAATAGAATATAAGAAGTCATTCCTTCAGGCCGAAACGTCAAAATCTATCAGTTACGAACGAATAGAAATGAAATGTAACACGCGAAAAAACAGTATTCCGCGAACATAGCTTGAACTTTTATGCACTTATTGATTAATATTAATTTTTTAATTGTGAGTGTTACAAAAAATTCAGGAAAATTGGTCTGGAAATCCGCGAAAAACCTCACTCGTTGAAATCAATTTCCTATTCGTTCATAACTGACAATTACTCGCCACAGGATGGAATGTCTTCTTAAATTATACTGTTTTTGGCGCGATCGTACACAAGTAACGGGATATTTTAAAGTAAACAAACCAGTTCTGACATTTGCTGGCAAGAATCGCGTACCATCGCTTTATACATATGCGATGAATGCGCGATCGCACACAAGTAACGAGACATTTTTCTGATTCGCGAAAAGCGAATCGCCCGCGGTTCGCCAAATGCGATTCGCTTTTCGCGAATTGCCACAGGCAAACGTTTTGGAGAATCGCCTGACAGCTCGCGGGCTATTTATCGCCGCGATTGCAAACAACTCTCGGGCGATTCGCCCACGAATCGCCGGCGATAGGAACATGTTTGCAGGATACTGTCATCATAAAATCAAAGACAGTACGAAGACAATCAGATATATGTAAGTGTATTAGTAAAAAAGTGTAAATGTATTGCTATTGTCTTCGCAAAACTGTCACGTGTAAACCACGGGTAAGATGGAAAAAAATCAGAGATATATAAAGAAATGAGTCTTGGTTAGTCCCCATTTACATGGTACTTTTTTTTAAGTAACTTATCGACTTATTCTCTTTTGAAAAAGTATTTACGACTTATTCTCTTACGACTTATTCTCTTTTGAAAAAGTATTTACGTTCACACACGCACTTTTTTTTTCAATACTTATACTTATTTTCATTTGTTTTGTTTCGGCTTTTCCTGTGTAAATTGTTGTTGTTTCCAAGTGCGAACGAAAAACACAAAACGATTAGTACGATAAGTACACTTTTTTCCCCCCGTTTCCGACTGCCTCTCTCACCCACAAACGCCGAGTATACTTAATACTTGAAAAAAAAGTATCATGTAAATGCAGACTTAATATCAGCTGACACAACCAGGGTTGATTTTGTGGCCACCGCTAGTGTAGAGAGTACAGAGGTGTATTTTCTGAGGGAGTTGTCGAAATATTTATCTGGCAATTACATTATTTTCCAATTGGTAAATTGCTAACGTCATAGACCTGAGGCCAGGAGAGCCGTTAAATATCCTAAAACTGAACATACTTATGGTCTTAGGTTACTCCTTCGATGTGTTACACTTTTGGCCCATAGCAAATAAAGGGTCCGCCAAATAACTTTTTTTTTGAAAACATCGCGCAAAACGTCGAGAGTAGCTTCGGCTGTGTGGCACGTAGCGCCGTCCTGTTGAAACCAATGTTGCCAATATCCTCCTCTTCAATTTTTGTGAACAAAAATTCGTTCAACATGGCCCGATAACGATCGCCATTGACTGTAACGGCCACTCCTTGCTCATGGCCCAATTATGCCTCTGGACCAAAATCCGCACCAAACAGTGACTCGTTTTGGGTGTATCGGCTTTTCAATGTATGCGTGCGGGTTTTCTGTGTCCCAAATGCGACAATTTTGCTTGTTTACATACCCGCCAAGATCAAAATGAGCTTTTTTTTGCAAAATCGGCATCTTCTGTAAGTCGATCGCATTGAAGCGTATTTTTCAAAGTTCAAGCGTATACACAAACATATTCGTTCAGCGGAAGGATAAACTAATTATCTGTCAAATCAGACATGAGCTAAGTGTTACCATTCACGAAATAAGCACTAGTTGAAAAAAAACTTTAGATGGCGGACCCTTTATATAAAAACGTTGGCATTGATTTGGACAATAAAACATTTAATTTAAACGTCAATTGTTGTTTGTGCGGACGAATCAATGTCATTGTCTTAAATATTTAATATGAGTGTCCCTTTTTAGAGTAAATTTATAATTATATAAAAAATTGGTTTGATACGTCTGTGGTTTTCTGGTATAACCGCCTAAATCCGAAATTTAAAATTTTTACTTAGATGGATTCTGATAATCTTAAACTAATCATCCGTATATCTTTGATATTCTGGAAACCACCCTATCTCAAAAAATAAAAATGTTCAGGAGAGGCAAAAAACATTTTCAATCGTAGAACATAGGCCTGGACATTTCAATATATATTTGAAATAGTTAAGAATATGTTATATATGAATCGATAGGTAACGACTAGCAAAATACATTTATGTACAAATCTCAAGATCCAAATTTAGGACTTAGGTTTTTATTCCAGAATTACCCTCATATATATTCCAAACTCTTCACTACTTTCTTCTAGATAAAACTATACACGTCTAGAATAATATGTACTGATTCTCCTAAACATTTTAATTTTTTGCGATAGGCGGTTATTCCAGAATGCCTCAGATAAATCTTATATAGACCTATTCATATAAATATATTTCCACCGGATCAAATTCCCCCAATGTTTGCCGTTGCCGTTGTCAGTTGATCTCGGCCATCAGCACACCAGTTGTTGACTTTCTCTTGTAACCTACTTTGACTTTGCTTTGATTACTAAAATACATTTATGAAATACTTAGAGCGCCGTTTAGTGTCGTCGTAAACAACATTTAAACTTGTTCACTCCCAGTCATTATTTATTTGTATAATTTTTATGGTTTTATTTTTTTATTTCAATAAATATATGCATTTTATTTCAACTTACATAAATATGAATGAAAACGGAAAATTACATTAGTACATTCAACAAAAACGCACTTATCATTGCTCTTTTTTTTTGCGAAAACACATAAATTAGCACAAAACGGATAAACAACATTCAAATGATGATGCATCACAAGCAAATATTTTGCAACAAAATGCGAAAGTAATAAAAAGTGTACGCATTCATTATTTTAGACGGGAAAATAATATTGAGTCAGATTTTTTTTATATGGACTTAAGAAATTTGTATTTTACCTACTATTATGGAGGTGTATTAAAAATGTATCCTATTTTGTTTAAAATTATTATTGTTTCTTTTCGTTTTCAATTAATTTTGTAATTGATTCAATTAGAACAAGTATAAAAGTATGAGTGATTTCATGTAAAGTGAGTTAATTTTTAAAAGCGATGTCTTTGGATCGGGATAAACTTGCGCCAAGTTTTGTCCTATTGGAAAGTATTTAAGATACAAAATTTCAACGAGATCGGTTAAGGACTGTCCGATTTGGAGGGTGTTGAATTCTAAAATATTGGTCGAAGGACCTTTTTTCCCATCCATGTAACTAATTACCTATGGCACTTAGAAAATATTTCTCAAAGTGTTTTCGATAGAGTTTTCTTCAATCTTTTTACGAAAATAAAAAAGCGGAAATATTTTTTGTGACATTAAAACTTGTTTTGACATTTTTGTCAAAAAACATATACATATGTGTTTATTTTTTATTTTTTCCTCAAAAGAATGCTTAAGCAATTTCCTTTAAGAGCTTTGTGGTCTATTACTGGCATAAGACTTGTTTATCTATCAAAAAAAAGATAAACATCTAAAAAAAAGTTGAACCATATATTTTAGCATAACTCGAGAACCATTTATCCTAATTGGTTCAGGAGAGCTTTGTATAATACTAAATTTAGTAGCCATCATATTATTCTAATATAATTTTTCATCCCATATGGAGTTTCAAAGATATTTTACAAGGTATTGCGAAAAAATCAAATTTTTGAGAAAATTTTAATAGTTTTTTAATAAAACCCTCTTAAAAACATAGAAAAATGCACATGTTCATCTATGTTTTTTTGTAAAGTCAGATCTGTCATACCGAAAAACCGATGCTTAACTTACATTTTTTTAACTTATTTAGCAAATATACCAACCCCACAAGTTATCAAAAAAATACCAAATGTAACATAACATTATTTTAACAACATATAACATCGTCATAACATCACACTACAAAACCAAATATTCTATGTTTGTAGACTTACTTTATATTTTTGTGAATTTGTTAAAAAGTTTGAAGGAAGTTCATTTTTGAGCTATAGTTTCTTCGGCAAAGTGTCATGAAATGACCCATATAACAAGAATCCCGATGCGCCTTTGTACATTTGTTCGGCCCCCTACAATTCAACCCACCCTAATCTTTATACCCTACACCACTCTGTGGTACAGGGTATTGTAAGTTTGTTTCACGGCAGATGTTTGTAACACCTGAAAATAACACAGCTAGACCCACCTTAAAGTATACCGATCGACTCAGAATCACTAGCTGAGTTGATTTAACCATGTCTGTCCGTCCGTCCGTCCGTCCGTCTGTCCATGTAAAGTTGTTCGTCGGCTACAGGTCGCAATTTCACTCTGATCGTTCTGAAATTTTGCAGTTTAGAGTATTTCGCAGCTGTTAAGATCGCTATTGAATTTCGTTGAAATCGGTTCAGATTTAGATATAGCTCCCATCTTTCGCCCGATTTTGCTCTTTAGTCCTGTAGAAGCTGTATTTTACATACAATCCTTTTGAAATTTAGAATGGTAGAGTTTCTTGATCCATGAACCAATATTGCCGAATTTGAAGAAAATCGGTTAAGATTTAGCTATAGCTCCCATATATATGTTTCGTCCGATTTGGCCCTTTAGTCCTATAGAAGCTGTATTTTACATCCAATCGTTTTGAAATTTAGAATGGTAGAGTTTCTTGATCCATGAACCAACATTGCCGAATTTGAAGAAAATCGGTTAAGATTTAGCTATAGCTCCCATATATATGTTTCGTCCGATTTTGCTCTTTAGTCCTGTAGAAGCTGTATTTTACATCCAATCCTTTTGAAATTTAGAATGGTAGAGTTTCTTGATCCATGAACCAACACTACCGAATTTGAAGAAAATCGGTTAAGATTTAGCTATAGCTCCCATATATATGTTTCGTCCGATTTGGCCCATTAGTCCTATAAAAGCTGTATTTTACATCCAATCATTTTGAAATTTAGAATGGTAGAGTTTCTTGATCTATGAACCAACACTACCGAATTTGAAGAAAATCGGTTAAGATTTAGCTATAGCTCCCATAAATATGTTTCGTCCGATTTGGCCCTTTAGTTCTATAGAAGCTGTATTTTACATCCAATCGTTTTGAAATTTAGAACGGTAGAGTTTCTTGATCCATGAACCAACATTGCCGAATTTGAAGAAAATCGGTAAAGATTTAGCTATAGCTCCCATATATATGTTTCATCCGATTTGGCTCTTTAATCCAATCGTTTTTATACCCTACACCACACTGTGGTACAGGTACAAAAGTAAATTTATGTAAACAATTTACACATGAATTACAAAATTTATATATCAGAGTTATTCAATATTACGAGAGTGGTGTAGGGTATTATATAGTCGGCCCCGCCCGACTTTAGCCTTTCCTTACTGGTTAAACTATATATTCAGTTTGGGGTCATTTGTGTTTTAGAATTGTTTTCACCGCGATAAATTGCAGAGTGGTCAAGTTATTTGCTAAATTCGTATTTCCGGAGCGATTTGACTGAAATTTAAAATGTACGTGTGGTTTGTCTTGATAATAGTTTGTATGTATGATTCTAACCGGTAGATTGCGTTGCAGTGGACATATGGTCAATATACATGTTTTTTGATGATTTTTTTCCTGAAACTCGGGATGTATGCATTTTTGAATGAAATATCAATGAATAACAAACTAATATATCCCAAACTGTACGGACAGGACAACGTCTGCTGGGGCCAGCTAGTATATATATATAAATGTAGTTTCTTAGAGGACATAAGTCATGTCGGAGGTATATATAAGTATACTTTAGATATTACGTTGTATTTTAATGCTAATAAATAATCACATTATTTGTTATTCACTTCACAATATCTCTATATATGGTTCGTTATTTCAGAATGTCGGACTGACCTAAGGTAATTCCTCACCTTATGTCCCCGAATGTTCGAAGAACTTTTATTTTTATTACAAACGATAAACATGATATCAAATTTAGTTACTGAGTGCCGTGACTGGTATTTATTTGTCTATTCATAAATTTAAGAACTTTATTATTTGATAACACTCGAAAACTAACTAAGTTTTTATTAACGGAATGTACAAAAGATTGTTTGTTACAGTTAAGCAAATAACTGAATAAACTAGGTACAAAAGTTATTGACATTTATTTGAAATTGAAAATCTTGTGAGCCCTACGTCGTGCCAAAATATATTTGAGTTATTTTCTATATAACGTTAGCCTTATTCAGAATGGGCTTAACTGGAAATGTTTCGAAATCGAATTCTGTTATAGTTTCCGCGTTTTCCATCAGAATATGTAAAAAATTCAATTTCGAAAAAATTTCACTTGCGTCCTTTTTGTATTAAGGTAAAAATATACCCAACT
Source organism: Eudasyphora cyanicolor (assembly GCA_963930755.1). NCBI lineage: Eukaryota > Metazoa > Arthropoda > Insecta > Diptera > Muscidae > Eudasyphora > Eudasyphora cyanicolor. The sequence continues at coordinate 315,779,934 of OZ005734.1, forward strand.
TTACATCTGAATTCTTTTTAAGAAATCTATTTTTAGTCTTGGAAAGTAATTGTTCCATTTTTTTTAACATTTTTATTCCCATGTGCGATATTTTAATGTTTTACCTATTTATGTTAATTACTTTTAGATTATATCTCAATTCTATTCAATTATAATGAGATATTGCGTTTCATTAATAACTACTCTTTTTAATGAAACCTAATATTTCTTTTTCATATTTGAATGTAATGACTTTACATAAATAAAGTCTACAGCAGATGAAATGCATTTGTTTATATTGGATTTAAAAAGTGATTGTTTAAAAAATGGAATTAATTTGCGTATTTTAATTAATTTCAAATATGAGTAATTAGTCTTACTTATATTTCGTAGGGTTCGTGTGTCGATACATATTAGAGTACTTATGAAACTACGAAACGATAGGAAGCAAGCAAGAGGCACAGTGGTCAGTATTTGTAATATCTACCAAATATATTTGTTTTATTAAAAAAGTTATTTAGAATTTCAAATGACTTTCAATTGATAGTGAATTGAAGTTCAATAACATCTATTTCAATCTCAAACAATTATATTTTACTTTCATATTGATCCATTTAAAATTACAATTTAAATCAAAAAAAATAATAGAATTTTTTTACATCCAAAAATTATTATTATTGCAAAAAAAAAACAAACAATTTTTATTGTATTTTTTTTTAAATTCCAATTTTCATTGTAAGTATTTGGATCATATTCGAACTATAAGCGCGATAAAGCCGGTATACGCGAGTTTCAGTGTATTTACAAACTTTGACACTTTCTTGGAAAAATGCAACGTGTGTATCAGAACTTAATTCGATGAAATATGGTTTTTGGTTGGTAGTTCTTTTCTTATTATTACTATTAGTTACTGCCATAAGTATTACAAGCGGATTTAATTTAAGTCGTACATTATTGCTATTGAATTCTGACGATGATGGAGTGGTTGGTGTCTACCGAAACTGCAGTCAATTCTACCAAGCAATTGAAACTCGCTTCCATGTTTGTAATTGTTTCTATTACGAACAAAAATAAATTCTGACTGAATTTGAAATAAATTCAAATTATTTAATTTAATATTCAAAATATACTATTAAAATTAAAAAAATCCGTAAAAATTATTTTTTTTTTATTTTTTTTAAATGGTTTTTTGATTTTGAAATTCCAAAAAAATCGGTTTACAACTTATGGCATTTTCTTTTGTGCCAAAAAATTCTAAATTTTTTATGCCTTTCTCCCCAAAAATGCCTTTTTGTCTTCGATTGTAAAATAAATGCTGCACTGTGAAAGGGTTTCGTTTTCTTTTGTGAAAACTGTCGCACTTGCACGGGGCAAAAATGCAACATTTCAGCCCTGTATTTAATCGAAGGGGTAGACGCTGCCCTACAAAACAGATGTTTTTCGGCGTCGAGCGAATAGCCTAAATACCCGCGTGTGTCCGTGCGTGCTTTTTTATAATGAAGTTTGATCAGATGCTTTATTTAGGCGGCGCCGTGGAGTATTCTTTGCTTTTAGTTTACTTTTAGTGAGTTAGAAGGCTGGTTTTTCGCATCGATTCTGACTAAAAAAAATACAGCAGTACAGGAGGGCGTAGGCGACATTATTACTATGCTGCTCTCTGACAGGGCAACATCTTTTTTTAGAAAAGAAAACACCATTCATTTTTGAATTTCAAATTAGTTTCGCAAATAAAACCATTTCAATTTCAACAATATTTCTTAAATTCCAATTGATTTAGGATTTTAATCGAATATTTGACATTTGTTCTGCCACAAAATTCAAATTAGGCGAACTGAAATTTAAAAATTTTGCAACTGCAACAATTAAATCCAATTAAAAATCAATTAATCAATTAATTAAAATTTACAATATTCTACTTTCGTAACAAAAATTTTTACAAAATATTCCAAAAAAATTTTGCAAAAAATGGCACATTGTGTCCTCTTTAAAACAAAGTAAACTTTGCAAAAATCGGTTAAGCCGTTCGAAAGTAATTACAAATTTTGTAAAACACAACAACTTTTTTTTTATTTTTTTCAAAAATCAAAATGCCCATAGAATTTAAAAAAAAAAATGATAGCGAGATCTTATTTTATCTGCTTATAAATATTTTATCCAAAAATAAACTACATAGGTCGATATTAAATATTCTGACCCATATGGTTTTCCAACAAGAGGTGTTATTTTGAATCACCCGGTATTTCGGTAGCTGCCACTTTTGAAGCTTTTATTCTTTGTCATTTGACAAGTATTATTAAAATTCGAAAATCATGGAAAAATCATCTTGACTGATGAGGCCCATTTCCACCTCTGTGGCTACGTCAACAAGCAAAATTGTCGCATCTGGGGCTCGAAAAACCCAAGAGTTATTGTTGAGAAGCCTCTCCATCCTCGGGGTTATTGGACCTTACTTTTTCGAAAATGAGGTTGGATCAACAGTTACGGTGAATGGATTGCGCTATCGAGAGATGATTAATGATTTTTTATGGTCGGAGTTGGATGGTATTGATCTGGACGTTTTCTGGAACGTTTACTTTCAACAAGACGGCGCTACGTGCCACACAAGCAACGAACCCATTGCTCTGTTACGGGAAAAGTTTCCGGACCGTATTATCTCTCGAAAGGTGATCACAATTGGCCAGCGAAATCTTGTGATTTAACACCTTGCGACTTCTTCCTGTGAGGCCACGTGAAAGGTAAGGTCTACGCCAACAGCCCAGCGTCGATTCAAGACCTCAAAGATAGAATTCGTGAGACTATCGATGACATAGGGCAGCCACTTTGCGATTTGGTTATGGAAAATTTCATGAAAAGGATATGGTCCTGTAAGCGTGGTCGTGGTGGCCATTTGGCTGATGTTGTTATTCATTACACTATGCAACAAATGAACACTTTTTGAAAAATACACGAACCTGACTGTATAGCTTCGATTCTACTACCAAATGGTAGTTTAACCCTATACTTAGTTTCGCGGGATTGGTGACCAATTTTTTTTTATGGGCCTCGAAAGATTCGGAATATCAGTGGACCCCTTGAAAAAAGGTGTCATCGGTTTTTGAGCAACAGCTACTTCAGACTTGGTGATAGCGCTTAACTATATTTGGCAATAATGTAGCTAAGAACACGTTGAACAAAGTCTGTTAACATTTCATGCCAAACTATTTTTGTTTTCCTGCACTTTTTTTTCCAAAAACATAGGATTAAATTTATTTTTTTTTTCACTTTTTTCGGCATAACTTTAAGGGATCGCTGATTTTTTACTAACACTATTTGGCAATATTGTAGCCACGGTAAATCTGAACAACTTTTATGAACAAATCAATACAATCTGAATGTGTCTAGGCACCTTAAATAGCTCAAAAATCCACATTGTACCCCAAAAATGTAAGTATTTCACTGTTATGTAACAAAAATATATTTTTTTGGTATATGGCATGTACAGCAACTTTATAGAAAATATTAATGCCAATATTTTTGTGGAACATTTTAACCCTCTAGCTCCCCCACATAACTGTAATTTTTGGCCCCATTTTAACAAATCGTAAAAAACACCCCTTAAAAGGGTGAGGGCGGGGATGAAATGTTCTACAAAAATGTTCGCCATAAAATTTTACTATATGTGTCAGAACACACCAGAGCTCAAAACATAACACAAACACCAAAAAAGGTAAAATTCCTGATCGTGCATCAATGTTAGTCGTACGATCTAGTGGTTGAAGCAATGAAGATACCAGTAAAGAACGTTGTTGACTGGAATTTGACCGTTTTTTGGGTTTTTGTGTTAAGATTTGGGTTTTGGTGTGTTCTGACACATATAGTAAAATTTTATGGCGAACATTTTTGTAGAACATTTCATCCCCGCCCTCACCCTTTTAAGGGGTGTTTTTTACGATTTGTTAAAATGGGGCCAAAAATTACAGTTATGTGGGGGAGCTAGAGGGTTAAAATGTTCCACAAAAATATTGGCATTAATATTTTCTATAAAGTTGCTGTACATGCCATATACCAAAAAAATATATTTTTGTTACATAACAGTGAAATACTTACATTTTTGGGGTACAATGTGGATTTTTGAGCTATTTAAGGTGCCTAGACACATTCAGATTGTATTGATTTGTTCATAAAAGTTGTTCAGATTTACCGTGGCTACAATATTGCCAAATAGTGTTAGTAAAAAATCAGCGATCCCTTAAAGTTATGCCGAAAAAAGTGAAAAAAAAAATAAATTTAATCCTATGTTTTTGGAAAAAAAGTGCAGGAAAACAAAAATTGTTTGGCATGAAATGTTAACAGACTTTGTTCAACGTGTTCTTAGCTACATTATTGCCAAATATAGTTAAGCGCTATCACCAAGTCTGAAGTAGCTGTTGCTCAAAAACCGATGACACCTTTTTTCATGGGATCCACTGATTTTCCGAATCTTTCGAGGCCCATAAAAAGAAATTGGTCACCAATCTCGCCAAACTAAGTATAGGGTTATACTACCATTTGGCAGTAGAATCGAACCTATACCGTCAGATCCGTGTATTTTTTTCACTGTTGCACAGTGTTATTAACGGCATACCTTCCTCTTTATTATGAAATAAACATCCGATCATTTATCTCAAAAAATTGCATTTTTCTTTGAATACCAAAAAAACACCTCTTGTTGGAAAACTCTTTATTTTTGATTTCAAATAAATTTTTTGAATTCCAATTGATTTGTTTTAAATAAATTCAAATTATTTCATTTGATATTCAAAAAATATTTTAAAATCGATTTTGTTAATTACAAATTAAATTTGTTGAATTTAAAATATATTTTTTTTTAATTTCGAATAAAATCTTTAGAATATCTATGGAATTTTTAAAATTATATATCTTTACAATTTACTTTTTTTTTTTGAAAAAAACTCTTCTGAATTTCAATCGAATAAATTCCAAAATATCGATTGACAATTTAAATTTTTGAATTTCGAATAGATTTCTGAAATAAAATCATAATTTCAACGATATTTTTAAAATCCAATTGATTTGGATTTTAATCGAATATTTGCCCTTTGTTCTCGCACAAAATTCAAATAATTACTTTGAATTTAAAAAATTTTAAGTGACATTCAAAATCTGTTATTTTTATTAATTGTTTTTTACAAATAGAATTTCTATGAATTTCAAATGGGTTTTTTGAAATTCAAACAAAACGTTTTTATACATTTTTATTTTTATCACCTGTTCTAGCACAAAATTTAAATTATTTCATTTAAAATTAAATTTTTTTTTTAAACAAAAATATTTTTTTAATTACAAATATAATTTTATTTTCAAAGCGACTATTTAAATTCCAATAGATTTTAGATTTTAACCGAATATTTGCCAACTGTTGTGGCACAAAATTCAAATTGTGAAATTCAAAAAATTGTAATTGACATTCAAAATCAGTTACAAATTGAAATTTTTAAATTACAAATATTATTTTATGAATTTCAAATGGAATTTTAATAAATTGTTTTGAATTTTTAATACATTTTTCATTAAAATTGATTTGTTTTGCAAAATAACAAAATTGTATGTATAGGGTGATTTTTTGACAGCACTGCGTTTGGCAGCTGTTCATGATATCAAATCCGAAAGCCCTTAAAAAATCACTCGTTAATTGAAATTAAAAAATATGTTTGGAATTTCAAATAAAATGTTTGGAATTTTAAATAGGTTTTTTGAATTCCAATTGATTTGTTTTGAACTTAAATATTTTAATACTTTGCCACTTGTTTTGACACAAATTTCAAAATATTTCATTAGAAATTACAAAAATTATAATTGAGAGACACAAAATTTCGCTTAACATTTTTATTATTTTATTTCAGATAAAGTTTTGGATCATTAATTGATGAATATTGAATTTCAATTTCGAGTTGTTGTCACCTGTTCCATAAATAATATGCACAATATTTCATTCAAAATTCAAACAATTATAATTGACATTAAGAAAAATCAGTTTAAAATTGTTTTTTAATTAGATACATATATACATTTCTTAATTTCAAATACATTTTTTTGTTTGTATTTCAAATAAAATCTAAAAAAAAATTATTTGAAATTCAAAATAATTCGTTCAAAATTTTATTCTTTGAATTCCAAATGGATTTTTTTGAATATCAACTAAAATCATTTTGAATTTCAAATAGGTATTTTTGAATTCCTATTGATTTGTTTTGAATTTGAGATTCATTTTTTTGATTACAATTGATTTGTTTTGATTTGAATCGAATTCCAAAAAATTTTAATCACAATTTAAAAAAAACACAACCGTTTAAACTGAATTTTTCGAATTTGTTCAGTCATACAAATTCTAATTATTTCATTTGAAATGCCAAAAAAATATAATAGAAAAAATCTTCAAATTGAATTTTTTACTTTTTTGGGGTTTTTTTAATTTCTACTAATCTTATTTGAAATTCGAGATTATCGACCAATCAATTACGTAAAACAAAAAACTTATGTTTCAAAATTACAAATAAAATTATTATTTTAAACGGCCATCTATCTACACCATTTCCAACCTTAGTTCGAAAAAATCTATTTAATTACAAGTAAGCTCAGTGGCAATTATAAAATACCAGTTAAAAATCAAAAACTTCAAATGATATTCAAAAAATCCATTTCAAATTTAGAATACATTCATTTAAATTCAAAAGAAATCCATTGTTATTCACAAAAAACAATTTGGAATTTAAAAGAATTTTACATGGAAATTTTCTAGAAAATTACTAAATATTAACAAAATTAGGTTCGTGTTGAAAAAACACCCATTTATATTCTAATGACAATTGTATGACAATTGAAATTCATGATTTTGTCTCAAATTACAAAAAAATCGTTTGAATTAAAATTACGTTATTTAATTTGAAATATTCAGGGTTGTTGTGAAATCCGATTGCTGTCGGAATCGGAATTGAAATCGAGGAAAAAAACTTTCTGTGACACAAAATTTATTTTTTTTTCTCGTCGTGGAATTCGACTGTTGTTCGAATCGGAATTGAAATCGAAAAAAATAACCTTTTGTGACACCAAAGTTATTTTCTTTATCGGTTTCAATTCCGATTCCGACAACAATCGGATTCCACAACAACCCTGATAATAAACCATTATTGAAATTAAAAAATATTTTTAAGTTCAAAATAGAGTGGTGTTTATCGAAACTGCAGTCAGTTCTACCAAGCAATTGAAACTCTCTACCATTTTTCCTATTTGTTTCGATTACATATTTGCAATAGACATATGGTAAATGAAACACATGTTTCAAAATAAATTCTGATTAAATATAAATTTATTAATGATTTTTCTATAATTTTAAATATATTCGAATAGATTGATTTGAAGTTAAGATAGACCTTTTGTGTTCCAACTAATACTAGGAATTAAATTAATTTCAAATGATTTTTTTCAAATTCTGGAGAATCAATGAGAAGTTATGTAACAGTGTAGATTAGTTTAAATTAATAAAATTTGTTTCCTACAAAATTAAAAGGATGATGAAATGTTTAGAGCATTTGAAAAATTACCATTTTTGAAACCCTATTTCCTATTGTCTGCGTTACACCACTGTGCAACGATAATAATTTACTTGGGACTTGTTATAAATTTATAACATTACATATTTATGGCTTCATGACATTATTAAGTAAATAACAACAGACAACAACTAAAAACTGAAACAAGATTTTTAATATCAATAATATGAACTACTATTACACTTTTTTCAAATTAAAAAAATCAATTTCAATTTCAAAAAATATATTTGTCCGGAAATTCTAAATCTATCGAAAACATGTTAGACAAAATTTTCTAAATACAATAGGTAATTAGTAATTTGGATGGAAAAAAGTGCCGTTTGACCAAAATTTCAAAATTCAACACCCTCCAACACGGACAATCCATATCCGATCTCGTTGAAATTTTGTGTCATAACTAATATGCAATAGGACAAAACTTGGTACAAACCTCATCCCAAACAGAAGACATCGTTTTTAAAATTTTACTCACCTGACATGAAATCCCCCATATTCGAATAGAATAATTTGAAATTAAGATAGACCTTCTGGGTTCTAGCAAATCCTTTGAATAAAATGAATTTTTTCAATTGCTGGATCATCAAAGGACATTTTTTTAATTTCAATTGAATTTTTTTGACTTTCAAATTGAATCAATCGCCCTTATTCCAGTTGGCGTCGTCGACGTCGATTCTTTGTCGACACTGTTTAGATTGACGACTTCATAAATTTTGAAATTTTTTTAAATATTTTTAAGTTATAAAAAAGGGTTTTTGTTAGTTCATGGATACCAAAAACATTCGTTTTGGCGTAAAGATGACAAAGCTAGAACTTCATAGATATGACGAAAATGATGTGACGACGTCGACGACACCAACGGGAATAAGGGCGAATATTTCGCAAATTTCATATGGAAACGGTGTAGATTAGTTTAATCTAATAAAAATATATTTCCTACAAAAATAGAAGGATGATGAAACTTTGCGTGTATTTAAAGAATTTGCATTTTTGATAACATCTCATATTGTCTGCGATATACCACTGTGCAGAGATAATAATTTCCGTGGGACTTGTTAATAATTTATAAAATTAATTATTTCCTCATGATATTATTAAGCAAATAACAAATGACAACGACTAAAAACTGAAATATTTACATTTTTTAATTAAAAAAAATCAATTGAAATATGAAAACTTATATTAGCTGTCAATGGAAATTCTAAACGGGTAAATTTAAATTAAAAAAAAAATATAGTTCAATATAAAACAAAAAACAACTGGAATTCAAAAAATTGATTTCAAATTCTTAAAAGGTCACATTAAATTACAGAAAATCTATGAAATTCATAATAAGTCCTGATTCACACTCGGCAATTTTATCCAAGCAACTGTCAACAGCGTTACCGTTGTGCGACTAAAGTGGCATATTTGCCCCTTTTTTTCAGCCGTGCTACTTTTGCGCCCCTTTTATTTTTTGATACTAAATGTGCCCCTTTTCGCTTTTTTGTGCCACTTTTTGGCTTTTGTAAAAAATCTGCTTTGCCTAAAATGCCTAACGCGCTACGTTCTGAATTAGGTTATTTAATGGGATATACGCATATGTTAAAACGATTTACATTTATCTTTTGTATGCGTAAGCATATGAGAATCTATTTCCACCGTTTCATCTTATTCGTGAAAATTCTGCGAATAGGTCGGCGTCTATGCAACAATACAATTAATTTGAGTGATTTCTTAATTGTAACAATATATTTGTTTATAAAAAAAACCAATTTATTTTGTATTTTTCATTAGGTTGATGTACATAAATATTATAAGCTTTTTTCTAAACAGATTTATTGTGAAATCAAAAAAACTCAATACAAAACACATCTGTCCCAAGCACAGATCTAATAAGAAGGTATAAAAAAAGAAGTTACAAAAAAGTAACTATAAATAAAGAAATATATGTGATAAAATATATTTAGTATACATCATAAGAAGTTTTGTATAACTTTGTATTTTTTGTTTAGTTTTAGTGTAAATGAATGAATTTTTTAATGTTACCTACTTATTTTTTATGGTAAGCTTTGTTTTTTATTGTTGTTTTCTTTAAATAAAAACCTTAAAATTGATCCCCTTTTTTAATGATCGGTTGCCCCTTTTTTCGAAAAAATCCCCTTTTTGCGCCCCTTTTTGAAATTTCCCAACGGTAACGCTGACTGTCAAAGTTTGTGGAGAGAGAGGCAGGGAGCACTTTCCGCCTGCCTCTATCTCCAACAAACGTTGACACTTACTTGGAAAAATATCTGAGTGTGAATCTGGACTAATGGATGGTTTTTTGGCAACTTTCTCTTTGTCAATGTAACTGTCAAACATATTCAGTTTGGTCTATAATTTAACCATGAATCCACTTATAAACGAACAACGCTTGCAGATTGAATTTTATTTATTTTTATTGAATTTTGAGTTCGGTGAACAGATTATTTCTCGCTTGGTGCCGGTCAATTGACCGCCTAGATAGTGCGGATTAACGCCTTTAGATTATTTTTTATGGGGCTATATTAAGGCTCATATCTGTAGGAACAAGCCCGCAACGGTTGACGCACTGGAAGCCAATATTGAAGAATTTATTCGTGAAATACCGGCCGATATGTTGGAGAGAGTATGCCAATCTTGGACCCAGATGTCAACATTTACATGAAATCATCTTTAAACATTAAAAAAATGTTCATGCACCTGACTTGTACACTCAAAGAATTTTGTGAGTACCATTAGCAAAAATGTTTGTTGTTTCAACAGTCTGTGTCTGCTGAAAAAGGGAAAGCAGACTTCGTTTGTTATTTTAGCAACCCTATGCAGTGTTACCGTTGGAAAATTTCAGAAAGGGGCACAAAAAGGGGATTTTTCCGAAAACCGGGGCACACGTTCATAAAATAAAGTGGCATGCTTTTTAAAGTTCTTATGTAAGGCAAAATACAATAAAATCAAAACTTGTACACATTTTCTACAAATTTGTAAAGAAATTTATAAAAAAAAACTGTATGTGTACATGACATTACATTTTATGGGCCTTGTCACAGAGCTTATTATAATAAAATCCAAAGCGCTAAATTATTTTTATTGCTGAATTGCTGCAATTTTCATGTGGACCTGATATATATAATTTTATAAATTGAAAAATAAATTATTCGCACAGTTTCTGCTTTTAACTACGAATTTCCGAACGGCATATATGATATGTCCATATATCGGAATGGACGTGATCGGGTTATGCAATATATTTCGATAATAGTACCTGTGTTTTACTCTAAAACAAATTTAAAAAAGATACACAAAACTTTTTTGTGATGTATACTATCTAAGTAAATATATGAAATATCATATATTTTACATTTATTTTTATACCCTACACCACACTGTGGTACAGGGTATTATAAGTTTGTTTCACGGCAGATGTTTGTAGCACCTGAAAATAACACAGCTAGACCCACCTTAAAGTATACCGATCGACTCAGAATCACTAGCTGAGTCGATTTAACGATGTCTGTCCGTCCGTCCGTCTGAACATGTAAAGTTGTTCGTCGACTACAGGTCGCAATTTCACTCCGAAATTTTGCAGTTTAGAGTATTTCGCGGCTGTTAAGATCGCTATTGAATTTGGTTGAAATCGGTTCAGAATTAGATATAGCTCCCATATATATCTTTCGTCCGATTTGGCCCGTTAGTCCTATAGAAGCTGTATTTTACATCCGATCGTTTTGAAATTTAGAATGGTAGAGTTTCTTGATCCATGAACCAACATTGCCGAATTTGAAGAAAATCGGTTAAGATTTAGCTATAGCTCCCATATATATGTTTCGTCCGATTTGGTCCTTTAGTCCTATAGAAGCTGTATTTTACATCCGATCGTTTTGAAATTTAGAATGGTAGAGTTTCTTGATCCATGAACCAACATTGCCGAATTTGAAGAAAATCGGTTCAGATTTAGATTTAGCTCCCATATATATCTTTCGTCCGATTTGGTCCTTTAGTCCTATAGAAGCTGTATTTTACATCCGATCGTTTTGAAATTTAGAATGGTAGAGTTTCTGGATCCATGAACCAACACTGCCGAATTTGAAGAAAATCGGTTAAGATTTAGCTATAGCTCCCATATATATGTTTCGTCCGATTTGACCCTTTAGTCCTATAGAAGCTGTATTTTACATCCGATCGTTTTGAAATTTAGAATGGTAGAGTTTCTTGATCCACGAACCAACATTGCCGAATTTGAAGAAAATCGGTTCAGATTTAGATATAGCTCCCATATATATCTTTCGTCCGATTTGGTCCTTTAGTCCTATAGAAGCTGTATTTTACATCCGATCGTTTTGAAATTTAGAATGGTAGAGTTTCTTGATCCATGAACCAACATTGGCGAATTTGAAGAAAATCGGTTGAGATTTAGCTATAGCTCCCATATATATGTTTCGTCCGATTTGGCCCTTTAGTCCTATAGAAGCTGTATTTTACATCCGATCGTTTTGAAATTTAGAATGGTAGAGTTTCTTGATCCATGAACCAACATTGCCGAATTTGAAGAAAATCGATTAAGATTTAGCTATAGCTCCCATATATATGTTTCGTCCGATTTTGCTCTTTAGTCCTGTAGAAGCTGTTTTTTACATCCAATCATTTTAAAATTTAGAATGGTAGAGTTTCTTGATCCATGAACCAACACTACCGAATTTGAAGAAAATCGGTTAAGATTTAGCTATAGCTCCCATATATATGTTTCGTCCGATTTGGCCATTTAGTCCTATAAAAGCTGTATTTTACATCCAATCGTTTTGAAATTTAGAATGGTAGAGTTTCTTGATCCATGAACCAACATTGCCGAATTTGAAGAAAATCGGTTAAGATTTAGCTATAGCTCCCATATATATGTTTCGTCCGATTAGGCCCTTTAGTTCTATAGAAGCTGTATTTTACACCCAATCGTTTTGAAATTTAGAACGGTAGAGTTAATTTATCCATGAACCAACACTACCGAATTTGAAGAAAATCGGTTACGATTTAGCTATAGCTCCCATGTATATGTTCGGATGAAATATATGTTCTCCCATATATATGTTCTTTAGATCCAATCGTTTTTATAGCCTACACCACACTGTGGTACTGGGTATTATTTAAGTATAAAATGTCCCAAAAGTAAATTTATGTAAACAATTTATACATGAATTACAAAATTTATATATCAGAGTTATTCAATATTACGAGAGTGGTGTAGGGTATTATATAGTCGGCCCGCCCGACTTTAGCCTTTCCTTACTGGTTTTATGATACGACCCGATTTAGTCCTCATCTCCTGTTGAGGGGTAATATGTGTCGGCGCATCAGCTGTGTTCATTGTAGGTTCTCTATTCTGTTGATTGTTGTTTTCCTCTTCTCTAATGTTTGTTGCACTGAGCCAAAAATTAACCTTATATAAGGTTAACTTAACCATAAATAAACATGATTTGGAGTCTACGTTATATAAGGTTAATTTGAACATTTTCTTGTTGACTGGTATTTAACAATAATAATATTTAATTTAACTATTCCATGGTTGAATTTTTTAACCATGAAAATTGTTAATATTATAATAATAATTGTTACTTTAACAATGCATTTTTGAATTTTTTAACCATGAAAATTGTTAATATTAACATTTCATAGTTAATTTATTGAAACAATGCATGTTCAATTTAACAATGAAATTGTTAATATTATTAACTATGAAGATTGTTATTGAAACCTTTTTTATTGTTAATTTCACTATTTAGTGGTTACTTCATGTAACCAGAAACATAGTTGTTTCAATAATTTTTAATATTTATATCAAATAAAACAAGAAAAATTTAACTTTCGCATTTTTTTTTTATTTTATTTACAAAATATATGTTAATATATATATGTATAAGAAACACCTGAAAAGAAAAAAACAAAAAGGTTAGAAAATATAAGTATATATAAGATCTTTTGACTTTTTACCTAAATTCTGTAGTTCAAAGAGCATAAGCATTTACCGATGGGCTGATCTGATGGAAAAATCTGCTCTGTGACTATAAGTTAAGTGCCTACGTTTCTGTGCTTGACCAACATGTGATCAGTCCCCGCTCAAAAGGTGCCGTCCACGTAAACTCCCTGAATCTTTCGATTATTAAGGGCCCAGGACGGTTAGGCACTTAGTTTGGGGTACTGAGCTTAGTCCGATCTTACGGCAAACTTATAGGAGAGAGGAGATTAATAACAAAGGCAATCTGATAGAAAGCCGATGTCCCACCAAAATCATAATCGGAATAGATATAAAAATCAAGGATTGGGTAAGTCAATGGATGATACTTCAAGGAAGTGCACTGAATTGTATATTAAAAACAAGTAAGAAAGTTTCAGTCGGGACCAAGGTATAGTTGTTATTAAAGAATCAATATTTCACTAAATGTTAACCCTTTGTGTGGGAGGTACCAGAAGGAATGGACCAATATGGCCCATCTTTGAACTTAACCGGAGATAGAAAAAAATATTACCGTATACCAAATTTGAAGTGAATCGGTTACTCTTTTCGAGAGTTATCGTGCGCACTAGCCAGCAGACAGACGGACGGACATATCTCATTCGACTTAAAATGACCCAAAACTAATATGCGCTGAACATACTTAGGGTCTTAGATCACTCCTTCAATGTGTTACACTTTTGGCCCGTTGCAAATGATATATACCCTCGTATTACTAAAGTGAGGGTATAAAAAAACAAATGTATGCATGCATACCACTTTTCCTGTAATTACTTCGCACACTACAACTAGTATTGATACAGCTTATCAACAGTTTCTAGTATTGGCACAACTTACCAACAGATTCAAGGCCGGACTCCCAGCACAAGCCGCCGCAAGCCACAGAAAAAGAAACAACTGAAAAGAAAAAAACAAAAACATCGTTTATATGTATGTATGTAGGTATTACGAAAGCACTTCTAACAACATATGTATGTATGTACATTTAACAGTATCAACATCGCACAACAAAAAAAACTAACGTATGTATGTACGGCGTAGCAGCCCCAAGTGTTCAAACGAAAAGACAAGATGAACACATACCCACACGTACACATCACTTCTCTCCGTATGTTTGCTTGCTGCTGCATATACTTACGTACATACATTGTTGTTTTTTCATGCTCAGTTAATGCGACAGCGTGTACATATTTTTTTCCACTCAACCACTGAATTTCACAACTGTAATGGCATAATCACAAAAATAATATTAATATTACATTCGCCTTTACTATAATTAAACAGGCACAAAACACTATTAACATTTTTAGCACACATATTTTATTATTTCACTTTTTAAATACACATATGTACATACATACTTATGAATGTAGTTCTTTACAAAATGTTTTACTACTTACCTCTATACCAACAGCTTCCGACAACAGCACTAGTCCCATCGACTATTCAACACCAACTGAACTCCCGCACTCGATCGAGCACCGAAGCTGGCATTTGGTGGTGTTTTCAATGAGCGAGATAAATTCTCTTATGACGACAGTCGCATTCGTTTCAACTTCGTTTAACTTAATACTCAACTTCGTCTAACACAAAGCAGTTGAAAAACGTCGACCACAACAGAGCCGAATTGTTGTTTATCTCGCACATTTTTCTGCCTCTCTTTCAAAAAAACCAACCATATATAATGTTAACTTAACCATTTTTCATGTACATTTGAACTTATATAAGGTTATTTTTGTCTTCGTAATCAAACATTTACCATGAAAAATTTAACCAGACACATGGTTAAAAAAATCGTTGTATTTTCGGCTCTGTGTGTTGTGTTGGTGTAATGTTGATCGTTTGATTCTACTGGCGTGTCGCTGTCCTGAGCTGTCTCGTGTTCCCTCTCTTCTCCTGTACCTGATGCTACGACCTCCCGTTTCTTTACAATTGTGCCTTGGACTCGTGTTGGTTTAAGATAGCTGGTGTTACGGCGCATAATAGCTCCATCATCTCGTCGAACTATGTAAGACCTTTTTGTGACCGGTTCCATTATCTTTCCAGTATACCATAACCTGTCTGTATCATAAATCATAATTTTTTCACCCATAGCGTACGTTTTTGATTCTTTGGCTCCCTTGTCGGCATGATGTTTTTGATTTTCGCGTTCTTTTTGTAATAATTCTGGAACATTGATTGAAGTTTTGGCTGCAACATTTTGTCAATAATGTTAAGTGGCGATCTTGTGTTTCTACCAAATAGTCTAGTTGCTGGTGTTCCAATTTTGTGATTTCTTGGCGTGTTTCTAGTCATCAGCAGTGCCATTTGTAAGTCTTCATTTGCTATGTCGCATTTCTTGACGAGATTTTTGGCTAGCGAATCTTGGACTTGACCTAGCGAATCTTGGACTTGATGTTATTAATTTAAAGTTCCACGCTTCCGCAAACTTTTTAAATTCTTTCGATGAATAGACCGCATTGTCAGAATGAAACTCCTTTGGTATACCATGAGTGGCAAACCACTTTTTAAATTGATTTATCATTGTTGTTGCGTTTATCTGGCTCATTTCTTCGATCTCGAAATAACCACTGTAGATGTCGACGAGTAGTAGATAACGACTTCTTTTGTAGAAAAATACGTCTGATGCTACTATTTCGAAAGGTAATGAAGGTATTGGTTTTATCAAAACTGTTTCCTTAACTGGTTTCCTCTGAGTGTACTGGCATATTTTGCATCTTTCTATATTCGCTGTTATGTCATGTGTGAGTGTACTCCAGTATACGAATTCTCTCGCTCGATTTATTGTTGCTTGTACGCCTGGATGCCATTTGTGTGAAGCTTCTATTACTCTCTGGATTTCCTTCCTTGGTACAACAACTTTGCCTCCTCGTAGTATTAGACCTTCACAAAATGTCAGTTCGTCTCTAATCGGAAAGTATTTTCGAATTGGTGTTGGTACTTGTTCAGCGTTCTTTGGCCATCCCTTGAGAATAATCTCTTTGAGATGCACCAGTTTTGGGTCAGTGTTTGTTGATTCTTTGAAGTCATTGTACGCTTTGTCTGTTAGTGGTGTCATCATTAGCACTTCTACCTGCTCCATTTCCATTTCGTCGGTTTCTTCGCAATTTCGGCTTAGTGTATCAGCAATTTTTAGTTCTGAACCCTTTTTATATACTATCTTTGGATTATATTCTTTTAGTTCAAGAAGTATTCTCCGAAGACGTGGTTGTGCGGCTATTAAAGATTTTTTTCCATATTTGTTTCCAATGGTTTGTGGTCCGTCTCGATAGTTGTGTCTTTTCCCCAAATGTAATCATGGAATTTTTTGCATCCAAATCGAATTGCGTATGCTTCTTTAACTATTTATGGATAATTTTGTTCACATTTAGATAGGGACTTCGTGGCATATGCCACTGGCTGACCTCTTTGTAATAGAACTGCTCCTATAGCTTTTGATGACGCATCCACCGAAATAGTTACTGGGTCATTCAAGGCGAAATACTTCAGAACTGGGGTTTCGCTTAACGTTTTCTTTACCTTTTTAAGCGCCTCTTCTTGTTCGTTGCACCAAACCCATTCTACATACTTCTTGAGTAAAACTCGAAGGGGTTCTGTCAGTTGCGAGAGGTTCGGTATAAATTTGCCTAGATATGTGACCATTCCAAGTATACGTGATAACTCTGTTTTATTTGTAGGAGTCTTGAGCTTCTCTATGGCCTCGACTTTGCTTTTGTCTACTTCAAGTCCATTGCCCGTGAGTATATGACCCAAAAACTTAACACGTTTTGCATTGAAAATGCATTTTTCGTTATTAAGTTTTAATCCACGGTCTTTGATTATTTGCAGTATCTTTTCCGTGAGCTCTGTATTCCTTTCCTTTGTGCTTGCGTGAATCAGTATGTCGTCCATTGGAATATCGCGTAACAAATCTGACATGATCGGATGCTTCCTTGTTCAATTGAGTAGCCTTAGAATACCAATCATATGCATTCTTCCACTGCTTCCGCTCCGCCACCATATTTGTTTTGATTATCAACGGTTTAGGTTGGCGTATTTGCCTGGTTGTGGCTGTTCATTTGTCATTTTTGTTACTATTATTTTTCACTTCTGACACCATGTGTTATTATGTAACTCAGTCAACGTTTGTATTCAATTAAACACTTGCGTTCTGTTCAACATCTATTATAGAACTGTTTATTGTTGTGATATATTATGTACATATGACAGATGAGTTTTGGTGATGTAGTTATTAAGTGAATATCAGTTACATCAATTGTTAGTACATGATACAGATTCAGGATAAATATTAAAACATTCAAGCTTGCTTCATGTAAATAGGTGTGTATATAGTAGCTAGATGTTTTATTCCTAATGAAAATGATACAATACAATAATAAAATGATTTGAACTATAGAAAACATTTCATCACAATTTAAATGTAATTAAATCAAATTGCCTTAGGGCGTTGCAATAAAATATTTACAATGAACGTCATAATTATAACCTCACCTTAACCATGTCCGTCCGTCTGGATGATTTTTATTTATTGTCATGTTTAAGAATCAATATTCAAAAAAACTTAGTCCATTCACAAATATACTTAACGAAATGTTTCTTGGATTCTCTGCTTCGCACTATTGCTCTGAGTTCATTAAACGATTTGGCAGATTCTCCCTGCACGGTCCTCCTTCAAGTGGTCTTGGGTCTTCCACGTTTCCTATACCCTTGGGGGTTCCACTACAGTACTTCGTGTGCTATTTCAGATGTCGGTTTTCTCAATGTATGCCCTATCCAGCCGTACTTCCGTCTTAGAATATCCGTATTTGCAGTAATTTCTTTAGTTTATGTTCGAAGATGGGAAATATTAGCTCTTCACCCACAAAGAGATACAACTGGAATCAATTTTTTAGTCAAATATGTACACACGATTTGCAGATCGGACAACATTGCCAGAAAAATGGCGGAAAAATGCAACCCTGTGAATTTACAACCGTGTGAACATACAATTTTTGTTTTGCAACGTTAGCAGAAAAGTCATTGCGCGATAATTTGCAGATTGTTATATGTGCGAAGTTTATGCATGTGACAACGCCATTGCCAGAAAAACATTTTATTTGCAACACTGTCTATAATGTATTTTTATTGGCAATCCTGCATATAAATATTTACAAAATATGTTGTAAATATATGCATTTGTAATGTTTTCTTGCAATCGTCTGAACTGTCAATTCACCTTTGCCTAACAATCTGTCATTGTCCGTATATTTGCAGCACTTTAACAGGGTTGATAACGTTTGCCGATCTGGCAATCGTCTATACTCAGCTTAACACTCCCATTCAATATTTAAACTAAAAAATTCTAGTGGTTTATCTTTGCAATTCATTTAAATTTAACGGCCAAAAATCCATTCATTATCAGTGTAACATCGGCCAACAGCTGACATTATCTGACATATCACACTGTACTCTGAAGAGTTGCCTGGGTTAAGCAGTTATATTATTTATACACTTTTTACAATTGACAAATTATTTAGATTTTTCCGAAAAGTATCTGTCTTTTCGAAGATATTCTAATAATATATGTACATTTAAAAATGATATGTATATAAATTCCCTTTGCGGCATATGTCATGTGCATTTGTTTTTATAGCTACGGTGTTGGCATGGCAACCCTATGCACATGTGTTGTGTAATTGACATTTATTTACATCCAAATATCTATTGGGAATAAAATCGTCGTCCGCACATTAGGTGAACGCTGCTGCTTATTTTATCCTCCGGTTGCGGCAAGTGGTATGGCTTGTGTTAGGAATACTTTTAAACTATTGAATACAAATCACGCAATTGTCCGCACAATCACAATGTCCGCCCAAAGACGTGCCGAAGAAGCTGTGGACAAACTGAAAGAGAAGAATCCATACTTTGACAAGTATGCCGACAAGATAGCAAAACTTCAAAAAACCTCACCGGAGGAATTTCTTGCAAGAGTGGACAAAGTGGTCCATCCCATTAAAGAGGGAAAGTCACAAACCAGGTAATGTTTCCTATGAATGAGAGAAAATTTGATTCTAAAATACTACATTTGGCTTACAGAACCTATTCCGAATTGTTGAACCCCAAAGAACCCAAAAAGCAAGCAGAAACTGAAATCCCATACAAAAAATTGGAAGACATAATGAAAATTGAATTGGTGCAGGATAAGACGGCGGAAGAAATCTCTAAAATTTGGCTCGAATATCATAAGACAAAGCCTGTTTTGGCAGCCACTTTGACGGTGGAACAATTCGACCGTTTAATGGAGCGCGCTAAGAGCCATCCTATTTTCTTGTTGCCTCTGCCTCGCAGTGAAGGTTTCGAATTCATAATGTTGCAATTTGCCAGCAATACAGTACATTTCACGCCTCTTCTGGCCTATCAGGTGAGTAAATGGAATAGAAACAATAATTGCATAGAATACAAGAATCCTACCATCCATTCAAATGTGACATATCGTCACCAGAAACGATAAACGGCGTAACAACAAGAAAAATGGAAATTCACTTTTTGATGGATTTCGGCCCTACTATCAAAAATTATTAACGAAATTCAAAAGAGCCTAAGAACATATTATTTCTTATTTTTTTTTCGCGCAATTTTCAAAACCAAGTTATAAATCATGTTTGTGTGGATTTATATATGTATCATTAAGTTTAGTTATTATTCTGAAAACCCCATTTTTATTTAGTTTTTTGTTTCTCCTGTAATATTTTCAAATATGAAAATTTTCGTTTCTGATGATATACATACATATGTATAACATTCAAATAAAACCCAAAGTCTGTATAATTGACCTTTTTTGTCTTATTGATATTGAATAAATTAATAAAAAATAAAATAAAAGGTTCACCTTAATAATATATTTTCATTCTTTTTTAGGTTCATGCTGAAAACGCTCCAGAGTGTTTAACAGTTGTCCACTATACCGAAATGCGTGACAAAGGCATCATATTGATGCGTGGCGAATACGACACCAAAGTCGTAACTGGCCAGGAGGCTCAATGTTTGGTCAATGAACTACAAATGTTCTATTGTATAAATGATGAGGCTAAACTAAAAATGTTGGAAACTTTCACCAAGAAACCGGATGAATTTAAGCATATGGATTTGATAAAAGAAGTTGAGAACATCCAACTTGTTTAGATGAATGGTCGTTGTTAATAAAAAGAAAGAAAATCGTTTGTTTTGAAATGAAAATTTAAATCGAAACCTGTGTATGAAATATTATGAGACATACGAGTATGCTAATCATCTTACTTGGGAATACTGACTGAAAATATTCCAGAAACTATGCAAAAACTAAAGAAATATGCTAACTTGGCTTAACATACTTAAGAATTGAGGGATTAGCATTGACCACGTTTGGTCAAATTTCTATGAAATTCAAAATTTTTAAACTTCAATAGTACTTTTCCCAATGCTTCGCAACTTAGCACATAATAATAACATTACCACCCCTGTGCTGGGTTTCACACCCGCAATACTTTTGCGGAATTTGGTTTGGCAATTGCCCTTTTTTTCTCATAAATCACCCAGATTTGGGAATTCAATTTATTTTGTAGTAACACCTGCAAATACAGATAGCGAAAGCCGTGCTATTTAAAAATTACGGATTTGCGGAAGTTAGAACCAGTATAGGGGCGATTATAATTTATTTCAACATACTCTCGCCGTACCGCATTTGATACCACACACACGAATGGACCAAATTGTATTAAAAACATTTAACGGACCGAATTTGAAGGAGATTGACAAATACATATACATACATAGATGGATAAATTTGGGCAAAAATACGACATTAGGTTGTTTATGCGAAAAAAAGAAATATATAGAGCTCTTCTTTCCGCTTTATGTCTCCAATATTAATGTAAAGAATATATATTTGTTAAAACATTGTATAATTATTTTTTGCAGATAATCTAAATTTTTACTCTATTACATTTTTTTGTTAGAATGTTTGTACATTCGATTCCTTCAGCTTTCTCAATCAGAACTCGAAAGAAATGTTTTTGTGGTGAATTGGAAAAGAAAAGACCATGCATGTTTTTGGTAAAATAAAAATTCGAATTTTTTAATTTTTTTAAAATAATTTTATCCAAACCAATCGCTATATATAGCTTGAAAAAGGATCGCACCACCAAATTGACAGTTAGTACATGTTGCCAAACTGCAACAATTTATATGAAGTTATAAAAAATAATATATTTTTTTAATTCGGCTGGAGTATGATATCGTAGGCCCCGCGATCTTACCATACAAATATTTGTATAGAAGACCCAAAAATAAGGTGCATTTTATCGATACCTCCGCATCAAAACATGTTTTTTTTTTGAAAATTAACTGAAATGAAAAATAACAAAATCACCCCAGTTGTGAATTCCAAATGTGGCTTGAATCAGAAATTTCCGCTCGGATTCGAGTTTCTAAATAAGTTTTTTTGGACCCAAATATGTTTCAAATGTATCAAATATGTTCGAATGGAAAAATAAAGTCAATATGCTTTTACAGATAATCTTCAAAAGCCCTCCAACAAAAATTATGGACAATTTTAGGAATTAGAAATTCGGATTCAATCCGCTCTCGGAATACAGAACAGGCGGGTATAGTTTTCGATAACTATTTTGGTTATCGACATATTCGGGTATGTTCTGGCACTCACTTGGAGCATCTCACGTGAAATGTCTTAAGAAAGAGGTGTTCTAAAAGTCGATATCACGCCTGAAACCCGTATGGCATGGAAGGCAAATCACATGTTAGGCATTATTTAAGCAGAAGTTAGGCAGCCAATACTTTCTGCAGTTGCCAGACACCTCGCTATACGTCCTGTGACGTAAAGGTGAGAAGTGAGATGAATGTGAAGTGAATACCAGAACAGGGGTGATTGATAATGAAAATATTTGACAGAACACCTCATAATAAGAAAAGTTATCGATAAGATAAATTCCCCTTAGCTCACTTTGTTATCGGATGTTTAAGTTTGAAAAAACTTTTTTGAAAATAAACTCAATAGTCTGCATTTACATGATACTTTTTTTTAAGTATACTTATCGGCGTTTTGTAGGCGAGAGAGGCAGTCGGAAACGGGGGAAAAAAAGTATGCCGTACTCGTACTTGTCGTACTCATCGTTTTGTGTTTTTCGTTCGCACTTGGAAACAACAACAATTGATTTTTTAATAACTGCTATACCACTTATTCGAATCTTTTGAAATTCCACACATAGTATTAGCTTATTAGTCGTTATCAACTCGAGAAAAATGGGCGAAGTCGCCACGTCCCTTTTGGTACCTCCCACACAAATGCACCATTTTGCACCAAAAGTTAACAGCTTATAACATTAATAACAGTGTATAAAAATACTTGAAATTTTGTACAGTATTATGCTTTTATATTGCCTACAGTCCAGGGAAAAATGGGTGTTGTTGCCACGCCCCTTTTGGTATCTCCCACACAAAGGTACATTTTTGCACCAAAAGTTAACAGCTTATAACATTAAAACCGGTATATAAAAATACTTGAAATTTTGTACAGTGTAATGTTTTTATAGTGTCTATAGCCCTGTGAAAAATGGGCGTTATTGCCACGCCCCTTTTTGTACCTCCCATCCCAAAAAATTGATTTTTATACCCTACACCACACTGTGGTACAGGGTATTATAACTTTGTGCATTTGTTTGTAACATCCAAAAGGAGAAGAAATAGACCCATCGTTTATTATACCGATCGACTTAGAATCACTTTCTGAGTCGATTTAGCTATGTCCGTCTGTCCGTCTGTCCGTCTGTCTGTCCGTCTGTCTGTCCGTCTGTCTGTCCGTCTGTCCGTCTGTGCATGTATTCCTGTAATCAAAGTACAGGTCGCAATTATGGTCCGATCTCGACGAAACTTTACACATATCTTTTTTTTGGCCCAAGGACGATCCCTATTGAATTTGGTTAAAATCGGTTCAGATTTAGATATAGCCCCCATATATGTTAGCCCCGATTTGACATGTAAGCGCTGTAAAAACTATTTTATATCCGATCAGTATGAAATTCGGCAGGAAAAGGTTTCTTATTACATGAATGAACTCTGTTAAATTTGGAAGAAATCGGTTCAGATTTAGATATAGCCCCCATATATACATTACCCCCGATTTGACATATAAGCGCTGTAAAAATGTTATTTTATATCCGATCAGTGCGAAATTCGGCAAAGAGAGGTTTCTTATTACATGAAGGAATACTGCTAAATTCGGAGAAAATCGGTTCAGATTCAGATATAGCCCCCATATATATGTTACCCCCGATTTGACATGTAAGCGCTGTAAAAAATGTATTTTATATCCGATCAGTGCAAAATTTGGCAGAAAGAGGTTTCTTATTACATGAATGAACACTGTTAAATTTGGAAGAAATCGGTTCAGATTTAGATATAGCCCCCATATATACGTTACCCCCGATTTGACATGTAGGCGCTGTAGAGACTGTATTTTATATGCGATCAGTACGAAATTCGACAGAAGGAGGTCTTTTTACATGAATGAGTATTCAGGGAAGATCGGTTCAGATTTATATTGATTGTTCCTCCTGATTTGGTATCAAACCGCTATAGAAGTTGTATTTTACTTCCGATCATTAAAATTTTCCAGAAAGATGTTTCTCAATTTAGGAACGAATATTGCTTAATTTAGCGATTATCGTTTCAGAATTAGATAATATGTTTCTACCCACTTACCAATTATTCCAAATTATTATGGCAATGACCCTTATCGCATTGTTAGGGAGGTGTAGGGTATTATATAGTCGGCCCCGCCCGACTTTCTGCCTTTCCTTACTGGTTTAATACAAATTTCGACTGAGATTTATATTTTAAAAATACAACTTTTTTAATAACTAATTTTAGGATAACATTTTCGAAAAATTTTACTAAATTTGTTCCCTTTTCGCTTAGCCCAATGGGCTAAGCCCATTAAATTTTTAAGAACAAAAATTGACAAAAAAAAACTTACGTAACTCGGAAGAAAGAGCCCCCACACGAGGCAATTTTTTCCAAGCAAGTGTCAAAGTTTATTGGAGAGAGAGAGGCAGCCTGCCTCTGTCTCCAACAAACTTTGACACATGCTTGGAAAAATTGCCTTGTGGAATCTCGACTAAATATTTTTTAAACCTTACGATTTACAAAATAAATTAACAAATATTTTTAAAAATTATTGCTATTGAATTCTGACGATTATGACGCAGTCAATTCTACCCAGAAATTTTTAAAACTCGCTACGATTTTTCATTTGTTTCTTGTATTACATTTTTGCAATAGACAGAATGACCCGATTTACACAGTGCGACTTGTCCCTGCGGCTTGCGACACGGGTTTGTCGACGAAGGGTGTAGAGAAGCTTACGGGGTAGAAAAAGTTTGACCCAATTTACACGGTGCAACATGTGCCTGCGACATAAGGCTTGCGACACGAGTTTGTAGACGAAAAGTGTACAGAAGCTTCCGGGGTAGAAAATGTTGGTCGAAATGAAAATACAAGGGATAAATAGACATTTCAGTTTATGACTGAATACGAAAAACAAATTCAATAAAATAAATGTGAGTGAACGAATAAAAACATAAATTTGTCCCCTGGATGCTGAAACAAAGGCTCACCGTCTAAACGAGCATGATTTTACGTAGGGATTTTAAAAGAGAATTCCTCGGATTTTTGCATATTTTTAATTTTTCATCCGATCGGAACCAAATTTTGCATTTAGACGTTTTATCATTCAAATATAAAGGGTGGCCCATCTAGCGGTTGTCTTTTGAACTGCGGCTTATTTGAGCATTGACTTCTTCAATTACATTCCCGATGTGTCAAATATTCAGTACAAGGTTTGCGGTTTACGAAATGGTGTAGAGGCTACACGAAAAGTCTATTGATAAGTTTAAAGTTTATTCAACAAAATTTTATATCGAATGACAATCTCATTGAAATATTTTAAAAAGGAAAAATACAATATTCCATGTCAAAGTTTAATAGAATGACGTGGACGATGTGTGGTTTCAACAGGAGGGTGCTATGTGCCACACGGCCAACGTTACAATGATGTGTTGCGCACTGTGTTCGAAGATAGCACAATTAGCCGAAACGACGATGTAACTGGCCGCACCGCAGCTGCGATTTGACTCCGTTGGACTATTTTGTGGGGAGAGACGATTCCGTTATTTCTAATGGAGCTTGTCCGGTTATTTTTTAATTATTTCCAATGTTTAATTTTACTTATTAACAAAAATTAAAATGGATTTACGATCGAAAAGTTTTCGATATCGAATGCCGTGAGTTGGCCCAGGACACAGTGGAGTGATGAAAATTAACTTCGAGTAATAACCTTAGAAAATCGGAAACCTTTCGAAGCCACGAAGGATGAGTTGAAGCGCTGGGCAAGAAAGTGGGAGAAACGTCAAAGAGGTTTCTGAAATTAAACAAAATCGAGATAAGTAATATGATGAGTGTTCTAAAGGGACACTCAAGCTTACAAGCGCATCTGCATAGGAATAGCAGATAACGACGAATGCAGGGCATGCTGGGAAAACAAAGATACGATGGAACTTTTTCTATGACAATGCCCGGCTTTCACACATGCAAGATCCCGATATTTCGGGGCCGACACATTACCAGAATTGAATCAAAGGATACGACTGGAAGATACTAAGAAAAGTAGTTTTTCAATTCAATTCAATTAATTTTATCCCGTACTTATTTATTAAAAATTATATAATAGCAAGAAATTTTCATTGTTTGTGTAGTTTTTTAATTCCATTATTTTTTATTTTTAAGTAATTTAATTTATATATGTACAAATTTTGTAGTATTGTTAACAATATATGGCCTTATGGCTTGGAATAAATCAAAATAAAAGAAATCGTTTCTAGTACATATTTTCTATAACTCGTGAGGTATAAAAAGATCCTAAATAAGTCCCTATTTACATTGGCTGAATGTTCAGCAGATTATCGGCGTTTTGTGGGAGAGAGGGGCAGTCGGCAAGAGGGGGGAAAAACTCTCCCTGAACGTTTTGAGTTATTCGTGCAAGTTCAAAAGAGAATTTGATGATAAGCTGCTGAAAAAACTTGCCTAATGTAAATCCGGACTAAGGAGCGCACGACAGGCCGAACCACTGGATCAAGTGTATGTCCATGATCATGGGTCGTTGTAAATAACTCAAAGAATATTTTTATAAGTTTACATTGTATTAAAAGTAAATAAAATTGCACACAACTCGGCAATAATATGTGATTTCACCTTTTCAAAGCTATACGCTATTGTGAAGCGATTAGATAAAAATCTATCGTTTATAGCTCTTTACTTATTTTCATTAATCTTTGTGTATTAAGTACTTTAATTTGTCAGTACAGTTCCCTTTATAAATCCAACCCTTTTGTGAAATATTTATAAATCAGGCAAATACATTTTTATTCGTATATAAATTAAAATTTGTGAAGATAAACAAATTTTTGTATGGAATTGTACTTAACGGGTGATCCAAGTAGAGATACTTTTTTCAATAGCCTTTTTTGACAGATCACGTGTGAGTCGTGTCATGATGTCCTGTTATTTTTGTTATGTATTGTTTGGCATTTAATCATGGAAAGACTTACGCCTGAACAACGTTTACAAATCGTTCATCTTTATTACGAAAATTCACATTCTGTGAGGAATGTGTTTCGTGCACTTCGCTTAACTTATGGTCAACATAATCGGCCTACTGAGCGTACTATTCGCAACACCATCACCCATCTTGAGACCCAGCATTCATTATTGGATAATATTCGACCAAATAGACCACGTCCAGCATGCAGTGAAGAAAATGTAGCGGCCGTAGCTGAGAGTGTACACGAAGACCGTGGAGAGTCGATTAGGCGCCGTCAGCAACTCGGACTGACGTATGGAACGGCTTGGAGCATTTTACGTCGAGATATTAAATTGGAAGCATACAAAATACAGCTTTTGCAAGAACTGAAGCCGTCCGACCTTCCCAAGCGACATCGCTTCGCTCTATGGGCTCTTGAAAAGTGCCAAGAAGATCCGACGTTTTCGAGCCAAATTTTGTTCAGCTATGAGGCCCATTTCTGGCTCAATGGGTATGTAAACAAGCAAAATTGCCGCATTTGGGACGAAGAGCAACCTGAAGAGATTCAAGAGCTGCCACTTCATTCAGAAAAAACAACGGTTTGGTGTGGTTTGTGGGCCGGTGGAATCATCGGTCCATATTTCTTCAAAAATGATGCCGGTGAGAACGTAACTGTCAATGGCGACCGTTATCGTGCCATGTAACCCACTATTTGATGCCTGAAATTGAAGCTCGTGACCTCGGCGATATTTGGTTTCAACAAGACGGCGCCACTTCCCACACATCGCATCAATGGATTTATTGAGAGAACACTTCAGTGATAATTTCACGTTTTGGGCCGGTCGATTGGCCACCAAGATCGTGTGATATCACACCGCTAGACTTTTTCCTGTGGGGATATATAAAGTCTAAAGTTTATGCGGACAAACCCGCATCGATTCAGGCCTTGGAGCAAAACATCAGGCGTGTCATTCGCCAGTTACAAGTCGAAATGCTCGAACGAGTCATCGAAAATTGGACTCAAAGGATAGGCCATCTGAGACGTAGCCGCGGCCAACATTTGATAGACATAATCTTCAAAAAAATAAATGCCAAAGAATGTTCTTTCAAATGATAATAAACATACCCCATTAAATTTGAATTTTCTGTTTTTTTTCTTTAAAAAAGTAGGGAACCTCGTAATGGATCACGCTATATAATCAAGCATTAAAATTTCGTGCACAATTTACGTTACGATACAATTTGTAACTAACCTCACACATTGCCGCAATGCAACCCTTTTGCATTAGTTGACATTTAGTCGACCGCAGCATTGCCAATATGAAATATTCGGTAGCAGAATTTTCTATAAGTCATCCGTAGCACACACACGAGATTGATTCTCTCCGTAATTTTTTCCCAAAAGTTTTGTTTGAAAGCGAAAACATTTGTTACAATTATTGCAAATTTCTTGAAAAATACCCGCACCAAGTAGAAAATAAATAAAGATGGCATCCAGCGAAGGAGGAAATAAACCAGAACAGATTAACTTGGCCAATTTGAGCTTAGAACAATTGATGCAAGTCAAGCAAGAATTTGAGCAGGTGAGTGATGGTAGCCAAGAGTCTGCTAACTGCCTGGCTGCCAATAAATTAGGAGTGTTATAAATGGACATGCCATTAATATATATCTATGTATATGCATTTCTAGGAAATCAATGGCATTCAGGAATCTTTGCAAACTCTATATAATTGTAAAGCGAAATATGCCAGTTCAAAGGAGGCATTGGAATCTTTTCAGCCCGAATGGAATGATCGTCAGATTTTAGTTCCGTTGACCAGCAGTATGTATGTACCCGGTCGCATTAAGGATATGGATAACTTTGTTATTGATGTTGGCACCGGCTATTATGTGGAGAAGGTGAGTAACACATTGCGGGAATATATGATCATTTTAAAAATTTGTGAATGATGTCATAATAAAGGCCGATTGCCGATTCATCTATACTATAGCCAGTCAGATTCAAATCTTGGCTCTCTTTAATCAACACGCAATCTGTCCTGAACTTGCGGGTTTTATTGGAAATTTTATTTCCATTTTTTTCCGTTAAGAATGGTGTTATATTTGATACATCCCACACAAATTAGGAAATTTAAATATATAATAAAGTTTTCATAGTTTCCTATTTTAGAATAATTATTCTTCGATACAAAATTGGAAATATATATTTGGTAATCACTGTTTGAACCTCCAAAAAAAACCCTTAATGTAACATGCTCTACTTATGCTACAGCAGTTGTGAAATGTTAAAATGCCAGTATAAATCTTAGATTCTGAAATTCTCAAAATCTCACAAAGAAATTACCAAAATTGAATTCCCCAATATAATAAAAGTTTAATTTTTGTCTGCTCTCAACGTCCTTCCTGGAGTAGCGAAAATGCACCATATAAAACCAAGGTTCTCTCTTTGAGAAGGCCTAAACTACAAAATATACAAATCTTGGTACGATCTGAGTGTCACCGGAAGTCGGTATTTGAAGTTTAGTTTTACGTTTTTAAATACTTGGTTGTTTAAACGGCCACTTGAAAAGTCCTCTCCGACTTTTTAACTTTCAACAAAAAATCGATTAGTGAATTATCAATGTGTATAACACGAAGTCACAAGATGACCCCATTTAATGCACATACATAGATATAACTTTTACCACTTAATTTGAATTTCAAAAAAACTATTGCCGGTGAATGGCATAGGAAAGATTGTGCACAAAAGTAAATACATTAATTTACTTTGTTGTGTAAACTGGGCTGTTTTGTAAGATATTTTTGTGAAGTAAATAAAACTAATTTATTTTATGTTTCACTCAAATATTTTAATTAAATGCGAGTACTGGATAACGGTGGCCACGTCCCAGAAATCATGAAATAATCTGTGTACACAATAAAATGCACTTCATTTTGCCATGTCCAAATATTTGCAAATATTTCCTGAAACTAAAATTCATCGTTCAAATTGGGATGCATTTATTTACGCAGGGACATGTCACTTCGTGTAAAACGAGTGTTACATTTTTTAGCAAGTATCAAAAAACGTGCGGCAATATTAACGCCCAATATCACAATACACACTACATTTGTTTAAATAACTGCCAGTTTGTTCAAGGGAAGAATTTTAAGTGGCAATAGATACAATTCATAACATTTAACCACTAGGTCAATATGTTCAATGTGTTGCTACAGTGTGCCTATGCCTTGGTGAGTCAGGTTTATGGCGGTCATCATCCTATTCTAATTTCAATTTTGTTTTATTTATATAAATACTATGGAAAAAGTTAAATATCCATAAATTGGTATACAAATGAACTAGAAAAATTTAACTATGTTAATTTTTTTAATTAGTTGAACTTCTCCAGCCGGACATATATTTATATTATATATTTTTGTATATACTTATTCATACATATGTTCTGGATATATTTTAAATTAGCTTAAATTAATTTGTGTAATTTTCAATTCAGTGGAGATTTTTTAGGTTCATGTTATTTTATTTAATACAACAAACACAATTTAACTCATGCAATTTAACAAGTGCACATAGTACGATTATTTATCCCAGAATGTAATTAATTCCATAAGATATTAGTTTTTTATATTCTTTGTATTTCCCGCCCCCTAAATTATAAGCCTAATGTTAGTTATATGTAGGTAGCTCCGATTAAGTACCCTCCTTTTCTTATATGTTTCTTTCAAGTTTATAACTTTTTATAATATTTCTTAAATTTTTTAATACAGCAGAATAGTCCTTAATTCTTGCTTTTAAGTGCATATAGTACTTTTAATTATACAAAATGATTATTTATTTATACTGAGTGTTTATATATTTATTTGTTTATGTTCTATGTAATTCTCTTAAACACAAGTCTAATGTCAGTTATACACAGGTAGTTCCGTATGAGTAGCCTCACATTCATTTTTATTTAAAGTTTATTTTCATTTCATTCATTTATTTCGTACAAACTTGTAATTCAAAGCCGTCTGGCCAGTTAAACATTAATTACAATATGCATTTAACTAAGCTTTTTAACCAAGGGTAAAAAACTACTCAGTGGTATATGATTTGTTTAAACCTAAGTAAAATAATAAGGAATAAATAATAAGGAATACATAATATGAGTACAGATTGGGTATACGGAAAAGTATTTAGGATAATTAAATAACTACTCATAAATGGAAATAATCAAAATAGAGACAGAATTTATAAGAAATTTATTGAAGATGTTGAAGAAGCCGATTAGAGTAAGATGTAATTGATAAACTAAAGTTTTTTAATTCAGCAGGTAAAGCATTGTATAATCGTGCTACTCTTACAAGAAATGCATCATAAAAAAGGTGAAATACCCTAGGTATTAATATCTGATTTCTTCTAGTTGAGTGACAAAACTCAAATGATCTCACCAGGAAACTCGGACACTGATTCCTAATCAGCTTGTAGAAGAAAATTAATAACCGGGAATTCAAAAAAGTGGAGAAACTACACCCTTGAAATTTTTCAACATAAGGGGTTATATGAACTCGTCGATTTAATCGGTACACATAACGCACAGCTCTGTTTATAGCCAGATGTATCAGACTTATGTTTCTCTGTGTAGTCCCAGAATATATCTCCAAACAATACAAAACAGTTGGCATAACCAGGGCATGCACAAGCCGCTCCCTAACAAAAAGTGGCAGAGATAAATCTGTACCATACAGGTTTTTTAAGGTCAGATTCACCCTCGAAACTACCATATTAATGTGGTGTTCAAAACAAAGCTTATCATCTAACTGAACTCCGAGGCATTCCATGCGACGGACAAATTCAATTCGAGTGTTATTATATATTAACTGAATATTATTGTAGCAAACGGAAGAAAAATATAGTGCCTTGGTTTTTAACGGATTTATGCAAAGCTTATTATGCAACATCCAAACACTTAATGTTTCGAAAACAAGATCAATTTTAGACTGAAGAGTCCCCGCAAAATGATGGTGGCCTTTAAACAGCAACTGAATGTCATCTGCAAAAGCATAAGGAACACACCAATTTTGTAAACGGGGGAAAAGGTCGTTTATGTATATTATAAATAGCAACGGCCCCAACACTGATCCCTGCGAAACACCACTTTTAACAGGAAGAATATTACTGTACCTACTATCAACATATACCAATTGACGCCTATTAGAAAGATAAGAGCACAGCATGGTACATGCACTACTCGAAAAACCATATGTATCATATAACTTATACAACAAAGTGGAATAATCCACTCTGTCGAAAGCTTTTTCCAAGTCCAATGACACAAGTATACAAAATTTCTCATTGCCATAATTACCGCGAATGGAATCAGTTAGACCTAACAATAAAGCAGTTGTACTCCTGCTGTTTCTAAACCCACACTGGGCATCATGGATGAATCTATTATTTTCCATATATGTCAACATTTGCGATTTCATTACATGTTCCACAACTTTGGAACAAATTGGTAGAATTGAAATAGGACGGAAATCATTCATTGAGTGTGAGGCTCCCTTCTTCTTAACGGGAACAATTTTAGACGTCTTCCAGTCAGATGGGAATACAGATGACAGTAAAATCGTGTTTACAAAATGCAAAAAATGGAAACAAATAAATGGGTATATGATTTTTAAAAATTTTAAGGTAAACCCATCTAAGCCAGCAGCATTAGATTTTATAGCGAAAAACGCCTTATCCAAATCTTCAATGCCCACACACTGAAAAGAAAAACCATAATCTCTATACGGCCAGATCTGCAAATCGTCAACCATGCAAGGTGAATTTAACTGATTTTCAACGAATACTTGATTCAGGCTGTCAACATTCAAATTGCAATTATAGGATTTCGATTGTGATAGTCCATTGGTTTTGATAAGGTTCCAGAAATCCCGACCACTGGAGGCATTATTAAATAGAGAAGCATGTGCATCCCTCTTAAATTTCCTTACAACGGACTTTGCCTTGTTTCTGGCCTTACAAAAGACTTTCCAGTTCGTGCTACATTTATTATCGATGTACGCCTTAAAGGCCAGGTCTCGTAAGGAAATGTAGTACGAAATCTGAGGGGAATTAAACCAATTTTCATTACAATTATAAACTCTTCTTCTTCTTCTCAACGGAAAAATAGAATGTAGTGAACTAAAATGTCTTTCCAGCATTTCCCACTGGAAATCAACGTTATTTGTGGAATATAGGTCGGAGAAATCCATAGATGAAACATGGTCCTGTAAACAATCATGATTTACTGCATCATAATCTGTAAATTCATAAAATTGCTGCTCTTTACAAATTTCAAAGCGCAGGGATATAAAGATAAAAGAATGCTCAGAAACGCCTGGGCAAATAAACTGGTCTACCAATTGAATAGACTCCACCGAAGAAACCAGAAAGTAGTCTAGAAGAGAAGTTGAATTATGAGTCACACTGTAGTGAGTAGGACGGGAGTTATGAACAAGGGTGACATTTAACCTTCTACATGCTTCTCTAATACTATTAGAAGAAGCAATATTAAAAAGATCTGTATTAAAATCTCCTAACATCACGACCTCCGAGTATTGAACCAGCAAATCAGTTATGTCATCTTCAAAAGACCGAAGATTCCCATGTGACAGATAGACCACACCAACAAGAATTTTTTATGTTTTTAAATGTTTATCCATTATTATTATTTCTTGTTTCTGTAGTATTTATAACCATATATGGCCTATGGCTCGGTTAAATATTGAATAAAAATAAATAAATAAATAAAAAATTGGGGTCACTCAAGTCTACTGAAACATGCAATAGATTTAGGTCTGGTACAAGGGCTTGAGTAAACAACGAGCTACATAGTATCGTCACTTTTCTCAATGTCGTTCTCTGACATAATCATCACTGACAGGTCAGACAGGAAAAATGGGTCACCACCATACAAAGGACCGGCTATATACACTGATGGGTCAAAAATTGAAAATTGTTGACAATATGTCCGACTCAATGACTCCAAACAGAAGTCTTCGCCATAACAAAAGCTCTTAGCTCTCTTAGCACTAATGGAATGATTCATCTATGCTAGACTCCTGGTCACAGTAACATAGTGGGAAATGCAATGAACATTACTATGGCGGATGCATCAATAAGACCTCCCTAGGAGAACTCTTTGCCAAATTAGACACCAGGTTCTGAAATGAGGACACCCAGAACTGGAGCAGTTTGATCGGGTGCAGGATCTCTCGAACTCTACGCCAGCTAAGTCACGTGCGCCAGGACAGATAGAACCCCTTCTAAAGATGAGAAAAAAGACATGCAACAGATGACAGGTAACTGCGACATTAGATCAATGAAGCAAAACGATAAAGAAGCAAAACGATATAACATACTACTAAAGCATGTGCGAAGACGAAGATGAGATTGAAATGATTGACCAGCTTTTATGCCAAAGTCTTCGTTCGCTGAAGAAGACGCCGTTATTTTGGAGCTTTCACAATCGATCTCTTCGATTTTTTGCCAATGTTGACGTAATAGCAATCCTTGATTTTTCCAAGGTTCTCAAATGTCTGTGGTTGACAAACACTTGATGCTGCTGTCATATCACATCTTACCCATAAAGCCCAAAGCACAATGAGGATCTCTCAAAATAATCACTATACACTCAACTTTCTATAGACTTTATAATGTTATCTTTCTAATTTATTTATTTTCTTACTTCTCAATCTATCAAACAACTTCCCAGCTATTTTGCTTTCATTCCCCCGTTCTTCATTGTTATCCTATATTTATATATATATATCTTTATTCCTTGAGAAAATTGGCAGATTTGGTCTCCGGGTGAAGAAGCGAACAAATTTTCGCAACGTGTCCTTTACCCTAACCTAACCGTAACTGTCGGGTAGCATTTTCATTTTCAACAAATTTCATTTTGTAAAACCAAAAATTTTCTTCTAGTTTGTAGGCATGATCTGCCTCATTCGGACCAATCATATGTTTTCGTGTATAAACATATGTATGTATGTATATAACTCCAACATAAAAATATTTTTGAGTTCCATAGCTGTCATCGGGGCGGTCATAACTATTTCCCCTGATATGACCAATCCAAAACAGATTTATAACTCAATGGGGGTAGTGTGTACTTTTTGTATTATTGCCATTAGATATCTGCACCTGTCCAAGACCCATATTAATGATTTCAAACATAGTCGGTTGATGGCTTTATGCGATAGGCCCACCAAGTGTAATTCCATATGGCTTAGGAACAAAATCTTTTTCAAGTTTAATTCTGTCTTTAGGCAATTTGGTATCAACATCATGTATCAATTTTACTGAATGGGGGAATATTATGACTTATAAAATATACATTAAGAATTTTGTTCTGTTTTAATATCGGTAACTGCAACACTGCAACTTTTAATCAATATATCTGCTCGAAGGCCTTTATATTTATAGAGTAAAGTGAACACATCTCGAATTGTGCAGAAGAAACAACTTTAACCCGCTTATCTTTTAAAATTATGTATTAAATGAGCTTGCTGATGTCGTCACAGTATGTGATGTGTGGGAGATGCTTGTAATGCCACATATAGAAATAGATTCGATGTCAGTATCGCATACGACACACAAAAATACCAAATCGTATAAAATAATTACCCATACATTTATTCCCCACACCACACTGTGGTCCAGGGTATTATGAGTTTGTGCATTTGTTTGTAACACCCAGAAGGAGATTAGATAGACCCATTGTTTATTATACCGATGGACTTGGAATCACTTCCTGAGTCGATTTAACCATGTCCGTCTGTCTGTCCGTCCGTCCATCTGTAGATGTATCGTTGTAATCAAAGTGCAGGCCGTATTTATGGTCCGATTGTGATGAAATTTAGCACAGTGCTCTTTTTTGGTCCTAGGATGATCCCTAAATCGTCCAAGAATTGGTCAAAATCGATTTAGATATAGTTTCAACCGATTTGACATGTAAGCACTGCAGTAACCGATTTTATATCCGATCAGTACGAAATTTGGCAGAGTTTTTTTATTATATGTATGAACACTGCCAAATTTTTATAGCAATGCCCATTTTCTCGTTGTTAGGGAGGTGTAGGGTATTATATAGTCGGCATCGCCGACTTTCTGTTTTTCCTTACTGGTCTACATTTCAACGAATAATTACGGAAGATGAAGGTTTACTTAGCTGAAATATCATTTGGTACGGGCTTTCCCGACGGTAGAAATCCGTTTTATGACATTTTGGCAATGTCCGTTTGTCTGGTTGATGTGCACGTAACTCTCGAAAGTAGTAACCCATTGTCTTCAAATCTTGTATGTGTTAATAAATTTTTCTATCCCAGATTATGTCAGAAGGTGGATTTATATCGTATTTGTCCACTCCTTACCTAGTACCTCCCTCACAAAGGTTTAAAATTAAGTAGAGTATTGATTTATAATTTATAATTCCACACATAATAATAGTTTATTCGTCGCTGTTGCCTTGAGAAAAATCATTCCAACATTTAATAGGTCTTAATAGGGTTCTATAATTCGACTAACCGATTTAATCGACTTTTTTCACCAAAAATCGTAAGTCGACGTTTTGTTTCTGGGGAAGTTTAAAAGTCGATTTTTCCATTTCGATTTTTTCGACTTTTTTCATGTAAATATTGCCAAACTTATATTAGATTTATCTAAAATAAATAAAAGCGCGCTGTGGGTTAGAACAAGAACCTAGGCCAAAACTTATACAGTATGTCATGAAAGTGTTTTGACGTTCGATTTTTTCAGTGTAACTGCCCTTTATTTTTATTTTATTTGAATTTTAAATTGCATTAGTTAGTCGACAAGTTAGACAACAGAATAGTACCAAACTTTTTTCATAAATTTACTCTAGATCGCAGTATGGGCCCGAGAAAAAAGTGCGAAAAGACTTCCTTGACATCAACTTTTGTGAGGAAGTACATTTTTGTTGCTGTTTTTGGCTAAATTATTAATAGAAAATAATTAAATTTTTTTATATATATTGAAAGAAAAATATTTTATAAAAAATACGAAATTGTGTTTGTCCAAAACAATAGTTTTATGATAAGATAAAAAAGTGTGGTTTTTGCCTAGGAGTGTCATAAATGGATCGTAGATAGTGATTAGCTAAATATATTTCTGCCAAAATCCCGAAATCGAAAATTTGGTCATAGACGGTTATTCCAGAAAACCACAGAATTGATATGGGCATGTTTCGTGTATTAATCAGTACTTAGTTTTTTCTGTTTGGGATTTTTTTAATTTTTATATGGAACGACTTCTATGAATTTCTTATTACCTGATCATTATTAGCTCTTTATCTGTTCGTATTTCCATTAATAATGCCGAAAAATCTACTTTATTTAATAGACTTTTTTATACTAAAAAGCATTTAAATGGAATAACTTGAATTTCAATTGATGAAATAAATAAAATAAAATTCAATTGATGTATTTTGAATTTCAGCTGATATCTTTTGAATTTCAATTAAAGTGTTTTAACATTCATAAGCATATTTTTTGGATTTACCTAGATTTCCTAACCGACAAATTTTAAATTGTAAATATAATTTTGAAATTCTTCCTTAACTAAAGTTGAAAATGTTGTTGTTTTTAATTTACAAATTATTTCAGCACAATAACACTTCCAAGTAATTATAACTTCCCTTTTTTCTTTTCAGAATTTGGAGGGCTCCAAAGACTACTTCAAGCGTCGCGTAGAATATGTACAAGAACAAATTGAGAAAATCGAAAAGATTCAAATTCAAAAGAGTCGTTTCTTGAATGCCGTGATAGGCGTCACCGAAATGAAACAAATGGCTGCCGTTAAGCAAATGCAACAACAACAGCAAACTGCTTAAGCTAAAATCCATTTAAAATATTTAGAAAAAGAACGACATCGATTGGACTCATTCATCATTTCTATGAAACATGAACAACAACAACAGCAAAATTTCACTCATTTGTTTGCACTTTGAAAGTGTTACTCTAAAAAACCAGCAAAAAAACAACAACCTTATTTAAAACCAAGAAATAAATATAAGCATTTAATGAAAGTTAAATAACTTCAAAGAAAAACAATTGTGTTAATTTTATTCATTACACTATTCGTATATGTGAAGGGGGGCGGTGTGAGTCTCTAAATATACAACGACAACAAATCATTATCTACATGTCTCTGTTGCATGCAGTATGAGGATTATTTTACTTAAAACGTATATAGTTTATTTTCTTATTCCTTTAATTTATCTATTGTATGATTTAAAATTTTAATCTTTTGCTCATAGACATCTTTCAATTCTCTATGGATTTTTGTTTGCAGCTCATGTTCTGCTCTCAATTTATCGTAGACATTTTTGGAAATTACCAACTTCTTCTCCAATATGGTACCTTTATCTTTTTCAGCTTTAATCCAGAGCTGTGATTTATCCAAACGTTCTTGCATGTGATTGCATTCGGCCGTCTTTAGATTTAACATATCTTTGGTGACTTGAACAACATCTTTCATGGCATCCACCTGAGCCCTCATGGTCTCGATTTGTTGTTCCTGTTGTTTGTTAACTTTGGTCTTTTCGAAAAGCAATGTTTTGGCTTTGAGCAAAAGTTCCTCTTGATCTTGCCGAGTTTTGGGGGCATCCACGCCACCCAACATTACCGACTGCTTGAGGGATTGTTCCAATTGGTTTACTTTCTTCTTGAGTTTTTCATTTTCACCCAATGATTCCTATAAGGGGTTGAGGGAGGAAGAAGATGTTTGTTTACAGAGAATAAAAATACATATGTATATGTACGGCAGACGAAAAACTAACCTCCAAATCTCTGCGCAAAGCACCAATGCGTTTGCGAGACTCTTCTACCAATTGCTGTTTTTCGCTTTCTAAATTGAAAACCATATCCAACAACTCATTGTCGGATTTCTGGGCAGATTGTGTTTCTTCTGTAGTTTCGGCTGCTTCCACCACCAAACTTTGATTATTATTTAAATCTTGCACAACATCACCGTTATTTTCTGCCATTTTTAAATTACAATTTAACGTTTTTTCTAAATAAAGTGTGCTTGTTATGTGTTTCGAATTGATTTGCCTCTAAGAAAATGTTCTCAATTCTTTTTCGTTTTAGCTTTTTTTCCTCCTCTACGTTTATAGATTTATACGATTGCGATTGTTCGTTCCTCAAACTGTTTCGTTTGTGCGCCGCGTTCTATTTTTAGGCGCATTTTATTGTGTGTAGATCATATGCGGCTGTTGCTTTTCTTTTGATTTTCTCTCGTTATGGAGATTCGTGGCTAGAGGGGGAAATGAAACGCATGTTTATTTTTTGAAAAATTCATATAAACATTTTCCCTATTTTGTTTTGTTTATTTTTCATCTTGGTTTTTGGAAGTTTGTTTCGTGAAGAGACCGGACCGGACCGCCTAAAAAGAAATTGCAATTGAAAAGAATTTTCAATTTCCCTCTACGAGGGCGGTTCGGAAACTTCTTAGCCTATCAATGAAAGAGAATAGTTAGTTTTTCAGAAATATTTTTATTTTTCAATATAATCTCCCGAAACTTCAATACACTTAGTCCAACGCTTATCTAGCAATTCCATCCCTTGATTAAAATAGTTTTCCTCAAGGTCTTCAAAATAGTGGTTTACAACTGTAATTGCATCTTCATTTGAAGTAAAACGCTTGCCAGCAAGGACTTTTTTTAGATTTGGGAACAGGTAAAAGTCAGGAGAATAAGGTGGGTGGTCAAGCAACTCGTACTTTAATTCGTTGATTTTAGCCATTGTTAAAACACTCTTGTGCGCTGGTGCGTTGTCTTGATGAAAAATTATTTTTTTGTGTTGTAAGCCAGGACGTTTTTCTCGAATTTGTACATTTAATTGATCCAAAAGGTTGCAATAGTACTCTGAATTTATTGTTTTACCCTTTTACAGATAGTCGATCAATAAAATACCTTTGAAGTCCCAAAAAACCGTTGCCATAACCTTACCAGCCGATTGAATTGTTTTTGCCTTCTTTGGGCACTTCCTCCAGCTTCAGTCCATTGTTTGGATTGTTCTTTTGTCTCTGGAGTATAGTGGTGGATCCATGTCCCATCAACAGTTATGAAACGACGCTTAAAATTCATTTTATTTCGCTTAAAACGATCCAAACAAGCTTGAGAAATGTTCATTCTTATGCGTTTTTGGTCGACTGTTAACAAGTGCGGCATCCATCTCGTAGAAAGCTTTTTCATCTGTAGTTTTTCATGCAAAATTAAATGGACTCGATCATTTGAGATGCCTATGATATTAGCTATTTCACGCACTTTTATTCGTCGATCATTTAATACCATATCATGCTCTTTGGCTACAATTTCTGTTGTTGTTGCTGTTTTTGGACGTCCACTACGTGGTTCATCTTCAATGCTTGTACGACCACGTTTAAATTCAGCAACCCAATTTTTTACTGTTGCATATGAAGGAGCACTTTCACCTAACACATTCACCATATCATTATGAATTTCTTGTCCCGATAAACCTTTTTTATGTAAATATTTAATGACACCACGCATTTCTAATTTTTCCATTGTAAAAAAATCGCGGATGCGTCTTTTGTGAACACCTGTTTCTATATGAAGGAGTTGCCAGATCGAAACAAAATTTAACATGTGTTCATAGCAGAGATGGAAGTTTCCAAAACACTTAACTTTTCTGTTTATACCGCGCTTTTTGTGCTAGGCTAAGAAGTTTCCGAACCGCCCTCGTATTTATCAATACATTGATTCGAAAGTGTGATAAGTGGAAAATTTTAGTTTTTGATTTTGAAATTTTGTAAGATTTCCTTATGAAAAAAATTTATTTTTGGCTTGTCTCCAGTTCTCAAAAATTGTGGTAACATAATTTCAAAAAAATTGCGTCAATTTTTTAATAATTTTTTAAAAGAAAATCATGGAAAAATTAAAAATTATTGAATATTTTTGCAATTGTATCACAACACAATTTTTGGGTGTTTATATCATTTTTACAACAACAATAGACAAAATTTTACAAATTGTTAAAATAGCAGACATTATATTTTTCCAGAATAGTTAGGTTAGGTCAAATTGAATTTTTCAAGATGGGTCAGAATATTTAATATCGACCTATGTAGTTTAGTTTTGGCTAAAATGTTTATAAGCAGTTACAAATAGGTAAAATAACATCTCGCTATAATTTTTTTTAAATTAATGGGTATTTTAATTTTTGAAAAAATTAAAAAAATGAATTTTTGTGTTTTAAGAAATTTGTAATTGCTCTCGAACGGCTGAAACGATTTTTGCAAAGTTTTCTTTGTTTTAAAGAGGACACAAATTTTAAAACTAAACTTCTCTAACACCTCTTCATCTACCATGCCAAATTTGGTCGCAATCGGTTGTTTGGTTAAGAAACGGTCGAATTATTTCCCCTTTTTGTGCAGTGTTTTGCAAAAACAGACTAAAATTGTCAGACTAGTCTTGGTATTTCGTCCTTACTGTTACTGTTCTGGATTTGTGAGAGTGCGACGAATATTCTGTGAAAATTTGAAGAAAATCGAGAGGGGAGCAATTTGTTCTACAAAGGTTTTTTCAAAAAAAATTTCGTAAAAATCTTTTTAAAAAATGTCCAAAAATTATTTACTAAAAATGGCGCATTGTGTCCTCTTTATAACAAAGTAAACTTTTCAAAAATTACATTACAGCCATTAAAAATTTCGTAAAGCACAAAAACCTCTTTTTTATAATTTTTTCAAAAATTCAAATCCCCATAAAAATTTTTTTAAATAAAATGATAGCGGAATCTTATTTTATTTGTAACTGCTTATAAACATTTTAACCAAAAATAAACTATATAGGTCGAATAAAATATTCTAACCATGAACTGACGACCATTTCTTTGAAATTCCATTTCACGGTAAAATTTAGTTGAAATAGAATTTTTCAGTAAAATTTTTTGAAATTAAAAAATGTCATTATCCTTTCATAAACCCTTAATTAAATATTACTGAAATTTAATTTTTTGCAAAAAAATATGATATTTTGAAGAAAAATAAATTTCTATAAAATTTTGATGAAATATTCTAGAAAAATTTAATTGCAACGAATTTTTGTAGAAAATATTAAATTTCAACATTCTTGAGATTGCGTTTTTAAGAAAAGTCGATGACCGTATTAAAGGTGGATAACCTAAGTAAAGAAGGTTTTAAACTGAAATTTTCTAAACAAAATGAAATTTTTGAAAAACTCAATTTTAATGAAATTTCCTAAAAGAATGCTGTTCAACGATTTTTCTAAAAATTTAACGAAAATTTTTAGAAAAATTAAATTTGACGAAATGTTTTCAATAAAATTTTGATGAAATATTCTAGAAAAATTCAATAAATGTTGTTAAAATTTTTAAAATTAAATTTTCATTTATTTAAAAGAAATTTTGATGAAATATTCTAGAAAAAAATATTTCAACGTCATTTTCCAGATAAATGCAATTTCAATGGCATTAGAGGATGTTAAACGGAAATTTTCTAAAAATAAATGCAATTTTGGGAAAAAAACTTGTAGAAATATTTAATTTAAACATTTTCTTTAAAAATTTAATATAGGTGAAATTTTCCAGAAAAATGTAATTTCAATGAAACGTTTTAGAAAAAAAATGATTTCGGCGAAATTTTGTAGAAAAACACAATTTTGGCGATATTTTCAAAAAAAATAAAAGTAAGCGAAATTTTGATGAAATATTCTAAAACAAGTAAGAAAGTTTCAGTCGGGTATAGCGACTAAGGTATACCCTCACTTTGTGAGTAATGTAATATATAGCATTACACTAATAAATCTGTCAATTTGTGTGGGAGTTACCGGAAGCGGTTTTTCCAAATACACCTATTTTTCGGTAAACAGTAGATTCTTAAATACATTGCATTGTGCCGAACTATAAGCGTTTATGTGCACTGGTATATTATTAAAGTTACGAGCTATGTAATTTGGTCATTTTGTGTGGGAGGTACAAAAATGGGCGGGGTGATATCGCCCACTTTTTACAGGACTAGTATTTGTATGCACTGGTATTAAATTTACAAGCCGTTTACTTTTGGTACGAAACGGTCCATTTGTGTTAGAGGTACCAAAAGGGGTGGTACAATAACGCCCATTTTTTACCGGACTATAGGCGCTACAAAAACATTATACTGTAGAAAATTTCAAGCATTTTTATGCAATTGTTTTAAAGTTATAAGCAGTTAAATTTTGATGCAAAATGGACCATTTGTGTGGGAGGTACCAAAAGGTACATGCGAACTTCACCCGAGGTAATAGCGACTAATATACTAATATTATGTGTAGAATTTCAGAAGATTCGAATAAGTAGTATAGAAGTTATTAAAGAATCAATATTTAACTAAATGTTATCCCTTTGTGTGGGAGGTTACCAGAAGGAGTATACCAATATGGACCATCTTCGAACTCATCCGGATATAGATAAAAATATTACCGCATACCAAATTTGAAGTCAATCGGTTACTCCTTTCACTCCTTCGATGTGTTACACTTTTTTTCCGTATAAAAATGCAATTCCAACGAAATGTTGCTGAAATACTGTAGAAAAAATAAATTTCAACGCAATTTTCTAAATAAATGCAATTTCAATGAAATTTTGAAATTGATTATGGGTAACTGATCGGGCACTGGCTAAATTAGAGGATGTTAAACGGAAATGGTAAAAAAATATTTTGGAGCAAAATTTAATTTTAACATTTTCTTAAAATTTTAAATTTTGATGGAT
The DNA here is from genome assembly GCA_963930755.1 of Eudasyphora cyanicolor. Classification (NCBI taxonomy): domain Eukaryota; kingdom Metazoa; phylum Arthropoda; class Insecta; order Diptera; family Muscidae; genus Eudasyphora; species Eudasyphora cyanicolor. Next base: position 315,823,885 of record OZ005734.1, read on the forward strand.
TTTCCAAAAAAATGCAATTACAAGAAATTTTGCAAAAAATTCTATTAAAATAATTTTTTAAAACAAAATGCAATTTTCTAGAGAAAATTGCAATTTCAAAAATTTTTCTAGAAAAATACAATTCCGACAAAATTTTCAACAAAAATATTTTCCACGAAATGTTGATGAAATATTCTTGAAAAACGAAATGTTTACGAAATATTTTAGAAAAGTTTAACTTCAACGAAATTTTGATTAAATATTCTAGGAAAATGTAATTGCAACGAAATTTTCAAAAAAAATAATTTCAAGGAAATTTTGGTGAAACATTCTAGAAAAAAATTTATTTCAGCGAAATTTTGTAGAAAAATTCAATTATGGCGATATTTTCAAGAAAATTTAAATTAAACGAAATTTTGATGAAATATTCTAAAAAAAATGCAAATACAACAAAATGTTGCTGAAATACCTAAAAAAAATAAAATTCAACGCAATTTTCTATAGAAATGCAATTTCAATGATATTTTGTCGAAAAAATTCAAATTTAATCTGATCGGATTAAACGTCGATTACTGGGAGGATTAAAGATCGGTGCCCGGATTATAAGTTACTGATCGGGCACTGACTAAATTAGAGGATGTTAAACGGAAATGGTTATAAAAAGAAACTTTGGAGTAAAATTTTATTTCAAAAAATTTAATTTTTAGGAAATTTTCAAAAAAAAAAAATTATTTCATGGAAAAAAGTTGGTCGATAAATACCTTTCTGTATTTCCTGTTCTCCTGGTGCGGGCAAAATTGTGGTCGTAGTTATTTTGGTCTTTTTATTATTATTGTCTAATTAATTTATATATAACTGTTTAATTATTATTGTAGAACATTCATCCCTGATGACGGGATTCAAGGCTAATTCCGAAATATTGGAAAATAAATAAATATTAAATATTGAAAAACCAGACCTCGAGCTTGAAATAATTAAAGGAAAAATTAATAATGAAAAAGGTCGAATAAAACAAAAAACATTAATTTCATGGAAAGTTTGATGAAACACTGTAGAAAAAAATTTATTTCAGCGAAATTTTGTAGAAAAATTCAATTATGGCGATATTTTCAAGAAAATTTCAATTAAACGAAATTTTGATGAAATATTCTAAAAAAATGCAAATTCAACGAAATGTTGCTGAAATACCTAAAAAAATAAAATTCAACGCAATTTTCTATAGAAATGCAATTTCAATGATATTTTGTCGAAAAAATTCAAATTTAATCTGATCGGATTAAACGTCGATTACTGGGAGGATTAAAGATCGGTGCCCGGATTATAAGTTACTGATCGGGCACTGACTAAATTAGAGGATGTTAAACGGAAATGGTTATAACAAGAAATTTTGGAGTAAAATTTAATTTCAACAATTTTTTTTTTTGAAATTTTCAATTTTTATGGATTTTCTAAGAAATGCAATTACAAGAAATTTTGCAAAAAAATCTATTCAAATAATTTCTTAAAACAATTTAATTTTCTAGAGAAAATTGCAATTTCAAAAATTTTTCTAGAAAAATACAATTTCAAAGAAAATTTGTAGAAAAATAAAATTCCGACGAAATTTTCAACAAAAATAATTTCTACGAAATTTTGATGAAATATTCTTGAAAAACGTAATTGCACCGAAATTTTTATGAAATATTTTAGAAAAGTTTAACTTCAACAAAATTTTGATAAAATATTCTATAGCTGTTAGAAGCGACAATAACAAAAAATCGTGTGCCTTCCTCGCAAATTGCAGGGACACACAAATAACCAAACAAGAAGTGTGGGGATGTATTAAGGTTGAGAAATACTTTCTGTAATGTTTTGGAGATATGGGACTTTGAAATCAGTTCTCAATTATTTCATATTGAGCTGCTCTCATATTGTGCCAATTATTGACAGGGTATTTTGTCCAAGGTGGCGATGAGGTTGCTTGGTAGCTTCCGAAACGATATCGTCCACCAACCAGTGACCACCCTTAATACATTTCACACATTTCTTGATCTACTTTTTCAAAGGTTTGTTTTTCTGTTTAACAGAAAACAAAAACAACGATCTCAAACTCAATAGTCAAAAACAAACTGTAAAAATTAATTTCAACAAAATTTTCTTGAAATTTTCAATTTTGATGGATTTTCTAAGAAATGCAATTACAAGTAATTTTGCAAAAAAAATCTATTCACATAATTTTTTTAAAAAATTTAATTTTCTAGAGAAAATTGCAATTTCAAAAATTTTTCTAGAAAAATACAATTTCAAAGAAAATTTGTAGAAAAATACAATTCGGACGAAATTTTCAACCAAAATAATTTCTACGAAATTTTGATGAAATATTCTTGAGAAACGTAATTGGAACGACATTTTTATGTAATATTTTAGAAAAGCTTAACTTCACGAAATGTTGATAAAATATTCTAGAAAAGTGTAATTGCAAAGAAATTTTATAATAAAAATGCAGTATCAACCATTTTGTAGAAAAATGCGATTGTAACGAAATTTTCTGGAGAACTACATAGCTCAACGATTCTTCTACAAAAATTCAATACCAACAAAATTTTTTAGAAAAATTTAGTTTCGACGAAATTTTCAAAAAAAATTTAATTTCAATTCAATTTTGATGAAATATTCTAAAAAAATATTTTAGCAAAATTTCAATTTTGGCGATATTTTCAAGAAAAACGAAATTTTGATGTAATATTCTAAAAAAATGCAATTTCTAAAGAAATGCAATGAAATTTTGTCGAAAAAATGCAAATATAAACAATGTAATACATTTTTTTGGCCTTATAGGCTTAAGTATTACTGAATTGAGTAAATAAATATTTCAGAAAATTTTAATTTCAACGAAATTTTTAAAAAATTTTCTAGAAAAATGTAATTGCAGCGAAATTTTGATGAAATATTGTAAAATAGCTTAATTTCAACAATATTTTGTCGAAAAATGCAATTTGAAAAAAATCACTTCAAATAAGATCTATTGGAATTCAAAATTTCCATTTAAATTTCAAAATAAGTCTAATGGAACTCAAAATAGATCAATTTCAATTCAAAATAAATCTATGGAAATTCAAAATAAATGTATTGAAATTCAAAACTTATCAACTGAAATTCAAAACGCATCGATTTAAAATACAACCGCCCATGTGATGGCAATCGCATTTCGCCGAAAATTGGCGATTGTGATTTCAAGTCGCAAAATGCATGTTCTGAATTCTTTTTTACCACAACAAATTCGATTTATTAAAATCAAATTATTAATTACAGTGATAAATAACTACATCCATGTGTGAATTTTACTAAAATTTAATTTCGAAGACCATTAAAATTGAAAGGGAAATTTTTGCGTTTTGCGATTCGAACTCACACGATTGTCATCACATGGGCGCACATTTTCCAATTAGAATTGCGGACGTAAACTGAAAAATCGATCGTGGAAGTTCGGGCCACCAAAAACATGATGATGAATTATCCTTTATAATTTTTTATTAAACATGGAAGACGTTCGCCCATGTGATGACAATCGTGTGAGTTCGAATCGCAAAACGCAAAAATTTCCCTTTCAATTTTAATGGTCTTCGAAATTAAATTTTAGTAAAATTCACACATGGATGTAGTTATTTATCACTGTAATTAATAATTTGATTTTAATAAATCGAATTTGTTGTGGTAAAGAAGAATTCAGAACATGCATTTTGCGACTTGAAATCACAATCGCCAATTTTCGGCGAAATGCGATTGCCATCACATGGGCGGTAAAGTTTTCTGAAAGTTTTGAACACTAATGGTGAATTCTTTTCTGCAAAAAAAGTGCAACACGTGCATTACCCTTTTTCCGAAAACAGCACTATTATATCGCTTTTTTGAAATTTTGAAATTTTAGTTGTGCTAAACTCGAGTAACTTAATTACCAAATTTCAAAAAAGTATCACAAAAGTGCCGTTTTCGGAAAAAGGGCAATGAAGATGTTGCACTTTTTTTTGCAGAAAAGAATTCGCCATAACTCATAAGACGAAGCAATGGGTAATCAAAAATTTGGGAAACAGGGAACAAATTCCACGTGGATTTTAATTCGCGATAAGGGCGATTAATCGTATTAAAAAATATAATTCTGATAATTTAAAGATTTTTTACATGAAATGTCTGAAAATCTAGAATTCTCAACTAATACGTATATAAGAAATATCAACAAACACAAACGAAAGTTCATTAAAAAAGCGCAAGTTTGTTGTTCATTTTATTTGATCAAAAATTCCTTATTTTCGTGAATAAGCCTCCTTCACATTGTTCCAGGCACAAAAAATAATCTAACATTTTTGTATATATATTTGTTTGGTTTTTGTTTATTTAGTGGTGAGTTAATACAGAGAGTTTTATGCTTTTTGAGGGGAATTAGACACAAACTTAATAAAATTAATAATGAAAACAAAGAGAGTAGAGGTAAATTTTGTTTTTTAAACAATTTAATTGTTAATAAGTATGTGTGAATTTATGTTTGTGTTTTTTTGGGGAGTGGTGATTTTAATGAATTATAAATGCTTAAAAAAAGAACGCTAAGAGATGATGAATAATTAAACTTAAAGGAAAATGTGAGTGGATGGACCTTCTTAAAGTTCACCAGCAGCACAGGCATCAGCATATGATTTGTCGGCCTTCTCCTCTGGATTTAATTTGATCATATCATCGATGCGCAAAATTGTGATGGCGGCTTCTGTGGCGAATTTAAGAGATTTGATCTTAGACATGGCAGGTTCCAGGACACCGGCTTTCTTGTTGTCACGCACAACACCCTCAATCAAATCCAAACCGGTCCACTTCAATTCGGCGTGTTCAGCTTTGGTTTGGCTGGAGTTGTGGTAGGCACGCAATTTGGCTACCAAATCGGTGGCATCCTTGGCAGCATTTACGGCCAAAGTCTTAGGAATAACCAAAAGAGATTTGGCGAATTCAGCAATAGCCAATTGTTCGCGGGAGCTTAAGGAAGTGGCAAAGTTTTCGAGATAGATGGACAAGGCAGCCTCTACACAACCGCCACCGGCAACAACCTTTTTGCTTTCCAAGACACGCTTAACAACACACAAGGAATCATGGATGGATCTTTCCATTTCATCACAGTAGAAGTCATTGGGTCCACGCAAAATGATGGAAGCAGCAGCTCTGGCCTTGGTACCCTTGATGAGAATAAGTTCATCATCGCAAATGAGCTCTTGGGCAACCTCGGCAGCTTCGCCCACCATGGAGGCATCGAAACTTTCTTCTCCTTCCATATTGGTGAGGGAGGTAAGGAAAGAAGCACCGGTAGCCTTGGCAATGATTTTCAAATCACTCTTCTTCACACGACGCACAGCCATGGCTCCAGCCTCAACGAAGTATTTCATGCACAAATCATCAACACCCCCCGAGCAGAGGACAACATTGACACCAGTCGACAAAATCTTGTTGATGCGCTCCTTGGTAATGTCCAGTTCACGGGCACGAATTCCCTCCAACTTATCGGGATCGTTGATTAAGACTTGAACGCCCATTTTCATTTTAGTCTTTTGCAGCGAAAAGTCCAAACAGGCAATCTTAGCGTTAACAATCTTCTTGGGCATTTGTTGAGAGGCAATGGTACAATTCAAGGCATAGCCGGGAATCAAAAGGGATTCGCGGGCCGATTTGCCATGAGCTTTCAAAACATTGACCGCTTTAATGGAGTAAGCGGGATTACCTTTGGGGTCGGTGATCTAGAAGGGACGAAATAGAAATTAACTTGTTGATCGTATAGCAGAGGTTTTGTTTTGTATATCTATCTTACCTTAACAGCTTGAGCGGCATCCACAACCATGGCTGAGAAGAAATCAGCATCAGCACCAATAATTTTGGAGCTCATGGATGTTTTGGCAATATTGATCAAAGAGTCACGACCCAATTCATCTACGGGTGCCGTTAAATGTTCTGAGATATATTTGCAGGCCTCTTTGCAAGCCAAACGATAGCCAGAGATAATTGAGGTGGGATGGATTTTTTGTTTGACCAATTCATCGGCATTCTGGAAGAGAATTTAGTTTTTATATAGTGAGAAATGTTGAGTTATTCCATGATGCAAATAGTCGTAAATTGGGAACTTTTTTATAAATTAAAAAAAAACTAAGAACATAAACTTAGTCAAGTAAACAGATTTAAGTATATTGCCAACTTTAGTGGAATATACATTTTTGAACGTTGTGTAGGAGATGTCAGAAGTGGTGAGGAACATATTCCCATGATCTGTGTGGTAATAGACATTGCAAAATATAAAATATTACATTTCTGGGGGATTGGTTGGGAGAATGATTTTCGTTTGAATTTGTAAATTTTGTGGAGTACCTTAAGGTGTTTCGCAAATACCTAATTTTTTTCTGCACTGTAAACACTGTACCATCATTGCTTATGGGTAGTGACACTAAAGCTGTTAGTTTTTAATTATTGGCACAAATAAGTTAATTTTCGTGGGACGATCCAAATGAAGAGCCTCAATTAGTGCATTTCTCATTAGACATGCGAGAATTTACAATAGATTTCACAAAATGGACCAGTGTGACCCATCTTCGTGTTTGGGTCAGACTGGATACACTAGACTGTCGGACAGACGAATTGATATCGTCCAAATTACATAAGATATCCTGAAACTGGTTTCCCCACACATATAGAAGGTTAGGATAATTCTTTGATATTTTATTTTTTTAAAGACCAGTAAAATTATTAGACTTAATACAAATCGGTATGTTAATTGCAAAAAAGTAGTTTTTCAGGAGAGGCGATCAAAGTTTAATGGATTTTTTAAACTTGTGTGAAATTCCTTTATAATGAAAATTTAATGACCTATACGGTTTTGTGAATAACTTTTGATTGGGTTGACGGATAAACACCAAATATTGACTGAATATAATTTAAAACATTTACAAATTAAAAAATTCAATCTCCCGAAAAACATGCTACGTCGACTTAGCATGTTTTAGAATGGAGGTATGGATATACACATATGGTCAAAATAATAAGTTCATGCTGGATTTTATTTCGCCTTTTGTTTTGCGTTAATTTCTTTTAAATGTTATATGGCAACACCGTTATAATTCAAAACATCTATTTTGACAGAACCGATGCAAGAAGTAAAGAGACGCAAAAATCCCGTTAAATTTTGTTTCTGTGCTCATATTGTGCTGCAGTATTTAATTTGGTTGGACAAAAAAATAAGTACATTGCGCGTTTTGTGGTATTTTTCTTTGAACTGAATACATTTTGGTGAAGGTTTGTTATTGTATTAACTGTGACAGCAAAAGCGAAGAAAAATAAAATAAAAATTATTTAATAAATGGGTCGAAAAAAACATTGTACGCCTGAAGAGAGGAGACTGGTGTTAATGTTACGAAACGACGGAAAATCTCTTCGATCAATCGCCAAATCATTGGGTAGATCACTGTTTTTTGTCCAAAATGCATTAAAAACAAAAACAACAGTTGGAACACGCGGTAGAACAAAAAAGACACTGGCAACAACAGATAATACCACTGTCACTCTCGCCAAAAGCGACCCTTTTAAATCATCCAGAGAAATTTCTGCTGATATAGGCAACGTGATATCTGCTACATCGGTTCGGCGTGGACTAGTAGATACCAAGCTACCAGGCCGAATAGCCAGAAAAGTTCCTCTGCTTCGGAAAAAAAATTGGAAGACTAGACTGTGCTTCGCAAGAAACCATTTGAGTTGGTCCGGACCAGTCGGTGAGAAAAAGTGGCGTAATATCTTGTGGAGCGACGAAACCAAAATAAATTTATTCGGAAATGATAATGGTCGTAACGTACGTCTCCCTCAGGGAAAGGAATTCCATGTACGCTTCACAAAAAAGACCGTCAAACACGGTGGCGGCAACTTAATGGTATGGGGCTGCTTTTCCTGGTATGGCGTAGGTCCAATTTATCGAATTACCGATACTATGACCCGATTCGAATACAAAAACATATTGGAGAACACAATGATGCCATACACTGAAGAAAACATGCCTCTAAAATGGGTGTTTCAACAGGATAACGATCTGAAACACACATACCGCTTTGTCAAGGATTGGTTCCAGGCCAATAGTATAAGCCTGCTTGAATGGCCAAGTCAATCACCGGACCTTAATCCTATTGAAAACCTGTGGGGAGAGTTAAAACAGCGAATCGGAGAGCAAACATTTCAAAATAAAGACCAACTTTGAAATTTTGTGCAGAAAACGTGGTATGAAATCCCAGTTGAAAAATGTCGAAAACTTGTGAACAGTATGCCAAAATTATTCAAAATAAGGGCGGATATACTGGATACTAAAGAAATAATAAAATTATAATTTAATTTAACTTAATAATATTGAATTAGAAATTTTTATTTGACGATTTACAGAATGTACTTATTATTTTGTCCACTAATTTTTATCACTTTTTTTCTAATTGCTTTAACGAGTTGGTTTATGTTTCTAGCTCATAAATATTTGTCTTTTTAAATTTAATGTCTGTTATATAAATGAAAATTAAACTTTGTTTTGCACTACAATAAATGTATTTTTTTAATTTACCATGAAATATGCAAAAACACTCATGTACTTATTATTTTGGCCATATGTGTATATATATCGATATCTACATTCTAAAATATGCTATGTCTTACTTAATTTGTGTTCGAATAACCTCTGCTATTAAGCATTTGAAACTCTATATCATTTGGAATATACTCTGGCGATTTATCAAACTCTTGATGAAATTATTGTATTATTCATTTGATTTCTGTTTATCATTACAGTAGGCTTACCTTCAACAACTCAGCTGCAATAATTACAACGGAAGTAGTGCCATCGCCAACTTCCTCATCCTGCAATTGAGCCAGCTCAACCAAAACTCTGCAAAGAAGAAAATTCATCATTAACATATTAAGAACTAGTTTCTTCCTTTTATAACTTACTTAGCAGCGGGATGTTCTACCTCCAAAAGCTTCAAGATGGTGGCACCATCATTGGTGACAGTGACATCACCGATGTCATCGACCAACATTTTATCCAAACCCACAGGGCCTAAGGAACTTTTAACAATGTTGGCTATGGAGCTGGCAGCCATAACTGGAAGAAATACAGAATTACTTACATGACGTCATGGTAATAACTAAGAAAAGTAAGAAGACCAGTTACTAAAGTCAAAGAACCTCCCACCTGGAAAGCCTTAACTTAAAACAACATAACCTCAAATAAATTAGCAACACAACGGATGCTTCCGTCCATATTTCATAGAAGGATTCTAAAGAAAAGTTGTCTTTAAACTAATTAGCCTAGAAATTTCTTGATTTTGAAACATGTGTTTTTTCGCCAATAGATTCATCATTGTTTGGGCCATGCCGGCTGCGCCCTCGGCCCGCGATACAACAGAGCATCTGTTTCTTTTACTCTTCGAAAACTTACCATTTTGTGTACGCACAGACTGACCCGATTGACGAGTACCAGCTATGGATAAAGCATTTGCCATTGTCGACATTTTGAATGGATTTATTAAGGATTTTTATTCAAAATTAATAAAAAACTGCGTGACAAAACTTTTTTCTTTCACAGCTGCAGCAAACCGCCTGACTCACAAAATGTTACTTTCTGGAACAAATGTGTGGGGTTGTTGTGTTAACAGATAATTCAGTGTTGCTTAGGCGAGTGCCATTTATTGCAACCCAGGAAAAAGTAGTTTTTTAAAATTGGCAACACTTTTATGAAATACAGCGGTTGCTTTAAGCTAAGTATACACGATTGCCAGATCGGACAACGTTATCAACCCAGTTAAAGTGCTGCAAATGTACGGACAATGACAGATTGTTATCCTGCGTTTACACGGGACAATAAATAACCTCGTTAGTCGTTTCGCGCTCTGATTGGCTGCTTACATCAAAATAGCTGCTTCCGTCAAGACAATTGTCGAATTTACTGTCATCAACAAATCAAAGACAGTACGAAGACAATGAGATATGTGTAAGTGTAAAAGTATTGCTATTGACTTCGCACAGTTGTCTTGTGTAAACCCCGGGTTAGGCAAAGGTGAATTGACAGTTCAGACGATTGCAAGAAACCCTTACAATTTCATATATTTACAATATATTTTATAAATATTTATATGCAAGATTGTCAATAAAAATATTTTATAGACGGTTTTGCTAATAAAATATATTTCTGGCAATGTCGCCGTTGTCACGTGCATAAACTTCGCACATCCAACAATCTGCAAATTATCTCGCAATGATTTTACTGTTAACGTTGTATTTTCACACGGTTGTAAATTCACAGGGTTTAATTTTTCCGCCATTTTTCCGGGCAATATTCTCCGATCTGCAAATTAGGTGTACTTAGCTTCAGTTTTGTTTTACAATCAAATGTAATGATATCTCTTATGGGGCCCGCAGACGATCAAATTGCTTGACATCAAACTCGAGTACGTGTTCACACCTACGAAACATACACTCACACCTGTGTCACACTTGGTTCATAATCAATGTTGTGAGAAAGTGTGTGACTGGCTATACCGTTCGCTTAGATCTTCTGTCGACAACGTGGGTCAGGCGGTTAGTATTTGTGTGGGTTAGAAAATGCGCCCTCTAGAGCGTAAATATGTATTGAGAAAGAGACCTTTGTATGGGGGCTATGTCAAATTATGGACCGATATGCCACATTTTATATATAAATAGGGATGGTTCCTAGGTTAAGAAATGCCTCTGTATTCATTTTCATTAAGATTGCTTCATATTTGTGGTGTCGGATATTAAAAAGTACATAACGCTTGTTGAACCGTGTTCAACCATTGTATTAAATTTTAAGATTAACTGACAGCCTGTTTCTCTATTTCGCAAGAAAGCGATGCGAACAAAGAACATCTGATTTTAGACCTACAAAAAGGTATCAGAACGACAAAGTGACTGCAAACATAATGGCTGATGCCAGTTTGTAGGTCTAAAATCAGCTGTTTTTCGTTCGCATCGCTTTCGTGCGAAATAGAGAAACAGGCTGTGAATTTTGAACTGAACTACTAAATATATTTTGTTGATTATATAGTTGCCGATGTAGTAATAAGACGTTCGTATTTACATTTAACAACTATCTAATTCTATTTATTATTACTAAAACTAGTTCACAAAATCTTACGAAGTATTACTAAAAATGCTACGGCGAAGACTTCTCTTGGAATCAGCTGTTGTTATCTCCTCCTCTGGTTCGTTACAACGTTGCCAGATTGTTTGTCATTCGTACTGCGTCCTTGCGAAGAAAAGCGTGTGTGCAATCATTGAGGTTTTTGAAAATAAACATTTTGTTTGTGTTGTGGTGAGACACTGGAATTGGTCGCAGGAAGTTGAAGTATTCACGAAGTTTCCTTAAAAATTCAGATGAATCGGCAGGAATTTCTGATTCGGTGAAGAACTCTTGAGGTAACCGTAAGTGCCCACCATAAAGAAGATCCGAAGACGAAGATCCTCTTTGACAGCTGTCCCTAATCCGAACAAAACAGTTGGAAGTATATCGACCCACGATACTTGTGAATGACACATTAAAGCTGCCTTGAAAGATCTGTGCCATCTCTCAATCATTCCATTCGATTGTGGATGATAAGCCGTTGTTCGAGTACGTTTCGAACCTATTAAATTCGCTTGAATAACGCGGACTCGAATTGTGTGCCCTGGTCTGTCGTAATTGTTTTAGGACAACCAAAGCGTGAAATCCAGTTGGACCAAAATGCAGTCGCGACCGTCTGGGCCGACATGTCCCTCAGAGGAACAGCTTCAGGCCATCGTGAAAATCGATCGATCGATCAAACTATATCTATAACCCTGTACTAACGGCATTATCACGATGTCCAAATGAACATGATCGAACCGATTGTCTGGGACATCTATCTTGTCTGGAGTAAGGCGGTTGTGTCTGGTGATCATAGCTCTTTGGCACGATATGCAATTCCGAGACCAATTTAGGATTTGTTTCTTCATTCCGGGCCATACGTATTTATCACGGGTCTGTTGAAGACTAGCACGGCCGCCAGGATGTGAAAGATTGTGAATTGAATTGAAGATTTGTTGACGTAGTGACTCAGGAACATACATGCGAACATATCCTGTGGATACGTCACAGTATACTGATGTATCAAAATGTACTATTTGTAGTTTTAAAGAATTTGCGCCATCCAAAATAGTTTTCAACTTCTCGTCCATCTCTTGAGCTGATTGGAGTTCCATTAGAGTGACTGATGTTGACATTGAAATTGCGTTAAGGTGGGACAGTGCATCTGCCACTGCGTTTTCAGAACAAAATTTCTGTCGTGAATTGCGAAATGAAATCTAGGTGCCTCAATTGTCGATGTGAGGCTTTTTCCGGTTTTTGCGAAAATGCATAGACGAGCGATTTGTGATGTGTCCGAATTATGAAATGTCTTGCCTCCAGCAAATGGCGAAAATATCGTATGGCCTAGTAGATAGCAAGCAACTCTCTGTCATATGTGCTATAATTTCTCTCTGCCGCAGGTAATTTTCGGGAGAAAAATCCGAGTGGTTGCCCAATTCCATTGTCTGATGCGTCGGTTGTAAGGGCCAAATCTGAATTGGGTGCAAAAGCATTTTCAGCTTCAAGTGTCCAAGGAACCTTCCTCTTATCATTTTTCTTGGAGTCCTTAAGGAATTCATTGAGTGGTGCCTGTAGCTGAGCAGCATGCGGAATGCAACGACGATAAAAATTGACGACACCGAGGAATCTGCGAAGCTCGCAAATACTGTCAGGTTTGGTGTAATTTTCAATAGCGGCAACACGATCTGTTGGAGGTGTACAACCATTGCCGTTGATGATATAACCAAGAAACAGTACTTCAGATTGTCCAAATTTACATTTATTGACGTTGATTGTTAGACCGTATTGTCGAAGGCGGTCAAAAATCAGCCGTAAATGTATTTGGTGTTCTTCAATAGACTCAGACATAACAATCATATCGTCAATATAACAATAAACAAAATCAAGACCTCTCAAAACGGAGTCCATAAACTTCTGAAAGGTTTGTGTGGCGTTTCTCAACCCGAATGGCATATATAAAAATTCCACAAGTCCAAAAGGGGTGCACACTGCTGTCTTTTCGATGTCTTCCGCAGCCATTGGTATTTGGTAATAAGCCTTAACATGGTTGAGTGTAGAAAAAACTGACTTACCATATAATTTCTCAGAAAAATCGTTGATGTGGGCAATTGGGTATCTGTTAGGCACAGTTTTCGAATTCAGCTTTCTGTAATCTCCACCCGCTCGCCAACCACCATCTTTTTTCGACACCATATGGAGCGAACTAGCCCAAGGACTTTTGGAGGGACGACATATACCATTGTCCAATAGGAAGTCAATTTTCGCTTTTTCAGCTGCAAGTTTCTCTCCAGAAAGTCTTCGTGGGCGGTCTGCAACAGGAATTCCGACTGTTTCGATGTTGTGAACAATAATTGCATCACTTGTCGATTTACGCGTCAAAGTAGTAGTTGTGATGTCAATAAACTGTTTCAGTAATTCTTGGAATGGTCCTGTCGATGGCGATAATGTTGAAATACAAAATTCTTGGTCTTACGAATTTCACCACGACTTGTTAAATTTGTTGTATTATCCATAAGGCATTTCCGTTTTAAATCAATCATCAAATTGTAATGAATTAGAAAGTCTGCCCCCAAAATGGGCGACTGGACATCGGCAATGGTAAACAACCACTTGAGTTCCCGACGTAGACCTAGGTCTAATTTAAGAACACAATTACCATATGTTTGTATTTTGCTGCTGTTTGCAGCAAGAAGTCTCATGCCGGACGGCATTAGAGTTGTTCTGATTAAGGATGGGGGTACAACTGACACCACTGATCCGGAATCAATTAAAAATCGAGACTTTGTACATGTGTCGTAGATATGTAGACGATTCTCCTTTACTGGATTGTCATTGCCGCTATCGCCAGTCATGTTAACTGACGACAGCCCTATTAATTTTCGCGAACTAGTGTTGTAGCGGGGACAATTCCGTTTACATTGTTTGGCAGAATCTCCAAACTTTTGATGATACCTGCAAAGCAATTTGTTGTTAGAAGGTCTATTATTTGAACGTGAATGACTGTGAGATCTGGATCGATGATGACCGTATCTGCTTTTATTGCTCGCTTGAAAGGTGTCCACTTTAGCAGAAAGATCCGTTAAAGTCTTGCAAATATCAGCTAAAGACACAGGCGAATTAATTGCGTCAATCGAAATGTTGGTATCAGAATGTGGTGGTGCCTCGGAGACAGCACACACAGTATTTCCTATAGCATCCAACATTTTTTCTGTGTTTTTAGCTAGTTTGTCTAACCAGGTGCCAAACGTCTCCTGTGGGATAGCATTTCCGACGGCTTCATACCTGTTGTCTCACCACCTTGCAATAAACGTTGCAATTTAGACTCGGAAGGCTCAGCAAATTTCGAAATTAGTCTCTCCTTCAATGTAGAATATTTGTCGTCTTTCGGCGGATTTGTTATGAGGTCTTCAACCGACAAGAGTATGTCGTCTTCAAGGCGCACAGAAACCACATCAAATTTGCCCGCATCCGTTGAAACACCACATAGAGAAAAGGAACGTTCAACCTGAGTAAAAAATAATTCCGGATTTTGTCTGTTGAATTTTGGAATATGCACTTTATGCAGGTTCGATCGCTGTCCTTCATATGCTTTCACTGATGACTGTCGAAGAGAGTGTAAGAACAACCTGAACTGAATAAAAACTGAACTGAACTTGAAACTGAATCTCTTTGTTGTTTTTATTTTCTCATTTCCATGATTTCCTAAAACGGCCAAAATCCTTGCAATTTTGGGAGTTTTTTTAGATGTAAATACAGTCCACTTCCAGAAGAAACCCCAGAATTGTACAACGGTAAACGTAGTGTATTCTGTTTGTGTTATGTTCACAAGAACAATAACACTACGACGCACAGTGTATTATGAGCGGCAAAAACTCCCAATTTTCATGAGGCTTAATCTCAACATTTTTGACTTCAATCTGTAAAGAACATTCCAATCTGTGGTTTACTTGCAAGTTGCCAAAAATCAGGGTGTTTCATTTTCTCCAGGATAAAACTATACTTCCGAGGCCGACCGAGGTCTTGTCAATAACAAAAAATGATAAACTAGGGACTTAGTTAACCATTGCAAAAAGAAAATTCTGCCTATACCTGCCTATGTTGATTTATTTAACGAAATGGTAAAACCTACTCGGCAAAAAACAACCAAAAATTCGTTATTTTTAGTCCATGTTGCTACGTATTGAACAACATTACCAAAGCATTCCTTAAGGGGCAAATGATAAATTGACTGCAAATATAACAAAAAAGTTTCAGTCGGGTAAACCGACCAAGGTAAGTAATGTAGTATTGAATATTACACGAATTATTCTGTCAATTTGTGTGGGAGGTACCAGAAGGGGTTTAACAAATACACTTATTTTCGCTGAACAGTTATTCACGAAACAGTACAAGTCATTCGATTTGCATTATAAAGGATTTCCACACAAATTCATCAAACTTTGATCGTCTCTCCTGAAAAACAAACTTTTTTCAATTAGCATTGTTTAGAATTGAGGTATCGATATATGTTTCATACGATTGCATTTTTTCGACTGCGGAAGCTATATTTGGCCATCTAACTTTCTGAAATGTAGCATATATAGGGTAATCCAAGTGGATATACTTTTTTCAATAGCCTTTTTTTTGATAGATCACGAGTGGCGTCATGATGTCATGTTATTTTTGTTAAGTATTGTTTGGAATTTCATCATGGAAAGACTTACACCTGAACAACGTTTACGCGTATCTTCGCCAGTGACAAGTCGAAATGCTCGAACGAGTCATCAAAAATTTGACTCAACGGATGGTCCATTTGAGACGTAGCCGCGGCCAACATTTGATATACACAATCTTTAAAAAATAAATGCCAAAGAATGTCCTTTCAAATGATATTAAACATTCCCAATTCAATTTGAATTTTCTGTGTTTTTTTCTTTAAAAAAGTAGGGAACTTCGAAATGGATCACCCCATATTTATGTGTGATATAATATTTGGAAGAACGGTGCTGCAAATTGTAAAAATCGGTTTGGATTTAGACATAGCTCTAATGTAATATATGTTTTTTCCGAGTGGGCATTTAGGCCCTATAGAAGCCATAGATTATATCCGAAAATTATGAAATTGTGCACGATTGTTTTTCTTAATAGAAATATAGACTGGTTTGAATAAAATCGATTCAAATTTAGATATAGCCCTCATATGTATGTTCCTTTCGGTTTGACGTATAAGCAAAACCAACTCTTATTTTCCATTTGATCATATCAAAATTTAATAGGGTGCTTAAATTTTTGGATGATTTTCCTTTTGTCAATAGTGAACAAATTTGGTTCCGATTAGCAGTTTTATAACAAACCTTGGAATGAGAAAATCGGTCCAAAACTATAGAAGTTATTTCCAATTTATTAAAAATACTCTGAAAGGTATGAAACAATTACCTTCAAATTGAAAAATTTTTAAACATATTAATGTAATGTTTTAAACGCAATGAAATACTTGCAATACATTTTGCCATGTAAAAATACTTGCTTTCTATCACTGTATAGAAGCAAGGTGGTCTTGAGCCGAGAGAGTATCTTAGTTTAAATCAACGATTAGTCTGCATTTACATGATACTTTTTTTTTAAGTATTAAGCATACTTATCGGCGTTTTGTGGGCGAGAGAGGCAGTCGGAAACGGGGGGAAAAAAGTATGCCGTACTCGTACTTATCGTACTCATCGTTTTGTGTTTTTCGTTCGCACTTGGAAACAACAACAATTCACACAGGAAAAGCCGAAACAAAACAAATGAAAATAAGTTAAGTATTGAAAAAAAAGTACGCGTGTGAACGTAAATACTTTTTCAAAAGAGAATAAGCCGATAAGTTACTTAAAAAAAAAGTACCATGTAAATGGGGACTTACAGACCGAATTAAACGGGCAACCGACATGAACAAGCTAAATATTCATATAAGCGAACATTTGTTTGCCAATCTACTATATGTACATACCTCATTGTTTGTGTGTCCTTTCCACATATTCCTAAAAGTATGCTTTAAAAATGACGTATTATTAATGAACACATTGCTAAATCAATGATGATTTTTTCTGGATAGTTGGAATTATTGATTAATTAACAAAAAACTGTAAACTATTTCATCGTGATTTTTTTGCAAATGTTGAGCTAATGTATTACGCTTTAGTTATTTACTTTGTTCTATGTACTGATTTACATCGATCAAGAGATACGAAGCGTTTTATAAAAAAATTTCCTGTAATTTTCAACATCGTATAAAATTTAAATTAATATATGTGCGTTGGGCGTGGCACTTGCAATTTTTTTATAATTGAGGACTTAAATACATTCTCTACTAGCGATTTGTAATAATATAAATGCTAAATTTTAAAAATACTAAGATTTTTAATTTTACGTTATGTGGGAAGTAGGCGTGATTGTAGGCGGATTTAAACAAAAAATTGGGTTTTAGCTAATTAGGCGAAATGAGTGATATGTACCAAATTTCAAAGCTCTAGCTCAATTCCTTCTAATTTTTGCCGCGTCTTGTGTGAAAATATTCCACTGTGCGACGTAGTGTTAGTGTTAGTGTTCGAAGAACAGTACGTTATCGTAGTGGTTGCGTTAGCGAACACAAACATTAAAAAAAGAAACAACTCTTGTGTTCTATGAACAAACCGTTCTTATAACGTACTGTTGTTTCCAAACACTGGAAAAATTCCTGGTATAGGTAACATTAGAGCTCGGTACCAAAAAAATTCAAAGAATTTTGAAAAACTAAAAAACAACAAATATTCAAACTTGAAAGCAATACAATATTTGATTGGTACATTTGGAAGTTGGAATCCGACGTTTTCTAAAAAAAAGGAAAGAAGGGCGCCTAAGCGTTAGAGTTTCAGGATCAAATTGTTTTACAAAAATATTCTACATGCGATTCTGCTGAAGATATCAGTGCACAGATATCTTAATAAATTTAAAAAAAATGATGTGCTCATTGTTGTCGAATGCGAACCTGTCCTTAAGAGGTTTTTGGAAGAGGAACCGTTCAATTATGCAATCGTATTAAACTGATATTTAGTGCCACTGACTCCCCATAGCTGTTCCTGCCAAAATTTCTTTTTATACAGTGTAGTGTTTAATTGAGAAAACAAATAGGCTGAACGGAACAAAAACTCATGAGGTAATCGAATCCGTAACATGTTTGTTGCGTAAACAAACGATATTTCCTCAGTAACATCTATTATTGGTTTGTTTGATATTTGTTTCACTTAAACAAGACTAACATCATCATTAGCATCATCCTCATCAGTATCATCAGCATCAGGAGCATAAGTAGATGTAGACCCTACGAAACAGGAGTGTAAGAGCATTTGTATTACAAAGAGGAACAATAGCCTTTACCTTTCATGTTCAATGATTTGTGACTGCAAATTAACTTGTGAACAGAACAAAGTATCTTTTGTTTGTTTAATGTATACACATCATTGTACACGAACATACTTATACATGCATAAGGACACATGTCTAGGATATTATTGTGTATGCAGAAGTAATCATTAGCTTTTGTTTACGTTCTATGTACGTGTACCAACATTAGGGTGGACTGTAATGACCCTTGTGAAGGCACGCACAAGATATTAAAATATTACATGCATCATAAATTGTCGGGAATGTCAGGAGTCATCTTAATGTTTTTATACATATGTACATACGAGTACATAGTAAAGATACCTCATATAATAACCTAAACGCAATTTATCACATTGTATTGCATTTAAATGGATTCGAAGTGTACTATTGCTTTTAAAAATGCAATGTGATATTTTCTTCGTTAATATTAATTGAGTTACTTTGCATATTGATTGCATTTCTCCTTCAAATTGAGTTTATAAATCATACTTCTGATGTGGTGAATGGTTACGTTTGTTGTGGATATTTATGTTGATCATTCAATGTGTTTGTATGTACTTTTACTTGACTTAAGCACTTATGAAGACCTTAAAGATTTCCTAGACGAAATATTGTCATTCATGACAGGCAACATTAGCTGTTATATAATTAGAACATCAAAGAAGTAAGAATATATCAGTTGAGTAAACGTATCTATACCCTCACTTTGTGATATGGAATTAGGTAATTTCTGTGGAGAATGGTGGAAACATTTTGTTCATTCATTGTGAGACTAAATTAATTGGAAAAGTACTCCAAAATAGAGAACATGAAATCATTTAGATGATTGCTACAGAAGTTATGGGAAATTATTTTCGTTTGAATTTTCCAATTTGTGTGGGGGTACCGGAAGGGTGCTCGTAAATACACCAACAAATATTGCACTGTACTGAATTTCAAGCAATTAATTTTTGGAATGTTCTGGTCCCTTTATTTTGGAAAGTACCAATTATTCTTAAATTAATACTATGTGTGAAATTACAAAAGTTTTGGATAGGTACTGTGGAAGTTATAAGGGCATTAATATTTCATAAAATTTATGTGAGAGGAATAAAATGAAGCTAGCTATAAATGTTTGGTACAATTTGGTCTCTTTGGGAGGGAGGTACCATAAGGACAGCGGCAACTAGTTCTTCGGCGATTATAATAACAATAACAAGCCTAATAATAACAATTGGGCATAGGCTCCCGATACGATGCCGCTATCTGGCGCCATCAGGTTCATAATTTTTCTCTCCGCATTGTCCGCCAAGTTGTTTATTTAATCTAGCGTAGAACATCGCCATGAGTTATTCTGCCTTCCTCGTCTTCTAGATCCCTGTGGGTTGTATGTCAATGCTCTTAGACAATGTTATCTTCCCTTCGTAGGTTGTGGCCAATCCAACCAATTTTTTTTCCGAATCTCGTTATTGCCAAATAAAGAAACATTTATCCTTATTTACTTAAAAAAAATTAAAGTATTTAATTTTTATTCTTAAGAAAATATTTTATAATATATGAAATACTCGGTTCTCATGTGTTCGGAACTTTAAATTATCATTCCTTATTCTTTCTTTTATTTGCGCAACCGGTATTCGGATATGACTGATCATACGGTAAGTTACAAAACATATTTGTATTTGTTTCAAAACAATTGACGTTTTTATAAAGATAGAAGTTCTCTGTTTTCAGCGGCATTCAGCAAGCTTCGTTAATCATTCTCGCCTTGATTAGTGATTGCAAAAATGTATATTTGTTATTTCCATATTTTCCATATTTGTTGTGAGTAGCAGATGTGAATGTATACACCTTTGTCTAACGCCTCTTGTGATGGGAATTACTTCGGCCAGTTCTCCATTCACATCAATACACTCCATTTGCTTCCAATACAAGTTTTTGATGCATCTCATTTACTTGCCATCTTTTTTCATAGTCAATGAAACATAAAACAAGTAAGAAAGTTCAGTCGGGTAAACCGACTAATGAATCCCCTCACCTTGAGTCTCAAAAAATATTAGTAAATTTATTTATTTTTAACATTAAAGTATGTACTGGTATTAAAGTTAAAAGCTGTTTACTTTTAGTACAAAATGGCCATTTGTGTAAGAGGTACCAAAAGGGGCGAACCAATAACGGTCACATTTCTCTGGACTCTAGGTACTATAAAAGCATTGCACTGTACGAAATTTCAAGTATTTGTATGCACTGGTATTAAAGTTAAAAGCTGTTAACTTGTGGTACAAAAAAGTGAATTTGTGTGGGATGTACCAAAAGGTGCGGGCCAATAACGCCCATTTTTCTCTGGACTCTATGTAATATAAAGGCATTACACTGTACAAAATTGCAAGTATTTGTGTGCACTGGTATTAAAGTTATAAGTTGGTAACATTTGGTACAAAATGGTCCATTTGTGTGGGACGTACAAAAAGGAGCGTGGCAATAATGCCCATTTTTCACTGTATTATAGGTACTATTAAACCATTACACTGTACAAAGGTAATAGAGTTATAAGCTATTAACTTTTGTTTTAAAATTGTCCATTTGTGTGGGGGGTACCAAAAGGGGCGTGGCAACTTCCCCCATTTTTCTCGAGGTAATAGTGACTAATATACTAATACTATGTGTAGAATATCAGAGGATTCAAATAAGTGGTTAATAAGTTATTAAATAATAAATATTTCACTAAATTAAATATTTCACTAAATGTTAACCCTTTGTGGGGGAGGTACTAGAAGGAGTTAACCAATATGGCCCATCTTCGAACTTAGCCGGAGATAGAAGAAAATATTACCACATACCAAATTTGAAGTCAATCGGTTATTCCTTTCGAGAGTTATCGTGCGCACCAGCCAGCAGACAGACGGACAGACGGACGGACGGACATTGCTCATTCGACTTAAAATGACCCAAAACGGATATCCGCCGAACATACTTAGAGTCTTAGGTCACTTCTTCGATGTGTTACACTTTTGGCTCGTAGCAAATGATATATACCCTCCTCTATAAGGTGAGGGGATAAAAATATCTTTTTGTACATCCCTACATTTCTGTATCAGTATTTGTATGCTAAATAATGCTTCTCGGGTTCCCATGCCCTCCTTGAAGCCAAACTGTGGTGTTCCCTTAGATTTCTCACATTTTGAGTATATTCGTCTATGGAATTATTCGTAGAATAATCCGTTATCTATTCTTCCTGTCTTATTGTAGGGGAATTTCCCAGGGAATTCTACGTTATGGTGTTTATATTGGTTTTAACTTTATTCCATATATTTTCCACGTCTTCTATATTTATGTCTTCGAGTTTAGAGTTGATACGGTCTGCAAATTCCATTTAAACTGATGGATCTTTAAGTTTTTGGAAGGTAATCCTTGGTTTTCTTGTTTTCCTTCGAACAACTGCAAGCTTAGTGCGGATATTTGACACTCAGAGATTGTGGTCAGACGGAACATCTGCTCCTGGGCACGTTGAACATTTTGTAACACAAGTAGAATATCGATTGTTAATAAGAATGTTATCTATTTGCTTCCTGACAATTTTTATTGATTTTAAGTTGTTTTGTCTCTGGGTGTACCTTTCCTACTCCCATACATGTGGAACAAACATGAAACAAACTAAACAAACAAAACATATACACCTCAACAACAGCAGCTAACAGGTCCGACTACGGATAAGACAACTAATAACATATGCATATCTATAACGAAGTCGACGACGACAATTAATACAGGAGGATTTAAACCTAGGCGTGACAACAAGCCTTGTGATACAACGTCCTCTTCTAAGGGACACCACTACCTGTGGCAAGCAAAACAAGTCCGTAGCTTAATAATCGGAGGATGGCTCTCAGGATCCCTGGGAGACTTGAGAAAGCCGATACTGCATCTCTGTCCTAGAAGCAGAGAGAATCCATAAAGTGGAAACGGAGTATTTCTAAAAAAACAGGATACTTTGTCTACATCTATACAACAGCCTGCTAAGAGGCTGCGATTTCGTAATGAACCGCCTGCTACCAAAAGGATTGGTATTGGCGGTTATCAACAGGCCAGAGGAAGGCGCCAACATTCGCAAGGACAAGTGGAATGATATATAGATGCACTGTGCTCTGTTTTCTTCGACGTTCTGAGGGAGCTGCCACGTCCAACTCCTGACTGTGTTGACGCAGGATGATATCAGGGCCGCATACTTGATTGTACTTGCTACCGCTGCGAACACATTGCTGAAATCTGGCTGGGTACGGCAATAGTTATTGACAAACTATCATTAAGGAAAACATACCCGCTCGACCCAATATTAACATGCTGATGTTTTTAATGTGTGTGAAGATAAATTCCGAATTTAACTAGCAGAGACACAAACCACCCCTTTTAACAGACACAAACCACCCCTTAAAAAGTCATCAGGGAAAGATGTGGTGGACAAAAATCGTCTCTAGAATTGGGTGGAAGTGCGTCCATTGTCCAGTGTGGCCATTTGGGAAATTCTCCCAGATATTCATATACATCATTGGAAAGCTCTTTTAGAGAGCTACTAAATGGTGAAATAATATTAATAAAAAGTAGAGCTTTCCAATGATGTATATGAATATCTGGGAGAATTTCCCAAATGGCCACACTGGACAATGGACGCACTTCCACCCAATTCTAGAGACGATTTTTGTCCACCACATCTTTCCCTGATGACTTTTTAATAAAATTATTTCACCATTTAGTAGCTCTCTAGTAGAGCTGTCCAATGATGTATATGAATATCTGGGAGAATTTCCCAAATGGCCACACTGGACAATGGACGCACTTCATCCCAAATTCTGGAGAACTGTTATGTCCACCACATCTTTCCCTGATGACTTTTTAATAAAATTATTTCACCATTTAGTAGCTCTCTAGTAGAGCTTTCCAATGATGTATATGAATATCTGGGAGAATTTCCCTAATGCCCACATTGGACAATGGACGCACTTCATCCCAAATTCTGGAGAACTGTTTTGTCCACCACATCTTTCCCTGATGACTTTTTAATAAAATTATTTCACCATTTAGTAGCTCTCTAGTAGAGCTTTCCAATGATGTATATGAATATCAGGCAGAATTTCCCAAATGGCCACACTGGATGTATTTCATCCAATTTCATGAGGTGAAGTTTTAAGAGTATTGCACACTTGCTGAATGATTTTTGAATAATATGATTAAACATTATGATAGCTGTTGAGAAGATCTTTCCAACGGTACATAATAATGTCAAATATAATGTTCCGTGTGGCCACGGCGGCCAGTGGACCCACTTCCTCCAAATTCGAAATATTCTAACTTGTGAGAAGAGCTCTGTTAAGTCGTTTACAGAGCTCTGTTAAAAGGGGTGGTTTGTGTCTCTGCTAGTTAAATTCGGAATTTATCTTCACACACATATGTTTTTAATGGAAGGCTGGTTGATTGGATGAGGCAGATGGGTTTTGAAGACACGCAGTATTTATACTGAATGCCCAGTCTCTATTCCACCACGCCAAGTCTGATGGCAAAGAGTCTGTTGCGGCAATGGAATTTTTCTAAGTCCGTACCAAAAAAAAATTTTTGCGTGGCGCCCCCTAAGGACGAGGCCTTGACGTCTGCGTGGCGGCCTCATTGCCACGGTTTTTCACCTAGCCCCTTGGGTACGTTCATGCTAGAGGGGCTAGATGGAGCTCTGGACACCCCGGAATGACTGACCATCCTGCCATACTATGATGGTCAGTCGTGTCCGATGTTTTATTTTTTTTGTAGTATGGGGGGAAGAAATAGTAGTTGGGATGACCCTTGTATGAGTTCATCCAGATTGGCAGGGAAGCCTGCTTCGCGGCTGGGTTGTACCGCAGCATTCCCCTAACCCAATGTTCCAAACATGTGGCCGAGTGTATCGGGGCAGACAATGCATTCTCGGAAGAAAATATTCCATGGAGACTGCCCCCATAAACTCGAACACATGGGTGGAATTGCCTGAAAAGAAAAACAAAACAAAAAATTAGTAAGAAAATTAAGAGAATTATAAAAAGAACGAATACTTTACTGCTGACTGTCTCCCGTACATTAATTTTTCTTCTGGTTTCGTAGTCTATTCACAATAATTGTCCAAACAGATGTTTTATACATTGGCATTATCGACCGATCAGACATGCAAATGAGGCATTGCCAGGTGGTGGCAAGACAAAGGTCGATAGTGCGGTTGTAGGAAAATCGTTCAGGGAAAGATCGGACGAGAAGTCACAGGAAAATTATAGAGGCCAATAAAATGGCGTAATCTAACTGATGTGTAAGTTGAAAAAGTGACCATGGAAGGGCGGGCGGCTGGAGGTTAAGGATCACCTCCCACTCAGCAGAAGGTGTTCCTAGAATGAATAGTTAATAGTTGTGTTTGTATAATTTATTTTGATTGATACGTACCTTAGGGCGGGGATAATGGGATGGGACCTCTTCTAAGAAACGATGAGCCTGGCCGGTGCGAAGTTAACAAATTATACCCCAGTCGCGAAAAAGGACACGTAACAAGTCATACGGATTACGTATTAGGGAGTACAGGGAAACGGACTTCATGACATCGTGCTGTGCCAATATATATCTCGGCTAAGCTTGACTCTAGAGACCCATACATCGAATGCATGTGGAGCAGTCTATTCTGAGACTGCCGAGATATAACTGTTCAACGTAAAACTGTTCAATAGATAACAATTGACAATCGCCTTCTAGAAAGAGCGGGACAAAGACACAGAAGAAGTTCTATTGATTCCTCCTCCTATTCGTCTCCACAGCTTCTCCAAAAGTCATTATGCAAGATCTTTAATCACTCTGCGTGCCGCTCAATAAGACAGTGACAGACACGATAGTGAGACCTCTGTTCTGAGGTTCTTGGTGATTTTTTAATTCTAGGCCGGGCCACATCAGCCTGATATGTTTGCAGTTCCTGAGTAGTGACCACCTGTTATTTGTTGCCGTTAGTGCACTCTCTCTCATGAGGGGCTTGCAGGTTGCTAGAGACATGCCTACATGTTCAAGTCTTGCAAGTTCATCTGCCTTGCAGTTCCCTGGTATATCCTTGTGGCCCGGCACCCATATATGGTGAATATTAAACTGTCCAGCTATCTCATTAAGAGATCTGCGACAGTCGAGGGCAGTTTTTGAATTCAGGAATATATTTTCCAGGGAAAATATATTCCTGAATTGTACCGTTTGAGTTCTTCATTGCGGTCGTTGTTTTCCCCTTGGCTTCTGTTTGGAACATGCGGCTTGTAACGAGTCGTTAAGAGTTGCAGTGACTCGTTCCACCGTTTCTTCTATATCCCGGATAGTTTGCATTTTCATTTCAGGACTTTTTGAAAAAGACACGTTAAATATTTGCCTAAATTTTTCCCAATTAGCCTTCCTAATATTGGGTGGCATTACACAATTTTGCAACTTCAATAATGTATTTATACCCAACACCACACTTTGGTACAGGGTATTATGACTTTGTGCATTTATTTGTCACGCCTAAAGACAAAGAAATAGACCCATTGTTTATCGTTGGCATATAATCACTTTTTGAGTCGATTTATCCATATCCATCTGTCTGTCCATGTACTCTTGTTCGCAAAGTGCAGGTCGCAAATATGAAGTGATCTTTACGAAAATTGGTACAGAGGCATTTCTTAGACTAGGGACGATTCCTATCGAAAATGGAGCATATCGGTCCATGTCTTGATATAGCCCCCATATATAGGTACCGCCCGACTTTAGTCTTTCCTAACTGGTTTTAATTTCAAATTATTTTTTAGAAATTACGGTACAAAATGATGCCTCTACATATAATTCTTTTTATGCTCTAGGAGATGTTAAGTGCATGGTTTGACAAATAATAGTGGATAATATTATACACTGTTTAACTTGTAAAATATTTTTACTATTAATTGGTCGCATTTGTTTCTATTGCTTATCAACTATAAGAAAATAGTTTCAATACTAAAACAAGTTGAAACATTTCAAAAACATTGCAAAGAACCCCTCTAAGTTTACCCAAATATCGTCATAATATTCGTGTTTTCAAAACTGTTAACATTTCGCCTTTTGCGTTAAGAACCCCAACAAGTGGATGTTTAGATAAAGTTTTTTGCTTTTCGATTCATTCAGACAAATCTTCTGCAAAGAATTCCAAACAAAAGAGAAAACCACTTTCACTAATGCTCTATCAGGGCATAAAGCGCCACCAACAACGAATGCTCTTTAAAACATACACTCAAACGCACTTACACACATCCACTCTCTGACATTTAATATCTCATGTTTTATGGGGCCACCACAACTAAGGAAAGACTGCTCTAAAGGATTTCGCAATAAAGTGTTTACTCAACATACAACCACAAAGACGTCGTTGGTGAGTGAATGAAGGACTAACCAACCACAGCAGTAACAACAAGAACGCATATTCTACTCTACAAGATACAAACCAGGGCAAAATGAACTAAATTGCGCCTCTCCTATATTAGAGTGTACGTACGTACTCGCACCACCACCTGTAGCAAACGTTTAACAGAGCACGAACGCCAATGAAACTGAGAGTGTAGTATTTCTGAAAGAGTATGAGTTTGATATGAAATTAAGAGAGTTGTAAATAAAAATAAATAGACTCACTGGACATTTAAATCCATTTGTTATCACACAGACATTTCGGAGGAAGAGAGTTGAATTGAATAGAAGAGCAAATTACTCGGGGTTATTTATTTACCCGAGGCATGTGTTGGGGGACTTGCTGCTGCTTCAGGTGTGTGTGTGTTCTTTAAAATGGAAAATTAAATTATATGTGCGATAGTACACATTTGTGTTGTTACTGTCGTTGGTGTGTGCTTTGTATGTATGTTGTTGTCCTAGTCAGTGTCGTCTATTTAAAACCCTCAAAATAAACAAACACTCTGGAGTATTTATGTCGTTGTCGTCATTGTGTGTTTTTGTGTTGTTGGCCACCGTGACGTGTGCGTGTGTGTATGTTTTGTATTATGCTGCTGCTGCTTCTGCTCCAGGTACGACGACGACGACTGGTGGCGTTGTTACACTTCATTAAGAGGTGTTATCTTACAACAACACTGAAGTAAGTACGCCCATGAGAGGCCGTAATGACAAACACACACATACACACCGGCATACAAACATGTAGTAATAGTCACAGATAGATTTTACACTGGTCTCCTTTGTTTCTTATGTTCCCTTTTTGTTGCCATTGTGCATTGTGTGTGAACAATGTTAATGTACGAGTATGTGTTTGTTATACAGCAGGGAAGCATAGCATTGAGTTACATATATGGAAATTCGATTAGTCTTATGTTTACTAATGTTAGACGAATTATTACGATACTGCACAGTGTAACATGCTTTAGTGCAAAAAGCTAATTATTTCAATATGTTGGCGTATACGTAATGTTATAATGAATTTACACTAACAACGTATACGCACCAATGCACAATTGGAGGGAGGAAAACGGGACACAAAATCCACCGTTTCACAATATGTCAATCGATTGGTATGAAACTTGTCAAACTAGGAGAAGCTTTGGCAAGCTAAACTTTTTAATTTTGGTCGCGGCGAAACTACATGACTTCAAAGTGGGTCATCTCGGATATACAACTTTTTTGGATTCGTGTACTTTTTCTGTTACGGAACTCACATGAAATAAATAATTATAAATGGATTCTACATATCAATGTATACAAAACACTGTGACGATTTATACTGGTGGTGTATCTCGTGCGGAATTGACAACCTTCTGGTCCCGACCGTGCTTAGTTCTGGGACGATTATCTCAAAATTCGCCATCTAACGGTTAGAATCATACATACTAACGATTATCGAGACAAACCATACTTACATTTTAAATGTCAATAAAATAGCTCTGGAAATGCGAATTTTTCCAATAACTTGACCACTCCGCCAAACTGCAGCACACTGTGGTACATGGTATTATGACATGTATTTTGTTTGTAACACCCAGAAAGAGATAGAGCTAGACCCATCGTTTGTTATACCGATCGACATGGAATCACTTTTTGAGTCGATTTAGCCATGTCTGTCTGTCCGTCCATGTATTCTTGTGATCAGAGTACAGGTCGTACTTTTAGTGCGATTTTCAACGAAACGTTGAACATATCTTTTATTTGGCACAAGGACCCCTATTGAATTAAGTTAAAACACTGTATTTATAGAGTTTGCATAAAAATCGACAAATGGATATCGTGACGGACGGCACAAAACAACACGATTCTTGAGGTATATTGAGTGATTTACAAATTTCGAGGAAAATTCTTATGCAGGGTTTTCCCAATAAGAGTGATATGATTTCTTTGAAAAAAAAAAACACAGTTATTGTTAAGGAAATTCAAAATTGAAGTCTCTTAAAGAGAGCTACTAATATTTTCTTGAGACTCAAGGTGAGGGGATTCATTATTTGGTTTACCCGACTGAACTTTCTTACTTGTTTTATGTACATAATGCGTAAATGTGGCGAAGAAACTCTAATTGTATTGTTAAAAAAGTACTCAAGAAAGAGTTGCAAAATTGTAAAGAATTTTGTTGGGTAGCCCAGAGAAATGCACATATAGCTCCCATATAATCGTACATGTACCTCAGATTTGGCATATATGCACTGCATAAGCAACATTTTTAACCATCTGTATAAAAATGTATAGAGAGAAGTCTCTTGATACATTTAGATACATTCCTGATTTTCTTGAAAATTTTTATATGCGTTTTACCATGGCAAAATTTCATTTAAACTACAAATTTCAAGATGGTGCTCAGCCTCGTTCTTTTTATCTCCTCACCTTAGAGAGGAGGGTATCATTTGCTACGAACCAAAAGCGTAACACACCGAAGGAAAGACCTAAGACCCTAAGTATGTTCGGCGGATATCCGTTTTGGGTTTTAAGTCAAGCAACGTCCGTCAGTCTGTCTGCTGTCTGGTGCGCACGATAACTCTCGAAAGGAGTAACCGATTTACTTAAAATTTGGTATGTGTAATATTTTCTTCTATCTCCGGATACGTTCGAAGATGTGCCATATTGGTCCACTCCTTCTAGTACCTCCCCCACAAAGGGTTAACATTTAGTGAAATATTGATTATTTAATAACTTATATACTACTTATTCTACACATAGTATTAGTTTATTAGCCACTATTACCTCGAGAATAATGCGCGAAGTTGGCGAGCCCCTTTTGGTACCTCCCACACAAATGGACAATTTTGAACCAAAAATGAATAGCTTATAACTTTATTACTAGTGCATACAAAGTCTTGAAATTTTGTGCAGTGTGGAAATTTTTCTGTTGCGGACTTTACACAAAAGTATCAAGGCACTTATTTCCCAAATGAAATAAGTCCCAATACAATAAATCCTAATGAAATATATCGCAACAAAAATGAAATAATTCCCAATTTTTAAAAGTGAAATAACTCCCAAAGAGTAAATGAATTGTTTTAAAAATTATTTCGGGCAAGTGGCCGACTCGGTTGGATCGAATAAATTTCAGCCGAAAGGCCCAATTTTCGACCACTTTTTGCAAAATTTGGGGGCTGTATGTCAGCAATAACGCGCCGAATATTCTCTTCCAAGGCTTCAATCGTGTCGGGATTATTTGCGGAGACAAGCGACTTCACATAACCCCACCAAAAATAGTCCAGCGGAGTTAAATTGCACGATCTTAGAGGCGCGAGACAATGCGCTTTCCAAAATTTTCCTTCAATAAGTTGATTGTTTCGTTGTAGCGCCGTCTTGTTGGAACCAAAATCACCACATCAACATCCTTCAATTCAGGCACGAAAAGGTCATTAATCATGGCTCTATAGCGTTCTCCATTGACTGTATAATTATGGCCGGCTTCATTTTTGATGATACTTATCATTACCACCAAATGCGACAGTTTTGTTTATCAACATACTCATTCATCCAAAAGTGAGCTTCATCGCTGAACAAAATTTTCTTGTGAAAATCGGAAACGTTGGATTTGAAACGTTGTTCCGGAGTAAGTCTTTTCATTATGAAATGGCAAACCAAACTGAGCATAAATGAAGTGACAGATGTCAAAAAGACCAATTCCGAAAAAAGTATTCCCAGATTGAAAACCACACGCCTAAAAAACACCCTGTATCTGGCACACACAAATACTTTATGCATATTTGGGAAGATGTTGTTCTAAGAAAATCTTTGTTTTCGTCCTAATATTTTTTATTTGGGATTATTATTTACAAAACAAATATTTATTTGCATTTAAGTCGGAAAATATATCAACACCACAAGTTTAAGACAATTTTACTGTTTTTTGGTAATTCAAAGTTATTTTTCTCAGAAAATTTAAATGTTCCTTTTTTATTGATTTTTAAATTTATTTTTTATTTTAAAATATATTTGCTCACATATATATAATATTTAAAAATTTGTGTTCCAAATATATTTCCTTTCGATTCTAACATATCAATAAAGGCGATTTTGCTTCGTGTATGTGCCAGTATTATCAAAGAATGATGTGAAATCGTCGGTATACAATACTATGGCCGAGTACTGTGTGAAGTTAAGTAAAGGTACACAATCGAGAGACTCACACACAATTATTCGGAATACATACACAATCACATCACATGTGATCAGTATACAGTGTGCTCAGTGTACACAGAGCCTATTAACGATTGTTAACAACCGGAAAGACAGACATATTGTGATTGTGAAAGCTTATCAGATATGTGGATTGAGTGTATGTGTTTGCGTATGATTGTGTGCATGTGTCTTTGTGTTGCCGCTATTCGTGTCGTTGAAGATGTACAAGTGTCAAATGGCATTGAACAAAGAGAAAACGAACTTCATTGAAGATTGTGTTGTGGTTGTGTGTGTCTGTGTGTGGCGTCTATGTTGTATTGCTTCCCCAGAAAATAATTTGTCATATTTATAGGACATTTCTTTGCCGGTGGCAAACGTTATCAGAGACACTTAAGCCTTTGCCTCCGGGAATTCACACTCGTCCTGGATACATTAATATTATTTTCTAAGAAATTTGAATTAATTCTATAGCTTTGTTTCTTATGACACACACACAAATTGTGAGATTTTTTTGTATATTTTAAATTTGTATGAGATTTGGTTTAATTAGAAATTATTGGTTTCTTGTGAAATTGTTGACGGTGTTTGTTTGAAATACAAGTATTTTGGGTATGTTAATAAATTGGGTATAAATTGGATTTTTAGTACCAATTTTTGCAGCAATTTATTGGATACAAATTTACTGTACTTTTGTACTACGAATCAAAGTGAATTTTATTTAAGAGAACTGAATTTTAATATACTGTGCGTAAACATAAGATAGTCTCACCTAATTGTTTCACGAAATAATGGTAATACTTGTATTTCTCGAAAGGACATCATACATTTACATATACCGTTGGGAAGAAAACACTTTTTTCTATAAAACGGAACACCTTTCGTGTGTGTCGGTTAATGTATTTTTAGGTGTAAACTTAGGATCGCCTCACTACTTTAAATTAATAAATATGAAAAATTTGATTTCGTTTTTATTATTTGATATAATTGTTCTCTATTGTTTTAATGTATTCGAAAATA
Organism: Eudasyphora cyanicolor; assembly: GCA_963930755.1. Classification (NCBI taxonomy): domain Eukaryota; kingdom Metazoa; phylum Arthropoda; class Insecta; order Diptera; family Muscidae; genus Eudasyphora; species Eudasyphora cyanicolor. The sequence continues at coordinate 315,856,010 of OZ005734.1, forward strand.
GCGTCGAATAATGGGGGTGTTCATTACTTCAAACAATAAGTTAGAATTTCGGATTAGACTACTTTGATTGCATTTATGTTTTTACTTTTTCATAGCAATCTTCAACTATCAAATTCCAAAATAAATTTAAACAATATAACGATTTTTTTTAATTATTCTTATTGTGTATTGTGTATTGTTTTTGTTGGCTTGAGGTCATAAATAAAACAAATTAATTGTGAATTTATTGTTTTATTTTTAAAAATTGTTATTTTCCCGATATTTCGACCGACTTCGTCGATCATATTCAAGGGTTACAATTTATTGGAAAACAAAACAAAGTAAACGCTCCTGCTTCTCTCGAAAGTTGACATTAACTTTCCTCAAGCCAACAAAAACAAAAATATAATTTTTTTAAATGTTAAAAAATAAATAAGCTAATCAGAGCTCAAAGTATATTAATGATAATTTCCATGGTGATGTTGGAAAATCTTGGATAGGTGTTCACAGCATCTTTAAAACTCAAAATAGATCAATGAAGTAGTTCTTCGCTATTACTTTCAGGCAATAGCCCATGTACGAGAAGTAACCAGACGGAGCAGGAAAACCGTAATCCAAACCAGTAAGGAAAGGCTAAAGTCGGGCGGGCCGACTATATAATACCCTTCACCACTCTCGTAATATTGAATAACTCTGATATATAAATTTTGTAATTCATGTATAAATTGTTTACATAAATTTACTTTTGGGACATTTTATACTTAAATAATACCCTGTACCACAGTGTGGTGTAGGGTACAAAAACTATTGGATCTAAAGAGCCAAATCGGATGAAACATATATGAGAGCTATAGCTAAATCTTAACCGATTTTCTTCAAATTCACCAATTTTGGTTCATGGATCAAGAAACTCTACCATTCTAAATTTCAAAACGATTGGATGTAAAATATAGCTTCTATAGAACTAAAGGGCCAAATCGGACGAAACATATATATGGGAGCTATAACTAAATCTTAACCGATTTTCTTCAAATTCGGCAATGTTGGTTCATGGATCAAGAAACTCTACCATCCTGAATTTGAAAACGATTGGATGTAAAATACAGCTTCTATAGAACTAAAGGGCCAAATCGGACGAAACATATATATGGGAGCTATAGCTAAATATTAACCGATTTTCTTCAAATTCGGTAGTGTTGGTTCAAGGATCAAGAAACTCTACCAATCTAAATTTCAAAATGATTGGATGTAAAATACAGCTTCTACAGGACTAAAGAGCAAAATCGGACGAAACATATATATGGGAGCTATAGCTAAATCTTAACCGGTTTTCTTCAAATTCGGTAGTGTTGGTTCATGGATCAAGAAACTCTACCATTCTAAATTTCAAAATGATTGGATGTAAAATACAGCTTCTAAAGGACTAAAGAGCAAAATCGGACGAAACATATATATGGGTGCTATAGCTTCAAATTCAGTAGTGTTGGTTCATGGATCAAGAAACTCTACCATTCTAAATTTCAAAACGATTGGATGTAAAATACAGCTTCTATAGGACTAAAGGGCCAAATCGGACGAAAGATATATATGGGATATATGGAAGATATAAATCTGAACCGATTTGAACCAAATGCAATAGGGATCTTTACAGCTGCGAAATACTCTAAATTTCAGAACGATCGGAGTGAAATTGCGACCTGTAGTCGACGAACAACTTTACATGGACAGACGGACGGACGGACGGACAGACATGGTTAAATCGACTCAGCTAGTAATTCTGAGCCGATCGGTATACTTTAAGGTGGGTCTAGCTGTGTTATTTTTAGGTGTTACAAACATCTGCCGTGAAACAAACTTATATAAAAAGTAATTATAATAAAATTAATAACTCTTTGCAACAACATTTTTTGTTTCCGAGACCTAAAAACCCTTTTTTTGTGTAGATAGAGGCGTATTATTACATTAAAAAAACAAACATTTTTTTGGTGAAGTTTTTCTTAAAATTTTTCTGTTAATTTGAAAAAATCTATGGGTTAATGTCAAAATGATAACCCTTTTCGTAGAAGAAATAGAGTTTCAACAAAATCATGTTTTACATCCCCACTATTGTGAACACGAGTATATAGCATTTATGAGATAATTCGCCACATTAACGGCATAGAACCTCAATTATGCCTCAGCGTCATCGAAAATCTGGACCATCGGATGGAGGTGTGCCGCCGAGGTCGCGGATATTTTGTTTCATACATAATTGAACCATATCAATATTATCATAATAAAAAGATAAGACAATAATCTCCGAAATATTTGTGTTTTATTAAAAATAAACATCGGCCCTTAAAATGTAACCACCCTTTTGGTTAACTCCTTCTAGTACCTCACCGATAAAGGTAAACAAATTTGTGTAATATTGATTCTTTAATACGAGGGCGATCCCAAAATTAGCCTAAAAATTTGGGAAAATGTTCTTTATTCCTCAACATAATCTACTTTTAGATCCATACACTTTTCCAGGGATTTTCAATAGCTTCGATACCCTGTTTAAAGTAAGAATTGTTTAGCTCCTGAAAAAAAACCATCAAGCGCAGCCCACATCTATTCATTGGTGGTAAAAGTATCAAAGGGAGCTAAATTTGGCGAATAAGGTGCGTGCTGAAGCAATTCGAACTTCAATTCATTGGTTTTGGCCAATGCAATAGTGCTATGTCTTGATGAAAGAACTCCTTTTTTATCCCACGCGCATCCCAAAAGGCAGGCGTCGTGGCAGATGGAACTGCCCGCCCTTCTTAGATACGATTCGCCTATTCCAATCCACCGATTTGACTGTTCCTTTGTATCAGCCGTGAAGTCGTTGACCCATGTCTTATCCATGGTTACGAATCACCGCAGAAACTCGACTTTTTAGCGGTGAAACATCGACAATTACTCCATTGAAACATCTTCACGATGCTGTTTTTGTTCTGCTGTGAGCAAACGCAGCATCCATTTGGCGCACAGTTTTCTATGCGGAAAATTTGATTATGAAAATTGGATTTTTGATTTCATATCACCATGATTTCAGCCTTTAACAGAGAGGTCGTGTGGACACCTCAATTGGTTGACCACTACGGTATTCATATTGGAAGATCATACGGCCCCGTTTAAATTCTGCCTGCTAGTTGTAAATGAAGGAGCAGACACACTATAGTTTTTTCATTGTATAAGAAATGTAATAAGAAACCTCTTTCTGCCGAATTTCTTACTGATCGGATATAAAATACAGTTTTTACAGCGCTTACATATCACATTTGGACTTACGTACATATGTATGGGGCCTATATCAAACTCTGAACCGATTTTCCCCAATTTTGGCAGTGTTCATTCATGCAATAAGAAAACTCTTTTTGCTGAATTTCGTGAGAAAATTTAGATTATTTTTGCATAGCTAAAGTGATCTAGAAATTAATAAAATGTATAAACCCGTTATCGGGTCTCGCACACATTATACACGGAGGAAAAATCGCCGTTTTTTGAAATGTTTGAATTCAAGGAAAATATACTTGGAAACAAAAATTTTAAATATTATATATTTTTGAACAAATATAATACAATTTGAAAATCAAGAAATTTTGTTTGGAACGCATATATTAATATATTACAACAAAATATATTTGCGAACTTACTGTCACAAATAAAATATGTGTTTACAATCAAACATAGATATTGTTTGAGAATTTATCCAAATACATTATATTTAAAACAATTTTAAGACTTTGTTGACTTTGGCAATTTTTAATTTTATTTTTTCCTAGATATTGTGTTATTTTTTACATGTAAAAATGTCGTAAGCAGCATTTTCTTTTTATACCCTACACCACACTGTGGTACAGGGTATTATAACTTTGTGCATTTGTTTGTAACACCCAAAAGGAGAAGAAATAGACCCATCGTTTATTATACCGATCGACTTAGAATCACTTTCTGAGTTGATTTAGCTATGTCCGTCTGTGCATGTATTCTTGTAATCAAAGTACAGGTCGCAATTACGGTCCGATCTCGACGAAACTTTACACATATCTTTTTTTGGCCCAAGGACGATCCCTATTGAATTTGGTTAAAATCGGTTCAGATTTAGATATAGCCCCCATATATATGTTAGCCCCGATTTGACATGTAAGCGCTGTAAAAACCTTATTTTATTTCCGATCAGTATGAAATTCGGCAGAAAGAGGTTTCTTATTATATGAATGAACACTGTTAAATTTGGAAGAAATCGGTTCAGATTTAGATATAGCCCCCATTTGACATGTAAGCGCTGTAAAAATGTTATTTTATATCCGATCAGTGCGAAATTCGGCAAAGAGAGGTTTCTTATTACATGAAGGAATACTGCTAAATTCGGAGAAAATCGGTTCAGATTTAGATATAGCCCCCATATATATGTTACCCCCGATTTGACATGTAAGCACTTTAAATACTGTATTTTATATCCGATCAGTATGAAATTCGGCAGAAAAAGGTTTCCTATAATATGAATGAACACTTTTAAATTTGGAAGAAATCGGTTCAGATTTAGATATAGGCCCCATATATACGTTACCCCCGATTTGACATGTAAGCGCTGTAAAAATGTTATTTTATATCCTATCAGTGCGAAATTCGGTAAAAAGAGGTTTCTTTCTACACGAAGAAATACTGCCAAATTCGGAGAAAATCGGTTCAGATTTACATATAGCCCCCATATATATGTTACCCCCGATTTGTCATGTAAGCGCTGTAGAAACTGTATTTTATATCCAATCAGTGCGAAATTCGACAGAAAGAGGTTTCTTATTACTTGAAGGAATGCTGCCAAATTCGGAGAAAATCGGTTCAGATTTAGGTATAGCCCCCATATATATGTTACCGCCGATTCGACATGTAAGCGCTGTAGAGACTGTATATTATATCCGATCAGTACGAAATTCGAGAGAAAGAGGTCTTTTTACATGAATGAGTATTCATGGAAAATCGGTTCAGATTTATATATAATCTCCATATATATGTTCTTCCTGATTTGATATCAAAGAGCTATAGAAGTTGTACTTTACTTCCGATCATTAAAATTTTCCTGAAAGATGTCTCAATTTAGGAACGAATATTGCTTTATTTAGCGATTATCGGTTCAGAATTAGATAATATGTTCCTACCCATTTACCAATTATTCCAAGTTATTATCGCAATGAACCTTATCGCATTGCTAGGGAGGTGTAGGGTATTATATAGTCGGCCCCGTCCGACTTTATGCCTTTCCTTACTGGTTTATACAAAATTTGAGTTACCGCCGATTTGAAATGTAGGCGCTGTAGAAACTGTATTTTATATCCCATCACTACGAAATTGGACAGAGAGAGGTTTCATAATCCATTAATGAACACTGCCTAATTTGGGAAAATCGGTTTAGATTTAGATATCGCCCCATATATATGTTACACCCGATTTGACATGTAAGCCCTGTATATATTTATTTGCGATAAGTGCGAAATTCGCCAAAATAGCGGTTTCTTATTACATAAATGAATACTGCCAAATTTGGAGAAAATCGGTTCAGATTTCCATATATCCCCCATATATATGTGTTACTACCGATTTGGATTCAATGCTCTATAAAAGTTGTACTTTACTTCCTATCATTACAACATTTTACAGAAAGAAGTTTCTTAATTTAGGAACGAATTGCTTAAGTTGATGAAAATATATTTAGATTATGGATATTTGTTTCTTTCGATTCTTGATCTATGAGAGAATACTGCTAATTTTAAGGTTATAGTTTTAAATCTAATTTGTTACATCTTCCACTCCTCCTTGGAATAAGCCTTGATGAGGAGGTGGAGCTAATTACTTTTTCAGTGAAACGAAACCAATTATTCCATATTATTATCGCAATGTCAATTTTCATTGCATTGTTAGGGTGGTGTAGGGTATTATATAGTCGGCCCAGCCCATCTATTTGTTTTTCATCACTGGTTTTCAATAGCTTTCAAAAAATGAAACAATAACAATAAATTGTTTCTAATTGTTTTAATGGCTGTTACTAAACTGCTGGTCAATGATATTACCAACATTTGTAGCCCTCATAATTTCCATTAATTTAAAGGGTAGCAAGGCTCTATTTTTTAAGAGCTTTCGGATTTGATTAAAAAAAATCTACAATTTAGAGAAATGTTTGCAATCTTTATTTGGGTCGATAGAACGGTCTATATATTATCTATTTAATTTAATGTTTAAAGATTATCTCATGGTTCATACGCTGGGTCAAATTTTGGCATACTCTCTCTCCAACGTATCAGCCGGTATTTTACGAATACATTCTTCAGAATTGGCTTTCAGTGCGTCAACCATTGCCACAAAAAATAATCTAAAGGCGTTAAATCGCACGATCTAGGCGGCCAATTGACTGGCCCCACACCTGAAATAAACTGTTCACCGAACTCAAAATTCAATAAAAATAAATAAAATTCAGTAATCTGCAAGCGTTGACTTACTGCTTACAAACAGTAAGTCAACTAATGATTAAATTATAGACCAAACTGAACATGTTTGACAGTAACATGTTACACGAAAACAGTAAATTATAGAACAAACTGAACATGTTTGACAGTAACATGTTACACGAAAACAGTTGAGCTTCCAAAAGCAGTGTTTCCAAACAGAACGTTGCCAAAAAATCATCCATTATTTTAAAAAATATGGTCCAAATACTAGAGGAGACTTCCATGAAAATTGGAACCTAAAAAAATTTTAAACAACTTTACCATATATTTTTTTTTTTATTTCATAAAATGTTATGCCGCAAAAATCACAAAAAAGTTTTGATAGTTGATGAGATTTAAACTCTAGGTTTATTTTAGTAAACGACTTCAATCTTATATGCATACAAATTCAAATTTTCTCCGTAGTGGAATACAAAATTCTAAGTTGCTGCGATTGACGATGAATTGAAGAGCCTAGTTCGTCGGCCACCTTTCCTCCATGACAAATAATAATCAAGTTTGTTCGAATTTATAGACCAAATTTCAAATTTAACGCTTGGAATTGCGAATATGTACAACAAATATTCACGTAATCCACGTTGTTAATCTTTTCTCAATTGCCAATATCAGTAGCACATTTGGATAATTCTAATACGTTTTTTCATTTGTAGCCATGACTACTTTTGAAAAGAAACCTAGAATATTTGTAATATATTTGACAATGCCATGTGAGAAAATCTACTTGAATCACTCGTTTTATTAATTCGAAGTGCTCAGATCCTCATGAACAGAACCCCTTTCAACATTTACCCTAAATCAGTTTCCATCTAACACTTCTTAAAGTTGTAGAAAGAAAATTGTCACTGTTGCCCAAATCCTTATGAAACATACAATTCATTGGAAATTAATTCGTAAAATTTTGTCATGGTGACTATGCTTTTTTGTGAGGCGGTTCGTTGTCCTGGTTGAATATACTAGTATATATTGCAGCATAAGACGCCATCGTCTCCTCGCTTGAGAACATAGAACGTTGCGTGCTAAAGGTCACACACGCACAACGCAGTGCAAGACAAACTCCAGAGACAGAATAATCTTCACCACCAAATTCCAGCAGACCTAAAAATGTTCCACTAAACTCGTATTCCCCACTGTTAAGAAACTCCTTGTCAAACCCATTTACTCGTAACCCCCAGTGATGGGAAAAAGCGTTGACGTTGTTTTTTTTTCAGTCTTTACACAGAAAATTCCTAACATACCTAATTTTTTTTGTCATCGCAAAGTTCTACTGAAACAAAAAAAAGGCTACAAAAGAAACCGAACAATGTAAAAAATGTATAAACTAAAGCAATTGTTTGACACCGTCTGCGTTGTTGGGTCGTCTCGGTGTTCGGGGAGGTGTCCTAGTCGTTGTCGCAGTGCTCACCGCTGTGGCCTTTCACTGTTGTTCTTTTCATAAATATGAATAAGAACAATGGTGTGAATATGAGTAGTAACTCAAATGTTAACTGGTGTAATTGATGTAAATGTTTTTAATCTTTAAAAGGAAGTTAATTGAAACAATGAATCTGGTAATTGAAAATATTACTTTAATTTTTGTGATTTCGTACAAGTCTATATTGTTGAGATATATTGAAAATAATTCCAATTAATAAATATATTTATACCCTACACCACACTGTGGTACAGGGTATTATGATTTTGTGCATTTGTTTGTAACACCCAAAAGGAGAAGAGATAGACCCATTGTTTATTATACCGATCGACTTGTAATCACTTTCTGAGTCGATTTAGCTATGTCCGTCTGTCCGTCTGTCTGTCTGTCCGTCTGTAGACGTATTCTTGTAATCAAAGTACAGGTCGCAATTATGGTCCGATCTCAACGAAACTTTGCACATATCTTTTTTTAGGCCCAATGACGATCCCTATTGAATTTGGTTAAAATCGGTTCACATTTACATATAGCTCCCATATATATGTACCTCCGATTTGTCATATATGCACTGTATAAGCAACATTTTGTAACCGATTTGTACAAAAATTGACAGAGAGTAGTCTCGTGATACACTTAGATACAATACAAAATTTGGGGGAAATCGGTTCAGATTTATATATAGCCCCCATATATATGTTGCACCCGATTTCACATGTAAGCGCTGTAGAAACTGTATTTTATATCCAATCAGTACGAAATTCGGCAGAAAGAGGTTTCTTATTACATGAAGGAATACTGCCAAATTCGGAGAAAATCGGTTCAGATTTAGAAATAGCCCCCATATATATGTTAGCACCGATTTGACATTCAAGCGCTGTAGAGACTGTATTTTATATCCGGTCAGTACGAAATTCGACAGAAAGAGGTTTCTATTTTACATGAATGAATATTCAGGGAAAATCGATTCAGATTTATATATAAGCTCCATATATATGTTCCTTCTGATTTGGTTACAAAGCGCTATAGAAGTTGTACTTTACTTCCGATCATTACAAAATTCTCCAGAAAGATGTTTCTCAATTTAGGAACGAATATTGCTTAATTTAGCGATTATCGGTTCAGAATTAGATATATCCGCATATATATGTTCTTACCCATTTACCAATTATTCCAAATTATTATCGCAATAACCCTTATCGCATTGTTAGGGAGGTGTAGGGTATTATATAGTCGGCCCCGCCCGACTTTCTGTCTTTCCTTACTGGTTTTCTGATTTTATGATTACCTACAGTCCGATTTATAGTACCTACAGTCCGTAAATTAATAATCCGGCATAATAATCCCTTTTGGTACCTCCCACACAAAATCGCCTAATCATACCAAAACTTTGTGGTCTATTAGTGGAATGCGACTTGTTTATTTATCATAATAAAGATAAACAGATAAAAAAATGAGATTGGACCACTTGAATTAGCATAACTCGAGAACCATTTATCCAAATTTGTTCAGGAACGCTCTAATGAATACTAAATTGAGTAGCCTTCATCTTCTTATGCAATTATTTTTCATCGCATCATCGTTTTCAAAGATAATTTACAAGATATCCCGAAAAATCAATTTTTATACCCTCACTTTAGTGTGACGAGGGTATATATCATTTGCTACGGAAAAAAGTGTAACACATCGAAGGAGTGATCTAAGACCCTAAGTATGTTCGGAGGAAATCCGTTTTGGGTCATTTTAAGTCGAATGAGCAATGTCCGTCCGTCTGTCTGTCTGTCTGTCTGTCTGTCTGCCTGTCTGTCTGTCTGTCTGTGTGTCTGCTGGCTGGTGCGCACGATAACTCTCGAAAGGAGTAACCGATTGACTTCAAATTTGGTATGTGGTAATATTTTGATCTATCTCCGGATGAGTTCGAAGATGGGCCATATTGGTCTACTCCTTCTGGTACCTCCCACACAAAGGGTTAAAATTTAGTGAAATATTGATTCTTTAATAACTTCTATACTACTTATTCGAATCTTTTGAAATTCTGCACATAATATTAGTATATTAGTCGCTATTAACTCGAGAAAAATGAGTGAAGTTGGCATGCCCCTTTTGGTACCTCCCACACAAATGGACCATTTTGCATCAAAATTTAACTGCTTATAACTTTAATACAAGCGCATAAAAATGCTTGAAATTTTCTACAGTATAATGTTTTTGTAGCGCCTATAGTCCGGTAAAAAATGGGCATTATTGTACAGCCCCTTTTGGTACCTCCCACACAAATGGACCATTTCGTACCAAAAGTAAACGGCTTGTAACTTTAATACCAGTGCATACAAATACTTGAAATGTTGTACAGTGTAATGCCGTTATAGTGCCTATAGTCCTGTAAAAAGTGGGCGTTATAACCCCGCCCCTTTTTGTACCTCCCACACAAAATGACCAAATCATACCAGAATTACATAGCTCGTAACTTTAATATACCAGTGCACATAAACGCTTATAGTTCAGCACAATGCAATGTATTTACCGAAAAATTTGTGTTTGTGGAAAACTCCTTCTGGTACCTCCCACACAAATTGACAGATTTATTGGTGTAATGTTATATATTACATTACTCACAAAGTGAGGGTATACCTTAGTCGGTTTACCCGACTGAAACTTTCTTACTTGTTTTGAGAAAATTTTAATAAATTTTTATCTAGGATAGGATTAATTTTTAACTAGCCAGGAGGGCTGTAGACCGTCTATGACTCCATTATCTATATACATAACCAGTAAGGAAAGGAAAAAAGTCGGGCGGGGCCGACTATATAATACCCTACACCTCCCTAACAATGCGATAAGGGTCATTGCGATTATAATTTGGAATAATTAGTAAATGGGTAGGAACATATATATTTGGATATATCTAATTCTGAACCGATTATCGCTAAATTAAGCAATATTCGTTCCTAAATTGAGAAACATCTTTCTGGATAATTTTGTAATGATCGGAAGTAAAGTACAACTTCTATAGAGCTTGGTAACCTGGAATCTGGAGGAACATATATGTATATGGAGGTTATAAATAAATCTGAATCGATTTTCCCTGAATACTCATTCATGTAAAATATAAACCTCTTTCCGTCGAATTTCGTACTGATCGGATATACTCGTAAAATACAGTCTCTACAGCGCTTAAATTTCAAATCGGGGCTAACATATGTATGGGGGCTATATCTAAATCTGAACCGATTTTCGCCGAATTTGGCAGTATTCCTTCATGTAATAAGAAACCTCTTTCTGCCGAATTTCGTACTGATCGGATATAAAATACAGTTTCTACAGCGCTTACATGTCAAATCGGGGGTAACATATATATGGGGGCTATATCTAAATCTGAACCGATTTCCCCCAAATTTTGTATTGTCTGTAAGTGTATTGCTTATACAGTGCATATATGGCAAATCGGAGGTACATATATATGGGAGCTATATGTAAATCTGAAGAAAGATATGTGCCAAGTTTCGATGAGATCGGACCATAATTGCGACCTGTACTTTGATTACAAGAATGCACCTACAGACAGACAGACGGACAGACAGACAGACAGACAGACGGACATAGCTAAATCGACACAGAAAGTGATTACAAGTCGATCGGTATAATAAACAATGGGTCTATCTCTTCTGCTTTTGGGTGTTACAAAGAAATGCACAAAGTCACACAGTGTGGTGTATGGTATAAACATGGATGTGTGTGTATTAGGGCGGGTTGATTTGTATGGATGAAAAAAAAAAATAAAAATCGTATAGCAAAAACGTAATCTACATTAAATTCTAAGAAAATTCTCCGAAGAAACCATGGGTCTAAAATCAAAACCTAATCCGCGCCTCCCGACTTGAAAATTTTTTTCCTCTTCTTTCGCTTAAATTATTTTCTTTTTTTGAAATATAGTATGTTTTATTATACCCTCACTTTAGTAATACAAGGGTATATATCATTTACTAAGGGACAAAAGTGTAACACATCGAAGGAGTGACATAAGACCATAAGTATGTTTGGCGGATATCCGTTTTAGGTCGTTATAAGTCGAATGAGCAATGTCCGTCCGTCTGTCTGTCTGTCTGCTGGTCTGGGGTGCGCACGATAACTCTCGAAAGGAGTAACCGATTGACTTCAAATTTGGTAAGTGTTAATATTTTTTTCTATCTCCGGCTAAATTCGAAGATGGACCATATTGGTCCACTACTTCTAGTACCTTCCCCACAATGTGTTAATATTAAGTAAATTTTGATTATTTAATAACTTCTATACTACTTATTTGAATCCTCTGAAATTCTACATATAATATTATTTTATTAGTCACTATCACCTCAAGAAAAATGGGCGAAGTTACCGCGCCCCTTTTGGTACCTCCCACATAAATGGAACATTTTGCTTCAAAAGTTAACAGCTTATAACTTGAATACCAATGCACAAAAAGACTTGAAATTTTGTACAGTGTAATGGTTTCATAGTACCTGCAAACCAGGGAAAAATTGGCGAAGTTGCCACGCCCCTTTTGGTACCTCCTACACAAAATGGACAATTTTGCGTCAACATTTAACAGTTTATAACTTTAATACCAGTGCATAAAATACTTGAAATTTTGTACAGTGTAATGCTTTTATAGTGCCTACAGTCCTGTGAAAAACGGGGGTTATTGCTACGCCCCTTTTAGTTTCACGTTTTTATTAGGATTATTAAATAAGAATTCTTTATCGAAACAAAATAAGTTTATTTTATAAATACTGAAAACAATTTTTTGAGTGTTTCCGATCTTTTTTTATTAAATTATGCAAGAAAATGTTTTTATCTATGTTCCTTATATAAAATTATATACAAACTGTTTTAGTTGGGTGAATATATTTTTAATGAAAAAAATTTTGAGTGTAGAAAGATATAAAGTGAAAAAGAACTACCTTACTTAAAAATTCAGAAAATTCGATTTCTTTTTGGAAAAAGCTATTATTTCTAACATTTATTTTTTGGCAAAGGCGGGCATATACATTTTCAAGTCGAGAGGCGCGGATTAGGTTTTTTTAGATACATGGTTTCTTCGGAGAATTTTCTTAGAATTTTAAATAGTTTACGTTTTTGCTGTACGATTTCAAATAAAAGTCAACCCGCCCTAATTTACTGGTATTAATGTCAAAAACTGTTAACTTTTGGTACAAAAATGTCCATTTGTGTGGGAGGTACCAAAAGGGTCGTGCCAATAACGCCCATTTTTCTCTGGACTCTAGGTACTATAAACGCAATACACTGTACAAGAATTTTATGTAGTTTACGTTTTTGCTATACGATTTAAAAAAAAGTCAACCCGCCCTAATGTACTGGCATTAATGTCAAAAGCTGTTAACTTTTGGTACAAAAAGGTCCATTTGTGTGGGAGGTACCAAAAGGGGCGTGCCAATAACGCCCATTTTTCTCGGGACTCTATTTGTATGCACTGGTATAAGTTACTAAAATGTACTAAATGTCCATTTGTGTGGGAGGTACTAAAAGGGACGCGCCAATAACGGCCACTTTTCTTAGACTCTTGGTACTATAAAAGTATTTGTTTGCGCTGGTATTAAAGTTATATGCTGGTGACTTTTGGTACAAAATGGTCCATTTGTGTGGGAGGTGCCAAAAGGGACGAGCCAATGACGGCCAATTTTCTCTAGACACTTAATACTATAAAAGCATTACACTGTACGAAATTTCAAGTATTTGTATGCACTGGTATTACAGTTATAAACTGTAAATTGGTACAAAATGTTCAATTTGTGTGGGATATACCAAAAGGGGCGTGCCCCTTTTGGTATATCCCACTTTTCTCTGGACTCTAGGTACTACAGGGTACACTTTTCTCTGGACTCTAGGTACTACAGGGTTTTCCAACAAGAGGTGTTATTTTGAATCACCCGGTATTTACGTTGCTGTCACCTTTGAAGCTTTTATTCTTTGACATTTGACAAGTAGAAACTACGCCATTACAAAAATAGAACGATACACGATTCAACAACGCATTGAAATTATTAAAATTCACTACAAAAATGGTGCAAATATTGCAGTCACAGTTCGCAAAACTAAAGCATTTTTGGGTTGTCGTGAAGCACCTTGTCGGACCGCAATACAAAAAGTGGTGGAAAAATTCGATCTGTTGGGACAAGTTAGTGATGTGAAGAATAAAATCCGTGCACGTCGCTCAAGAACAACTGAGAATATTGCTGCTGTAGCCCAAAGTGTTGAAGAAAACCCAGGTTTGTCCATTCCTCGTCGTTCTTTGGAATTGGGCATTCCACAAACGTCATTACACCGTATCTTCCATAAAGACTTGGGTCTTAAGGCTTATAAAGTTCAGTTAACACAAGAACTCAAGCCGGCCGATCATCACCAACGTCGTGTCTCTGCTGATTGGGTCCTTGAAATTCATGAAAATGATCCGGAATTCCATCGAAAAATCATCTTGACTGATGAGGCCCATTTCCACCTCGGTGGCTACGTCAAAAAGCAAAATTGTCGCATCTGGGGTTTAGAAAACAGGCTTCTCAACATCCTCAACGTGTGACTGTTTGGTGCGGTTTATGGTACGGCGGGGTCATTGGATCTTACTTTTTCGAAAATGAGGTTGGATCAACAGTTACGGTGAATGGATTGCGCTATCGAGAGATGAATAAGGATTTTGTATGGTCGGAGTTGGATGGTAGTGATCTGGACAACGTTTACTTTCAAGAAGACGGCGCTACGTACCACACAAGCAACGAAGCCATTGCTCTGTTACGGGAAAAGTTTCCGGACCGTGTTATCTCTCGAAGAGGTGATCACAATCTTGTGATTTAACACCTTGCGACTTCTTCCTTTGGGGCCACGTGAAAGATAAGGTCTACGCCAACAGCCCAGCGTCGATTCAAGACCTCAAAGATAGAATTTGTGAGGCTATCGAGGACATAGGGCAGCCACTTTGCGATTTGGTTATGGAAAATTTCATGAAAAGGATATGGTACCGTAAGCGTGGTCGTGGTGGCCATTTGGCTGATGTTGTTTTTCATTATTAACGGCATACCTTCCTCTTTATTATGAAATAAACATCCGATCATTTATCTCAAAAAATGACATTTTTCTTTGAATACCAAAATAACACCTCTTGTTGGAAAACCCTTTAGTTGCCGACGCCAAGTTTAATTCGGTCACCCTTCGTTCGGCGGGCTTGGGGTTCCGTTCTACCGCTTTTCTCGTAATGTCGTCTTGAGGTCTTCGCAGGACGTGTCCAATCCAAACTCATTTCCGTTTTCAGATTATAGGGCAGATTTCTGACTTGCCCTATAATAAACACCCCAGAAGTACCACATCCGAAGGGGTACCACAGAGCAAATTCCAGGATTTTGGATCTTATATACCACATTTTGCGCTATTGTGTCCCTGAAAGAAAGAATTACAACATCACTAAACAATCACCATACAAATCGATGTTCTTTAAGGCAACGTTCTGCTCGTTTCGCCATCTTCAGCGATGAGGACCACTTCTTGATGAATAGGTACATACATGGGTAGAAACTAAATTGTCGCATTTGGGACGATAGCAATCTCATGTGATCGAATAGCGTCCAATGCATTTCGAGAAAGTAACTGTTTGGTGTGGATTTTGGTCCTACAACGCCATCGGTCCATATTTCATCATCGTCAACGACGAGCACTATAGGTCGAATATTAAACATTTTTTTGGTCTGCATTTTGTGACTACGACGTGTGTTTTCAACAGGCGATTTTGTTCATCTCATGTGGATGTAATGTGAACTGGATACCGAGATCGTGCACTTTTACTTCTTTAGACTTTTTCTTGTGGGGTTTTAACTGCGAAGTCTGTTAAATAAACCACACAAATTTCCCCATTTTCAATATTTCACTAAATTGTACCACTATGGTCATCTTTGGGCATAGGCTGAGATATGACAAGATATTATCACATAAAAAATTTGAAGATAATCGGTCTCTCCTTCTCTCGAGAGTTAAATTACTTAAAATATCCTGAAACGGATTTGAACTAAACTTACATAGGTCACTCCATAGATGTGGTAGGTACACTTTTAGCCTACAGGGAAAATATATAACCTTAATTTTTTGTTATTTATGCCATTTTGACATTCAGCTGCTTTGTCTATTGTAAGGCTATAGTTGCAGCTGGTTTTGTGCTTGTCCACATCCATGTGTTACATGTAATGGACTGACTGATTGTAATTGTACATTGGAAAATACATGCAGACCTAGGTTTTTATACACAATCATATTGTCTTTAGTTAAATGATGAGGCACAGTGATTTCTGTGCGACCTTTCTGCAGAATGACATTTCTTTATAACTTACATTAAGCACCACAAAGACTATAATTTCAAATAGGAGGAAACTAAAGACGTTTTTCTGTTCAGCCTTTTTTCTTTTTTTTTTACAAACAAACTTAACAGTTTTCATAATAATCGGTTTTTATATGAACACACCAATTACCCGACATACATACATTTTCTTACCACTGTGCCCCACAGCCATTTGCATAGTTCATCAGTCAGAGTCAAGGCAGCACTAGTATTCTCTGGACAGTCTGTCGTTGGTTATTGTCCTCCGTTTTCTATTTTGGGCCGCTCCTCGCATGCAATGCAAATTTCTATAGTATAGTATTTTTATCGTATAAAAGTTAAATGCATTTTTATTATGGATTTATGACCATTTTTCCATAATTTTCCTGACATTGATTTAATTGGTGTTCGGTGCCGTAGAGACTACAATTACTCAAAAGATGGGTGTTTTTTTGGGGGTGGTGAGAAGACATGCAATACATTTCATTTTGAATTGAATTTAACTAGTTGTTGAAATCTATGACGACAAAGACAATTATAGTCAGGGTGTTTTTCAGACATCTTTTGTATGTTATATATATATATTTTTTTGCAAAAGGTATTTTTGTGGAAATTGTAGATATTCATCTGAGACGTTTAAGCCAGATTTTTAAAAACAATGTGGCTGATTTTTATCCCCTCACCTTAGAGAGGAGGGTATATATCATTTGCTACGAGCCAAAAGTGTAACACATCGAAGGAGTGACCTAATACCCTAAGCATGTTCGGCGGATATCCGTTTTGGGTCATTTTAAGTCGAATGAGCAATGTCCGTCCGTCTGTCTGTCTGCTGGCTGGTGCGCACCATAACTCTCGAAAGGAGTAACCGATTGACTTCAAATTTGGTATGTGGTAATATTTTCTTCTATATCCGGCTAAGTTCGAAGATGGACCATATTGGTCCACTCCTTCAAGTACCTCCTCCACAAAGGGTTAACATTTAGTGAAATATTGATTATTTAATAACATCGGATTTATTGTCACGATCCTTTTGGTACCTCCCACACAAATGGAGCATTTTGTACCAAAACTTACCAGCTTATAACTTTAATACCAGTGCATACAAATACTTGCAGTTTTGTACAGTGTAATACTTTTATAGTACCTAGAGTCCAGAGAAAAATGGGCGTTATTGGCCCGCCCCTCCCACACAAATGGTCCTTTTTGTACCAAAAGTTAACAGCTTTTAACTTAATATCAGTGCATACAAATATTTGAAATTTTGTACAGTGCAATGCTTTTATAGTACCTAGAGTCTAGAGAAAAGTGGCTGTAATTGTCACGCCCCTTTTGGTAACTCCCACACAAATTTTGGGTGTTGGAAACAAATGCATAAAATTATAATAAATTGTACCACAGTGTGATTTAGGTTATAATTAAATAATTTTAAAAGAAATTATGGTAATTAAATATACCCTACCATACTTTCTGTACCACACTGTGATACTTTACTACTCTCTGAACCGGGGCTACGGAAAATACATAGCGCCGCACAAATGTGCTATGTATTACAGTGTAAAATAAAAATACTTTCTTATTGGTGAGAATGTTGATCATTTGCGAAAATGTTACTAGAAGTTACACTATGGGATCATTCGGTCACATTTTTCAAGAGCCAGCTACATCATACAGATTACAAACATCTTCAAATGTCCTAAACTTACTTACATATATATGATCGTTTATCTCTTTGGCCAATATTATAATATTTATACGTTCCCTTCCCTATGTCAACATTTGTATTCCTTTTAAATTATGAGATCTCTGGACCCAAAGATGTTAATAAGAACGACATACATTCTTCAAATAAATACAACACCAAAAAAGCAAATCTTACAGTGCTTTAAAAGGAGTTTCGCAAAAGTGGTGACAAAGAAGTACTTCCCCGGCGCGACAACCCCTTGTTAAATTCATTGGTGAAAATCCAAATTATAACAACTTCCGGATCATAAGTTGGGGATTTCTATTGCTTCTTTGGATGCTCTTTTTTGATGGGAATGCTTTTATAGTACCCAGAGTCCAGAGAAAAGTGACCGTTATTGGGATGCGCCTTGTGGTACCTGCACACAAATGGACCATTTTGTACCAAAACTTTAACTTTAATACCAGCACATACTTTAAAGTTATTAAATGCAATTGGAATTGATAATAATTTAAATAAAACAAAAAATAAATAAATTTACTAATATTTTTTTGAGACGCAAGGTGAGGGGATTCATTAGTCGGTTAACCCGACTGAACATTCTTACTTGTTTTTTTAATATTTTCCACGACAAAATTGAACCACATCTAACTTTGTTTTGATGTTGTCATTATATATCTCAGATCTCAAATGTTTTTTATGAGCCACAAATACCACAAAGAAATTTTGCATTTTGTGTTTTATTTATACTAAAATTATACGCAATTATAATTTACCATGTTTTGATTTTGTCCCCATATTTTAAATACTCGTATACTCTTATTTGTTTAAGTCTAGATGCTACATTTTCTAAATAATATGGCTGAGACTTTGTAGCTGTGCTTTTATTTCTAAAAGAATTGCTGCAACCAAAAAGGAACCATGTCGCTTCTTGATTCCCCTCTTATTTTTTTCCGGTTATAGAATTGAATGCAATGAACATACCTCCATTCATACGTATATTTTTTTAAAACTATAATCTAGATCTGTGTATCTAAAAATAAGTCGTAATAAATAACTGATTTTATTTACATTCATGAATATTTTACTACTTTAACAAATTATTGTTTCCACGAATTTGATATGTAGAAAAACTTATGTGGATTCTGCAAATAATTTTCAAAAGTTTTTGTTTCTAAAAACAATCTAAATAGACATTTCCAAAGTTTGACTTTGTCAAACAAAAATCAAATGACATTAAATTTAGCATAAATAAATCTTGTATGAGTTTATCGTCAGTTAAAACCCAAACTGATGTAGCATTCAGAAAAATTAAAACCTAATTTATGATTGATTAATATGTACTCGTATTAGTCAAAGCTTCACTGCAGAGCGATTTGTGTATGTAATTCAATTCTGCGAAACAATTCACAAAATAATTAAATGTTGTATTCAAAACATACATATTGGTACATTCGATGCTATTAGTTTAAAAAATCAGCTGAAAATAAATCTATTAATATATTGAATATTGTAGTTGTTGTTCTGTTTAGTCAGAATTTATTCAGTTCAATTACCATATGTTTCAGTTACTAATACACAAAATGACACCGAGTTTCAATGGCTTGGCAAACTGACTAGAGTTTCGATTAACGCCACTCTATCGTCTTCAGAGTTAAATAGCTTAAATCTAAATCTTATTTAACATCTGAGGGTTCAAAAAATTATTCATAAAGAAGTTCATTGGTCCAGAAATGAACACCGTCAAATTTGAAATAAATCGGTTCAGATTTATGTATAGCGCCCATATATGTACGTCCCTTCCGATTTGGTATAACAATATGCAAACAATTTTTTTTTGTTTCCGAGACCTAAAAACTTTTTTTTACAGATTGAGGCACACTATTTTATTTTTGTTTAACTCTTTTTTTCTAAAATTCCAATTTTCATCGAAGTTACCTTTAGTATTTGAACCATATTTATTGAAGTTTAAGCTCGATAAAGTGATACCCTTTAAATTAAAGGAAATTATGATAATAATAAATGCTGATAACTTTTACATAGAAACGGAAGTTTAGTAACTGTCGTTAAAACAATTAGAACATTTTATTTATTTTAAATAGTTTTTTGCTCTAACGAAGAAAACAATGCCTATTTGGGATAAATGTGTATATCGTCATCAGGAACGAAAATGGGCGTAACAACATGAAAAATGGAAATTCAGTTTTTGATGGATTTGGGTGCACTGCATCCAAATACATATCCTGACAAATTTTTAGCTGCGTAATATTAAAAATGGCGATTGTATTAACAAATTCAAAAGGGCCTAACAACAAATTATTTCATTTTTCATAGTTAAAAAAATCATTTTTCACGCAAGTTTCACAAAACAGTTATAAATCATGTTTGTGTGATTTTATATATGCATCAATATGAAACCCCCGTTTTTCTAACGACAGCACTTTTCATTTTCTTTAGTTTTTGCTTCTCCTGTAAAATTTTCAAATATGATGATAGGTCCTTTTTCGTTTCTGATGACGATATGTATATTGGATAAATGTATAATTTACATATGACCCATATTGTAAAACAGGGAAATTAAAAAAAAATTTATTTTTATTTTTTTTTATTTAAGCAATTTTGTTTGGGAAGTACTAAATGGGACGTGACAATAACGTCCATTTTTTAATATACTATAGGTACTATAAAAACATTGCACTGTAAAACATTTTAAGTATTGTTTGTTTGTATCGTTTGGCTTAAGGCTTGAGTTAAAAAACTGTTGTTGTTGTTTTTATTTTATTTATTTGATTTTCCAATATTTCGATTGAATTCTTCAATCATCTTCAGGGAGACTAACAAAATTAACAGAAATACAAAATACATTTATAATAAAACAATTAAAAACGAGTATACTAACATATATAACAAAAATATTTACTTTAATGGGAAATTCTTAGCAAACAGTCCGTTTAGCTTATGGTGCTTTTGTCAAGTGAAGTTTGTTTTTGAACGTCTGTATTTGTTTACTGTGTAGCGATAGATTTTGGCGCAATTCTCTGTGTCTCTCTTGTAATTAAGTCGTTTGTCATTTGGAGTGTCAATTATATGTAGCATTTCGAGAGTATATCTGCGATGATAATTGCTCTCTTCTGTCAATATCTTCACATCGTCAAAATTGGGACTATGGCCTGTCAAGGTACAGTGCGCGGCCAGTGCGGTCTTTTGTTCCAGCGGTTTATAGAAAGCTTTTTGGTCAGATTTATGTGAAGAAAGTCGCGTTTTCAATTTAGTCTTTGTCGTGCCAACATATACCTTTTGGCATACGTTGGACTTGTCACCGTTACATTTAATCCTATAAAGCGGCGAGTTTATTGATGAACATATCGGTCTAAGTGGTATTCCTTCCTTATGGATTTTTGGTAGTCCATATATCCTTGGTAAACACAGCTACTAATTTCATCAAACGAGTTTTAGATATAAGTGACCGGGAATTCCATAAACAAAATATAATAAAAATTAAAGATATCTTGACGAAAAACGATTTTCCAAAAAAGACAATAGAAGACTTAACAAGTCGAGTAATATATAGAGAACAGAAAGACAAGACGGATAAAATACAGAAAATATTTAAAAAGATGACATACATCCCGGGTTTCTCTGAAAGGATCAAAAATTCTTGCCTATACGATAAGGAAAAATATGACTTAGCTTTTAGAACTGACAATACGGTCAATAATTTATTCAGCAATATTAAGACAAAATTGAAAGACGAAGAAAAATCGAACTTAGTTTATAGGATTAAATGTAACGGTGACAAGTCCAACGTATGCCAAAAGGTATATGTTGGCACGACAAAGACTAAATTGAAAACGCGACTTTCTTCACATAAATCTGACCAAAAAGCTTTCTATAAACCGCTGGAACAAAAGACCGCACTGGCCGCGCACTGTACCTTGACAGGCCATAGTCCCAATTTTGACGATGTGAAGATATTGACAGAAGAGAGCAATTATCATCGCAGATATACTCTCGAAATGCTACATATAATTGACACTCCAAATGACAAACGACTTAATTACAAGAGAGACGCAGAGAATTGCGCCAAAATCTATCGCTACACAGTAAACAAATACGGACGTTCAAAAACAAACTTCACTTGACAAAAGCACCATAAGCTAAACGGACTGTTTGCTAAGAATTTCCCATTAAAGTAAATATTTTTGTTATATATGTTAGTATACTCGTTTTTAATTGTTTTATTATAAATGTATTTTGTATTTCTGTTAATTTTGTTAGTCTCCCTGAAGATGATTGAAGAATTCAATCGAAATATTGGAAAATTAAATAAATAAAATAAAAACAACAACACCAGTTTTTTAACTCAAGCCTTAAGCCAAACGATACAAACAAACAACTAACAAAAAAGGCCAACGATACATACACACAACATTTTAAGTATTTGTATGGACTGGAATCAAAGTTAAAGGCAGTTAACATTTGTGAAAAATGGTACCAAAAGGGGCGTGGCTATAACGCCCGTTTTTACGATACTGTAAGTACTATAAAAGCATTACACTTCACAAAAAGTCAAGTATTTGTATGGACTGGAATCAAAGTTATAAGCCATTAATCTTGTGCAATTTGTCCATGTATATGGGAGGTACCAACTTCGCCCATACTTCTCAAGATGATAGCGACAAAGAAAATAATACTATTTGTGGAAGATTCTAAGCAGTAGTATAGAAGTTACGAGATATTCAATATTTCACTAAATTCTGACGGTTCGTGGGGTAAGTACACGAAGGAGTGGACCAACATAGTCCATCTGAGATAGAAAAAATATTGACACATAGCAATTTAAGGTCAATCGGTTAATGCTATCGAAACGAATTTCCGCCTAATATTCTTGGGGTCTCTTAGGTCACTCCTTCAATGTGTTACACTTTTGAATAAATATGAATAAATATTGAAATTATAGCCCTCATGGTAAAGGTAAGAGAATTTCAACAAAATCATGCTTTTATACCTCCACTATCATTTGGTGCAAGCCAAATGTGTAACACTTTGAAGGAGTGACCTAAGAGACCCCAAGAATATTTCGCGGAAATTCTTTTCGATAGGAGTAATCGATTTACTCCAAATTTGGTATGTGTTAATATTTTATTCTATATAAGGCTAAGATCAAAGATGGACCATGTTGGTACACTCATTCGAGTACCTCCCCACAAATGGTCAACATTTTGAGAAATATTGATTCGTTAATAACATCTATACTACTTATAATTAATTCTTGGTCAACCACGCCACAAAAAGTTAACGGCTTATAACTTTGATTGCAGTCCATCAAAATACTTTTTTTTTTTGGAATATAATGCTAGGCGTTATTGAATTGCCACGCACTGTTTGGTCCCATTTTGCACAAAAAGGCCTATAACATCGATTCCAGCGCACACAAACAATTGAAATTTTGCACAGAGTAATTCTTTTGTGGTACCCATAGTCCATTGAAAAATTGGTGTTATTGCCATACCCCTTTTGGTACCTCCCAAACAAAATGGTCAAAAAAACATATCGCTCACTTAATTCAAGAGTGGCATAACTCAAGATTTAAATTTTTCAAGACGAGTATCTTCGGTCAATATAAACAGATAAGTAACATGAAATAAGCTGTTTAAAAACGCTGAATTGATCCGTGATATGGTTGTCACTCTTGAAGTAAGTGAGCGATATGAAAAATGTTATTTTAATGTATTTTCGTTTGTTTTTACTTCGGTCTTTATATATATTTGGCTTTAGACCATCTTTGCTTCTATTATGTATTATAGAGTGCTAAGTTTTTTAAAAACGGTAAAGCAAATACAATTACTTGACAGCTCAGCTTCTCGAATAATTTCTCTTACTTTTTCAATATTGGACATAACTTCTATCCATATTTATCAAATAGGCATTGTTTACTTCGTTAGCATGCTAGCATTTTAAATATGTATAAAACACAGTACACCATTTTTCAGCTCATTGATTTGGGACTCAATTCCGAAAATTGAACGTGAAAGTAGCCCCAAAAATAAGAACTTCTGCGTCATTCGTTTTGTCAAGTTGGCTCAATTAATAATTTAATGGCCATACGATTTTTTTTTGCTCAAGGTGGATTTTTAGCTCACTTTAGTGTGACGAGGGTATATATCATTTGCTACGAAAAAAGTGTAACACATCGAAGGAGTGACCTAATACCCCAAAAATGTTCGGCGGAAATCCATTTTGGGCCATTTTAAGTCGAATGAACAATGTCCGTCCGTCTGTCTGTATGTCTGTCTGCTGGCTGGTGCGCACGATAACTCTCGAAAGGTGTAACCGATTGACTTCAAATTTGGTACGTGGTAATATTTTTTTCTATCTCTGGCTATGTTCGAAGATGGGCCATGTAGGTCCACTCCTTCTAGTACCTCCCCCACAAAGGGTTAAAATGTTGTGAATATTGAATCTTTAATAACTGCTATACTACTTATTCGAATCTTCTGAAATTCCACACATAGTATTAGTTTAGTAGTCGCTATCAACTTGAGAACAAGTAAGAAAGTTTAAGTCGGATAAACCGACTAAGGTATACCCTCACTTTGTGAGAAATGTAATATGGAATATTAAACGAATTATTTTGTCAATTTGTGTGGGATTTACCAGAAGGTTTTTAACAAATACACCTTTTTATACCCTCACTTTAGTGTGACGAGGGTATATATCATTTGCTACGGAAAAAAGTGTAACACGTCGAAGGAGTGACCTAAGACCCCAAGTATGTTCGGAGGAAATCCGTTTTGGGTCATTTTAAGTCGAATGAGCAATGTCCGTCCGTCTGTCTGTCTGTCTGTCTGTCTGTCTGTCTGCCTGTCTGTCTGTCTGTCTGTGTGTCTGCTGGCTGGTGCGCACGATAACTCTCGAAAGGAGTAACCGATTGACCTCAAATTTGGTATGTGGTAATATTTTTTTCTATCTCCGGCTAAGTTCGAAGATGGGCCATATTGGTCCACTCCTTCTAGTACCTCCCCCACAAAGGGTTAAAATGTTGTAAAATATTGATTCTTTAATAACTGCTATACTACTTATTCGAATCTTTTGAAATTTCACACATAGTATTAGCTTATTAGTCGCTATCAACTCGAGAAAAATGGGCGAAGTCGCCACGTCCTTTTTGGTACCTCCCACACAAATGCACCATTTTGCACCAAAAGTTAACAGCTTATAACATTAATAACAGTGTATAAAAATACTTGAAATTTTGTACAGTATTATGCTTTTATATTGCCTACAGTCCAGGGAAAAATGGGTGTTGTTGCCACGCCCCTTTTGGTACCTCCCACACAAAGGTACCTTTTTGCACCAAAAGTTAACAGCTTATAACATTAAAACCAGTGTATACAAATACTTGAAATTTTTTACAGTGTAATGTTTTTATAGTGTCTATAGCCCTGTGAAAAATGGGCGTTATTGCCACGCCCCTTTTTGTACCTCCCACACAAAAATTCCCAAATCATACCACAATTTAATGTCTCATAACGTTTATACCAGTGCACATAAATGCTTATAAGTCGGCACAGTGCAATGAATTTAAAGTATCTAATGTTCAGCGAAAAAAAGGTGTATTATATAAACCCCTTCTGGTAACTCCGACACAAATTGACAGAATAATTCGAGTAATATTCAATATTACATTACTCACAAAGTGAGGGTATACCTTAGTCGGTTTACCCGACTGAAACTTTCTTACTTGTTTTCGCTGAACATTAGATACTTTAAATTTATTGTACTGTGCCGACTTACAAGCATTTATGTGCACTGGTATAAACGTTATGAGGCATTAAATTGTGGTATGATTTGGGCATTTTGTGTGGGAGGTACAAAAAGTGGCGTGGTAACAACGCCCATTTTTCACAGGGCTATAGACACTATAAAAACATTACACTGCACAAAATTTTAAGTATTTTTATACACTGGTTTTAATGTTATAAGCTGTTAACTTTTGGTGCTAAAAGGTACCTTTGTGTGGGAGGTACCAAAAGGGGCGTGGCAACAACACCTATTTTTCCCTGGACTGTAGGCAATATAAAAGCATAATACTGTACAAAATTTCAAGTATTTTTATACACTGTTATTAATGTTATAAGCTGTTAACTTTTGGTGCAAAATGGTACATTTGTGTGGGAGGTACCAAAAGGGACGTGGCGACTTTGCCCATTTTTCTCGAGTTGATAGCGACTAATAAGCTAATACTATGTGTGGAATTTCAAAAGATTCGAATAAGTAGTATAGCAGTTATTAAAGAATCAATATTTCACAACATTTTAACCCTTTGTGGGGGAGGTACTAGAAGGAGTGGACCAATATGGCCCATCTTCGAACTTAGCCGGAGATAGAAGAAAATATTACCACATACCAAATTTGAGGTCAATCGGTTACTTCTTTCGAGAGTTATCGTGCGCACCAGCCAGCAGACAGACAGACAGACAGACAGACAGACAGACAGACGGACGGACATTGCTCATTCGACTTAAAATGACCTAAAACGGATTTCCTCCGAACATACTTTGGGTCTTAGGTCACTCCTTCGACGTGTTACACTTTTTTCCGTAGCAAATGATACATACCCTCGTCACACTAAAGTGAGGGTATAAAAATGGGCGAAGTTGCTACGCCCCTTTTGGTACCTCCCACACAAATGCACCAAAAGTTAACAGCTTATATCATTAATACCAGTGTATGAAAATACTTGCAATTTTGCACAGTGTAATGCTTTTATAGTGCCTACAGTCCAGTGAAAAATGGGAGTTATTGCGACGCCCCTTTTGGTGCCACCCACACAAAGGTACCATTTTGCACCAAATGTTAACAGCTTAGAACATTAATACCAGTGTATAAAAATACTTTCTATAGCCCTGTGAAAAAAGGGCGTTATTACCATGCCCCTTTTTGTACCTCCCACGCAAAGGTACCATTTTGCACGTGAGTACCAATGCACGAAAACGCAACAACATTTTGCACAGTGTAACGCTTTTGAAGTGCCTATAGCCCTGTAAAAAATGGGCGTTATCATCACACCCCTTTTTGTACCTACCACACAAAATGGCCAAATCATACCAAATTGAATCTCATAACGTTAATATACCAGGGCACATAAACGCTTATAATTCGGCACAATCCAATGTATTTAAAGTATCTATTCGGGGAAAAATAGGTGTATTTGTGAAAAACCTTCTGGTACCTTCCGCACAAATTGACAGGATAATTCGCTTAGTATTCCATATTACATTACTCACAAAGCGAGGGCATTCTTTAGTCGGTTTACCCGACTGAAACTTTCTTACTTGTTCAATATTTTTTCTGGGTACACCTATAGATTCTGATTCTAAACATCAAAAAACGCCAAAATATTCAATCTTAGCATTTCAAGTTTTTTTTTTTGTAAATTGTACATCTATACGACAGTTTTTAAGTTAAAAGCTTAGTAAATTTGCTACAACTTTTTAACTTATGCATCGATTTTCTTCAGAATGGACTCGTTTAATTCATGACCGACCGATCAGACTTTACGATAAAATCATAAAAAATTGCAATTGTGCATTTTATGTTTTATTGCACTTTTATTTTAAAAAATGTTAATTTTTTTTTTCCAAATATCGGATTTTTTTTTGCTATATTTTGTAAGGTATTGTCGAAACCGGGGAACGGACGAAAAATGATATTATAGAAAGTTGAAGACTACTTAATTTTGAATTCTTTAGTACTTTCCTTAACCAAATTGGATAAATGGTTCTCGCGTTATGCCAATATATGTGGTTCAACCTCTAAATTTTTTTAATATCAAGTTTTATCGCGAAAATTTTAAGAAACAACTCTTTAGGCTAAGAGAAAAGAATGGTTGAACTACTTATTATGGAATAACTAGAGAACCATTTATACGAATTGGTTCAGGAAAGCTTTAAAAAATTCCAAATTAAATAGCCTTCAACTTCCTACGAGTATAACACAATTTTCAGCGTTTTCGTCGATTCTTACAAAATATTATGGAGTCAATTCCGATGAAAAATCGATGTATAATTTAAAAAGATTTAGCGAGGGAACCAGTCATTTCTCTTGAAATTCGAAATTTTTTTCTAATTTCAACAAAAACAAACTCTGACAAAAAAAAATTTTTTTCCTTTTACTTTACTTAGACATCAGACCCAAAAATCGTGTCGACCAGTGTTATTAATTGAGCCACCTTGACAAAACGAATGATGCAGAAGTTCTCATTTTTGGGGCTACTTTCACGTCCAATTCTCAGAATTGAGTCCCAAAATCATGTGTTGTACTATGTGGGATTTGTAGCCCTCATAATTACCTTAAATGTATGGATATGCTCGACAGGGCGTATATTTCATATAGTCCTAATACTTGAAGCAACTTCCATAAAAAATGGAATTAAAAAACAGTTAGGGAAGACAGACCTACATACACCTTCTTAACAAAGTGATAAGGGGCATTGCGATAAGATTTTGGAATAATTGGTGTCGTTTCAGTTAACAAAGTATATACATAGCTGCACCTCATCATCAAGGCTTATTTCATTTAATTTTTTATTATTTATTATTTATTTATTTATTTATATGAATTACAATACAAAGTAAATTTATATTCTAATTATAAGGTACAGGGAAAGGCCGGGTTACAAAGACCATATGGCTAAATTTTTGCAGCGACAGACCAGAGCCTCTGGTGGGAATCGAACCCACGACCCCCAAACTCATAGGCGAGTACGCTACCAACTCACCTACTGGGGCGCTCAGCTTAATTTTTTATTAATGTAATTTAAAGCCTGTAGGCCAAGTATAGGTAAATTACAATATTCTTCAACGAAAAATTGGTTTAGGTGTTTAATTTGAGTTCCTACTACAGCGGAAAAACGTAAATAGTTCTAGATATATGTATAACTTAATAGCTATTAAATTAAGTAATAATAACAATTGGAGGTTGCTACTTTATAGTTGCTACTCTACCATCAAAAAAGTTTTCATTAACTTGGATCAAAAATCTCTGCCAAATTATATAACGATCGGATGTAAAATACAGTTTTAATAGATCTAAATCTGAACCGATTATCCACAAATTAAGCATCGTTCGTTCCTAAATTAAGAAACTTCTTTCTGCCAAATTTTATAATGATCGGAAGAAAAGTACAACTTGTATAGCGCTTTCATACCAAATCGAGACGAATATATCTAAATCCGAACCTATTTTCCCCGAATTTGGCAGTGTTCATAAATATAATAAGAAACGTCTTTCTGCTGAATTTCGTACTGATCGGATATAAAATAGAGTTTCTACAGCGTTTACATGCCAGTCCGTATTTTCATTTTGTCACTCCATTTGTAACACCTCTAAATATTGATCTAAGACCCCATAAAGTATATATGAACTGTTTGTTTTGAAAGTGGCGTAAATCCATTTGTTTTTAAAACGAGATATAAAGGGTTTTGCTTTTCAATTCGTTTAAAAATCGGGATGAATAGTAGAAATAAAATATCTGCATACAGCTCATCACAAGTATTCAAAGTTTCTAGAAGGTGTAAAATTTTTCGATTTCGAGGCCTATTAACCCACTTTTTGCAATGGTGAAGGTATTTAAGCCACTTTCAAAACAAACATTTTATACAATATGTTTGTTTCGAAAGTGGCGTAAACACCATATTTCCTATATAAAAATGTTCCTTTCGAAACAAATTTTTATTATTTCATTACTAAATGGTATAAAATGCTCAAAAGAGTACATAGCTTTGAAAAATAAATGCACTTATACACTGAAAATAATGTGTTAGTAGCTTAGTTTAGGCTTGGTTAGGTTGAAGAGAGGAGACGTTTAAACGTTGCATGTCCATTGACATACACACACAAGCCAGCGGTTCGGCATGTTATACGCTCCTTATTTATGATCTTTTGATACCTCACGAGTTACAGAAAATCGGTACTAGACACGAATTTTCTCAGTATCTTCCAGTCATATCCTCTGAGATGAGTCAAGTCTGGTAATATGTCAGACCGGAAATGTTGGGATCTTGCATGTGTGAAAGACGGGTAGTGACACAGAAAATGTTCCATCGTTTCGATGTTGTCCCTGCATGTCCTGCATTCGTCGTTTTCTGCTAGTTCTATGCGATGAAGATGTACTTGTAAGCTTGAATGTCCCGTTATAACACTCATCTTATACTTTTATTGATATCTCAAAAACTACCAGCGTTTTGTTAGGATGAAATTGCATTTTAATTACACTCAACAATGATTTCAAAACTGCATTAAATTGTGGCATTTTACCCATATTGTAATAATAAATCATGAGTTCTGCAATACTATCCACGTTTTGTTTGTAATTGGAGTTACGCCATTTTCAAAACAAAAGTTTTGGTAATATTGTCTCCTAGCAAAACTTAAGTTTTAAAAATCTATGTCACCTTTGACTTTTTTGAGAAAATTCTTTTTTGTAAAATTATGTCCGGCTAACCTGATACCGAATCCACCCATAACTCAATTTATGTGAAAATATCGTTTACCCCACTTTCAAAACAAACAGTTCATATATTCTTAATCGTCGTAAAATTCGAAGACGATTTAGCCATGTCCGTCTATCCGTCCGTCCGTTTGTGTTATCACGCTACAGTCTACAATAGTTGAGCTAGATGACTGAAATTTGGTACAGATACTTAGCCCCCACATACATATAGCATTTCCACAATTTGACTTCTTAACGCCTTAGAGACTACAAATGTCAACTAATCGGGCTAACAATTGGTAACTAGAGTTTATTTATACCCCGAATCCTTCACATGAACAACTGCAATCATAGGTGCATGTTTTGATATAGCCCCCACACAAAGGCCCCTCTACATTTGATTTCGTAACGCCACAAAAACTTATTGAATTTAAAAGAATTTGGCTGAAATTTATTATAATGAGATTATTTGTATCCGAACTATTCACATGCGATCAATGGTGGAGGGTATAGGAGTAAACCACACTATGATTACTAAGAAACAAACAATAGAAATGAACGAAACTTATCGAACTAATCGGTTCGTTCTAATCGATTTATAGGCAGATTTGTACTTTTAAAAAATCCAATTCACAATAATATAATATTCGGCAAGGCCAAAAAATGGCTCGGCGGTAAAATAGTTGCAAGCAATAAAGAGGAGCTAGACAATCGCTGGAAAAAGTGTATCGAGCTAAAAAGATATTATGTTGAGAATTAAAGAAACATTTTTACAAATTTGTTGTGTTTTCTTTGTTAGGTCGGCTAATTTTAGGACCGCCCTCGTAGATTTATCTAAAAAAAATGTCCGGCTAAATCTGGTTTCTTTTTATTCATTAATATTTTATTACTTAAACATATTATAGTTTCCATGAATTGCATGTGTAGGAAAACGTATGTGGATTCTGCAAATAATTTTCAAAAGTTTTTATTTCTAAAAATAAGCTAAAAAGATATTTCCTAAACTTGAGTTTTTCCAAAGAAAATCAAAGGTCATTAAATTCAGAGTAAATGAATCGTATACTCGTGTGTCTTTGAGGGTTTGTTTTATACTGTTAATGACTCCCCCGCCCCCTCAAAATTTGATTATTAAAATTATTCTGCCAAACATTCTAGACTATACCGCTATTTAGAAAGGAGTTTTGTAACAATCTTAAAAGAAGATATGCAATAGCAGAACTCGTAAATGATTAAAATATCCTTTTGGTTATGTAAAGCACCATTTACTTTATGAACTGCTCGTACTTTTTCTTTCTTCGTTATCCTGATGATTTCATTATATTTATCTAAATTAGTTACATTTGCATTTTTGTAGATTTGTTTCGTTACAGAAATCATAACAATTTTCGCATCGTCGTTCACATAGTTAAGCGACCATAAAGGTAAGTGCTCCAGTAATAACCAGTCGTCTGTCCCTTGTCGTACCTGTGTACATCTGTACCAACAATCTCTGTGCTTGTCTAATAAAAAGGACGAAACAATGTTCACTAAACTAATTTAAAAAGTTGATGGCGAAGTACACCAGAAGAGGAAGTCGACCCAAATGCCGAATTTTTCAGGACATATTCTCTGACTTAACAAATTAATTTCATATGCATTTCATTCCATTCTTTTTTTGGGTTTTCTACTCCCTTCTCCAATTTGTTTGTTTTTTTACTTCTTTGTATTATTTTCATATTTTTTTTTTGATGTTGCTGCTGATGCTACTGAACGCTCTACTGGTGGTGTTTATTTTTTCCTTTCTTTCCGGCAAACCAAAATTGTCTTAAAAAAGGTCTCACGTACTTGACAATTACACACAATGGTACAGACATTGTAATGATACTGACACCCATACTTGCATACCACGGTATCCCCAGGATTTGGTTGGAGGTAGAGGTGGTGATTTTCATTCATTCTCGGTTATCCTCAACGTAAACACGTACCAAACCATCAAGTGAAAGTGCGTAAATTCCAGGATAGAACTTCCGAAAAAATAACATTGTGGATCCCAGACACACATATTGACATTAGGCTGATTCTTGAAAACGACGATATTCAAAATTTTGATATTTTCTACATTTGTTTTTGGAAGATAAGGAATTGAACTTTAAGAATATTCCAAGTAATGCAAAGTAGTACATATAACATTGAATTATACCAAAACCCAATATTAACATATTTTAAAAACGTTAATTCTAAGTAATACTGATGCCAGGTTTGGATCCAGCGAATACAAATCTTTCAAAATGGCAATGAAGCTGTCCTTTAACTTTTAACTTCTGTGAGATTTTTGTACTTAGAAAAAATTTTCTTGATAAAAATAAAAGGTATATTTTCAAGATATTGTTTCTGATTAGGAGTTCCCGATAAAATACGAAATCTGAGAAAATTTATTTATTACTATTCTTTTGTGTGTTTGTATAAAATCAATACGACCTAATGCAGATATGTATGTATGGACGTATATATGTGTATGGTTTAGCAAAATAAACTTTTTTTGGTGTGACAATGTGCCAAGAGGAAAAAAAGGGAAAGTTCATAATGTACCGAACAAATGACACTCGTAGGGTACTTAACCTACATACATACTCGTACAGACTCGTATGAGGGCGGTATGGGGGTTTGGGTTAACATCAATTATATACATTTGAATAATTTATTTGCCACACAGGAAACAAAAAACAGAGCGATTTATTTTTTTTTCTGATGTGGCCCCCCACTTGTCGAATGATTAATATTAATTGAAATGTCCTTTTTATTTGAGATTTTGCCTACATATATTAAGAACAACAACGCATTGTAGATACGAATTTAACATTAAGGGTACATAAATGGAATTTGAAAAAAAGGAAAATACTTTTTTATGTAAAATTGCGGGCAAAAACTGAATATGTTGTATTGATAATATTTTCTATAATCTAATCTTATGCCATCGAACAACAGAATTATACGATCTCGTTAATATCACAAGCCATCTACATATTATTAAATGTATATCTCAATTCAATTATAAACGTAAATACATTGAGTCAAAAAAGTTTTGTCATACATTGAATGAAATTGCTAATATATTTTGTCAACTCAAATCAAAGAAACAGTTTCAGTTGGAATAATTAGAAAAAAATAGAATTTTATATCGAACTAGCTTTAACCCGGTGCACTTCGCAGCCCCCATCTTTTATTTATTTTCTGTTTAAGGTACTGTAAAACAGTACCTTAAACAGAAAATAATCTTTCTTTCAAAATTACATGATGCAAAATGAAGAAGATTTGATTACTTTTATATATAAAATACGAACCCTCGTTTCATTTATATTGTGTGTTCCAAGAGTTACCCTGACATCACGGTACAATACTTATTCCTTTTCCCACTGTACGTTGAAAAACTATTTTTTTGGTTCATACGTTAGCAACTTTCCCCTAGATTATGTTCCAATAGATTCATTCACACCCCGGTACAATATAAAACCATGTTTGTCCCACTGTGTCTATAAAGCTACGAAATTCTAAAGTGAATCGCTCCATTGTACATCATTTAAACGTTGGTGTGTCATAATTAACCAAATTTGCACGATTGTACAATATTTTTGAATGATAATTGATATTTCAAGATCCAAATTCGCAAGCTTAGGCCGTATTTCAACATTTTTGTCCCCTATCTGTGCCATTTATTTAACGTGTTTTTCCACACGGTTTAAGTAGAAGCACCTATTTGGAAACAACAATTCTTAGCTTTGGTTTATGCTGTAAGAACTACCTTTGCACTCAGGGACCACATTCAACACCTTTTGCACCACTGATCCATATTAAACATTTTTTATTACACTGTGCTTCTAAAGTACGAATTTTTATACATATCTAGGACTATTTTGTTTCCTTTTTTACCCACTTACCACATTTAACCTTTTTACCGTATTTAACTTTTTTTGCTTCACCGTACCACATTTAACCTTTTTTGCTCCACTTATCCATACTTAACACATTTTCCCCATCCGTAACATATTGAAAAATTTTTGCTTGCCCCAACTGCATCACAATTTTAACCTTTTTGCACCACAGAATTTTGAAAAAAAAACATTCTTATTTCATATTTAACTTACCCTCTCTCCCTGCATCCATATTTTTACCCACTGTACTATGTACGCTTTTTGACCCACTGTACCATATTTAACCGTTTTAGCTCCACTGAATCAAATTTATCACCTTTTTGTCCTACTATATTTTTTCCGCTATATTTAACCCTTTTTGCCCCACTGTATCATAGTAAATAAATTTTTGCCCCACTGTTCCATAGTTAACGCTTTTTGCCCCACTGTACCATTTCTAACCCATTTTGTTACACGTTACCATATTTTACTTTTTGTGCCCACTGTAACCATTTTTGTCATACTGCACCATATTTAACTATTTGTGTCCCACTGTATCATAGCTAACACATTTTTTTCCACTGTTACATAGTTAAAGCTTTTTGCCCACTGTAACATATTTAACCATTTTGTCCCACGTTACCATATTCAACTAATTGTGCCCCACAAATTTGTCTCACTGTACCATATTTAACAGTTTTTGCCACTGTACAATATTTAACCCTCTTTGCTCCACTGTACAATATTTAACACAATTATGCCCTACTGTACTGTATAGTTAACCATTTTTGTCACACTGTACCATATTTATCCCTTTTTGCCCCACTGTATCAAAGTAAATACTTTTTTGCCCCACTGTTCCATAGTTAACGCTTTTTGCCCCACTGTACAATTTTTAACCCATTTGTCCCACTTTACCATATACATATAACAATTTTTACCCCACTGTACCATAGTTAACCCTTTTTGCACAACTGTGCCCCATTCAACACTTTATCTCACTGTACAAAATGTTTACCCACTGTACCATATTTAACAAATTTTTGTCTCACTGTATCGTACTCGTATTTAAAATGTGCCTCCTCGCTAGCGTACTTAAACCTTTTTCCCCTACTGTAACATATTTAATCATATTTTCTCCACTCCACTATTTAACCGTTTTTGACCACAGTGCTCCTAAAACCATATAAACTCTACATATCTCATGTTTAAGTTCCAATTTTGGCAGATTGTTCCCTTTTTCCCCATGCTTTATAATTAACCCGTCGTGTCCCACTGTGCCTCTTAAAGTTACAATTACTAAAAATCACTTCCAATCTGTAGTTTATGTTCCAAAAGTTACCCTGGAACCATTGATCCATGTTTGACATTTTTAAGCCAATGTGCTATATTTTACACTTTTTGCCCCACTGTGCTCCGAAAACTACGAATACAAAAAAAACTTAATACCCCGATCAGTTGTCATATAGACACCCTCGATTCAATTTTCACCATTCTAATATTAGGCTTTAAATTTGGCGGTGGTACCATATTTATACCTTTCTGTCCCACTGTGGCAAATCCTTGCCATTTGGATTTGGCTGTTGTACCACATTTTTCCCTTTTTACCCCACTGTGTACGTAAATGTTCGAAAAATCCAGCCAATTTCAGAGTCTACCTCATAAGAGCTATCCTCACACCAAATTTCACGATTCTAGCTCTTGTCATTTGAATTTGGCTGTTGTACTACATTTATCCCATTTTTCCCTTTTTACCCCACTGTGTGCGTAAATGTTCGAATTACGAAAAATCCTGCCAATTTCAGAGTCTACCTCATAAGGGCTACCATCACACAATACCTCACTGTGTGCGTAAATGTTCGAATTTCGAAAAATCCTGCCAATTTCTGAGTCTACCTCCTAAGGGCTACGCTCATACAAAATTTCAAGATTCTAGCTCATTGTGTTTAGATTTGGCGGTGGTACCATATTTATCCCGTTTTGCCCCTTTGTGTGGCTAATAGTACGAAAAATCCCGCCTTATTGCTCGTCTACGTCCCAAGGACTACCCTCCCACCAAATTTCATGATTCTAGCTTCAGTCAGCCAGCCACGCAATAATTTTATATATATAGATAAGTTTAAGCACAATAAAAGATTCATAATTCTTAGAAATTACCCAAATATTAGAAAACAAGTAAGAAAGTTTCAGTCGGGTAAACCGACTAAGGTATACCCTCACTTTGTGAGTAATGTAATATTGAATATTACTCGAATTATTCTGTCAATTTGTGTGGGAGGTACCAGAAGGGGTTTATCAAATACACCTTTTTTTTGCTGAACATTAGATACTTTAAATTCATTGCACTGTGCCGACTTATAAGCATTTATGTGCACTGGTATAAACGTTATGAGACATTAAATTGTGGTATGATTTGGGCATTTTGTGTGGGAGGTACAAAGAGGGGCGTGGCACTATAAAAACATTACACTGTACAAAATTTCAAGTATTTTTATACACTGCTTTTAATGTTATAAGCTATTAACTTTTGGTGCAAAAAGGTACCTTTGTGTGGGAGGTACCAAAAGGGACGTGGCGACTTCGCCCATTTTTCTCGAGTTGATAACGACTAATAAGCTAATACTATGTGTGGAATTTCAAAAGATTCGAATAAGTAGTATAGCAGTTATTAAAGAATCAATATTTCACAACATTTTAACCCTTTGTGGGGGAGGTACTAGAAGGAGTGGACCAATATGGCCCATCTTCGAACTTAGCCGGAGATAGAAAAAAATATTACCACATACCAAATTTGAGGTCAATCGGTTACTCCTTTCGAGAGTTATCGTGCGCACCAGCCAGCAGACAGACAGACAGACAGACAGACAGACAGACAGACAGACAGACAGACAGACAGACAGACAGACGGACGGACATTGCTCATTCGACTTAAAATGACCCAAAACGGATTTCCTCCGAACATACTTGGGGTCTTAGGTCACTCCTTCGACTTGTTACACTTTTTTCCGTAGCAAATGATATATACCCTCGTCACACTAAAGTGAGGGTATAAAAATCCACGTTATCACAATCTTTTAAAGATAGATTTTTCTAACTTTAATACAATTTTTGTAATGCTTGCTTACGAGTTGTAGTCGGAGATGGATTCGTGGCCACGCTTCTCCAAATTCCACTATTTTTTAAGAAAATTTCAAAATTTGGCTACATTTTGACAATCGCAAAGTCCCAAAAAAATATTAGTAATTTTTTTTTGTTATTAAATTATTATAAATTTAAATTGCATTTTATAACTTTAAAGTATGTACTGGTATTAAAGATATAAGCTGTTAACTTTTGGTGCAAAATGGTCCACTTGTGTGGAGCGTACCAAAAGGGGCGTGCTAATTAAGGCGACTTTTCTTTAGACTCTAGCTATAAACTGATAAGCTATAAACTTTTGATTAAAAATTGTCCATTTGTGTGGGAGGTACCAAAGGGGGCATGGCAACTTCGCCCACTTTTCTCGAGGTAATAGTGACTAATAAACTAATACTACGTGAAGAATTTCAGAGGATTCAAATAAGTAGTATAGAAGTTGTTAAATAATCAGTATTTCACTACATGTTAACCTTTGGTGGGGGAGGTACTAGAAGGAGTGGACCAATATGGCCCATCTTCGAACTTAGGCGGAGATAGAAGAAAATATTACCACATACCAAATTTGAAGTCAATCGGTTACTCCTTTCGAGAGTTATCGTGCGCACCTGCCAGCAGACAGACGGACGGACGGACATTGCTCATTCAATATAAAATGACCCAAAAGGGATATCCGCCGAACATACTTAGGGTCTTAGGTCA
The DNA here is from genome assembly GCA_963930755.1 of Eudasyphora cyanicolor. Classification (NCBI taxonomy): domain Eukaryota; kingdom Metazoa; phylum Arthropoda; class Insecta; order Diptera; family Muscidae; genus Eudasyphora; species Eudasyphora cyanicolor. The sequence goes on from OZ005734.1 coordinate 315,894,163, forward strand.
CTCATTCGATGTGTTTCACTTTTGGCTCGTAGCAAATGATATATATACCCTCCTCTCTAAGGTGAGGGGATACATATAAATTTATTTAGTTAGATAATCGTTATAGTAACGCTGTCGAGTGTTTTTATACCCTACACCACACTGTGGTACAGGGTATTATGACTTTGTGCGTTTATTTGTAACACCCAAAAGGAGAAGAGATAGACCCATTGTTTATTATAGCGATCGACTTGTAATCACTTTCTGAGTCGATTTAGCTATGTCCGTCTGTCTGTCTGTCTGTCTGTCTGTAGACGTATTCTTGTAATCAAAGTACAGGTCGCAATTATGGTCCGATCTCAACGAAACTTTGCACATATCTTTTTTTAGGACGATCAAGGATCCAAGGACGATCCCTATTGAATCTGGTTAAAATCGGTTCAGATTTACATATAGCTCCCATATATATGTACCTCCGATTTGGCATATATGCACTGTATAAGCAACATTTTGTAACCGATTTGTACAAAAATTGACAGAGAGTAGTCTCGTGATACACTTAGATACAATACAAAATTTGGGGGAAATCGGTTCAGATTTATATATAGCCCCCATATATATGTTGCACCCGATTTGACATGTAAGCGCTGTAGAAACTGTATTTTATATCCAATCAGTACGAAATTCGGCAGAAAGAGGTTTTTATTTGAGTATTCAGGGAAAATCGATTCAGATTTATATATAAGCTCCATATATATGTTCCTCCAGATTTGGTTACAAAGCGCTATAGAAGTTGTACTTTACTTCCGATCATTACAAAATTCTCCAGAAAGATGTTTCTCAATTTAGGAACGAATATTGCTTAATTTAGCGATTATCGGTTCAGAATTAGATATATCCGCATATATATGTTCTTACCCATTTACCAATTATTCCAAATTATTATCGCAATAACCCTTATCGCATTGTTACTGGTTTTTAATTACAATATTTCAATTTTTGTGAACACTTTGAAGTGAAAAATTCGATTTTTACGAGAAAAAATCAACCAATTGGTAATTTTTAAATAAAAGAATTAACAAATAAAAAAAAACTCGACAGCGTTACCTCGTAAATTATGTAAAGTAATAGTGTTATATATTTCAAACGGATCGGTTCAGAAGATTTTGAGTTATGAGGGTTGTGGAAAAAACGCTTTAAATGTTTTTTGATGTTCTGAAACAATTTTTCTGTACAGAAACAATTAAAAAAAAAATGAAAAAATGTCTATAAACGTAACCCCCTTTAAACAAGCCTATTTTGGAGCGACCTCTATAGGGTGACTATAACAAAATATCAACCGATTTGTAAAATTTTTACTGTGATAAATTCTGTGATATGGCTCAAAAATCTTATTTTGGAGCGACCTCTATAGGGGAGCTATATCAAAGCATTGATCGATATGACCCATGTGCAATCTCAAACGACCTGCAACTATAAGAAGTATTTCTACCATATTTTAACCTACTACTACTATTACAGATGTAGCGTGATTTCAACAGACAGATAGACCAAGATGGCTAAATCGTCTTAGAATATCACGACTATCGAGAATATATATACTTTACGGGGTCGCAGACCAATTTTTCAAGGTGTTGCAAATGGAATGGCAAGGTTAATATACCCCCATTGTATGGTGGAGGTTGTATGATGGAGGGTATACAAATGCGGTCAAAATACTAAAAGCACCATTCAAGAAAACCGAAATTTAAAGACTTTTTAAATGTAATTTTTTTATCCCCTCACCTTAGAGAGGAGGGTATATATGATTTGCTACTAACCAAAAGTGTAACACATCGAAGGAGCAACCTAAGACCCTAATAATTGTTTGGGGGAAATCCGTTTTGGGTCATTTTAAGTTATTTGAGCTATGTCCGTCCGTCTGTCTGTCTGCTGGCTGATGCGCCAGCAGACAGAAAGAAGTATTGACTTCAAATTTGGTATGCTCTAATATTTTTCTCTATCTCCGGCTAAGTTCGAAGATGGGCCATATTGGTCCACTATTTATAGTACCTCCCCCACAAAGGGTTAACATTTAGTGAAAAATTGATTCTTTAGTAACTTCTATACTACTTTAATCTTCCAATCTTTTAAAATTCGGCACATAATTTTGATTTATTAGCAGCTATCAGCTCGAGACCCTAAGTATGTTCGGCGGATAACAGGTTTGGGCCATTTTATGTCGAATGAGCAATGTCCGACCGTCTGTCTGTCTGCTGGCTGGTGCGCACGATAAATCCCGAAAGTAGTAACCGATTGAGTTTAAATTTGGTATGCGGTAATATTTCGCTTTATCTCCGGCTAAGTTCAAAGATGGGCCATATTGGTCCACTATTTCTAGTACCTCCCCCACAAAGGGTTACCATTTAGTGAAAAATTGATTCTTTAATAGCATCTATACTACACATTCAAATCTTCTAAAATTCGGCTCATAGTTTTGGTTTATTAGCAGCTATCACCTCGAGAAAAACGGTTAAGTTTGCCACGCCCTTGTTGGTACCTCCCACACAAATGGACCACTTATCACCAAAAGTGGTGAACTGCTTATAACTTTATTACCAATACATATAAATACTTGAAATTTTGTACAATGTAATGTTTTTATAGTACCTAGAATCGAGATAAAAGTGGGCGTTATTGGCACGCCCCTTTTGGTACCTCCCACACAAATGGACCATTTTCACCATAATTTAACAGGTTATAACCTTAATACCAGTGCATACAAATACTTGATATTTTGTACAGTACAATGCTTTTAAAGGACCTAAAGTCCAGAGAAAAGTGGGCGTTATTGACACACCCCTTTTGGTACCTCCCACACAAATGAACCACTTTGCACCAAAAGTTAAGAGCTTATAACTTTAATACAGGTATATACTTTAAAGTTATTGAATGCAATTTAAATTGATAATAATTTAATTAAAACAAAAAAATATTTATAAATATAAGAATATTTTTTTGGGACTCAAGGTGAGGGTCGGTTTACCGACTGAACTTACTTTTTTTAAGATTTTTTTTATATTTTGGACATTATACTACACCAGAAAATGTTATGTACAGATTGAAATTTTGTATACAAATGGTGTACAACAGTATGGGTCGAACTACTGCTATTATATCCTGTACATTATAAATGATCACAGTATTTTTTGCTCATGTCACAAAAATGTATTAAAATTAATTTAAAAAATCCCACTTTATTTTACTATAGTTGGCAATATTGTCCTCTAACATATAGTTGAAGTTCCAGGATGCCCTTTTTGTCTACCTCAGACAGACTAAATCCTTTCATTCGACACCAATTTCGCTTAAATCTGTAAGCTCGTTTAAAAGTTATTTACTTATTATAACATCACACATCAACTCCATAATTTCATGAAATTTACAGTTCATGAGCATTTACAAAAATTAAATAACGTTTTAAAGGGCCTACAGATTTTAGACAAATTGGTGTTGTATGTCTATGGTTACCACTAAAATATCAAACAATAGACGGTTTTTCTTACTTACTTTAAAATGTTAAAATTCAACGATACAGATAAAATCGAAGGCTATGATATATTAACCTAAAACTGAATTAGTAGTTAGTCTAATGCCATACGCAGCATTGGTATCAATCTGGCCAATTTATTCAGAGTCACCAGTACTCGTAGAATGTCCCTGAGGACGTTAGGGAATTTGACAGTTATTGGGATTGCAATATCGTCCGCATTTGCCACGACTTTGCAGCCAAAACTTTCAGGATCAAACTGGATTCCATTCACCATTAGGTTCCAGATGACTGAAGACAGAACTCCTCCTAGGGGGCCCCCCTGTAAAAATAACCTCTATAGAGCATGCATCTTCTGTTCAGCAAACCCTGAATTAGTCTAATCAAACTATACTCGTAGTTCGCCCTTAGATGCAACAACGCCGCGATTACTACATCTGAATGGCTGTTGTTAAAATTCCCTCCTATATCAAGAAATGCCACCATAGTGAATTTCTTGAAATGTAGGTATGATTCGATAGTGCCCACCAATTTATGTAGGGCAGATTCTGCAGACTTGCCCTTTTTGGTTTCCCGACAAGAGTTCTGTATCCAGGTGTTCTCTAATTAAATAATTTAATATTATAATTGGCCTGAAGTCCCTCGGCATAGTGTGTGATATCTTTACCGCTGTTGGGTATGTATATCACTGTGGTATCCCTCAATCGATTGGGGATGTACAATAACATAATGCTCTAACCATTTTGTCCAGATCATATTTAACCCGTATACAGGGTGGGTCATTTAAAATTTGAATTGGCCTTAAAAATGTACTGATAATTTTTTCAAATTTCTGGTTTTATTGGAAAGGTTTAACTTTGTCATATACGCGGGGCAAAATAGCATTTTCTGATATTTTTGAATCGAAAGAATTTATATTTGGAACATAAATTTTTAAATATTATATATTTCTGAGCAAATAAATTTTATTTGAAAATCAATAAAATATATTTGGATCTCGTATAATAATATGTTACAACATATAATATTTGCAAACTAAATTTCTCAAATAAAATATGTGTTTCAATACAAGTAAAATTATTGTTTAGGATTTTCCCAAATATATTTTATTTAAAAAATATTTTCGAAACTTTTGTTGAATTTTTCGAATTTCAGTTTTATTTTTTATACCCTACACCACACTGTGGTACAGGGTATTATAAGTTTGTTTCACGGCAGATGTTTGTAACACCTTAAAATAACACAGCTAGACCCACCTTAAAGTATACCGATCGACTCAGAATCACTAGCTGATTCGATTGTCCGTCCGTCCGTCCGTCCGTCCATGTAAAGTTGTTCGTCGACTACAGGTCGCAATTTCACTCCGATCGTTCTGAAATTTTGCAGTTTAGAGTATTTCGCGGCTGTTAAGATCGCTATTGAATTTGGTTGAAATCGGTTCAGATTTAGATATAGCTCCCATATATATCTTTCGTCCGATTTGGCCCTTTAGTCCTATAGAAGCTGTATTTTACATCCGATCGTTTTGAAATTTAGAATGGTAGAGTTTCTTGATCCATGAACCAACATTGCTGAATTTGAAGAAAATCGGTTAAGATTTAGCTATAGCTCCCATATATATGTTTCGTCCGATTTGGCCCATTAGTCCTATAGAAGCTGTATTTTACATCCGATCGTGTTGAAATTTAGAATGGTAGAGTTTCTTGATCCATGAACCAACATTGCCAAATTTGAAGAAAATCGGTTCAGATTTAGCTATAGCTCCCATATATATGTTTCGTCCGATTTGGCCCTTTAGTCCTATAGAAGATGTATTTTACATCCGATCGTTTTGAAATTTAGAATGGTAGAGTTTCTTGATCCATGAACCAACATTGCCGAATTTGAAGAAAATCGGTTAAGATTTAGCTATAGCTCCCATATGTATGTTTCGTCCGATTTGGCCCTTTAGTCCTATAGAAGCTGTATTTTACATCCGATCGTTTTGAAATTTAGAATGGTAGAGTTTCTTGATCCATGAACCAACACTGCCGAATTTGAAGAAAATCGGTTCAGATTTAGCTATAGCTCCCATATATATCTTTCGTCCGATTTGGTCCTTTAGTCCTATAGAAGCTGTATTTTACATCCGATCGTTTTGAAATTTAGAATGGTAGAGTTTCTTGATCCATGAACCAACATTGCTGAATTTGAAGAAAATCGGTTAAGAATTAGCTATAGCTCCCATATATATGTTTCGTCTGATTTGGCCCATTAGTCCTATAGAAGCTGTATTTTACATCCGATCGTGTTGAAATTTAGAATGGTAGAGTTTCTTGATCCATGAACCAACATTGCCAAATTTGAAGAAAATCGGTTCAGATTTAGCTATAGCTCCCATATATATGTTTCGTCCGATTTGGCCCTTTAGTCCTATAGAAGCTGTATTTTACATCCGATCGTTTTGAAATTTAGAATGGTAGAGTTTCTTGATCCATGAACCAACATTGCCGAATTTGAAGAAAATCGGTTAAGATTTAGCTATAGCTCCCATATATATGTTTCGTCCGATTTGGCCCTTTAGTCCTATAGAAGCTGTATTTTACATCCGATCGTTTTGAAATTTAGAATGGTAGAGTTTCTTGATCCATGAACCAACACTGCCGAATTTGAAGAAAATCGGTTCAGATTTAGCTATAGCTCCCATATATATCTTTCGTCCGATTTGGTCCTTTAGTCCTATAGAAGCTGTATTTTACATCCGATCGTTTTGAAATTTAGAATGGTAGAGTTTCTTAATCCATGAACCAACATTGCCGAATTTGAAGAAAATCGGTTAAGATTTAGCTATAGCTCCCATATATATCTTTCGTCCGATTTGGCCCTTTAGTCCTATAGAAGCTGTATTTTACATCCGATCGTTTTGAAATGTAGAATGGTAGAGTTTCTTGATCCATGAACCAATATTGCCAAATTTGAAGAAAATCGGTTGAGATTTAGCTATAGCTCCCATATATATGTTTCGTCCGATTTGGCCCTTTAGTCCTATAGAAACTGTATTTTACATCCGATCGTTTTGAAATTTAGAATGGTAAAATTTTTTGATCCATGAACCAACATTGCCGAATTTGAAGAAAATCGGTTAAGATTTAGCTATAGCTCCCATATATATGTTTCGTCCGATTTGGCCCTTTAGTCCTATAAAAGCTGTATTTTACATCCAATCGTGTTGAAATTTAGAATGGTAGGGTTTCTTGATCCATGAACAAACACTACCGAATTTGAAGAAAATCGGTTAAGATTTAGCTATAGCTCCCATATATATGTTTCATCCGATTTGGCTCTTTAGATCCAATCGTTTTTATACCCTACACCACACTGTGGTACAGGGTATTATTTAAGTATAAAATGTCCCAAAAGTAAATTTATGTAAACAATTTATACATGAATTACAAAATTTATATATCAGAGTTATTCAATATTACGAGAGTGGTGTAGGGTATTGTATAGTCGGCACCGCCCGACTTTAGCCTTTCCTTACTGGTTTTGGTTTAGAATTGAACCTCTTAAATATGATACTAAATGCAGCATTAACTTCTGTTTTAAATTAATAGTTTAAAATTTCTGAGTATTCCAAGCCATCATTAGTTCTCAATCCTCCAAGTAATATATTTCGATCCAAGATTATACGATTTCAATTATTATTATTTATTATTTTTACGTCATGAAAAATTTCTAAAAAAATAACTTTGAATTACTGAAAAATTAAACACAATTTATTTTCTGAAACTTAAATGCAGATAAATATTTGTTTCGTAAAAAATAGTTCTAAATAAACACATATTGGGATGTAAACAAAGATTTGTTTAGAACAGCATCTTCTCAAATATATAATTTTTGTGTGTACCAAATATTATATGTTTGGAGTGTACCCAAAACATATATACTACAGAAGCGATTTTTTTCAACGTGTACTAATGGAAGACAATATCATTCATATGACTACCACGACTGGATCGACAGTACCTCATCCGATCAACTAATCCAAAAGGCTCAAATCACAAGTCAAAGTAATCGGTAGTTCAAATTATAAATTATAAATGGCCCACCCATTATATCCCTTTTTCCCAATCAAAATATATTTGTGCCACGCCTCAGGAAATCAGTTATATAAATCTTGCATAACTTATCAATAATATCCTAAAGAAAGAATATCCTAAAAAGAAAATCTAAAAATCACTAAAATTTTCAAACCAACCTCGTTTAATGCAGAAAAAGTTCGCATCGAATTTCGTCCCTTTTTTGTATTGTCTCAAATGGCGGAGGTACCATTTGCACGTACATTTTGTAGTTTGGCACGAACAAATGAAAATAACAACAAACAACTGTGGATTCAAATTTGCACAAAAACAATAAACGTAAACGGCGAAGAGACTACGACACAGACGATGGCGAAAAACTAATACATGAGTAACACAAACATTTCTACGTTGACTTTTGCACACACCGGATTCCTAAGCACATCCTAGGATATTTCATCCACAGTCCCTCTCTCTCTCAATGACTACCACGAGTATGTCGACCAGACTCTTAAATAAACAAATTTTTCTCTTACTTCACTAAGAGAGCTCACCTTGTGCCTAGTGGTAAGTGTCGTTTCTTATTCGTGTCATTCGTGTTGTGTTTTTTCGTTTGTCCCGTAAACGACACGAACGCAGGACGACCTGAGCACTCAACACAGCACAACACAACACCGAGAACAAGTGGCGCCTTGGCACAGGACTGACTGTGTCGAAATTCATTGTTGGTCTGGCATTCGTCAGCTTGCACAGCTGTTTAACGGTCACATTTCTCGCATAACAGCGCCAAGCGATACGCATCGACAGGGCGAACTCTAGAGACACGTGAGCCAAGCGTAAACTCCCCCCCCTCCACCGCGTGTGTGTGTGTGGGGTTATAAAGTAAACGCGAGTGAGTGTATGTGTGTGTTTGTATAAGTGTGTCAGTGAATTAGTGAGTGTAGCAGTATATGCCTATGTGAGTGGTAGCCCATTTAGCCAAAAGAAGGCCCGTGAAAAATTATTACAAAGTCAAAACGGAAAAGTTGGGTTTGTGAGACATAAAATATTTATAATAAACCTCTGAAGAGAACTGCTGCATATTTTAAGGCCGTTATAAATAATAAAAATCTAAAGCATACACTAAGGTTAAACAGCGATTTAAAAAAAGATCTTCTTAAAGCTATCAAATGACAACAAATGTCAACGATAAAGTGTTAAACATTAAATAAATATGAGATAAATTATTGTGAAAGGTAAAAAAGTGGTTGGTTGCAAAGTATACAGTTTTTTAATGATTAATTAAACCCTGAAGTAAAATCATAATGAGTGTTGCCTACTTTGTGGCATTTCTAAAAAAAGAGTGGCATTAATTGCGATGGTGGTGATACAGCTTTGTATAATCTATAAATAACAACAAGTGTTTGGTCTAACATAATATCGGGGCCAAAATGAGAATAAATAATATGTACAATATTATATGAAATAATTTAATAAGTTGTGTACTTTAAATGTATTCAACTCAATTGTGCTGCATACTTTTAGGCATTCACAAAATGAAGCCTTATTAAAGCCCATTTAATTAATGTTTCGCAAAATTTATGAAGTTAATAAAGTTGGTTTTAAAACAATAAATCAATTTTATATGGCGTTGTCATCAAGTCTTAAGCAGTCCCAAGTGGAAGATAATGTATGTACTTTCTAAGTTATCTAGGACATTTTAAAATATACATTATTTCTTTGGCTGCTAGTCAGAAAACATTACAGAAGATATATGTACTAGGTAATTGGTGATTTCGAACTTTATTTTTTTGTATGCACTTTAAAAAGCTTTTACTCCATCCATAAGTTATTTTAAAATGTATCGTTATTATGTATTATTTTACTGCTGATGATGATTTTAACTAGCTAAAATTGTATAGTAGTTTTTACTTTTAAAGATTTCTTTTAGAAAACTATTTTCAAGAAAGAATATTTTACCATCTTCGAATTTTGGCGGAGATAGAAAAAAACTCCTTTCGAGAGTTACCGTTCGCACAAACTAGACAGAGGGACGGACGGACAGACACAGCTCACATGATTTCTGAAATGGGTTTCCGCCGAACATATACATATAGGGTCTTAGGTCACGGCTTCGATGTGTTACACTTTATGCCTGTAGTAAATTATAAAAGTGCAAATATACATAGGCGATTGGGGAGCGTAAATTATGTTATTCAGGCAATTTACAGGACGTAAATTGTCATTTATAACTTTTGATCCAAAAAACGACGACAAATTCTCAATTTTAATGTAATTTTTGGTTTTTGATCCTGGAAATATTAAAGTCTGAGGAAAATGGGAATTCTGGGGAATGTGAAGTCAGCAAATATGGGATTTTGGGAGTGAAAATTGTATTATTTGTGTATAATTTAAAGAATTCACCAACATTAACTTTTGAAAGAAAAATTGTCATTCCTGGATTTTAATCCTAAAAATCTGCGAATCCTAAACTCTCACACAATTTGAAATTCTATATATGTACATATGAAAAATCGAAGTATGGTTTCTTGGGAGAATAAATTGTATTACGAGTATTTGTCATTATTCAGGAATTAAAATAATCTTCATTTTAGGGCCTTATGATTTATATGAGTTTTGCTCTTAAAAGTATTCCAATTCAGGAAACATTGAATGCTTCATGGAAATCTCCAAATATGGAGTCTTGGGAGAATATTTAAGATGTATTATTTGTATATTATTCAAAAAAACAAGTAAAAGCGTTAAGTGCGGCCGTGCCGAATCTTATATACCCTCCACCAAGGATTGCATTCAATTTTATTAGTGGAAAATCTTTGGATATGGAGAAAATCATGAAAATAGCATTTTTGGGAGCTACATCTACACGGGGACTACAACAAAATAGAATTTCATTTTTATAAATTTTATTGAGATGAATTCTTGGCAAAATAGAATGCAAACTGTAAGGATTTAGCTAAATTTCTTTAAAAATGTGGTGTTTATGGCTTAAATAGCGAGCGACATCTATAGGTGGATTATAACAAAATATGAACTGAATGAAAAAATGTTTACTGTGCTGAATTCTTGTCTTAATTAAATGCAAACTGCAAAGATTCAGTAAAAACCCGTAAGGAAAGTACAAAGTCGAACGGGGCCGACTATATAATACCCCACACCTCCCTAACAATGCGATTAAGGTTATTGGGATAATAATTTGGAATATTCGGTAAATAGGTAGGAACATATATGAATATGTTGCTATATCTAAACTTGAACCGATTATCGCTAAATTAAGCAAGATTCGTTCCTAAATTGAGAAACATCTTTCTGCCAAATTTTGTAATGATCGGAAGAAAAGAACAACTTATATAGCGCATTGATGCCAAATCAGAAGGAACATATATATGGAGGTTATATCTAAATCTGAACCGATTTTCCCTGAATGCTCATTCATGTAATAAGAAACCGCTTTGTGTCGAATTTCATACAGATCAGATGTAAAATACGGTCTCTACAGCGCTTACATGGCAAATCGGTTGAAACATGTATATGGGGGCTATATCTAAATCTGAAAGGATTTCCCCCGAATTTGGTAGTGTTCATTCATCTAATAAGAAAATTCTCTCTGCCGAATTTCGTACTGATTGGATATAAAATAAGGTTTCTACAGCGCTTACATTTGAAATTTATATGGGGAGTATATCTAAATCTGAACCGAAATTGACCAATTTCTATAGGAATTGTCCTTGGACCAAGAAAGAGCACTGTGCTAAATTTCATCACAATCGAACAATAAATACGACCTGCACTTTGATTACAAGAATACATGGAGAGACAGACGGACATAGCTAAATCGACTAAAAAAGTGATTCTATATCGATCGGTTCTTCTTTTATTGGGCGTTACAAACAAATGCACAAAGTCATAATACCCTGTACCACAGTGTGGTGTAGGGTATAAAAATATGGAAAAAAGTAGAACGTCCATAAGTAAGTGTCCATCATAACTAGGTGCTGGATCATCTGAAATCAAAATTCGGAAATTTATATTTAGTCAATTTTTGGGAACACTGTGAAGAAAAAAACGCGATTTTTGCGAAAAAATCAGACATATTTTTCTTGGTAAAATAAAAAAAAAAATATTAAAAATTTGAAATAACTCTCCAGCGTTACCTCGTAGTACAGATATACCGTTCAAAATTTCAAAAGTAGTTTTGGAGTTATGATTGACGTCGACTTTGAAAACGTGGGTTGTTGAAAAACTCTTTAGAGTGTCTCTGATACTCTGATTAAAACTGCTGCTGTATCGTCGTTAGTTTTGGCCCGATTCGTCTCAATTTTCACAAAATAAAACCAGTAAGGAAAGACAGAAAGTCGGTCGGGGTCAACTATATAATACGCTACACCTCCCTAACATTGCAAAAATGGGTATTGCAATAATAATTTGGAATAATTGGTTTCGTTAACTGAAACAAAGTACTTAGCTCCACCTGCTCATCAAGGCTTATTCCAAGGAGGAGTTGATGATTTTGATCTTAATAAACTAAATCTGAAAAGATAATATTAAATGCGCAGTATTCTTTCATAGATCAAGAATCGGAAAGAACAAATTGATGGGGCTACAAACAATTTTTATAACAATCAACTGTGGCGGCGGCCATTTACATGACATCATATTCTCGACTTGATGTAAAAAAAATTAAAAGACCAAATAAAAATAATCCACAAGAAGAATCTAAGTTTTTCATTTTTTTTTTAAATTACAGCCAAAAAACATCGAAAGGTTACTTTTGCGCCAACTTGTATAAAGATCGTAAATTACAGTTTCAATAGCGCTTAAATAATATCCGCAATATTAGCAGTTTTAGTTCTTAAATTAAGAAACTTATTTCTGCAAAATGTTGCAATATCGAAAGAAAAGTACAAATTCTATAGCGCTTTGATATCAAATCGGTGGAATATGTGTGTGGAGCTATATATATGTATATAGAGCTATATATATATCTGAACAAATTACACTACGCAACAAAAAAAATTTTTTTTTGTGTCCAAGACCTAAGAATTATTTTTTTTGTATAGATTGTAGCATACTGTTATATAAAATCAAAACCAAAAATTTTTTTTGGGTACATTTTTTTTTTTTAATTTGTTTATTAAAAATGCTATTATCGTCGAAGGTACCCTTAGAAGTTGCACTTTAATTTTTGGTGTATACGCCCGATCAGGTCGACTTATACGTTAAATTGAAGCTATTAATGTGGGCTACCAATATTGGAAATATCTCTTTCTCTTTGGAACAGTGGTTTAGTAACTAACAGTCATTAAACAAATTGGAAAAACAAGATTTTTTCCAAAAACAAAAAATTCCTGGGACGATAAAAAAACCATAAAAAATAGAAAAAAATCGAAAAAAAATATTTTATTTTATTTTTTAATAGTTTGCATCCTAGCGAGGAAAATAATGCTTATGCTTTATATTATTTATAGCCCTTTTGGTAAAGGTAAGAGAATTTTAAAAAATCTTTTTTTTTAAATAACGATTTAATTTGTTACTTTTATTTATATTATGTACATATTATGAGTCCTTTGTTGAAATTTGTAGATTTCGGAATCGTTTCGATAATGAGGAACCAAATATAATCTCCCATCATTCTTTCATCTCACTGCCCTTGGTACCGCCGCTCTTCGGACTGGACTTGGACTTCGTTTCTTGGTGAAACATTTTGCCATGTTCGTCCCTTACGTCGCCATGAGTCTTTTTGGACGAGAGGTGTGTATTTTATGTTGTTTTCACCCAATGTAATGTGTATTCTTGTTGGCCATTTCTTTCTTCTGTAATGATCTTGGCGAGCACGGCTATCCTAGAAGCATAAAAACAGCAATATTTTGTATATCCGCCTTACATTCCACATAACATTCCAACTACTTTTAAATCGCAACAAATTTTCCAGTCATGTTGTTCATATTTTATGTATTTTATCAATTTAGCCATTGTTTCGTATGATTCCTTAGTGTTGACAGCATGAGCAATGGGAATCGACGGTTTCTGATTTCCGTTGTGCAAAAGTACTGCTTTCAAACTTTCTTTACTGCTGTCAACAAATAACCGTCATTCCTTTGCAGTGTATGTTTGATTAAGTTACTCGAACAATCCGGGAATGTCCTTGCAAAAGCATATGTTATCGACAGTAAAATTGTTTGTGAGGTATATCAAGGACTCTATAATATGATATGTTAAAATCTGGGGCCAAAATATTGTACTGTTTCATCCGAGATGCAAGTAGTTCAGTTCCAAATCTCTCACTAGATCATTGAGTTGAAACTGAGTTAAAAGCGATGACTTCTGACTGATAAAATAATTGTTTCCATTTTTTTCTATTTTTTATGTTTTTTTTTGCACAAGAAAAAAGTGTTTTTTCGAAAAAAAATCATTTTTTTTCATATTTATAACGACTGTTACTTAACCAAAGATTCTATGTGAAAGTGATATTTGCAGCATATGTCCCTCACAATTCCCTTTAATTTAACGCATTACAGGGCTCATTCAGACTTATACTTGAAAAATGGTCCAAATACTAAATGTACCTTCCATGAAAGTTGGAATTTAAAAAAAAAAAATTACCATACAATTTTTTTAAATATTTTTTTCGTGTTTGTGGCACCAGAAACTCTTATCCACATCTCTTGGACAACATTTTTGTTACATAGTGTTATCCCCGAATTTGGCGGTGTTAATTCATGTAATAAGAAAACGATCTGTCGAATTTCGTACTGATCGGATATAAAATACTGTTTATACAGCGCTTAGATGTCAAATCGGGTGTAACATACATATATATGAGGACTATATCTAAATCTGAACCGATTTTCCCCGAATTTGACAGTGTTAATTCATGTACTAAGAAAACTCTCTCTGCCGAATTTCGTAAGAGTCGGATATGAAATACGGTTTCTACAGCGCTTACATGTGAAATCGGGTGTAACATATATTATCTAAATCTGAACCAGAGTCAGATCGGAGGTAAATATGTATGGGAGATATATGTAAATCTTAACCGATTTCGAACAATTTTATCAGGGGTCGTCCTTGGACCAAAAAACACCACTGTGCTAAATTTCATCACAATCGGACCATAAATACGATCTGCACGGACGGACGGACATGGTTAAATAGACTCAGTAAATGATTCCAAGTCGATCGGTATAATGAACGATGGGTCTATCTCTTCTCCTTTTAGGTGTTACAAAAATATGCAAAAAATAATACCCTGAACCACACTGTGGTTGGCTAAATCGTCTTAGAATTTTACGACGATTAATAATATATATACTATATGGGGTCTCAGATCAATATTTAGTGGTGTTACAAACGGAGTGACAAAATGAATATACCCTCACCCTATGGTGGAGGGTATAAATACTGATTTACGGAAGCAAACAGTTTATGTAGAATTATTCCTAAATAACTGTAGATTCATTCATACATCGCAGTGGATTTATTTAATCCTATAACAAAAATAAACATATAAATAGTAAATAAATAGTATGCAAAGTTTAGTAGAGACATGTTATACTAGTATTTAACAAAAAGTAACCTCACTGTTTTTTCACTATTCAATCTTCCATTTTCGGCTCCGCTAAATAACTGTTCCCTGGGGACAATTCTCGGCGGTGTAGTTTAAAACTGAGGAAGCGAATACAGAAATATATTTTTGCGAAAGCTAATATGTATTCCAAATTTGGCTTTTGCGTATGCTAACGCGAATGTTCAAAATGAAGCGTATAATTCGCATATGCGAATTTCGTTACATCCCTACTCTGTATATAAGAATTCGTCATCTGAGGTCTTGGGAAAATATTTGTTTTTTTTTTGTATACAATTCAGACAATTCAAAAATGGTAATTTTTCATTTTTGGTTTTTAGTACAACAAATCATTAAAATGAAGATAAATCGCCAATTCTCCCAAAACTTAACACCCTTCTATATATGAAAGATCCATATATGTGTTTTTTGAGAAAGTAATTGGTATTATTTGGCAAAAAAATAACAAATTTTGGCAAAATCGGAAACTATGTACGAAGTATGTTCAAAAAATATCGCGGATTTTGTACATTTTCAAAAAGTGTTTATTTATTCATGAATATCTATTTTGTACCCTTCAAAATAATTCCCCTCGGATATAATACACTTCTGACAAAAGTTTTTTCGCATCCTCGAAGCACTTCAAAAATTCATTTTTTGTCATCTTGTTCAGCTCCTCCTTCGACGCCGCACAGTGTATTATGAGCGGCAAAAACTCCCAATTTTCATGAGGCCCAATCTCAAAATGTTTGATTTCTATCTGTAAAGAACATTCCAATTAACTAAATCTTTAAAGGTTTTTCCGATATCTTGGCGAAATGTCGCGGTACAAGCATTTGAAATTCATAAATGGTACAATGGTTCCAAAGTTTATCATTTAAGAGAGTATTTTGTAAGCCCATATCTCCGAAACTATGAAACGCATTGGAACTTCGTTTCAGTCATACTATACAGAACCTTTTTAAGAGTTTTTTGTGTTAAAAAAATATAATTGTGTTGTCATTTTCCTATTTAATCTGTGGTTTACTTGCAAGTTGCCAAAAATCAGGGTGTTTCATTTTCTCCAGGATAAAACTATACTTCCGAGGCCGACCGAGGTCTTGTCATTAACAAAAATTTATAAACTAGGGACTTAGTTAACCATTGCGAAAAGAAAATTCTGTCTATACCTGCCTATGTTGATTTATTTAACGAAATGGTAAAACCTACTCGGCAAAAAACAATCCAAAATTCGTTATTTTTAGTCCATGTTGCCATGTATTGAACAACATTACCAAAGCATACCTTAAGGGGCAAATGATAAATTGACTGCAAATATAACAAAAAGCATATAAAGCATGTATAAACGCAAGTTGGTCTTGAGCCGAAAGAGTATCTCAGTTTACATCAACGATTACAGACCGAACATTTGTTTGCCAATCTACTATGTATATATATGTACATGCCTCATTGTTTGTGTGCCCTTTCAACATATTCCTAAAAGTATGCTTTAAAAATGACGTATTATTAATGAACACATTGCTAAATCAATGATGATTTTTTCTGGATAGTTGGAGTGATTGATTAATTAACAAAAAACTGTAAACTATTTCATCATGATTTTTTTGCAAATGTTGAGCTAATGTATTGCGCTTTAGGTATATACTTTGTTCTATGTACTGATTTACATCGAACAAAAGATACAAAGCGTTTTATAAAAAAATTTCCTGTAATTTCCAACATCGTATAAAATTTAAATTGATATATATGCGTTGGGCGTGGCACTTGTAATTTTTATATAATTGAGGACTCAAATACAATCTCTACAAGTGACTTGTAATAATATAAATGCTAAATTGAGAAAAATACCAAGATTTTTAATTTTAGGTTATGTGGGAAGTAGCCGTGGTTATGGGCGGATTTAAGCAAAAAATTGGTTTTTAGCTAATTAGGCGAAATGAGTGATATGTACCAAATTTCAAAGCTCTAGCTCAATTCCTTCTAATATTTGCCGCGTCTTGTGTGAAAATATTCCACTGTGCGCCGTCTCTATGTCCTCAATCGTGGCGTAGCGTCGTCTTTTCATGGGCCTTTTCAGTTTTGGGAACAAAAAATAGTCACAGGGGGCTAGGTCAGGGGAATACGGTGGCTGCGGCACCATTACAGTGCTGTTTTTGGGCAAATATTCGCGCACAAGCAACGATGTGTGTGCAGGGGCGTTATCATGGTGCAAAAGCCAGTTTTTGTTCTTCCACAAATCCGGGCGTTTTTGGCGGATTGGTAAAATGTAATATTCTTTATTGACCGTACTACCCTGTGGCAAGAACTCATAATGCAGCACGCCTCTGCAATCAAAGAAAACTGTGAAAACCGGGTGTCCGGCACGCTGTTCGTCCTTCGCATCTTCTCGGCCCTCTAAGAACATGTTGTACCACCGATAAACGTTGCTTTGGTCCAAGGTAGCTTCACCATATGCCACAATCAACATTCGGAATGCGTCAGCGTACTTTATTTTGTTTTTCACACAAAATTTGATGCAGATTCTTAGATCCATTTTCTGAAATAGATAAAAATCGAAGACAAGTTAAAACACATCCCAGCACAACAGCTGTCAAAAATTAACTAAACATTCAAAATGGCCGACCTTGTCAGCATAAGTAAGGGACATGAGTACCAACATAATGCTACAAAAATATCGCAAATCAAATACACGTAGCCCGCGGAAATTAAAAATTCGCGATATTTTTTGAACATACCTCGTATGTACGAGTATGTGGTTTTTGGGAAGTAAATGGTATTATTTATTTATTGTTCAAATCTTAAATTATTGATGAATTGTCAATTCAATTTTCAAAACCGAAAACTCTATGTGTAATACTCCGAATAAAGATTTTTGGAGAATCAGTGGTTTTATTTGTATATTCAAAAACAATTTTAAGGGACGTAGTCTGTCATTTATGGCTTTTTGTCAAAAAATCGTCAATATGACTATACGGTAAATCATAAATTTGGGCAAAGCACGAGAGTACAATGTAGTATTTCCATATTATTCAAAAAATTAATAAAATGTAATTTTAGGGTCATTTTGGTCCTAACGATCTGCTGAATGATGATAAATCCTCAATTATCTCAAAGCTGGACATCCTATGTATGAAAATTCAAAATATGGGGGCTTAACGTAGTAAATTTTATAATTTTTTTATTTTCAGACAATTTTAAATTTACGGCGTTTTGTCCAAAAAATCTTCAAAATATCGATAAAGTTGTCAAAACACTATATATGAAATCTATAAGTATGGGATCTAAGGGGGATAAAAATCGTACCTCCTTGCAAAAATCAACGATATATATAAAATCAAAGATCGCCATTTTAGGGACGTTTTATTTATACATATATCAGTTCCGAAATCGTTATTCTAAAAACTACGAATATGACTATAAATTGTCTCTTCCGGTAAGATTGAAATTTCATAATTCGAGATCTTGGGAGTGTAGGCTGTATTAATTATACCCTACAGCACACTGTGGTACAGGGTATTATGACTTTGTGCATTTGTTTGTAACACCCAAAAGGAGAAGAGATAGACCCATTGTTTACTATACCGATCGACTTGTAATCACTTTCTGAGTCGATTTAGCTATGTCCGTCTGTAGACGTATTCTTGTAATCAAAGTACAAGTCGCAATTATGGTCCGATCTCAACGAAACTTTGCACATATCTTTTTTAGGCCCAAGGACGATCCCTATTGAATTTGGTCAAAATCGGTTAAGATTTACATATAGCTCCCATATATATGTACCTCAGATTTGGCACATATGCACTGTATAAGCAACATTTTGTAACCGATTTGTACAAAAATTGACAGAGAGTAGTCTCGTGATACACTTAGATACAATACAAAATTTGGGGGAAATCGGTTCAGATTTATATATAGCCCCCATATATATGTTACACCCGATTTGACATGTAAGCGCTGTAGAAACTATATTTTATATCCAATCAGTACGAAATTCGGCAGAAAGAGGTTTCTTATTACATGAAGGAATACAGCCAAATTCGGAGAAAAGCGGTTCAGATTTAGATATAGCCCCCATATATATGTTACCCCCGATCTGAAATTCAGTAGCTGTAGAAACTGTATTTTATATCCGATCAATACGAAATTCGACAGAAAGAGGTTTCTATTTTACATGAATGAGTATTCAGGGAAAATGTTCCTCCTGATTTGGTTACAAAGCGCTACAGAAGTTGTACTTTACTTCCGATCATTACAAAATTCTCCAGAAAGATGTTTCTCAATTTAGGAACGAATATTGCTTAATTTATCGATTATCGGTTCAGAATTAGATATATCCGCATATATATGTTCTTACCCATTTACCAATTATTCCAAATTATTATCGCAATAACCCTTATCGCATTGTTAGGGAGGTGTAGGGTATTATATAGTCGGCCCCGCCCGACTTTCTGCCTTTCCTTACTGGTTTTATATTGCCCACCCAATTAAAAACGTTTTCATTTTAGGTGATGAATGCTTTCTGCTTTGTATAATGATCCTCAGAAAAGATGGAATAATTCGAAAATCTTTCAACGCAAAAAATCTTCAATTACCACGATAAGCGGAGAGGCTTTATTTTATTTTTTTTTTGAGAATGTAACTAAAAATAACACAAGATTTTAGCCCCGAGAAGAAACAAATTCACATTGGCTTCTAAACGATTTAAAAAGAATTTACATGAATTCCAGGAACATTAAATGGAACAACGATTCCCTAAAATTCGAAATATCATGGCCAAAGAATCATAATGTACTCATAACCTTTGTGTTTTTCGGGTGACGTCATATCCTAACATTTCCCCTTAAATTGTTTTAAATTTTGCGCAAAATTTGTTTTATTATCCCCTTGGAGTTTTCTCAAATTATTAAAACATTTCATGACTTGTGAATATTTTGTACACGTGTACTTGACGCCTAAAAAATACTTAGGGAAAATACTGCATAACATTTTGGTATACCTTTAATGGCCTATACATTAAAGCCACATCATTTCCCCTCAAGTTAAGGTTATGTTTACAATGCAAAGCCAAAAGAAAGCAAAAATGTTGAAAAAAATAGGCTAAAAACCCACGATTAGTCCTTAAGCATGTTGGGTGTAACAAATGCTAATGTATTTTAATTAAAATGTCATCTCCTGACATTTTAGCCCCTAAATGTATGCAATGCTGTGTGGAGGCCCCAAGATATGCAGTGTGTAATATTTAAAGTCAGATTTTTTTATGTTATGCGTGACAGAGTTACTTAATTTAATTTAATCGCATTGCAAAATAATTTTGAAATAAAAGAACAACCAAAGTAGAAGTTTTTTAGCAGCTATTGTTAAAGCAGAGTATGACATGCGAAATTGGGCGGTCTTTAGCCTTACATACTTAGCGGAGACTTAAGGGTTTTTAGATAATGGGGTTTAAACCCCCCATCAACTGTATCATACATTGCACAGACAGCATATAATTTGCTAAAAAAAAATAATGCTAAGAATAGACTTGTCTAAAAGCTATGGACACCAGACGTTTTGGAAAGCATGTCTGTTTCCCTCTCTAGTCTGCTTTACATGATTTTATTTAAAATGCCAAAATTCAGTTTCCTTTAAAGTAAAGTTGCCAAATTCTATTAAAGATTTTAAGTAAATTTCTTTGCCAATTTCTTGTCTTTCTATGGCAGTGTACGAGTATTCAGTGCAAGTAACAATGATTTTATTAAAGCTTTGTAGCCAAGCCAAAAATATGGCATAAATAAAAAGCCTAATATTATGCAGCATTTTGGCAAAACTTTCCTAAAAAGCCTCAAAGTATGCTGTGCTTTGATGTGCACACAGTGTGGGTAATAACTTTTATCACTTATTTTTGGCAGCCTATAGCTATTGACGTTGCCACAGCATCAGGAGCAACAGCAAAAATGTTGCGGCCTAACACAAGATTCACAAAATAACATCGCAGTGTGGCATATTTATGTTGTGAAGCTTGAAGATTGGGGTGGTATGGCGGAGGATAATTGGGAAAACCGCAACTGGAATAATTGTTAAATTAAACACAAATACAACCAGATGACGATGGTAAACAAATATACGCTGATGGTTGTGGTAAATTTGCTTTATTGTTTATACAAGGTAAAATGTAGAGTAGGAGAAGTTTTTAAATTCATTTTTGAAGCGGAAAGGCATATCATACAAATCACTTAAATACTATTCCGACGGAAATTACTAAAAATAAGCAAAACTTTTCCCACTTTAAAACAGAGTGTATTACAAATTCAAAACAGTTCTTCGAACTATTCCTGAATTCGCTTATTAATATTCATCACCGATTCTGTATAGTTTTAAAATTTATTACTTTCATAGTTTTGACGTATTCATAAATTCATACTCGTATGCAAGCATTTTCAATTTCCCTAAAACTGTAAAGTTTTGCCACGAAACAATGGCAATTCATGTCAGAGTGTGATAAATGCCATGGCATATATTCCAAAAATAAGTGATAAGTTTAAGATTACACACGTGCCTAGCATACTTTTAGGAAATGTTTAGTTTTCGAAAGTAAAGCATATTTTTAAACATTTAATGTCACATTTGTTGTTTGAAAATAAGACTTATGGGATTTGCTACTAATGTATTAGCTAGTATAAGGAAATATAAAACAAAATACATATGTCAAAAGGCGGAAATACAAGTATACATAGAAAGAATCTCCCTAAAATTTATATGACAACTACAAACACATAGTTGGATTTTTGTTGGGTGTAGGAAAAAAGTTTGTTATTGTCAATTGTTTGTAAAAATAGATATGTATTAATAAATACCAAAATGTGTCTGTTAGATAACAAAGCACAAAATATGTAGAATCCCGTTGTAGAGATAATCTGGCACAATTGGATTAGTTTAGGTTAAGTTGAAGAGAGGAGATGTTTTAATGTCCATGTCCATGGACTCGCACTTTTGTCAGTGGTTAGGCCAGTTGTGCGCTTATTATTAAGATACTTTTAATCTCTAAGAGTTATAGAGAATCATTACTAGACACAAAGATGAGTCAGATCGAGAGATGAGTCAGATCTGTTAATATGTCGGACCCGAAAATTTTTCGATCGTTTTCCCTGTATGCCCTGCATTCGTTGTTTTCTGCTTGACCTACGCGGTGCAGGTGTGCTTCTAACTTGAGTGTCCTGTTAGAACAGTCGTCACGTTACAAGTCTCCAGCTTATTTAGTTTTAGTAAACCACAAGTTTTCTTCTCATTTGGTTTACCCCATAGTATTTTAATAGTTTCTCTCGCTGTTTCGCTATCCCACACAGTTTTGTGAGTCATCACCGCCCATTGTTTTAATTCATTCGTAGCATCGAACTGTTTCGAATTTTCCAAGCTAACTACTTGAAGTTCTCTGTACTTTGTGGCCAAGCCAAACACACGTTTTGAACGTAAATTTATCATACGTTTGGTACAAAATATATAAATGGTAAAAATACGCAATAGGTCCATTAATGGCACGATTAGTCCGCAGATTGTTCCTTTTATATAAAAACAATTGTCCTGCGGGAAATGCGTAGAAATTTATCATATGTTTGGTACAATATATATAAATGGTAAAAATACGCAATAGGTCCATTAATGGCACGATTAGTCCGCAGATTGTTCCTTTTATATAAAAACAATTGTCCTGCGGGAAATGCGTAGCCAATTTCCTTCGATTTGCAGGTGCGATACAGATCCCTTATGGACTGTTTGGTGGGTTTTAGACGTATCAAAGCTAAAATCTTCAAGGATATATGTTACTAAACAAATGCTCTAGTGAAATATATTTTTCGAATTTCAAATATTAAATGCTAAACATTTAATTGGTTTTAAAAACGAATTATCCTGTAACTGATATTATAATAACTGATGCTATAGGTATTTCTTGAGACCAGTACTTGGATATGTCACAATGTTCAAGTTACCGATAAAAGTGCTAATTTGTGACCCGGACCCTATCTTGAATGGACCTATAACGTGTCTGGTTTTGCACCGGTCCAATTTCTTGGAGGTTGGTAACATTAACATGACTTTGTCATTGAAGATGGTGAATTGTCACCGTGTGACATATCCAAGCACTGATCTTGCTATTCAATGTCAGTCACAGTATACATAAGTCACATTGCTAACAAATTAAATGTTAACTATTTAATGGCTGAACTTTGAAGACTACTATGAACTTGTCCTCTACTAAGGATTAGATAATGCAACCGGTGTCCTACTAAGGAAAAGTTAATCCAAGTGCTATTTTACTAAGAGTAGATAAACCCTGGATCGCGATATTACAGGGTGGCTGATATGTATTGCAACCAACTTCAGGTTGCTATCATTTCTAAACCGCTAGTCTGATAGCTGACAGATTTATTTCAGTGACAGTTCATTTTATTGTTTACAAGCTTACAAAAGCATTTTGATCTATTGCATTCAGAAAAAAAGTTATTCGTGATGGAATTCAAACGTGATAGTGTGATTGCTTTATATTTGGGTGGAAAAACACAAGTGGCTATCGTTAGAGCCCTCCAGCATTTAAATGTGAATAAATCTTTTGTTTCTCGTACCATTTCTCGTTACCGTGATACTGGCAGTGTTGCATTGCGTCCAAAAAGTGGACGAAAAAAATGGTAACAACAGAAATGATCCGAAAAGTGAAGGCCAGATTTGATCGAAATCCATGCCCCAGTGGTAGAAAAATTGCCCATGAGCTGAACATATCGCGAGAACGGATACAACACATATTAAAAAATGAGCTTGGACTGAAGCCATTGAGGTTCCAAAAAGTGCAAGAGCTCACCGATGCACAAAAAAAGTTAGACTGGAAAGAGCCAAGGAGTTGCTTCGCTTGCAAGAAAGTGGCCGGTTACCGAATTTGGTTTTCTCCAAATTGAGCAGTTTGTGAACAAACAAAATGATCGGGTTTACTTGCCAAAGAGGTCAGCTGAAAATTTACACCAAATTCGTACCAAATCTAAACTGTTTCTAAAATTTTATGTCATTTCCGACATTTCTAGCTTTTGAACAATAAAATTTAAAAAAAAAAAATTAAAAAAATATAGCGCTTTGCATTACATATCAGCCACCCTGTAGATAATCCAAGTGGTATTTGTATCCCCTCACCTTAGGGAGGAGGGTATATATCATTTGCTACGAACCAAAAGTGTAAAACATCGAAGGAGTGATCTAAGACCCTAGGTATGTTCGGCTGATATTCGTTTTGGGTCATTTTAAGTCGAATGAACAATGTCCGTCCGTCCGTCTGTCTGCTGGCTGGTGCGCACGATAACTCTCGAAAGGAGAAACCGATTGACTTCAAATTTGGTATGTGGTAATATTTTATTCTATCTCCAGCTAAGTTCGAAGATAGGCCATATTGGTCCACTCTTTCTAGCACCTCCCCCACAAAGGTTTAACATTTGGTGAAATATTGATTATTTAATAACTTCTGTACTACTTATTTGAATCCTCTGAAATTCTACACAAATTATTAGTTTATTAGTCACTTACCTCGAGAAAAATGAACGAAGTTGCCACGCCCCTTTTGGTACCTCCCACACAAATGGACAATTTTGAACCAAAAGTTAATAGCTTGTAACTTTATTACCAGTGCATACAAAGACTTGAAATTTTGTACAGTGTAATGGTTTAATAGTAATTAAAATACAGTGAAAAATTGACATTATTGGTATTTTACTTAGTAGTAGTTAATCCAACCGTTCATCTACTAAGAAGTAGATAATCCAACTGGCCGCCTACTAAGGAGTAGATAATCCAACTGTATTTTTGTCTCTAAGATGTATGCTTGTAACAACGGCGCCATTA
The DNA here is from genome assembly GCA_963930755.1 of Eudasyphora cyanicolor. Classification (NCBI taxonomy): domain Eukaryota; kingdom Metazoa; phylum Arthropoda; class Insecta; order Diptera; family Muscidae; genus Eudasyphora; species Eudasyphora cyanicolor. Next base: position 315,919,145 of record OZ005734.1, read on the forward strand.
TCAGAAAAACATTTTATTGGCAACATTGTCTATAAAATATTTTTATTGGCAATCCTGCATATAAATATTTACAAAATATATTGTAACAAGTAAGAAAGTTTCAGTCGGGTAAACCGACTAAGGTATACCCTCACTTTGTGAGTAATGTAATATTGAATATTACTCGAATTGTTCCGTCAATTTGTGTGGGAGGTACCAGAAGGGGTTCGCTGAACATTAGATACTTTAAATTCATTGCACTGTGCCGACTTATAAGCTTTTATGTGTACTGGTATAAACGTTATGAGACCTTAAATTGTGGTATGATTTGGGCATTTTGTGTGGGAGGTACAAAAAGGGGCGTGGAAATAAAGCTAATTTTCACAGGGCTATAGACACTATAAAAACATTACACTGTACAAAATTTCAAGTATTTTTATACACTGGTTTTAATGTTATAAGCTGTTAACTTTTGGTGCAAAAAGGTACCTTTGTGTGGGAGGTACCAAAAGGGGTGTGGCAACAACATTTTAACCCTTTGTGGGGGAGGTACTAGAAGGAGTGGACCAATATGGCCCATCTTCGAACTTAGCCGGAGATAGAAAAAAATATTACCACATACCAAATTTGAAGTCAATCGGTTACTCCTTTCGAGAGTTATCGTGCGCACCAGCCAGCAGACAGACAGACAGACAGACGGACATTGCTCATTCGACTTAAAATGGCCCAAAACGGATTTCCTCCGAACATACTTGGGGTCTTAGGTCACTCCTTCGACGTGTTACACTTTTTTCCGTAGCAAATGATATATACCCTCGTCACACTAAAGTGAGGGTATAAATATATGAAATTGTAAGGTTTTCTTGCAATCGTCTTAACTTTCAATTCACTCTTGCCTAACAATCTGCTGCACTTTAACAGGGTTCATAACGTTGTCCGATCTGACAATCGTTTATACATAGCTTAAGTACAAGTTAATCCAACCATTCCTCTAATAAGGAGTAGATAACCCAACTGACCGTCTACTAAGGAGGAGATAACAAAACTTGTCGTCGACTAAGGAGTAAATAATCCAACTATATATCTAATGAAGAGTAGATATTCTAACTGTAACCCACAATGCAGTATATAACACAATTGGGTTGTATTATCTACTCAACTAAGGAATAGATAATTCAAATGGTATTTTACGAAACAGTAGATAATCGAAGCGGCCTTCTACTAAGGTTTAGAAAACCAATTAGTCATTAACTAAGGAGTAGACAATCCAAACGGTCTTCTACTAAGCAGTAGATAACACAACCGTTCCTCTACTAAGTAGATAGTAAATAACCAAGCTGGTCGCATACTAAGGCGTATATTGGTTAGTCATATGATGAAATACTACATTTAACAAAATTGTTTGATGTATTTAACCCTATATAAATGAACAAGAACGTTGGAACGTGTTTGTTGAGGCCCTATTCTCCTTATAGGAACAGCGGGAACATAGATATGGGGGATTTGATTTCATGTCAAGTGAGAAAATTTTTTAAACCGATGTCTTCTGATCGAGATGAAACTTGCACCAAGTTTAGTCTTATTCGGAATTGCGGAGTCCATCAAAACTCGGTGATGGATTATCTAAAATCAAAAAACCGAAATTATAACGTTAGGTAATCGTTTTCCCCATGTAAAGCAGGGAGTGTTTTTCGAAATTTCTTTTTTTAAAATTTTGAGAACACTTTGAAATGAAAAACTCAATTTTTGCAAAAAAATCGGCTAATTTGTTATTCTAAAATAAAAATATTAACAAAAATAAAATGTTATTATTGAAATTATGTTGGACACAGGCTTTAAAAACGTATGAGACGCGGTTGCTTAGACGGCTGTATCTTCGTTAGTTTTGCTCCGATTCATCTGAATTCACATAATATTCATGAAGGGTTCTCTATTCAGATAAACTAAAAAATGCAAAAAAGTATATACGTTACCCCGCCTTAAGTTGTCGTAAACTTAATTTTTAGAAAATTAGGTCGCCTTCAACACCCAACAACACCATTTTTCATCCGTTCAGGGGTTTCGACGATACCTTACAAACAATTTCGACGATACCTTACAAAATATTGCAAAAAATCCCATTTTTTTGATTAATTAATTAAATAATAAATATAATTAATAATATAATAACAATTTTAATAATTTTTAAACAAAAGCCCAATAAAACATCGAAAAATTGTTACATTCTTATGATTTTATAAATAAAATTACCCCTTTTCGATGAAAATCGATACAAAATTTAAAGTAATAGCTAATTTAAAAGTAATAGCTAATTTAGCAAGATTTTAATTTCAAAACTTTTAAGCGGATATTTTGGCTTCGTTGATGACTAGCATCAAAATAAATGCATGAAAACAGAAACCAACGAAAAAATGTTGTTTTTTCTGACCAGTGCAATAGAGCTAGGTTGATAAAATTAGTCGAAAATAGGTAGTATAGGTCGTAGGTCCTCTAAAGAGGTCGCTCTCACATTTTTGAATCAATTTAGCTAAAACTTTGCTATTTAATTTTTTTTAATACGAATTATTCACAAATGGACTGCAATTTTGCAGTTTGTATTTCTGCTCCACTAATATAGATTTTAATGCAATCCATGGTGGATAAGATTCGTCCCGACCGAATATATGTACCGAGGAATCTTGCATTGACCATCAGGCACTGAGGGAAAAAAGACGTCGCAAAATCAACCCCGTTTGGCGGTAGTTTACCACCGTAACGTGCATGAAAAATCATCCTCGATTAGTTAATTAATTATCCCCGAAACGGGGGTGATTTTTTGATCGGCTTTGTATAGTGTATTGCCGCCTTAAGGTGGATGGCTTGTTGTTCGGCTTTGTATTGTTCTGTTCTTAGAAGAAGATGTTACGAGGCAATTTGTGTTTTATAAAGACGTGAAAAAATAAAAAAGAATGAGGAACGAGGTTGGAAGTCTGGCAAGTGAGAAGAATAATGTGATTGGGAAATCTAGAGACGACTGGCCCGTGCTTCAGTCGTCCCCAGCACGTGCTTTAAACTATGCCCATTTAGTGTTGATTTTGCAACGAAGCGTTGTTGATTTTTGATGCTTTGCATGGTCGTGCTAAAATACGTCGCATAGTGGGTTGGTTCATTATCATCAACGAATGTGCACTATTTATGCACGTATGTGATTTGTTTTTCGCTGGGTGTACGAAAACATCTATTGCAAACAAAAACAATTTTTTTCTTCGGTTTTTGTTTTACTTCTAGGCATCAAAAAAACTCCAACAAATCCATTCTAATAGTTTGTTTTTGTAAATTTTCCATCCGTTCAGCGGTTCCGACAATATCCTACAAAATATTGGGAAAAAAAATTTTTTTTTGAGAAAATTTTAATAATTTTTAAATAAAATCCTCATAAAAACATCTAACAACGCTCAATTGTTTTATTTTTACGATTTTATCGTAAAGTCTGATCGCTAATGAATAAAATAAGACCATTCCAAAGAAAATCGATGTGTAATTTTCTTGAAATTCGAAAATTTGCTCAAGTTTCTACAAAAACAAACTTTGCCAAAACAAAATTTGACTTCAAAAGTAGTGTATGTAAAATAGTTAGTACGAGTATGTTTTCATGTTCTGAATATGACCCTCGATTAGCTAAAATCTCCAACATTTTGAGATATCATCATATATGCTATATGTTTCTTTCTTACAGTCACTATGAAGTGACGGTGACAAAATTCTACAAAATGGACAAGGAATTAATTACCCACCCTTCATACTCGTGTTCCCTGTTTATCATCTCTAGTGTCTATTATTTATTTTAAAATTATAATAATATATGCGAAAGATTTCACAGAATTTCTCACATCAAAGGGTAAAGTGAGAATAAATTGCATGAGTATATGTTTAACATACCTCCTAAACCAAATGTATAAATTTCCCAACAAACCAATTAGCACTCCATAAAATGTATAGTCCACACAGGAATACAAGAAAACTTTTCTCGAAATCATATAATGTTTTTGTGAAGACTAAAGTATTTCTTGAAATATACAAATGAAAACCGAAAGTATACTTCTAGTGGTTAGTACATTTCTAATATTTGCTGTTGCCTACTTTAAGGCATTTGCAAATCTCCAAACGTACTTCAACCAAACGTAGTACACAACACAAATTATTCCTTCATTTGTGTTTAAATTATTTGTAAACCGAGAGCATTTTATGGCAGCTCTCTGTACAAAACCGAGTGTTGGACTTCAGAAAGTGAATTAACGACTCTTCTTCACGTCTTTCGTTTTAATTTGCACACATAAGGAAAATGCTTAATTCTGAAAAGCTCTCAGCTGTCGACGTTTTCATCGTCGTCCAGTTGGGTGAGTGCATGTGTTTTTTGCTCCAAGGAGGGCTTCTTGTAATAATTTTAAAGAGCTCTAAAAGGATATTTCTGTTGCATATTTGAAAAGGTCTTAAAGGTATTAAATTGTGTTTAAGTATATATGTATGTTTCGTTTCTATTCTCGTGGAGCAGAGTGAACGAGAGAGCGGGGAAGATAGAGGGAAAGAGAGTGTGTGTTTTGCTTTAGTCATTGCTAACAACTGTGGTATATCTTTGGAGCATTTAAATACCCCAAAGATCTGTGTAACATACTTTTGGGGGCGGACGGACAGTTTTACAAACGGACGAAGAGCTTAAGCAAAGCTAAACAGTATTAGAATAAATGTATTTAACGCATTTTAAAGTTTGAAATTAATGGCTAAACATTTTGTGGAAGGCTGTCGTCTCATTCTAATGAGACTGTAACGTGTGTGGCATAATTAAGCTTTACCATTTTTGGACAAAACATGTTTCTGGCTTTTGTTGGGTTTTATCAACAACTGGTGTCTGCTGGTCTTAATTTCTAATATCATTAAAATACATTTGCCAAGTTTCTATTGATGACATCTGATTTTACATATCTTCCCCTCTCTCTCTCTGGGTTTGTCTGTGTGTGTGTTAAAATACCACAAAAGTATGGCATAGTTTTTGGGCAAAGTGGTGCAGAGTGGGTGATGGGAAATCTCAAAAGTTTGAAAATCCATTCGACTCTAGTACACTATGTCTAACTGCAAAAGTTCCACAGTAAAACGACAAGTGGTGTTGGATACTGTGTTGAAGGGTGTTGTATAAATTGAACAAAATTTATGAAATTTATTGCAAAGTTTTACAGACATTTTAAGGCATAGTTTCAGGGTTTTGTGGTGCAGCATTGAAAGTGTTGCATGCTTTTCGGTGGTGAATCTTAAAGAGTTAAAGTTTCTACATTGAAATAAAATGATGCATACTTTTTGGGTGTTTTTAGCAGCTTAGATGCTCCTTTTGTTTTAAATTGTTGTTGTTTACGAAGATTGTTTTATGACATTGTATTTTTCTCACAGACAGACGTCGTTAAAACGAATTACCTAATAATTTGGCTTTGATGGGTTCACTGATGGCTTTCGATTGCAATAAATGTAGCATGTGTACACTCATTCAGTTGTCGGTTAAGGATTCAGGAGTCAAAACTGGCTGATAGAAAATGGCGGGGATGTAGAAGGTACTGGAATAAAACGATGTGTACTGGAATAAAACAAAACAAAACGGTTTCTTTACCATGTTGTTAGATTAGAAAATATGTACGAATCCTAGATTAAGAGACCATTTGGTCCATATTACATTTTTCGTACAAAATACATTATTAACCCAATCTATATCTATCTAATATATAAAATTGTTGCGTTTCTGACCGGCTGACTGACTGACTGATAGCCCCACAGCCCAAACGGACGAAGTTAGAATCATAAAATTTGCCGGGAGGGTAGTCCTTGGGCCGTAATCGTGTAAAAAGGCGGGATTTTGTCATGGTAGCTCTTATGAAGTAGAGTCAGAAATTTACATGATTTAAAAAAGGGTAAAAAGGGATAAATGTGATGCCACAGCCAACTCAAATGGCAACAGCTAGAATCGTGAAATTTGGTGTGAGGGTAGCCAAGGGAGAACAGGGAGCGTTTTTTTTAATTTTAGGCTAACAGCGGGACATAAAGGGATTAATATGGTACCGCCGCAAATTTAACGCCTGGGGAATCGGGAAAATTTAAGCGAGAGACGGTTTGTTGTTTGGCAACGGTTTGGGATAGCCAGTTTTTTTGATATTCGTACTTTTCGCGGCTCAGTGGGCAAAAAGTGTAAAATAATTAAAAATTTTTAAAACAAATTCCATGGTGATAGGGTAGTTTTTTTAACATAAGCTTGAGATTGGAAGAGATTTTTAGAAATTCTAATATTCAGAGGCACAGGGGCGAAAAACGGGTGAATTATGGTACATTGGGGAAAAAATGGAACAATTTAGCAAAATTGGAACATAAACTTTAGATGTGAAGAGTTTTTATGCTTTTAGGAGCACAGTGGGTCAAAAATCGGTTAATAAATGTACCATGGACAAAAATGGTACAGTGGAGAAAATATGGTACATTGGGGATAGAGGGTTAAGTATGGTAAAGTGGGGACAACCTTTAAAATATGGTACAGTGAGACAAACATTTGTTAAATATGGTACAGTTGGGCAAAAAGTGTTATATATAGTACAGTCAGACAAAAGGTACAGCGGGGCAAAAATAATAAGATGAGACAAAATGGATTAAATATAGTACAGTAGTGAAAAAAGGGTTAGCTATGGCGCAGTGGGGCAAAAATGTATTAACTATGATATAGTGGGCACAAAGGGTTACATGTGCTACAATGTGACCAAAATGGTTAACTATAGTACAGTTGCGCGCGCAAAAATGTGTTAAATATTGTACGGTAGAGCAAAGAGGGTTAAATATGGTACATTGGGGCAAAAAGTTTTAAATATGGTACAGTGCGACAAATGGTTGAATATGGCATAGTGTGACAAAAAGTGTTAACTATGGTTCAGTGGGACACAGATAGTTAAATATGGTAACGTGGGACAAAATATGGTAAGGTGGAACCAAAAGAGTTAAACATAGTACAGTGGTGCAAAAAGGGTATTAACTATGATACAAATGTATTAACTATGATACAGTAGGGCAAAAAGGGTTACATGTCGTACAATTTGACCAAATTGGTTACCTATAATACAGTGGGGCTAAAATGTGTTAAATGTTGTACGGTGGAGCAAACAGGGTTAAATATGGTACAGTGGGCAAAAAGTGTTAAATAAGGTACAGTGATACAAAGGGTTAACTATGGTACAGTGTGTCACAAATATTTAAATATGGTAACGTGGGACAAAATAGTGTACAGTGGGGCATAAATGTGTTAATGGTACAATGTGACCAAAAAGGGTTGACTAAGGTACAGTGGGTCAAAAAGGGTTAAATATGGTGCAGTGGAGCAAAAAGGGTTAAATATGGCACAGTGGGCAAAAAGGGTTAACTATGGGACAGTGGGGCAAAACGTGTTAACTGCGTTACAATGGTCAAAAATGGTTAAATATGGTACAGTAGAACAAAATGGATAAATACAGTACAGTGGGACAAAAAGCGTTAACTATGGAACAGTGGGGCAAAACTGCGTTAACTATGGTACATTGGGGCAAAAATGGTTAAATGTGGTACAGTAGGACAAATAGGTGTAACAAATTATTCAGTGGACACAAAAAATTTGTTAAATATGATTCATTGGGGCAAAAAGCGTATATTTAGTACAGTGGGAAAAATATGTATATAGGGACAGAGGGTAACTCCTCGAACATAAATATAAGATTAGAAGAGTTTTTGCAAACTGTATGCTTTCAGTATCACTGTGGTGCAAATTGGTTAAAATTATGGTGCTGTGGGGGCAAGCGAAATTTGTTCAATATGTTACAGAGGGGCGAAATGGTGTTAAAATGGTTGAGTGGAGCAAAATGGGTTAAATGTGGTACAGTAAAGCAAAAAGGTTAAATATGGTACAGTGGTGCATAAAGGGTTGAATGTGGTCCAAGAGTACGAAGGTAGCTCTTACAGCATAAACCAAAGCTTAGAAACATTTTTTCGAAATAGGTACTTCTATGTTAACCGTGGGGGAAAACAAGTTAAATAAAGTACGGTATGGTAAAAAGTTTAACATGGCACAGATAGGGGACAAAAAGGGTTAAATACGGCCTAAGGTTGCGAATTTGGCTATTGGAATATAAACTATTATTTTCTCTAAATGCAATGCAAAAAATTACACATTGGGTTAAATGTCGTACAATGATTAAATATGATGATTAAATATGATCCCAATGCCGATTGTAAGTCTTGTAACTTATACTGGGGATTCATTTTAGCATTTTTTTTTAATTAATACCTTTAGAGGAACGGTGGGGCAAACATGTAAATGTAGGTAGTGGAACATAAACTACTGGAAAAAAGGTAAAATATGATCCTAAAAATAGTTTTTTTACATTAAAAGGTGGAGTGGGGAGAAGGGAAAATAAACTACGGGAAAAAAGATGAACAAAAAAATTGTTTTTGACATTAAAAGGTGCAGTGAGGAGAAGGGATAAATATTGTACCATGATGCCAGGAACATAAACAAGAAATGAAACGAGTATTTTCGTTTCGTTTTTTGTATAAAAGTAATCAAATAATGGAATAACCATGTGTTTTTTTTAAAGAAATGGTTATATCTATTTTACAGTACACTAAACAGAAAAAAATAAAGGATTTAAAGCTAGTATTTTATATTTATTTTTATTCAATACTTCGTGAAAAGAAAGCAGCTTATATAAAAATTATTTTTGAGCAAAAAAAAGGTTATTATTTTGATTTCAATAAATCGAAAATAGCACTTGGAGCAAATGCTCCCTACTCCAAGATATGTAACCTTTTATTTTTCTCAATCCCACTTTATGTCAGACAATTGTATTTTTATGAATGGCACTGTCTTGTAATTATTACCATTCCAAAGTTATAAAAGAAATGATGCAAAAATTGGACCACATAGGCCTAATCTAACAACAGGTTTAAAAACGTTTTTAAAAACTGTTACTATTATCGATTTGTTATAATTGGACGAATGGTCAAGGGATTATCGATTTGTTGGAATCGGACGAATAGTCTACAAATATTATATTACATTGTATCTCTAAAATATAAATTTAACATTTGACAAACAAGTTCTGTAGTCAAACGTTTCCACAGAAATATATTTCGGTAGATAAATGTTGGCTTTATTTTTGTTTGGGCCGAATACCATTCAACATCCGCAGCAGCTTGGATTCGACAGAAGGTTAGCCATGGTCTGGGTTTTGGCCCATTGATGCTTGTTAGCATAGATCTGTTTGTACAGGAAAAATAATAGTATAGCTACTAGTATAATAGTATAGTATGAGAGCACAACAAATTTGGGAATTTTTTCTTTATATCTCAACATAATACCTTTTTAGCTCGATACAAATTTTTTCCCAAGATTTTCAATAGCATCGATACCCTGTTTATAGTAAGAAATAGCAGAAACCATAATTTTAATAGCTCCTGAAAAGAGCCATCAACCGCAACCTCCACCTCTTCATTTCTGGCAAATCTTTTTCTGCCGATCCTTTTTTCAAGTTTGGAAACAAAAAATAATCTAAGGGAGCTAAATCTTGCGAATAAGGTGCTTGCAAAAGCAATTCGAACTTTAATCAATTGATTTTGGCCATCGCAATAGTGGACTTGTGAACTGATTATCTACTTCTGACCACTACGGAAACCAATTTATATTTAACTAAGTAATAGATAACCTAAAATGTCCTCTACTAGGATTTTGATAACCCTAACGACTATGGAATAGATAAACCAACTGGTCGTATTCTAGGAATTACATGACCCATCTGGTCCTCTACGAGTAAGTAGATAACCCAACAGGCTCTCTTCTAGGAACTTGTCTTCTACTAGGAAGTAGATAACCAAACTGCGCGCCAACTAAGTACATAATCCAATTGGTCATCTACAAGGAAGTTGATATCCTAAATGGTCCTCTACTGGAAATTAGATAACCCAACTGGTCGTCAGCTAAGGAATAGATAAACCAGCAGATATATTAAAAATTGTATATATACCAAGTGGTCATACACCAGGACGAAGACAAACCACCTGGTATTTTACTAAGTAGTACATAATCCAACTTGTATTCTACTTGGAAGTAGGTAATGCAACTGGTCGTCAAATTAGGAATAGGTAACGGTATTTTATTAGGTAGAATATAACCCAACTGATCTTCTACTAGGAAGTAGATGAATCAATTAGTTCGTTACTAGATAGATAACCCAAATGTTCCTCTACTAGGAAGTACATAGATAACACAACTGGTCCTCTACTAGGAATTAGATAACACAACATGTCATAAACTAGAAGTAGATAACCCAACAGGTCCTCTAGATAACTCAATTGAGCATCTGCTAGGAAGTAGATAACCCACTGGTCCTCTGCTAGGATGTAGATAACCCACTGGCCCTCTGCTAGGATGTAGATAAGCTTAACAACTATGGAATATATAAACCAACTGGCCCTCTTCTAGGAAAGAGAAAAAGCATCTTGTCCTCTACTAGGAAATAGATAACCAAACTGCTCGTCAACTAAGGAATAGATACAGTAACTGATATTTTACTAAGCAGTAGATAACCCAACTGTTCATCTACTAAGAAGATGATAACCTAAATGGTCCTCTACTGGAAACTAGGTAACCCAACTTGTTCTCTTCTAGGAAGTAGATAACCAAACTGATATTTTACTAATGGCGATTTCGATTCTGAAAAAAATTGTCCCGTCGACGCGAAATTCTGAAAAATATTCGCCCTTTTTAGATGGAACTGATGTAGTCCCTCGACTACAGAACTTAGCTCCTATTTCAAAATGTTGTATAAAAGTCCAGTTTTCGGAAGAAGGGCTACGAAAATGTTGCATTTTTTGCAGAAACGAAATCGGTAGATGCATGATGACCCGACTCTTCGTCTCCTTAGGACTAGATAAACCAACTGGTAGTTTTTTAAGGTCATCATTCAGATATATAGTTTGGTGAATTTTTCCTTTAGTTATTTCTCTAAGGGAATAAAGGGCTTCAGCAAGATATTTCCAATTTAATATATTTGACGTAGTTGTTTTCGCCTCATCCCATGATTTATTGATTTCTGTTAGCTCTTTTCTGGCAGTCCTACGCTAGGTGTGTTTGGGCATTCCTCTTTGCCTACATCCTTGTGGGTTGCATTCCAGAGCCATTTTCTACAGGCTTTCATTGTCCTATCCATTTTGTGCATTTAATCTTAATTAATTATGAACTGGTACTTGAACTAGTAGCCTCAGGTAAATTGTCAGTTTATTTCCCGAAGTTAGATGTACATATAATTTGTAGTTCACGGACCTACTTCCAAAGTTGCTATTGCCAATATTTTTGGTTATGAAATGCAATGTCTGCATTTTTCTAAAATGTTTCATAAATTTATCAAATAAAAATAACTTACTACTCCGACCTTTTTTATTATTTAAATTAAATGCTTGAATAAATCAAGTAATTGAATCGTTTGTGAAATCAATTAAATCAATAAAGGCAATATGTGGTTATTTGCATATTTGTATTTGTGTTTGGTGATGCTTACTAAGCATATCAAAAAGTGCAGCATATTGTTAGGATTTGTATGCGCAATAAATTGTTGCATACTTTTGTGGGAATTACATATCAATGCTATTGTAAATAAACACTTGAGTGGACAAGTGCAATAATTAAAATGTAGAAAAATTAAACTAAACAAAGTTAAAGTGATTGTGGTTTCATAAATGAGTTGAATACATTTTAAAACTCTAGATAAGTAAATGTTTAAATAAATTTATACAATTTCAGTTGCAAACGTTCACTCAATCTAATTAGACTAATAAAAAAAACTATTTTAAACTGAATTGAAATATTAATATATGAATACAAGTAAAACTACAATAGTAGTTGCATTTCAATATAAATAAATAAAAAAGTGATTTCAGTGATTTACAAAAAAAAAAACAGAAAAGTTTATTTATTCTTCATTGAAAGAAAACACGGAAATATCATTAGAGTTTGAAAATAAAAGCGAAACAAAAAATAACAACAGCTGCAGTTTTCCTTCTTTATTACAATAAACCATTTATCATCAAAATGTGAAAGAAAAAAAAAACAAAATTCCTCGTCTGTATATTTCCGCTTCAAGGCCATAATAAGGCTGCTTATAAAAAAAGTATGAAACCCAAAAGGAAATGCCGCCTGGCCTATTCAAAGAAAAGGGGTTTTGAAGGACAAACAGAAAAAGGAAGTCTCCTTTTAGGCTGCCCACAATCAAACAAAACAAAAGTGTTTGTATTTGCGAATTAAGCAAAAACAAAAATTGATGCCTCCTCTTAGGCATTCGCTGAAGCGAAAAATAATACTCACGCATTTATTAAAAATTAATTAATTGCCTTAGCAATTTGACAAAGTAAAAGTTCCAAAAAAATAAAATAAATGAAAAACTCTTCTCTTCATCGTAACCGGAAAAAGAAATGAAAAGAAAACTTTTTCAAAAATTTCTAAAAAAAACAAAGTTTCCGGTTAACCATTTTTCATAAGAAATTTTGAAGAATAAAATATAATTTATAATAAAACAGTTGTCATATGAAAAAGTTTCCGGTCAACATTTTTCATAAGAAATTTTGAAGAAAAAAATATAATTTATAATAAAACAGTCGTCATATGAAAAGCTTTCCGGTTAAGCATTTTTCATTAGAAATTTTGAAGAATAAAATACTGTCACACGTCAACCTTTTGATATACGAGTGCTTTGAAGAAACCAAGAATAAAAATAAATAAACAATTTTAATCGCAAACTAAAGAGAGGTAATAAAAAAACTCATTTGTTCATTTCTCGCCCCCACCTCTCTCTCTGCACAGCGAGAGCCCCCGAAAGGACTCTTCTACGGGCGAACGGTTGTAATTTAAACCATTTCACCGTTTCGTGTCTATCGACATCGTTTACTCAGTCGTCTTTGAAGCCATTAAACACGCTAATAAATGTTGGGATTATTGAATTTCTATTACCTGTCCAGCAATAAAAAGTAAGTACAAGCCAACAACACCTCCTGCCCCCTTAAGCTTCTCCCCCTTTTAACCTATTGAAACTCCTAGGACAATAAAACTAACAAAGAAAAACATAAACAACCAAACATCGATTGGGTCTTATCCATTGCACAGTGGGGGGATATCGGAATGTGGGGATAAAAATTAAATTTTAATTTGGAGGCCCTCTAGAGTCGCACAGCGGAGTAGAATCCATTTTCATGGCCCACTTTTATTCTAAGAGAGATTTGTGATTTTTACCCAAAACTGAAAATAACGTTGTCTTTGATTTGGCGCCTTAAACGAAAAAACTTAATATAGGTCTATTTTACAAGACTAGTCTGAACAATCTTCGTCTGTTTTTTGTAAAACACTGCACTGTGGTACGAATTCAAAAAGGGGAAATAATTCGACCGTTTCTTAACCAAACAATTTATTGCGACCAAACTTGGCATGGTAGATGAAGAGGCGTTAGAGAAGTTATGTTTCATATTTGGGCCCCATACGTCAGACGGAGCTAGTGGGCCTCTAAGTTGGCCACATCGGGTGAAGAAAATGTTCAAGCGCGTGTAACTCGTGTTTCTCTTCCGATTTATAATTTATTTTTTTGTGTGTGTTCTACTAACTGAAGTCTACAAAAAAACTTTTTACACCAAAGAACTAACTCGAAAATCGAGGGGGAGCAATTTTTTCTACAAAGGTTTTTTTCAAAAAAAGACCTTCGTAAGAAATTTCCAAAACATTTTTTTTACAAAAGACAAAGTAAACTTTGCTAAAATCGGTTCAGCCGTTCGAGAGCAATTACAAATTTCGTAAAACACAACAATTTTTTTTTAATTTTTTCAAAAACTAAAATGCCCAAAAAATTTTTCAAAAAAGAATTAAAAACAAAAATGATAGCGAGATCTTATTTTTCCTAAACATTTTAGTTAAAAATTTACTGCATAGCCGTTCGAGAGCAATTACAAATTTCGTAAAACACAACAATTTTTTTTTTAAATTTTTTCAAAAACTAAAATGCCCAAAAAATTTTTCAAAAAAAGACTTTCGTAAGAAATTTCCAAAACATTTTTTTTACAAAAGACAAAGTAAACTTTGCTAAAATCGGTTCAGCCGTTCGAGAGCAATTACAAATTTCGTAAAACACAACAATTTTTTTTAAATTTTTTCAAAAACTAAAATGCCCAAAAAATTTTTCAAAAAAGAATTAAAAACAAAAATGATAGCGAGATCTTATTTTTCCTAAACATTTTAGTTAAAAATTTACTGCATAGCCGTTCGAGAGCAATTACAAATTTCGTAAAACACAACAATTTTTTTTTTAAATTTTTTCAAAAACTAAAATGCCCAAAAAATTTTTTAAAAAAGAATTAAAAACAAAAATGATAGCTAGATCTTATTTTTCCTATATGTAACTGATTATATAAGTGTTCTATTATTTTTTCCAGTGTGAAATTTTTATGGTAATAAAACAACTAAAGAAAAAGAAAAACAGTCAATTTTGTCTTCTATACTAGAGACGACCACTGTGGTCATCCTTTGTACTTCAGGCAACTACTGGCTTAAAACGTTGGAATTATTCCTTTCAAAAATTCTATTTTGCAAAAATTCTCAACTGTTCTCCTTTATGTCCACCATATATATAAATATCCTCTGTCCATTTCCTCCTTTCATGTCGTCATGAATTGCCGGGGAAGTTCACGGACGGCTTGTATATCATTGACCATAAAAAGTAATAAAATAGAACTGAAAATTGATACGAAATAAAATGGTTCTCACACATAGCAAATATCAAAGGTACACATCGTATAGACGGGCAGTCAGATAGACGGACGGACAGGCAGTTGGAAAAAACAAAGTGAAATTTATTATTAAATGATTGGTTTTTATTGCGGTTTCATGTTACTGCCGCCAATATCCTGTTTCCAGCGGATTCTTGATCTGTCGCTATTGAATGTATAGATAGTGGAACAAGAGGACAACATTATTTGTGTTCGGGTAGAGATTAATGTTCCAGGAAAATAAGTAACAACTGAAATTTGTTTAAAGGTACGAGGTCTGTTCAAAACATTTTAAAATTTTGGGGATACGTAAGTATATTGGATTTTCGATTTTTTGGTTTTCGTTATGTAAATACACATATTGCCAACATACGCAGGCATTATAAACCTTTTTGCATTTAGGGTTATTTTTGACTGATGGGCTCGCATGAACGTCTTTCAGAAACTGTTTAATAACGTCAAGGTCTATCCATATATGCTCATTCCAATGAATGCTACCCGAAGACCCAAGATCGAAGAAGCACATAAATGTTCATTCAGAGAAATGTAATATAGAATTTGGTAATTTATCTGGAATATTCCAGTATTCGATTGGATATTCAAGAGGCAAATGTGTGGCCAAGTGGAAGGTGCTGTAGTAAATTGGCAAATATGGCCCATCTTCCAATTTAAACTGAATTTGGGAACATTTGGAAATCAAGTCATAGCTATGATGACCGACACAGGCGGACGGACGGTCATAGCTATAATGACGACAAACACACTTAATGTCTTATATCACTCCTTCCTTATTATTAGTCATAGCAAAAGTAATCAGAAGTAGCAAACATTTTTAACCTTTTCCTTTTATTTGGAACACAAAAAAATAAGTTTTAAGTTTTGTAAAAAATCAAGTTTTTCCCTGTTTTTGTTACTCACAAAAAGTAAAATTTTAGCAAACATTTTTGTATTAATTTTTTAAATAATAAAACTATAACACTGTCCTCGAAATGATCGAAGGATATATCTGGATCGATCGTGCTGAATACAGTGGAGGTGACCGTTTTTTTAGGATACCTCTTGTTCCCGAGATATTCGGTCACAAAGTTTTCTGGGAAATCAAAGAGTTTAGTTATCTCGGTGGTGACTTTGCAGTGGAAGAGTTCGGAATACATGCTTCAGTTTAAGGTACGAAAAAAAGGGGAAACCTTTGTATTTTTGTATTTTTGAATTTTTGTATTTTTGTATTTTTGTATTTTTGTATTTTTGTATTTTTGTATTTTTGTATTTTTGTATTTTTGTATTTTTGTATTTTTGTATTTTTGTATTTTTGTATTTTTGTATTTTTGTATTTTTGTATTTTTGTATTTTTGTATTTTTGTATTTTTGTATTTTTGTATTTTTGTATTTTTGTATTTTTGTATTTTTGTATTTTTGTATTTTTGTATTTTTGTATTTTTGTATTTTTGTATTTTTGTATTTTTGTATTTTTGTATTTTTTTATTTTTTTATTTTTGTATTTATGTATTTTTGTATTTTTGTATTTTTGTATTTTTGTATTTTTGTATTTTTGTATTTTTGTATTTTTGTATTTTTGTATTTTTGTATTTTTGTATTTTTGTATTTTTGTATTTTTGTATTTTTGTATTTTTGTATTTTTGTATTTTTGTATTTTTGTATTTTTGTATTTTTGTATTTTTGTATTTTTGTATTTTTGTATTTTTGTATTTTTGTATTTTTGTATTTTTGTATTTTTGTATTTTTGTATTTTTGTATTTTTGTATTTTTGTATTTTTGTATTTTTGTATTTTTGTATTTTTGTATTTTTGTATTTTTGTATTTTTGTATTTTTGTATTTTTGTATTTTTGTATTTTTGTATTTTTGTATTTTTGTATTTTTGTATTTTTGTATTTTTGTATTTTTGTATTTTTGTATTTTTGTATTTTTGTATTTTTGTATTTTTGTATTTTTGTATTTTTGTATT
Source organism: Eudasyphora cyanicolor (assembly GCA_963930755.1). Taxonomy (NCBI): domain Eukaryota; kingdom Metazoa; phylum Arthropoda; class Insecta; order Diptera; family Muscidae; genus Eudasyphora; species Eudasyphora cyanicolor. Next base: position 315,935,914 of record OZ005734.1, read on the forward strand.
TTTGTATTTTTGTATTTTTGTATTTTTGTATTTTTGTATTTTTGTATTTATACCCTACACCACACTGTGGTACAGGGTATTATAAGTTTGTTTCACGGCAGATGTTTGTAACACCTTAAAATAACACAGATAGACCCACCTTAAAGTATACCGATCGACTCAGAATCACTAGCTGAGTCGATTTAACGATGTCCGTCCGTCCGTCCGTCCGTCCGTCCGTCCGTCCGTCCATGTAAAGTTGTTCGTCGACTACAGGTCGCAATTTCACTCCGATCGTTCTGAAATTTTGCAGTTTAGAGTATTTCGCAGCTGTTAAGATCGCTATTGAATTTGGTTGAAATCGGTTCAGATTTAGATATAGCTCCCATATATATCTTTCGTCCGATTTGGCCCTTTAGTCCTATAGAAGCTGTATTTTACATCCGATCGTTTTGAAATGTAGAATGGTAGAGTTTCTTGATCCATGAACCAACATTGCTGAATTTGAAGAAAATCGGTTAAGATTTAGCTATAGCTCCCATATATATGTTTCGTCCGATTTGGACCTTTAGTCCTATAGAAGCTGTATTTTACATCCGATCGTTTTGAAATTTAGAATGGTAGAGTTTCTTGATCCATGAACCAAGATTGCCGAATTTGAAGAAAATCGGTTCAGATTTAGATATAGCTCCCATATATATCTTTCGTCCGATTTGGTCCTTTAGTCCTATAGAAGCTGTATTTTACATCCGATCGTTTTGAAATTTAGAATGGTAGAGTTTCTTGATCCATGAACCAACATTGCCGAATTTGAAGAAAATCGGTTAAGATTTAGCTATAGCTCCCATATATATGTTTCGTCCGATTTGGCCCTTTAGTCCTATAGAAGATATATTTTACATCCGATCGTTTTGAAATTTAGAATGGTAGAGTTTCTTGATCCATGGACCAACATTGCCGAATTTGAAGAAAATCGGTGCAGATTTAGATATAGCTCCCATATATATATTTCGTCCGATTTGGTCCTTTAGTCCTATAGAAGCTGTATTTTATATCCGATCGTTTTGAAATTTAGAATGGTAGAGTTTCTTGATCCATGAACCAACATTGCCGAATTTGAAGAAAATCGGTTAAGATTTAGCTATAGCTCCCATATATATGTTTCGTCCGATTTGGCCCTTTAGTCCTATAAAATCTGTATTTTACACCCAATCGTGTTGAAATTTAGAATGGTAGAGTTTCTTGATACATGAACCAACATTGCCGAATTTGAAGAAAATCGGTTAAGATTTAGCTATAGCTCCCATATATATGTTTCGTCCGATTTGGTCCTTTAGTCCTATAAAATCTGTATTTTACACCCAATCGTGTTGAAATTTAGAATGGTAGAGTTTCTTGATCCATGAACCAACATTGCCGAATTTGAAGAAAATCGGTTAAGATTTAGCTATAGCTCCCATATATATGTTTCATCCGATTTGGCTCTTTAGATCCAATCGTTTTTATACCCTACACCACACTGTGGTACAGGGTATTATTTAAGTATAAAATGTCCCAAAAGTAAATTTATGTAAACAATTTATACATGAATTACAAAATGTATATATCAGAGTTATTCAATATTACGAGAGTGGTGTAGGGTATTATATAGTCGGCACCGCCCGACTTTAGCCTTTCCTTACTGGTTTTGTATTTTTGTATTTTTGTATTTTTGTATTTTTGTGTTTTTGTATTTTTGTATTTTTGTATTTTTGTATTTTTGTATTTTTGTATTTTTGTATTTTTGTATTTTTGTATTTTTGTATTTTTGTATTTTTGTATTTTTGTATTTTTGTATTTTTGTATTTTTGTATTTTTGTATTTTTGTATTTTTGTATTTTTGTATTTTTGTATTTTTGTATTTTTGTATTTTTGTATTTTTGTATTTTTGTATTTTTGTATTTTTGTATTTTTGTATTTTTGTATTTTTGTATTTTTGTATTTTTGTATTTTTGTATTTTTGTATTTTTGTATTTTTGTATTTTTGTATTTTTGTATTTTTGTATTTTTGTATTTTTGTATTTTTGTATTTTTGTATTTTTGTATTTTTGTATTTTTGTATTTTTGTATTTTTGTATTTTTGTATTTTTGTATTTTTGTATTTTTGTATTTTTGTATTTTTGTATTTTTGTATTTTTGTATTTTTGTATTTTTGTATTTTTGTATTTTTGTATTTTTGTATTTTTGTATTTTTGTATTTTTGTATTTTTGTATTTTTGTATTTTTGTATTTTTGTATTTTTGTATTTTTGTATTTTTGTATTTTTGTATTTTTGTATTTTTGTATTTTTGTATTTTTGTATTTATGTATTTTTGTATTTTTGTATTTTTGTATTTCTGTATTTCTGTATTTTTGTATTTTTGTATTTTTGTATTTTTGTATTTTTGTATTTTTGTATTTTTGTATTTTTGTATTTTTGTATTTTTGTATTTTTGTATTTTTGTATTTTTGTATTTTTGTATTTTTGTATTTTTGTATTTTTGTATTTTTGTATTTTTGTATTTTTGTATTTTTGTATTTTTGTATTTTTGTATTTTTGTATTTTTGTATTTTTGTATTTTTGTATTTTTGTATTTTTGTATTTTTGTATTTTTGTATTTTTGTATTTTTGTATTTTTGTATTTTTGTATTTTTGTATTTTTGTATTTTTGTATTTTTGTATTTTTGTATTTTTGTATTTTTGTATTTTTGTATTTTTGTATTTTTGTATTTTTGTATTTTTGTATTTTTGTATTTTAGTATTTTTGTATTTTTCTAGCCTTATATTTTTTGAATTTTTGTATTTTTTGAATTTTTGTATTTATGTATTTTTTTAATTTTTCTAGTATCATTGTATTTTAGTATTTTTCTAACTTTGTATTTTTATATTTTTTAATTTTTGTATTTTTTTAATGTTTGTATTCTGAGTAATTCCAAAGGAAATCGACCCACTCTGAAAATTTATAAATTTCGATATTGCTAAAATTTTGCATGCGCATACTGCAAGATGTTACGAAATAATGATAGTTTACCGTATGTCAAAATTTGTAGCGGTTTAGATTTTATAGGGTGCCAAAGTAGGACATCTACATTGTTTTGTAAAAAATTAAGCTATGTTCAAGTCGCCATAACTTTTGAACGGAAAGTCAGATTTAATTGAAATAAGTACCATCTTAAAGATATTAACGTTATTTCTAAGTATTATACACATAAGAATAAGTATATGTGTATTAAGGATATCAAAAGGACGAAAATGTCCTTAATCCTTGATTATCCTGAAAAATGTATTTTAAATTTTTTTAATTTTATTTCTCAATAATACCCTTATATTGCTCCATAAAATATAAAATTTTCAGAATGGGTGCTCAATGGGTTCAAAAGATATGACTTATTTAACGTCTGTCTGTCTGTCCGTTTGACTGGTTTATGCCAATGATATCTCTGAAAAGGAGTGACCGAATGACTTACAAATTAGTATGTGGTAATATTTTCCTCAAACCTACTTAATGTTTTGAAGTGGCCCATTTCGGACCCCTCCTTGTGGTACCTCCCACACAAACGGTTAACATTTTATGACATATTCAAACTGTTATAACTTCTGTACTACTTATGGGAATCCAATGAAATTTCATACATAGTAATTATTTCACCGTATTTATAAGCTGAACAAAAATGGGCGAAAATGTCACGCCCCTTTTGGTACCTCCCACACAAAGGGACCAATTTTTACAATAAGTTCACAGCTTATAACATTAATACCAGTGCATAAAAATACTTGAAATTTTGTGCAGTGTAATATTTGTATATTACCTACAGGCCAGCACAAAGCGGGCGTTATCGCCCCGCCCCTTCTAGTACCTCTCACACAAATTCTAACAATTTTGTGAAATGTTGAAAAATTATAAACTCATTAAAGTAAACATATACATAAAAAGCTGTAACATTTCTTTTGAATTCTTGGATTTATTTTAAAAAATTATTAAAAAAAATTCAATTTTTTTATTCTCACGGCGTGAGAAGAGCAATTAAAATCCAAAATTAATGCTTCCAAATTTTTTTAAATTTAAAATCTTCATAAAATTTTGTAAAAATTTTAATTTTTAGGAAATATATATACCTTATTTTTCCATTTAGCAACTTTTTATAAAGTTTTCAACAAAAATAAATTACTTTGGTTAATATTAAAATTATAAAGTTTTTAGCAAAAATAAATTTCTTTTGTTAATATTAAAAATTCTGACCCACAAAAATAAGATATATTAATTTGCAAAATTTTATGAAAATTTGAAATTTTAAAAAAATCCAAAAAATCATATTTGGCTGAGTCTTCTGAAAGAAAAGCTTCAAACAAAATTTTCAAATTTTTAAAAAATAATCCATAATAAATGGACCGTTGCAAAATTCAGTTCAGAGCAACAAAAATTTCAAAAATGCATTTTTTATTATCAAATCACCATAAATTTTTTTAAAAATTTTTATTGTTAAAAAAAAATTAAGAAATAAAAAAATCAAAAATACAAAAATCTCAAAAAAAGATACAAAAATACGCCGTCGGAAATTAATATTCGAGTTATTGAAGAAATACGACCACAAATACATTGAAAATTGTGTGAGAATATAAGATCTAGATTGCGCCATGTTTTTTTTGTATTTTTTTAAGTTTTGTAATTTTGTATTTTTGGAAATGTAGTCTTCTGAAAGAAAAGCTGCAAACTAATTTTTCAATTTTAAAAAATAATCCATAAAAAATCGACCGTTGGGTTTTTTTATTTCACAAACGAAACTTTGTAAAATTCAGTTTCAGAGTAATACAAGTTTCGTAAAAATTCATTTTTTAATTAAAAATCTCCATAAATGTTTGTAAACAGTTTAATTTTTAAAAAAAAAAAATTGTGAATTTCAAGATATTTCATCTTTTTTTTCTCTTTACAAAAATACTCAAATACAAAAATACAAAAATACAAAAATACAAAAATACAAAAATACAAAAATACAAAAATACAAAAATACAAAAATACAAAAATACAAAAATACAAAAATACAAAAATACAAAAATACAAAAATACAAAAATACAAAAATACAAAAATACAAAAATACAAAAATACAAAAATACAAAAATACAAAAATACAAAAATACAAAAATACAAAAATTCAAAAATACAAAAATACAAAAATACAAAAATACAAAAATACAAAAATACAAAAATACAAAAATACAAAAATACAAAAATACAAAAATACAAAAATACAAAAATACAAAAATACAAAAATACAAAAATACAAAAATATAAAAATATAAAAATACAAAAATACAAAAATACAAAAATACAAAAATACAAAAATACAAAAATACAAAAATACAAAAATACAAAAATACAAAAATACAAAAATACAAAAATACAAAAATACAAAAATACAAAAATACAAAAATACAAAAATACAAAAATACAAAAATACAAAAATACAAAAATACAAAAATACAAAAATACAAAAATACAAAAATACAAAAATACAAAAATACAAAAATACAAAAATACAAAAATACAAAAATACAAAAATACAAAAATACAAAAATACAAAAATACAAAAATACAAAAATACAAAAATACAAAAATACAAAAATACAAAAATACAAAAATACAAAAATACAAAAATACAAAAATACAAAAATACAAAAATACAAAAATACAAAAATACAAAAATACAAAAATCAAAAATACACTAATATAAACATACAAAAATACACTGCTCTTGAACTACTGAACCGATTTTTACTAACGATTTTTACTTGAGAGCGAACATAAATTTAAAAAAAGAAATTCAAAAATATTGGAAATGGAGTCTTATGAAAGAACAGCTATTAAAATTTAGTGAAAAATTGCAATTTTAGGCACATTAAAATTGCGGATATCGTTTAACTCAGGATATAGTAACTCGTGCATTCTTAATATTTAAACAAAGTTCAATTTTTTTTTAGTTTTAGAAATTTACGCGATTTTTCTTAATTTTTGCATAAAACATCAATATTTTTACATGACTGGATATCTTGTGGCACCACCTTTACAGTCGCACTATATTTTCTAAAGTCTTATTCGCCAAAATTAGGTAAATACTTGCTGCTTATACCCCGAAAATAAAGCAACATTCTGTGACAATTTAAAGAAGGTCGGTCCAAACATACCTATTTCCTCTTTTTTGTATTGTTCAAAGGAATTGTTAATTTTTGAGTCAGATTTGAAAAAATACAAAACTATTTGCGGGGATGTCAATCCTATTTTCTTCTTAATATGCCAATAATTTTTGCAAAAATTATTAACTTAGGGGATTTTTATAAACAAATTTAATTTTGAGTGATTTTGATTTAATCCCTCTCCAACTTTGGTTGTTTAACATATCTGAGAAATCCAGAAGTCTATATTCCGCAATCCACTTTCATATCTCAGTGACATTTAGATCTGATGGTTGTTTTCCTTGAACTTGGATTTATTTCTGAACCTTTGTGGAGAACGGGAACTGTCACATTCGCACAGTCACCGAGTCACACACAATGTCACAGTCAGATCTCCCACAGAGCAGAACATCATAAATTCCTGTCTCAAAGATATTCTCCACCACTGCCACAACTAATACTGCTCGCTCTCATTCCACGTGCTTTACTCAGATGACATAGTTGGCAAAGTTGAAGGTGTATGAATGAATATTTTTTTGTAAAGGAATTTTATTTATAGACTCCCTCTCTTCCTCGGTGCTCGGTATCTATCGTTATAAAGGGAAGTATTTTCCTTCCTTCCTTTCTACAATTCGTGACGGACGTTAACTGCGACAGTCGTTTTTGTTGGTGTTCTTGTTGTCATCTTTGAAAATACGAGTACAATAAAAAATATCTTAATCTTTCGGATGTCTACATCGGAAAACATTCAGAGACGATGTCTTCACGTGAATTCCTCAACAATATGTGCCCATCCTGCTCCCCCTTTCGTCCCTTCCCCCGCATCTAATTCCACCAAAAAAGTGATGGACTGAATGGGAGGTAGGAATGGAATACACGTATGGCCTGACAAAGTAAGGAAAACGCAAAAATATGGAATATAGAGTGTATGAATACATTTTTGTTTTGTAATTCCTTAAGTTATTTACATAAAAATGCATATGTTTTATTTATTTACATACATCCACATATACATGCAAAAACATGTGGTTGTGTGTGTATGTATTTTGAAGGCATTTCCTTTGCGTCCTTTAAGAGCAAGGACAATACAGGAAATTCAAATTGCGTATTGTTTTGTGAATGAGAGTATATTGGGTTGGAACTGATTAACTCAGTCGTTGCTTTGGAAGGGCTCTACAATCAACTATATAAACTGAAGTTAACTATTTCCGAAAAAATAAATATAGTGTTATAAAAATTTAAGAAAAAAATATATTTTTTGGATTTTAAAAAATTTTATCGATATTAATTAATATGTATAACATTGTAATTAGTTGTCATCATATAAAAATATAGATAATTTGCCAATTCAGAAAAGTTTCCGTGAAAGAAATCGGTATATATTCTGCTCTGATATTAAAAAAATACTAGAATCTTTTCTTTTTCGGGTCAGCCGAAAAACAAACTGCGGAATTATTACCTTTTTATATTAATTCATCTTCTCATGGACATCTCACCGATTATAAACCACTTAGCATATACGTAATTTAACGCAAATCTGAAATATTTTTCATAAGCTCTATGATATTGGGCTGAAATAATTCTTACATTCTAAATGAATCTGAATATATTACATATATCTTAATTATTTTATAATTAATATTTATACCCTCACTTTAGTGATATACCCTCATTTGCTACGACCAAAAGTGTAACACATCGAAGGAGTGCCGTAAGACCCTAAGTATGTTCGGCGGATATTAGTTTTGGGTAATTTTAAGTCGAATGAGCAATGTCCGTCCGTTCGTCTGTCTGTCTGTCTGCTGGCTGGTGAGCACCATAACTATCGAAAGGAGTAACCGATTGACTTTAAATTTGGTATGTGGTAATTTTTTTTTCTATTTCCGGCTAAGTTCGAAGATGTGCCATTTTGGTCCACTCCTTTTAGTATCCCCCACACAAAGAGTTAATATTTAGTGAAATATTGATTCTTTAATAACATCTATACTACTTATTCGAATCGTCTGAAATTCTACACTTAATATTAGTTTATTAGTCACTATTACCTCGAGAAAAATGGGCGAAGTTACCGCGCCTCTTTTGGTACCTCCCATTCAAATGGGCCATTTGCCACCAAAAGTTAACTGCTTATAACTTGAATACCTGAGCACACAAAGACTTGAAATTTTGTACAGTGTAATGTTTTTATAGTACCAGCAATCCAGTGGGCGAAGTTGCCACACCCCTTCTCGTACCTTCCACACAAATGGACCATTTTGCACAAAAAATAAACAGCTTGTACTTTTAATACCAATTCATAAAAATACTCGAAATTTTGAACAGTGTAATGCTTTTATAGTACCTACACTTCTGTGAAAAAAGGGGGTTATTGCCACGCCCCTTTTTGTTCCTCCCGCGCAAATGTACCATTTTATACAAAAATGCACGAAAATACAACACAATTTTCCACACTAAAATATTTTTAAAGTACACTGAAAAAAAAATTGTCATAAAATTAAAGAATTGCTCCAAAGACGTCATACGTTTTTAAAATAAGTACATTTTGTACTTAAAATATAGATAATTTCAATAATACTAAGTAATTTTCTTAAATGTAAGTACATTTTCTTAATTTCAAGTATAAAATGTACTTATTTTGAAGACTAAGTACGTCTTTGGAGCAATTCTTTAGATTTGTGACAAATTTTTTTTCAGTGTATGGCCCTATGAAAAATGGGCGATATAAACACGCTCCTTTTGGTACCTCCCACAAATAATGGCGAAATCATACCAAAATTTAATAGATCATAACTTTAATATTCCAGTGCACATAAACGCTTACAATTCGGTACAGTGCAATATATTTGAAGTATCTACTGTTTAGCAAAAAATAGAAGAATTTGTTAATCCCCCCTCTGGTACCACCCATACAATATGACCGATTAAGTCGTGTAATATTTCATATTACAGTACTCACAAGGTGAGGCTATACCTTAGTCGGTTTACCCGACTGAAACTTTCATACTTGTTTTAAATTCAACTTTGATTAAACTATGCAAAATAAATTGTTTTTTGTGTCCGAGACCTAAAAAAATAAAACTTAAGTTAAAGTTTTTTTTAAATTTTGTTATTTTTATTTCCAATTTCCAGTAAATGGTACTTTTAGTATTTTTACAATATTTTTGAATGTATAAGTCCGATAGATCAATACGTGTTAAAAGAGAGTGACCCAGTAGGTGAGTTGGGAGCTATAAAAATATAGCAAGCAACATGGTCTTTGTCACCCGGATTTTCCCCGGACCTTAAAATTAGAATATAAATTTACTTTATATTGCAACTTATATCAATAAATCCCTTTCACATAGAAACTGTGGTTAAGCAACAGTCCTTAAAAAATAAGAAAACCAGTAAGGAAAGACAGAAAGTCGGACGGGGCCGACTATATAATACCCTACACCTCCCAAACACTGCGATACGGGTCATTGCCATAATAATTTGGAATAATTGGTAAATGGGTAGAAACATATTGTGTAATTCTGAAACAATAATCGCTAAATTAAGCAATATTCGTTCCTAAATTGAGAAACATCTTTCTGGAAAATTTTAATGATCGGAAATAAAAAATACAGCTTCTATAGCGGTTTGATACAAAATCAGGAGGATCATATATATGGAGCTTTAATATAAATCTGAACCGATCTTCCCTGAATACTCATTCATGTAAAAATACCTCTTTCTGTCGAATTTCGTACTGATCTATATCTAAATCTGAACCGATTTTCTCCGAATTTGGCAGGATTCCTTCATGTAATAAGAAACCTCTTTCTGTCAAATTTTGCACTGATCGGATATAAAATACAGTTTTTACAGCGCTTACATGCCAAATCGGGGGTAACATATATATGGGTGCTATATCTAAATCTAAACCGATTTTCTCCGAATTTAGCAGCATTCCTTCATGTATTAGGAAACTTCTCTTTGCCGAATTTCGCACTGATCGGATATAAAATAACATTTTTACAGCGCTTACATGTCAAATCGGGGGTAACGTATATATGGGGGCTATATCTTAATCTGAACCGATTTCTTCCAAATTTAACAGTGTTCATTCATATAATAAGAAACCTCTTTCTGCCGAATTTCATACGGATCGGATGTAAATAAAGTTTTTACAGCGCTTACATATCAAATCGGGGCTAACATATGTATATATGGGGGCTATATCTAAATCCTAACCGATTTTAACCAAATCGTCCTTGGGCCAAAGAAAAGATATGTGTAAAGTTTCGTCGAGATCGATAATTGCGACCTGTACTTTGATTACAAGAATACATGCACAGACGGACAGACGGACAGACAGACAGACGGACATAGCTAAATCAACTCAGAAAGTGATTCTAAGTCGATCGGTATAATAAACGATGGGTCTATTTCTTCTCCTTTTGGGTGTTACAAACAAATGCACAAAGTTATAATACCCTGTACCACAGTGTGGTGTAGGGTATAACAATTGATTTGGCACGAAAAAACCCTTAAAATATGTTAAAAAAAATCTTAAAAGTTTTGTTGTTGTTTACTGTTGGTCTGTGCTTTTGTTATTCAGTCAGAATTTATTCGACTGAAGGCCATATGTTTCTGTTACATTCTGTCTATTGCAAAAAGGTAATAGAAACAAATACAAAAATTGCTAAAATAAAATTCTCTACTATATTTTGTATTTTTATACCCAACGCCACACTGTGGTACAGGGTATTATAATTTTCTATTAAATTTTTGCAATAGACAGAATATAACTGAAAAATTCTCCAACCAAATAAATTCTGACTCAAAAATAAAAAAAAATATTTTATTAAATTATTAAAATCCAGCATCCCAACGAAGTAAACAATGGATAAATGTCGACGTTATAAAACTTTTTGTAGAAGTAAGAGAATTTTCAAAAAAGCGCGTTTTTATATCTTCATATTGTGTGAACCAGGGTATATATGAAATATTGATTGTTTAATAACTTCTAACTTCTTCTTCTTATCAGAATCTATCATGTGAGGTGTGATGACGAAAGTTCTCACGGCGTTTTCGTCCACACTAATGTTTATATATAAAGTGTATTTTGTTATTTTTGAATATTTTCTTTGTTAATTTTAACATTAGTTTTATATTGTTTTAATTTTGGTAATTTTAAGTTCAAATGAATTATTATTCTGAGTTAAGAACATATGAAATAAGTACAGCTTGTATAAAAATCCCTTAGTACATAAGTACAGTCTAGCCAAAACACCGAAAAACGTGGAAGCACTAACCCAGCAAAATCTTGGTAAGTACATGTCATTGCCACTCGCATTACCAGGTAATGATATCTCATTATCGCCAGCATTACTTTCGGCAAATAAATAAATAATCATGACAAAAATAAGTTATTGCTAGTAATGATCATTATTAGTCCCCAAAAAAATAATTTGCAGGTCGGCGTGATCTACAACAGTGAACACAAAATACGTGCTCGATACGGTCGACGTGATTACCCATATCCAGAGCAAACCGTGTGGATGGTCGGCGTGGTCACCAATACCCAGAGCAAACCGTGTGTATAAACCTGGTAGGTCGACGTGATCACCCACATCCAGACCAACCGTGAGTGAGTATTAGTGGATGGTCGACGTGATCACACATATCCAGAGCCAACCGTGTGGATGGTCGGCGTGATCACCAATATCCAAAGCAAACAGTGTGTGTATAAACATGGGAGGTCGACGTGATCACCCATATCCAGAGCAAACCGTGTGTGCGTAATATGGGAAAGTCGGCGTGAACACCAATATTCAGAACGAACCGTGTGGGTATAAAATTGGAAGGTCGTCGTGATCACCAATATTCAGAACCAAATCGTGAGTGAATAAGTTGTGGAAGGTCGTCGTGACCACCAATACACAGGACAAACCGTGTGTGAGTACAATTGGAAGGTCGTCGTGATCACCAATATTCAGAACGAACCGTGTGGGTATACAATTGGAAGGTCGTCGTGATCACCAATATTCAGAACCATATCGTGAGTGAATACATTATGGAAGGTCGTCTTGACCACCGATACACAAGACAAACCGTGTGTGAGTACAATGTCAAGGTCGCCGTGATCACCAATATTCGGAACAACCTGTGTATACGAATATAATTGGTAGGTCGTCGTGATCACTAATAGTCAGAGAGTAAATCGGACGCGAATGAAACCGGGGAATAATATTTTGTAGCAAAGATATTTTACTACGTAGAAAGATATTTTGTAGTCGCGAGACTTGGAGCGTCGGTGGACATTCAAGTCACTCTATAGGATAACTGTACAACAAGAGCCGATACCCAATGCGCCAGCTTAACCATAAACCGAGAACCAGCAGTAACCAGGGAGATCCAGCGGACCCCGCGTAAGACCCCCATTTGAACCGAAGAACTCGTAATAGCATAAGCAGTAAAATAAGAAACAAAAGCTTTAAGATAAACATTTCAATAAAAATACCGGATCTGGAATTATTTATAAAGAAAATCTACCGCCTTATTACTCTCTGTCGCTGTAAATATAATTTTCTGTGACGAACCCATCCCCGTGACGAACATATCCCAGCAACCGGAGGAGACTCGTCGTTACAACAGTTCCTAACATAGTATTAGTTTCATGGGCGTTATTGCCACTCCCCTTTTGTATCTCCCACGCAAAATTTGCCAAAGTGAAAAATGTTTTTTTTTTTATTTCCTGTTCTTTTAAAAATGGGTCATAACTTATACATTGATTCATAGATTTTTTCCAATTTGGCATGGTTTTCTTCGTTAGGATGGCTTTAAAAAATGGAATAAAATATTTTTTTGGCGGATTTTACGACATATTTGGAAACATTTTTTTGTTTAAATTTTTCCTAACGACTTTCAATATGAAATATATATTTCCAACATTTGTAGCAATCATAATTTCCTTAAATATAATTTTTATCATGGTTCTATCGGGAGTTTATTTCCTAGTAGTTTCAGCCCTCACAATTTTCTTTAATATAAAGGACATCACGTCTACAGTGGGTAAATACTTTAAAAATTATGGTCCTAATACTAAAGGTACTTTACATTGAAATATTAAACAAATTTACCATACATTTTTTAAATATTTTACATATTTTTTAATATTAGGTCACTAAATTCCATAAGAAAATGTTATGCACAGTTCTTCGCCAAAAATGCTGAAACTAGTGTAGTTTTATCGATTTTTTGTCAAAATTTTTCATCTTAATAACACTATGCAACAAAAAGATGTTTTTTGTCCGACACCTAAAATTTTTTTGTTTAGATTGTCGTACTATTTGATGAATCCAAAACAAAAAAATTTTTTGCTACAATTTCCAAGGTTGGTATCCCTTTAGTATTTGGAAGTGTAATCTCGATATAGCTGCGACATCCTTTAGATTAAAGAAAATTATGCGAGCTACAAGTGTTGGGAATTTTGCTATCAAGTAGAGACAGTGGCTTAGTAACTGTCGTTAAAACAATTAGAAAAAAATATATTCTTTTTATAAATCGTTTTTTGCTGATGCGTTGAAAACAATGCCTTATTGAAAAAATCTATGGATAAATGTTTAATTTATGTTTCATATTGCAAATGTAAGGGAAATTAAAAAAATAATTTTTCATATTTTTTTATTTTGGTCATTTTGTTTGGAAGGTACCAAAATGGGCGTGGAAATAACGCCCAGTTTTCAATAGACTATGGGTACTGTAACAAGTAAGAAATTTTAGTCGGGTAAACCGACTTATGTCCCCACACCTTGAGTCCCAAAAAAATATTAGTAAATTTATTTATTTTTTTGATTTAATTAAATTATTATCAATTTAAATTGCATTTAATAACTTTAAAGTATGTACTGGTATTAAAGTTATAAGCTGCTAACGTAAAATGGTCCATTTGCGTGGGGGGTACCATAAGGGGCGTGCCAATAAAGGCCACTTTTCTCTAGACTCTAGGTACTCTAAAAGCATTGCACTGTACCCAATTTCAAGTATTTGTATGCACTTAAAGTAAAAGCTGTTAACTTTTGGTACAAATTTGTGTCGGAGGTCCCAAAAGGGACGTTCCAATAACGCCAATTTTTCTCTAGACTCTTTGTACTATAAAAGCATTACGCTGTTCAAAATTTCAAGTGTTTATATGCACTGGTATTAATGATAGAAGCTGTTAACTTTTAGTGTACAATGGTCCATTTGTGTGGGAGGTACAAAAAGGGGCGTGCCAATTAAGGCCACTTTTATTTATACCCTAGATACTATAAAAGCATTGCACTGTACGAAATTTCAAATATTTGTGTGCACTGGTATTAAAGTTAAAAGATGTAAACTTTTGGTACAAAAAGGTCAATTTGTGTGGGAGGAATCTGGACTCTAGGTACTATTAAAGCATTACACTGTACAAAATTTCAAGTATTTGTATGCACTGGTATTAAAGTTATAAGCTTGCAAGTTTTGGTACAAAACGTTACATTTGTGTGGGAGGTACCAAAAGGGGCGTGGCAACTTCGCCCATTTTTCTCGAGGTAATAGTGACATATAAACTAATACTATGTGTAGAAATTCAGAGAATTCAAATAAGTAGTAAAGAAGTTATTAAATAATCAATATTTCACTAAATATTAACCCTTTGTGGGGGAGGTACTAGAAGGAATGGACCAATATGACCCATCTTCGAACTTAGCTGGAGATTGGAAAAAATATTACCACATACCAAATTTGAAGTCAATCGGTTACTCCTTTCGAGAGTTATCGTGCGCACCACCCATCAGACAGACAGACAGACAGACGGACGGACGGACATTGCTCATTCGACGTAAAATGGCTCAAAACGAATATCCGCCGAACATACTTAGGGTCTTAGGTCACTCCTTCGATGTGTTACACAAATGATATATACCCTCCTCTCTAAGGTGAGGGGATAAAAACATTATACTCTACAAAATGTCAAGTGTTTGTATGCGCCGGAATCTAATTGTTATAAGCCGTTAACAAAATTTGCAATTTCGGCATTTTGAAGTTTGACTTTCTTTAGTGAAGTTTATCTGTCAACTAACATCTGTTCCGTTCTTGTTTGCTAATAATATATCGATACAATTGAGAGCATTTGTCTGTGTTTGTCTTGTAGTTAAGTCTCGTATCTGTTGGTATATTTGTTTCGAATATACTTCCCTAGTGTGTGTCGTCTTGTCATTATTTTTGTCATATAACAGGTGGCGCAAAAGTAACCTTTCGATGTTTTTTGTGCCAAAGTCACCGACCGATTATTGGTCAAATAAATAGTCAGCAATATTCCGCGTTCTGGAGCAGTGTAGCGTAACATTGTTTATTAAAGTGTATTTCGCATGTGTTTACTACACAAATGTCAACATTAGGCATTAGGGGCCACTCGCAAAATGTATAGCATTTTCTGATAGGAGGATTTCTTTTGCGCCACCTTGTATATACGAAAAATTTTTTTAAATCTTTCCGACAATACTGGAATATAAGTTTTTTGGTTGTGCGAAATCATCCTTCTTGTTCTTTTCGTCATTGTTCGCCTTAATCAAAAACAATATAATTTAGGAAGACTTCCTTCCTGTAGCGAGTAATTGTCAGTTACGAACGAATAGGAATTTGATTCCAACGAGTGAGGTTTTTCGCGGATTTTCAGACCGTTTTTCCCGATTTTTTTGTAATTGTCACAATTAAAAAATTAATATTAATCGAAAAGTGCAAAAAAAGTTCAATCAATGTTCGCGGAATACTGTTTTTTCGCGTGTGACATTTCGTTCCTATTCGTTCGTAACTGATAGATTTTGACGTTTCGGCCTGAAGGAATGTCTTCTTATATTCTATTTGTCTTTGGCCTTAATAGTTCGTTGATCGTTCTTCTTGGAAATTCATTCTTTGTCAATATATTTTTTATTCTCTTTTTATTTGTTTCATGAAATTCTTCGTCATTAATGGTCAGTGCTCTGGATAAAGTTAGTCGCCGTATTCATTATCGTCCTTCATGGGTACTTATGTAGAGCAAAAGTTTATGAGTCTTCCAGAGGCTGTCCCAATCTACTTTAAGTTCTTTTACATTGTGAATTGAATGCATCTGTTGAATGTGTTGAGTGTCTCCGACATGTTCTTTACGTCATCCTTTCTCATTATCGCGAATAAGTCGTCCACATATTTTGTCAATAGTTTACGTTTATATTTCATATTCTTTATCGTTGCGTCTAATAAATCTCCCATGATAATATCTGCTATCACTGGGGAGGCAGGTAAGGCCATTGGTAAGCCTTTTATTTGTCCATATAACATGTCTTCATATTTAAAATATAGAGTATCCTTAATGCAAAAAGTTAGTTTTTTTTTATAAAAAGGTCCTATCGTATTAGTGTTTTTTTCTCCAGTTCGTCCCATATATTTTCTATGATCCTTATAGCTAGATGTATTGGTATGCTTAGAAAACTTGGTATAAAATAATTTAAAAATATTTTTTAATGTCCATCAGTATGTGCTCCAATGTTTAGTTGTTAATCAGAACATACAATTGGCGACAATTGTTTTCCGTTAGGAACTAAATAGCAAACCACCCTTATGTCCTTAATCCAGTGAATTTGTATTGAGTCTACGCATATCGTATGCGTAGCGTATACATATTTAAGACAGAATTTCCATATTCCTCCTCACAGTTTATGTTGTTGTTACACGAAAGTGCTTACGCGGCATAAGTATTACTGTTATTAATGGCCAGAAGGGAGAAAGACGCCGGCTTTACGTAATTGTCAGGCAAATAATTAAAGTAAATAGTCAACGAAATTATTTATTACATTAAGAGGGTGTATTTACTCCTGAAGTATATTTTTCTAGCGTGACACAGTGTTTCACCAGCAACGAAAACATATCAGTAGGTATGTAGAAAATTCGATGTATCCTTTAATGATAATATTTAGTCGTAACAAAAGAGTGTAAATGGCGCTAGCTAAAATGATTAAAGCAACTCTTTTTTTCACATCTACAATATTATATGATTTGACGAGTAGGCATAACTTCTATCCTTGATCTATTTCTTCTATTTATAAGGCGGGGCAAAAAGAAACATTGATATACAGGAAAACATAAATGCAGTTAAAAACCAGTAGGGAAAGGCTAAATTCGGGCGGGGCCGACTATATAATACCCAACACCACTCTCGTACTATTGAATAACTCTGATATACAAAATTATGTAATTCATGTATAAATTGTTTACATAAATTTACTTTTGGGACATTTTATACTTAAATAATACCCTGTACCACAGTGTGGTGTAGGGTGTAAAAACACTGCTGGCGATCTTAAGATATTTATACCCAACACCACACGGTGTTGGGTATAAATAACTTTGAGCATTTGTTTGTAACACCCAAAAGGAGAAGAAATAGACCCATTGTTTATTATACCGATCGACTTAGAATCACTTTCTGAGTTGATTTAGCAATGTCCGTCTGTCTGTCTGTCCGTCTGTCTGTGCATGTATTCTTGTAATCAAAGTACAGGTCACAATTATGGTCCGATCTCGATGAAACTTTACATATATATTTTATTGGGCCCAAGGACGATCCCTATTGAATTTGGTTAAAATCGGTTCAGATTTAGATATAGCCCCCATATATATGTTACCCCCGATTTGACCTGTAAGTGATGTAAAAACTGTATTTTATATCCGATCAGTATGAAATTCGGCAGAAAGAGGTTTCTTATTATATGAATGCACACTGTTAAATTCGGAGAAAATCGGTTCAGATTTAGATATACCACCGATTTGATATGTAAGCGCTGTAAAAACTGTATTTTATATCCGATCAGTGCGAAATTCGGCAAAAAGAGGTTTCTTTCTACATGAAGGAATACTGCCAAATTCGGAGAAAATCGGTTCAGATTTAGATATAGCTCCCATATATATGTTACCCCGATTTGACATGTAAGCGCTGTAGAGACTGTATTTTATATCCGATCAGTACGAAATTCGACAGAAGGAGGTCTTTTTACATGAATGAGTATTCAGGTAAGATCGGTTCAGATTTATATTAAAGCTCCATATATATGTTCCTCCTGATTTGGTATCAAACCGCTATAGAAGTTGTATTTTACTTCCGATCATTACAATTTTCCAGAAAGATGTTTCTCAATTTAGGAACGAATATTGCTTAATTTAGCGATTATCGTTTCAGAATTAGATAATATGTTTCTACCCATTTACCAATTATTCCAAATTATTATGACAATGACCCTTATCGCATTGTTAGGGAGGTGTAGGGTATTATATAGTCGGCACCGCCCGACTTTCTGCTTTTCCTTACTGGTTTTTCTATATTTTATACTTTTATCCTTTATCTTTAAGGATCACAAAATATTAGTATACAACTTTAGATTGCAGAACCCAACTTTCATTAAACATCCTATTTGCGGAAATTGAAATTAAACCTTCCAAAAAGTTAAAATTAAAAAATCCTTTGAAATAGAATTATCATTTTTGTATCCTGGGCATATATATATATTTACTCCTTTTAACTCCTATGGGAAGACAAAATCCACAACAAAATTGTTGAATCCCATTCTATCTGATGACAGGTTTTTCATTTCACTCCAGTTCTTTTTTCAATGCCCTTTTTCGAGCTGTATGCGCCGGACGAGATATTCTACGACTGCTCTGTGGATTCCAATCAATAGCTTGTCTGGCAATATCAGGTGGGGCATTCCCTACAGTGTAGCCTATCCCCTTCTATTTCCCGCTCCATAATATTCAAATGGATTTGTATTTTATTATTCAACGACCATAATCTGGCATTTTAGATTGTGTTCGGCCAGAACATTTTTAGAAGGCGTGTAGTGTGAATATATGTCAGTGTGAATATATAAACTTAGTTATGCTGACTCTGTGAGAATTGCTTCACAGCCAGACAGTCACACGGTGTAACTATAAACCGTCACATATCCATACCGGCCAGACAGTCGCACGGTGTAACTGTACACCGCCATGTATTCACACCTGCCAAACTTTAGAGACTAATTAATAATAAAAGAGCAGTCGCTCATCTGAACACAAACTAAACGGTCTTCTTATTATATGGCGACCGTGACAGTGATAAAGTTTTGTATGTGATTTTAAATTCAAGTGAAAATGCTACTAAATTCAGTGGTAAAGCAGTAACAAACTCCGGATTAAACCATAGAACGCTACCAAAAGTAAAATTGAAATAAAAACAATAATAAAAACAAAAAACCGAGAAAGTGATAAAAAACACTACAAAAAGAAAAAAAATAACAAAAACAATAATGAAAAAAACCGTGAAAGTGATAAAAAACACTACAAAATAAAAAATAATTATATAAACAAGAATAAAAACAAAGAAAAGCTACTTCAAGTGTTTTATTTTGTGCAACAAAAATAAACTGCCAAAGGTCCACCTCCGACTACCAAATAGCTGTGTTTTATTTTTCATCAACACACAACTCCACCCAATGCAGAGAAGGCGCTGAAAACTAAATCAACTGAAACTACAAACAGCAAAAACAACATCTTAATGAAGTGCCATAGTTGCTGAGGAAGCCAAATCCGAATTTCCAAATTAACAACAGAAAACCAGAGACGAAAAAAATGCCTACAACACCACCGCCTATATTTCTACACTGTAATGTATATTAATTATTATTATTATATGTATAAATAATTAAATATTAACGTAAATCGTAATGATAAGATTTGTTGTAACATCTTTTTTTAATTTTTGGTCTCAAAATTACTAACACATACTATTAAAATATTGTCACAAATTACATAATACTTAGAGTGCTACAGGTTTTATGTTAAAATGGGAAGCCATTTAGTATAATAACCATTAAACTAATTGTTAATATGTTCTGGAAAGTACACAGCTCTTATAGAAATTCTTTAAAAAAGAAATATAAATCATCAGCCACATTGTCCGAAATTTAAAAATAAAAAAAAAATTAAATTTAAATACAGGAAATTTCAATAGTATATATGGACTGGCAGAATATAGTGGGAAAATTAAGGATAATAAGGGAGGGCTTCGATAAGTCTTATAAGTGTTTAAACACCGACAGACCATCGAGGCCAGACACTATCGAAAAACACATTAAGATTCTTTTTGCTTCTACTGAAAGCATTAGAGTAATATTGAATGTAAATTATTCGAGACTGACAGTAGCTCACAAGGCGGCGGCCGACAACTTCTTTTCCGATGTTTGTGGAAAATTAGAGAATGTTTTGTCAAGAAAAAGTATAGATGTAAAGTTACCACTAACTCTTCGCGAGGAAATAGTCTACAGCCCGGAAATAAGCAAATTGATACTGGTGACCGATTCCCAGGCGGAAAAAGAGACTGAGGAATCGAATCAGCATTGCACCAAAAAATGAAACAAAAATGCCATCGTCAGTAATAGAATTTCTTGGTTTGGCCACAAAACTCATTCCAGAGTTTGACGGCAAACCAGAAAATATGCAATCTTTTCTGGACTCTTTAAATCTACTGGATACTGTTAAAGAGTCCCATGAAGCAATAGCAGTGAACCTAATTAAAACAAAATTGAAAAATTCGAGCAGAAACTTAATTTCAAATGAGTCTTCAATTGCCGAAATAGTAGCTAAGTTGAAGGCATCCGTAAAAGGAGAATCCACTGAGGTTCTAACTGCCAAAATTCTCAATGTTAAACAAAACAACAAATCTGCCAATAATTGTGTTCAAGAAATAGAAGACCTTACAAAATCCTTGACCAATGCATATATTACAGACGGCCTACCTGTCTCGTTAGCTGAGAAATATTCCACACAGGTAGCGGTCAAGTCAATGGCCAGAAATGCCTCAAGCGAACGAGTACGACTTATTATGGAAGCAGGCACATTCAGTAACATGAATGAAGCAGTGACCAAGTTTGTTAACTCGTGTACCGATAATACTTCAGGCTCAAATGTCCTATTCTATAAATCAAGAACAGGCAATAGAGGTTCACGAGGTGGAGGAAACGGTCGCGGCCGCGGATTTTATAATCGTGGTAGAGGCAGCACCCGTGGCCGTGGACGTCACCAAAGAGGAGGTAATAACTCCAGCCGCCAGAATCGGGGCAACTACCGGACCATATGTGTACATAATCAGGGAAACCAACATTCCCCAGAGGTTACACATCTTGGGGACAACGACAATTAAACTTACATGAGTCCGGGAAATTCATCAACAATACAATTTTTAATTTGAATTTCAATCTGAATAGCTATGTGGTGTTGAGAACTAGATCTACTGACGGACATATTACTTTCCTACTGGACACTGGAGCCGATATTTCGATATTAAAAATCGGTAAGCTAAGAAAAGATATAGAAATAAATTCAAATTACAGAACGAGGATCAGTGGTATCGGCACCTCGGGTATTGAAACAATAGGTGAAATACGCTCACACCTAGTGATTGAAGATAATTTTTGAGTCATAGCTTTCAAATAGTTGATGAAAATTTCCCTGTCCCCTAGACAAAGCTTCACAAGAAAGACCGGATGACTTGACACCCAAAGTGATAGAAACATATAAAGAGATCAAGAAATTTGTTCGCCTAAAGTTCATACTTAAAGGTAAATCACCTAGGTGTTACCTGATAAAAGGAAAATGTACTTTAGATAGAATATCATTGGTAGAGATTCTTGTTAATGGAAATTTTGATCTCGATCAATTCTTTCCTAGGCTCGAGGAAGTGGCCGACAAGATTAAAGTTGACAGAATTCAACTACATCTACACGATGAAATATTTAACACTGTTGAAGTGAACGCGTTCAAGAATATTGCGAACAAAATATTGAAAAGATTGGAGATTTACTTGGGCCCAAGACTAACAATTATTTCTGGTGACGATCAGAAACATGATCTACTTGTAAAATATCACGATGATCCATTAATCGGTGGTCATCTAAGTAACATGGACATTTTTAAGTCTAAATAACCTGGGCAATTTAATTTTTACAATGTTCAGAATGTTTATCATTTTGTTTCACCTAGTTATTTCTTTTAAATGTTGCTTTTTCTTCGGCAACGAAACACTGTGCGTGCCTTGAGGACATGGTGAAGGCATTGTTATTCTTAGAATTTCATTTCACTTCGCTGTGATTGAATCAATCAATTGAAATATATTCAATGAGAAATTATCGTAAACAACGGGATTTCCTATTTAATGGTCTGACAACTTGTTTGAACCTAAATCTACATACGTTCGAATATAACGCATTTGGCCTTAATCATCTATCGATGGAACACATGTGGACTTTTTCTGTGTCAGTTCGTTTCATAGGGAGTTAGTCGGAAATAATCCTCTGATATGGGGGTGCCGGTTCCACGTATAAATTGAATGTTTGCACGAATGTACGAATAATTTTCTCTATAATATTACTGGTTAATGGACATTTTTTTTCATACTCTTATGAGGGCATTCGTACTTAATATATAATAAAGTTTTTTTAAATGTAATTTGTGCAATGAGTACCCCTTTACATCAATTGTAATTGTAATTTACGAGTATAATTTAAGACCATCTTTAGAACTATTCAATTCATTATTGCTGTCACATCTACATGTGAACTCTGGATTGATTAGACTTATTCAAAGCCTGCTCAACAGAAGACACATAACAGCAAGTCTTGGGTCCACCACAACACTAACAAGGTTTGTAAACAGAGGGACCGCACAAGGAGGAGTAGTGTCTCCAATAATTTGTAACCTTGTGGTGAATGGAATCCTGTTAATCTAGAACGGCATAGCTGTAAAGTCGTGTCTTATGTGTATGACGTTGTAATTGCAATAACTGGCAAATTCCCTAGGGTCCCTAGCGTCTTTAGAGACATTGGTTTTCCTTAGAGACATTGGACTTGTGGACCCTCCTCGGATAAATGGAACAGGGCTTGACTTATCGGAAGGTGCAAAATATCTAGGAATTATTCTAAGTAGGAAATTGTCATTCCGACTTAATATACTGGAACGTATAAATAAACCCAAAGTCGTATTGCAGACAAGCTGTAGGATCGTGTTGGGGTCAGTCTCCTAAAATCGTCCATTGATTATATATGTATCAATAATGCGCCCAATATTGTTGTTACAGAATCGTGGCAACCAATTATCAAAAGTTCAGAAAACTGCCTGTTTAGCTTTAAGAACTACAGCGACTGAGTCTCTACAAGTTCTACTCTATCTGCTGCCCATTGATATTGTGGCGAGAGAACTTTCCACCAGAGCGACATTACGATTGAATTGCCTAAGAATGTCGAGGAATAACAAATACGGCCGCATGAGAATATCACAATGTAGTGCTATGGTAATCGCCCGAGTGGACTTTATACCAATGCTGTACACCTTCGGGAGGAACTTCACCACAAAGATACCTGCCAGAGAGGAATGGGTTGGCTGAACATCAGGAAATATAAAACATCTTAATTTATAGACAGATGGTTTGAAGCTGGATGATAAGGTTGCCTTCGGAGTGCACTGTTAAGAACTCAGTCTTGATAAAGCTCATATATAGATACCTGAAGGGTTTATCAAGCCGAAATAATGGCAATAAGTGTAGTCGACAACTGGCTGAGCCGCAACGAAGTGACCAACACTGGCGTTTTCATTTACTTGGACACTCAGGCTGCCATTAGTTTTCTGGAGGCCACGTCCATAAACACACAAACATACACCTCATATAGGTACCTGGGCATAGCAATATCTCGGGGAACTGAAAAGCTAGGAAAGGGATGTCACTACAAATTCTCGAAGAATTTGCATATGTTGTTGATTCACTGTCTACATGCAAGCTTTGACTTAGGCAAGGGGCAATCAGACAGTCCAATGAAAGATGGACAAACATCGACACATGTGGAGTAGCTAGACAAATCTGCCCATGATACGAATGAGGGAGGAAAATACCGTCCACGTTAGTGTTAGTTCTGACGGGACACTGTCTGATCGGCGAACACCCTGGAAGATTAAGTATTGAGTTATATGACTTCTGTAGAAGCTGTGGTGAAGTGGAAGAAGCGGGGAAGCATTGAGAACCTGCAAAACGGCGTCTTGAAAAACTGTTGTCGGTTTTTCTAGGAAGTTGAAAAGATCTTTCTGGTACCAATGTTCTTACTATTGATATCACTTTGTTTATCAAACAGGTCTGTTTCGATGAGGGGTATCTGTGACCATATTTTCACTAGGTACCTACATTGGTCGCTGTGAGCTGGCAAAGCTGACTGCCAGCCTAACCTAAACCTATTGCTGTGAATGCTGCTCTAGTAATAGTTTTTCAAGTGGATTAAAATATCATATACTGCAGTCGCTTTTCTAGAAAACTATGTTTTAAGTTTTCTTATATTATAATATTTTTTCTATTAATAATTGTCCATTTGTTAGCTTTGTGTAAATTCTAGTAAAGTTATTTGATTGTTAATTATGCAATATGAGCTAGTTTGCTGGTATTTTAGGTAGTTACCCAGTTGGAAGTCTAGAACTAGTAATACTTCCTCATAAGCAAAAAGCGACATTATTGCACGAAGTACTTTATATTGTTTTGGCGAATCAGTAATATGTTCCAATAATAACACTGTGATACAAAATCGAACTTTCCGAATGGGAATGGGATGAGACCAATTGCAAATGAAAGTTGACATTATCCATAACAAAACCCTCAAGGGTTTTTTCAGTTCAGTGCGAGATTTTTTTTACAACATTCATTTGTAATTGGTTTCTTCCCATTCCCATTTTGGTTGTTGCACTGTGTAATCGTCAATCCCAAATAGCAGTTTTATTCTTTTGTTTTAATATTTCTTAAATATTTTCAGGCGATATTGAGTAAATTTTTTTTGGTGAAATTAGCTTTTTAGCCGTAATATCCTATTATTAAAAATAGTACTATAACAAGTAAGAAAGTTCAGTCGGGTAAACCGATTTATGAATCACCTCACCTTGAGTCCCCAAAAAATATTAGTAAATTTAATTTTTTTGTTTTAATTAAAATATTATCAATTTAAATTGCATTTAATACCTTTAAAGTATGCACTGGTATTAAAGTTATAAGCTGGTAACTTTTGGTACAAAACGGTCCATTTGTGTACCAAAAGGAGCGTGGCAATAATGCCCATTTTTCTCGAGGTAATAGTAACTAATAAATTAATACTATGTGTAGAATTTCAGAGGATTAAAATAAGTAGTATAGAAGTTATTAAATAATCAATATTTCACTAAATGTTAACCCTTTGGGGGGAGGTACTAGAAGGAGTAGACCAATATGGCCCATCTTCGAACTTAGCCGGAGATAGAAGAAAATATTACCACATACCAAATTTGTAGTCAATCGGTTACCCCTTTCGAGAGTTATCGTACGCACCAGCCAGCAGGCAGACGGACGGACATTGCTCATTCGACTTAAAATGACCCAAAACGAATATCCGCCGAACATACTTAGGGTCTTACGTCACTCCTTCGATGTGTTACACTTTTGGCTCGTAGCAAATGATATATACCCTCCCCTCTAAGGTGAGGGGATACAAATATATAATTTTCTTTAAGAAAAAGCCCTATATTCCGTTTATTTACCATTTCCGATGTTCAGCAACACAAATTTGCTTACATTTTATTAAATTTCTGGACTGGTGCTATTTTTTGGACTTTCATAATTTCTAGAACCTATCATAGTAAACAATATATTACGCCTTACAACGACCTTTTTAAAGATAAAGAATTTAAAGTAAAGGTTCCGCACAACAATATTATGTAAAATTGCATTATATTTTGAAATTTGATTTCCTAAGAATTTAAGGTGCATTATGTGCCATTATTTTGACCGAGGCTGTATATATGCCAATAATAGATTTGGCATTAAAAAAGTTCAGTGAACTATGCATCACCATTCTTTAGTTTCAACAACGTTCCAAAATAGACCACATATTTTTGGAGAGCACCAGTATGGCGTATACGTAATGTTTCGATTTAGAAAATTAAACATACGCACCCACGAACAAATTTGCTTTGTGTCAGAATATTTAATAACGATCTGAAAATAACACTTGTCAAAAATTTTGCGGCATAAGATTTTGCAGTTTATCTGTATACATATGTATATGCTAATATAGGTATATCTAAAAGGTGTATCTTTTTTATTGAGCTATGTAATTTGTAAAACCCGACTTTAATGAAAGAGGGTATATACAATGTGCTATGAAAACAAGTGTAATAAATGTATGGAGAGGCCAAGATCCTAGTTAGAAATCTGTATCAGGATAGGTATTTTAAGTCATTTGAGCTACGTCCATCCATCTGGCTAGTGCTCGCAATAATTCGAAAAAGGAGGGATCAATTTACTGCAATTTGTTTACGTGGTATATATATATATATATATATATATATTCCTTTTACTCCAGTGAGGAGCATAGGGCCGTAGTTATAATTACGTGGCAATAATTTCATATTCATATTTGTCTAAACCTTTTCATGTTTGTAATGAGAACATGTAACTTTATATTGGTAATTGTAAATTTGTATTGAGAGAACAAAAACTCGTATTGGAAAATGTAAATTTATAATGAGAACATGTAAATTCATAGTAAGGTGTGTAAATTCATATTGAAAAATGTAAATTTCAATGAGAAAATATAAATTCATATTGCGAAATATAAATTTGTAATGAGAACATAGAAATTTATATTGAGAAATATAAATTCGCATAACGTAGAATATAAACTCGTAATGAGAATTTGTAAACTCATATTAATAAATGTAAAATTGCAATGAGAACAATGTAAATTCGAAATGAGAAAACATAAATTCTTAATGAGAAAGTTTTAACAAGATTTGATGGAACTATAAAGGGTATCCTTTACATCAGAAGCACACGTCCATATTAACCCCATAGAGAATATTTGAAAACCGGTTGTTAGGGATTTTCGAATTTTTTTGGTAATTGTGGGATTTTCCTTTACAAATATAATAGTGTTAAAATAACCGTCGATATTTGGTGACAAGACGAACACATTACTAAACAAAATTATATATACTCGCATTAATTTTTTAATAAAGATATCAAATATCGATTCCTTTCTCATTATCTTTTTTGAATAGACAACGAAATTAGCTATTTGATGAAAAAATATTGCCATTAGATATACCGCTGAGACAAAAGATATGGCCACTTTTTCCTTTAAAAAAAATATTTGTCGTAAAAAACAGCAAAATATTTATTTATTATAAGCCTAAATTCAAATGAACATTTTATGAATTGTTCACACGAGGTCTTTGAGGCTCCGCCCCGGTGTACCATAGGTGGCCCGAATTTATAACATAACTTCTATAATTCCTCTTCTAAAAGCAATAAAATTTGTGTTGCAATCGGCTGATTGGTTAAAAATCGGCCGAATTATTTCCCTTTCTTAATTCCTCACACTGCGTGCCGTTTTTACCTAGTTTTCACTCTGCCCTTCTGAAGACAGCGCCAATGTGGCGTATACGTAATATGTAGAATTTAAGTGCTACTCATACGCACATTACAATTTAGATCTGTGTTTAAAAGCAGTTGCTTCGTACATATTTTAGAAAATCAATGACTGTACCTTCCTTGAATCTGTCCTACCAAATTTACTTCTATTAATTCTAAATATGAATTTAATTTAAAATTTAATTTATTTAATAAAGAATAGCTGTAGAAGATAAAAATCTCTAAAATATTTGCAGGAACGCAATAATACTGAAAGAAAATGGACCGGAAATTAATATTTGATAATGACAGGCAGCCACATTTTTGTACACCAAATGTTTGCATTCTCATCATCATCAGAGTAGTCGAATTTAAATAGAATTTAAGAGAAATCTAAGTTGTTTTTGTCTAACATCACATTTTATTAAAGACCATGCAATCACTTGGAAGCTTTCACATTTGCCGTTGTTCATGGAAAATATTTCTAAATTCGAAATCAATTCATATCATCTGATGACCCAATGTGAACATTCATATTTCTATTTATATTTAATATTCGATTTTATTCACATTTTTTTGTTTTTTTTTTCATCTACTATCAACTAAGAAATATAGCAACACACTTTGTCGAAGTGATACAACGTTACTCTAAAGTCTGGAACAGCAAGACAAAGAAATACATTGACATCGAATTGTCGGCGTCCATTGGAAATTGGCAAAAGTTCATTGTGTACATTATAATTTAATAGAACTATAGAGAAAGGACACTTCTTTCTTCGAACAGACTAAAGTCGTTATCAATGATTCGTCTATATTTTTATATTTATTTAATAGAATTTTGATAGAACCAAAAACCAAACAATGGTATTCTATTGGAGACTTAATTGAAATCATTAAATCAATGAGTTTTGGCAAATTTATGATATTGAATTATTTATATGTAATGACAATGTGAATTTTGTTTGAATTTTAAGTGAAAGAAGATGATTTGCTGGAAATGTTCTTCTTAGATCAAATAACGCATTTTTGGTTGCAGAAAAAATGGAGAAAAAAATGTGTATTATATATGGAGAATTCCACAACTAATCGACGGGTTCAAAATAATTCTGGTTTTGATTTTCTCATTTTTTATTTTGTTTAGTAATTTAAAAAATCTTTAAAATATCTCTTTGTGTATTGGGTTTTTTGGTAATAACTTCTTAAATAATTGTCCTATTTGATTTTTTTTTTTGAAATGTTGGTATTTTTGTTACTTTTCAGAAAAAATATAAACAATATTTTTAAAATTTTTTTATGTGCGATTTTTTTTTGTTTTCATTTTTAATGCCATTTTTTAAATTGTTCGTACTTTCAGATTTTCGATAATTTTTTATGTTTTAAACTTCTATTAAATCTCTAACATATAAGCTTTGGATGGAAAAGGGCCAAACATTTTTTTTAATTTTGAAAATCTTTTAAAAAAAAATTGCAGCAAACCACTGTGCTTGTGACTTGATAGCTTCGGAATAGAAGTTCCACTTCAAAGGACAGTATAAAGGAGACACTCCAGGAAGTATTTTTTCCAAAATAACCGCCACCCTCGCTGATCTCCGTACTCCTGATAAACTCCCTACAAAAATACCGGTATATCAAAAGTAGTAGAAATCGATGTTTTTTTTGGGTGATGTATTCGACAATACGATATATTACAAAAAACCGTTGAATTGACATACAAGCACCTATAGTGATTTTTAAGAAGGAATGTTTTAAGTAGAAATCCTTCGGTTTCTACTCGTTTGATATATAGTTATTATTGTAGGGAGATTATCAGGTGTAAGGAGATCAGCTGGGGTGTCGGTTGTTTTGGAACAAATACTTCCCGATGTTTCTCCTTTATTTTGTTCTTTGACGTGAAATATCTATTCCGAAGCTTTTGGACTTTATAAATTAAATTGTTCTTAAAAGATATTGTCAATCTTTAGAACCCTTTTAAATATACAAAGGATAAAAGAGAGGGAATAGAAGATGTCCTTTTTTGAATTATTTTCTATGACCAAAAATATTTTCGTTAAATGAAAATTCCTTTGATCTTCAATTGTATAATGTCTTCGGATGTATAACATTACGTCTAATTTATTCACTTGAATTGACTTCTTTTTATCTTGAAAATAAATCTAATATAATTCATAGAATATCCTAAGCTGATTGAAGAAGAATTTCACCAAATTTCATTGCATGAGAAGGGGGGAGGGGTGGGGGTACTTCTCTTTGTCTATTTACATACTTTCATTGACCATGAAGACTTGAGACTTGGGGCAATGAACGAGAATTCCTCAACTTTATTAGGCCTTTTTTTGTCTTTATTATTTGTACGATGTTGACCATCGACAAATTGTCTGCAATTGTTTTCTGTTTTATCTCAGGCAATTTCAGGGACAACGTCTGAAGGATGAAACGCATTTATTGAGAATTTGTATTCCCTATCAAGTGAAATACATGAGCTCATATTCGAACTCTATCTGTATCTCTTTGTGCTTTGAATAAATGTCATATTCATTTAGATTTTTAAGACTACATAAAACATTTTTCAATAAAGTAATATTTTTATGGACATTTAATAAACCTTGACAATATAATAAACTTAAAAGTACATCAAGATGCAAACAGAGGGTTATAAGATAGGAAGGACATTCGACGTTCTCCATTAATATTTGGGGAGTACATTTTTAAGTATTAAAATGTTCTCATTACTCTTTGGTTATACAACGGTAGTTCGACAAGTTTATTTAAAAATTCGGAAAATACGTTTATTAAATGGGGTTGAATATCACAGTACAACACATGATTTTGTGACTCAATTCTGAGAATTGGACGTGAAAATAGCCCCATTAAGAACTTTTCCGTCATTCGTTTAATCAAGTTGAGTCAATTAATAATTTAATGGCCATACGATTTATTTTGCTCAAGGTAGATTTTTCTATATTTTAACACGGTTATATCTCGGTATACCGTACGGAATACCTCTTTTGTGTCTGAAGCTAAGTTGTAGACATTGAATAGGAGAAAAAATGCGGAACAAACCCAACCGAACGAGTATATCCAGTGTCTTAAAAATCGCTAAAATATAAATTTTACCATTTTTCCTTTTTTGCTCAATAACTGGATTACAAATCCACAGATATGCTGTTTTTTGGAAGTGCCTATTTACAATACTTTAGAGACGTTTCGTCGATGTTCTATAGGAAATGGTATAATGAAAATGCAGAACATAGAAATACAGGTTCATAAACGCTCATAAATGTGCGTGGACGCTGAATTGCTCTTCGTGTTTCTTCATGATACATACTCCGTTCACAGTCAATTAAAGGGAGAAATGGGAAGTGGACTTTTTAAACGCACACGTGGGTGAACACTTTCATAAATGATGATAAGTACCTGCCAGTAAAATATTGAAAAATACGTAGTCATGCAACAAGTGCCGACGAACGAAAATAAAACAACAACACCAGTTTTTTAACTCAAACCTTAAGCCAAACAAACAACGCAAAAAAGTATAATTTTTAAATTTCAAATTCAAATTTAGGTTGAATTTCAATATCAAAATCTCAATATACTTATAGAAAATAACAAGTAAGAAAGTTTCAGTCGGGTAAACCGACTAAGGTATACCCTCACTTTGTGAGTAATGTAATATTGAATATTACTCGAATTATTCTGTCAATTTGTGTGGGAGGTACCAGAAGGGGTTTATCAAATACAACTATTTTTCGCTGAACATTAGATACTTTAAATTCATTGCACTGTGCCGAATTATAAGCATTTATGTGCACTGGTAAAAACGTTGAGATATTAAATTGTGGTATGATTTGGGCATTTTGTGTGGGAGGTACAAAAAGGGGCGTGGCGATAACGCCCATTTTTCACAGGGCTATAGACACTATAAAAACATTACACTGTACAAAATTTCACGTATTTTTATACACTGGTTTTAATGTTATAAGCTGTTAACTTTTGGTGCAAAAAGGTACCTTTGTGTGGGAGGTACCAAAAAGGGCGTGGCAACAACGCCAATTTTCCCTCGACTGTAGGCAATATAAAAGCATAATACTATACAAAATTTCAAGTTTTTTTATACACTCTTATTAACGTTATAAGCTGTTAACTTTTGGTGCAAAACGGTGCATTTGTGTGGGAGGTACCAAAAGGGACGTGACAACTTCGCCCAATTTTCTCGAGTTGATAGCGACTAATAAGCTAATACTATGTGTGGAATTTCAGAAGATTCGAATAAGTAGTATAGCAGTTATTAAAGAATCAATTTTTCACAACATTTTAACCCTTTGTGGGGGAGGTACTAGAAGGAGTGGACCAATATGGCCCATATTCGAACTTAGCCGGAGATAGAAAAAAATATTACCACATACCAAATTTGAAGTCAATCGGTTACTCCTTTCGGGAGTTATCGTGCGCACCAGCCAGCAGACACACAGACAGACAGACAGACAGACAGACAGACGGACGGACATTGCTCATTCGACTTAAAATGACCCAAAACGGTTTTCCTCCGAACATACTTGGGGTCTTAGGTCACTCCTTCGATGTGTTACACTTTTTTCCGTAGCAAATGATATATACCCTCGTCACACTAAAGTGAGGGTATAACAAGTGTCCAAAATGGGATGATTTTTTTTAGTCCCAAATCAATGAGCTGAGCTGTACTGTGTATTGCACCACTGCCAAATCCTAGTTTAGTATAACCAAAATGAAGTGTATCCAAAATTTTGAGTATACCCTTGGGATTTACTACTTATATTGAAATAAATGTGGCACAATTGACGCGAGCCATAAACGGGATAAACATGGTACCACCGTCAACTCCAAGTTTGTAGTTTTTAAAGAAGATACTTTTGAAAGTTTATATTTTCCTAAAATTCGCCATATGACACAATATGTCAAAAATTGTAAATTATAAAAAGGGAAATAATTCGGCCGTTTCTTAACCATACAGCCGATTGCGACAAAACTTGGGTGAACAAAATGTTCAAGCGCCTTTTTTGTCTGATTCTGATTCATTCGTATAGTTACCGAGATATCTCCATTTGAAAATTTAATTTTTAAATTTTGTTCCCGACCTTACTTGTATTTTGTGAATATCAGAGCACAATATGCACAGATTTCTTGCGCCAAAAAAAACTAATGTCGTTATGCCCAGAAAAATTTGTAAAGAAAAATCCCACAATTCCGAAAATAATTTTGAAAATCCCCAAAAACTGATTTTTTAAATTTATCCCCAGAACCCATTGTATTAAAAGCCGGGCTCAAAATCCTTTTTGCAGTATACCGTGTAACACATTACTACATATAAAACGTTTTTAAAAACAGAGTTTTTCATATCCTAACTTTGCTATTAACGGCCAAGATTTGAAATGTTCGTAAAAAATTGTGTAATTTGATAGAGAAAAATATTACCGCATACCAAATTTGAAGTCAATCGGTTAATCCTTTCGAGAGTTATCGTGCGCTCCAGCCAGCAGACAGGCAAGCAGACACACAGACTAACAGACAGACGGACGGACATTGCTCAAATGACTTAAAATGACCCAAAACGAACGTACTTGGGGTCTTAGGTCGCTCCTTCGATGTGGTACACTTTTGGCTCGTAGCAAATGATATATATGTATTGTATCCTCTTTTGTATAAGAGGGACTAAAACGGTTGTGGTCATAGCTTCCATTTTTAATAGGACTGTAGAAATTTTAAAAACTATACACTGTGCAAAATTTTCAAATTACAAAGAAAAAATATTTGTTTCATCAATATTTTGATTGTTGATTTTGTTTCAAATATTTCTTCTATGTAATTTAGTGCAGATTTTCAGTTATTGTATTGTAACTTCCGAACCAAAGTCGTTCCAACTCCAAAATGTACACCATCGGCAAAGTACATTAGGACCATTTTTTATAAAAAATTGAAGAAAAAAGTTAGATCGATTTTGAAATATGCAATATGTATTTTTATTTCCGCGAATAGTGATCGACATAAACTGTTTAAGACAAAATTATTTTTTTTTATGAAAAGTAAAGAAACAGCTTTAAGAAATTATATTTTCTATTTCCAATTTCTTATGCAAAAAAATAAATTTTCATTTAATTTTGTTTAATATTGTGGGTCATTACTCCTACCAACTAGGGCAACATTTTCTGGGAATTTGAGAAAGATCTTATTTTTGACCTAAGACAATTGAGAAAGAACTACCCATATATAGATACTAAAAGCCGGACTCCAAATTGCAGCAACTTAGAATGAAATCAGTGCATATTCTGCTCTGATATTAACAAAATACTAGGACAGGGTCGGGAAAAATGATCAATTGCATTTTCAATCTCGGTAAATATAC
This sequence comes from Eudasyphora cyanicolor, assembly GCA_963930755.1. NCBI lineage: Eukaryota > Metazoa > Arthropoda > Insecta > Diptera > Muscidae > Eudasyphora > Eudasyphora cyanicolor. Next base: position 315,969,926 of record OZ005734.1, read on the forward strand.
GAGATAAATCTTAGTTGTAAAAAGTATTTTGTAGACCTTGGTCAGTAGAATGCACACAAAATATGAAGAAGACAAAAGTTACATGTGCCTAAATATTTTGTTCATCCGAGGTGTTCAAATTTAAGACCCTGCATCTCCACGACTGCGTATCATAGGGGCCCAAATAAAAACTTAATTTCTATAGTACCTCTTTTGCAATCATGACAAGATTTTTTGTAATCGATGGAATTGTTAAGAAACGGCCGAATGATTCCCGCTTTTCTGAATTCCTCCCTCTGTGCACTGGGTGTAGGTCATCGTGTAGACCTACGAGGGAGGTCCCAAAACTAGCCGACACGATATAAGATGGCGTTAGTAGTTGAAAAACACTTTCGTGAAAAGTGGCAACCTTCTAAAATATGTGTTTTAAGTTTCAAGGCACCACGTTGATTAGTTTTTTTTTGAGAACTCAAAAATTAACGATCTCAGTGAATTTGTAAACATGGAAAAAATCTAATACAATACTTATTTAATATCGACCAATGTGGTTTGTTTTTGGCTAAAATGTTTATAGGCAGTTACAATAGGTCAAATAAGATCTCGCTATCATTATACCCTACACCACACTGTGGTACAGGGTATTATAAGTTTGTTTCACGGCAGATGTTTGTAACACCTTATAATAACACAGCTAGACCCACCTTAAAGTATACCGATCGACTCAGAATCACTAGCTGAGTCGATTTAACGATGTCCGTCCGTCCGTCCATGTAAAGGTGTTCGTCGACTACATGTCGCAATTTCACTCCGATCGTTCTGAAATTTTGCAGTTTAGAGTATTTCGCGGCTGTTAAGATCGCTATTGAATTTGGTTGAAATCGGTTCAGATTTAGATATAGCTCCCATATATATGTTTCGTCCGATTTGGCCCTTTAGTCCCATAGAAGCTGTATTTTACATCCGATCGTTTTGAAATTTAGAATGGTAGAGTTTCTTGATCCATGAACCAACATTGCCGAATTTGAAGAAAATCGGTGCAGATTTAGATATAGCTCCCATATATATCTTTCGTCCGATTTGGTCCTTTAGTCCTATAGAAGCTGTATTTTACATCCGATCGTTTTGAAATTTAGAATGGTAGAGTTTCTTGATGCATGAACCAACATTGCCAAATTTGAAGAAAATCGGTTAAGATTTAGCTATAGCTCCCATATATATGTTTCGTCCGATTTGGCCCTTTAGTCCTATAGAAGCTGTATTTTACATCCGATCGTTTTGAAGTTTAGAATGGTAGAGTTTCTTGATCCATGAACCAACACTACCGAATTTGAAGAAAATCGGTAAAGATTTAGCTATAGCTCCCATATATATGTTTCATCCGATTTGGCCATTTAGTCCTATAAAAGCTGTAGTTTACATCCAATCGTTTTGAAATTTAGAATGGTATAGTTTATTGATCCATGAACCAACACTACCGAATTTGAAGAAAATCGGTAAAGATTTAGCTATAGCTCCCATATATATGTTTCATCCGATTTGGCTCTTTAGATCCAATCGTTTTTATACCCTACACCACACTGTGGTACAGGGTATTATTTAAGTATAAAATGTCCGAAAAGTAAATTTATGTAAACAATTTATACATGAATTAAAAAATGTATATATCAGAGTTATTCAATATTACGAGAGTGGTGTAGGGTATTATATAGTCGGCACCGCCCGACTTTAGCCTTTCCTTACTGGTTTTTACTGTTCTGTATTTGTGAGAGTTCAAAGAATATTCTGTAAAAATTTAAAAAAAAAATCGATGGGGGAGCAATTTTGTCTATTTTTTTACACATTTTTAAAAAAAAATTGTGCATTTTGTTCATTTTACAACAAAGTAAACTTGGTTCAGCCGTTCTATAGCAATTACAAATTTCGTAAAACCCAAAAACTCTTTTTTTTAATTTCTTCAAAATTTCAAACGCCCATAAAATTTTTGAATTGATTTTTTTTTTTAAATAATAGCGAGTTCCTTTTTGACCTATTTGTAACTGCTTATAAACGTTTTAGCCAAAAATAAACTACATAGGTCGATATTAAATATTCTTACCCAGAGTTTAAACGCGGCCGAACGAAATTCCAATACTAACACCGGTGTGGTCGACCTATTGAAGTGTCCACGTCAGAAATAGTTACAAAATCCAATGGTATCGGTTGAAGGTTTGAGAGCTAAATGAAGTCATAGGTCATTTTAAAAAGTGGTATATTTCGCATATTGTTGGAAAATTTGATGATGTGAACGCTTTGCACAAGATGGGTGCCGCATTTGCTCACAATCAAGACAATGCACCGGTTCACACATCCACTATTGCGATGGCCAAAATCAATGAATTAAATTTCGAATTGCTTCAACATGCACCTTTTTCTCCAAATTTAACTCCCTCGGATTATTTTTTGTCAGCAGTGAAGAGGTGGAGGTTGCGGTTGATGGCCATTTGCAGGAGATAGACAGTTCTTCTTAGACAGTACTATAAACAGGGTGTCAAATCTATTGAAAATCGCTGGAAAAAGTGTATCGAGCTAAAAGCAGATTATATAGAGAAATAAAGAACTCTCACTCACTATATTTTATGCATTTGCTTATATTTAATATTTTTCTGTATGATATTTATTCCCTCACTTTAGTGTGACGAGGGTATATATCATTTGCTACGGAAAAAAGTGTAACACATCGAAGGATTGACCTAAGACCCCAAGTATGTTCGGTGGAAACCCCTTTTGGGTCATTTTAAGTCGAATGAGCAATGTCCGTCCGTCCGTCCGTCTGTCTGTCTGCTGGCTGGTGCGCACGATAACTCTCGAAAGGAGTAACCGATTGACTTCAAATTTGGTACGAAGATGGGCCATATTGGTCCACTCCTTCTAGTATCCCCCACAAAGGGTTAAAATGTTGTGAAATATTGATCATTTAATAACTGCTATACTACTTATTCGAATCTTCTGAAATTCCACACATAGTATTAGTTTATTAGTCGCTATCAACTCGAGAAAATTGGGCGAAGTTGCCAAGCCCCTTTTGGTACCCTCACACAAATGCACATTTTGCTCCAAAAGTTAACAGCTTATAACATTAATACCAGTGTTTCAAAGTACTTGCAATTTTGTACAGTGTAATGATTTTATAGTGCCTATAGTCCAGACAAAATGGCCAAATCATAGCTAAATTTAATTCTCATAACGTTAATATACCAGTGCACATAAACGCTTATAATTCGGCACAGGTATCTACTGTTCAGGGAAAATAAGTGTATTTGTTAAACCCCTTCTGGTACCTCCCACACAAATTGACAGAATAACTCGTGTAATATTCCATACAACATTACTCATAAAGTGAGGGTATACCTTAGTCGGTTTACCCGACTGAAACTTTCTTACTTCTTTAATTAATCAATCTAGATGACCTTGTTTTAAATCATTGCCAAATTTTTGCACTAATTTGAATATGTGTTCTTCTTTTTATTTTCAGGTGAGTGTACGAAATTTCATCTGAAATTATGTAAAATTTCCATGGTAATTAAATAAACATTATTCCAAAACCAGAAGATTTCTTCCTGGAAATTCATAATTTCCCAACAAGAGCTGATTTTTAATCTGTAGGGGTGCTTTTATGATTGCATTTCATGCTGACTTTTTGGAATCATGGGTTATGCTGACCCAGGAATAATGATATTAATAGTTGAAGGCGAAAGTGGTGTCCCTAATTGAAAAATTTTAAATAATTTAATATGTATATCATTGAAACACAGATTATGTATGGCATTTAGCACTTGCTACTTTATTAAGTAGCTTATGGTATACTTGTGAAGTACTTATTCTTTTCTATTTAATAACCCTCTGCAACAAGTATGATCTCCTTACAGCACTCTTAACAAAAATACACACTGTAAAATCACCAATGTAAATATAATCCCTAATAGCTTTTTTGTACACATACATATCTATATGTGAGTGTTTGCGTAGTGTATTTCTGAGCACTTGTTACAAGGACACTGTTTCTTTTTTTAACCCACATAAACATTACTCAGGATACAAAGTCCCAGACATATTTACAAACATTACACATACATACATATATACACAAGTTGAGACTTGCATATGCGCACCCAGGAATCAAGTAAAAATATTAGAATTTAATAATGATACAATTTTCAATTTTAATATTGTTTATGTACTCTCGTACATTGTCATAAACGCACGCATATACAGACGCACAAAGTCTTGAGAAAATCCGATGTACTTTCTTTCCTTCGTTTAGATGATAAACGATACAACAAAAGCAGCTTCTTTTGTTACTTCGTTTATCATATTCCTGATGATGATGGGGGAGGGAACACACTCACACAAAAAACTCTTCAAGTAATGCGTTTTAGATTTGTTGTAAGTATGAGAGATTGTGTATGAGACAAAACTTAAAGAGGATGAAAACAAATCGAAACTTCGTTTTCCAACAATTGTTGTGTGCTGCAGCAAATCAGTTATTCTATAACAGGGCCCTTGCAACCATTACGGCTCTTCACAACCATGTACATTTTTTCCTGCAAAATTTTGTTGAATATGCATTTTATTTAAGAAAATTTCGTTTCTTTAAAAAAATTAAAAAATTTCGTTGAAATTAAATATTTCTAGAAAAATTTATGAAAATTGCAAATTTAAAGAAAATTTCATAATAAATAAACTTTTCTACAAAAAATCTGTAATTTTTTAAAAAATTGTTCAAATTCTACATATTTCTTTAATATTTTTTTTAATATTTGGTCGAAATTGCATTTTTTTCCAAAATTTTGTAGAAATTGCATTTTACTGGAAAATCGTAAAATTTCTCTAAAAATTTCTTTCTTTCTCTACAAAATTTCTTGAAATTAAATGGTCGTTGGCTTTATTAAAGAGTAAGAATTAAAATTCAATTTCGAAAAAAATTTAAAGAAAAATGTTATTTCAACGAAATTTTTAAGAAAAATTTAATTTTTGTATAATTCTCTAGGAAAAAAGAAATTTTTAATAGAAATGTTTTTGCGGCAAATTTATCAAAAAAATATAATTTGCGCAAAGTTTTGTAGAATAATTAAATTTTGAAGACATTTGATATAAAAAGGCATTTTCAATGGAATTTTTGAGAAAAATTAATTGTTTTCTCTTTTTTATGTACCAATTGTCCTATTAATTTTTATAAAAAATTAAATTTCTATTAAATTTTTAAAAAAATTTTATTTTTACAAATTTTTTAAAAAATTCGATTCTGATGAATTTTTATAGAAAAAAATGCAATTTTGAATAAGTTTTACAGATTTTGTTTAGAGAAAATAACTCTCAACGAATTAATTTATTTTTCAATTTTAAAATTCAATTTCGAAGAAATTTTAAAGCAAAATGTTATTTTCTATAAAAAAACGAAATTTCTAATAGAAATGTATTTTCGACAAAATTATCAAAAAAATATAATTTGCACGATGTTTTGTAGAAAAATTTAATTTTGAAGACATTTGATAGGAAAATGCATTTTTCAATGAAATGTCTAAGAAAACTTAAATTTTTTCTTTTTTTTTAATACCAATTTTTCCAAAAAAAAAATTCAATTTCTATAAAATTTTTGATAAAAATTAAATTTTGTGAAATTTTTCGAATTTTTTTTTTAAAAATATAATTTCCGTCGAAATTTTGTAGAAAATTTAATTTTCTCTGAAATTTTAAATAAAATTGTAGTTTCTATGGAATTTTCCATAAAATTGTAATTTCTATGAAGTTTTCAATAAAATTGTAATTTGTATGCATTTTTTCAATAAAATTACTTTGGGCAAAATGACATATTGGTCAGAATTTTTAATATTAACCTATTAATTTTTTATTTTTGTCTAAAAAGGTTAATAAATGGTGAAAAACAAACTGCAACCATTAATTTTTTGAAAAAACTCGAAACGAAATTTTTAAGAAAAATTTAGTTTTGGCATACTTCTCTACAAAAAACGAAATTTCTAATAGAAATGTATTATCAACAAAATTATCAAAAAAATATACATTTCCCATAAGAATTCGATTTCTGTCAAATTTTTTATTAAATTTTAATTTTGAATAAATTTGCAAGAAACTATTAATTTAGGCTAAATTTTCTAGAAAATCACTATTTTAAAAGACGTAAAAAAATTTTTATTTCTATCAATTTATATTTTCAAAAAAATTTCAATCTCTATGAAATTTTCAATAAATTTGTAGTTTCTATAAATTTTCAATAATATTGTAATTTCTATGAAGTTTTCAATAAAATTTTAGTTTCTATGCATTTTTCCAATAAAATTACTTTGGGCAAAATGACATATGGGTCAGAATTTAATTTTTTATTTTTGCCTAAAAAGGTTAATAAATGGTGAAAAACAAACTGCAACCATTTATTTTTTGAAAAAACTCCGAAATTTTATGGGGATTTTAAATTAAAAAAAAATGAAGATTGCATTTTTTGCAATTTAAAAATCTTTAAAAATTCAATTTCTATTAAGATTTTGAAAATATATATATTTTTTTAAAATATAATTTCCGTCAAAATTTTGTAAAAAAATTTATTTTTGGTAACATTTTTTAAATATACATATATTGTCAACATTTTCTATAAGAATTCGATTTCTGTTAAAATATTTTATAAAAATTAAATTTTGAATAAATTTGCAAGAAACTATTAATTTAGGCTAAATTTTCTAGAAAAATACTATTTCATTAATTTTAAAAGACATAATTATAAAATTGTTATTTCTATCGATTTCTATTTTCAATAAAATTTCAATGAAATTTTCAATAAAATTATAGTTTCTATGAAATTTTCAATAATATTATAATTTCTATGAAGTTTTCAATAAAATTGTAATTTCTATGCATTTTTTCAATAAAATTACTTTGGGCAAAATGACATATGGGTCAGAATTTTTAATATTAACCTATTAATTTTTTATTTTTGCATAAAAATGTTAATAAATGGTAAAAAACTAACTGCGACCATTTATTTTTTGAAAAAACTCCGAAATTTTATGGGGATTTTAAATTTAAAAAAAAAAGGAAAATTGCATTTTTTGCAATTTAAAAATCTTTAAAAATTTAATTATATTAAGATTTTGATAAAAATTAAATTTTGTGAAATTTTTCGATAAAAATATATTTTCGAATTTTTTTTTAAATATAATTTCCGTCGAAATTTTGTAAAAAAATTGTTTTTGGGCAAAATTTTTTAAATATACTTATTTATATTGTCAACATTTTCTATAAGAATTAGATTTCTGCTAAAATATTTTATAAAAATTAAATTTTGAATATTTGCAAGAAACTATTAATTTAGGCTAAATTTTCTAGAAAAACACAATTTCATCAATTTTAAAAGACGTAATTATAAAATTGTTATTTCTATCAATTTCTATTTAAAAAAAAAGGAAAATTTAATTTTTTTGGTTTTACGAAATTTTTAATTTATCTTGAACGGCTGAACCGGTTCCTGCAAAGTTTACGTCGTTTGAAAGAGAACTACGAGCCAAATGTCAAAAATTGCCAGACCTGCCTTAGTATTTGGCACATTTATTTTACAAATATTGCGTCCCAAAAGTACAATTACTGTTTTGGTTATGTGAGAGTCTGGGGCATATTCTGTGTGAGTTTGAAGTTACATGAGAAGAAATTCTTAAAATAATAATAATAAATTTCAGAAAAAAATTTATACATTTAAAAAAATCAACCAAAAAATGGCCCGTTATTTTCAAGAGCAATTACAAATTTCGTAAATAAAAAAATCTTTTTTTAGTTTAAAATCTTATCGATATCGATATTATGATATCGATTTCTTATTTTACCATTTAATAACCTTTTAAAAACGTTTTAGGCAAAAATAATAATCTGTTTATCCATTCAAGAGCAAATAACATTTAAAAAAATAAATTTCGCTATTACTAATTCTGCATAAGACTTATGCAAAGCTTTTCTCTGAAAAACAATGAAAACGTGTTTTTCTCTACAATAAACTCAGGTAAAATAGCTAAACATTTTTAAATTATACATAGATTTTTTTTCGAATAGGTCTCATTTTATTCATTACCGAATAGACGATCAAATAATAAAAATATAACAAATATGAGTTTTTCGGATGTTTTAAGAGGTTTTAATTTAAAAATATTAAAATGTTCTCAAAAATTTGGATTTGTCGCATTTTTTTTTAATAAAATATTGAAGATAGAGCTATCGAAAACACTTTGAGTAAAATTTTCTAAATAAAATTGGTAATTAGTTATATGAATGGAAAAGAATGGCCGCTTAACGAATATGTCAAAATTCAACACCCTCCCTAACCGTTTATGAGAGAAGGTTGACATTTTAGTATGAGTTGTGTCAGTTGGGTAACATACATTTTTTCAGATTCTAAAACCCACTACTTCAAGGACAAAAGTTTAAAAGGACATTTTTTATTATCTTTCGTCCTTGAAAAATGATTTCAAAAATTTTGTTGAATAGCAGGAATTCTCCCATTTCATTTCATATACATACGAGTACATATAAATCACATTGTAATAAGTGTAATGAAAAATATTTCCAAAATTGTATCCTTAAAATTTTAAATTTTTTGTATAAAGGGCAAGCGACCACGAAATTAATAACTGAATATGTAGTTTATCTACTGTTGGCCTATTGTTTCATTTCTATATAGGCTCGCTCTAAGGAGGAAAGTCGTATAGCACTGTGTTATCCAAGCCCGATTTAAAATTTGGATTGTAATTTAAAAGACTCGAGTATATTGTTCTTTTACGAAGATACATATTTACTCCAACACTTAATATGGACTTAATAGCAGATATCTCCGTCAACATAAATTACCGCAACGATATAGCGCTTCCAAAATATTTTTATAGGATTCAAAATACGTATTATTTCTTTAGGGAGCAAAAAAATCGGGAGATCCCGGGATTGATTTTTCAATTTTAAAATTCAATTTCGAAGAAATTTTAAAGAAAAATGTTATTTCAACGAAATTTTTGAGAAAAATATAATTTTGGCATAATTCTCTATAAAAAACGAAATTTCTAATAGAAATGTATTTTCGACAAAATCATCAAAAAAATATAATTTGCACGAAGTTTTGCAGAAAAATTGAATTTTGAAGACATTTGATAGAAAAATTCATTTTTCAATGAAATGTCTAAGGAAATTTAAATTTTTTCTTTTTTTATACCAATTTTCCCAAAAAGTTCTGTAAAAATTCAATTTCTATTAAATTTTTGATAAAAATCAAATTTTGTAAAATTTTGCGATAACAATAAATTTGCGAAATTTTTTTTTTAATGTAATTTCCGTCGAGATTTTGTAGAAAATTTTATTTTTTGGCAACATTTTTTAAATATACTTACATATATTGTCAAAATTTTCTATAGGAATACAATTTCTGTTAAATTTTTTATAAAAATTTAATTCTGAATAAATTTGCAAGAAACTATTAAGCTATCTAGGCTAAATTTTCTAGAAAAATAATAATTCATCAATTTTGAAAGACGTAATTATAAAATTCCATCAATTTCTATTCTCAATAAAATTTCTATGAAATTTTCCATAAAATAGTAAATTCTATGAAATTTTCAATAAAATTGTATAATTTTATTGAAAAATTGTATAAAATTTTCAATAACATTACTTTGGCCAAAATTACATACGGGACAGAATTTTTAGTATTAACCTATTATTTATTATTTTTGCCTAAATAGGTTAATAAATGGTAAAATATCAAAATGCCATTAATTTTTTTTTGAAAAAATCCGAAATATAAATTAAATTCGGAATTAATTCAAATTCGTCAAATGCAAGATACGTGTGCATGACGGAGGGTTAAATGTTTGATAAAAATAAAATTCAGTCAGAATTTATTTTGGTTTGAGACCATATGTTTCAGTTACTTTCTGTCTGTTGCAAAAAAGTAATAGAAACAAATACAAAAACTGGTAGAGAGTTTTAATTGCTTGATAGTATTGACTGCAGTTTCGATAGACACCACTCTATCATCTTCAGAATTCAGTAGCAACAGTAAATTGAATTTAACAAGAACTGCTAACCAAAAATTCCTGGTTTCCGATTAACATCCATAATATACATATATGTATTCCCATAGATCCTGTAAAGAGCACATGACCTCAATAAATTGACTGAAAGCATTCCTGTCCTTCGCAAGAGCTTTGACTTCGCTGCATCTTCTACCCATAGCTGATATTTCTGCATCAATCAGTCTCATCCACGTATGAGCTTGGTTTCCTCTTCTCCGAGTGCCTTGTGGGTTATACTCTACGGCATTCCGGGTAATATCGTTTCGTGTATCCGAGCACCTTATATATATATATATTATATATATATATATAAAAATGAAACGGTCCATCTGTGTAATGGTATCACGTCAGAACGGCTGGAGCGATTTGGATGATTATTTTTTATTCGATTCTAAATTTTCACGAGATGGTTTATATAGAAAAAAAAAATTAATTGGACAAAGGGGCGTGGTACCTCCCATACAAATCGCAGGTTAAAAATCCGATATTTCTGCTCCTATTATAGGTATAGTGCTGAAATTTTGTTTGTATGCATTTAATGGCAGATTATGTGAATTTTCCAAAAATGGGCGGAATCGGACCAATGGGCGTGGCCCCGCCCATATAAGCCAAATTTTGAAATTGAGATATTTTGCACAATTTGTTAGCGAGAGTGCTGGAATTTTGTGTATATGTAAACGGTGGCAGTCTACGTGATTGATCCAAAAACGGGCGGGATCGAACCAATGGGCGTGGCACCGCCCATATAAGCCAAATTTAAAAAATGTGATATCTTGCACAATTTGTTAGCGAGAGACCTGGAATTTTGTGTATATATATCCGTTGGCGATCTACGTGATTGGTCCAAAAATGGGCGGGTTCGGACCAATAGGCGTGGCCCCGCCCACAATGACCAAATTTTGAAATTTTTATATCTTGCACAATTTGCTATCGGGAGTGCAGCAATGTTGTGTATATGTATCTGGTGGCATTCTACGTAATTGGTCAGAAAATGGGCGGGATCGGACCAATGGGCGTGGCCCCGCCCTTATAAGCCAAATTTTGAAATTGATATAACTTGCACAATTTTTTATCTAGAGTGCTGTCATGTTGTAGATATGTATCTGGTGACAGTCCACGTGATTGGTCCAAAAATTGGCGGGATCTGACCAATGGGCGGGCCACCGCCCATATAAGCCAATTTTTGAAATTGAATTATCTTGCTCATTTTGTTAGCGAGAGTGTTGAAATTTTGCGTATATGTATCTGGTAGCAGTCTACGTGATTGGCTTTCAAATGGGCGGAATAGGACCAGTGGGCGTGGCCCAGCCCATATTTTGATATATCTTGCAAGTATTATATAGGAAATACATGAACAAAAATGCTCGGTATGCGATAATTACAGCTGCTCACTCCAATACAATCGCAATATGATAATGTGATGCAATATCAATGAAACAAGAATTTGGAAATTTTATAAGTATACATTTCTATTTTCTGGACTTTCCACTGAATTCGGTATTTTTTCATTCAGTGAATTTATTACTAATACCAGTAAGGAAAGGCAGAAAGTCGGGCGGGGCCGACTATATAATACCCTACACCTCCCTAACAATGCGATAAGGGTCATTGCGATAATAATTTGGAATAATTGGTAAATGTATTTTGAACCGATAATCGCAAAATTAAGCAATATTCGTTCCTAAATTGAGAAAAATCTTTCTGGAGAACTTTGTAATGATCGGAAGTAAAGTACAACTTCTATAGCGCTTTGTAACCAAATCTGGAGGAACATATATATGGAGGTTATATATAAATCTGAATCGATTTTCCTAGAATACTCATTCATGTAAAATAGAAACCTGTTTCTGTCGAATTTCGTACTGATCGGATATAAAACACAGTCTCTACAGCGCTTACATGTCAAATTGGGGGTAACATATATATATGGGGGCTATATCTAAATCTGAACTGATTTTCTCCAAATTTTGCGGCATTCCTTCATGTAATAAGAAACCTCTTTCTGCCGAATTTCTTACTGATCGGATATAAAATACAGTTTCTACAGCGCTTGAATTTCAAATCGGGGGTAACATATATATGGGGACTATATCTAAATCTGAACCGATTTTCTCCGAATTTGGCAGTATTCCTTCATGTAATAACAAACCTCTTTCTGCCGAATTTCGTACTGATCGGATATAAAATACAGTTTCTACAGCGCGAATTTTGACATGAGCAGCGAAGCGCACCGGGCTCAGCTAGTATATATATATATATATATTACTTGTTTTTGTTTTAATAAATACATGTAGAACCAATGCATTTAATATCTTCCATATTTGAGCAGATTATTGTCCTATGCTCCATATTGGAACGTAGGGAATAAATAATATATTTGATCAGATATACATAATAGCAATAATTCCTCTCATCACATCATCCTCTTTAGGCGACATCCCTGTCCAACATTAGGTTGTGTGAGGAGCTCTGTATTGCACCGTATGTTCTGACATATGCGAGTATCAATCTTAGCAATTCGTATTTGTTTGTCATTCATCACAAACGTTAGTTTGATACATATATCGAACAGACACATATCGAAGTTCTCCACTGTCATCAACATCATCGTCATCATCATCATCATAGAAAGCTACCGCCAAGGCTACGACGCACAGTGGTTAGACGACACAACAAAATTCTCATTTACATAGGTAAATGGGGAAAACATATTAAATTACAGTATTCTTATAAGATACGAGTATATAATCAATAAAAACAGCGGGCACTTTACACATAATTTCCCTTCGGCGGTACTTTCGTATGAAAATACGTAGTATATTCAAAAAATATCGCAAATTTTGTATTTTTTCAAAAAAGTATTTATTTATTCATGAACATCTATTTTGTCCCCTTCAAAGTAATTCCCCTCGGATATTATTACACTTCTGCTAAAAGTTTTTTCCCATCTTCGAAGCACTTCAAATAATCATTTTTGTGATCTTGTTCAGCTCCTCCTTCGATGCCGTCTTTGTCTCCTCAATCGTGGCGTAGCGTCGTCATTTCATGGGCCTTTTCAGTTTTGGGAACAAAAAATAGTCACAGGGGGCTATGTCATTACTGTGTTGTTTTTGGCCAAATATTCGCGCACAAGCAACGATGTGTGTGCAGGGGCGCTATCATGGTGCAAAAGCCAGTTTTTGTTCTTCCACAAATCCGGGTGTTTTTGGCGGATTGCTTGGCACAATTTGCGCATAACTTGCAGGTAATATTCTTTATTGACCGTACTACCCTGTGGCATGAACTCATAATGCACCACGCCCCTGCAATCAAAGAAAACTGTGAGCAACAAAAATACGGGCGTCCGGCACGCTGTTCGTCCTTCGCATCTTCTCGGCCCTCTAAGAACATTTTGTACCACCGATAAACGTTGCTTTGGTCCAAGGTAGCTTCACCATATGCCACAGTCAACATTCGGAATGCGTCAGCGCACTTTATTTTGTTTTTCACACAAAATTTGATGCAGATTCTTCGTTCCATTTTCTGAAATAGATAGAAATCGAAGACAAGTTAAAACACATCCAAGCACAACATCTGTCAAAAATTAACTAAACATTCAAAATGGCCGACCTTGTCAGCATAAGTAAGGGACATGAGTACCAACATAACGCCCGCGGAAATTAAAAATTCGAGATATTCTTTGAACATACCTCGTATATATAAAAGAAAAAAGGCCGTTTGACAAAATTTACAAAATTCAACGCCTTCCAATTCTTATGCCACTGTGCCGTGCCTTGTGCTGAACTCGAAGCAAATGAGTTCGTTCATTGTCAATTGCAATCTGTTTCCTGCCCTGTATATTGTACTCCCATTCCCGTATGACAATTCCGCCAGTATCGGAAATCCAACCGTGGGTCGTGTGTCGTCTCTTGGTTGTTTTGTCATGTTATTGTTTGCTCTGACAGTTCGGCGAGAGATGTTTCTTGATTTGATTGTTGTCAAATTGCAAATGTCTTCTATGTCGTGTCAATCAAAAACTCATTTCGTCAGAATGCGGCGTCATGTGCGTTTGACTGCCAATGCTTCAGTTGTTGTGTGTGTGTCATCCTCCGCCGCTCTATTGTCTTCTGTCGTTTCCCATCGCTTTTGCAGGAACAGCAGCAGAAGCTTTTTCCTGTCGCTTTTGCACAGATGTTGATAGCACTTCTCAAGATTTGAGGATCAAAATATATGTATATATGTTTCAAGTTATTGATATTAAAAGGACATTTATAAAATCAACAACAGCAAAAAAATAATTTTATTCTAATTTACATACTTGTACTGGTAGACAAATGTTTCTTTTTGACATACGACTATGTATATTATTTTGCATTTAGACTTTTGAGGGGTGAAGGGATGAGATGGGGGACATCTTTGCTTTGGAGTTGCAACAGCTTGACGAAACCAATCAAGTTGAAACAAAAGCTGGTGAAGACAATGCCATAAATTAATAAAAGATACGTGTATAGCACTCAAACGGGACACTATGAAACTGCTGAAGACATGTACTATACAAAGATGTTGAAGGACAAATCCGCTTCTTTGACTTTAAGTATTTAAGAAAAGACATTTTGTTAAGAAAAATTAATCAAAAATTAATTCTTTTAGTGTTTCCACCAATGAAATTGCTTTAGAGGTATGAAACATGATGTTAGAGGCTAATTATTTATTGAAAATTAAAGAAATTGCGAATTACTTCGTGCCAAACAGATAAAAAATGAGCAAAATAGTTTCATGTTTGGATATGTTTAGCCCCTATATGACTGTACCTTCCGATGGGACTTCTTCATGTTCTAGAAGTCACATTTGGAAATGAGCCAAATTACTTCTTATTATACTACATCTGGAAAAGGGTCACATCGATTCATGTTTGGATATGGCCCTCATATAACTGCACCTTTAGATTTAACTTTTCTAGAATGTACCCTGTATAGCCGATCCTGTTAAATATTGACAGTTTATGTGTCGCTACTTTCCTAATTATAACTGGAAAACTGTGCCAACTCGGTTCATGTTTAGATATAGCCCCCCATCTAGTTGTACCTTCCCATTTCACTTCGTGACGTTGTACAGGGTGGCCCAAAATGACCAAAGGGGTTTGAGTTCATTATAAGTTTTTATTTAAGACATAATTTTTTTTGAATACAGTATATAAAAACCAGTAAGGAAAGGCTAAAGTCGGGCGGGGCCGACTATATAATACACTACACCACTCTCGTAAGATTGAATAACTCGGATATATAAATTTTGTAATTCATGTATAAATTGTTTACATAAATTTACTTTTGGGACATTTTATACTTAAAAAATACCCTGTACCACAGTGTGGTGTAGGGTATAAAATCGATTGGATCTAAAGAGCCAAATCGGATGAAACATATATATGGGAGCTATAGCTAAATCTTAACCCATTTTCTTCAAATTGGGTAGGTTGGTTCATGGATCAAGAAACTCTACCATTCTAAATTTCAAAATGATTGGATGTAAAATACAGCTTCTATAGAACTAAAGGGCCAAATCGGACGAAACATATATATGGGAGCTATAGCTAAATCTTAACCGATTTTCTTCAAATTCGGCATTGTTGGTTCATGGATCAAGAAACTCTACCATTCTAAATTTCAAAATGATTGGATGTAAAATACAGCTTCTACAGGACTAAAGAGCCAAATCGGATGAAACATATATATGGGAGCTATAGCTAAATCCTCACCGATTTTCTTCAAATTCAGCAATGTTGGTTCATGGATCAAGAAACTCTACCATTCTAAATTTCAAAATGATTGGATGTAAAATACAGCTTCTACAGGACTAAAGAGAAAAATCGGACGTAACATATATATGAGAGTTATAGCTAAATCTTAACCGATTTTCTTCAAATTAGCTAAATCTTAACCGATTTTCTTCAAATTCAGCAATGTTGGTTCATGTTTCAAAGAAACTTTACCATTCTAAATTTCAAAATTAAAAAAAAACAGTTTTTTTTAATATCAACCCTCTAACAGGCCAAATCGTAAAAATGATCTTATGAAGCCTATATTTTTTTCCAAGTATATGTAGACAAAATAACCTTAACTTTTCATTTTTATGCAAAATAAGCCAGCGAAAAAATATGTTTCACTATTTCGATTAGAAATCACAATTATATTTTTTGTTAACTCCAAATACATTATAAAATTAAAATATTATACGATAACTATTATTGGTAAAAATTTGAAGTCGATTTTTTATAAATTAAAAAAAAAAACAAGTAAGAAAGTTTCAGTCGGGTAAACCGACTAAGGTATACCCTCACTTTGTGAGTAATGTAATATATAACATTACACCAATAAATCTGTCAATTTGTGTGGGAGGTACCAGAAGGGGTTTTCCAAATACACATATTTTTCGGTAAACAGTACATTCTTAAATACATTGCATTGTGCTGAACTATAAGCGTTTATGTGCACTGGTATATTAAAGTTACGAGCTATGTAATTTTGGTATGATTTGGTCATTTTGTGTGGGAGGTACAAAAAGGGGCGGTGTGATAACGCCCACTTTTTACAGGACTATAGGCACTATAACAGCATTACACTGTACAAAATTTCAAGTATTTGTATGCACTGGTATTAAAGTTACAAGCCGTTTACTTTTGGTACGAAACGGTCCATTTGTGTGGGAGGTACCAAAAGGGGCTGTACAATAATGCCCATTTTTTACCGGACTATAGGCGCTACAAAAACATTATACTGTAGAAAATTTCAAGCATTTTTATGCACTTGTATTAAAGTTATAAGCAGTTAAATTTTGATGCAAAATGGTCCATTTGTGTGGGAGGCACCAAAAGGGGCATGTCAACTTCACCCATTTTTCTCGAGTTAATAGCGACTAATATACTAATATTATGTGCAGAATTTCAAAAGATTCGAATAAGTAGTATAGAAGTTATTAAAGAATCAATATTTCACTAAATTTTAACCCTTTGTGTGGGAGGTACCAGAAGGAGTAGACCAATATGGCCCATCTTCGAACTCATCCGGAGATAGATCAAGATATTACCACATACCAAATTTGAAGTTAATCGGTTACTCCTTTCGAGAGTTATCGTGCGCACCAGCCAGCAGACACACAGACAGACAGACAGACAGACAGACAGACAGACAGACAGACAGACAGACGGACGGACATTGCTCATTCGACTTAAAATGACCCAAAACGGATTTCCTCCGAACATACATAGGGTCTTAGATCACTCCTTCGATGTGTTACACTTTTTTCCGTAGCAAATGATATATACCCTCGTCACACTAAAGTGAGGGTATAAACAGCGAAATTGGAAAAATAATTTTCGGAGCTAATTTGTTGATTTCTCAAATTTGATTGACCATATCTCACGATAGACATGTCATAATGTTTTGGGGAACATATCAAATTGTCACGTAGGACCGTCTAAAGAGGCGAAAATATTTTTTAATTCAGTACTGGAGGCCAAAAAGCTAATACCGTCTGTAGACGGCTTGGCCTGTTAGAGGGTTAAGGTTTTTTAAATTTTTTTAGTTTTTACATGTTTGGGGTTGAACGTTAGAAATATTAGATAATATAATATGACGATCCTTATCGGTCGGGCTGAATCTTGAATACCTCAACCATTGATCGCATTCTATGCCATTACAGGATATCTTAGGAATGTAAAATAGGGAGAAGAAAATGTTTAAGTAATGTAGGTGTTAGAACAGTTGTTATTCTTTCGAATGTATTAAAATAAATAAATCGAAAATTATCAAAATTTCAGCCTTAGCATTTTATAACAATCAATTATATTGAGGGTTTATATTCAAAAGAGTTATATATTACGCCGTTCATATGTTGCGTTAATTTGAAATGAAACAAGTAAGAAAGTTCAGTCGGGTTAGACGTCTTATGAATCCCCTCTCCTTCAGTCCCAAAAAATATACGTAAATTTATTTATTTTTTTTTTGTTTTAAATAAATTATTATTAATTTAAATTGCATTTAATAACTTTAAAGTATGTACTGGTATTAAAGTTCAAAGCTGTTAACTTTTGGTACATTTGTGTGGGAGGTACCAAAAGGGGCGTGGCAATAACGGTCACTTTTCTCTGGACTCTAGATACGAGTACTTGACGTGTTATTTATTTTTTTTGTTTTAAATAAATTATTATTAATTTAAATTGCATTTAATAACTTTAAAGTATGTACTGGTATTAAAGTTCAAAGCTGTTAACTTTTGGTACATTTGTGTGGGAGGTAACAAAAGGGGCGTGGCAATAACGGTCACTTTTCTCTGGACTCTAGATACGAGTACTTGACGTGTTAGAGACTAACAAACTAATATTATGTATGAAATTTCAGAAGATTCGAGTAAGTAGTATAGGACGTATTAAAGAATCAATATTTCACTAAAAATTCGTGGGGGAGGTACTAGAAGGAGTGGACACTGTTCGAACTTAGCCGGAGATAGAGAAATATTACCGCATACCAAATTTGAAGTCAATCGGTTACTCCATTCGAGAGTTCTCGTGCGCACCAGCCAGCAGACAGACACACAGACAGACAGACGGACGGACATTGCTCAAATGACTTAAAATGACCCAAAACGGATTTCCGCCGAACATACTTAGGGTCTTAGGCCACTCCGTCGGTGTGTTACACTTTTGGCTCGTAGCAAATGATATATACCCTCCCCACTAAGGTGAGGGGATAAAAATATTCTATTTTTTTGTAATGATTTTTTCGAATACATGTTTTTATACCCTCCACCATAGGATGGGGATATACTAACTTTGTCATTCCGTTTTCAACACCTTGAAATATAGATCTGGGACCCCATAAAGTATATTAATTCTTGATCGTCGTGAAATTCTAAGACGACGCCATGTCCGTCTGTCTTTTAAAATCACGCTCCAGGCCGTAATAATAGAGCTGGGATGATCAAATTTGGTAGAAGTATTTCTTATAGTTGCAGGTATTTTGGCATCGCAAATGGGCCATATGAGTCAATGTTTTGATATACATAGCTCCCCTATAGAGGTCGTTCCAAAATACGGGTTTTGAACAATAAAGGCCACATTTTTAAAGCAATTTAACTGAAACTTTGCAGCATATGTTCCATTTTGACAAGTAGTCATCACAACAAAATGTTTACGAATCGGTTCATATTTAACTGAATCGTTGCAGTTTGTATTTTATTTAGACAAGAATTCATCGCAGTAAAATTTTTTTACATCATTTCATATTTTGTTATAGTCCACTTATACACTGATAGAAAAACCGTTCGTCATCATGACGAATCAGTTTCGTCAATATATCTTCGTACTGGTGACGAAAAGTTTCGTACATGCGATGTTTTTGTACGTCAATAGAACGAACACGATCATCAACCCATGTTTTTGGCGTTTCATCCCCACGACGAAAAGATTTATTTGACCATTTTTCTGAAAATATGATAAAACGAAGCAATCAATTTATAGTTTGTGCTTAATTGTACAGTTCTATAGGCGATCTGATTAGCATAGTTAAATAATTTGTTGTAAAAGTTGAATTTAAAAATTCTAATAATGGTGATGAATGCAGTTTGTCGTGGTGATGAATAGGATTCGTCGTGATGATGAATGGGATTCGTCATGGTGATGAATGGAATTCGTCGTGGTGATGAATGGTATTCGTCGCGGTGATGACTGGGATTCGTCTGTTGGCAAATACATTACTTGATGAGATTATTTTTGATTTAAAATATCAGAAGTAATGAATACTTCTCGTTCGTTTTCTTTCAGCCTTTCCTGATAAGAACAGCGTTTCGAACCGAATAATCACAACTGAACTCGGCAAAGCAGTCAAGTTTATTTTCCATTACGTTTTTAATGGTCTAAAACCAGAAGAATATTTATTGAAAATTTAAAAATATAAATAGTTGGGGGCATGAATTAGTCGTGGTGATGAATGGAGTTTGTCGAGCTGATGAATGGAGTTCGTCGAGGTGATGATTGCGATTCGTCGAAGAGATGAATGGGATTCGTCGTGGTGATGAACTCGATTAATTGTAGGGATGAATGGTGTTCATCATGGTGATGAATTTAATTTGTCGTGGTAATGAACTCGATTCATAGTAGGTATGAACTGTCATCATCCTGAGGACGAACAGTTTTGGAAACAGACATTCGTCATGATGACGAACAAATTCATCAAGAGGATTATTCCATACGTTAGCTGACTTTTGACGAGCAAATAATCGTGATGATGTACAAAATTCGTCGTATATCGCTTCCAAAAAAGCATGTTTAAGCCAAAGATTTTTCTAGTAATAGAATTGAATGCAATCCATGGTAAATCAATTTTGATTTGTAACTAGAATATTCTTCTGAATTTAGACCATTCTTGTCTCTATACTGCTATAGAATGCGCAGTTTTTTGATTACTGCGAGCTTAGCTGTCAGGAAATATATTTTAATTATCAAAAGTTTGTTCTTTCAAATTCTATTTCAATTTAAAACCAGTAAGGAAAGGCTAAAGTCGGGCCGACTATATAATACCCTACACCACTCTCGTAATATTGAATAACTCTCTTTGTAATTCATGTATAAATTGTTTACATAAATTTACTTTTGGGACATTTTATACTTAAATAATACCCTGTGCCACAGTGTGGTGTAGGGTATAAAAACGATTGGATCTAAAGAGCCAAATCGGATGAAACATATATATGGGAGCTATAGCTAAATCTTTACCGATTTTCTTCAAATTCGGCAATGTTGGTTCATGGATCAAGAAACTCCACCATTCTAAATTTCAAAACGATTGAATGTAAAATATAGCTTCTATAGAACTAAAGGGCCAAATCGGACGAAACATATATATGGGAGCTATAGCTAACTCTTAACCGATTTTCTTCAAATTCGGTAGTGTTGGTTCATGGATCAATAAACTCTACCATTCTAAATTTCAGAATGATTGGATGTAAAATACAGCTTCTATAGAACTAAAGGGCCAAATCGGACGAAACATATATATGGGAGATATAGCTCAATCTTAACCGATTTTCTTCAAATTCGGTAGTGTTGGTTCATGGATTAAGAAACTCTACCATTCTAAATTTCAAAATGATTGGATGTAAAATACAGCTTCTTCAGAACTAAAGAGCCAAATCGGATGAAACATATATATGGGAGCTATAGCTAAATCTTTACCGATTTTCTTCAAATTCGGCAATGTTGGTTCATGGATCAAGAAACTCTACCATTCTAAATTTCAAAACGATTGGATGTAAAATATAGCTTCTATAGAACTAAAGGGCCAAATCGGACAAAACATATATATGGGAGCTATAGCTAAATCTTAACCGATTTTCTTCAAATTCAGCAATGTTGGTTCATGGATCAATAAACTCTACCATTCTAAATTTCAAAACGATTGGATGTAAAATACAGCTTCTATAGAACTAAAGGGCCAAATCGGACGAAACATATATATGGGAGATATAGCTAAATCTTAACCGATTTTCTTCAAATTCGGTAGTGTTGGTTCATGGATCAAGAAACTCTACCATTCTAAAAATCAAAATGATTGGATGTAAAATACAGCTTCTTCAGGACTAAAGAGCAAAATCGGACGAAACATATATATGGGAACTATAGCTAAATCTTAACCGATTTTCTTCAAATTCGGCAATGTTGGTTCATGGATCAAGAAACTCTACCATTCTAAATTTCAAAATGATTGGATGTAAAATACAGCTTCTATAGAACTAAAGGGCCAAATCGGACGAAACATATATATGGGAGCTATAGCTAAATCTTAACCGATTTTCTTCAAATTCGGTAGTATTGGTTCATGGATCAAGAAACTCTACCATTCTAAATTTCAAAATGATTGGATGTAAAATACAGCTTCTTCAGGACTAAAGAGCAAAATCGGACGAAACATATATATGGGAGCTATAGCTAAATCTTAACCGATTTTCTTCCAATTCGGCAATGTTGGTTCATGGATCAAGAAACTCTACCTTTCTAAATTTCAAAACGATTGGATGTAAAATACAGCTTCTATAGGACTAAAGGGCCAAATCGGACGAAACATATATATGGGAGCTATAGCTAAATCTTAACCGATTTTCTTCAAATTCGGCAATGTTGGTTCATGGATCAAGAAACTCTACCATTATAAATTTCAAAACGATTGGATGTAAAATACAGCTTCTATAGGACTAAAGGGCCAAATCGGACGAACGATATATATGGGAGCTATATCTAAATCTGAACCGATTTCAACCAAATTCAATAGCGATCTTAACAGCTGCAAAATACTCTAAACTGCAAAATTTCAGAACGATCGGAGTGAAATTGCGACCTGTAGTCGACGAACAACTTTACCTGTAGTCGACGAACAACTTTAGTGCATTACAACTTCAAAGTTGTAATGCACTAACAGTTTTTGTAAACATATTGTATAAGCAGATTTTTCGCCCTCCTTTATCGCCCTCCTCCGTGCAATATTTCAACGGATTGACCAACTAATACTTGGTAATATAATGAGAAATACTTTATCATCCTTATCAACTATAAATTTTAATCGTTATAAGTTCAGTAATGTACGTATTTGATTGTGCGAACGGTTCTCAATTTGATGTCCTGAAAGTATTTTAATATATACATTAACTGTCTCTGAAGCGCTTCTTTAGCCTAAATGGCTCATTTTGATTTTGACGATTTGACTTTGATTTTTGTGTCTACATTTTGACGATTTTAGCCAAAATTCGTCTGGAAACACTAGATATAAGCTGTTAACTTTTGGTGCCAAGTGGTCCATTTGTGTGGGTGGTAACAAAAGGGCGTGCCAATAACGCCCACTTTTCACTGGACACTGGGTACTATAAAAGCATTACACTCCACACAATTCCAAGTATTTGTATAAGCTGGACTCGAAGTTAAAAGCCGTTAACTTTTGGTGCAAAATGATCTATTTGTATGGGAGATACCAAAAAGGGGTGATAGCGACCAAGAAATAAGAAAATAATATACAAGTAAAAACATTAAGTTCGGCCATGCCGAATCTTATACAGGGCTGATGATGAATATTGCTACATTAAGAAACCCAAATAACTTTTTTTTAGTCTATGGAATTCAGTTTTCTTTTATTCAGCTTAATTAGTTTTAAAAATAATGGAATTTAAATGCATCTTACCAAAAAGTTGTTCATTACTGCTTGCAGAGTTGAGACGGGAATAGCCGATATTGTTTCTCGAATGGATTGCTTTAGTTCATTCAAATCTGTTGGTTTTGCTTTGTAGACTTCCTGTTTGCAATAACCCCACAAGAAAAAGTCAGGTGCAGTAAGGTCAGGCGACCTGGGGGGTCAACGGAATGTGGAGTTCTGGATATCAGCTTATTGGGAAATTTTCGCAGCAATTCTGACATAACAGGCCGGGCTATGTGAGGAGTGGCACCATCTTGCTGAAAACACACAGAGTTGAAAGAAATTCTCATTCGTCGTAATTCTGGATAGAAAAACTCTCTCAACATGCTCAAGTAACGGCCTCCAGTAACTGTAACGGTGTGACCGTTTTCTTCGAAGAAGTAGGGCCCGACAATGCAGCGTGATGAAACTGCACACCACACTGTGACATGAAGGGGACAATTTTGTTTGTTTATGTTGCCGTTTAAATCGAAATGGCCCTCGTCAGACATGAAAAGACAGTTCAACATGTTTCCGTCCTCTTCCACCATTTGAAGCATCTTCTGGCAAAATTCCAAGCGAATCGGGAAGTCTGCTGAGTTCACTTTGTTGGCCATTTGAATTTTATATGGGAATAACTCCAAATCTTTGTGCATAATTGACTGCAATGACTGTCTGCTTATACCCATTTGAGCTGATAAGGTTCTTGTCGAAACTCTTGGATTGTTTTGTATGGCATCAGCTACAGCAGCGATTGTTACCTCCGTCCGAACTGAAGGGTTTCGATGGTAAGGTCTTCTGTTGACTGTCCCATGATCGGAAAAATTGTTAACAAGTTTCTTTATGGTCCATCTGCTCGGAGGATTGCCGCCAAACGTGCCCCTATACTCTCTTTGAACCGAAACTACGGACTTCAGTGAGTAATAGCGACGGACAATCCAAATTATTGTTTCAGTGTCCCAGTTATCCATTTTTGTTAAATCAAAATATCAATCAGCAAAATAAAAAAATAATTAACCAGATTCATTAAATAGAAAAAAAGTTATTAAATTTTTTTTTAGTAGCAGCTTTCAACAGCCCCCCTGTATATGCTCCACGATGGATTGCATTCAATTCTCTTACTGGAAAAATCTCTGGATATGGAGGAAATCTTGGAAACATCGTTTCGTTTAAGCAAATTTTTAAAAAAACGAACGCTGCAATTTTCTGCCTTATTTTAGCCAAATTTTATTCATCTGAAATATGTGGTATTTATGGCTTAAATTAGCATATTTGAGGGCAACCTCTACACTGGGACTACAACAAAATATAAACTGACTTCTATAAATTTTCTTGAGATGAATTCTTACTAAAAAAGGGTACAAGCTGCAATGTTTCAAACTAAATTGCTTAGAAGAGTCTTGGCTTAAGCAATACTTTTTGGGAGCGACATATACAGGTGGACTGTAACAAACTGCAAAGATTCGCTTAAAAAGCTTAGAACATGTGATATTTATGACTTCAATAAGCCTCTTTTGGAGCGACCTCTATAGGGTGTCTGTCACAAAATATGAACCGATTTGCAAAATTGTTACTGTGATGATGTTTAGTCAAAATAGAATACAAACTGCAAAATTTCGGCAAAATTGCTTTAAAATGTTGTATCTATGGCTTAAAAACCGTATTTTGGAGCGACCTCTATAGGGAAGCTGTATCAAAACATTGACCAATATGGCCCATTTGCAATCCCAAACGACCTGCAACTATAATATAAACAAACCAGTAAGGAAAGGCATAAAGTCGGGCGGGGCCGACTATATCATACCCTACACCTCCCTAACAATGCGATAAGGGTCATTGCGATAATAATTTGGAATAATTGGTAAATGGGTAGGAACTTATTATACAATTCTGAACCGATAATCGCTAAATTAAGCAATATTCGTTCCTAAATTGAGAAACATATTTCTGGAAAATTTTAATGATTGGAAGTAAAGTACAACTTCTGTAGCGCTTTGATACCAAATCAGGAGGAACATATATACGGATGTTATATATAAATCTGAACCGATTTTCCCTGAATACTCATTCATGTAAAAAGACATCTTTCTGTCGAATTTCGTACTGATGGGATATAAAATACAGTCTCTACAGCGCTTACATGTCAAATCGGGGGTAACATATATATGGGGGCTATATCTAAATCTGAACCGATTTTCTCCGAATTTGGCAGTATTTCTTCATGTAGAAGGAAACATCTTTTTGCCGAAGTTCGCACTGATCGGATATAAAATAACATTTTTACAGCGCTTACATGTCAAATCGGGGGTAAAGTTTATATGGGGGCTATATCCGATTTCTTCCAAATTTAACACTGTTCATTCAAATAATAGGAAACTTTTTTCTGCCGAATTTCATACTGATCGGATATAAAATACAGTTTTTACAGCGCTTACATGTCAAATCGGCTGTAACGTATATATGCGGGCTATATCTAAATCTGAACCGATTTCTTCAAAATTTTACAGTGTTTATTCATATAATAAGGAACCTCTTTCTGCCGAATTTCATACTGATCGGATATAAAATAACATTTTTACAGCGCTTACATGTCAAACCGGGGGTAACGTATATATGGGGGCTAAATCTGTACATGTCAAATCGGGGGTAACGTATATATGGGGGCTATATCTAAATCTGAACCGATTTTAACCAAATTCAATAGGGATCGTCCTTGGGCCAAAAAAAAAGATATGTGTAAAGCTTGGTCGAGATCGGACCATAATTGCGACCTGTACTTTGATTACAAGAATACATGCACAGGCAGACGGACAGAGGGACAGACAGACGGACATAGCTAAAACAACTCAGAAAGTGATTCTAAGTCGATCGGTATAATAAACGATGGGTCTATTTCTTCTCCTTTTGGGTGTTACAAACAAATGCACAAAGTTATAATACCCTGTACCACAGTGTGGTGTAGGGTATAAATATGCGTTATTGGTCAGACAGCAATCCACACGTACTCCATGAGTCACTATTGCAACCCGAAAAAATTACGGTTTGGTGCGGTTTATGGGCCGGCGGCGTCATTGGGCCGTAGTCTTCCGTGATGATCAATACCGGCATGTTACTGTGAATGGGAATCGCTACCGTTCAATGATAACCGAATATTTTTGGCCCCAATTGGATGATATGGACTTGGAGGACATGTGGTTCCAACAGGCCGGCGCCACAAGCCACACAGCGAATGCCACAATCAATTTATTGGAAACCAAGTTTGGAGAACGTGCTATCTAACGAAATGGTCCAGTCGATTGGCCGCCTCGGTCGTGCGATTTGACGCAGTTAGACTATTTCCTGTGGGGCTACGTCAAGTCTATGGTCTATGCCAACAAGCCAGCGACGATTGATGAACTTCGTACGAATATCGAACGTGAAATTGCAGCAGTATCGACCGATTTATGCTTGAAAACCGTCGAAAATTGGATTCAGCGTCTGGACTTCTGCAAGCGTGTTTTTGTTTTTGTTTTATTTAAAAAAAACTGGTTGAAATAAATTTAGGAAAATTTACAATTACATTACGTGTAATCAATCAATGAAATAAATTTAGGAAAATTTACAATTACATTACGTGTAAAAAAACCCAAATGACATTTTGTTACATTGGATAAGCACTTTCAGAAACTAAAGTCAAAACGGTGTCAACTTTCGATGATCTTGAAAATTTTGTACATTGTTTTTAAACAATACCAGCCCACATTAGCGCCGCCTATTTTTCTTTCAGTGTATACTCGTATGAAGACATAAGTGGAGTTTCAAAAATCAAAATCACATTTATCTGAGAGTATATTTAAATCTTTCTGCACGGGTGCGGTTTTCTTGCCTTTTTTAGCATAGGTTATAATTTGGGATTTATCGTAAAGCTTAATCTCCTGCGATATTTATCTCCTTCAACTTTTATACCCAGTCGTTGTTGTACCCTAAATTATTTAAATATTTAATATTGCCTTGTACTTTAAAGGAAACCCTTCGTACCAATTTATATACTCGTACACACAAATGAAATTTTCAATTTTATATTAAGTCCATTTTGTTATTCCAAAATGAAAATATATAAATTTTTCATTTTGTATATACATATTTGCAATTTTATTAAAATTCTATCCCTCGCTTTAAGAGGAATTCTCGAATAATGATTTTTGTCGTCTTTATGGCTTTGGCTTCGGCTTTGACTTCAATCGATGTAACCGACAACAATGGGAAAATGACAACCAATCAATAGCAGACAAATGATATAAATCATTCAAAAAGGATTTAAAGTGAATGAATTTGTCTTCTTTCCTTTGGAGAAAAATGAAGAAAAGAATTCTAAGAAATATACATATGACAATAATACTCATACATTCGTTATGCGTTGAATTTTGTAGAAAGTTTATAAGTTAAGAAAATACAGTATCATATGATACTTATCGGTTTTACAGTTGGCTCGTTTGTTTGTTTGCTCTGTCTGTCCGGTCGTCCTTCTTTCCTTCCCTTCTCCTGTCCTCCGTCTGTCTTGCTTATATCCGTCCGTTTGTCGCTTCATTTGTTGTAGTCCTTTCGTCTAAGCGTTGTAAATCCTTTCATATGCATATACATATGTAATTGTATGTGTGCGTGTGTGTGTGTATGAACGGAGTCAAGTAAACCTATTGTGTCGGTAATCTGGGGATAGAGTTGCGTTAGATACAATTCCTATTTTCGGTCTAACGAACCGCTGCAAAGAAGATTGATTTTCATTATTTAGTCTTCGAATGTGAAAGGATATGTTTGTCAGCATATGAGTGTGTATTTGTGTGTGCGTAAGTGTTTGTTTACAAAAGAAAATATTAAAATTCATCTGTGAAACTTAGTTTTGAAAACAACCCACACATACATAGTTGGTTGAATAACTCTATAATAATGATGGTTAGGGTTATGGCTTTAATATCAATATATATGGTCGAGGACTAAGGGACGAGGGTACTAATGGTTGGTGGAGGTTTATATTTAAAGCATTGCCACAACGTATTTACTTGTTTAGTCTGTCCGGTAGTCCTTATTCCGCCAGCCATTCAGTCAGTCAGCCAGCCATGCTATATAGTAATAATATTTATGCAAATGAAACTATAAACCATTTTTGTTTTTAGATAAGGAAGTCTAATTGCGTGTGTCAGTGGGTGTGTGTGTATGAATGTAGGTGAATGTGTGTGCGGATTAGTTACATCATAAAAGTGGTAGAAAAGTCAATTATCACGATTTGTTCGAAAGTAATCTGGAAGTATTATGTGCCTGAAGGTCAAATCGAAATGTCTGCGGAGAAACCTTGATTTTGTGGTTAGACAAATATAAATATTGTATCATAAATTCGGATTACTATGAACCCTTATACGTACACAATGCTTTTCTATTTTCGTATGCGACAACAATTTTTGGTCATGAAAATCTCTACAAAATTGTGAAACAAAACAAAACTGTATACACAGTCTTTTTATTTTCTGGTCAAGTTCGCTTTTAAAAAGACATGAAATTTTTTAAGGATATAATTATTCAAACATTTTGTGCAATATTTCTGAAAGTCCTAGTAAGTCAAATGAAAGGGCACATTTTGGGCTATCTAAATACTATTTTTGTTTTTAGAAAGTGGAACTAAAAAGTTGAAAAAATGGACTTGCAAATTTTAGTCCTTTAAGATCCACGGTAAAAAAGTTGAAAAATATGTTTTGCGGATATTGATTGCTATGGTTTCATGTTGAACAAAGGACCGTAACAAAGTTCTTCTACAATCGTCTTTGGTGTACCATCAACTTAATTTCATTACAGGTCTTCCCCGCTTCTGAATCCACTTGTCGTCTCCACGTATTAGAGGGTCATCCCCTTCTTCTGCTTCATTGAGGGCTCTATTCGATACACTGTTTAGCAATGTTTTCTTTTGGTCTTGTCAAGATATGACCGATCCAATTGCATTTTCTCTTGGCTATTTTTACTCAGATGGGCGTTTCTTCTATTCGTTTCCACACGACCTATTGAGGATGATATTCGACCACCCTTGTACATTATTGGCTGCAGTTTCGCATCCATACAATAGGACAGAACGAACATTTGAAGAAAAGAGGCGTAGTTTTGTCTTCAGGTGGGGAGATCTCCAATTTTTTTGTAAAACTCCGAATGCTTGGTGAACTTTTTTGATCCTGTTTGAACCGCATGTCGAAGATATAATGCTACCCTAATATTGGAAGCAGTCGACCTCATCAATTTCCACATTATTTATTCTGAGGTGTGTTCAGACAAAGTACCTTAGTCTTGCCAATGTTGATATGAAGGTCAACTCCAAGCGCAGTCTTATGAATGAGATTTGGTTTTTCGGTCACATCAGAATAGGTGTGGGCAAGGAGGCAAAGGTGGCAAATACCAGCGGTATAGTCTAGGTCTTCCAGCCGTCCTTGAAACCAACATGTATTTGGTCACGTCTCGTTGTGGTTGCTTTCATCAAGCACACTATTAAACCAATAAGGAAAGACAGAAAGAAGGGCATGGCCGACTATATAATACCCTACACCTCCCTAACAATGCGAAAATGGGCATTGTAATAATAATTTTGGCAGTGTTCCTACATGTAACAGGAAAACTCTCGCTGCCGAATTTCGTACTGATCGGATATAAAACACTGTTTCTACACCGCTTACATGTCGGGTGTAACATATATATTGGGATTATGTTTAAATCTGAACCGATTTTCTCCGAATTTTGCAGTGTTCATACATGTAATAAGAAAACTCTCTCTGTTGAATTTCGTACTGATCGGACAGACGGACATGGCTAAATCGACCTAAAAAGTGAATCTATGTCAATCGGTATAATAAACTATGGTTCTATTTCTTATCTTTTTGGGCTTTACAAACAAATGCACAAATTTATAATAACCTGTACTACAGTGTGTTGTAGGGTATAAAAATAATGGAGACAATACACACCCTTGTCTGGCACCAACATTTACATTAAACTCTTTGCCCAGGGTGATTTCATGCAGTAATTTACACTTCAAGTTCTGGTATAATGTGGCTATTAGGTCGATTATTTTTGCCGGGATCCCTAGGTGATAAATGTCCCGGCAAAATCTATAAAAATATAGTAAAGAGCGGATCTCCATTCCACTGATTGCTGCACTATTATTAGTAGACTATTTTCGTGGTCGATGCAGTAACGGAAAGATCTGAACCCAGCCTGTTCTGGGCGAAGATCGGACGATGAAATGCTTGCATTTATGACATGCGCTATGACCTTTCATATCACAGGTAATGCTATGACCTTTTTATTTGGTAACATGATGATTATTGCAGTATAAGGTTAAAGAGTCAAAATATGAGAGGTCCAAAGATCGTCGACGATGGGAAAAATCATTTTGGCACTTAGAAAGGAATCAGATTTGAGAAGTTCTGGGCCTTGCCATTTTTAAGTGTTTTTATTGCTTCAGCAATTTGCATTTCATCGGGATGAGCTATACCAATATCGTCACGAGGAAAATGAGTTTGACAGTGACAACTAAATGTTGTGTTTGGTTCAGGCGTTGACAGACGTTAAGTAACAGTCAAAAAAATCCTAAAAAATAGGAAGAAAAATTGGAAAAAATGGTTTGTCTCAATTTTTGAAAGATAGCAGACTAACGAAGAATAAAATGCTTATTTGAAAAAATCTATAGATAAATGTAAAGGGTTTTCCAATAAGAGTGATACGATTTCTTTGAAAAAAAAAAACACACTTATTGTTAAGGAAATTCAAAAGTTTTTTATTTAGTGTGAAGAACAATCGATACAATTAAGTTCTAAATAAAACGACATTAAAATGGCCTCCACGACTTCTTCTGCAGGAACGAATTCGATGAACCGAATTTTCGAGCTGTTTTTCCACTAAATTAAGTCGTATGCATTCATGACATGTTCAATATTGACTTGTAAGGCTTAAAGAAAGTCTGGTTTATTTCGAAAGACCAATGACCTCAAATAATCCCACAAGAAATAGTCTAATGGTGTTAAATCACAACTTCTTGGAGGCAATTCAATATCACAATTTCTTGAAATAATCGAATCTTCAAACTTTTCTCGCAACAATTCAATTGTTTCATTTGCTGTGTGGCACGTAGCCACAATTGGTCAATGGCAAAAATATAGCTCTTAACGAGAGCTAAAATATTGCTCATGAGTGTAGGTCGACTGGGAAGTAGGTCGACTGGAAAGTGTTTTTATACCCTACACCCCACTGTGGTACAGGGTATTATGACTTTGTGCATGTGTTTGTAACGCCCAAAAAGAGAAGAAATAGAACCATAGTTTATTATACCGATCGTCATAGAATCAATTTTTGAGTCGATTTAGCCATGTCCGTCTGTCTGTCAGTCTGTCCATGGATTCTTGTAATAAAAGTGCAGGTCGTATTTATGGTCCGATTGTGATGAAATTTAGCACAGTGCTCTTTTTTGGCCCAAGGACGATCCCTATTGAAATTGGTCAAAATGTTACCCCCGATTTGACATGTAAGCGCTGTAGAAACTGTATTTTATATCAAATCAGTACGAAATTTGGCAGAGAGAGTTCCCTTATTACATGAATGAACACTGCTCAATTCGTGGAAAATCGGTTCAGATTTAGATATAGTCCCCATATATATGTTTCACCCGATTTGACATGTAAGCGCTGTAGAAACTGTATTTTATTTCCGATCAGTACGAAATTCGGCAGAAAGAGGTTTCTTATTACATGAAGGAACACTGCCAAATTCGGAGAAAATCGGTTCAGATTTAGATATAGCCCCCATATATATGTTACCCCCGATTTGAAATTCAAGCACTGTAGAAACTGTATTTTATATCCGATCAGAGCGAAATTCGGCAGAAAGAGGTTTCTTATTACATGAAGGAATACTGATAAATTCGGAGGAAATAGGTTCAGATTTAGATGTAGCCCCCATATATATGTTACCCCCGATTTGAAATTAAAGCGCTGTAGAAACTGTATTTTATATCCGATCAGAGCGAAATTCGGCAGAAAGAGGTTTATTATTACATGAAAGAGTGCTGCCAAATTCAGAGAAAATCGGTTCTGATTTAGATATAGCTCCCATATATATGTTACCCCCGATTTGAAATCTATTTATTTATTTATTTCGTTTTCACATACAACAGGACGCTACGTTCCTATAAATTATAGTATGTGAATTACAATTGTTACAGTATGATTTAATTTAACTTAATAACAATAATAGTTGCAATAATAATAACGTTTTACGGATAAAAAACATTGAATGGAAAATAAAATAAATTACTGAAAATGAGCATATAGTGAAAGTTTAAAGGACGTTGCATTGCCTATAAGTTGTATGGGAAATGGAAGCGAGTTCCAAAGACGAATAGCATTAACTATAAAGTGACGTTCGGATATTAACAATTTATGTCTAATTGGAATGATCCGGAATCCTCTGCTTGAACGACCAAATCTAATTATGTTGTATAGATATGATGGTGCCTTGGTGTATATTATGTTGTGCAAGAAGGTTAAAGTCTTTATTTTAAGCAGGTGTAGAAAGTCAACTCCGTATAGACATTTTTGAACAGCAGAGCAACTCTGGTACCGTCGTAATCCATAAACATATCTCAAAACGGCATTAAAAGTTATCATTAGCTTTGACATACTTTTAGCGTCACAGCTTGAAAATAGTTCACACCCATATAGAAGTGATGGCATCAGATATGTTTTCGCAAGAAGAATGCGTATGTGTTGAGGGGTATAGTACGATGTCGGATATAGTGTACGCAGCATTGTAAAGACTTTGCTTGTTGTAGTTGCTATGTGGTCAGTCCATGAGAGGGAGTTATTGAAAATAATTCCTAGGTTTTTAGCGTTGTTTACGAACTTTACTTGTTGACCTCCGATGACAATGGGTAAAACACAAGAAGAAAGTTGCGACTTTTTTGCCACAACTATGCACTTTGATTTGTTAGGGTTTAGAAACAGCTTATTTACCAATGCCCAGTTGTTAATTCTTTCGAGATCTCTGTTGATTTTCGAAACACAATCAGTGATTGATGTTTTAGAACAGCTTAAATATATCTGTACATCGTCGGCATACATGTGGATACTGCAGAATTGGAGTTGTAGTGGAAGGTCATTAATATACAATGAAAAAATAAGCGGTCCTAATACCGAGCCTTGAGGGACGCCGCGTTCCAAGTGCAGTGGTCTGGAGGAAACATTATTTAGAACAACTGATTGAAAGCGATTGCTTAAATATGACGACACTAGATTGGTAGCAGTTCTGGTAAAAGAGAATTTTTCTCGTAACTTGGATGATAGGATTTCGTGATCAATACAATCAAAAGCTTTGGAATGATCGAGTAGGGTGAGGAATGTTATTTTATTGTTATCCATATTGTGTCTTATGCAATCTGTTACATGTGCGAGGGCAGTTATGCAGCTGTGTTTTGGACGAAAACCAGATTGTTTATCCGTTAAGAGGTTATGTTCGGTCAGATACTTGCTTATCTGGGAATGCATTATTTTTTCGAAAGCTTTAGATAGGTATGGCAAAATGGCAATTGGGCGAAAGTCATTACTGTTCCTAGATTTGGGAAGTGGCAATATCTTTGCGTGTTTCCAGACTGCAGGACATTGACTGGTCGTAAGTATCGTGTTGAAGACATGTGTAATATGAGGTAATAAGTGTGGTAGCAGGATCTTAATAAAACACGGGTGAATATTGTCGAGACCTACTGCATTTGATTTCACTGAGATACAACTATCCATCACCTCAGATGGGTTAGCACAACGGAATTCAAAATTACCATAGTCGGTTAAATTTGATACCCTTGAAAACATAATATTTGATGAGGATGACTACATATCACGCAAGCTTTTTACGAAGTATTCATTTATTTCATTAGGATCAGCTCGAATAGGTACATCGCATTTCTTATCAATGCCAATTTCCCTAATTGTCTTCCATTTACTTTTTGAATTTATCGCAGAGTTAAATTTAGCTGCGTAGTGCTGTGATATTGCCAAACTTATTGCTTTAGTGACTTCTTTTCTAAGAGCACTGTATTCATCATATAATTGTGATGTTTTAAAGCGTTTCCAGCGTCGATAACAAATATCTCTTTTATTTATTAAGGATTTAATATGTGTACTAAACCAACATTTCTCAGTATGTTGCCTTCGTGATGTTCGTAGTGGTATAGTTAAATGAAAGAGATGTTGCACATTTTCATTTATAAATGACAGTTGTTCATCAGCAGACGTTAGAGTATATACACTGGTCCAATTAACTTTAAAAAATTCAGATTGTAACAAATCATAGTTCAGCTTACGGAAGTCATAAAATTTATGTTGTTGGGTTTCAATGCAAGTCCTAGCATTGTACGAAATTAAAATCAAATCATGCTTGGAAAAACATGGCACGGACAATTGATCATAGAGTAGGACCTTGTTCAAGTCAGCAACAAAGAAAAGGTCCAATAGTGTATTGGCGGAGGTTGTGAAATGTGTAGGATTTACCGACTTACCATTATGTAATCCAACGGATTTGAAAGAACCCAATAGATGCGATTCCGCTAAAACGTTCGAATTAAAATCTCCTGCAATAATTACGTCGTCGTATTCAACTGACAAATTTTGAATTACTATGCTTAGCGCATCATATGGCAAACTACGGCGTGGTCTGTAGACGCATCCAATAAGAATTTTCTGCATACAGTTTGAAATTTCGAAAAAATGTGCTCTATTTTTTCATTGCAATTGGATTTGGCGATGATCTTACAACTAAATCCATTCTTGCAATAAATTGCTACTCCACCTGCATGTGAAAGCCGATCATTACGAAAAACATTATACCCAGCTGCGGTTATTATACTATCAGTTATTGATGTGTTAAACCAGGTTTCAGTCACACAAATTATATCGACTCCTGAATTCTGAAACAGATAGCGAAACTCGTCTATCTTATGTGCTAAACTCTGAGCATTCAAATGACATATATTTAAACCAGTGTGTTGATTCGCTATTATTCTGATCATATCCTTAATGCTATCGTTGGAACTCGGAATATAATTAACAGTCATTGTTGACAAAGATGTACGCTATATAGGCAATGCAGAGCATCATGATATTTTTTAACTATTAATAAAAACATATTATATGATTTGAGTAGAACATTAACAATTATGAAGTTACAATAATACAAAAAATTAAACATTTTATGAAGTGGATAAATTATTTGTTTGTTTGTTGAATTAAACAGCTTCCGCGCCAGCGCCTTCGGCTTCATTAAGGGTGGGACGAAAAAGAGATTGTAAGTCTCCAATGTCATCAATTAGAACCATTTCATCTGTAGATTTTAACTTCACGTAAATGAGACCACGTAACGAAAAGGCCGCCCATAACATGTTCTTCTTTTTTAAGTTTATCGCTTCTCGAAGAATTTTAAAGTTGGAGGATGTTAAATTTTCGTTAATAAATATATGTTGATTTGAGTCGAAACCGAGGTGTTGCAAGCAGAGTTGCATGTTAAAATTCCTTCTAAACAAAGCTAATGTTTTGAGGATAAAGTTTTTATCATAAGGTGTGTATAGTTTCACAATGATAGTACCATCATTATCAAGTTTATTTTTAACACGGTAAATTGTTTTATATTCAGGTGTGTTTATTTTTAATGTATGACATATATTTTGAAAATAGTCGTGTAAATTTTCAGAACTAGAATGTGGAATGCCATTTATTCTTAGGTCACACGAAACAGCTAAATTGTTTTGTCTATTAACTTGCGAGTTTAGCGTTTTTAAAACCGCTTGAATGTCACACTCATTAATTTCAATGTTTGAGATGCGCTCATTTAGGCCTGATAAACTGTGACACATTGATGTAATTTTATTGTTTACTGTTTTAATACGCTCTTCCACAACATTTAAGAGCTTAGATTCGAGAGAGTTTAGTTTATCGTTGAGTACAGTGAGTATTTTATCTTCACTCTCCTTTATCATTTCTCTGAAAATATTCGTTAAACATTCCGTTTGCTCTTGAAAGCGTCTCTCAAAAAATTGTTCAAGGCGAGACGGTGACGACGGAGAGAGGGAACCCGTTAAACGGAGAGATTTCGCATCGTTTTCAATTACAGAGAGGTTTGATGTGGTTCTATCTCTTTTACTGGAGCTTGTGGGATCGGTAACATGATTTGTTTCTGACATTATGCTGTTTAAATGTTGTTGCTTTTGATATTTGTATGTGACTGTTGTTGGTGTATTTGCTGACTTCTGATTTTTTTTTAACTTTGTTTACACTTGTTTATCAGATGGATACAAGAAAATATATTTTAATTTGTTTGGACTGCGATGTCCTTTTATGTGTGTTTATTGTAAGCAAAAAAGATCACAACTGTTTTCCACAATGTTTTGGTATAATTTAGTTCCGGAAAAACTGTTAGCAACTGGTGAAACAAATAAATAAACGGAGCAAATAAAATACACGTCCGCACTGTGCGAGAGAAGATTGTTACTGCCAAATTCGGGGATAATCGGTTCAGATTTAGATATAGCCCCCATATACATATATGTTAGCCCCGATTTGACATCTAAGCGCTGTAGATACTATATTTTATATTCGATCAGTACGAAATTCGACAGAAAGAGGTTTTTATTTTACATGAATGAGTATTCAGGGAAAATCGATTCAGATTAATATATAACCTCCATATATATGTTTCTCCTGATTTGGTTACAAAGAGCTATATAAGTTGTACGTTACTTCCGATCATTACAAAACTCTCCAGAAAGATGTTTCTCAGTTTAGAATTAGATATATCCACATATATATGTTCTTAATCAATTACCAATTATTCCAAATTATTATCGCAATGAGCCTAATCGCTTTGTTAGGGAGGTGTAGAGTATTATATAGTCGGCCCCACCCGACTTTCTGCCTTTCCTTACTGTTTTTTTTGGATTTTTAAAAAAATTGACAGCGCACGAAAAGTTGAAATTGGAGAACCATTTTTTGATAATAAAACTGAATAATTTGTAAAGGTTGTTCTTGCGTATATCTCTCCAGGATGAAATTGTAAACACTACTGAATACAATAAAAAACAAATGACAGATCATGACATATTACAAATGGCCGAAACGTCACTTCAAAATCATATGAAACGTGTTACACGGTAAACTGCAGTACGATATTTTGAGCCTGGCTTTTAGTAACGGGTTTCCAACAAGAGGTGTTATTTTGAATCACCGGGTATTTCGGTAGCTGTCACTTTTGAAGCTTTTATTCTTTGACATTTGACAAGTAGAAACTACGCCATTACTAAAGATGGAACTATACACGATCATCGAACGATACAAAGCGATCAAAAAACGATCGAACAAAAAAACGATACGAACTATACAAAATCATCTTGACTGATGAGGCCCATTTCCACCTCGGTGGCTACGTCAACAAGCAAAATTGTAGCATCTGGGGCTCGGAAAACCCAAGAGTTATTGTTGAGAAGCCTCTCCATCCTCCACGTGTTACTGTTTGGTGCGGTTTATGGTCCGGTGGGGTTATTGGACCTTACTTTTTCGAAAATGAGGTTGGATCAACAGTTACGGTGAATGGATTGCGATATCGAGAGATGATTAATGATTTTTTATGGTCGAAGTTGGATGGTATTGATCTGGAAAACGTTTACTTTCAACAAGACGGCGCTACGTGCCACACAAGCAACGAAACCATTGCTCTGTTACGGGAAAAGTTTCCGGACCGTGTTATCGCTCGAAGAGGTGATCACAATTGGCCACCGAGATCTTGTGATTTAACATCTTGCGACTTCTTCCTTTGGGGCCACGTGGAAGATAAGGTCTACGCCAACAGCCCAGCGTCGATTCAAGACCTCAAAGATAGAATTCGTGAGGCTATCGAGGACATAGGGCAGCCACTTTGCGATTTGGTTATGGACAATTTCATCACTTGGCCGATGTTGTTTTTTTCATTATTACCGGCACACCTTCCTTTTTATTATGAAATAAACATCCGATCATTTATCTCAAAAAATTACATTTTTCTTTGAATACCAAAATAAAACCTATTGTTGGAAAACCCGTATACCTCTTGGAGGTCGAATATAGTAATGCAGCAGGACTATGGAAGTTTCATTATAGTAAAGTCGATGAAGTATTGAAGGTCGATTAAAATATAGACGAAGAACTATAAATATCGACTCTAGTTTAGAGACAGACCTCATAGGTCCACACTAGTTTTTAAAAATTATGAAATCGCAGGCTTAACCTACCATCACTTACCAATCAACCATTTTACAGGATAAGGTTGCATTCCGGGTAGTATGAGATGATCTATCGTAGGCTGCCGGAACACAGCAGTAGTTTAAATTCAGAATCCGCACAAAATTGCCGCAGCCAACCCGATATGGCTGCCGGGCCACAGGGAAATTTTTGGGAACTGCAGTGCAGGTGAGCTTTCAAGGTTAGTAAATAGGTTACATGCTCCAGGGGAACTTAAATATGTGGACAAGCATCTTAATGAGCGAGACGTCCCTTATGACAACAAATGACAGATCACTAGGTCACCAGGCCGGACCTGTATGCACCATCAGAAGCTGCGTCGACGGAGAGAAGTAGTAATAAATGAAATACCTTGTATGTCTGCGCCTTGTTCTCTATAGTAGGCTATTCTAGGTTCACATACTCATATCTATGGTGAGTTAGAAAACATGTTACTGAAGTTAGTATCCGCCAAACCTTGGGATTGGGTTAACAGGAGAGACCAGAGAGAGAGAGAAAATCTCATAATTTCATCGTCACATTAGCATTACCTAAACTAAAATCTCTGCTTAAGTAATTATAAGGTCGACTCAAGTTGAAAATAAGATCTCAGTGGTCGACTATGGAATAGAGGATGTAGTCCCATCTAAAATAGTAGCTGACCTCAATGGTCGAATCCTAGTGTGAGAGAAAACCTAAGTGGGCATAGGGAAACCCGACTCTAGTGAGGAGAATACTGTTCGACCGATTAAGCGCCTTCCGCGAACTCTAGTAGAGAAGTCCTAAGTCGTTGACTTGGAAATAGAGAAAACCTCAATTGTCGTCTCTGAAATTAAAGATGAATAGAGTAAGCCAACAGTTGTGGATTGTAGGGAAAAACTTCAACTTCAAAACACTGTTGACTTTTATATAGAGAACGACCTCTATGAACGGTTCCAGTACTATATAACAGTTTTACATTGGTGGAATCAAGTTTAGAAACTTTAGCATGTATGAAGTTCCGAGAGGTCGACAATAGTGTAGAAGAAGACCTCAGTGGTTTTACCTCTAGTATATAGTAATAAGTCAGTGGGCGACTATTGAAAGGAAGATCTCAAAGGAGCAATGCAGGAGCAGACTCCCAGTTCGGTTTTAATAAAGTATTGTACTACATAACCAATTTAGCCAATTTTTTCCATGTTTAAGGTCGTCAACTTTTGAGTGTAAAAATAACTAAACAACGTGGCTCCTATTCACAAAAGTATTTTTTTTTAACTACTACCGCCATATATATGTCATGTCAGCTTATTTTGGGACCGCCCTCGTATTGTCCTCTAATTCAACACATAGTAGTAGTTTACCTGTGGCTATCAGCTTGAGCAAAAGGGATCATTTTGTGGAAAAAGTCCACCCAGTAAAAAACAATCGTAATTGTACATCCCACGCGAAAGAGCCAAATCATACCACAATTGATTATCTCATAATACCAGTGCAATATCTTTAAAGTATCTACTGTTCAGAGCAAAATAGCCGTATTTGTCAAGACCCTTCTGGTACCCCCACATAAATTTAGAAATTCATTCGAACACAACTTCCATATTGCTTAGGTAGCAATCATCTACATGGTTATCCCATCACCTTGAGAGGAGGGTATATATCATTTGATATGAGCCAAAAGTGTAACACATCGAAGGATGTGTCAATGTCTGTCCGTCTGTCTGTCTGTCTGTGTGTATGTCTGCTGGATGGTGCGCACGATAACTCTCAAAGGATATATATTGGTCCACTTCTTCTAGTACCTCCCCCACAAAGTGTTAACTTTTAGTGAAATATTGATTCTTTAATACCTTCTATACTACTTACTCGAATCTTCGGAAATTTATCACATAGTATTAGTTTGGTAGTCGCTAAGAGGTCAAGAAAAATGGGCAAAGTAGCCACTCCCTTTTTGGTACCTCCCACACAAATGGACCATTTTGCACCAAAACTTAACTGCTTATGGCTTTAATATCAGTTCATACAAATACTTGAAATTGTGTAGAGTGTTATGCTTTTATAGCACCTAGAGCCCAGAGGGAAATTGCAGCTATTGGCACGCCCCTTTTGGTACCTCCCACACAAGTGGACCTTTTTGAACCAAAAGTTAACAGCTTTTAACTTTAATACAAGCGCATACAAATACTTGGAATTTCGTACAGTGTAATTCTTTTATAGTACCTGCAGTCTAGAGAAAAGTGGCCGTTATTGCATCGCTCCTTTTGGTACCTTCCACACAAATGGACCATTTTACACCAAAAGTTAAGAGCTTATAACTTTAATACGAGGCATAAAAATACTTGAAATTTTGGACAGTGTAATGCTTTTGTAGTACTTACAGTCCACAGAAAAAGTGGACGTTACTGGCACGCCCCTTTTGGTACCCCCCACACAAATGGACCATTTTGTACCAAAAATAAACAAATTTTAACTTTAATACCAGTAAATACTTTAATGTTATTAAATGCAATTGAAATTGATAATAATTTAATTAAAGCAAAAAAAATACGAATCATAAGTCGGTTTACCCTACTGAACTTTCTTACTTGTTTCAGATTCTGTGTTTAGACAACTTTTACAATTTGAACAGGGCAAAGTTTCTACTCTTCTGGCACCCACATAAAGTACTATAATCTAGCTTAGCCGGCTTACTCGAACATTATTTCCATACATGCTTTGAAAAGAATTTGCTACGAATTTTAATCGGTTTGTACTCCCAGTCTATGTTGCAACTGCTAAAATCGCATCAATTTTAATAATCCTACCTTATCCTTGGAATTGACCAGTTAGTCAATCATCCCCATGACAATTAAAATGTATACATTTTCTATTAAGTGTATAATGATGTTTCGCTAATTATACTCGACATATCGAAAAGGGTTCAAAGGGGGAAACTTCCACGATAAACATACATACAATCCCTTTGCGTATTAACTCGTTCTAAGAAAATCATTACACAGACATGTAACAGGTGGCGCAAAAGTAACCTTTCGATGTTATGTTAGACGCGATTGGCGGTCAGCAGCTAACAGCTGATGCACCGTCTGGACTTTGTACGGAAACATCTTCAAATCTTGTACCAAAATTCGCTGTAGAGACCGTCGAATTATACCCATTTGCGTGGCACGTCGTCTGGTCGATGACGACGGCGCTTCCATGACATCCTCGGCTACAGCAGCAATATTCTCTGCAGAACGGCTACTCCGGGGTCTGCCACGCCTGGCAGCATCTCGTGTTGTGCCAGTCTCTTCGAGGCGAGCGGCTAAACGTCGCAGTGTTTCACCAGTAGGCGTTGGACGGCCAGGAAATCTGTGCCAAAGTCACCGACCGATTACACTGTGCAACAGTGAAAAAAATACACGGATCTGATGGTATAGGTTCGATTCTACTACCAAATGGTAGTATAACCCTATACTCAGTTTGGCGAGATTGGTGACCAATTTTTTTTTATGGGCCTCGAAAGATTCGGAAAATCAGTGGACCCCCTGAAAAAAGGTGTCATCGGTTTTTGAGCAACAGCTACTTCAGACTTGGTGATAGCGTTTAACTATATTTAGCAATAATGTAGCTAAGAACACGTAGAACAAAGTCTGTTAACATTTCATGCCAAAAAAATTTTGTTTTCCTGCACTTTTTTTCGAAAAACATAGGATTAAATTGATTTTTTTTTCACTTTTTTCGGCATAACTTTAAGGGATCGCTGATTTTTTACTAACAATATTTGGCAATATTGTAGCCATGGTAAATCTGAACAAATTTTGTGAACATGTCATTACAATCTGAACGTGTCTATTCACCTTAAATAGCTCAAAAATCCACATGCCGAAAAAAGTGAAAAAAAATAAATTTAATCCTATGTTTTTCGAAAAAAAGTGCAGGAAAACAAAATTTTTTTGGCATGAAATGTTAACAGACTTTTTTCTACGTGTTCTTAGCTACATTATTGCCAAATGTAGTTAAGCGCTATCACCAAGTCTGAAGTAGCTGTTGCTCAAAAACCGATGACACCTTTTTCAGGGGGTCCACTGATTTTCCGAATCTTTCGAGGCCCATAAAAAAAAATTGGTCACCAATCTCGCCAAACTGAGTATAGGGTTATACTACCTACCATTTGGTAGTAGAATCGAAGCTATACAGTCAGGTTCGTGTATTTTTCAAAAAGTGTTCATTTGTTGCATAGTGTTATTGGTCAAATAAATAGTCAGCAATATTCCGCGTTCTGGAGCAGTGTAGCGTAACATTGTTTATTAACGTGTATTTCGCATGTGTTTACTACACAAATGTCAAAACAGAACTGACATTAGGGGCCAATCGCAAAATTTATAGCATTTTCTGATGGAGGATTACTTTTGCGCCACCTGTTATATATAATCAAATAAGTAAATAAGATGATTACCATAACACGTTCCTAACTAATTAAATACGAATGCATAGTCACTCTTTCAGCCTTTTTATAAACACGGCGGCTAAATATAAGATTGGTAATAAAATAAACACCCCTTGGGCCGCCCCTTGGGGGAAAACAACAGGCAGCAAAACATGGCTCAGACACGACAGCCTTCCTTTCATCCACCAATCCATTCATTCATCAGTCAGTTTATGACCACCATTGAGAATTATTTTCATTTCGTGAAATGTTTGTAAATCAGTTCGGCCACACCGGAGACAAGCCGGGCCGGGCCGCCTACGGTCATGGACATTGACATTGAAGTGTTGCGAATAAAATTTCATGACATACTACGAGTACTATTGCGTCCTCCTCCACCGTCATAACGCCTTCCATAGCAAAATGAATACTTTGCAAAACAATAAAATAATTTATCAACACATAATCTCACTTACCAAGTTTTTAAGATGTCCTCCATCAATCCCGTCCTGAAGAGAAAACCAAATTATATGGCTCAGGGTCAAAAGACTCATAATTAATACTTATCATAAAGTTTTTGTTGAGAAATTTCCTTTGCAAAATTGAAATTTATTTATTTTTGGCAGTCTTTAGTTTTGACTATTTTGTTATTGTTGTTGTTGCTGCTATTGTTATTGTTGACCTTCATTTTTGATGAGAATCATTTTTGCTGTGTTTTCATTGTTGTTTGTGTCCTTGTTATTGTTTAATTGCAAAGCTTTCCCATTTAATTATTCAAGAAATCAGATATCTTCCTTTTCAATTAATTTTATTTATGAAAACTTTCAAAACAAACTCAAGACAATGATGGTAGATTTCAAGGGAGAATGAGTGGGGAGCTAGTGAAAGGGCAGATATTTTTTTTGTAAACTACGAGTACTTTTGTATTTAACCATTTATTTATTGCCAGGACACGAGTGCGTATGAACTATATTTGTAGTGATATATTGCGTATACGTCAGATTGCCATTAGTTCAGATTAGCCAGTTAGGGTTGAACTTCGGAATAACTGTAAAAAATAGTTGACGAGATATAAATTTGACTAAAATATATGGTTACCTCTATTCCGAAGTATATTGTTTTCAGAAGAAACGGTCAGGTTTTTACAAAATTTTTAAATTTGTAACGCAAATAGAATGATCCCCACTATGTTGAAAATAACTGTTGACGGGTTTGACGGATAAACACCAAAGTTTGACTGAATATAATTTGTAATACATAGAATGTTCCTTAAAACATGCTAAGTGTGCCGAAGGGCATGATAGATCAGTAGCAAAATCCATGCAAATTTTAATTCTGAAGTCTATTCAACCGTGAAAAGATATCTGAAATGGCGTATAATAGTCACCCAAATCCCAAATCCTCAAAGCTAACGACAACTTTAGTCTCAACTCTTTGTACTATTCGGTACACTAAGAAAGATGCTAGTTTTTGGAATACATCCGGTGAGGAATCGTTGCACTTTGTTAGGAATGTATAATAACCAGAAAATCGATAGCGACAAAACTTGTCACCATTGTAGCAGGGGTCTTAGAGAATTATTTTGGCCACCTCGAGTATACAAAATTAATTAAGCGCACCTAACATTTGTTTTTGTAATCCTGTCCTAGTATTTTGTGAACATCGAAGCAGCAGCAGACAAAAGTTATGACAATTTAAAATTATGTTTTCAAAA
Organism: Eudasyphora cyanicolor; assembly: GCA_963930755.1. Classification (NCBI taxonomy): domain Eukaryota; kingdom Metazoa; phylum Arthropoda; class Insecta; order Diptera; family Muscidae; genus Eudasyphora; species Eudasyphora cyanicolor. The sequence goes on from OZ005734.1 coordinate 316,014,583, forward strand.
AATTCAATTTTTTGCAAAAAAATAATATTTCGTATTTTGGAGTTATATAAAATGTTATTTAAAAAAATTAGATCTACAATAGCTTTGTTCCTTTACCTACTACAAGTTACTAGTTTTACCATTTTTACTAGTTTTACTCCAAAAAGCGTTCCTTTACTCAAAAAACTAGTAAAAATAGTATACATATACATTTAAGGGAGAACTTTCAAAATGTCTTTCTCTTTTACTACTTTATTACTAGTTTTTACTCGGCAAATTTTTTCGAGTAAAAAAAGTAGCATTCAAAATACATTGAAAGTAATATAACAGAAACTTCAAATAGAAGAAATTTGTCTGTGCTTTCTATTTTTACCAGGTTTCCGTTCCCGTACTTTTTTAAAACATGTTTACTCAGAGAGAATTTTGAATTATTTCTCTTTTGCTAGTTTTACTATAAAAAAAAGTAAAGGAACAAATCTAATATGTTCATGTTAAAGGAAACTTTCTAGAGAATGTTCTCCAAGAAAGAACGAGTCAAACATATTCACTTGTATTGTTGTCAAGCTTCTCCAAATTAAACCATTTTTTACACAAATTTCAAAAGTAAGTAACATTTTCTCCAATCGCAAAGCTAGAATATCAAAACCTTTAAATTACTTATCATTTAGAGCCGGATTTTGGTATAGTATATTTAGGGAAAAATAAAAATCCCGTTTTTAGGGATTTTCGAAATTATTTTGGAAATTGTAGGATTGACTTTTGGAAATAAAATGATTTGCGACTTACTTTAGATTTCTGATGTCCAGACCTACGAACTACTCGTACAAAATATTTCATTGAAATATATGTAGTTTTCAATATTTTAAGGCGTTTTTACATTTTGTCAATATCAATGCAGAATATAAACCGATTTCTTTGACATCAACCTTCCTCAATTGACAACAAAATTTGCTATATGATGTATAAAATGTTGGTATATATAACGTGATCCATTTCGAGGTTCCCTACTTTTTCAAAGAAAAAAACACAGAAAATTGAAATTGAATGGGGAATGTTTATTATCATTTGAAAGAACATTCTTTGGCATTTATTTTCCGAAGTGCACGAAACATATTTTAGCATAACCCGAGTACCATTTATCCTAATTTGTTCAGGAAAGCATTAAATAATCCTAAATTAAGTTCCCTTTATCGTTTTCAGCTACCATTTGTTCATCAAATTCAAAGATATCTTACAAGAAATGGCGAAAAAATTATCAAATTAAAAAAAATTTTATAATTTTTTAATTAAAACCTCTTAAAAACATCGAAAAATACACAATTATTTAATTTTTGTAATTTCATGGTAAAGTCAGATCGGTCATGAAAAATAAGACCTTTACAAAGAAAATCGTTGCATAATTGAAAAGTTTTCGCTAATTTAGGATTCTTTAAAGCTTTCTTGAATTAGGATAAAAGGTTCTCCAGTTGTGCTAAAAAATGTGTTTTTTTATTTATATTGATAGATAACTAGTCCCGTCCCACTAATAGACCATCAAACTCTTAAAGGAAATGAACTAAGCTTTCGTTTGAAAAGAAAATAAAATAAGTTTTAACTTCGCATTAAATAATGTATATTAAATTATTAAATTATTAAATTATACTAAAGTAATGATCTATTAAATTTTGCTGTGATTTTGCCATTTTTTTGTGGGAGGTACCAAAAGGGGTGTGTTGACAACGCTCATTTTTCATGGGGCTATATGTACTTTAAACATACTATGCTGTGCAAAATTTTGTTGTCGTTTGGTGCATTGCTACTCACACTATAGCTGTTAACTTTTTCTATCAAGTGGTATATTTGTGTGGGAGATACCAAAAGATGCGTGGCAATAACCCACAGTACTGTAGGCACTCTAAAAGCATTCAACAAGTATTACATTTCTGGTATTTTTATGCACTGGTATTAAAGTCCTAAACTGTTTTGATGCAATACAGACAGACAGACAGGCTGACGACGGACGTAGCTCAACCGAAAACGGATTTCCGCCGAACATACTTCTGGTCTTAGGTCACTCCTTCGATGTGTTACACTTTTGGCCCGTAGCAAATGATATATACCCCCGTTACACTAAAGTGAGGGTACATTGCTCTCGGAAGGGACCATTTTGTACAAAAAGTAAACAGCGAGTACATAACGGGTGATCCAAGTAGAGATACTTTTTTCAATAGCCTTTTTTTGACAGATCACGTGTGAGTCGTGTCATTCTGTCATGTTATTTTTGTTAAGTATTGTTTGGCATTTCATCATGGAAAGACTTACGCCTGAACAACGTTTACAAATCGTTCAACTTTATTACGAAAATTCACGTTCTGTGAGGAATGTGTTTCGAGCCTTCGCTCAACTTATGGTCAACATAATCGAGTCATCGAAATTTGGACTCAACGGATGGACCATCTGAGACGTAGCAGCGGCCAACATTTGATATACATAATCTTCAAAAAATAAATGCCAAAGAATGTTCTTTCAAATGATAATAAACATTCCGCATTCAATTTGAATTTTCTGTGTTTTTTTCTTTAAAAAAGTAGGGAACCTCGAAATGGATCACCCTATACAAATAATACCAGTACATGCAAATACTAGAAATTTTGTTAAAACACTTAAAATTTTTTTTAATTTTTAATGTATACCTATTTAAATTCAAAAATATGTATTTTTCGTGCTTTTTTTGATTGTGGAACGAAAACACAAGTTTCATATATCGTTTAAAACGATTTCGCTTTACACGGCATTTTCCAGGAACGTAACACCCGTGTTAAGTGAGATCTACCTTCAATCATCTTTAGATTACACTGTAGAAGAATGAATAATAATGATCTTAAAACGCATCACGCCTAAACGGCTGAGCCTATTTTCTTGACACTTGGTGGACAGATGCCTGGGAAGTGACATAGGATACTTTGATTTTCGATTTTCTGCCAAATGATTTTCGACCACTTTACCGCTGAGGCTCTTGTTAGAGCTCGAAAGCTCAAATTTTGAACACGCATAGAATTAGAGACTCTATGCATTCAAGATCATTTCTGGTGAGGATTGCCAGGTGTTGGAATGTATTACCCTTTAACTTACGCATTTTCTCTCATTCTAACAATGTATTTCGTCCCAAGTTAATGGACCACGTTAATAGCTAAGCTAATGGTAATATATGTAACTTCTTTTTTTCGGTATGTATAATGCTAATTATTAGGACTATGCTTACTTGGTAATTGATATATTTCTGTACATATTCTAATACTGTGGCTGGGGAGCCGAATGAAAAATGTTTAATGTTAGGTTTAAGAAATTGTTTAAACTTTATTAAATTTATTTTTTATTACCAATACTTAGGATTTATGTTGTCACTATGTAATACAGTATTTTGGCCAAATGGCTTTTGTATTAAAGTTGATGAAGAAAATAAAAAAATAAAAAATAGTGTTATATGAACCACTGGCTACTCATATAGTAATTTTTTGTCAGTGGTCAGATCTAGTGCCTTCCAAAACATGGGTATTGCTTTTGGTCCTTCAAAAGCCTCTTATAAGATCCAAACCTAAAATGTTTATACCCTACATCGCACTGTGGTACAGGGTATTATAACTTTGTGCATTTGTTTGTAACACCCAAAAGGAGAAGAAATAGACCCATCGTTTATTATACGACTACCGATCGACTTAGAATCACTTTCTGAGTTGATTTAGCTATGTCTGTCTGTCCGTACATCCGTCTGTCTGCGCATGTATTCTTGTACTCAAAGTACAGGTCGCAATTATGGTCCGATCTCGACGAAACTTTACACATATCTTTTTTTTTTTGCCCAAAGACGATCCCTATTGGTTAAAGTTGGTTCAGATTTACATATAGCCCCCATATACCCGATTTGACATGTAAGCGCTGTAAAAACTGTATTTTATACACGATCAGTATGAAATTCGGCAAAAAGAGGTTTCCTATTATATGAATGAACACTTTTAAATTTGAAAGAAATCGGTTCAGATTTAGATATAGCCCCCATCTATATGTTACCCCCGATTTCACATGTAAGCGCTGTAGAAACTGTATTTTATATCCGATCAGTGCGAAATTCGGCAAAAAGAGGTTTCCTGTTATATGAATGAACACTTTTAAATTTGGAAGAAATCGTTTTAGATTTAGATATAGCCCCCATATATATGTTACCCCGATTTGACATGTAAGGCCTGTAGAAAATGTATGTTATATCCGATCAGTGCGAAATTCGGCAAAAAGAGGTTTCTTATTACTCGAAGGAATACTGCTAAATTCGGAGAAAATTGGTTCAGATTTAGATATAGCCCCCATATATGTATATGTTACCCCCGATTTGACATGTAAGCGCTGTAGAGACTATATTTTATATCCGATCAGTACGAAATTCGACAGAAAGAGGTCTTTTTACATTAATGAGTATTCAGGGAAAATCGGTCCAGATTTATATATAACCTCCATATATATGTTCCTCCTGATTTGGTATCAAAGCGCTATAGAAGTTGTACCTTACTACCGATCATTAAAATTTTCCAGAAAGATGTTTCTCAATTTAGGAACGAATATTGCTTAATTTAGCGATTATCGGTTCAGAATTAGATAATATGTTCCTACTCAATTACCAATTATTCCAAATTATTATCGCAATGACCCTTATCGCATTGTTAGGGAGATGTGGGGTATTATATAGTTGGCACCGCCCGACTTTCTGCCTTTTCTTACTAGTTTAAATATGAAGTACTACATATATAGGACAGATTTATGTTCGAAATATAATTTTCAATAACCTGGCTGTGGTTTGTGTAGCAGTGACCAGAACATTTTTTTTTTATTTCACTGTTTTTTAAAAGTTCCTTAAGTGTTAAGAATATAAAAATGTATATTTACAAACTGCCCACATATGAGATGTGAAAACAATAATTCGATTTCAAACCGGACATAAAACCGCGTCCTAAAATTTATAGAGCATTTACAACATATATATAGCTCACCACTTACTGTGGTAACATATCTAACGTTTTCAATTAGGTCAATACTCAGACTGTACTTTAAAAGTCCTTAAGAGCTAAGATTTTTCTAATTTATGTGTATGTAATGATCTCCAACGGATGTGATTTTAGTTTGGCTAGTTTAACGTTGAAAAGTTTGGCTAGTTTAACGCCAAAAACTGTTAATGAGGTTTTGTTCAGGATCATTCAAAATCGGGTCTGCTTCGCGAGATATCGCGAAATCAGTAACAAACGATGATAGTTACAATGAACTATACAAAAAATCGCGGAAATTTAGAACTGTAACACAATTTCCAATAAATATGAGTAATTATAAGTCGTTTCACATTTCTCGCGATGTTTTCAATATCGTTTATTATAATTTAATTTTTCAACGCTTCCTATTAATAAAACGAAGTACAAAAAATTTTCTTGATGGTATATTTGCATAGTAACACGCGAAATAGAGCTGTCCGTACAACGATACCAATTTATTTATAAAGGGCGGATTATACTGAACAAACCTCCATATGCGGCATTTGAGATTTTTTTTATCTTAAGGTGAAAAACTCTGTCTCTATCGAGACAAACCCATTCGGTTTTATGATTTACAAGCGATTTCAGGAGATTCTGAGGAGATGATTTCAAAGTGGTACATGCAAAGCTAAGGGAAGTCTTAGTAGTCTGTTTTGGCATTAACCTAGAAAAACGGTTAGCACCACTGCATTCTGCACGTTCAAAATAGGTATATCCATAGGTTCTCCTTTATGTTACATTTTTGGAATAGCACAGTGTAATTTTTAAAACATAAAATTGTCTTATGTAGTCAGTTTATGTACTTCTTGATGGTTATATTCATTTATGAAAATACGTGTCAAATATAACAATCACTCAATGTTTCCTTTACAAAATGTGTTGTTAACAAAGCTGACAAAATTAATGATTAATTTGTCACATTTTGAAGGATTCAAACACACACATATATACATACACAAGGAAACTCTGTTCAAATAACACTCGCAGTTATACCCAGCTTGGTAAAAGATTCTGCTTTCCCCTTTCCTTTGTGGACAGTCTTTTCCTGTAGTTAGAGGGAAAATGGGAACACAATTTTGGTTGATTGTTCATGTTGTTGTTGTTGGTATGTTAAACAAAGCCACCAAAATGTTGAAAGCTAATTTCTTGATTGCAAAAGTTTCAATTCATAATTATTGTTGCCGTTGTTGCTGCTGCCATTGTCGTTTGAATTGTTATTACTTTTGTTGTGCTGCCGATTCCATTTGTTGCTGTGGCATTTAAGAACAAAAAAAAAAAAACAAAATAACAATAGGCAATTTTCTTTCAGGGAAACAGGAAGAAAAAAGTTTTGTCCCAAATTGGTGTCGATAGAATAATCAACAACAACATGTCCACTCAAAGTCGAACACCAGATGTAATGTAATTAACTATAAAAAAAACATGTACTTGAAACGATTTACTTGTAAAAAACCAGCGATTTATGATGAAAATTTATACAACAAAGTCGTTTTGTTAAATAATGGGGGAGTAGTTGTTACATTTCTTGAAACATGTTTAGACATCATCGTGGAATTCATTTATCTTTTTGTGTTTATTATCCCAAAAACCTGTTGTTCTGCGGGATTTAAATATATTGTTATTTTTCTCATCCAAATTTCCCGAAATTTTTCTTCAAGCTGTTACTTTAAGATGTGATGATTTAATTTTATTTATTAGGTTTGCGTGTCTGTTTATCTACGAAATGTATTTCGCTATAAAAATATACATTTGTTAAGCTAATAGAAGATTGTTGTTGTTAAATTTCCTTGATAGTAAATAATACTACAGATACAAGCACATATTCGTTTCATACGTACATATCATTTAGACAGAGCTATCCGAACATTGTCTATGCATGGATTTATTTGTAACCTCGCCTCTGCTCACCTCCCTCCTTTCTAGACACACACATACGTCCACACTCACTAACAGGAATCCTTCGTGAAGGACCCTTTTTTACTCAGGCAAGAAATGAAAACAAATTAAAGGTTGTGCACTATATTTATTTGTTGGGGTGTTTATATACATACGTATATATACTCGTACAACCATTACATACCATGTATTCATGTCTGTGGGTGTTGATTAGTAGTACATAAAGTAGGTCTTGTATGTATGGGTACGTCTATGTTCTGGCCATCCTTCTAATGTTTCGGTATGACGGCTTTGTGTATTCACTCCTATCTTTCCTTAAGGCTAAATATTATGTACACCCTTCATTTAGCTTGAAGGCAGTTTAGTTTTCGTTCTAGAGTAGGCTACAAAGCTTTTTTGGTTTTTAAGATTTTATTTCAAAATCTATGGAAAAATTTAAAATTTGTAATAAGATTGTAATTGTTACAAAAATTAATAGATGTAAAATTGTGATCCAAATTCAAAGGGGACTTTTATATATTTACAGAACTTAAATTTAAAAAAAAAGCAAAGGAAAATATTTCTAATATCAATTAAAATGGATTTATGGGAAAGATATTTTGATATAAATACGATTTGGGCCATTTGGTCATACAGTTGATTTGCGACGACAGACGATTGACTACATAATAAAAAAAATAACAGGGCCATTACGTGAAATGACTCGAAAAATTTTCACATTATTATTCGTGAAATTTTAACAATTTACAAGCGTTGCTCTCGTGTAAGTCTATCCATCATGAAATGGCAAACGAAACTAAATAAAAATCAGCTATCAGCTCTTAAATCCTCTCTCAAATACAGCTGTGTTACCAACTCAAAGTTGTGAACCTGTTACAAACACCATTAACCATTAATGTGACAATGAAGACTTTTTCTTAGAGTACACTTATACTCTAAGAAAAAAGCGTACTATCAATTTTTTTTTTTCAATTTGTATATTCATCTTTATTAACATTGTATTTTAATTCATATTTACAAAGTTTCGAGATTTTATTTAAGTATATTACAGCGAATAAGACCTTATAATATTACAATAATTATTACTTATTTTATTTACATGATAATGTTAAAGGAAAAATTAGGGAAAACCTTTATACGAAAAAAAAAATAGAATTCAAATATTTCTGAAAGCCTGTGTGTATATTAAGTGTTTACTAGTTATAGTAATCACCTATAAACACACTATTTTCGATTTGATAATTTACATTTACATATTATTTTATGATATATCTATACAGTCCCTTATCAGTTGATAAGAAGAATTTTCAATTTTATTAAAATAGTTTTCTGTAAATCTTTGAATAAATTCATTAAGTTTTTCGTAGCCACTTTCTTCATGAAGGAGATTGGTTGAATATCTATAGTGTCTATTGTTTATTATTTTAAGACATTTGTTTTGTAGAATTTGTAATTTCTTTAGATGCGTTTTAGCAGCTTTATACCAAATAGGACAAGCATAAGTCAAAGTGGGTCTAATAATGGATTTATATAAAAGATTTTTGTTTTTTATATTTAATGTTGAGCGCCTATTAAGCAGCGGCCATAATGCCCTTATTGTTCGTAGACACTTTTGGCGTGTCTCCATTATGTGATGTTTAAAGGTTAGCTTTTTGTCGAGATTTATGCCAAGATACTTTACATTTTCTTGAATTGTCACTGTTTCGTTTCCGAAGCTTAACTGACGGGCAGGGTTTCTTTTAGGAGAATTATTATATGGGAATATTATTGCTTGTGTTTTCGTGGGGTTAATCTTGATTTTCCACTTGTAAAAATATTTGTTGCAAATAGCTAGTCCTTTCTCCATCTTTTTGAGGAGCGCCTTAGTAAGTTTGCTCGATGTAATTAGTGCAGTATCATCAGCATAATACGCTGTTTTCATGTAAGCAGGAGGTAAAAAGTCGGACGTGTATATACTGTATAGGAGCGGAGATAAAACCGAGCCTTGAGGTAAGCCTGTAGATATTGATTTTCTTTCTGAAAGAACGCCATTGACCGAAACAACAAATGATCTCTTATCCAAAAATTCTGCGACTAGTTTGCATAAGTATGTTGGTGTTCCTGATATGAGTAATTTATATAAAAGGCCATTATGCCAAACCGTGTCGAACGCCTTTTCTATATCCAGAAGAATTAGTCCAGTTGATAGCTTATTACGTTTGTTGGATATAATTATATTTTTTAATCTGCTAACTTGATGAACACAACTATGTTCTTTTTTAAAACCAAATTGTTCATTTGCTATGAGATGGTTTGTCGTAGCATAGTCGTAAAGTCGTCTGTGTATAATTTTTTCAAATATTTTGCCGATGTTGCTAAGTAGGCTGATTGGTCTATAGCTTTTAGGATCATTTTTAGTTTTATTTGGTTTTAATATAGCAATGACTTTAGCTTGCTTAAATATACTTGGAAAGTAATTTAATTCAATGCAGGAATTAAAAATTTTTACTAATAACTTTATAGCAATAGTTGGAAGGCGTTTTATCAATAAATTTGATATATTATCCAATCCAGGAGATTTTGTACTTTTCAACGATTTTATTAATTCGCAAACTTCATCCATAGAAGTAAGAACTGCGTCATCAGTATTTAGACTTTCCCTCCTGAATCTGCGAACTTTGGAGTTAACTATTTTGTCCATAGAGTGTTTGTAGCTAGATGTAATATTATTAGCTGATGAAAAGGTGTCTGCCAGTAAATTAGCTTTTTCTTCATCGGTGTTTAAACTCTTGTTACTTATTATAAGGATTGGTATTTTCTTTTTGGATTTACCTCTCAAATTTTTACTAATTTTCCAAAAGGACTTGTCCCCTGGTTTCAATTTTGACAGTAAATCAGACCAATTCTTATTGCGATTTAAAATAATTCGTTCATTAATAATAACTGACAATTGCTTTACACATTGGTTATATAAATTAGTCTCCGAATTGGCAGTGGCTCTTTGAGCTTTTCTTTTTAAGAATCTCCTTGTTTTTATTAACTTTATTATATCCTTTGGAAGGATATAGTTGTTGTAGCTTGTGACTTTTGGTGTGGTGATATCCCTGGCTTCTAAAATTAATTTAGTAATTTTGTTAATTTCACGGTCGATTAACTGTGTGTTTGTATAGTTTTCCGCCGTAATATGTATTCTGTTGCCTATAATTTCTTTAAAAGCTGTCCAGTTTGTTTGTTTAAAGTTGTATTGACTGGTATCTACAATTTTCGTAGTTGAATAATGTATGCAGCATTTTATAGGACGATGATCACTAGGTATCTCGTATTCTAGTACATCTAATCGTATATTGAGTGTAGTGTTGCTTATAACTAGATCGATTACAGATGGGTTGCGATGCTGTTGGTGCGGATAGAAGGTCGGCTCATTTGTGTGATGCAGGAGGAAGTTAGACGTTTGTTGTAGATTGAAAAGGTTGTTGCCAGCGGTATTATTTGTGACACAGTTCCACGACGAATGTTTGGCATTAAGATCTCCAAGGATAATGAATTCTTTATTGCCAGATGTTAATTTTACGATGTCATCACAAAAATATTGGGTATATTTAGGTGAATATGCTGTAGTAATTACTATTGGTCTTTGGTTTATTACTATTTCGATGGATATATTTTCTATTATCTGAGTTTTGGTAATGTGTAACACCTTGTGTTGTATGGTTTTATGGACAATTAAGGCTACACCCCCGCCTCTTCTGCCTTGTCTATCGTTTCGGTAGATGTAGTAATTTCTTAGATACGGTTTGTGGTTCTCATTGAAGTGAGTCTCATTCAAAGAGGCAATTTTAATATTTTCCCTTTCAAGTAAGTATTCAAATTGTTTTAAGAGAGCTATGTTGGAAATACCATTTGCATTCCAATGAAGAATATTGAGTATTTTTGAATTACCGCAAGTCATATGCATATCTTACCATGGACATTACAACTTGGATTTGTTCAATTTTAGTTGTACACTTTTGGAGGTCGCTCAAAGTCGACACAAATATATTAAAGAGTTCATCAACATTAAAGAGATCATTGCTTCCTCTTAAACAATCAGAGTACGATGCGCGAGCATTAATCTGCCCACTATTGTTGTTGTTATTGTTGTTGTGGTAGACATCTGTGGCGAAGCGTGTTTGGTGTACTCGTGATGTATTTGAGTGGTTTGTTGAGTTTCTCCTCGAGTTCTTTGATGTTGCATTTGCTCTTCTTTCCAGATAGAGAGCGCGTAATGGACAATTAATGTCATTTGCGGAATGATCAGTTCGATCTCTGCCATACTTCTTGCAATTAAAACAAGTAAAGACCGCAGGTCTTTTCTCATTAATATTGAGTGGACAGTCATTAGTGTGGTGTTGGTTGGCGCAAACCATGCATGCCGGACGCCGATGACAGTGATCACCTCCGTGACCGTACATAAGACAGTTCCAACATTGAGTTGGTCTGTCATTTTTCTTGTGTTTGTATTTTTTCCACGTGACAATCACACTGCATATGGATTTAACATTTTGCAATGATTTCGGATTAAAAGACTTACGACTGAATTGCACTTTATAAACAGCATTATTGGCAGAGCTGTATTGTGTATTTATTTCTGTGACTGATATCGGTGCTAAATTGTAATCCTTTAAATCAGAAGTAATGTCAGTGATTGACATTTTTGGAAGACCATAGAGAAATACAGTGTATGATCTGTTTTCCTTTGGATTAAAAGAATGAAATTCAATTTTTTTATCCAGCAATTTCTGTTTACACTGTTGAAGTTTTTCATTAGTTGGTGCAAAAATCTTAGTACCAATTGAAGTACGTTTGAATATGTAGTCTTTACCGAACAAGGTTTGAAGGTCAGTTAGTGATGTTTCCGAATCAACAACTAAAGGTGGGGGCTTTGGCTGCTTCGCTTCCAAAATGTTGGATTCTTCTTCCAAATCCATATCGTTGTGATTAGCTAGTGCACTAAATCTATTGCTAGAAGTTGATGCCATAGTTGACAGGAACTTTGTTGGCATTGGCAGCCTGGGCTTTTTAGTGTTGGAAGATCGTCCAATATTCCTCGGTGATGCTTTGGCCCCGGGGGCCATTTTCGTAGAATAATTCCTTATGGTTTGTGGCAATTGTCACACGCGCCGCGCTTAGAAAAGTGAGAACGTTGACAATTTCACAGACAAATTTTGTAATTTAAATGCTTGACTAATACTTGTATTATATATAACGATACCGCTTGTGAGTTAAAGAGAACCGTTCTCTGAGAAAGTCAGTAGCGAACTCAAAAAGCGTACTGAAAATCAAAGAATTTGTCTTAAACTTTTAGATTTCAGCAATGATTTCGTGCCAAAGACAATCCGAATTACATTAAGAATGCTTGTCGTTAAATGAATGTCATGAAACGTACTTGAGTTGAGAACGCGTATCATAGAACCGTAGACCGGTTCACCAAAAAAAGTTATCAAATGCGTGGCGGAATATTACTTCAAGACAATTGCAAAAACAGTTTTTTTCAATTTTTCAAGAGCCCGCGGAATCGTCCCAAAAAATTTTTTTATCCTATCGGGTCACAAAAAAAGTTATCCAGTGCGAGGCGGAATATGAAAGCTTACCTCGGGACAATCTCAAAAACATTTTTTTCCAAGCCCGCGAAATCGGACCAAAATCGTTTTATATCGTAACTTTTTTGTTTGTAGCTCGATTGTCACATGCGATACATCAATGTGTTGGTCTCGACGAGTACTATATTGCCTCATAAATGTCGCCGATGTACAATATCATTTTCGTATGAAGGCTTAACTTTTTTTGTTTTTGAATAAAAGTGCGTAAACCCAAAGCAAAATGTTCATGGTTTTTAAAGCGCTTTATTTCCTATAGAAACATATTTTTAAATTTTAGAGGTAGAAATTGCAGTAAATGATGTCTTTATTAGAAAATGACTTTGTACATGAGCGGCGTCAATGAGGCAAATGTAGTACTTAACGGGACCAACTCATTGATGTATCGCATGTGACAATCGGGCTACAAACTAATTGAAAGACACTGCATGTATCTGGCTGTATATGAGCTATATCAAGACTTAGTTATTTGCAGTGCACTCCAAAGCCAACCTTATCATCAGGCTTCGAACCATCTGTGTAGAAGTGGAGATGTTTTCTATTTCCTTGTGTTCTGTCAACCCATTCCTATCTGGCACACGGAGGAAAATCGCCATTTTTGATATGTTTGAATTCAAAGAAAATATACTTGGAACCAAAATTTTTAAATATTATATATTTTTGAACAAATATATTTTATTTGAAAATCAAGAAATATTGTTTGGAACGCATATATTAATATATTACAACAAAATATATTTGCGAACTTACTGTCACAAATAAAATATGTGTTTACAAACAAACAAAGGTATTGTTTAAGAATTTATCGAAATACATTATATACAAAATAATTTTAAAACATTGTTGACTTCGGCAATTTTTAATTTTGTTTTTCCTAGATTTTGTGTTATACTTTATAGGTAAAAATGTCGTAAGCAACATTTTCTTTTGTTTTACAGCACTTATTTTTAATTTATAAATAGTCCAATTGTCAATCCATCAATTTGTCGTTACCCAAGATTATACGATTTAAATTTAAATATTATTTTTCAAACATATACAATTTCTAAAAAATTAAACTTTAAATTTCTAAAAAAACGATGACGACTTTCCTTTAAATTAAGGCATCAATACATTGCCAAAATACTTAAATACAAATTAATCATTGTTTTGGAAATATTATTTCCAAATAAAAAAATTTTGGGATGAAAACATAATTTTGTTTAGAACAACGTCCTCACAAACAAATTATATTTGTGAGTGTCAAATATAATATATTTGGAGTGTACCCTAAACATATGTATGTTTCCAGCAGAATATGTTTGGAACAATATACTACAGAAGCGATTTTTTTTCAGCGTGCAGGTTTCTTAGTGGTGAAGTTCCTCCCGAAGGTGTACACCTTATAGTCCACTCGATCGGTTACCATAGCACTACACAGTGATACCCTCATTTCGCCGTAGTGCTTATAGCTCCACATTGATAGACAGTTCAATCGTAATGCCGCTCTTGCCACAATATCGGTCGGCAGTATATGGAGTAGGGCTTGTAGAGACTCAGTCGATGTAGTCCCTAAGGCTCCGCTTATGCTCAGGCAGGCAGTTCTCTGAAACTTTGATAATTGTTTTGTAATGGATAGTTTATTAGTTGCCGTCCAACACATCACAATGCCATACAGCAGTATTGGACGAACTACTGCACGCTGAAAAAAAATCGCTTCTGTAGCATATTGTCCCAAACATATTCGGCTTGAAACATATATATGTTTAGGGTACACTCCAAACATAAAATTTTTTATGCACACAAAAATTATATATTTGGGAGGATGTTGTTCTAAATAAATCTTTGCCCACATCCCAATATGTGTTTATTTTGGACTATTTTTTCCGAAACAAATACTTGGTTGCATTTAAGTATTCAGAAAATAAGTTGAGTTAAATTTTTCAGTAATTCAAAGTAAATTTTTTAGAAATTTTTCATGTCGTAAGAATAATAAATAATAATAATTGAAATCGTATAATCTTGGATCGAAATCTATTACTTGGAGGATTGAAAACTAATGATGGCTTGGAATGCTCAGAAATTTTAAATTATTAATTTAAAACAGAAGTTAATGCTGCATTTCGTATCATAACTGGGAGGTTGAATGCTAAACCTAAATTCGAAAAATTCAACAAAAGTTTCGAAAATATTTTTTAAATAAAATATATTTGGAGAAATTCCTAAACAATAATTTTATTTGTTTCCAAACACATATTTTATTTGAGAAATTTAGTTTGCAAATATTATATGTTGTAACATATTAATATACGAGTTCCAAATATATTTTATTGATTTTCAAATAAAATTTATTTGCTCAGAAGTATATAATATTTAAAAATTTGTGTTCCAAATATATTTTCTTTCGATTCAAACATATCAGAAAAGGCGATTTTGCCCCGTGTGCTAAATAACCAGTGGATGATTTTAGGAGAGAATCCCCTACGCGACCTTACACCTTTCCTGCAGGAATATAATGCGACGTTGGCTTTCTTTACACGTTCCATTACATTAAGTGTGAATAAAAAATGGCTATTTAGAATTATTAGATAGCCATTTTTTAGATATTTTTTACTTTCAGAAATGCCCTGTTTTATTTATCCAAAGAAGGTTCACATGAGGGACCTTATTCTTCCCAGTAAAATAAACAATTCTGTATTGTTTAGGTTAAGACCGAAACCGCTGTTTTGGCTTATCTAGCCAATTTGTTGAGACCCACCTGTAGGATTTATCTGAGGATGTCGAAGAATTGACAGTTATTGCGATTGTCACGTCATCCGCATAAGCCACAATTTTGCAACAACAACGTTCTAGATGTGACAGGATTTCAAATAGCGCTAGGTTCCAAATTAATGGAGAAAGTACTCCTCCTTGTGTTGGAGTTGTGGACCCAAGACGTGCTTTTATGGGTCGTCCATTGAGCAGGCTTTGGATTAGTGTAATCAAGCTTCAGTTCGTTTCTTAGATGTGAAAGCGCATCTGAGTGAATGTCCCTTCTATGTCAAGAATGGCAATCATAGTGAATTCCTGTAAATGTAGGGAAGATTCGATAATGCCCACAAGTTCGTGCAGGACAGATTTTGTAGACTTGTCATTGTTGTAGGCATGTTGGTTCCCCGACATGAGTTTTCAAATTATACCAGTTTTCTCCATTGAAACAATTTAAAAGTATTTCCGAGCCTTTCAATAGGAAGGAGGATAGGCTAATTGTTCTGAATTGTGCACTATCTTTCCGGCTTTGGGTATATATATGGGATATATGACACCCTGATACAACCTTCATAAATTTTCTCCAGTCAGGAGATAATGTACATACAAATTTCCTGCATTTCTGTTGTAGTAATGTCGTCTGGTCCAGGACGCGACGCTTGCAGTCCACTCGGTTTCTTGTTGTTCCTGCTGTTTCTCGAGTTCTGTTAGTGAGTTCCCCGGGAAATGTGTGTCGAGCAGTGCTTTAAGTTACTGCTCACTATTCCAGTTGTTGTCATCATCCTGCATGTAACCAACTATACATAGTGCAGCGGATAGTATCTTCCTCAGTCTGACGGCATCTGAGATATTTTCCAATTCTCCACAGAAGGTGTACCAAGAAAGTCTTTGCGCTTGCTTAAGCTCCTTCTTATAGTTCCTGAGTTGATATTTCCAGGCATTCCAGAGGTTTACAATTGAGGGTTATTTTTTAAATGTTTCTCATAAAAGTCCACACATAGTAATAGCTCATCTGTCGCTATCACCTTAAAAAAATCCCCACTCCTTTTTGTACCGCCCACACAAAGGGACCATGTTGTACAGAAAATTAACAGCTTATAAGTTGAATACCAGTGCGTGCAAATACTTGAAATTTTGTGCATTTACTGTATGTACAGTCAGTGGAAAAAGGGCGTTATTGCGGTGCCCGTTTTGGTCTTTCGACTTAGCATTCTCTGGACTGAAGGTATCGATACCTCAATTCTGAAGCATATTAAGTAGAAACAGGAAGTTGTTTTTCAGGAGAGGCGCTCAACTATTTATAAAATTTTTAAATTTTTATGGAATTCCTTTATAAAGTAAATCGAATTCAAGTTTTGATTGGGTTGACGGCTAAGCACCAAATTTTGGGCGAATATAATTTGGAATATTAAGAATTTTAAAAATACAATGTCCATAATAACATGCTAAGTCAACTTAGCATAATTTGAAATAAAAATATCTAAATATAAAATAGGAGTTTGGTCATACCCCTTCTGTTATAAATTGACAGATTCTTTGGAACAAAACTTCCCCGTATCTATTGCAATTCATCTCACTGTTTAAATTGTGTATTTTAGACAAATTTTGCAATGACTATAGATTGACTGAGAATGAAATTTTGTTCAACGTTCTGGCATCTTTCACCCTTTGAACTATATTACATTACTAACAAAGATAGGGTTATGTCGGTATTATTTTATCCTATAGGGATCAAAGCATAAACTGTGAAGAAATCAGAAACATATTACACAGTACAATTCAATTCAGAGGAATTGGACTTGAAAGTAGACCCAAAAATAAATTGGCTCAATTAATAATATAATGGCCATACGATTTTTTTTGCTTAAGGTGGATTTTTGACACATTTTCTATATTATTTTCTCGGTAATATCTCTTTGTGTCTGAAGCAAAGTTGTAGATATTGAAAAGGAGAAAATAAAATGCGGGACAAGGCTACCAGAAAAAAGTGAATCCAGTGCCTTACAAATGTTCTGTTCTGTTTTACAATGTTCTATTTAAATGTTCGGTTTTAAACGTATACGTATTATGCAAATTTTACTGACAGATTTTTTATGACTTTGTGGGCAGTTTTGCGATTTTTAAGGCACTTGTTGTACTTTTTTCGGGTATGTTCGTTCCGAATTTTTTTTCTACTCAATATCTACAACTTTGCTTCAGACACAAAAGAGATATTCCGTACCGAGAAAAAAATATAGAAACAAGTAAAGTTCAGTTGGGTAAACCGACTTATGAATCTCCTCACTTCAGGCCCCAAAAAATATTAGTACATTTATTTATTTTTATACCCTCCACCATAGGATGGGGGGGTATATTCATTTTGTCACTCAGTTTGTAACTCCTCTAAATATTGATCTGAGAACCCATAAAGTATATATATTCTTAATCGTCGTAAAATTCTAAGACGATTTAGTCATGTCCGTCCGTCCGTCTGAGGTAATCACGCTATAGTCCGCAATAATAGAGCTAGGTTGATCAAATGTGGTACAAATACTTCTTATAGTTGCAGGTTGTTTGGGATTGCAAATGGGCCATATCGGTCCATATATAGATATAGCTCCCAAATATAGCATCTAACTTGTTGTGATTCCTACTGTCCTCATTTGTTTTGTTTTAATTAAACTTTTATCAATTTAAATTGCCTTTAATATCTTTAATGTATGTACTGGTATTAAAGTTAAAAGCTGTTAACTTTTGGTACAAAATGGTCCATTTGTGTGGGAGGATCCAGATGGAGCTTCCCAATAATGGTCACTTTTCTCTGGGCTCTAAGTACTATAAAAGCATTACACTGTACAAAATTTCAAGTATTTATATGCACTAGTATTAAAGTTATAAGCTGTTAACTTTTGGTGTAAAATGGCCCATTTGTGTCGGAGGTACCAAAAGAGGAGTGCCAATTACGCCCATTTTTCTCTGGACTCTAGGTACTATAAAAGCATTACACTTTACAAAATATCAAGTATTTGTATGCACTGGTATTAAAGTTATAAGCTGTTAACTTTTGATGTAAAACGGTCCATTTGTATTTCAAGTATTTGTATGTACGGGTATTAAAGTTAAAATCTGTTTACTTTTGGTACAAAAGGTCCATTTGTATGGGTGGTACCAAAAGGGGCGTGCCAATAACGCCCATTTTTCTCTGGACTCTAGGTTCTATAAAACCATTACACTGTACAGAAATTCAAGTATTTGTATGCACTGGTATTAAAGTTATAAGCTGGTAACTCTTGGTACAAAATGGTCCATTTGTGAGGGAGGTACCAAAAGGAGCGTGACAATAGTACCCAGTTTTCACTTTATTGTAGGTACTATTAAACCATTACCCTGTACAAAATTTCAAGTGTTTGTATGCACTGGTAATAAAGTTATAAGCTTTTAACTTTTGGTTCAAAATTTTCCATTTGTGTGGGAGGTACCAAAAGGGGCGTGGCAACTTCACCCATTTTTCTCGAGGTAAAAGTGACTAATAAACTTATACTATATGTAGAATTTCAGAGGATTTAACTAAGTAGTATAGATATTAAATAATCAATATTTCACTAAATGTTAACCCTTTGTGGGGGAGGTACTAGAAGGAGTGGACCAATATGGCCCATCTTCGAACTTAGCTGGAGATAGAAGAAAATATTACCACATACCAAATTTGAAGTCAATCGGTTACTCCTTTCGAGAGTTTTCGTGCGCACCAGCTAGCAGACAGACAGACAGACGGACGGACATTGCTTACTCGACTAAAAATTAACCAAAACAGATATCCGCCGAACATACTTAGGGTATTAGGTCACTCCTTCGATGTGTTACACTTTTGGGTTGTAGCAAATTATATATACCCTCCTATCTAAGGTGAGGGGATAAAAATGCCAACTTGACTAATCGAATTATGCAAAAGTCTTATTTTTGGGGCTACTTTCAAGTCCAATTCTCAGAATTGAGTCCCAAAATCATGTGTTGTACTGTGTTATTTTTGGGAAAATTATTTTTTTTTTTTGAAAATTGGAAAAAATCCTTTAACTTATATATGTTTTTTCATATTTCAAACAAAGAAAATAAAAAAAAAACTGATGCAAGAGATAGTATTTTATCTAAATATATTCGCCCTTATTCCAGTTGGCGTCGTCGACGTCGTCACATCATTTTCGTCATATCTATGAAGTTCTAGCTTTGTCATCTTTACGCCAAAAGAAATGTTTTTGGTATCCATGAACTAACAAAAACCCTTTTTATAAATTAAAAATATTTAAAAAAATTTCAAAATTTATGAAGTCGTCAATCTAAACAGTGTCGACTAAGAATCGACGTCGACGACGCCAACTGGAATAATGTCGAATATATTTGCAACACCAAAATTTGAAGTGTGTACACTGACTAATTTTGTCATAAAATTAAAGAGACGTCATTAATCTTTGAAATACTCGTAAGTCCGTCTTTAACTTAAAATTAAGAACATTGAATTAATATTAATTAATTAAATGTTCTTAATTTTAATTTCATTATTCACAAAAATTAGGAGAAACATCTAATTTTTGTAAGAAGGTGCATTCCACATTAATAATTAGTATCCCCTCACCTTATAGGGAGGAGCGTATACATATATCATTTACTACGGTCCAAAATTGAAACACATCGAAGGAGTGACCTAAGACCCCAAGTATGTTCGGCGGAAATCCGTTTTAGGACATTTTAAGTCATTTGAGCAATGTCCGTCCGTCTGTGTGTTGGTCTCTCTGTCTAACTTGAGCGCACGTAACTCTTGCAAGGAGTAATGGATTGACTTCAAATTTGCTATGGTTAAAATTGTTTTATATCTCAGGCTAAGTTCTAAGATGGGCCATATTAGTCCACTCGTTCTAGTACCTTCCCCACAAAGGGTAAACAATTTGTGAAATATTGATTCTCTAATAACTTAGGGGCCGTTCAAGTATTACGTAAGCAGATTTATTGCAATTATTTACCCCCCCCCCCTCCCCCTTGTCATCAAAAGTAAGCAAAGCTCTTATCCCCCCCCCATGCTTACGTAAACATTGTTATATGCATTTTTCATTTAATGTATTCTATTTTTGTTATTCATTCATGAGCAGCAGTTAAAATTCTAGAAATAAGAAAATAGGCTTAGGATAGAGGACTTTAACGCACAAAATATTCATTTAAACAAACTTTATTGATACGGTATTCAACATAGAGTAAAGTACAAATATTATAATCTTATTAAGTAATATTACGAACTAAACAAAATTCTTTTAAATTTTTGGTGTACGTCGTTTTCATCGAGCCATTCAACATCTTGGTGCTCTAAATTTTGAATAATGCACATCAGTTCATTAGCACGACGAGCAGCCACTCTTAAAGGCCTAACTTTCATATCAGTGTGCGTGTTTACTTTTTTATGGATCTTCTCGATGTGACGATTTAGTGACTTGACGGAAGTATGATAAAGACCACACGTTTTGCATGTTCGACTTAATAGCTTCAATTTTACCGTCGGACAAAAATAATCGTATGGCATTTGTAGGAAATCTTTGAGTGAAGAATTTAAGCGTAGAGCTAAATTGACTGGAAGATTGAGAAATTGCCCTCCATCATCCAACACCAAGTCATCAACTGTTTGTTTTACTTTTACTGGTGGTGGAAGAAACCTGTTGTCTAGTAATCTAAATAGGCCACTTCTTGGACGACAGCATTCTATGTTTCTACATTTTACAATTTGAAGTAAGTATTGGCTTTCACGCACATGTTCTGAATACCATTCAATATCTGGCAAATCAGGCAGATCTTGTTCGCCCGGCCCAACATATTGTGCAGTAACATGATAGCCATCAATTTCCATTGAACTCCATATCTCAGCTAACACATTTCCTGCAAACTAGAAATTGGATCTTTCTAAATGTTCATTAATTGTAACACCACGTACATCCAAATGTGACCCAAAATGGTCATGAGGCAATATCAAACCAGCCAGTTCCCGACTAAGAGGAGCCATTCTGCGCTCTACTCTGTTATACGCAATTCTGCCAGGAGCATTGGTAGCTAAAAACAATGCATCGAGATCATGTCGCTTAAAGTGTTTAATAGCAAACCCTATAACTTTTGTATAACGCGGATTTTCATCTGGCCCTCCATCAACCGTCATGATTACTACTGGTTTTACCAACCCATGGTCAGTTTTAGCTAATGCTTGAAACTCTTCAAGTTCGAGAAGCGTCTCGAAATCATGAGCATGAGTATTTGCAGTAGATGAACTATGCTTTCCACTTCGAATAGCGATGTATGTTGGTCCAGAATATCCAACGGCTTGCGGTTGTCCTAGCATACTGGAAGTGATTTTGATACCAGCATAAACTGATGGTATTAATTTATGCCGCTCAGCGATTACCCAGTCGTGATCAGGCAATTTGATTCTATATTCCATGTGCATTAGAAGAGGTGCTTGCTTATTTGCCGCAGTTACACCAATAGGGACCCGAGCTTTATCATCTTGAGATATGAAAAATACTTGATCTGGTCCAAGTATGGATGCTATGTTCTCCAAATAATGGATTGATGTTTCAGCGAAATTGCTATCTAAGTGGCTTTTGTGCTGATCAGTCTGAGCCCGAGTGAGCTTTACAGGGACTGTCGATACATGTCTTCGTCCCTCTGCAGAATTAGATTTTCTGGGAATCAAACGAAGATATGTCCCACTTCGACTAATGTCAAATCCTATTTTTCGTAATTCTTGTGTTAATTCGTCAAGAGTTTTTACACTGCGAATAGATTCTGTTCGTCTTCTATCATCTGCTGCACTGCCAAATAAAGCAATATCCGCAATTGTTTTCAATAATAATGGTTGATCATTTTCTAGGCTAGGCCGTCCCACTGAATCCCTCATGGATAGTTTTTTTTATTTCTGGATTTGCATGAGAAATATCTTCTAACTTTCTTTTCATACAATCTCTGTGTTTCTCTGGGCAACTTCGTTTTGAATCTTCCTGTTTAAAGACATTTTCGCTGTTTTTAATTCTTCGCGCAACTTATTGATTTGTTTATCAACTTCAACACGGCTTGGCATACTATCTCTGGCAGAATACAAAGCATTCAGATTTTTTTCGAGTAGAGCAATCTTATTTTTCATAGCTTCCTGCGAAGGTTTTGCTCTCGGCTGTTTATCTGTATTTTCTGTGTTTTCGCATTGCTGTTGTGATTCCACTCCGGGGTTTATGTCGTCTTTTTGTTCTTTAGAATTTGAAGCTGGCTGTATAATTTTTGGTTTTTCTGCAGGCTTACAGGTATTCGTTGCCTAAAAATTAAAACATTTTATAGGTACTGCTAATGTTTGTCTTATTAATACATACACACTATAGTGAGTACATTTAATATTCACCCCTATCGTTAATAAAATTCCATGTGAAAAGTTTTGCTACCCAGAAAAATTGAAGGGATATAATCAAAATGGAAAGTGAAAATAATTCCACTTGAATAGACTTTTAAGACGAGTAGTTATCATTTTCTTCATTGCAAATCTCTTTAACGCAGAATAATATACCTATAGACTTCAATTTCTACTTTGTATTTTCTAGGGATCAAAACATTTCACGTGAAATTTTTTCTGCGATAGGGGTGATTGTTTAATTTACATTAACTTCATCACTCACCTTGGAAAAAAATCGTAGTAGATTGGATTTATTCTTAGTCGCTGCTTGCAATTCTTCTTCAATTCTCTTAGATACAATAATATCAAGTTCCTTGTCCGATTTTGCTTGTAACTTATAATTACGCCACACTTCGTTAACTAACTTCTGTACTTTTTGTAGTTTTGTATTTTTATGAGATTTTTTAAAACTTTCAAACAATTGTTGGTATAACTTGGATTTGTCTATTTGAAACGACATCTTAAACAATTCCACTTTGGCGAAAGTGGATCAACGGTAACACAAATATTTACTTGCTTTGCTTTGCTTACACCACGTCAAATCGTCAATCGTACCGAAACGAAACTGATTGAAGAAATTCTAATCGAGTACCTAAATGTACTCATTATTTATGGGAATCCCCGAATATGGGTTTTGTTTTCTAGCATAGACATTGTGTGGGTTGCCATATGTGTAAAAAAGTAAATAACTACTGCTGAAGTAATCACAATCTGTGTGGGTTGTCATATGTGGAAAAAAGTAAAGAACTACTGCTGACGTAATCACCATCTCCAACACCCCCCCCCAATGTCATCAAAAATAAGCAAAGCAAAGACCCCCCACCCCCCTATAGTGCTTACGTAATACTTGAACGGCCCCTTATAAACTGCTTATCCAAATCATCTGCAGTTCCTAAGATAGTTATAGTTTATCCGTCGCTATCACGTTAAGAAAAATGAGCGAAGTGTCGCCACCCCATTTTGTACCTCCCACACAAAGTGACCATTTTGCACCAAAAGTTAACTGCTTATAACTTTAATAGCAGAGCACACAAATACTTGATATTTTGTACAGTGTAATGCTTTTATAGGACCTACAGTCCAAGGACAAATGAACGACATTGGCACGCTTCTTTTGCTACTCCCGCACTAATCGACTATTTTGCACCAAAAGTTAACAGCTTATAAGTTACAAGTGAGGGGATTCATAAGTCGATTTACCCGACTAAAATTTCTTACTTGTTTTATTACAGATTGTTCTTATAAATTTATAAAAATCCAAAAAGTAGTGCATTTCTCGGTCGGATTGAAAGAGATTTCGCTTCCTCCTCTATTACCTCCATTATCAATATGTATAAGTATTTCAACCGATTTCTCCTCTTAAGCCATTCATAACTAATAACTAACTATTTTTTCGGTATTTGTTGGATAATATCCATTAATATTGTTCTGGAGTGGAGCTGGAGGGAACATTAAAAAAAAACTACATTGCGTTGGGTGGCATGGGGGTGGCATGATTGCTGGATGGGTCATTTATCCTTTGTTGAAATATTTCATCGAAATATGAACGAACATATCGGTTTAGTGAATCCTTTTTTCCTCGTTCTCCCTTTGCCTTTCCCTAGCTCAGCTAGTTCTTTTCATAAAATGTCCTCGCCATATGGACATTGCTTCATTCTCCTTTACTCTTTGTAACATTTTGTTCATTTCGGTCTGCTTAGGCAGCATGTTTTAATGGAAATAGCCCTAGGAATGAATTGTTCTCAAGATAATAGAGAAATAATAACAAAATTTAATATCCCCGAGATTAGATATTAAATAACAAAAACAACAAACAACAGCAGCTGAGCAACAATAATAAACATTAGACTAAAAATCTATTTATTGAACTACATGTAGTGGAACGACAAAATCGATCTGTGAAGAGGATATGAGAAAGCAAAATCCATTAAGTAAATATTGAATTTAGTCTTCTTAATGACCATATCAGGAGGGAATGGATGTTTTCGATAAACTACGGAGATTTAAAATTGTATTGATTATCACAAAAATTATCTTTATTGTTTGTAAGTAATTAAATTGACTCATTCAACAATGGAACTATAAACTATATGCAGTAAAACTGCATTCCCAACATTGGGTTTCGTAATGTGAAATTAAAGCTCCATTAAATTTGTCCTTTGGCATTTGAATTTTTTAAATTAAAATTTGTTATTATGCAAATTTAAATCCACAAATGCAGATGTCAGGATATACCAAAATCAATGTTAAAAACTTTTATTAAAGTTATTTCCCATCCCGTTATGATCTTTTACAAATTGCGTTCTCTGCTGTTCTGCAACATAGCAAAAATATTCTATTTAAACACAGCCAGTAACGGAAAAACGCCATGAAAAATGGCATTCATAGTATTTGCCCAGAGAATTATAGTAAAAAAATGAGGGAAAGGGAAACAATTTTCTACATTCACCTCAACCATGGCTGCGGAAAATTATGGCGTTTTTGGAATAAAGAACACCAAATAATGACAAAGACATCTAAATTACTCATCCTTGCGAGGCTGCTCGGCCCAGCAAAAACACAAGAATAAAAAGCAGGTAACAGTTACCCAGTTGTGATGGCGATAAAGAACGAAAGAAATTGTCTACTCAGGATAACGCACCTGAAACGGATACGCAAACCCCTCCAGACCTACACCATCAGCAGCAGCATCATCATTTTCATCACCACCACTACATTCACAATCAACCACCGTTCGTTCACACAAACAAATCTGCAGAATGACACAATAAAAATGAGCTTAACGCTTCCGCTGCAATTTAGACTGAGAAATATTTAAAAAAGCTTGCTAGAAAAAAGAAAGTGAAAACACTGGCCAAATGCAGACAAACTCTTGTGCTGAATAGGTAGCTACACAGAGAAATACTAGAATAGAATCCCATGAAATGATAATGTGATTTGTCTTGAATACTTGTCGTCGTAACGAACTGTTACAATGAAATGCCATTATAAATTTTCGCAGTCTTTTTTTGAGCAAGCATTTTGAATGAGGTTGCAAAGTGTTTCATGGTGAAACATTTAAATGTAACCGATTCAAGATCATTGAATACTTGTAGAAAGCCATCCCACTCCTCCTGATATACGGGGCTGCACGCTGCGGTTATGTAGAAATAGTCTTATAATTAAAACACATATATTGTCAACTCGATAAAGAAAGTCATATTCATTGAAATTTGTATACCATAAATTTAGTGAAGGAGTGTATACTTCATTTCCTATGGGCCACAAGTTTAAGGAGTGAAATTGTAAGTCATTAAATATCTGTCCCTTTGTCTGACTGACCGTCGAAAGTAGTGACCGAATGACTTCAAATTTTAATAATATTTTCTTCAACATTACACGCTGAAAAAAAATCGCTTCTGTAGTATATTGTTCCAAACATATTCTGCTGGAAACATACATATGTTTAGGGTACATGCCAAATATATAATATTTGACACTGACAAATATTATATGTTTGTGAGGATGTTGTTCTAAACAAAATTATGTTTTCATCCTAATATTTTTATACCCTACACCACACTGTGGTACAGGGTATTATGACTTTGTGCATTTGTTTGTAACACCCAAAAGGAGAAGAGATAGGCCCATTGTTTATTATACCGATCGTCTTGTAATCACTTTCTGAGTCGATTTAGCTATGTCCGTCTGTCTGTCCGTCTGTATGTCTGTCTGTCCGTCTGTCTGTCTGTAGACGTATTCTTGTAATCAAAGGACAGGTCGCAATTATGGTCCGATCTCAACGAAACTTTGCACATATCTTTTTTTAGGCCCAAGGACGATCCCTATTGAATTTGGTTAAAATCGGTTCAGATTTACATATAGCTCCCATATATATGTACCTCCGATTTGGCATATATGTACTGTATAAGCAACATTTTGTAACCGATTTGTACAAAAATTGACAGAGAGTAGTCTCGTGATACACTTAGATACAATACAAAATTTGGGGGAAATCGGTTCAGATTTATATATAGCCCCCCATATATATGTTAGCACCGATTTGACATGTAAGCGCTGTAGAAACTGTATTTTATATCCAATCAGTACGAAATTCGGCAGAAAGAGGTTTCTTATTACATGAAGGAATACTGCCAAATTCGGAGAAAATCGGTTTAGATTTAGATATAGCCCCCATATATATGTTACCCCCGATTTGAAATTCAATAGCTGTAGAAACTGTATTTTATATCCGATCACAGCGAAATTCAGCAGAAAGAGATTTCTTATTACACGAAGGAATACTGCCAAATTTGGAGAATTCAGATTTACATATAGCTCCCATATATATGTACCTCCGATTTGGCATATATGCACTGTATAAGCAACATTTTGTAACCGATTTGTACAAAAATTGACAGAGAGTAGTCTCGTGATACACTTAGATACAATACAAAATTTGGGGGAAATCGGTTCAGATTTATATATAGCCTCCCATATATATGTTAGCACCGATTTGACGTTCAAGCGCTGTAGAGACTGTATTTTATATCCGATCAGTACGAAATTCGACAGAAAGAGGTTTCTATTTACATGAATGAGTTTTCAGGGAAAATCGATTCAGATTTATATATAAGCTCCATATATATGTTCCTCCTGATTTGGTTACAAAGCGCTATAGAAGTTGTACTTTACTTCCGATCATTACAAAATTCTCCAGAAAGATGTTTCTCAATTTAGGAACGAATATTGCTTAATTTAGCGATTATCGGTTCAGAATTAGATATATCCGCATATATATGTTCTTACCCATTTACCAATTATTTCAAATTATTATCGCAATAACCCTTATCGCATTGTTAGGGAGGTGTAGGGTATTATATAGTCGGCCCCGCCCGACTTTCTGCCTTTCCTTACTGGTTTTATTTGGAAATAATATTTCCAAAACAATGTTTAACTTGTATTTAAGTATTTTGGCAATTTTAGAAATTTAAGGTTTAATTTTTTAGAAATTTTATATGTTTGAAAAACTTAAATCGTATAATTTTGGGTTACGACAAATAGCATTGATGGATTGACAATTGAACTATTTACAAAGTAAAAATTAGTGCTGTAAAACAAAAGAAAATGCTGCTTACGACAATTTTTACCTATAAAGTATAACACAAAATCTAGGAAAATATAAAATTAAAAATTGCCAAAGTCAACACAGTTTTCATATTTTTTTAAATATAATGTATTTGGATAAATTCTTAAACAAAATCATTGTTTGTTTGTAAACACATATTTTATTTGTTACAATAAGTTCGCAAATATATTTTGTTGTAATATATTAATATATGCGTTCCAAACAAAATTTCTTGATTTTCAAATAAAATATATTTGTTCAAAAATAATAATATAAATTCAAAAATAATAATAATATAAAATATATAATAACAGGTGGCGCAAAACTAACCTTTCGATGTTATGTTAGACGCGATTGGCGGTCAGCAGCTAACAGCTGATGCACCGTCTGGACTTTGTACGGAAACATCTTCAAATATTGTACCAAAATTCGCTGTAGAGACCGTCGACTGAAACCAATTTGCGTGGCACTACGGACTTCGGTGCGTAATAGCGGCGGACAATCCAAGTTCTTGTTTCAGTGTCCCAGTTACCCATTTTGGTTAAATCTAAAACAAAAAAATCTGCAAAATAAAAAAAAAATTAACCAGATTCATTAAATAGAAAAAACGTTATTAATTTTTTTTTTGGTAGCAGCTTTCATCAGCCACCCTGTATAACACCATGCAAAAAAAAATTATGTCCGAGACATAAAAACTATTTTTTACATAAATTGAGGTATACTACTATACTTTTTTTTCTAAAATTCCAATTTTCCTAGAAGAATATTTAATATCGACCTATGTAGTTTATTTTTGGCTAAAATGTGTATAAGCAAAAAAAACAAATATGTAAAATAAGAAAAATGACAGCCAGCATTTTCTTTAAAAAAAAAATTTATGGGCATTTTAATTTTTGAAATAATTAAAAAAAAAAGATTTTGTGTTTTACGAAATTTGTAATTGCTCTCGAACGACTAAACCGATTTTTGCAAAGTTTACTTTGTTTTAAAGAGGACACAATGCGCCATTTTTTGAAAAAAAATTTGTTTGGAAAAGCATTTTTTTACGAAAGTTTTTTTAAAAACCTTTGTAGAAAAAATTGCTACCCCTCGATTTTCTTCAAATTTTCACACAATATTCGTCGCTCTCTCACAGATCCAGAACAGTAAAAAAGTGGTCAAGTGGTCATAACTTTTGTACTACATACTGACATTTTAGCCAAAAATAAAGTACATAGGTCGATATTAAATATTCTGACCCTTATAACTGTAAAAAAAATCCGAACACGACAAGGACATGTGTTTAAGACCACGCCAGAGTTGCGGGACTTAACCCCCCGTCAAACTCATATGCCTGACCAGACCCTTATACGTTTTCTTGCATTTGTATGGCAAAAAGGGTATCGTAACTTTGCATTTCTAAGTATGTTCGTATATTATTTTGGTCTTTAGACTAAATGCAAAAACTTTTTTTTTTATTATTATTTTTTATTCATTTTGGGGAATGCATGAAAAATAAGTATAATCAACTTTAGAATGTTGTTGGCACACAGGATTAGTGCATTTGGTGCAGTAAAAACATGTTTTCCTACGCAGCTTTTCGTCTTGCGTGAAACAAATTCTGCAATCTTTTCTGGAACTCAGTGTACTAGGGCCGCTTTGTTGGTTAGGCAGCAAGCGGGTTAAATGTTGTCGCAAAATATGGTTGTTGTCCATGCTATTTTCAGTGTTAGCAAGCACCAGTTGTTTACTCAGCGTGTTCATGAACAATTGTCGCTTCTCTTTTCTGGTTCCTTCTATATTTTCATTGCATATGATGTTGCAAACAAATGCTAATGGCCAACGTCTGTTTGACCGTTTTGTGGAGTAATGTGTTACCATTTGGTCCATTATATCAACGCCGGCCTTTGTTGAATTGTAAAATAATATAGCTTCCGGTTTTTTGGCTACGCCTTCTTGCTGTAGTGCACAGTGCACAGTGGATAGTAGATATAAGTTTATCATAGAAACCGAACACAGATGAAAGCACTGGCCGTTTGCTGTCTTTTTCACTTCTTTGGGAAGACACCTTTAGTCCAATCGACGAAAGATGTTTAGCTGCGTCTAATGTTGTAATGAAGTTATCAGCAATAATAGTTCTGCCGCTGTTGGTGTATCGATTAGCCAAACATCATGACACATTTTCGCCTTGGTTTGTCTCTCGTTGTTCTCCCTCCTTACCAGTGCACAGTTTTCCTTGCAATGGACATTTGGTTTTCGCATCGCATGCCCACCATACTTTTATGTCATACTTTGCGGGCTTTGATGGGACGTATTGCGTGAAGTTTGTGCGCCCACGGTATGGAAATAGCTGCTCATCGATGGTTACACTCTCGTATGGTTCAAATTTACTGGCAAGAATATTTTTCAAGAAGTTCCATATGTCGCGAATGGGAGCAGCTTTGTCGGTTTGTTGACGAAATGCGCGCGTACGACTATCGTCAAATCGAATACAGCGCATCGAAGTAACAAATCGTCTATATGAAATGGCTGCACGGAATATTGGAAGTACATCAGTTTGCCACATCATTCTTGAGAGCAAAGTATTATGACTGACACCAAAAGCCAATAGTATCCCAATAAAAGCGTCATGCTCAACACTTGTCGTATCAACCCATACTCGTGGTGTGCAGTTTGCATGTTCTGCGTTCCATTTGCGTGTACCTTTTTCTCAATATAGATTTGTTTGTGTTACGATGATGAACGTAAAATTCGGTGAAAAGAAAATCTTGAACACCTCAAGCGGAGTGGTCGGGTTTGTTTTTGGTCAATGTCCGAAACGCATGATGTTGTGCTGCCGAATCTCACTGTAGCGGGTTCAGCTGTACTCCGCTTGGTACCATCATTTCCAAGCAAAAAACCGTCTGCAGCTTGAGTTGGTGCATTCTCACATTCTTCTTCGGATTCTTCATCGCTGTCGAATATTTCATTTGCTTCAATTTCCAATTCATATTCAATGTCCGAGGCGTCATCTTCGGGCACAAAATCTGTGTTTTCACCGCTTTGGTCTTCAAATAAATCTAGTTCTTCGTCTGCTTCTGTGTGAAGTGCGAAATCACGCTTCAACGCTGATGATTGTTGTTGTTGGAAATTATCAGCTGCCTGTACGCAAGCGCGTATTGTACACAAATTCTAAATCCTCTGCCATAATAATAGTAATAATTTTACTTTAGTTTCCGCACAAAAAATTTATATTTCGGACTGTCGATGTTGTACGTTCAGCATTCAATAATAAACTAACTGAACTCAAAAACAAAATCACAAACGAAAGAAAGAAGAGAAAAATCAACAAAGAAACTACCTGGAAGTAAACATCTGCATTGAATTCACAGAAAAACAATCCAAAATGTGTATAATAATAATTTATTTCATACAAATTGTATAGGGGTCTGACCTGGCAGTTTTCGTCGTGTTGGAACGATATTTCTGATTTTTTTTACAGATCGTTGGCGGCTACCTGGAAATACAGGTATATACGTAAACTAGAAGTATGTTTAATTAACGCTCAAAAATGAAATATGCCTGGCCAGAATCATGTGCGGAGCGGGGTCTGTTGACAACAAATAACCCAATGATCCGAAAAAAACACAAATATTCATTGGTATTAATATCTTTAAAATACGTAGAGCGGTTAAGAAGATATGGCTAATTTAACAAATTGTAATTTTGAGAAAAATCCTTGAGGTAGGTACCTTTGGAGCAATGTGCCAAGAAATACTTGTAATTGTGTACAGTGCAATATTTTTATAGTACCTATGACAGTGTAATTTTTTGTAGTACCTCCTGTGAAAAGAGGACGTTAGTGGCTCTGTCCTTTTTGTAAGGAAAGGCAGAAAGTCGGGCGGGGCCGCCTATATAATACCCTACACCTCCCTAACGTCATTGCGATAATAATTTGTAATAATTATTAAATGGGTAGGAACATATTATCTAATTCGGAAACGATAATCGCTAAATTAAGCTATATTCCTTACTAAATTGAGACATCTTTCTGGAAAATTTTAATTATCGGAAGTAAAGTACAACTTATATAGCGCTTTGAAACCAAATCAGGAGGAACATATATATGGAGGTTATATATAAATCTGAACCGATTTTCCCTGAATACTCATTCATGTAAAAAGACCTCTTTCTGTCGAATTTCGTACTGAGCGGATATAAAATACAGTCTCCACAGCGCTTACATGTCAAATCGGGGGTAACATATATGTATATGGGGGCTATATCTAAATCTGAACCGATTTTCTCCGAATTTGGCAGTATTCCTTTGAGTAATAAGAAAATTCTTTCTGCTGAATTTCGCACTGATCGGATATAAAATACAGGTTCTACAGCGCATACATGTCAAATCGGGTAACATATATTTGGAGGCTATATCTAATTCTGAACCGATTTCCCTCAAATTTGGCAGTGTTAACTCATGTAATGAGAAACCTCTTCAGACAATTTTATTTACTGATCCGATTTAAAATACAGTTCTACAGCGCTTACATGTCAAATCGGGGGTAACATATACATATATGGGGGCTATATCTAAATCTGAACCGATTTCCCTCAAATTTGGCAGTGTTAATTCACGTAATGAGAAACCTCTTTCTGCCAATTTTTTTACTGATCGGATATAAAATACAGTTTCTACAGCGCTTACATGTCAAATCGGGGGTAACATATATATGTGGGCTATATCTAAATCTCAACCGATTTCCCTAAAATTTGGCAGTATTAATATATGTAATAAGAAACCTCTTTCTGTCAAATTTCGTACTGATCGGATTAAAAATACACTTTTTACAGTGCTTACATGTAAAATCGGGGGTAACATATATATGGGGGCTATATCAAAATCTGAACCGATTTTAACCAAATTAAATAGGGATCGTCCTTGGGCCAAAAAAAAAGATATATGTAAAGTTTCGTCACGATCGGGCCATAATTGCGACCTGTACTTTGATTACAAGAATACATACATCTACAGACAGACGGACATAGCTGAATCGACTCAGAAAATGATTACAAGTCGATCGGTATAATAAACAATGGATCTATCTCTTCTCCTTTTGGGTGTTACAAACAAATGCACATAATCATAATACCCTGTACCACAGTGTGTTGTAGGGTATAAAAATGTATATACTTCAATGAATTTTTTTTTAAAGTTCTTTATTTTGATTTTAGAAATAATAATCAAACGCAACATGTGAAAATTTCTAATGGAAATCCCTCAATTCCCTCAATTTTTTTACTTTTAGTCCTATATCTTCGATATGAAAAGCCGCGCTCGGGATTCCCTTTGCAGTCGATTTTGTTACACCCTAATACAAATAAATGAAAAGAAAAATTTAACAACTTAGCTTTGCGATTGGAGAAAATCGATCAAACTTTTGAAATTTATGTAAAAAAAGGTCCAAATTGGAGAAGGGTGGCAACCACACCAATTAAAATGTTGGCTTCGGATTTTCTCTAGCAGATTCTGTGAAACGTCTGCTTTAAAATGAGTATAAATTTGATATACTTTGTATACAAGACCTAAATACGAATTGGACATTTTTCGCCAAAAAAATCTCCAAAAATGAAATTTTTTAAAAAAATTGACTTTATTTCTTCACATATCTTACCGATTCTTTTTTTCATTATATTATACATTTTATTGACAATCTATAAAATCTGTACCATATTTGGCCCATTTTGTCCCACGTCCTGTTTGCCCCATTGTCCTATAATCAACCCTTTGTCTCACTGTACCATATTCCATACTTTTTGACCCACTGTACCATATTTAACTCTGTTTGCTCCACTGTACAATATTTAACACATTTATGCCCCACTGTATTGTATAGTTATCAATTTTTGTCACACTGTACCATACTTAACACTTTTTGCCTCAATGTATCATAGTTAATACGTTTTTGCCCCTGTGTTCCAAAGTTAACACTTTTTGCCCCCACTGTACCATAGATAACGTTTTTTGCATCAATGTGCCACATTTAACCCTTTGTGTCGCTGCACTATATTTCAAATTGTTTGCCCCAATGTACCATATCTACCACATTTTTTGTCTCACTATACCATATTTACAATTTGTCTCCATACTACCATAGTTAACCCTTTTCCCGCCGCTGTATCATATTTAGCCATATTTTCTCCATTGTTTTTGCTCACTGTGCTCCAATTTTGCCAGATTGTTCCATTTTTGCCCTATGCACTATAACTGACCCGTTTTGTTACACAGTGCCTCTAAAAGTTAGAATTTCTAAAAATCACTTCCGATCTTTAGTTTATGTTTCAAAAACAACCCTAGCACCAGTGGACCATTTTTAACATTTTTAACCCACTGTCCCATATTTTACTGTTTTAGCCCCACTGTGCCCCGAAATTATGAATATCGAAAAAAATTACTACGCCGATCCGTTGATTTAAGGACAAAACCTCCCTCTCTCAATTTTCGCGATTCTCACTCTAGGAGTTAAATTTGGTGGTGGTACCATATTTATCCCTTTCTGTACCAGAAAGGGAACCCGATATTTCGGTTCCGACATATTGCCAGACTTGACTTATCTCAGAGGATATGACTGGCAGATACTGAGAAAATACGTGTCTAGTACCGATTTTCTGTAACCCGTGAGGTATAAAAAGATCATAAATAAGGAGCGCACAACAGACCGAACCACTGGCTTAAGTGTATGTCCATAGACATGAGACGTTTTAAACGTCTCCTCTATTCAACCTAACCTAACCACTGTGCCCTTAAATTTTTCAAAAAATCTCTCCCTGTTCTAGTTTAGGTCCCAAGGGCTACGCTCACACCAAATTTACACTCATTCCGTTTTGATTTGGCGGTGGTACCATATGTATCCGTTTTTGCCCTACTGTACGGCTAAAAGTACGAATTTCGAAAAATCCCGTCTTGATGTCCGTCTACGTCAAAAGGACTACCCTCCCATGCTTTCATGATTCTAGCTTTAGCCGTTTGGGCTGGGCGATGATCAGTCAGTCAGTCACGCAACAATTTTATATATCGCTCACATACTTCAAGACTGTCCTAACTCCAAATTGAAAATA
Source organism: Eudasyphora cyanicolor (assembly GCA_963930755.1). Lineage (NCBI taxonomy): Eukaryota > Metazoa > Arthropoda > Insecta > Diptera > Muscidae > Eudasyphora > Eudasyphora cyanicolor. Next base: position 316,049,482 of record OZ005734.1, read on the forward strand.
CTCGAGATGTGTAACTTTAAGTCCGTACAAAAAAATAAATAAGATGAAATAGAAAGTTTAAAAAAGGTGGTGGCATAATCCCAAATAGGATTGTTTATTTACAAACTAAATTTCGTTGAGATTAATTTATGGATATTTACAAAATTCACATTTCTGTAAGACAACCACAAAAATTTTCAGTTTTGAGTTGGGACAGACCTGAAGTAAGTGAGCGATATATATGTAGATAAAGTTTCCGTATGCATTTGAACATATCTTCTTTTTTAATTTTTTCCCTACGAACTGGTACTAGTGCCGGATATATACCGATTCTCTCACGGTAGTTCGGGAATTTCTTCGGGTTTTAGGATATCACCGGAGATGCTTTAATTTTGTTGAAGTTATACATACAAAAAGACTTTCGATGGTGAGTTGTCAACTATACTGAATAAAAATAAGATGACAATATGACACCAGTCTGATGGAAAAATATGCAAAAGTAATGTCTAAATGGATCACCCAATATTACAGAATCATTTTTTTCAACGAGTGGCGATTTGTATTTGGACATAAGGACACTTTGAACTTTTGTATCACATTTAAAGTCACAAATGGAACTGTCAATTAGAAGTAATAATGTAATCGACTTTCCTCAGCAATACACATTGCACAGTGGGGGAATATCGAAAAACAATTGGAAAACATTTGCCATTTCTTGAACAGTAAGTCCTTTTTGGGAGTGTCCACAACATCCAAAATTTTTTTTCGCGTTATGTCGATGGTATTTGTTTTTACAAACAAACCCCTTTTCACACATAAATTTCTCATTAACAGTGGCTGTTGCAGTTTGTTATTTTATTGAAATATTTCCTTGGAAAAAAGATTTTTTCTTTACAATAATGATGGCTTTTTTTGGCTGCATAACTAAATATAAAAATTTAATAGAATCAAAGAAGTTCTTCTTCTTTCTAAAGATCTCATTTCTTCAGTGTACGGATAGAGATGATTTGGAAGCGCATCTTTCAAAATGTCCCTATTTACAAGAGCTGTTGGGGCAGTTGCCCCTTGTGATTTTAACAACATGTCTTCCTGTCCACTCAATTTATAGCAATAAAATATAGTTTGTCGTGTTAACATACCCACACTTTTATTGAATATGGCTCCGGAATCGGTAACATTGTAAGATAATATTCCGATACACATTTTGGACCACCTTCTTCTTCAGCTTCAAAATCGGTGGATATGTATAAAAAGCCACTTTACGAAATTCTCCCACTGTGCGCAATTTTATTTCTCACCGTAATCCTAACATTAAAGAAAGTCTTCATACCTCCGCAGTATTATAGTCGTAATAAAGGAAGACGTCTTTGAAGAGAACTTGAGGAAAAAAATCATTAACAAAAATAATTTGTATAACTTTCAATGGCTCTTGAAGTGTCATTGATTGTGTTACGACAACTTTTTTTATTATTATTTTATTTTTTTGTTCATCGAATGAAAGTGAATTGCCATTAATGTGGTACCATGAAACTACTCGTCGCAGCAATATACTAGTAATCGTACTCGTATATAGAGCAAATCACTGCCGTGAACTTCAGAGTTGTCTCTTCCACAATTTCGTTGATCCTTAACGAGTATATAAAGCGTGGCACTGCTAAAATTGTTCGTCCTTTTGCTTTCCTTTCGCGTGGAAAGCTCTAAAATCGTTGCAAATGTCAGCACAATGGTTGGTCTCCATTCACATTCGCCTTCGCTTGTTCATCCATCCATCCATTCATCCGACCATCCAATCGTACTTCTTTATTGCATGTCTCACAGCCGTTCCTGGGCTTTTGCATTTGTGTGCGGTTCACTTGGAGCTGTTGACTTTGCTGCCTCGTTCGTGTTTATTTTGTTCCTGCTCAGTGAACTTCAGCGTTATTCTAAAATGGCAACACATCCAAATGAGCCAAAACGAAGAAAGGCGCACAAATGTTGCTTCTTTTCTTTTCTTGTGGCGCTTGAATACGGAAGCAGAAGCGTGTCAGACTGCCTGGCACGGATGTAGTTTGGCAGGAAGTCAGGCAACCAGAAAACCCTTGCCACACACAGTCTGTCTGTCATCAGTTGGTGTAGGTTGAAGAAATTAAAAAAAAATGAGAATAAAAATGAACATATGCAGAACAAAAGAGCAACCACGGAAAACTTGAAAATCTGTCAGTTATTTATATGAGATATTATAAGTTTGGAACAAATTAATGTATGGGATGCATTTAATGTTTTAGAATGAAAAGAGCAAAAAAGTTAAACTGTTATATATATTCATTAGGGTGTATGAAAACATTGTACAATATATCGTGTGTGTTTTTGGAGGAGGAGAATTAAAATGTATATAAAGTAGAGATTTTTTGGCATAAATGCTTGAGCGTACATTGGTTCAAAAACCTTATAATTTGTAAGTTATTAAGAACTACAAGCGGCGGTAAGTTCAGCCATTCCGAATCTTATACAGGGAGTCTCAAAATTACGGAAGGGGTTTGAGTTTATTATAACCTTTTATCTTATATACCCTCAACCATGGATAGCATGTGACCTCACAAAATAACTCAAACCTAAAGAAAACCAGTAAGGAAAGGCTAAAGTCGGGCGGAGCCGACTATATAATACCCTACACCACTCTCGTAATATTGAATAACTCTGAAATATAAATTTTGTAATTCATGTATAAATGGTGTAGGGTATAAAAACGATTGGATGTAAAATACAGCTTCTACAGGACTAAAGAGCCAAATCGGATGAAACATATATATGGGAGCTATAGCTAAATCTTAACCGATTTTCTTCAAATTCGGCAATATTGGTTCGTGGATCAAGAAACTCTACCATTCTAAATTTCAAAACGATTGGATGTAAAATACAGCTTCTGTAGAACTAAAGGGCCAAATCGGACGAAACATACATATGGGAGCTATAGCTAAATCTTAACCGATTTTCTTCAAATTCGGTAGTGTTGGTTCATGGATCAAGAAACTCTACCATTCTAAATTTCAAAACGATTGGATGTAAAATACAGCTTTTATAGGACTAAAGGGCCAAATCGGACGAAACATATATATGGGAGCTATAGCTAATTCTTAACCGATTTTCTTCAAATTCGGCAATGTTGGTTCATGGATCAATAAACTCTACCATTCAAAATTTCAAAAGGATTGGATGTAAAATACAGCTTCTATAGAACTAAAGGGCCAAATCGGACGAAACATATATATGGGAGCTATAGCTAAATCTTAACCGATTTTCTTCAAATTCGGTAGTGTTGGTTCATGGATCAAGAAACTCTACCATTCTAAATTTCAAAGTGATTGGATGTAAAATACAGCTTCTTTAGGACTAAAGAGCAAAATCGGACGAAACATATATATGGGAGCTATAGCTAAATCTTAACCGATTTTCTTCAAATTCGGCAATGTTTGTTCATGGATCAAGAAACTCTACCATTCTAAATTTCAAAACGATTGGATGTAAAATACAGCTTTTATAGGACTAAATGGCCAAATCGGACGAAACATATATATGGGAGCTATAGCTAAATCTTAACCGATTTTCATCAAATTCGGTAGTGTTGGTTCATGGATCAAGAAACTCTACCATTCTAAATTTCAAAACGATCGGATGTAAAATACAGCTTCTATAGGACTAAAGGGCCAAATCGGACGAAACATATATATGGGAGCTATAGCTAAATCTTAACCGATTTTCTTCAAATTCGGCAATATTTGTTCATGGATCAAGAAACTCTACCATTCTAAATTTCAAAACGATTTGATGTAAAATACAGCTTCTATAGGACTAAAGGGCCAAATCGGACGATAGATATATATGGGAGCTATATCTAAATCTGAACCGATTTCTACCAAATTCAATAGCGATCTTAATAGCCGCGAAATACTCTAAACTGCTAAATTTCAGAACGATCGGAGTGAAATTGCGACCTGTAGTCGACGAACAACTTTACTTGGACAGACGGACGGACGGACGGACGGACGGACGGACGGACGGACGGACGGACGGACAGACATCGTTAAATCGACTCAGCTAGTGATTCTGAGTCGATCGGTATACTTTAAGGTGGGTCTAGCTGTGTTATTTTCAGGTGTTACCAAACATCTGCCGTGAAACAAACTTATAATACCCTGTACCACAGTGTGGTGTAGGGTATAATAACACCGAAAAACACCAACACAAGTAAGAAATTTTCAGACGGGTAAACCGACAAAGGTATACCCTCACTTTGTGAGTAATGTAATATATGAGTATAACATAATACAGTGCTATAGTCTAAAATAACTTCTGATGTGACATAGTGTAGGTTGTAGGTCGCATTGAGTACAACCGGAAAAACAAAATTTTAAGTGTTGTATACCCTCAAAATCTCATTTTAGCGTTGAAAAACCGCTTTTTTTGACTTCTTGTACAAATCGATTTGTTAAACTCTTATTTTTCAACCGATTTTTGGTTGCATAACGGCTTTTGAAAGAGGAGACATAGCCCTTTAAAAATATGTGCATATTATGGTACTTTAAGTTAAATACACAGAGCTACAGGCGTGTAAACTTGAAACTTCCATAAATTTTCCCAATTTTTCAATTTTGATCGCGACGCATTGCAATATTTTATTAGCAATGGTGCTCTTTTTACATATAAATCGGAAAAAAAAAGAAAATTTCAATTGCGCTTTTGTATGGGGTTATTACATGTACCTTATTACGAATGTATTATTCTAATAACAGTGATAGTTGTTATATTAGTGTTAAAAATGTCGTCACAGTTTGTTGTATTTATTTATTACTTCTAAAATATTTACAATATTTTTAAAAATGTTTGTTGGATATACGACGGTTATAAGAAGAATCATCAGTTTCGCGTTGCAGAGACCAACAGTAATCAGCTAACATTCTTATTTTATTTTTTCCTAAGAATCGCTGTTCAATTGAAGCCAACTCTTGATGAAACCTTTCACCCTGTTCGTCGCTGAATTTTCCGAGATTATCTGGGAAAAAACTTAAATGCGAATGCAAAAAATGGATTTTAATAGACATTCGGCACCCCATTACTTCGTAAGCTTTCAAGAATTTCTTCACTCTCTCCGTATAATCACAGCTTCTCGTATTTCCTAAGAAATTGTTACATAAATCGATGAAACTTAACCATGCTACTTTTTGGACCTGGTTCAGCTTGTTTGTAAATTCGTTGTCTCGCATAATCTTACGGATTTGTGGACCTATGAATATTCCTTCAAACAACAAAATATTTCAAATGAAACATGCAAATGAACACAAACGTTACCTTCTTCGATTTTCGCCTTGCTTAGCCTTGGAAAAGATTTTTTTTAATGCAAAAAAGCTTCGCTGTCGCTGTTAAGACATTTAAAAAACTGCTTCATGTAGCCCAGTTTAAGGTGTAACGGAGGTAAAATAATTTGAACTCTTCGCACCAGTGGAGCGTTGATAACATTTTTGTTCCCTATTTGGAGAGAGGTGCGTAAAGGCCACTGCGTGTGCTGATAGTGGTTCTGTGCACGACTATCCCATTCACAGGTATAACATGGATGTTTTGTGTAACCTCCTTGCATTCCAAAGAAGATCGTCAATACTTTTAAATCGGACACTATTTTACATTGATGTTTGGCGTAATTGATAACCCTTAGAATTGTTGCCATAGTTTCGTAGGTTTCGCTCATGTCCGTAGCATACGCAACAGGTACTGATGGCAGCTGACTCCCATTGTGAAGCACTACAGCTTTCAAACCTTCGATAAACATTTATGTACATATCAAGTGCTAATTTTATATTTATGGTGTTCCCCAACTTATAAACCAATTGAACACTTACTTTTGCATGATCCATCTATAAATAATCTCCAGTCCTTTGGTTTGTGCTCGTGACCGAACCATACAAACAATTCCTGAACGTCGGTACAGTAAACGAGATTGATGTTGTCATCATCTATTTTGAAAAGTTGTTCAAATGTGTTTCGATTCTTCTCCCTTGCAAATGTGATTTTAAAGCCATTTTCGACGAGATTCCATTGTTTCAACCGTGATCCTATAATTTCAGCTTGCCTCCATGACAATCCAGAATCTCGAACTAAATCGTGGTAATCTGAATTAGACACTAAATGCCTTTCCGTCGATGATGAATGCACTGGAATGAATGGAGCATCGATTTTATCACTAGATGAGTTTTCATCTGATGAGGAATTATCGATTTCAGCATTTTCAATAGATTTTGGGACTGGCTTAGAGACAGATAGCACATTAGCATATCGTATAATGTCGCGATTTTTGTAGCTATAGCCTACGACTTCCGTTTGGCAGAAGTAGCAGTAATCTGACTTGTGTACAAGCTGACGGTGCCAAATCATCGGAATTGAAAACGGCAAAGACTGTTTCTTGCTTTTATCATATTTCCACTTTTTAAGTGACCCGGAACATCTCGAACAGATGAACTCGGGCTCAAACCAGCGACTACCAACAAACTTGCGGTCAAAAGCAATGTTGATTGCTTCAACTAAGGCTTTATTTTTTGGTAAAAGTAAACGATGCTGCTTATCAACAAAAAGGCCGCAGAGATAACAAAAGTTATTACGTTTATCACACACTTTAGAACACTTTTATTATTTTCATTTATTTGCTTCGCTTATTTCTTTATTGCTCCATTTATTTTAACTTGAAATGAAATGCAACGCATACTACGGACTGCACAATTTTTTTTCAAACTCTCATGTATGACTTACTCTTAGAAATTACTATGTTTGCGCCACCAGTAAATCCAAGACATTTTTTAAAAATATTGTAAATATTTTAGAAATAATAAATTAATACAACAGACTGTGTCGTCATTATTAACACTAATATAACAACTACTCGTATCACTGTTAGAATAATATATTCGTAATAAGGTACATGTAGCAACCCCATTCAAAAACCGTTATGTAACCAAAAATCGGTTGAAAAATAAGAGTTTAACAAATCGATTTGTACAAGAAGTCAAAAAATGCGGGTTTTCAACGCTAAAATTAGATTTTGAGGGTATACAACACTTAAAATTTTGTTTTTCCAGTTGTACTCAATGAGATCTACAACCTACACAATGTCGCATCAGAAGTTCCAGAGATTTTTTCAAATTTGTAGCAGTGTGTAATTGATCTGTCAATTTGTGTGGGAGGTACCAGAAGGGGCTTAACAAATATACCTATTTTTCGGTAAACAGTAGATTCGTGAAATCCATTGCACTGTACCGCATATAAGCATTTATGTGCACTGGTATATTAACGTTACGAGATATTCAATTTTGGTCTGATTTCGTCATTTTGTGTGGGAGGTACAAAAAGGAGCGTGGTGATAACGCCTACTTTTCACAGGACTGTAGGCCCTATAACAGCATTACACTGTACAAAATTTCAAGTATTTGTATGCACTGGTATTAAAGTTATAAGCCGTTAACGTTTGCTGTATAACGGTCCATTTATGTGAGAGGTACCAAAAGGGGCCGTACAATAGTGCACAATTTTTACCGGACTATAGGCGCTACAAAAACATTATACTGTACAAAATTTCAAGTATTTTTATGCACTTATATTAAAGTTATAAGCAGTTAGATTTTGATGCAAAATGGTCCATTTGTGTGGGATGTACCAAAAGGGGCGTGGAACTTCGCCCATTTTTCTCGATGTGATAGCGACTACTAAAATAATACTATGTGTGAAATTGCAGAAGATTGTGATAAGTAGTATAGAAGTTATTAAAGAATCAATATTTCACTAAATTTTAACCCTTTATGTGGAGGAAACCGGAATGAGTGGACCAATATGGCACATCTTCGAACTTAGCCGGAGATAGAAAAAAATATTACCGTATACCAAATTTGAAGTCAATCGGTTACTCCTTTTGAGAGTTATCGTGCGCACCAGCCAGCAGACAGACAGACAGACGGACGTACATATCTCGTTCGACCTAAAACGAATATCCGCCGGACATACTTAGGGTCTTAGAATTTTAAGACAAACGGAGTGACAAAATGAATATACCCCCATCCTATGGTGGAGGGTATACAAATATATCTATACATATATACTCGTATAAAATTGTTGCGTGACTGGCTGACTGACTGACTGATCATCGCCCAGGCCAAAGGGCTGAAGCTAGAATCATGAAATTTGGTCGGAAGGTATCCCTTTGGATGTAGACGTGCAATAAGACGCACAATGGGGCAAAAGGGGACAAATGTGGTACCACCACCAAATCTAAACGGAAAGAGCTAGAATCGTGAAATTTGTTGTGAGGGTAGCTCTTATTAGGTTGACCCAGAAATTGATTGATTTTTTAAAAACCTGACATTTACGCGCACAATTGGGTAAAAAGGGATAAATGTGGTACAACGGTCAAATCCAAATGGTAAGAGCTAAAATCTTGAATTTCCTGTGAGAGTAGCTCTTCGGACGTATGCTAGAACAAGGAGCGATTTTTTTTTAAAATTTTAGGGGCACAATGGGACAGAAAGTGATAAATATGGTACCACCTCCAACTTTAACGCCTAGAATTACAATGGTGAAAATTGAAGCGTGGGATGTCCTTAGGACAACAGATCGGGGTAATCAGTTTTTTTTTGTAATCGTACTTTTCGGGACACAGTGGGGCCAAACCTGTATAATAGGGTACAGTGGTTTAAAAATGTTAAATATGGTTAAATATGGAGGAAATATCAAGTAAAAGCACAGCCATGACGAATCTTATATACTCTCCACCATGGATTACATTCAATTTTATTACTGGGAAAATCTTTGGATATGGAGCAAATCATGAAACGATCCGCTGCAATTTTTAGGCCGAAAATTCTTTAGCCAAACTCTTCATCTGAAAAATGTGGTATTAATGGCTTAAAATAGATTTTTGAGAGCTACATCTACACGGGGACTACAACAAAATACAATTTTATTGAGATGAATTCTTGCCAAAATAGAATATAAACTGCAAAGTTTCAGCTAAATTTCTTAGAAAATGTGGTGTTTATGGTTTAATTAGGCCTTTTTGGGCTTTTCTTTTTTGTACCTTTTCTATAGGTGGAAAAAATATGAACTGATTTAAAACATGTTTACTGCGAATAGTTCTTGTCTTAATTAAATACAAACTGCAGAGTTTCAGTTAAAATGCTTAGAAAATGTGGTATTTATGGCTTAAACACGTATATTTTGGAGCGACCTCTATAGGGTGACTATAACATAATATGAACCGATTTGTAAAATTTTTGCTATGATAAATTCATGTCAAAATAGAATACAAATAGCAAAGTTTCTGCTAAATTGCTTTACGAATGTGGTATCTATAGCTTCGCCGTATTTTGAAGCGACCTCTATAGGAGAGCTATATCAAAACATTGACCGATATGGGCCATTTGCAATCCCAAACGACCTGAAACTATAAGAAATATTTCTACCAAATTTGATCAACCTAGCTCTATTATTGTGGACTGTAGCGCGATTACAACAGACGGACGGACGTACATGTCCAAATTATCTTAGATTTTTACGACGATTAAGAATATATGTATATACTTTGGTCTCAGATCAATATATAGAGGTGTTACAAACGAAGTGACAAAATGAATAGACCCTACATCCTATGGTGGAGGGAATAAAAATACAGTTTAAGTAGCGCTTAAATACTAAATAGGCAGAAACATATACACAAGTATGTGGCTATATGTAAATTTGAACCGATTATCCCAAAATTAAGCAGTATTCGTTCCTAAATTAAGAATCTTCTTTCTGTCATATTTTGTAATGATCGGAAGTTAAGTACAACTTCTACGAAACTTTGATACTAAATCGGTGGTAAGATATGTATGGGGCTATATCTTTATCTGAACCGATTTCCCCCAAATTTGGCAGTGTTCATTTATGTAATAAGAAACCTCTTTCCGCCGAATTTCGTATTGATGGTATATAAAATACAGTCTCTACAGCGCTTACATATCAATTCAGTGGTAACATATATATGGGGGCTATATCTACACCTGAACGGATTTTCCCCAAATTCGGCTGAGTTCATTTAAGTAATAAGAAACCTCTTTCTGCCAAATTTCGCTTACATGTCAAATCGGGGTAACACATACATATATTGGGGCTTTATCAACATCTAAACCGATTTTCCCCAAATTTGGCAGTAAATGTATGTAATAAGAATCCGGTTTCTGCCAAATTTCGTACTTAGCGGTTATAAAGTACAGTTTCTACAGCGCTTACATGTCAAGTCGGCGGTAACATATATATATATATGGGGGATATATCTAAATCTGCTCCCAATTTGGTAGCATTCATTTTTGTAATAAGAAACCTCTTTCTGCCGAATTTCGTATCGATCGGATATAAAATACTGTTTCTACAGCGCTTCCATGTCAAATCGGGGGTAACACATATATAGGGGCTATATCTATATCTGAAACGATTTTCCTTAACATTGGTAACATATAGCGGGGGCTTTATCAAAATCTGAACCGATTTTCCTCAAATTTGGTATTTTCTCTAAGTATGTCAAGAGACTTTTCTCTGTCAATTTGTATACAGATCTGTTAAAAATGTTGTTTATACAGTGCATATACATATACTAAATCAGTGGTACATATATGGGAGCTATATGTAAATCTGAACCGATTTTAACCAAATTTTAGGGATCGTCCTTGGACCAAAAGAAAGATATGTGCTATGTTTCGTTGAGATCGGACTATAATTGCAATCTGTACTTTGATTACAAGAATACATGCACAGACGGACGGAAAGACGGACATAGCTGAATCAACTCACAAAGTAATTGATCGGTATAATTAACTATGGGTCTATTTCTTCTCCTTTTGGGTGTTACAAACAAATGCACATATTTATAATACCCTGTACCACAGTATGGTTTAGGGGTCTTCGAAAATGTACCGATTTGGTCGATATTCAATCGCAAACAATTCAAATGTATGAGATATATTAAAAATTTACAATGTTTGAGGTTGACTTGCAGAAATGCGAATTTTGCAAATGTCCATAATTCAATCATAGCGAAATTTAGTTTTTAAGCGTTTTGAAACATCTTAATTAATATTATTTATCTTTTACACATCTTGACAATTTACAATTTTAAGTCATGTCACCCTTGGAGTGATTGCGTGATATATTTATATGTACCTTCCGATTTGAGTTTTTCGACTGCGAATTCTATAATTTGACTTCCATAATTCTGAAATTTGGCATACATACATGTAGTTCATGGTACTTGGATGAAGCTTTTAAACATTTTAAACATCGGTTCAGATATAATCCCATATGTACGTATCTTTGAATTCGTTTATATCCTCCATATAAACAATAATTTCCATCCGATTTTCGTCATATTTTGTGAGGAGTACCTCATTGGACCAGTTAACATCTGTGTCGAATATGAAAAATATCGGTTCAGATTTGGAAGAGTCCCAATATAAACTCATATGTCCATTCCGATTTGGGATCTAAGCTTAAAGCGCTATGTAGCCGAAGTTCATATCTCATAATTATGAAACTTGGCATGACAGAGTTTCTTGATAGAAATATAAACACTGTCTAATTTGGAGAAAATCGGAACTGTTTATTTTGAAAATGGAATACATGCATTCGTTTTTGATTTTAGTTGTAAGTTTATAAATTTGTTTATAAATCTGGATAATAAAAATAAAATATATACATACAGAGCTCATCAGTCTGACGTACCCCATCGAATATGGAATGTACCATACTGTACACTATTGGTTCATATGTATAATATTGAATTGTCATAACCTCTTGTTCACTTTATGGCTCCTTAATGTCGTCTACAGGCATGTTTTTTGGAGTAAATTCATACCGTTCCATGACTAGTGTGGCAGGCATTCTGATAAATATACATATGTACATATAGAAACATTCATAGATAAATATATACTTTTTTTTATTCTAGCGTTAATTCCGTGTTTTTTCGCTGTCTTCTTTTGTTTGCCATCAATGATAAACTTAACGTTGATTGAATACAAATATAAGATAATCATAATTTGCATTCATGTTATATTCTTAGAATGGGTAAATATTTTTTAGAAGACATACTACATACATTGTGATAGATATAAATAAGAGGGAGTTAGAGAAAGTTCAGTAGATGATATATATGGTGATCCATTTTGAGGTTCCCTACTTTTAAAGAAAAAAAACACAGAAAATTCAAATTGAATGGGGAATGTTTATTATCATTTGAAAGAACATTTTTTGGCATTTATTTTTTGAAGATTATGTCTATCAAATGTTGGCCGCGGATACGTCTTAGATGGTCCATGTATTGAGTCCAATTTTCGATGTCTCGTTCGAGCATTTTGACTGTTAACTGGCGAATGACACGCATGATGTTTTGCTCCAAGGCCTGAATAGAAGCGGGTTTGTCCGCATAAACTTTAGACTTTAAATATCCCCACAGGAAAAAGTCTAACGGTGTGATATAACACGATTTTCGTGGCCAATCGGCCAGCCCAAAACGTGAAATTATCCGTCTTCTTGAAACCTAATGTCGCAGAGATCACGAGCTTCAAGTTCAGGCATCAAATAGTCGGTTATCATGGCACGATAACGGTCGCCATTGACGGTTACGTTCTCACCGCCATCATTTTTGAAGAAATATGGACCGATGATTCCGGTACGTCGGATCGGGAATCGGTCAATGGGAAAAGATAGCTATTAACCAGAGCTCAAATATTGCTCATGGGTGTCAAGTCGTGGGTAGACTGGAAAGTGTTTTTTTGGATTTAAAAAAAATGGACTTAGCGCAATTGGCGAACGATTATTTTGATAATAAAACTGAATAATTTGTAAACGTTGTTCATGCGTAAGTCTTTCCATGATGAAATGCCAAACAATACAAAAATAACATGACAGCATGACACCACTCACACGTGATCTGTCAAAAAAAGGCTATTGAAAAAAGTATCTCTACTTAGATCACCCTTTATATACTCGTATAATGATATTTGATTATTTTTTTGGGGTTATGTAAAGTCTGTCATCTACGCCGATAATAAAATGCAATTGAACACATCTAAATCAATATTCGACGAGTTATTGGCGAAATACGGCCGCAGATGCGTTGAAAAGTGTAAGGAAATTGGAGTTGCAGATTGAGCCACGTAAGCGCCAGCCATGGCGGCCACATGGCCCAATTATATTTATACATTAAGGGCATAAAATGATCTATCCAATAATAAAACTTTTTCTATGCATTATTTTAATTTAAAGTTCTGTAACTCCAAGAAAACACCGGTTAGTTTCAAGTTTATTTAGGATTGACAATTAGACGTATCGTATTATGTTTTAGCGCAGGTGCTCTGTAGCAAAGACAAATAGAATATAAGAAGACATTCCTTCAGGCCGAAACGTCAAAATCTATCAGTTACGAACGAAAAGGAATGAATTGTAACACGCGAAAAAACAGTATTCCGCGAACATTGATTGAACTTTTTTTGCACTTATCGATTAATATTAATTTTTTAATTGTGACAATTACAAAAAAATCGGGAAAAACGGTCTGAAAATCCGCGAAAAACCTCACTCGTTGGAATCAAATTCCTATTCGTTCGTAACTGACAATTACTCGCTACAGGAAGGAATGTCTTCTTAAATTATATTGTCTTTGCTCTGTAGGGATATTTTAATGATTTATTACTTTTCTGTCTGCATTTGAAAATTGTTTTTTAATTTTTTCCCTTACCCTGTCCTAGAGTTCTGTTAATAACAGTGCAGAATATAAACCGATTTCTCGTAGTATGTTTCAAAAATAGATAATTTTTGTATTTTATTGCGAAATAGTATCTGCAAAGGTATTCTGTTAAAGGAAACTTCATATATCGTATTTTCGAGAAAATAATGTGTCAACAATTTATGTGTAATAGTGTTGCCACGTCTCTCCAAATTACACATTTTTTACGACAATTTCAAAACGTTGCCAAATTTTCGACAATTGCAAAGCTAAGACATGAGAACCTTTTCCAATTTTATATGCAGTGATATGTTACACTGTAAACTTAAAATGAATTTTGAGATCGGCTTTTAGTGTAATAGATTTTGGGGAGAAACAAAAGTTTAATTTTTGGGATTTTTGAATTTACTGAACTTAATATAAATTGATATACAATGATATACAAAAGTTAGGGACATTTGGTATTATACTTTCCAAAAAATATGTGTTGTGATTTTATTATTTTTTGTATTTTTGAAAGGAATATTTTTGAAAGTGTACATGACCGAATTTTTCTACATAAGCAAATTTTTTTTGTCAATTCAGAAATGTTGATGTGAGAGAATTTGGTTCATATTCTGCACTGATATTAACAAAATGCTAGGACAGTCAGCCAAGAAATTAAAAAATAAATTTTCATTATATTTGCAAAAGTCAATCCCACAATTCCCAAAAAAAACTTTTCGAAAATCCCCCAAAAATGGGAGTTTTGATTTTCCTCTATATGTATTACACTAAGAGGCGGGCCCAAAATTAATTTTGCGGTGTAACACACCCCCACATATAACCAGTAAGGAAAGGTTAAAGTCGGGCGGGGCCAAGTATATAATACCCTACACCACCTCGGCAATGTACATTAAGAATTTCTTTTTGAATTGTTGGAATAATTAGTTTCCTTTCTTTTAAGAAAGTACTTAGCTCCCCCGCCACGTCAAGGCTTATTCCAAAGAGGAGTTTAATATAATGTGTGGAATTAAAAATTGAACTAATAATAATATTCCACATATTTGCATTTACTGTGGTTATTATTAGCCTTAACACAATAAATAGTCCGATTTTTGGTCGTACACAATATAAGTAATATATGCAGGGTATGTTAGTTAGGTACTACCTTGGAATAATTGGTACTACCTTGGAATAATTGGTTTAAGTAATGTTTTAATTTTCATTTCCGCTGAAGCCTTTCAGGTCTCTAAAATATCGCTTATATATAAAAAATTAGGAACACCTTTCTGGAAAATTTTGATCGGAAGTAAAGTACAACTTATATAGCGCTTTGGTACCAAATCAGGAGAAACATATATATGGAGGTTATATATAAATCTGAACGGATTTTCCTTGAATACTCATTCATGGTAAAAGAAACTTCTTTCTGTCAAATTTCGTACTGACCGGATATAAAATACAGTCACTACAGCAATTACAAGTCAAATCGGGGGTAACATATATATGGGGGCTATATCTAAATCCGGACCGATTTTCTCCGAATTTGGCAGTATTAATTCATGTAATAAGAAACCTCTTTCTGCCGAATTTCGTACTGATCGGATTAAAAATACACTTTTTACAGCGCTTACATGTGAAATCGGGGGTAACATATATATGGGGGCTATATCTAAATCCGAACCGATTTTCTCCGAATTTGGCAGTATTCCTTCATGTAATAAGAGACTTCTTTCTGTCAAATTTCGTACTGACCGGATATAAAATACAGTCTCTACAGCACTTACAAGTCAAATCGGGGGTAACATATATATGGGGGCTATATCTAAATCTGAACCGATTTCCCTCAAATTTGGTAGTGTTAATTCATGTAATGAGAAACCTCTTCTGATAATTTTTTTTTACTGATCGGATTTAAAATACAGTTTCTACAGCGCTTACATGTCAAATCGGGTGTAACATATATATGTGGGCTATATCTAAATCTCAACCGATTTTCTCCGAATTTGGCAGTATTCCTTCGTGTAATAAGAAACCTCTTTCTGCCGAATTTCGTACTGATCGGATTAAAAATACACTTTTTACAGCGCTTACATGTGAAATCGGGGGTAACATATATATGGGGGCTATATCTAAATCCGAACCGATTTTCTCCGAATTTGGCAGTATTCCTTCATGTAATAAGAAACCTCTTTCTGCCGAATTTCGCACTGATCGGATATAAAATACAGTTTTTACAGCGCTTACATGACAAATCGGGGGTAACATATATATGGGTGCTATATCTAAATCTGAACCGATTTCCCTCAAATTTGGTAGTGTTAATTCATGTAATGAGAAACCTCTTCTGATAATTTTTTTTACTGATCGGATTTAAAATACAGTTTCTACAGCGCTTACATGTCAAATCGGGTGTAACATATATATGTGGGCTATATCTAAATCTCAACCGATTTTCTCCGAATTTGGCAGTATTCCTTCGTGTAATAAGAAACCTCTTTCTGCCGAATTTCGCACTGATCGGATATAAAATACAGTTTTTACAGCGCTTACATGTCAAATCGGGGGTAACATATATATGGGGGCTATATCTAAATCCGAACCGATTTTCTCCGAATTTGGCAGTATTCCTTTATGTAATAAGAAACCTCTTTCTGCCGAATTTCGTACTGATCGGATTAAAAATACACTTTTTACAGCGCTTACATGTGAAATCGGGGGTAACATATATATGGGGGTATATCTAAATCCGAACCGATTTTCTCCGAATTTGGCAGTATTCCTTCATGTAATAAGAAACCTCTTTCTGCCGAATTTCGCACTGATCGGATATAAAATACAGTTTTTACAGCGCTTACGTGTCAAATCGGAGGCAACATATATATGGGGGCTATATCTAAATCTGAACCGATTTCTTCCAAATTTAGCAGTGTTCATAAGAAGAAACGTCTTTCTGCCGAATTTCGCACTGATCGGATATAAAATACAGTTTTTACAGCGCTTACATGTCAAATCGGGGGTAACATATATATTGGTGCTATATCTAAATCTGAACCGATTTCCCTCAAATTTGGTAGTGTTAATTCATGTAATGAGAAACCTCTTCTGATAATTTTTTTTACTGATCGGATTTAAAATACAGTTTCTACATCGCTTACATGTCAAATCGGGGCTAACATATATATGGGGGCTATATCTAAATCTGAACCGATTTTAACCAATAGGGATCGTCCTTGGGCCAAAAAAAAGATATGTGTAAAGTTTCGTCGAGATCGGACCATAATTGCGACCTGTACTTTGATTACAAGAATACATGCACAGACGGACAGACAGACGGACATAGCTAAATCAACTCAGAAAGTGATTCTAAGTCGATCGGTATAATAAACGATGGGTCTATTCCTTCTCCTTTTGGGTGTTACAAACAAATACACAAAGTTATAATACCCCGTACCACAGTGTGGTGTAGGGTATAAATATTAAGGCCAATATTTTTGGGGAACATATTAATCCTCTAGCTTCCCCACATAACTGTAATTTTTGGCCTTATTTTAACAAATCATACAAAATGTTCCACAAAAATATTGGCCATAATATTTTATTATATGCGTCCGAACACACCAAAGCCAGTCAAAAATGCTCTTTACTGCTATCGTTATTGCTTCGACCACTAGATCGTATTACTAACATTGCGATTTGTTAAAATGGGGCCAAAAATTACAGTTATGTGGGGGAGCTATAGGTTTAATATGTACCACAAAAATATTGGCCTTAATATTTTCTATAAAGTTGCTGAACATGACCTATATCAAAAAAAACATTTTTGTTACATAATATTGAAATACTAAAATTTTTGGGGTACAATGTGGGTTTTTGAGCTATTTAGGATACCTAGACACGATCAGACTACACTTTTTCAAAAAAAAGTACAGGAAAACATTTTTTTTCGCAAAAAATGTTATGAACATTTGTTCAGCATATTTTTAGCTACATTATTGCCAAACATAGTTAAGCAATAACACCAAGTCTGAATTAGTTGTTGGACAAAAGCTGATGACACCTTTTTCGAGGGGCCCACTGATTTTCAGAAACTTTGGAGGCCCATAAAAAAAATTGGTCACCAATTTCGCCAAACCTAGTATAGGGTTATACTACCCTTTGATAGTATAATCGAACCTATGCTGTCAAGTCCGTGTATTTTTTTCACTCTTGCACAGTGTAATTAAAAAAGTTATAAGAAATTCAAACCATATAGCTCATTCTGCGCCACCCTGTATATATGTTTAACCCATTTTAGCTATGATTAAGAAATGCACGACCCACACGAGATCTGTTCCGTTTTAAAGAAAAGTATAAACATATTTGCGATACCCCATCGAGAAATATAAATATTCCATAAAAAAATAGGTGAGACTGTTCAATGTATACTGTACGTGGAATAACCGATATGTGAGTAACTTTAGTTATCCCCCTCCAAAATAGAATCAAATACAATTGCTACTGTTTGTTTTTGCCTTCACTTTTAAAGTAAAGTCAAATTTTTCTACGCTTCCCTATGTACGAGTACTGTAACTTTTTGCCTCCATTTAGTTTTTTGTTTTTCAATAACATCTCAGCAATTCCTACCCTTTCCCGAACGACTGAATAAAGTGTGGCTGATTGGGTTTTATAGAAAAACTGTTATCGAATAAATTTATTTGTCTATTCTTTCAATTTCAATGTGTTTACAAAAATTGCTCCCCTTCGTTGTACCATCGAAACAAACAGTTGGGGATTTTGGAGAAGAAAGGGGGAATATTTGTTGTTTTCTTACTTTCCCCGTATTGTTGATTTATTTTATTGAAAAGAGAAAGAAACAAATATTTATTGACAGCTTGTTTTAAATTAACAAATAACATGACTTATCTTCTATAGCCACCCCCACTTTTTTCCCTATTGACATGTAATCCCCCCTTGAGATAAAAAACAGCAAAGAGTTTTGGAGGGGAAATTGTTTATTTTATTTGTGAGATAAACGGTAGTAACGAACACCGAACACCGAACGCCAGCAATTGATTTCACGTGTATCTTATCAATTTATCCCCGTCAACATAAACAATGTTTTTTTTGGGAACAACCTTATTTTTAAAAGTTTTTTTTTGCATTGCAATTTTTTCTGACACTGAATTTACCTTTAACTGGGACATGGCCAATGTACTCAATATCAGACCACCCTATTCCAGCATTGAACTTGGCATCCTCAATAGCAACCTGGTGTCGCCTCAGTGTCTGACGTGGTGACCAAATATTGTTGCTATGGGTGGCAGTTTTTTTTTAGAGAACTTTGTAAAAAGTTCCGCCAAAAACAGATGTTTGTGGTACAATTTAAATCAGTTTGCGGTGGACATTAGTTCGAGTTGACCAAAAAGCAGTTATTGAAGATATTACTGGACAGTAAAAAAAGTTGTTGAGAAAAAAGGCAGGGAACAAATTGCTTTTGGTAACTGACAATTTGCCTTCAAATATTGTTAAATTAATAATTAATTAATACATATAAACATACAAACATTTTTCCATTTTTATATATATAGATTTAGGAGGATGTTGTTCTAAACAGAACTTCGAATATGTTTCCACCGTATTTTTATTTGTAACTAAGTATTCTGGAAATATATCAATAATGGGGCAATGCGGTCTGATCGCGGTGATTTAAACTGCTCGAAGTTGCAGCAAATTCTGGATTCATCAGTCAGCAGCGACGCTAGCAGTCCACTAGCTTTTTTTGTTGGTTCTGGTGTTCCTCGAGTTCCCGGAGAAATGTGTGTCGAGTAGTGCTTTAAGCGACTGCTCGCTGTTGTTGTTGATATTATCCTACAGGTAACCAACTGTACAGGGTTTAGCGGATATTGTCTTACACTGCCTTGCGGCGCCTGAGACATTTTCCATATCTCCGCAGCTCCTTCTTTCAGATCTTGAATTGGTCTTTATAGACATCCCCGTCTAAGTGTCACCAGTAGATTTGACCTTATTGAACAGCTTGCTGGAGGTCCTTTTCCTAACATTTAGCTCAGAAGTCCATCTTTGTGGTTAAGTTCTGACCTTGAACCTTGGTTTTGAACAAACTTCTGCAAGGGATCTGTTGAATGATGCAGTGAGCTGCTAGACCAGATTATCCAGAGCGACTTTGCTGTACCGTCTATACAGAGATTTAGGGCTTTTTAAAAATGTTCCGCTTTGTCTTCCTCACATTTCTGTGGATTTATTTTGTTTAACCGACTGCATTTTTTTTGATTAGTGAAGTAAGACAAAAATATATTATATGAATTCATTTAAAATGTTTCCTTTTTCATTCTAGGTAAGTTAAATAAAAGTATACTTATATGCATACAACTTGTGAAAATTGTTTGGTAAGTAGATGAAAACCTCAAAATGACTGGTCCACTTAAGTTGAACAGAATGACCAATTGAAAATTAATATATATTCAGTAAACACGCTCAAATGTACAGATTGAAAAAACAAGAAAACATCATGCATATTTGATGAAAATTTGAATTGGATTCAAAAAATAAGCTGAGGCAATTAAAATTAAATAAGTTATCATCAATTTATTAAAAAATGTAAGAAACAATCTTATGCTTCTGGAGGATATTTAATGAACATAGGAGAATATTTTCCTACACTTCACTATCATAGTAGTGATTATGGAGAAAATAGTTCCTATTGTCTAATTTTATTAAAATATCTGCTCAATTTGACCCTATACGATACTAAATATGTTTCAAATTGTAAGCTTTTGTTAAAAAACTCATATCTTAAAATTGAGTTAGTTGAAAAGAATCTCATGGTTAGTAATGTAAAGAAATCCTTTATTTCTTCATGAAACATTACCTCAATTGTGTGTTGTCCTTCTTCTTTTGTTTATTTTAGTTGGCACTTCAAAAGGCAGATGCCATCGCCGACAGACGACCTTAATAAAGACCTAAAAGCTCTGACTTCAGAACAATTTTTATTAGGTCACGCTATGTTAGAGGCTTTCGGAATGTTTGTTTATTTTTCTTTATTTTCAAACGAAACTTTCGAAGCAATTTCGGTCACACGACCAACTGACCTTATAACAAAGAGAAAAAAGGGACCTTCAAACGAAATGTTTCCCCGGTGTATAGAGATATCATTAAAAATCTCACGCAACACCAATCAAAACACTTGTTTTTCCTTACATACATACACACACACGCAGCCAGAAAAACATGACATTTGAAAGTTAGAAAATAACAGATTTATTTTAGCGATTACTTACCTTTAAATGTATGGGGGTTTCCCATAGATTTTACACACGCTGAAAAAAAATCGCTTCTGTAGTATATTGTCCCAAACATATTCGGCTTGAAACATATATATATTTAGGGTACACTCTAAACATATAGTATTTGGTATATACAAAAATTATATATTTGGGAAGATGTCGTTCTAAACAAATCTTTGTTTGCAACCCAATATGTTATTATTTGGGACTATTATTTCCGAAACCAATATTTATTTGCATTTAAGTATTCGGAAAATTCATAAATTGTGTTAAATTTTTCAGTAATTCAAAGTTAATTTTTTAGAAATGTTAAATGTTCGTAAAATAATAATAATTGAAATCGTATAATCTTGGATTAAAATAAATTACTTAGAGGATTGACAACTAATGATGGCTTGGAATACTCAGAAAATTTAAATGATTGATTTAAAACGGAAGTTAATATGGTATCATAACTGGGAGGTCTAATTCGAAAACAAGGAAAAATTAAAACTGAATTTCGAAAAAGTCAGTAAATGTTTTGAAAATGTTTTTAAAACTCTCTACCAATTTTTGTATTTGTTTCTATTACTTTCTTGGAATAGACAGAAAGTAAATGGAACATATGGTCTCAAACCAAAAAAATAAATTCTGACTGAATAACAAAAGCACAGACCAACAATAAATAACAACAACACAATTTTTTTAAATAAAATATATTTGGAAAAATTTCTAAACAATGATTTTACTTGTATTTAAACACATATTTTATTTGAGAAATTTAGTTTGCAAATAAATTTTGTTGTAATATATTAATATATGCGTTCCAAATACATTTTATTGATTTTCAAATAAAATTTATTTGCTCAGAAATATATAATATTTAAAAATTTGTGTTCCAAATATATTTTCTTTCGATTCAAACATATCAAAAAAGGTGATTTTGCCCCGTGCAGCAATATCATTACACTATATTAAAATGAAACCGTTACGAATTCAGATTACACTCTTTAGACTAAGTAATGTGAAGACTTGGAGAATTATTACTCACAAAATAGTTATCTACTAATTCCATCCACTTACCAAAAGTGGCGGGACAACGTCTCATGATAGTATATAAATTATAAAATAATCAATAGTTCACTACATTTTGACCTTTTGTGAGGGAGGTACTAGAAGGAGTGGACCAAAATGGCCCATCTTCGAACTTAGCCCGAGAAAAATATTATCCAATACCAAATTTGAGTCACCCTGGTACTCCCTCCGGAAGTTATCATGCGCTCCAGCCAGAGAGACGGACAGACAGACAGACGGAGGGTAAAAATATAAAAGATATAAAAAATGTTAAAATATAAAACTATGAAAATATAAAGTTATAAAAAATGTAAAAATATTAAAAAAATAAAAATATAAAAGTTGAAAATATAAAAATATAAGAATATAAAAATGTAAATATATAAAAGTATAAGAAAATAAAAATATATAAAGCATAAAAATAAAACAGTGTAAAAATATAAGAATATAAAAATAAATAAATATAGAATTTTACGAAAATATAAAAATAAAAAAATATAAAAACATAAAAATATAGAAATATAAAAATATAAATATATCAAAATATAAAAATAAAAAAGCATAGAAATGGAATATATAAAAGTTTAAAATATATAAAAAAATATCAAAAAAGGTAAATAAATATAAAAATATGAAAATATGAAAATATTAAAACTATGAAAATATGAGAGTATAAAGTTATAAAAAATGTAAAAATTTAAAAAATAAAAATATAAAAGTTTTTATATTTTTAAGAAAATAAAAACAAAAATATAAAAATATAAGAAAAAAATATATATTAAGTATATTGTTTTAAGTATAAAAATATAAAAATAAAAATGTATAAAAATATATGAATATAAAAATATTAAAATATAAAAATAAATAAATATAGAATTTTATGAAAATATAAAAATATAAAAGTATAAAAATATAAAAATATAAAAATATGTATAAAAATATAAATATATCAAAATATAAAAATAAAAGAAGCATACAAATATAAAGATACTAGCTGGACCCGGTCCACTTCGTTGCCCCAGATTGAGATTTCCGATCCCGTCCATTGTTGAACCAATCACGAATCCTGGCACCAAATACATATACATAAAATAACACACTCTTTCTAACAAATTGCGCAAGATATCTTAATTTCAAAATGTGGCTTACATGGGCGGGGCCACGCCCATTAGTCTGTTCCGCCCATTTTGAACTAATCATTTAGACTGCCACCTGATACATATACACAGAATTACGGTACTATTGTTACTAAATTGTGCAAGATAGCTCACATTTGGGTTATATGGGCGGGGCCACGCCCTTTGGTCTGATCCCGCTAATTTTAAGACCAATCACGTAGGGACACACACATACACAAAATTACAGCATTCTCGCAAACAGATTGTGGAAGATACCTCAATTTGAAAAGGTTGCTTATATGGGCGAGGCCGCGCCCATTGATATATATGCACAAAATTACAGCAATCTCGCTAACAAACTGTGCAAGATATCTTAATTTCCAGATTTGACTTATATGGGCGGGGCCACGCCCATTAGTCCCATCCCGCCCAATTACGCCAACTGCTACCAGATACATATTCGTAAAATTTCAGCACTCTCTTTCACAAATTGTGTAAGATATCTCAATTTCAATATTTGGCTTACATGGGCGGGGACACGCCCGATCCCGGCTATTTTTAGAACAATCGCTTAGAATACTACAGATACATATGTACAAAATTACAGCACTCTCGCTAACAAATTGACTTATATGGGCGGGGCCACTCCCATTGGTCCGATCCCGCCCATTTTTAAACCAATCAGGTAGACTACCACCAGATACATGTACACAGAATTACAACACTCTCGCTAACATATTGTGAAAAATATCTAAGTTTCAAAATTGTGCTTATATGGGCGGTGCCACGCCCATTGGTCCGTTTCCGCCCATTTTTGGGCCAATCACGTAGACTACCACCGGATACATATACATAAAATGCAAGCTCTCTCGCTAAAAAATTGTGGAAGTTATTACATTTTTAAAATTTTGCTTATATGGGCGGTCCCACGCCCATTGGTCCGATCCCGCCCATGTTTGGACCAATCACGTAGACTGCCACCAGATACATATCTACAACATTACACCACTCTAGCTAACAAATTGTGCAAGATATATCAATTTACAAATTTGGCTTATATGGGCGGTGCCACGCCCATTGGTCCGTTCCCGCCCATTTTTGAACCAATCGCGTAGACTACCACCAGATACATATGCACACAATTACAGCACTCTCGCTAAAAATGTTTGCAAGATATATCAATTTCAAAATTTTGCTTAAATGGGCGGTGCCACGCCCATTGTCCCGATTCCGCCTGTTTTTGGGCCAATCACGTAGACTGCCTTCAGGTATATATATACAAAATTCCAGCTCTCTCGCTAAAAAATTGTGCAAGATATCTCAAATTTAAAATTTGGCTTGTATGGGCGGGGCCACGCCCATTGGCCCGATTCCGCCCATTTTTTGACCAATCACGTAGACTGCCCACTCTCGCTAACAAATTGTGCAAGATATATAATTTTTAAGATTTGGCTTATATGGGGGGTGCCACGCCCATTTGTCTGATCCCGCCCATTTTTTGACCAAACACGTAGACTGCCACCAGATACATATACACAAAATTTCAGCACTCTCGCTAACAAATTTTGCAAGATATATCATTTTTTAAATTTGACTTATATGAACGGTGCCACGCCCATTGGTCCGATCCCGCCCATTTTTGGACCGATCACATAGACTGCCACCAGATACATAGGTACAAAATTACAGCACTCTCGCTAGCAAATTGTGCAAGATATCTCAATTTTAAAATTTGTCTTATGTGGGCGGGGCCACGCCCACTTGATATATCGAAAATTCAAGTACCCTATTTTCACCACGCCCCACACATGTACATTCTGTGAAAATTTCAAGAAGATCGGTCCAGCCGTTTAGACGTCTATACGGTACAAACAAACCAACAAACAAACAAACTAACAAACAAACACACATTCTTCTTTATATGTACATATAGCTGGCCCCGGTCCACTTCGTTGCCCCAGACTTCAGATTTCCGATTCCGTCCATTTTTGGATCAATCACGAATACCGCCATCAAATGCATATACATAAAATAACAGCACTCTCTCTAACAAATTTTTCGAGATATATTCCAAAAAATGGCTCACATGGGCAGGGTCACGCCATTTGGCCCATTTTGTAACCAATTACGTAGACTGCCATCAAATGCATATTCACAAAATTACAGCACTCTCGCTAAAAAATTGTGCAAGATATGTGTCTCAATTTCGAAATTTGGCTTATATACGCGGGGCCACGCCAATTAGTTTGATCCGTCCCATTTCCTGACCAATCACGTAGACTGCCACCAGATACATATACGCAATATACAGCGCTCATTTAAACGAATTGTGCAAGATATCTCAATTTCAAAATTACGTTTATATGGGCGGGACCACGCCCCTTGGTTGAATCACACCCTTTTTTGTTTAATCACAATACATATGCACAAAATTAGAGCACTATCGCTAACAAATTGTGCATGGTCTATCAATTTCAAAATTTGGCTTATATGGGCGGGCCACGACCATTAGTGTGACCCCGCCCATTTTTGGCCAATCACGTAGACTGCTACCAGATATATATACACATAATTCCAGCACTCTCGCTATCAAATTGTGCAAAATATCTCAATTTAACAATTTGGCTTATATGGGCGGGGCCACTCCTATTGGTACGAACCGGCCCATTTTTGGACCAATCACGTAGATCGCCAACGGATATATATACACAAAATTCCAGGTCTCTCGCTAAAAAATTGTGCAAGATATGACATTTTTAAAATTTAGCTGATATGGGTGGTGCCACGCCCATTGGTCCTATCCCGCCCATTTTTGGACCAATTACGTAGAATGCCACCAGATACATATACACAACATTGCAGCACTATCGATAGCAAATTGTGCAGGATATCTCAATTCAAAAATTTGACTTATATGGGCGGGGCCACGCCCAATGGTCCGATCCCGCCCATTTTTGAACCAATCACGTATACTACCAATAGATACAGATACACAGAATTACAACACTCTCTTATGAATTGTGAAAAGTATCTAAATTTCAAAATTTGGCTTATATGGGCGGTGCCACGCCCGTTTGTCCGTTTCCGCCCATTTATAAACCAATCATGTAAACTGGAACCAGATACATATGCACAAAATTACAGCACTCTCGCTAACAAATTGTGCAAGTTAATTCAATTTCAAAATTTGGCTTATATGGGCGGGGCCACGCCCATTCGTCCGTTTCAGCCCATTTTAGGACCAATCACGTAGACTACCACCAGATACATATCCACAAAATTACAGCACTCTCGCTAACAAATTGTGCAACATAAGTCAATTTCAAAATTTGGCTTATATGGGCGGTGCCACGCCCATTGGTCCGTTTCCGCCCATTTTTGGACCAATCACGTATACTACCACCAGATACATATGCAAAAAATTACAGCACTCTCGCTAACAAATTGTGGAAAATATTTGAATTTCAAAATTTGCCTTATATGGGCGGGGTCACGCCCATTGGTCCGATCCCACCCATTTTTGGACCAATCGCGTAGACTACCACCAGATATATATGTACAACTACAGCACTCTCGCTAACAAATTGTGCAACATAAGTCAATTTCAAAATTTGGTTTATATGGGCGGGGCCACGCCCATTCGTCTGATTCCGCCCCTTTTTGTACCAATCACGTAAGTCGCCAACAGATATATTTACCCAAAATTACAGCTCTCTCGCTAACAAATTGTGCAAGATATCTCAAATTCAAAATTTGGCTTATATGGGCGGGGCCACGCCCATTTGTCCGATCCCGCCCATTTTTGGACCAATCACGTAGACTGCCACTAGATACATATGTACAAAATTGCAGCACTCTCACTAACAAATTGTGCAAGATATCTCAATTTTAAAATTTGTCATATGTGGGCGGGGCCACGCCCACTTCATATATCGAAAATTCAAGTACCCTATTTTCACCACGCCCCACACATGTACATTCTGTGAAAATTTCAAGAAGATCGGTTTAGCCGTTTAGGCGTCTATACGGTACAAACAAACCAACAAACAAACAAACAAACAAACAAACAAACACACATTCTTCTTTATATATATAGATAAAAGTATAAAAAATATAATAATATAAAAACATAAAGATATAAAAATATAAAAACATAAAATTATAAAAATATGAAAATATAAAGTTATAAAAAATATAAAACTATGAAAATATAAGGTTACAAAAAATTTCGAAATATAAAAAATAAAAATATAGAAATATGTATAAAAATATAAATATATCAAAATATAAAAATAAAAAAAGCATACAAATATAAAAATATAAAGATATAAAAGTATAAAAAATTTGAAAAAAATATAATAATATAAAAATACAAAATATAAAAACATAAAGGTATAAAAATATAAAAACGTAAAATTATAAAAATATGAAAATATAAAGTTATAAAAAATATAAAAATGTAAAACTATGAAAATAAGAAAATATAAAGTTATAAAAAATTTAAAAATATACAAATTTAAAAATATAAGAGTATAAGAGTATAAGAATATAAAAATATTAAAATATAAAATGTAAAAATAAAAAATATCAAAATTTAAGAATATAAAATTATAAAAATATAAAAATGTAGAAATATAAATATATCAAAATATTAAAGTAAAAAAAGCTTACAAATACAAAAAAATAAAAATATAATATAAAAATTCAAAAATATAAAAGGATAAAAATATAAAAGTATAAAAAATAAAAATATAACACAACGAAAATAAAACAATATAAAATTTAAAATTATAAATTATATAAATATATAAATATAAAAATGTAAACATATAAAAATATAACTATATATAAAAAGTTAAAAATTTAATATTGAAATATAATAATATAAATATATACAATTTCAATAATATTAAAATATAAAAATAAAATAAGAATATAAAAATATATATATATAAAATGTAGAAATATAAAAATATGTATACAAATATAAATATATAAAAATATAATAATAAAAAAAGCCTACAAATATAAATATAAATATATAAAAAAGTAAAAAATATTAAAATATAAAAATAAATAAATTTAGAAATATGAATATATAAAAATATATAAATATAAAATAGATAAATATTTATAAAAAGAAAAATGTAAAAATTTAAAAATACAGAAAAATGAAAATATAAAAATATTAAAATATTAAAATATAAAAATATAAAAATATAAAAATATAAAAATATAAAAATATATAAATATATAAATATAAAAATATAAAAATATAAAAATATAAAAATATAAAAATATAAAAATATAAAAATATAAAAATATAAAAATATAAAAATACAAAAATACAAAAATATAAAAATATAAAAATATAAAAATATAAAAATATAAAAATATAAAAATATAAAAATATAAAAATATAAAAATATAAAAATATAAAAATATAAAAATATAAAAATATAAAAATATAAAAACATAAAAATATAAAAATATAAAAATATAAAAATATAAAAATATAAAAATATAAAAATATAAAAATATAAAAATATAAAAATATTCAAATATATAAAAATATAAAAACATAAAAATAAAAAAATATAAAAATATAAAAATATAAAAATATAAAAAAATATAAAAATATAAAAATACAAAAATACAAAAATATAAAAATATAAAAATATAAAAATATCAAAAAAATATAAAAATATCAAAAAAAATATAAAAATATAAAAATATATAAATATAAAAACATAAAAATACGAAAATAAACAAGCAAAAAACAAAAATGTACTAGTATGAGAGTTTTAGTAAGTTGACTTAGGTGACAAAATACGTGTTTGGTTAGTAGTTCTTGTTACATTCACGTTACTACTTCCATAAGTATTTCAACTGATTTACGTTAAAGACATACGCTATTGCTATTGAATTCTGAAGATGATAGAGTGGTGTCTATCGAAACTGCAGTCAATTCGACCAAGCAATTGAAACTCTCTACAAATTTTTGTATTTTTATACCCTCACTTTAGTGATAGTGCGCTGGCTGGTGCGCACGATAACTCTCGAAAGGAGTAAGCGATTGACTTCAAATTTGGTATGCGGTAATATTTGTATCTATCTCCGGATGAGTTCGAAGATGGGCCATATTGGTCTACTCCTCCTGGTACCTCCCACACAATGGGTTAAAATTTAGTGAAATATTGATTCTTTAATAACTTCTATACTGCTTATTCTAATCTTCTGAAATTCTACACATAATATTAGTTTATTAGTCGCTATTACCTCGAGAAAAATGGGTGAAGTTGGCATGCCAACTTTTTGTACCTCCCATCCAAATGGACCATTTTGCATCAAAATTTAGCTGCTTCTAACTTTAATACAAGTGCATAAAAATGCTTAAAATTCTCCGTATAATGTTTTTGTAGCCCTTCCGGTAAAAAATGGGCATTATTGTACAGCCCCTTTTGGTACCTCCCACACAAATGGACTGTTTGTACAGTGTAATGCTGTTATAGTGCCTATAGTCTTGTAAAAAGTGGGCGTTATCACCCCGCCCCTTTTTGTACATCCCACACAAAATGACCAAATCATACCAAAATTACATATCTCGTAACTTTAATATACCAGTGCACATAAACGGCACAGTGCAATGTATTTAAGACTGTTTACCGAAAAATAGGTGTATTTGGAAAAACCCTTCCGGTACCTCCCACACAAATTGACAGATTTATTAGTGTAATGTTATATATTACATTACTCACAAAGTGAGGGTATACCTTAGTCGGTTTACATGACTGAAAATTTTTTACTTGTTATACCCTCACTTTAGTGTGACGAGGGTATATATCATTTGCTACGGAAAAAAGTGTAACACATCGAAGGAGTGATCTAAGACCCTAAGTATGTTCGGAGGAAATCCGTTTTGGGTCATTTTAAGTCGAATGAGCAATGTCCGTCCGTCTGTCTGTCTGTCTGTCTGTCTGTCTGTCTGTCTGTCTGCCTGTCTGTCTGTGTGTCTGCTTGCTGGTGCGCACGATAACTCTCGAAAGGATTAACCGATTAACTTCAAATTTGGTATGTGGTAATATTTTGATCTATCTCCGGATGAGTTCGAAGATGGGCCATATTGGTCTACTCCTTCTGGTACCTCCCACACAAAGGGTTAACATTTAGTGAAATATTGATTCTTTAATAACTTCTATACTACTTATTCGAATCTTTTGAAATTCTGCACATAATATTAGTATATTAGTCGCTATTAACTCGAGAAAAATGAGTGAAGTTGGCATGCCCCTTTTGGTACCTCCCACACAAATGGACCATTTTGCATCAAAATTTAACTGCTTATAACGTTAATACAAGTGCATAAAAATGCTTGAAATTTTCTACAGTATAATGTTTTTGTAGCGCCTATAGTCCGGTAAAAAATGGGCATTATTGTACAGCCCCTTTTGGTACATCCCACACAAATGGACCGTTTCGTACCAAAAGTAAACGGCTTGTAACTTTAATACCAGTGCATACAAATACTTGAAATTTTGTACAGTGTAATGCTGTTATAGTGCCTATAGTCCTGTAAAAAGTGGGCGTTATCACCCCGCCCCTTTTTGTACCTCCCACACAAAATGACCAAATCATACCAAAATTACATAGCTCGTAACTTTAATATACCAGTGCACATAAACGCTTATAGTTCAGCACAATGCAATGTATTTAAGAATGTACTGTTTACCGAAAAATATGTGTATTTGGAAAACCCCTTCTGGTACCTCCCACACAAATTGACAGATTTATTGGTGTAATGTTATATATTATATTACTCACAAAGTGAGGGTATACCTTAGTCGGTTTACCCGACTGAAACTTTCTTACTTGTTTTTATTACATTTTTGCAATAGAAAGTAATTGAAACATATGGTCTTAAACCGAATAAATATTGACTGAATAAAATATAAAAATATGTATAAAAATGTAAATATATGTATAGAAATATAAATATAAATATATCAAAATATAAAAATAAAAAAGCATAAAATTATAAAAATATATATACACATAAAAATATTAAAACATAAAAATGAAAAATATAAAGATATAATAATATAAAAATATAACAATATAACGATATAACGATATAAACATATATAAATATAAAATTTTAAAATATAAAAAATATATAGAAACATAAAAATATGGCAAATTAAAAAATTGGGGATTTATGTTAAGATGTAATGAAATGTCTTTTGATCGGCATAAAACTTGCATCATATTTAGTCCTATAGGAAGTAGTTATGACACAAAAGGGAGGAATGTCCGAGTCAAACGGGCCTTTTTCTCCATCTATAAATGTAAGTAGCCATTGTATTTAGAAAATTTTGCCCAGAGCGTTTTCCATAGCTTTTATTGAAACTTTTTTAAAACTAAACTGTGTTTAACGTAATATCCCATATCAGTTGGTCACCAATTGTTCCTCATTCAGTGTTGTCGTTCCCTCTCTCCGTCCGATTAGTTCTTATTGAACTGCTTTGAATTTCAATTTCCCTCAACCGCATTCACATGACTGCCATCAAAGCTCATATGTTCCATGTCTGTTCCACTGACACTAAAGGCTGACAATACAAAGCAGGAGTGCTGCGTATTCGATGTGAAGTGCGTGTCAAGGGAGATCTTCCATTGCCGCAGTAATCCAGTGTAACATTTTAATTCCCCGCCATCCGTTAGCAAAACACACACAGTTTCTCCAATTGCCATTATCGTGTAACCCGATTTTTACTCGCATTCCATTCGATTATCCTGTCTGCTGGGCTGCAATGTAGTTTGTCATGTCTCTTGTGGCCGGAGGCAATGGTATTTGATGGGGTATCCATTTCGACATTTATAACCGAACAAATTAATAGATTTTGCCTTTTAAAAGTTTTTGTTCGATTTTTTTTGCTTTCTTTCATTCTCGGTCTCATGTGCCATCAATGCTATAGATTATTATTACATTTATGTTCAATTTCCAACACTTTGTGTTTGCTTCAAACACTTCCCCCGTCCACATTTTGTTGTGGATTTTAGTTTTAGAAACGAAACCAAAGTTTTCTTTTTGGAGAATTGACAAAAAAACTGAAAAAGTTTTTAAAATGTTTTTTTTTGCTATAACCTTAATAATTTTTCGTCTTTAAAAAGTTTGTTTTTATTTCAAGAACTGCCATTTTTTGGAAAGACTATTAGAAATTGAAAGTTTGGGAAGGAATGCCAAAGCTAATGTTTCATTGTTAGTTTGGTTTTCCTTTATAATGCTAAATCCCCGGGGTTATGTTACGCACGTAATTCGATATGTGTGTCAGAGCTTCTTTCCCTCCGAAAAAATATTTCGTAAAACATCATCTGCGGATTTATACAAGTTTTTGGTAGCAGTTTCTTTGTTACGGACAACGTTTTG
The DNA here is from genome assembly GCA_963930755.1 of Eudasyphora cyanicolor. Lineage (NCBI taxonomy): Eukaryota > Metazoa > Arthropoda > Insecta > Diptera > Muscidae > Eudasyphora > Eudasyphora cyanicolor. Next base: position 316,082,092 of record OZ005734.1, read on the forward strand.
CTGATTATGATATTTTTTTCGCCCGAATTTGCTGCTGTTGTTATTTTGCTCTTATTCTATTGGAGAAATGGCGTATATTTGGTTTTTCCTGACAATTGACCATGGGAACCGAAAACAAAGCACAACAATGAATTTTCCTTTTTATAACATCTCAAGAACTCTTTTTTTGCCTTGAATTATTCGGTTTTGTTATTTCTAATAATAGAAGGACCACACATGTACATGTATGTATTATATATGTATACGAGTATACATATATAATAAATTCAGTTGGCAATATTCTACTTGCCAAGGTTGAGTATGAAAAAGGGTCCTTTTCAAGGGAGTACGTGTCATAATTTGCTTTAGTATATTCCCGTTCATGTTAATAAAATAATGCAAGGATTTGTGGAATAAAAAGAAAATGAGAAAAAGCAATTGACGAGTAGTCAAGTAATAATGTAACCAGCAATTTAATTACTCAAGTATATCCATCTCTTCTAAGCTGAGGTTTCTGGCTACTACGTTCCCTAAGAACTTCAGTGCATTAAACTTTTTCATTCTTTAGAAAAATAGTTTATTCTTTAGTTTTGATATTTGTGAAAATTCTTTATGTCAATATTTCAATATCAATATTTTCATTAGTTTGGCATTGGACGAGAACCAGTTTAATTGTTCATAAAAATTGCCGATGTATTCCGATATTGATGAAACTTGGTGGAAATGTTAAAAATGGTACTCTAATATCGGATATAAAATTTTGTTTAAAACATCTTCAACACTATGGGAGATATGTACATTTAAACATTAGAAATTGGGCATTCGAACTTTTGTTCTATGAGAGATATTTAAATATTTTGTATTGACCTAGATTACTAAAGACTTCAGCTTTAGTAATATCGAGGTAGATGCGGTTTGGAAGCTGCATGATATATTTTTAATTTTTAAACTATAATTAAAACTATTTTTTTTAAATGTAATATTTTTAAATTGAAACCAGTAAGGAAAGGCAGAATGTCGGGCGGGGCCGACTATATAATACCCTACACCTCCCTAACAATGCGATAACATATATATGGGGGCTATATCTAAATCTGAACCGATTTTCTCCAAATTTGGCAGTATTCCTTCGTGTAATAAGAAACCTCTTTCTGCCGAATTTCGCTGTGATCGGATATAAAATACAGTTTCTACAGCTATTGAATTTCAAATCGGGGGTAACATATATATGGGGGATATATCTAAATCTGAACCGATTTTCTCCGAATTTGGCAGTATTCCTTCATGTAATAAGAAACCTCTTTCTGCCGAATTTCGTACTGATTGGATATAAAATACAGTTTCTACAGCGCTTACATGTCAAATCGGGTGCAACATATATATGGGGGCTATATATAAATCTGAACCGATTTCCCCCAAATTTTGTATTGTATCTTAGTGTATCACGAGACTACTCTCTGCCAATTTTTGTACAAATCGGTTACAAAATGTTGCTTATACAGTGCATATATGCCAAATCGGAGGTACATATATATGGGAGCTATATGTAAATCTGAACCGATTTTAACCAAATTCAATAGGGATCGTCCATGGGCCTAAAAAAAGATATGTGCAAAGTTTCGTTGAGATCGGACCATAATTGCGACCTGTACTTTGATTACAAAAATACGTCTACAGACAGACGGACAGACAGACAGACGGACAGACAGACGGACATAGCTAAATCGACTCAGAAAGTGATTACAAGTCGATCGGTATAATAAACAATGGGTCTATCTCTTCTCCTTTTGGGCGTTGCAAACAAATGCACAAAGTCATAATACCCTGTACCACAGTGTGGTGTAGGGTATAAAAAGTGGACCAGATGAGAACCTATATTGTGCCCTATGTGCCAAAAAAATCATTTTGGGACCGCTGGTAGTTTTTGAAAGGAATATTCTGTTAAGGAATATTCTCTGATACCTTTGTTTGATATAGACGAGGCCTTCAGTAACATACATCAGTATACGTTGACAGCAGTATACGAAGTTTCATTCATAACCTTTTGTTTAAGAGACTCATTTCTGCTAGCTTTGGGTCAACTGGCGTCCATAGATTTGTCAGCAGGATAACGCCCCAAGGGGTTATTCTGTCACCTGGCATATGAAATCTCTCCATGAACAATATTCTGTTTTCTATTGAGAAGATGAGGAAATACAAAAAGGAAAATATTTCGGCTGATTCTTATCCATGAAATTCGACGGATTGCGACAAGACTTGGGATGCTTGAAGAAGCGGAATTTGATAAGTTAAGTTTTGAATTTGGTGCCCCTATGGTAAACAGGGGCGGTCAATCGCCCCTGGCCACATTTTGGACAATCGCAAAGCTAGAATTTGAAAACCTATACATTTTTGTATGTAGTAATGTGTTACACGGTAAACTGCAAAAAGAATTTTAAGCTTTCATTTTGGGCCAATTCCACAATCTCTGGTTATCCTATAAATTTTTATTTTTTAACTGTGAGTTAGCTCTAACAGGAGGTTGTGAAATTGGGGGTTAGTAACGGGTTTTTCCATAGGGATGATATGAAATTTGAAGTGACGTTTCAAAATAATCGTTTTCCAATTGCAACTTTTTGTTCGCTAAGTCCATTTTTTAAATCAAAAAAAAAAACACTTTCCAGTCTGCCTACGACCTTATCACCCATGAGCAATATTTTAGCTCTCGTTAAGAGCTACACGCAAAGAAAAAATTCGTTTCTGCGAAACGAAATATTAGACAACTACATTTCTCGTTTGCCGGAACTAAAATTTCGTTTGTTGTGACAGAAACTTATTTCGCGTAAGCAATTGTTTGTTCTGACCAAAAGAATTTCAGTCGTCGTAAAACGAGAATTGTAGTTGTCTAATTTTTCGTTTCGCAGAAACGAATTTTTTCTTTGCGTGTATATTTTTGCCATTGACCGATTCCCTATCCGATGTACCGTTAAGGAGCTAAAGCAAAAATAAACTTTCCGTTCACATGATGCTAAGTCAATTTTTTTAAACTAAAAAAACACTTTCCAGTCGACCTACAACTTTGACACACATGAGCAATATTTTAGCTCTCGTTAAGAGCTATATTTTTGCCATGATTGACCGATTGTGGCTACGTGCCACACAGCAAATTAAACAATTGAATTGTTGCGAGAAAAGTTTGGAGATTCGATTATTTCAAGAAATTGTGATATTAAATGGCCTTTAACGCCATTGTGATTTAACGCCATTAGACTATTTCTTGTGGGGTTATTTGAAGTCATTGGTTTTTCGAAATAAACCAGACTCTCTTCAAGCTTTACAAGTCAATATTGAACGCGCCATTCATGACATACGACTTGATTTAGAGGAAAAAGTGCTCGAAAATTGGGTTCTTCGAATTCGTTCCTGCAGAAGAAGTCGTGGAGGCTATTTGAATGACGTTTTATTTAGAACTTAATTGTATCGATTGTACTTCACATTAAAAAAACTTGAATTTTCTTAACAATAAGTGTGTTTTTTTCAAAGAAATCATATCACTTTTATTGGAAACCCCTTTACAACTATACCCCCTTAATTAAACCGATCGACTCAAAATCACCAGCTGAGTCGATTTAACCATGTCTGTCCGGCTGTCTTTCTGTCCATTTAAAGTTGTCCGTCGCAATTGTACAGGTCGCAATTTCACTCCAATCATGCTGAAATTTTGCGGTTATGAGTTTTTCATAGCCTAATGTATTTGAAGAAAATCGGTTCAGATTTAGATACTATTATTTACTGTTTTTACGCCTAATCGTGGGCTCATAGTGCCAATACCAATTTATTCCCATCATTTCTATCTGAACTTAAAGGTTCTATTCTATTCCTAATAAATTTCCTGGATGAGAGTTTATCTCTTCTTCAAGACTGCGTCTCTAGATTTAGATATAGCTCCCATATATATGTATCGCCCGATTTGGCCCTTTAGTTACATAGAAGCTGTATTTGCATCCAATTTTTTTAAAATTTAGCAAGGTAGAGTTTCTTGATTCATGGACCAATATTGCTAAATTTTAAGAAAATGGGTTCAGATTTAGATATAGCTCCCATATATATGTTTTGTCCGATTTGGCCCTTTGCCCTACGGAAGCTGTAGTTTACATCTAATCGTTTTGAAATTTAGAATGATAGAGTTTCTTGGTCTATGGACCACCATTGTCGGATTTGAAGAAGATCGGTTCAGATTTAGATATAGCTCCCATATATATGTTTTGTCCGATTTGGCCCTTTAGCCCTATAGAAGCTGTAGTTTACATCCCGTCGTTTTGATTTGGCCCTTTAGCCCTTTAGAAGCTGTAGTTTACATCCAATCGTTTTGAATTTTAGAATGGTAGAGTTTCTTGTAGTATGGACCAACATTGCTGAATTTGAAAAAATCGGTTCAGATGTTGTTAAAGTTAAATATGTTTCGTCCGATTTGACTACATAGGCAGTTACGTACCAAATGAAAATTGTGTAAACAAATTTTACTTGAAGTTTACATTGAAGGTTTCATTGTTATCCAATCTTACCAGAGTGATGTTAGGTACCATATAGTCGGCCCCGCCCGACTTTAGACTTTCCTTCGAAAGTTGTACTGTAATATTCGATTGGTTATAATAAAAAATTGTTTACTGTGTCGTCACAAAAAATAAATTACAAAAATGTGAATTTTTTAGCTCGATTTAACAGGACCCCCCTTAAACAAGTTATAAGGAAATCAAACCCCTTCTGTAATCTTGGGTCATCCTGTATAATAATATTAGTATTAGCCTCAACTTTTCGTGTCAAGAGGTACGCATTACAAAAAACCAATTGAGATATTACAATTTTTAAATATTTTATGGATTTATTAGGTTTCTGTCTGTGTTTAAAAACATTTTTTTGTAACCTTTTCCCGTACCTTTCCTACGAATCGGTATATAACGGGTTTTCCAATAGGGATGATATGATTTTGAAGTGACGTTACGGCCATTTGTAATATGTCATGATCTGTCATTTGTTTTTCATTTTATTCAGTAGTGTTTACAATTTCATCATGAAGAGATATACGCAAGAACAACGTTTACAAACTATTCAGTTTTATTATCAATATAATCGTTCTCCAGTCGACCTACGACCTTGACACACATGAGCAATATTTTAGATCTCGTTAAGAGCTATATTTTTGAAATTGACCGGTTCCCGATCCGACGTACCGTTAATGAGCTAGAGCAAAAAATAAACTTTCCGTTCACATTTGAAAATGATGTTAAGTTAATTTTTTTAAAATCCAAAAAAAGACACTTTCCAGTCGACCTACTACCTTGACACTCATTATCAATATTTAAGCTCTTGTTAAGAGCTATCTTTATGCCATTGACCATTAGACTATTTCTTGTGGGGTTTCTTGAAGTCATTGGTCTTTCGAAATAAACCAGACTCTCTTCAAGATTTACATAGATTATCTACTTTTGGGGAATGAAACTGGGAAATCAATTTTTAAAAAATATATATTTTAGCATATTATGCAAAAAAAAATTTTTATTTAGAGCTAGCAAACGTTCTGTATATTAAATATCTAATAAAATTTGTTTATTACTTGATTTCACATTCTTAAGCAAAACATTAATAAGTGAGAACGGATTTCTACACGCAAAGAAAAATCCTTTCTAAAATAAAAGCATATTAGGCGAAGAAATTCCCTGTGTTGAAACCGATTTTTTTTTCTCAAGACAATATTGAACGTGCCATTCATGACATACGACTTGATTTAGTGGAAAAAGTGCTCGAAAATTGGATTTATCTAATTCGTTCTTGCAGAAGAAGTCGTGGAGGCCATTTGAATAACGTTTTATTTATAACTTAACTAGCTGGACCCGGATCACTTCGTTGCCCCAGACTTCAGATTTCCGATGCCGTCCATTTATCAAAACATGGTTCATGTAGATAGCGATAGTAGGAATCTCGTTAATATATTCGTAGGTACGGCCAGTAGGAATCACTAAAAACATTGGCTTGTGGCTCTATGAAGTAACCCCCCAAATCGAATATGAAATAAGTCCCCAACTTTGGGGACTTATTTCATTATGATATAAGTCCGCAATTTTAAAAATGAAATAAATCCCCACATAATGAAATTAGACCCCAAATTTAAAATGAAATAAATCCCCATTTTTGGGGACTTATTTCATAATGAAATAAGTCCCAATTTTTAGAGTGAATTAAATCCCCAATTTTTTTATTTATTTTTTTTTAATAATATAAACAAATTTAAGTATAAATTTGCATATAATCTTCAATAATACAACGGCAACAAGGACAATTATAATTTTGCAAACCATTGGCAATAGAGTCAGCGAGTAGTTTGTTATTGCATTTGTCGCAAATCTTCAAATGTCTGCACGGCAAAAAATCAATGTTTGGTGTATTTTCTCTATAGACAACACATTAATTTTCATTAGAAGATGTGTTGTAGAATTCTTCTTCAGATATGGTCGATTGAGAAAAAATTAAAAATTTTCTCAATCAACCATATGTATTCAATTGGTTGCCTGTTCACTACACGCTGAAAAAAAATCGCTTCTGTAGTATATTGTCCCAAACATATTCGGCTTGAAACATATATATGCTTAGGGTACACTCTAAACATATAATATTGGGTACACACAAAAAGTATATATTTGGGAAAATGTTATTCTAAACAAATCTTTGTTTACATCCCACTATGTTTTTATTTGGGACTATCATTTCCGAAACAAATATTTATTTGCACTTAAGAATTCAGAAAATACGTTAATTGTGTTAAATTTTTTATAAATTCAAAGTTATTTTTTAAGACATTTTTAAAGTTCGTAAAAATAATAAATAATAATAATTTAAATCGTATAATCGTGGATCAAAATAAATTACTTAGAGGATTGACAAGAAATGATGACTTAGAATACTAACTCACAAATTTTAAAATGATTGTTTTAAACCGAAGTTAATGCTGCATATGGTATTGTAACTGGGAGGTACAATTCGAAACCAAGGAAACGTTTTAACTGAAATTCTAAAAAGTCAGCAAAGTTTTGAAAATCTTTTTGAAATAAAATATATTGGGATAAATTCCTAAAGAATAATTTTATTTGTATTTAAACACCTATTTAATTTGATAAATTTAGTTCGCAAATATATTTTGTTGTAATATATTAATATATGCGTTCCGCATATATTTTATTGATTTTCAAATAAAATTTATTTGCTCAGAAATGTGTAATATTTAAAAATTTGTTTTACAAATATATTTTCTTTCGATTCAAACCCGTGTACAAAAGTTATTGCGAAGCTATTATTTCACGAGAAACCGAAGATGTACGTTTGTTTGGTATTTAACGGAAGTGTTGTGCAATGATTGTGATGGTGAAAAGAAGGCAACAGAAATGATACGTTTGATTGAGCAAAAATTGGAATAAAATTAAAAAATTCGCGCGAATTTTTTAATTTTATACCAATTTTTGCTCAATCAAACATATCTTTTTGTTTTTTTTTTTATAAATAATTTTTTGCTCTATAACATAAAGCAATTCACTATTATGTCTCTTGCCGGCAGTAATTTCGTAATTATTTTTTCTTTTCGATTTGTACACCTTTTAACAAACTGATTTGCTGGTACATATTTACTTAAACAAGTAGTCAATGCTATCAGAATTTCTAATGGTCTATAAATTCGCTCGCAGTTTCAGTATATCACATTATACACGTAAAAGAATCTTTGCTCAGAATTATTAATTAGTATTATTACTAATTGAAATTATTATTAATATTTAAAAATATTCTTCCGACTAATTTTAATATTTTGTAACTATAAATTTTCTTTCAGTGCAGCAGATATTCTTTACAGTAATTGCACATGTGGCGAGTAAAGTACTTTTTCTGCATTGAACTCTAATTTTTAAAGATATTATTTTAAAAATGAAATAAGTCCCCAAATCGAAAATTGGGGATTTATTTCATTGCAAAAAAATTGGGACGTATTTCATTATGAAATAACTCCCCAAATTAAAAATGAAATAACGCCCCAAAAAGTGAAACAAACCCCCAAATTTAGTTGTTGTTGTTTTCTGTAAAATTTTTTGGGGACTTATTTCATTTTCGATTTGGGGGGTTATTTCATTGGGGGGTTATTTCATTGGGGGGTTATTTCATTGGGGGGTTATTTCATAGAGCCTTGGCTTGTATGGGCGGACCCACGCCCCCTCAATCAAGTACTTATAAAGCCTATGTCACCCTCTAGGCTTATCTGAACATTTCCTGAAAATGTCATCAACACCGATCCAGACGTTTTGGAGTCCATACGTAACATACACACATCCATGTATATATATATATAGCTGGACCCGGTCCACTTCGTTGCCCCAGATTTAGATTTCCGATTCCGTCCATTTTTGAACCAATCACGATTACTTCCACCAAAAACATCTCCATAAAATAAGAGCACACTCGCTAAAAAATTTTGAAGATATCTCAATTTCACGCCCATTGATCCGATTCCTCCCAGTTTTTGACCAATCACCAGATACATATGCACAAAATCACAGCACCCTCGCTAACAAATTGTGCAAGATATCTTAATTTTAAGATTTGGTTTATATGGGCCGGGCACGCCCTTTAGTCCGATCCCGGCCATTTTTGGACCAATCACGTAGACTACCACCAGATATATGTGCACAAAATTACAGCACTCTCGATAACAAATTGTGCACGATATCTTAATTTCAAAATTTGGCTTATATGGGCAGGGCCACGCCCTTTGGTCCGATCCCGGCTATTTTTGGGACAATCACGTAGACTACCACCAGATACATATGTACAAAATTACAGCACTCTCTCTAACAAAATGTGCAAGATAAGTCAATTTCAAAATTTGGCTTATATGGGCGGTGCCACGGCCATTGACCCGATTCGGCCCAGTCACGTAGACTGCCACCAGATACGTATACACAAAATTCCAGCACTCTCGCTAACAAATTGTGCAAGATATAACATTTTTTAAATTTGGCTTGTATGGGCGGTGCCACGCCCATTGCTGCGAATCCGCCCATTTTTGGACCAATCACGTAGACTGCCAACAGATACATATGTCCAAAATTACAGCACTCTTGCTAACAAATTGTGCAAGATATCTCAATTTTAAAATTTGTCTTATGTGGGCGGGGCCACGCCTACTTGATATATCGAAAATTCAAGTACCATATTTTCACCACGCCCCACACATGTACATTCTGTGAAGATTTCAAGAAGATCGGTCCAGCCGTTTAGACGTCTATACGGTACAAACAAACCAACAAACAAACAAACACACATTCTTCTTTATATATATAGACTAGCTGGACCCGGTCCACTTCGTTGCCCCAGACTTCAGATTTCCGATCCCGTTAATTTTTGGACTAATTACGTAGACTGACACCAAATATATATGCACATAATTACATTGATCTCTCTAACAAATTGCTCAAGATATATCAAACACCAAATGTAATTGGCTTATATGGGCGGGGCCACTTCCATTTGTCCGACCCCGCCCATTTTTGGACCATGCACATAGACTGCCCATATAAGCCAAAATTAGAGTAATCTCGCTAATAATTTGTGCGAGTTATGTCAATTTCAAAATTGGGTTTATATTGGCGGGGCCACGCCGATTGGTCCAATCCCGCCCATTTTTGCACCAACCAATTAGACTACCACCTAATACATATGCAAAAATTACAGCACTCTCGCTAACAAATTGTGCAAGATATGTCAATTTAAAATCTTTGTTTATATGGGCGGGGCCACGCCCATTCGTCCAATTCCGCCTATATTTGGACAAATCACGAAGATTACCACCAGATACATGGCACAAAATTACAGCACTCTCGCTAACAAATTGTGTAAGATATCTCAATTTCAAAATTTGGCTTATATGGGCGGGGCCACGCCCATTGGCCGATCCCGCCCATTTTTGGACCAATTGAATAGACCACCACCTAATACATATGCACAACATTACAGCACTCTCGTTAACAAATTGTACAATATATATCTATTTAAAAATTTGGTTTATAAGGGCGGGACCACGCCCATTGGTCCTATCCCGCCCATTTTTGGACGAATCACGTAGACTGCCACCAGAAAAATTGTGCAAGACAACTCATTTTCAAATTTTGGCTTATATGGGCGGGGCCACGCCCATTCGTCTGATTCCGCCCATTTTTGGACCAATCACGTAGGTCGCCAACAGATATATTTACCCAAAATTACAGCTCTCTCGCTAACAAATTGTGCAAGATATCTCAAATTCAAAACTTGGCTTATAAGGGCGGGGCCACGCACATTGGTCCGACCCCGCCCATTTTTGGACCAATCACGTAGACTGCCTCCATATATATATATACAAATTTCTAGTTCTCTCACTAACAAATTGTGCAAGATATCTCAAATTCAAAATTTGGCTTATATGGGCGGGGCCACGCCCATTGGTCCGATCCCGCCCATTTTTTTACCAATCACGTAAGTCGCCAACAGATATATATACACAAAATTACAGCTCTCTTGCTAACAAATTGTGCAAGATATCTCGATTTCAAAATTTAGCTTAATGGGGCGGGGCCACGCCCATTAGTCTGACCCCGCCCATTTTTGGACCAATCACGTAGACTGGCTCCAGATATATATAAACAAAATTACAGTTCTCTCACTAACAAATTGTACAAGATATCTCAAATTCAAAATTTGGCTTATATGGGCGGGGCCACGCCCATTGGTCCGATCCCGCCCATTTTTGGACCAATCACTCTCACTAACAAATTGTGCAACATATCTCATTTTTAAAATTTGTCTTATGTGGGCGGGCCACGCCCACTTCATATATCGAAAATTCAAGTACCCTATTTTCACCACGCCCCACACATGTACATTCTGTGAGAATTTCAAGAAGATCGGTTTAGCCGTTTAGACGTCTATACGGTACAAACAAACCAACAAACATATAGATTGTACCGATTGTACTTTAAATAAAAAACTTTTGAATTTCCTTAACAAAAAGTGTGTTTTTTTCAAAGAAATCATATAATTTTTATTGGAAAACCCTGTATTAGCGCATCGGTATATATTACCGATCCATTTCACATTATCTTTTCTGAATAGACAAAAAAATTTGCTATTTTGTGAAAAAAATACTGTTATCAGATATACTCGCTGAGACATATAATAAGGTCCTTTGAAATTTACTTTACAAACTATATTTTTGCCATTTTGTATTTTTGACAAAGATTTTTTTTGTAAAGTATAAAGCAAATTTTGTTGTTATCGGTACCTGTTTTGATAAAGCTCTTCTGCAGAGGTCGCTCTTAAATATATTTGTTTAAATCGCAAACGCTACATTTGTAAAAAAGTTTTGCGGAAATATGTATTTTGATTTTTTGGACAATAATTCTTAAATTCTTAAGTATACATATATTAAAGATACATTTGACGAAAATTGAAATTTTATTAAAAAGTAAAAGGAAATATCCATTAAAAAAATTTCGTTTTGATGGACAACAAAAAGTAAATTTTTAAGTCTCGTACAAAAAATTTTGATTTTTATGTTGAATAGTGTAAACAGTACATTTGTACTTGACTCAGTTCATATTCACTTGACTTATAATCTATTAACTAACCAATTAGTTTGGTAGTCGTCCTGTCTGTTCATTTGAAATATTATTTTCTTGTTTACAATTTTAATTTTGTTTCGACAATTGAAATAGGTAGTTTGGCACTAATTTATGTCAGACGTGTCGTGTGACATGCAAAGTGGACAACGTTTACACATACATATACCCCCTCATCCAATCAGGAATATTTTACTTGTCTATTTATTTTATTTTTAACTTTTTCGTAATAGAAAAGCCAATATTATACATTGGTAAATTTTGCCAAATGCCAATGTTGCGTACAATATTTGAATACTCGAATTTTCACAAAATGTGAGTAAATATTTGTTAGAATCCATCAATAGTCGCATATGAATGAATGAATGAATGTACAGATGGAATATCAATTGCATATAATACCGGATTATAAATGCGAACTCACGTACAACGTTTCAATGTAAACATATTTAAATACGAGTATATCTGTTTGTCAAAAGAACAGAAAAATATCCATATTTTATTACATTCTGAGAAATTTGTAAATTTAGTGTGAATGTGATTTTTGGTTTGAATTGGATGTAAACATAAAAACATAAAAACGGAAATCAGTTTATTTAATATTCACCGCATTTGTATTTATTTTCAAGTATTTACATTTTGGCTTTATAATATAGTCCGCCATAGATATAGCTACTTTTGGGGAATGAAACTGGGGAATACATTTTTAAAAAATCTGAATTTTTTTACATATTATGCAGAATAAAATATTTTTATTTAGAGCTAGCAAACGTTCTGTATATTAAAGATCTAATAAAATTTGTTTATTACTTGATTTCATATTCTTAAGCAAAACATTAATAAGTGAGAACGGATTTCTACACGCAAAGAAAAATCCTTTCAAAAATAATAGCATATTAGGCGAAGAAATTCCCTGTGTTGAAACCGAAATTTATTTTTCTTACACTAATTTTTGTTATTTGCAAACGAAATTTCTGCCGCCGGGCTTACACACTGTGTTTGCTTAAAACTATTTTTTATACCCTACACCACACTGTGGTACAGGGTATTATAACTTTGTGCATTTGTTTGTAACACCCAAAAGGAGAAGAAATAGACCCATCGTTTATTATACCGATCGACTTAGAATCACTTTCTGAGTTGATTTAGCTATGTCCGTCTGTCCGTCTGTCTGTCTGTCTGTCTGTCTGTCTGTCCGTCTGTCTGTCTGTCCGTCTGTGCATGTATTCTTGTAATCAAAGTACAGGTCGCAATTATGGTCCGATCTCGACGAAACTTTACACATATCTTTTTTTTGGCTCAAGGACGATCCCTATTGAATTTGGTTAAAATCGGTTCAGATTTAGATATAGCCCCCATATATATGTTAGCCCCGATTAGACATGTAAACGCTGTAAAAACTTTATTTTATATCCGATCAGTATGAAATTCGGCAGAAAGAGGTTTCTTATTATATGAATGAACACTGTTAAATTTGGAGGAAATCGGTTCAGATTTAGATATAGCCCCCATATATACGTTACCCCCGATTTGACATGTAAGCGCTGTACAAACTGTATTTTATATCCGATCAGTGCGAAATTCGGCAGAAAGAGGTTTCTTATTACATGAAGGAATACTGCCAAATTCGGAGAAAATCGGTTCGGATTTAGATATAGCCCCCTTATATATCTTACCCCCGATTTCACATGTAAGCGCTGTAAAAACTGTATTTTATATCACATCAGTATGAAATTCGTCTGAAAGAGGTTTCCTATTATATGAATGAACACTTTTAAATTTGGAAGAAATCGGTTCAGATTAAGATATAGCCCCCATATATACGTTACCCCCGATTTGACATGTGAGCGCTGTAAAAATGTTCTCTGATCAGTGCGAAAGTCGGCAAAAAGAGGTTTCTTTCTACATGAAGGAATAGTGCCAAATTCGGAGAAACTCGGTTTAGATTTAGATATAACACCCATATATATGTTACCCCCGATTTGACCTGTAAGCGGAGGTCGGAGAAAATCGGTTCAGATTTAGATATAGCTCCCATATATATGTTACCCCCGATTTGACATGTAAGCGCTGTAGAGACTGTATTTTATATCCGATCAGTACGAAATTCGACAGAAGGAGGTCTTTTTATATGAATGAGTATTCAGGGAAGATCGGTTCAGATTTATATTAAATCTCCATATATATGTTCCTCCTGATTTGGTATCAAACCGCTATAGAAGTTGTATTTTACTTCCGATCATTAAAATTTTCCAGAAAGATGTTTCTCAATTTAGGAACGAATATTGCTTAATTTAGCGATAATCGTTTCAGAATTAGATAATATGTTTCAACTCATTTACCAATTATTCCAAATTATTATGGCAATGACCCATATCGCATTGTTAGGGAGGTGTAGGGTATTATATAGTCGGCCCCGCCCGACTTTCTGCCTTTCCTTACTGGTTTCTTTTTAGTGAAATTCGATTTTAATTAAATAAAGGTTATCGCAACAAAAGTTGAACATTGATTTGGTACCAATTAAATACTCGTTCATCTTTTGAAGTTTATCATTTAATATCTGTAGCATTCCATTTGTGTGATTTATTTATAATAAACTTTACTATCAATGGATCACTGCAATTATTTAGTCTCCCTCGTATAGAGTAAACCGAAGCAACAATAGTAGTAGTTCCAGCCATTTAAAAGTGAAAGAGAAATTCTTTTGAAAGTAGAAATTCTTTTGAACTACAAATATGTGCATATTCCTTTCCCGTTTACTCTGATCGAATGTGTACATACATAATTTAGTATATTTGCCAAAATAAACCCGGAGAGCATACAGAATTTCTGAATACACATACGGGTATACCCAACTGCACACTAGACTGCATCGCAAAATATGTTATTTTAATTTGTTGATGATGCGATTAATTTGCGTATATTACGAAGGATAGTAAAAATATCCTAATCATTTTTTGATATCCTAATCAATATTGCTGAGTAAAAACTTGTAATTTACAAAGTAAAAGCTTTTGATTTCGGCCATGCCGAATCTTATATGCCCTCCACCATGGATTGCATTCAATTCTATTACTGGAAAAATCAGTGGATATGAAGCTAGTCATGGTCTCACCATATTTGAGAGCTATCTCCACTTGGGGCTACAACAAAATATAAACTGATTTGAGAAATTTTATTGAGACAATTTTTTGCCAAAATAGAATGCAAGCTGCAAAGTTTCAGTTAAATTGCTTAGAAAATGTGGTGCTTATGGCTTAAATAAGCTTTTTTGGGAGCGACATCTATAGGTGGAATATAACAAAATATGAACCGATTTGTGGGATGAATTCTTGTCTAAATAAAATACATACTACAAAGATTCAGTTAAAATACTTAGGAAATGAGTTTTTTATTGCTTAAATAAGCGTATTTTGGAGCAAACTCTATATGGTGACTATAAGAAAATATGAACCAATTTGTAAAATTATTGCTGTGATGACTTATTGTCCAAATTTCAGCTAAATTGCTTTAAAAATGTGATAATAGCTTAAAACTCGTATTTTGAAGCGACCTCTATAGGGGATATATAACAAAACGTATCGGTTAATACGTCCCATTTGCAATCCCAAACGACCTGCAACTACATATAAGTAGTATTTCTATCAAATTTGATCAACCTAGCTCTATTATTACGGACTGTAGCGTGATTTCAACAGACAAACGGTCGGACAAACAGACAGACGGACATGGCTAAATCGTCTTATAATTTCACTACGATCAAGAATAAATAGTTTATGGGGTTGCAGAATAATATCTAAAGGTGTTGCAAACGGAATGACAAAGTTGGTATACCCCATCCTATTGTGGAGGGTATACAAAAGAAATTTGGAAAAGATTGAAATGTTTCGCGATTTTCAGCGCTCATTTAAATATTTCAATTGGTACTAAAAGTTATCTAACGCATCTGACTAAGTTGCCAAATAATATATGGGGAATTCCATGAAAAATCGAGGGTTTCTCAAAAATTTTGGTTTTGATTTTGTCCATTTTCGTATATTTTTTAGTACACCTGAAGAAACGCTTTGTGGAATTTTTTGAGATTTTTCCTATAACTCGTTCAGAAATTGTCGATATTTAAAAATTCTTTGAGATATTACTCTGTGTATCAGATTTTTGGTCATAACTTCTTATGCTTTGGTCCGATTTGAAAACCCTGTGTTATTATGTAACACATCGAAAGAGTGACCTAAGATCCTAAGTATGTTTGGCGGATATCCGTTTTGGGTCGTTTTAAGTCGAATGAGTAATGTCCGTCCGTCCGTCTGTCTGTCTGCTGACTGGTGCGCACGATAACTCTCGAAAGGAGTAACCGATTAACTTCAAATTTGGTATGTGGTCATATTTTCTTCTATCTCCGGCTATGTTCGAAGATGGGCCATATTGGTCCACTCCTTCTAGTACCTCCCCCATAAAGGGTAAACATTTAGTGAAATATTGATTATTTAATGACTTCTAAACTTCTTATTTGAATCCTCTGAAATTCTACACATAGTATTAGTTTATTAGTCACTATTACCTCGAGAAAAATGGGCGAAGTTGCCACGCCCCATTTAGTACCTCCCACACAAATGGATAATTTTGAACCAAAAGTTAATAGCTTATAACTTTATTACCAGTGCATACAAAGACTTGAGATTTAACAGTGTAATGGTTTAATGGTACCTAAATACAATGAAAAATGGGCATTATTGCAACGCTCCTTTTGGTAGCTCCCACACAAATGGACCATTCTTTACCAAAAGTTACCAGCTTATAACTTTAATACTAGTGCATACAAATACTTGAAATTTTGTACAGTGTAATGCTTTTATAGTACGTAGAGTCCAGAGAAAAATGGGCGTTACTGGCCCGCACCTTTTGGTACCTCCCACACAAGTGGACCATTTTGTACCAATATTTGACAGCTATTAACTTTAATACCAGCGCATATAAATACTTGCAATTTTGTAAAGTGTAATGCTTTTATAGTACTTAGAGTCCAGAGAAAAGTGACCGTTATTGGGACGCCGCTTTTGGTACCTCTCATACAAATGGGCCATTTTGTACCAAAAGTAAACAGTTTTTAACTTTAATAAAGTGTTTTCCAACAAGAGGTGTTATTTTGGTATTCAAAGAAAAATGCCATTTTTTGAGATAAATGATCGGATGTTTATTTTATAATAAAGAGGAAGGTATGCCGTTAATAATCAAAAACAACATCAGCCAAATGGCCACCACGACCACGCATACAGGACCATATCCTTTTCATGAAATTTGCCATAACCAAATCGCAAAGTGGCTGCCCTATGTCCTCGATAGCCTCACGAATTCTATCTTTGAGGTCTTGAATCGACGCTGGGATATTGGCGTAGACCTTGTCTTTCACGTGGCCCCAAAGGAAGAAGTCGCAAGGTGTTAAATCACAAGATCTCGGTGGTCAATTGTGATCACCTCTTCGAGAGATAACACGGTCCGGAAACTTTTCCCGTAACGGAGCAATTGTATCGTTGCTTGTGTGGCACGTAGCGCCGTCTTGTTGAAAGTAAACGTTGTTCAGATCAATACCATCCAACTCCGACCATAAAAAATCATTAATCATCTCTCGATAGCGCAAGCCATTCACCGTAACTGTTGATCCAACCTCATTTTCGAAAAAGTAAGGTCCAATGACCCCGCCGGACCATAAACCGCACCAAACAGTCACTCGTTGAGGATGGAGAGGCTTCTCAACAATTACTCTTGGGTTTTCCGAGCCCCAGATGCGACAATTTTGCTTGTTGCCACCGAGGTAGAAATGGGCCTCATCTGTCAAGATGATTTTTCGATGGAATTCCGGATCATTTTCATGTATTTCAAGGGCCCAATCAGCAAAGACACGACGTTGTTGACCCTTAAGACCCAAATCTTTATGCAAGATACGGTGTAATGACGTTTGTGGAATCCCCAATTCCAAAGAACGACGAGGAATGAACAAACCTGGGTTTTCTTCAACACTTTGGGCTACAGCAGCAATATTCTCAGTTGTTCTTGAGCGACGTACACGGATTTTATTCTTCACATCACTTACTTGTCCAAACAGCTCGTTTTTTTCCACCAATTTCTTTATTGCGGTCCGACAAGGTGCTTCACGACGACCCAAAAATGCTGTAGTTTTTCGAACTGTGACTGCAAGATTTTCATCATTTTTGTAGTGAATTTTAATAACTGGAATGCCTTGTTGAATCGTGTATCGTTCCATTTAATACTGGCGTAGTTTCTACTTGTCAAATGTCAAAGAACAAAAGCTTCAAAAGTGACAGCTACCGAAATACCGGGTGATTTAAAATTCGACTCTTGTTGGAAAACCAGTACATACTTTAAAGTTATTAAATTAAAATTTAAATTGATAATAATTTGAAAAAAAAAACAAAAAAATAAATAAATTTACTAATAGTTTTTGAGACTCAAGGAGACGGGATTTATTAGTCGGTTTACTCGACTGAACTTTCTTACTTGTTTTTTTGAAATGTTGGTATTTTTCGGTACTTTTCAGTAAAAAATTTAAAAAAATAAGAACATTTTTTGTGTGCGATTTTTAAGTTTTGAAATATACTTATAAATTTCCATTTAATTTTTTAAATTGTTTATACTCTCCGATTTTTGCGAAGGTTTTATATTTAAAACTTTTATTAATTTTCTAACATAGAAGCTTTGGATGGAAGTGGGCCTAAAATTATTTTTTTTTTGTTAAAAAGTTCGCTTTACTTGTTCCTTCGAAATAGATGTTCCACTCAAAGAACAAAATAAAGGAGATACTTCAGAAGTATTTCCTCTAAAACACACGCCACCCCGCTGATCCCCTTACCGTGATAATCTCCCTACGAAATATCTATATATCAAAGGTAGTAGAAATCGATGTTTTTTTAAGTGAAGTATTCGACAAAAAGATTCCTTGTAAAAAATCACTATAGGTGTCCACAATACGATATATTCAAAAAACCGTTGAATTGTCGTAAAAGTGTATTGTGGGCACCTACAGTGATTTGTTACATCGATTTGTAGGGAGATAATCAGTGGTAAGGGGATCAGCGGGGGTGACGGGTGTTCTTGAAAATATACTTCCTGAAGTGTCTCCTTTACTTTGTTCTTTGACGTTGTACATCTATTCCGAAGCCTTCAAGCCACAAGCACAGTGGCTAGCGGAGATTTTTTTTTTAAATTTTAAAAAATTAATAAAAATATAAATAATTTTAGACTCACTTCCACTGAAAGCTTATATGTTAGAGAATTAATAGAAGTTTAAAATATTAAAAATTCGCAAAAATCGGAGAATACAAACAATTTTAAAAATGGAATATAAACTTTAAAACTTAAAAAACGCAAACAAAAAATTTAATATTTTTTTTTCTGAAAAGTACCGAATATAACCAATATTTAAAAAAAAAAGATTTTTTAAAATCGGACCACAACTTAAGTAGTTATGAACAGAAACCCGATACACAGAGTGATAACATAACGATATTTTAAATATGAATAGCTTTTGAACTTCAAAAATTCCACAAAATGTTTCTTCAGGTGTACTAAAAAATATAAAAAATGGGGGAAAATCAAAACCGAAATTTATGAGAAACCGTAGATTTGTCGTGGAATTCCCCATATATATTTAGACCTATTGAATAGTAGTTATGTCACAACATGTCAACCAGATCGTGTAAAGACTGTTCGAGTTGGAGGAGGTTGAATTCTGATATTTTGGCTAAACGGCCCTTTTTTTCCCGCCCATATAATTGCCTATTGTAATTTGAAAATTTTGTGTTTTCGATAGCTTTTTCATTAATCTAAATCCTAAATCATTTTTTTTGCCATTTTGTCAAAAACTATTTTATTTTTTTTTTTGCACCAAACGAAAGCCTTAAAAGCCTTAAAAAAATATGTTTTTCTTTGCCAATTTTTAGGAATAAAGTATATGTCGTACTTGCGAGTTTTAAAAGAAGTTAGTTAAAAAAGTATAACATGTTGTAAGGGATACTTTCCGGAGAATGTTCTCAAAGAAATAACGAGTGCAAAATATTCACAGGTTTTGTTGCCAACCTTCTCTAATTTACACCATTTTTTACACAAATTTTAAAAGTATGCCACATTTATTGCATTCGTAAAGCTTAAATTTTTAAAAACCTTACTTTTTTATATGTGGCGAGGTGTTGAACGCTGAACTGCAAATGGGAAAATCGAAAAAATTATATTTTTGCAATTTTCGAAATTAATGTGGGAATTGTTGGATGGAATTTTGCAAATATAATGACTCGAAAGATACTTTCGATTTGTGGTGTCAAAACCTATAAACTGCAAAATATTTTATTGAAATATATTAATTTTTAAATATTTTATTGTGTTATATAACATTTCTGCCTGGATGTGAAAATTGAATTTTTTAATTTCTTTCCTGACCTTGTCCCAGAGTTTTGTTATTACTCCGGTGACAAAAACTAATTTTTTTCCTGGTTTTCTGTTTTAATGCATAGATTCTGATGATAGACATCAAAAAACGCCAAAATGTCTATTCTTAGCTCCATATCATAGCATAACTAGAGAACCATTTCTCCGAATCGGTTCCGGAAAGTTTTAAAAAATTCAAAATTAGGTAGCCTTTGTATTAAAATTTTCTAGCGGTTTCGGCGGTATCTAACAAAATATTGCGAAAAAAAACTCAAGATTTTTATATTTTTATGATTTGATCCTAAAGTCCGATCGGTCATGAATAAAATGAGACCATTCCGAAGAAAATCGATGAATAATTTTAAATCGAGGAAACCAGTCACTTCTAATGCAATTCAAAAATTTGCTCTAATTTCTACAAAAACAAACTTTGACAGAAAAATATTTTTCCTTTATTAGTAACAAAAAAGAAAACGAAATGAAATCGAGCCAAATATTAGACAGATCCAAAAATCGTGTCGACGAGTGTTATCAATGCAGAATATTAAGGGATTTCTCTCTCATCAACTTTTCTGAGTTGACCACAAAATTTGCTATATGATAAAACAAATTCAGTCAGATATATCCACTGAGACAAAAGTTATGGCCCTATCAATTTATATTTTCAATAAATAGATAATTCTTGTATGTTATTCCGGAAAGGTATATGTAGTATTTTTGTTGTCACGCTTCTCCAAATTACAAAATGTTTAACCAAAATGTCAAAACTTGGCCTCATTTCCGGCAATCGCAAAGCTAGGATATGAAAATATTTACCATTTGTATATGTAGTAATGTGTTACACGTTAAACTGCAAAATTAATTTTGAGCCCGGCTTTTAGTATAATAGATTTTGGGGAAAAACTAAAAAATCAGTTTTTGGCAATTTTCGAATTTATTTTGAGAATTGTTTGATTTTCCTTTACAAATATATGATACAAATAGAAACCACAAAGAAATAGTTGAATTATAATACATTTAAAATATTTTAGTGAAGTTTCCTTCCGGATCCTTTCCTGCGAATCGGTGTATATATTAGAGCCGGATATATACTGATTCCTTTCTCTTTTCTGGATAGATGCTATTTGATGAACAAATATTGCCATTAGTTATGTCCAAATTTCACCAACGTCCGAATAATATCTACATACTATGATAACATGAAAATTTACAATGAAAGTTGGAAATTGTTGATGTTATTATAGTTAAGGGTTCATTTTTAGAAATACATACATACATATGTGTTTGTTGAGCTCTTTTGTTGCATAAAATCTGATCATTTTGTTGAGATTTGCCGCACATGTACATACATTTGTTCGCACTACTTTCATCGTATGAGACTAATATATGAGCTAATAAAGGATTTAAATATGATAGCAAAACGGTCTTAACGTTCAGCAGCACATCTGCTGCAAACGGCTGTAATAGTTAAGGCAATATAGACATACATTAGCTGAGAATGAACCCAAATGAAATTGTAAGCTACTCGTAAGAAAACAGAAAAACTTCTTTTGTCGAAGGACAAAAGACATAAAATATCTTTGAGAAATGTACTTATCGAAATGAGAATGTGTGACAGAAACAATTTATATGTTTGTTTTTTGTGCCGTATTGTTTGCTCCTGAATTACAGTGCAAAATAAATTGATAATTTGTATTTGCACATGTGGCTATTTTTGACAGAAAAATAACAATGGTTTTATTGTGATTCGAAATGGTGGTATAATTTTTATGGGTAATAAGTGCATATTTTAAAGGGATTGTCCATTATTGCTAACGAAAATACCATAACAACATTAATCTGCACACAACATTTTCTAAAATATGTTTTTTAAACCGAAACAGTTCTGCGCCATGTGTTTCTAGGGCGGCCTGTGGCTTGAGGGTTCCAGTCTAGGGCAATTTTGGCGATGCTATCGGGACCTTTTCGTAGTGTGTGGCCTATCCATTTCCATTTTCTCCTGGTTATTTGGCGTTTTATAGGCTCTTCGTTTGTTTTGTTCCAGAGCTCTAAGTTGGTAATTGTTTTTGGCCAAAAAGTACGGCAGAAGATGCGTAAGCATTTGTTTATAAAAACTTGCAGTCTTTGCGCTATTGAGTTTGAAAGGAGCCAGGTTTCACTTCCGTAGAGTATGTAATATTGATTTTACGCATGCATTGAATATTCTCAATTTCGTTTGAAGAGATATTTGTGGCGATCGCCATGTTTTGTTTACGCGACCAAACGCCGATCTGGCATTGTTTAGCCTACTGTTCAGGTCGTCTTCTAGTCCTCCATCTATGGCCATAAAACACCCTAAATAGCAAAATGACTTGACATAATTTAGGGGTTGGTTGTCTATGTATTGTTAGCTGGTTGTCAATTACGTTATTTATCCGCATAGCTTGTGTCTTCTTTTGTTGATTTCTAGGCCAACCTCTTTAGCGCGAAAAACAAGGTCGTTTAGTTTGTCCTGCATGTCATTGTATTTGTGTGACATAAGACAAATATCGTCAGCAAAGTCTAACGGCCTGTTTCTGTATTTCTAACGAAAGTCTCTGCGAACGAGAACGAGTCACTCACTTTCGTCAGGAGTTTGGTTTCTCTAACGTTCTATCGTTCGTTCGCCTGGCCTTACGTCAATGACGTTAGCAATTTACCAATTGGAAAATAATGTAATTGCTAGATCAATAACTTCACAACTTCCGGTCTAAAAAATCACACATTTTTGTATGGTCGACCTTAACAAATACATCTCTGTACTATTTACACTAGCGGTGGCCAAACAAGCAACCCTGGGTTGTCGGCTGAGCTGCACCAAGACTCTCATTTCTTTCTCTCTCTCTCACGTCTCTCTCAATTTTTTTTTCATCTTAGCGAGCAACCAATATTGACATCTTTATGCTAAAATATGTACACATACTCGTATGTACACAATTTTGTTATTATTTAATTGTTTTTACCATAACTATATTAATATCTACTTATTTTTGCTTTTAATAATGTTTATTTTGTCGTTGTTCCTATCAGTCGACAAATAAAATAATGTGACTCGATCTGACATTTGTGTTCGCCGAGATGACAGCAAAGAGAGATAGAGAAACCAAAATTTGCACTGAAATGATTACGTTTTCGTACGAGTTAGTTATCGTACGACTTCTCGTTGTGATTGTAGTTAGTGAAACCCAAATCAGCTGTTTGTCATCTGGCAGGCGAACGAAAGCAAAGTTGTAAGTTACAGAAACAGGCACCAAGACTCTCATTTCTTTCTCTCTCTCTCACGTCTCTCTCAATTTTTTTTTTCATCTTAGCGAGCAACCAATATTGACATCTTTATGCTAAAATATGTACACATACTCGTATGTACACAATTTTGTTATTATTTAATTGTTTTTACCATAACTATATTAATATCTACTTATTTTTGCTTTTAATAATGTTTATTTTGTCGTTGTTCCTATCAGTCGACAAATAAAATAATGTGACTCGATCTGACATTTGTGTTCGCCGAGATGACAGCAAAGAGAGATAGAGAAACCAAAATTTGCACTGAAATGATTACGTTTTCGTACGAGTTAGTTATCGTACGACTTCTCGTTGTGATGGTAGTTAGTGAAACCCAAATCAGCTGTTTGTCATCTGGCAGGCGAACGAAAGCAAAGTTTTAAGTTACAGAAACAGGCTGTAAGTCTTCAAGGTGACGGTGGAGAGTCCAGACAATACCTCTCTTTTTTGAGCAAATCTTTTGCATGACATCGTCCAGAACGACGGCGAAAGAAGTGAGCATCCTTGTTTCACTCCATCATTCGTTGTGAAAAGTTCTCTCATCATTCCGCTATGCTTGACTTGTAAATTTGTATTGCTGTACTCGTACAGTGCCGTGATGATATTTATTACCAGTTAGAGTGGAGTCCGCCATTCACCGGATTATTCAATTATCACTCTTAGCGTGTTCGTCTGGTCAACGCAGCTTCGGTGTGGTCGAAAACCAGCCTGTTCGCCTCGTAATGATTTCTATATGCATTGGAGTCTGTCGTTTATTATTATTGCTATGATCTTATAAACAGTGTTGAGCAGAGTGATCCCCTCCAGTTGTCGCATTGCGTTAAGTCATCTTTATTTGGTAGTTTTATTATGTTTCCTTTCGTCCAGACGCTGGGAAGTATTTCATTTATCCATGCTTCGTGTATGTGCGGTTGCATTTTCCCTGCTGATATTGTAGCGTCTACTTGAAGTAGTTCTGGTGGTATGCCGTCTTCTCCTGAGGCCTTGTTCTTTTATAATCTGTTTATAGCTGTTGCAATGTCAGCTATAGTGGGAGGTTCGGTTTCTATGGATTCGTCTGGTGTTTGGGATTCATCCATATGCTGATAGTTCTGGAGATTTTTGTTTCCCCTGGTGTTGCTTATTTTTTGAAATGTTGTTTCCATCTTTTCGTTTGTGCTTCTACATTTGTTGGTAGTTGTCCGTTGACGTCTTTTACTGCCTGGGTTCGATTTGACGACTGGTTTGTCAGACGCCTGATGATTTTGTACAGGTCTTTCATATTATTTGCTCCAGATGCGGCATCCGCTTCACTGGCCATTGTTTCCGCACATCTTCATTTATCATTGGGAGCGTTTTACAAGTTTAGCGACGTTTCTATACTGGACATTGTAGAACGAGTTTCGTATTGCTTGCTGCTTCAAGAGGTTTCCTTCCTGGATGAGACTTCAGGTGTTGTCCGAGATCCATACTTTTCGTTCCGTATTCTGCTTATAACCGACGTGATTCTTAGCAATGTTTTAAGCGTATTGCATGTGGCTTCCCAAGATCTCGTATTGTTTGAAGGTATGAAGAGTTTTAGTTGGTTTGCTATCTCTTTATTTTTGTCTATGTTATTTAGTTTTTGGACAGCGTAATGTTTTTGTGTTTGTTGTTCGTTATTTCTACGAGCGATCCTCAGTTTTATTTTTAGTGTTGCTACCACTAGTTCGTGGTCGCTATCGATGTCGGCGCTACGTTTAGTACGGACATCGATCAGTGAACTTCTCCATTTTCTTCGTATACATATATGGTCGATCTGGTTCCGTGTTATAACATAATATATATATAATATATATAGAGAGAGATTAAATATTGTCCACTAACTCTATGCCGTCCACTTTTAGTGAAACTATAAATACTGACTCCAATAAGTTACAATCCATATTTCGTTCTTCTACGGTCACTACTTTTTCCACACCCACTATTCCGATCGAGCCCTTTTTTGTTAAAATTGTATACAATAACTCTGCTAACGAATGTTCCAAATTTCGATCTTCTACTATCAATATATTATGATATATTCGAATTGTAAATATTGTCACGAACACTTATTTCATGAGAGTACTAATATTGACTCTATCAACTTACAATCCAAATTTCGATCTTCTACGGTCAATAGTTTTTGAGATAATAAATGTTTAACTAATTACAAGCCCATATTTTTAACACCCACTATTCCGATCCTGCAAAATTTTATTGATCCACTGACGTGTGTTCCAAATTTCTTTTTTCAATTCTATCTGATATATTTGCTCGGCCCACATTTTTCAAAAATTGTTTTTCCCACTATTTGCAAAACTTTTTTCTTGTTGTTTTTTTTGGAAGAAATATTTCCTGAAGTATTTCGTATATTTTGTTCTTTGACGTGGAACATCTTTTCCAAAGCCTTAAGCCGCAAGATGAGAGGCCTGCTGCGACATTTTTTTTAAAAAAATAAAATTAAATCAAAAATATAAATAATTTTAGGTCAACTTCCATACAAAACATATATGTTTAGAATAGAAATTTAAAATATAAAAAATTTTCGAAAATCGGAGAGTACAAACAATTTAAATAATTACATTTAAATTCCAAAAGTTGAAAATCGCACTCAAAAAAAATTTAATATTTTGTTTATATTTTTTCTGAAAAGTACCGAAAAATACCATAATTTAAAAAAAAATTCAAATCATAACTTAACTTAAGACCAAAAAACCGGATACACGGTGTCATATTTTAACGTTTTTTAAAATGTTGTTTGCTTACTTTTATTTGGTCTGCAAATCTTTGTGATTCTAACTAGGATATTCTCCCGGCTTCAAGACCATTTTGTTTCTATATTATTATAGAAACAAGTATTTTATACATGGCGGTGTATAAATATGTATTAAAAATTGGCAGCACACATACTGGATCATGATTTCTGAGCCGTGGCACTCGTTATCAACAGTTCTGCTGCAATTGTATGGGAGATACGGAGCTCTATATGGTTGACTTCAACACGCAAGCGAATGAGAAATCGTTGTGAAACCACACTTCTCCAAAATCTTCCACAAACAATTGTTAACCAAAGTTAATACAAAACACCAGCTATGTCCAATGAGAAGCAAATTTTGCTCCATCTAATGGAAAATTACCACACTATGCAGAAAAGCCTTTATGGTTTTTGACTGCACTAAGTGTTTTTTTTGTGGTGAGTCAGAAGACTCACCTTGTTTTTCCGAGCCATGCATTTGTTATGTTGTTTGCTTGCTTTTATTTGGTCTGCAAATCTTTGTGATTCTAACTAGGATATTCTCCCGGCTTCAAGACCATTTTGTTTCTATATTACTATAGAAACAAGTATTTTATACATGGCGGTGTATAAATGTTTTTTAAAAAATTGATAATTTCTGAACGAGTTATCGGAAAAATCTCAAAAAATTCAACAAATGGGAAAAATCAAAACTGAAATTTGTTTGAACCCGTCGATTTGTCACGGAATTCCCCATACATAGATTTTGTGAATATCGGAGCAGAATATTCACCGATTTCTTTAACATAAACTTTTCTGAATTGGGAAAGTTTACTAAATGATAAAAAAAACCAATCCGATATACCCAATAAGACAAAAGTTATCGCCATTTGATGTTATATTTTAAAAAACTGTGATGTTTTGTAATTTTTGTGTGAACATTTGGAGTTAACGAAGAAGTTTAAAAAAAGTATAACGTAAGAAATCTTTGAAACCGCCGATGGGATGGGAAAAATTATATTAGAAGAAGATGAAAGCTGCTTTGGGATTATTTAAAGCATTCGTGAACCAATTAGAATAAATGGTTCTCGAGTTATGCAAATTTATGTTATATTTTAAAAAACTGTGATGTTTTGTAATTTTTGTGTGAACATTTGGAGTTAACGAAGAAGTTTAAAAAAAGTATAACGTAAGAAATCTTTGAAACCGCCGATGGGATGGGAAAAATTATATTAGAAGAAGATGAAAGCTGCTTTGTGATTATTTAAAGCATTCGTGAACCAATTAGAATAAACGGTTCTCGAGTTATGTAAATATGTGGTTAAACCTCTATTTTTTTAGATGTTTATCTTTATTTTGTTAGATAAACAAGATCATCCCACTAATAGACCACCAAGCTTTTAAAGAAAAATAATGATCTAAGCTTTCGTTTGAGCATCAAAAGTAAAAGCATGGGTTTTTGACAACAATGTCAAAACTAAATTTTTATTTCGCAAAACAAAACACAAACATTTTTTTTGGCGATTTTTTATTTTATAAAGAAGATTGAAGAAAAAGCTGTCGAGAACACGTTGGACAACATTTTCTAACTACAATAGGTAATTAGTTATATGTATAGAAAAAAGGGTCGTTTGACCAATATTTTTAAATTCAACGCCCTCCAACTCGGGCAGTACTTACCCGATCTCGTTTTAATTTTGTGTCATAACTACTTTACAATAGAAATAAACGTCGTGCAGGTTTCATAGCGATCAGCA
Source organism: Eudasyphora cyanicolor (assembly GCA_963930755.1). Classification (NCBI taxonomy): domain Eukaryota; kingdom Metazoa; phylum Arthropoda; class Insecta; order Diptera; family Muscidae; genus Eudasyphora; species Eudasyphora cyanicolor. Next base: position 316,109,970 of record OZ005734.1, read on the forward strand.
GACGTCGATTTTAAAAATTGGCTTACTTGAAATGAAATCTCCCATATTTGTACTCGAAACCCTGCACAAGAATAACGGTTGTCATAGGTTCATGATTTGATGTAGCTCCCATACAAAGAACCCTCCCGGTTTAAATGCTTAATGTCATAAAAATCTGATAGGTCTGAAAATTGGTTATTTGAGTCTATTTGTACTCCGAACCTATCACAAAACATCAGTCTTCATAGGTCCATGTTTTGGTGTTCCAATACAATCAGCAATAAAAGCTTTTCTTTTGGCTGACGTTTTATATAGTTTACATACAAAGATCTTCCATTATTCGAATATTTTATATAATTTGTATTTAGGTTATTATACTGTGGAATGAGAGGATGGTACATACAATTCGTCCTGGTTGAACTAAATGCCGTTAGGTCAGCGAATAATTTTAGTATTTACCATGTCTATTGAAATTTGACAAAAACCACACAATCGTCCAGTAGCTCATTTCTCCTCCACGAAATTCCATATAGTATTTCTCCTTAGTCTGTTCACTTGTCTGAAACTTTATTTTCTTGTTTTGTAGTTAAATCCTTTTGTATTTAATCGGAAAGTTATGTCTAACTGCCGGTATTTCCTCGTACTACTCCAAATAAAAAAAATTAAAAATGTGCAAATATATGCGAGAATTTTCTCCTTGATATTGGAATTTCATGAACAAAACCATTTGAGTTTTGTTTTTTTTTCTTGGTTCGTGTTGCCAAGATATTGTCATCTGAACCCCCGCATTTTCTTGGGTTTCTTCTTTATCCTATACAACCTACAACTCCATCTATAATCGTAATTTTAGCATTTATTAGATATTTATGCTTCTGATACTACTGCTGCTGCTCTATGGATGGCAAATAGCTGAGCAAATGTAATGCCAATAATATTTCGAAGGTTTTTTTTCTTACCTTAAATAATGTCCTTGACAATGACAACAACAGCATTAAGACGACGACCAAGAGACCGACAATGGCATTGTTGGCTCAAATCGATGGCTGGTTATGGAGGATTTTAGTGTTTTTTCCTTCTTTCTAGCATAGAATATTGCCGCCAGCACTCGTATCAGGAAAGAAGCTCAAAGTGTTTAGCTGGCAATAAGGATGCTAGAGCGAGTTGTGGGTGGAATGGGTTTCGCAGGACGCTTCAGCGTCTGACGGCAGTTGGAAAAATATGAAGAACGTGATTTCATGCTAATTGTGTAATAAAACAAAATATTCGATTGCCTTAAAAGGTGATTAAGCAGAAACAACATAAAAGTATATCGATATGAATTTAGGCGGAACAGCTATACAACTTTAGGCAACACCACCAACTAACCAACTGCACGCACATTATGTATCTCAGAAAAATAAGAAATCCTATGGGTCAATGCAGAGGAGAGATTAGAGGCGGAAAGACAAAGCAAAACGTGTCGAAAACGGACATAGGGAGAAAAGTCACATTAAGGTGTTTATGGCAGGAGGATTATTTTTAGATGAACTATGAACTACCAAGTAATTTCATACGTTAATGTCTTTGTACACAGAGAGAACAAGTTGGTTGTGGCAAGCGATCATTTAAATACCAATTGACCACGAATTGACCGCTGGAGCAGGATAATTAATTCTCGGTTACAGTAAACAAATAAGACAGTAGTGATAAGTTTGCACATGCAGATGACATTTTTTCTGGGTGTATACATATATGTATTTACTTGTCATGCGGTGGTTAATGAGTATACGAGATTATTTTTATGATATAACATGTGATTTATCGTATCGTAAATTATATAAAATCATAATTCCCAACAAATTAGTTATTTTTATTCAGTGTATATAATAATATAGTGTTGAACTTAATACTTTGTGTTGCAGATACCAGAACGATGGAGAAACTTTACTCATTCTTAGTCAAGCTGAAACAATAATACTAAAATAGAAAAATAATAGTAAGAACACTGCCCAATTGGAAGAAAATCGGTTCAGATTTAAATATAGCCCCGTTTATTCTTAATTCTTATATCAAGAGCGCTATATGTATATATTAGGGCGGGTCGATTTAAAAATCGCCCATTGCTCAGTGAAAATCGTATTCTAGGGATCAAAATAAGAAACTTTGCCGAAGGAACCATACCTCTAAAACGAATTCTGATGTCCCGGAAAAAATCCCACGTTGACCCATTTAGAGTGCTCCAATCGAGTCCAAATGCATGACCGACCCCCACTCAGTGAAATGCTCAGTGAAAATCGTATTCTAGGGATCAAAATAAGAAACTTTGCCGAAGGAACCATACCTCTAAAACGAATTCTGATGTCCCGGAATTTGGGTCGAATTGCCAATTTCGCTACGTCATTATATGGTTTCCTTAGGATATGACCGATCCAATTTCATTTCCTTCTAACTATTCGGTTATGGATTGAAGATTGTCCTGCGAGATAACATTCGGACAAAATATTTTCATTATCTTTCGCTGGGACAGGTTTATGAACACCTGTATATCCTACAGGTCGTTGGCTGAGGTGTTCCATGATTCAGAGCCGTAAAGTAGAACGGATTGTACGTTTGACGAGAAAAAGCGAAGTTTGGTTTTTAAGTGGATTTGGGGAGATTTCCACACTTTTTGGAGGGCTCCGAAAGCCTTCTTCGCCTTTTTGATGCGGTTAGAAATGTCCTCACTTGAGCCACATGTGGACGATATGATGCTGCCCAAGTATGTGAAGGATTGAACGTCTTCGAGTTCGATATTGTTTATTTTAAACTTCGAAGTGTTGGTGGTGTTTAGGCGGAGAAACTTGGTCTTTTCGATGTTTATATGTAGACCGGCGTTGCACAGTGGGCTAAAATGAAAAAAAAATCTATGAAACGTCTCCTTTTTGTGTAACAAACTTTTTCTACAAGACCTAAATACGAATTGGACTTTTTACGCCAAAAAATCTCCAAAAATTATATTATAGTTTTTCAAATATTTGATTTTATAGGGCCATAACTTTCTTATTTCTTGACATATGTTATCAACTCTTTTTTTCATGATATTGTAAATTTTATTGGCAATCCATAAAAAAAATCGGCAAACTTTTCTCTGAGATAGTGGCTAAACTCCAAGGCAAAGTCGGCGAAAAAATGAAAAATTCAAATTTATTCAAATTAGGAGTATCCACAGAAAAAAACGCCACTCAAATCGGACACTCCATTCAAAAGTTAGAAGCCGATGAAATTTTGTATACAACTTTAGGGCCCTGTAGCTCCGTCCCTGTATAAGATGGGGGCCACAAGTTCTAACACCTCTTGTATACACACCTAAAATTTCATCGCCATACTATAAGTGGTTTTGAAATGGAAGAATTATGTCCATTTTTTTCCATTTTAGCCCACTGTGCGTTGTTCGCATATCCGAGATATTATAAGTAAGCAGACATATATCGTCGTCATAGTCGAGGTCTTCGAGACGTTCAGTCATACCCCATGTGATGCCCCTTCTTATAGTGGTTGATTGCAACATTATAACGTCGAGAACTTTATTGAAGAGCAGAGGGAAAGAACATAGCCCTGACGTACTCCTGTGTTCGAACAAAAATTCCTGCCCAGTAAGCGTTCGTGTAGAACTTTGCATGTCGAATCTCGGTATAAGGCTTTTATGAGATTGATTATTTTGCCTGGAACGCCTTTACATTCGACCGCTTGCAAAATTGCCTGCGGTCGAATGCAGCCTAGGCGTCTGCAGTCTTTTTATATATCCAGCATTTCTCGTCTCCTCGGGCGCTTCGTTTCACCTTTCGGTCTAAAACGGAGTATTCGGATTGTAGCCGTGACATGGAGTTCCTTGTCTTTGCTGTGTTTATGGCATCTTTGAGTCGACCTCTTTGTTCGATAAGCCTCCAGGTTTCATCAGACATCCATGTTTTACGATTGCTTTGCTTGAATCCGCATTGCTGTTTGGCGGTGTCATTGTTTTAAATCGTGGTATTTAATCTTCTGGTATTGCCATCTACGACTTCATAGCGGTTCATTATAGCTTCGGCAAACCTTCCGCGTGCTTCTGCAGATTGCAATTTCTCTACGTCGTACCTTCGCGTCACAGTTTGCGGGTTTTGTCGGCGAATAGCAGCAATTTTCAGTCCTATTTCTCCAATAAGCAGATGATGATCGGAGCGCTATAGAACTCGTATTACTCATCAGATCTGCATTTGGTAGAAAAAACTTTCTTCGATGAACACTGACAGTTTTCATTATTAGATATAGCGCCCATATATATCTTCCGTACAATTTGGCCACTTAGAACTCTATCAGCTCTGTATTAAATCTAATAGTTTTAAAATTCGGTACAATAAGTAGGTTTTCTTGGTCCAAGGGCGGTCTTTGTCCACTAAAATCGGTTCAGATTTAGATGCAGCTCTCCAATATATACTTATATCTCATATTTTCAATCCCGAACGAATGCAACCAATCTTGAAGAAAGTCGGTTCAGATGTATTCAGATGATTAGCGCTATAAAATCGTAATGCTCAACAGATCTTTATAAACTTTAACTGATATCAGTTTAGTGAACCAAAAACGAGGAAGACCTGCATATCATCCATTTTGAATCTAACCGGCCGACGACCGCAACGCCACGACTTCTGCCTCCTTTGCTTCTCTGCCTCCCACACAAAGGGACCATTTTGCACAAAAAGTTAACGGCTTAAATATTTGATTCCAGTACATACAAATAGATGCTTCCAAGATTTTAAGACCTTGCCCAAAGAACACCATCAATTTAGCGAAAATTTAAGTTACGAATAATTATTTCATTTCTTTTCTTTAAATTTTCACTAGAATTAGTAGCAATCAAGTACGAATAAGTCTCTTATTTGTTAACATATATGTTAAAAATGAACAATGCATTTTTTCTTAAATATAATAAGAATGAAATGTTCGTTCCAAGAAATTGTGCTAGATCAAATGGAAAAATGTAATAGAGGTAAGCGAAACGGCCATATATTACAAAAAAGCCCACAACTCGGCAATAAATATACATTTTTAATTTTGCATTATTTAGGATTTAAAATAGAACAAAACCCACCAAAATTGCATTTAAAGATTTTTTGAGAAAATTCAGTATAAAGAAAAATATATGAGTCATTCCATGCCAAACGGGACGATTTTTGACATAACTATTTTTGATTGCTTCGAAATTTTGTTTATGTATTATTTACCTAAAAATATCTTAAACGTAGTTCAAGAAAAAATTTAAAAAAAATTTCTTTAAGAGTTATGAGCAATTTAAAGTTGACGAAATTACGTTTTTTTCTAAAAGGTGTGTTCATTCTTTAGCGTGTATCTCCTGAAATACATGACCGATTTTAATGTTCTATACCTTGTTTTGAAGGTAATTTCAACTACTACAACTAACTTAAAGTAAGCACTGCAACAAATCTACGAATTTTTTATGTTTTTGCCCATTTATACTTACTATTGCGATTTTCAATATGATTACACCCTTCAACTTTTTTGAAATTTTATTGACGTGCTCTTAGATGTCTTTGTTAGCTACTGTATGAATTTGGAAGTGGTGAATTGATGGGAACTATTTTTTACGATTTTTTATAAAAAAAACATTTGCATAATTTCTGGTAATGTGCTTTAAATAATTAACAGAATGATAATTTTTAGCCGTTAGTTTATTAATGTAATACAATAACAACAATAAATATTATTAATTTAGCGAAAACGCAAAAATCAGCGATGGCTTGATATTTAAAAAACAAAACTCCTTAAACAATAGCAAGAGTCAAAAGATAAGAAAGTACTTGTTAAACTATACTCTGAGATGAAAATTTTTTTAAAATCACAGCAACCTGGATTTCAGGTTTTGATGTAGAAAAAAAATACAATAACTTTGTTATTCAGTTTTTCACATTCAATTCGACAATGCAAAGCAATAATAAATCAAAAGTAATTTCTTGAACTCAAAACTTTCACGTATACATTCCATTGTCCGATAAAAAAATGTGTGTTCAGAAAAGTGCTGTGTTAAGACGATGTACATTGATTAATATTTTTATACCCATTTTCTTCTTTTTTACTGTAAATAGTATAACTTAATTCGAATCTTTCTCATACATTTTTTATTGTTCTTATTTTTACATAAGTATGCTGTTTATTAATAATTGTCATTCTATTCTTTAATGTTTTATTGTTCTTACTGTTTTAATAAACTAATGACTAAAAATTATCATTCTGTTAATTTTTTAAAGCACATTCACAGAAATTATGCAAATTGTTTTTTTATAAAAAATCGTAAAAAATAGTTCCCATCAATTCACCACTTCCAAATTCATACTGTAGCTAACAAAGACATCTAAGAACACGACATTAAAATTTCCAAAAAATCGAAGTGTGTAATCATTTTGAAAATCGCAATAGTAAGTATAAAGGGGCAAAAACATAAAAAAATCTGATATTTGTTGCAGTGCTTACTTTAATTTAGTTGTAGTAGTTGAAATTACCTTCAAAACAATGTATAGAACATTAAAATCGGTCATGTATTTCAGGAGATACACGCAAAAGAATGAACACACCTTTTAGAAAAAAACGTAATTTCGTCAACTTTAAATTGCTCATAACTCTTAAAGAATTTTTTTTTAAATTTTTTCTTGAACTACTTATAAGATATTTTTACGTAAATAATGCATACACAAAATTTCGAAGCAATCACAAAGAGTGATGTCAAAAATCGTCCCGTTTGGCATGGAATGACTCATATAGAAAAATTATAAATTTTGCAGGAGAGATAAAACTGCTGTAAAATTTAGAAAATTGAAACAGAAGGGTTTTTACAAATACGCCTGTTCTTCGCTGATCTGTAAATTCACTTCCCGATTTAACCATGTCCATCTGTCCGTCCGCAGATGTATCGTTGTAATCGAAGTGCAGGTCCTATTTATGGTCCGATTGTGATGAAATTTAGCACAGTGGTCCGATTGTGATGAAATTTAGCACAGTGCTCTTTTTTGGCCCAAGGACGATCCCTAATGAAATCTGTCAAAATCGGTTCAGATTTAGATATAGCCCCCATATATATGTTACACTCGATTTGACATGTAAGCGCTGTAGAAACTGCGTTAGATATCAGATCATTATGAAATTTGGCAGAGAGAGTTCCCTTATTACATGAATGAACTCTGTCAAATTCGGGGAAAATCGGTTCGGATTTAGATATAGTCCATGTCATATACATGTTACACCCGATTTGACATGTAAGCGCTGTAGAAACTGTATTTTGTATCAGATCAGAACGAAATTTGGTAAGGAGAGTTCTCTTAGTACATGAATGAACTTTGCGAAATTCGGGGAAAATCGGTTCAGATTTAGATATGATCCCCATAAAAATGTTACACCCGATTTGCCATGTAAGCGCTGTAGAAACCGTATTTTACATCCGATTAGTACGAAATTCGGTGGGGAGAGTCTTCTTATTACATCTATGAACACTGCCAAATTCTTGTCGCAATGCCCATTTTCGCATTGTTTGGGGAGGTGTAGGGTATTATATAGTCGGCCCCGCCTAACATTCGGTCTTTCCTTACTGGTTTAATTTTTCCCTCTGTGTGTGATAGAAAAAAATGCAACCTAATTGACTGTAATTTGGAAATCAGGGTTTATCTTTAGCTAATACATTTATTTCACAACTTCTATGAACCACTAGAGAGCAAGAAATTCTGTCAAGAAAATAATTGTTCTAAAGTGTTTTCCAACAAGAGGTGTTATTTTGGTATTCAAAGAAAAATGCCGTTTTTAGAGATAAATATTGCGATCACCTCTTTTCCCGTAACAGAGCAATGGTTTCGTTGCTTGTGTGGCACGTAGCGCCGTCTTGTTGAAAGTAAACGTTGTCCAGATCAATACCTTCCAACTCCAACCCTAAAAAATCATTAATAATCTCTCGATAGCGCAATCCATTCACGGTAACTGTTGATCCAACCTCATTTTCGAAAAAGTAAGGTCCTATGACCCCGCCGGACCATAAACCGCACCTAACAGTCATACGTTGAAGATGGAGATGCTTCTCAACAATAACTCTTGGGTTTTCCGAGCCCCAGATGCGACAATTTTTGCTTGTTGACGTAGCCACCGAGGTGGAAATGGGCCTCATTAGTCATGATGATTTTTTGATGGAATTCTGGATCATTTTCATGCATTTCAATTACCCAATCAGCAAAGACACATTTATATATAACCTCCATATATATGTTCCTCCTTATTTGGTATCAAAGCTCTATATAAGTTGTACTTTACTTCCGATCATTTAAATTTTCCAGAAAGATGTTTCTCAATTTAGGAACGAATATTGCTAAATTTTGGCGATTATCGGTTTAGAATTATTCCAAATAATTATCGCAATGACCCTTATCGCATTGTTAGGGAGGTGTAGGGTATTATATAGTCGGCCCCGCCCGACTTTCTGCCTTTCCTTACTGGTTAGTAATGGCGTAGTTTCTACTTGTCAAATGTCATAGAAAAAAAGCTTCAAAAGTGACAGCTACCGAAATACCGGGTGATTTAAAATAACACCTCTTGTTGTAAAACACTGTATTAACAAAAAAATAAAAAAAAATATTTATATCCAATTTCAATATGTTCTAGTAAAGCTTAGCAGGAAAAACATATATGTTCTAAAATATCTTTAATGTTTGGACATTGACTTGAAAAAAATCCATAACTTTTTTGCACTCATAAACTTTTTAGATTCCTCTCCAAATGCGTAGCTTTTTTCGATCCAGTCGTATCATAAACCGAGTGTTTCCTCCGTATACCTTTGCCATCCTTGTTGTTCATCCATTATTAACGCTATTTCCAGTTGCTTTCAATTAAATAGATGATTGTCTCTGACTTTTTACAATTCCAGTCATTGAGATTGCAACTGCAATTAATCTGTCTATTCTTCGCTACTGTCATTTTCTTTAAACTCTCAGGTGTTAATTTTATTATGAAAAAATAAATGCTTCTTCTTGACTTTTTAATTGTTCTGCACTTTTTGTTGGCTATGTTTTCAGTTTTATTTGCTTCTACTTGTTAATACATTTAGCAGAAGATAAAATGAAAATCAACTCAATGCTATTTTTATGACCCTTCCTTAAAGGGAGGAGGGTGTATATCGTTCAAAACTACAAAGGTGTAACACAACGAAGTAGTGACTTAACCCCGTATATGTATGGTTGGCGGAAACCCATTTCAGATCATTTTAAGTCATATTTAAGCCATATCCATCCGTCTGTTTTTCGGTTGCGCACAATAGCTCAAAACAGGAGCGATAGACTAACTTTGAATTTTGACAATTCTGTTTTGACACATTCTTATAAGCATAACTTCTCCATAACTTCAGTAGGAATCATCTATATGCCTTCACATTATGTATTTTAGATTACTTACAATAGTCTGGCAAAGAATAAGTAAATTTGTTCATCGTTTTAAATTCAGTATTATATTTATTTCAAAGTAAGGGCCGGTTTAATCTACTGCAAGTGTCTTACATGTTACATTGTTCCCAATTTACATGTTAGAAAAATCCTTGTAAAATTAGGTAGACGTCAAAGTAAGCCATCTATTTTGTAGATAGGTTTTAGTCATACACTTAGCTTAAATTATATCCCCACTTTTTCTTAAATTCTTTCATTATTTTTACAGGGCAAGTGTGAAAATTTAAACAGCAAACATTGCCACTCCATACAATTTATTTCCCTATTTATATGATTCTACAATTTGTCACTTAAATGCATTTGCATTTTACTACTGCATATCTGGTGCTGTGAAATGAGTTTTCACTTTCTGCATAATTTTCCACTTGGTTTGTCATTTTTTGTCTTTCTTCGTCAACTAATAGTTTTTTTTATATGGCTACTTTAGTCTCCGGTCCAGTTTTTTTTTACTGTGGTATTTGTAAGGGAAATAATTAATATGTATGTATATAAAATTACGAAGAACTATACTATGTAGTTTTTACAAAGGAAGGGCTAAAGTCGGGCGGAGGCTACTACACACGACTCTATCGGAGAAGACTACGAATAAATATTGTCAAGTTCTATCAAAATTGTTTTTCTAATGGCAAATATCTCTCAACAAAATTATATTCAAAATCGGGGTATGCTTATATACCGATTTTCTACAAATTTCATACAAAAATGACAAGAATTACCAAAAGTAAACCACTGTTTATTGCAGTGGACTCCGGGATATCTCAATGCTCAGTGTCCTTCATACCTCCGGTGTCCATAAACGCCTTCGACTGAAGAGCTCTAAAGAAAAATTTACGAAAAAATCTACATCAAACATTGAACAATAGCCGCAAGCAGTGTAATTAATTAACGCTAATGAGTTTCAGTACTTTTTGTCCGCCACTCTCTGCCCGTCATTCACTTGGAATGAAAGTTTCCAGAAGACGCAATAAATGAAATGTACAAGACTTGACACAAACATGTTTTAGACACGACACCGTTGCTGCGGTTGAATTGTGTCTTTAATAGATTATTTTGTTTTAGAGTTACCGCCAACTGAACTGAAAAAAAGTTTTGTAAAAACTCATGAGGGCCAATGAGAACGAAGAGCCGAAAAAGGATTATACTGTTAGTCACAGCTGCTGCTGAACCATCAAGCGAACTGCCAAAGTAGATCATAGCTTTTGATATTATTCATCATTATTATATTATCATAATTATGTTTATCTGCTTTTGCAGATAATGGATTCAAATGTTAATAATATTCAATTCATCCTTTTTCGGGGAAATGCCTAAAAATAAATTATCCAAAATTTTTATATTGTACGAGTGTTGGTGTAGAGGTGGGTTACATAAATGTTATACGAGTATCTTTGTGTGTGTAATAATAACACCGCAATTTTGCATAAATACTCACATACGTACGTACATTAGGGCGGGTTGATTTTTTTTCTTTTTAATCGTAGAATTTTCTTAGAATTTAACGTAATCTACGTTTATGCTATACGATTTTTAATTTTTTTTCCATCCATACAAATGAACCCGCCCTAACGTACATACATACTCGTAGTTACTTAAGCCATCATAGTCACATAGTAAACCTGACATAGTTATGTTCGTACCCGTCCGTACATGTCAACCAGCCAAACCGAACAGAGCAGAGCCGAGTCGAATCAAGCCAAGCGGCAACAGCAACAGCAAAAAAAAAACGTTTGAAGCAACAAAAGAATGTGGCAGTGGCTGTAGCAGTGGAATATAAAACTATCATTAGGGTTGAAAGTTCCGTGTTTTTCGGTTCGCTTACTTTTGAGAGCATTTACAGCGCTATTTTAAGAGCCCAATATTTTACCAAAGGAATTCTGCAATGTTATGCCGAAGGCGAATGACCGAATATATTTCATTTATTTCGTTATTCAGAATTCGGTTCAATGGATTGGTTGTTTCAATATTATAATAGTATTCTATACTGGGTAATTCCATAGCAGTTCTTTGTCGTTTTTAGTTTTTCAAAATGCATTGTTGTTTTTGTTGTACAGAGCTCCAAAGGAACCTATCCCAAGAATTTTTCTCAAAATTACTATCTGGTAAATTAGCCATATCTTCTTAACCGCATTATGTATTTTGAAGATATTAATAACAATTAAAGACTGTACGGTTTACCAAAAATTCATAAACCAAATATGCCTCTACGGCCTATATCATCATCATTCCAGGTCCCATGCTACAATTTGTCCAAACATATCGGGAACATACTACAAAATATTATATTGGAAAAATATAACATTAAAAATTCACTACAATTGAAAAACAGGTTGGAAGAAGTATCTTTGGATGACGATGACGTATTAATTTCTTTGGACGTGGTATCGTTATTTACAAACATACCTATACACCTAGCGATTAAGAACATTATGGAATTCCTTACAAAAATTCACGAAAGTACCTAAATCTCAATTCCTGAAATTACTTCAATTTTGTCTCAACGACAACAACTATTTCGTTTACGGAAAAACTTTCTACCATCAAACGTACGGAATGCCTATGGGAAACCCGTTATCCCCCACTATTGCTGATATAATACTGGACACTTTACTGGAACATACCATACAGGAACTCGAGAAAGACGGAATTAAAATAAAATTTATCACCAAGTATGTAGAAGACCTTTTCGCCATAATAAAGAAAAAAGACGAGGAGATTATTCTGAAAACATTCAACAATTACCATAATAAACTTAAATTTACAATAGAAAAAGAAGAAAATAATTGCCTACCATACTTGGATATTATGATACACAGGGACAACGGAGAAATTTTAACAGACTGGTATTCAAAAAGCATTGCATCTGGTCGCCTAATAAATTTTCACTCTACACAGCCGATGAAACAAAAGCTCAATACCGCGAACAATTTAATAATGAAAATATTAACTCTAAGTCACAACAAATTTATTCCTAAGAACATTGACAAAATTAAACAAATACTCACAAACAACAGTTTCCCCAAATATATAACTTCAAAACTTATAGAAAATGCAATAAGATTACGATCCGACGAAAGTGACTCTAAATCAACATCTGGCAACACCAAATTCTTCAGTGTTCCATACATACCTAAACTGACAGACAACAACAAACTACAAGAAATAATCAACGATAAAGAAATAACACTTGCACACAACCAAACAAAACCATCTCCAACTTATTCACACAAACAAAAACAAAAATAGAGAAAATGGAGCAGAGTAATGTTGTTTACGAAATAACATGCATAGGAAATGACAACGAAACATGCGGCAAAGTATACATTGGAACAACAAAAAGGAGCTTAGGTACGAGAGTAAACGAACATGAGACAGACATACGAAAACGAAAAACAACAACGGCCCTTGCGCAACATTGCATTGAACATGGGCATACAACAAACACACAGAACGTCAAAATATTAGATAGAGAGAAACATGAGAATAAGAGATTTACTCTGGAGAGCTTGCGCATACAACAACAACTTAAAAGTGCAATAAACCACAAAGAAGACAAAGACAACACGAATGCAATTTACACCATAGCATTAGTTTAAGTTAGTCGAATTTCAAATGTGATATAGAACGTAGGCAATTGCTCTGTGATATTAGTTTTTAAGTTTTTGATTATTTTTGCAATTATTTTTAAATTTTGTGTTTTATGTTGTGCAGTTTTTGTGTTACTAAGACACTAATTTATTAATGTAAATCTAAACAAAGGTTAAAGATTAAATGTAAGTGCAATTTCTATGTTCACTAAACTTATTGTTATTCGCTTTTCTAACTATGTTGTCATATTATGTTGTTGCCAGATCCAATAAAATAATCATCCCTGAAGATGCTGGAAAAATCCCAGCGAAACGTCGGATGCAAACAATGAAATAAATAATCTTTTATTTGCATTAACACGTAGACCTTAAAAGCCCGTTTTAATTAAAATTATATAAAAGTTCTGCTATTCCACTCAATGTTGCAGAATTAAATATTTATCTCCTTTTGGTGAAAGGAGCTTAAAATATGGAAAATTATCTCAATCCTTAAATATCCTGAAAAAGTATTTATTAATATCCTTAATTTTTTGGTACTCAAAAAGGTCAAACTATTATGAACTGACTATGAAAAACTCAAAATGGAACCTTGATGGATCAAAAAGATATAGCAACTTTTTATTGAGTCAATATTATAATCCTCTTGTAAATTTTTATATAGAATTTTAGATACGTCTGCTAGACTAGTGTAACTTCAAAACGGCTTGACCGATCGATGTTACTTTTACACATTATATTTATATTATCAATGTGAGTATGCGTAACTGTATCTGTATCCGATAGGTGGCGCTGTATTCAATGTATGTACAACTGAATTATTTGCCAACCGAATTTTGGTAGTTCTACACGCTGAAAAAAAATAGCTTTTGTAGTATATTGTCCCAAACATATTCGGCTTGAAACATTGATATGTTTAGGGTACACTCTAAACATATAATATTTGGTACATACAAAAATTATATATTTGGGAAGATATTGTTCTAAACTAATCTTTGTTTATATCCCAATATGTGTTTATTTGGGACTATCGACTATCATTACCGAAACATATATTTATTTGCATTTAAGTATTTAGAAAATACCTAAACTGTGTTAATTTTTTCAGTAATTCAAAGTTAATTTTTTAGAAATTTTTCATGTCGTAAAAATAATAAATAATAATAATTGAAATCGTATAATATTGTATCGAAATATATTAATTGGAGGATTGACAACTAATAACGGCTTGGAATACTCAGAAATTTTAATTGATTGATTTAAAACAGAAGTTAATGCTGCATTTGTTATCATAACTCGGATGTTCAATTCGAAACCAAAAAAAAAATAAAATAAAATTTGAAAAATTCAACAAGTTTCGAAAATCTTTTTTAAAAAAATATATTTGGAGAAATTTCTAAACAATAATTTTATTTGTATTCAAACACATATTTTATTTGAGAAATTTAGTTTGCAAATATTATATGTTGTAACATATTAATACACAAATTCCAAATATATTTTATTGATTTTCAAATAAAATTGATTTGCTTAGAAATATATTATATTTAAAAATTTGTGTTCCAAATATATTTCCTTTCGATTCAAACATATCTAAAAAGGCGATTTTGCCCCGTGTATCTACTCTCATGCGATTCCACCAGGTCAACCAACATTTTGGTTCTGGAATATTTCTGCTTAGTTGTTGACAACAACCATATTTAGGTGCGCTAACTACGAAAATGGTAGCTAAGATTATCTTATGTATGTTGCCACAACCAAATTTGTTTTGTGACAGTTTGTCAGTCAAACACTACCGACAAATAATTTTAAACAATTTTCATTAATTTTATTTGTTGAAGACAAAAACCAAACAATTCATAACAAAAATCCCATATTACAAATTCATCACTTTTGGAAATATTTGACACAAATTTTAGCACACGAGAGTAGAATGCATAACAAAACTTGTATGCAAATGTCGCCTTGTGATTTCAATTTCATGATTGTTATTTTATTATTATGGCTAATGCAGCCGGGGATCGGCTTCAGCATGAAGTAAAATAGAACGCCAGCAATTTCTGTCTTCTGCTCTCTGGCGCCAATTGGTGAGTTCAAGTGCAGATCGATTTAGTTGCACCTGATCATTCCAACGGAGATTGGGTCGCCCTTTTCTACGTTGTCCTCCGATGGTGATTGTTGCTTTTATTTTTATCCCATCACCTTAGAGAGGAGGGTATATATCATTTGCTACGAACCAAAAGTGTAACACATCGAAGGAGTGATCTAAGACCCCAAGTATATTTGGCGGAAATTCGATTTGCGTCATTTTAAGTCATTTGAGCAATGTCCGTCCGTCTGTATGTCTGTCTGCCGGCTGGTGCGCATAATAACTCTAGAGAGGAGTAACCGATTGACTTCAAATTTGGTACGTGCTAATATTTTCTTCTATCTCCGGCTAAGTTCGAAGATGGGCCATATTAGTCCACTCCTTCTAGTACCTCCCCCACAAAGGGTCAACATTTAGTGAAATATTGATTATTTAATAACTTCTATACAACTTATTTGAATTCTCTGAAATTCTATACATAGTATTATATAGTATAGTATTATTCCCACAAAAATGGGCAATTTTGAACCAAAAGTTACCAGCTTATAACTTTAATACTAGTGCATACAAAGACTTGAAATTTTGTACAGTGTGATGGTTTAATAGTACCTACAGTCTAGAGAAAAGTGACCGTTAATGGGAAGACCCTTTTGGTACCTCTCACACAAATGGACCATTTTGAACAAAAGTAAACAGCTTTTAACTTTAATACCAGTACATACTTTATAGTTATTAAATGCAATTAAAGTTGATAATAATTTAAATAAATCAAAAAAAATAAATTTACTAATCATTTTTTTTGAGACTCAAGGGGAGGGGATTCTTTAGTCGGTTTACCCGACAGAACTTTCTTACTTGTTTCTTTTATTTGGCACTATTATTTCCGAAATAAAGATTTATTTGCAATTAAGTATTCAGAAAAAATATCGATGCCTTAATTGTGTTCAAAGCTAATTTAGAACTTGAAGTTTTTGTAAAAATATATTTTAATTGAAATCGTATAATCTTGGAAAACAATAAATTACTTTAAGGATTTACAACAAATAATGATTTGGAATATTTAGAAATTTTAAATGAGTTCTTTAAACCAAAAGTTAATGCTGCATATCGTCATCAGAAACGAAAAAGGGCGTAACAACAAGAAAAATAGAAATTCAGTTTTTGATGGATTTCGGTACACTGCATCAAAATACACATCCTGGCAAATTTTTACCGGCGTTATATTAAAAATAGCGAATTTATTAACGAAATTCAAAAGGCCTAAAAACAAAAAAATTCTGTTTTCATAGTTAAAAAATGCTAGTTCACTCAACTTTTCAAAACAAGTTATAAATCATGCTTGTGTGATTTTATATATGTACCATTATGTTTTTATATTATCCTGATAAAACCGTTTTCCCGACGACATCACTTTTCATTTTATGTAGTTTTTTGCTTCTCCTGTAAAATTTTCAAACATGATGATAGGCCCTTTTTCGTTTCTGATGACGATATGCTATTTTTCATTGGGAGGTATAATTCGTAATCAAGGAAAAATTAAAACTTATGTTCGAAAAAGTCGGCAAAGATTTGACATTTTTTAAATCTATATATGGGTAGTTCTTTCTCAAATGTCACAGGTCAAAATTTAGATCTTTCTCAAATTCCTAGTATGTGGGAGTAAACCCACAATATTAAAACAATTAAATGAAAATTGTAGGCAAGGGGCGAGGTCAATGTTCAGAAAAATTGATTTTTTTCCTGTGTAATGGTTTTTTGAAGTTAATTTTAATGCTACAAAGCATAAGAAATTAAAATACTGATAGGAGCATATAGAAAATACTGTTTCTTAAACGATTTCCCTTGCCCTTTTCATAAAAAATATTAATTTATCTTAAAAAAGGTATTTGGGTCAATTTTCGCGGAAATAAAAATATAAATTGCGATCTCAGAATCGATCTAATTTTTTTTAATTTCTTTTTTAAATGGTCCTTCTGTCTGTCTGTGTGTCTGTCTGCTAGTTGGAGCGCACGATAGCTCTCGAAAGGAACAATCGAATGGCAAATTTCGAAGATGGGCCATATTGGTGCACTCCTTCTAGTACCTCTCCCAAAAAGAGTTAACATTTAGTGAAATATTGATTCTTTAAGAACATCCATACTACTTATTCTAATATTCTGAAAGTTAGTTCATTAGTCGCCATCACCTTGAGGAATATGGGCGAATATGACACGCCCATTTTGGTACTTCCCACACAAATGGACTATTTTCCACAAAAGGTTAACAGCTTATAACTCTTAAACCAGTGTGTACTTTAAATTTATTAAATGCAATTCAAATTGATAATAATTTAATTACAACAAAAAAAGTACATTTACATATTTTCTCGGGCGTGAAGGTGAACAACTTTTTACAAAACTTAATATATTTTCTTTCTTACTCACAAAAATGATTTTTACCAATTATCATTCGCATACGACAACTCCTTGTATTTTTGGCCAACGTTTACTTTAAATCACGACACTGTTCGGGGCACACTGCTTCAGCCACAACCGGGTCGCTTAATCTCTCGTTTTGGTTATTTGCACTGGCCGGCCTGATCACCCGATTTAACCGCTCCAGACTTCTTTTTATGGAGTTTTTTTTTTGTTAACCTGTCGCCCGAAGTTCTGAAAAGAGTGATGGAAAATGCTATAAAACGAGCCCATATAGTCATCAAGTCTGGCGGCGGCCACTTGGCCGATATAATTTTCTCATCTTGATGTAATAAATTCTAATGTATTAAATAAACAAATTTCACAATCAGAAACAAAATTTTTCATTAAAAAAAATTACAGCAAAAGAACATTGGGTGATTACTTGTTCCCCACCTTGAATAAGCCAAACATTGAAATTGAGATATCGTACAATTTGTTAGCGAGACTGCATTAATTTCGTGTATATATTAGGGATGTAACGAAAGTGGCTTTAGCGAAAGCGAATGCGAATATTGAAATATATTTCTTGCGAATGCGGAAGCGAATAGTGACATATGCACTTTTGCGAAAGCGAATGCGAAAGCGAATAATACCTTTTTGTTTTTGCCAATTCGAAGCGATTTACCAATGCAAACAATTTAGATTCATTCCAACATACTGACTTTTAAATTGAATGTATGTATTGCAGTTGGGAAATTGGAAAAAAAAATTATCAAAAACACACACATTTTTAAAATTACGCACAATAATTCATCAGGCGTGTATGCATTTTTTGGCTTTTATAGTTTTTCAAAATTCATTGTACTTTTTGTGGTACAGAGAATTTAGGGGTTGATCTGTTATTGATGTTATTTTGTGCCTTTCTCACGGTGGAGTTGAGTTGAAGAGCAAAGGGTTTCCGTCATATTGATCAATAACTGTGGAAATTTTCAATAACACGAATATAGCGCCGCGTATCGGAATAAACTATAATTTTGACTGATTACAATTGGTAGTTTTTTGGATGATATATCAAGAATCCATTTCGAGTTTTTCATGGTCTCTTCATAATAGTTTGACCCTTTAGTACCAACAAAATTAAGGACCTGAATTAATACTTTTCCTGGATATTCAAGGATTAAGGATTACCACAAGGGCAAACATGTTTTATTCAACTCTTATGAAGAGAAGTTGCAAAGATTTTCATTGGTATTAATAACATTAAAATATGTGAAGCGATTAAGAAGATGTGACGATTTTAACAAAGGGAAGCGAATACTGATATATATTTTTGCGAAAGCGAATATTCCAAAGTTGGTTTTTGCGAATGTGAATGCGAAGCGAATGTTAAAAATGATGTGAATAATTCGCTTTCGCATATGCGAATGCGAATATTCGTTACAGCCCTGGTATATATATCTGGTGACAGTCTATGTGATTGCTTCAAAAATGGGCGGGATCGGACTTATAGGCGTGGCCCCGTCCATATAAGCCAAATATCGAAATTGAGATATCTTGCACAATTTGTTAGCGAGAGTGCTGTAATTTTCTGCATATGTATCTTATGGCAGTCATTGTAATTGGTCAAAAAATAGAAGGGATCGGAAATCTGATATCTGGGAAAACGAAGTGGGGCTAGTAACTTATACATTTATCCATAGATTCCATATCTCAATAGGCATTTTTTTCTTCGTTGACATACTCGATTTTATAATATGGAATAAAATATTTTTTTAAGATATTTTCTATTTGTTATGGATTTTTTATGCCTGCAAAAAAACGTTTTGTTTTCATATATTTGATGACTGTTACTAAACCAAAGGTTCTACGTGAATAGTTTTTGAAGTCCTCATAATTCCCTTAATTTTAATGCGTATTGCGGATCTTTCGGGCTTATACTTCAAAAAATATGGTCGAAATACTATAGCCACCATCCATGAAAATTGAAATTTAAAAAAAAATACCAAATCTTATTTCTATAAAAACAATTTTTATTCGTGTCAAGGATATCAAGTGTCACCGGAAAATATTATGTATTTTTGTAAAAATTGTTAAACTAGTGTTCCTCTTCAATCGAATCATTCTTTTCAATGTCTTCGCAGTGATCTTTGCATTCGATAATTTTAAGTAAACTACAATATTATTATATACTATCGTTCCGACGCCAACCGATTTTGCAAATCCCAATCTATCTAAGATCCACTGGAAAAATGCCTTCGAGTTGATCAAGGTCATGTAGCTACTTTGCAAACGGTATTTTATAACCAACATACATATATCTAAAACAAGTAAGAAAGTTCAGTCGGGTAAACCGTCTTAAGAATACCGTCACCTTCAGTCCTTAACTTTTGGTGCTAAGTGGACCATTGAAGTGGGATGTACCAAAAAGGGCGTGTCAATAACGCACAGTTTTCTCTGGACTCTAGGTAGTACTACAATATTACACCGTACAAAATTTCGAGTATTTGTATGAACTGATAGTAAAGATATAATCAGTTATCTTTTGGTACAAAATGGTCCATTTGTGTGGGAGGTACCAAAAGGGGCGTGCCAATAACGCACACTTTTCACTGGACTCTTGGTAGTATTAAAAAATTACACTGTACACAATTTCAAGTATTTGTATGAACTGATATTAAAGATATAAGCAGTTAACTTTAGTGGAAAATGGTCTATTTGTGTGGGTGGTACCAAAAGGGGCAAGACAACTTCGCCCATTTTTCTTGGGGTGATAGCCACTTACAAACTAATACTATGTGTGGAATTTCAGAAGATTCGAGTAAGTAGTATAGAAGTTATTAAATAATTTATATTTCACTAAATTCTAACCCTTTATGAGGGAGGCACTAGAAGGAGTGGACCAATATGGCCCATCTTCGAACTTTGCCGGAGATAGAGAAAAATATTGCCGCATACCAAATTTGAAGTCAGTCGGGTAATCCTTTGACCGAGCAGCCAGCAGACAGACAGACGAATGGACGGACAGACATTGCTCAAATGACTTAAAATGACTCAAATTGAATTTCCACCAAACATACTTGGGGTGTTAGGTCAGTCATTCGATGTGTTACACTTTTGGCTCGTAGCAAATAATATATCGCTCACTCACTTCAAGAGTGACATAACTCAAAATTGAAAATTGCCAAGATGTGTAACTTTAAGTCCGTATAAAAAGATAAGTAACATGAAATAAGATGTTAAAAAACGATTGAATAATCCGAAACATGGTTGTTTACTTATAGACCAAATTTCGCTGAGATAAACATTTGCAAAATTCGCATTTTTGTAAGGTAACCTCAAAAATTTTAAATTTTGAGTTATGTCACTCTTGAAGTGAGTGAGCGATGAGGGGATAAATATATAATACATTGCATCTTTTGTGACATTTTATTCGGTTGTTCTTTTGTCTGGTTGTTTTCTCATAGAAATTCGGTTGCTCTGGCTTGTTATATACTCGAAACAGTCGGACGGACGGATGAAAGGACAGACAGATATACGGATGGAGATGCATTTTTCAGCTGCTAGTTGCCATGTTGGTTGGCAACAAATGACATAAACTCACACACACACACACACACTCACATTTGCACAGTTATGGAGCACTGTGCCACTGCACTTCTTGACACTTTTGTTTTTTCAAATTGTCCTTGATAAGGATGTTCTACTCTTACTTTCCCAGAGCGTTGCTGCCGCTGCTGCTGTTGCTCTGTCTCTACAGCTTTTGGCATTTCTGGTTAGGTTTCCTCGACATCCTTAAAGCCATTCTTCTGTCGTTGTGGCAAATGTTGTTGAGTAACCGATTTTCATGTTGATGTGAATGTCGTTGTTGCTGCTATTGCTGTTGTTTTTATATCCACTTAAATGGTTGTTAACGTTGTTGTTATTGTTGTTATCCTTCCGTGGCTGAGTTGCTGTGTTGCCGGGTGTGTTGCTCTGGTGATGCTTTAATTTCAGTTTAACTCGGGCCAACTTTGCATTTTTTACACATTCTTTTTGTTGTTTGTTTTTGTGATTTTATTTGCATCGTTTTGGTTTAATTTTTATTTTTAGTGTTTTTTTTCCTTTTTTAGTTTTAAACATTTTGTGCACTGTGTAAATTGAATTTATACCACCACTATACCGCCCTCCCTCCCATCACTCTCTCCCGGGCAACACCAGCCATTCACTTATATGTCTTTGTCATTGTCGTATTGCACTTTGGAACAGAAACTTTCTCTGCAAATTTCATTCTTTTTCTTTTTTCTCAGAAAAACACTTTGTTCTGAAAAATTAAGGGAATAATAAAGATATTGTGTGTGAGAAATAATACTTTGCAGAACTTTTGGGAACTCAAAAAATATAACAGCAACAAAAAACACCTAAAAACATTTTACATTAACCATTGCTAAATTCCAAATGGGAAAAATTCTTCATGAATAGAGGAAATTATGATTTAATAACGGAAGGAATTGAGTAATTAGTCGACATTTAGCAAATTCGATTAATCTTAATTATCCATTTATCCGTTTAAATGAATTGCAACACACAGGCAAAGTGTACGAGATCACACCACAAATTTAGTTGGGAAATATTGATAAATAACTGAAATAGTTAATAACAAAATATCCAACAATACGTAAACTTTCAGAAAATTAACACGTAAAACGGTGATAAGTTGTATCGGGACTAGAGTGATCAAAAAACCGGTTTTTTTTGAAAAAATAAAAAACCGGTGGATGGTTTATTTAAGTTATAAAAAAACCGGTGGACGGTTTTTTTCTTCGAAGAAAACCGGGGAAACCGGTTTTTTTCTGCATAACAAAACAGTATGAAAATTGCCGTTTGAAAAACAAAAGCGATGTCTTCTGATCAGGAATCTTGCACCAAATTTAGTCCTGTTGGATAGTAGTTATAAGTTGGATTGTGATGAATATTGTCATTTGAGCAAACGGTACTTTTATCTCATACTTATAACTAATTAGCTATTGTATTTAGAAACATTTTCCAAAAGTGTTATCGATAGCCTTTCTTCAACCTTTTAAAAAAATTTGCAAATATATTTTCATTACTTTTTTGCAAAATTAAACTTTTTTGAAATTTTGGTAAAAACCTATGTTTTAATTTTTGATTTTTTTGCTCAAAAGAAAGCTTAGATAATTTCCTTTAAAAGCTTTCAAAAATAAATATAAACCTCTGAAAAAAAATTAACGTTCAACCAAACATTTTAGCATTTCAGATGGGAAAAACAACCGTTTGACAAAAATGTCAATATTTGACACCCTCCAACTCGGAAAGTCCTTAACCGATCTCGTTGGAATTATGTCTCATAACTACTATCTGATAGGGCTACTTGATGCAATTTTCATCCCGACAGAAGACATCCCTTTTAAAAATTAACCCACTTGACATGAAATTCCCCTTATGTAGTTCAGTCAAGAAAATATTAATATTTCGGGGTATTAAATAGAATATTTTATAGAGGTACTAAATCTTTATACATATATATTTTATATACACACTTTAGTGCAGGTGGGTATATACAAGTATATAAATATATAAGAGTATACACTAGTCGGTTTACCAATTGAAATTTTCTTACTTGTTTTTGTTTCCGTTTGGAAGTGGGAGAATGCGTTTACTTTTCACATAACTTTTGCGCGTACGAATCATTTATTTTCTTTAAATTTTTGTAATTTGTATAGAAATTGGTGAATGGCTTCGTATTCTAGCAAAGTTGCCGAGTCTTTTTAGGCCATATAAGGAGATCTTTCATATTATTATCTTAATTTGTGATATTTTGTATATAAAGTTGTAAATAATTTTTAATATTTTAGTGATAATAAAAAAACCGGAAAACCGGTGGAAACAAACGCAAAAAACCGGTTGCACCGGTTGTTCGAAATTCATGATTTTGAGAAAAACCGGGGACGGTGGAAGCAAAAAACCGGTGGGCCGGTTTATTTTAAACCGGTTTTGATCACTCTAATCGGGACAAATCTTTTAGTAATCCGCCCTCGAGGTTTTACCAACTTCGCACTGCTGTAGCAACAAACCCGTTAATGGCGAAGCTAACTTTTGACAAACGCCAACCTGTTCTCTTGTTTTAACAAGACAGTCGTATAGTTTTGCGTTGTGGTTCAATAAAGTTATAGTAATGGAATTCTAAAGAAAAAGTATTATTGTTCTTTTATTCGGCTAGACAATAGCAACAAGCTATTTTTAATGAGTTACGACACTTACGTGTTCATTAGATGTTTCGTAAAATTAGCCATTACAATAATATCACTATGGCTTCATTACACAGCGCCATGGAGGTGGACATCTGAAAACACCAACACCGCCAGAAATAGTTCGAAAGAATTCGATGTAATACGCTACAATCTACACATCAGTAGTTTGCCCAATACCATTGTGTCCCATGAGGTGGGCGGCGACTGAACTGGACAATGAACTGGCTGCTTTAGCATCTTCAAGTCCTTCTCCATATACTGCCGATTAATATTGGGGGATCTACGAATCCTATAGTACCCATCTATTCCCAGGAGACTGGTCACCAGTTCTAGATTTTCTGGAGACTAACTGGTAGTACTTTCGGCTACGCAGTTTGACCAGAGCACCTAATCTGGTACCACGGGAGTCAGGAAAGCTCTCGGAACGCAGTTTCCGGCCTGACTATTGATGATGACCCTATTGGGTGCAACGTGGTGGCTGTAGTTGAAACCAAAATCGGTGGGAGAGAATATTCTCGGATATGGAGTTGCCAACCAACCTGGTGCCATGACACTTAGAATGGCAGGGAGTTTTAGATGGGCTCCGCTCCTAACCTAGGAGGAGGGTAAAAGTGTCCAGAAACAGGGAATTGTTTGGTACTCATGTACATTGTGCGTGGGGGCGTTGGTCGACGCATGTATTCAACCAGGTGTTTAGGGCACGGTGGGGTTAAGCCTATCGGCAGGAACTCACCTAAATCCAGAATACCTACTGCTTTAACATTAAATAGTCTAACAATGTCGGGGAACAAGATTTACATGCAAATATCACATTTCAGTGCACTGGGAACTGACCTAGTGGACCATATATCGAAACGATATGCACCTACCAGCCAGGGAGGAATGGGTTGACAGAATACCAGAAAATATTTACTAACTTCACTTCTATATAGATGGTAGGTTGAAGCTTGATGGTATGATTGACATTGGATTACACTGTACAGGGTTGCTGATATGTAATGCAACATAGTAAAGCGCTATATTTTTTTAATTTTTTTTTATTTTATTGTTATGTTTATTGTTCAAAAGCAAGAAATGTCGGAAATAACATAAAATTTTAGAAACAGTTTAGATTTGTTCGAATTGGCCACCTTTGGCACGAATTATGGCCTTCAAACGGCCGACAAAGCCATCACACGCTGCACGAAAGTGGCTCTGCGGTATTTTGGCCCATTCCCGGCGAAGCGCCGTCTTGAGATGATCGATACTTTGCTATTTTTTAGTGCGAACTTTACTCTATAAAATGCTCCAGGCTCAAAAGTCCAACGGATTGAGATCCGGAGATCTTGGTGGCCATTGTGCGGTAGAAATGAAGCGAGGAACCTTCTTTTTAAGCCATTCTTGGTTGACGCGTGTTGAGTGCGATGGTGCTGAGTCCTGTTGGAATTTCCATTATCTGCGGCCGAAATGTTTGTCTGCCCAGGGCTTCAATACTGTCTTTAGGACATTTTCCCGATAATATTCGGCATTTATTTTGACCCCATGGTCGATGAATACGAGCGGGGAGCGACCATCGGCCGTTACAGCGGCCCACACCATTACAATCGGCGGCGCTTGAGTTCTGGTGGCCAATCGAAGGTGTACATTTTCAGCTGACCTCTTTGACAAGTAAACCCGATCATTTTGTTTGTTCACAAACTGCTCAATTTGGAATGGCTTCTCGTCGGAGAAAACCAAATTCGGTAACTGGCCACTTTCGTGCAAGCGAAGCAACTCCTTGGCTCTTTCCAGTCTAACTTTTTTTTGTGCATCGGTGAGCTCTTGCACTTTTTGGAACTTCAATGGCTTTAGTCCAAGCGCATTTTTTAATATGTGTTGTATCCGTTCTCGCGATATGTTCAGCTCACGAGCAATTTTTCTACCACTGCGGCGTGGATTTCGATCAAATCTGGCCTTCACTTTTCGGATCATTTCTGGTGTTGTTACCGTTCTTTTTTTTCGTCCACTTTTTGGACGCGATGCAACACTGCCAGTATCACGGTAACGAGCAATGGTACGAGAAACAAAAGATTTATTCACATTTAAATGCTGGAGGGCTCTAACGACACCCACTTGTGTTTTTCCACCCAAATATAAAGCAATCACACTATCACGCTTGAATTCTATCACGAATAACTTTTTTTCTGAATGCAATAGATCAAAATGCTTTTGTAAGCTTATAAACAATAAAATGAACTGTCATTGAAATAAATCTGTCAACTATCAGACTAGCGGTTTAGAAATGATAGCGACCTGAAGTTGGTTACAATACATATCAGCCATACACCAGAGGAGAAAATCTTTAATCCCGACCGAAGGCCGTCCACGCTATAAAACGTTCGTCCGCGTAACCATATTTAAACATATCCCAGAGATGAAAACCGGCCACGCACGAGGATTGGTGGTTAATCCCTCGTTGTTGGGACTTATTTCACTGGGAGTTATTTCACGTTTTTAAGTTCAGTATGAAATAACTTCCAAATATTGGGACTTATTTCATTGGCCCTTTGGGAGTTATTTCACTTTTTAGAATTGTTAACTATTTCATTTGTGTTAGGATTTATCTCATTGGGTGTTATTTCACGGTACCTGGTTAGTGCACTAGGCTTGGAACCCGAATGTGCTAGGTTCGATCCAAAGCAGGGGCAAGTCGGACGGACGAACATTTTTCAAATGGCTTAAAATGTTCCAAAATGGATTTCCGCCGAACATACTTACTGCATTAGGTCATTCCTTCGAAGTGTTACAGTTTTGGCCTAGCAAGTAATAAAGGGTTTTCCAACAAGACGTGTTATTTTGGTATTCAAAGAAAAATGTCATTTTTTGAGATAAATGATCGGATGTTTATTTCATAATAAAGAGGAAGGTATGCCGTTAATAATGAAAAACAACATCAGCCAAATGGCCACCACAACCACGTTTACAGGACCATATCCTTTCATGAAATTTTCCATAACCAAATCGCAAAGTGGCTGCCCTATGTCCTTGATAGCCTCACGAATTCTATCTTTGAAGTCTTGAATCGACGCTGAGCTGTTGGCGTAGACCGTATCTTTCACGTGGCCCCAAAGGAAGAAGACAAAAGGTGTCAAATCACAAGATCTCGGTGACCAATTGTGATCACCTCTTCGAGAGATAACAGGGTCCGGAAACTTTTCCCGTAACAGAGCAATGGTTTCGTTGCTTGTGTGGCACGTAGCGCTGTCTTGTTGAAAGTAAACTTGGTCGAGATCAATACCATCCAACTCCGACCATAAAAAATCGTTAATCATCTCTCGATAGCGCAATCCATTAACCGTCAATGTTTATCCAACTTCATTTTCGAAAAAGTAAGGTCCAATGACCCCGCCGGACCATAAACCGCACCAAACAGTCACACGTTGAGGATGGAGAGGCTTCTCAACAATAGCTCTTGGGTTTTCCGAGGCCCAGATGCGACAATTTTGCTTGTTGACGTAGCCACCGAGATGAAAATGGGCCTCATCAGTCAAGATGATTTTTGGTGATTTTCGGTTTTTCGAATTTTAATAATTTCAATGCGTTGTTGAATCGTATATATAGCCTCCTCTCTAAGGTGAGGGGTAAATTATAGTTTTTGGACAACAATATCAAAATAAGTTCTAATATAGCAAAAAAAACTCACAAAATAATATATTTTGAATTTTTGTTATTCGAACTGTTATGACATTTCATAGTTTTGTTTTTGACTATTGAGTTCGAGCAAAATATAATTTAAGAAGACATTCCTTCCTTCAGCGAGTAATTGTCAGTTACGAACGAATAGGAATTTGATTCCAACGAGTGAGGTTTTTCGCGGATTTTCAGACCGTTTTTCCCGAATTTTTGGTAATTGTCACAATTAAACAATTAATATTAATCGATAAGTGCAAAAAAGTTCAATCAATGTTCGCGGAATACTGTTTTTTCGCATGTTACAATTCATTCCTATTCGTTCGTAAACTGATAGATTTTGACGTTTCGTCCGGACGGCACATCTGTCTAATTTAAGGTCTGTGAGTTCGAGATCATTGTTTTTGTTTTCTGTTAAACAGAAATTTCTTATTCTTCTTTGAAAAAGAAGAATAAGATATGTGTGAATTATTGACAATTATTGATAGATTATTTGCCCAAGGTGCCGATGAGGTTGCCTGGTAGCTTCCGAATCGGTATCGACCACTAACCCGTGGCCACCCTTAATATATTTCAGTCATTTCTTATTCTTCTTTTTATACCCTACATCACACTGTGGGACAGGGTATTATAACTTTGTGCATTTGTTTGTAACACCCAAAAGGAGAAGAAATAGACCCATCGTTTATTATACCGATCGACTTAGAATCACTTTCTGAGTCGATTTAGCTATGTCCGTCTGTCCGTCTGTCTGTCTGTCTGTCTGTCCGTCTGTCCGTCTGTCCGTCTGTCTGTCTGTCCGTCTGTCTGTGCATGTATTCTTGTAATCAAAGTACAGGTCGCAATTATGGTCCGATCTCGACGAAACTTTACACATATGTTTTTTTTGGCCCAAGGACGATCCCTATTGAATTTGGTTAAAATCGGTTCAGATTTAGATATAGCCCCCATATATATGTTAGCCCCGATTTGACATGTAAGCGCTGTAAAAACTTTATTTTATATCCGATCAGTATGAAATTCGGCAGGAAAAGCTTTCTTATTACATGAATGAACTCTGTTAAATTTGGAAGAAATCGGTTCAGATTTAGATATAGCCCCCATATATACATTACCCCCGATTTGATATATAAGCGCTGTAAAAATGTTATTTTATATCCGATCAGTGCGAAATTCGGCAAAGAGAGGTTTCTTATTACATGAAGGAATACTGCTAAATTCGGAGAAAATCGGTTCTGATTCAGATATAGCCCCCATATATATGTTACCCCCGATTTGATATGTAAGCGCTGTAAAAACTGTATTTTATATCCGATCAGTGCAAAATTTGGCAGAAAGAGGTTTCTTATTACATGAAGGAATACTGCTAAATTCGGAGAAAATCGGTTCAGATTTAGATATAGCCCCCATATATACTTTACCCCCGATTTGACTTGTAAGCGCTGTAAAAATGTTATTTTATATCCGATCAGTATGAAATTCGGCAGAAAGAGGTTTCTTATTATATGAATGAACACTGTTAAATTTGGAAGAGATCGGTTCAGATTTAGATATAGCCCTCATATATACGTTACCCCCGATTTGACATGTAGGCGCCGTAGAGACTGTATTTTATATGCGATCAGTACGAAATTCGACAGTACGAAATTCGAAATTTTACATGAATGAGTATTCAGGGAAGATCGGTTCAGATTTATATTGATTGTTCCTCCTGATTTGGTATCAAACCGCTATAGAAGTTGTATTTTACTTCCGATCATTAAAATTTTCCAGAAATATGTTTCTCAATTTAGGAACGAATATTGCTTAATTTAGCGATTATCGTTTCAGAATTAGATAATATGTTTCAACCCATTTACCAATTATTCCAAATTATTATGGCAGTGACCCTTATCGCATTGTTAGGGAGGTGTAGGGTATTATATAGTCGGCCCCGCCCGACTTTCTGCCTTTCCTTACTGGTTTTCTATAAGTAAGGCAAATTTCTACAATTCTACAATCGGTGTATACTGTTGGCTTCTTTAATTTCTATAAGCAAGACAACTTTTTCGCTGGGTTATAGATTTTGCAATATCATTATGCATAAGGATTTTTACTATGACTACAAATTTCTGCTCAGCTCGAATTGCACCTGTTTGGCTTTTGTTCGTGACTGCGACAGCGAAAGGTGGCGCGTTTCGTGGTAAATGGCAGTTTATATAGTACACTGAAATACCGATACATTAGAATGTGCCGAACTCAATGGAGGATTGTTTCGAAAGAGTACGAGAGGAGGATCGTGTAACTACAAAAGTTATTAGACTTTCATATACAGACTCGGTATCCACGCTAAAGGTCACAATTATGTACAGTGCCAGTCCATTTTAAAAATAAGTAAAGGCACGATAGTTCTTTACATAACTTTTGTAACAAAGTTATATATTTTAAATCGTATTCCCAATGACCTTAGTCTGGCAAAGAATAAACAAATAGATTTCCACCGTTCCGCCATCTCCCACAAAAAGTATCAAATTACGTTTTATATTTTTCACAAAATGAGTAGTAGGTTTACTCAGCTGCAATTATCTTAATTGTTTTGTTTAAAAAATATTGCAATGTTCATTCAAAAAAAATAATGTTTTTGGTAATAAATAATTAGATGTGTCCAACATACTTCAATGGATTAAATAAAGATGCAAGAAAATATTAGGAATATCTAAAATCATTGATATTTATATGAACAAAATTTTACAAAAAAATCAATTGAACAGCTAATTTTTAAATTAAAAAATAATTTAAAGAGCGTATTTGTATGTATTAAATTGTTGAATAAAAGGAATCAATCCAATAAAGGATGGGCCAGGTCGGTCACTTGACTGATATTTTTTCACATTTTAGTGGCATAACGTCAACTTTACAATGACATAAACATCCGATGATTTCCCTGAAAAATGGTTTTTATACCCTCCACCATAGGATGGAGGTAGAATAACTTCCGTTTGCAACACCTTGGATCCCATAAAGTATATATATTCTTGTTCGTTGTGAAATTCTAAGACGATTTAGC
This sequence comes from Eudasyphora cyanicolor, assembly GCA_963930755.1. Classification (NCBI taxonomy): domain Eukaryota; kingdom Metazoa; phylum Arthropoda; class Insecta; order Diptera; family Muscidae; genus Eudasyphora; species Eudasyphora cyanicolor. The sequence goes on from OZ005734.1 coordinate 316,140,439, forward strand.
CACGTCCGCCTGTCTGTTGAACTCACGCTACAGTCCATAATAATACATCTAGGTTGATCAAATTTGGTAGAAATACTTCTGGTAGTTGCAGGTCGTTTGGGACTGCAAATGGGCCATATCGGTCAATGTTTTGATATAGCTCCCATATAAAGGCCACTCCAAAATACATACCACATTTTTAAAGCAATTTAACTAAAACTTTGCAGTTTGTTTTCTATTTCATCACAGCAAAAATTTTACAAATTGGTTCATATTTTGCTATAGTCAGCCTATAGAGGTCGCTCCAAAATACGCTTATTTAAGCCATTAATGCCACAGCATTTGAACTAAATCTTTGCAGTTTGTATTTTATTTAGACAAGAATTTATCACAGTAAATTTATTTTTAAACAGTTCATATTTTGTTACAGTCCATCTATATATGTCGCTCCCAAAAGAGCTAACAAGCCTGTTTGGGAGCGACATAAAGACCACATTCTCTAAGCAATTTGGCTGAAACTTTGCAGTTTGTATTCTATTATGCCAAGAATTCATCTCAATAAAATTTGTAACAAATAATAAATTTCAGTCGGGCAAACCGACTGATGAATCCCCTCACCTTGAGTTCCAATAAAAATATTAGTAAAATTATTTATTTTTTGTTTTAATTAAATTTTTATCAATTTAAATGGCATTTAATAACTTTAAAGGGTGTGGGGGGTACAAAAAGGGGCGTGCTAATAGGTACTATAAAAGCATTGCACTGTACGGAATTTCAAGTATTAAAGTAAAAGCTGTTACTTTTGTTACAAAATTTCCATTTGGGTGGGAGGTACCAAAAGGGGCATGCCAATTACGCCCATTTTTCTCTGGACTCTTGGTACTATAAAAGCATTACACTGTACAAAATTTCAACTATTTGTATGCACTGGTATTAAAGTTAAAAGCTGTTAACTTTTGGTACAAAAAGGTCCATTTGTATGGGAGGTACCAAAAGGGAGGTGGCAACTTCGCCCATTTTTCTCAAGGTTATAGTGACTAATAAACTAATACTATGTGTAGAATTTAAGAGGATTCAAATAAGTAGTACAGAAGTTATTTAATAATGGTTATTTCACTAAAAAATAACCCTTTGTGGGGGTGGTACTAGAAGGAGTGGACCAATATGGCCCATCTTCGAACTTGGCCGGAGATAGAAAAAAAAATATTACCACATACTAAATTTGAAGTCATTCGGTTACTCCTTTCGAGAGTTATCGTGCGTACCAGCCAGCAGACAGCCGGACAGACGGACATTGCTCATTCGACTTAAAATGACCCAAAACGAATATCCGCCGAACATACTTAGGGTCTTAGGTCACTCCTTCGATGTGTGACACTTTTGGCTCGTAGCAAATGATATATATATATACTAGGCCGGGTCGATTTGTGGGGAGGCAAAAAAAGTCGCCATTGCTCAGTGAAAATCGTATTCTAGGGATAAAAATAAGAAACTTTGCCGAAGGAACCATACCTCTAAAACGAATTCTGATGACCCGGAAATTTGGTCGAACTTTTGGGTAGGGGAAAATTTTGAAAAATCCTACTTTGACCCATTTAGAGTGCTCCAATCGAGTCCAAATGTATGACCGACCCCCACTAACTTTGGAGGCCCGACCCACCCATGCCAGTGGTACACCCCCTGGAACCCCCTGGGGGTTCGACCCGGCCTAATATATACCCTCCTCTCTAAGGTGAGGGGTTAAAAATCAGTTTATATTGTGTATTAGTCCTCGTGTAGACATAGGTCTCAGATATGCTAATTTAAGCCATATATACCACATTTTTCAGAAGAAGAGTTCGACTAAAGAATTTAAGGCCTAAAATTTGGCTAAAAATTGCAGCTCTATTTTTTAATGTTTAATTTGCTTAAACAAAAAGGATTTGCTCCATATCCAAAGATTTTTCCACTAATAGAAATTAATGCTATCCATGGTGGCGGGTACATAAGATTCAGCATGGCCGAACTTAACGCTTTTACTTGTTTTACCCTCACTTTAGTGGAGAAGGGCGTTCTAAGACCCCAAGTATGTTTGGTGGGAATTCGATTTAGGTCATTTTCCCCCTCACCTTACAGGGAGGGGGCACGTTCGCTACGTGCCAAATTTGTAACACATCGAAGAAGTGTCTTATGAATCTAATTATGTTCTACGGAAATCCGTTTTAGGACAACTTAAGACATTCGTGCAATGTCCGTCCTTCTGTCTGTCTGACGGGTTCTCGGTTTAGCTGACTGAAGCACACGATAACTCTCGAAAGGAGTAACGGATTGACTTCAAATTTGGTTTGAAGATGAGCCACATTGGTCCACTTCTTCCAGTGCCTCCCTACAAAGGGTTAACATTTATTGATATGATATAATATTGATTCTGTAATAACTACTTATTCGAATCATCTGCAATTCCTATCATAGTAATAGTTTATACGTCGAAGTGTCGCAACCCCTTTTGGTACCTCCCACACAAAGACACCATTTTGTAAAAAATGTAACCGCTTATAATTTTAATACCAGTGCACCAAAATACTTGAAATTTTGTACAGTGTAATGCTTTCATAGGACCTACAGCGCAACAATGGGCGTCATTGGCACGCCCCTTTTTGTACCTCCCGCACAAATGGACCATTTTGCACCAAAAGTTAATATTCTATAACATTAATAATAGTGCATTATTTAATTTCATTAAATAATTTTAAATTGATAATATTTTAATTAAAACAAAAAAATAAACAAATGTACGAATATTTCTTGGGACTGAATGTGATGGGATTCGTAAGTCGGTTTACCCGACTAAACTGAACCGAACCTAACGATAGTATTTTTAAATCCATAAAAAAATTTAAGAATAGTATATTTCAGTATTTTTATACCCTACACCACACTGTGGTACAGGGTATTATGACTTTGTGCATTTGTTTGTAACACCCAAAAGGAGAAGAGAGATAGACCCATTGTTTATTATACCGATCGACTTGTAATCACTTTCTGAGTCGATTTAGCTATGTCCGTCTGTCTGTCCGTCTGTCCGTCTGTCCGTCTGTCCGTCTGTCTGTCTGTCTGTCTGTAGACGTATTTTTGTAATCAAGGTACAGGTCGCAATTATTGTCCGATCTCAACGAAACTTTGCACATATCTTTTTTTAGGCCCAAGGACGATCCCTATTGAATTTGGTTAAAATCGGTTCAGATTTACATATAGCTCCCATATATATGTACCTCCGATTTGGGATATATGCACTGTATAAGCAACATTTTGTAACCGATTTGTACAAAAATTGACAGAGAGTAGTCTCGTGATACACTTAGATACAATACAAAATTTGGGGGAAATCGGTTCAGATTTATATATAGCCCCCATATATATGTTGCACCCGATTTGACATGTAAGCGCTGTAGAAACTGTATTTTATATCCAATCAGTACGAAATTCGGCAGAAAGAGGTTTCTTATTACATGAAGGAATACTGCCAAATTCGGAGAAAATCAGTTCAGATTTAGATATAGCCCCCATATATATGTTACCCCCGATTTGAAATTCAATAGCTGTAGAAACTGTATTTTATATCCGATCACAGCGAAATTCGGCAGAAAGAGGTTTCTTATTACACGAAGGAATACTGCCAAATTTGGAGAAAATCGGTTCAGATTTAGATATAGCCCCCATATATATGTTAGCACCGATTTGACATTCAAGCGCTGTAGAGACTGTATTTTATATCCGATCAGTACGAAATTCGTCAGAAAGAGGTTTCTATTTTACATGAATGAGTATTCAGGGAAAATCGATTCAGATTTAGATATAAGCTCCATATATATGTTCCTCCTGATTTGGTTACAAAGCGCTATAGAAGTTGTACTTTACTTCCGATCATTACAAAATTCTCCAGAAAGATGTTTCTCAATTTAGGAACGAATATTGCTTAATTTAGCGATTATCGGTTCAGAATTAGATATATCCGCATATATATGTTCTTACCCATTTACCAATTATTCCAAATTATTATCGCAATAACCCTTATCGCATTGTTAGGAAGGTGTAGGGTATTATATAGTCGGCCCCGCCCGACTTTCTGCCTTTCCTTACTGGTATAACTTTGTGCATTTGTTTGTAACACCCAAAAGGAGAAGAAATAGACCCATCGTTTATTATACCGATCGACTTAGAATCACTTTCTGAGTCTATTTAGCTATGTCCGTCTGTCTGTCTGTCTGTCCGTCTGTGCATGTATTCTTGTAATCAAAGTACAGGTCGCAATTATGGTCCAATCGCGACGAAACTGTACACATATCTTTTTTTTGACCCAAGGACGATCCCTATTGAATTTGGTTAACATCGGTTCAGATTTAGATATAGCCCACATATATATGTTAGCCCCGATTTGACATGTAAGCGCTGTAAAAACTTTATTTTATATCCGATCAGTATGAAATTCGGCAGGAAAAGGTTTCTTATTACGTGAATGAACTCTGTTTAATTTGGAAGAAATCGGTTCAGATTTAGATATAGCCCCCATATATACATTACCCCCGATGTGACATATAAGCGCTGTAAAAATGTTATTTTATATCCGATCAGTGCGAAATTCGGCAAAGAGAGGTTTCTTATTACATGAAGGAATACTGCTAAATTCGGAGAAAATCGGCTCAGATTCAGATATAGCCCCCATATATATGTTACCCCCGATTTGGCATGTAAGCGCTGTAAAAACTGTATTTTATATCCGATCAGTGCAAAATTTGGCAGAAAGAGGTTTCTTATTACATGAAGGAATACTGCTAAATTCGGAGAAAATCGGTTCAGATTTAGATATAGCCCCCATATATACGTTACCCCCGATTTGACTTGTAAGCGCTGTAAACATGTTATTTTATATCCGATCAGTATGAAATTCGGCAGAAAGAGGTTTCTTATTATATGAATGAACACTGTTAAATTTGGAAGAAATCGGTTCAGATTTAGATATAGCCCCCATATATACCTTACCCCCGATTTGATATATAAGCGCTGTAGAGACTGTATTTTATATGCGATCAGTACGAAATTCAACAGAAGGATGTCTTTTTACATGAATGAGTATTCAGGGAAGATCGGTTCAGATTTATATTGATTGTTCCTCCTGATTTGGTATCAAACCGCTATAGAAGTTGTATTTTACTTCCGATCATTAAAATTTTCCAAAAAGATGTTTCTCAATTTAGGAACGAATATTGCTTAATTTAGCGTTTATCGTTTCAGAATTAGATAATATGTTTCTACCCATTTACCAATTATTCCAAATTATTATGGCAATGACCCTTATCGCATTGTTAGGGAGGTGTAGGGTATTATATAGTCGGCCCCGCCCGACTTTCTGCCTTTCCTTACTGGTTTAAATAAGGTTTGTTTTTCTGTTTTACAGAAAACAGAAACAACGATATTTGAATTTTTTTTAAAAGATTGAAGAATAACTCTCGAAAGCTCTGTTTTACAGAAAACAAAAACAAAGATATTTCAATTTTTTTAAAAAGGTTGAAGAAAAAACTCTCGAAAACTCTTTGGGCAAAATTTTCTAATTATAATAGGTAATTATGTAGTTATATACTAGTAGATGGAAAAAAGGGACGTTTGACCAAAATGTCAAAATTCAACACCCCAAGTTTCGGACATTCTTTAACCGATCTCCTTGAAGTTTTGTGTTATAACTACTATCCAATAGGCATAAACTTGGTGCAAGTTTCACCCCGTTCAAAAGACATTTTGCTTTTAAAAATTGACTCACTTATCTATTATAACCATACAATTAAATAAATTTATGCTGAATGTAAAGAATTTTTCTGTAGAAGCAGCGAATGAAATAATCTAATAGACGTAAGCGAAACTGCGCTATGTCTCAAAAAAGCCTACAACTCGGCAGTAAATTTATATGATTTTAATTTTCCATTATTTGAAATTGAAAAAGGAACATACTCCACAAAAAATGCATTTAAAGTTTTAAGAAAAATTTTGTATGAAAAAAGTAGCAAGTAATTTATCTCTCCAGTAAAATTTTGAAAATTTGACTTAGCGTCTTTACACTCTAAGGTAGCGATGTACCCTCCTCTCTATGGTGAGGGGATACAAATAAATAAATGTACGAATATTTTTTGGGACTGAGGTTGACTGAACTTTCTTACTTATTATACCCTCACTTTAGTGTGACGAGGGTATATATCATTTTCTACGGGACAAAAGTGTAACACATCGAAACCGTGACCTACGGCGGGTATCCGTTTTGGGTCATTTTAAGTCGAATGTGCAATGTCGGCCCGTCTGTCTGTCTGCTGGTACATGGTAATATTTTTTTCTACCGACTGCAATTTTTTACTTGTTATACACCTCATATCTCCATTTTTGGGTAAGTCATTTGAAGTACTTTCAGAATGGTCCAGTCCTTTTAGTAACTCCCCCACAAAGAGTTAATATTTAGTGAAATACTGATTATCTAATTATTATTCTATAGTGAATATCCGAATCTTCATCAAGCATTATTGCACACAAATGCTTGATGTTTAGTGCAGTTTAATGCTTTTACAGTATCTATAGTCCAGTGAAAAATGGCCGTTATTGCCACACCCCCTTTGGTACCTCCCACACAAAATGATTGGATCATAACAAAACCGAATAACACATTACTTTAACACCAATGTAAGCATATAAACAATTACAATTCGGTACAGTACAATGTATTTGAAGTAGCTATTGGTCAGTGGAAAATAGGTGTAATTTTACACAAATTTACAGATTCATTTGAACATAACTTCCTTATAAGTTGTATAACAGTCTTCTTTAACTCTAGCAAAGACCATAGATTGAGTAACATGTTTCCACCTTTCTGACTCCCATACAAAGTACCCTATTCCATATTACATGACTCACAAAGTGAGGTTATATCTTAGTCGGTTTACCTGACTCACATTTTCTTGGTTTTTTTCAGAATTTTTTATAAATATTAATATTATTTGAAATCAAGTTCCTCCTCCTGATATTTTCAATATTTTATTTTTTGTAATCTATATTTACTGGGTTGGACTGGATAGATTATCTTATTTAAATCAATTTCCCACTGTGAAAATATTTCATGCACAAAAATATTATCTACAGAAAATGCCTCTGAAGACGTCGTGAGCCCCAACCAAATTTAATAATGCCACCAATGTTGCGATTGGCTTTAAATTGTTTTGCCTTCAAGTTTCAAACCTAATTAGGCGTATAATTGCACATTTAATTTCCCTCGAGGGCTGTTTAAACTATAATCCTCGTCACTATGACTGGTACTTATGATACGCAAAAAAGCCAGAAAAAAGGCTCATTGAATATACCCTATCTGCTCTGGCAAATGCTGAAAGTGATGCCATTATTTTCAATGTGATAAGATTACTTTAATTTGCCATTCAAGTTAATAAACCAATAAATGACGAGCTGAATAGATTAATTTTTGGCGTTAGTTTCATCACAAACCCGCACAAAAAGGTCAAGTGTGTTGGCAAATTTAATTATTCTCTCAAAAAGTTTGTCTTTTGTGCAGCCAAAAGTTGGAAGCAATGCTAAAACTAATATAGCCCTCGTTAAATTCAATTATGATAAGAGCGGTCAACGTGAAATGGTCATTTGGTGTGAAATGAAATATTTGTGTGTTTTTTTGCTTTAAATTTTTTTGTTAAAAACCATTTTAACTTTTTTGTACCACAAGTACCTCTCTACACACTTGTATAAATGAACATTGAACGTCAGTCACCATTGGCCATCATTCGGGAGCTATCGTTGTTCGTTTATTCGTTCATTTTAAGGTTGAACCATGAAATTACATCTGGTAACTTAATATGACCGCCGAGCAATCAACCAAGGACTTCTTGCATATTTTGTGGCTTGTATACCTTATTCAAGGATTTGGAGGACGAGTATCATTCTATGAACATATTTCATAAGCAATACATCCATCCCATCAGCTGTATGGACATACAATCAGTCCGTCCGTCCCACTACATACATATATCCATTCGGTGCAATTTAAAATTCAAATTGATGCATGCTGATACACATGGACACAGAGTGTGTGACCTAAAGGACTGTTCGAGAAGAATCTGGACAGGACTGGTAGAGAAATGGTGAACGGGTTTGGTGATAACTCCATTTTTAAACAGGACTGTTAGAACTTTAAATTTTTTTTTAAAAAATTGGCAGTATTTTTATGCATTGGTATTCACGATATATGCTGTTAACTTTTTGTACAAAATGGTACATTTGTAGGTACTATAAAACAAGTAAGAAAATGTCAGTCGGGTAACACGACTAAGGTACACCCTTACATTGTGAGTAATGTAATATGGTTAGTTATCGAAAAGTTATGGGAATGTTGTGTGGGGGGTCCCAGAAGGGGCTTGACAAATACACCTATTCCCCGGCCATAAATAGTTACTTCCAAGACATTGCACTGTATCGAATTAAAAGTTTGTATGCGCACTGGCATTAATGTTAGGAGCCACTCAATGGTGGTATGATTGGACCATTTTATATGGGAGCTACCAAAAGGGGCGTGGGAATAACGCCATTATTTCCTGGACTATAGACACTATAGAGCATTACACTGCACCAAATTTCAAGTATTGGTATGCACTGGCATCGATTTTCTTCATTGATTTAAGATAATCCATCACCGAGTTATGATGGACACCGCAATTCAACTTGTTTCCAAGAACCGTCCGAATAATTGATGGCGTTGCCATATTTTTTTCATATTTCTTTATGAAATTTGTACACAATATACTTCGAAAGTTATACTATAATATACCGTTGGTTTTAAACAAAAGATTTTAACTATGACGTCACAAAAAAAACACAAAAATGTGTTTATTTTTTCCACGTTTCGACCCCCCCCCCCCCCTAAATAAACTGTTTAGGTGATAAATCTTCTGAAGCTATATTAAGAAATGCGGATTTGATAGCGCTTATATACAAAATCGTGATGTAGATATCTAAATCTGATCCGATTTTCTTAAAATTTGGCTATTCGGCTATACTTTATAACGACATAAAAAAATTTTAGCTTTTGAGAGGTGAGAAATTCTGATTATACAGCGGGATATAAGTCTATATGGGGGATATATCTAAATCTGAACCTATTTTGAACAATTCCTTCCTGATGTGAAAAAGTCCTTGGCGCCAAACTTAATCAAGATCGCAGTGGAATTCCGACTTGTACTTTGCAAACAACTTAACATGGACAAACGGACGGACATAAGACCATTTATTATTTTTTCGGTACTGATTTCCGGGCCGAAAAAGTTTCCATTTGACCTACAAACTTCCAATAAAAAAGTTGGTGCTGATTGGATAACGCTAAGGTTTGCCCAAAGTTGTTTGAAAACACAAAAATCACTTTACATGAACAAAATTTGGGTTTTTATCAAATGTCACATGTTCAAGTAATTAAAAAATATTTTATTTGCATGAAATGTTTTTAAATGATCTTTGAATAAAATGTTCTTTCTTACAAGTCGTAAACAATCAAAATCGACCGAGAAACGAAAAAGTTACAGCAGATTTCATTTGAATTTTACGTCATGACAGGGCATGCATGCACACCTACATGGCCTCTATATAATCACAATAAAAAATAGATCATGCTTGTGCATGCATGAAAAAAACAACGGATTTGCATGATAGTTGATTTTTCGCATCAGTCTGACATTTTTCTACTGGTCAAATAAGAAAACATAAGCAGAACTTTGCAGCGCGCTATACGGCCATGCAACAGTGTCGTTTACAGAACTCGCTCTGCCTCCAGCCTAAGTGAATTGAGAAAGGCACAGCTTCGCACAAAATTTAATTTTAGTCATATTCTTATTTGTCTCAAGACCGACCACATCCAAAATGGTTACTAGATCCAGTGATAAATTTCGCACCGTAGAATCAGTTGGGCATGTATCACATACAATATCTGGAGCCAAACTGCCGTCAAACAGACAGATATTTCATGATGTGATAACTGTAATGTATAATGCTGCGACGCCTCTGACCACTGTTGGTGAGCTTGTGATTAATCGATCTACATATCAAAATTTTTGGGCGCCCCAAAAATTCCGGCTGGTACTGGAGAAAAGATGGCCAAAGTCGTTCATGATACACTCATCAAATACAGGTCAAAACACTGGATCGTGCTTTTTGTTGCAGAACAAATTAGATCGAAAATTAATCAAGTTCCCATGTTCTCATCACATGATGGAGATAGTATTGAAACATGTGTTTGAGGTTTAACTTCGGCGACTTGTGGTCCTGAATCGTTTTGCTGCCGTTTGGGTAAGTCTCGACCACAAATCGTTTAAAAACGGACTCGAAGATCCAACTGTACGCTCAAAAATAAGTAATGCTGACTGCGAAGTCATTAAGAAATTCTGCATTAAACAGCTAACTGAAACACAAATCCGAGCTGATTACAAGGAACTATTACAATTAACAATAATGTTTCTTGGTGGTGTCGGCGATAACTTCCGAACACCTGGTCCAACATCCCACGCAAGGTTCATGGGAAAAGGCATTTATGCCTTAAAAATATACCTATTTCTAGAGCAGTTTGCATTGACAAAACGAGAGTCCAGTGGGCGTGGTTTACATGCAAAATGCCATACGAGCACCAAATCAAGATATACACTTGTTGAAAGACAAGATGTGTCTAAAGCGGTTTTGAAGAAATGGAAAAATCATTTGTGGTATTTGGCCCTAGAATCAATGGCTTTGGCATTTTTCTATTCGGATGTTTCACTCGAAGAGTAACGAAAAATGTTTAGGCATCTGCAATCAACAGAGCCCGTCGTAAATCTGGAAAATGATCGAAAATTCTCCGACCCGAAACTATTGCTGTGTAATAATTTGACCGATTTCGTCTCATACAATACCGAACATTTTTCCGGTGCTTTTGGATTGAGTACTGAATTTTTAAAGCATGACCCATCCATTTGGGAAGACCCATCCATCCAGTCGCAGCGTCTATTTTGCAGGATCAAATTTATGTAGACGATGTTCTTTCTGGAGGGCACTCTTGGACTGAAGCAAAATCGTATCTTCTGGAGTTAATCGATTTGCTTAACTCTGCAGGTTTCCCATTGAAGAAATTGACTGCAAACCACCCTCAAATTCTTCAACACTTGCCCCCGGAGGATCTTCTGTACGAAGACTTCTTAATTTCTTTATTTCAAACTTCGGAGATATACCAAGGATCAAAATCCCTCGCTGGATTCAATATTCTCCCGAGAGCAGCATACAAATCCACGGGTTTTGTGATGCCTCGGAGAAAGCATACTGTGCTTGTCTTTACATTCGTTCCACTTCCCCTGAAAGCGACATTTCCTCATTTCTGCTTGCGTCCAAAAGTAATGTAGCCCAATTAAAAACTGTTAGCCTACCTCGATTGGAATTGTGCGGAGCTGCGTTACTGTCCAGGTTACTGAAGTCTGTTTGTCGAAATCTACAATTTTCTGTCACTGAAATTTTTCTCTGCTCGGATTCCACAATAACATTAGCATGGCTCGACAAACCACCATATCACTGGAAGACGTTCGTCGCAAATAAGGTATCCGAAATATTGGATAATGTTGGCAATGTCATCTGGAGACATGTTCCAACCAGCGAAAGCCACGTACAAAGAACCCACGCTTGAGAAGAGAGTAGTAAGTTACCATACGCAAACGCAAAATGACGATATTCTGATTCGTTTTTCATCTTACGGCCGTGCCTTGCGGGTGATCTGTATAATGTTCCGATTTATTCTGAAATGTAAACAACAAGCGTGCCGTGACCTTAACGAAGTCATTACAGCTTAGGAAATCACTGTTGTTAAATTCCACTTGATAAAACTGTCGCAGCAAACGTACTACCCATCAGAATACCAAGCCCTTTAACAGAATCAAGCTTTATGTTCCAAGAGCAAGCTCCTGACACTGAACCCATTCCTTGACCAGAATCAGTTACTTCGTGTAAACGGGCGCTTAGCCAATGCGGATATGAGTTACAACGAGAGACACCCGATCATTCTACCGGAGCACTCTCGGTTATGCAAACTGTTCATTGAGTTCACGCACAAGGCACTGTTACATTCTGAGCACCTGGTTATGTTACGCGCAATTCGTCAAGAGTTTTACGTTATCCGATTGAAAAATGCTGTGAAGTACTGTATACGAAACTGCCGAGACTGTACCATTTACAAACACCGTGTGCGGAATCAAATAATGGCTGCTCTTCCACCCGAACGGTGCACATTCTCTCTACCGTTTACCAATACTGGACTGGACTTTGCTGGTCCGTTCGAAATAAAAACGTCCAAAATCTGTAATGCTTAGCTCCAAAAAGGATACGCCGCTATTTTTGTTTGCTTGTCTACTCGGGCTATTCATTTAGAAGTTTGTACCGACCTTACTACGGAAGCATTTCTGTCTGCTTTCAATCGCTTCGTAGGTCGAAGAGGTTTTTCGCACAAGATCTTCTCCGACAATGGTATCAACTTTGTCGGTGCTAGTCGGTCGCTATCTCAAGAATACCAAAGATTTATGCAATCAGCAGAAAAATATATTGTAGACAAATACAATTTACATGGTTTTACTTGGCACTATATTCCCCCGCATGCTCCCCACATGGGTGGAATGTGGGAGGCGGCTGTAAAAAGTATGAAGACCCATTTACGTAAAGTTGCCTCTAATGTTAAGTTCACATTCGAAGAATTCTCCACTCTGTTAGTGAGAATTGAGAGTATATTGAATTCCAGGCCCTTATCCCCTCTCAGTGAGGATCCAACCGATCTAATTCCCCTTACTCCCGGGCACCTTATACGAGGAGCTGCCTTGCTCGCAATTCCAGAGGAATATTCTGATAATTTGTCCCTGCAGAACCGTTGGCAGCGATTAAAAGCGTTGCAGATACACTTCGCCAAACGTTGGAAAAACGAATATGTTTGCGAACTCCAGAAACGGTACAAGTGGAAGTCGGTTCAACAGAATCTTAATGCAAACGACTTTGTCATTATCAAGGAGGATAATCTTCCACCTACTGAGTGGTGCCTAGGTAGAGTTATCAAGGTATTTAAGGGCAAAGATTCCAACGTCCGGGTTGCTGAGATACGCACCCAAAATGGAATCCTGATACGACCATTAGTTAAGCTCTGTGTACTCCCCAATGCCAGTTAGCCATGCACCCCATGACCCGTTCACCTAATTAACAATTCGTACCTTTTCAGTTCAACCCCCAAGTGTCGTATTTGCCAGGAGAGACATTTTCTACGATCCTGTCCTGAGTTTCAGCGTATGACTGTTGCGGAACGACGGGAGGTCATCAAAAACAAGGGTTTCTGTTTTAATTGCTTGTGCACCGCTCACACACGAAACTTTTGCCCTTCGCGGAACAAATGTATCGTGTGTGAGCGCAATCACCACACTATGATCCATGTGGATGAAGCCCCAAAGAAACCCAAGGCCAAGACACCCAAACAACCTTCTCATCGCCCCCGTCGTTCCCGTTCCGTTGCTCCTAACCGGTCCCGAAACGAGAGGCCAATTTCACTGTCGCTAGAAAGACTGACTACCTCTTCGAGATGCCGTGGGTCTGCAATGTCCAACTCCACATTAGGCAGCCGTCGACCATCAGCTCTTAGCGATCGTCTGAGTCACCGACCACGGACACACATTTTTTCCCCCACCGTGCTAGCCAGAGCCGTAACTCAGGCGAGGCACAGACGATCGTTTTGAAACAATTGGTCGACCGACTACACCTACACACCACTAAACGAGAAGGAAAGGAATACTGTACACTGAATCTGCAATCCTACCACGATCCGCAGGCCAAAATCCAAATAACTGGCTTGGTGAAGTCTCTTTCCATATCGTGTTACCAACTAAGTTTTATGTCACTAAATGCACTGAACAGTTAAATCCATAAGAATTCCCCCACTATATCGCTTCATTTCGAATAGATGGCAACTCTTTATCCATTCCCTGTCATGCAGGCAAAGCTTCTACTCAAATGGATAAAGAGCTGCCATCTTTCCTCTCTGTTCCAATGGTTTTTAGCTGAATTACCAAGATCCATAATCCCTTTTTGTTCGCTCGATGCAAGCATCTTCACTTCACTTGCAGCATCATTCGTAGCGGTAAGCAGAAACATTTCCCCAATAAAACTGTTCCACAAATAAACTGAAACATTGCCTTTTTTCTTTTCTGTTTCTTTGCACAATACAAATTGTCGGAGTTCAACTTATACTAACATACAGTCCACTTCACAGAAGGAACTCCCCAATTTGTTCAATCAAGATACTCTCGATGTTTGTCGTAATCTGTTTGTTGTTAACGACACTGCTGAACGCGGTGTACAATTTATGAATTATTACAACAGAATACTTACGAAAGACGAAGAACAAAATCAATTTATATTACAGTGCATTTAAGAATATCGTAGAAAATGTCCCTCACATAACAAGTCAGATCTAATATAATATTGAATTAATTGTATTTTTTGTTTTTTTCACCGATCTTAATATTTAAAAACTATTTATTAATTAATAATACAAAGAAATTTAATTTTACTTATTTAAACATACGATTTTTTAATAAAAAAATATTTCCCCTATAAAGTGTGTTCTAAATTTTGAATGAACTTTGGGCAGAACCTAGGATTATCCGATCGGCACAAACATTTTTATGGAAGTCTTGTTGGCCAAATGGAAACCTTTTCGGTCCGGAAATCAAAGATCGCAGCAACTTTCACTTTTTGAATCATGTGCTATAAACGTCTACTGTGCTTTTGTACCATCAAATGCAATCTTACTTTATAAAGAGGCTCTACAAATCGTAATAATTCAATATTCCGATTTAAATAAAGTCCACTCTTTTTATTTATTAAAAAAGTTTATATGACCAAGTAACAATACAATAAATAAGGTTATCTAGCTGTTTTATATGTTGATACACATATAGGTAGAGAAGGGAGCAACATGTACAGTGTACACAGGTCCGTTTAACATAAGAACAAACACCAAATTGAAAGATGGTCAGTATCATCGACATCTGGGTATATGATAATAGATATTTAATTTGTATGGGAAGAGCCACATCCACTTATTCCATTTCTTTCACTTCAGGTGAAGTTATTTCCATAGAATCCACCAACTGACAAACTAAATTTCATTATTCTACGATTTCTGAGATATTACCTTCGTAAAGAATGCCACGCCAGTTTATTTGTTCCCACCCATTTTTGGTGAAATTGCTGATACGAACTTCGTTCCTCTTTAATCAACACTTTTTGGGATATTATTTCTAAATAATGCTGCGACCGCTAATCCCATCACGCCCATTTTTGGAAAAATACTTATATTGACCACAATAACTTTCAAAACAAATTTCGTTCTTCTACGGTAAATAGTTTCCCAGATATTACCCTTTATAAATAATCTTAGGTCCACTTTTCCACACCCACTAATCCGACCACGCCCACGATAATTGCTCCACTAACATATGTACCAAATTTCGTTCTTGTACGATCAATATTCTTTGAGATAGACAAATTGTAAATAATATCACGCCCACTTTTTATTTTTTTAATTTTATTCTGTGACTAAACTAATATTGACTCCAACTTACGTAACAAATTTCGTTCTTCTACGATAAATAGTTTCTGGATATTGCAAATTTAAATATTGCCACGCACACTTATTCAATCCCGCCCACATTTAGAGAAATAACTAATATTGACCACAATAACTAACTATCAAAATTTCGTTCTTCTATGGTCAATAGTTTCAGAGATATTAAATTTTAAAAACAGTGCCATGCCCACTTTAGCCACCCCCACTTATCCGATCCCGTTAATTTTTGTTGAAGTTTTAGATAATAACTCGAATAACGTATGCATCAAATTTTGTTCTTCTACAATGAATACTTTCTGAGATATTCTGATTTTATGTCCCCGCCCACTTTTTTATATTTTAAAAACCATGTTTAGATCGATATTGAAAGTCCTATTCACAAGTGTCATACTTCTAATCGTTATACAGCTGCTAAAAGTATGTGAGCTTTTAATCAAATAGCGATTTTGAAAATGATACTTTTTTAATTCTCTTACATGAGTCCACATTTTCTATAGACTCTCTTCTAAACACATTGATTGCACCTTAAATCAATGTGTCCCATGTTCATCATTTGCGGCTAAAATGTTACCAAGTTGAAGGTTCGTACTCATATCCTCGTTCAAAATACATATCTGTACGTGTATGTGTGTGTGTGAGTACAACTGTCCCAATCGAATTGGTGGCCATAGCTTGGTCTGAGAGTTGTTGGCTATGGGGAGAGGGGCTGAAAGAATGTAATGCGTTGTTTGCTCTTCACATTACATTCAGTTGTACAGTTGTAGTGTAGGATACAGGAGAACACATCCGCGCTACATTTCTCTTTCTCTCCATCACAAATTATGAATGAAAAAATGAATGAATGAACAATGAAGTCACACATATGCACATACATAAGTAAACATTCACCACTATAAATGATTGTTTTGGTGGAGAGAACAACGCTTTTGATGACAAACAAACGAGTGTAGAATATTAGAAATACCAATTTAGTGACATTGTGAGCCATGTGGTTCCATAATATTGAATTGAACTCATTCGCCTTGTAAATTATTATTTATTGATAAATACTTAGTGTGGTATTCTCGGGATGTATTTACTACTATAATTCCAAGAAATATGTTGTTTCACACAAACCACAGTTTTCCAATTAACTTCGGAAATATTAATTTATCTCTCAGGGAGCAGAGTATTTATTATTTGCTATGTGGAAAAAGTGTACAATCTTTCCCGGAAAATCATTTCGGGTCACATAAATTCATGCTTATTGTGTTCGTCAGTCTTGGGAATGGTTCCAAACGTTTTTCGGCAATAATTCTTCAACTTTTAAATGATTTAAGATATTTAATCAACGAAATTTTGCATATTCAGAACTGATTTTTTCAGGATGATTTGTGAAATTTTGGATCCACTGTGTAACAGTGAAAAAATTCACGGACTTGACAGTATAGGTACTACAACCAAAGGGTAGTATAACCCTATATACGGTTTGGCGAAATTTTACTATATGTGTCAGAACACGCCAAAGCCAAAAACTTAACACAAAAAACTGTAAATTTCCTGTTAAAAACGCTCTCACTGGTATCGTTATTGCTTCGAACACCAGGTCGTATGACTAACATTGCTGCACGGACAGGCCAAGGAGGAGTTTTGACTGGAATTTGAACTTTTTTTGTGTTTGTGTTATGTTTTTAGCTTTGGTGTGTTCTGACATATATAGTAAAATTTTATGGCAAACATTTTTGTAGAACATTTCGTCCCCCTGTCCCTATTTTGGGGGTGTTTTTTACTATTTGTTAAAATATGGCCAACAATTACAGTTATGTGGGGGAGCTAGAGGGTTAATATGTTCTACAAAAATTTTGCACTTAATATTTTCTAAAAAGTTGCTGAACATACACAACACCAAAAAAATATTTCTGGTACATAATAGTGAATTATGAAAATTTTTGAGGTACAATGTTGTATTTTGAGCAATTTAGGGTGCCCGGACATGTTCAGATTGTATTGATATGTTCACAAAAGTTGTTAAGATTTACCTTGGCTACAATTTTGCCAAATATTGTTAGTGAAAAGCTCCTGATGTTATGCTGAAAAAAGTGAATAAATATTTCCTTCACTTTTTCAAAAAAAGTGCAGGAAAAAATTTTTTTCGCATTAAATGTTAAGAAATATTTTTCACCATATTCTTAGCTACATTATAGCCAAATATAGTTAGGCGGTATCACCGAGTCTGAATTAGTTGTTGGACAAAAACTGATGACACATTATTCGAGGGGCCCTCTGATTTTCAGAAACTTTGGAGGCCTATTTCGGCAAACCTAGTATAGGGTTGTACTATACTTTGGTAGTATATTCGAACCTAAATGTCAAGTTCGTTTATTTTAAAGAAAGTGTTAATTTGTTGCATAGTAGATTTAAAGGCTTTTGCTTCGGTCAAATGTCTTTATCCAAAGATTAAATGTGATCGGTACTAGATCAAAGGTCAGTGATCTCGGATAAATGGACTCCCATTGTTCATTTACTCCAAACTAAATGTCACTCGTCCGCATTAAACGTCATTGAGCGCAAATTATAAGCTATTTAATGTCATCGATCCCAGATTGAAGATCTTTAGCCCACAATTGAAGGTCATTGACATGGATTAAATGTATCTGACATCTGATTAAAGATCAAAAAATTCTTTAGTTCTGTCAATAATTTATAATTAAAAAACTTGTATCTGATTGAATCCGAAATTATAGTTAGATAAATAAGTTATATTCAGGTCTGACACGAAATATAATTTGTTGTTGGCGAGGATATATTCGAACTTGTTTAAATTAATGGTGAATTCTTTTCTACAAAAAAGTACAACACTTGCATTGCCCTTTTTCCGAAAACAGCACTATTATATCGCTTTTTTCAAATTTTTACTGATTCTTTAATAACTTCTATAGTACTTACTCGAATCTTCTGAAATTTCACAGATAGTATTAGTTTGCAAGTCGCTAAAATGTCAAGAAAAGTGGGCGAAGTGGCCACTCCCTTTTTGGTACCTCCCACACGAATGGACCATTTTGCACCAAAATTTGACTGCGTATGGCTTTAATATTAGTTCATACAAATACTTGAAATTTTGTACAGCGTAATGCTTTTATAGTACCCAGAGTCCAGAGAAGCATGCGCGTTATTGGCTCGCCCCTTTTGGGACCTCCCACACAAATGGACCTTTTTGTACCAAAAGTTTACCGCTTTTAACTTGAATACCAGTACATACAAATACTTGAAATTTCGTACAGTGTAATGTTTTTATTGTACCTAGAGTCTAGAGAAAAGTGGCCGTTTTTGGCACGCCCCTTTTTGTACCTCCCACACATATGGACAATTTTGTACCAAAAGTAAACAGCATTTATCTTTAATACCAGTACATACTTTAAACTTATTAAATGAAATTTAAGTTGATAATAATTTAATTAGAGCAAAAAAATAAATAAATTAACAATTATTATTTTGGGACTCAAGGTGAGGGGATTCATAAGTCGCTTTACCCGACTGAACTTTTTTACTTGTTTTAATATCCAAAAAAACAGTTTCCAGTCTACCTACGACCTTGACTCGACCTTTATTTTAGCTCTCGTTAAGATCTATCTTTTTGCCATTGACCGATTCCCGATCCGTTAAGGAGCTAGAGCAAAAATAAACTTTCCGTTCACCTTTGAAAATGATGCTAAGACAATTTTTTTAAATAAAAAAAACCTTTCCAGTCGACCTACGACCTTGACACTCATGAGCAATATTTTAGCACTCGTTAAGAGCTACATTTTTGCCATTGACCGACTGTGGCTACGTGCCACACAGCAAATGAGACAATTGAATTGTTGCGAGAAAAGTTTGGAGATTAGATTATTTAAAGAAATTGTGATATTGAATGGCCTCCAAGAAGTTGTGATCAGGGATGTAAGAAATATACGCATATGCTAACGCGAATAATTCGCATCATTTTAACATTTGCTTTCACATTCGCAGAAACCATCTTTGCATTATTCGATATCGCAAAACTGTATTTCAGTATTCGCTTCCTTTTGTTAAAGTGTTAAATCTCCTTATTCCCTTCACACAATTTGAAGATATTAATACCAATGAAAACCTCTGCCACTTATCTTCAAAACAGTTGAGGAAATATGTTTGTCCTTGTGGTAACAGGATGTGAAACTATGGAAAACATACTTAATACTTGAATATCCTGGAAATATATCAATTCAAATCCTTAAATTTGTTGGTACTAAAGGGTCAAACTATTGTTCGCTCTCGCAAAAATGCATATTTCACTATTCGCATTCGCAAGAAATATATTTCAATATTCGCTTTCGCATTCGCTTTCGCTAAAGTCACTTTCGTTACATCCCTAGTTGTGATTTAACACCATTAGACTATTTCTTGTAGGGTTATTTGAAGTCATTGGTCTTTCGAAATAAACCCGACTCTCTTCAAGCTTTACAGGTCAATATTAAACGTGCCATTCATGACATACGACTTGATTTAGTGAAAGAAGTGCTCGAAAATTGGGTTCATCGAATTCGTTCATGCAGAAGAAGTCGTCGAATGACGTTTTACTAGAACAATGAGTTTGTTTTTTTTAAAGAAATCATATCACTCTTATTGGAAAACCCTATATATATTGTTATAAAATTTTCTACTCTTTGTTGTCGGACTGTGTTACAATCTGTTCAACGTGCTTTTACAAGTATATATTTTTATTAAAAAAGTAAAAATGTCATATTTATGAAATTTACAATATTGATTATTCGTAATAAGGAGCAAACATAAGACATCAAAAGATATAGGGGCTAATAGAACTATCTTCAATTGTTTCATAGTGTATTCAAACAATTTTCAAAAAAAAAACAACAACAAAGGACACCAAGCAGCGAAAGCAAATTAAAATTTCCTAGAACCTAGAAATGTCACTATGTACCTATGACTTTCAGCTGCAGCTGTAAAGAAGCCTTTTCCTGCGGTACTCAATATGCGGACAAATTTTACAAGGTCGTTTGCTATTACTTCAATTGGCCCTTGGCTTTTTCCTGTCAACCGAAATAAACGCAAACGTTGTTGTTTGAACATCCACCACAACTACTCCCTAGAGGCTTGCCCTAGACCTCTAAGAAAATTGAGTACTATGGCCACCATCCGTCCGTTCGTGTCCGTCCGAAGGAAATGAAAATTCTTTAAGGTCGACTGGTCTGGGTTTACATTGCGTTCAAACTCGTGAAAATATGTAAAACGTCACAAACGAACAAAAAAAAAAAACAATTGAATTTCATTTGGATGTTTTATTAAGAGAAGGTTGGTTTGTCGGTTGCGCGGTTGGTTGGCCCATTCTCGTGGCTAGTGGTTTTCCATTATTTTAATTTATGCAATTTACATTGTGCGTTTGCGGTATTCATTTTCCCCATAATCAAGGGAGAACATTTACATTTTTGAACATTTAACAGAAAAATGCATATTAGAAGGAGCCAATCAACAGTCAGTTCTACAGTTCGTCCGTCCGTCAGTCAGTCCATAATGATAGGTATCCTGTCGCATATTGTCCTGCTGACATCGCTTTGGATTTGTTCAATGTTGTTCGGATTGGCTACTGTTTCTTCACTGGAGTTGAACATTTTTTTATACCCTACACCACACTGTGGTACAGGGTATTATAACTTTGTGCATTTGTTTGTAACACCCAAAAGGAGAAGAAATAGACCCATCGTTTATTATACCGATCGACTTAGAATCACTTTCTGAGTTGATTTAGCTATGTCCGTCTGTCTGTCTGTCCGTCTGTCCGTCTGTCCGTCTGTCCGTCTGTCTGTGCATGTATTCTTGTAATCAAAGTACAGGTCGCAATTATGGTCCGATCTCGACGAAACTTTACACATATCTTTTTTTTGGCCCAAGGACGATCCCTATTGAATTTGGTTAAAATCGGTTCAGATTTAGATATAGCCCCCATATATATGTTAGCCCCGATTTGACATATAAGCGCTGTAAAAACTTTATTTTATATCCGATCATTATGAAATTCGGCAGAAAGAGGTTTCTTATTATATGGATGAACACTATTAAATTTGGAAGAAATCGGTTCAGATTTAGATATAGCCCCCATATATACGTTACCCCCGATTTTACATGTAAGCGCTGTAAAACCTTTATTTTATATCCGATCAGTATGAAATTCGGCAGAAAGAGGTTTCTTATTATATGGATGAACTCTATTAAATTTGGTTAAAATCGGTTCAGATTTGGATATAGCCCCCCATATATATGTTAGCCCCGATTTGACATGTAAGCGCTGTAAAAACTTTATTTTATATCCGATCAGTATGAAATTCAGCAGAAAGGGGTCTCTTATTATATTAATGAACACTGTTAAATTTGGAAGAAATCGGTTCAGATTAAGATATAGCCCCCATATATACGTTATCCCCGATTTCACATGTAAGCGTCGTAAAAAAATTATTTTATAACCGATCAGTGGGAAATTCGGCAGAAAGGGGTTTCTTATTACATGAAGGAATACTGTCAAATACGGAGAAAATCGGTTCAGTTTTAGATATAGGCTCCATATATATGTTACCCCCGATTTTACACGTAAGCGCTGTAAAAAGTGTATTTTTAATCCAAATTTGAGGGAAATCGGTTGAGATTTAGATATAGCCCACATATATATGTTACCCCCGATTTGACATGTAAGCGCTGTAGAACAGTATTTTAAATCCGATCAGTAATAAAAATTGTCAGAAGAGGTTTCTCATTACATGAATTAACACTGCAAAATTTGTGGGAAATCGGTTCAGATTTAGATATAGCCCCCATATATATGTTACTCCCGATTTGACATGTAAATGCTGTAGAAACTGTATTTTATATCCGATCAGTGCGAAATTCGGCAGAAAGAGGTTTCTTATTACTGGAAGGAATACTGCCAAATTCGGAGAAAATCGGTTCAGATTTAGATATAGCCCCCATATATATGTTACCACCGATTTGACATGTAAGCGCTGTAGAGACTGTATTTTATATCCGATCAGTACGAAATTCTACAGAAAGAGGTATTTTTACATGAATGAGTATTCAGGGAAAATCTGATTTGGTATCAAAGCGCTATAGAAGTTGTACTTAACTTCTGATCATTAATATTTTCCGGAAAGATGTTTCTCAATTTAGGAACAAATATTGCTTAATGTAGCGATTATCGGCTCAGAATTAGATAATATGTTTGTTTGTTGATTTTCAATTATTCCAAATTATTATCGCAATGACCTTTATCGCATTGTTAGGGAGGTGTAGGGTATTATATAGTCGGCTCCGCCCGACTTTCTGCCTTTCCTTACTGGTTCTTTCTTAAACATTTGAAGAAATTGTTATTAATGCAAATTGTTTGGCTTTTTTCGCACAATAAAATATTCATTTTTTGTTTCATTTTGTTGGGTTTTTTACTCGTGTACTTATGTTAAAACAAAACAAAAAAATACCGATACAAATGTTCAGCTTAAGACAAATGAATAACTGTTTGTTTGTTTGTTTCTTTGTATGTAAATGGTATTTACTTGATTTATATTTCGAGAATTTGTTCCTTTACAGTTCATTAAGAAGGAATCTCTGACAAACAAAAGAGACGAGAAATGAATAAAAATTTTATGGTTATTTTAAACATTATTTGCTTTTGTTATTAGCTTTGGGATTGACAGATGTGAACATTTGAATATTATAACGGCCAACCAAGATGAATTAGAGAAGATTATTTTTTGTTGTATTTGAGATTCTGATTTATGTTGATACCGTAAGTTGCTTTAAAAGTTTGACTTTCATAATGTACCCGAATTATATGCTAAAATTGTATGGATTACATGTGAGACTTAGGAAAGGAATATTAAAATATTTTTCGTTATTTTAAATGTTATGTTAATTGAAATTTAGATTAGCCATATTTTTTTTAATTTTCGAATTTCCCAGCCTTACCTGCTGAAAAGAAACCAAAGTTTTTTTCATATTATCTTAAAATCCTGGAGATATTAATATATAGTTATCTAAGGACTAATATCGATCAACTACAGTCGGAACAAATCCACCAAAACCCCCTCACATTATCTGCTCCTTTGTTTTAGGTTTCGATTTAGGTAATCCTGGTAGTCAGCATTGCCAGCTCACATATACCAATGAAGGTCCCAGGTGATAACACAGGCACAGATGACTCTCATTAAAACCAATCTGTTTGACTGAGTTCAATCAATAGTTTGAATATCGGTTCCGTAAAGATCTGTCAGACTTCCTAGAAAGGCCAACCCCAATATATCCAGATGTGAGGGACAGTAGCAAAGCAGGTGGCCAATGCTATCCACTTCGTCACCACAGCTCCTACAGTATCCGAGTACTCTTAGAGACATCATAAAGCAGGCCTTTATACAGGGTGGCCCAAAGAGGGTGATCAAAGAGGTTTGAACTCCTTACAACTTTTTTAATCTAATTTTTTTTATTTCTTTTTAGTATTTTATAAAAAAAGGACTTGTGGAATTTAAAATGGTAAATTCAAAAATATCATACATACATGGTGGCCCAAAATTACGGAAGGAGTATGAAATCCTTTTCACTATTTTGTGATAAAAGACTTGGAGAATTTAAAATGGAACAGTAAACAATTGAACGAGCACGAATATGCGAAACCGAGATATAATTTTTTATAATTAAATTAAAACAAGTAAGAAAGTTCAGTCGGGTAAACCGACTTATGAATCCCCTCACCTTGAGTCCCAAAGAAATATTAGTAAATTTATTTTTTTTTTTTTTAATTAAATTAGTATCAATTTGAATTGCATTTAATAACTTTAAAGTATGTATGTACCTGTATTTAAGTTACGCTCCAAAAGGAGCGTGGCAATAATGCCCATTTTTTACTGTATTGTAGGTACTATTAAACCATTACACTGAACAAAATTTCAATTGTATGCACTGGTAATAAATTTATAAGGTATTAAGTTTTGGTTCGAAATTCTCCATTTGTGTGGGAGGTACCAAAAGGGGCGTGCCAATAACGCCCATTTTTCTCTGGACCATAGGTATTATAAAAGCTGTACAACATTTCAAGTAATTATATGTACTGGTATTAAAGTTATAAGCTGGTAACTTTTTTACAAAATGGTCCATTTGTGTGGTAGGTACCAAAAGGAGCGGTGCAATAATGCCCATTTTTATACACTCACTTTAGTGATACGAGGGTATATATCATTTGCTACGGAAAAAAGTGTAACACATCGAAGGAGTGACATAAGACCCCAAGTATGTTCGGCGGATATTCGTTTTGGGTAATTTTAAGTCGAATGAGCAATGTCCGTCCGTCTGTCTGTCGGTCTGTCTGCTGGCGGGTGCGCACGATAACTCTCGAAAGGAGTAACCGATTGACTTCAAATTAGGCATGCGGTAATATTTTTATTTATCTCTGGGTGAGTTCGAAGATGGGCCATATTGGTCTACTCCTTCTGGTACCTCCCTCACAAAGGGTTAAAATTTAGTGACATATTGATTCTTTAATAACTTCTATACTACTTATTCGAATCTTCTGAAATTCTACACATAATATTAGTATATTAGTATCTATTATATCGAGAAAAATGGGTGAAGTTGGCATGCCCCTTTTGGTACCTCCCTCACAATTGGACCATTTTGAATCAAAATTTAACTGCTTATAACTTTAATACAAGTGCATAAAAATGCTTGAAATTTTCTACAGTATAATGTTTTTGTAGAGCCTATAATCCGGTAAAAAATGGGAATTATTGTGCAGTCCCTTTTGGTACCTCCCAGACAAATGGACGGTTTCGTACCAAAAGTAAACGGCTTGTAACATTAATACCAGCGCATAGAAATACTTGAAATTTTGTACAGTGTAATGCTGTTGTAGTGCCTATAGTCCTGTAAAAAGTGGGCGTTATCCCCCCGCCTCTTTTTGTACCTCCCACACAAAATGACTAAATCATACCAAAATTAAATGACCAAATCATACCAAAATTCAAATACTTCTTATAGTTGCTGGTTGTTTGGGATTGCAAATGGGCGATATCGGTCCATATTTAGATATACCTCCCATATATATCATTTAACTTATTCCTACTGTTCTCATCTGTTCTCATATTTCCTACTGTTCTCTTCTACTACATTTTTTTGTGTGTTTTCGGTGTTATTTTCTTTAGGTTTGAGTTATTTTGTAGGTTTGAGTTTTCATGCTACCATGGTGGAGGGTATATAAGATTCGGCATGGTCGAACTTAACGCTTTTACTTGTTTATTTTAGGAATTGAAATTGATTATTAGACACGAAATGTTCAACATAATGTACGTACAATTTTACCTCCGCTTCGATCCCAGAAACTTCCGTTATGTGAGCCACTGAGCTACGTAGACACTTACATTTTTATGAAAAATTTGTTTTTAAATCCCAAAATATTCGAAACAATGTATTTATATGTATGTACACTTGAATTTGATAAAAGGATTGCCATCATTGAAATAAAAATTTGCGAAGTAAGTATTCTTGAGTATTTTTAGCTAAAATTTCCTAAAAATCATGCTTTCCATTATTAGTTCATAATTTCCTTATGCCACTCCTTGCACATGGCCCAATTATGCCTCTGGACCAAAATCCGCACCAAACAGTAACTCGTTTTGGGTGTATCGGCTTTTCAATGTATGCGTGCATGTTTTCTGTGCCCCAAATGCGACAATTTTGCTTGTTTACATACCCGCCAAGATCAAAATGAGCTTCATCTAAAAAGATGATTTTTTGGCAAAATCGGCATCTTCTGTAAGTCAAGCGTATTTTTCAAAGTTCAAACGTATACACAACCATATTCGTTCAGCGGAAGGATAAAACTAATTATCTGTCAAATCAGACATGAGCTAAGTGTTACCATTCACGAAATAAGCACTAGTTGAAAAAAAACGTTAGATGGCGGACCCTTTAGTAAAAACATGTCTTCATTTTTAGTTAATGAACTATTCTGCATATGCCCCAAAAAATAAAATTTAGTATTACTAAGTAAAATTTCCCAGTTTTAAGAAAAAATTAACTCGATATGTATAAAAATATTAAACTAAATTGGAGTATGGATTTTACTAAAATTTAGGAAATGCATTTTTTCTGAGTGTAGACAAATTTCATGGGAACCCGATAACTAATTTCCTGTTAGGAGTGCGATTTCGATGCAACTTTGTTCGTTGGTTCAGTTTGGTGCTATATTATGAATATTTGAACATTTTTTGCCAAAAATTCGAATCCTGGATGCTGTATCAATTTCATTAAATCATTAAATTGGCAAAAGTCGATAAGACAACTATGTATCTATTTTTAATATGTTTTTATTATTAAATGTGTTTCCGTGTCCGAGACTAGAAACTAGTTTTTTATGAAGATTCCGATTCCATGAAATCAAAACCAAAAACATTTCGTGGTAATTTTGTTTCTATTTTTTTTACTTTTAAGAGTAAATCTGCCTAAGCACAAACGCCCTTCTTTCGTTACGTTGACCGGTTACGAAACGGGTAACTGCCTTATTGCGAAATGACTTTTGCAGAAGCTGCGTTGGCGAACAGAGAAATCAACAGTAACGGTAGGATACCTCATACTCTCATTTCCTGTGGTAGCACAACAGACTACATAGTGTAAGAGAACATGACACACAGGCTGCAACTTTTAATCAAAGCCTAAGCCACAATCGTAGCATATCGAAGGAGTGTTATATGACCTTACACATGTTCAGCATAAATAAGTTTTAGAGCTTTTTAAGTAGTGTGAGCAATGTCTGTCCCTCCAATAACTCTCGAAAGGAGTAACCGATTGTCTTGAAATGACATACATATGTGGTAATATTTTTTTTCAGCCTAAGTTCAAAGATAGACCCTATTGGTGCAGTCCGATACCTTTCCCACAAAGATATACAATTTAATGAACGATTGTGCTCCGACAGAAATTTTTCTTATAGACTTATTTTTCCTCTTTTTGTATTCGAATATTTAATAAATGTGTTGTTATTACATGGAATTTAAACGTCCGTAGATGTGTATTTTAAAAAATGCAGTCAGATAAAGCCAAAGAAACCAGCATTTTTATACCCTACACCACACTGTGGTACAGGGTATTATAAGTTTGTTTCACGGCAGATGTTTGTAACACCTGAAAATAACACAGCTAGACCCACCTTAAAGTATACCGATCGACTCAGAATAACTAGCTGAGTCGATTTAAGCATGTCTGTCCGCCCGTCCGTCCGTCCGTCTGTCCATGTAAAGTTGTTCGTCGACTACAGGTCGCAATTTCACTCCGATCGTTCTGAAATTTTGCAGTTCAGAGTATTTCGCAGCTGTTAAGATCGCTATTGAATTTGGTTGAAATCGGTTCAGATTTAGATATAGCTCCCATATATATATTTCGTCCGATTTGGTCCTTTAGTCCTATAGAAGCTGTATTTTACATCCAATCCTTTTGAAATTTAGAATGGTAGAGTTTTTTGATCCATGAACCAACATTGCCGAACTTGAAGAAAATCGGTTAAGATTTAGCTATAGCTCCCATATATATGTTTAGTCCGATTTTGCTCTTTAGTCCTGTAGAAGCTGTATTTTACATCCAATCCTTTTGAAATTTAGAATGGTAGAGTTTCTTGATCCATGAACCAACATTGCCGAATTTGAAGAAAATCGGTTAAGATTTTGCTATAGCTCCCATATATATGTTTCGTCCGATTTTGCTCTTTAGTCCTGTAGAAGCTGTATTTTACATCCAATCCTTTTGAAATTTAGAATGGTAGAGTTTCTTGATCCATGAACCAATATTGCCGAATTTGAAGAAAATCGGTTAAGATTTAGCTATAGCTCCCATATATACGTTTCGTCCGATTTGGCCCTTTAGTCCTATAAAAGCTGTATTTTACATCCAATCGTTTTGAAATTTAGAATGGTAACATTGCCGAATTTGAAGAAAATCGGTTAAGATTTAGCTATAGCTCCCATATATATGTTTCGTCCGATTTTGCTCTTTAGTCCTGAAGAAGCTGTATTTTACATCCAATCATTGTGAAATTTAGAATGGTAGAGTTTCTTGATCTATGAACCAACACTGCCGAATTTGAAGAAAATCGGTTAAGATTTAGCTATAGCTCCCATATATATGTTTCATCCGATTTGGCTCTTTAGATCCAATCGTTTTTATACCCTACACCACACTGTGGTACAGGGTATTATTTAAGTATAAAATGTCCCAAAAGTAAATTTATGTAAACAATTTATACATGAATTACAAAATTTATATATCAGAGTTATTCAATATTTCGAGAGTGGTGTAGGGTATTATATAGTCGGCCCCGCCCGACTTTAGCCTTTCCTTACTGGTTAAACTTAAATGTTTTATAGAGATTTCCAATAAATTCTCGCAAACTATTTTTACAAAATGCTTCTCAGAACTTTTACATCAACCATCAGAGAAGCCCATCACAATAGACCTTTGTTGGTTCTTTATTGATACACAGAAATGCCATCCATTCTGTGGAACATTAAAAGTGGTTTATTTTTAGTAAATTCCATTTTAGTATGAGAGTTACCGTTGAGAAATGCTCTTTGGCCTTTGTTCGATGGATGCAAATACATAAAAGGAATGCTGTGCATTTGCACTGGAGCGAAGTATTTTTAGCTCGACATTTTTACTTAGTGACGCAATACAATATTTTTTCATTTGAAGAATTCAATGATTTCCGAGTTATTGTTGCATTTTTCACTTTATTCTCACAATAACACCTACAATTGTTCAATTGTGTTGAAATATGAATGCATGAATTGTGATGCATTTTTAAAAGGTGTTTTTTGTAATTTTGTTTTGCAATACGTTCGAACAGCGTAGTTTATTTTACATTTACGTTATGGACAATAGAGTAAAAATATTTGAAAGAAAATTTAGGACAATTTAATTTGTAAATATGTATATGTTCAACTCTAGAGCAAGAAAAAACCTAAAAAAATTTAAATTTAAAATTTCTGATTAAACAGTTGTACGGATAGTATAGCGTGATCCATTTCGAGGTTCCCTACTTTTTTAAAGAAAAAACCACAGATAATTCAAAATGAATGGGGAATGTTTATTATCATCTGAAAGAACATTCTTTGGCATTTATTTTTTGAAGATTATGTATATCAAATGTTGGCCGCGGCTACGTCTCAGATGGTCCATCCGTTGAGTCAAATTTTCGATGACTCGTTTGAGCATTTCGACTGGTAACAGGCGAATGACTCGAAGGCCTGAATCGAAGCTGGTTTATCCGCATAAACTTTAGACTTTACATATCCCCACAGGAAAAAGTCTAACGGTGTGATATGACACGATCTTGGTGGCCAATCGACCGGCACAAAACGTGAAATTACCTGCTCACCGAAGTGTTCTCACAATAAATCCATTGATTGATGCGATGTGTGGGAAGTGGCGCCGTCTTGTTGAAACCAAATGTCGCCGAGATCACGAGCTTCAATTTCAGGCATCAAATAGTCGGTTATCACAGCACGATAACGGTCGCCATTGACGGTTACGTTCTCGGGGGCATAATTTCTGAGGAAATATGGACGATGATTCCGGTACGTCGGATCGGGAATCAGTCAATGGCAAAAAGATAGCTCTTAACGAGAGCTAAAATATTGCTCATGGGTGTCAAGGTCGTGGGTCGACTGGAAAGTGTTTTTTTTTTTTTTTGATTAAAAAAATGGACTTAGCGCAATTGACGAACGATTATTTTGATAATAAAACTGAATAATTTGTAAACGTTGTTCAGGCGTCAGTCTTTCCATGATGAAATGCCAAACAATACTTAACAAAAATAACATGACAGCATGACACGACTCACATGTGATCTGTCAAATAAGGCTATTGAAAAAAGTAAAAGCCAGATGACGGTGAATAAAATTCAAATAAGGTGATCCATTTAAAATTTTAAATTTGAGGTACCGATTACTTCGACTTGTGATTTCAGCCCTTTGGATTATTTTCTGTGGGGATCCATTAATAATAAATGTTACGCAAAGCATCCAGAGACAATGAAACATGACATCGAAGTTGCCATTGTAGAGATTTGACCCGAAACAATAGAAAATTTACTGAATAATTTGGTTGATCGGATGAGGTACTGGCGAGTCAGTCGTGGTAGTCATATGAATGATATTGTGTTCCATTATTAAATGACAAAATTAAATTTTTCCAATAAAACCAGAAATTTGAAAAAATTATCAGGCATTTTTTTATAGCCGATTCAAATTTAAAATTGTAAATGGCGCACCCTTTAAGAGTTGGATTTCAGGATTCACAAAGCATAATTTTGTATCAATATATTCTTTAAAAAAATATAAGATATCGTCATTTTCAAATAGCATTTAGAGTGAACATTTTCTCTTCTGAAAATAGTTTTTTTTATTTATTTTCTAGAGACAAAATCCACATTCAGAGTGACATTTTAAAATGCCTATATATAAAATATTGCCAGAATGATTGTAATAATAAATATTACTCCATTGGAAAATTTGTTATGCATTTTAATAATTTTTTTTTTACTTTTTTTTTTAATTACTTAGGTATCGACATTATTACGTTTTCATGTCTGTCATTTATGAGTCTTAATTTATGGCCCCGCCCCCGATTTGGTCTGCAAGAAAATCAATAAATTCTCGATGTAAAAATTACACTTTCTCTACCACTACACAATCCTGAAATGTTGAGGAGATTTTTATATTTCATCGGATTTTATATCGAGTGACCCAAGCATTGCTTCTTCCGTTTAAAAAAGACAACGCATTTTTTAGTTTATATATTTTTAAGCATTTATTTTATGCAGATTTAATGAAATCATGTTTTAAGTTATTTTCCCCCATTCCATAACAGTTTTACGGGCCTTAAATATTTAATACGCCCATCACCGACATCAACATTAACTTCATCATCGTCTGCCTCTGTGCGTAAATGATTCCTTTTTTGTTATTTACCAGCAGCCGAGCAAAACATCCTCGAAAAACACTGAAACTTTGTATATCCCAACAATAGTAATAAAAAAAAATCAGCCACTTTCACACATTCACCTAAATGGTGGCCATGCAAAAACAATGGATTGCGGATTTTATGTTCAAGTCATCTTGCCAAATCGTATCCTTTTTTTTATACTTTATGTATGAATTTTCATATTTTGTTTTAATTTTTTTTTGTATAAACTGTTGTGTTCACATTATCTTTAAACAAGAACCGTCATTATGTATGTTCAAATATTTTCACGAGTGTGCGGGTATGTGTTTCTATCAAATATTTATATTGTGAAGGATACTCGTACTCGTATAAGCATCCGGCTCTATTACTTTTTTAATTTATCATAAATAACAACAACAGACCCAACAAAATGCCTTCATTCATTGTTGTGTTTTGTTTTGTTCGAGACAGGCTGTCTTCCCTTGTACCTTGTGGTTCCTCTGCCCCCACTCAGTTTTGTGCTGCCAGTTTTGTGAAGGTCCCTTTTCGTTGTTGGTTTTTAGCCAACGGATGTGAGTGATATGGGTTTTATATCATTTGTTATGTATTTGGTCTTCATTTCATTGATCGATAATATTCTCACAGTTTTTTTTCAAATCATCCACCTCAATGGGTACATCGTAAATCTGTAATGTTTGGATTATAAAGTTCAACGTGAGAAAAACATTCTTTTTAAGGCAACGAATTCAATTTTAACAAATAAAGAAAGCCTTAAGTTCATGAGCATATGCATAATAGGTTTGCAAATCTTGCTTAAGGTAAACGTAATTTTAATATTTAGAAAAAGATTTTTCTACATATAGTTTATAAAATCGTCAAAAAAATGGGAAATTGGATATCCAATAATATCCAGCCTACAACTTTTTCTGCGCCATTTGCAAATATAGCTCAGAATCTAATCAATTTTTATCAGCAACATCAATTGAAAATCAGGATTTTCATTACAAAATTCAGATATTCCATTTGAAATTCAGAACCCGTCGGTTAAAATTCAAAACTCATCAATTTAAATTCGGAATATTTATTCGAAAACCAGAAAAAAAGTATTATAACACGCTGAAAAAAAATCGCTTCTGTAGTATATTGTTCCAAACATATTCTGCTGGAAATATACATATGTTTAGGATACCCTCCAAATATATAATATTTGACACGCACAAATATTATATGTTTGGGAGTATGTTGTTCTAAACAAAATTATGTTTTCATCGGAAATATTTTTTCGGAAATATTCATTAATATGTAATATTTCCGAAACAGTGCTTAATTTGTTTACATTTGTTGTTTTTTTAGAAATTATACATGTTTGTAAAATTCTATTAAAATTTAAATCGTATAATCTTGGGTAACGACAAATAACATTGATGGATTGACAGTTGTATTATTGTATTATAAATTAAAAATTAGTGCTGTAAAAGAAAAAAAGGCTGCATACGACATTTTTAACTATAAAGTATAGCACGAAATCAAAGAAAGAGTAAAATTGAAAATTGACAAAGTCAGCAAAGTTTTAAAAATTTTTTAAATGTAAAGTATTTGGATAAATTCTTAAACAATACCTTTGTTTGTGTCTAAGCACATATTTTATTTGTGACAGTCTGTTCGCAAATATATTTTGTTGTAATATATTAGTATATGCGTTCCAAACAAAATTTCTTGATTTTCAAATAAAATATATTTGTTTAAAAATATATAATATTTAAAAATTTTGTTTCCAAGTATATTTTCTTTGAATTCAAACATATGAAAAATGGCGACTCAGAATCACTTTCTGAGTCGATTTAGCCATGTCCGTCTGTCTGTCTGTCTGTCTGTCCGTCTGTCTGTCCGTCTGTCCATGTATTCTTGTAATCAAAGTGCAGGTCGTATTTATGGTCCATAGTGCTCTTTTTTGGCCCAAGGACGATCCTTATTGAAATTGGTTAAAATCGGTTAAGATTTGGATATAGTCCCCATATATATGTTTCACCCGATTTGACATGCAAGCGCCGTAGAAACCACATTTTACATCCGATCTTTATGAAATTCGGCAGAGAGAGTTTTATTATTACGTGAATGAACACTACCAAATTCGGAGAAAATCCGATCAGATTTAGATATAGCCCCCATATATGTATATGTTTCACCCGATTTGGCATGTAAGCGCTGTAGGAACTGTATTTTAAATCAGATCAGTACGAAATTTGCCAGAGAGAGTTCTCTTATTACATGAATAAACATTGCCAAATTCGGGGAAAATCGGTTCAGATTTAGATATAGCCACCATATATATGTTTCACCCGATTTAAGATTTAAGCGCTGTAGAAGTCGTGTTTTATATCCGATCAGTACGAAATTTGCCAGAGAGAGGTCTCTTATTACATGAATAAACACTGCCAAATTCGGGGAAAATCGGTTCAGATTTAGATATAGCCACCATATATATATTTCACCCGATTTAAGATTTAAGCGCTGTAGAAGTCGTGTTTTATATCCGATCAGTACGAAATTTAACAGAGAGAGTTCTCTTATTACATGAATAAACACTGCCAAATTCGGGGAAAATCGGTTCAGATTTAGATATAGCCCCCATATATATGTTTCACCCGATTTAACATTTAAGCGCTGTAGAAATCATGTTTTATATCCGATCAGTACGAAATTTGACAGAGAGAGTTTTCTTATTATATGTATGAACACTGCCAAATTCGGGAAAAATCGGTTCAGATTTTAACATAGTCCCAATATATATGTTACACCAGATTTGACATGTAAGCGCTGTAGAAACCGTGTTTTATATCCGATCAGTACGAAAATCGGCAGAGAGAGTTTGCTTATTGCATGTATGAACACTGCCAAATTCTTATCGCAATGCCCATTTTCGCATTGGTAGTTAGGTGTAGGGTATTATATAGTCGGCCCCGTCCGACTTTCTGTCTTTCCTTACTGGTTTTATGAATCGATCTCACCGAATCTTTGCATATATCTTTCCTTTGGACCAAGGACGATCTAGCTCCCACATACATCTATGGTTTTCTGGAATAAGCGCTTATGTGGGAAATTTTCGATTTAATGATTTTAAAATAAATGTATCCAGTTAATCATTATTGATCAATCCATATATCGATACCTCCATTCTAAAACATGCTAAGTCGACTTAGCATGTTTTTAGGGAGATTGCATTTTTAATTTCTAAATATTCTAAATTAGATTCTGTCAATATTTGGTGTTTATCCGACGACCCAATCAAAAGTTATTCACAAATCAGTACAGTTCATTCGATTTCCATCATAACTTTGATCGCCTCTCCTGAAAAACCTCCTTTTTGAGCATAGTATTCCGGGCGCAGTATATATTTCTGGCCTAGTAATGAAATGCGAATATTTATCATCACAAATGGTTTTATTCTCCAGCATGATTTATACTCGTACACTTTTGGCATGAGCTCAAACCAATTTTCGAAGCACTTTTTCCACTCCGATTGATACACCTCCAAAACATGGTTTTTAATGGTGGTTTTTTCTTAATGTGCGGGAATAAAAGGAAGCCATTGGGTGCCAAGTCAGGGCAGTACGGCGGATGACCCATCAATTCGACGTTTTTGCCGGTTAAAAAGGTGCTGGTATGAGCCGATGTGTGAGAGCTCGCATTGTCATGGTGCACAATGATTCGTCTTCTCTTGTTCGTTTTACGAATTTCTCCGAAGACTTCAGGCAAACATATTGTGGTGTACCACTCAGAATTGACCGTCCTACGTTGCTCAGGCGGGGCAGTCGCCACATGACGATTGCTGTTTTATTTCGGGCTCATTCGCATAGATCCAAGGCTCGTCACCTGTGACGATCTTATAAACGCATTTTGAAGCACCGCGATCGTATTATTTCAAAAATTTTTTGCACTAATCGACACGTGCCTTTTTTTGAGTGATTGCTGGTGGAAGAAATGCCTAAGAATGCTTCTATCTCACGGTATGTCACATGACGATCTTGCATTATCAGTTAACACACTGCATCAATGTTCTCTGGCACAACGGCCGTTTTTGGACGACCTTCACGACCTTCGTCTTTGAGCTAGCGTCGGCCACGATTGAATTCATTAAACCAGTCTTTCACAGTGCTTCATCGCCATACAAAGATTTAAGTTCATCGATGCACACTTGTCGTAATAATCCACGTCGAAAGTTGTGAAAAATGATCGCACGAAAATGTTCACGAGTTAATTCCATTCTTTTTGCCAAATTGATTTTTTCAAGTCACTGTAAACAACACAAATGATGGTCGTACGTCAAAACGTTCTGAGCACGTTTATGCTAAAAAATGTCAAACTTTCCAACTGAAATGTCAGATGGCCCCAGGCAACACTTAGTGTTGCCTTGAGCAGAAATATATATAGCAACCTAAGTTTGACAAATTTTTGTGACTTTTTCCAACACTCAACTATGCAAATTTTGTATCAAATGTACTGCGATAGAAATCGTATTTTGCCTCTCCTGTACCTTCATCCGATTTGAGATCCAAGCGCTACAGCAGCCGAATGGTTTATCGCATCTTTATGAAATGCTGTAGAAGGAAGGAAACAATAATTCCATATTATTAGTATTATAGTCGGCTCCTTTCGACTTTCTGCCTTGTTTATACCCTTCAGCAAAGAATTGGGGTATTCATTTATTTTGCCACTCCGTTTGTAACACCTCTAAATATTGATTTGATTTAGCCATGTCCGTCCGTCCATCCGTCTATTGTAACAACGCTACAATCTATAATACTTGAGGTTGGTGACTGAAATTTGGTATAGATATTTCTTATAGCTGCAAGTAACTTCGGATTAAAAATGGGAAATATCGGTCTATATTTGGATATAGCCCCCAAATGTAGCATCTGTCCGATTTGACTTTCGATAGAGACCGCCAATGTCAACTGAGGCCCTATGCTTTTTATAGGAACAAAATGAATTTATATACTCGTATAATGTCAACTGATCGTTCTGAAAATTGGTAACTGGGGTTTATTTATACCCGATAGATACGATAAAAGGCAGATTATTTATAAATAGTGTCAAAATTTAGATAGTTTTCACATGTACACTCTGAAGACAAGGAATTGATATTAAAGAAGCTGCAACTCTATCTCTAAAAGAGTGACGTAGTATTACCTCAAATAATACCAAAATCTAATATATTCCCCAAAATTCGAATTTTTAGAGTAATTCGGATAGCATATTCGGATTTAGCTAAGCTAAATCAATCGAAATTAAGTGTAATATAGTGAGCTTTAAGAAATGCAAGATTTTCGTTAATTGCAAAAAATGGTCGTGAGATTTTGTTAAAAATATTTTTTTAATTACACTATGCAACAAATTAACACTTTTTGAAAAATACACGGACTTGACAGAATAGGTTCGATTCTACTATCAAAGGGTAGTATAACCCTATACTCGGTTTGGCGAAATTGGTGACCAATTTTTTTATGGGCCTCCAAAGATTCTGAAAATCAATGGGCCCCTCGAAAAAGATGTCATCAGCTTTTGTTCAACAACTAAATCAGACTTGGTGATACAGTTTAACTATATTTGGCAATAATGTAGCCAGGAATATGCTGAAAAAAGTTTCTTAAAATTTTTTGCGAAAAAAAAATTTGTCCGTTCCTTTTTTTTTGAGAAAGTTAAGGAAAAATATTTGTTTTTATTTTTTTCAGCTTAACTTCCAGGGACTCGTAATTCTTCACTACCTATGTCTAGAAAATTTGTAGCCAACGTAAATCTGAACAACTATTGTGAACATATCAATACAATCTGAACGTGTCTAGGCACCCTAAATAGCTCAAAAAACAACATTGTACCCCAAAATTGTCAGTATTTCACTATTATGTAACAAAAATATTTTTTTTGGTATATGGTATGTTCAGCAAATTTATAGAAAATATTAAGGTCAATAGTTTTGTGGAAGATTGTATTTGCTGAGTAAAGCCTATACCAAAAAAAATATTTTTTGTTACATAATAGTGAAATACTAACATTTTTGGGGTACAATGTGGTTTTTAGAGCTACTTAGGGTGCCTAGGTTCAGATTGTATTGATTTGTTCACAAAAGTTGTTCAAATTTACGTTGGCTACAATTTTGCAAACCATTGCTATTGAAAAATTACGAGTCCCTGGAAGTTGTGCTGAAAAAAGTGAAAAAAATATTAAAGGACTTTTCCAAAAAAAGGTATCGGAAAAAATTTTTTTCGCAAAAAATTTCAAGAAACTTTTTTTAGCATATTCTTAGCTACATTATTGCCAAATATAGTTAAGCCCTATCACCAAGTCTGAATTAGTTGTTGGACAAAAGCAGATGACACCTATTGCAAATGATTTAGAAAAACATTAAAAAATGGAAATCATGGAAATTACATGAAAAAACATTATTTTAAAAATGTTTGGAAACAATTTTCGCATGTAATAAATTACAAAAATTTCAAATTACATATATATGAACTACAGAGCAAGCAAAAGTTACGAGTACAAGCAACTGAATATACTCACATTTACTGAAATTCTGCGATGTGTGAAAAATTTAAGTGTCAATATTTTAAGATTTTTTTCCTAACACTCATTTTACAAACCGCTTTTACTTAGGAATAATTTTTGAAGTTTTCAAGAAAATCTGAACCTATTCCACGAATATAATCCATTGTTTTTATTAGATTTATTGAATGTTTTCACATTCGAAATGTTCAGCTTTTTTGATCAACTCTTCCTTTCGAAAGAGAGGTTTTTGTGG
The DNA here is from genome assembly GCA_963930755.1 of Eudasyphora cyanicolor. Classification (NCBI taxonomy): domain Eukaryota; kingdom Metazoa; phylum Arthropoda; class Insecta; order Diptera; family Muscidae; genus Eudasyphora; species Eudasyphora cyanicolor. The sequence continues at coordinate 316,178,880 of OZ005734.1, forward strand.
TGCATTGGAAAAGATAAGACACTGCGCTTTGGAAGCCATGTAAACACATACCCTTATACGTATTTCAATCCTGTGCGGGGATATCATCAGAGGGACTTATACATGACACAGTGTCAGCTTGTAGTTGTGGCGATCATCACTTGTATATATACCAATCAACAAAGAAATTTGCATATGGGAATTATATACCTACGAAGAAAGCTTACAAGTCACACAGTCCATAAATGAGGAATTCGTTAAAAACTTGACTACATCGACACCTACCGGATCCAGATACCGTTATCAAATTAATAGTATCAATATAATGTGTAAAAATAACATCAGTCCAATTTTGTATATAATCTATATATGTATATAAAGAAGAATGTGTGTTTGTTTGTTTGTTGGTTTGTAGGTTTGTAGGTTTGTAGGTTTGTTTGTACCGAATAGACACCTAAACGGCTGGACCGATCTTCTTGAAATTTTCACAGAATGTACATATGTGGGGCGTGGTGAAAAAAGGGTACTTGAATTTTCGATATATGAAGTGGGCGTGGCCCCGCCCGCATAAGACAAATTTTAAAATTGATATATCTTGCACAATTTGTTAGCGAGAGTGCTGTAATTTTGTTCATATGTATCTGGTGGCAGTCTACGTGATTGGTCCAAAAAAGGGCGTGATCGGACCAAGGGGCGTGGCCCCGCCCATATAAGCCAAATTATGGAATTGAGATATCTTACACAATTTGTTAGCGAGAGTGTTGTACTTTGGTGCATACGTATCTGGTGGTAGTCTACGGGATTGGTCCAAAAGTGGGCGGAATTGGAGCAATGGGCGTGGCCACGCCCACATAAGACACATTTTTTAATTGCGATATCTTACACAATTTGTTAGCGAGAGTGCTGTAATTTGGTGCATATGTATCTGGTGGTAGTCTACGCGATTGGTCCAAAAGTGGGCGGGATCGGACCAATGGGCGTGGCCTCGCCCGAATTTTGAAATGGAGATATCTTCCACAATTTGTTAGCGAGAGTACTGTAATTTTGTGCATATGTATCTGGTGGCAGTCTACGGGACTGGACCAAAAGTGGGCGGAATCGGACCAATGAGCGTGGCCCCGCCCATGTAAGACAAAATTTTAAATTGAGATATCTTGCACAATTTTTTAGCAAGAGCGTTTAATTTTGTTTACATGTATCTGGTAGCAGTCCACGTGTTTGGTCTAATAAAGGGCGCGATCGGAGCAATGGGCGTGGCCCCGTCTATATAAGCCAAATATTGAAATCGAGATATCTTACACAATTTGTAAAAGAGAGCGCTGAAATCTTGCGTATATGTATCTGGTACAAGACTGCGTAATTGGTTAAAAAAATGGGCTGGATCGGTCCAGTGGGTGTGGCTCCGCCCATATAAGCAAAATTTTAAAATTGAGATATCTTGCACAATTTATTAGCGAGAGTGCTGTAATTTTGTGTATATGTATCTGGTGGAATTCTACGTGATTGGTCCAAAAATGGGCGTGGCCCCGCCCATATAAGGCAAATTTTGGAATTGAGATATCTTGACCAATTTTTTAGCGAGAGTGCTGCAATTTTGTGTATTCTTATCTGGTGATCGGACAAATGGGCAAAAATGGGCGGGATCGGACAAATGGGCGTGGCCCCGCCCATATAAGGCTAATTTTGGAATTGGGATATCTTGAGCAATTTTTTAGCGAGAGTGCTGCAATTTTGTGTATATATATCTGGTGACAGTCTACGTACTGGTCCAAAAATGGGCGGGATCGGACTAATGGGCGTGGCCCCGCCCATATAAGACAAATTTTGGTATTGAGATATCTTGAGCAATTTTTTAGTGAGAGTGCTGCAATTTTGTATATATATATCTGGTGGCAGTCGACGTGACTGGTCTAAAAATGGGCGGGATCGGACAAATGGGCGTGGCCCCGCCCATATAAGGCAAATTTTGGAATTGGGATATCTTGAAAAAAATGTTAGCGACAGTGCTGCAATTTAGTTTATACATATATATCTGGTAGCAGTCTACGTGACTGGTCCAAAAATGGGCTGGATCGGACAAATGGGCGTGGCCCCGCCCATGTAAGGCTAATTTTGGAATTGAGATATCTTGAGCAATTTTTTAGCGATAGTGCTGTAATTTTGTGTATAAGTATCTGGTGACAGTCTACGTGATTGGTCCAAAAATGGGTGGGATCGGATCAATGGGCGTGGTCCCGCCCATATAGGCCAAATTTTGAAATTGAGATATATTACACAATTTGTTAGCAAGAGTGCTGCCATTTTGCGTATATATATGTATCTGGTGACAGTCTACGTGATTGGTGAAAAATGGGCGGGATCGGACCAATGTGCGTGGCCCTGTCCAAATTGAGATATCTTGCACAATTTATAAGCGATAGACATGTAATTTTGTGTATATGTATGTGTCTGGAGGCTGTCTACGTGATTGACACAAAAATTGGCGGAATAGGACCAGGGTGTGTAGCCCAGCCCGTATAAGCCAATATTTTAAATTGTGTCTTGCACAATTTGTTAGCGAGTGTATATGTATCTGGTGGCAGTTTAGGTTATTTGTCGAAGAATGGATGGGATCGAAAAATGGGCGAGTTCGCAACAATGGGCTTGGCCCCGCCTATATAGGTAAAATGTTTAAATTGAGATATCTAGCACAATTTGTTAGCGAGATTGCTGTAATTTTGTGTATATTTATCTGGTGACAGGCTACGTGATTGGTAAAAAAAATGGAGGGATTGGACCACATGAGCCATGTTTTGAAATTGATATATCTTGAGAAATTTGTTAGAGAGATTGCTGAGTTTTTTGTATATGTATTTGGCGGCAGTCTACGTTATTAGTCCAAAAATGGACGGGATCAGAAATCTGAAATCTGGGGCAACGAAGTGAACCGGGTTCAGCTATATATATATATATAAAGAAGAATGTGTGTTTGTTTGTTTGTTTGTACCGTATAGACGTCTAAACGGCTGGACCGATCTTCTTGAAATTTTCAAAGAATGTACATGAGTGGGGCGTGGTGAAAATATGGTACTTGAATTTTCGATATATCAAGTGGGCGTGGCACCGCCTACATACGACAAATTTTAAAATTGAGATATCTAGCACAATTCGTTAGCGAGAGTGCTCTAATTTGGTACATATGTATCTGGTGGCTGTCTACGTGATTGTCCCAAAAATGGTCCCAAAGTACGTGGCCCCGCCCATATAAGCCAAATTAAAAAAATGATTTATCTTGCACAATTTGTTAGCGAGAGTGCTGGAATGTATTTGGTGGCAGTCTACGTGACTGGTCCAAAAATGGGCGAAATCGGGCCAATGGGCGTGGCACCGCCCATATAAGCCAAATTTTGAATTTGACTTATTTTGCACAATTTGTTAGCGAGAGTGCTGTAATTTTGTGCATATGTATCTGGTGATAGTCTACGTGATTGGTCCAAAAACGGGCGGAATCGGACCAATAGGCGTGGCCCCGCCCATATAAGCCAAATTTTGAATTTGACTTATTTTGCACAATTTGTTAGCGAGAGTGCTGTAATTCTGTGTATATGTATCTGGTGGTAGTCCACGTGATTGGTTCAAAAATGGGCGGGAGCAGACCAATTGGCGTGGCCCCGCCCGTATAAGTCAAATTTTTGAATTGAGATATCTTGCACAATTTTTTGGCGAGAGAGCTGTAATTTTCTACATATGTATCTGGTGGTGTCTACATGATTGATTTAAAAATGGTCGGGATCGGACCCAAGGGCGTGGTCCCACCCATATAAGCCAATTTTTGAAATTGAGATATCTTGAAAATTTTGTTAGCGAGAGTACTGTAATTATCAAGAAACTCTACCATTCTAAATTTCAAAACGATTGGATGTAAAATATAGCTTCTATAGGACTAAAGGGCCAAATTCAATAGGGATCTTTACAGCTGCAAAATACTCTAAACTGCAAAATTTCAGAACGATCGGAGTGAAATTGCGACCTGTAGGCGACGAACAACTTTACATGGACAGACGGACGGACGGACGGACAGACACGGTTAAATCGACTCAGCTAGTGATTCTGAGTCGATCGGTATACTTTAAGGTGGGTCTAGCTGTTCTATTTTCAGGTGTAACAAACATCTGCCGTGAAACAAACTTATAATACCCTGTACCACAGTGTGGTGTAGGGTATAATTATAATATGTCAGGGTATACATTAATATATGTTAATAAAATGTTATACCTTTTAGGTCCGTCGCGCTTCCATTAGAAGTTTTTCATAGTCGGTTCATAATAGTTTGACTTATTAGTACCAACAAAATTCAGGACATGAATTGGTACTTTTCCAGGATATTCAAGGATTAAGGATATTTTCAATATTTCCACCTCCTTCCACCAAAAGGCATAGATACTTATTCATTCCACTACATTGAAGAGGAATAGTAGAGCTTTATAATGTCCAAAATACGTGAAGTGGTTAAGAAGATATGGCTAATTTAACAAATCGTAATTTTGAGAAAAATCTCCACAAAAACTACAACGAATTTTGAAAAACTTAAAAAGCCAAGATATTCCCAAATATGTATACCCAAAATATTCCCACACACTAGAAGAATTATTGTGCTTGGAATTACCCTGTATTTAAATCTTACCCGAATCCCTTTGGATTCGATGTTCTTTTCCAAAATTTCTCTCTACAAATTCCGTTCAGATTAATAAATTGAACTGTTTTAGCACCTTTTTAGTTTTTATTTTAATTTACATATTTTTACATAATTTTTAGAAGACTTCAGTTCTTCGCTGTTGAAAAAGAGAATATAGCAAAATGTTTATTACAATACCATTCAATAACACTCGTACAATACAATTTGCTCATTCAACATTAACATTCGAAGTAATGTTCGTATGTGTATGTTTGAGATTTACACACATTTTAATGCCATTGAAAGGCTAATTAAAATGCAGATTAAACATATTATCAACAATTAATTAAATTTGTGCAAAAAAATAGTGACTTCCAGAGTGGGCTACTTTTTCATTGTTTATCATTACCATTTTAAATCTGTTAATTTTACACACATGTGGGTGTGCATATGGGTCTTCCCATGGTTTTAAAATATGGGTGACATTTGTTTTCATTTAAACGCTAGCAAATATTATTTTGGTTTTTTGTGAATTATATTTTGACTGTAATTTTTATCAAGAAAATCCCTTTTAAAAAGTCCTGTACATTTCTAAAAGGCAATGCCACAGTTAGAAACATGTAAAGCCATTCGATTAAGCCAGTCGAAATAATGGGCATGGGGTAAGTTGGTTTTATCGAGGCTACATTTTGCTGCACACACAGTGTTATTAATTTATATATTTTTTTGCATAAAATATGTCTTTTAAAACCCCATATGAATGCACAATAAATCATATTATATTTACACCACACCTGGGGTATACATTATATCGATCTACCTTTTCAATACGAATGAAAAACAATGATTTTAAATAGTTAATGGCAAATTAATTATAATTAATATGAAGAACGATTGATTCTTCTGAATGAAATGAAGTAATATTGCTCTTATTTCTGTGAAATCATTGAAATCATTTCGTAAATGTCAAAGTTTCGACAGATTGAAGGACGAATCATTTATTGATGAAAGTTGCCTGGCGACCGACCATTAACCAGAGGTATGGATGAACTTTTTACTTTTCTCAAAGGTAAGAGCAAATAATAACAGCTACCAAATTTCCTCGGGAGAAAAAAAAAGTAATAATGTCCTTTGAGTTTTTTTCAAGTCTACATAAATGTCAATTTTCTGTAATATTTCACGCGGATACAGCTATACGAGTATATACTCGTGTATATAGACATATATATTGAAAACTTTTGTTGTCAAATGATTCATGAACTTTTGACATTATTCGGATTTTTTTTTCTGTGACATTCCATGTTAAAGAAACATCAATAACAATAGCAACAGCAACAGCAACGCAAACAAGGACATAAGCATCCAATTACTTTAGTCTGAAACACTAACCAGATTATTGGGAAACGATGTTTTAAGTGACATCGCCACAACCAACGTATCACTTTCCTTTGTAACTTAAGACACTTCGTTCTTGCCACATTTTAGATCTGATAGAGATTTCTTACGAGACCATTGATGCAATCGTTCTTGTTTTTCAGTGGATTCCATTTAAGCTGCTTTGGAGTGGATTACTGAGGGGTTTGGATTTATAATTTCTTGTGACAATGTGACAGAAGAAATGCAGTCATTGTTATTGAATTGCAAATGTTGTTTTTTTCTGGTTTAGAAGAATAGCAAATCTGTTAAGGATAACAGGAATAATGCAATAGATTTTAGTTTGAGTGCAAAGATTTGCATGAGGTTGAGTGCAAAGACATATTTGGGAGAAATTAATTTTGAGGCATTTCTATGTAAGTTGGCATTTCTGGCTTATTTATATTATCCACTACGCACGGCAAAAATGTTGGTCATTAAATTAAAGACAAATGTATTTAATCCAAAGAAATATTTCACAATATTTGTTTTAAACACATTTGTTCATACTCGTACACGGAAAAAAACATTTAACAAAATAAGTAGCAGCTTGAAAAGTCCCTGAATTTTGTTATTTCCAGCGCAGTAACTTTAGATTCAACAGTGGTCCCGACAACTGTCATCTATTTGATTTTAAGAACTTGTCACTTGTAATTCAGATTTTCTATTTAATTTTCACAATTCGTCGAGTGAAAATCAGAATTTCCATGTTAAATTCAGAACGCTTTAATTTAAATTTAGATTTCCCGTTTAAAATGCAGAATTCGTCAATTAAAATTCAGAATTTTTCGTTTGCAATTCAGAATTTTTCATTTGAAATTCCAAATTTTTCATTTGAAATTCAGAAAAATCATTTTCAGAAAATTGAAATTAAGGATGTAGGCTAGAAGACGTAAAAAAAGCATGGCTGGTCGGGAATATGGATTTGGTGGAGTGGTGCAAGTAAAGAGTGGGCCATTTTAAATATTAAATTTGAACTACCGATTACTTCGACTTGTGATTTGAGCCTTTGGATTATTTTCTGTGGGGAGCCATTAAGGATAAATGTTACGTAAAGCATCCAGAGACAATTGAAGCGTTGAAACATGAAACCGAATTTGCCATTAATGAGTTTCGACCCGAAAATATCGAAAATCTACGGAAAAATTGGGTTGATCGGATGAGGCCGAGCCAGTCGTGGTGATTATATCGGGTTTCCCAATAAGAGTGATATGATTTCTTTAAAAAAACCACAAACTTATTGTTTTTTTTTACAAACGTTACAATTAAGTTCTAAATAAAACGTTATTCAAATGGCCCCCACGACTTCCACTAAATCAAGTTGTATGTCATGAATGGCACCTTCAATATTGACTTGTAAAACTTGAATAGAGTCTTGTTTATTTCGAAAGACCAATGACTTCAAATAAACCCACAAGAAATAGTCTAATAGTGTTAAATAAATTTCTTGAAATAATCGAATCTCCAAACAATTCAATTGTTTAATTTGCTGTGTGGATTGGATTGGATTTAAAAAAAATTGACTTAGCGCACGAAAAGTTGCAATTGGAGAAAGATTATTTTGATAATAAAACTGAATAATTTGTAAACGTTGTTCTTGCGTATATCTCTCCACGATGAAATTGTAAACACTACTATACAATGAAAAACAAATGACAGATCCTGACATATTACAAATGGCCGAAACGTCACTTCAAAATCATATCATCGCTATTGGAAAACCCGTTATGTGAAGGGTTTTCCAACAAGAGGTGTTATTTTGGTATTCAAAGAAAAATGTCATTTTTTTGAGATAAATGATCCGATGTTTATTTCATAATAAAGAGGAAAATATGCCGTTAATAATGAAAAACAACATCAGCCAAATGGCCACCACGACCACGCTTACAGGACCATTTCATGAAATTTTCCATAACCAAATCGCAAAGTGTCCTCGATAGCCTCACGAATTCCATCTTTGAGGTCTTGAATCGAAGCTGGGCTGTTGGCGTAGACCTTATCTTTCACGTGGCCCCGAAGGAAGAAGTCTCAAGGTGTTAAATCACAAGATCTCGGTGGCCAATTGTGATCACCTCTTCGAGAGCTAACACAGTCCGGAAACTTTTCCCGTAACTGAGCAATGGTTTCGTTGCTAGTGTGGCACGTCGCGCCGTCTAGTTGAAAGTAAACGTTGTCCAGATCAATACCATCCAACTCCGACCATAAAAAATCATTAATCATCTCTCGATAGCGCAATCCATTCACCGTAACTGTTGATCCAACCTCATTTTCGAAAAAGTAAGGGCCAATGACCCCGCCGGACCATAAACCGCACCAAACAGTCACACGTTGAGGATGGAGAGGCTTCTCAACAATAACTCTTGGGTTTTCCGAGCCCCAGATGCGACAATTTTGGTTGTTGACGTAGCATTCAAGGACCCAATCAGCAAAGACACGACGTTGTTGATGATCGGCCGACTTGAGTTCTTGTGTTAACTAAACTTTATAAGCCTTAAGACCCAAGTCTTTATGCAAGATACGGTGTAATGACGTTTGTGGAATGCCCAATTTCAAAGAACGACGAGGAATGGACAGACCTGGGTTTACTTCAACACTGTGGGCTACAGCAGCAATATTCTCAGTTGTTCTTGAGCGACGTGCACGGGTTTTATTCTTCACATCACTAGCTGGTCCCAACAGCTCGATTTTTTCCACCAATTTCGGTATTGCGGTCCGACAAGGTGCTCCACGACGACCCAAAAATGCTTTAGTTTTTAGAATTTTAATAATTTCAATGCGTTGTTGAATCGTGTATCGTTCCATTTTTAGTACTGGCGTAGTTTCTACTTGTCAAATGTCAAAGAATAAAATCTTCGAATGTGACAGTTACCGATATACCGGGTGATTCCAAATAACGCCTCTTTTTGGAAAACCCTGTATAATATTGTGTTCTATTATTAAATGACAAAGTTCAACCTTTCCAATACAACCAGAAATTTAAAAAAAAAATATCAGTACGTTTCTTATATAGCCGATTCAAATTTAAAATATTTAAGACCCACCCTTTAGTATTAGTTTCTTGGTCGCTATCATCTTGCGAAAAATGGGCGAAGTTGCCACGCAACTTTTGGTACCTCCCATCCAAATGGACCATTTTGCACAGGAAGCTAACGGCATATAACTTCGATTTCTGCGCATAGAAACACTTAAAACAGTTTTCTTTGTACAGTGTAATGCTTTCATAGTACCCACCGTATATAAAAACCAGTAAGGAAAGGCTAAAGTCGGGCGGTGGTGTAGGGTATATAATACCCTACACCACTATATAATATTGAATAACTCTGATATATAAATGTTGTAATTCATGTATAAATTGTTTACATAAATTTACTTTTGGGACATTTTATACTTAAATAATACCCTGTACCACAGTGATCTAAAGAGCCAAATCGGATGAAACATATATATGGGAGCTATAGCTAAATCTTTACCGATTTTCTTCAAATTCGGCAATGTTGGTTCATGAATCAAGAAACTCTACCATTCTAAATTTCAAACCGATTGGATGTAAAATATAGCTTCTATAGAACTAAAGGGCCAAATCGGATGAAACATATATATGGGAGCTATAGCTAAATCTTAACCGATTTTCTTCAAATTCGGCAATGTTGGTTCATTGATCAAGAAACTCTAACATTCTAAATTTCAAAACGATCGGATGTAAAATACAGCTTCTATAGGAATAAAGGGCCAAATCGAAGGAAACATATATATGGGAGCTATAGCTAAATCTTAACCGATTTTCTTCGAAGGAAACATATATATGGGAGCTATAGCTAAATCTTAACCGATTTTCTTCAAATTCGGTAGTGTTGGTTCATGGATGAAGAAACTCTACCATTCTAAATTTCAAAATGATTGGATGTAAAATACAGCTTCTACAGGACTAAAGAGAAAAATCGGACGAAACATATATATGGGAGCTATAGCTAGATCTTAACCGATTTTCTTCAAATTCGGCAATGTTGGTTCATTGATCAAGAAACTCTAACGTTCTAAATTTCAAAACGATTGGATGTAAAATATAGCTTCTATAGAACTAAAGGGCCAAATCGGACGAAACATATATATGGGAGCTATAGCTAAATCTTTACCGATTTTCTTCAAATTCGGCAATGTTGGTTCATGAATCAAGAAACTCTACCATTCTAAATTTCAAAACGATTGGATGTAAAATATAGCTTCTATAGAACTAAAGGGCCAAATCGGACGAAACATATATATGGGAGCTATAGCTAAATCTTTACCGATTTTCTTCAAATTCGGCAATGTTGGTTCATGAATCAAGAAACTCTACCATTCTAAATTTCAAAACGATTGGATGTAAAATACAGCTTTTATATGACTAAATGGCCAAATCGGACGAAACATATATATGGGAGCTATAGCTAAATCTTAACCGATTTTCTTCAAATTCGGCAATGTTGGTTCATTGATCAAGAAACTCTAACATTCTAAATTTCAAAACGATCGGATGTAAAATACAGCTTCTATAGGACTAAAGGGCCAAATCGAACGAAACATATATATGGGAGCTATAGCTAAATCTTAACCGATTTTCTTCAAATTCGGTAGTGTTGGTTCATGGATGAAGAAACTCTACCATTCTAAATTTCAAAATGATTGGATGTAAAATACAGCTTCTACAAAACTAAAGAGAAAAATCGGACGAAACATATATATGGGAGCTATAGCTAGATCTTAACCGATTTTCTTCAAATTCGGCAATGTTGGTTCATTGATCAAGAAACTCTAACGTTCTAAATTTCAAAACGATCGGATGTAAAATACAGCTTCTATAGGACTAAAGGGACAAATCGAACGAAACATATATATGGGAGCTATGTACAGCTAAATCTTAACCGATTTTCTTCAAATTCGGCAGTGTTGGTTCATGGATCAAGAAACTCTACCATTCTAAATTTCAAAATGATTGGATGTAAAATACAGCTTCTACAGGACTAAAGAGAAAAATCGGACGAAACATATATATGGAGCTATAGCTAAATCTTTACCGATTTTCTTCAAATTCGGCAGTGTTGGTTCATGGATGAAGAAACTCTACCATTCTAAATTTCAAAATGATTGGATGTAAAATACAGCTTCTACAGGACTAAAGAGACAAATCGAACGAAACATATATATGGGAGCTATAGCTAAATCTTAACCGATTTTCTTCAAATTCGGCAGTGTTGGTTCATGGATCAAGAAACTCTACCATTCTAAATTTCAAAATGATTGGATGTCAAATACAGCTTCTACAGGACTAAAGAGCAAAATCGGACGAAACATATATATGGAGCTATAGCTAAATCTTTACCGATTTTCTTCAAATTCGGCAATGTTGGTTCATGAATCAAGAAACTCTACCATTCTAAATTTCAAAACGATTGGATGTAAAATATAGATTCTATAGAACTAACGGGCCAAATCGGGCGAAACATATATATGGGAGCTATAGCTAAATCTTAACCGATTTTCTTCAAATTCGGCAATGTTGGTTCATGGATGAAGAAACTCTACCATTCTAAATTTCAAAATGATTGGATGTAAAATACAGCTTCTACAGGACTAAAGAGACAAATCGGACGAAACATATATATGGGAGCTATAGCTAAATCTTAACCGATTTTCTTCAAATTCGGCAGTGTTGGTTCATGGATGAAGAAACTCTACCATTCTAAATTTCAAAACGATTGGATGTAAAATACAGCTTCTACAGGACTAAAGAGACAAATCGGACGAAACATATATATGGGAGCTATAGCTAAATCTTAACCGATCATTGATCAAGAAACTCTACCATTCTAAATTGCAAAACGATCGGATGTAAAATACAGCTTCTATAGGACTAAAGTGCCAAATCGGACGAAAGATATATATGGGAGCTACAGCTAAATCTTAACCGATTTTCTTCAAATTCGGCAATGTTGGTTCATGGATCAAGAAACTCTACCATTCTAAATTTCAAAACGATTGGATGTAAAATACATCTTCTATAGGACTAAAGGGCCAAATCGGACGAAAGATATATATGGGAGCTATATCTAAATCTGAACCGATTTCCACCAAATAGCGATCTAAACAGCCGCGAAATACTCTAAACTGCAAAATTTCAGAACGATCGGAGTGAAATTGCGACCTGTAGTCGACGAACAACTTTACATGGACAGACGGACGGACGGACGGACGGACAGACGGACGGACGGACGGACATCGTTAAATCGACTCAGCTAGTGATTCTGAGTCGATCGGTATACTTTAAGGTGGGTCTAGCTGTGTTATTTTCAGGTGTTACAAACATCTGCCGTGAAACAAACTTATAATACCCTGTACCACAGTGTTGTGTAGGGTATAAAAATAGTCGTTAATACATCCTTTTTGGTATCTCCATAACAAAATTACCAAAATTAAAAATATGAAAAATTATTTTTTTAATTCCCCTTACTTTTACAATATGGGTCATAATTTTTACATATATCCATAGATTTTTCAAATAACCTTGTTTTCTTCGTTAGGATGCTAGCTTTCAAAAAATGAAATAACATTAGTTGGCCATTTTTTAAATATTTTTGATGTTTTTTTGCGCCAGAAAAAGGGGAATTTTTCCAAAAAAAATAAAATTGTTTTTAAGTGTCTAAACAGCGTTAAGCCTCAAGAGTTAAAAAGTTAGAAGAGTTAAAAATCTGAGGAATATCCCTTCTACTCAACTGTGAAGAGATCAAAATCGGATCTGCTTCGATTCGCCAGATATCACGAAAACAGTAAAAAACGATGTTGGTTACAATGAACTCTGCACAAAATCGCGGATATTTAGAACTTTAACACAACAACTTCCAACATTGACACTGATATCAATATATTTATAATGCGCGGGATTATACTGAAGATATGCGTCATTTTGAAATATTTTTATCATAAGGTGAAAAACGCTGTCAGGAGATTCTGAGGAGATGATTTCAAAGTGGTACATACCAAGCTAAAGCAAGTCTTAGAGTATGCTTTAGAGCACAAATTTTTGCACATTGTCATTACAAAAAATAATATAATTAAAAATATCATTTGAATTGAATAATCACAGTCTTTGAGAGGCTATAAATCTTTACTGAATAATACTGAGATTTTTTCTTAAAGAAAGAGATGTAGACTTGTTCATGGTCGCCATTATTTCCTTTGGTCACTTTTTCCTAGGACTAACCGCGCCCGCGATTATTGGATTGTATAATAAAATAATTCAGAGATAAAAGAGTTTTTTCTTGAAATTTCTTAATCGCAGAATGGCTATCGCGACAAGTTTTATATTAATCTATTCGTCAGAAATCACATATTTCGACTATATAAAGCTAAAAACTATCACCATAATATTTGTTTAAAAACTTGCTGGCGTTAGTCAGTTTAATAGATTACAAAAATTCGCAATATGGTGATATTGCAAATATTGCGTTCATTGCAAAACGACTTACAATAACTCATATTTATTGGAAATTGTGTTACAGTTCAAAGTTTTTGCTTTTTTTGTATAGTTCATTGTAACTAGCATCGTTGTTTACTGTTTTCGCGATATCTCGTGAAGCGAAGCAAATCTGATGTTGATCTATTCACAGTTGAGTAGAGAAGATGATCCTGAACAAAACCTCATTAACAGATTTTGGCGTCAAACTTTCCAAACTGTTTAATCCTTGAGGTACGCTGTGTCCAAGCGACAGTTACTAAACCACTGTCGTGAATGTCATAATCCCAACCCTTGTAGTCATAATTTTCTTTCATTTAAAGGGTATCACGGCTCTTTAGGTCTTACACTTCACTTTGTGTCAGCATGAAAGCCATATTGCCAACATCTGAAGCCCTCGTTATATTCTTTGATTTTAAGGGTATCACATATTTCGGTATTATACTACAACAAATATGGTCCACATAATAAAGGTCCATTCCATGAAAAGTGAAACTCCCCCCTTCCAATGGGTTCCGTTACTACTCTAGCTTCAGCCATTTTCATTTTGTGGTCGCCACATGCACATAGTTTTTTTTTTGCAAAAATGCATCTTGTCTCACGTCTAGCACCCATGGTCGACCTCCACCCCAAATTTCACGATTTAGTCGTTGCAATGTGGCTATAGTCTTCTTAAATTTGTCTGTGGTGCTATGAGCATTTATCACTTTTTGCCGAATTGCGAAAAATTCTGTCTTCTGCCGCGACTGCATCCAAAGAAGCTGCGTCCAACTACATTTCATGACTCTACCTTCACCATATATGTTGTTATATATTTAATTTAATAATTTATACAAAATTCTAACTACGTCTCTATTTTTTCTCTTTATAGGTAAGTTACGAGAATTGTTTACATTGGCGCGGTAATGCAAAATTCATTAATGGTCTAAACAAAATATTTTGAACAACCTCAGCTTATATTCAATTGGCAAGTATAAAAACTACTCTAGAGACTATATATAAGATTCTCTATAACATTTTGGACAATTTAATGTAACAAAAACATGTCTAACTATTACAGAAATACATTAAAAAAACTTTACAAATTAACTTTAAGCAATCCACTTATTTCCATTCAATTAAATTTTCCACGAACAAGAAAATCATGTTCAACATGTTGCATTCTCATTAATTTATACTCGTATATTAGTTTGAGAATTTTTGTTTTTCACTCTCCCTCCAAACAGCAAGAAAAAAACTTTTATATAATAATGACCACTTCAAGGAATGTTCGTCATTCCCAAAATTAAATATTTTGTTGTTGGGCACATAATGCTGTCCGTCCGCCTTTTCTTTTCATACCCACATAACTACTCGTTCAGAAAAATGTAGACATTAAAAAATTACATTGATTTATTTACCATTTACGAGTTCAATTTCATATCCTTAACGACAATGACGGCGGCATTTCACGACATTCCAATACAAATTTATCACTAGGAATTTGATTTCACAATTTCCATAGGACGCCCCAATAAACAAATACCGAAGGGAAATTTAACATGTTCTCAAAGAAAAAAAAAGAAAAACAACATTTGGTTATACGAGTAAATATATTAATCATTTGGCGGCAGTTAATATTGTTTGATAGAAAAGAAAATAAAACACTATTTTTTCATAGAGGGTATTTGTGGTACGTAAAAAAATTTCAGTGATATAGGTATAAAGTGAACAGTGGATACAAATAACAATTGGTGTATATTTTTAACCTTTACGCATATTAATATGAAAAATATAATTTGTATAATATTATTAATTATATAATTAAATTGATAATGCTGCAATTTTTATTTTACGCTATACTGAAGTTTATGGTATAAATCCAAAAAAAATTAATTATTGTTTGATATAGCCATCTTGTTGTGACTTGGATTGGACATAAGTACATACAACTCTGCGTGTGCAACACACATTTCGTTAATTTCTATTATTGTTTCGTTTACTTTTATTACTTGTTGCATTTTTTAGTATAAGAATTTTAGTCGTAGAAAATACTTTAAACTAGAAACGTCGTGTATTTTACTCCTGGTTATATTTACAATACACCTTTAGCTCGACTAATAGTATCGAGTCTGTCCATCTATCTGTAATACACGGCACAGTCGAAGTAATTGAAAAACATGAAATAATTCCGGAACGAAGAAAACAATGCCAATTTAAAACAAAAATTATCCAAATCTCAGGCTAAGTTCGAAGATGACCCATATCGTCCACTTTTTCGAATATGTACACCCCCCCAAAGGTTAATACTTATCGGAATCTTTCTGACATTCCACACACACTATTGGTTTATTAGTCACTATCATCTTGAGAAACATGGAAGAAATTATTATAATTTCCTTAAATTTAACGCTTAACCCGGCTCTATCGGTTTTATACCGAGCAAAAATTCCGATTACCAGGTAACCTGCGGAGTAATTTACAAGAAATAACGACTTACCATTAGACACCGTCAGGCTATTTTTACATGAGCATGATATTGGAGGAATGTAACATGTGATCCAAGTAGAGTTACTTTTTTCAATAGCCTTTTTTATTGACAGATCACGTGTGAGTCGTGACATGCTGTCATGTTATTTTTGTTAAGTATTGTCTGGCATTTCATCATAGAAAGACTTACGCCTGAACAACGTTTACGCGTGTCATTCGTCAGTTACCAGTCGAAATGCTCGAACGAGTCATCGAAAATTGGACTCAACGGATGGACCATCTGAGACGTAGCCGCGGCCAAAATTTTACAGACATAATCTTCAAAAAATAAATGCCAAAGAATGTTCTATCAAATGATAATAAACATTCAATTTGAATTGTCTGTGTTTTTTTTTCTTCAAAACAAGTAGGGAACCTCGAAATGGATCACGCTATACTTCCATCCAAGCATACAAAGAGTTAGAAAATACATAACTACTTACCACCATGCTTACGAATATCCCACATATAAGAAGTTATATACCCTACTAATATAATTGTACATTAGATAGGGTCATAAAAAAAAGTTGCGTTTGTCACCCCCTAGATTTGAAGATTATTCGAAGACAATTTCAGAAAAAATTTTTTTAATTTTTTTGGTGCACCCTACATACCGCCCTTTTAGTTTTCTTTATCCTGTGTTGCTATTTGAAGTCCGATCGTAACGGGATGTATACCGTTGTTCACGTTTTGGAAAGGGCTATATTTCGTCCAATGGCCATTTTTGACTCCGAGGTCAAATTCGATAATTGACCTCTGTTATCTCTTTTTTTTTACCCCCCTTATTTGGACTTATTTTGAAACGATAATAAAGGCATTTAAAAATAATTAAACTTTCGTCTTTAAAGTACTCAGTTTTATTCATAAACAAAAAAGTTACATAGGGTTCAAAATTGTAAAATATATACTGAGGTCAAATTCGACTAGTTTCTTTTGGTCTCGTTTCTGTCTCACTCTCTCTCGCAGACACATGAATAACCCAATGCCACAGACACACAACGACTATGGCGGTTCTTTACAGCATCAACAAATTAAATTTGCGGGATTCTCTAACAAATTTTGAATCTTTTTTAAGGAAGAATATAAGAATACATTCACTTTGTTTTCCCATTCACCCTACACTCCACCAAAATAGTATTTTTTCCACAAATCCTGATTTAATCTAGTATGATATTTTTGTATGATACGTCGATGATCATCTCTTGACAACGACAACACTTCTTCCTTACTTCAGTTTTGAATCCGAAGTAAATTTTTACTAGTGACTTCAGTTATGTGATTTTCAACCCCCGTAAATAACACTTATTTTGAAACACATGGGAAGGCATTTGTATGTAAGTTAAATATGGTGTTCAAACAAATTAATCATGTCTATAACATTTTATTAATAATTCTCTATAACTTATTTGCTTATGAATACATTTAAAATTTGAATCACCTATAAAAAAAATTTACTGATAGTTTTTTCGAATTTCTGTTTTTTTATGGAAATGTTGAACTTTTTATTTAATAATGCAACACAAAATCATTCATATGACTACCAAGACTGGCTCGGCAGTACCTCATCCGCTCATCCCAATTTTTCAGCACATATTCTATTGCTTCGAGTCGAATCTCTTCAATGGCAACTTATGGTGATTTCGTTTCTGAAAAATAATATCACTACATCATGTTGCTACATTTTAAAAATTCCCCCTGCACATACTGCTAATTTCGCATTTTGCATGCGAACAATCGAACAAAAATCGTGCGGTGAGTAAAACCCATTCCTACATTATAGCGCAACCATTTGATAGTGCATTAAGCATGTACGCTTTCAATTAGGCTTGGTTCTGAAGTTTGGTTTTTGACGGTGCAACACTCCACATCGTGGACTGGGCTGAGTGTGGAAAATAGATATTTTCGCATTTGCGGAGTGTAATAATTTTACAAACCCGTTCGTACGGCTGCACCATTTTTACAAACTAACATAAAAATGCGGTTTTAGTGTAAAATGTAGAAAAATTTTAAAATTTTTTTACACAAACGAAATCATCATTAGTTTTCATTTTTCAACGCTTCAATTGTCTTTGGATGCTTTGCATAGCATTTATCCTTAATGGGTTCCCACCGAAAATAATCCAAAGGACTCAAATCACAATGCAAGGTAATCGGTAATTCAAATTTTAAATGGCCCACCCTTTATAGTGAAAGTAGAAAATCTGGTAAAAAATCCAAAGTGACGTATGGAAGAAAAGTAGACCTTATAGAGATGATCCACGAGGTATCATACGTAAAGATAGGATAATAAATATGGAGTCAGTGGCAAAAATACTATTTTAGTGGAGTGTAGGGTGAATGTGAAAACAAAGTGATTTTATTCTTCCTTAAAAAGCTTCAACATTTGCTAGAGAATCCCGCAAATTTAATTTGTTGATGCTGGACCGAACTGCCATAGTGATTGTGCGTTTGTGGCATTGGGTTATTCATGTGTGTGTGAGAGAGAGACAGAAAACGAGGTCAAAAGAAACTAGTCGAATTTGACTCCAGCATATATTTTAAAATTTTAAACCCTATGTAACTTTTTTGTTTATGAATAAAACTGAGTACTTTAAAGACAAAAGTTTAATTATTTTTAATTGCCTTTATTATCGTTTCAAAATAAGTCCAAAAAAAAGGGTGGTAGAAAACGAGATAATAGAGGTCAATTATCGAATTTGACCTCGGAGTCAAAAATGGCCAGTGGACGAAATATAGCCCTTTCCAAAACGTGAACAACGGTATACATCCCGTTACGATCGGACTTCAAATAGCAACACAGGATAAAGAAAACTAAAAGGGCGGTATGTAGGGTGCACCAAAAAAATTAAAAAAATTTTTTCTGAAATTGTCTTTGAATAATCTTCAAATCTAGGGGGTGACAAACGCAACTTATTTTTCTTGGTTGGGCATCGACCCTATCTATTGTACATATATGCAAAAATTTATATTTTTTGCTCGGAATGTTACTACGAGTAAATATGTAAATAAAAAAACCAATGTCTTTTAATAATAACACTATGCAATAACATTTCTGACGAAGGGCTGTGCAAAACAAGTTCTGGTGTAATATGGTGTCCTAAAGACGAAAAAATATAAGAAAACCAGTAAGGAAAGGCAGAAAGTCGGGCGGGGCCGACTATATAATACCCTACACCTCCCTAACAATGCGATAATGGTCATTGCCATAATAATTTGGAATAATTAGTAAATGGGTAGAAACATTTTATCTAATTCTGAAGCGATAATCGCTAAATTAAGCAATATTCGTTCCGAAATTGAGAAACATATTTCTGGAAAATTTTAATAATCGGAAGTAAAATACAACTTCTGTAGCGGTTTGGTACGAAATCAGGAGGAAAATATATATGGAGCTTTAATATAAATCTGAACCGATCTTCCCTGAATACTTATTCATGTAAAAAGACCTCCTTCTGTC
This sequence comes from Eudasyphora cyanicolor, assembly GCA_963930755.1. NCBI lineage: Eukaryota > Metazoa > Arthropoda > Insecta > Diptera > Muscidae > Eudasyphora > Eudasyphora cyanicolor. Next base: position 316,198,380 of record OZ005734.1, read on the forward strand.
GAATTTCGTACTGATCGGATATAAAATACAGTCTCTACAGCGCTTACATGTCAAATCGGGGGTAACATATATATGGGAGCTATATCTAAATCTGAACCGATTTTCTCCGAATTTGGCAGTATTCCTTCATGTAGAAAGAAACCTCTTTTTTCCGACTTTCGCACTGATCGGATATAAAATAACATTTTTACAGCGCTCAAATGTCAAATCGGGGGTAACGTATATATGGGGGCTATATCTAAATATGAACCGATTTCTTCCAAATTAAACAGTGTTCATCCATATAATAAGAAACTTCTTTCTGCCGAATTTCTTACTGATCGGATATAAAATAAAGTTTTTACAGCGCTTAAATGTCAAATCGGGGCTAACATATATATGGGGGCTAACATATATATGGGGGCTATATCTAAATCTGAACCGATTTTAACCAAATTCAATAGGGATCGTCCTTGGGCCAAAAAAAAGATGTGTGTAAAGATTCGTCGAGATCGGACCATAATTGCGACCTGTACTTTGATTACAAGAATACATGCACAGACAGACGGACAGACAGACAGACGGACATTGCTAAATCAACTCAGAAAGTGATTCTATGTCTATCGGTATAATAAACGATGGCTCTATTTCTTCTCCTTTTGGGTGTTACAAACAAATGAACAAAGTTATAATACCCTGTACCACAGAGTGGTGTAGGGTATAAAAATTGTACGGTAATTTTTTAAATATTCTTTAAACTTCCTATTTTCTTGAAAGGTGCCTTTAGTATTTGGATGATATTTTGAAGTATATGCTACATAAAGTTGAGCAAATGGATAACTAATAAGCTAATATAAAAACCAGTAAGGAACGGCTAAAGTCGGGCGGTGCCGACTATATAATACCCTACACCACTCTCGTAATATTGAATAACTCTGATATATAAATTTTGTAATTCATGTATAAATTGTTTACATAAATTTACTTTTGGGACATTTTATACTTAAATAATACCCTGTACCACAGTGTGGTGTAGGGTATAAAAACGATTGGATCTAAAGAGCCAAATCGGATGAAACATATATATGGGAGCTATAGCTAAATCTTTACCGATTTTCTTCAAATTCGGCAGTGTTGGTTCATAGATCAAGAAACTCTACCATTCTAAATTTCAAAACGATTGGATGTAAAATACAGCTTCTACAGGACTAAAGGGGCAAATCGGACGAAACATATATATGGGAGCTATAGCTACATCTTAACCGATTTTCTTCAAATGCGGTAGTGTTGGTTCATGGATCAATAAACTCTACCATTCTAAATTTCAAAACGATTGGATGTAAAATGCAGCTTCTATAGAACTAAAGGGCCAAATCGGACGAAACATATATATGGGAGCTATAGCTAAATCTTAACCGATTTTCTTCAAATTCGGTAGTGTTGGTTCATGGATCAAGAAACTCTACCATTCTAAATTTCAAAATGATTGGATGTAAAATACAGCTTCTTCAGGACTAAAGAGCAAAATCGGACGAAACATATATATGGGAGCTATAGCTAATCTTAACCGATTTTCTTCAAATTCGGTAGTGTTGGTTCATGGATCAAGAAACTCTACCATTCTAAATTTCAAAATGATTGGATGTAAAATACAGCTTCTACAGGACTAAAGAGCAAAATCGGACGAAACATATATATTGGAGCTATAGCTAAATCTTAACCGATTTTCTTCAAATTCGGCAATGTTGGTTCATGGATCAATAAACTCTACCATTCTAAATTTCAAAACGATTGGATGTAAAATACAGCTTCTATAGGACTAAAGAGCAAAATCGGACGAAACATATATATTGGAGCTATAGCTAAATCTTAACCGATTTTCTTCAAATTCGGCAATGTTGGTTCATAGATCAAGAAACTCTACCATTCTAAATTTCAAAACGATTAGATGTAAAATACAGCTTCTATAGGACATAAGGGCCAAATCGGACGAAAGATATTTATGGGAGCTATATCTAAATCTGAACCGATTTCAACCAAATTCAATAGCGATCTTAACAGCCGCGAAATACTCTAAACTGCAAAATTTCAGAACGATCGGAGTGAAATTGCGACCTTTAGTCGACGAACAACTTTACATGGACAGACGGACGGACGGACGGACATCGTTAAGTCGACTCAGCTAGTGATTCTGAGTCGATCGGTATACTTTAAGGTGGGTCTAGCTGTGTTATTTTCAGGTGTTACAAACATCTGCCGTGAAACAAACTTATAATACCCTGTACCACAGAGTTGTGTAGGGTATAAAGAACAGATAAATGATTTGGTCTTTAAAAAATAATGTATAATATATTACTCATGTGAAATTACGCATGAATAAGTGAAGGCATCCCTAGTAAGACAAACGGATAAGGTTTAATATACCAGAAGACCAGAACCGTTATTGGTCACATAAACGGATATATGAAGAAAGTTCAGTCGGGTAAACAGACTTATGAATCCCCTCAACTTGAGTCCAAAAAAAATATTAGTACATTTTATTTATTGCATTTAATAACTTTGAAGTATGTACTGGTATTTAAGGTAAAGTCTGTTTACTTTTGGTACAAAATGGTCCATTTGTGTGGGAGGAACAAAAAGGGGTGTGGCAATAATGCCAATTTTTGTACAGTGTAACGCAATTTCAAGTACTGTACGAAATTTCAGTATGTACCGGTATCAAAGTTCAAACCTGTTTACTTTTGGTACAAAGTGGCCCATTTGTGTGAGAGGTACCAAAGGGGGCGTCCCAATAACGGTCACTTTTCTCTGGACTCTAGGTTCTATAAAAGCATTACATTGTATAAAATTTCAAGTATTTATATGCACTGGTACTAAAGTTATAAGCTGTTAAACTTTGGTGTAAATTGGTTCATTTGTGTGGGAGGTACCAAAAGGGCCGTGTCAATTACGGCCACTTTTCTCAAGACTCTAGGTACTTAAGGGTCCGTCAAATAACTATTTTTTTGAAACATCGCTTAAAACATCGAGCTTGGCTTCGGCTGTGTGGCACGTAGCGCCGTCCTGTTGAAACCAAATGTTGCTAATATCCTCCTCTTCAATTTTTGTGAACAAAAATTCGTTCAACATGGCCCGATAACGATCGCCATTGACTGTAACGGCCACTTGCTCATTTTCGAAGAAAAATGGCCCAATTATGCCTCTGGACCAAAATCGGCAACAAACAGTGACTCCTTTTGGGTGTATCGGCTTTTCAATGTATGCGTGCGGGTTTTCTGTGCCCCAAATGCGACAATTTTGCTTGGTTACATACCCGCCAAGATCAAAATGAGCTTCATCTGAAAAGATGATTTTTTTTTTTGGCAAAATCGGCATCTGCTGAAAGTCGATCGCAGGCCCACTTGTTCAAGCGTATACACAACCATATTCGTTCAGCGGAAGGATAAAACTAATTATCTGTCAAATCAAATATGAGCTAAGTGTTACCATTCACGAAATAAGCACTAGTTGAAAAAAACGTTAGATAGCGGACCCTATATAAAAGCTTGCACTGTAAGAAATTTCAGGTATTTGTATGCACTGGTATTCAAAATAAAAGCTGTTAACTTTTGGTACAAAAAAGTCCATTTGTGTGGGAGATACCAAAAGGGACGGGCCAATAACGCCCATTTTTCTCTGGATTACACTGTACAAAATTTTAAATATTTGTATGCACTGGTTTTAAATTTATAAGCTTTTGATTAAAAGATTGTGCATTTGTGTGGGAGGTGCCAAAAGGGGCATGGCAACTTCGCCTATTTTTGTCGATGTAATAGTGACTAACAAACTAATACTATGTGTAGAATTTCAGAGGATTCAAATTAGTAATAAAGAAGTTATTAAATAATCAATATATCACTCAATGTCAACCCTTTGTGGGGGAAGTAGATAGAAGAAAATATCACCACATACCATATTTGAAGAATCGAAAGCTAGCATCCTAACGAAGAAATCATTGTCTGCTATAAAAAACCCTGGATCGTAGATCGGTAAAAATTGGGATTTTACAGTCCCTATATGACAAATTGGTTGTCGATCGGGACTGAGTTTCGCAAATCTCGGGATTTGTCATTGAGAAAAGTATTATCACGGAATCCCGCGATATTTCGAGATCCCGGAATTTTTTGGGATTTCGGGATTATTTTATACACTAATTATTATTTTCAAATTTAACTTTTTCTTCGTAAAATGAAAGTTGAAAAAACTCTTAAATCTAATAAAACATTTTGTTATTCACACTTACAGAAGAACACGAATAAAAAAGGATTCATATTTAATTTGAATATGAAAATTAGTTTAAATAACTTAAGAAAATGTAACAAACTATAAGCTAAATTTTGTAAATAAAACTAGTTTATCGCACTCGACGTTTCGTTGGATTATTTCCAATTTTAGCAGGAGTGATGTTCTTAATGTGTAAATTCTGTTGGTAAAATGCGTATTTTTATTAAAAATTGACACCTTAATATTGCACTAGCACTTAATATTGCTAAAATAAGCCCGTAAAGAAATTGAAAACTAGCAAGATGATTTTAATAGAGCAAACACACTAAGGTATACCCTTACTTTTTGAGTAATGTAATATTGAATGTTCAATGCGTGGGACCAGGAACGTAAAAGAATTTTGTTTTGTTTATAGTCATTTCAAAATTTGTATAAAATACAAAATATGAAAACTTAGATGATTCCTATAGAAGTTAGTTAAAACACATATTGCGACCTAAGAGTGTAAAGGCGCTAAGTCCAATATTTAAAATTTTACAGGAGAGGCAAAATACTTAACGTATATTTATGTTTACAACTGATATATGGACTTAGCGCTTTTACGATTCAGATATTAAAGATAACAGAGCATGATTTTTTAGACTTTTTGTTTCCAAATCGATGTATATTCAACTCATATTGCATTTCAATTAAAAAAAACAATTAAGCCAAAAAGTGGACTTAGCGCCTTTTCAAGGGAGTGAAGATAGAGTCTAAAGTTATAGTCTATTTAGCCAAGACAACAACCTGTTATACTTATAGTCTAAAGTTATAGTCCGTTTTCGCAAACTGTTATACACGAACAACAAAATTAAATATTTAGTTTTTTTTTAACAATTATGATATGAAACAATAAAAAATATAAATTGAAAAAAACAAAACTTTTAAAAGTCGATTTAATAAAAAAATTTAAAAATACACATGTTTCAACGTGTGGATTGAGTCTATTGCCTAACACAATTCAATAGCCCATAACTCGAAAACTAGATTGGGTTAATCCATACTATGACCACTTGATGGATAGGTCTCGATGAGCACAATCCACTGATGTAACATTTGTTAAGGTTTATCGTACCATAGAGTGGTCATAGTATGGATTAACCCAATCTAGTTTTCGAGCTATGGGCCAATCAATTGTGTTGGACCCTATATGGGATCTATAAATGGCCCATTGGGTCAAAACCTGTACGATAAACCTTGACAAATATTTCATCATTGGATTGTGCTCATCGAGACCTATCCATCAAGTGGTCATAGTATGGTTTCGAGTTTTCGAGTTATGGGCTATTGAATTGTGTTAGGCAATAGACTCAATTCACACGTTGAAACATGTGTATTTTTAAATTTTTTTTATTAAATCGACTTTTAAATGTTTTGGATTTTTCAATTTATATTTTTTATTGTTTCATATCATTTATTTGTTAAAAAAACTAAATATTTCATTTTTTTTCGTGTATAACGAGTGGATATGACGATGTAGATTAGAAAACTATTCATTATACAGACAACGCGCCATTTTACTAAAAATCGGGATTTCCAGGAATTGATGTTAAAAAATACCGGGATTCGGGATCGGGAAATTCCGGGATTTCCGCAATCGGGATCGACATCTCTGATATGAGGGCTATTCATCTTGAGGTTTGATTTTCAATATGTTATTTCTTACAGATCACGCATGACGCATATCAAACTGCGTTGTTATTTTTGTTAAGTATCGTTTGCCAAGTCATCATGGAACGACCGACACCGTCTCAAATAGTTCCAAATGTAAATCCGGTATTTTATTGTGAAATTTTTGTTCAGTGATGAAGCACATTTCAGGTTCAACGGATACGTTAATTAACAAAATTGCCATATTTGGGCTGATGAGCAACACGAAGAGTACCAAGAGCAACCCCATTACATCCATAAAAACAACGGTATGGTGTGGTTTATGGGCTGGTGGAATCATTGGACCATATTTCTTCAAAAATGAGATTGTTACCGTCAATGGTAACTGTTATTGCACCAAATTAACGGACAATGTGCTTCCTGAAATTCAAGCGCATGGTCTCGGCGAGCTCTTGTTTCAACCAGGCGACGCTACGAGCCATACAGCACGTGAAACAATGACCCTGTTGAGAAATCATTTTGGTGAACACTTTATTTCACGTTTTGCTACGATAAATTGGCCACATAGATCGTGCAATAGCACATCTTTGGACTATTTTCTCGGGAATATATAAAGTCTGAGGTCTTCAGGAATAAACCAGCTACGATTGACGCATTGGACGCCAACATTACTCGTGTTATTCGAGAGATACCAGTCGCTATGCTCGAACGAGTCGCCAAAAAATTGATCTTCCGAATGGCCAACATTTACATGATATTATTTTCAAACAGTAAATTCCAAAAATTGTTCCTTAACCAATAATAAAAATTTTAAGTTAACTTTTAAATTTATGTGTGTTGTGTTTAAATTGTGTATCAAACCTCACGATTTTTAAACCTAAATTTCTAAAATTCAATAGGGATAATAGATATGGCGACATAGACTCCGGTAGTGTTTCCAAGTCAATCGGTATAATAAACGATGGGTCTATCTCTTCTCCTTATATGCGTTCTACTACCGAAAATGACAAACTTATTAACGAAATGCAAAAGGGCCTAAAAACCAATTATTTCTTTCTTCATGTTTATAGAGGCGAATTTTGTTTGAATATTTTACCGAAAACCTTGGCATCACAGTAGTGGTGCAGGGTATGAACGACCGACGTCGTCTTTAAATTGTCCTTACTGATTTGAATGTTTCGACATGCCGACGTTTAATAAAAAAAATTATTGGAAATTAAGCGCTATAAACTGCTTCAAATTCATGCAGTTTTGTGTTTTTTTTTACCATTAGATAACTAGGAAAATATATCCCATTTGTGTATTAAAAGCTTTGAGTTTTTAAACTTGTGGTTTGGAATAACCAAACCAAAAAAAACCTCTGCTGTTAAGTTTGCAATTTGTCTTTTGCGATAGATTTGCGCTTATGCCCCGGTTTGATATGAAATATCCAACTGGAATGGACCAGCTTCCCGGGGGTACCTCCAATAAGTACAATAGTTTTTACTTATTGTTGCGGTACTTTTAAATTGCTCCTCGGTAAATACATATGTACTCGCACATACATACGTAAGTAGTTTGAACTGAATGTAAAATAACATTTGGGTAAATTTCGTTGTATTGTCGCTGTTATCCACATGAATCGATGGAATGGAATGGATGGATGTTCGGATTGTTGGCTGGATGTGACGTCGAATAGCATCATCATTCTGTTTTACGAGTGAATGAATGACGGCAAAGAATGCAGGGGGTAACCGTGCAATAAAATTCATGTTGTGCTTGTCGAGAAACCACCAATGTACATTCATCCATTCATTCACTCATACATCCTTCCATCCATTCATCCCCACGCACCTTCCATTGAACATAAAGCCAGGACCACGAAACAGCGCCAAATGAATTCAAGTTTTGTTGTAGTTCCTGCTACCGCCGCAGCTCAAAAAGAAGGCAAAGACGAATAAAGAAAATCAGAAAACCCACAATGACAATGGCAACAATGCTTGGAGTGATTTTTCTTATGGAAGTGTCGTTGTGGGATTTGTTAAAAAGGTTTTCATTGTACCAAGCCCGATTTTTTTTTGTCGAATAAAAATAAACATATTCGTAGGTTGTGTAGGGAATTTTCAGACAATGAATTGTATGGTGATATGGTCACACGCTGGGAGTATTACAAAAGAAGGTCATAATGGTAATTTCAGAATATAATGTTGGAAATGTTTTAAATTTTTTAACACGAATTTATATTTAGATGGTTCGTTTTCAATACATTCCCTAGTCTACACTTATCATTATCCAATAATGAGCTGGATCCCGAGGCGTTTTTATACAATACCTATTATTTTCTTTAAGTATTGTTGGTGTAAAAAAAAATCTGTTAATAATGATATTCCAATTTTTACCGTATTCCGATTTGTAAATTAATAAATGTGAGTTCCATTATCAATAAAATAATTTAAATCCAAATTTTTTTTGAGAAGAGTGCATGACGAGAGAATTATCAAGTAAGTAACTCACTTTGTGAGTAATGTTATATGGAAGATGTTACTTTGTGTGGAAGCCAAAAAGGTGCCAACATATTACTCAGTCTATACACGCTGAAAAAAAATCGCTTCTGTAGTATATTGTCCCAAACATATTCGGCTTGAAACATATATATGTTTAGGGTAGACTCTAAGCATGTAATATTTGGTACATACAAAAATTGTGTATTTGGGAAGACGTTGTTCTAAACAAATATTTGTTTACATCCCAATGTGACTGCTATTTGTGAAGCAAATATTTATTTGCATTTAAATATTCATAAAATACTTAAATTGTGTCAAATTTTTCAGTAAATCAAAGTTAAATTTTTAATGTTCCTAAAAAAATAATAATTGAAATCATATAATCTTGGGTCAATATAAAGTACTTAGAGAATTGACAACTAATGATGGCTTGGAATACTCAGAAATTTTAAATGATTAATTTAAAACAGAAGGTAATGCTGCATATGGTATCATATGAAATTTGAAAAACTCAGCAAAAGTTTTGGAAATCTTTTTTAAATAAAATATATTTGGAAAAATTCCTAAATAATAATTTTATTTGTATTTAAACACATATTTTATTTGTTTGCAAAAATAATTTGTTGTAATATATTAATATATGCGTTCCAAATATATTTGATTGATTATTTGCTAAGAAATATAAAATATTTAAAAATTTGTGTTCCAAATATATTTTCTTTCGATTCAAACATATCAAAAAATGCGATTTTGCCCCGTGTAGTCATTCCAAAGTTTATGTAAAATACAGCATTGAAACACATTTAGATGATTGCTGCAGAAGTTATAGGGAAGATGTTTTACTATGAATTTGTCAATTTGTGTTAGAGCTACAATAAGGGGCTTGACCAATGTATTAGCTATTCACTACTGATATGATCTGGTCATGACCAAGGATTTCCGCCAAACATACATCATTCGATGTGTCTTAGCGAACTAACAATAGTGTATAACAAATAAGAAAGTTTCAGTCGGGTAAAGCGACTGAGGTATACCCTCACTTTGTGTGCAATGTTATATGGAATATTACACGAATTATTCTGTCAATTTGTATGGTAGGCACCAGAAATGGTTTAACAAATACACCTATTTTGGCAAAAATGTAGCTTAGAATATATTGAACAAAGTTTATTAACATTTTCTGCGAAAAAAAAACATTTTGCGGTACTTTTTTTGAAAAAGTGAAGAAAAAAATATTTGTTTCTCTATTTTCAGCATAACTTTCAAGGACTCTTAATTTTTCACTAACAATGCTTGGCAAATTTAGCTTTTTTGGTATTTGTGTTAAGTTTTGGTGTGTTTTGACACATATAGTAAAATTTTATGGCCAACATTTTTGCAGAACATTTCATCCCCGCCCTCCCCATTTTAAGTGGTGTTTTTTTACGATTTGTAAAAATGGGGCCAAAAATTACAGTTATGTGGGGAAGCCAGAGGGTTAATATGTTCCACAAAAAATTGGCCTTAATATTTTCTATAAAGTTGCTGAACATACCCTATACCAAAAAAAATATTTTTGTTACATAATAATGAAATACTAACATTTTTGGGGTACAATGTGGTTTTTTGAGCTATTTAGGGTGCCTAGACATGTTCAGATTGTATTGATATGTTCATAAAAGTTGTTCAGATTTACGTTGGCTACAATTTTGCCAAACATTGTTAGCGAAAAATTAAGAGTCCCTGAAAGTTATGCTGAAAAAAAATATTTTTTTTTGCTTAACTTTTTCAAAAAAAACTTCCGCAAATTTTTTTTTCGCAAAATAATTTAAGAAACTTTGTTCAGCATATTCTAAGCTACATTATTGCCAAATATAGTTAAGCGGTATCACCAAGTCTGAATTAGTTGTTGGGCAAAAGCTGATGACACTTTTTTAGAAGGGCCCACTGATTTTCATAAATTTTAAAGGCCCACAAAAAAAATTGTTCACCAATTTCGCCAAATCGAGTATAGGGTTATACTACCCTTTGATAGTACAATCGAACCTCTACTGTCAAGACCGTGTATTTTTTTCACTGTTGTACAGTGTAATCGGTTAAGATTTAGATATAGGCACATGACGGGTTTTCCAACAAAAGGTGTTATTTTGAATCACCCGGTATTTCGGTAGCTGACACATTTAAAGCTTTTATTCTTTGACATTTGACAAGTAGAAACTACGCCATTACTAAAAATGGAACGATACACGTTTCAGCAACGAATTGAAATTATTAAAATTCAAAAATCATCTTGACTGATGAGGCCCGTTTCCACCTCGGTGGCTACGTCAACAAGCAAAATTGTCGCATCTGGGCCAAGAGTTATTGTTGAGAAGCCTCTCCATTCTCAACGTGTGACTGTTTGGTGCGGTTTATGGTCCAGCGGGGTCATTGGACCTTACTTTTTCGAAAATGAGGTTGGATCAACAGTTAAGGATTTCGCTATCGAGAGATGATTAATGATTTTTTTATGGTCGGTGTTGGATGGTATTGATCTGGACAACTTATACTTTCAACAAGACGGCGATACGTGCCACACAAACAACGAAACCATTGCTCTGTTACGGGAAAAGTTTCCGGCCCGTGTTATCTCTCGAAGAGGTGACCACAACTGGCCACCGAGATCTTGTGATTTAACACCGAGCGAATTCTTCCTTTGGGGCCACGTGAAAGATAAGGTCTACGCCAACAGCTCAGCGTCGATTCAAGACCTCAAAGATAGAATTCGTGAGGCTATCGAGGACATAGGGCAGCCACTTTGCGATTTGGTTATGGGAAATTTCATGAAAAGGCTATGGTCCTGTAAGCGTGGTCGTGGTGGCCATTTGGCTGATGTTGTTTTTCATTATTAACGGCATACCCTCCTCTTTATTATGAAATAGACATACGATCATTTATCTCAAAAAATGGCATTTTTCTTTGAATACCAAAATAACACCTCCTGTTGGAAAACCCTTTATATATCAAATTATTATCGCACTGACCCTTATCGCATTGCTGGGAGGTGTAGGGCCCCGTCCGACTTTCTACCTTTCCTTACTGGTTTTTTTTTGTTTTATTTTTATTGACTATTTGGACAAACTTGTATGCCAAAACCACTCGTTCCAAGCCGAACATGAGCTCAGTTTCTAATAAATACTTGACTTCGCTACGCAATTTATCTAATGCATATTTAACTTAAGTCATTCAATTTCGAACTTTCCATTTTAATTTGTGATCCCAAGTCTTTAAAACTTTTGAGGTTTTTAAACTGTAGTTTTTTTAGGGTAAATAATGTAAATGTGACATTGAAGAGCATTTCCAAAGCCTGTGGAATAAAGTTGTTGTTATAAAACTATTACAATTTGCTTTGCTTACAACTTTCTTCCCCCACCCTCGCATAGTAAAACCCGCACTAATACCAAAATGTCTCTGTAAGGCCATTGTTCATTGTACATACATAAGTAGCAGTATTGTATTCTACTGCTTTGAGATCCTTGCGGTTATGTCAAATCATTGAGATTGTCTCAGGGCTGCAGCCTTTGTTTTGTGTTTTTCGTTTTATTTGTTGTTGTTTTGTTCTCGAAAATTTAAACAAATCTTTTAAAAGGTAACATTTTGTAAATATCTGGAGTATCGAATTTTGGGCTGTTTTGTGTTTTTGTTGTTTCAAACACGATTTCCGCTACGTTGAGTTTCAAATGTAAATATTGATTTGTGGTTCATCATTGGGTCTATCATCGCCATTCACCCAGTGATATGTTGATGCGGGAAGGGGGTTGCTATCATTCGCCAATACCTAACAAAAGAAACCCCAAAAACCCGCTAACTGTGTGAGGCGAGAGAGGGAGTATCTAACGTTTTCTAAAATTAAGTTGCCCACCTGCTCCCCAGTACCCGCCATCAATTGCACTTCTCGTATCCTTTAAACATCTTCCTCCCTTTCTCCGTTTCAGCAACACGTACATTGGTGTTAAATAACATTAAGTCAATGAAGGATTTCATTTGAGGTCTGTTTCATCTTCAGAGTTTTAGCATTCGCCAAGAATTTGTATCTGATGACGACTACGAGGACTATGCGGTTGATGTCGATAATGACAATGAAGGAGTAGTTGAAGGTACCGGCTACACTGACAGACATTGAAATTGATTTTAGGAAAATAAAAATTGTAAATAAGTATATTGAATTGTTAGACTTTCATATATTGAATTTAGTATGAAGAACATTGTCTTCAGCTTAACTAAAATTTTTACTTTTTTAAATACCTATTTTCTTCTGCACCAAATCCATATAAATATCTTTACTATTTGTATACATTTTTTGCCTGTGTACTGTGAATTCGGAAAGGTGCCAACGGATGGGGTGAATGAAGACAATTTGATGAGTTTTACAAGTGTATGTACGACAATGAGTTGTGTGCGCGTGTCTGAGTGGATAAGCGTGTGCAGGTGAGTGGAGCTGAGTGATTCCCCAAAAAGAAAGAAAGGAAAGAAGGAAAAAATCAAAATCACTTTCGAAGGTAAATAAATTATTGTATTTGTTGTGATTTTTTAACAGACAACGTTCTCACCCACTCACTCACACTCACTGCTTTTCCAAATTTATTCGTGTCCTGAAACACCTCAAGAACAACATCGATTACAAAAGAAGCATAGAAGGAGAAACAGTGATTTCTTAAGAAATAATGCGGGGAAATTGCTAAACAAATGAAATAATGTAGTTAGACGAGGGACAAAACGGTGTGAAACTCAACTAATCTTTACAAAAGGTTCCTCAACTAATTTGTGGTAGTATTTGACGCACTTATAAAAGTATTAAAAGATATAATCTGTTCCAACGCCGGAAAGTTGATGGGGTCCTGGATGGCTGACAATGACAAAATTCAAGGTTTCCTTCGGGATCCAAAACTGACTTTTAACAAACATTTCCAGATTATTTGTGTAAATGAACGTGGTCATATGGATTTTTTCATTCATTTCAAACTCCCTAAAGGAAAAGGGATAACATAATAATTGATTATACAGATCGACTCCTTGAGTCGAGTTAGCTTTGTCCTTATTTTCGTGTGGCAGTACATATGCTAACCAAGTGTCATAGGTAAAAAATTAAATCATTCTCAAATTCTCAGAAAATGTTGCCCTAGTACATGGGAGTAATGACCCACAATATTAAAAAAATAAATGAAAATTGGAGGCAGGAGGAGAGGTCAAATTTCAGAAAAATCGATTTTTTTCCTCTGCTATAAAGCATAAGAAATTGAAAATAGAAAATATTGTTTTTTAAAGGATTTCCGTGCACTTTTCATACAAAATATTAATTTTATCTTAATATTTCTGAGAATTTGAAAAAGATCTATGTCCTGTCCTGTCCTGTGACACTTGAGAAAGAACTACACATATATTCATGTAACACTACTACACAAAATCAGTGCAAAACATTTTCTGAAAAAATATTAAAAAACAAGTAAGAAAGTTCAGTCGGCTAAACCGACTTATGAAACCTTTCACCTTAAGTCCTAAAAAGTATTCGTAAATGTGTTTATTTTTTTGTTTTATTTAAATTGTTATAATTTTAAATTACATTTTTGAATATCCTAGTAGGTTAGTTGGTAGCGAGGTCGACTATGAGTTTGGGGGTAGTGGGCTCGATTCTTAACAGAGGCTCTGGTCTGTCGCTGCAAAATCTAGCCACATGGACTTTGTTACCCGGCTAAATAAATAAATTCTATTTAATTACTTTAAAATATGTACCGGTGTTTAAGTTATAAGCTCTTAAGTTTTGGTGCAAAATAGTCCATTTGAGTGGGAGGTACCAAAAGGGACGTGCCAATAACGCCCACTTTTCTCTGGATTCTAGGTACTAGAAAAGCATTGCACTGTAAAACATTTCAGGTATTTGTATGAACCAATATTAAAGCTATAAGCAGTTAACTTTTGGTGCAAAGTGGTCTACTTGCGTGGTAGGTAGCAACTTCGTCCATTCCTCGAGATGATAGCGACTAATAAACTAATACTGTGTATGTGTGGAATTTCAGAAAAATCGATTAAGTAGTATAGAAGTTATTTAAGAATCAATATTTCACTAAATGTCAACCCTTTGAGGGGGAGGTACTAGAAGGAGTGGACCAAGATGTCTGATCTTCGAACATAGCCGGAGATAGAGAAAACAAGTAAGAAAGTTCAGTCGGGTAAACCGACTTATGAACCCCCTCACCTTGAGTTCAAAAAAATAGTAGTAAATTTATTTATTTTTTTGTTTTCATTAAATTATTATCAATTTAAATTGCATTTAATAACTTTAAAGTATGTTCTGGTCCTAAAGTTAAAAGCTGTTTACTTTTGGTACAAAATGGTCCATTTTTTGTGGGAGGTACCAAAAGGGGCGTCCCAATACCGGTCACTTTTCTCTGGACTCTAGATAATACAAAAGCATTACACTGTACAAAATTTTAAGTATTCATATGAACTGTTATAAAAGTTGAAAGCTGTTAACTTTTGTTAAAAAAAGGTCCTTTTGTGTGGGAGGTACCAAAAGAGGCGCCCATTTTACTCTGTATTCTAGGTACTATAAAAGCATCACACTGTACAATATTTCAAGTATTTGTATGCAGTGGTATTAAAGTTATAAGCTGGTAACTTTTGGTACAGAATGGTCCATTTGTGTGGAAGGTACCCAAAGGAGTGTGGCAATAATGCCCATTTTTCACTGTATTATATGTACTATGAAACCATTACACTCTACAAAATTTCAAGTTTTTATATGCTCTGGTAATAAAGTTTTATGCTATTAACTTTGTTCAAAAATGTCTATTTGTGTGGGAGGTACCAAAAGGGGCGTGGCAACTTCGCCCATTTTTCTCGTGGTAATAGTGACTAGTAAAGTAATATTATGTGTAGAATTTCAGAGGATTCAAATAACTAGTATAGAAGTTATTGAATAATCAATATTTCACTAAATGATAACACTTTGTGGGGGAGGTACTGGAAGGAGTTTACCAATATGGTCCATCTTCGAACTTAGCCGGAGATAGAAGAAAATATTACCACATACCAAATTTGAAGTCAATCGGTTACTCCTTTCGAGAGTTATCGTGCGCACCAGCCAGCAGACAGACGGACGGACATTGCTCATTCGACTTAAAATGACTCAAAACGGATATCCGCCGAACATACTTAGGGTCTTAGGAGACTCCTTCGATGTGTTACACTTTTGGCTCGTAGCAAATGATATATACCCTCCTCCTCCAAAAAAAGGCAAAAAATCAAGTGTTTGACAAAATATAACTTCAAATGACTATAGCTTTTGTCTTACGGGGTATGTCGGATTGAATTTTTATACCCTCACTTTAGTGTGACGAGGGTATATATCATTTGCTACGAAAAAAAGTGTAACACATCTAAGGAGTGATCTAAGACCCTAAGTATGTTCGGCGGATATTCGTTTTGGGTCATTTTAATTCGAATGAGCAATGTCCATCTGTCTGTCTGTCTGCTGGCTGGTGTGCACGATTACTCTCGAAAGGAGTAACCGATTGACTTCAAATTTGGTACGTGGTAATATTTTTTCTATCTCCGGCTAATTTCGAAGATGGGCCATATTGGAACACTCCTTCTGGTACCTCCCACACAATTGGTTAACATTTAGTGAAATATTGTTTCTTTAAAACTTCTATACTACTTATTCGAATCTTCTGAAATTCCACACATAGTATTATATTAATAGTCGCTATTAACTTCTGAAAACTGGGCGAAGTTGCTACGCCCCTTTTGGTACCTCCCGCATGGACCATTTTGCATCAAATTGAACTGCTTATAACTTTAATACAAGCGCATAAAAATACTTGCAATTTTGTACAGTGTAATGCTTTTATGGTACCTAGAGTCTAGAGAAAAGTGGGCGTTATTGGCACGCCCCTTTTGGTACCTCCCACCCAAATGGACCATTTTGTACCAAAAGTTACCAGCTTATAACTTTAATACCAGTGCTTACAAATACTTGAATTTTTGTACAGTGTAATTCTTTTATAGTAGCTAGGGTCTAGAGAAAAGTGGCCGTTATTGGCACGCCCCTTACGCACGTATCTCCCACACAAATGGACCATTTTACACCAAAAGTTTACAGCTTATAACTTTAATATCAGTGCATATAAATATACGAAATTTTCTACAGTGTAATGCTTTTACAGCACCTAGAGTTCAGAGAAAAGTTGCGGTTATTGGCACGCCCCTTTTTGTACCTCCCACACAAATGGACCATTTTGTACCAAATGTAAACAGCTTTTAACTTTAATACCAGTACGTATTTTAAAGTTATTAAATGAAATTTAAATTGGTAACAATTTAATTAAAACAAATTCAAAAATTAACTTGTCAAATTGTACTGGAATCGGTTGACTGGTTAAGAAACGGCCGTATTATTTCCCTATTTTAAATTCCTCCCACTATGGACCGTTTGACTAAAATATCAAAATTTAACACCCTCCAACTCGGACAGTCCTTTACCGATCTCGTTAAAATTGTGTGTCATAACTACTACCCAATAGGACTAAACTTGGGGCAGGAATAAACTTGATGCAAGTTTCATACCGATCAGAAGGCATCGGTTTCAAATGTTTACTCGCTTGACTTTATGTCAAGTGTTCGTTCACACAATATTTTATATTTTTTTTTGTTCACAAAAATATTTTATTTACAGTTTGTTCTCAAACATATTTTGTTTAAAGTTTTTTTGTATTTACTTAAAATTTGTGATTTAATAAGATTTGTGGTATTATGGCTTTGTAGAGTTGTTTGTAACACACAATAGGAGAAGACATACACAAATCAACCAATTAACTTAGAATCACTGTCGGAATCCATTGAGCTGTGTCCGTCTGTCTGCACATCTATTCACATAATTAAATCAGATGTCTTAAAATTGGTTATTTTCAACTTTCCTCTTTAAAGCTGTTGTCTCCTGTACCGAACTGTTTATTGGTGTCATAACTTACATCTTCAGACCCATAATTAGTACTGGGAATCCTATTATCGGCCATGAAATTGTAAGGGAATATCTACACGCTGAAAAAATCGCTTCTGTAGAATATTGTCCCCAACATATTCTGCTTGAAATATACATATGTTTAGGGTACTCTCCAAATACATAATCTTTGATATTTACAAATATTATAAGTTTGGAAGGATATTGTTCTAAACAAAATTGTGTTCTCATCTTAATATTTTTTTATTTGTAATTAATATTTACGAAACAAAGATTAATTGGTATTTAAGTATTTTGGCAATATACCAATGCGTTAATTTAAAGATAATTTTTTTGTTTTTCAGAAGTTCAATGTGGAATTTTTTAGAAATTTTATATGTTTGTGAAATTCTATTAAAATATAAATCCTGTAATCTTCCGTAACTAAAAATACATTGATGGATGCACAATGAGTGTTGAATTGGAATATTTATAAATTAAAAATTAGTGCTGTAAAACAAAAGCTAATGCTGCTTATCACATTTTTATACCCTACACCACACTGTGGTACAGGGTATTATAACTTTGTGCATTTGTTTGTAACACCCAA
The DNA here is from genome assembly GCA_963930755.1 of Eudasyphora cyanicolor. Classification (NCBI taxonomy): domain Eukaryota; kingdom Metazoa; phylum Arthropoda; class Insecta; order Diptera; family Muscidae; genus Eudasyphora; species Eudasyphora cyanicolor. The sequence goes on from OZ005734.1 coordinate 316,216,321, forward strand.
AAGGAGAAGAAATAGACCCATCGTTTATTATACCGATCGACTTAGAATCACTTTCTGAGTCGATTTAGCTATGTCCGTCTGTCCGTCTGTCTGTCTGTCTGTCTGTCCGTCTGTGCATGTATTCTTGTAATCAAAGTACAGGTCGCAATTATGGTCCGATCTCGACGAAACTTTACACATATCTTTTTTTTGGCCCAAGGACGATCCCTATTGAATTTGGTTAAAATCGGTTCAGATTTAGATATAGCCCCCATATATATGTTAGCCCCGATTTGACATGTAAGCGCTGTAAAAACTTTATTTTATATCCGATCAGTACGAAATTCGGCAGGAAAAGGTTTCTTATTACATGAATGAACTCTGTTAAATTTGGAAGAAATCCGTTCAGATTTAGATATAGCCCCCATATATACATTACCCCCGATTTGACATATAAGCGCTGTAAAAATGTTATTTTATATCCGATCAGTGCGAAATTCTTATAACATGAAGGAATACTGCTAAATTCGGAGAAAATCGGTTCAGATTCAGATATAGCCCCCATATATATGTTACCCCCGATTTGACATGTAAGCGCTGTAAAAACTGTATTTTATATCCGATCAGTGCAAAATTTGGCAGAAAGAGGTTTCTTATTACATGAAGGAATACTGCTAAATTCGGAGAAAATCGGTTCAGATTTAGATATAGCCCCCATATATACGTTACCCCCGATTTGACTTTGTGATGACGAAAGTCGTGGACTCGTTTTCGCCCACACCAAAAGTAGATTAAGCTTATGAATTCGTGAATTATTGAATTGTTGAAGTAATAAATAATAAGTACAAAATACCTACGACTTAATTATTGTCCCCCGTCCGTCCGTTATCCCTGCACAATCTCCCCACACCTAAACAACCCATACCACAAGTGCTCACCACCGACGGAAAATTAGTTCGCAAACAAAAGCGGCGATCGGACACGTATGAACAAATAGCTCGAAAACAACAGCAGCGGGCAAGCCGACGTCTGCCGATCCGTTAGGCCTGACTAGCACGTGCATAAACAACACATACAACACGTGCTCACTACCCCCACCACCGATGGCAAAAGTAGTTCGAAAACAAACGCGGCAGCGATCAGGCATGTATGAACGAATAGCACGAAAACAACGGCGGCAGCAGACAAACAACAACACGTGAGCAACTAAGCCAACACGTGTGGAGTAGTAGACGACAGCATCGGACGATGCCGCTAACAAGGGTATATAAAGGCGAGATGATGACTCATCTGGACAGTCGTTCAGTGAATTTGCAGGAGACCAGGACCCAAGAAGGCGAGGTAAGTAGAGTGTCTAGTGAATCCGGGTGTCTGAATATCCTCGAGTACCCTTGACGTGTCCTCGCGTATCCCTGACGTGTCCTCGTGTATCCTTGACGTGTCCTGGAATATCCTGGACGTGTCCTGAAGTATCCTTGCCGTGTCCTGGCATATCCTTGACGTGTCCTTAAGGATCCTGGACGTGTCCTTGAATATCCTGGACGTATCCTTGAATATCCTGGACGTGTCCTTAAGTATCCTTGACGAGTCCTTGCATATCCTTGACGAGTCCCGCGTGTCCTTGACGTGTCCTTGCTAGTGCGCTTACGCAGGTCACTAGTCCCGCGTGTCCTTGACGTGTCCTTGCTAGTGCACTTACGTAGGTCGCTAGTCTCGCGTGTCCCTTGCTAGTGCACTTACGCAGGTCTCTAGTCCCGCGTGCCCTTGACGTGTCCTTGCTAGTGCACTTACGCAGGTCGCTAGTCCCGCGTGTCCTTGACGTGTCCTTGCTAGTGCACTTACGCAGGTCGCTAGTCCCGCGTGTCCTTGCTAGTGCACTTACGCAGGTCGCTAGTCCCGCGTGTCCTTGACGTGTCCTTGCTAGTGCACTTACGCAGGTCGCTAGTCCCGCGTGTCCTTGACGTGTCCTTGCTAGTGCACTTACGTAGGTCGCTAGTCTCGCGTGTCCCTTGCTAGTGCACTTACGCAGGTCTCTAGTCCCGCGTGTCCTTGCTAGTGCACTTACGTAGGTCGCTAGTCTCGCGTGTCCCTTGCTAGTGCACTTACGCAGGTCTCTAGTCCCGCGTGTCCTTGACGTGTCCTTGCTAGTGCACTTACGCAGGTCGCTAGTCCCGCGTGTCCTTGACGTGTCCTTGCTAGTGCACTTACGCAGGTCGCTAGTCCCGCGTGTCCTTGCTAGTGCACTTACGTAGGTCGCTAGTCTCGCGTGTCCCTTGCTAGTGCACTTACGCAGGTCTCTAGTCCCGCGTGTCCTTGACGTGTCCTTGCTAGTGCACTTACGCAGGTCACTAGCCCCGCGTGTCCTTGCCAGCGTACTTCCGTATGAGTGTAGCCAGAAGACCTCGACTCCCAATACCCTGATTCCGTATCCTTCTCCCGAACGGGGGCCCATACCTTCCCCAAGACTCGTCCACCTGCGGGATAGGCAACCACGTCGCACCAGCACCAAGTGTCGAGCACTTAGCCAGGTCTCCATAACGCCGGGTCCAGCCCAACCAGAACCAGTGAGTACTTAGCGAGGTCTCCATAACGCCGGGTCCAGCCCAACCAGAACCAGGGAGCACTTAGCCAGGTCTCCAGAACGCCGGGTCCAGTCCAACCAGAACCAGGGAGCACTTAGCCAGGTCTCCACAACGCCGGGTCGCGCCCAACCAGAACCAGGGAGCACTTGGCCAGGTCTCCAGAATGCCGGGTTCAGCCCAACCAGAACCAGGGAGCTACTAACCAGGTCTCCGCACGCCAAGTCCAGGCATAGGGAGTACCTATTCCGGTCTCCGCAACCACGCCAGTCCAATCAAGGAGTTTCCGCGACGGACGTCTGTGTCCCCATGATTAGCTTTAAGTCCTATAATCTGAACTTTATTAAACGTGAATAAATTCCCACCATTGAAATCTACCACCTGTGTTCTCTCTTAGCTCTCTGCCACTGCGAATATAAATTTCTGTGGCGAATCCTTCCCCCGTGAGCTTACCTCAGCAACCGGAGGAAACTCGTCGTTACAACTTGTAAGCGCTGTAAAAATGTTATTTTTTATCCGATCAGTATGAAATTCGGCAGAAAGAGGTTTCTTATTATATGAATGAACACTGTTAAATTTTCGATCATTTCCAGAAAGATGTTTCTCAATTTAGGAACGAATATTGCTTAATTTAGCGATTATCGTTTCAGAATTAGATAATATGTTTCTACCCATTTACCAATTATTCCAAATTATTATGGCAATGACCCTTATCGCATTGTTAGGGAGGTGTAGGGTATTATATAGTCGGCCCCGCCCGACTTTCTGCCTTTCCTTACTGGTTAAATATAAATTATAATATTTTATTCAGGAAAAAATAAAACTAAAATTCTAAAAAGTCAGCAAAGTTTAAAATATGTTTTTTAAATAAAATATATTTGGAAACATTCTTAAACAATTACTTTGTTTGTGTGCAAACATATATTTCATTTGTGAAAGTTAGTTCGCAAATATATTATGTTCTAATATATTAATATATACGTCCCAAACAAAACTTCTTGATTTTCAAATAAAATTTATTTTTTAACAAATATATAATATTTAAAAAATGTGTTTCTAAATATATTTTCTTTCAATATCAAAAATGGCGATTTTCCCCCGTGTATCCGTCACTGGTTAATGTATTCCGGTCCTATCCGAAATTTTGGGTAATCAAATTCTTCTGGTTCTCTGGTGACAGTATATCTGAGTCGATTTTTTCGCCTGATACACTTGTTTTTATCTTCTCTAACCACAGTGCAGCTTTCACATTGTTTATTCTTTCTTTGAAAAAGGTGTTGTTTCCGTTCATCTTTAAACAATTCATTTGGTTCGTACTTTATACAGTTGTGTGTTTGACTTTCATTATCTTCGTTTTATTTGGGCCTTCTTTTGCTTTTATTCTGTGTCGGATGTTTGACAAGTCCTATGTTCACTGAGAAGGTGCACTTACGTAGGTCGCTAGTCTCGCGTGTCCCTTGCTAGTGCACTTACGCAGGTCTCTAGTCCCGCGTGTCCTTGCTAGTGCACTTACGTAGGTCGCTAGTCTCGCGTGTCCCTTGCTAGTGCACTTACGCAGGTCTCTAGTCCCGCGTGTCCTTGACGTGTCCTTGCTAGTGCACTTACGCAGGTCGCTAGTCCCGCGTGTCCTTGACGTGTCCTTGCTAGTGCACTTACGCAGGTCGCTAGTCCCGCGTGTCCTTGCTAGTGCACTTACGTAGGTCGCTAGTCTCGCGTGTCCCTTGCTAGTGCACTTACGCAGGTCTCTAGTCCCGCGTGTCCTTGACGTGTCCTTGCTAGTGCACTTACGCAGGTCACTAGCCCCGCGTGTCCTTGCCAGCGTACTTCCGTATGAGTGTAGCCAGAAGACCTCGACTCCCAATACCCTGATTCCGTATCCTTCTCCCGAACGGGGGCCCATACCTTCCCCAAGACTCGTCCACCTGCGGGATAGGCAACCACGTCGCACCAGCACCAAGTGTCGAGCACTTAGCCAGGTCTCCATAACGCCGGGTCCAGCCCAACCAGAACCAGTGAGTACTTAGCGAGGTCTCCATAACGCCGGGTCCAGCCCAACCAGAACCAGGGAGCACTTAGCCAGGTCTCCAGAACGCCGGGTCCAGTCCAACCAGAACCAGGGAGCACTTAGCCAGGTCTCCACAACGCCGGGTCGCGCCCAACCAGAACCAGGGAGCACTTGGCCAGGTCTCCAGAATGCCGGGTTCAGCCCAACCAGAACCAGGGAGCTACTAACCAGGTCTCCGCACGCCAAGTCCAGGCATAGGGAGTACCTATTCCGGTCTCCGCAACCACGCCAGTCCAATCAAGGAGTTTCCGCGACGGACGTCTGTGTCCCCATGATTAGCTTTAAGTCCTATAATCTGAACTTTATTAAACGTGAATAAATTCCCACCATTGAAATCTACCACCTGTGTTCTCTCTTAGCTCTCTGCCACTGCGAATATAAATTTCTGTGGCGAATCCTTCCCCCGTGAGCTTACCTCAGCAACCGGAGGAAACTCGTCGTTACAACTTGTAAGCGCTGTAAAAATGTTATTTTTTATCCGATCAGTATGAAATTCGGCAGAAAGAGGTTTCTTATTATATGAATGAACACTGTTAAATTTTCGATCATTTCCAGAAAGATGTTTCTCAATTTAGGAACGAATATTGCTTAATTTAGCGATTATCGTTTCAGAATTAGATAATATGTTTCTACCCATTTACCAATTATTCCAAATTATTATGGCAATGACCCTTATCGCATTGTTAGGGAGGTGTAGGGTATTATATAGTCGGCCCCGCCCGACTTTCTGCCTTTCCTTACTGGTTAAATATAAATTATAATATTTTATTCAGGAAAAAATAAAACTAAAATTCTAAAAAGTCAGCAAAGTTTAAAATATGTTTTTTAAATAAAATATATTTGGAAACATTCTTAAACAATTACTTTGTTTGTGTGCAAACATATATTTCATTTGTGAAAGTTAGTTCGCAAATATATTATGTTCTAATATATTAATATATACGTCCCAAACAAAACTTCTTGATTTTCAAATAAAATTTATTTTTTAACAAATATATAATATTTAAAAAATGTGTTTCTAAATATATTTTCTTTCAATATCAAAAATGGCGATTTTCCCCCGTGTATCCGTCACTGGTTAATGTATTCCGGTCCTATCCGAAATTTTGGGTAATCAAATTCTCCTGGTTCTCTGGTGACAGTATATCTGAGTCGATTTTTTCGCCTGATACACTTGTTTTTATCTTCTCTAACCACAGTGCAGCTTTCACATTGTTTATTCTTTCTTTGAAAAAGGTGTTGTTTCCGTTCATCTTTAAACAATTCATTTGGTTCGTACTTTATACAGTTGTGTGTTTGACTTTCATTATCTTCGTTTTATTTGGGCCTTCTTTTGCTTTTATTCTGTGTCGGATGTTTGACATCCGACACAGAATAAAAGAGATCTGAGAAGGATCTCTGCAATGTTGCTGAAGGTCCTTGTCTTTTGCCACAAAAAAAAGTGCGGGTAAAAAGTTAAATTGAAATTTCAACTGAAATAACGCAAGATAATTATAAACGTTTATTACATGAAATTTTCTGAACAAATATTTTCGTGATTTAATAAACTTGGCGAGTGTTTATAAACTCTGTGTCTGTGTTAAGGCTGACAGGTGCAAGCCAAAAATTTGCCTTTCAAATTCTGCTCTAATTGACATTGAAATTTTAGAGAATGGGTTAAGCGGATGGTGATTCCGGGAATTCCTTCAATTTATGAATTCCTTAAAGCAAAATTGTGTTTCAGTTTTATACACAAATGTGGGAGAGACGTGTTCTGGTGAAAACCCGCTAAGTATACAATCTGTGGCAAATTTCATTATAAGCAATTCAATGTAAATTCAAATGCCTTTCATGAAGATACATTTTCAAATTCTTTACAAATTACAATTCTACGAAAAGTCTGTCTTTCGAAAAGATTTTGATACTGCCACAAATACTTCATTTCTGCTTTATTCAGAAATAAAGGTGGAATTATAGTATACTAGAGGTGTTTCTAGTCTATGAGAAATTAGCTGACATGTAATGATCTCTAACAGCACAAAATACAATAGATAACTTGAATAAAATCATTTACGCTAAAAAAACGTAGTTTTAAATAATTCTGTAACTTTGTCAAGTATTTAAATCTCAACCGATTAAATCCATTGAAATATAATCTTCCTTTCAGAGAAATGTAATGTGGAGTTTGGTGTTGCCATATCCGCTGGGAAAAAATTGTCCATTTTTTGTCAGACTATAGTCATTAAAAACTAACATAAAGTACATAATTTTAAGATATTGAAAAATGTTAATTATTTATTATTGACCTTTATTATATTACGAAGTTATTGATGGTTTGGCTTATAGGGCTTATATAAGGGCTTCGAGTACCTCCACTGAATAGTAGGTACTTCAAAAATAGGGAATTTATGTTTTGGTACTTTTTGACAGGAGTGTGATGAATAAATCAATTTTTTTTAATACATATGATTTTTTCATAATGTGAACTAAATATTTACAGATTAGGTGAACTGTAATTCTCAGATGTCCCATATCACCAAAAGAATCCCGAAAACACCCGGGGATTGAAAAAACCCCAGTGGCACCACAATTTCGTACATTAGTGCTGCTGATGTACGCCCTCAGTACATTTGTTCTGTCGACATACGCATATACCCAAATGTGGGGAAAATATGTTCCGAATACAGACATTTAGATGACCATATACATTTTTGATATTTCCCTCCGAAACGGTTGTAGGAAATTTAAAAACTACCACTAGTTTGTATTTTTGGTTACCATTTTTTATGAAAAACTAAGTAAATCGTAGGGATCGGTCAGACAGAGCTTTCAAATATTGTGCAAAAGAAATCGCCTGGTCAATTCACTAGGGTCAATTGACCAGGACAATTCTTTAAAACTTTTCTTTTGTATATATTAAGCTCGATTAAGACGGGATAACAATTAAATTAGAAAACAAGCAAGTAATCCCCTCACCATGAGTCCCATAAAAATATTCGTAAATGAGTTTTTTTTCGTTTTAATTAAATGATTATCAATTAGAATTGCATTAAATAAGTTTGTACTGCTATTAAAGTTAAAAGCTGTTCACATTTGGTAGATAATGGTCCATTTGTGTGGGAGGTACCAAAAGAGGCGTGCTAATAACTGCCACTTTTCTCTGAGTTCTAGATACTATAAAAGCATTACACCGTATAAAATTTCAAGTTTTTATTTTCACTGGCATTAAAGTTAAAATCTGTTAACTTTTGATACAAATGGCCCATTTGTGTGGGAAGTACCAAAAGGGCTGTGCCAATAACGCCCACATTTCTGTGGACTCTAGGTACTATAGAAGCATTACACTGAACACAATATCAAAGATTAATATGCTTTGGTATTAAATATATAAGAAGTTAACTTTTAGTGCTAAATGGTCCATTTGTGTGGAAGGTACCCAAAAGGGAGTGGCCATTTTCCTTGACGTGTTAGCGACTAATAAACTAATACTATGTGTGAAATTTCAGAAGATTCGACTAAGTAGCATAGAAGGTATTAAAGAATCAATATTTCACTAAAAGTTAACCCTTTGCGGGAGAGGTACTAGAAGGAGTGGACCTATATGGCCCATCTTCGAACTTAGCCGGAGATAGAGAAAACTATTACCGCATACCAAATTTTAAGTCAATCGGTTTCTCCTTTCGAGAGTTATCGTGCGCACCAGCCCAGACAGACACACAGACAGACATACGGACGGACATTGCTCAAATGACTTAAAATGGCCCAAAACGGATTTCCGCCGAACATACTTAAGGTCTTAGGTCACTCCTTCGATGTGTTAAACTTTTGAATCGTAGCAAATGATGTATACCCTCCTCTCCAAGGTGGGGGGATACAAATATGGAGGCTAGAAATGCTGAAAAAAATGTTGATAACTGTAGTTAAATCAATGTGAAAAAATTTTTTTTTTTTAAATAGTTTTTTACTGGCACCAAAAAATCCACAAAAAAAATCGCAACAAATTGTTTGTTCCATTTTTTGAAATATAGCATACTAACGAAGAAACTATGCCTATTTGCAAAAAGTCTATGGATAAATCTATAAATTATGAGCAATATTGTAAAAATGAGGAAATTCAAAAAAATAATTTTTCATATTTTTTAATTAAGCAATTTTGTTTGGGAGGTACCAAAACGGGCGTGGCAATAACGCCCATTTTTGTATATACAATAGGTACTAGAACAAGTATAAAAGTTCAGTTGGGTAAACCGACTTAAGAATCCCCTCACCATCAGTCACAAAAAATATACGTTTATTTATATTTTTGTTTATTAATATTTTTTGTTTTAATTAAATTGTTATAAAACTAAATTTAATTTAATAATTTTAAAGTATGCACTTGTATTAAAGTTATAAGCTGTTAACTTTTGGTGCAAAATGGTCGATTTGGAGGTACTAAAAGTGGCGGGGTAATAACGCCCATTTTTCAATGAACTGTATGCACTATGACAACAGTTCACTGAACACAATTTTAAGTATTTGTATGCACTAGTATTAAAGATATCGATACCTCCATTATAAAACATGCTAAGTAGACTTAGCATGTTTTAGGGAGATTGCACTTTTAACTTCTAAATATTCCAAATTATATTCAGTCAAAATTTGGTGTTTATCCGTCAACCCAATAAAAAGTTATTCAGCAAACAGTATAGGTCATTCGATATCCATTACAAAGGAATTCCACACAATGTTATCAGTGTTATCATATGTGTTTAGAATAAACGACGACAACCCCAGATACTTCAAAATCGACGACAACTCCATAGAGGTCGTGGACAAATTCTGCTACCTGGGATGTTTAATAACCAACTCCGATGGGTCCTCAAAGGATACAGAAAGTCGCATTTAGACTACAAAGCAAGCATTTGGCCTTTGAACGAATGTTAAAATAGGAATTTTCAACTCAAACGTTAAGTCAATATTGCTGAACGGATGCAAGCCATGTAATGTCGCACCCCGTGACCTCAATGCTGTACAGGGGATTTTTAACAAATCGTCGGCCTAATGTTATTTTGTTATATACGCCATTTTGTATAATTAGAGAAAGTCGAAATTTATTGTTTGAGTAAAACGGGACTGAAGAGTTGCACACTTTTTGTTCCATAGGGTTCCCAATTTTTGTATGCTTCTCATACATTTATATACCATTACATTAAAAAAACATGTAAGAAAGTTCAGTGGGGCTTATGAATCCCCTCCCTCACCTTGAGTCCCAAAAAATATTAGTAAATTTATAATTATTTTTGTTTTAATTAAACTTTTATCAATTTTAACTGCATTTAATAACTTTAAAGTATGTACTGGTATTAAAGTTCAAAGCTGTTTAATTTTGGTACAAAATGGTCCGTTTGTGTGGGAGGTACCAAAAGGGGCATGCCAATAACGGCCACTCTTCTCTAGACCCTAGGTACTAGAAAAGCATTGCACTATACGCAATTTCAAGCATTTGTATGCACTGGTATTAATGTAAAAGCTATTAACTTTTGGTACAAAAATGTCCATTTGTGTGGGAGGTACCAAAAGGGGCGCGCAAATAACACAAATTTTTCTCTGGACTCTTGGTACTATAAAAACATTACACTGTACAAAATTTCAAGTATTTATATGCACTGGTATTAAAGTTATAAGCTGGTAACTTTTGGTACAACATGGTCCGTTTGTGTGGGAGGTACCAAAAGGAGCTTGGCAACTTCGCCCATTTTTCTCGAGGTAATAGTGGCTAATAAACTAATACTATGTGTAGAATTTCAGAGGATTCAAATAAGTAGTATAGAAGTTATTAAATAATCAATATTTCACCAAATGTTTACCATTTGTGGGGGAGGTACTAGAAGGAGTGGACCAATTAGGCCCATCTTCGAACTTAACTGGAGATTGCAGAAAATATTATCACGTACCAAATTTGAAGTCTATCCGTTACTCTTTTCGAGAGTTATCGTGCGCACCAGCCAGCAGACAGACAGACAGACGGACATTGCTCATGCGACTTAAAATGACCCAAAACGGATATCCGCCGAGCATACTTAGGGTCTTAGGTCACTCCTTCGATGTGTTCCACTTTTGGCACGTAGCAAATGATATACATATACCCTCCTCTCTAAGGTTAATAGGGCTAATAAGCATGTTACAAACATTTTTGTACATGGCATTTTGGTCCATATCCACTTTTGTTTTCATATGGGCGGTATGAAAGGAGAGTAAATTACATATTGTGATCGAAAGAACGTAAAGTAGTAAGTACACAATATAGGGCGATTGAGACATAGAACACAAATATAAACACATATTATCAACTCCTAACTGAAAAAACACAAAAATGGCATATGAACCAACGAAACCGACGAAACGTCTTCGGCGAATCATGAAGATATTCTGGCCCCCGCTATTTCAAACAATATGCTGTGGTCAGAAACATACCAAATGCCGATCGAACGTGAAATCCGAAGACGCAAATGGAATTGGATCGGGTATTCTTTACGCAAGCCCCAGGACGACATAGCTCGAATCGCAATAGACTAGAACCTACAGGGAAGTCATCGAAAAGGAAGGCCCGCCCACACACGGTGGAGACAAACTGACAAAGAAATTGCCAAAACGAGAAAAAACTGGAGTGAGATCAAAAGCATTGCAATGGATAGATCAAACTGGGGATCATTTGTTGAGGCACTTTGCTCCTTATACGTTCGAAGGGAACATGGATATACTATTTCTCAAAAAAATATTTATCTGCATAAAAATATATCGATACTTAAGTTGTCTTATGTTTTCAGCGATTGAAACTTAATAATGTTCTTCAAAAATATCCCTCATACGATTTCACACTGGATATTTGAGTACATAATTTTTCCTAAAAGTAACAAAGACGATATTTTTACCATATCCTTCAAACGCTTTGCGTGGGATACAAAGAAAATTTATTTGACTAGGAAAAAGTCTTTGTATATTACTTCGTACTCACCGAGGGCTTTCGTTTGGTCGTTGAATCATCCAGACATCAGGTATTGCCCCGTTATGTTTTTACAAATAAATATTGATTACTTTGCATGTGTTTCAATATGGACCAAATGATGTCTTAAAAACAAGTAAGAAAGTTTCAGTCGGGTAAACCGACTAAGGTATACCCTCACTTTGTGAGTAATGTAATATTCAATATTACTCGAATTATTCTGTCAATTTGTGTGGGAGGTACCAGAAGGGGTTTATCAAATACACCTTTTTTTCGCTGAACATTAGATACTTTAAATTCATTGCACTGTGCCGACTTATAAGCATTTATGTGCACTGGTATAAACGTTATGAGACATTAAATTGTGGTATGATTTGGGCATTTTGTGTGGGAGGTACAAAAAGGGGGGTGGCAATAACGCCCATTTTTCACAGGGCTATAGACACTATAAAAACATTACACTGTACAAAATTTCAAGTATTTTTATACACTGGTTTTAATGTTATAAGCTGTGAACTTTTGGTGCAAAAAGGTACCTTTGTGTGGGAGGTACCAAAAGGGGCGTGGCAACAACACCCATTTTTCCCTGGACTGTAGGAAATATAAAAGCATAATACTGTACAAAATTTCAAGTATTTTTATACACTGTTATTAATGTTATAAGCTGTTAACTTTTGGTGCAAAATGGTGCATTTGTGTGGGAGATACCAAAAGGGACGTGGCGACTTCGCCCATTTTTCTCGAGTTGATAGCGACTATTAAGCTAATACTATGTGTGGAATTTCACAAGATTCGAATAAGTAGTATAGCAGTTATTAAAGAATCAATATTTTACAACATTTTAACCCTTTGTGGGGGAGGTACTAGAAGGAGTGGACCAATATGGCCCATCTTCGAACATAGACGGAGATAGAAAAAAATATTACCACATACCAAATTTGAGGTCAATCGGTTACTCCTTTCGAGAGTTATCGTGCGCACCAGCCAGCAGACAGACAGACAGACAGACAGACAGACGGACGGACATTGCTCATTCGACTTAAAATGACCCAAAACGGATTTCCTCCGAACATACTTGGGGTCTTAGGTCACTCCTTCGACGTGTTACACTTTTTTCCGTAGCAAATGATATATACCCTCGTCACACTAAAGTGAGGGTATAATAAGTATTTGATGTCGGCGTTTTCGGGAACCTCTCGAGAAATTAACGGAGCTAAAGTTACAAGCAATATAATCCGTTCAAACAAACTTTTTGCAAGGCAATATTTGTAAAAGTAATTAAGAAACAACCATATTGGCATGTACATTTTTTTTTTACTTTTCTCCTCTGTTTCTGTGCATATTATTTTCTATTGAAACATGAAAGATATGTATTGAAAGGGGCTTCCCAAAAATGGTCACTTTTCTCTGGACTCTACACGCTGAAAAAAAATCGCTTCTGTAGTATATTGTCCCAAACATATTCGGCTTGAAATATACATATGTTTAGAGTACACTCCAAATATATAATATTTGACACACATAAATATTATATGTTTGGGAGAATATTGTTCTAAACAAAAATATGTTCCCATTCTAATATTTTTTTATTTGGAACTAGTATTTCCGAAATAATGATTAATTTGTATTTAATTATTTTGGCAATGTATCAATGCCTTGATTTAAAGACAAGTTTTCTGTTTTTCAGGTGCTTAAAGATAATATTTTTTATAAATTTTAAATGTTTTTAAAATTTAATTAAAACTTAAATCGTATAATCGTTCGTGAATATAAATTGCATTGATGGATTGGAATATTTATAAATTAAAAGACATTTTTAGCTATAAAGTTTAAAACGAAAACTAGGAAAAACTAACTAAAATTCGAAAAAAATCAGCAAAGTTTTAAAAATTGTTTTAAATAAAATAGGTTTGGAAAACTTCTTAAACAATAACTTTGTTTGTGGGTACACACATATTTTATTTGTGAAAGTCAGTTAGCAAATATATTATGTTCTAATATATTAATATATGCGTTCCAAACAAGATTTCTTGATTTTCAAATAAAATTTATTTGTTAACAAATATATAGTATTTGAAAAAATCGCTTCCAAATATATTTTCTTTCAATTCAAACATATCAAAAATGACGATTTTCCCCCGTGTATGTACTATAAAAGCATTACACTGTACGAAATTTCAAGTATTTGTATGCACTGGTATTAAAGTTAAAAGCTGTTTACTATTGGTACAAAAAGTCCATTTGTAAGGGTGGTACCAAAAGGGGCGTGCCAATAACGCCCATTTTTCTCTGGACTCTATGTACTATATAAGCATTACACTTTACAAAATTTCAAGTATTTGTATGCACTGGTATTAAAGTTATAAGCTGTTTACTTTTGGTACAAAATGGTCTATTTGTGTGGGAGGTACCAAAAGGAGCGTGGCAATAATGTCAATGTTTTACAAAATTTCAAGTCTTTGTATGCACTGGTAATTATGTTATAAGCTTTTAATTTTTGGTTCAAAATTGTCAATTTGTGTGGGAGGTACTAAAACGGGCGCGGCAATTTCGCCCATATTACACCAGAAAATGTTTTGTGCAGCCCTTCGACGAAAATGTTGTTGCATAGTGTAGTTTATGACTTAAATTTTCGTAAATAATTTTTCGGTTAGTGTTTATGGAAATTACAAGGCTTACTAACAAAACTTGAAAAATTATGAACCCTGTTGGTTGTTTATAAATCTATTGAAGGGATACCTATATTATTTTTTCTCTAGAAATATTTTTCTCAAAGACACCAACTAAAAATGTCATCGAATTGTATGACGTTTGACATATGATATTCGATTGCAATTTTTTGAGGTAAAGGGCTGAGTAGCTTAGGTGACTGTTTTGAGAGAAATAATTATCCAAGGGTTCGCTTTACTTTGATCTTTGGACTGAAGGATGTATTCCGAAGTCTTCCATTTTAAAATAACATACGAGATAACTAAACTCTCTTATTTCCTTTCAAACTTTTGTGGCCGAATATCACAACAACAAGAGCTAACCTAGAAAAATAGCTTGCCCCACTGGATTCAGCAAGGACGAGATATGTATACCCATAAAGTCTCCTTTCTGATACATTTTTAAAGTATCCATTTCAAGCACAGTATTATTTATAGTTCACTTAAAATTCATCATATACATTAATGTTTTCTCCCAATTTGTATTATAACTTTGTGCATTTGTTTGTAACACCCAAAAGGAGAAGAAATAGACCCATCGTTTATTATACCGATCGACTTAGAATCACTTTCTGAGCTGATTTAGCTATGTCCGTCTGTCTGTCTGTCCGTCTGTCTGTGCATGTATTCTTGTAATCAAAGTACAGGTCGCAATTATGGTCCGATCTCGACGAAACTTTACACATATCTTTTTTTTGGCCCAAGGACGATCCCTATTGAATTTGGTTAAAATCGGTTCAGATTTAGATATAGCCCCCATATATATGTTAGCCCCGATTTGACATGTAAGCGCTGTAAAAACTTTATTTTATATCCGATCAGTATGAAATTCGGCAGAAAGAGGTTTGTTATTATATGAATGAACACTGTTAAATTTGGAAGAAATCGGTTCAGATTTAGATATAGCCCCCATAAATACGTTACCCCCGATTTGACATGTAAGCGCTGTAAAAATGTTATTTTATATCCGATCAGTGCGAAATTCGGCAAAGAGAGGTTTCTTATTACATGAAGGAATACTGCTAAATTCGGAGAAAATCGGTTCAGATTTAGATATAGCCCCCATATATACGTTACCCCCGATTTGACATGTAAGAGCTGTAAAAATGTTATTTTATATCCGATCAGTGCAAAATTCGGCAGAAAGAGGTTTCTTATTACTCGAAGGAATACTGCCAAATTTGGAGAAAATCGGTTTAGATTTAGATATAGCCCCCATATTTATGTTACCCCCGATTTGAAATTCAAGCACTGTAGAAATTGTATTTTATATCCGATCAGTGCAAAATTCGGCAGAAAGAGGTTTCTTATTACTCGAAGGAATACTCATATATATGTTACCCCCGATTTGAAATTCAAGCGCTGTAGAAACTGTATTTTATATCCGATCACAGCGAAATTCGGCAGAAAGAGGTTTCTTATTATACGAAGGAATACTGCCAAATTCGGAGAAAATCGGTTCAGATTTTGATATAGCCCCCATATATATGTTACCTCCGATTTGACATCTAAGCGCTGTAGAGACTGTATTTTATATCCGATCAGTACGAAATTCGACAGAAAGAGGTTTCTATTTTACATGAATGAGTATTCAGGGAAAATCGATTCAGATTTGTATATAACCTCCATATATATGTTCCTCTTGATTTGGTTACAAAGCGCTATAGAAATTGTACTTTACTTCCGATCATTACAAAAGTCTCCAGAAAGATGTTTCTCAATTTAGGAACGAATATTGATTAATTTAGCGATTATCGGTTCAGAATTAGATATATTCACATATACATATATGTTCTTACCCATTTACCAATTATTCCAAATTATTATCGCAATCACCCTTATCGCATTGTTAGGGAGGTGTAGGGTATTATATAGTCTGCCCCGCCCGACTTTCTGCCTTTCCTTACTTGTTTTAATTTATTATATGCAATAGGTTTTTATTAAAACTGTGTGTATTTAAAATTCTACCCTGATGAATTTACCACCCTTTTCATTTTATGACTCATTATTTATATTTTGTTTCTATCAGCATATTTATTTACTATTTACTAAAAGATCCTCAATAAAATTATGCCATATTATCATTTAGATATTTTTTTCTATTTTCAAAACAATTTATTTCAACCAAATAATTTAATAAAAACTGAATGTTTATTAAGATTTCATAAAATAACCAATTTAATTTACCCCCAAAAATGCAAAACGTTTAAAAGTGAATACAGTGCGTGTTCGTTTAACAAAATCGCCCAAAATAAACCTTTTCATAATCAAATTTATTCTTTATCATAGCACTAAAGATTGTATCTGAACCCAGCGAACTGAAGGGATTGTACTTTTATTTGGACCATTTATTTGTGTTCGAACATCGGCAGTTCAGTGAGTAGACACTGCACGTACGACTATGTCCGGTGGTCTCCGCCTACTGAATTAATACATACAAAATGATTTTCCCTTTTAACTGCGACGGGGGTGGATACAGGCATAGTGATTAGAGGACAGAGGTTTCACTTTTTTTATAAGGTGCTTATGAGATTAAATTTAATCAAATTTCATCAAACGTGTTTGGAATTTATTATTAAGGTTTTTCCGAGACCTTTATGGTTTTCTTCAAACTTCTTGTCAAACTTTCGCAAACCGCGGTCGGATGTTGGAGGGGACGATTAGGGACCGCCTCGCACTGCTGTTGTTTTTGGTTGTTGGTTTGTGTAATTGTGGCAAATGTAAAAGTTACTAAAACAAAAGTTTCCCAACACAGCGAGTCCCAGAACATTTGCTGCATTTGAAATATTTGAAAAATTTTCTTCGACTTCATTCGCAAGTAGCGAAAAATTTAAAAGCATTTCCTTCCGTTCCGTATACTTTGCACTTGTTAATGAAGAAAGTCTTCTGCCAAAATAGTCGCATGAAATGGCGGAGGGAGCGGAAGTAAACCCAATGAAGCTATGCCAAAAGCCAATGACAATCCACTGTTGCCCTGTCTGTCGCAGCATATTTTGGTATTCGATTGACAATAGAAAATTTATCACTGCATCAGATTCGCCAAATCGTGGTTGAATAGCCAAAGCCAATTTGAAAGTTACACAAATGAAATTGAAATTTCCCATGCAACATTTACGGATGCGATGACTTTAAAGGTCATTGGGAATTTCATTTTCTGGTTTGATTTATACAACTTTTGTTAGCAAGCGATAGCTGCACAGTGGGTCGGTACTTTTAGTAAAGGCGAACTAGCAATTATTGTATAATTTTTTGTTTTGCGAAAGGATAATAAATTTTTTATACATTTTATATCAATACGGATGGATGTCATTTAGTCAATATAACTATTGGTTTGTCTGCACTAAGAGAAAACCGTACTGAAAATCAAAGAATTTATTTTAAATTTGAAGATTTCGGCAATGTTTTCGAGCCAAAGACAATCAGAATTAAATTAAGAAGATACATTACGTTATACAAAAAATCATGTTTAGCCTTAAAATAAACATGTGTTGGCTTACATTTAAGTATAACTCGAACTTATTTGTAGTGATATTTCTTAAAATTAAGTATATCTGAGTATTTAAATTTAAAATGTCTGGCCTTAAACTAAGTACGACCTGATGATTTATTTAAGACATACATGAATTTAAAGATAGTTTAACAAATATGTAACGAAAAGTTCACTCATAGAAAATAAGCTTCTACGATGTTCAAAAGATAGCGCTTCGTCTTTCCAAAGTTTTTATTTTTTATTTTTATACTGGGAAATGCAATAATATGCATAATACATATAACAATTGCTTTTAACATTTTTATAATTTAATAAAATATATTTTGTTGCATACATCGGTTAACATACTATAGAAATATTAGAAGACTGACCTTGTTTGTACATTTGGTATCGATGTGTAAGCCTATTGTGGGTTAGTCAACATATTTGTTGCGCCAACCACCATTAAAACTTTTCACCGCAACCGAAATCAATGATTTTGAACATTATTTGGTCTGGAATTTACAATACATCTTAAAATGTAAATATAACATAGTACTTTTGTATACATAGTATGTTCAAAAAAATTTGCGAATTTTGTATTTTTTCAAAAAGTATTTATTTATTCATGAATATCTATTTTGTCCCCTTCAAAGTAATTCCCCTCGGAGATAATACACTTCGGTCAAAATTGTTTTCCAATTTCCTAAAAAAATTTTTTTGTATATTTCTTTCACTTAGAAACAGTGGTTTAGTAACAGTCATTAAACAAATTGGAAAAAGTAGATTTTTTCAACAACAAAAAAATCCTGTGACAAAAAAACATAAAAAATCGAAAAAAATATTTTATTTTATTTTTTAAAAGTTTGCATCCTAGCGAAGAAATTAATGCCTACTTGAAAAAATCTATGGCTTAATGTAGAAATTATAGTCCTTTTGGTAGAGATAAGAGAATTTCAAAAAATCATTTTTTTTTAATTTCTGTTACTTTTATTTATATTATGTACATTTCAGTTAATTTTCAAGAACAAGTTTCATTAGAAGTAATTGTGAGTTCTTTGTTGACGTTTGTAGATTTCGGAATCGGTTTCTCTAATGAGGAACCAAATATAATCTCCCATTATTCTTTTATCCCAGTGCCCTTGGTAACGCCGCTCGATGGATTTCAACGTCGCCAAGATTCTCGGGGAAAAAGTTTTTAAAAGCAAGAAATGAATTTTGAGGGACATATTTACACCTGTTGGAATACATAAAGCGAAAAATAAGTTGGAAGAATACATACATAGGTGTTATATACATAAATATAACCATTTTTTTCAAAATTTTTTAACAAATCATTAATCATTGTTTCACATTGCGGGCTTTTATTGGATCCAAGGAAATTTTAAACTACAAGCTGAACGACCTCCGTGCTGCAATTTCATCCGACGTCAAATATGATTCGAAATTCACATCTTTCATCAGTTTCCTTGTTTTAGGCCCATCAAAAACTCCTTCTTCGATTTTTTGAAAAGAAAGACTTTTAAATAAACTTTTTAAATATGAGAGTGAATTGCCATCTTTCCTTAAGGCTTTTACAAAATTTTTAAAGAGCCCCAGCTTAATATGCAGTGGTGGCAAAATAGCGGCTATCCCAGAGGCATAACATACCAACTACTTTTAAATCGCAACAAATTTTACAGTCATGTTCATATTTTATGTATTTTATCAATTTACCCATTGTTTCGTATGATTCCTTAGTGTTGACAGAAAATCGACTTATCTCTTTAAGGCGCTGAATTACACTAATTTCAAGAAATTTCATTCATAAATTCCGGGTTTAAGGTTCATAAGCTGTAGCTGACATATAGTTTGATTCGAAAGTAGGCACCCAATATTTTCAAGACTGCCGCGTACTACTTTGTATTGCGTACATATAATTTTACTACCTGTATATGTATACGACTGGGATGTCCATGCTCCTAAAAGGCGTAACTGAATGGAAACCTTATAAATAAAAAAAACACAAATATTGTTGAATGGCCCTCTATCTGAGCGGATCTCATCCAATATAGCTCTCACATTGCATATCATGTTTTATGGAGGGTTACGAACGGCCATGAAGCCTCGTCCTCTCTATAATTGTATAATGTCTGACATCAATCCTCATAAAATAAAATGCAAGTGCAATGCCTCTTATATGTCTCTCTCACATATGGCGAATTCAATATAAGCAAAAACATCATTTAAAAACGAAAAAATATGCAACAAGATATTTTCGAGTTTCCCTAACATTTACAAAATAGCTCATAACTTTTACATCTACCCATAGATTGTTTTCAAATAGATAAAATAATAACATAATTTTTTTGATTTTTTTTTTCTATTTTTTATGGTTTTTTTGTACCAGTAAAAAGAGTTTTTAAAAAAATCATTTTTTTCTCATATTTTTGACGACTGCTACTAAACCAAAGATTCTACGTGAAAGCGATATTTGCAGCATATGTATCCCTCATAATTCCCTTTAATTTGAGGCTGAATCAGGCTTATACTTGAAAAATTATGATCCAAATGCTGAATACAATTTCCATGAAAGCTGGAACTTAAAAAAATTAAAAAAAAAATTATCATAAAATTTTTTTTTAATATTTGTTTCGCGTTTGTGGATCCTGTTTCAGCAGAAACTGTTATCCACATCCCTTGGACAAAAATTTTGTTGCATAGTGTACTCAGAGAAGGAAAGAGGGGTATAATTATCTCTGAAAGAGGGAGAGTATAATTTTCCCTCATATAGAGTGAATTTAAGAATTATTCTTTAAAATGATGCAACTGTCATTAAACTAACTTACAGAGCCGCCTTTTTTTAAAGTCAGCACAGCCTTAATTTTAATCCACAAATGTTGCATACTGATAATTAAGTCCGATCTGGCTTAAAAACTATAACTTGTCAACATCATTGTTTTAATGCACAAAATCCTTAAAAGTATGAAAACATTACTTCAAATAATGAAGCTTGTCACAAAAATAATGATTTTTTCTTTTATTTAAAGATGGACGAACACAAAACTAAAGACTAGTGTTTCATTAAATCAAATACAAATAACTTTGTCAATGGAAGTTTCTTAAAAACCATGTACATGTTCTTGAATTTATGCCGATGTTGCTTGATTTAAGCAAGTGTTGTATTTTATGTTATTACAATCTTTTTATATCCTCACTTTAGTTATTCAAGGGTATATAAGGGTTTTCCAACAAGAGTTGTTATTTTGGTATTCAAAGAAAAATGACATTTTTGAGATAAATAATCGGATGTTTATTTCATAATAAAGAGGAAGGTATGCCGTTAATAATGAAAATCAACATCAACCAAATGGCCACCACGACCACGCTTACAGGACCATATCCTTTTCATGAAATTTTCCATAACCAAATCGCAACGTGGCTGCCATATGTCCTCGATAGCCTCACGAATTCTAACTTTGAGATCTTGAATCGACGCTGGGCTGTTGGCGTAGACCTTATCTTTCACGTGGCCCCAAAGGAAGAAGTCGCAAGGTGTTAAATCACAAGATCTCGGTGGTCAATTGTAATCACCTCTTCGAGAGATAACAAGGTCCGGAAACTTTTCCCGTAACAGAGCAATGTTTTCGTTGCTTATTTAATAATGTCCAGATTAATACCATCCAACTCCGACCATAAAAAATCATTAATCATCTCTCGATAGCGCAATCCATTCACCGTAACTGTTGATCCAACCTCATTTTCGAAAATGTAAAGTCCAATGACCCCGCCGGACCATAAACCGTACCAAACAGTCACACGTTGCGGATGGAGAGGCTTCTCAACAATAACTCTTGGGTTTTCCGAGCCCCAGATGCGAAAATTTTGCTTGTTGACATAGCCACCGAGGTGGAAATGAGCCTCATCAGTCAAGATGATTTTCGAATTTTAATAATTTCAATGCGTTGTTGAATCGTGTATCGTTCCATTTTTAGTAATGGCGTAGTTTCCACTTGCCAAATGTCAAAGAATAAAAGCTTCAAAAGTGACAGCTACCGAAATACCGGGTGATTCAAAATAACACCTCTTGTTGGAAAACCGTTGTCATTTGCTACGGACCAAAAGTGTAACACATCTAAGGATTGACCTAAGACCCTAAGTATGTTCGGCGGATATTGGTTTTGGTTCATTTTAAGTCGGATTAGCAATGTACGTCCGTCCCTGTCTGTCTATCTGCCTGCTGGCTGGTGCGCACGATAACTCTCGAATAGGGATGTAACTAATATTCGCATTCGCATATGCGAACGCGAGTTATTCGCATCATTTTAACATTTGCTTTCGCATTCGCTTTCGCAAAAACCATCTTTGGATTATTCGCTTTCGCAAAAATATATTTCAGTATTCGCTTCCATTTGTTAAAAGCGTTATATCTTCATATTCGCTTCACACATTTTGAAGATATTGATACCAATGAAAACCTCATCCACTTCTCTTCAAAGCAGTTGAAAAATAGGCTTGACCTTGTGGTACTAGGAGGTAAAATATGGAAAACGTTCTTAATACTTGAATATCCGGGAAAAGTATCAATTTAGTTCCTTACTTTTGTTGGTACTAAAGGGTCAAACTATTATGTATTCGCATTCGCTTTCGAAAAAATCCATATTTCACTATTTGCATTCGCAAGAAATATATTTCAATATTCGCTTTCGCATTCGCTTTCGCTAAAGTCACTTTCGTTCCATCCATACTCTCGAAAGGAGTAACCGATTGACTTTAAATTTGGTATGCGATATTTTTTTTCTACCTCAGGTTGAAGATGAGCCATATTGATCCACTCCTTTTAGTACCTCCCCCACAAAAGGTTAACATTTAGTGAGATATTGATTCTTTAATAACTTTCGGACTACTTTCTCGAATCTTGTGTAATTCCACACATATCATTAGTTTAATAGTCGCTAACACCTCAAGAAAAGTGGGCGACGTTGCCACGTCCGTTTTGGTGCCTCCCTCACAAATGGACAATTTTGCAACAAAAGTTAACGGCTTATAGCTTTAATATCAGTTCATACAAATACTTGAAATTTTTTACAGTGCAATGTTTTTATAGTACCTACAGACTAGCGAAATAGGCATCTTTTCGTACCTTCCACACAAACGTACCATTTTGTACAAAAATTTAACAGCTTATATTGTGAATACCATAGTCAAAATTTAAGTTTTTGAAATTCTTACAGTCATACTAAAATGTGAGTTATGGCCACACCCGTTTTAGTACCTCCCACACTAAAAAGACAAAGCTCATGAGAGTAGGAACAACAAATGTAACTCCGCTTTGTATATAGCTTTTTGCTACCTTGGTAGTAAAATAACGAAAAACGTCCGCGATCGTATTAATAAGGCTTGAAACGCTTTTCTTAAACTAAGTAAAATTTGAAGAAGCAACAACATCTCACGTACAACCAAAATAAGAATTTTCAACTGTAGCGCCAAATCCATCTTACTGTATGGCTGCACAACTTGGAGCTTGACACAGGGAACAATTTGCAAAATCCAAGTTTTTCTAAACCGCCGCCTGCGCCAAATTTTAAGAATTTTCTGACCTAACCAAATTTCTAATGTCGAACTGCTACTACGAACAAATACCAGCCCTGGCGAAGTCGAAATCCGAAGAAGGAAATGGATATGGTTAGGGCACATCCTTCGGCGACCACAAAATTATATCGCTAGAGCTGCATTGGACTGGAACCCCCAATATCAACGTAGAAGAGGCCGTCCAAGAAACACATGGATACACTGCACTAAGAGAGAATTGGAATCAGCCAAAATACCCTGGAATCATGCAAAAACACTGGCCAACGATAGAGTAAGATGGAGAGAGCTTGCCGATGCCCTATGTTCACTTTGAACCTTTTACAATTGTTTTAAATGCTACGTAATTAACTCAGTTGTAAATAAAGGACATATGTATACACAACCAGTAAGGAAAGGCAGAAAGTCGGGCGGGGCCGACTATATAATACATCTACAGGCAGACGGACAGACAGACGGACATAGCTAAATCGACTCAGAAAGTGATTACAAGTCGATCGGTATAATAAACAATGGATCTATCTCTTCTGCTTTTGGGTGTTACAAACAAATGCACAAAGTCATAATACCCTGTACCACAGTGTGGTGTAGGGTATAAAAAGAGCCAAGACATACCAAAATGAAATTGCTCACAATATTAATACATATAGGCAAATATCAACATTTTTTAACACAGGGGTAATGTATGTTGTTTTACCCTTTTCTCGCTTTGTGTACAGATTTCGGTGCATAAGTTGATGGGATTATATAAACCACAAACATAGTCCTAGAAATGTTCATATCTGTATCCATTCTTTTATAAGTTGTGGCCAAACTATTTATTCTGAAGTTACTGTTCACTTACAAAAAACACGAGGGACACATGGAGGAAGAATTTTCCGTGAGCACTGTTCATGTGAGATCTTTCCGCTAAAAATTATAGCTCATAACTTTTTGAAATGCGATTTCAAGTGTTTTTTGTTTTTTGACCGCGGGCAGCGTAGCCCGCGATGTAATGAAATAACACTAAAGAAGCGGTTATAGCGGCTTGAAATACCTATAAATCTATATAGGTGTCGTTGATGTGCTCTTAATGGAACCACCGCTATAGCTTCCCAAACCTTTGTTAAACTTGCGTGAATTTTTTTGATAGTGTATTTCGCGGAGCACATCGACAGTTATGTATAGGTTGAGCTGAATTAATTATCCCACATGGCTTTTGACCTGGTGAATCCAAAAATCAGGGGGCCGTAACAAAATAATGAATCGCTGAAATTTTATTCACTTTTTTCAATTTTTGCAAAATGGCAAATTTTGTCCTTGGCATTTTTAATAGTATAAACGTCTGAAATTCATTTCTATGTTTTTCGGGCGTACTGCTGTGGTGCACTTAACAATCATGGATACTTATTTCAAGATTCAAGTCTTGTACGCGAAGAACGTGACACTTTTGTCTCAGCAATGATCGTCAAGGCACACCCAGTGCGGGGTACAGGTATGGAGGAAGTGTATATGAAATAAAAGGATTTTTAACGCTCTATTCCGAAATCGGAGGGCCGCCATTTTATTTTGATGATTGTGCAAATTATGCACATTGCAAAAATGTTCGTATGAAAATTTTACCTGGTCGATTTTTGGACTTTTTGGATTCGCTATATTTATCCGAATAATGAAGCTACAGCGAATATTTTGTCATAGGCTGATAGAAATGCTGATTTTTATACCCTACACCACACTGTGGTACAGGGTATTATAACTTTGTGCATTTGTTTGTAACACCCAAAAGGAGAAAAAATAGACCCATCGTTTATTATACCGATCGACTTAGCATCACTTTCTGAGTTGATTTAGCTATGTCCGTCTGTCTGTCTGTCCGTCTGTCCGTCTGTGCATGTATTCTTGTAATCAAAGTACAGGTCGCAATTATGGTCCGATCTCGACGAAACTTTACACATATCTTTTTTTGGCCCAAGGACGATCCCTATTGAATTTGGCTAAAATCGGTTCAGATTTAGATATAGCCCCCATATATATGTTAGCCCCGATTTAACATGTAAGCGCTGTAAAAACTTTATTTTATATCCGATCAGTATGAAATTCAGCAGAAAGAGGTTTCTTATTATATGGATGAACACTATTACATTTGGAAGAAATCGGTTCAGATTTAGATATAGCCCCCATATATACGTTACCCCCGATTTGACATGTACGCGCATAAAATTTAATTTAAATTCGGCATAAAGAGGTTTCTTTCTAAATGAAGGAATACTGCCAAATTCGGAGAAACTCGGTTTAGATTTAGATATAACACCCATATATATGTTACCCCCCATTTTGACCTGTAAGCGCTGTAAAAACTGTATCGTCCTGATACAGGAGCCCTACGTAGTGGGAGGAAGGGTGTGCGGTATTAGGACACCCAACTTTAAACTGCTTGTGGCCAACTGTGAAGGCACTCCAAGAACCTGCATTTTGGCCAGGAAAGATCTAAGTATCTTTCTCCTGACTAATTTAAGTGGTAAAGACCAAGCAGCTGCTAGCCTGGAGATCGGTAATCGCATATATTGGGTGGTCTCCAGCTACTTGCCTTATGAATCTGTAGTACCGACTGCTCAATTCAGGGAAGTAGTGGAAGAAGCAACGTCTGACGAGATCGAGCTGATTATTGGCGCAGACACGAACGCTCATCATACTATCTGGGGTAGTACTGATATAAACAATAGGGGTGACTCGCTTCTTGACTTAATTCTAACTACCAACCTTAGTATTTGTAACATAGGTAATAAACCGACCTTTACGATTAAAGACAGACAGGAAGTACTCGACGTAACGTTTGCTACTGACCGGCTGTCAGACAAAATTATTGGGTGAAATGTACTGGACGACCACTCATTCTCAGATCACCATTATATTGAGTTCAAACTCGCGGAAAAAGCGCCTAAACCTGCCGTCCACAGAAATGTAAGGAAGACAAAGTGGCACCTGTATGAGAAGAATTTCAAGAAAGTCCTCAACTCTAAACTTCTGTACGAACCGAATGACAAAGCCGGTCTGGATAATCTGGTCGATCATATCACCACATCATTCAATAGTTCCCTTGAAGAAGCCTGTCCGAAAATAAGGTACAAGGGTAAAACTAAACCCCAATGGTGGACTTCTGAGCTAACGGCTATGAAAAAGACCTGCAACAAGCTATTCAATAAGGCTAAATCTACTGGGGTCGCTAATGATTGAGATGCCTATAAAGAGCAACTCAAGATCTATAAGAAGGAGCTTAGAAAGGCGCAAAGGCGCTCTTGGTATACCTTCTGCGGTGAAGTGGAAAAGGTCTCCGACACCGCTAGGATGAGGAAGGTATTATCTGCTTCACCCTGTACAGTGGGATATTTACAGGATGAGGCAAATAACTGGACCAAAAACAGCGAGCAGTCGCTCAATGTACACATTTCCCGGGCAACTCTGTAACAGAACCCGAGGATCAGCAGGACCAACAAGAGTGCGAGTGGACGGCGAGCGTCGCTAGCTTCTTGACTGAGAGATCCAGAATAAGCTGGGCTATTAACAGCTTTGAGCCCTTCAAGTCACCTGGATTAGATGGCATCACTCCAGCAGAAATGCAGAAAATGTTAAAGTACATTATCCCCTGGCTGGAGAAAATTTATGTAGGCTGTATCAGGCTTTCATACGTCCCTAATCGGTGGAGGGATACCAAAGTGGTATTCAGACCTAAAGCGGGAAAGATATCACACACTAGGCTAAAAGACTTCAGACCAATTAGCCTATCCTCCTTCCTATTGAAAGGTCTGGAAAGACTTTTAGATCATTTCATTAGGGAAAACCTGGATACAAAACTCCTGTCGGGGAACCAACATGCCTACAATAAGGGCAAGTCTACAGAATCAGCCCTGCACGAACTTGTGAGCACTATCGAATCGTCCCTGCATTTCAAGGAATTCACAATGGTGGCATTTCTTGACATAGAAGGGGCTTTTAACAACATTCACTCAGATGCGGTAATTGCGGCACTCTCACATATAAAAGTTAACAATAGTTTGATTAGACTAATTCAAAGTCTGCTCACCAGAAGACGCATAACAGCATGTCTAGGGTCCACAACTCTAACAAGGTATGTAAACAGAGGGACCCCGCAAGGAGGAGTACTGTCTCCACTAATTTGGAACCTAGCGGTGAATGAAATCCTGCTAGATCTAGAACGTTGTGGCTGCAAGGTCGTGGCATATGCGAACGACGTGGCAATCGCAGTGAGTGGCAAATTCGTAAACGTCCTCAGAGACATCCTACAGGTGGCTCTGAACAAGTTGGGTAGATGGGCCAGAAACAGCGGTTTGGGCGTTAACCCCAACAAGACAGAATTGGTTCTCTTTACTAGGATGAATAATGTCCCACATGTGGAACCTCCACCTCGGATAAATGGAACAGATCTAGTCTTTTCTGAAAGTGCAAAATTTTTAGGAATAATTCTAGATAGGAAAATGTTATTTAGACTTAACGTATTGGAACGTGTAAGGAAGGCCAACGTCGCCTTATATTCCTGCAAAAAGGCTGTAGGGTCGCGGTGGGGACTCTCTCCTAAAATCGTCCACTGGATATATATAGCAGTAGTTCGTCCAATACTGTTATACGGTATTGTGGTATGGTGGACGGCAACTGACAAACTAACCGTTACCAACTTACTAACAAAGGTTCAGAGAACTGCCTGCCTGAGCATAAGCGGAGCCTTAAGGACTACAGCGACCGAGTCTCTACAAGCCCTACTCCATATACTGCCGATTAATATTGTGGCGAGAGAAGTTGCAACCAAAGCGGCAATAAGAATAAACTGCCTATCAATGTGGAGGTACAAGAACTATGGTCACATGAGGATATCAAAGTGTAGTGCTATGGTAACCGACCGAGTGGACTATATACCAACTGTGTACACCTTCGAGAGAAATTACATCACTATGATTCCCGCCAGAGATGAATGGGTCGGCAGAATACCAGGTAATAGAAACCATCTCCACTTTTACACGGATGGTTCGAAGCTTGATGAAAAGGTTGGCTTCGGAGTACACTGTGAAGAACTTAGTCTGTATATAGCTCACAGACTACCGGATACCTGCAGTGTCTATCAAGCCAAAATAATGGCAATATGGGAAGTCGCCAAGTGGCTGAGTCGCAACATAGTAACCAACACTGGCGTTGTAATTTACTCGGACAGCCAGGCTGCCATCAATTCTCTGGAGGCAACATCCCTAAATTCACAAACAGCCCTCGACTGCCGCAGATCTCTTAACGAGATGGCTGAGCAGTTTAATATACATCTCATATGGGTGCCTGGGCATAGGGATATCCCGGGGAACTGTAAAGCCGATGAACTTGCTAGGAAAGGGACGACATTACAAATTCTCGAAGAATTTGCATATATTGGTGCGCCACTATCCACGTGCAAGCTTTGGCTTAGGCAAGAGGCAATCAGGCAGTCCAACGAAAGATGGACAGAAATCGGCACCTGCAGGGTAGCTAGACAAATCTGGCCAAGGTATGACCTGAGAAGGTCAAAATATCTCCTCGCACTAGAGAGGAAACGATTGTCTACGTTAGTACAGGTTCTGACGGGACACTGCATGATCGGCGAACACGCCAAAAGATTGAGTATTGACTCCAATGACTTCTGCCGAAGCTGTGGAGATGAGGAAGAAGTGGAGAGCATTGTGCACTTGCTTTGCGACTGTCCCGCTTTGAGTAAACGACGACTGGACATACTGGGGTCGGCCTTTTTAGGCAGCCTAACAGATGTTTCCAGTACTGATATTCGTACTATCGATAAATTTATATATCAAACAGGTTGGTTTCGATGAGGGGCATTTCAGCCCGTGGTAACACTAGGGACCTAAACTGGTCTATGTGAGCTTGTAAAAAAAATACGGCTGCCACCCTAACCTAAACCTAAACCTAACTGTATTTTATATCCGACCAGTGCGAAATTCCGCAGAAAGAGGTTTCTTATTACATGAAGGAATACTGCCAATTTCAGAGAAAATCGGTTCAGATTTAGATATATATATGTTACCCGCGATTTGACATGTAAGCGCTGTAGAGACTGTATTTTATATTCGATCAGTACGAAATTCGACAGAAGAAGGTCTTTTTACATGAATAAGTATTCAGGGAAGATCGGTTCAGATTTATATTAAAGCTCCATATATATGTTCCTCCTGATTTGGTATCAAACCGCTATAGAAGTTGTATTTAACTTCCGATCATTAAAATTTTCCAGAAAGATGTTTCTCAGTTTAGGAACGAATATTGCTTAATTTAGCGATTATCGTTTCAGAATTAGATAATATGTTTCTACCCATTTACCAATTATTCCAAATTATTATGGCAATGACCCTTATCGCATTGTTAGGGAGGTGTAGGGTATTATATAGTCGGCCCCGCCCGACTTTCTACCTTTCCTTACTGGTTTATGATTGTAATTTTAGTTTTCCGAATTCCGCTGAAAATTGCATTTTATACAATTTTTTTTTTAATTTCAATTTGGAACAGCCATAACTTTCACGGCATTTGGTGAAATTTATTCACAACAACGTTTTTTGCATGTTTATATTTTTATCTTCGTCTGTTGTAAAAGACGTTGATGTGCTCGCCAAAAAATCTTAAAAAAAAATTTACTTCAAAATTAAAAAAAAAATCATATTTGCCCATATATATTTATTCCCGTCGTTCCAGTATGGAGCATAAGGCCATTAATACATATACCAGTGCATATTAACATTGCTCACAAAGTGAGTGTAAACCTTTGTCGGTTTACCCGACTGAAATTTTTTCCTTGTTTTACTTTGTATACCCAAATTTCTAAATTGGAGGAAATAAATTCCAAAAATTAAATTTTTTCATAAAAATGTCCGCCCTTCATTTATTTATTATATGCGAATTGATTTTTTCAGGTACGTATTAGTCATCAACATATATAATTGCCATTATGCGCTAATGTGATTATGTACATCTCAAGAGCTAAAGGTTTCCGCTAACATCGTTTTTATTACAATTAAGGGACAATAAATACCGTAAAATTGTACCACAAACCTGTGAATAGCGCAGTTGGAAAATGGGACTGAATCTTAATAGCTATTATAATAGCTATGTTTCTCAATGCAGAGTTTTTTTTTACTAAACTTTCTAAATTAACAGCATAAATGACTGCATTGTATCCTTTCATTGCCCCATTGTGCACACTGCTTGCATACAGCCAGTTGGGAGAATGATGGTATACCTTTTTTACATAGATGGCTTATGTGGGCGTTTCTGTTTCTTCTTCTTCTTATATGCCATTTACATCATTTGAATTCGGAAAATATAAATTGTTGGCAAACATTTTGGCATAAAAGATGGTCCAAAGACCAAAACAACAACAACATCAACAGAAGCAGGAGCAGACCCAAAAGAGCCAATCAATATATGTTTATGGAGCCAAGGATGGCTGTGACAGGGTTAACAGCAACAAAAAAAATCCAAAGAAGTCGAGCCAAATGAATTGAATTGGTATTCAATAAAGCATCATACCGACAGATATGTAAATGAAATGAAATTTACAGTTTGACATACAGACGACTGGACGGATGGTCTCATAAAAAGTAGACTAACCGAAGACAAGAAGAACATGAATGTCACAAAGGATATTGCATTCTGTGGAGTACTCGTAAATGTCGCCAGGTAACCATATCGAAGTGACCTTTGAAAATGAGATTTATTTAAATAACTTTTTGCTCTTGTCTGGAAATACTTGGAATTGCGTGGTAGGAACATTAACAACAACCGGTTGCTCTCTCTCTCTCTAATAATGTACATATATTGATTGGTAAAATGAAAGGTTCAACATTTAGAAAATTAACTTAAGAGGAATTTCATATTTATTGATTTGAAAGAGAGTGGACACATTTTGTCACAGTGAAAAATTAAACGTTTTTTATACTTTATGGTTTATTCTTTGTACATTTGGTTTTAATGATGGTCAGGGCTCAAAATTTAGGTTATGTGCTATAAAACTCGCAAAAATGTATTACAAAGCCATGCGAGAACAATTTGTTAAACGACCAAAGTCTTCTTGAAGTATTAGTGACTGGTTAGCCGCAATGGTATGCCGCAAATTGATGCGCATACTCGTATATAGAAATCGTTAAATTATTAAAAGTAAATCGTAGTGTTGTCATGCTGTAGAATTATATATTTGGGAAGATGTTGTTCTAAACAAACCATTGTTTCCGTTCTAATATTTATACCCTACACCACACTGTGGTACAGGGTATTATAAGTTTGTTTCACGGCAGATGTTTGTAACACCTGAAAATAACACAGCTAGACCCACCTTAATACCGATCGACTCAGAATCACTAGCTGAGTCGATTTCGTCTGTCCATGTAAAGTTGTTCGTCGACTACAGGTCGCAATTTCACTCCGATCGTTCTGAAATTTTGCAGTTTAGAGTATTTCGCGGCTGTTAGGATCGCTATTGAATTTGGTTGAAATCGGTTCAGATTTAGATATAGCTCCCATATATATCTTTCGTCCGATTTGGCCCTTTAGTCCTATAGAAGCTGTATTTTACATCCGATCGTTTTGAAATTTAGAATGGTAGAGTTTCTTGATCCATGAACCAGCATTGCCGAATTTGAAGAAAATCGGTTAAGATTTAGCTATAGCTCCCATATGTATGTTTCGTCCGATTTTGCTCTTTAGTCCTGTAGAAGCTGTATTTTACATCCAATCATTTTGAAATTTAGAATGGTAGAGTTCTCGATCCATGAACCAACACTACCGAATTTGAAGAAAATCGGTTAAGATTTAGCTATAGCTCCCATATATACAAGGTGGCGCAAAAGTAATCCTCCTATCAGAAAATGCTATAAATTTTGCGATTGGCCCCTAATGTCAGTTCTGTTTTGACATTTGTGTAGTAAACACATGCGAAATACACGTTAATAAACAATGTTACGCTGCACTGCTCCAGAACGCTCGCCACGAAGAGACTGGCACAACACGAGATGCTGCCAGGCGTGGCAGACCCCGGAGTAGCCGTTCTGCAGAGAATATTGCTGCTGTAGCCGAGGATGTCATGGAAGCGCCGTCGACATCGACCAGACGACGTGCCACGCAAATGGGTATCAGTCGACGGTCTCTACAGCGAATTTTGGTACAAGATTTGAAGATGTTTCCGTACAACGTCCAGACGGTGCATCAGCTGTTAGCTGCTGACCGCCAATCGCGTCTAACATAACATCGAAAGGTTACTTTTGCGCCACCTGTTATGTTTCGTCCGATTTGGCCCTTTAGTTCTATAGAAGCTGTATTTTACATCCAATCGTTTTGAAATTTAGAATGGTAGAGTTTCTTGATCCATGAACCAACACTACCGAATTTGAAGAAAATCGGTTAAGATTTAGCTATAGCTCCCATATATATGTTTCGTCCGATTTGGCCCTTTAGTTCTATAGAAGCTATATTTTACATCCAATCGTTTTGAAATTTAGAATGGTAGAGTTTCTTGATTCATGAACCAACATTGCCGAATTTGAAGAAAATCGGTAAAGATTTAGCTATAGCTCCCATATATATGTTTCATCCGATTTGGCTCTTTAGATCCAATCGTTTTTATACCCTACACCACACTGTGGTACAGGGTATTATTTAAGTATAAAATGTCCCAAAAGTAAATTTATGTAAACAATTTATACATGAATTACAACATTTATATATCAGAGTTGTTCAATATTACGAGAGTGGTGTAGGGTATTATATAGTCGGCACCGCCCGACTTTAGCCTTTCCTTACTGGTTTTTATTTACGAAACAAATATTTATTAGTATTTAAGTATTCAAAAACCAGTAAGGAAAGGCTAAAGTCGGGCGGTGCCGACTATATAATACCCTACACCACTCTCGTAATATTGAACAACTCTGATATATAAATGTTGTAATTCATGTATAAATTGTTTACATAAATTTACTTTTGGGACATTTTATACTTAAATAATACCCTGTACCACAGTGTGGTGTAGGGTATAAAAACGATTGGATCTAAAGAGCCAAATCGGATGAAACATATATATGGGAGCTATAGCTAAATCTTTACCGATTTTCTTCAAATTCGGCAATGTTGGTTCATGAATCAAGAAACTCTACCATTCTAAATTTCAAAACGATTGGATGTAAAATATAGCTTCTATAGAACTAAAGGGCCAAATCGGACGAAACATATATATGGGAGCTATAGCTAAATCTTAACCGATTTTCTTCAAATTCGGTAGTGTTGGTTCATGGATCAAGAAACTCTACCATTCTAAATTTCAAAACGATTGGATGTAAAATACAGCTTCTATAGAACTAAAGGGCCAAATCGGACGAAACATATATATAGGAGCTATAGCTAAATCTTAACTGATTTTCTTCAAATTCGGTAGTCTTGGTTCATGGATCAAGAAACTCTACCATTCTAAATTTCAAAATGTTTGGATGTAAAATACAGCTTCTTCAGGACTAAAGAGCAAAATCGGACGAAACATATATATGGGAGCTATAGCTAACTCTTAACCGATTTTCTTCAATTTCGGCAATGTTGGTTCATGGATCAAGAAACTCTACCATTCTAAATTTCAAAACGATTGGATGTAAAATACAGCTTTTATAGGACTAAATGGCCAAATCGGACGAAACATATATATGTGAGCAATAGCTAAATCATAACTGATGTTCTTCAAATTTGGTAGTGTTGGTTCATGGATCAAGAAACTCTACCATTCTAAATTTCAAAATGATTGGATGTAAAATAAAGCTTCTACAGCACTAAAGAGCAAAATCGGACGAAACATATATATGGGAGCTATAGCTAAATCTTAACCGATTTTCTTCAAATTCGGCAATGTTGGTTCATGGATCAAGAAACTCTACCATTCTAAATTTCAAGACGATCGGATGCAAAATACAGCTTCTATAGGACTAAAGGGCCAAATCGGACGAAACATATATATGGGAGCTATAGCTAAATCTTAACCGATTTTCTTCAAATTCGTCAATGTTGGTTCATGGATCAAGAAACTCTACCATTCTAAATTTCAAAATGATTGGATGTAAAATACAGCTTCTACAGGACTAAAGAGCAAAATCGGACGAAACATATATACGGGAGCTATAGCTAAATCTTAACCGATTTTCTTCATATTTGGCAATATTGGTTCATGGATCAAGAAACTCTACCATTCTAAATTTCAAAACGATCGGATGTAACATGCAGCTTCTATAGGACTAAAGGGCCAAATCGGACGAAAGATATATATGGGAGCTATATCTAAATCTGAACCGATTTCAACCAAATTCAATAGCGATCGTAACAGTCGCGAAATACTCTAAACTGCAAAATTTCAGAACGATCGGAGAGAAATTGCGACCTGTAGTCGACGAACAACTTTACATGGACAGACGGACGGACGGACGGACGGACAGACATCGTTAAATCGACTCAGCTAGTGATTCTGAGTCGATCGGTATACTTTAAGGTGGGTCTAGCTGTGTTATTTTCAGGTGTTACAAACATCTGCCGTGAAACAAACTTATAATACCCCGTACCACAGTGTGGTGTAGGGTATAAATATATCAATACTCGTATTTAATTTCAAGACAAGGGTTATGTTTTTACTTATTCAACAGGAAATTTTTCGGAAATTCTAAATGTTCGTAAAATTACTTTATAATTGAAATCGTATAGATAAATGTTGTATTTATGGGTTAAATTAGCACATTTGAGGGCTACCTCTATACGGGAACTACAAAAAAATATAAATTTTTGAGATGAATTCTTGCTAAAATTGCTTAGAAAATGTGGTGTTTATGGCTTAAACAAGCCTTTTTGGGAGCGACATCTACAGGTGGACTAGAACAAAATATGAACAGATTTAAAAAATGTTCAATGTGATGAATTCTTGTCTAAATAAAACACAAATTGCAAATATTCCCTTAAAATGCTTAGAAAATGTGGTATTTTTGATTTAAATAAGTCTATTTTGGAGCGACCTCTATAGGGTGACTACAAAAAAATATGATCCGATTTGCAAAATTTTCACTGTGATGAATTCTAGTCAAAATAGAATACAAACTGCAAAGTTTCTGCAAAATTTCTTTAACAATGTGGATATGTATATGGCTCAAAACCCGTATTTTGCAGCGACATCTATAGGAGAGCTATATCAAAACATTGACCAATATGGCCCATTTGCAATCCCAAACGACCGGCTACTATAAGAAGTATTTTTACCAAATTTGATCATCCTAGCTCTATTATGACGGATTGTAGCGTGATTTCAAAAGACAGGCGGACTTGCTGCGAATTGATTAATGAAATTCAAAAGGGCCTATCAACAAATTATTTATTTTTTCATAGTTAAAAATTTATCACCTATTTCATTTCATTTCATTTTTTATTAATGTAATTTAAAGCCTGTAGGCCAAGTATAGGTAAATTACAATATTCTTCAACGCAAAATTGGTTTAGGTATTTAATTTGAGTTTCTACTACAGCGGAACAACGTAAATAGTTCTAGATATATGTATAACTTAATAACTATTAAATTAAGTAATAATAACAATTGCAGGTTGCTACTTTATAGTTGCTACTCGTAATTTGCACAAACAAGTTATAAATCATGTGTGTGTGAATTTATATATGCATCATTATGTTTGGGTATTATCCTGAAAACACCGTTTTTCTAACTACAACATTCTTCATTATACCCTACACCACACTGTGGTACAGGGTATTATAAGTTTGTTTCACGGCAGATGTTTGTAACACCTTAAAATAACACAGCTAGACCCACCTTAAAGTATACCGATCGACTCAGAATCACTAGCTGAGTCGATTTAACGATGTCCGTCCGTCCGTCCGTCCGTCCGTCCGTCCGTCCGTCCATGTAAAGTTGTTCGTCGACTACAGGTCGCAATTTCACTCCGATCTTTCTGAAATTTTGCAGTTTAGAGTATTTCGCGACTGTTAAGATCGCTATTGAATTTGGTTGAAATCGGTTCAGATTTAGATATAGCTCCCATATATATCTTTCGTCCGATTTGGCCCTTTAGTCCTATAGAAGCTGTATTTTACATCCGATCGTTTTGAAATTTAGAATGGTAGAGTTTCTTGATCCATGAACCAACATTGCTGAATTTGAAGAAAATCGGTTAAGATTTAGCTATAGCTCCCATATATATGTTTCGTCCGATTTGGCCCTTTAGTCCTATATAAGCTGTATTTTACATCCGATCGTTTTGAAATTTAGAATGGTAGAGTTTCTTGATCCATGAACCAACATTGCCGAATTTGAAGAAAATCGGTTAAGATTTAGCTATAGCTCCCATATATATCTTTCGTCGGATTTGGCCCTTTAGTCCTATAGAAGCTATATTTTACATCCGATCGTTTTGAAATTTAGAATGGTAGAGTTTCTTGATCCATGAACCAACATTGCCGAATTTGAAGAAAATCGGTGCAGATTTAGATATAGCTCCCATATATATCTTTCGTCCGATTTGGTCCTTTAGTCCTATAGAAGCTGTATTTTACATCCGATCGTTTTGAAATTTAGAATGGTAGAGTTTCTTGATCCATGAACCAACATTGCCGAATTTGAAGAAAATCGGTTCAGATTTAGCTATTGCTCCCATATATATGTTTCATCCGATTTGGCTCTTTAGATCCAATCGTT
This sequence comes from Eudasyphora cyanicolor, assembly GCA_963930755.1. NCBI lineage: Eukaryota > Metazoa > Arthropoda > Insecta > Diptera > Muscidae > Eudasyphora > Eudasyphora cyanicolor. The sequence continues at coordinate 316,253,385 of OZ005734.1, forward strand.
TTTATACCCTACACCACACTGTGGTACAGGGTATTATTTAAGTATAAAATGTCCCAAAAGTAAATTTATGTAAACAATTTATACATGAATTACAAAATTTATATATCAGAGTAATTCAATATTACGAGAGTGGTGTAGGGTATTATATAGTCGGCACCGCCCGACTTTAGCCTTTCCTTACTGGTTTTATTTAGTTTTTTGCTTCTCCGGTAAAACATTCAAATATGATGATAGGCCCTTTCTCGTTTCTGATGATACAAATTTTTAAATATTATATATATTCGAGCAAATAAATTTTATTTGAAAATCAATAATATGTATTTAGAACCCATATGTTAATATATTAGAATAAATATATTTGCGAACTAATTTTCTCAAATAAAGTATGTGTTTAAATACAAATTAAATTATTGTTTGTGAATATTTCCAAATATATTTTATTAAAAAAGATTTTCAAAACTTTGCTGAATTTTTCGAATTTTAGTTTTAATGTTTTCTTTGTTTTCGAATTATGCATTTCTATTAAAAATGGAATACTTAGCATTAACTTCTATTTGAAACTATTTATTTTTTTTTCTAACTATTCCAAGTCATTATTTTGAATTATAAAGACATTTTACTAACACTGAAACTTTCTAAAAATTACCTTTCAATTGCTGACAACTTAAAATAATTAAAGAATAAATATATATTCACGCAAATATATCTTTGTTTGGGAAATAACATATCCAAATAAAAACCAGTAAGGAAAGGCTAAAGTCGGGCGGTGCCGACTATATAATACCCTACACCACTCTCGTAATATTGAATTACTCTGATATATAAATTTTGTAATTCATGTATAAATTGTTTACATAAATTTACTTTTGGGACATTTTATACTTAAATAATACCCTGTACCACAGTGTGGTGTAGGGTATAAAAACGATTGGATCTAAAGAGCCAAATCGGATGAAACATATATATGGGAGCAATAGCTAAATCTGAACCGATTTTCTTCAAATTCGGCAATGTTGGATCATGGATCAAGAAACTCTACCATTCTAAATTTCAAAACGATCGGATGTAAAATACAGCTTCTATAGGACTAAAGGACCAAATCGGACGAAAGATATATATGGGAGCTATATCTAAATCTGCACCGATTTTCTTCAAATTCGGCAATGTTGGTTCATGGATCAAGAAACTCTACCATTCTAAATTTCAAAACGATCGGATGTAAAATATAGCTTCTATAGGACTAAAGGGCCAAATCCGACGAAAGATATATATGGGAGCTATAGCTAAATCTTAACCGATTTTCTTCAAATTCGGCAATGTTGGTTCATGGATCAAGAAACTCTACCATTCTAAATTTCAAAACGATCGGATGTAAAATACAGCTTCTATAGGACTAAAGGGCCAAATCGGACGAAACATATATACGGGAGCTATAGCTAAATCTTAACCGATTTTCTTCATATTTGGCAATATTGGTTCATGGATCAAGAAACTCTACCATTCTAAATTTCAAAACGATCGGATGTAACATGCAGCTTCTATAGGACTAAAGGGCCAAATCGGACGAAAGATATATATGGGAGCTATATCTAAATCTGAACCGATTTCAACCAAATTCAATAGCGATCGTAACAGTCGCGAAATACTCTAAACTGCAAAATTTCAGAACGATCGGAGTGAAATTGCGACCTGTAGTCGACGAACAACTTTACATCCACAGACGGACGGACGGACGGACGGACGGACAGACATCGTTAAATCGACTCATCTAGTGATTCTGAGTCGATCGGTATACTTTAAGGTGGGTCTAGCTGTGTTATTTTCAGGTGTTACAAACATCTGCCGTGAAACAAAATTATAATACCCTGTACCACAGTGTGGTGTAGGGTATAAATATATCAATACTCGTATTTAATTTCAAGACAAGGGTTATGTTTTTACTTATTCAACAGGAAATTTTTCGGAAATTCTAAATGTTCGTAAAATTACTTTATAATTGAAATCGTATAGATAAATGTTGTATTTATGGGTTAAATTAGCACATTTGAGGGCTACCTCTATACGGGAACTACAAAAAAATATAAATTTTTGAGATGAATTCTTGCTAAAATTGCTTAGAAAATGTGGTGTTTATGGCTTAAACAAGCCTTTTTGGGAGCGACATCTACAGGTGGACTAGAACAAAATATGAACAGATTTAAAAAATGTTCAATGTGATGAATTCTTGTCTAAATAAAACACAAATTGCAAATATTCCCTTAAAATGCTTAGAAAATGTGGTATTTTTGATTTAAATAAGTCTATTTTGGAGCGACCTCTATAGGGTGACTACAAAAAAATATGATCCGATTTGCAAAATTTTCACTGTGATGAATTCTAGTCAAAATAGAATACAAACTGCAAAGTTTCTGCAAAATTTCTTTAACAATGTGGATATGTATATGGCTCAAAACCCGTATTTTGCAGCGACATCTATAGGAGAGCTATATCAAAACATTGACCAATATGGCCCATTTGCAATCCCAAACGACCGGCTACTATAAGAAGTATTTTTACCAAATTTGATCATCCTAGCTCTATTATGACGGACTGTAGCGTGATTTCAAAAGACAGGCGGACTTGCTGCGAATTGATTAACGAAATTCAAAAGGGCCTATCAACAAATTATTTTTTTTTTCATAGTTAAAAATTTATCACCTATTTCATTTCATTTCATTTCATTTTTTATTAATGTAATTTAAAGCCTGTAGGCCAAGTATAGGTAAATTACAATATTCTTCAACGCAAAATTGGTTTAGGTATTTAATTTGAGTTTCTACTACAGCGGAACAACGTAAATAGTTCTAGATATATGTATAACTTAATAACTATTAAATTAAGTAATAATAACAATTGCAGGTTGCTACTTTATAGTTTCTACTCGTAATTTGCACAAACAAGTTATAAATCATGTGTGTGCGAATTTATATATGCATCATTATGTTTGGGTATTATCCTGAAAACACCGTTTTTCTAACTACAACATTCTTCATTTTATTTAGTTTTTTGCTTCTCCGGTAAAACATTCAAATATGATGATAGGCCCTTTCTCGTTTCTGATGATACAAATTTTTAAATATTATATATATTCGAGCAAATAAATTTTATTTGAAAATCAATAATATGTATTTAGAACCCATATGTTAATATATTAGAATAAATATATTTGCGAACTAATTTTCTCAAATAAAGTATGTGTTTAAATACAAATTAAATTAGTGTTTATGAATATTTCCAAATATATTTTATTAAAAAAGATTTTCAAAACTTTGCTGAATTTTTCGAATTTTAGTTTTAATTTATTCTTTGTTTTCGAATTATGCATTTCTATTAAAAATGGAATACTTAGCATTAACTTCTATTTGAAACTATTTATTTTTTTCTAACTATTCCACGTCATTATTTTGAATTATAAAGACATTTTTCTAACATTAAAACTTTCTAAAAATTACCTTTCAATTGCTGACAACTTAAAATAATTAAAGAATAGATATATACTCACGAAATAGATCTTTGTTTGGCAAATAACCTATCCAAATACAAAATATTAGGATGTAAACATTGTTTTGTTTAGAACAACATCCTCCCAAACATATAATATTTGTATGTGCCAAATATTATATATTTGGAGTGCACTCTAAAAATATATATGTTTCAAGCAGAATATGTTTGGGACAATATACTACAGAGGCGATTTTTTTCAGCGTGCACAGGAAACAGTCTAACGGTGTGATATCACACGATCTTGGTGACCAATCGACCGGCCCAACACGTGGAATTATCTGCTCACCGAAGTGTTCTCTCAATAAATCCATTGATTGATGCGATGTGTGGGAAGTGGCGCCGTCTTGTGGAAACCAAATGTCGTCGAGATCACGAGCTTCAATTTCAGGCATCACATAGTCGGTTATCATGGCACGATAACGGTCGCCATTGACGGTTACGTTCTCACCGGCATCATTTTTGAAGAAATATGGACCGATGATTCCGGTACGTAGGATCGGGAATCGGTCAATGGCATAAAGATAGCTCTTAACGAGAGCTAAACCACTGTTTCAGTAGGCTTCTATAAACAATGTAACAGGAGCCTTCTGAATTGGTCTTGGAGGTAGACCTATCGAGAATGCCCTCCCGGGCAATTCTTTGTGGAGTAAGCATAAACCCAACAAAACAGAAAATGGTACTGTTCACTAGGAGTAATAAAATATCGCAGTTTGGATTGCCAGCGCTACAGGGTACTACTATAAAACTGTGCAACTCTACAAAATTCCTAGTTGTAATTTTGGATCACAAGTTAAATTGGATAGAAAAGAGGAGACACGTATCAAAAAGGCGTTCGGGGCACTATATTCATGTCAGAAATTAATGGGCCCTAGATGGGGCTTAAAACCTAAGCTTATTAATTGGCTTTACTCCGCTGTGGTAAGGCCTGTTCTGACATATGGTTGTCATACTTGGTGCACCATTACAAAATTTGATATACATGTTACAGCATTGAACAAAGTTAATTAAGGAGCAATGAAATCTACCGCTACACGATCACTTGAGATTATTACCGTAATTCAACCTATTTATTTATATATAAAATAGTCTGCGGAACCTACACTTACCCGGGTAGCGCAGGTGAATCTTGTGCTAGGTACCAATTCATGACACAATCGTATTGATGAACAATCAATAATGGGATCCGATACAGAATATATGATCAGACATGACATACTTGAAAAAGGGGTACGCGTTATAATTCCTACTGTGACAGAATGGCAGAAAGGGAATGTTAGGTTTCTGGATATTCATGTCTTTACAGATGGTTCCAAAATGGAGGAGGATGATGGATGCGGCATTTTCTGCCTGTGAACTTGATTTGGAGGTCTCCCTTCGCTTGCATAACGATTGCAGCATCTTCCAAGCAGAAGTTAATGCGATTGCCAAAAGCGGCTGAACTTATCTTGTTGATGCAAGTCAGGCTGTATTAAAAGCATTGTAGAGTACGAATATAAGGTCTAAGGAACTTAAGGTTCTCGAAGAATAGCTGTGTAACAGGCCATAAAGATCTATTCGGCAATGAAGCAGCGGATAATCTTGACAAAACTGGAGCCAATTCCAAGAGTAACATCAAGGCTGACGTATACCCACCCCTGTCGTTAATCTTTTTTGGTATTAAATTGAAATATAATATTGTATGGCATCAGAGATGGTACTCATTAGACGGATGTAAACAAACTAAGGCTCTCTGGGACGAGTTGTCTTCAAGGACTTTGGAGATACTGCTAAGTATAAAAAAACACCGAAAAATAATATATTACTATCTTCAAAATTAGAATCGGTTACTCCTCCGAGAGCTTTCGTACGCACCATCCACACAAACAGACTAATGAACTCGTACCTAGCTTACATTGAATGTTCTAAAACATTTGTAGGATCTTAAGTCGTCACTTCGATGGGTTACCATTTTGGCCAGTCGAAAATTATATATACTAAAGTTCTTAAGAAGGGCGACTTGAAAAATCGTACATCTGCGGCATATTGCAACTCCGCTTATTTTCTGTATTTCAGCCGACCCAAACTTCATATCACACATCAAAAGAGCTGAACTGTTATTGCTATTTTAATATCCTGAACTCAGACTTGTTGTGCCAAGTGTATGTTCAGGATATTACAAAATATTCGCCTTTTTGCGAAATTATACAAATTTTAAATTGCTAACGGTGCTAATATGGCAAGCAAATTTTTTCCCATTCAAGCAAAATATGATGACATGGTTTATTTTTGTCCTTCTTTTCCAAAAAAATACGGAAAGTAAACAGCAGGAGCAAGAAAACTTTTTTTATAAGAGACTTATTCCTTAAGGAAGTTAAAGAAAATTAATATAATTCAGTAGAAAAATGTTCTTTGTATCCTGGAAAACAATTTTAATTTCATTTCCTTACTTTTTTTTCTTTCTTTCCATTTCCCGCTGTTAGCCATGTGGCAATCAATGGAAACACAACAACATTTGTGCTATCATCATCAAAAGCATCATCAGAACATTGGCAGTAGCAATAAGCAGAAGTCTCAGCATCATCAGCAGAACCACCAGCAGCAGCCAAAACAACAGAACCAGCACCACCATCAGCTTCGATGTAATCATTGTCGTGATTATCATTTAAGGTTTCTGCACTGTTGCCTCATTAAATACTTAAAATCTCAAACGTCGCAACAGCCAAAGCAAAAACATTTAAATGTTTGGGAACTACTTAAGCCAAGGCATGTTGGCCACAAATCCCATCTGAATGAGGACGACACCGTCGCTACCGTCAAAAAGTATATCAATAGCTTTGCAAATAAGGACGACTGTTGCCGCTTTTCCTTGTCTTGTAACTTTGCCAGAGAATTTTCAAAAGTAATCTCACCTTCAACTGAAATACCAGCAACAACAGCCACAACACCATCATCAACCGGAACATTATCCTTGATAGCATTTAATGAATTTTGTTGTTAAACTAACCTAGAGAAGTGGATGGGGAGAGAGACTACAAATCCCAAAAAAAAACCAAAAACATTCGATGCGAATTAGCCAAAACTGTTTAAAACCAAAAATCAATTGAAGCAACTCAACTTCTGCGGAGCTTTGAGCGCTCAGCGACAATTAGAGACTGACTCGACTTGACTCGCCTGGCCAGCTAGATACAGTTGGTCGCAATGACTCCTCCATCATCGCTGGTGGCGGCAGTCACGGCAACAGCAGGCGCAGCAGCAACAACAGCCACCAACACACTCTTAACATCTTTAATAAACCTGACAAATATTACAAGTTCCTCTCCAGGCACCATTCAGACTGCCCTAAATCCCAGTCGCAGCAGCAGCAACAGCGGCATTGGGAGTGACAACAGCCATCACCACCACCAGCAGCAGCAACATCACCCGCCACCTCACTCCCATCACAGCCAACAGATGCTGCAACAGCCGCATCACAATCTCATACACATTGCCGAGGATACTAATTCGAAATACTTGAATTTTGTGGCCAACGGTTTACTGGACACCAGTGGTGTTGTCGGTGGGGCCAGTGGTGGTGCTCTGGAAATCGGTCACTTGGACGACTCATTTAGTATAAGCAATTTTGGTAGTATCGGTGGCACCAGCGGCAGTGTGGGTTCTGGCGTTGTTCCAGGTCTGGACTCGTCGGACATTACCAGCAGTGCTGGCAGCAGTTCAGTTCCTATTGATGCCCTCAGCGAGTCACATTTAACATTTGTCATCGTCAAATGTTTCATCATCGGTTTCATCATCCTCGCAGCCATTCTGGGCAACATGCTGGTGATTGTATCCGTCATGCGGCACAGGAAATTGCGGTAAGTTGTCATCGTCATTGTCCTTGCCCTTGTCCTTACCCTTGCCCATACCTCTGCCTGCACTTGGGCTTGGTTCTCTGATTGTTCTGCTTGTTTGGAATCATTTTATTTTGTGTATCATATGTGAGAATTATATGTTTTTATTGAAATGTCCAGGTCAAGAATAAGAAAATTTTATTAGATTTAATTGTTATGGCAATCATATAAATATATTAGTAGTCAACTACTCATATAAATAAGTTAAAAGTCAACTGAAATAGTATCCAAGCAAAATCTCTGTATGTAAGGGAGAGATGCAGTGTGATTTACTTATCGAGGTGATGTCTCACATCTTTATCACTTATGATTTTGTATCTTCTGAAAAAGGATCCGTCTGTCTGTCTGTCCGTCTGTCTGTCCATGTATTTTTGTAATCAAAGTGCAGGTCGTATTTACGGTCCGATTGTGATGAAATTTAGCACAGTGCTCTTTTTTGACCCAAGGACGATCCCTATTGAAATTGGTCAAAATCGGTTCAGATTTAGATATAGTCCCCATATATATGTTCACCAGATTTGACATGTTAGCGCTATAGAAACCGTATTTTATATCCGATCAGTACGAAATTCGGCAGAAAGATGTTTCTTATTACACGAAGGAATACTGCCAAATTCGGAGAAAATCGGTTTAGATTTAGATATAGCCCCCATATATATGTTACCCCCGATTTGAAATTCAAGCACTGTAGAAACTGTATTTTATATCCGATCAGAGCGAAATTCGGCAGAAAGAGGTTTCTTATTACATAAAGGAATACTGCCAAATTCGGAGGAAATCGGTTCAGATTTAGATATAGCCCCCCATTCCTTATAACTGTTTTAATAGATATGAAAGTCAGTTCATAATTCCCTTTGACCTTTAGTACCAAAAAATCAAGAATATTAATTGATACTTTTTCAGAATATTCAAAGATTAAGGATATTTTCCATATTTTAAACTCCTTCCGCAATGTAACCCCTTTCATTCGTATTAACATCTTCAGAAAAAAATACAAAGAATTTGAAAAACTAAAAACGACAAAAAATGTTCGGTCCTAGTAGAATGATTGTGCTAAATTTTGTGAAAATTTAAAGCGGTCATTTTTTGAGTTGGTCGAACTGCTTTGGAATTACCCAAAACTGTTTTTTATAGTTATGGCTTAAATCAAAAGTTATATTGAACTCATTTTGGGCCACCCTGTATTTAAACATGTCTGTCCGCCCATCTCAGATCTAGATGACCAATCAATTCGAAAATTAGGAAAGTGGAGTTTCTTCATCCTAGCACGAATACTGCCGAATTTTATGAAAATCGGTTTAGACCAGGCTACTTCAAGTTCTGGCACAAAATTTCAACGAGATCTTTTAAGGACTGTCCGATTTGGAGGGTGTTGGATTTTTGGAAATTTTGGTCAAACGAACCTTCTTTTGTATTTAGATAATATTGTCCAAAGTGTTTTCAATAACTTTTTCTTCAATCTAATTAAAAAACCAGTAAGGAAAGGCAGAAAGTCGGGCGGGGCCGACTATATAATACCCTACACCTCCCTAACAATGCGATAAGGGTCATTGCCATAATAATTTGGAATAATTGGTAAATGGGTAGAAACATATTATCTTATTCTGAAACGATAATCGCTAAATTAAGCAATATTCGTTCCTAAATTGAGAAACATCTTTCTGGAAAATTTTAATGATCGGAAGTAAAAAACAACTTCTATAGCGGTTTGATACCAAATCAGGAGGAACAATCAATATAAATCTGAACCGATCTTCCTGAATACTCATTCATGTAAAAAGACCTCCTTCTGTCGAATTTCGTACTGATCGCATATAAAATACAGTCTCTACAGCTCCTACATGTCAAATCGGGGGTAACGTATATATGGGGGTTATATCTAAATCTGAACCGATTTTCTCCGAATTTAGCAGTATTCCTTCATGTAATAAGAAACCTCTTTCTGCCAAATTTTGCACTGATCGGATATAAAATACAGTTTTTACAGCGCTTATATGTCAAATCGGGGGTAATGTATATATGGGGGCTATATCTAAATCTGAACCGATTTCTTCCAATTTTAACAGAGTTCATTCATGTAATAAGAAACCTTTTCCTGCCGAATTTCATACTGATCGGATATAAAATAAAGTTTTTACAGCGCTTACATGTCAAATCGGGGCTAACATATATATGGGGGCTATATCTAAATCTGAACCGATTTCTTCCAAATTTAAAAGTGTTCATTCATATATTAGGAAACCTCTTTCTGACGAATTTCATACTGATCGGATATAAAATACAGTTTTTACAGCGCTTACATGTCAAATCGGGGGTAACATATATATGGGGGCTATATATAAATCCGAACCGATTTTCTCTGAATTTGGCAGTATTCCTTCATGTAATAAGAAACCTCTTTCTACCGAATTTCGCTGTGATCGGATATAAAATACATTTTCTACAGCGCTTTAATTTCAAATCGGGGGTAACATATATATGTGGGCTATATCTAAATCTGAGCCGATTTCCTCCGAATTTGGCAGTATTCCTTTATGTAATAAGAAACCTCTTTCTGCCGAATTTCGCTCTGATCGGATATAAAATACAGTTTCTACAGTGCTTGAATTTCAAATCGGGGTTAACATATATATGGGGGCTATATCTAAATCTGAACCGATTTTCTCCGAATTTGGCAGTATTCCATTATGTAATAAGAAACCTCTTTCTGCCGAATTTCGCACTGATCGGATATAAAATACAGTTTTTACAGCGCTTACATATCAAATCGGGGGTAACATATATATGGGGGCTATATCTAAATCTGAGCCGATTTTCTCCAAATTTAGCAGTATTCCTTCATGTAATAAGAAACCTCTCTCTGCCGAATTTCGCACTGATCGGATATAAACTAACATTTTTACAGCGCTTACATGTCAAATCGGGGGTAACGTATATATGGGGCCTATATCTAAATCTGAACCGATTTCTACCAAATTTAACAGTGTTCATTCATATAATAAGAAACCTCTTTCTGCCCAATTGCATACTGATCGGATATAAAATGAAGCTTTTACAGCGCTTACATGTCAAATCGGGGCTAAGATTATATGTGGGCTATATCTAAATCTGAACCTATTTTAACCAAATTTAATAGGGATCGTCCTTGGGCCAAAAAAAAGATATGTGTAAAGTTTCGTCGAGATCGGACCATAATTGCGACCTGTACTTTGATTACAAGAATACATGCACTGACAGACGGACATAGCTAAATCAACTCAGAAAGTGATTCCAAGTCGATCGGTATAATAAACGATGGGTCTATTTCTTCTCCTTTTGGGTGTTACAAACAAATGCACAAAGTTATAATACCATGTACCACAGTGTGGTGTAGGGTATAAAAAAAACGCAAAACTATTTTTTTTGGGATTTTCTGTTTTGCGATATTAAAACTTATGCGGCATTGTTGTTAAAAACCATATTTTTTTGTTTGAACAAATGAAAACTTTGGTCATTTCCTGTAAGAGGATTTGTGTATCTATGAAAATAAAGATAAACATGTGAATCTAATACAGGTTGGAACACCTATTTTAACATAACTCGACAAAGTTTTATCCGGTTTGGTTTAGGAAAGCTTTAAGAATCCTAAATTAAGTAGCCTTCATCTAATGCAGTTTGTTCCTCCCATCAGCGGTTTCAAATATGTCTTACAAGATATTGCGAAAAATGCAATTTTTAAAGAAAATTTCAATATTTGTTAATAACAACATCGAAAAGTTAATCATTATTAATTACACTGTGCTTGAAATGGGCACTTTAAAAATTTAACAAAAGGGAGAAACTATGGATATACCTATTTCGACCTTGCTCAAGCCAGTGGCGCTAGCCGTTATTCTAGGTCAATTCTTGTTTTCGCAATATTCGACCAAAAAGTTTGCAAGGAAATCGGAGAGTTTAGTTACTTCGGAGGTGACTTTGAAGTGGAAGACTTCGTAATACACGCCTCAGTCCAAAAAAACGGAATAAAGGGAACCCTTGGAGAATTATTTCTCTCAAAACAATCACGCACGGTTCTCACCCCCTTACCACTAAAAAATTGCAATTAAATCGTATCATATGTCAAACGCCATACAAATCGACAACATTTTTAGTGCCTTTGAGAAAATATTCCTCGCGGAAAAATACTATAGGTCTCCTTTGAATATATTTAGGAACAATCAACAGGTTTTATAATTTCGCAAGTTTTGTTACTTAACTTCGTAATTTCCATAAAATCTAATTTAAAAATTATTTACAAAAAATGAAGTCAAAAACTCCAATAAATATTTTCTGCTATGAATAGAAAAATGCCAAAATTATGTAATAACTCGAAACCTGCTTATTTCTCATAAAAACGTTGAAAAGGGACTCACAGTATTTTTTCACGAGGAATGTATTTCCCAAAGACACCGACTAAAAATGTCGACGATTTGTACGACTTTTGACATATGGCAACATGTTATTGCAATTTTCCAAGGGTAGGGGGGTGATAAGAGTGGACGACTGTTTTGAGAGAAATAATTCTCCAAAAGGTTCCCTTCATTTCGATCCCTGGACTGAAGCGTGTATTCTGATGTCTTTTACTTCAAAGAGATAACTATATCTGATTGCTCAACAAACTTTGTGTTGAAATATAGCGAAAAGAAGAGCTATCCTATTAAAACGGATAATACCATGGTCGAAATAGTGCCTACTTTCTATTACGTTTTTAAAGCGTCCATTTCGAGCACAGTGTTATTAAATTTTTCTAAAAAAATTTATTTTTTCCCAATATCTCGTAACATATCTTTGAAACTACTGCTTCATTTGAGATTTTCTAAAACTTTCCTGAAACATATAGGGTCAATGTATCTCGAGTTATGCTAGATTATGTACTTTAACCTCTATTTATACCCGCACTTAAGAGTTACGAGAGTATACGAGTATATGAGTTTGGGGATCGTGAGTTCGATTCCCGCCAAAGGCTCTGGTCTGTCGCTGCAATACACTAGCCACATCGTCTTTTTGAACCCGGCTTTTCCCTGGACCTTAAAATTAGAATATAGATTTATTTTGTAGTGTAATTCGTACAAATAAAATAAATAATTCATACAAATAAAATAAATAAAATAAAAGAATATAAATAATTTTACAAAAGTTTTAATAGAAGTTTAAAATATAAATATTTCGCGACAATCGGAAGGTACAAACAGTTTAAAAAATTTTATTTAAATTTCAAAACTTAAAAAATCGCACACAAACATTTTTTAAATTTTTTCTAAAAAGCGCAAAAAATAAGAACACTTAAAAAAATGTTTCAAAATGAATCACAATTGACAAGAAGTTATTTTAACGACTTTTTAAATATCGATATCTTCTGCACGAGTTATCGAGAAAATCTCAAAAAACTCCACGAAACGTTTCTTCAGGTATACTAAACAATATAAAAAATGGGACAAATCAAAACGGATTTTTTTTTAACCTTCCTATTTGTCGTGGAATGTCAATACAATTTGAAAAGAAAAAGAACGTTATTGATATTAGCTGCACAAAACCCAAAAAGGAACAGATTTGATTCAGAAATATATATTTTTAAACATTTCTCTTTCAGGTTCTTCAAACTGAACGTTTCAGAAATATGTTTCTCTGAAATAGTTATGTGTTGTTATTCTTATAATTGTTATTTTTGTTTTTTATTTTCAACTACAAACGCTGCGAGGGTTATTATTTGTATTTAGTCATATTATTTGACAAGACCCCACTCTATCGCACAGGATATTATGTCTTTGTGCATTTGTTTGTAACGCCTAAAAAACAAAAACCCATTGTTTATTAATTATACCGATCGACATAAAATCACTTTTTGAGTCGATTTAGCTATGCCCGTCTGTCTGTCTGTCCATTGTGATCAAATTACAGGTCCAAATATGGAGCGAACTTTACGAAAACTGGTACAGAGGCATTCCTTTATCTAGGGACGATCCCTATTTAAAAATGGGGCATATCAGGTCATGTTTATCAAGACATGACCTGATATGCCCCATAACGTCCCTACCGATGTCACTTCTTTACGCTCTAGAGAACACATTTTTCAATTTATCTGGCTGAAATTTAGGAGTTTATAAAGGGTTTTCCAACAAAAGGTGTTATTTTTGGCAATCAAAGAAAAATGCAATTGTTTGAGTTAAATAATCGGATGTTTATTTCATAATTAAGAATAATGAAGAAGAATGTCAAAGAATAAAAGCTTCAAAAGTGACATATGTGAGGGCATAAATGTATAAAACGTGGATTGGATTCGTGGTCAAAAATATTGACGACTATAGACAAAAAGAATATTGCATAGTGTTATTAATTTTGTTAACGAATCTCTCCAATATTTTATAGACTAGACGACTTAAAAGTATTATTATTAACTATTCACTTAAAATTTTTTTTAAACTGAACATTTCAGTATTATAATTCTAATAATTCTGAAATAGTGGTGTGTTTTTATAATTGTTTTTCTTCGACCACAAATGTACGAGGATTGCATTTGTGATTGAAAATAAAAACATTTGTATTTTGAGATATACTTTTTCCAACTTTTTTTGAGTCATTACACAAAGTCCAGATGTACGACAAAAATTAAAATTCGTTACAGTTTGGGACTACTTTAATGTATTGTACTGTCAAGGATCATAAAAAAGCTTTGTAAGGAAATATATTGTTACAAAATATTGTGCCAGGGTTTAAAATATATTTAGCAACCTTCGCATATGGACATTTTCTATGTCGTCTTCTCCAAATACATGTATCTCTCTAAATGTTTATGTGTATGTGTCCATGTGTATCTTAATATCATTTTCCCAAATTTTGTGAGGTTTCATGTATGAACATAATAATGGTTTACAGTCAACATTAAATGCTTTAGTACATACATTTCATAAATTCATACAATTAATGCGGGTTCCTCTTAGAAAACAAGAACGTTTATTTAACCACAAATTGGGCGAAATTTAATTTTAGATCTGGTAATGAAAGGCACAATTAAAGTATCACACATTTGAGACATTTACATTATACCCTCACTTAAGTGGAGTAGGAAACATATCATTTGATATGAAACACGGAAATTTAAAGTGATTTCTGCAATGTCCTCCCGCTCAACTCTCTGACTAGATTGTGAAAAGGTTGCCCGATTGACTTAAAAATTGTGTATGTGGTAATACATATTTTCTCTTATCTCAGGCTATGTTTGAAGATACTTACTTGCCTCAGTCGTTTCACTCAACTGATATTTTCTTAATAGTTTTATTAAAGTTTTCTTCAAAAAAAATTAAGAAATATTGCAAATAATAAAAACTGACATGTTTTGATATTCAGAATAGAAATATCGACAAATTTTTCTGGTGCTATTAAAAATTGTTAGACAATTTTTGTCCTACGAAACAAATTTCCATAGAAATTACTATAGTAAAAGTCATCAATGATGAACTTTTATACAGGAAAAGTGATCAACGAAGAATTTTCTATAGGAAAAGTTCTCAACGATGAACTTTTCTGTAGAAAAAGTCATTAACGATGAACTTTTCTGTAGAAAAAGTCATCAACGATGAACTTTTCTATAATTCTATAATGACTTTTTCTACAGAAAAGTTCATCGTTAATGACTTTTCCTACAGAAAAGTTCATCGTTAATGACTTTTCCTATGGAAATGTTTATCGTTGATGTCTTTTCCTATAGAAAAGTTCATCGTTGATGACTTTTACTATAGAAAAGTTCTTCATTGATGACTTTTCTCATAGAAAAGTTCATCATTGATGACTTTTCCTATAGAAAAGTTCATGGTGACGACTTTTCCTATAGAAAAGTTCATCGTTGATGACTTTTCTCATAGAAAAGTTCATCATTGATGACTTTTCTATAGGAAAAGTCATCTATAGGAAAAGTTCATCGTTGATGACTTTTCCTATAGAAAAGTTCATCGTTGATGACTTTTCCTGTAGAAAAGATCATCGTTGATGACTTTTCCTGTAGAAAAGTACATCGTTGATGACTTTTCCTATAGAAAAGTTCATCGTTAATGACTTTTCCTATGGAAATGTTCATCGTTGATGTCTTTTCCTATAGAAAAGTTCATCGTTGATGTCTTTTCCTATAGAAAAGTTCATCGTTGATGACTTTTCCTATAGAAAAGTTCTTCATTGATGATTTTTTTCTCATAGAAAAGTTCATCATTGATGACTTTTCCTATAGAAAAGTTCATGGTGACGACTTTTCCTATAGAAAAGTTCATCGTTGATGACTTTTCCTATAGAAAAGTTCATCGTTGATGACTTTTCCTGTAGAAAAGATCATCGTTGATGACTTTTCCTGTAGAAAAGTTCATCGTTGATGACTTTTCCTATAGAAAAGTTCATCGTTAATGACTTTTCCTATGGAAATGTTCATCGTTGATGTCTTTTCCTATAGAAAAGTTCATCGTTGATGACTTTTACTATAGAAAAGTTCTTCATTGATGACTTTTCTCATAGAAAAGTTCATCATTGATGAACATTTCCATAGGAAAAGTCATTAACGATGAACTTTTCTATAGGAAAAGTCATTAACGATGAACTTTTCTGTAGAAAAAGTCATTAACGATGAACTTTTCTGTAGAAAAAGTCATCAACGATGAACTTTTCTATAGGAAAAGTCGTCACCATGAACTTTTCTATAGGAAAAGTCATCAATGATGAACTTTTCTATGAGAAAAAAATCATCAATGAAGAACTTTTCTATAGGAAAAGTCATCAACGATGAACTTTTCTATAGGAAAAGACATCAACGATGAACATTTCCATAGGAAAAGTCATTAACGATGAACTTTTCTATAGGAAAAGTCATCAACGATGAACTTTTCTACAGGAAAAGTCATCAACGATGATCTTTTCTACAGGAAAAGTCATCAACGATGAACTTTTCTATAGGAAAAGTCATCAACGATGAACTTTTCTATAGGAAAAGTCATCAACGATGAACTTTTCTATAGGAAAAGTCATCAACGATGAACTTTTCTATAGGAAAAGTCATCAACGATGAACTTTTCTATAGGAAAAGTCATCAATGATGAAATTTTCGATAGGAATATTTATCAACGATGAACTTTTCTATAGGAAAAGTCATCAACGATGAACTTTTCTATATGAAAAGTCATCAACGATGAACTTTTCTATAGGAAAAGTCATCAACGATGAACTTTTCTATAGGAAAAGTCATCAACGGTGAACTTTTCTATGGGAAAAGTCATCAACGATGAACTTTTCTATGGGAAAAGTCATCAACGATGAACTTTTCTATGGGAAAAGTCATCAACGATGAAGTCTTCTACAGGAAAAGTTGTCAACGATGAACTTTTCTATGGGAAAAGTCATCAACGATGAACTTTTCTATGGGAAAAGTCATCAGCGATGAACTTTTCTATGGGAAATGTCATCAACGATCAACTTTTCTATGGGAATTTTCTATTAGAATCTGTTGTCAGAAACTTGTTAATTTCGAAAAAGTTCAATTTCCACAGTGCAATAGTAATCCTGAACATTTCATACACATTATGCCATGTCATCATTTCGTCTAAAATTCAATGATTTAGTGTCAAAATACCGTTTGAAATTAACAAATTATAGTTTACACTTTTCGGTAGCAAAAGTTAATAGCACAAATTTAAGTTGTTGATAAACTGCTGTCAATTACATTACTTCCTCCAACAATTTTGGGGTTGGGTCCCGCTCCTCCTCCTCCCAATTTGTGCACATTTGATCACATTTCATTAGACATTGCCCTCTTAATTGCGGCAGTGAGTTTCAGTTTCAAGTGATTTAGAGATTCTCTCTGTCACTCCCTCTCTCCTCCAACCATTAGCTTAAATAGTTTTATGGTTTTGTCGTACAGATTTTATACTTCACTGATTCGCTGAATGCAGCGACAGACATGATTGAGGTTTCACATTTCAATTATAACTTTGTCCTGGCATCATAGCTGTCCTGCGTAGTCGTTACATCACATTTTACCAAATAATTTCAACAGTTTGATGATGATTTTCACAAAATCATTATTCTTCTTATTCGCATCATTTCGTCGAAGCAATATTATACTTTTGAAGGACTCTTTATTTGTCCTTAAGTACTTTCAGTAGTACAACATAATTTCCTCAAATACATAATTTTTGGTTGGAAATGTAAAATAGAGAAAAAAATAGGAATTCCTTTTAATTTCCTGTCACATTGAATTGTTGCAAAAAGAAACACCTAAAGTTTCGGCTACTTTACCTGTATGTGAAATCCGACGTTGGAATAAATTCACAGAATAGGAGATTATTAGGGCTTCCATTAATTTTACCAAAGTTTCATCCAAATGTCTAGAATAAAACAGAAAGCATGTTAAAATTTAATAATTTTTTAAGAAATTCAATTCCCGATGGAGCTAAATCATCTTCTCAATTTTTTCTTAAAACAAACAAACGAGGTTTCAATGTAAGGTACATGAACAAACCAGTAAGGAAAGGCAGAAAGTCGGGCGGGGCCGACTATATAATACCCTACACCTCCCTAACAATGCGATAAGGGTCATTGCGATAATAATTTGGAATAATTGGTAAATAGGTAGGAACATATTATCTAATTCTAAACCGATAATCGCTAAATTTAGTGATATTCGTTCCTAAATTGGGAAACATCTTTCTTGAAAATTTAAATGATCGGAAGTAAAGTACAACTTATATATCGCTTTGACACCAAATCAGGAGGAACATATATATGGAGATTATATTTAAATCTGAACCGATTTCCCTCAATACTCATTCATGTAAACAGACCTCTTTCTGTCGAATTTCGTTCTGATCAGATATAAAATACAGACACTGATCGGATATAAAATAACATTTTTACAGGGCTTACATGTCAAATCGGGGTAACTTATATATGGGGGCTATATCTAAATCTGAACCGATTTCTTCCAAATTTAAAAGTCATTCATATAATATGAAACCTTTTTCTGCCGAATTTCATACTGATCGGATATAAAATACAGTTTCTACAGCGCTTACATGTCAAATCGGGGGTTACATATATATGGGGGCTATATCTAAATCTGAACCGATTTTCTCCAAATTTAGCAGTATTCCTTCATATAATAAGAAACCTCTTTCTGCCGAATTTCATACTAATCGGATGTAAAATAAAGTTTTTAAAGCGCTTACATGTCAAATCGGGGCTAACATATATATGGGGGCTATATCTAAATTTGAACTGATTTTCTCCGAATATAGCAGTATTCCTTCATGTAATAAGAGACCTCTTTCTGCCAAATTTCGCACTGATCGGATATAAAATACAGTTTCTACAGAGCTTACATGTCAAATCGGGGGTTACATATATATGGGGGCTATATCTAAATCTGAACCGATTTTCTCCGAATTTAGCAGTATTCCCTCATGTAATAAGAAACCTCTTTCTGCCGAATTTCATACTGATCGGATATAAAATAAAGTTTTTACAGCGCTTACATGTCAAATCGGGGGTAACATCTATATGGGGGCTATATCTAAATCTGAACCGATTTTAACCAAATTCAATAGGGATCGTCCTTGGGCCAAACAAATGATATGTGTAAGATTTCGTCGCGATCGGACCATAATTGCGACCTGTACTTTGATTACAAGAATACATGCACAGACGGACAGACAGACAGACGGACATAGCTAAATCAACTCAGAAAGTGATTCTAAGTCGATCGGTATAATAAACGATGGGTCCATTTCTTCTCCTTTTGGGTGTTACAAACAAATGCACAAAGTTATAATACCCTGTACCACAGGGTGGTGTAGGGTATAAAAATTGACAAAGTTCTTGCGCACTCTTTGTAAAATTTTTTTTTTAATTTAGAAAAGTGAGAACAAAAACTAGAAATGGTAAACATTATATCGAAAGGAAATGTTTCGGAAGCAGAATTAATTTTTACTTAGCAGCCACGATTTGACCAACAACTAACGTTAATGTTCACTGTTGTAACGAAACGTATTCCTTCAGTTAATTTAACGAAATTCTTCGTTTGCGCAACAACATTATTACATTGATACCTTTATTACATTCGTCGATTTAAAAACAAAATTTTTGATAAATAAAATATTGAATTTTTAAAATTTCAAATCGCCATATTCTTCTTTTCCAAAATGATAGCAATATTTTATATTACCGTTTTGCAACATTTTATACACTTTTTACGCAAAACTTAACTTCATAGGCCGATATACCATAAGGGCCGTGGCGACTTTCCCCATTTTGCTCAAGGTGATATCGACCAAGAAAATAATGCTACGAGTATGTGTGGAATTGTGAAAGCTTCTGATAAATAGTATAGAAATTATTAGAGAAACAATATTATACTAAATACTGACCCATTGTAGGGGTGGTACTCGAAGGATAGACAAATATAGTCCATCTTTGATCTTAGCCTGAGATGGAAAACAATATTGACACCTAACAAATTATAAGTAAATCGGTTACTCTTAGGCAGTACAACGCATGATTTTGGGACTCAATTCTGAGAATTGGATGTAAAAGTAGCACCAAAATAAGAACCTCTGCATCTTTCACTTAGTCATGTTGGCTCAATTAATAATTTAATGGCCATACGAATTTTTTGCTCTAGGTGGATTTTTTGCACTTTTTCTATATTTGTTTCTCGATATACCGTACGGAATATCTCTTTTGTGTCTGAAGCGAAGTTGTAAATATGGAATAGGAGAAAAAAATGCGGAACAAACCTACCCGAAAAAAGTGCACCCAGTGCCTTAAAAATCGCAAAAATATTCTGATCTGTTTTATAATGTTCTGTGTTATACGTATACACCTTGAGCAAACATATTTGTATGGCCATTAAATTATTAATTGAGCCAACTTAACTAAACGAATAATGTAGAGGTTCTTATTTTGGGGCTACTTTCACGTCCAATTCTCAGAATGGAGTCCCAAATCAATGAGCTGAAAATGCTGTACTGTGTCATCTATATATATAGCGTGCGCACCAGCAAGACAGACTGACGGACGAACACTGCTCAAATGGCTTAAAATTGTCCAAAACAAATTTCCGCCGACTATTCTTGGGGTCCCTTAGGACACTTCTTCGATGTGTTATACTTTTGGCTCGCAGCAACTGAGCCAATGGTAACTTCTTCTAAAAGGCCTATAATTCTATATTTATACATTGATTTTTATCCCCTCACCTTAGAGAGGAGGGTATATACAATTAGCTACGAGCCAAAAGTGTAACACATCGAAGGAGTGACCTAAGACGAAAATCCGTTCGACGAAAATTCGTTTTGGGTCATTTTAAGTCATTTGAGCAATGTCCGTCCGTCCGTCTGTCTGTCTGTGTGTCTGTCTGCTGGCTGGTGCGCGCGATAACTCTCGAAAGGAGTAAACGATTGACTTCAAATTTGGTATGCTGTAATATTTTTCTCTATCTCCGGCTAAGTTCGAAGATGGGCCATATAGGCCCACTCCTTCTCGTACCTTCCCCACAAAGAGTTAACTTTTAGTGAAATACTGATTCTGTAATACCTTCTATACTACTTACTCGAATCTTCTGAAATTTCACACATAGTATTACTTTTTTAGTCGCTAACATGTCAATAAAAATGGGCGAAATGGCCACTCCCCTTTTGGTACCTCCCACACGAATGTACCATTTTCCACCAAAAGTTAACTGCTTATTACTTTAATACCACTACATATAAATACTTGAATTTTTTTAAAGTATAATGTTTTATAGTACCTTGAGTCCAGAGCAAAGTGGGCGTTATTGGTACGCCCCTTATGGTACCTCCCACACAAATGGATCTTTTTGTACCAAAAGCTAACAGCTTTTAACTTTAATAGCAGTGCATACAAATACTTGAAATTTCGTACAGTGTAATGTTTTTATCGTACCTACAGTCTAGAGAAAAGTGGCCGTTTTGGTACCTCCCATACGAATGGACCGTTTTGCGCCAAAAATTAACTGCTTATGGCTTTAGTATCAGTGCATATAAATACTTAAAATTTTGTACGGTGTAATGCTTTTATAGTACTAGATTCCACAGAAAAGTGGCGTTATTGACACGCTCCTTTTGATACCTCCCACACAAATGGACCATTTTGTACCAAAAGTTAACAGATTTTAACTTTAATACCAGTTAATACAAATACTTGAAATTTTGTACGGTGTAATGCTTTTACAGTATCTAGAGTCCAGAGAAAAGTGACCGTTATTGGTACGCCCCTTTTGGTACCTCCCACACAAATGGACCATTTTGACTAAAAGTAAACAGCTTTAAACTTTAATACCAGTACACACTTTAAAGTTATTAAATGCAATTTAAATTGATAATAATTTAATTAATACAAAAAAAATAAATAAATTTACGAATATTATTTTGGGACTCAAGGTGAGGGGATTCATAAGTCGGGTTACACGACTGAACTTTCTTACTTGTTTTAAATAGGCATTGCTTTCGTCGGTTGGATGCTAGCTTATAAAAATTGGAACAAACAATTTTGTTTGCTATTTTTTTCATTTTTTGTGCTTTTTTTGTGCCAGTAAAAAACAAATTTTAAAAAAATAAGTTTTTATCTAATTGTTTTTACGACAGTTACTAAACTTCTGTTTCGATGTGATATTTTGAAGATTTGTAGCCTTATAATTTCCATTAATTTAAAGGGTATCCCGAGCTTATACTTTTAAAAATATGCTCCAAATACTAAAGGTACTTTCCAAGAAATTCGGAATTTAACAAAATGTGTTTAGAACCACATATTACACTAGAAAATTATACATACACACAGCACTTCGACAAACATTTTTAAACTAGTGTAATTAGTGGAAATTCGTTTCAGGACATTTGAATTAGTTTTTCCTATACCTATCCGTCCATCTGTCTTTCTGGCTGGAGCTCATGATAACTCTCGAAAGGAGTGTCCAAATGACTTAAAATTTTGTATGTGGTTATATTTTCCCCTATCTCAGCCTATGATCGAACATGGGCTATACTAGTCCCCTTCTCTGCTACCTCTCCTACAATGAGCTACAATTTTGTGAAATATGCATTGCCTACACTATTTACCCGACAAAGGTGTCGAAGATTGTGCAAAAAATTAACATCGCATATCTTTAACAGAAGCAGAATGAACACTTCAAATTGTATACAATATTGTGCCTATAGTTCAGTTAAAAATGGGCATAATTTACACACTCATTTTAGTACTCCTCGAACTAAGGGAGAAAATCGCACCAATATATCTAAATCGACATAAGTAGCAGGTTTTCAGGGACATTTTAAATTCTAAATATTGTAAATTATATTGAATCATAAGTTTATGTTTATCCGTCAACCCAATCAAAAGTTATGCATATGGGTATTTCCAACGAGATGTCAACCGCATCCAACAAATTTAAAGTCTATAAAATCAATCAAATTTAACTTAATTTCCTAAAAGTTACACTCAGAAAAAAGTGAACCCAAAAATTAGTTAAAATGAACTAAAATTTAGAAAAATTGAACTTCGTATGGCGCTAAAGCAATTTTAACTTGTACCAATTACAAACTTTTCCTTAACTTAAGTTCAATGGTTGAACTTAATTGTAGTATAATTTTACTTCAGGGTAGATATTTTTTCTTCATACATAGTCCAATATTTTCATAAATAAGTACACATTTTACTAACTTTCTTAAAAATGTTGGACCTACAGTTAGTTCAAATAAACTAAGTTTAGGTGCAAATATGTATGTCGTAAAGTACAAATTTCCTTAAACTAAGTTTATTTTGTTTCCAATTTTTACTTAGATGAAGCAAATTGTACATTGTAGAAAGTAAGAAGTAGTGCTAATTAGTATTTTTTTACTGAAGAGAAGTAAACGCCGTACGTACACAACGTAAAATTTTCTGAATACAAGTTAATTTATTCCCAAAATTATGTTAAATACCTATTTAAGGGCAGTTGTCTTTTAATCAGAAGAAGTAATATTCTAACTTTTTCTTATTAAGATTTACTCAGACTTAGTTCACACTTGCCTAAAAACAAGTAAAATTTTATTTTTGCTAAATTCACGTATAATAGGTGTAAGTCAAATGGTTACTGATATCAAGTAAAATTTTCTCCATTTACGTTCAAATATTACTAAATGAAAGTAAACTAAAATAATTTCCTTACTGATGCCTAGAATGATTGTCTTGTCTTTAGTTCAACATTGCTAAAAAGCAATTAAATATTTCATAAATATTAGTTCATATGCAATAAGCTCACGTAAATATTTCATGCATTCTAGTAATATTTACCAACCTTTAGTTTTTTTTTTCGTAGAGTAGAATACAAGTTTCTTGCAAATGAGTTTACATATAATTCACGGAAGTAAAATTCACGTTGCAGCCCAGTTATAGTTACTTCCTTTAAGTTTATTGATTCTTAAATGCAAAGGCAATTTTATATAAAAATAGTTCATATTTTTCTGCATTTTAGTTCAAATTATTCAAAAATAGTTGATAGTCTACTCCATACTAGTTCCAATTTCCCCAGCATTTAGTACATAATTCTTTTACCGCAGTTCCCTTGCACTTAGTATGCGTACATTTTTGCTGCTTTCCCGTAATATTGTTTTTCTAATTTATCCTTTCTAGCGGCATGTAAATATATAAAAAATTCAAAACAATGTTTTGTTTTTAAAAAAAGTTTATTGAATTTATTTTGAGGATTCAGTAATATTATACGTGTTATTAATGTTGTACAGTTAATTTTTATGTATTATTATAATCGATTTACATGGTTTACAAATCATATCGCGATAATATAAATATAAAGTAAAAATAAAAATGGGAATACAGAAATAATGTACAACTTTAAAAACATATAACGATTTTAATGTTTTTAGTTTTGCTTAGTATTCTCAAATATGGTTATTACAATTCATTTTAGTGTGTGAAGATAGCAGGTACAATTGCGCTTGAACTTTTCAGCTCCCACGGTGGATTTGCGATCAAATTTTTAGCAAAATTCATAACGTCGGTGTCCTTAGCCTCCAAATCCTAAATAATATGTGTGGTAATGAAAAGGAATCATGTACTACATAAGTCTCCGGCAAACCACTCCCTTCCATTAAAAGCACACTTTATATACTTGTAATTTTCATATTTTATTTCTATAAAATTGTTATATACATGTTTTTAATGTCACGTACAAAAGAAGAAATTAAAAATATATTAAAAAAAAATGTGGTTTTAAATGTTTAGTAATGTCTATTGTCATTTGAAACATAAATACAAAGTAAATAAAAAATATTTCCTAAAGGCTATTGTCACTTGAAATACTTACATCAACTTTTTCAAAGTTTTGTATTGAAGCAACGTGTGATACTTTTACTTTTTTAATTATTGAGTCATCCTTATCGCGAATCAAATTCCACGTGTAATTTGCTCCCTGTTGCATAAATTGCACATTCAACAGGGAAAAAATTTCATTTGGAGTGTATTTAAAAAATTGGTTTAGGTCTCAAAAAACATTTACCATTTAAATATATTAAATGAATTGGAGGAGAAACTATAGAATCCGCGTCCAATGTTGTGAATATATATGCATTAGGATTAACCAGATACGATAAATAATGCCTTCCATAACATATTACTTCTAATTGCTGACAAAGCAACATTATTCTATCATTTAAAAAATAAATTTCCGATATGATACATGCGTTAAATGTGGGATTATAAAAATATATTATAAAACCTTTTTTATATACAGTTCCATACCGGGAAAAACTCGAAAAACATACGATTGCGCTCAATTCTGTATTTGTTAATAAGGTTCCAAATTCACTGTAAAATTTTGAATTCTGAGCGCTAAATTTAGTAGCACTCAATTCGTAGCCATTAAATTTAAAATTCAAAACAAAATCAGAAAATGAAAGACAAAATTTTATTGCCAGCGACAATTGAACGTTTTTTCGCGACATTATATTTTTAGTATACGTTTTTAATTCTCGATGTTTTGATTCAAAAGCAAAAGTCCATAAAAATTTAAGTGGGCCTGACTGACTAATTATTCTGCAGTAATGAATAAGGAAATGATGTTTGGGTTTTAGAGTATCTTGAAAAAGGTTACAATATTCTTTATTGTGATATTCAATGTGCTTTTTAAGATTTATCATATCTAGACTGGTATAATTAGAAAGAAGTAATATATCAACTAATTCTATTAAATTTATGACAAATTTCCATATTATACTATTATTCTCAACCAAATCTCCCACCATAAGAGGAAAGAAGTGAACAAATGTCAGCATTTCTCTTGCAGACATTTTCAAATTAAACGATTTTAAGTTGTTCTGATGAATTGGAGGAGATTTATTGCCGTTTTCAGTTTCTCCATAATCGAAGTGTTCTTTACGAATATTAAGTAATTCTAAATCGAAAATTTTTTCTTTAAATAGTAATAAAATTATATGGCACATATCGTACTTCAGTATCCCTAAAAGTTTTCTGCAACGTGATACTGTAAAATCCTATTAAAAATAGATTTTTCTCGAATGCCAGTATTTTGAGGATCATATGCATCTTCCTCATAATTTAAGACATTTCTCATTTTTGTCGGATCTTCTTCAAAGGCACTACGTGTTTCATGTTTATCCATTTTACAAAATCTGCAGAAATAGTTTGAGGAAAACGATCGAGAATATCCCAAAATATTGTTGAGAGCTAAGTTATCCCCAACTATCAAACCCAATCTTAAAAAAATTTGTCTTTTCCCATCTTTTATTTCAATGGTAATACCGTTCTCTTCCAAATCATTCAGAACTTCAATAAGTTTAAAAAAACATTGTTCGTTACCTATGGCTTTGACGTCGACCGATTTGAATAACGCAGCAATGAAAATATTATTTAGTGTCCACTTTAATTGGTCGGGTGCAGTTGGAAATGAATAATATATTCCTAAAAGGCTTGAAGAGTGTGACCCAAGGGGGTTGTTAATTTCAAAGTCATCAAAATACAATAAATATGGAATAATAAATTTTTCTCCGCAATTTTTAATTTTATTTTTCCAAAGTTTTCCATTACAAAAATTTTTTAACGATTCACTGTAATTTAAATTGTGCATACTGTTCTCAAAAGCATCCAGAACACCATCGAGCTCAAAAAATATTTTAATATGAAATTTTATTGGGAACAATACTCCTTTTGTTTTCACAGCTTCAAGTGTATTTAAGTGATTTATATTGAAATTACTTACTGTATTATTTATATTGATTACCCGTGGACTCTCATACAATCGCATTTCCGTTAATTTTTTAATAAACTTGTATTCTGAATCAATGTTTTCGAATGGCCTGTTGCAAAATGAAACAATACGAGGAAGATTACTCTCTGTAGCATCCATACTATTGCTTCTTAGACCAAGTATTACCTTCCTGATTTCATCTCTTAAAGGATGTGTTATATTATTAGCAATGTTTTTTTGTAATTCAAAAACCTGTTTTCTCGAACAATTTTTATTTGCGTAATTCTTCAAACACATTGCGAAACACGATTTTTGTAGATGTGATGTGTCCGTATTTGTGTCTGATACTTCAATATTTGTGTTTGGAATATTAAGAGAAGTTGGTGAACTATCACGATGAGAAGAAATTGGTACGTCATGTAAAATATTTACTGCATTTTCTTGATTAGGCGCTGATTTCAAAGGTACAAATTCTACTCCATATTTTGAAATTTCGTTTACCATATGTTTAGAAAAAGATTTAAAGTTATAGAATTTCTGTCCACAAAACGGAACACCACACTCATAATTATGATTGGAAGAAAGATGATGTACATATTTCAAGTGACAGAATAACTGTTTGCAATCCCTAAAAACTTTTTTGCAAACAAAACAGCTTATGTTCATTTTAGGTGAGTTAATAGCAAATCAATATATTTCAAATGTGATTAAAATTAAAAGTAGGTAATAAAAAAAATAATAAAATAATTATCAATATTTACAGAGTTTGTATGTCATTTAAAATTGTTACCAAAATATTGTCCTTTTCTTTGTTATTTAAAGGAAATTCATATATATAGCTTTGTAAGAAACGCCAAACAGTTTGACAATCTAATGGATATTGTAAATCTAATACTTGGAATATCTTGAATGCTACGTCGACAGCTTGTACTATATTTGGCAATTTATAAAATATGTTTGCATAAAAAACATAGACATCAGTTAATTCAATATATGATGTGCCTACTCCGCACAAAATGGGTTGAAGGGTTTGGTTTACCATGTATAGGGTGTCGATCTTTAATTTGATCATTGATTTTAATTCTGATGTAGTCTGAGCCCACAGTAGAAATGTACCTCTCGAATCTGCAACAGTTGTTTTGTGAAATTTTCGTTTCCTCGAATCCGTTTGTGTAACACACTTTCTGGTACTGGGCTTCAGAACCTCATGAATTAAGTTGAGTATTATTAGAGCGCGATGTTCTGAAACCGCAAGAAAATATATTTTAGTGGATTTTTTGTTTAAAAACAGCTATTTAAATTCACACAATTTCATCTGCTTCTAATATTGCAATATAGATTAAAAACAATTAAAATAAACATCGGAAATAAAAGTGAAAAGTATTATACCTAATGCAATAGTTTCGCAGAGGGTATTATATGGAGGCATATTATTTTATTGTGAAGTTCGACATATTTTAATATATTTTTTTATATTACAATTTTAGAAAGAAAATGTTTTAATTCTTGCAAAGAATTGAATGTAGGTATAGAATATAAATTAAAGATATGTAAAATACCGGAATCAAGATTCGATTCATTCAGCTTATTGATTTGTTCTAGGCCTTGTTCATTTTTAATTTGCTTAAGGAACAATTTAGTCATTTTGCCACAAAAACTTTCCCATTTTTCAAAAATAAAATTAGCTTTTCGCGGATATATCTTTATAAAGTCTGCCAATATCTAGAATTTATGTTATTCGTAAATATTTTTTTTAAATAAAAAACGTAACAGTTTACCAATTTATATCCAAAGGCCTGTTTGAATATCGGCCATTCTTCGAACACTTCTGTTAAGGAATGTTTTTGCGAAATAAATGCACGTCGCATTGCAAACGTCTCATCCCAATTTTTGAAAACTTCTTCGAGAGGTTCTACGTTGTATTTCAGCCAATCTTTTTTGACACCTTCATTAACATCTGGAAGGCATTATAAGTACCGGATATTATTGTGCACTATTAGTTACACAAGGGAAACTGATGTTCGCTTCTTCTCACAATACATAATATACAATATGTCACCAAGTTAAACAAATAAAGAATTTGTGTTAAATGTATGCTCACGACTAAGTAAATGTCAAATAATTTTATGGCCAGTTAAAATATATATTTGAGCTACCGTGTATTTACCAGTTACCTTTGTAACCTTAGCTCTTTGAGAAAAATAGGGGAGTTCTCAAAACACCGAATGTAGCTATGTACCGGATGCTCGCCTCCCCGCCGCTAACTCAAAGGCCAAGTGTAAATGTATATATACATTTATTCTTAACTCATTTTGAAAAATTCGAGTGCAAAATCGAAT
The DNA here is from genome assembly GCA_963930755.1 of Eudasyphora cyanicolor. Classification (NCBI taxonomy): domain Eukaryota; kingdom Metazoa; phylum Arthropoda; class Insecta; order Diptera; family Muscidae; genus Eudasyphora; species Eudasyphora cyanicolor. The sequence continues at coordinate 316,282,394 of OZ005734.1, forward strand.
AATTGCAAAATTTATATTTTAAGCACTTGTATTGCATGTTATATTTTGATTAATGGCTCCTCTTTTAAATCTCGATTTATATTTAAAGAACATAAGAAAAATTATTTTTGTTGTGAAAATAAATATGTTGAATATATTAAAAATCATTTATAGTCAACCTTTGGATGTCTATTTACATAAAAAGTAAAAAATAAACATAAAAAGAAAGATGGAATAAAATGTAGCGTTAGACATGTCGGTGCGAATGTGATTAACATTAAATAAAAAGTAAACTACTTAATAGTTTTGAATAAAATAAAAAAAACATTATTAAGACACATCAATGCATAACATTTTAAAATTAGTCGCAATCAAATATTCCTTCAGGTTTCGCTGAAATCATTGTTTGATTTGTTTGCTTTAAAATCTACTTCTGTTTCTGTCGCGTGCGAATGCCTTGGTTTTTTGTAATTATCTTGGAAATGGATAATTGGCCAAAATCAAACTTAGCACCAACCGTAGTGCTATAAGTTTCGCCTTTTGTCAAAATGAAATAATTTGATGGCATATTTTTTTTACTTTGAATGCGTACGAATGTCGCATTTATTTTATATCCGATCAGTATGAAATTCAGCAGAAAGAGGTCTCTTATTATATGAATGAACACTGTTAAATTTGGAAGAAATCGGTTTAGATTTAGATATAGCCCCAATATATACGTTACCCCCGATTTCACATGTAAGCGCCGTAAAAAATTTATTTTATAACCGATCAGTGTAAAATTCGGCAGAAAGAGGTTTCTTATTACATAAAGGAATACTGCCAAATTCGGAGAAAATCGGTTCAGATTTAGATATAGCCCCCATATATATGCTACCCCCGAGTGTATTTTTAATCCGATCAGTACGAAATTCGGCAGAAAGAGGTTTCTTATTACATGAATTAATACTGCCAAATTTGAGGGAAATCGGTTGAGATTTAGATATAGCCCACATATATATGTTACCCCCGATTTGACATGTAAGCGCTGTAGAAACTGTATTTTATATCCGACCAGTAAAAAAATTGGCAGAAAGAGGTTTCTCATTACGTAAATTAACGCTGCCAAATTTGAGGGACATCGGTTCAGATGTAGATATAGCCCCCATATATATGATACCACCGATTTGACATGTAAGCGCTGTAGAGACTGTATTTTATATCCGATCAGTACGAAATTCTACAGAAAGAGGTCTCTTTACATGAATGAGTATTCAGGGAAAATCGGTTCAGATTTATATATAACCTCCATATATATGTTCCTCCTGATTTGGTATCAACGTGCTATAGAAGTTGTACTTTACTTCCGATCATTAATATTTTCCTGAAAGATGTTTCTCAATTTAGGAACAAATATTGCTTAATTTAGCGATTCTCGGCTCAGAATTAGATAATATGTTCCTGCCTACTTACCAATTATTTCAAATTATTATCGCAATGACCTTTATCGCATTGTTAGGGAGGTGTAGGGTATTATATAGTCGGCCCCGCCCGACTTTCTGCCTTTCCTTACTGGTTTTATATTTTTTAGTACACCTGAAGAAACGCTTTGTGGAATTTTCTCAGATTTTCCGATAACTCGTTCAAAAGTTATCGATATATTTTAAAAAATCGTTAAGTTATCACTCGGTGTATTGGGGATTTGGTCATAACTTCTTAAGTTATGGTCCGATGTGAAAAATCTTGTTTTTCGAAATATTTGTATTTTTTACAATAAAAATATTAAAATTTTTTTGGTGTGCGATTTTTAAGTTTTGGAACTTAAATGCCATTGTGTTTGTTTGTTTGTTTGTACCTTCCGAGTTTCGCGAATTTTTATATTTAAACTTCTATTAATTCTCTAACATATAAGCTTTGGATGAAAGTGAACCCAAGATTATTTAAAAATCTTTTTAATTTGTTAATTTAAAAAAAAAACAGTAAGGAAAGGCTAAAGTCGGGCGGTGCCGACTATATAATACCCTACACCACTCTCGTAATATTGAATAACTTTGATATATAAATTTTGTAATTCATGTATAAATTGTTTACATAAATTTACTTTTGGGACATTTTATACTTAAATAATACCCTGTACCACAGTGTGGTGTAGGGTATAAAAACGATTGGATCTAAAGAGCCAAATCGGATGAAACATATATATGGGAGCTATAGCTAAATCTTTACCGATTTTCTTCAAATTCGGCAATGTTGGTTCATGAATCAAGAAACTCTACCATTCTAAATTTCAAAACGATTGGATGTAAAATATAGCTTCTATAGAACTAAAGGGCCAAATCGGACGAAACATATATATGGGAGCTATAGCTAAATCTGAACCGATTTTCTTTAAATTCGGCAATGTTGGTTCATGGATCAAGCAACTCTACCATCCTAAATTTCAAAACGATTGGATGTAAAATACAGCTTCTATAGGACTAAAGGGCCAAATCGGACGAAAGATATATATGGGAGCTATATCTAAATCTAAACCGATTTCAACCAAATTCAATAGCGATCTTAACAGCTGCGAACCACTCTAAACTGCAAAATTTCAGAACGATCGGAGTGAAATAGTCGACGTAGTCGACGAACAACTTTAAATGGACAGACGGACGGACGGACAGACGGGCAGACATCGTTAAATCGACTCAGCTAGTGATTCTGAGTCGATCGGTATACTTTAAGGTGGGTCTAGCTGTGTTATTTTCAGGTGTTACAAACATCTGCCGTAAAACAAACTTATAATACCCTGTACCACAGTGTGGTGTAGGGTATAAATATGCTGCATACCACTTTTCTTGTGACTTAAAGGCTATGGAGTAGATGTTCCACTTCATGGAACCAAATGAAGGAGATAAGTCAGGAAGGTCGCTCCAAAATATACGTATTTGCAGTTTGTATTTAATTACGACAAGAATTCATCGTAGTAAAAATATGTTAAATGAGTTCATATTTTGTTATAGTCCACCTATAGATGTCGCTCCCAAAAAAGGCTTATTTAAGCCATAAATACAATATTTTGTAAGAAATTTAGCTGAAACTTAGCAGTTTGTATTCTATTTTGGCAAGAATTCATCTCAATAAAATATATACAAATCAAATTTTAGTTTGTTGTAGTCCATGTGTAGATGTGGCTATCAAAAATGATACTTTAAGCCATAAATACCAAATTTTTCAGTTGAAGAATTTCTGCTTTATTTTGTTTCTTGACGTGTAACATCTATTCCTAAACTTTCAAGCCACAAGCAAAGCGGTATGCAGCAATTTTGTTTTTAAAAATTAAAAAAAATATAATAAAAAACATTTAGAAATTTTTGGCCCACTGCCATCCAAAGCTTGTATGTTAGAGATGTAATAGAAGTTAAAAAATGTAATAAATTCGCGAAAATCAAAGATTACAAACAATTAAGAAAATTGCATTTAAATTTAAAATTTTAAAAATAGCGCACACAAATTTTTTTACCGAAAAATACAAACATTTCAAAAAAAGATTTTTGAAATCGGACTATAACTTAAGAAGATATGACCAAAACCCCGATACACAGAGTGATATATTAAAGATTTTTTAAATATCGATAAATTTTGAAAGAGTTATAGGAAAATCTGAAAAAATTCTACAAAGCGTGTACTAAAAAATATAAAAAATAGTTAAAATCAAAAGCGAAATTTGTTTGAAACCGTTGATTTGTCGTGGAATTCCCCATATATAAAGATGTTGCATGCATGACTGACTTATCATCGTAAAGCCAAAACGACTGAAGCTAGAATCAGTAAAGGGAAGTTCTCGAGACGTAGACTCGTAATAAGACGGAATTTTGTCCTTTAAGCTCACTGTGGGATAACAAAGAAAATATATGGCCCCCGTCAAACTCAAATGGCTATTGCTAGAATCGCCAAATTTGATATCAGGGTAGACCTTGAAATGCCGACTCAGGACAAAAAGTGATATTTTGAAATTGTTACTTTTAGAGGGTTCGATGGGTCCACCTTGTGGTTAAATGGAAAAAATATGGTACCACCTTCAAATAGATATCATCTTTTTGTAGATTCGCGTTTAAGGGACACAGTGGCTTAAAAGCTGTTAAATAAGGTACTTTGGGCGAAAAATGTTAAACAAGGCTCCGAAAAGCTAGTGTAGCTTTATATGTTAATTTAAGATAGTATACTTCAAATTATTATTTCATAGAATTAATCGGGATCTGGGCTACGAAGCGCACCGGCTTATAGCTAGCAGTTGTCTAAATGTCTTTATATTCTGTATTTACGACTACTTTTCAAATGAATTTAGTCTGGCTAAGAATGATCAAAATATTTCCATTGCTCTGACATCCCCCACAAAATTCCTTATGACATTTCCACAAAAGCATGTTTCAGAAATCGTAGAAGAATGGAATTCAGTTTGTCAGTTGGAAATAACATCATCTGAAGTGACATCATCTGAAGGATGTGATAATTAGGATTGGTTTCTCCCATAAGAAGTAAAGAACTATGTATTATCATATAACCAGATAATACCGAGCATCTTCAAATTCGGTGTTGTATATTAAACGGGTAGGTTTGATTTAAAAAGGAACATTGAAATTAATACGATTGGTACACGCTGAAAAAAAATCGCTTCTGTAGTATATTGTCCCAAACATATTCGGCTTGAAATATATAATATTTGACACACATAAATATTATATGTTTGGGAGAATATTGTTCTAAACAAAAATATGTTCCCATTATAATATTCTTTTATTTGGAACTAGTATTTCCGAAACAACGATTAATTTGTATTTCATTATTTTGGCGATGTATCAATGCCTTGATTTAAAGACAAGTTTTCTGTTTTTCAGATGCTCAAAGATAATTTTTTTATAAATTTTAAATGTTTTTAAAATTTAATTAAAACTTAAATCGTATAATCTTTCGTGATTATAAATTGCATTGATGGATTGACAAAAAGTAATGAATTGGAATATTTATAAATTAAAAGACATTTTTAGCTATAAAGTTTAAAACGAAAACTAGGAAAAACTAAATAAAATTCGAAAAAATCAGCAAAGTTTTAAAAAAATTTTTAAATAAAATATGTTTGGAAAACTTCTTAACAATAACTTTGTTTGTGGGTACACACATATTTTATTTGTGAAAGTCAGTTAGCAAATATATTATGTTCTAATATATTAATATATGCGTTCCAAACAAGATTTCTTGATTTTCAAATAAAATTTATTTGTTAACAAATATATAGTTTTTGAAAAAATCGCTTCCAAATATATTTTCTTTCAATTCAAACATATCAAAAATGACGATTTTCCCCGTGTAGACCCGTTTTATGAACTTAAAATTATCTAAACGACTACAGGATTTCTGAAAATGATTTACACTCATTTTGATGGTAAAAAAGAACAGTATACTACTAATTGAATACAAAGGATTTTAGAGAGGATGTGTCTATTGGATAGGGTGATAAAATGGCTCCAAAATGCGCCATTTTTCAATTTCACATCTTTATACATTCGTTCCATTAAAACAAAGCGTTTTCTCCTTTGCAATTTTAGACATTATTTGCGTATCGTGAAATGCATCAGCAAATCGAAAAAATAACCCTTGTCCAAAAAAAGATAAGTACGTGGGTGCGAAATAGCATCCATTAACAATTGAAATGTCACGAGATTCCTTTGAAAGAGTTATCGATAGACAGTCTTCATCTTTATGATTGATTGGCAGTTTTGAATGACCATGATATTGAAGGACTTCAATCAAGCTGAAACGAAAGCGACTTTCCAACCTTTTTGTTTTACTTTCAGAATTAATTTCTAGTTAAGTGCAACACGAGCATCTAAATTACGCAGCTACATTATACATTTTTAGAAGCGCACTTTAGTGAACAATATTAACACATTTAAAAAGTGACCTAAGATCCTAAGTATGTTTGACAGATATCCGTTTGAGGATATTTTGAGTACACTTGTTTTGTTATGTTACGATAAAGAAAGCATTGCGATAACTAAATTTATTCATTTCTAAGTTTAAAAATTATTTCAAAATAATTACTTAGATAGAAATTTGAGGTCTATAAAACGGAATTATATAATTGAAACCTCAACTGAAACTAATATAAATCATTCATAATAAGAGCCCAATTTAACGACTCTAACATTACAAATGGCACTCGGAGGAATTTACATTCGACATTTTATAGCAAAATTTAGAAAATATAAGCTTAAATTGTCAACCAATTTATCAATGGTCGCTTATAATGACTATAAAAACATGCTCCTTCACTCTCACTCTCTGTCTCCCTCATGTTTTTATTTGAGATTATAATTTGTTTAAATATTACCAGAGGACAGACAGAGAACCGAAATGGCTGACTGACTAACTTGGCAACTTGTTTAAATTACCTAACTTCGTCAATTTAGCCGTCGTACGTAGTCCTAATCATGAATGTTCAAGCCAACCAAGTCATTTTGATAAATTACTTTGTTGTCAAAAGTCACAAACATTTCGAGACGTTAGACAAGTCAAAGAGCCAATAATAAACAACAAAGTACGTAACAAAATATCGACAGTTTTGCAAGTCTAAAAACAAATAAAGAGAAAAACAAGTAAGAAAGTTTCAGTCGGGTAAACCGACTAAGGTATACCCTCACTTTGTGAGTAATATAATATATAACATTACACCAATAAATCTGTCAATTTGTGTGGGAGGTACCAGAAGGGGTTTTCCAAATACACATATTTTTCGGTAAACAGTACATTCTTAAATACATTGCATTGTGCTGAACTATAAGCGTTTATGTGCACTGGTATATTAAAGTTACGAGCTATGTAATTTTGGTATGATTTGGTCATTTTGTGTGGGAGGTACAAAAAGGGGCGGGGTGATAACGCCCACTTTTTACAGGACTATAGGCACTATAACAGCATTACACTGTACAAAATTTCAAGTATTTGTATGCACTGGTATTAAAGTTACAAGCCGTTTACTTTTGGTACGAAACGGTCCATTTGTGTGGGATGTACCAAAAGGGGCTGTACAATAATGCCCATTTTTTACCGGACTATAGGCGCTACAAAAACATTATACTGTAGAAAATTTCAAGCATTTTTATGCACTTGTATTAACGTTATAAGCAGTTAAATTTTGATGCAAAATGGTCCATTTGTGTGGGAGGTACCAAAAGGGGCATGCCAACTTCACTCATTTTTCTCGAGTTAATAGCGACTAATATACTAATATTATGTGCAGAATTTCAAAAGATTCGAATAAGTAGTATAGAAGTTATTAAAGAATCAATATTTCTACCCTTTGTGTGGGAGGTACCAGAAGGAGTAGACCAATATGGCCCATCTTCGAACTCATCCGGAGATAGATCAAAATATTACCACATACCAAATTTGAAGTCAATCGGTTAATCCTTTCGAGAGTTATCGTGCGCACCAGCAAGCAGACACACAGACAGACAGGCAGACAGACAGACAGACAGACAGACAGACAGACAGACAGACGGACGGACATTGCTCATTCGACTTAAAATGACCCAAAACGGATTTCCTCCGAACATACTTAGGGTCTTAGATCACTCCTTCGATGTGTTACACTTTTTTCCGTAGCAAATGATATATACCCTCGTCACACTAAAGTGAGGGTATAATGAGAACTCATTTATAAAATTTTTCACACGATATTTCCCCATCTTTCGGAAAGTAAACACCAATGTATCAAAAAAAAAAAAAAATACCAAATTCAGCAATGTTTTTATTCAAATTCCCTTGAAACTCATCCATTGCCGTTAATCAACCAAGGCTGGTGGAGGGGCAGGAGAGATGGAGAACAATTTTATTTCTTATACCCAAAATTGATTACATCCTCTATCACTCGTCGGGTTTTATTTGGCAAAAGTGATGAGTGGTTTCTTCTTTGTGCAGTCCATATAAAGTGTTCGTTTACATGGCCTTGGGCAAATAATAAATTCTGATCAATCATTGGCTGCGGCTTGAAGCAATCGTAATTATCTCTCATCAGAAGATAATAACAGTTGTTTCTTCCTTGATACCTTAAATCAATTGGATAAGTCATAAAACAGAGTAGAGTTTCATTTTGTGAACAACAACAAAGTCAATTTCATGTTACTGGCATAAATGATAAATGACTTAATGAGTGCACTGTACAACAAAAAGATAAACAAATAAGTTAGAACGTGTTAAATTCGAAATTATAAAAACGGATAAATCTTTGAAGTGGATAAAATGCAAATCATAAACCGATGTGGTTCTTTTTTGTCGTAGCAAATTCTTTTCAAAATTCATCGAACGTTTTAAAGTTTCAAATATATTTTTTTAGAAAATCTGCCATAAATGACTATATTTGAAAACGACCTTTATACATGGTCGACTATAGCAAAACGATCTGCTAAATTTTCGTTGTGCAACATTTTTGTATAAATAAAACACAAATTGCAGAATTTCAGGCAAATCTACTGGAAAATTTGGTCTTACAGGAAGCAAATTTGAAAACAACCTTTATATGGTGGATATATTAAAACATGGATCGATGCTGTTCTTTTCTGCTGTAGAGAATTCTTGACAAAATAATTCAATAGTAGAATAGTTTCAGAGCAATTTTTTGAAAAATATGGTGTATGTTTAAAGGCAACCTCTGAATTTAAATATATTTCATTTCAAGCTAGTGCATTTTTAAAACCGATGTCTTCTGATCAGCACAAAACAAGTCGCACTAATAGACCACAAAGCGTTTAAAGGAAATGACCTAAGTTCTAATATCGCAAAAAATCACAAAGAAATATTGTGTTTTTTTTTAAATATATTGAAGAAAAAGCTATCAGTAACTCTTTAGGCAACATTTACTAAATACAATCACACTATGCAACACAATTTTTGTCGAAGGGCTTTGCATAACATTTCTATTGTAATACGGTGTCCTTAATAAGAAAAAAAATTAAAAAAAAAATTTTATGGTAATTTTTTCAAAAATTTGGACCATATTTGTTAAGGCATATATTTTTTTTCCAAAAAATAGTTTTTTGCTGGGACGAAAAAAAACATAAAAAATAGAGAAAAAATAGTTTGTTCTAGTTTTTTGGAAGCTAGCATTCTTACGAAGAAAACAGTGCCTATTTGAAGAAAATCTATGTATAAATGTAGAAATTATAGCACTTTTGGTAGAAATAAGAGAGTTTCACAATAGTTCGGTTTTAATACCCCCATTATTGTGAACAATGGTATATATCAGGTGCTGCGGGCCAAAAGTATAACAAATCGATGTTGTGACCATTTTGGGCTATTTTAAGTCATTATAGCAATGTCCGCCAGCCTGTCCGTCTGTCTGTCTGGTTGGTGCGCTCTATAACTTCGACAGGATTAACCGATTGACTTTAAATTTGGTATGTGTCAATATTTTTTTCCATCTCAGACTAAGGCCAAAGACGGACTATGTTGGTCCACTCCTTCGATTAACTCTCCCATCAAAGGTCAAAATATAGTGAAATATTGACTCAGAATCTTTCACAATTCCACACATAGTACTAGTTTCTTGGTCGCTATCATCTTGAGAAAAATGGGCGATGTTTCCACGTCCCTTTTGATATCTCCCATACAAAGGGACAATTATGCACAAAAAGTTAACGGCTTAAATCTTTGATTACATTTCATACAAATACTTAAAATTGTGTGGAGTGTAGCGCATTTACCGTATAACTTGGTTTCCTGCACATAAAACTACCTGAAATTTTGTACAGTGTAATGTTTTTATAGTGCCCATAGTATATTACAAAATGGACTTTGTGCTTGGTTCCTTCCAAACAAAATTGACAAAATAATTTTTTTTTTAAATATATTTATCAATAAATAGGCATAGTTTTCTTCGTTAGGATGAAAGCTTTCAAGAAATGGATCACACAACTTTTTTTCCGAGTTTTTTTCTATGTTTTATGAATTTTTTTCGTCCCAGCAAAAATTTATTTTTTTTTGAAAAAAAAAAAACAAGTAATAAAGTTCAATCGGGTAATCCGACTAATGAATCCGCTCACCTTGAGTGTCAAAAAAATATTGGTAAATGTATTTATTTATTTTTTTTTTAAATTATCAATTTAATTTGGACTTAATTAATAACTTTTTGTATGATATTTATTTGTATGATATTATACTAGTATGACAACAGACAACGACGAAGGGAGTACATACTCATTTTCTACGGATAATTTTAAAGTTTTTCGTAGTTATATTTTCTCATCCTGATGATGTCTTTCGAAGAAAGACGAAATATTGAATGGAAATAATAAAAAACCAACATAGACATCGAGCTCATTTTTGGATACAAAATTTCAAAACACAGGTCGAATATACAAAATTACACACCCAAATCTCTTAATTAATAACTTTAAAGTACATACTGGTATTAAAGTTAAATGCTGTGTACTTTTGGTACAAAAAGGTCAATTTGTGTGAGAGGTACCAAGAGGGGCGTCCCAATAACAGTCCCTTTTCTCTGGATTCTAGATACTGTAAACGCATTGCAATTGCGTGCGTGGCAGTAACGCCCATTTTTCACTGTATTGTAGGTACTATTAAACCATTGTATGCACTGGTATTAAAGTTATAAGCTATTAACTTTTGGTTCAAAATTGTCCATTTGTGTGGGAGGTACCAAAAGGGGCGTGACAACTTCTCCCATTTTTCTCGAGGTAGTAAACTAATACTACACGGGGCAAAATCGCCTTTTTTGATATGCTTGAATCGAAAGAAAAGATATCTGGAACACAAATTTTTAAATATTATATATTTCTGAGCAAATAAATTTTATTTAAAAATCAATAAAATTTACTTGGAACGCATATAATAATATATTACAACAACATATATTTGCAAACTAATTTCCCCAAATAAAAGGTGTGCTTAAATAGAAATAAAATTATTTTTTAGGAATTTCTCCAAATATATTTTAATTAAAAATATTTAAAAAGCTTTGGTGACATTTTCGAACTGAAGTTTTATTTTTTATTTCTTGATTTCGTATTACTTCATCCAGTTAAAAATGCCTCCATTCCAAAACATGCTAAGTCAACTTAGCATAGTTTTAGGGAGATTGCATTTTTAATTTCTAAATATTCCAAATTATATTCAGTCAATATTTGGTGTTTATCGGTCAACCCAATCAAAAGTTATTCACAAAACAGAACAGGTCAATCGATTTGCATTATAAAAGAATTCCATACAAATTTAAAAAAATCATCAAACTTTGATCGCCTCTCCTGAAAAACTACTTTTTGCACTTACCATAGTTTTGAATGGAGGTATCGATATTTTAAATTTCTGAGTATCCCAGTCATCATTTGTTATCAATCCTTCATTTAATTTAATTTTATCCAAGATTATCCCATAATTTATTTTTACAAACAAGTAGTAAGTAAATATAAATTTGTTTAGAACAACATCTTCATAAATATATAATTTTTGTGTTTAGCAAATATTATATACTTGGAGTGTACCCTAAAAATGTATATGTTTCAAGCCGAATATATTTGAGACAATATACTACAGAGGCGATTTTTTTTTCAGCGTGTATATGTAGAATTTCAGAGGATTCAAATAAGTAGTATAGAAGTTATTAAAAAATCAATATTTCACTAAATGTTAACCCTTTGGGGGGAGGTACTAGAAGGAGAGGACCAATATGGGCCACCTTTGAACTTATCCGGAGATATAAGAAACTTATACCACATACCAAATTTGAAGTCAATTGGTTACTCTTTTCGAGAGTTATCGTGCGCAGCAGCCAGCAGACAGACGGACGGACGGACATTTCTCATTCGACTTCAAATGATCCAAAACTAATATCCGCCGAACATACTTAGGCTCTTAGGTCACTCCTTCGATGTGTTACACTTTTGGTTCGTAGCAAATGATATATACCCTCCTCTCTAAGGTGATGGGAATAACAATGTGTTTCCAATTGTTTTAAAGACAGTTACTAAACTTCCGTTTCTACGTGAAAGTGGTGTATTTTTCATTTCTTGCCCTTATAATTTCCTTTAATTTAAATGATTGCCTCTATCTATTAAAAAAAAGTTTTCAGGACACAAACATTTTTGTTGTTGCATAGTGTAATTAGTTATAGCTTAAAAACATATTTGTGATTGAAGAATTCGTGTCGAAAATAAATATGTATAGTGTGTTTTTGAGAGGTTCATAACTTTAAGTTGGTAACACTGCTTTATTTGATAACTGATTTAAAAGTTGATATTAGCTTTATGTTTAGTTTGTGGTTTGCCTTTCATCGTGAATAGACTTACAAATTCTTGAATTTTTCTATTAAAATAATAGTTGTGATCGCCACACATGAGCGATGAAGCTCATTTTTGGTTGAATGGGTACGTAAATAAGAAAAACTGTCACTAGTGCTGTGAAGATAATTCCACAAGCTTTCAAATACCATTACATCCACAGAGACTAGGATAGGAACTCATCCGGATATTCTCTGTTCAGATCATGTTACAATGACATGTGAAATATATGCATCTGTTCTTGATAAACAACGGTTAGTGCGCCTATCAACTTAGCAGACTGGGTCTCAATCAGATGGGTTAATGACCAAATACATAATTTGAAGTCTGAGATAATAAACAAATCAAATATTGAACAGATCATATAAAATACAACTTACACTCTTCAAGAAACTGAAAAAAAATTCCAGTGCAACATATCCAATCTTGGAAAAAGAAACTTTCTACATTGACTCTAATCGATACATGAGGAAGTTGCAAAGATGTCAGTCTTGTCAGAGGTCTTATAAAGCGTTCACACCAACCCGTTTTGGCTCATTTGTTTTGGGAAAACATCTCACCGTTCACACATGTTGCCTGCTTAATTATGACATTTATTATGTTTTCAAATGACATATGTCAACTTATTGTGTACAACTTTTACTGAAAATATAAAAAAGAAACATGGAAAGTACCAAAAAAGCATTGTTAAATTATTTGGTGCTCACAAATCAAAGCACGACGAGAATTCAACTATTCGATACCGTACAAAGTAAATTATTGTTGACAAAATTTGAAATGTATATGTTCAGTGTGCGACAGATTGACAACTTAAGGGGGTTCACATACTTTAACATGCAGTTTTGGGACGTGTCATTGAGAAAAAAATTCCGATTGAGACGGTTTCAATTGACATTTCTATAAGGGGAAAGCAACTCGTTTTGGCTCGAAAACATCCCAATGAGCCAAAACGGGTTGGTGTGAACGCCTTATTATAAAAGTACATATCTCAAAAGACTTAAACTTAAATTGGAACAAATTCCTTCAAAGACTACTAACAGGCCGGAAAAAAATTTGGAAATTAAACCAAAGCAATTAAATGCAAGAAATCAGCTGTTGGGAGGTTAACAGCTATGAAGTAACTAATGAAAATATATATATAAAAAAATAAACATACCAGAGAATTATTGTTTGGTGCCCTTTATGGGCCGGCGGAACCATTCAAAAACGATGATGCGCAGAATGTTACTGTCAACAGTTAATGGTATATATAAAAGATTACAAGTGTTTTGGTACCTCAATTTGCTGACATTAACATGTGACACTTCTGCCACATCACACTCTATAATTATTTTACTCAAAGCTATTTTTGATGAACGAATAATTGCAATTAAAGGTCCTGTTAACTGGCCACCAAGATTGTGTGATTTAACCATATTGGATTATTTTCTGTGGGGTTATGTAAAGTCAGATATAACTGAACACCTGTAAGTACACATTCGACGAGCAAATGCTGCGAAAGGTGTGTTGAAATGTATGTTCCAGATTGCGCCATGTACGCTCCAGTCGTGGCGGCCACATGGCCCCAATAATATCACTATCCAGCAGCATTTTTGGAACCGAATAGCGACCCTATAATTTCAAAAGGGCATGTAGAGTAGATAATTTGTGTAGTATTAATTATGGTCCAGCTGATATGAATCTTTTTTCACAGTTGGTCAACGTTTTGATTGTTTGGTTGGAGGGAGCATTATTGTAAATAAAACAAGTAAGAAAGTTTCAGTCGGGTAAACCGACTAAGGTATACCGTCACTTTGTGAGTAATGTAGTATTGAAGATTACTTGAATTATTCTGTCAATTTGTGTGGGTGGTACCAGAAGGGGTTTATCAAATACACCTTTTTTTCGCTGAACATTAGATACTTTAAATTCATTACACTGTGCCGACCTATAAGCATTTATGTGCACTGGTATAAAGGTTATGAGACATTAAATTGTGGTATGATTTGGGCATTTTGTGTGGGAGGTACAAAAAGGGGCGTGGCAATAACGCCCATTTTACACAGGGCTATAAACACTATAAAAACATTACACTGTACAAAATTTCAAGTATTTTTATACACTGGTTTTTATGTTATAAGCTGTTAACTTTTGGTGCAAAAAGGTACCTTTGTGTGGGAGGTACCAAAAGGGACGTGGCGACTTCGCCCATTTTTCTCGAGTTGATAGCAACTAATAAGCTAATACAATGTGTGGAATTTTAAAAGATTCGAATAAGTAGTATAGCTGTTATTAAAGAATCAATATTTCACAACATGTTAACCCTTTGTGGGGGAGGTACTAGAAGGAGTGGACCAATATGGCCCATCTTCGAACTTAGCCGGAGATAGAAAAAAATATTACCATATACCAAATTTGAGGTCAATCGGTTACTCCTTTCGAGGGTTATCGTGCGCACCAGCCAGCAGACAGACAGACGGACGGACGGACATTGCTCATTCGACTTAAAATGACCCAAGACGGATTTCCTCCGAACATACTTGGGGTCTTAGGTCACTCCTTCGACGTGTTACACTTTTTTCCGTAGCAAATGATATATACCCTCGTCACACTAAAGTGAGGATATAAAAATGTTGTGTTAATATCTAAGAGATTTCTTATTGTCACAGCCGTATAGTGAAATTTTATGACCGCTTTTGCAAGAAAAGAAAAAAGTCTTTTCAAAGAGGACATTTAAGGATTAAACTATTCTACGAACATTTTTACCGGAAAATTTCAATGGGGGTCGCCAAAGACACCAAAGTTTAAATAAAGAAATAAAGAAAAGAAAATAACAGTATTGTATCTATGGATAAATATAAATTATTACGCATATTGTAAAAATAAGGGAAATTAAAAAAACATTTTTCATATTTTTTTGGCCATTTTGTATTGGAGGTACCAAAAGGGGTATGGCAATAACGGTAAAGAGCTTTGGAGACCCGCACTGAAATTTTCCGGCAAAAATTTTCATACATTATTTTAATCCTCAATTGAGCTTTTTGAAATGACTTTTTTGATTTTCTTGAAAAAGGGTAAACAAATATACACATAAAGAGAGGAGCTAGAGGGTTAAGATCTTCTACAAAAATGATCCTCATAAACGTCCACTATATAACTCTGCCAATAAGAAGTCTCGTAGACATTAATTTACAAATTTTTTTCATTTCGTATAATACTCCCATCGACCAAAGAATAAAAACTTTGACCCACGGAAAAAAAACGTAAACCAACTAGACCATTACTTTATTCGACAAAAATTATCTACTCAATATGTACCCTTTCAGAACTAAAGGGTCGATATTCTGTTCCAATAAAGCTGTTATATTATGGTTTAGCTTTAAGAGATTATTTTAAGAACTCTGCACTGTTGACGTAGTCCTTAGTGTTTTTTTTATTTAAAAACTTATGTATTAAAAAGTAATTTTAAATTTCAAGAAAAATATATTTTTACAGGCAGACAGACGGACAAACAGACATACCGAAGACAGACCGACAGGTGGACAGACCTTGCTCAAATGACATAAAATGACCAAAAACGTCATATTGTTTTCATAGACGGACAAGGAATGGACAATTTTTGCTCAACGTTCTGGCATCTCCCAGCCGATGTACCATATCACATTATTCAAAAAGTGAGGATATACCTTAGTCGGTTTACCCGACGGAAGTTTTCTTACTTCGATACCTACATTCTAAAATATGCTAAGTGCAAAACGGTAGTTTTTCAGGAGAGGCGATCAAAGTTTAATGAATTTCTTTATAATGCAAATCGAGTGACCTGTACTGTTTTGTGAATAACTTTTGATTGGGTTAAAGGATAAACACCAAATTTTTACTGAATATAATTTGGAATATTTAGTAGTTGAAATTGCAATCTCCCTAAAAACATGCTAAGTCGACTTAGCATGTTTTAGAATGGAGGTATCGACTTGTTTCAAACATAACAAAGTAATAAAATACCAGTCAGTATATTGTATACTTTGCACCATAAAACAAAAGTTTAAGTATAACTTTCCAGCTAAACAGTCCCCTTAAATGTGATTAAGTGATGTTAAATTATTTACCCAAAAAATCTTTGCCAAACAATTGGGCTTTAAATCCACTCTCAGTGATACAGCAAAATTAAGTTATCAACTGGCAATTATTCATGCCAAAAAGGTCTGCTCGAAAAGCAAAGCAACAATTTAATGATACATATTTATAATCAGTAATCTGCAGACATTATTAATTGTTTCAAGTTTAAATTATGTTAATTATTGTGTCTAATTCCACATATACAAAACAAGCGCCCATTTCAGACAATTTAAATTTTATAAATTACAAACAATACGCTGAAGGTGAGCCATTCATTATACAAGTACACCTACATGAAAATCATTTTATTTATTTTTTTGTTTTAAACCCAGTCATAGACTGTTTTCAAAGGCGTTTTTACATGCCAGAAGAAAATGTTGTTTTTGCGTGTTTTTCTCTAGGGTATTTAATGTTTTCATTTCGTTTCAAAGTACTTTAAGGAGCAAGCTATTTAAACATAAATAATAATGGTTAAGGGAAGAAACAAATGTTGACGCTTTAGGTTATACAACAATTTAAAAGGCACATCAACTTAATGTAAAAAATATAATTTTGGCAAAAACATTTAAAGTAAATGAATAATACCGAGGATAAACGTGGGTATTTTGTAGACTGATTTTGGTCCATTGTGCTACTATGTCCACTGTGCGTATGAATAATATGTTGCATTAATATCTAATAACGTATACGCCGCACTGGCTTTCGAATCGATATGCTTCAGTCGCACAAAAATCCGTGAAATATTCAGAAAATATCAATACAAATTAAAAAATATTTTATATTGAACATGACGAAATTTTCGATAAATAGTAAATTTCGACGAAAGTTTCGATAAATAGTAAATTTTGATAAATAGCAAATTTCGACGACATTTTTAATAATTAGGAAACTTTATCATTTCGATGAAATTTTCTATAAAAATAGTAAATTTCGATGAAATTTTCTATAAAAATAGTAAATTTCGATGAAATTTTCTATAAAAATAGTAAATTTCGATGAAATTTTCTATAAAAATAGTAAATTTCGATGAAATTTTCTGTAAAAATAGTAAATTTCGATGAAATTTTCTATAAAAATAGTAAATTTCGATGAAATTTTCTATAAAAATAGTAAATTTCGATGAAATTTTCTATAAAAAAAGTAAATTTCGATGAAATTTTCTATAAAAATAGTAAATTTCGATGAAATTTTCTATAAAAATAGTAAATTTCGATGAAATTTTCTATAAAAATAGTAAATTTCGATGAAATTTTCTATCAAAATAGTAAATTTCGATGAAATTTTCTATCAAAATAGTAAATTTCGATGAAATTTTCTATAAAAATAGTAAATTTCGACAAAATTGTCTATATAAATTTTTTCGATGAAATTTTCCATATAAATAGTAAAATTCGACGAAATTTTCTATATAAATAGTAAATTTCGACGTAATTTTCTATATAAATAGTAAATTTCGACGAAATTTTCTATATAAATAGTAAATTTCGACGAAATTTTCTATATAAATAGTAGATTTCGACGAAATTTTCTATATAAATAGTAAATTTCGACGAAATTTTCTATATAAATAGTAAATTTCGACGAAATTTTCTATATAAATAGTAAATTTCGACGAAATTTTCTATATAAATAGTAAATTTCGACGAAATTTTCTATATAAATAGTAAATTTCGACGAAATTTTCTATATAAATAATAAATTTCGACGAAATTTTCTATATAAATAGTAAATTTCGACGAAATTTTCTATATAAATAGTAAATTTCGACGAAATTTTCTATATAAATAGTAAATTTCGACGAAATTTTCTATATAAATAGTAAATTTCGACGAAATTTTCTATATAAATAGTAAATTTCGACGAAATTTTCTATATAAATAGTAAATTTCGACGAAATTTTCTATATAAATAGTAAATTTCGACGAAATGTTCTATATAAATAGTAAATTTCGACGAAATGTTCTATATAAATAGTAAATTTCGACGAAATTTTCTATATTAATAGTAAATTTCGACAAAATTTTCTATATAAATAGTAAATTTCGACGAAATTTTCTATATAATTCAAATTTCGACGAAATTTTCTATATAAATAGTAAATTTCGACGAAATATTCTATATAAATATTAAACTTCGACGAAATTTTCTATATAAATAGTAAATTTCGACGAAATTTTCTATATAAATAGTAAATTTCGACGAAATTTTCCATATAAATAGTAAATTTCGACGAAATTTTCTATATAAATAGTAAATTTCGACAAAATTTTCTATATAAATAGTAAATTTCGACGAAATTTTCTATATAAATAGTAAATTTCGATGAAATTTTCTATAAAAATAGTAAATTTCGATGAAATTTGCTATAAAAATAGTAAATTTCGATGAAATTTTCTATCAAAATAGTAAATTTCGATGAAATTTTCTATAAAAATAGTAAATTTCGACAAAATTGTCTATATAAATTTTTTCGACGAAATTTTCTATATAAATAGTAAATTTCGACGAAATTTTCTATATAAATAGCAAATTTCGACGTAATTTTCTATATAAATAGTAAATTTCGACGTAATTTTCTATATAAATAGTAAATTTCGACGAAATTTTCTATATAAATAGTAAATTTCGACGAAATTTTCTATATAAATAGTAAATTTCGACGAAATTTTCTATATAAATAGTAAATTTCGACGAAATTTTCTATATAAATAGTAAATTTCGACGAAATTTTCTATATAAATAGTAAATTTCGACGAAATTTTCTATATAAATAGTAAATTTCGACGAAATTTTCTATATAAATAGTAAATTTCGACGAAATTTTCTATATAAATAGTAAATTTCGACGAAATTTTCTATATAAATAGTAAATTTCGACGAAATTTTCTATATAAATAGTAAATTTCGACAAAATGTTCTATATAAATAGTAAATTTCGACGAAATGTTCTATATAAATAGTAAATTTCGACGAAATGTTCTATATAAATAGTAAATTTCGACGAAATGTTCTATATAAATAGTAAATTTCGACGAAATTTTCTATATAAATAGTAAATTTCGACGAAATTTTCTATATAAATAGTAAATTTCGACGAAATTTTCTATATAAATAGTAAATTTCGACGAAATTTTCTATATAAATAGTAAATTTCGACGAAATTTTCTATATAAATAGTAAATTTCGACGAAATTTTCTATATTAATAGTAAATTTCGACGAAATTTTCTATATAAATAGTAAATTTCGACGAAATTTTCTATATAAATAGTAAATTTCGACGAAATTTTCTATATAAATAGTAAATTTCGACGAAATTTTCTATATAAATAGTAAATTTCGACGAAATTTTCTATATAAATAGTAAATTTCGACGAAATTTTCTATATAAATAGTAAATTTCGACGAAATTTTCTATATAAATAGTAAATTTCGACGAAATTTTCTATATAAATAGTAAATTTCGACGAAATTTTCTATATAAATAGTAAATTTCGACGAAATTTTCTATATAAATAGTAAATTTCGACGAAATTTTCTATATAAATAGTAAATTTCGACGAAATGTTCTATATAAATAGTAAATTTCGACGAAATGTTCTATATAAATAGTAAATTTCGACGAAATGTTCTATATAAATAGTAAATTTCGACGAAATGTTCTATATAAATAGTAAATTTCGACGAAATTTTCTATATAAATAGTAAATTTCGACGAAATTTTCTATATAAATAGTAAATTTCGACGAAATTTTCTATATAAATAGTAAATTTCGACGAAATTTTCTATATTAATAGTAAATTTCGACGAAATTTTCTATACTAATAGTAAATTTCGACAAAATTTTCTATATAAATAGTAAATTTCGACGAAATTTTCTATATAATTCAAATTTCGACGAAATTTTCTATATAAATAGTAAATTTCGACGAAATATTCTATATAAATATTAAATTTCGACGAAATTTTCTATATAAATAGTAAATTTCGACGAAATTTTCTATATAAATAGTAAATTTCGACGAAATTTTCTATATAAATAGTAAATTTCGACGAAATTTTCCATATAAATAGTAAATTTCGACGAAATTTTCTATATAAATAGTAAATTTCGACGAAATTTTCTATATAAATAGTAAATTTCGACGAAATTTTCTATATAAATAGTAAATTTCGACGAAATTTTCTATATAAATAGTAAATTTCGACGAAATTTTCTATATAAATAGTAAATTTCGACGAAATTTTCTATATAAATAGTAAATTTCGACGAAATTTTCTATATAAATAGTAAATTTCGACGAAATTTTCTATATAAATAGTAAATTTCGACGAAATTTTCTATATAAATAGTAAATTTCGACGAAATTTTCTATATAAATAGTAAATTTCTACTAAGACGTGAGTTCATGTTATTGAAAATAAGATATAGCTTTGTTAAAAAACACAAGAAAGTACGTATTCAATACAAGTAATTAAATAATATTGTATTATTTATTGATGGACGCTTGACTTGCAATTTACAACTAATAAGGCATCTTCAAACTTGAAATCATGATAAAATTTTCATCAATCACGGCCTCTGTTTTAATATACCCCAATTTTTGGAAATTACGTTCGATTCTGGCAACCAGATTTGTAAAAAATGCTACAGCTAGACATACCTTAAAATATACCCTTCTACTCAGAATCACTAACTGTCCGTCTGTCCATCTTAAGTTGTTCTTTAAGTACAGTTTGAAATTTCACTACGATCCTGGTAAAATTTGACATTAAGACCTCTTTCACACAAGGGAGGAAACCTACTGAAATTGGTGAAAATCGGTTCAGGTCGATATTGCCCCCAGATATAAATGTTTCTTTAGATTTGACCTTTTAACACTATAGAAGCTGTATTTCACATTCAATAATTTTTTTAATTTATTGGGTAGAATTAATTTATCCAAGAACGCATATTGTCGAGTTTTAACAAATTCTGTTTAGATTTTGATTTATAAGGTAATTATCTCATATTTATATTTACAATATCTGAGCATATTCTGCTCTAACAAGTATCACATAGTTGGCTTCGCTCGGCCTTTCACGTGTTTTATACTCGCTTAGGAATAGTGTATAGTCTCGCAAAAATGCATATTTTGTTAGCTAAATATAATCAGTGTTTTCCTAAAACTGTTACATAAAAACTCGATAGTTTGGTTAACTTTATAGATATTTTTGGCACACTTAAATATTTGGTTAAAAGCTTCGAATATTTCTTTTTTACCAAAATTGTTTTCCCAACATTTTTTGAGTGCAAATATTTTATCACATAATTGGTACATTTCGCACAATACATCTCGGAGTCGGAGTCGACCAGAATTTTTCGACTCCGGGCTCCGACTCCGAGCAAATTCCCCAGACTCCGACTCCACAGCCCTGCAAATAATACATTTCGACGAAATTTTCTATATAAATAGTAAATTTCGACATTTCTTGTTTGTGTTTTTATAATTATATATATTACTGTAAGAAATTATGTGTTTCGATTTCTTTTCACATTTGCCATCTGTTTGCTCTTTCTGTTCATCATTGCTGATTGTACGTACTAACGCCGGATATAATTATAGGTTAAATATTCCTATTTATTATTGTACGGTAGTAATCATTCACTTATCTGTCTCTTGGCAATTATTGGTTTCACAAAGTCAATTCCAACGATTTGTGAGGGTTTTTTGCTTTTTGCCAAAGGCTGTTTTTATTAATCCAAAACACTTACAACTAACATTAAAACTATAAATAAACATACCCAGTACAAGGTACATCGGGGCCTTCACAAATCCATCATTAAAGGGTGTTGCAGCGTTGCCGCAAACACATCATCATACAAAAATAAATTAAAATTATACAAAAATCCATATGCCCAAAAAAGGATCATTTAAAAGGGGCCAATCTCTCAAAAATAAAGAACTTAAAACAACTAATAGCAAGTACTTAAAACTAGGTTGGCTTAAAACTAGAACGATGTTTTCTTAAAACTAAAAACAGACTTAAAAACTAAAAACAAACTTAAAAACTAAAAACAAACTTAAAACTAAGGACTATTTACATATTTACAATGCTCATTGAGCGGTGTTGTACACCATGTCGGTGATCTCATGTGTACCGAACCTCCTGTGGTAGAACAGGAGGTTATCATCTATCGTCAGCAGACCAGCATCATGCAGCCTAAGCAAGGAAGCAGGTGGCAAGTGCTTCCTTGTCCGCAGCATCTCCACCGTGTCGTCACATCGCAGCGATCCAGCAACGACCTGGGCCTCAATCCCAAGCAAGCAGAAAGAACCCGTATCTCCTATTTCCTAAGAAATTGCAAACCAGACAGGAAAGGCGTAGGAGATGATCGGCCTGATCACCTGCCGGTGATCATACGGGGCAGACGATGGTACGCGAAGTAAAGCCCCCTCGCCCTATCAAGAAAATAGTCAACATGTCTACAGAAATCGAACCTATCATGAAAGACAACGCCCAGGTATCTAATCCTATCGGAGACCCCGACCAAGTCATCCCCAATCCTCAGTGGCGGCACAAAGGCCCTGAAGGTCGGATACACAAGCCCCGGTGCGCCCTTAAGGACGACCGCACTACACTTGGCCACATTGAGCCGAAGACCCCACATAGAGAAGTACCGGTGAAGCTCGACTAGAAAAAAATTCATCCTCCTGTTAAGCCCTAAGCCCAGAGAATGCAACTAGAACATCATCAGCATAGGCCAGCAGAAAGCCACCAGGAGGGGGCCCGGGTATGTCGCTGGCGAAAATATTGTAAAGCATGGGTCCCAGGAGTGAGCCCTGAGGCACACCCGCCGGGACCGGTCTCCGACTATAAAGTCGGTCGCCAACCGCACACCCGCCGGGAACGGTCTCCGACTAGAAAATCGGTCGCCAACCTTCACCAACCGCCACCAACCTACAAGTCACCTATCGAAACCGAAAGACTGTAACTTGTATAAAATACCGTCATGCCAGACGGTTTCGAACGCCCTAGCAAAATCCAGCCCCACTGTAATCGTACCGCCTCGCCTGTTGAGACCCGAAACGACGAAGCTAGCAAAAGCTATCAGAGCATGAGAAGTGGAGTGGCCTCTCCTAAAGCCAAACTGGCAGTCCCTAAGAATATGCCTCTCCTCAACAATTCTCCTAATCTTCGCAAGAATAAACGACTCGAATAACATCCCAAAAGCAGACAAAACGGAAATCGGCCTGTAGCTGCCGCACAAACTAGGGTCAGAACCTTGTTTGTGTATCGGTATCAGCATAGCCTCCATCCAAGCCGAAAGAAAGTAGCCCAAGTTCAAACACTTATTAAAAAGAACAGTCAGAAAAAGTAGAACGACCTCACCAGCCCTCTTCAAAGCGACATCAGGAATACCATCAAGCCCCCAACGGGGGCCTTGTCGCTTCTAACCTCATCCGATCCCTCTCGAAAATCCGAATAGAATCCTGTATAATGCGACCTAGACTGCGAATATCCGCACTCAAAGCCCTATGTCGGTCCGGATCCCCAGACCCATGTAGAGTCCTACAGAGTCTCCTACGCTCCCGGATGAAGCCCAAAATCCGGGGCGGCAAATCACCCAAAGCGCGATTCCTAGCACGAATCCTCGGCACAGAAGCCCCTAAAGCATCACGAAAAGCGGAGCCTAATTCGTCAACGCAGACGTCAATATCGGCAATGGCAACATGGTGCCGTGACATAACTCCCAAAGGACATAACGCCCAAAACGATTTTGGGAGTTATGTCCGCCTATAATCTAGGACATAACACCCAAAATTGTTGGGACTTATGTCCGACGGTACCGAGTGGACATAACGCCCAATGGGAGTTATGTCCTTTTTATTAATTTACATAAAAAATGTTTTTGTTGTTGAAATATTCTGCAGAGCTTCCTACGCTTTATGTTTGACAATTTTTTAGTCTACAGTAGGATATGTTCATATGATTTATATTTTTTATTAGCCATTAGTATGAAGACAAATGGGAAAACCTACAAGTAAGTAACTAACATAAATGTATTTATCAAAGATGAAACGATTTGTAGACGATATAAAATTTGAAGAACATAGAAAACGTAGCAGGAAATTTTTTTTAATCGCGCTATTAAAAAAATCTTTATTTGTATGATTTTTTTAAAAATCGTACAAATAAGTAATTAACGTAAATAAAGTTAACAAAGATGAAACGATTTGTAGACGATATATAATTTGAAGAACATAGAAAACGCCGCAGGATTTTTTTTAATCGCGCGATTTAAAAAAATCATTGAAATTAGGACAGAAGGCGAAACTATTTTTTAAAAAAATCGCGCGATTTTTTAAAAAAAAATTTCGCCTTTTTTCCTAAATTCAATGTTTTTTTAATCTAGAATGTTTTATATTTTAGAAATTTTTATACTTACATGTCTATCTTGAGAATTATAGATTATTAATAATTGCTTGTAACAGCTTGGGACCACCGAAAAATCCCATTCATCATACAGTGACGATCGTTAGGATCAATATTCCTTTAGATTCATTTGGTGATGGATGGTGACAAAAATAATGTGTAGGAAATATTTTCTAAGATATTGTTTCCGTGTCTGTCATAAATGAGTAATTTTTAATAAATTTATGAAATCTCGTGGACTTCAAGGAGATTTTGGCATGGTGTCCCATTTTATCCTTCACAAGTGGCGTTGCATTTTATTGAAACCAACCAATTTAGCTGTATTTTCATTACTTTGGGTGTTATGACCGCGGTTTGTTAAAGACATAAGTCCCAATATACATTGGGTGTTATGTCCGCGTTTTTTTTGGGTGTTATGTCCGAGAACGCTCTGCGGACATTACGCCCAACCAATTTTGGGAATTATGTCCAAGTATGCTGGAGGACATAAGTCCCAAAATCGATTTGGGCGTTATGTCCGTAGGAGTTAAGTCCGGGCATCTGGCAACATTCCGATCCATAGGCGGCATGCGGCCGTTCAGTCCATCGCGCAATCGCCCCTTGAAGCGCCGAGCATCCATTCGACCGAAATCAAGGAACCTTCGCACATCGCAAGTATCAACGCTACCTATCCTAAGTGAAATCTGAATCGCCCTATGATCCGACTCATAATCAAGCGCCCTAGCCCCCAGCATCAACGAGATCAATCCCCGGTGTCCGCAGAAACAGATCGATATACGAACCAGAAGACCCGTTCGGCCTGGTTGGTCTATCAGCAGCAACCGGAGCAAAAGTGCGTGAGGCAAGCAAGCAACCAGCCAAAAATCGACCCCTAGTGTCAACGTCAGAACCACCCCAGGACGGGTGTCTTGCATTGAGATCAGCCCCAACTACAACCTAACCATAACTGAAGAGAGAAAACACAGCATCTAAGTCAGCAGAACGAAGAGGATCACCCGGACGAAGATATAAGGAAAAATAAGTCACAGAAGAACCATCGCCCTTCCACACCCTAACAGCGCAACTCCCGATACCACCTGTATCAACAAAGACACTATCGCAGCGGAAGTTCTCCCTAACCAAGACAGCGGTACCACCACCCCGACCTTCCCTATCACACCGAAAGACCTTATACCCCGACAAACTAAACCTATGCGACACCGAAAGCTTATGCTCCGCCAGAAAAAGCACATCGGTACCATACCAGACAATAACCGCCTAAACTCCGAAGCGTAAGCCCTAACACGACCTATCACCACAAGAAAATCTGTCCCAAAGGTCCTTTCGCAAATATCGAAGACACCTCCGCCAGTAGTGGCGCCCCTAGCAGGAACAGGCGCCGCAGCACCGCCAGCCCGTCCAGCTGGTGGTAAAGCCGATACGCCACGATGGCAGTTTCCACTTTTATAATTTTTGTATCCACTTGGTCTTTTTTTTGAATCACACAAATACTTTAAACACTGTTCACAAATGACATTCGATGACGATTTGTGAGGGAAATACTGAGAACTTAAATAGGTTAAAGATGGTTTGATTACGAACTTATTCAAACATGTAAGAAAATGTCAGTGGAGTAAACCGACTGAAGCACTCGTATACCTTTACTTTGTGACAAATTTTATATGGAATTTGGTAATTTGTGTGGGATGTGTCAGAACTTTTGGGAATGTTTAGTTTAATATTTACCGCTCAATCTATAGTTATTGGAAACATTTTCTAAATTACGTAATTTGAAGACCTTTAGATAATTGATACAGAAGTTTTTGGGGAATTTTTATCGTGAGATTTGGTCAATTTGTGTGGGAGGTATAAAAACTGCAATTATGCCAATTACAGCTTGCTGTTGATGTTTCCCATATATGTATATATACCAAATGTGCCCACCATAACTTAAGAAAATCGATTAATATTAATAGATAATTTCGTCATTTCATTTTCATCGAAAATTTCGTCGAAATTTCATTTTCATCGAAAATTTCGTCGAAATTTAATTTTCATCGAAAATTTCGTCGAAATTTAATTTTCATCGAAAATTTCGTCGAAATTTAATTTTCGTCGAAATTTAATTTTCATCGAAAATTTCGTCGAAATTTAATTTTCATCGAAATTTAATTTTCATCGAAAATTTCGTCGAAATTTAATTTTCATCGAAAATTTCGTCGAAATTTAATTTTCATCGAAAATTTCGTCGAAATTTAACTTTCATCGAAAATTTCGTCGAAATTTAATTTTCATCGAAAATTTCGTCGAAATTTAATTTTCATCGAAAATTAATTTTCATAGAAAATAGAAAATTTCGTCAAAATTTCATTTTCATAGAAAATTTCGTCGAAATTTAATTTTCATAGAAAATTTCGTCGAAATTTAATTTTCATCGAAAATTTCGTCGAAATTTAATTTTCATCGAAAATTTCGTCGAAATTTAATTTTCATCGAAAATTTCGTCGAAATTTAATTTTCATCGAAAATTTCGTCGAAATTTAATTTTCATCGAAAATTTCGTCGAAATTTCGTCGAAATTTAATTTTCATCGAAAATTTCGTCGAAATTTAATTTTCGTCGAAATTTAATTTTCATCGAAAATTTCGTCGAAATTTAATTTTCATCGAAATTTAATTTTCATCGAAAATTTCTTCGAAATTTAATTTTCATCGAAAATTTCGTCGAAATTTAATTTTCATCGAAAATTAATTTTCATAGAAAATTTCGTCGAAATTTAATTTTCATTAAACGATTTTCTTAAATTATGGTGGGCAGATTTGGTATATATACATATATGGGAAACATCAACAACAACAAGCTGTAATTGGCATAATTGCAGTTTTTATACCTCCCACACAAATTGACCAAATATCACGATAAAAATTCCCCAAAAACTTCTGTATCAATTATCTAATGTCTTCAAATTATGTAATTTAGAAAATGTTTCCAATAACTATAGATAGAGCGGTAAATATTAAACTAAATATTTCCAAAAGTTCTGGCACATCCCACACAAATTACCAAATTCCATATAAAATTTGTCACCAGGTAAAGGTATACGAGTGCATCAGTCGGTTTACTCCACTGACATTTTCTTACATATTTGAATAACCTCGTAATCAAACCACCTTTAACCTATTTAAGTTCTCAGTATTTCCCTCACAAATCATTGGAATTGACATTTGTGAAACCAATAATTGCCAAGAGACAGATAAGTGAATGATTACAACCGTACAATAATGAATAGGAATATTTAACCTATAATTATATCAGGCATTAGTACGTACAGTCAGCAGTTATGAACAGAAAGAGCAAACAGATGGAAAATGTGGAAATAAATCGAAACACATAATTTCTTACAGTAATATATATAATTATAAAAACACAAACAAGAAATTTACACAATGTCTGCGGCAATGTTGGCATGGCTACTTCAGCAAACTGACACACAATTTGCAATTCATAAGTGATAGCTGAAACGTCGATGACATTGGTCAAAGCTTAAGTAGATGATTTAATTTCCATTTTTACGGTCAAAACACACACCCACAACAACAGCAACAACAAAAGAAGGCAACAAACACTTGAACCTGTAAAGACCAGCAACCAAAAACAAGCCTCGTTGTAAATTATCATAAAAAGGACATAAATCAAAATTAGCCGCAATATTATTAATGCTGCCGCAAAAGCCATAAAGTCTATTAAACCATATTCATTATGACATTCCCACAAACATACACATACCGGAAAACATGTCTGGCCACCAAAAAACCAAAACACACTCACTTATATGTATGTGTTTTTCCCACAGATTTCCTGTGAGACTAACACAAACGCACATCCTTGTCAAAGGGTATATTTCCAACTCTTGAAGAGGCAGCGCAGCCACACGTTCATGCTCAACCACACAAAAGTTATGAATAATGTGGTATAAAACAGAATTAAAGTTTTTGTTTTTGCTAATGACCTAACAAGTAATTAAAGATTTTTGCCTTTTCAGCCTTTTTGCCGACTCATAAAGGCACAAAGGCTATTCATAAAGTGTAAACATTTTATACATAGGTTGCTTTGCAAAACATAGGATTTGGAAGCAAAATATTTCATCACTTGATAACTTGAGTATATATGTAAATGAACAACACATCGAAGCACTGCCCTAAGACCATATGTACGAGTTTGCTTGGCGAAAACTCCCTTCAGTGAAGTCATTTGAGCAATGTCCGTCTGTCTATCTTGTATGTGCACTCGGTAACTACTGAAGGTTATGACCGACGTATCGTTGAAATATTCAAATTTTAAGTAATGCCACGCCCACTTTTGACCCCGCCCACTTTTTATGTGTTAAGATTCATCTGTGGCTTATCTAATATTGACTCCAATTACTTACAGAACAAATTTCGTTCTTCTACGGTAAATAGACACAGAGATACTAAAAATTTAAATATTGTCACACCGTCTTATTCAATACCGCCCACTTTTGATAAAAGTGCTAATATCGACCCCAATAATAACTATCCAAATTTCGAGATATTAATTTTTCACACAATTCTCCCCCCACTATTGCCACACCCACTTATCTAATACCGTAAATTTTTATTAAAGTTTTAGATAATAGCTCGAGTATCGTATGTACCAAATTTAGTTTTTCTATGATCAATAATTTCTGAGATATTCAAATTTTAAATAATGCCACGCCCACTTTTGATCCCGCTTCTTGGCCATAGAACCATATATGGCCAAGAAGTGTTCATATAAAAGAAACGTCTTTAAAATCGGTTCAGTAGTTCTTGCGTGATGGCGTTACAAAGAATTTGTCTACCTTTTTACATATGTAACGGGTTTTCCAATAGGGATAATATTTTGAAGTGACGTTTCGGCCATTTGTAATATGTCATGATCTGTCATTTGTTTTTCATTGTATTCAGTAGTGTATACAATTTCATCATGAAGAGATATTCGCAAGAACATCGTTTACAAATTATTCAGTTTTATTATCAAAATAATCGTTCACCAATAGCAACTTTTCGTGCGCTAAGTTCTTTTTTTTAAATAAAAAAAAAATACTTTCCAGTCGACCTACGACCATGACAGCCATAAACAATACTTTAGCTCTCGTTAAGAGCTATCTTTTTCCCGATCCGACGTACCGTTAAGGAGCTAGAGCAAAAATAAACTTTCCGTTCACATTTGAAAATAATGCAAAGCCCATTTTTTTAAATCCAAAAAACAAAATACTTTCCAGTCGAGCTACGACCTTGACACCCATGAGCAATAATTTAGCTCTCGTTAAGTGCTATCTTTTTGCCACTAAACGATTGTGGCTACGTGCCACACAGCAAATGAAAGAATTGAATTGTTGCGAGAAAAGTTTGGAGATTCGATTATTTCAAGAAATCGTGATATTGAATGGCCTCCAAGAAGTTGTGATTTAACACCATTAGACTATTTCTTGTGGGGTTATTTGAAGTCATTGGTCTTTCGAATTAAACCAGACTCTCTTCAAGCTTTACAAGTCAATATTGAACGTGCCATTCATGACGTACGACTTGATTTAGTGGAAAAAGTGCACGAAAATTGGGTTCATCGAATTCGATCCTGAAGAAGAAGTCGTGGAGGCCATTTGAATGACGTTTAATTTCGAACTTAATTGTATCGATTGTACTTCACATTAAATAAACAACTTTTGAATTTCCCTAACAATTTCTATATTTCTATATTTCTATACTTCTATATTTCTATATTTCTCTATTTCTATATTTCTATATTTCTATATTTTTATATTTCTATATTTCTATATTTCTATATTTTTATATTTCTATATTTCTATATTTCTATATTTCTATATTTCTATATTTCTATATTTCTATATTTCTATATTTCTATATTTCTATATTTCTATATTTCTATATTTCTATATTTCTATATTTCTATATTTCTATATTTCTATATTTCTATATTTCTATATTTCTATATTTCTATATTTCTATATTTCTATATTTCTATATTTCTATATTTCTATATTTCTATATTTCTATATTTCTATATTTCTATATTTCTATATTTCTATATTTCTATATTTCTATATTTCTATATTTCTATATTTCTATATTTCTATATTTCTATATTTCAATATTTCTATATTTCTATATTTCTATATTTCTATATTTCTATATTTCTATATTTCTATATTTCTATATTTCTATATTTCTATATTTCTATATTTCTATATTTCTATATTTCTATATTTCTATATTTCTATATTTCTATATTTCTATATTTCTATATTTCTATATTTCTATATTTCTATATTTCTATATTTCTATATTTTTATATTTCTATATTTCTATATTTCTATATTTCTATATTTCTATATTTCTATATTTCTATATTTCTATATTTCTATATTTCTATATTTCTATATTTCTATATTTCTATATTTATAAATTTCATTTCTTGAAAACTTTCTGAGTTACCTGGAGAAATAACAAACGTACACTAAATGTCGTATTGTTTTAGAAGTTATTCCGTTTGCGAACTAAAGAAAGGGAACATATAAATAGACATTTATGTATTTACTCATAAACGTTAATGACATTTAAATAATTGTTGTTTATAAAGTTTTATTTGATAGTGTGAGATTGCGTTCGCATGTGTGTTGGAAACAGATTGTCCTTTTTATACTGTGAACTGTATGTGTAATACACATTGTGTATTCCTCGGATGTGGGTATTCATGTGTGTTATGTTACATCTATATTAAGGCGTTAGAGTTCATTCCAATACATAATGAAACAAAGTTGTATTACAATTGTCGTTTGTAACACTAGTTTACAGTTATTTTAGCTGAAAGCTGCGATTAATGTTGTTCAATATACAGGAAGCGTTGCTGTAATGTTGTGTATTTAAAACTCCAAAAGATTTTTGCCGAATTGCTAACGTCTCCAAGAAAACAAATCTCCGTTTAAAATAATTTCACAGTAGATTTTTTTATTTCGAAGTTTATAGAAGTTTTAAGGGATTTTACTCTACCTTAATTATTTGCGAGAGAGATGTCGGTAGATTTGGGTTAATGTGGTCTATCAGCGAACTTAAGCTAACTTTAGAGAATAAAAAAATGTAAGTCCTTCATTCGCTTCTTTTTAGAGTTGTCGTGTCAAAAATCCAGAGAGACACAATGACACAACTCAAACATGGAGTCATAGGCAAATCCTTTAATACGTAGCAACTGATGTACAACTGGTATACTCTGGTACAAGTCAGACAATTACAAACTAAACAAACTGAATATGAATGCACGAGATAAAGTGTAAGATATCGAAGGAATGACCTAAAAGGTTCTTAGGTGGAAATTCGTTTCAAAACATCATATGTCTTTTTATCTACGTCCGTCCGTCTGGCTGGACAAGCTTCTATAATTTCATACGTTCACCGCCATCACTTTATTGTCATTAGACGCACAGTAGTTTGCTTTTATAGCGCCTACAGTCCACTTAAAAATAATAATTAGCACGCCCCTATGGGTACCTCCCCGCTAGGGACCAAATTAATGCAAATGCAATGTTTTTAAATTCCGCTGTTCACCTTGAAATCAGTGTAATTACTTGTAACCACCTTCACACTAGTTGACAAGTTTAAGCGAAAATAATTTTTCCGTTTCTTGTGAAGCAAGCATATAAAATTTTTACATATTCTGGTTTTTACATGAATTTTCGAATGAATTTAGTTCGACAAAGAATACATTTTCCAACGTTCTGTCATCTCCCACAGATATTACCAAACACCGTATTTCACTCAAAGTAAGGTACGTACACTTTAGACGATATACTCGACTGAAATGTTATTACTTGTTGGAAGTTTATCTGTCACCATTTACTTGTCCTCTGATTTTAACAAACGCAAAATTGTTGTTTTAGTCATTCAAGTGGAACGATTGAAATTAAATTCCAAAACTGTTTTGCCTCAAGATTTCAAACTTCTAGTCACAGTGACATACTTTATCACGCATAGCCACAAACGATCATACATATGTATATGTAAATAAATGAATGTGTCATGACACATTTGCGGCTCATTTGAACTTCAACAATTTGTTAGTTGTCCAGGTCCTCGTAAACTACTGCTCTTTTACCGCGTACACAGAGAAAAGATATTTACCAATATTAAATAAGATTTCTTATACTGAGAAAATATATTTACATTAATAATACAGTTGAGGACAATAATCTTGAACATAAGAACATTTATACTTGATCATAAGACATATTCCATACTAGCATAAGATAATAATAATAGTATAGACTGATTAAAAGCTTAGATGTTTTAGATGTTGCCCTAACCCTTAAATGCATATTGATTCAGATTGTATCAGTATCATGAAACACAACTTTTAGTCATTCCAAAACTGTTACTCTTTTGATTATCAACAAAATGGAAATATAAATTGAAAGAACAATATTTTGTGAATTCACAAAAATAAAAAAAATCATGATTGAACAGTTATACATTTGGCAGTTTTGATTTTTAGTGAATAAGGCTGGTTTTCGGGTTTTATTATCAAAGAAATCTCTAAAAAAAATTGTTCAAAAAAATATAATTTCCAAAGTTTACTACTTTACACAATCATCAACGTATCAACATATACGGTTGAAATTGGTGCATATTGTGCTCCGATATTTACAAAATACTTACACGGTAAGAAAAAAAATTAAAAATTCAACTTTCAATTACAGATATCTCGGTAACTATATGAGATAATTCGTAGACCTCAGTTAGTAGAACACACACAAAAAAAAAATTAATAAATCGGAAGAGAAACACGAGTTACATGCGCTTGAACATTTTCTTCACCCGATGTGGCCACCTTTGAGGCCCTTCTTCTCTAACACCTCTTCATCTACAATGCCAAGTTTGGTCGCAATCGGTTTTTTGGTTAAAAAACGGTCGAATTGTTCACCTTTTTGAATTCATACCACTGTGCAGTATGTTGCACAATAAACGGACGAACATTTTCAGACTAGTCTTGGTATTTCGTCCATAACTTTTACAAATATTGAGTCTCCCAAAAATTTACTCTACCTGTAAGAGTGCGATGAATATTCTGTGAAAGTTTGAAGAAAATCGAGGGGGAGCAACTATTTCTATAAAATTTTAAATACTACGATGGCTTTGGATCCAAATCTAATTTGATTCAAGGACGTTAATCGTTAATATAAATAAATTTCATACTTAACTTTAAAGAATGTAACATAAGTATATTAAATACTTAAACTAATTACAACTTCTCTTATATAATAAGAAATTGTCTTTTTGAATATTACGACAGCTTTAAAATTAAGTACATTGTCTTTATTGTAAAGATTTTTTCTTTGAACCTAAGTCCTTGCGGGGCTTTGATTTAATTATTATATTAATATATTTTTTGTATTGCGTCATTGACATTTCATCATTGACACTTTTTATTCTCTCACCTTAGAGAGGAGGGCTGTTAACTTTTGGTGCAAAAAGGTACCTTTGTATGGGAGGTAACAAAAGGCGCGTGGCAACAACACCCATTTTTCCCTGGACTGTAGGAAATATAAAAGCATAATACTGAACAAAATTTCAAGTATTTTCATACACTGTTATTAATGTTATAAGCTGTTAACTTTTGGTGCAAAATGGTGCATTTGTGTGGGAGGTACCAAAAGGGACGTGGCGACTTCGCCCATTTTTCTCGAGTTGATAGCGACTAATAAGCTAATACTATGTGTGGAATTTCAAAAGATTCGAATAAGTAGTATAGCAGTTATTAAAGAATCAATATTTCACAACATTTTAACCCTTTGTGGGGGAGGTACTAGAAGGAGTGGACCAATATGGCCCATCTTCGAACTTAGCCGGAGATTGAAGAATATATTACCACACACCAAATTTGAAGTCAATCGGTTACTCCTTTCGAGAGTTATCGTGCGCACCAGCCAGCAGACAGACAGACAGACGGACATCTGAAAATCTTATCCAATATTAAGTATTAATTACATTTATTTTAAATAGTATGACATCTTTGTGATAAAATCTTGAAAAAAACTATTTTTTTGTGTACCGAAGTCAATTTTCTTAAAATTAGGTTCATCTCCTTTATCTTAACAAAGTTTTCTTAAAATACTCTTATATTCAATTTATTTATTTTAATATATTCCATATTTAAACTAGAGAAGTTTTGTTTTAAATTAAATTCACAAAATTGTATTTATTAAAAATATAACGATGTTTTTTTGCCAAATCTTGAAAATAATGAAATTATTCTCAGAGTATCGGGAGCATATTAACTTAAACTTAGATTCATTGCATTTATTGTGAAACTATGCATTTATTGTGAAACTATTTTCTTGGAATTCAAATCTTATCTTTGCATGTTCAGCTGTGTACCGAAGTCATTTTACTTAAAGTGTATTTATTGTTGAGACATTACGTCTTATCACCTAATTAGATCAAGGATATCAAGGATATATATCAATATAAGTATATACGTATTCCATACCTAAAATAAAGACAATATCTTTAATATCGAGAAAAACGTTTTAATTTTAAAACATGAATCATATATATTTTAAAAGTAGGAAATATGTATCTCTGTGTACACAAGGCTGTTTAATTAAAACTAAGTAAATTATCTTTCTCCAAATCATTAAAATAATCAAATTTTTCTCAGTTTATCGGAAGCAATTTACTAAAACTTAAATTCATCGCATTTATTGTAAAATCTTTTTTTAATTTAAGTCTTATCATATTTCTTATTGCATGTTCAGCTGTGTACTGAAAGCACTTTACTTAAAGTGTATTTATTGTTAAGATATTTTCTTTTAATTTATGTCTTATCACATAATTAGGTCAAGTATACTAATCGCTAACATAAGTACATACACACATTAAGATTTTGCACCAAATTTGTGTCAGTATTAGTACAGGGTTGCCCATATTCGACGGACCCACGGACTCGTTGGGCCCATTCCAATCGACGAGGCTTGTCCGCAGGCAACAATCTTTGCGTCAATTGAATTTTGTACGGGAACAAATGCAAATCAACGCGAATAATCCGTTGTAAAGTGGACCGAGCCATGCCCAACTGCTGAGAACGGCGTTTTTGGGATGTTGTTGGGGACCTCTCAACACTGGCTCGTACGGCAGCGATATTCTCGGCCGATCGCCTTGGTCGACTTTTATTTGGCCTCTTCGTATTAGAAAGAGCCTCACCAGTCGAAAATTTTTCGTATAAACGCTTAATGGTGTTCTTAGAAGGCGCACTTCTCACATTTTTTAATATTTTAAAAGCACGTTGACTTGACTTCTTCTGTTGAATGTAAATTTCAACTATTTCAGAGCGCTCGCGTGGCGTGTATTGTTCCATGGTAAAAATCTGCTTGGACTGACGCTTCAAACGCGGTATGTCATTAAGCGATCTGACATCTCTGTCAAAAGTTATGGCGTTGCCAGATGGGTCCGTCGAATATGGGAGACACTATATATTCCGTGCTGAAAATAATGACAATTTCTTTAATGTTGAGAAAAACACTTTAGTTTTTAAACATGAACGGTATTTATTTGAAAATTAGGACATTTTTATCTCAGTGTCCCCAAAGCAATTTACTTCAAACTAATGGCGAATTCTTTTCTGCAAAAAAGTGCAACATTTTCATTGCCCTTCTTCCGAAAACGGCACTTTTGTGATACTTTTTTGAAATTTGGTAATTAAGTTACTCGAATTTAGCACAACTAAAATTTAAAAATTTAAAAAAAGCGATATAATAGTGCACTTTTCGGAAAAAGGGCAATGCAAGTGTTGCACTTTTATGCAG
Organism: Eudasyphora cyanicolor; assembly: GCA_963930755.1. NCBI lineage: Eukaryota > Metazoa > Arthropoda > Insecta > Diptera > Muscidae > Eudasyphora > Eudasyphora cyanicolor. Next base: position 316,319,054 of record OZ005734.1, read on the forward strand.
AAAAGAATTCGCCATAAGTAAATACTCTTTCTCTAAATCTTTAAAATAACGTAATTGTTCCCAGTGTATCGGGAGCTACTTACTTAAACTTAAATTCGTTGCATATACGAGTATTGTAAAACAAATTTCTTTGAATTTAAGTCTTATCATATTTCTCTTTGCATGTTCAACTGAGTACCGAAGGGAATTCGATTAAAGTATATTTATTGTTAAGAAATTTTCTTTGAATTTAAGTCTTATAACATATTTAGGTCAAGGGTACTAATCGCTAACACGAGTCATACATAAAGATTTTGCGCTAAATATGTGCCAATATTTAAAATAAATTTCTTTATTATTGAGAAAATTGTCTTAATTTTTAAACATTAATTTTATTTATTTTAAAATTAGGAAATTTTAACTCAGATTACCCAAAGCAATTTAATTAAAACTAAATAACCTTTCTTTGTTGTAAAGAAATTTCCTTTGAATTTAAGTCTTATCGCATCTTTTACTTAAGGTTTATGTCATATGCATTTTTTAGCCAAATTTGTTCAGTGTGCAGTTATATTTCTCTGTGTATCTATCTGCCTATGTGTGATTCACATGAGTTCTTCGCATTTGACTATTTTGCAGGATTATCACCAATTATTTTGTGGTCTCACTGGCGGTGGCGGATATGCTGGTGGCTCTGTGTGCCATGACCTTTAATGCTTCCGTTGAAATATCCGGCAAATGGATGTTCGGCTCAATAATGTGTGATATGTGGAACAGTTTCGATGTCTACTTTTCCACGGCGAGTATAATGCATCTGTGTTGCATATCGGTGGACAGGTGAGTGCAAAATTGCCCCAAAATGATGTTGGTCGTCCTACCTTAACTTGGCCACGCCATGTATTGTGTATTTTTAATTTCCTCTCTCTCTTTCGCTCTCCTTATTCTCGTTCGCACAGATATTATGCCATTGTCCAGCCGTTGGATTATCCTTTAATTATGACACATCGACGAGTGTTCGTCATGCTGGTGATTGTGTGGCTGGCGCCGGCTCTGCTGTCATTTCTGCCCATTTGTTCCGGTTGGTATACGACCAGTGAAAATTGGCGCTACTTGAAGTCAAATCCTCATGTAAGTACGCGTAGTTAGTAAAGTTAAGTTAAACTCCTTCTCATCTTATCATCGTCGCCCAAGTCCTTAACGTAATTTTATTCCACATTGAAGGATGTTGGCTCTCACTTACCTTTTGAATATTTATATGTACGCGAGTGTACGTATGTAAAGCAATTATTTTAAAACACCGCGGAATGAATTGACATTCCTGACGAGATCGAGAGTGAGGGAACAGCGGCAGCGGAAGAAGTACATTTTGTCATCGCATTGCAAGCAGGATGACGAGAGGCAGAGTAGGAGATGGTGGTTGTTGTGTCAGTTACTCCACCCACAATGGTGTGGGTTTACATGTAATTACAGAACTAATTTAATCAGGCCACAAACTTAAAAGGATTGAGCTCGCGTTTTGCATCTTACTTGTTCATGGTATTTATGAAGCAGAGTTGTCCTACAATTAATAAAGAGAAGGGCCAAAGTGTCGCTGTTTGAAAAGCATGCAAGGTTATTTTGTTTTACACAAATCCAGTTCAGTATTTATTACAAACCAAAAATTAGTTGACAGTCAAATCAAAATATGTAATCACAACCATGATACATAAAAATATCTAATTGGAAACTTGAATGAATATGAACTTATATCGGTGTACGTAATTTTTATTAATTCGTTACATAGGAAGATCCATTTAAACATTTTTAGCTTTAACGTAAATGCTTATTATCTAATTAGATGTCGGTAACTTTATTAAGGTCTGAAAGAAGAATCGCGGCGTTTTGACAACAGATGTGGAATCTTATTCTAACATTATTATATCTGAAAAGGTAAACACCCGAAAGACCAAAATAAATTTGAAAATCCCCACAAGAAAAACACGTCTAACTGTTATGTCAAGTGTGCCAATATAAAACCAGTAAGGAAAGGCAGAAAGTCGGACGGCGCCGACTATATAATACCCTACACGTCCCTAACAATGCGATAAGGGTCATTGCGATAATAATTTGGAATAATTGGTAAATGGGTAAGAGCATTTATATGTGGATATATCTAATTCTGACCCGATAATCGCCAAATTAAGCAATATTCGTTCCTAAATTAAGAAATATATTTCTGGAAAATTGTAATGATCGGAAGTAAAGTACAACTTCTATAGCGCTTTGATACCAAATCAGGAGGAACATATATACGGATGTTATATATAAATCTGAACCGATTTTCCCTGAATACTCATTCATGTAAGAAGACCTCTTTCTGTTGAATTTCGTACTGATCGGACATAAAATACAGTCTCTACAGCGCTTACATGTCAAATCGGGGGTAACATATACATACATATATGGGGGCTATATCTAAATCTCAACCGATTTCCCTCAAATTTGGCAGTATTAATTCATGTAATAAGAAACCTCTTTCTGCCGAATTACTGATACTGATCGGATTACACTTTTTACAGCGCTTACATGTAAAATCGGGGGTAACATATATATGGGGGATATATCTAAATCTGAACCGATTTTCTCCGAATTTGGCAGTATTCCTTCATGTAAAAAGGAACCTCTCTCTGCCGAATTTCACACTGATCGGTTATAAAATACATTTTTTACGGCGCTTACATGTGAAATCGGGGGTAACGTATATATGGGGGCTATATCTAAATCTGAACCGATTTCTTCCAAATATAACAGTTTTGATTAATATAATAAGAGACATCTTTCTGCTGAATTTCATACTGATCGGATATAAAATACAGTTTTTACAGCGCTTACATGTCAAATCGGGGCTAACATATATATGGGGGCTATATCCAAATCTGAACCGATTTTAACCAAATTAAATAAGGATCGTCCTTGGGTCAAAAAAAAGATATGTGTAAAGTTTCGTCAACATCGGGCCATAATTGCGACCTGTACTTTGATTACAAGAATACATCTACAGACGGACATAGCTAAATCGACTCAGAAAGTGATTACAAGTCGATCGGTATAATAAACAATGGATCTATCTCTTCTCCTTTTGGGTGTTACAAACAAATGCACAAAGTCATAATACCCTGTACCCTGTGGTGTAGGGTATAAAAACGCGGTGCGAATGCACGTATCCCGAGACATTTCAAAATTCACCTTTTCTATTGAACAGACCCCGTCTGTATACGAGTATAGTGGCAATATTTTTTATTAGAGAGGAGGGTATATATCATTTGCTAAGAGCCAAAAGTGTAACACATCGAAGAAGCGGCCTAAGACCCTAAGTATGTTCGGCGGAAATCATTTTAAATCATTTGAGCAATGTCCGTCCGTCCGTCTGTCTGCTGGCTGGTGCGGATGATAACTCGGAAAAGGAGTAACCGATGTACATGAAACTAGGTATGCGGTAATATTTTTCGCCATCTCCGGCTAAGTTCGAAGATGGGCCGTATTGGTCCACTCCTTCTAGTACCTCCCCTACAAAGGGTTAACTTTTAGTGAAATATTGATTCTTTAATAACTTTTATACTACTTACTCGAATCTTCTCAAACTGTATAGTATTAGTTTGTTAGTCGCTAACACGTCAAGAAAAAGGATTTTTGGTACCTCCCACCCGAATGGTCGATTTTGTACCAAAAGTTAACTGCTTATGGATTTAATATCAGTTCATACCAATACTTGAAATTTTGTACAGTGTACTGTTTTTATAGTACCATAGGGTTCAGAAAAAATGGGCGCTATTGGCAAGCCCTTTTTGGTACCTCCCACACAAATGAAACATTTTGTACTAAAAGTTACCAAAATATAACTTTAATACCAGTACATACAAATACTTGAAATATTATGCAGTGTAATACTTTTATACTACCTCCCACACAAATGAACCATTATGCACCAAAAGTAAACAGCTTTTAACTTTAATACCATTACATGCTTTAAGGTTATTAAATGCAATTTATAATAACTATAATTAAATTAAAACAAAAAAATAAATAAATTTACGAATATTTTTTGGACTCAAGGTGAGAATCCCCTCACCATAGGGCGGTTTACCCGACTGAACTTTCATACTTGTTCCTCAAATAGCTCGTCCATCCAGAAATGATAATAAGAAAGGAGTCGGTATATATCCGGTACTATTACGAGTATATAGCGATTCTTAGAAAGGGATCGGGAAAAATTAAAACAAAATGTTTTTCAAACGCAGACGGAAACTTTATAAATTTATAAAATGAAGGGTTTTCCACCAAGAGGTGTTATTTCTGTATTCAAAGAAAAATTAAATTTTTTGAGATAAATGATCGGATGTTTATTTCATAATAAAGAGAAAGGTACGCCGTTAATAATGAAAAACAACAACAGCCAAATGGCCACCAAACAGTCACACGTTGAGGATGGAGAGTCTTCTCAATAATAACTCTTGGGTTTTCCGAGCCCCAGATGCGACAATTTGGCTTGTTGACGTAGCCACCGAGGTGTAAATGGGCCTTATTAGTCAAGATGATTTTTCGATGGAATTTCGGAATTTTGTGTATAGTGAATTTTAATAATATCAATACGTTGTTGAATCGTGTATCGTTCCATTTTTAGTAATGGCGTAGTTTCTACTTGTCAAATGTCAACGACTTAATGCTTCAAAAGTGACAGCTACCGAAATACCGGGTGATTCAAAATAACACCTCTTGTTGGAAAACCTTGCTTATACCCTACACCACACGGTGGTATAGGGTATTATAACTCTGTGCATTTGTTTGTAACACCCAAAAGGGAAGAAATAGACCCACCGTTTATTATACCGCCCGACCTAGAATCCCTTTCTGAGTTGATTTAGCTATGTCCATTTGCCCGTCCGTCCGTCTGTGCATATACTCTTGTAATCGAAGTACATGTCGCAGTTATGGCCCGATCTCAACGAAACTTAGCACATATCTTTCTGTTGGCCCAAGGACGATCCCTATTGAATTTGAATAAAATCGGTTTAGATTTACATATAGCTCCCATACATATCGAGCCATAACAGCCAAATAACGGAAGCGTAAACATATAGCCACATACTTATGTATAAGCTCTATGAAAACTGCAGAAATAATGTTTTTGATTGAAGTTCATGAAAATCTGTTTAGATTATATATAGTCCCATCTATTTGTTCCTTTCGATTATTGATCTATGAAAAAATACTGCTCATTTTAAGGTTATAGTTTCAAATCTAGTTTATAATGATCAACATCATTCTTGGAATAAACCATAATGAGGAGGTGGAGTTAAGTACTTTGTTAAGTGAAACGAAACCAATTATTCCAAATTATTATCGCAATGCCCCTTTTCGCATTGTTTGGGAGGTGTATGTTATTATATAGTCGTCCCCTCCCGACTTTCAGTCTTTCCTTACTGGTTAAAAATAATATATTTTTATTTCAAATTTTATATAACGGGTGATCCAAGTAGAGATACTTTTTTCAATAGCCTTTTTTGACAGATCACGTGTGAGTCGTGTCATGCTGTCATGTTATGTTTGTTAAGTATTGTTTGGAATTTCATCATGGGTAAGTCTTTCCATGATGAAATTCCAAACAATACTTAACAAACATAACATGACAGCATGACACGACTCACACGTGATCTGTCAAAAAAGGCTATTGAAAAAAGTATCTCTATCTCTAAAAGTATCCTGAACAACGTTTACAAATCGTTCAACTTTATTACGAAAATGCACCTTCTGTGAGGAATGTGTTTCGTGCACTTCGCTCAACTTATGGTCAACATAATCGGCCTACAGATCGTACTATTCGCAACACCATCACCCATCTTGAGACCCAGCATTCATTATTGGATAATATTCGACCGAATAGACCGCGTCCAGCACGCAGTGAAGAAAATGTAGCGGCCGTAGCTGAGAGTGTACACGAAGACCGTGGAGAGTCGATTCGGCGCCGTTCGCAGCAACTCGGACTGACGTATGGAACGACTTGGCGCATTTTACGTCGAAATCTTAAATTGAAAGCATACAAAATACAGCTTGTGCAAGAACTGAAGCCGCCCGACCTTCCCAAGCGACATCGCTTCGCTCTATGAGCTCTTGAAAAGTTCCTAGAAGATCCGACGTTTTCGAGCCAAATTTTGTTCAGCGATGAGGCCCATTTCTGGCTCAATGGGTATGTAAACAAGCAAAATTGCCGCATTTGGGAGGAAGAGCAACCTGAGGAGATTCAAGAGCTGCCACTTCATCCAGAAAAAAAATTTCGGCGACATTTGGTTTCAACAAGACGGCGCCACTTCCCACACATCGCACCAATCAATGGATTTATTGAGAGAAAACTTCGGTGAGCAGACAATTTCACGTTTTGGGCCGGTCGATTGGCCACCAAGATCGCGTGATATCACACCGTTAGACTTTTTCCTGTGGGGATATGTAAAGTCTAAGTTTATGCGGACAAACCCGCTTCGATTCAGGCCTTGGAGCAAAACATCACGCGTGTCATTCGCCAGTTACCAGTCGAAATGCTCGAACGAGTCGTCGAAAATTGGACTCAACAGATGGACCAGCTGAGACGTAGCCGCGGCCAACATTTGACAGACATAATCTTCAAAAAATAAATGTCAAAGAATGTTCTTTCAAATGATAATAAACATTCCGCATTCAATTTGAATTTTCTGTGTTTTTTCTTTAAAAAAAGTAGGGAACCTCGAATTGGATCACGCTTTACGAGGGCATATATCATTTGCAACGGGCCAAGAGTGTAACACATCGAAGGAGTGACATAAGACCATATGAATGTTCGGCGAATATCCGTTTTAGGTCGTTTTAAGTCGAATGAGCAATGTCCGTCCGCCTGTTTGCTGGCTGATTGACTTCAGAGGATTGACTTTAGAGGTGGTATGTGGTAATATTTTTTTTTATCTCCGGCTAAGATCGAAGATGGGCCACGTAAACACTTATGTTTAATTAAATGCCCAATCGATTAAGTATCTTCCAAAGTCAAGAACATTCGCATAACATGTGCAGACACGTCCTTTGGGTCTATCCTAACAAAAGAGATATTAACATTGAATTCACTTCATATGGAGAAAATCTGCGATCAAAAATAAACAATAACACGAAATTCTTAGGTAAATCAATGAGACTTTGTGAGAAAACTGAAACGAGGTCAATATAATTTTTTCCACTCAATTTTTTCCACTCCACTCCAGGTCAATATAATTTTTTCCACTCAACAACTTTGGTTCTCACTGGCCACTGAAGTTTTGCATTTGTGCTTTAATATGTTACTGGAATTTCTTGTGTTGTTGGTTGTTGTTGTGGTTTTGCTGAAGAGCGGAAAAGGCATTTTCATTTAATGTGTTTGGCAAACAAACAAACAATCCGGCAACACAACTTCCCTTCACAAGGCTATGCATATCCTTCCGACAACAATAGTGAAATGGAATAAAAACAGCAGCAACAAAGTCGGGAACGACAACGACACGCAGTTGAGGGAAATGCCAACTAAAACGACAGCGACAATGACAACGACAACGACTGCGACAACTGTCTTAAAAGGAAATTCTAATTTAGTTATGTGTTTTCACTTTTTTTGCTTTGACTTACTGTAGAAACAGTTTCTCTACTACAGGCAGAAATGTTTCTTGCTATTTTCTCGTAAACTTTTCTTTAAGTTGCAGACATTAAATAGTTTATGGTGAATCGTGTCCTACTCTTTGTTTAATATACTCGTACTTAATATGAATTATGTGTAGTGAAGGTTTCACAAGTAATGTGCGTATTTATAAAAGCGAAACTCAGGTTCTTGCTCAGACAATTGCATGGATCTTCATTCAGTGGCAGTCCTTTGAAATTAATGCCAGCCGACGTCAATTAATAGATAACCCGATCAACTTGTTATTAAAATGCGTCATTCGTTGATTACACTACGTAACAAAATTATTGTCGAAGGGCTGCGCATAACATTTCACAAAAAAAATGTAATTGTTTTTTCTTTAATTTTTCTTTAAAACTCCCATTTTCTTGAAAGGTGCATTTAGAATTTGGACCATATTTTTTAAAGTATATGCTCGAAAAAGCCCTGATAAACTTTAAATTAATAGAAAAGGACTGCAAATGTTAGAATGGAAACATAAGTTTAGTATCTGTACTAAATTAATTAGAAAAAACGGTTTTTGTTGGCACCACAACAATTATAAAAAAATCGCAATCTGATGCTTCAATTTTTGAAAGCTAGCCTCCTTACGAAGAGAACAAAATTGGAAAAAATATATATTTAGATGGCGGCTATAAAAGAATTAGTGAATGGTTCTGGAAGCTAGTCGAATTTCGAATTTTTCATCAACCAAATTTCGTTTCAGAGAGACTAGGTCGATTAATCGGACCTAAAAGTGGATTTTTTCATATTCAATTAAAATAACATTAAATCATTTTAAAGAATGCTGATTTTCTTCAAAATATATTAAATTGTGGAATAGTCCCACATTGGATTGGAATAAAAACTTAATTTACTAATAACACTTTATCCTTTCCAAAACCAGTAAGGAAAGGCAGAATTTCGGGTGGGGCCGACTATATAATACGCTACACCTCCCTAACAATTCGAAAATGGGCATTGCGATAATAATTTGGAATAATTGGTTTCGTTTCAGTTGACAAAGTAATTAGCACCACCTCCTGATCAAGGTTTATTCCAAGGAGGAGTTGATGATGTTGATCATAGTATTCAGTATTATTTAATAGATCAAGAATCGGAAGGAATAAATTTATGGGGCTATTCATAATCTAAACTCCTGGACTAAAATATGTATATTATAACGGGTGATCCAAGTAAAGATACTTTTTTCAATAGCTTTTTTTGACAGATCACGTGTGAGTCGTGTCATGTTATTTTTGTTAAGTATTGTTTGGCATTTCATCATGGAATGTCTTACGCCTGAACAACGTTTACAAATCGTTCAACATTATTACGAAAATTCACGTTCTGTGAGGAATGTGTTTCGTGCATTTCGCTCAACTTATGGTCAACATAATCGGCCTACTGAGCGTACTATTCGCAACACCATCACCCATCTTGAGACCCAGCATTAATAATTGGATAATATTCGGCCGAATAGACCAAGTCCAGCACGCAGTGAAGAAAATGTAGCGGCCGTAGCTGAGAGTGTACACGAAGACCGTGGAGAGTCGATTCGGCGCCGTTCGCAGCAACTCGGACTGACGTATGGAACGACTTGGCGCATTTTACGTCGAGCTCTTAAATTGAATGTATGCTTTCAAATACAGATTGTGCAAGAACTAAAGCCCCCCGAGCTTCCCAAGCGACATCGCTTCGCACTATGGGCTTTTGAAAAGTTCCAAGAAGATCCGACGTTTTCGAGCCAACTTTTGTTCAGCGATGAGGCCCATTTCTGGTTCAATGGGTATGTAAACAAGCAAAATTGCCGCAATTGGAACGAAGAGCAACCTGAAGAGATTCAAGAGCTGCATTGGTTTCAACAAGACGGCGCCCCTTCCCACACATCGCACCAATCAATGGATTTATTCAGATAACACTTCGGTGAGCAGATAATTTCACGTTTTGGGCCGGTGATTGGCCACTAAGATCGTGTGATATCACACCGTTAGACTTTTTCCTGTGTGGATATATAAAGTCTAAAGTTTATGCGGACAAACCAACTTTGATTCAGGCCTTGGAGCAAAAGATCACGCATGTCATTCGCCAGTTACCAGCCGATATGGTCGAACGAGTCATCGAAAATTGAACTCAACGGATGGACCATCTGAGACGAAGCCGCGGCCAATATTTGATAGACATAATCTTCAAAAAAAATTCCAAAGAATGTTCTTTCAAATGATAATAAACATTCCCCATTCAATTTGAATTTGCTGTGTTTTTTTTTTTTCTTTAAAAAAGTAGGGAACCTCGAAATGGATCACGCTATATTAACTCTCTAATAACTTATGTGCTATTTATCAAAATATACTGCAATACCGCGCACATAGTAGCGGTTTGTTAGTCGCTTATCTTGAAAGAAATGGGCGAAGTTGCCTTTCCTCGTTTTCGGTACCTCCCACACAAAGAAGCCATTTTGCACAAAATGTTAAATATTGATTTTGCAGTACCAGGTCAGCGAAATATAGGCGATATTTCGAGGACTCTTCAGGTGCCTCCAACACAAAGTAGCCAAATCATATAAAAGTTGAATAACTCATAACTTTAATATCACAAGTCCAGCGAAAATTAGGTGTTCTGGCTCCTTCACATAGTACCACATTCCATATTAAATGACCCACAAAGTGAGAGTATACTCGTACCTTAGTCAGTTGACTCGACTGAAATTTTCTTACTTGTTTTCTGGCTACATATTTCAACGACTATAGTCTGACCAAAAAAAAGAACAACATTATTCCAACTTAGTACAAAAATCCATTTCACATTTCTCACAAATTGAGGTATTGCTATTTCCGGCTTGCCCGACTGAAATTTTCTTTTTTGTTTTTATATTTTCCGAGAAGTGCTTATTTTCCATAGAGTGACTGCATGCCACTGATGCTTTCCTGAATGTTAATAAATGTAAACGATTTTTCATTTGCTCCGTTCGCCGGAGTCTATGACAACGATTTCTTCGTACTCTGTGCAACAAAAATAGCGTAAAACTACCTTGACATATTTGCTGCTTCTTCATCTTCACGTCATACGAGTAAACTGCATATATTTTTCCATTATTATTTTCCATCGGCGGCGGTGCCTACCTACAACGAGTACGCAGAAACAGAGACTTTGAAAATAATCTATATGCTTTATAAACGCCGTAAAATTGGTATGAGTATAAAGTATAAACACATACATAAACAGCAAATGAAACAACCCAGCAAAACAAAACGAGTTATAAACATTGCGCATTTGGGGTTTTCAAAATTAAAACAATACTATACCATTTGTTTTTTCTGCACTATACTATTCCATGAAAACAATAAAAAAAAAGTTGTCATTCTACTTGCAACTTGTATATGTATTCTTGGTCGTCATAAAATTCGAAGACGATTTAGCTATGTCCGTTTTTTTTTTGTAATCACGTTACAGTCCGTAATAGTAAAGCTAGGTTCATAAAATTTGGTAGAAATATAGTCGCAGGTCGTATAGGATTGCAAATGGACCATTTCGGTTAATGTTTTCATATAGCTCCCCTATAGAGATCGCTCTCAAATATTCTTTATAAGCCGTTGATACCACATTTTTAAAGCAATTTAATTGAAGTTTTGCAGTTTGTTTTCTATAATGGAAAAACTCATCACAGAAAACATTTTACAAATAGGTTTATATTTTATTACAGTCACCCTATAGAGGTCGCTCCAAACTACAGTTATTTAAGCAATAAATACCACATTTTCTAAACAATTTAACTAAAACTTTGCAGTTTGTATTTTATTATGACAAGAATTTATCACAGTAAAAATTATTTAAATCAGTTCATATTTTTTGTATAGTCCCTTTATAGATATCGCTCTCAAATACGTTTGTTTAAGCCGTAAACATCCCATTTTCGTATTCTATTTTGGCAAGAATTCTTCACAATAAATGCTTTACAAATCAGTTCATATTTCGTTGCACAAATACCTTATTTTTCAGATGATTAGAAGGAAATTTGGCAGTTTGTGTTTTACCTTAATTCTGCACAACGAAAATTTACCAGATCGGTATTGATGTCCTACTGAGGTCACTCTTAAATATGCTTATACACTACATTAAAAAGTTAAGAATAATGAAAACATCTTTGAAAAAAACCCTTTACAACACAAATAATTCACATGTCTGATATATTCACCATATACCTAGAGGGCGGTCTAAAATATTTTTGGTTTTCTGAACAATTTTGGTAAAAATTTGAGTTTTTTTTTTAATAATTTGCTAAAACAAAAAGGAACCATATCGTCCATTATTTTCTTCATTTGCAAAGTATTTTTCGGTTACAGAACTGCATGAAATCCATGGTGGTTTAGTAACAGTTATTAAAAAAAAATATAAAAAAATTATTTATTTAAAAAACGTGTCAACAGGCACGAAAAAACCATGAAAATAGAAAAAAAATTAAAGGAAGCATGCTACCTAAGAGAAAATTAATATTTGTAAATAATCTATGGATAAATGTATAAGTTATGACCCATTTTGTAAAAATAAGAGAAATGCTAAAAAAAAGTTTCAGTTTGTTTTGACCATTTTATGTGTGAGGTACCAAAAGGGGCGTAGCAATAACGCATATTTTTCACGGGACTGTAGGTACTATAAAAGCATTACACTGCGCAAAAATTTAAGTATTTGTATTAAAGTTATAAGCCGCTAACTTTTTCTGAGGGGGACCAATTGGGCGTGGCAACATCTACCATTTTTCTTCAGGTGATATCGACCTAATAAACTAACACTGTGTGTGGAATGGCGGAAATTGCCGATAAGTAGTATACAAGTTATTACAGAATCACTGTTTCACTTAATTTTAACCCTTTGTGGGGAAGATAAAGACCAATCTGGCCAATTTCGAACTTAGCCTGAGGAAGAAAAAAAATCACGTTCGAAATTTTTTATGAAATTCTTTAATTAAATTTGTACAAAAAAATTGTCGAAAGCTTTTTTAAAACTATGATTTAAAAAGATTTTTATTAAATCGTAGTTTTTAAAAATTTTACTCAAATTTACATAGAATATGCACCAGACTCTTATAAATCCAAAACAGTAATGGGGTTTTTGGGACTCAATATTTATAAAATTTATTGACGAAATACTAATCAGGTCTGAAAATTTTTGACATTTTTCTTCTCTTTCTGCAAAACACTGCGTGTAAAATTGCATACAAAAATTTTAAAAACTATAAACCTAAATTAGTATTTTGAATATTGAGCCCCGGGTTATTCCAACGGCAGTCGAATCTCTACTATTGTCTTAAACAATACTGAATTCAATAGAGTATAACTTAAGAACGAGTTATCCGATTTCAAAAGTAACGATATAAAAAAAATCTGGTTGTTGTTAAAGGACATTCGAAATGGAAAAAGGACTTTAATCCTTCAATAACTCGAAATGTACCTAATTACCCTCCACCATAAGATGGAAAAGTATACTAACTTTTTCATTCCGTTTGCAACACCTTGAAATATTAATCTGCGACCCCACAAGGTATATATATATATATTCCTGATCGTCGTAAAATTCTAAGACGATTTAGCCATGCCCGTCTGTCTGTCTATTGAAATCACGCTCAGTCCGTAATAATAAACCTAGGTTGATAAAATTTGATAGAAATATTTATTATATTTGCAGGTCATTTAGGATTACAAATGGGCCACATCGGTCAATGTTTTGATATAACTCCCCTATAGAGGTCGTTTAGGATTGCAAATGGGCCACATCGGTCAATGTTTTGATATAACACCATAACTCACTACTTAGCTGAAACTTTGTTTGTTCTATTTTGGCAAGCATTCATCGCAACAAAAATTTTACAAATCGGTTCATATTTTTTTATAGTCACCCTATAGAGGTCCCTCCAAAATACGCTTAATTTAAGCCATTAATACCACATTTTCTAATCATTTTAGCTGCATCTTTGCAGTTTTTTAATCAGTTCATATTTTGTTATAGCCATAAGCACCACATATTCTAAGCAATTTAGCTGAAACTTTGCAGTCTGTACTCTATTTTGGCAAAAATTAATCTCAATAAATTGTATATATATCAATTATATTTTATTGTAGTCCCCGTGTAGAGATGCTCTCAAATATGCTTATTTAAGCCATAAATACCATATTTTACAGATGAAGAGTTTGGCTAAAGAATTTGATCCCTAAAAGCTGGCTAAAAATTGCAGCGTTCGTATGATTAATAACACTGTGCAACAGTGAAAAAATACTCGGACTTAACAGTAAAGGTTCGATTCTACTATCAAAGGGTAGTATAACCCTATACTCGGTTTGGCGAAATTGGTGACCAATTTTTTTTATGGGCCTCCACAGTGTCTGAAAATCAGTGGGTGCCTCTAAAAAGGTGTAATCAGCTTTTCTCCAACAACTAATTCAGACTGCCGCTCCAGTATATTTGGCAATAATGTAGCTGAGCATATGCTGAACAAGGTTTCTTAAAATTGTTTGCGAAAAAAATGTTTTTTCCGGTAATTTTTTTTGAAAAAGTAATGGAAAAAAATATTTATTTTTTTGAAAAAGTAATGGGAAAAAATATTTGTTTTCCCTTTTTTTGGCATAACTTCCAGGGACTCGTTATTTTTTACTAACTATGTATGTTTGGCAAAATTATAACCATTGTAAATCTGAACAATAAAAATATATTTTATTGGAATAGGGTATGTTCAGCAGCTTTGTATAAAATATGAAGGCCAATATTTTTGTGGAACATATTAACCCTCTAACTCCCCCACATAACTGTAATTTGTGGCCCCATTTTAACAAATCGTATAAAATAACCCCCTAAAAATGGGGAGGGCGGGGATCAAATGTTCTACAAAAATGTTGGCCATACAATTTTACTATATGTGTCAGAACACACCAAAGCTCATAACATAACACACACACCGAGTACAGGGTTATACTACCCTTTGATAGCAGAATCGAACATATACTGTCACGTCCGTGTATTTTTCAAAAGGTGCTCATTTGTTGCGTAGAGTAATTTGTTCAAATATAAAGGATCGTTTTATGATTTGCTCCATATCCAAAGATTTTTCCAGTAATAGAAATGAATGCAATCCATGGTGCAATCCGAACTTAACGCTTTTACTTGTTTCGACATATTTTTGTGGTTGACCCGTTTAATGTTCTTTACACTTGCTTCAAGTTTCAAGATGGAAGAATTTTTGGTTTAAAAGATAGAGATTTCCATTTTTTTTAGAACGCCACGGGCCAATCGACGACTGTGGACGGCGCGCTCCATTTGGCTGATATCATCAACTTGATGTAATACATTTTAAACAAAATTTACAAGCAGAACCAAAGTTTTTCGTTACGCGAATTTTGTATTTTTTCAAAAAGTATTTATTTATTCATGAATATCTATTTTGTCCCCTTCAAAGTAATTCCCCTCGGATATAATTGTGTCAACTTTTTTCCAATCCTCGAAACACTTCAAAAAATCATTTTTTGTGATCTTGTTCAGCTCCTCCTTCGACGCCGTCTTTACCTCCTCAATCGTAGCGTAGCGTCGTCCTTTCATGGGCCTTTTCAGTTTTGTGAACAAAAAATAGTCACAGGGGGCTAGGTCATGACACCATTACAGTGTTGTTTTTGGCCAAATATTCGCGCACAAGCAACGATGTTTGTGCAGGGGCGTTATCATGGTGCAAAAGCCCGTTTTTGTTCTTCCACAAATCCGGGCGTTTTTGGCGGATTGCTTCGCGCAATTTGCGCATAACTTGCAGGTAAAATTCTTTATACCCTGCCGCAAGAACTCGTAATGCACCACGCCCCTGCAATCAACGACAACTGTGAGCAAAACCTTTACGTTCGACCGAACATGGAGCGCTTTTTTCGGTCTTGGTTCATGCGGCAGCTTCCATTGGGATCATTGAGCTTTAGTTTCCACATCGTAACCATAAACCCGTGATTCGTCACCAGTTATGACCCTCTGGAGCAAATTTGGGTCGTCACGGACCGAGTTCAACATCTCCTGAGCAATGTTAACGCGATGCTGTTTTTGGTCCAAATTGAGCAATTTTGGCACGAATTTAGCGGCGACCCGACTCATGCCCAAATCATTGGTTAAAAACGAATGGCACGAGCCAATCGATATGTTTAGATCCTCAACAACTTCTCTAATGGTAATTCGTCGATTGGCCAATATTATTTTATTCACTTTATCAATGTTTTCGTCTGTTGTTGACGTGCTCGGGCGTCCGGCACGCTGTTCGTCCTTCGCATCTTTTTGGCCCTCTAAGAACATTTTGTACCACCGATAAACGTTGCTTTGGTCCAAGATAGCTTCACCATATGCCACAGTCAACATTCGGAATGCGTCAGCGCACTTTATTTTGTTTTTCACACAAAATTTGATGCAGATTCTTTGATCCATTTTCTGAAATATATAAAAATCTAAGACAAGTTAAAACACATCCAAGCACAATAGCTGTCAAAAATTAACTAAACATTCAAAATGGGCGACCTTGTCAGCATAAGTAAGGGACATCAGTACCAACATAACGCTACAAAAATATCAGAAATAAAATACACGCAGCCCGCGGAAATTAAAAATTCGCGATATTTTTCATACATACTACGTATATATGGGAGCTATATCTAAATCTGAACCGATTTTCACCAATTTCAGTAGGGATCGTCCATGGGCCCAAAAAGAGTACTGTATTAAATTTCATCACAATCGGACCATAAATACGACCTGCACTTTGATTACAAGAATACATGGGCAGACAGACGGACATGGCTAAATCGACTCAAAAAGTGATTTTATGTAGATCGGTAAACCATAGGTCTATCTCTTCTCTTTTTGGGCGTTACAAACAAATGCATAATTCCCTGTACCACAGTGTGGTGTAGGGTATAAAAATACAAATTTTAAAAAATACCAAGCAATCTCATCGGCGCCTATGGAGCTGCTTTTATATTGTGCCAGCTATTGACGGAGTATCTGCCCAAGGTAGCGATGAGATGGCTTGGTAGCTTTTGAAACGATATCGTCTACCAATCAGTGGCGAACTTTTCACACATTTCTTATTATTCTTGTTTTCAAAGAAGTTATGTTTTCAAGGATCTCAAATTCGATAGTCAAAACCTAAGCTATAAAAAGTCATAACAGATTGGATAACAAAAACAAAAAACAGTTCACCATAAACATTTTTTTTAATATTTTTTTATTTTCGTATTGGGACACCAAATTACGCCAGCAAATGTTATGCCCTTCGACAAAAATTTTGTAAACTGTGATAAATTCTGCGATAAAACCAAACCTAATTTTTATTGCTTAAATTCCATTAAATCTATACAATCCACAAATTAAATTGTTATCAAATAATGTTGAATACAGAGTTCATTGGCATTTACCAATTACCCAATTAGAGAGAAAATTTCCAAATTCCAATCTGACGCTTTTATTCTATTCTATTCTGTTTTATTATTATTTTTATTCTGTCTATATTACCAATTAGTCTATATTTCTATGAACCACAAATTTGATTATTTCAATTATTCCTATTGATTATTTTTGTATTCCGCCACATTTAATGTGTATCGTTGTCCCTTCGTTTATTGGGGTCAATAAAAATGTTCACATTAAACGTGTCAATCATGATTGATCAACTTCTTGCCTTGTTTATATTATGTTGATTTTAAACCATACAAAATATTAAAGACAATTTTGGTCGAGTAAAAAAACTTTACTTGTATTCTTGAAAATATTTCAACAAGTAAAGCTCATCTAAATACAATCTGTGTAAACAGTTTGCTCTTTATTTTCTATAAGTAAAGCAAATTTCTACAATTCTGCAATCTGTGTATACTGTTGGCTTTTTATATTCTATAAGTAAGACAACTTTTTCGCTGGGTTTTAGATTTTGCAATATCATTATGCATAAGGATTTTTACTATGGCTACAAATTTTCTGCTCAGCTCGAATTGCACCTGTTTGGCTTTTGTTCGTGACTGCGACAGCGAAAGGCGGCGTGTTTCGTGGTAAATGACAGTTTATATAGTACACTGAAATACCGATACATTAGAATGTGCCGAACTCAATGGAGGATTGTTTCGAAAGGGTACGAGAGGAGGATCTTGTAACTACAAAAGTTATTAGACTTACATATACAGACTCGGTATCCACGCTAAAGGTTGCTACATCGAACAGTCACAATTATGTACAGTGTCAGTCCATTTTAAAAATAACTAAAGGCACGATAGTTCTTTCCATAACTTTTGTAACAAAGTTATATATTTTAGATCGTTTTCCCAATGACCTTAGTCTGGCAAAGAATAAACAAATAGGTTTCCACCGTTCCGCCATCTCCCACAAAAAGTATCACATTACGTTTTATATTTTTCACAAAATGAGTAGTAGGTTTACTCAGCTGCCAATATCTTAATTGTTTTATTAAAAAAATATTGTAATGTTCTTTCAAAAAAAAAAATGTTTTTGGTAATAAATAATTAGATGTGTCCAACATACTTCAATGGATTAAATAAAGATGCAAGAACATATTAGGAATATCTAAAATCATTGATATTTATGTGAACAAAATTGTACAAAACAAGTAAGAAAGTTTCAGTCGGGTAAACCGACTAAGGTATACCCTCACTTTGTGAGTAATGTTATGTTGAATATTACTCGAATTATTCTGTCAATTTGTGTGGGAGGTACTAGAAGGGGTTTATCAAATACACATTTTTTTTGCAGAATATTAGAGACTTTAAATACATTGCACTGTGCCGACTTATAAGCATTTATGTGCACTGGTATAAACGTTATGAGACATTAAATTGTGGTATGATTTGGGCATTTTGTGTGGGAGGTACAAAGAGGGGCGTGGCAATAACGCCGATTTTTCACAGGGCTATAGACACTATAAAAACATTACACTGTAAAAAATTTCAAGTATTTTTATACACTGGTTTTAATGTTATAAGCTGTTAACTTTTGGTGCACAAAAGTACCTTTGTGTGGGAGGTACCAAAAGGGGCGTGACAACAACACCCATTTTTTCCCTGGACTGTAGGCAATATAAAATCATAATACTGTACAAAATTTCAAGTATTTTTATACACTGTTATTAATGTTATAAGCTGTTAACTTTTTTTGCAAAATGGTGCAATTGTGTGAGAGGTACCAAAAGGGGCGTGGCGACTTCGCCCATTTTTCTCGAGTTGATAACGACTAATAAGCTAATACTATGTGTGGAATTTCAAAAGATTCGAATAAGTAGTATAGCAGTTATTAAAGAATCAATATTTCACAACATTTTAACCCTTTGTGGGGGAGGTACTAGAAGGAGTGGACCAATATGGCCCATCTTCGAACTTAGCCGGAGATAGAAAAAAATATTACCACATACCAAATTTGAGGTCAATCGGTTACTCCTTTCGAGAGTTATCGTGCGCACCAGCCAGCAGACAGACAGACAGACAGACGGACGGACATTGCTCATTCGACTAAAAATGACCCAAAACGGATTTCCTCCGAACATACTTGGGGTCTTAGGTCACTCCTTCGACGTGTTACACTTTTTTCCGTAGCAAATGATATATACCCTCGTCACACTAAAGTGAGGGTATAAAAATAAATTGAACAGCGAATTTTTTAATAAAAAAAAAAATGAAAGAGCGTATTTGTATGTATTAAACTAGCCGATACTTGGTGCACTTATAGAGACATGTGATGTGTTTCGTATAATAAACTCGACACCCACAAATATAGTTTTATATAATTAGAACATTTTTCCTGCAAATGCACTTTCTCAACGTACTGATGTTCTCGCTTTAACAGAACTGAATGTTTATGTTGATACTTAAACTAATAATTTCTTACACTGATCCAGCCATGGCCTCAAAGTGATGTCAAATACATCTATACCAAACTTCGTAAGCTTGAAGATTTTTCTGATAATAATCTCGGATCAGTCTACTTGAAAGTCTATCAGACTCCTGAAAAAAATAGCAAATGACCACAAAAACCCAAACGGTATGAACATATTTTTAATCATGGCAGCATTGACCACAAACTGGAAATTTGAATGTGTGAATACATCTTAGCCTGCGCATCATATAGCGTTTTAGTTCATAATCGGCCCTTTAAATATCAGAAAGAATTATATTATTCTGGTCGCAACTGTTCAAATTTCGTTAATCTGAGTAGGGTATTATTAACCATATCTGTGGTCAGAAGGCATAACAGCATATGTCTGTTTTTGACACTTTTCAGGAGAGAAATTTTAAGTGTTTGAATCGATATAAAAATCCATTTGTAATGTAGTGACACAGTCAGATATACTGCCTTATATATTTAACTAAACGAGGGATCATCACCAAAATGTGTCACAATATGTAATCGAAGATGGGGAACATTATTGCATTAATAACTCAGTTTGAGCATAACTCGAGTTATGCTGTTATGCCTTGTGACCACAGATATGTCAGAGTTCAAGAGGTCGCAAAACGCGTCTCGGAAAATCAAAAGGTTTATTATACTATTGCACATTAGATACAAAGATATCTTCGTTCCATGTTTTGATTTAATCGGTTTAGTTGTTACATATAGTTGAAAGCATAAAGCGAAATTTAAACCGTAAGAATAGTTGATTTCGCATCTAGTTGAAGATTAGTATATGTACATTATTTTATAGATATATATCTCCTAAGTAACTTTTGGAAGATTGAAGGTAGTTTTGGTCACTATAGCACTGACTCAAATTAATCTCAGCTCAAATCGTGTGTAATCTTTCAGATTAATATTTTTATATGGGCTCAGTGGTCAAGGGTCACCAAACGCGTAGCGGAGAAAGAAATGCTTAATATGTTATTCATGTTCCAAATTTCGATATAATCGTTTATAATCGATAATTAAAATTATATCACATAATTCAAAACCTGATCACCTGCATACATATTGACAACAGCAAAAGTTAGCTTCATTTTTGTTAAATATATTGCCGCTGCAATAGACGGGATATATATATTTCTTAAAAAAAATAAAAAAATGTTGGTCGTGATTTTTATGTCCATTTTGACCTCAGTTCGGACGACGCATTTCCTTAAAGATCGGTATATATCCATACACACATAAATTAGTAGGACCATAGCTCTTAAAGGACTTTTAAAATGATTAAAATCCTTTGGTCACTGTAAACTGACCACAGTCTGAGAATTGACCGAATTGACTATATTAGATAAGTGGTGAGCAATATATTTTGAAAAGGCTTTAAAAATTTTAAAACGCCGTTTTATGTCCGGTTTGACTTCAGACAGGACATCGAAATATTGTTTTCGCATCTCCATTGATATCAGTGTGTACTTATACATACATTTGTATATCCTTAGCTCTAAAGGAACATTTAAAATAAGTGCAATAATGATAATTCTTTTGGTCAATGCTACATTGACCACATTCAGAGAACTAAAATTTATTTTTCGCGCATATATTTGCCGTTAATAGTCACTGATATTTTTTTTCACATTTTAGTGGCATAACGAAATTTTGATGGGGTCGCACATAAAGTATATATGGGGAAAAACACGTCAAAAGGCCCACTTTTTTCAATTTTATTCCGATCGCGTCAAAACTTGGTGGGGTTGCAGAAGTACTTTGGGTATGCTATGTGCTTAAAATACAGCTTCCTAGCGTGATACGTTATGAAGATACAGGGTGTCAAAGTTGGAAATTTTGACCATTGTATCTCCCGACTACGTGGGCCGATTTGAATGAACCGTGGCTTATATGGCAGCTATTTAGAAACGCACAAAATGTGCATTGATAATTGTTTGCAAATATTCAATTTTCATATTTTTTTCTCGCGACTTATGTTTTCCTCGCGATTTTAATTGTGTTCCGCGAATGGGATTCTATATCTTTAAACTACAAAAATGAAGTCCATTCTGTTTACTTTATCAATGCGAATTTTCGCTGTGGGATGAAAACCATAACAAAAGCTATTAAAATTTTGAATGTCAAACCTACTATTTTTTCATTACTTCTTTCGTATTATAAAGTGAGTTTATTCTAAGATGTGGACCGGAAACACGATTAATAAAATGTAATGGTCGCATTCTATAGCCAAATACGCCAGAACAACAAAATAACTTATTTCGCAAAAAGTCGACGTCGCATTTTTTACACTGGCCTACAATATTGCACTGGTCAACTCGAATCCTAGCGAGCAGATATCGGACACGATCTCGATGGATTTTGAGGTTCTAAATCCGAATATAAAATCAAAAATGCAATATATATTCGCTTTTTTGCGATATTGTATTAATTATGTGATAAAAATGCTGATTTTACAGCTTTTATGAATACAGAAACGCGAAAGACGCACTTTTACAAAAAAAAAAATCAGTTTTCGGAAAATAATCGCTTTTCAATTAATACGAGTATTCAACAACTGTAATAATCGTAAGTCATCTCCCAGATATCTCCCGGGAAACCTAGTCGGAGAAATCGTATTTTTAATATAGCTACAATTGGAAAAATAAACAAGTAAGAAAGTTTCAGTCGGGTAAACCGACTAAGGTATACCCTCACTTTGTGAGTAATGTAATATTGAATATTACTCGAATTATTCTGTCAATTTGTGTGGGAGGTACCAGAAGGGGTTTATCAAATACACCTTTTTTATTGCTGAACATTAGATACTTTAAATGCATTGCACTGTGCCGACTTATAAGCATTTATGTGCACTGGTATAAACGTTATGAGACATTAAATTGTGATATGATTTGGGCATTTTGTGTGGGAGGTACAAAAAGGGGCGTGGCAATAACGCCCATTTTTCACAGGGCTATAGACACTATAAAAACATTACACTGTACAAAATTTCAAGTATTTTTATACACTGGTTTTAATGTTATAAGCTGTTAACTTTTTGTGCAAAAAGGTACCTTTGTGTGGGAGGTACCAAAAGGAGCGTGACAACAACACCCATTTTCCCCTGGACTGTAGGCAATATAAAAGCATAATACTGTACAAAATTTCAAGTATTTGTATACACTGTTATTAATGTTATAAGCTGTTAACTTTTGGTGCAAAATGGTGCATTTGTGTGGGAGGTACCAAAAGGGACGTGGCGACTTCGCCCATTTTTCTCGAGTTGATAGCGACTAATAAGCTAATACTATGTGTGGAATTTCAAAAGATTCGTATAAGTAGTATAGCAGTTATTAAAGAATCAATATTTCACAACATTTTAACCCTTTGTGGGGGAGGTACTAGAAGGAGTGGACCAATATGGCCCATCTTCGAACTTAGCCGGAGATAGAAAAAAATATTACCACATACCAAATTTGAGGTCAATCGGTTACTCCTTTCGAGAGTTATCGTGCGCACCAGCCAGCAGACAGACAGACAGACAGACAGACAGACAGACAGACAGACAGACAGACAGACAGACGGACGGACATTGCTCATTCGACTTAAAATGACCCAAAACGGATTTCCTCCGAACATACTTGGGGTCTTAGGTCACTCCTTCGACGTGTTACACTTTTTTCCGTAGCAAATGATATATACCCTCGTCACACTAAAGTGAGGGTATAAAAATAAATAAAATATGATATCTACGAGATGGTGTAAGATTTTGACCCTTTATAAAATTAACTTTTAATTCGTTTGATACTCGTTTTAATAGCAAAGCGATTATTTTGAGAAACCTGCAATTTTTTTTTGGTAAAAGTGCGTCTGTCGCGATTCTGGTTTCAAAAAGCCTAAAATCATCACTTTTATCACATAATTAATACAATATCGCAAAAACGCGAATATATATTGCATTTTTGATTTTATATTCGGATTTAGAACCTCAAAATCCATCGAGATCGTGTCCGATATCTGCTCGCTAGGATTCGAGTTGACCAGTGCAATATTGTAGGCCAGTGTAAAAAATGCGACGTCGACTTTTTGCGAAATAAGTTATTTTGTTGTTCTGGCGTATTTGGCTATAGAATGCCACCATTACATTTTATTAATCGTGTTTCCGGTCCACATCTTAGAATAAACTCACTTTATAATACGAAAGAAGTAATGAAAAAATAGTAGGTTTGACATTCGAAATTTCCATAGCTTTTGTTGTGGTTTTCATCCCACAGCGAAAATTCGTATTGATAAAGTAAACAGAATGGACTTCATTTTTGTAGTTTAAAGATATAGAATCCCATCCGCGGAACACAATTAAAATCGCGAGGAAAACATAAGTCGCGAGAAAAAAATATGAAAATTGAATATTTGCAAACAATTATCAATGCACATTTTGTGCGTTTCTAAATAGCTGCCATATAAGCCACGGTTCATTCAAATCGGCCCACGTAGTCGGGAGATACAATGGTCAAAATTTCCAACTTTGACACCCTGTATCTTCATAACGTATCACGCTAGGAAGCTGTATTTTAAGCACATAGCATACCCAAAGTACTTCTGCAACCCCACCAAGTATTGACGCGATCGGAATAAAATTGACAAAAGTGGGCCTTTTGACGTGTTTTTCCCCATATATTCTTGATCGTCGTGAAATTCTAAGACGATTTAGCCATGTCCGTCTGTCTGTTGAAATCACGCTACAGTCCATAATAATAGATCTAGGTTGATCAAATTTAGTAGAAATACTTCTGGTAGTTGCAGGCCGTTTGGGATTGCAAATGGGCCATATCGGTCAATGTTTTGATATAGCTCCCCTATAAAGGTCGTTCCAAAATACGGTTTTTAAGCAATAGATATCACATTTTTAAAGCAATTTAGCTGAAAATTTGCAGTTTGTTTTCTATGTTGACATTAATTCATCACAGCAAAAATTTTATAAATCGGTTCATATTTTTCTATATTCAGCCTATAGAGGTCGCTCCAAAATACTCTTATTTAAGCCATCAAAGCCACATTTTCTAAGCATTTGAACTGAATCTTTGCAGTTTGTATTCTATTATGGCAAGAATTCATCTCAATAAAAATTGTAGTAGTCCACGTGTAGAGATAGCTCTCAGATATCCTAATTTAAGCCATATATACCACATATTTCAGATGAAGAGTTTGACTAAAGAATTTAAGGCCTAAATTGTCCCTAAACAAAAAGATCATGATTTGCGCCATATCCACAGATTTTTTCCACTAATAGAAATGAATGCAATCCATGGTGGAGGGTACATAACATTCAGCATGGCCGAACTTAACGCTTTTACTTGTTATACCCTCACCTTAGTGGAGAAGGGTATATATCACTTGTTACGAACCAAAAGTGTAACACATAGAAGGAGAGATCTAAGACCCCAAGTATGTTTGGTGGGAATTCGATTTAGGTCATTTTCCCCCTCACCTTACAGGGAGGACGGAATATATCGTTAGCTACGTGCCAATGTTTTATCCGTTTTAGGACAATTTAAGACATTTGTGCAATGTCCGTCCTTCTGTCTGTCTGATGGGTTCTATGTTTAGCTGGCTCAAGCTTACGATGACTCTCGAAAGGAGTAACGGATTAACTTCAAATTTGGTTCGAAGATGGGCTATATTGGTCCACTTCTTCTAGTACCTCCTTCACAAAGGGTTAAAATTTATTGAAATATTGATTCCGTAATAACAACTTATTCGAATCATCTGCAATTCATATCATAGTAATAGTTTATACGTCGAAGTGTCGCAACCCCTTTTGGTACCTCCCACACAAAGACAGCATTTTTTAGAAAAATTTAACTGCTTATAATACCAAATGGGCGTTATTGGCACGCCCCTTTTGGTACCTCCCGCACAAATGTACCATTTTGCACCAAAAGTTAATAGTTTATAACTAGGGTGTCCAAAAAACCGGTTATTTCGAAAAAGCGGTTTCCGGTTTAACCGAAATATTACTTTTTTAAAGCCCGGTTTTCGGTTATTATTTTTTGTCGAAATCGGTTAACCGGTTTTTAGGCCGGTTTTTAAATAATATAGGAAAGTGATTCAAATGTCATTAAATGTTTATTGTAAAACAAAAAACAACTAACAATCATTTTGTAGGAAAAATTAGTAAACAAAAATAGATTATTATTTCTTTTATTACAGGTTTAATTTTTTGGTTTACTTTAAATAGAAAGTATTATATTTCTGAAATTACCTTAAAAAAAATAATAAATCATTTAGAAGGTTTTTTTTATAATAATATCATAAAAATAGAATACAATTTAAATGATTATTATTAAACGATTTTTCTTTAAATTTTTTATGTATCTTTACGTTGAAAAACTCACAAACGTTGATGTAGTCAATATTTGTCGGATAGTCATTAAAGCATTGTATAAGTAACACAGCTTCTCCGTTTTCTTCTTAAACTTTTCAAAAAAGTCATCATACAATGTTGCTTACCTTTCGTTTTTCGATTCTGTGTGTGACATATATCCAAAATTAAATTATTTGACTCATCAATATAACAACTTATATATCAAACCGAATCAAAGGTATCTGGCTGTTCTGTCGGGATTAAACATCACAAAAAAGTCGTAGCTATTTGTCTTTCCTTTCTTGAACGTATGCTTGAAGTGTTCTGTGCTTCATGGACGACTTATTGAATGCTTTGCTGTACTTCCTGACTTTATTTATTACATCATGGATATCAGAAATAAAGCCAAAATCATTTTCAAGATCAGTGAATTCATATTCACTTTCAGAATATTCAGAACAACTGTCAGAATTATCCACATCATCGTTGTTATTTGTTGCATCTTGTATAAATGGTATCAACAACAATGAATCAATAAAATAGTTCAATACTTTAGATCAATAAAAAAACCGGTTAACCGACATGAAAAAACCGGCTTTCTCGGTAAACCGAAAATGACATTTTTTAAGAAACCGGTTACGGGTTTGAGTTGCAAAACCGGTTAACCGGATAACCGGTCCCGGTTTTGGATACCCTATTTATAACTTTAATAATAGTGTGTTTTTAATGACATTAAATTAATTTAATTAATTAATGGTAATGTTTATATTAAAACAAAAAAATAATTAAATGTACGAATATTTTTAGCACAGAATGTGAGGGGATTCGTAAGTCGGTTTACCCGACTAAACTAAACCAAACATAAAGACACATTTTTTAAATCCATAAAAAAATTTAAGAATAATATATTTCAGTATTTTTTTGTAATATGTACGTCTAGAAGCCAGAAATCATCGCTAATTATAAAATTATTTTATTTGCAAAGGAAAATAATACAATACCCAAAATAATGTGGAAAATGCCCAAAAAGGTATTTTTCAGTTTTATCCCAAAATCTATTATACTAAAAGCAGGGCTCAAAATTCCTTTTGCAGTTTACCGTGTAGCAACTTACTACATATAAAAATGGTAAAGGTTTTCATATTCTTGGAGGGTATACATATAAGATTCAGCATAGCGAACATAAAGACACATTTAATTGTTTTCTGATGATTGTATATTTTATATTATTCTAACCTAAAATTGAATATTTTACAGATGATGTACGCTTTTTGCTTTACATTCTTACAATATTCTATTCATTATTACAAAATTGTCGGACTACAAATGTTTTTCGGTACACCCTTTTATTGCTTTACTACTTATTCGTACGTGTGTATGCATAGAAATTGATTTATACTCTTGCTCCGAATGATTATGCCGTAGGATTGAAAAATGCACTGCCAAAACACCCACACGTACACTCACACATACATCCATACATATATTAGTAGATCGAAAGCAACGCTAAGACGGCTATAAGCGTGCGTGCGTGTGTGTATGTGGGTGTATAATAGTTGTGCGTGTATATCCTCCATTATCTATTTAGCTTTCCCGTTATTTATTCTTATATTTCACATCTGCCTTCTTATGAGCACAAACATAAATATGCACACACACACACACACTGAGAAAAATAGCACGCAGTCTCCTTTCTTTGTAGTGATTTTATGGCTTCTGTGAGTGCTCTCATCTACAGAAAGAAAGAGATGGGAGGGATGTGGTATTCTCGTAGATAGTCAGAGTAGGAGTCATCGGTGGTATGTGTACGAGTACCTTGTGCCTCAATCTTATTACGATATTAATGTCGATGATGTATAGATATAATTATGTTGTAGTATTTCACACACACAATTGAAGGACAACCAGAGAGTATAACAGTTGCTCTACTCATAGTGTAGTATGACTTTATTGAATTTCAATGCTTTTTAGTTCAGTTTATGAACATAAAACTAATGGGATCTTATAAAGAAAATCGCATTACGGCTTGCTATTGATTTACATATTACTAAGGAAAATTTAAAGATTCTAGTGAAAGCTTTTTGTGTTAGTTATTTAATTAAAACATAGCAATTTAAAAATTAGTATTACCTGGAATTGTCAAGTCAAAAATCAATCATACTTAACGGATAAGCCATGGAAAATATTTAGTCTGCGAAAACCCCAACTGCTAAATTTATTATTATTTAATTTAATTATTTTCCCTTCTTTGTGTCAGTCAAACAGGCTTCATTGATGTCTAATAAAAAAAGCCTTCGTCCGCCCGTCGTCTGAAGCTGACAAAGTCCAAAGAAATCTAATTAAGATATCTAAGATCATTCAACTTTTGCTAACTCCTTCACAGTGGCCCAAAGGATTTTGTGGTTGTTGTTGCCTTCGTCGCCGGTGTTGTTATTTGTGCGGTAAAGACTGTTGCTTTTAAGTTTCTAATTAAACTTATAAAAAATTATTGTGTTTACATGCCGTAATAATAAATTCGAAATTTACATTTTATATGTACATAAATAGGGTATGTGTATATTA
Organism: Eudasyphora cyanicolor; assembly: GCA_963930755.1. Lineage (NCBI taxonomy): Eukaryota > Metazoa > Arthropoda > Insecta > Diptera > Muscidae > Eudasyphora > Eudasyphora cyanicolor. The sequence goes on from OZ005734.1 coordinate 316,347,526, forward strand.
ATGGCAGACAGACGAACAGACATCAAAGTCAAAAGTTGTGCGGGTATGTGCGCACAAGATGAGATAGCACTCCTCTCATTAGCCCCAAAAGACAGAATGACAACATTAATTTGATTTAATTTATTAGTAATGTGTTAAATGTTAAATGTTTCAGTTCAAGGCCATGAAATACAGATGTGACATACTTTTTTGGTTTGCTACCTTTGGCTTTTAGAGGAAACCGTTAGGTAGGATGGTTTCGAATCATAATAAAAACGAGTAGGCAAATTTCATTCGAGTGAACAGACTGAAGTGTAAACATTGAGAAATATAATATGGCATTTGTTGCCAGAATATGAAAAATACAGAATACGAATCCTTTTAGATGAACATAGAAATTTTTTTGGATTCAAAATTTACACCATGGATTAATGACTTTAGAAACAAGAGTTTAGCATCAAAAACGAGTTTTCCAAAAAATTATTGTTGTAACTTTCTGCATATTAGCCCTCAATATATAAAATTCAGAAATCGTTTGTTGGGGAGGAGGCTTTTTCACAGATTAAACTAAAACCACGATATATTTATACCCTCACTTTAGTGATACAAGGTATATTTTTATTATTTTTTTCACCATTTCTCATCAAGTAAGACCATGGAAATATGATATCAAATTTTTGTTATATGCCTAATGTTCATACTTCCCAGCGGGAAAAGGAAGGCGTACGCAAGGCCTTCTTAGAGAGGCGCAGGGCATGCTTGCTGCATTCTATACTTATTTAAAATTAACACAGGGTGAGCTTGGAGATCAAGGCCTTACGCTCTCGCTTCTATTAGCAGGCCTTCTAAAAGGACTCTGACAAATTGCCGTCTAGAAGACCTTCCACCAAAGCCCTTCTAGTAGGCCTCCTGTCATTGCACTTCTTGAAGGCCGTTTGCCAAAGACCTTATGAAAGGCCAAAGCGCTTCAAGAAGGCCAGAAAAAGAAGCCCTTCCAGAAAGCCTACAAAAGGAGGCCTTCTGAAAGGTCCGCAAAAGAGGCCTTCTAGAAGGCCAAAAATAAAAGGCTTTCTAGAAGGTTTTAAAAATATGACTAACCAATGACTAATATTCTTTGAATTAGAATATTGTCATTAGAGTGATCAAAAAACCGGTTTTTTTTGAAAAAATAAAAAATCGGTGGATGGTTTATTTAAGTTATAAAAAAACCGGTAGACGGTTTTTTTCTTCGAAGAAAACCGGGGAAACCGGCAGAACCGGGTTTTTTCTGCATAACAAAACAGTATGAAAATTGCCGTTTGAAAAACATTTTCCTTTTTAATAACAAAAAAGACGATTTTTTAATATAAAATTTTTAAAAGCGATGTCTTCTGATCAGGAATCTTGCACCAAATTTAGTCCTGTTGGATAGTAGTTATGAGTTGGATTGTGATGAATATTGTCATTTGAGTCAAACGGTCCTTTTATATTATACTTATAACTAATTAGCTATTGTATTAAGAAACATTTTCCAAAAGTGTTACCGATAGTCTCTTCTTCAATCTTTTAAAAAAATTAGCAAATATATTTTCATTACTTTTTTGCAAAATTAAACTTTTTTGAAATTTTGGTAAAAACCTATGTTTTTATTTTTAATTTTTTTGCTCAAAAGAAAGCTTAGATAATTTCCTTTAAAAGCTTTGTGACCTATTAATGGGATGGGACCTGTTGATCTATCAAAATAAATATAAACCTGTGAAAAAAATTAACGTTCAACCAAACATTTTAGCATTTCAGATGGGAAAAACAACCGTTTGACAAAAATGTCAATATTTGACACCCTCCAACTCGGAAAGTCCTTAACCGATTTCGTTGGAATTGTGTCTCATAGCTACTATCTGATAGGGCTACTTGGTGCAATTTTCATCCAGACAGAAGACATACCTTTTAAAAATTAACTCACTTGACATGAAATTCCCCTTATGTAGTTCAGTCAAGAAAATATTAATATTTCGGGATATTAAATAGAATATTTAATAGAGGTATTAAATCTTTATACATATATATTTTATATACACACTTTAGTGCAGGTGGGTATATACGAGTATACATATAAATATATAAGAGTATACACTAGTCGGTTTACCCAAATTAAATTTTCTTACTTGTTTTTGTTTCGGTTTGGAAGTGGGAGAATGCGTTTACTTTTCACATAACTTCTGCGCGTATGAATCATTTATTTTCTTTAAATTTTTGTAATTTGTATAGAAATTGGTGAATGGCTTCGTATTCTAGCAAAGTTGCCGAGACTTTTTAGGCCATATAAGGAGATCTTTCATATTATCTTAATTTGTGATATTTTGTACATAAAATTGTAAACAATTGTTAATATTTTAGTGATAATAAAAAAACCGGAAAACCGGTGGAAACAAACGAAAAGAAACCGGTTGCGCCGGTTGTTCGAAATTCATGATTTTGAGAAAAACCGGGGACGGTGGAAGCAAAAAACCGGTGGGCCGGTTTATTTTAAACCGGTTTTGATCACTCTAATTGTCATTCTATTAATTTCCACTTAAAATTCTTCAACTTTGCTGTTTCTTTGAATATTTCGGGTTTTCTTATTGTCATTCTATTAATTTCCAAATTTTTCAACTTTGTAGTGTGCCTCCGCTAGGATTTGAACTCATGATCTTCGCATTTCTAATCGGACGTGCTACCAACTAGCCCACAGAATTGAGTTGTGTATTTATGCCAAAAAGTGTACAGAAACACCCAACTCTTCGTTAAAGTAATCACCTTCGGCGCTGCCTTCTTTTGTCAGGCCTTACATAATGCCTCGGGAAAGAAGGGAGTCAGGAATGTACCACAGAAATTTGTTTTGTGTTTACAACAAAAAGTGTATAAAACTCACCCATCGTTGAAGTGAAGACCTTCCACGATGCCTTCTTTAGCCAGGCCTTCTTAAATGTCTATCTGAAGAAGGCAAGCAGGAATGAGTAACGGATTTTGTAGCATCGAATGGGAAGTCCTTCGAAAATGCATTTTCATAGAACGTCTTCAGGAATGGGTATCGGTCGTCAAAAATTATTTTAGTATCAAGTTTTAAAAAAAATTATGAAGGTATGTGATACATATTTTACACCACCCTATTACAACAGAATAAAAAAAAATATTATCAAGTTTTATTAAAATTTGTTGTCCAATAATGCGGACCGCACCAAAAATTCTGCGGATATATCTAAATCTGGGCCGATTATCTAAAAATTACTCAATCGTAATTTTTGGTTCAACAAACAGTTATCTGTTAAATTGTATAAGGATCTATTGAGAAATCAGGAATTATGGGACATATGTGTCATTACATGTCAAACCGTACGATATTCGACAAAAAGTTTCAAAGTGCATCGAATTGGCGAATTTCTGTATACGTGTATATGTTCCATTGCTTATATCTCTTAATTGCGTTGGCCGATTTTGAAATGTTACATGTCGTTTTAAAGGTGGAGCGTACCTCATGATTAAAGGTAATGCTTCTTTGATGTTCATTATTTTTTTTTTAAATTTTAATAATCATTTTTAATTTTGCTCATTATTACCATGTACACAATCTTTCTTATACTATAATCTAAATAAGTTTTTTTTTGAAGTTTTATGGTTTCTAGTTTTCTTTGTTAATTATTCACATTAGGATATTACACTATAGTCGGACATTCTATTGAAAAGAGTGGTTTAGCCGATGTCTGAGAAGCTATATATCTCCGATCGTAGATGAGCTGGCCATATGAAACTTGTTCCCATTAATTATTGCACTGTCAGCTACCTGTGGTTTATATATACTCGTATATGCTGTATCTGAGAAGCTAATATCTGAAATCCTAGATGAGCTGGCCATGTGGGGCTTTTTCCCAGTTAATCCTCTTGCGGTTTTCGCTTGACCCATTCATGTATTGTAGTTTTGGAGTAATAAGCCGTTCAATACCAGAAATTTGTAAATGCTGTAATAGGCTGCTTTCTTTAAATGCTTGTATGTTAAATGAATATTTACATTCGAATTGCCTAAAACTATTATAATTTAAACAAACATGTATAATTTTATTAGTTTTCTACCGTTTTCTAACCAACAAACCTATTTTTATACCCTCACTTTAGTGTGACGAGGGTATATATATCATTTGCTACGAAAAAAAGTGTAACACATCGAAGGAGTGATCTAAGACCCTAAGTATGTTCGGCGGATATTCGTTTTGGGTCATTTTAAGACGAATGAGCAATGTCCGTCCGTCTGTCTGTCTGTCTATCTGTCTGTCTGTCTGTCTGTCTGTGTGTCTGCTGGCTGGTGCGCACGATAACTCTCGAAAGGAGTAACCGATTGACTTCAAATTTGGTACGTGGTAATATTTTTTTCTATCTCCGGCTAAGTTCGAAGATGGGCCATATTGGTCCACTCCTTCTAGTACCTCCCCCACAAAGTGTTAAAATGTTGTAAAATATTGAATCTTTAATAACTGCTATACTACTTATTCGAATCTTCTGAAATTCCACACATAGCATTAGTTTATTAGTCGCTATCAACTCGAGAAAAATGGGCCATGTTGCTACGCCCCTTTTGGTACCTCCCACACAAATGCACCATTTTGCAGCAAAAGTTATCAGCTTATAACATTAATACCAGTGTATAAAAATACTTGAAATTTTGTACAGTGTAATGCTTTTATAGTGCCTACAGTCCAGTGAAAAATGGGTGTTATATTCACGCCCCTTTTGGTAGCTCCCACACAAAGGTAAAATTTTGCACCAAAAGTTAACAGCTTATAACATTAATACCAGTGTATAAAAATACTTGAAATTTTCAACAGTGTAATGCTTTTATAGTGTCTATAGCCCTGTGAAAAATGGATGCTATTGCCACGCCCCTTTTTGTACCTCCCACATAAAGGTACAATTTTGCACAAAAAGTTAAGAGCTCACAACATGAGTACCAATGCACGTAAATGCCACAACATTTTGCACAGTGTAACGCTTTTGAAGTGTCTATAGCCCTGTAAAAAATTGCCGTTATCACCACGCCCCTTTTTGTACCTCCCACACAAAATGTCCAAATCATACCAAAATTTAATATCTCATAACGTTAATAAACCAGTGCAAATAAACGCTTATAATTCGGCGCAGTGCAATGTATTTAAAGTATCTACTATTCAGCGCAAAATAGATGTATTTGTTAAACCCGTTCTGGTACCTACCATACAATCTAACAGAATAATTCGTGGAATATTCAATATTACATTACTCACAAAGTGAGGGTATAATTTAGTCGGTTTACCCGACTGAAACTTTCTTACTTGTTTAATAGGTTCTACACTACAAATACGTTCCACATGGTTTGTGTCTTGGGTGTGGGACGAATTTAACCCACGAATTTATCTTCACACCCTTATAATTCATAGTAACATTGGTTTGATATAGCCCATACCTATTTCCCGTGCATTGGTTGGCAAAGAATAATTGTAACTCCGTAGTTACTATTCCCATAAATTCTATTAATTACCAAGACTGGGTTTTTCGATTTGGTATAATATCAAAACACAAATATTGTTGTGAGTAATCAAAGTAAACAAATAACTAGAAATAAGCTAAAAAAAATCTCTAATAGAAATTTTATCCGTGTTTTATAACCACTTTAAATTGCACTTTAAAAAGTATATAGGAAACAACGACCCATCACTTAAACCGACACCTTCCGGACCGCATTCATTATTAAGGCAAGTTAGCAGGCCTTCCATACGAAGTCAAAAAAGAATGTGTATTGGATTAGTCTAATATAAAATGAGAAGGCGTTTCTGCATGCCTTCTCAATGAAGGCAGTTTTGAAATAGTATAGTATTTCTAAATACTGATAAATAGGCCTTCTTGGTGAAGCGAATTGAGAATATGAGCCGAATCATTTTGAATGTGCGAAAAAGGCCTTCTGGAATACCTATTTTCAGAAGGCATACCGGAATGTGTTTCGGATCCGAAGAGAAGGCCTTCTAAAAGGCCTTCTAATGGGAGGCCTTGCCAATTTTACCGCTGGGTTATTTTGCATTCTTTAGTATTACTTGGTACATGTGACGTATGAGTATCATTTCACACAACGATGCATAAAGTATACTCCCTATAGAGCATGACAATTATTGTTCCTTAATTCCACACATGATGACGAACATTTTAGATTTAAAATTAAGAATTAAAGAATTCTTCTTGTAAAATATATTGTCTTCCAAAAATTCGACCAAATATAAAACACTTGAACAAGCGTCATTTTCAGAGTAGTTTTTCCATTTCTATGAATAGTAATTTTACTTCGTGTTTAAATTCAATTTATGTATAATTGCAAATACGAGGTTTTCATTTCTACGACATATATTGTTATATCCTACACCACACTGTGGTACAGGGTATTATGACTTTGTGCATTTGTTTGTAACATTCAAAAGGAGAAGAGATAGACCCATTGTTTATTATACCGATCGACTTGTAATCACTTTCTGAGTCGATTTAGCTATGTCTGTCTGTCTGTAGATGTTTGTATTCTTGTAATCAAAGTACAGTTCGCAATTATGGTCCGATCTCAACGAAACTTTGGGCCAAAGGACGAGCCCTATTGAATTTGTTTAAAATCGGTTCAGATTTACATATAGTTCCCATATATACGAGTATGTACCTCCGATTTGACATGTAAGCGCTGTATAAACTGTATTTTATATCAGACCAGTACGAAATCTTGCAGAGAGAGTTCTTCTATTAAATGAATAAACACTGCCAAATGCAGGGAAAATCGGTTAAGATTTAGATATAGCCCCCATATATATGTTTCACCCGAGTTGACATGTAAGCGCTGTAGAAACCGTGTTTTATATGCGATCAGTACGAAATCAGACAGTTTTCTTATTACATATAGACAGTTTTCTTATTACATATACTCGTATGAACACTGCCAAATTCTTATCGCAATACACATTTTTGCATTGTAAGGGAGGTGTAGGGTATTATATAGTCGGCCCCGCCCGACTTTCTGTCATTCCTTACTGGGTTTTAATGATGCAAACTAACTGACATATCTCAGAACAATACACAGCCGCTTTTGAATTTCCTCAGAGTTCCACAGAGTACATATCATTAAAGAGAAAAACATCTTCCAGATGTAGTCGTCATTATTCATATGCCATATTAATTGAATGATTCTGGTTTTTCATTCGTGTTGTTATCAGGAAAACGTATTTTCTACAATAATGCTCAGAGGTTTTTTAAAGGCAGGACGAAAGTAACCGTTACGTCGTTTAGAGAAATATAATATTTATATTATTTTTGGGAGACACGATAACGGGAAGGCAAAATTTACTCATTTCTAGTTCAACTGTAGCCATGCCCAAGTAATTTCTCATTTTTTGGCAGACTATATTCATTACAAACAGTATTTGATCTAACATATGGGCTAATTATGCTGAAGCACAGGGCGTTAAATTTGTGGTCATTACATATGTTATTGATTACGACACAAAATACAAATACGAGTATAATATATTATGCAAAACAAAAACTCCGATTTAACCTTATGTGTAGAGAAACAATAAAATTTAACTGTTTACTTAAAAGTGGCGTAAACGTCATCCTGCTTTTAAACCAAAAGAAGTGTCGTTGAAAGGATAGGTGAATAACAGAAATATATTATTCACATTCAGTTCTTCTCAAGACTTCAAAGTTTCTATACGTGTTTCGAACGTTCACAGTGTACCTAAAGTAATCGAAAGTTGGCTGGATTGACGGCACAATGGTTTTGTTCAGAATCATGACCTCTACTCAACTGTGAAGAGATCAAAATCTGATCTGTTTCCTTTCGCGAGCTATCGCTATAAAAAACATTTTTATCGAAAAACCTGTAAGGAAAGACAGAAAGTCGGGCGGGGCCGACTATATAATACCCTACACCTCCCTAACAATGTGATAAGGGTCATTGCCATAATAATTTGGAATAATTGGTTAATGGGTAGAAACGTATTATCTAATTCTGAAACGATAATCGCTAAATTAAGCAATATTCGTTCCTAAAGTGAGAAACATCTTTCTGGAAAATTTTAATGATCGGAAGTAAAATACAACTTCTATAGCGGTTTGATACCAAATCAGGAGGAACATATATATGGAGCTTTAATATAAATCTGAACCGATCTTCCCTGAACACTCATTCATGTAAAAAGACCTCCTTCTGCCGAATTTCGTACTGATCGGATATAAAATACGATTTTCTCCGAATTTGGCAGTATTCCTTCATGTAATAAGAAACCTCTTTCTGCCGAATTTCGCACTGATCGGATATAAAATACAGTTTTTACAGCGCTTACATGTGAAATCGGGGGTAACATATATATGGGGGCTATATCTAAATCTGAACCGATTTTACCCGAATTCAATAGGGATCGTCCTTGGGCCAAAAAAAAGATATGTGTAAAGTTTCGTCGAGATCGGACCATAATTGCGACATGTACTTTGATTACAAGAATACATGCACAGACAGACGGACATAGCTAAATCAACTCAGAAAGTGATTCTAAGTCGATCGGTATAATAAACGATGGGTATATTTCTTCTCCTTTTGGGTGTTACAAACAAATGCACAAAGTTATAATACCCTGTACCACAGTGTGTTGTAGGGTATAAACATTGCGAATATCGCGGACGTTACAAACCGTTTTACAAATGATCGTATTTAAAGGAAATTTTGTTACAGTTCTAAATTACAAATCAAATCTATTAAGTTTGTTTTGAGTAAAAGTACTGTTTTCGCGATAACTCGCGAATGGAAGCAGATCCAATTTTGATCTATTCGTAGTCGAATAGAAGGGATGATTCTGAAAAAAAACCTCATTAGTTCATAAGTTTTTGTCGGAGCATTTCTATAGAGATATACACATTGGAGTTTTTGGTAACTTCGGAACCGGCGAAGATGCCGCAATATGCTTTGGTGGGTAGTCGTATGACCGCTAGGACATTCTAATATGACAATAAAAAAAATCGAAAAATGAAATGTATTTACATTTTTTGTGAATGGTATATTTAATATATTTTAATTGGTAATTTTTATGAAGATTTTGACTTTTGAAAATGGCTTTTGAAAGGATTTTTTGCGACATAGTCTTAAACATTTTTAAAATATTCTTCAATCCCTTTTAATTTTTTTAAATTTTAAAACGAATACTTTCTTAGGCAAATTCATTGCATCGTTTCTTTCCATCGTTTTGCCATTCAGATATTGTATTTAATTTTATTACTTTGTCCCACATTTTGCTGGGCTAAGTCCTAAGTCAAAATTGTATGCCTCAATCTACACAAAATCAGAGTTTTTAGGTCTCGGACACAAACAAAAAAATTATTTGTTGCATATTGTAATCGAATATATATATTATCCCATAATTCCTACACGCTTAAAAAAAATCGCTTCTTTAGTATATTGTCTCAAACATATTCGGCTTGAAACATATATATGTTTAGGGTACACTCTAAACATATAATATTGGGTACACACAAAAAATATATATTTGGGAAAATGTTATTCTAAACAAATCTTTGTTTACATCCCAATATGTTTTTATTTTGGGACAAGTATATCCGAAACAAATATTTATTTGCACTAAAGAATTCAGAAAATACGTTAATTGTGTTAATTTTTTACTAATTCAAAGTTTTTTTTTAGAAATTTTTAGTGTTCGTAAAAATAATAATAAATAATAATAGAAATCGTATAATCTTAGATCAAAATAAATTACTTGGAGGATTGGAATACTAACTCAGAAATGAAATGATTGGTTTAAACAGAAGTTAATGCTGCATATGGTATTGTAACTGGGAGGTACAATTCGAAACTAAGGGAAAATTTAAACTGAAATTCTAAAAATCCAGCAAATTTTTTCAAAATTTTTTTAAATAAAATGTATTTGAATAAATTCCTAAACAATAATTTTATTTGTACTTAAACACATATTTTATTTGAGAAATTTAGTTTGCAAATATATTTTGTTGTAATATATTAATATAAGCGTTCCAAATATATTTTATTGATTTTCAAATAAAATTTACTTGCTCAAAAATATATAATATTTAAAAATTTGTGTTACAAATATATTTCCTTTCGATTCAAACATATCAAAAAAGACGATTTTGCCTCGTGTAAGAGGCAAAAGAGCATAGGTCCATAATAATTGGATGTTACGTATTCATAATTTTCTGCATTTCCTAGATATGTATCTAGGTATTGATTACGTATACGTTCATAGGGAATATCATAATTTCGCTGAATTACAAATTTTGGAATTAAGTTGAAATTACTCGATTAAATTTACAATTCCAAAAAAAGAAAGTGCTGCTTCCTCAAAAATCATTCATTCCACACAATTATGTATTAACTTTTTTTGTGTTTATTTTTAAAATGAAAATGCTGAATTTAAAAATATTTTAAATTATGTATTTTAAGAATTCTACTTATCACCATTAACACAAAACAAAATAACCAAGCGTTAGAGCTAACGATAGTTAAATTGTATGGAAATTGACAGTCATAACCCATAGTTAGCTCTAAAACGTAGTTTATTATACCCTCACTTTAGTGTGACGAGGGTATATATCATTTGCTACGGAAAAAAGTGTAACACATCGAAGGAGTGACCTAAGACCCCAAGTATGTTCGGCGGAAATCCGTTTTGGGTCATTTTAAGTCGAATGAGCAATGTCCGTCCGTCTGTCTGTCTGTCTGTGTGTCTGCTGGCTGGTGCGCACGATAACTCTCGAAAGGAGTAACCGATTGACTTCAAATTTCGTATGTGGTAATATTTTTTTCTATCTCCGGCTTAGTTCGAAGATGGGTCATATTGGTCCACTCCTTCTGGTACCTCCCCCACAAAGGGTTAAAATGTTGTGAAATATTGATTCTTTAATAACTGCTATTATACGTATTCGAATCTTCTGAAATTCCACACATAGTATTAGTTTGTTAGTCGCTATCAGCTCGAGGAAAATGGGCGCAATTGCCACGCCCGTTTTGGTATCTCCCACACAAATGCACCATTTTGCACTAAAAGTTAAAAGCTTATAACATTAATACCAGTGTTTAGAAATACTTGAAATTTTGGCAGTGTAATGCTTTTATAGTGCCTACAGTCCAGTGAAAAATGGGCGTTATTGCCGCTCCCCTTTTGGTACCTCCCACACAAATGCACCATTTTGCACCAAAAGTTAACAGCTTATAACATTAATACCAGTGTATAAAAATACTTGAAATTTTGTACAGCGTAATGTTTTTATAGTGCCTACAGTCCATTGAAAAATGGGCGTTATTGTCACGCCCCTTTTGCTACCTCTCCCACAAAGGTACCATTTTGCACCAAAAGTTAACAGTTTATAACATTAATATCAGTGTATACAATTACTTGAAATTTTGTACAGTGTAATGCTTTTATAATGCCTATAGTCCAGTGAAAAATGAGCGTTATCACCACGGCCCTTTTTGTACCTCCCACGCAAAATGGCCAAATTATACCACAATTTAATATATCAACGTTAATATACCAGTCCATATAAACGGTTACAATTCGGCACAGTGCAATGTATTTAAAGTATCTACAATGTATTTAAAGTATCTACTGTATATGTTTATTTCTTAAACCCCTTCTGGTACCTCCCACAAAAATTGACAGAATAATTTGTGTAATATCCAATATTACATTACTCACAAAGTGAGGGTATACCTTAGTCGGTTTACCCGACTGAAACTTTCTTACTTGTTTTTTATTGTGAATGGCCCTAAATGCAAAATATTTGAACAAGCGACATTAACAGAGTATTTTTTTTAATTTCTATGAATAGTGTTCAAATCCAATTTATATTTAATTGCAAATACGGGGTTTTCTTTCCTACGACATATATTATTTTTAATGAAGGAAATTATCTGACATATCTCAGAATAATACACTGCGGCTTTTGATTTCCTTCTAAAATCACAGTTCTATATACATATATCTCATTAAAGAGAAACACATTTTCCTGATGTTTTCATCACCATTCATATGGCATATTGCTAATTAGAAGATTTGCGTGCAATCGCGTTATTATCAGGAAAAATATTTTATAAATCGTAACAACAATATTCAGAGGTTTTTCCTGAAACGGAGAAGAGTGTGTATCATTTAGATCGTAAGTACGATATGTTAAGACATTTAAGCAATGTCCCTCCGCCATCATCGTATATCAAATTTTGTTGTCAATTCAGAATGTAGATCTGTTATACTTATTTTAAATAACTTCCTCTATAACTCCAAAAAACAGTAAGGAAAGACAGAAAGTCGGGCGGCGCCGACTATATAATACCCTACACCTACCTACCAATGCGAAAATGGGCATTGCGATATGAATTTGGCAGTGTTCATACATGTAATAAGCAAACTCTCTCTGCCGATTTTCGTACTGATCGGATATAAAACACGGTTTCTACAGTGCTTACATGTCAAATCGGGTGTAACATATATATTGGGACTATGTTTAAATCTGAACCGATTTTCCCCGAATTTGGCAGTGTTCATACATGTAATAAGAAAACTCTCTCTATTAAATTTCGTACTGATCGGATATAAAACACGATTTCTACAGCGCTTAAATGTTAAATCGGGTGAAACATATATATGGGGGCTATATCTAAATCTGAACCGATTTTTCCCGAATTGCGCAGTGTTTTTTCATGTAATAAGATAACTTTCTCTGCCGAATTTCGTACATACGGTTTCTACAGCGCTTTCATGTCAAATCGGGTGAAACATATATATGGGGACTATATCTAAATCTAAACCGATTTTCCCCGAATTTGGCAGTGTTTATTCATGTAATAAGAGAACTCTCCCTGCCAAATTTCGTACTGATCTGATTTAAAATATATGGGGACTATATCCAAATCTGAACCGATTTTAACCAATTTCAATAGGGATCGTCCTTGGGCCAAAAAAGAGCACTATGCTAAATTTCATCACAATCGGACCATAAATACGACCTGCACTTTGATTACAACAATACATGGACAGACAGACGGACAGGCGGACATGGCTAAATCGACTCAGAAATTGATTCTGCGTCGATCGGTATAATAAACAATGGGTCTATCTCTTCTCCTTTTAGGTGTTACAAACAAATGCACAAAGTCATAAAACCCTGTACCACAGTGTGGTGTAGGGTATAAAAATATAACTTCAAGTGGCCATCACCTTTGTCTTATTGGGTATTTTGGATCGATTTTTTCATCATATAGACTATATTGTTGTCAATTCAGAAAAGATATTCACAAAATACCAGGACAAAGTCGGGGAAAAAATTAAAATTTATGTACATTGATAAACTAGCTTATTATGTCCATAGATTATTTCAACCAGAAGTGTCTTTCCAACCAGAAGTGTCTTTTGCCTCTTTATATTTCTAGCAACAGTATATGTATTCCCTATACCTACAAAAAATCAATCAAATAGCTTTGCCATGACTAGCATAAAATTGAAGGTAATATTGTTTACGCCAAAGCTCGTAAATCAAAATGCAGCCCCCAAAATCGTAAAATGTTTATTAAGAAATATTGTTTTTTGCCTTTACATCGTGGATAAAACAGAAATCAATTGAAATTGAAATGTTTAGCCTTTCCCTTCAGTTATTGTTAAACCCTCCATTACTTAAATCTGCAATATAAACAATTCATCCTATTTATTCAATCACCTAAGCCATAAACATGCAATGTTTGCTTTCCATTTATCTTCATTCATAAAATTGCAAACGTTTGCCTTTCGGCAATTTTCAAGCCATCAAAAATTCTTAACAAATTCTGCGTAAACTCCTTGCATATGTCAACAAGTTAAGGCAGAACTGCTTATGGTCACACACATATATTTACTTACTTATACTCGTACATCTGCAGAGCAAACAATGTGCATTACTTATACTCGTACAATGTATTTGTATTTGTGTTTGCCTATTAACTTAATTCAATTAAACGCATTCTACTCGAATATTCTTTACAAATTAGTTAATCAGTTTATCATGATTAATAATTTATAATACACATGCATACATGCACACACACACATACTCATTATTTTATTTATGGCTAAGTGTGCTAAGTAACACTGTGAATAATTTAAACAGAGTGAATTGAATGTTGAATAAATATATCTGTTGAGTCACGCAATCTTTCATAGCAAATTAGAATATATCAAAGATAACATTTTTATATAAATTTGCAAAAAAGATATCTCAAGGTTTAATATAAAGTGCAACAAAAGATAAACAATTTTCTTAATTTTATTCAAATAACTTACAGTGTATTTACACATTTATAGCTGCAAGCACATATATCACTCTACACATGTGACAACATTGATGTGTCACTTTGACCTGCATTTTATGGTATACCTTTAAGCACTTTGAACAAACACACTCACTTCTCTAAATGACAAGCATGAAATGCTTAAAATGAATATTTAATAATAGTAACACATTATCGAATATTCATTCACAACATTGAAGTGGGTCATTCTTCAATTCGAAAGAAAATTTGACGAGTAATTTAATTTGGAATTTGGAACATTGCGTGAAATATGACAGAAAGGTGAAAAGATTTTGACCATCCTTTGTAAAACTGAAGTTATTGCAATAATTCGAAAGTAGTTTTATTAAATGATTTTCATATTGATTTAACATTTTTTGTGAGGAACTTTTTCCTTTTGCGCTAAACATCTGATACTTAGCAATCTGTGCATTCTAGTGAATTCCAAGTGTTTATGTACACTAGACCGGCCCGCAGTGGGAGGGATTAAAAAATGGAAATAATTCGTTCGTTTCTTAAGCAGACATCCGATTGCTACAAAACGTGGCATACTTATAGCAGAGATATTAAAGAAGTTAATTTGCAAATTTGCGCCCCTTACGATATACACTGTCGGTGTTACATGACATCAAAGTTGACCACCTCAGGTGAACAAAATGTTTAAGCTCGTGTAACTTTCGTCTTTATCTTTTTTCGTCTGATTTAAAAAATCTTTTTATTAATTATTCTACTAATTGAATTCTACAAAACACATGTTAAACCTAAGCGTTATCTCATATAGTTACCGAGATATCTGCAATTAAAATTAGAGTTTTTTCATTTTTTCCTGAGCCTGTCATAGCATTTTGGTAATATCAGTGCAGAATATAATCATCCAGTTCTGTAAATGGACAACAAAATTTGGTATACAATATAAAAAATGTCGGTCAGATGTACCAATTGAGACAAAAGTTATGGACACGTCAAATAATATTTTCAAAAAATAGGTAATTTTTGTATTTTATTTCGAAACATGAGATATAGAGGATATTATAAAAAGAAGTATAGCATATTAATATTAGTCTTAAAGGAATCTTAAAGGAGCATATTTTCAAGAACAGAATAGGCCGAAATATTTTGTTAATAGCGTTGCCACGCTTCTCCTAATTGCGCAATTTTTTACGAAAATTTCAAAACTTGGCCACATTGTCGACAATCGCCAGACTGGAATATGAAAATCTTTACCATTTTTATACCCTACACCACACTGTTGTACAGGGTATTATAACTTTGTGCATTTGTTTGTAACACCCAAAAAGAGAAGAAATAGATCCATTGTTTATTATACCGATCGACTTGTAATCACTTTCTGAGTCGATTTAGCTATGTCCGTCTGTCTGTCCGTCTGTCCGTCTGTAGATGTATTCTTGTAATCAAAATACAGGTCGCAATTATGGCCCGATCTTGACGAAACTTTACACATATCTTTTTTTGGCCCAAGGACGATCCCTATTTAATTTTGTTAAAATCGGTTCAGATTTGGATATAGCCCCCATATATATGTTACCCCCGATTTGACATGTAAGCGCTGTAAAAACTGTATTTTATATCCGATCAGCGCGAAATTCGGCAGAAAGAGGTTTCTTATTACATGAAGGAATACTGCTAAATTCGGAGAAAATCGGTTCAGATTTAGATATAGCCCACATATATATGTTACCCCCGATTTGACATGTAAGCGCTGTAAAAACTGTATTTTATATCCGATCAGTGCGAAATTCGGCAGAAAGAGGTTTCTTATTACATGGAGGAATACTGCCAAATTCGGAGAAAATCGGTTCAGATTTAGATATAGCTCCCATATATATGTTACCCCCGATTTGACATGTAAGCGCTGTAGAGACTGTATTTTATATCCGATCAGTACGAAATTCGACAGAAGGAGGAGGTCTTTTTACATGAATGAGTATTCAGGGAAGATCGGTTCAGATTTATATTAAAGCTCCATAAGCTCCATGTTCCTCCTGATTTGGTATCAAACCGCTGTAGAAGTTGTATTTTACTTCCGATCATTAAAAGTTTCCAGACAGATGTTTCTCAATTTAGGAACGAATATTGCTTAATTTAGCGATTATCGTTTCAGAATTAGATAATATGTTTCTACCCATTTACCAATTATTACAAATTATTATGGCAATTATTCCAAATTATTATATTGGTACAAATGTCCCCATAATATGTAGACATTGGCAATTTTGCAGTTTTTATTTAGTTTTTACAAATATAACGGTAAGACGTCTTTTGGTGTGCTTGGCGACTTTAAGGTATCGGAAAATGGGTCAAAGGAGCTGCATTGAACTTTGAGTGAAAGTTAAATAAACACACTTAATTATGAAAGTGGCAATTGACGAGCTTACCTTGTGCATAAAATTATTATATTTAAGTTGTACAAGAACTTCACAGAAGGAAGTTTGTGCCCTAAACGGCTCAAAGCTTTAATAAGCATTGGAAACGTTGAAGCAGTGAAGATAGTGGAGAATTGTTGAATGTATTTTAAAGAAGTTGCAGTTGGCTTATTTCATGGCATTTTACAGAAGTTCTGGGTATGAAACTTGTAGCAACTATGATTGTTCAGAAATAGCAAAATGTTGACCAAAAGAACTATCGCATGAGCTGGATGGGTCCATGACTGCCCCACAGTAGTTTTTCTGTTCGAAAAACTGAAAATGCAAATGAAAGGAAGGAGATTTACCACGATTGACGAGATGAAGACCGCATTGCTGTAATACCTTAAGGCCAGAATTGCTGGTAGGAGAGCAATATTGTATTTATGTTGAATTACTTTGATGGTAATTTTATTTGAAAATTAAAAAAATGCGTATTTTTTATGAAAATAAATAATAAAATTTTGTCAAAACCTCGTATAGCAGTTTTTGTCTCTAATTACATTTGTTATAGATCTGACAAATAGATATCTATTTAAAAAAATGTATGGTCCATAATAAGGAACTTGTTAATAACTTGAATACAGTGCCACCTATCGGATCCAGACACAGTTACGCATACTCACATTGATAATATAAATATGATGTGTAAAAATAACATCAATCGGTCAAGCCGTTTTGGAGCTACTCTAGTCCAGCAGACGAATCTAAAATTCTATATGAAAATTTACAAGAAAGATAATTATTACATTCGGCAACAGTGAAAGGGGGTAGCAGAGCTTTTCATTGGTATTAATTTCATCAAATTGCGTAGAGCGGTTAAGAAGATATGGCAAGGTACTAGAAGGAGTGGACCAATATGGCCCATCTTCGAACTCAGCCGGAGATAGATAAATTTGATAGATTCCGTATAAAAAAGTGGCAAAACTTTTATAGACTTTAAATTTTTTGGTTGCGGTTGATATCTCTTTGGATATGCTCATATATCCTAGCTTTGCAATTGTCGAAAATGTGGCCTAGTTTTGAACATTGAGAACATTCTCTGGAAAGTTTCTCTTAAAATGATAGTAAATATTTTATACTTTTTACTAATTTCTTCTAAAACTCTAAAATACGACTGATTTTTTGAAAATAAAACTTCAAGTAGCAGTAACCTTAGTCATATTGCGTATATCCAACCAAATCGGACAACATAGACGAACGATACACGGTTTTTCAAAATGATTTGCAGCTTTTGTGGTAAAGATCTCCAAATTCTCATTTGAGATCTCAGTTAAATTGACACAACATTCCCCGTAATGGTATTTGACACTTTT
Source organism: Eudasyphora cyanicolor (assembly GCA_963930755.1). Classification (NCBI taxonomy): domain Eukaryota; kingdom Metazoa; phylum Arthropoda; class Insecta; order Diptera; family Muscidae; genus Eudasyphora; species Eudasyphora cyanicolor. The sequence continues at coordinate 316,365,603 of OZ005734.1, forward strand.
CTTCTTTTGCCTCCAAAATGTATTAAGTTGTTAAAATTTAAAAGATCCCATGTAATTTCACAGATTCGGGGTAGAGAATGTTGAAATATAATATTTTGTGATGAATATGGCAATAAATCATCCTTAGAGAAAATGGGACGTATCGCTCAATTTGATATAGCCCTCATTTAAGGACCCTTCCAATCAGACTTATTGACACTCTAGAAAACACATATTCAACCGATATGGCAAAAAATTAAGCATTTGTTATTTTTATTTTTAAATTTGAAATTTTGAAAATCGTTCCCAGTAAGAAGTGTTTCAATAAATAATTTATTAAAATTAAATAATAACATAATTTTGTCCCCAGATAAATTCTCCGAACTATTAACGTATACTTTATTTAAACTCACATACTCGTACAAAATATAAATATCACTCAACCGCCACAATGGACTATTTTATTGAGTCGGTGTTCCCACACAGCTAAAACTGAAGTCATGCATCGATTGCACTTCTAATTTTAAAATTAACTTTCAATGTCATCCCGGACAGACAGCTGAGATGAAACCATGAGTGGGCGACTATTTTCCACAACCGATGATGGTATTTTTATTTACTCACTGCAATGGCATAAAGTTTATGCTATGCTGCCTGACCAGTTCATCAGTTTTAATTTAACTTCTTTAATATTGTACTTTGAAACTTTGGTCGTCGGGTGGGGGGTTATCCTTTGCAATTTACTCCTTCCATTTTTCTTCTGCCCGGGAATGAACTACAAGATACAATCCAGGTATATTCATGGGCAAAAACTGAAGAGAAGAGAAAAACTTTCTTTTCTTCAACTTTTATCTTTAATGAACTGTTCGGACGTTCGTTCATTTGTTCTTTCTGGATTATTTAAAAAACAAAAGAGTCATCCATTCGTTCATCTGTTGGAACTATGGCTATTCGAAGTTCAGACTAAATGAAAATGAAATTTTATTTACTTTGATATTTTGACGTCTACCATTCAGAGGTAAGGAATGCAATTGTCTTGGTTTTTTTTATAAAAAAAAAACAAAAACTTCTATTAGAAAAGTTTCCCTACGTATAACAAAGAGTACAGTTTTTAATCAAATTTGGACATGATTGCGTTTGATTTCCTTAAGAAATACAATTCAATCACTTTGAGTTTTTTTCTTTGTAATGAAAGGAATTAGAACAAGAAAACAAGTAACAAAATCTTCGTGAAATATCGGGCGGGTAATTATCATTTTCATATCCTCATGATATGAGTGGATGATATACTATATCATTTGCTACGAAAAAAGTGATACATTCCGAAGGAGTGACCAATGATCCTACGCTTCATAGTGGGAGGAATTCAAAAAAGGGGAAACAATTCTGCCGTTTCTGAAACAATCATCAGATTGCAACACAACTCAGCATGCCTGTAAAAGAAGTATTAGAGAGGTTAAGTGGTGAATTTGGGCCCCCTATGGTGTATACGAGCGAAACTACAGAATATCAAAGTTGGCCACCTCAGGTGAAAACAAATGTTTAAGCACGTGTATCTAATTTTGTTGTCTATCGAGAAAAGATAATGAGAAAGGAATCGGTATATATGCGTCTCCGATATTTACGGTTTCGTAGGAAATGATCGGACAAAAATTATAGAAGAAAATGTTTTGAAATGCAGACAAAATATTTATAAATCCATAAAATATTTAAAAAAAATTATATTTCAATAATTTCTTTGTAATATGTACATACGTCTCAACACCAGAAATCGATGCTTATTTCAACATTGTTATATTTGTAAAGAAATCCCACAATTCCCAAAATAAATTTTAAAATCCCAAAAAAAAATTTTTTTAATTTTTCCCCAAAAATCTATTTTACTAAAATTTTTCAAAGCACTTTTAATGATGACAATATTAGACTTCATTTCGAATGATTTTATTTCGCTGAATCCTAATATGACATAAGAACTACTCTACAATTTCGGGTTTTTTGGCGTATGTTAAGATAAATGTTCGAAAATATTGAAATTTTGTATTATTTGAGATTATACTACGTCACTCACTAATTTAGAGATTGATTAGCAGATTCTTAAAAAGCAATTCCTTGTCTTTAGAGTGCACACAAGAAAAATTTAAAAATTCCGATAGCATTTATGAGGAATCGCCTTTTAAAAGTATCACTATAAATGGATATTATTCCTTTTAAAATTAATATAAAACCAGTAAGGAAAGGCAGAAAGTCGGACGGGGCCGACTATATTATACCCTACACCTCCCTAACAACGCGACAAGGGTCATTGCGATACTAATTTGGAACAAGTAAGAAAGTTTCAGTCGGGTAAACCGACTAAGGTATACCCTCACTTTGTGAGTAATGTAATATTGAATATTACTCGAATTATTCTGTCAATTTGTGTGGGAGGTACCAGAAGGGGTTTATCAAATACACATTTTTTTCCTGAACATTAGATACTTTAAATTCATTGCACTGTGCCGACTTGTAAGCATTTATGTGCACTGGTATAAACGTTATGAGACATTAAATTGTGGTATGATTTGGGCATTTTGTGTGGGAGGTACAAAGAGGGGCGTGGCAATAACGCCCATTTTTCACAGGGCTATATACACTATAAAAACATTACACTGTACAAAATTTCAAGTATTTTTATACACTGGTTTTAATGTTATAAGCTGTTAACTTTTGGTGCAAAAAGGTACCTTTGTGTGGGAGGTACCAAGAGGGGCGTGACAACAACACCCATTTTTCCCTGGACTGTAGGCAATATAAAAGCATAATACTGTACAAAATTTCAAGTATTTTTATACACTGTTATTAATGTTATAAGCTGTTAACTTTTGGTGCAAAATGGTGCATTTGTGTGGGAGGTACCAAAAGGGACGTGGCGACTTCGCCCATTTTTCTCGAGTTGATAGCGAATAATAAGCTAATACTATGTGTGGAATTTTAAAAGATTCGAATAAGTAGTATAGCAGTTATTAAAGAATCAATATTTCACAACATTTTAACCCTTTGTGGGGGAGGTACTAGAAGGAGTGTACCAATATGGCCCATATTCGAACTTAGCCGGAGATAGAAAAAAATATTACCACATACCAAATTTGAGGTCAATCGGTTACACCTTTCGAGAGTTATCGTGCGCACCAGCCAGCAGACAGACAGACAGACAGACAGACAGACAGACGGACGGACATTGCTCATTCGACTTAAAATGACCCAAAACGGATTTCCTCCGAACATACTTGGGGTCTTAGGTCACTCCTTCGACGTGTTACACTTTTTTCCGTAGCAAATGATATATACCCTCGTCACACTAAAGTGAGGGTATAATAATTGGTAAATGGGTAGGAACATATACCTGTGACTATATCTAATTCAGAACCGATGATCGCTTAATTAAGCAACATTCGTTCCTAAATTGAGAAACATCTTTCTGGAAAATTTTGTAATGATCGGAAGTAAAGTACAACATCTAAAGCGCTTTGATACCAAATCAGCAGGAACATATATATGGAGGTTATATATAAATTTGAACCGATTTTCCCTACTACTCATTCATGTAAAAAGACCTCTTTCTGTCGAATTTCGTACTGATCGGATATAGAATATAGTCTTTACAGCGCTTACATGTCAAATCGGGGGTAACATATATGGGGTCTATACATCTATATCTTAACCGATTTTATCCGAATTTGGCAGTATTCCTTCATGTAATAAGAAACCTCTTTCTGCCGAATTTCGCACTGATCGGATGTAAAATACAGTTTCAACAGCGCTTACATGCCAAACCGGGGGTAACATATATATTGGGGCTATATCTAAATCTGAACCGATTTTCTCCGAATTTGGCAGTATTCCTTCATGTAATAAGAAACCTCTTTCTGCCGAATTTGGCACTAATCACATACAAAATACGGTTTCTATAGCGCTAACATGTCAAGTCGGGTGGAACATTTATATGGGAACTATATCTAAACCTGAACCGATTTTCCCCGAATTTAGCAGAGTTCATTCATGTAATAAGGGAACTCTCTCTGCCAAATTTCGTACTGATCTAATATAAAATACAGTTTCTACAGCGCTTACATGTCAAATCGGGGGTAACATATATATGGGGGATATATCTAAATCTGAACCGATTTTGACCAATTTCAATAGGGATCGTCCTTGGGCCAAAAAAGAGCACTGTGCTAAATTTCATCACAATCGGAGCATAAATACGACCTGCACTTTGATTACGAGAATACATGGACAGACGGACAGACGGACAGACAGACAGACAGACCGACCAACAGACGGACGGACGGACATGGCTAAATCGACTCAAAAATTGATTCTATGACGATCGGTATAATAAACTATGGTTCTATTTCTTCTCTTTTTGGGCGTTACAAACAAATGCACAAAGTCATAATACCCTGTACCACATTTAGAGTGATCAAAACCGGCTTAAAATAAACCGGCCCACCGGTTTTTTGCTTCCACCGTCCCCGGTTTTTCTCAAAATCATGAATTTCGAACAACCGGTGCAACCGGTTTTTTTCGTTTGTTTCCACCGGTTTTATTAAAATAAAATATTAAAAATTATTTACAACTTTATATACAAAATATCACAAATTAAGATAATAATATGAAAGATCTCCTTATATGGCCTAAAAAGACTCGGCAACTTTGCTACAATCCGAAGCCATTCACCAATTTCTATACAAATTACAAAAATTTAAAGAAAATAAATGATTCATACGCGCAGAAGTTATGTGAAAAGTAAACGCATTCTCCCACTTCCAAACCGAAAGAAAAACAAGTAAGAAAATTTCATTTGGGTAAACCGACTAGTGTATACACGCTGAAAAATAATCGCTTCTCTAGTATATTGTCCCAAACATATTCGGCTTGAAATATACATATGTTTAGGGTACACTCCAAATATGTAATATTTGACACACATAAATATTGTATGTTTCGGAGGATATTGTTCAAAACAAAAATATGCTCCCATTAAAATATTTTTTATTTGGAAATAGTATTTCCGAAACAAAGATTAATTTGTAATTATTTATTTATTTTTTTCAATGTAATAATGTCTTAACTTAAAGACAAGTGTTTATACAGCTCACCTGGCACCTTCGTTCACGCTTCTCACAGGGCCGTAATCACTGGCTCGCTGGGCACTGCAATAGTTCGTCTGTCCGTCTGCGCCTACCTCGACAACAATGTTTCCTCGGCTCACGGTTTTTTCACTAGCAAAGCACAGCCACCAAGTCGTGTGGCACCAACCAATTTATTTTCACTACCGCCGTTGTTACCGGCCTTTACACTCTGGGACAATGTCTTTGTGCCTTCCAACAGAAATAACAACACACTTTGTTTCTGGTGATTATTTAAGGCCACTTCGTGTGGATTTTTATTGAGGCACTGAACTTATTATCTACCACTTCTTGTGGTTAATACTAATTGTCTTTTTAAGATTCCAAATTTACTTCAAATCAACTGTTTGACAAATTCACATAAAAAAAATGAGAGGGAAGATTTGAATACAAAACACTTATATTTATTTGGTTACTGCCACCGTCCGAATTGTGTTGCTTCTATTTTTGGAATGAAAAACAAGAACTCCACCGCTCAACTCTTCTTCATTTGCCAATTTACAGTTCGCTGTTCTCTCCACTCACTGAGTGTTGACGAACGGGATAGTTTGAGCGGTGGTGGTGGCAGCAACCGAGCAGAGCGTATGGCCACACACATGCTGCATATGCTGCATTCAGAAATGCGTTCATCTTCCAGAGGTAGGGATGTCAATATGCGATCTCTAAATAGGGTTTGCCTACCTAGAAGGGAAAGTATGTGTGTGTGGACATTCCGCCCGCCTTGGGACATAGTCGCAATAAGTAGAAAACATAAGATAAATTAAATCGAATTCAGTGACAATTTCATTTTTGCTTCTTATTCTAATACGATATATAGAAATAAACTTAAAAATAAAGTCAAAATTGGCTCTGGGCCAAATCACTAACCTTCATCATATGTCGGATCAATATCGATCTTGCCGAAAAACGCTAGGCCGAAGATAGTTCTCTGTGCGAACGGCAAGCTTCCTTCCTGAGTAGGTAGTCCTAAGTAGACGGTGCGGGCCACATCAGCTCCTAACACAATGGGACACGGGTATGGGATGTGAAACCCGTGATCCGCCAAAACCTCGTTGCGGTAATGGTTCTTGATTGGGCCTGGGACAAGGTGCGATCCAGGTGCAACCACTGCTCTCTTGACTCTGCGGACGAGGTCGACGGTGACGGTTCTCACATCATCACGCATTCCCCACAGCCGAACGTTTAGGATATCTTTGCATTTTTCCCATGATAGTGGGAAGGTGTCGGTGGGGGTGTAAAAACTGGTCATCACGCTAGGATCAATGAGGACACGTACATTATGCTGTTGTTGGGGGTCGTTGGGGCACCACATAACGGCTGTGGCAGTCATCTGTATCCATGCCGATCTTTCCGCGAAAGGGTGTGGATGTAGCAGGGTGTGGTGGGTGCCCCAACATGTCCAACATCCGGCCCGACTGCTGCATTGGGCCAATTGGTGTGAGAACGCCAAACAGTTCTCGCATGCTGATTTGGCATTCACTAGTGCCTTTTTTTTCACTGGGGGCAAAGCGAGAAATCGGCGACATTTTCGCAGCGGGTGTCGCGATATGCAGAGTGGGCACAGATACCGGTCGTCAAAATCCATGGCTAGAGGAAGGAAACGCACAATTTGAATTGGTAGTGATGAACAATTAGATATAAATGAAAACGTAACATATTGGGCCAAATTTCATGAACGTTTCCACATTGGTTTTTTGTGGTTATTGTTGAGCTTGTGGAAGAAGGACGAGTTTATGGACTGGTCGTGTGATGATTCCGGCCTGGGTTTTCAGGTCAACGACTCTAACGAGATCATCACGCCCCGGATATAGTTTAATAACGCGCCCCAAACGCCAATCAGTGGGACAAAGAGATTCCTGACGTAGCACTACTAGATCATTAAGGGATACATTTTTCTGAGGCGACTTCCATTTGAAGCGTTTGTTAAGTTCAGACAAGTACTCGGTCTTCCATCGACGACAAAAATCTTGCTGGATAACCTTCATTTTTCTCCAGCGGTTAAGTAAGGCGGTTCGACTTGGAATTTCTTCTGGCTCGGCGGGAGCCAGGAGGGAAGAGCCAATCAGAAAGTGTCCTGGCGTTAAGGCCGAGAGATCATCGGGATTATTGGAGATCGGGGCAAGAGGTCTGGAGTTGAGGCAACTTTCTATCGAGGCAAGTATCGTCGCAAACTCTTCAAAGGTATGTCGTATTTGACCGGAAATTTTCTTCAGATGAGATTTACAACTTTTCACGCCGGCTTCCCATAGACCACCCATATGGGGAGCCCCTGCGGGTATGAAATGCCACTCTAATCGTTGGAACCCATATTTAGAGACAATCTCATCCCTGAGTTCGGAGACAATCTTAATTAGATGGGTCTTTAACTCCCTAGCAGCACCAACGAAGTTTCGTCCATTGTCGGAGTATATTTTATGCGGACATCCTCGCCGTAAGACAAAACGAGACAAGGCTGCTAAAAAACCTGGGGTGGACAAATCGCTTACTGGCTCTAAGTGGATTGCGCGCGTGCTAAAACAAACAAAGAGACAAACATAACCCTTTGTCATACGGCAGCCACGACCGTTGAAAGTCTTTAATTCAAAGGGGCCCGCGTAATCGACACCTGTGACTGCGAAAGGCCGATTGAAAGTGGTTCTTTCTTCTGGAAGAGGGGCCATCATTTGAGATTGGCTCGTTTTCCGAGCGACTACACACTCCTTGCATCTGTTGATGCGAGTTTTTATCAAAGTCTTCGCCCTAATTATCCAACATTCTAATCTAATGGTGGTAAGGGTCAATTGAGCACCTCCGTGCAAGGTGATTTTATGCACGAAATCGACGTAAAGTAGACTGAATCTGCTCTGATAGGCGAGAATAATGGGATGCCTCTCATTATATGAAAGGGCCAAGGTAGAGCCGAGACGACCATTCGCTCGAATCAAGCCATCACTGTCGAGGAAAGGCGTCAAAGTCAAAAGTGAGCTATTCGAAGGTAAATTCTTCTTCTTCTCGAGACAATGATATTCGGAAGCAAAGTATAACTGTTGCGACCTGCCCATCAGTCGATGGCGGGCATGAAGTAATTCAGCCGCCGAAATACCTATGGAGTCGTGCTCAAAGCTATTTCTCAGCGAAGGGTGAGTATGGTGGTAGAAGCGATAAATATACGAGACAACATGTAGTGCTCTGGAGAGACAGGAAAAACGATCCAAAATGTCATCTGTATCCGCGGATCTAGCAATATGGACTTTAGCTGGTCTAGCTTCCAGATCAGTATCTGGAATATGCGGATTGTTGGGCCAAAATTGTTTCTCCTTTCGAAGCCAAGGTGGCCCGTGCCACCATAGATCAAAACCCTTTAATTCTAAAGGGGTCGCCCCCCGGGTTGCTAGGTCTGCCGGGTTTTCTGCTGTCCTTACATGCTTCCAATTATTAGCAATTTTTTCTTGAATAATTGACACTCTGTTTGAAACATATGTCGCCCAATTATGCGATGGTTTTTTAATCCAAGCTAATACTATTGTAGAGTCAGACCATGGAAATAATCCAGCATGTGGTACATTTAATTGGAGCAGTATTGAATCAGATAAGTCCGCTAGTAAAACGGCGCCGCAAAGCTCCAACCTTGGAACCGAAATTTTCTTTATAGGGGCAACTTTTGATTTTGCTACTAGCAATTTTGTATAGACTTTCCCCTCGGTCTCTACTCTTATATACAACACTGCAGCATATGCGAGTTCTGATGAGTCACAGAACCCATGAATCTCAATCTTACAAGTTGGGGAGTATTGTAACCAACGGGGTATTTTTATTTCATCTATTTCTCCATAATTTGATATGAAAGCTCTCCATTTCACCAGAGCCAAGGGTTTGATGGGATCATCCCATCCTATATTGTCGAGCCGCAACAATTGCATGAGAATTTTCGCTGTTATTATTACAGGCGAAAGCCACCCTAAGGGATCAAACAACCTAGCTATAACCGAAAGGACCTCTCTTTTGGTGAATGATTCTTTATGAGCCAATTGTTGTGTGACAAAATAAAACGAATCAGTCGCCCCATTCCATCTAATTCCTAACGTTTTAGCTGAACTTTTGTCGTCGAAATTGAGGAATTGTTCATTTAACAAATGATCACGAGGCAAGTCTTTCAAAATGTCCTTATTGTTCGAAGTCCATTTTCTTAGCTGGAAACCAGCGGACTCTAATATTTTTATGAGCTGGTTACGTGCTTCTAATGCCTCTGAGACTGAATGAGAGCCAACCAAGGAATCGTCTACATACATATTTTCCTTTAAAATCTTTGAGCCAATTGGATAACGCTCTTTTTCATCTTCTGCTAATTGCAGCAGCGTTCTCAGGGCTAAAAACGGAGCACAATTTACACCAAAAGTAACCGTTCTTAGTTGGTAATCTTGTATTTCTTCATCAGGAGAAGATCGAAACAAAACACGCTGAAATGGGGCATGTTGCGGGTTGACAAGTATTTGTCGATACATTTTCGTTATATCCGCGTTAAACACGAATTTGTAAAAGCGCCAATTCAGAATCAATGGAATTATATCCTTTTGAAGAACTGGGCCAATAAATAATGCGTCGTTAAGACTTTTCCCATTCGCCGACGGGCAAGAGGCGTTAAAGACCACTCTTAACTTAGTTGTGGTACTCTCAGGTTTAAACACCCCGTGATGAGGCAAATAAAAATAACTATCTGAGTTGTTTCTGGGAGGTTCGACTCTCTCCATATGTCCCAGGGACAAATATTCTTTGATGACGTCATCATACATTATTTTTAAATCACGATTTCGAAGTAAAGATTTTTCGTTTCTTAAAAACTGACTTAGGGCAACGTATCTATTCGCATTTTTTGACGAATTTAGTGGATTCTCAGGCCGAAATGGCAAGTCTACCATATATCTACCATCAGCCATCCTAATGGTTGTTTCCCTGTAAATCTCTTCACAGAGTCTATCATCCTCGGAAATTATTGGTTTCCTCGAAACCTCCTCTATCTCCCAAAACCTTTTCACTTGATCATCAATTGAAACCCTGGTGCAATGCGAAACTCGGACTGTGCGTCTCGGATTCGAAGCACTCGTTGGGCCAGTCACAATCCAACCAAAGACTGTCTCCTGAGCCACAAGCGAGCCAAGAATTCCGTGTTCTACTCCCTTCAGTAGAATCAACGGATATAAATTTCCTCCCAAGAGAATATCCACCGGGCCAGTTTGATAAAAATGAGGATCTGCAAATTCCAATTTAGGAAGCTGTTTCGCTACTATATTTTCATATGAATGGGTGGGTACGTTACCCGTAACGTCTTGCACGACCAGTGCATCAGTTTCTACTTCAAAATCTGGCTTTAATATTGAGCCAATTTTGAAAAATGCTATTTTCGAGCATTTCGTTAGATATTCACCTCCTAATCCTGTGATATCTGCCGACACGCCTTTTGTATGTAATTTCAATAAGCTCTGAACTCTTGATGATATGAATGTATCATCTGAACAAGGGTCAATTAGGGCTCGGACTTTATTTGCGACGCCATCTTTAATAATGTTTACCCAAGCTGTTGCTAGCATAGTCTTATTCGACACAGACGTATGGTATGCTCGAACATTCTCAGAAGTTGAAGGTGCTTCAGTGGACTGTAAATTAGAATTCTGATTCTGAGAACTTTGGGCCAAATTCGTCGAACTTGCTACACTAGCATTATTCTGTTGGACGGATCTTTCAAGGTGCAAAAGCGTATGATGCCTATAGTTGCATTTCGCACAATTATTTTTATTGGGACATTTATCAACAATATGTCCTGGTGACAAACATTTCACACAACTTTTCTCTTTTCTGACAAAATTTAATCTGTTTCGTGGATTCATGTTTACGAATTTGGGACAAGATTTCAGTACATGGTTTTCCTTACACAAAGTACATCTAATACTGTTAACCTTTGTGTGATGTACTTTGAATTGTTTTGACCTGTCAAAATTATTCTTACTTTGGCGAGGGGCAGATTCATGCGATCCCATCATATCAGAGACACTTTCAATAGTCTGAAATCTTTCCGTCAAAAACTTGCTTAAATCTTCCCATTTCGGAAGCTCAGTCTTTTCTTCAATTGACTGTTCCCAGAGAGACAATGTAAGTTTCGGCAACTTTGCTGAACATTGGAATACAAAAATTGGATCCCACGATCCGACATCTATTTTGTACAACTTCAGTACAGAAATACAGTTGGTTATATCCCTATGCAATTTTTTCAAGTTACTTGCTGACTCATGTGTACATTGAGGCAAATTGAATAAAATTCTTAACTGATTGTTTATTAATATTCTTTTATTTTCGTATTGGCTTTTTAAATTCGCCCAAGCGATGTCGAAACCCTCGGCTGTTAATGGGATATGTTTATTAATTTCCCTCGCTTCTCCACTTGTTTTTTGAAACAAGTGATATAATTTTTCGACAGAGCTAAGTTTTTTGTTATTCACATAAATAGCAGTGAATAAGTCTCTGAAGCTGGGCCAAGTAACGTAATCTCCATAAAAAATCTCTGTATCGCAAGGTGGGACACTGACTGACGATGAACTGGGCTTTTGACTAACAGGAGCCGGTTTAACCTTTTCCTTCCAATCTCCTATTATGGTCATACAGTTCATATATTTTGTACTAACTTCAGTCTTCTTCTTTTTTATAGTCGCCTTATCTGATTTTTGGCAGTCAGGGTCAGTGTTGCATCTTTTATAAAGGTCTTTAAATTCAGACCATAGATCCTGAATCTCCTGACTCTCTGCCTCTATAGTCGATTCATTATATTTACTAGCATCTGTCTCCCTCATCCTTTTTTCATGTGCGATGATCTCGTCACACTGAACCAGAAATTCCTCCATGAGACCCATTATAACGTATTTTGTTTTATGTCTCTATTAACTATCTAAATAATAAATCGCTAGATGATTTAATTTATGCAGTTTATTCACCACTGAGATCGGGACAAATGAATTCGCACTAAGTCACAGTGCAGACAAACAATTTTTGATACGGGAGCAAAATATTAAAAAAAAATATTTTTAAATATTTTTATAACACTAGACCCACAGTGCCTGCAGACTGAATAGCAATTTATTGCGAAGTTTAGAGACAAAATACTTCCAATTTAATTTAAACAATATTTGTTAAAGGATGCTTTGACCCACGGTGCACGTTCTGTCCAAACCAAACGCCTTTAATAACAGTAAAACTTTATTAAATTGCCTCAATGATAAATTAAATTGTTACAATATAACTCTCCTGAGTATAAAAGCCAAAAACAATAACTCGATTTAACTTTAGCCTTGACCCACTGTTGGTCCAATTTTGTTCTAAAAAACAACGGAACAAACTTTCTATTTCCCAATGGCTTTGAATATTTTTCTTCTCTTTTTCAGAAATTAATTTTTCTTGTTCACATACAACATCGTAGTTTATAAAATACGCACTAAAATTTCATATTAGTGAGCCAACAATTGCATGTGTTGTCTCCACTGTGCCGATTTTGTTTATAGAGCCATTAAGCAGCCCATATACAAATATTTTCCTAAAAGGGACAAAGAAAAAAAATGTTCCTAAAAATTTCGTATTTTGTTTACCACGAGCCACTGTGCGCCAAAAGACATTTTTTCTCCAGTTGTGTCCACAAATTGAAGTCAAATACAAGTTGATGATTTGTATTTAAATTTTCATAAACTCTGTATTTTTGTTGTTATGCACCACTGTGCGAGGCTGATATGCCAAAAAACAAGCCAAACGATGTCAGTGAGACAGAAAGAAAAAAACATTTATCCACCTCTATATGAATATGAGTGGTTGCCGCACTTCAACTCTTAAAAACCAACATCAATTTGCAAGACAACGAAAGTGACGTCGACAGAGGCACACAGCAACAACAGCCTAGGTCAACGACGAATCAAAGGCAGAAGCAACACAAAAAGCGTTGACTGAGACAAAGGGCAGAACACAGTACATAGAATGTGAAGCAATGTAAAAATCGAGGTACAATGACCGTGAAAAAATAACGGCTATCCGTAGCGGTTCTTATGTGTTCACTTTTCTTTTTCCAAAAAATCAAGGTTGTTTACCACAAATTATCCCGCGACAACATTAATGTGAGACAAATTTCTCGATCGCAGAAGGCGCTTCCACAATGATAACAATATGGGCCAATATGTACACTTTCGCAAATTAAATTTACGCACGTACCTTTTATTCCCAATGCACTGGTTTCTTTTACTCACGGGCGATAGGACCAATGTTTATACAGCTCACCTGGCACCTTCGTTCACGCTTCTCACAGGGCCGTAATCACTGGCTCGCTGGGCACTGCAATAGTTCGTCTGTCCGTCTGCGCCTACCTCCACAACAATGTTTCCTCGGCTCACGGTTTTTTCACTAGCAAAGCACAGCCACCAAGTCGTGTGGCACCAACCAATTTATTTTCACTACCGCCGTTGTTACCGGCCTTTACACTCTGGGACAATGTCTTTGTGCCTTCCAACAGAAATAACAACACACTTTGTTTCTGGTGATTATTTAAGGCCACTTCGTGTGGATTTTTATTGAGGCACTGAACTTATTATCTACCACTTCTTGTGGTTAATACTAATTGTCTTTTTAAGATTCCAAATTTACTTCAAATCAACTGTTTGACAAATTCACATAAAAAAAATGAGAGGGAAGATTTGAATACAAAACACTTATATTTATTTGGTTACTGCCACCGTCCGAATTGTGTTGCTTCTATTTTTGGAATGAAAAACAAGAACTCCACCGCTCAACTCTTCTTCATTTGCCAATTTACAGTTCGCTGTTCTCTCCACTCACTGAGTGTTGACGAACGGGATAGTTTGAGCGGTGGTGGTGGCAGCAACCGAGCAGAGCGTATGGCCACACACACACACTTTCCCATATGCTGCATTCAGAAATGCGTTCATCTTCCAGAGGTAGGGATGTCAATATGCGATCTCTAAATAGGGTTTGCCTACCTAGAAGGGAAAGTATGTGTGTGTGGACAACAAGTTTTCTGTTTTTCAGATGTTCAAAGAGCATTTTTTATAAATTGTATATGTTTGTAAAATTTTTTAAATTTAAATCTAATCTAATAATCTTTCGTAAATATAAGTTGCATTGATGGATTGACAAAAAGTGATGAATTGGAATATTTATAAATTAAATGACATTTTTGGCTATACATTTAACACGAAAACTAGGAAAAACAAACTAATATTCGAACAAGTCAGCAAAGTTTTAAAAATCTTCTTAAAAAAAATATATTTGGAAAACTTCTTAAACAATAACTTTGTTTGTGTGTAAACACATATTTTATTTGTGAAATTCGGTTTGCAAATAAATTATGTTCTAATATTCAAATAAAATTTATTTGTTAACAAATATATAATATTTAAAAAAATCGTTTCCAAGTATATTTTCTTTCAATTCAAACATATCAAAAATGACGATTTTCCTCCGTGTACTCTTATATATTTATATGTATACCATACCCACCTGCACTAAAGAGTGTATATAAAATATATATGTATAAAGATTTAATACCTCTATTTAATATCCCGAAATATTTCAAGTGAGTTAATTTTTAAAAGGGATGTCTTCTGTCGGGATGAAAATTGCACCAAGTAGCCCTATCAGATAGTAGTTATGAGACACAATTCCAACGAAATCGGTTAAGGACTTTCCGAGTTGGAGGTTTCAAGTATTGAAATGTTTGTCAAACGGTTGTTTTTCCCATCTGAAATGCTAAAATGTTTGGTTGAACGTTAATTTTTTTCAGAGGTTTATATTTATTTTGATAGATCAACAGGTCCCATCCCATTAATAGGTCACAAACCTTTTAAAGGAAATTATCTAAGCTTTCTTTTGAGCAAAAAAATCAAAAATTAAAACATAGGTTTTTACCAAAATTTCAAAAAAGTTTAATTTTGCAAAAAAAGTAATGAAAATATATTTGCTAATTTTTTTAAAAGGTCGAAGAAAAGACTATCGATAACACTTTTGGAAAATGTTTCTAAATACAATAGCTAATTAGTTATAAGTATGAGATAAAAGGACCGTTTGACTCAAATGACAATATTCATCACAATCCAACTCATAACTACTATCCAACAGGACTAAATTTTATGCAAGATTCCTGATCAGAAGACATAGCTTTTAAAAATGTAATATTAAAAATTCGCCTTTTTTGTTATTAAAAAGGAAAATGTTTTTCAAACGGCAATTTTCATACTGTTTTGTTATGCAGAAAAAAACCGGTTCTACCGGTTTCCCCGGTTTTCTTCGAAGAAAAAAACCGTCCACCGGTTTTTTTATAACTTAAATAAACCATCCACCGGTTTTTTTATTTTTTCAAAAAAACCGGTTTTTTGATCACTCTAACCACAGTGTAGGGTATAAAAAGCTCACACAGTGAAAGACTATTTTTGTTACAACAATATTAAATATTCCCCCTGATGATGACCAACGAAGTTAGGCGAAATATTGGGATAATAAAGAAAATAAAATACACGTTTAGCCAAACAAAAACAACATCAAGTAAGAAAGATCAGTAAGTATCCCCTCACCATCATTCCCACAAAATATTCGTAAATTTATTTATTTATTTTGTTTTAATTAAATTATAAGTATTATAAATTTACATCTAATTTAATAACTGGTATTAAAGTTAAAACTGTAACTTGTGTTGCAAAATAGTCCATTTGTACGGGAGGTACCAAAAGGGGCGTGACAATGACGCCCCTTTTTTATTGGACTCTAGGTACTATAAAACCATTACACTGTACAAAATTGCAAGTATTTGTGTTCACTGGTATTCAAGTTATAAGCACTTAACTTTTGAGACAAAATGGTAAATTTGTATGTGGGGTACCAAAAGGACCGTGCCCATAACGCCCACTTTTCGCTGGGGTTTAGTTACTATAAAAGCATTACATTGTACATAATTTCAAGTATTTGTGTTCACTGCTTTTAAAGATATAAGCATTTAACTTTTTGGGCAAAATGGCCCATTTGTGTGGGAGGTACCAAAAAGGGAGTGCAAATAACGCCCACTTTTCACTGGGCTCTAGCTGCTATAAAAACATTACATTGCATAACATTATTATAAAGTATTATAAAGTATTATAAAGTATTGATATGGTATTAAATATATAAGCAGCTCAATTTTTGTACAAATATTGTCACTTTGTGTGGAGGTACCAAAAGGGGTAGCAATACTTCGCCAATTTGTCTCAACATAATAGCGACGGATAAACTATTACTATGTTAAGAACTACAGATGATTCGAATAAGCAGTATAGAAGTTATTAGAGAATCAATATTTCACTAAATGTTAACCCTTTGTGGGGGAGGTACTAGAAGGAGTGGACCAATATGGCCCATCTTCGAACTTAGCCGGAGATAGAAGAAAATATTACCACATACTAAATTTGAAGTCAATCGGTTACTCCTTTCGAGAGTTATCGTGCGCACCATCCCGCAGACAGACAGACATACGGGCGGACATTGCTCATTCGACTTCAAATGACCCAAATCTAATTTCCGCCAAATATACTTGGGTATTAGGTCCCTCCTCTCTAAAGGGAGGGGATAAAAATAGGAACAAAGTTGATTTTTTTCAACAACAAAATCCGTTTCGTTGCTGGCGCGAAAAAAACATGAAAATGGAGAAAAAATGAAAAAAAAAATATTTTATAAAATTTTTAAAAGGCAGTGAGCCTTATCTACGGTTATTTTCGAAATTATAACCCTTTTGGTAGAAGTAACTCAATTTCAAAAATGGTAAAAAACCAAAAAAAGGTTTTGCCGTCACTATTGCGAACTAGGGTACGGGCCAAAATTATAGCACATCTAAGGACTGACCTAGGACCTCAAGTATATTTGGTGGAAATCTATTTTGGGGCATTCTAAATCGCTTGAGCAATGTCCTTCCGTCCGCCTGTCTGTCTGGCTGGTGCGCACGATAACGTTCGAAAGATGTAATCGACTGAGTTCAAATTTGGTATATTTTTTCTATCTCAGGCTATGTTCGAATATGGGCCATATTGGTAGTGTTGCCGTTTTGGGCATTTCGGATCAAATGTTGGCATTTCGGACCAAAAAAAATTAAAAAAATTTTATTTTGGGCCGATTTTTTCAGTCAGGAAAAATCAAGGAATATTTTGGGTCGTCCTAAATTCCTTTGCAAAATATGGTTGGTTTAGCAACAAGTGCTGTCTGGTGTAGTTGGAGGACTCTTTTGAAAAAACTAGAATTATTTTATATAAAATGTTCGATATAAGCAATACCCGGTGGCTTTCGCTCGAGGGTCAACTGATCGGGCTGATAATTGGTAATCGGCGTTTATTTATTCCCACACGAGCAACGGTAGTTATAGGTCCATGTTTTGATACAGCTCCATACAAAGGTCCCACTAGATTTCACTTCCTAGCGCCACAAAAACCTGAAATTTCAACGAATAGGGCTGAAATTTGGTATAATTGATACATGGTGGAGGGGATACAATCCCTTAATCCCTCTTGACTTGTTTTTTATTTGGGCAGACGAAGTCGATTTTGGGCAGTTTCTGGGAAATTTTGGGCCGAAAAAAAATGTTCCTCTGGCAACACTGCATATTGGTCCATCCCTTCGAGTACCTCACCCACAAAGGGTTAACATTTATTGAAAAATTAATTATTTAATAACTTATATACTTATCGGAATCTTCCAAAATTACACGTGGGTAATTCCAAAGCTAATGAATCAAAAAACACAATGTTTAAAACATGACCCCTTTTGATTTAAATGATTTTGATTTAATTTTTTAGTTTATCAAAATTCATTGTAGTTTTTGTAGTACAGAGTTACCTATCCCAAGAATTTTTCCCAAAATTATTATTTGTTAAATCAGCCATATTTTCTTTACAGCTTTACGTATTTTGAAGATATTAATACCAACGAAAAACTCTGCTACTCCTCTTCAATGTTGCGAAATTAAATATTTATCTCCTTTTGGTAAAAGGAGGTTAAAATATGGAAAATATTCTTAATCCTTGAATATCCTGAAAAAGTATAAATTAATATCATTGATTTTTTAGTACTAAAGGGGAATATTATGAACTGACTATGACTCAAAAACTCAAAGTGGATAGACTAAAACAAGTAAGAAATTTTCAGTCGGGTAAACCGACTAATGAATCCCCTCACCTTGGGTCTCAAAAAATATTAGTAAATTTAATAACTTTAAAGTATGTACTGGTATTAAAGTTAAAAGCTGTTTACTTTTGGTACAAAAAGGTCTATTTGTGTGGGAGGTACCAAAAGGGGCGGGCCAATAACGCCCATTTTTCTCTGGACTCTAGGTACTATAAAAGCATTACACTGTACAAACTTTCAAGTATTTGTATGCACTGGTAATAAAGTTATAAGCTATTAACTTTTGGTTCAAAATTGTCCATTTGTTTAAGAGGTGCCAAAAGGGGCGGGTCAATAACGTCCATTTTTCTGGACTCCACGTACTATAAAAACATTACACTGTACAAAATATCAAGTATTTGTATGCACTGGTAATAAAGTTATAAGCTGGTAACTTTTGGTACAAAATGGTCCATTTGTGTGGGAGGTACCAAAAGGAGGGTGGCAATAATGCCCATTTTTCACTGTATTGTTGGTACTATTAAACCATTACACTGTGCAAAATTTCAAGTCTTTGTACGTACTGGTAATAAAGTTATAAGCTTTTAATTTTGGTTCAAATTTGTCCATTAGTGTGGGAGGTACCAAAAGGGGCGTGGCAACTTCGCCCATTTTTCTCGAGGTAATAGTGACTAATAAACTAATACTATGTGTAGAATTTCAGAGGACTCAAATAATAAGTATAGAAATTATTAAATAATCAATATTTCACTAATTGTTGACCTTTTGTGAGGGAAGTACTAGAAGGAGTGGACCAATATGGCCCATCTTCGAACTTAGCCGGAGATAGACACAAATATTACTACGTACCAAATTACTGCTTTACGAGAGTTATCACTCCTTCGATGTGTTACACTTTTGGCTCGTAGCAAATGATATATACCCTTCTCTCTAAGGTGAGGGGATAAATATAAAGGATTTTTATACCCTCACCTTTTGGTACTTCCACGGTACGGTGATTCTATAGTGCTTTTTTAGTATCTAGAGCCCAGAGAAAAGTTACCGTTTTTGGTATGCCCCTTTTGGTACCTCCTTTTAACTTTATTACCACATTTTAGCTTTTAACTTTAATACCAATACATACTTTAAAGTCATTAAATGCAATTTTAATTGATAATAATTTAACTAACGGTTTACCCGACTGAACTTTCCTACTTGTTTGTTTTATTAATATCCCAGCAAAAATAAAATAAGTACTTCCAAGAGAATAACATTATAAGTACTTCCAAATCATAAGAATGAACATGTTTTCGGCATTTAATGAAGTTCTTCTAAATAACTAACCAAAATGCAATTTCGGAATATAAATTATTAACCCAAGAATGCATAATTTCAAAAGGATTGGATGTAAAATAAGATCGGAAGGAACATATATATGAGGGCTATGAAATATATGTAAAATGCTGATTCTATAGTGCTAAAGGGAAGAAATATATATTTATATGGGGGCTATATCAAAATTACTGAATGGTTCTGGAAGCTAGTTGACTTTTTCATCAACCAAATTTCGTTTCAGTCCACTAGGTCGAAAAGTCGACATTTTCATAGTCGATTAAAATAACATAAAGTCATTTCAAAGTATGCTGATTTTCTTCGAAATATGTTAAATTGTGGAATTGTTTTACATTTGGTTGCGATAAAAACTGAAATGCCCACGAGCGTAACCCTCAAAAAATAAAAATTCGTTTTTCGTCCAAAAATCTCGATTTTATTGAAGAAAAAAAGACGTAACATCAAGTGCTCGTTTTTGATAAAGCACAAAAGGCGTAACCCACATTGTATTAAACAGAACGTACTGTATTCATCTATTTAACCTTTGAAGTAGTTCTCTTGTTGCTGTATTGATTTTTGTCAAACGTGTTTGACAGCAATTTTAGATTTCTATATGGGGTCTGTATTTAAATTTGGCCTTTATCTGACTGGTATCCATTTTTTTTTATCAAATTTCGCAGTGTTCATGATTCTATAAACTAATCTCTGCCAAATTTAATAAAGATCTGAAGTAAAACACGGAAACACATTTTCCAACCTTGCTAGTGGCCGTTTATTCTCGGATTAAAAAATATTCTTCTATGGAGCTTAGATGCTAAATCGGAAGGAACAAATCCATGCGAGTATCTGGGGCTATATGTAAATTTGAACCGATATTGTTCACACAGATATTAACTGTTAAAATAAGATACTCTTTACCAAATTTCATGAATATCGAAAGGAATTTATATCTTCTATAGAGGGAATAAGCTAAATCGAAGTACATTCATATTTATTAAGATATCTGGTTCTAAACTGATATTCAAATAGTTGAGAGATTTTTGATCGTTCGCCGTAGACGAAAGAAAATAAGTTACAGAAACAGGCCCTATATCTAAATACGGATTGTCTTTCAATTTCAATACGATTTGTCTTGTCCCAAAATAAAGATATGGGCAAAATTTTTTTGAGATCGGACTATATTTTTGGCTGCACATTGATTACAAAAATGCATGCACAGACAGACATAGCTAAATCGGTTCAGAAAGTGATTCTAAGTCGATCGGTATAATAAACGATGGTTCTATATATCTCTTCTCATTTTAGGTGTTAGAAACAAATGCATAACATTATAATAAATTGTACCACAGTGTGTAGGTTATAATTAAATAATTTAAAAACAAGTAAGAAAGTTTCAGTCGGGTAAACCGACTAAGGTATACCCTCACTTTGTGAGTAATGTAATATATAACATTACACCAATAAATCTGTCAATTTGTGTGGGAGGTACCAGAAGGGGTTTTCCAAATACACATATTTTTCGGTAAACAGTACATTCTTAAATACATTGCATTGTGCTGAACTATAAGCGTTTATGTGCACTGGTATATTAAAGTTACGAGCTATGTAATTTTGGTATGAGTTGGTCATTTTGTGTGGGAGGTACAAAAAGGGGCGGGGTGATAACGCCCACTTTTTACAGGACTATAGGCACTATAACAGCATTACACTGTACAAAATTTCAAGTATTTGTATGCACTGGTATTAAAGTTACAAGCCGTTTACTTTTGGTACGAAACGGTCCATTTGTGTGGGAGGTACCAAAAGGGGCTGTACAATAATGCCCATTTTTTACCGGACTATAGGCGCTACAAAAACATTATACTGTAGAAAATTTCAAGCATTTTTATGCACTTGTATTAAAGTTATAAGCAGTTAAATTTTGATGCAAAATGGTCCATTTGTGTGGGAGGTACCAAAACGGGCATGTCAACTTCACCCATTTTTCTCGAGTTAATAGCGACTAATATACTAATATTATGTGCAGAATTTCAAAAGATTCGAATAAGTAGTATAGAAGTTATTAAAGAATCAATATTTCACTAAATTTTAACCCTTTGTGTGGGAGGTACCAGAAGGAGTAGACCAATATGGCCCATCTTCGAACTCATCCGGAGATAGATCAAAATATTACCACATACCAAATTTGAAGTCAATCGGTTACTCCTATCGAGAGTTATCGTGCGCACCAGCCAGCAGACACACAGACAGACAGACAGGCAGACAGACAGACAGACAGACAGACAGACAGACAGACAGACAGACAGACGGACGGACATTGCTCATTCGACTTAAAATGACCCAAAACGGATTTCCTCCGAACATACTTAGGGTCTTAGATCACTCCTTCGATGTGTTACACTTTTTTCCGTAGCAAATGATATATACCCTCGTCACACTAAAGTGAGGGTATAAAAAACCAGTAAGGAAAGGTTAAAGTTGGGCGGGGCCGACTATATAATACCCTACACCACCTCGGCAATGTGCATTAAGAATTTCTTTTTGAATAGTTGGAATAATTAGTTTCCTTTCTTTTACGAAAGTACTTAGCTCCCCCAAATCAGGAGGAACATATATTGAGGTTGTATATAAATCTGAACGGATTTTCCTTGAATACTCATTCATTGAAAAAGAAACTTCTTTCTGCCAAATTTCGTACTGACCGGATATAAAATACAGTCTCTAAAGCACTTACATGTCAAATCGGGGGTAACATATATATGGGGCCTATATCTAAATCTGAACCGATTTTCTCTGAACTTGGAAGTATCCTTTCATATAATAAGAAACCTCTTCGTGTAGATTTTTTTACTGATCGGATATAAAATACCGATTGTACAGCTCTTACATGTTAAATCGTGGGTAACGTATATATGGGGGCTATATCTAAATCTGAACCGATTTCCCTCAAATTTGGCAGTATTCCTTCATGTAATAAGAAACCTCTTTCTGCCGAATTTCACACTGATCGGTTATAAAATAAATTTTTTATGGCGCTTACATGTAAAATCGGGGGTAACGTATATATGGGGGCTATATCTAAATCTGAACCGATTTCTTCCAAATTTAACAGTGTTCATTCATATAACAAGAGACCTCTTTCTGCTGAATTTCATACTGATCGGATATAAAATAAAGTTTTTACAGCGCTTACATGTCAAATCGGGGCTAACATATATATGGGGGCTATATCCAAATCTGAACCGATTTTAACCAAATTAAATAGGGATCGTCCTTGGGCCAAAAAAAAGATATGTGTAAAGTGTCGTCAAGATCGGGCCATATTTGCGACCTGTACTTTGATTACAAGACTACATCTACAGACAGACGGACAGACGGACAGACAGACAGACGGACATAGCTAAATCGACTCAGAAAGTGATTACAAGTCGATCGGTATAATAAACAATGGATCTATCTCTTCTCCTTTTGGGTGTTACAAACAAATGCACAAAGTCATAATACCCTGTACCACAGTGTGGTGTAGGGTATAAATATGGTAAAAATTTACCATACCATACTTACTGTACCACACTGTGGTACTTTACTACTCTCTGAACCGGGGCTCCGGAAAATACATAGCGCCACACAAATGTGCTATGTATTACAGTGTAAAATAAAAATCCTTTTTTATTAGTGAGAATGTTGATCATTTGCGAAAATGTTACTAGAAATTACACTATGGGGTCATTCGGTCACACTTTTCAAGAGCCAGCTACATAATACAGATTACAAACATCTTCAAATGTCCTAAACATACATACATATATATGATCGTTGATCTCTTTGTTCAATAGTTTATTATTTATACGTTCTCTTCCCTATGTCAACATTTTTATTCCTTTAAAATAAGACATCTCTGGACCCAAAGACGTTGATAAGAACGACATACATTCATAAAATAAATACAACACCAAAAAAGCAAATCTTACAGTGCTTTAAAAGGAGTTGTGCAAAAGTGGTGACAAAGAAGTACTTCCCCGGCGCGACAACCCCTTGTTAAATTCATTGGTGAAAATCCAAATTAGAACAACTTCCGGATCATAAGTTGGGAATTTTTATTGCTTCTTTGGATGCTCTTTTTTTACTGGGATGTCCTATGTGTAGATTTTCTTGAAAACCATTTGCCATGTCATGGCTTTTGTACATATACATATATAAAATTTTTGTTATGATATTTGGTGGTAAATAATTAAAAGATAAATAAAATATCTGAGATATGAACCCAGCAAAAAAAGAGCATCCAAAGAAGCAATAAAAATCCCCAACTTATGATCCGGAAGTTGTTCTAATTTGGATTTTCACCAATGAATTTAATAAGGGGCTGTCGTGCCGAGGAAGTACTTCTTTGTCACCACTTTTGCAGAACTCTTTTAAAGCACTGTAAGATTTGCTTTTTTGGTGTTGTATTTATTTGATGAATGTTTGTCGTTCTTATTAACATCTTTGGGTCCAGAGATTTCATATTTTAAAGGAATACAAATGTTGACATAGGGAAGGGAACGTATAAATAATATACTATTGGCCAAAGAGATTAACGATCATATATATGTATGTATGATTAGGACATTTGAAGATGTCTGTAATATGTATGGTGTAGATGGCTCTTGAAAAGTGTAATTAACATTCTCACAAAAAAAAAAGTTTTCCTTAGCCCCGGTTCAGAGAGTAGTAAAGTACCACAGTGTGGTACAGTATGTATGGTATGGTATATTTAATTACCATAATTTCTTTTAAAATTATTTAATTATAACCTACACCACACTGTGGTACAATTTATTATGATTTTATGCATTTGTTCCTAACACCAAAAATGAGAAGAGATATATAGAACCATCGTTTATTATACCGATCGACTTAGAATCACTTTCTGAACCGATTTAGCTACATCAGTTTGTGCATGCATTCTTGTAATCTATGTGCAGGTCACAAATATAGTTCGATCTCAAAGAAGACAATCCGTATTTCTTTCGTCCAACGCGAGCGATCCAAAATCTCTCAACTATTTGAATATCAGTTTAGAAACAGATATCGTAATAATATATGAATGTACCTTCGATTTAGCTTATACCCTCTATAGAAGATATAATTTCCTTTCGATGTTCATGAAATTTGGTAAAGAGTGTCTTATTTTAACAGTTAATATCTGTGTGAACAATATCGGTTCATTTTTTAATTTACATATAGCCCCACATACTCGCATGGATGTGTACCTTCCGATTTAGCATCTAAGCTCCATAGAAGTCATATTTTAGTCAAATGTACTATATTTTGCACAAAGGATTTTTTAATCTGAGAATAAACGGTCACTAGCAAGGTTGGAAAAATGTGTTTTTATGTTTTACATCAGAGCATTATTAAATTTGGCAGATTAGTTTATAGAATCATGAACACTGCGAAATTTGATAAAAAATGGACACCCTTCAGATAAAGACCAAATTTAAATACAGACCCATATAGAATTTTGCATCTAAAATAGGTGTCAAACACGATTTACAAAACAGCAACAAGAGAACAACTACAAAGGTTAAATAGATGAATACAGTACGTTCTGTCTAATACAATGTGAGTTACGCCTTTTGTTCTTTATCAAAAACGAGCACTTGATGTTACGTCTTTTTTTCTTGAATAAAATCGTGATTTTTTGACGAAAAACGAATTTTCATTTTTTGAGGGTTACGCTCTTGGGCATTTCTGGTGACGCTATATTAACATTTTTGGAAAGTAAAAAGTGTTGTTAATAAATTCAGTTTTTATCGCAATCCAATGTACTACAATTCCAAAATTTAACATATTTCGCAGAAAATCAGCATACTTTGAAATGGCTTTATGTTATTTTAATCGGCTATGAAAAAGTCGACTTGTAGGTCCGATTTATCGTCCTAGTCGACTGAAACGAAATTTAATTGATGAAAAAATCGACTAGCTCCCAGAACCATTCACTAATTCTGATATAGCCGCCATATAAATATATATTTCTTCCCTTTAGCACTATAGACGCAGTATTTTACATATATATCATAGCCCTCATACATATGTTCCTTCCGATCTGAACTTTCACAAGATTCATTTTACATCCAATCGTTTTAAAATTATGCATTCTTGGGTTAATAATTTATATTCCGAAATTACATTTTGGTTAGTTATTTAGAAGAACTTCATTAAATGCCGAAAAAATGTTCATACTTATGAATTGGAAGTACTTATAATGTTATTCTTTTGGAAGTACTTCTTTTATTTTTTGCTGGGAAGTATGTAGTGAATTAACGAAATGACACGATTAATTGTCTCTCATGAGAATTTGTAAAAAAACACATGGGGGTTTCTTCGGCGAACCGACGACATATATTGTATTAAATATATTTTTTCCTCGGAATCACAATAGAGTAAAATTGTTTACCCCTGCTCCAACTCCGATTCAAGCGAAACCTATAATTATTTGTCTTGTTTCAATATGCAATTAATTTAATTTATATGTTCTTCCTCTACACCAGAGTTTGTTTCCAAATTATTTAAAATTAAATACACGCATTTTGACAACGTAATTAGCATTTAGCCTAAAGGGATACTCACTCCCTTCAAGCCTCTCCGCCTTGCTCATGAATAATATATATATATATATATTTATAATACTCAATCATTGTCATTAACACTTCTTTTTTACGCCAAAGCAGCTAAACCTATTCAGGGTATTTAAAATTGTAAAAATCCGCAAATCACTGTTTAATGGTCTCATTAATTTATTTGTAATTTTAATGAATTTATCGGTTTTTAGCAACACGATTAGCAAGATACTCCTCTACAATTCAATGAAATAATTAAACAGTCATTAGTCAATAATTGAAAGTCATTTTTGAAAAGCTTCAAAAGCGCCAGAAGCCACCAACAGCGTTAGCAACATTTCCTACTCCCCCGATCCCGGCGTTACGCATGACGAGCATTTAATTGCTCATTTTCCGCAACAGGAACACCAAAAACAACAATAGCAATAGTGATGACAAGAGGAACCAAGAAAAAAACCTCTAGCAGAGATCTAAGGATACTCCAAAATGCCAAATGCGGTGCACAGTGATTGGGAAAAGATTCATAATTACTAGAGATTAATAAATTTTGTGCCACCTTACCTAAAACTGGTACAATTTGTTGGGGTCTGATGTTGGTAACGCTTTAAAATATTGCAGAAAAAGTTTCAAATGAAAATATACTGATTTTGGACCAATGGAAATCGCTTTTGAAACACTGTGCCACAGCTAATGGCTATACCCAGAATCAAAACATGTTGACTAACGAAAATTTAAAAAAGAAAATAAAAAAAAGTTAAATGAAAAATTGGCCATTTAACTCATTCCTTTGGTTTGACTTTCTGTTTAATTTGTAATTTTCTTTTTCTTCCTTCATTCATTTGTTCGTCTCACTTGACTTCTTCTCCTTATGTCGCTTCTGGCTGAATCGATTTTCTTAATTTTCTCTCTCTCTATCTTTTTATCTGTTATCTTTTTCAGATCTGTGAATTTAAAGTCAATAAGGCGTATGCCATTGTCAGTTCGTCGGTGAGTTTTTGGATACCGGGCATTGTCATGCTATCAATGTATTATCGCATTTATCAGGAGGCCGACAGGCAGGAGCGACTTGTTTACAGGTAAGTGTGTCCTGTTTTTTTTTATATTCACAACAGCAACAACAATAACACAATACAGACAAAATAAAGCACACCAGTGGTCAACAGTGACACCTCTGGGGGATTAACAATGAAACCGGCAGAGGACTTCTCGGATCAGTGGAAGTGTCAATACATCAATTTCGAGATAAACAAGTGAAAAACAAATCGAGAAATTTCTGGGAAATAAGTGGGTGGTGAAATGTTCCAAATTGACAATTTCATAAATTGTGGCAGGGGAAACATATCATTTCAGAAGAGATAATAAATCTGTGAAAGTCTCATGTTAGATGTGATTTTTATACCCTACTCTACATTGTGGTACAGGGTATTATATTTTTGTTTTGGGAAGTTATATTTAACACCTTAATATACTCTAACTAGACCTACCTAAAAGTATGCCGATCAACTCAGAATCAGTAGCTGATTCGACTTAACCATCTTTGTTTAACCGTCCGTCTGTGTGCCCGCCTTCACAAAATACAAATTTACCTCCTGTCTTCATGAAACTAAATACAAAGCTCTTTCTTGCACCAGGGACGAAGGGTATTGAAATTATTCAAAATCGGTTCGAATGTAGATATAGCCTCATATACATATCTCTACTTCTTGATTTAGCATTTTTGCGGTAGACAAACGTAATTTCCCGACAAATCCTTGGTAAATTTATAGGAGGAGAGTTTTTTGCAGCAGAAAGCTATTTTGCCAAAGAATGTTCTCGAAGAAAGAACGGCTTCTCCAATTTACTCCAAAAGTATGTCACATTTTCTCCAATTCCAATCCAGAATGTTAAAGCCTTCGTCATTTGTATATGTGGAAGGGTGTTGCACGTTGACCTGGAAAGGATATATGGTGCCCGGCTTTTGGTATAGTAGATGATTTTCGAAATTTTTTTGGATTTGTGGGATTGACTTTTGAGAATATAATGATTCGCGAATTACTTTCGATTTGTGATCTAAGGACCTACAAAGAACAAAATATTTTATTAAAACATATTCTATTTTAAATATTATATGCAGTGTTGCCAGACGAAAATCGTCAAAATAGGGGCACACAATTTTTAATTTTTTTTCGGGTGAAGAACATTTTTCGGATACAGATATGTATGTATTAGGGATGTAACGAATATTCGCATTCGCATATGCGAACGCGAATTATTCGCATCATTTTAACATTCGCTTTCGCATTCGCATTCGCAAAAAACATCTTTGGATTATTCGCTTTCGCAAAAATATATTTCAGTATTCGCTTCCATTTGTTAATAGTGTTAAATCTCCTTATTCATTTCACACAATTTGAAGATATTAATACCAATGAAAACCTCTACCACTTCTCTTCAATACAATTGAAGAAAGATGTTTGTCCTTGTGGTAACAGAAGGTAAAACTATGGAAAACATTCTTAATATTTGAATATCCTGGAAAAGTATCAACTCAGTTCCTTAAATTTTTTGGTACTAAAGGGTCAAACTATTATTCGCATTCGCATTCGCTTTCACAAAAATGCATATTTCACTATTCGCTTTCGCATTCCCAAGAAATATATTTCAATATTCGCTTTCGCATTCGCTAACGTCACTTTCGTTACATCCCTAGTATGTATGTACGAGTATATAATCAAATGATTATTCGCATCCTCAAAAAAATTTTGTAAATTGATCTTACTGAAAATGGTCCACATTCCGATATTTTGGGGCCGTTCAAGTATTACGTAAGCACTATAGGGGGGTGGGGGGTCTTTGCTTTGCTTATTTTTGATGACATTGGGGGGGGGGGGGTGTTGGAGATGGTGATTACGTCAGCAGTAGTTCTTTACTTTTTTCCAAATATGACAACCCACACAGACTGTGATTACTTCAGCAGTAGTTATTTACTTTTTTACACATATGACAACCCACACAATGTCTATGCTCGAAAACAAAACCCATATTCGGGGATTCCCATAAATAATGAGTACATTTAGGTACTCGCTTAGAATTTCTTCAATCAGTTTCGTTTCGGTACGATTGACGATTTGACGTGGTGTAAGCAAAGCAAAGCAAGTAAATATTTGTGTTACCGTTGATCCACTTTCGCCAAAGTGGAATTGTTTAAGATGTCGTTTCAAATAGACAAATCCAAGTTATACCAACAATTGTTTGAAAGTTTTAAAAAATCTCATACAAATACAAAACTACAAAAAGTACAGAAGTTAGTTAACGTAGTGTGGCGTAATTATAAGTTACAAGCAAAATCGGACAAGGAACTTGATATTATTGTCTCTAAGAGAATTGAAGAAGAATTGCAAGCAGCGACTAAGAATAAATCCAATCTACTACGATTTTTTTCCAAGGTGAGTGATGAAGTTAATGTAAATTAAACAATCACCCCTATCGCAGAAAAAATTTCACGTGAAATGTTTTGATCCCTAGAAAATACAAAGTAGAAATTGAAGTCTATAGGTATATTATTCTGCGTTAAAGAGATTTGCAATGAAGAAAATGATAACTACTCGTCTTAAAAGTCTATTCAAGTGGAATTATTTTCACTTTCCATTTTGATTATATCCCTTCAATTTTTCTGGGGAGCAAAACTTTTCACATGGAATTTTATTCACGATAGGGGTGAATATTAAATGTACTCACTATAGTGTGTATGTATTAATAAGACAAACATTAGCAGTACCTATAAAATGTTTTAATTTTTAGGCAACGAATACCTGTAAGCCTGCAGAAAAACCACAAATTATACAGCCAGCTTCAAATTCTAAAGAACAAAAAGACGACATAAACCCCGGAGTGGAATCACAACAGCAATGCGAAAACACAGAAAATACAGATAAACAGCCGAGA
The DNA here is from genome assembly GCA_963930755.1 of Eudasyphora cyanicolor. Classification (NCBI taxonomy): domain Eukaryota; kingdom Metazoa; phylum Arthropoda; class Insecta; order Diptera; family Muscidae; genus Eudasyphora; species Eudasyphora cyanicolor. The sequence continues at coordinate 316,395,748 of OZ005734.1, forward strand.
GCAAAACCTTCGCAGGAAGCTATGAAAAATAAGATTGCTCTACTCGAAAAAATCTGAATGCTTTGTATTCTGCCAGAGATAGTATGCCAAGCCGTGTTGAAGTTGATAAACAAATCAATAAGTTGCGCGAAGAATTAAAAACAGCGAAAATGTCTTTAAACAGGAAGATTCAAAACGAAGTTGCCCAGAAGAAACACAGAGATGGTATGAAAAGAAAGTTAGAAGATATTTCTCATGCAAATCCAGAAATAAAAAAAAACTATCCATGAGGGATTCAGTGGGACGGCCTAGCCTAGAAAATGATCAACCATTATTATTGAAAACAATTGCGGATATTGCTTTATTTGGCAGTGCAGCAGATGATAGAAGACGAACAGAATCTATTCGCAGTGTAAAAACTCTTGACGAATTAACACAAGAATTACGAAAAATAGGATTTGACATTAGTCGAAGTGGGACATATCTTCGTTTGATTCCCAGAAAATCAAATTCTGCAGAGGGACGAAGACATGTATCGACAGTCCCTGTAAAGCTCACTCGGGCTCAGACTGATCAGCACAAAAGCCACTTAGATAGCAATTTCGCTGAAACATCAATCCATTATTTGGAGAACATAGCATCCATACTTGGACCAGATCAAGTATTTTTCATATCTCAAGATGATAAAGCTCGGGTCCCTATTGTTGTAACTGCGGAAAATAAGCAAGCACCTCTTCTAATGCACATGGAATATAGAATCAAATTGCCTGATCACGACTGGGTAATCGCTGAGCGGCATAAATTAATACCATCAGTTTATGCTGGTATCAAAATCACTTCCAGTATGCTAGGACAACCGCAAGCCGTTGGATATTCTGGACCAACATACATCGCTATTCGAAGTGGAAAGCATAGTTCATCTACTGCAAATACTCATGCTCATGATTTCGAGACGCTTCTCGAACTTGAAGAGTTTCAAGCATTAGCTAAAACTGACCATGGGTTGGTAAAACCAGTAGTAATCATGACGGTTGATGGAGGGCCAGATGAAAATCCGCGTTATAGGTTAGGGTTTGCTATTAAACACTTTAAGCGACATGATCTCGATGCATTGTTTTTAGCTACCAATGCTCCTGGCAGAAGTGCGTATAACAGAGTAGAGCGCAGAATGGCTCCTCTTAGTCGGGAACTGGCTGGTTTGATATTGCCTCATGACCATTTTGGGTCACATTTGGATGCACGTGGTGTTACAATTAATGAACATTTAGAAAGATCCAATTTCGAGTTTGCAGGAAATGTGTTAGCTGAGATATGGAGTTCAATGGAAATTGATGGCTATCATGTTACTGCACAATATGTTGGGCCGGGCGAACAAGATCTGCCTGATTTGCCAGATATTGAATGGTATTCAGAACATGTGCGTGAAAGCCAATACTTACTTCAAATTGTAAAATGTAGAAACATAGAATGCTGTCGTCCAAGAAGTGGCCTATTTAGATTACTAGACAACAGGTTTCTTCCACCACCAGTAAAAGTAAAACAAACAGTTGATGACTTGGTTTTGGATGATGGAGGGCAATTTCTCAATCTTCCAGTCAATTTAGCTCTACGCTTAAATTCTTCACTCAAAGATTTCCTACAAATGCCATACGATTATTTTTGTCCGACGGTAAAATTGAAGCTATTAAGTCGAACATGCAAAACGTGTGGTCTTTATCATACTTCCGTCAAGTCACTAAATCGTCACATCGAGAAGATCCATAAAAAAGTAAACACGCACACTGATATGAAAGTTAGGCCTTTAAGAGTGGCTGCTCGTCGTGCTAATGAACTGATGTGCATTATTCAAAATTTAGAGCACCAAGATGTTGAATTGCTCGATGAAAACGACGTAGACATTCCAAAATCGAATGAAAGTGAGCAGACACACATCATTGAGCAGCAAACATCCAATGTCATCGAAAACTTAGAATCATGGATTCGGGTGTCACGGACTGAAGACTGTTAATTGGAATTAATATGTACACCAAAAATTTAAAAGAATTTTGTTTAGTTCGTAATATTACTTAATAAGATTATAATATTTGTACTTTACTCTATGTTGAATACCGTATCAATAAAGTTTGTTTAAATTAATATTATGTGCGTTAAAGTCCTCTATCCTAAGCCTATTTTCTTATTTCTAGAATTTTAACTGCTGCTCATGAATGAATAACAAAAATAGAATACATTAAATGAAAAATGCATATAACAATGTTTACGTAAGCATGGGGGGGGGATAAGAGCTTTGCTTACTTTTGATGACAAGGGGGAGGGGGGGGGGGTAAATAATTGCAATAAATCTGCTTACGTAATACTTGAACGGCCCCTTTCCTCATAGTCGATTTAATTTATTTACGTCATAGAAGCCACAGACTTCAAATGATTGGGACGCAATTTGACTCCAACAGGGTCCAGCATAGATTCAAGGTTTTATGTAGCGCCCATAGTGCCGATTCACGCGATGCAACTTTAGTTGCGGCAATTCGGAAGTTCATAGGAAAGAGAGGCAGGAAGAATAGAAAGGCAGAAATTCCTCTTACTATTCCTAGAATGGTGGAAAATTCGCCTTCTCAAAGGTTCGACTAGATCCACCTTCTTCACACATTAAAAACCACCAAGTACCAATCGTTAAGTCTACTTTTTAGCTCCGTAGAAATCACAAATCCGTAGAAATGCAGCAATGTTAATAATACGATCTATTGGTCGAAGCAATAACGATACCAGTAAAGAGCCTTTTTGACTGGAATTTTACCGTTTTTTTGGTTTTTGTGATAAATTTTGGGATTGGGTGTGTGGACACATATAGTAAAATTTTATGGCCAACATTTTTGTAGAACATTTCATCCCCGCCCTCCCCATTTAAGGGGTGTTTATTACGATTTGTTAAAATGGGGCCAAAAATTACAGTTATGTGTGGGAGCTAGGCGGTTAATATGTTCCACAAAAATATTGGCCATAAGATTTTATATAAAGTTGCTGAACATACCCTATACCAAAAAAATATATTTTTGATACATAATTGTGAAATACTAACATTTTTGGGGTACTATGTGGTTTTTTGAGCTATTTAGGGTGCCTAGACACGTTCAAATTGTATTGATACGTTCACAAGAGTTGTTCAGATTTACGTTGGCTACAATTTTGCCAATCATAGTTACTGAACAGTTACGAGTCCCAAGAAGTTATGCTGAAAAAAGTGAAAAAAATATTTTTTCCCTACACTTTTTCAAAAAAAGTACCGGAAAAACAAATTTTTTCGCAAAAAAAAATTAAGAAACTTTGTTCAGCATATTCTTAGCTACATTATTGCCAAATATACTTATGCGCTATCACCAAGTCTGAATTAGTCGTTGAACAAAAGCTGATTACACCTTTTTCGAGGGGCCCACTCCTTTTCCATATGAAAATTGGTCACCAATTTCGCCAAACCGAGTATAGGATTATACTACTCTTTGATAGCAGAATCGAACCTATACTGTCAAGTCCGCGTATTTTTCAAAAACTGTTGATTTGTTGCATAGTGTAATTGAGAACATGTTTGTCGCAAAACAATAATTTGATTTGTTTTAAATGTTTTGTATACAAAATGTCAACATTTTTGGTAAAATGTACCCGGGAGCTACACGAAAAACACCTCTGATATTAATTGCCTGATTGTCTACAACTCAATTATAAGATTATAATTGAATTGTAGACAACTTGTAAATAAGAAAGCATGTATTTAAAATTTAAGATACCATTGTATGGATCAAAACGATATATATATCTCACCATATATAGATAACTTTTTTGTCAAAAGTGAACTTCAAACCAAACTACATCAGAAAATAACATGAAAACTTCGTGTGAAAAAATCTTGTTGCATAGTGTTATTAAAAAACAAATTTACCTTTTTAGTGTTGAACATATCAGGTGTTTCCAAAGAATTATAATCAGAAGTATCCAGTTGTAATGTGCCTGATTGAGAGGGAGATGGGTTTGATGGCGGTTTCAGCCATCGACTGAAGGTATAATTTGGTTCTTCTTGCATGCTTCACAGTGTGGAAGATTTCATTCCAACAATAGTGCTACTGCCATTTTGCGTTGCCTCCGACGTTGTACCGCTGGCTGATGCAATAATAACAACAACCACTAATATAAACCAGTAAGGATAGGCTAAAGTCGGGCGGTGCCGACTATATAATACCCTACACCACTCTCGTAATATTGAATAAATCTGATATATAAATTTTGTAATTCATGTATAAATTGTTTACATAAATTTACTTTTGGGACATTTTATACTTAAATAATACCCTGTACCACAGTGTGGTAGGGTAGAAAAACGATTGGATCTAAAGAGCCAAATCGGATGAAACATATATATGTGAGCTATAGCTAAATCTTTACCGATTTTCTTCAAATTCGTGCACTAATACCGAACAACACAAACGTGAGTACAAAAATAAATGCCCAACAGCATACGACTCTACGCTTGCTGAGTACGATTGCAAATGATGTGAAGTGCTGCAACAGTTCGGAGGGAGGGATGTATAGACAAATCTCCACCACCGTATGCAGAGCTGTTAATAAAGCAACACGCACAACCAACGTTTCATATAACGGGTGATCCAAGTAGAGATACATTTTTCAATAGCCTTTTTTGACAGATCACGTGTGAGTCGTGTCATGTTATTGTTGTTAAGTATTGTTTGGCATTTCATCATGGAAAGACTTACGCCTGACAACGTTTACAAATAGTTCAACTTTATTACGAAAATTCACGTTCTGTGAGGAATGTGTTTCGTGAACTTCGCTCAACTTATGGTCAACATAATCGGCCTACTGAACCTACTATTCGCAACACCATCACCCATCTTGATAGCCAGCATTCATTATTGGATAATATCCGCTTCGATTCAGGCCTTGGAGCAAAACATCACGCGTGTCATTCGCCAGTTACCAGTCGAAATGCTCGAACGAGTCATCGAAAATTGGACTCGACGGATGGACCATCTGAGACGTAGCCGCGGCCAACATTTGATAGACATAATCTTCAAAAACTAAATGCCAAAGAATGTTCTTTCAAATGATAATAAACATTCCCCATTCAATTCACTGGAAATATTTCAACTGTTAAGGGTAAAGCAAAGCGTTTGAGACAAAGAACTATGTTTGCAATAAACGACCCACAATGGGAAAAAATGGGTAAATACGCGCGCATAGCAGTCTTTTTTATCTCACGACTATACCGTTAGATATAGAGTATTACGGTTTGGACCATCTTCAAGAGATTCTTTAGAGAAGAATTTGGTTTAGCCAGATTTTTCTTACTGTTACCATTTATCGCACAGTGGGGCTTCAAAAGCGACTTTGTGGAAATTAGTGTAAAACCCCGAATATCGTGCTATCTTCAGTAAACTTTATTTTAAATTAAAGCTGACAAAATTTAGTTTAAAAACTGTTTCATGTGCTTGATTGTGTGATGCTGCGTTTAAAATATGCAGACCATTGAAGGTCAAAAAACTTTTTTCTCAACATTGCGATTAAAGTCTACAAAACCTGCCATGTTTTTAAAATTGAAATAAAGACAACTTAAATAGGATAAAATTGTGGGCTGGAAAATTTTGAAAGCTGAAATTTTGTACTAATGCACTTTACACAATGGGTCGTAGACAGATAATAAAAGAAAAGTTAAATTAAAATAAAAAAAAATCCTAATACACCCTAATACACACAAACTGCAGAAGCGTATATATTTTATCATAACTATATTTTTATAGGTTTTTTAAAGAAAGTGTGGTATAAATATTTATAAGATCTCTATTTTTGATCAAAATTGATCAAACTTACAGCCGCCTTTTAATCCATCAATCCTCGTCCGTTCAGTACCGTTCGTAATTATTCTCCGATTTTACCGAAATTTCGCAAATGTTATTTTTTTGAACCAAGAAAATCGGTCTATATGTTTCGGGAAAATCGGTTCATAGATTGGTATAGCTCCCACACATATTTTCTATATTTAAAGAAAAAAATGCTCTTATTTAAATTACAAAGTGCCATAATCGCAAAACATAGCAGATACACTAGGTACCGTTGGATTCATCCCTAAGTCACCTCTCTTCTCTATGTTATATGGTAGTGATCCCACGTGATCCATAAAAGTTGTATTCCATTTACTGTGGATAATTTTTTTGAAAACCCAAAAAAAACTGTTTTTATACCCTACACCACACTGTGGTACAGGGTATTATAAGTTTGTTTCATGGCAGATGTTTGTAACACCTGAAAATAACACAGCTAGACCCACCTTAAAGTATACCGATCGACTCAGAATCACTAGCTGAGTCGATTTAAGCATGTCCGTCCGTCCGTCCGTCCGTCTGTCCATGTAAAGTTGTTCGTCGACAACAGGTCGCAATTTCTTTCCGATCGTTCTGAAATTTTGCAGTTTAAAGTATTTCGCGGCTGTTAAGATCGCTATTGAATTTGGTTGAAATCGGTTCAGATTTAGATATAGCTCCCATATATATCTTTCGTCCGATTTGGCCCTTTAGTCCTATGGAAGCTGTATTTTACATCCAATCGTTTTGAAATTTAGAATGGTGGAGTTTCTTGATCCATGAACCAACATTGCCGAATTTGAAGAAAATCGGTTAAGATTTAGCTATAGCTCCCATGTATATGTTTTGTCCGATTTGGCCCTTTAGTTCTATAGAAGCTGTATTTTACATCCAATCGTTTTGAAATTTAGAATGGTAGAGTTTCTTGATCCATGAACCAATATTGCCGAATTTGAAGAAAATCGGTTAAGACTTAACTATAGCTCCCATATATATGTTTCGTCCGATTTTGCTCTTTAGTCCTGTAGAAGCTGTATTTTACATCCAATCATTTTGAAATTTAGAATGGTAGAGTTTCTTGATCCATGAACCAACAATACCGAATTTGAAGAAAATCGGTTAAGATTTAGCTATATCTCCCATATATATGTTTCGTCCGATTTGGCCCTTTAGTTCTATAGAAGCTGTATTTTACATCCAATCGTTTTGAAATTTAGAATGGTAGAGTTTCTTGATCCATGAACCAATATTGCCGAATTTGAAGAAAATCGGTTAAGATTTAACTATAGCTCCCATATATACGTTTCGTCCCATTTTGCTCTTTAGTCCTGTAGAAGCTGTATTTTACATCCAATCATTTTGAAATTTAGAATGGTAGAGTTTCTTGATTCATGAACCAACATTGCCGAATTTGAAGAAAATCTGTAAAGATTTAGCTATAGCTCCCATATATATGTTTCATCCGATTTGGCTCTTTAGATCCATCGTTTTTATACCCTACACCACACTGTGGTACAGGGTATTATTTAAGTATAAAATGTCCCAAAAGTAAATGTATGTAAACAATTTACACATGAATTACAAAATTTATATATCAGAGTTATTCAATATTACGAGAGTGGTGTAGGGTATTATATAGTCGGCCCCGCCCGACTTTAGCCTTTCCTTACTGGTTTTACTTTGAAATATCTTTTCATTGGAAGACGTTAAAAATACGTCTTATACACATAAATTAAGATGAATATAACCTTTTTATATGTTGCAAGTCCTACCGCATGTCTCCAACAAACGCGAATGCTACAATCATTTTAGTATATGCATTTTATCATTGCAATGTTATTTGCATTTATTAATAACCTGTAAGGAAAGGCAGAAAGTCGGGCGGGGCCGACTATATAATACCCTACACCTCCCTAACAATGCGATAAGGGTGATTGCGATAATAATTTGGAATAATTGGTAAATGGGTAAGAACATATATGTATATGTTATATCTAATTCTGAACCGATAATCGCTAAATTAATCAATATTCGTTCCTAAATTGAGAAACATCTTTCTGGAGACTTTTGTAATGATCGGAAGTAAAGTACAACTTCTATAGCACTTTGTAACCAAATCAAGAGGAACATATATATGGAGGTTATATATAAATCTGAATCGATTTTCCCTGAATACTCATTCATGTAAAATAGAAACCTCTTTCTGTCGAATTTCGTACTGATCGGATATAAAATACAGTCTCCACATATATAAGGGCTATATCAAAATCTGAACCGATTTTCTCCGAATTTGGCAGTATTCCTTCATATAATAAGAAACCTCCTTCTGCCTAATTTCGCACTGATCGGATATAAAATACAGTTTTTACAGCGCTTACATGTCAAATCGGGGATAACATTTATATGGAGGCTATATCTAAATCTGAACCGATTTTCTCCGAATTTAGCAGTATTCCTTCATGTAATAAGAAACCTCTCTTTGCCGAATTTCGCACTGATCGGATATAAAATATCATTTTTACAGCGCTTACATGTCAAATCGGGGGTAACGTATATATGGGGGCTATATCTAAATCTGAACCGATTTCTTCCAAATTTAACAGTGTTCATTCATATAATTACAAACCTCTTTCTGCCGAATTTCATACTGATCGGATATAAAATAAAGTTTTTACAGCGCTTACATGTCAAATCGGGGCTAACATATATATGGGGGCTATATCTAAATCTGAACCGATTTTCTCCGAATTTGGCAGTATTCCTTCGTATAATAAGAAACCCCTTTCTGCCGAATTTCGCACTGATCGGATATAAAATACAGTTTTTACAGCGCTTACATGTCAAATCGGGGCTAACATATATATGGGGGCTATATCTAAATCTGAACCGATTTCCTCCGAACCTAGTAGTATTCCTTCATGTAATAAGAAACCTCTCTTTGCCGAACTTCGCACTGATGGGATATAAAATAACATTTTTACAGCGCTTACATGTCAAATCGGGGGTAACGTATATATGGGGGCTATATCTAAATCTGAACCGATTTCTTCCAAATTTAACAGTGTTCATTCATATAATAACAAACCTCTTTCTGCCGAATTTCATACTGATCGGATATAAAATAAAGTTTTTACAGCGCTTACTTGTCAAATCGGGGCTAACATATATATGGGGGCTATATCTAAATCTGAACCGATTTTAACCAAATTCAATAGGGATCGTCCTTGGGCCAAAAAAAGATATGTGTAAAGTTTCGTCAAGATCGGACCATAATTGCGACCTGTACTTTGATTACAAAAATACATGCACAGACAGACGGACAGACAGACAGACGGACATAGCTAAATCAACTCAGAAAGTAATTCTAAGTCGATCGGTATAATAAACGATGGGTCTATTTCTTCTCCTTTTGGGTGTTACAAACAAATGCACAAAGTTATAATACCCTGTACCACAGTGTGGTGTAGGGTATAAAAAGATAAACATTGAATGATCATAACTCGAAATCGCCTGGAGATATTTTCATAAAATGTTAACGTATTTTCATTAAACGTTATCCACAATAAAATAACACTCCCAAAAAATTGATTTTTGAAAGATGTTTTCAAAGTCCTATGCCCGCATATTTCATCATATTTTCCCATCGTGCGAACTCCAAACGTTTTTCTTTCTTTGCGTGAATGTACTTTCTTAACTAAAACAAAACCTATTATGTATACCAAACTGTTATTGCAATGCCCCTTTCTGCATTGTTATGGAGGTGTAGGGTATTACATAGTCGCCCCGCCCGACTTTCTGTCTTTCCTTATTAGTTATTCTCTGCAGGTAAGTCTAAACCTTTTTACTTCCATGCTAATTTCATGGGTATCAGATTTCATTGCAATTAGCCAAAACCTTGAATATGTTTTAAGTTTTCATTACATCCGCTTTTGTAACATTAACATGTTCATGTGAAACACCGAATATTTACCTCGTATAAATTACACTGCGTCGCAAGTTGTGATGTTATTAAATAAAAATGAACTCTGCAGCACATCCCGAGGTACATGGCTATGTTTAGATTATCAAGAGCACTTAATATATTACATTTCACAGAATAAAAAAGGTGACAAAAGAACTAACAAATAATAAAAAAATAAATGTTGATAGTTAATTCAAAATGAAACCTGAGAAAAACCAACTAAAGAAAAACAAAACAACAAAAAACATCCTCCAGAACTTAAGCTAATAAATTTCCACACTTTTTCTATCTCTCTCTCCCTCTGTTTCTTCTCAATCATGTGTAACCATCCGTCCATGTCCAAATGGGTCCACGCAACACTCACCATCACCATGTCAACAAATCCTCCATCTCCAACCCAACTATTATGGCTATGATAACATGGTCAACAATGGACTCAACTGGGGCGACGACAACAATATCAACAACAACAAAGGTCGAAAGTTGCGGCTCTGCTATTGGAGAAGCATCTGCAGATAAGTCAAATACCCAAACCCCGTCCCAGTATACAGGTGGAACCCTCAACCATATCCACAATGCGGAGAGAAAGGAAGGCGGCACGCACTTTGGGCATCATTATGAGTGCCTTTCTCCTCTGTTGGCTGCCCTTCTTCCTGTGGTGGGTATCAACAAACACTATGTTCTTCTTGTGTGTCCTTTCATTCTTATGCAAATTATTTTGATTTCCTGTTTCCGCTGCCTGCTTTTCATCTTCCACAACGTTTGAAGCAACCTTGAATTTAAAACATTTTTTCATTTCCCTTTTCCAGGTACATAACATCCACACTGTGTGACAGTTGTACCACTCCACGCATTGTGGTGGGCATTCTCTTTTGGATTGGTTATTTCAATTCGGCCCTGAATCCCATCATTTATGCGTATTTCAATCGAGATTTTCGTGGAGCATTTAAGAAAACATTAAAGGTAAGTTCCCCCGGATAAGAATAGAATAGACAATCATCATTTTCTCATAAAAAAAGAGTCAGTGTTGTTGCCTCAGAACTAATGAAGTTTGTTGAGGATTTGTTTAAGAAAGCGACAGAAAAAAGAATGAGTTAATGAGTTTAATGTTGTTTGTGTTGCTTTCATGGCTGGAGTGACGCGCAGGACTACAATTTCCATGGAGAATATTACCGGAAATGATTAATTATAATCTCTGTTGGGTAAATTCGCTGAAAAGTTCATTTTAAATTAACACCGTTCCTTTGCTTTGGGGACTTAAAATATGCGAAAAGGAAATAAATTTCAAAACCAACAAAAATGAGGGAGTTTAAAGTGTAAATTAAACCAAATTTTTTCTTAAGAACAAAATTCCATGTTCGTTGTTAAATAGTTTTTAAGGTAACCCCATTTTGTTGCTCTAAGACTAAGATCAGACTATTAATTACACTGTGCAACAGTGAAAAAAATACACGGACTTGACAGTATAGGTTCGATTCTACTATCAAAGGATAGTATTTTTAAAAACCCTATTACTATTTTGCCAAACCCTATACTCGGTTTGGCAAAATTGGCGACCAATTTTTTTTTATGGGTTTCTGAAAATCAGTGGGCCGCTCGAAAAAGGTGTCATCAGCTTTTGTCCAACAACTACATAATTCAGACTTGGTGATACCGCTTAACTATATTTGGCAATAATGTAGCTAAGAATATGCAGAACATAATTTCTTAAAATTATTTGCGAAAAAAAATTTTTTTCGGTACTTTTTTTTGAAAAAGTAAAGGAAATATATTTTTTTTCACTTTTTTCAGCAAAGCTTCCAGGAACTCGTAATTTTTCAATAACATTGGTAGGAAAAATTGTAGCCAACGTAAATCTGAACAACTTTTGATGGAATTTGACCGTTTTTTTTTGGTTTTGGTGATAAGTTTTGGGTATTGGTGTGTTCTGACACATATAGTAAAATATTATGGCCAACATTTTTGTAGAACATTTCATCCCCACCCGCCCCTTTTTAAGGCGTGTTTTTTACGATTTGTTAAAATGGGGCCAAAAATTACGGTTATGTGGGGAAGCTAGAGGGTTAATATATTCCACAGTAATATTGGCCTTAATATTTTCTATAAATTTGTTGAATATACCCTATACCAAAAAAATATTTTTTTGTTACATAATAGTGAAATACTAAAATTTTTGGGGTACTATGTGGTTTTTTGAGCTATTTAGGGTGCCTAGACGCGTTCAAATTGTATTGATACGTTCACAAGAGTTGTTCAGATTTACGTTGGCTACAATTTTGCCAATCATTGTTAGTGAACTATTACGAGTCCCAGGAAGTTATGCTGAAAAAAGTGAAAAAAATATTTTTTTCCTTCACTCTTTCCAAAAAAGTACCGGAAAAAAGTACCAAATATACTTATGCGCTATCACCAAGTCTGAATTAGTCGTTGAACAAAAGTTGATGACACATTATTCGAGGGGCCCTCTGATTTTCAGAAACTTTGGGGGCCCATTTCGGCAAACCTAGCATGGGGTTGTACTATACTTTGGTAGTATATTCGAATCTAACTGTCAAGTTCGTATATTTTAGAGAAAGTGTTAATTTGATGCATAGTAGAATTAAAGGCTGTTGTTGCGGTCAAATGTCTTTACCCAAAGATTAAATGTCATCGATACTAGATCAAAGGTCAGTGATCTCGGATAAATGGACTCTCATTGGTCATTTAATTCAAACTAAATGTCACTGGTCCGCATAAACGTCATTGAGCGCAAATTAAAGATCATCAAGAGCTATTAAATGTCATAGAGCCCAGATTAGTTCTGTCAATAATTTATAATTAAAAAACTTGTATCTGATTGAATCCGAAATTATAGTTAGATAAATAAGTTATATTCAGGTCTGATACGAAATATAATTTGTTGTTGGCGAGGATATATTCGAACTTGTTTAAATTAAGTTTAGATTAGAGTGGCAACCGTTTTTTACCAGCTCACATAGACCAGTTTAGGTCCCTAGTGTTACCACGGGCTGAAATGCCCCTCATATGTATATACAGGGTGGGCCTAAAGAAACCAAGGGGTGTAAAAGTTTAATAACTTTTTCGTTTATTAATTTTTTTTTATTTTTCTTCCAGATTATATAATATACCAAAAGAAAATTTTTGTACACTAAGTATGAAAAATAATGTCTCTTAAATGACCACCGTTTTCAGCTTCGCACTGATGGGCTCTATTTAGAGCATTTTCCATAACACCTTACAAAACTTGTGGCTGTAGCGTTCGAATTTCTGCAACAATGTTTGCCTTGAGTTCAAGGATTGTCTCTGGCTTGTTCACATACACTAGCTCCTTCAAATAACCCCAAAGAAAATAGTCGGGTGCTGCCAAATCTGGCGATCGCGCTGGCCAAATAATTTCCGAATTTCTAGAAATTATTCGCTCTCCAAAAATTTGACTTAAAAGTGCCATTGTGACTCGGGCAGTATGGGCAGTGGCTCCGTCCTGCTGAAACCACATACCAGGTCTGTTTTCAAAAGCAGGACGTAAACAATTTTCTATCATAAACCGATACCGCTCTCCATTTACGGTTACAGTACTTCCATCTTCATTGTCGAAGAAGTAAGGCCCAATGACATTTTCAGATGTGATCCCACACCATACTGTACACCTGATGGGGAGCAATTGGCGTTGATGAATGGCTCTTGGATTTTGAGAACCCCAGAACATACAGTTCTGCTTATTAACAAAGCCATTCAAATGAAAATGAGCCTCATCACTCATAATCAAATTTTTAATAAAGTTGATTTCATATCTGGCCAACTCTTGAAATTTAACTGCAAAATTTAGACGTTGCCGATGATCTGGGGGTTTTAATTCTTACACCAATTGGACCTTATATGGGTATAACTGTAAATCTTTTTTAAAATGCGCCGTAGTGACGTACGAGACATTTCTAGCTGAGCAGAACGCCTTCGGACAGATGTTTCTGGTGCTTCGTTAACACTTTGCTGTACTCGTTCAATATTTTCCGCAGTGCGACTTACACGTGGTCTACCGGTTCGAGGCAAATCTCTTACGCTGCCATGTTGGTGATGACGATCAACTAAGCAACGAATCATTGCTTCAGAGGGCGAAATTCTGATGTTAAAATGTCGTCGATATGCTCTTTGCGTTAAAATAATTGATCTCTGGTTTACATAATAAAATTCTATTGTTCTGGTTCTCTGTTCAATTTGAACCTCTCCATTATAAATTCTCCAAGTGTTGTCTATATAATCGGAAAGAAAAAATAATAAAAAATTAATAAACGAAAAAGTTATTAAACTTTTACACCCCTTGGTTTTGGTTTCTCGCTATTACGAATATCGGTACCGGAAAAATCTGTTAGACTGCCTAGAAAGACCAACCCCAATATATCCAGACGTCGTTTACTCAAAGCGGGACAGTCGCATAGCAAGTGCGCAATGCTCTTCAATTGTTCCTCATCTCCACAGCTTCTCCAGAAGTCATTGGAGTAAATACGCAATCATCTGGCGTGTGCGCCGGTCACGCAGTGTCCCTTCAGGACTGATACTAACGTAGAAAATAGTTTACATATATAAGGGGTTTTCCAATAGGTTTAAAGTGATGATTTTGAAGTGACGTTTCGGCCATTTGTAATAGGTCATGATCAGTCATTTGTTTTTCATTGTATTCAGTAATGTTTACAATTTCAGGATGGAGAGATATACGCAAGAACAACGTTTACAAATTATTCAGTTTTGTTGTTGTTATTTATTGTTGGTCTGTGCTTTTTTTATTCAGTCAGAATTTATTTGGTTCCAGACCATATGTTTTTTGAGTGTGGTTTTTTGAGCTATTTAGGGTACCTAGACACTTCCAGATTATATAGATATGTTCACAAATGTTATTCAGATTTACAATTTTGCCAACCATTGTTACTGAAAGATTACAAGTCCCTGGAAGTTATGCTGAAATAAGTGGAAGTTTGTTAAGAAATTTTTTTCAGCATATTCTTAGCTACATTATTGCCAAATATAGTTAAGCGGTATCACTGAATTAGTTGTTGAACAAGGGGCCCAATGATTTTCAGAAACTTTGAGGCCCATAAAAAAAATTGGTCACCAATTTCGCCAAACCGAGTATAGGGCTGATAGTAGAATCGAGCCTATACTATCAAGTCCATGTATTTTTCAAAAAGTGTTCATTTGTTGCATAGTGTTATCAGCCTTGATATAGTTACTTTGTACAGGAATTATCACTCCTAATACACCCATGTTTAGTTATGTCTTTAATATGACAAAGGCCATCAGAAACGCACAGGACAGGAACACCTATAAAACGCTCATCGGAAACCTCAAGGTTTGGAAAATTTTAGCCTCAACACCTTGTAATATTGGGTACAACAAGGAAGACGATTGTTATTGGAGGAATCGCTGGGAGGAAAAGCCATCCCATACTGGAGCTAAGGATTTCCTACCAATCTGTCTATCGTAAGTTCTCCTTACAACCCTGGATAGATTAATAGATAGTTACCTCAGGACTACAATTGATCACAGGTTACTGTCCACTCAACAGCATGCCTACCTACAGCAAGACCACGTTCACCGAAACCGCCCTGTTTGATCTAGTCAGCTTTATTGAAGGAACCCTCACTGTTAAGGAATGTACTAAGATAGCTTTCTTAGTTATAGAGGTGGCCTTCCAGCCGCTATAATTACGGCTTTAGCAACCCTAGGGGTTGATAGCAGTATACGTATGTGCATTCATTACCTTCTGGTTAAGAGGCGCATTTGAGTTAGCTTATTGACCTCCACAGATTTGTCAGCAGGGTAACGCCGCAATGGGGTATTCTATCTCCTCTACAATGGAATATCCATAAAACTATAAACTACACGCAAAGAAAAAAAATCGTTACCCCGAAACGAAAAATTAGACAAACGAATTTCGTTTGTGGTGTATGTTTGTCGTAAACGATTTATGTTTATCCCAAAACCCAAAGAAACGTTTATAGCAAACGGTTAGTGTCCTTATCGTAAATGATTTATATTTATTACAAACCCTGTAAAACGTTTGGTGCAAACGGTTATTGTGTTTGTCACAAGCAATGTCAGCTTAACAATAAATGAGAAAACGATTGTCGCAAAAGAATAATTTGATTGAATTATGATATTTAATATGTTTTATAAAATTATGTTTATAATGAAAAATGTCACAATTTTTAGTAAAATGTACCCGGCAGCTCCCCGACAAAGACCACTTCTATTATTTGGCTGCTATCTTCTAATTGAGTTGTAGACAAACTGTAAATAAGAAAGCATGTAGGTTAGAACATATTTAAAATGTAGTAGTCCATTGTATGGATCGAAACGAGATGTAATCTTACCATATATCAAACTTTTTAGTCATAAGTGAATTTTATAGCTCAATATTCTGGCCCAAATGCTGACAATTCAAAAGTTCCCACGTCCATGAATAGAATACTAAACTACATCAGAAAATAACATGAAAAACTTCGGGTGAAAAAACGTGTTGCATAGTGTCATTAAAAAAAAGAAAGTTTTACTGTTTAGGTCCATTAACAATAAATAAATAAACTAGGGTTAAGAGCTAACTACCGGTTACAGCTGTCAAATTCCATTCAATCTAACTTTCGTTAGCTCTAACGGTAGGTTATTTTGTTTTGTGTTAATGGGGGTTAGTGTTGAAAATATCAGCAGTTTCCAGACCACATCCACAACTGGATGTATTGTACCTGAATAAATTTATTTCACAATTACCATTAGCAGCTTCAGTACCAAAACGTGTGATGATTGATTGTTAATGTAATGGTATCAGATTCTTTTAAAATCGATTGTTTTTGTTATTCCGGCTTTCCACAAAATATTCAATATTTTCATGTGGTGCTCGATCCATTTTTTGCTATTAACTAACTGGTTATTTTCCCACATGTCTTCACTTTATTTACCTATAACATTTAATTGTAGTCCGCAGTATATTTTCGAGATATCGCACCTCCGATAATTTAGATTCTTTGGATTAATTAATTCTTTGAATGAAATCAATTTGAGATCACTGATAAAATATTTTTAACTTTGCCACGCCAGTACAAAACTAAAGGTCCATCAGCATACGACTCTACGCATGCTGAGTATGATTGCAAATGTTATGAAATTGTATAACAGTGCGGAGGGAGGGATGCAGATAAATAAATTTCCACCACCGTCTGTAAATAAAGCAACGCGGACAAACTTGTATGCAACGTTGCAACGTTTCTGTTTGTGTTTTGTACACACACATCCGCATCTTTTGAGTTTGTACACATACATCTGCACATATTATTCCGTCATATAAATAATAAAAAAGTTATAAAACCGCACTCTCACAAAATGAAAACAAGTTTAGCTCTTTGTTCTCTCAACTTTCTTTAATATATTCAATCATGTTTAAATACAATATGGTTACGTAAGCGTTTTTCGTTTACCATAAAATAAAGTACAAAAATTTTGGAATGAAAGAATGATCGTTTACTGCAAAAGAAACTACGTTTACGATAAACTTTTACATTCACTGCAAATATTTCAACCGTTACGGGAAAAGTAGAGCGTTTGAGGCAAAGAAAAATGTTTGCGATAAACGACGCCCAAACGTTTTTTTCTTTGCGTGTATATACTGCCTTCTCTGGAGATGATGGGTGTCAGAGTTGTTGCCTATGCGGCTGACGTGGCAATAGCTGTTTTAGGGAAGTTTCCGAACACTCTTAGAGACATCCTACAGAAGACCCTTCAAACAACCCGACGTGTTAACCCGACCACGACGGAACTAGAGAAACTTGACCTATCACTGCCAGATGACTGAGTGTTTGCCAGGCAGAAATCTAAGCTATCAAAGAGGTAGCAGAATTACTGAAAATTAATTAATTTTCTGACCTCTGGTATCAATGTTTTCTCTGACAGTCAGGCCGATAAAAAAACTGTCCTCGACTGTCGCAGATCTCTTAACGAGATGACTGAACAGTTTAATATTCACCTGATATGGGTGCCGGGGAACGGCAGAGATGAACAGTGGACCTGGATTATATGGGCATTCCTCTAGCCACCTGCAAGCTTTTCTTGAGAGATAGTGCCCTTACGGCAACAAATGAAGGGTGATCACTAGTCAGAAACTGCATATATCCCAGGCTGATGTGGCCCAGCCTAGACTCAACGCACCAGAGCACTGCTGTCGTTGTCGAGAACGGACGTGTCACTTATCGTATCTGTCATGACAGATAACTGTCTCATTGGACGGCACGCAGAGATATTAAAGGTCTTGCATAATCACCTTTGACCTGTAGAATCAATATAACACCTTCTGTGTCTGTGCCCCGCTCTCTCTCTAGAAGGCAAGCTAACATGGCTGATGTTGGAATCCGCACATATGTAAAGCCATCAAATTGGTTCAACGGGAGGGGCTAGGGATAACTTATGATTTCCCTGTGGTAAAACAATGGACAGTATAGTCTAAGTGAGTCTGTTTTACAGGCCGTCACTCTTAACTTAACCTTTATTAATATTTGTGAGAGAGGTGATTTTTTCACAATATCTTGAAAGATAGCTTTGAAACCCCTGATGGTATGAAGAAATTATATTAGAAGAAGGTGAAGGCTACTTAATTGAGGATTATTTAATGCTATCCTTAACCAATTTCAATAAATGGTTATCCATTTATGGTTGAACCATATTTTCTATAGGTTTATCTTTATTTTGATAGATAGACAGGTCCTATCTGACTAATAAACCACAAAGCTTTTAAAGTAAATGACCTAAGCTTTTTGTTGAGCAAAAAAAAAATATTAAAATGTGGGTTTTTACAAAAATGTCAAAACAAGCTTTAATTTCGAAAAAAAATCACAAAAAAACTTTTTGGAGCGCCCCAGTAGGCGAGTTGGTAGCGTACTCGCCTATGTGTTTGGGGGTCGTGGGTTCGATTCCCACCAGAGGCTCTGGTCTGTCGCTGCAAACATTTGGCCATATGGTCTTTGTAACCCGGCCTTTCCCTGGACCATAATATTAGAATATAAATTAACTTTGTATTGTAATTTATATAAATAAATAAATAAATAAAACTTTTTGTATTTTTTTTAAAAAAATTTTTAAAGCAAAATTTTCTAAAAACAATAGGTAATTAGTTATATGGATGGGGAAAAAAAGCCCGCCTGACCAAAATTTCAAAATTCAACACCCTCCAATTCAGAATGTCCTACTATCCAAGATGACTAAACTTGGTGCATGCTTCATCCCGATTAGTAGACATTAGGCCGGGTCGATTTGTGGGGAGGCAAAAAAAGTCGCCATTGCTCAGTGAAAATCGTATTCTAGGGATCAAAATAAGAAACTTTGCCGAAGGAACCATACCTCTAAAACGAATTCTCATGTCCCGGAATTTGGGTCGAACTTTTGGGTAAGGGCAAATTTTGAAAAATCCCACTTTGACCCATTTAGAGTGCTCCAATCAAGTCCAAATATATGACCATGCCAGTGGCACACCCCCTGGAACCCCATGGGGGTTCCATACATTTGGAGTCGATTGGAGCACTCTAAATGGGTCAAAGTGGTATTTTTTCCGGGACATCAGAATTCGTTTTAGAGGTATGGTTCCTTCGGCAAAGTTTCTTATTTTGATCCCTAGAATACGATTTTCACTGAGCAATGGAGGATTTTTAAATCGACCCGCCCTAGTAGACATAGATTTTAAAAATTTACTCACTTGATATGAACTGAATCTTAATTTTAAAATCTTCATAGTATGTTTCATGTTTCTATGTAATTTTTGTGGATTTTTGACAATACGTAATATAAACATATGTTACGTAATTTAAAGTTGTGTTGCATTTTTCACAATCACTGCAAATTTCTTGAAATCACAGTACATTTTCTTAATTGGCAACTAAAAGTTTGTCTGTTGCAGAGTTCAGTTTTTTGTCTCGGTTTCAAATATATTTTGTAATTATTTAACTGCTGCTTAAACAGAAGTTAAGAGTTGATGAATTTACCACTTTCAGTTGCTATTTAAATTGTACGTCTTTTTCAATTTCCACAAAAAAAAATGAATCCCAAGAAATGCTGTGTTTCTGTGTCATATGCCAAAGTGGAAAAAATACCCTTCGGTACCACAACAAGAGTTTTCTGGGAAGGATGAAAGCAGTGTTTCGGTATAAATATTTAAAATAAACTTAATCAACTTCAAGTTAATATTTTAACCCTTGGATTTATATTTGTCAAAGGTAGCATGAAATTAATTAATTCGAAAAGGATCTCCATGGAAATTACAACGACAGCAATAAACTCATTCCATCACGAAAAAGAAAAGAAACCAAACAAAACTTTACAACAAACTTATTCCGAGGACCTCAAATGCAGCACAATCTTTTTTATTCTACACTCTTTAGTTTGATATTTTAATGTTTTGTACAAAGAGAAAATGCTCTATTTTTCATTTCCTTAAAATCCACCTAAAACCTAGAAAACTTTTTTGTTTCTTTTTCAAAACGTTTCTTTCACTCACTTTGTTCTGTTCTTTATGTTTCACTGAATTGAATTGTATTCTATTGAAATGTATTGTATTTAATTGAAACTATGTATTTACTTAACAATAATAACAACCAACCAAAATTCTTTTCAATCAAACAAAAAAAACCTCTTCTTTCATTCATCATCTCTAGATGGCGTTCTCATATCTGATAAGGTGTCTAACACCGACCACTTGTTAAAAAAACTTCTGTAAAAGAAACACAGCAACAAAAACTCCAAATCTAAATATTTGTATAAAATAAACCAAACTTTTCTAAAACTGAACTACAAACAACAATAACAACAACAATAAAGACTATCAATATAATAGACAAAGTAAAAAAAATCCCTCAGAAAAAAAAAGAATGATAACAAATGCTATTGGTATGCAAATTGAATTTGAAGTTTTCTTTTTCACTGTCTTGAATTGTGACTGTAAAGATACAATATCTACTCAAAATATATTGTATTCGTAGCACTGTAGATGCAATGTTAGATAGCTATGTAGTTGTGTTAGATATAAATGTGTAAACTGTATATACTCGTACATGCATACATTTCAACTCATACAGACAGTAGACGAAATTTATATATGTTTAGAATTTTAATTTGTATAAAATTATTATTATTTTAAAATATTAAATATTATTTTATTTAATTGCCATTTTTCCGATTATTTCATAATTGAGACATCCAAAAGGAGTAATAACAGGCTGGATGATCAGACTATATTACACCTAAAACCTTTCCGATAATTCATAATAAGGAAAAAAATTACAGCGATAAGAGGAAATCTCAAATGACACTTACTTACGAGTAATATACTCGTATACACATACAAAAATTCAGCACAAATCTAACCTATTAAAGCGACTCTACTTTTGAAGCAACACAGCACCTTATCCAAAACTTCATATGAAACGGTTAACATATTCATATATGTTAACATTTCTAAGGTTAGGTTACATTGGCTGCCGGAGTTATCAGATCACTTAGAGTATATATCCCTATGCTCCTCGCAGGAGTAAAGTGGATAAATATATATGTATATATAGCAATTGTGATCACTGGTGCTTCCAAGGGCTCACTTACCCTCATCGCACAGTGGGCTAAAATGGAAATAAAATAGACATAATTCTGCCATTTCAAAACCACTTATCGTATGGCGATGAAATTTTAGGTGTGTATGCAAGAGGTGTTAGAGAGGTTAAGTTCGGAACTTGGGCCCCCTATCTCATATAGGGGCGGAGCTACAGGGCCCTAAAGTTGACCACCTCGGGTATACAAAATTTTCATCGGCTTCTAACTTTTGAATGGAGTGTCCGGTTTTGTTTCTGTGGATACTCCTAGACCAGGACTACAATAAACATTTTATAGGTTGAAGATATCTTGAATAGTTTCCGAGATATGTGGATTTTAAATTTGAATTTCTCATTTTTTCGCCGACTTTGCCTTGGAGTTTAGCCAATATCTCAGTCAAAAGTTTACCGATTTTGTTCGCGTGTTTTTTATGGATTGCCAATAAAATTTACAATATCATGAAAAAAAGAACCGATAAGATATGTGAAGAAATAAGAATGTTATGGCCCTATAAAGTCAAATTTTTTAAAAAATTCATTTTTGGAGATTTTTTGGCGAAAAAAGTCCAATTGGTATTTAGGTCTTGTAGAAAAACTTTGTTACACAAAGTATATCAAATTTATACTCATTTTAAAGAAGATGTTTCACAGAATCTGTTAGAGAAAATCCGAAGTCAAAATTTTAATTGGTGTGGTTGCCACCCTTCTCCGATTTGGACCTTTTTTTACATAAATTTCAAAAGTTTGATCGATTTTCTCCAATCGCAAAGCTAAATTGTTAAATTTTTCTTTTTATTTATTTGTATTAGGGTATACCAAAATCGACTGCAAAGGGAATCCCGAGCGCGGCTTTTCATATCGAAGATATAGGACTAAAAGTAAAAAATCCCATTTTTGGGGATTTTTTATGTATTTTTTGGGAATTGATATTAATATCAAAATAAAGAACTTTAAAAAAAATCATCGAAGTATATAAATTATTAAGAATTTTATGCCGTATTTGCGTTTCTATCTATATGCAAAATATTTTTTTTAATTATACCATACACCACACTGTGGTACATTGTATTATAACTTTGTGCATTTGTTTGTAACACCAAGGAGCCGAAATAGACCCATCGTTTATTATACGGATCGACTCAGAATCATTTTCTGAGTTGATTTAGCTATGTCCGTCTGTCTGTCCGCCTGTTTGTCCTTCTGTCTGTGCATGTATTCTTGTAATCAAAGTACAGGTCGCAATTATGGTCCGATCTCGACGAAACTTTACACATATTTTTTGGCCCAAGGACGATCCCTACTGAGTTTGGTTAAAATCGGTTCAGATTTAGATATAGCCCCCATAAATATGTTAGCCCGATTTGACATGTCAGCGCTGTAAAAACTTTATTTTATATTCGATCAGTATGAAATTCGGCAGAAAGAGGTTTCTTTTTATATGAATGCACACTGTTAAATTCGAAGAAAATCGGTTCAGATTTAGATATAGCCCCCATATACCTTCGAATATGTTACCCCCGATTTGATATGTAAGCGCTGTAAAAAGTGTATTTTATATCCGATCAGTATGAAATTCGGCAGAAAGAGGTTTCCTTTTATATGAATGAACACTTTTAAATTTGGAAGAAATCGATTTTAGATATAGCCCCCATATATACGTTACCCCCGATTTGACATGTAAGTGCTGTAAAAATGTTATTTTATATACGATTAGTGCGAAATTCGGCAAAAAGAGGGTTCTTTCTACATGAAGGAATACTGCCAAATTCGGAGAAAATCGGTTCAGAATTAGATATAGCCACCATATATATGTTACCCCGATTTGATATGTAAGCGCTGTAGAAACTGTATTTTATATCCGATCAGTGCGAAATGCGGCAGAAAGAGGTTTCTTATTACTCGAATGAATACTGCCAAATTCGGAGAAAATCGGTTCAGATTTAGATATAACCCCCATATATATGTTACACCCGATTTCACATGTAAGCGCTGTGGAGACTGTATTTTATATCCGATCAGTACGAAATTCGACAGAAAGAGGTATTTTGACATGAATGAGTATTCAGGGAAAATCGGTTCATATTTATATTTAACCTACATATATATGTTCCTCCTGATTTGGTTTCAAAGCGCTATAGAAGTTGTACTTTACTTCCGATAATTAAAATTTTGCAGAAAGATGTCTCAATTTAGGAACGAATATTGCTTAATTTAGCGATTATCGTTTCAGAATTAGATAATATGTTCCTACCCATTTACCAATGACCCTTATCACATTGTTAGGGAGGGTTAGGGAATTATATAGTCGGCCCCGCCCGACTTTCTGTCTTTCCTTACTGGTTATACCTGTCAATGATTAAGGGCTTCCTAGAAATAGTGCCACAAAACAATATTTTCTAAAAGGTAAATCTTACTAAATTTTATTATTGTTTGATAAAATCATGTGATCTACAAGAAATCAGTGCATATTGACTGATGTAATAACTAATAAGTACAAGAAGGTAGGGATAAATTAAAAAAAAAATTTTGCATATAGACAGAAACGTAAATACGGCATAAAATTCTTAAAAATATATGTATATATTTCGATGATTTTTTTTTAAAGTTCTTTATTTTGATTTTAGAAATAATAATCAAATGCAACATGTGGAAATTTCTAATGGAAAATCCCTCAATTCCCAAAAAATACATCAATAATCCCCAAAAATGGGATTTTTACTTTTAGTCTTATATCTTCGATATGAAAAGCCGCGCTCGGGATTCCCTTTGAAGTCGATTTTGTTATACCCTAATACAAATAAATAAAAAGAAAAATTCAACAATTTAGCTTTGCGATTGGAGAAAATCGATCAAACTTTTGAAATTTGTGTAAAAAAAGGTCCAAATCGGAGAAGGGTGGCAACCACACCAATTAAAATTTTGATTTCGGATTTTCTCTAACAGATTCTGTGAAATATGTCCTTTAAAATGAGTATAAATTTGATATACTTTGTGTAACAAACTTTTTCTACAAGACCTAAATACGAATTGGACTTTTTTCGCCAAAAAATCTCAAAAAATTACATTTTTTCAAAAATTTGACTTTATAGGGCCATAACTTTCTTATTTCTTCACATATCTTATCGATTCTTTTTTTCATGATATTGTAAATTTTATTTTTTTCATGATATTGTAAATTTTATTGGAAACACGCGAACAAAATCGGTAAACTTTTGACTGAGATATTGGCTAAACTCCATGGCAAAGTCGGCGAAAAAATTAAAAATTCAAATCACATATCTCGGAAACTATTCAAGATATCTTCAACCTATAAAATGTTTATTGTAGGTCTGGTCTAGGAGTATCCACAGAAAAAAACGACACTAAAACCGGACACTCCGTTCAAAAGTTAGAAGCCGATGAAAATTTTGTATACCCGAGGTGGTCAACTTTAGGGCCCTGTAGCTCCGCCCCTGTACGAGATAGGGGGCCCAAGTTCCGAACTTAAACTCTCTAACACCTCTTGTATACACACATAAAATTTCATCGCCATACGATAAGTGGTTTGGAAATGGCAGAATTATGTCCATTTTTTTTTCATTTTAGCCCACAGCGTCGCACGCCACGATTGAGGAGATAAAGACGGCATCGAAGGAGGAGCTGAACAAGATCACAAAAAATGATTATTTGAAGTGCTTCGAGGATTGGAAAAAACGTTGGCAGAAGTGTATTATATCTCAGGGGAATTACTTTGATGCGGACAAAATAGATATTCATGAATAAATAAATACTTTTTGAAAAAATACAAAATTCGCGATATTTTTTGAACATACCGTATGTGACTAAATAAATTTAAACAAATTATACATTCAAAACAACGACCATACCAAAAAAGATAAGTTATTCGACAAATTTGATTGCATATTCAAATTCAGCGTGTCGACCGGACACTCCGTTCAAAAGTTAGAAGCCGATGAAAATTTTGTATACCCGAGGTGGTCAACTTTAGGGCCCTGTAGCTCCGCCCCTGTACGAGATAGGGGGCCCAAGTTCCGAACTTAAACTCTCTAACACCTCTTGTATACACACATAAAATTTCATCGCCATACGATAAGTGGTTTGGAAATGGCAGAATTATGTCCATTTTTTTTCATTTTAGCCCACAGCGTCGCACGCCACGATTGAGGAGATAAAGACGGCGTCGAAGGAGGAGCTGAACAAGATCACAAAAAATGATTATTTGAAGTGCTTCGAGGATTGGAAAAAACGTTGGCAGAAGTGTATTATATCTCAGGGGAATTACTTTGATGCGGACAAAATAGATATTCATGAATAAATAAATACTTTTTGAAAAAATACAAAATTCGCGATATTTTTTGAACATACCGTATGTGACTAAATAAATTTAAACAAATTATACATTCAAAACAACGACCATACCAAAAAAGATAAGTTATTCGACAAATTTGATTGCATATTCAAATTCAGCGTGTCGAAGTCTTCTCAAATCTAGTCTAAGATATCCTATCTATGAACACACATTGCCGGTGGCTCATTATGGACCGTTTGAGAAAAATCATTGTCGGATTGTTTGCGATTTTGTTTTTTATAATTCGCTTATATTTATCCCCTCACCTTAGAGAGGAGGGTATATATCATTTGCTACGGAAAAAAGTGTAACACATCAAAGGAGTGAGCTAAGACCCCAAGTATGTTCTGCGGATATCCGTTTTGGGTAATTTTAAGTCATTTGAGCAATGTCCGTCCGTCCGTCCACCTGTCTGTCTGTCTGTGTGTCTGTCTGCTGGCTGGTGCGCACGATAACTCTCGAAAGGATTAACCGATTGACTTCAAATTTGGTTTGCGGTAATATTTTGCTCTATCTCCGGCTAAGTTCGAAGATGGGCTATATTGGTCCACTCCTTCTATTACCACCCCCACACTTTGGTCATCCTCTATACTAAAGCCACCTATAGCGTGGAGTATGTCCGTCTATATGTCACATGCTATATAAATGTGTCATAATGGTATTTTGTCCCATTTTCCAATAAGAGCAATCTTTAAGACCTTAACCTTCTCATGATTATACCCGCACTGTGGTACAGGGTATTACGACTTTGTGCATTTGTTTGTAACGCCTAAGAATCACGTTTTGATTTAGCCATGTCCGTATGTCTGTCCATTTAGTCTTTTGATGAAAGTACAGGTCGCAAATATGAAGCGATCCTTACGAAAATTTCTTAGACTAAACAGCACAGCATTTTTCAGCTCATTGATTTGGGACTCCATTCTGAGAATTGGACATGAAAGTAGCCCCAAAAATAATAACTTCTGCGTCATTCGTTTAGTCAAGTTGGCTCAATTAATAATTTAATGGCCATACGATTTTTTTGCTTATTTTTAACACTTTTTCTATATTTTTTCTTGGTATACCGCACGTATTATGTCTTTTGCGTCCGAAGCAAAGTTGTAGATATTGAACACGAGAAAAAATGCGGAACAAACCTACCCGAAAAAAGTGCACCAAGAGACTTAAAAATCGCAAAAATGCCCACAAAGTCATAAAATATCTGTCAGTAAAATATCGATGAACCTCGTATTAGAAGGCCCTTGATCGCTTGAGTTAAGTTAAAATGACATATTTAGGAATATAAATAAAAAATTACTATATTCGGCCACTGTGGTCTTCTTCTATACTAGAGTACACCACTGTGTTATTTATCTGTAATAGAGTCGACCACTGTGTCCTCTTTACTAAAACCATGTTTAGCGTGTATAACAGCTTTTAGTCTGTCCGTCTTTCTGTCACACGCTGCATGAATGTGACATAATGGTGTTTTGTCACATTTTGAAAGAACAGCAATCTTTACACTGTTCGTCTTTGTATTTCATTTGAAAATATGTCCTCTAGATTGAACCATATCGACAAATGCTTTGGGTTAAGTCAATTGAATATGGCGGCTCTTGTTGTGAAGAAATGCATCTGTGAACTTTCTCTTGTAAAACAGCGTTGGGTGTCACGGGGATTTTTGCAGTGATGGTTTGGAACACGATAACTGTCACCGGCGTAAAGAAAAATTATGAAATCCACACTGATTTTAAACGATGCTGCGTAAACAATTCCGTAGAAACCGTTGGGCGTTTCCGCAAAACTCGGCACAATTCCATAAAGTATTTTTTATAATAAAATGTTCTCTCAGAATTGGCTGCAATATTTATCAGATATAAACCATCTGGATTTTTCACTTTGGTCCATTCTGGAAGCCAGGGTATCAACTACAAATATCAAAAATCCCAGGAATTCCAGAACAAATAGTGTTGGAAAGCGATTAGGATAATTAGTAAAATTATCGTGAAATTTCGTCGTTGGATACTTTAGCACTACAGCTTCTACAGTTGTCTAGTACATTAAAAAACGAACGGATCTGCAGTTAATATACTCCGATACAACTACCACCTTATAGCAATGTTAATCAACACCTGCTGGTTTTTATATATTTCTGTTTTATTCTTTTTTACTGTTTACTTTAAATGTATTATTTTGTAAATCTTTTTAATTCTATACTTATATAAATTTTCTTCTACTGTATATTCATAGATCATGTTGCTGTCTGATATACGCTAAACAGCAATACGATTCCACTCCACTAAAAAAACTATTTTCACTAAAAACTGAATGTTCTCATCCTCCCTGTGACAGCTTCCCACTTAGATTAACACTTCCTGTACACCTCCCACGGCGAACATTTCCTTTAGCTTTTTGCGCTCACATTAATATGAATAGCAAATAAACGTTTCATTTAAATATTCCCTCATTCTATTATTTATTCACTTCACAGCTGCAATTCAATCAGTCATTCATTTCAATTTCAATAGTGAAGAGAATTAATTGAAATCCAATCTAAACAAAAGTCACGGCGTAAAAAACTCAAACAAATGTCACGAAAATGTACGATTATGTGATTTTTTTATTCTGCAAATGGTTTCATTAGATTATATTATATACAAATTCAATTAATTTTAAATTTTTTGATTTTTCACATTCACACGTAATTCAATGTGTAAATATTTTTGTTTGTGTGTTTAAGTTGTAGTGGTAGTTGAGTGCAACTGTAATCGTAGTGGTATTGATTAAGTGTTCGACCGAGGCATTGTATAAAATAAAACAGCAAAGAATAACTTAAAATGGGTAAAACATGAATGGATTACAGAGGAAAAAACGGTCTACGTTAATGTCAACTCTGATGGTCCACTGTTTGATCAGCGTACACGCCAGGGGGATGATAATTGAGTCCAATGACTTGTGGGTACCTGCTTTGCTACGGTCCCTCATTAAATAAACGACATTTTATGCATTTCTGCTAGAGTAATGCCGACTGGTCCAGGTGATTTAAAGGGCTCAAAGCTATTAATTGTCCAGCTGATTCTGGATTTTTCAGTCTTCAACCTATCGATGCTTGCAGTCCTCAAGCTCTCTTTTTTGTCCTGCTGGTCCTCGAGTTCTGTCCATGAGTTCCTCGGGAAATGTTTGTCGAGCAGGGCTTTAAGCCAATGGTCTTTGTTTTTTGTCCAATTGTTGACTGTATCCTGCAGGTAACCCACTCAACCGGGTGTAATGGATAATATCTCACGCAGCCTTGCTACATCCGAGACCTTTTCCACATATTCACAGAAGGTCGACCATTTCCTCAGGGCTGTGGAGTCGGAGTCGGGGAAATTTGCCCGGAGTCGAAAAATTATGGTCGACTCCGAGATGGATTGTGCAAAATGTACCATTTATGTGATAGAACTTTTGTACTCAAAATTTTTTGGGAAAACAATATTGCTACAAAAGATGGATAAGATATTCGAAGCTTTTATCGAAATATTTTTGTATGCCAAAAATATCTGCAAAGTTAACTAAACTATCGAGTTTTTATGTAAAACAGAGGTAGGAAAGACTACATGCTATTCCTTAGCGAGTACAAAACAATTAAGGAAAGGCCGGGCGAAGCCAACTATATGATACCGTACAAAACGTTGTTAGAACAGAATAAGCTCAGATATTGTATGTAAATATGACATAATTACCTTATAAATCTAAATCTAAACAGAATTAATGAAAATTCGAAAATATGTGTTCTTGGATAAATAAATTCTAATCTACTAAATTTCCAAATGTTTGAATGTGATAAACAGCTTTGATATTGTTACACGGCCAAATCTAAAGGAACATTTATATCTGGGGGCAATATCGATCTGAACCGATTTAACAAAGCTATATCTTATTTTCAATAACATGAAATCACTTCGGAGTAGAAATATAATTTCAGATATTTATGTTATTTAACTGCCGGAGTCGGAGTCAAGTAGTTTTGGCTCGACTCCACAGCCCTGCATTTCCTTAGCTCCTTTTTATAGATTTTGAATTGCTCTTTAAAGGCATTCCGGTCATTAGCAGGGTATGAAGCCGCCGAGCCAAGCCGCCGATTTTAGCCGCCTCCGACCTTTTTTCACCAGCCGAAGCCGCCGCCGATCTTTGCGGCTAAAATCGGCTGAAACACAGCCGCCGTTCCATAGAAATACTTTAGTATATGGATACATACAATTTACATTTTTGATAAGCAAATAGCTATATAGCAGATATATCGTCCCCTTAATAGAAGGATAATGTGTACGCATACACACTATTATTTTTATTGCATTCTAAGAATCTACGCAATTGGTTCTATATCTGGTGAAATTCTACTTCCACAAATTGGGTTATTGGGTGTTTGAATTTGTTCGTTAATAAATAATAATATCGAGTTTCAATTTCACAAAAACTTCAAAAATGATTTTCTCGAAACGACAAATAAATTATACACTATTCATTTATTGGGTGGACGATATGGAAGTGAGTGATTTTCGTTGTGATTCATTTATTGCCACAAGCGGGAGCTTAACATGTCTTAAAAATCATAATATTGATAGTAATAGAACAATAATTATAAAAATTCTTTTTTAAAGGAAATAATAAGATTTTTTCTTTAAAGGATCCGCCAAATAACTTTTTTTTTTTTGAAAAATAAAAACGACTGAAAACGCATTGGATGGTCAGCTGGCTTCAACTCCTGAACCAATTGGACTTTGTATGACGTCATACCAAGGTCTTTATGCAAAATTCGTCTCAATGATGTCTCCAAAATGTTCAATTGTTGAGAACGACGGTGAATTGATGTTGATGGCGCTTCACGCACACTTTCTGCCACAGAAGCAATATTCTCGGGTGTACGCACTGTTTTTGGCTTTTCACGCTTTAGTTTATCGATGAGGATGCCAGTTTCTTTCACTTTTTTCACAAGATAACGAACATACGGAGCTGACGGTGCTTCTCTTCTTCCAAAATCCGTACGCAATTTTCGCACACAGTCTGCAACATTACCATGATTTTCAAAGTAATGTCGCAATATACACATATTCGTTCAGCGGAAGGATAAAACTAATTATCTGTCAAATCAGACATGAGCTGTGTTACCATTCACGAAATAAGCACTAGTTGAAAAAAAACGTTAGATGGCGGACCCTTTATTATAAGATTATGTACATTTAGAGATAAAAATATTTTCGTAAAAAATCAGTGGAGTATTAAAGAATAGTATAACATATAAATTAATACATCCATTCTAAAGAATCAATCAAGTTAAGCTCAAAACAGTAGAGGTCATTCTATTTAAACCACAAGGTAATTCCACACAAATTTAAAATTTCACTAAAACGTCGATTCGCCTCCCTGGAAACAACCTGTTTCGACTTAAGCTATGTATAGACGAATGGCGGAAAAATGGCGCCATTGTCAGAAAAACATTTTATTAGCTATTGTCTATAAAATATTTTTAATGGCAATCCTGCAAATAAATATTTGCAATCGTCTTCACCTTTGCCTAACAATCTATCATTGTCCTTACATTTGCGGCACTTTAACAGGGTTGATAAAGTTGTCCGATCTGACAATACTTTGAAAATAGAGTATATTATAGAATCGATGATTTTTTCACCTCACAATATCTTACAATTAACTTAAAAACATCTATTACACTGTGCGACACGACTTCCCTCCCAAGAACGAGACTATATAGGAATGAAACTATAGCCCAACAGTAGATAAACTGCATACTCAGTTTTTTATTTCGTGATCGTTTGTCCTTTTTTCAGGACTTTGAAAATTTCAAGGATAACAATTTTAAAATTTTTTTATTTGCACTTACAACAATGCGAATTGATAAATATGGTTATCAAATGAAAGGGGAGAATTCCCGCTATTTAATAAAATTTTTGGAAAAAAATTCCAAGGACGAAGGCTACAAAAAATGTCCTTTTAAACTTTAATCCTTTAATATCCCTCAAAGTTATGCAATTAAAAATCGTAAAAAAATACATGTTACAGAACTCTAACTGACACAACATATTAAAATTTCAACTTTCTATCTTTAACGGTTAAGGAATAAAAAATATTTGAATTTCACAGCCTATACTCGTATAGCATATTTAGGACACCGATACCTGTTGTCTCTCACCTGTTGAGAAAAGGGCATTGGTATGTTTCCAGAGCGTAGTAGAGAATTTCCTACACGGAGGAAAATCGTAATTTTTGATATGTTTGAATTGAAAGAAAATATACTTGGAAACGATTTTTTTAAATATTATATATTTGTTAACAAATAAATTTTATTTGAAAATCAAGAAATTTTGTTTGGAACGCTTGTATTAATATATTAGAACATAATTTATTTGCAAACCGAATTTCACAAATAAAATATGTGTTTACACACAAACAAAGTTATTGTTTAAGAAGTTTTCCAAATATATTTTTCTTAAAAAGATTTTTAAAACTTTGCTTACTTGTTCGAATATTAGTTTGTTTTTCCTAGTTTTCGTGTTAAAATGTATAGCCAAAAATGTCGTTTAATTTATAAATATTCCAATTCATCACTTTTTGTCAATCCATCAATGCAACTTATATTTACGAAAGATTATTAGATTAGATTTAAGTTTAATAAAATTTTACAAACATATAAAAATTATAAAAAAATGCTCTTTGAACATCTGAAACTTGTCTTTAAGTTAAGACATTATTACATTGAAAAAAAAAATAAATAATTATAAATTAATCTTTGTTTCGGAAATACTAGTTCCAAATAAAAAATATTTGAATGGGAGCATATTTTTGTTTTGAACAATATCCTCCCAAACATACAATATTTGTGTGTCTCAATATTATATAGCAAAAGAGTTCATTTCAACCAAATGAAAGAATATTATTTAACATAAACATTTAAAATATATAAAATACATACAATATATGTAAACATGAAAAATATTAATATATTGAATAAACGCATTCCTTAACTCACACTGATAGAAGGCTGATTTTGTTTGATGAAATTGTTCTACTCACAACTTTAAAAGATATTAATGGATAACAATTAAAAGGACATTTTTAAATATTACTCGTCCTTGGAAAATGTTTC
This sequence comes from Eudasyphora cyanicolor, assembly GCA_963930755.1. Classification (NCBI taxonomy): domain Eukaryota; kingdom Metazoa; phylum Arthropoda; class Insecta; order Diptera; family Muscidae; genus Eudasyphora; species Eudasyphora cyanicolor. The sequence goes on from OZ005734.1 coordinate 316,428,629, forward strand.
CTAAAATTTTAGTGAATAGCAGGAATTTTCCCCTATCATTTGATATGCATATTGATGTTTTTCACATTTTAAAATGTGTAAACAAGTTATATCAAAATTGTTAACCTTGTAATTTTAAATGTCCTGTGAAACGGACAAACGATCACGCAATAAGGAAGTTAGTGCGTTATTTTCCTACTAGTGCCCTATATTTAAAATTTTATATAGTGCCTTTCGTGGGAGGGAATAAAATATTTTGTTTTGTATCGGTGTCCTAAATATGCTATATAGGCTGTGAAATTCAAATAATTGTTATTCCTTAACCGTTAAATATAGAAGGCTGAAATTGTAATATGTGTTGTGTCAGTTAGAGTTCAGTAACATGTATTTTTTTACGATTTTTAATTGCACAACTTTGAAGGATATTAAAGGATTAAAGTTTAAAAGGACATTTTTTTGTAGCCTTCGTCCTTGGAATTCTTCCAAAAATTTAATTAAATAGCAGGAATTATCCCCTTTTATTGGATACCCATATTTATCAATTCGCATTGTTGTAAGTGCAAATAAAAATATTTTAAAATTGTTATCCTTGAAATTTTCAAAATCCTATAAAAAGGACAAACGATCACGAAATAAAAAACTGAGTATGCAGTTTATCTGCTGTTGGCCTATAGTTTTATTTCTATACAGTCCCGTTCTTGGGAGGGAAAAAAAGTTCGAATTTGTCGCACGGTGTTATTTAAGAATAAATACCAGAGCTTAACTTTTCAACTATTATTTTAAATGTTAAAATGTCTATCATAGAGCCGCCGTATGTCAATTTTATGTCGGCTTAGCCGCATAGCCGCCGCCGCCGATCTATTATTTTCAAAGGCAGCCGCCGCCGCCAATTTTGCATCGGCTTCATTTTCTGGTCATTAGTGACCCCAGTAGATTTTGGCCTTATTGAGAAACTTGTCACAGGTCTTTTTCCTAGCCTTTAACTCAGAAGTCCGCCATTGTGGTTTAGTTTTACCCTTGTACCTTGGTTTTGGGCAGGCTTCTTTAATAAAACTTTTGAATGATGTAGCGGGGTGTGATCAGATTATTCAGAGCTGCTTTGTCACTCGGTTCGTACAGAAGTTTAGAATTGAGCACTTTTTATAACTTTTTCTCATACGGGTGCCACTTTGTCTTCCTCATACGACTGGGGAGGGCAGGTTTAGGAACTTTTTCAGCGAGCTTGTACTCTATATAATGGTGATCTGGAAGTTAGTGGTCGTCCAACGACCACCAACCAATAATCTTGTCTGACCGGGAGAGAGGAGCGAACTTGACGTCGAGTATTTCCTGTCTATCTTTTTTTGTAAAGATCGCTTTATTGCCTTTCTTACAAATAGCTAGGTTGGTAGTTAGAATAAAGTCAAGAAGTGACTTACCTATACTGTTTGTATCCGTGCTACTAGGATGATGAGTATTCGTATCTGCGCCACTTATCAGCTCGCACACATCGGACGATGCTTCTTCTACTACTCCCCTGAAGAGAGGTATTGCCACATCTTCATAAGGCCTCCTCTGGAGTATGTCAAAAGACGGATACGAGAACCACACATTCTGTGCGTTTGGGTTAAAGATTTTCTCCTCTGGGGTATGTCCAAAGACGGCTACGCGAACTAAAGAGCCTTTGCAAAGATACCTTGATCATCATAGCAGTCTTTGAACATATGCCAGTGGAGAAAATTTTTAACCGGTAACGCACTGACGGTTTGCTCAGCGTAGCCGTCTTTTTACATACCCCAGAGAGATAATCTATTTTGTCAAATGAAATGACATTTCTCAATTTCAGACTAACTCAATTTGAACTATGGAAAGATACACAATCGAGCAACACGTTTTAAGGCTTTTACGAAAATGGGCGTTCAAATCAAAATGCATTTCGTGCACTTCGTGATATTTTTTGATCAGCATAATCGACCAAAGTGTCCACAATCGGGAGATTTGTGTGCAAATTTCAGCAAACCGGGTCTGAGAACACCTGTGCATGCTCGCCCAGTTCGATTGGTGTGGCTTATGGGCTGACGACGTCATCGGGCCATACTTCTTCGAAATGAGGCCGGTCAGGCAGTTACTGTGAATGATGTTCGCTATAGTGAGATGATAACGAACTTTTTATGGCCCGAATTGGAAGATATGGCAATGGCTCTTTTGCGCAACAAATTCAATGGCCTTGTTATCTCACGTCGTTGCGATGTCAATTGGCCGCCAAGATCATGTGATTTGACCCCGTTGGACTTCTTTCTTTGGGGTTATTTGAAAGAAAAGGTGTACGTCGATAAGCCAGCAACAATTTAAGAGCTAAAGGATGAGATAATTCAGCACATTAACGGCACAGAACCTCAATTATGCCTCAGCGTCATCGAAAATTTGGACCATCGGATGAAGGTGTGCCACCGAGGTCGCGGCGGCTATTTGGCCGATAATTTTGTTACATACATAACTCAACCATACCAATATTATCATAATGAAAAGAAATGACAATAATTTCCTAAATAATTTGTGTTTTATTCAAAATCAACAACGGCCCTTAAAATATAACCACCCTTTAGTATGCGGGCACTTTTTTGGCGATTTTAGTTTTTCAAAATTCATTGTAGTTTTTGTGGCACAGAGCTCCAAAGTAACCAATCTCAAGGATTTTTGTCAAAATTACCATTTGTATAAAGGTTATTAACAAATTGCTAATTTTTTGGCCAAAATGGCTGATATTTGTGGAATAGGTTGACTTAGTCCAACAAATATTCTCAAATTTATTTATTTTTTTGATTTAATTAAGTAATTACACTGTGCTCGAAATGGACCCTTTAAAAATGAAACAGAAAGGGAGACCCTATGAATATACATATTTCGAGCTTGCAGAATCTAGTGGTGCTAGCCGTTTTTCTAGGTTAGCTCTTGTTTTCGCGATATTCGGCCACAAAGGTTGCAAGGAAATTATAGAGACTCTGGGCGTGCCATGACTCTAGGTGCTATAGAAACATTGTACTGTACAAAATTTCAAGTATTTGTATGGACTGGTAACTTTTGGTTCAAATGGTCCATTTGTGTGGGAGGTACCAAAAAGAGAGTGGCTATTTTTCTTGACGTGTTAGCGACTAACAAACTAATACTATACGTGAAATTTCAGAAGATTTCTGTAAGTAGTATAGAAGGTATTAAAGAATCAATATTTCACTAAAAGTTATCTCTTATATGTATGGCCCATTTTCGAACTTAGCCGGAGATAGAGAAAAATATTTAGGCATACCAAATTTAGAGTCAATCGGTTACTCCTTTCGAGAGTTATCGTGCGTACCAGCCAGCAGGCAGACACACAGACAGACAGACGGACGGACGGACATCGCTCAAATGACGTAAAATTACCCAAAAACGGATTCCCGCCAAACATACTTAGGGTCTTTGATCACTCCTCCAATGTGTTACACTTTTGGCTCGCAGCAAATGTATTTATCCTCCTCTCTAAGGTGAGGGGATAAATATACATACAAGAACAATTATAATATTGACTCAATAAAATTGCTATATTTTTTAGGTCCATCAAGGTTGCATCTTGAGTCTTTCATAGTCAGTTCATAATGAGTTCCCATGAGTTCCAAAAAAATTAAGGACATGAATTTATAATTTTTCATTATATTCAAGGATTAAGGATAATTTCCATATTTTCACCTCCTTCCACCAAAAGGAGATATATATTTCATTTCGTAACAGTTAAGGTGGGTAGCAGAAATTTTCATTGGTAATAACATCTTCAAAATATGTGAAGCGGTTAAGAAGATATGGCTAATTTAACAGTTAGGCACCTTTGGAGCTCTGTACCACAAAAACTGGAATGATTTTGAAAAATAAAAAACGCTATAAAATTCGTGAATATTTATACAATCATTGTACCAAATTTGAATAAAATCAATAAGGGTAATTTTTAAAATGTGTGTTTTTTTATTCATTTGCTTTGGAATTACCCCATATTTACCTCCGATTTGACATCTAAGCGCTATAGATATCGGATTTTACATCTGATCGATAGCAAATTTGGCATAAAGAATTGGTTCATGAATGATCACTGTTAAATTTGAAAGAAATCGGTTCAGCTTTATTTATAGTCTTCTTATATGCGTTCCTTCCAATTGGCCATCAACGCACTGTAAAACCTTTATTTTCCATCCGATCATTATAAACTTTGGCAGAGAGGAGTTTCTTGACACAGAAACGAAGATAGCTATGTTTGATAGAAATCTGTTGAGATTTATATATAGCCCCCATATACTTATATTTATCCCCTCACCTTAGAGAGGAGGGTATATGTATATCATTTGCTACAAGCCAAAAGTGTAACACATCGAAGGAGTGACCTAAGACCCTAAGTATGTTTGGCGGATATACGTTTTGGGTCATTTTAAGTCGAATGAGCAATGTCCGTCTGTCTGCTGGCTGGTGCGCACGATAACTCTCGACAGAAGTAACCGATTGACTTCAAATTTGGTATGTGGTGATATTTTCTTCTATCTTCGGCTAAGATCGGAGATGGGCCATATTGGTTCACTTCTTCCAGTAGCTCCCCCACAAAGGGTTAACATTTAGTGAAATATTGGTTATTTAATAACTCATATACATACTACTTATTTGAATCCTCTGAAATTATGCACATAGTATTAGTTTATTAGTCACTATTACCTCGAGAAAAATGGGTGAATGGATGGCGTTATTGACACGCCCCTTTTGGTACATCCCACACAAATGGACATTTTTGTACCAAAAGTTAACATCTTTTACTTTAATACCAGTGCATACAAATATTTGAAATTTCGTACAGTGCAATGCTCTTATAGTACCTAGAGTCTAGAAAAAAGTGGCCGTTTTTGGCACGGTACCCCTTTTGATACCCCGGCACAAGTGGACCATTTTACACCAAAAGTTAACTTTAACATACTTTAAAGTTATTAAATGCAATTTAAAATGATAATAATTTAATTTAAAAAAAAACAGTCTTGTTCTTTTACTTATTGCGTAAAGACGTGTTTTTCGCACCATTTACAATTGTAACCAAACCAACAACGACTATCACAACAGTTATACATCTCCACGTAAAGAAGCAAGAAAAACAACATAAAACGCGCTCGTGCTGAAGATGTTTCTCATGTGCAAAATATGAGTAAAAAAATAAAACATCTGGTTCTCAGAGAACGGAGAACCAAAACTACTTTCATCCGTTGCAGACAATCGATGACGATGAGCAAATTGTCGATAACGCAGAAAATGTGCCAAAGGTGAGAGTACCTCCGATAACTTTATTGAAATGCAAAATTGAACAGTTGCATGAAATGTGTAGAATCTTGAAAGTAAAAGAGTACTCAATCAAGAAAATATCTATTGGATTGAAATTATATTGCTCTAAAAAGGAAGCTTTTAAAACCATCTGCGAAAAAGCAACTGAACAATTTTCATTTGAATTTTTTACCTATGGCACGAAATATGATAAACCTTATGAAGCCTTATAAAGCTGGGTCTGGATAAAAAGACCCTCTAATAATTAAACAAAAACTGATTGAGAAAGGCTTGAAATGCATCGATGTTAAAATTGTTGTTGATCTTAAATCATTAGCGCAAGAATGTCCTAGCAGACAAAAAATTATCGAAGTCAGAGATAGGATAAAACCAACACGTTGAAAAAAAATCGCTTCTGTAGTATATTGTCCCAAGCATATTCTGCTTGAAATATACAAATGTTTAGGGTACACTCCAAATATATAATATTTGCCACACACAAATACTATATGTTTGGGAGGATATTGTTCTAAACAAAAATATGTTCCCGTTCTAATATTTTTTTATTTGGAAGTAATATTTCCGAAACAAAGATTAATTTGTATTTATGTATTTTGGCAACGAATCAATGTCTTAATTTAAAGACAAGTTTTCTGTTTTTCGGAAGTTTATTTGTAAAATGCAATTAAAACTTAAATCGTAACTATAAATTGCATTGATGGATTGACAAAAAATGATGTATTGAAATATTTATAAATTAAAATTTTTGATGTGAAACAAAAGCTAATGCTGCTAAAGACATTTTTAAAAACATAGCAAAGTCTAAAAAATATTTTTTTAAATAAAATATATTTGGAAAGCTTCTTAAGCAATAACTTTGTTTGTGTGTAAACACATATTTTATTTGTGAAAGTCAGTTTGCAAATATATTATGTTCTAATATATTATTATATTCGTTCCAAACTAAATTTCTTGATTTTTAAATAAAATTTATTTGTTAACAAATATAAAATATTTAAAAAAATCGTTTCCAAATATATTTTCTTTCAATTCAAACTTGAAATGCAGATTTTTCCCCGTGAAGGAAAATTGTTCGTAATGGTAACGCAAACTACTCACCTTATAATAACCAAAGCTATTCGCAAAGCTTCCCAAATCCGTTAAATCAATCTGCATCGCAGTCAAATAACTGGTCAAATCTCAGACAAGTCGAACAAAATAATAATTTATTCTCTATAGACGAATTAAAAAATCTAACTTTTGAGTTAATTTCTAAGTTAAGAAATTGCAAGTCTAGATTTGATCAATTTGAGGTAATTACAGGCCTTGCTATTAAATTTCTGCATTGAGCGAAATTGTGAAAATAATTTTTTGGAATGCCAGAGGTGTTCGTAATAAGACTGAAGAATTATTTATATTCTTTGAAATAAATGAAATCGACATATGCATCTTATGCGAAACGTTGTTAAATCCTAGCATATCAATAAGAAATGCTAAGTATTACTGTTACCGTAACGATCGCCACGAAAGACGAGGAGGAGGCATTGCTATTTTAATAAGGAAAAACATTCGCCATAAAATGTAGCATCCAAAGAATACGGAGCTTATTGAAAATATCGGAGTTAAAATTTATCAAAACGATAACATTATTGACATATATGCATGTTACTTTCCTGGAGGAGCTAGTGGTAAAGATACTCGACGCAAACAAGTTTTCTTATCTGACCTGCACAAATTGACAAATTCAAAAAATTTCGTACTAGGAGGAGATTTTAACAGTAGACACCAATATTGGGGTTGTCAAAGAAGTAATGTTTGGGGAAATCTACTTTATGATAAGCCTCAGACAAGTTGTTATAACGTAATGTTTCCTCTAGATAATACTTACATACCTACAGATCCGAGAAGACAGTCGTCAACTTTGGGCATTTTATTAACGGATATTCCCCAATTTTTAAGCTCACCGAAAGCCCTGAACAATTTATCCTCCGATCACTTACCAATTAGTGTCGTAATAAATCAAAGATGTGATGTAACAGAAAATTGGGATCCTGTTTGTCCCCAATTCTTTACAATATTTTCACTGCCGATTTACCGACTCTGAATGAATGCACTATTTCTGTTTTTGCGGATGACACTTCAATAATAAGCTCCGGTATACATTCAAGCACGATTTCAATTAATTTGCAGCACGGTCTAAATAACTTGAATGAATATTTTTACTTGCCTCAAAATCCGCTTTGTTTCCTAAATCATAACATAGTTTGGGAAGCAAAAGTAAAATATTTAGGAGTCATTCTTGACAAAAAGATGAATTTTGGTGATCACGTTTCCTATATCGGGGACAAAGTAAACACAACTACGAGGACTATGTACCCATTAATAAACAGGAAATCGAAGCTAAACCAGGAGAACAAGAAATTGATTATGAAAGCTATATTCCTGCCCTTAATTTTTTACTGTGCACCATTATGGTCATCAACGGCAAACAGTCATATAAAAAAAACTACAAGTGGCGCAAAACAAGTTGCTAAAACTGATGTTTAATCTCCCATGGCATTATTCCACGCAAAGACTACACACCCTATCCGGATTTCAGCTCGTCAAAGATAAACTAGAAACATCTAGTACAAAGTTCCAGTCACGATGTGCATTATCGCGCTTTGTTCATATCAATGAGCTTGTCTCATAACTTTAGATTTAAGTAAACACATTCTAGTCACTGACTTCAAAAGGTTTTTTGCGCATATTTTCCTTATTTAATGAATTAAAATGTATACACATACCCCATAATGTTGAAAAACACTAAATTATTATTAAGTAGAAAAGGTACTAAGTTCCTAAACTCTTTAATACTCAGAAAAACACTTGTTAACCACAAAATGTTATACGAAATAAACAAACAAACAATGCATAATTAAAAAAATCCAATATAAGCTTTATTTATCATCCGATCGTTGTGAAATTTGGCAGAGTAGAGTTTATTGGGTTCCCATTTAGATAACTATCAATGTTGTGAATTTGACTCGTAGTGTACTTATTCTGCTAACAAAGTGGTGTAAGGTATCATATTGTCGGCACCGTTCGTCTTTAGACTTTCCTTACTGGTTCTATCTATTATGGTGGTTTAGTCGTACTACAAATGACTCCGTTCTACTTTAGCCTTACTTTATTTGTTGTTAATTAATGTTTCGTAAAACTCAAGTCAAAATGTCGATCGAACACTAATACCTGCTTGCGTTATACTCATCCTTAGGGTGAACAATTCCATTGTATGTGCAGTAGTAGTAGTTGTAATCGTTGTATGTGTCGCTATAACAAAATCGCCCAATACATCCCAAAAAAAAAATCAAAGCGTAGTAATAAAGCCATATCCACACTTCTTCCTTTCAGGGTCATCATCATTTATCATTTCTTTTTGTAAATTTAATTTCAATCAGTAGATGATAACATTTTCTTACTTCCAATTTCTAAATCAATCTACGCTGTCCGCTCAATTCCGTTTCCATTTATTGTTAACAAAGTCTTCTTCATATAATCCTGTATGAAATTGTATAAAGCATATAATAATAATAATAACAAATACAACATATCTATAACTAAATAAATATATATCCTCTCTTTATATATACTGGATAGAGAGAGATAGACATATTATATACGTATCCTTGCAATAACTAACTTACTAACATGGCCAATTGGTGTGTTCCTTTTTACAGTCCTGTTGTCCGTATAAGCTCATAAATTGTCGTGTCAGCGCCGGAGGCGAAATGCCACCGTTCGTTAATTCCACCGCCTCATCGGAGATCCACATGAATATACTGCGAGCGCGTCAATATGCCACCTCGGCATCGTCACATCAACTGCAGACATTGTATCAAAATTGAACTAAACTAAAGCTGCAACTGGAAATGGAAGTGGAATAGTAACAGAAATAACAGATATAGATGGAGAAGGAAGCCATAAACTGCTGTTCCTTGGGGCCTCAAGTAAGTAGATAAACGACATACTAAAAAAGAAGACCAAAGGACTTCTTCTTCTTCGGATGGCAAACTAAAGATGCCAAAAATAATCCTCCAAAGACGAGCAAAGACGAAAGTAAATGGTCATCATCTTCCATTCCACATCTAATACAACCTCTGCAACTACAACTACAACTACACCTATACAACCACCAAAGAAACACCTACTCCTTGGAGCCTTGCAACGTAAACTAAAGCCAAACACAAAACGGTCCAAAGACTTTCTTTGTGCACTTTTGTGTACATTCCTTTTTTGCTGGACAAACAGTGGAGAGAATTGGTGAAACCCTAAACACTAAAGAAAACTTCTTATGTACAAATATAAAAGTAAATAAAATAAACACACACAAAAAAGTGTACCCAAAGAGCTCTGAAACGTAAACAATAAATAAAAATAGTAAAGTTAATAAGTTTCACTTGAAGCGAACAAAAACAAAAGACAACACAACACAGCTTAGTTAGGCGACAGTTGTGGGCCATCAAATAGCAGTGAATAGTGTGCGGTATACACATCAAAGAATAATGAAATATTTTGGATTCCTGGTAGAATTTTAGGAAATAATTTAGAGTACTAATTACTTGATTTAGTTAGAATTGCGTTATTTCAAACTACATTGAGAAAAGACAAATTGAGGTAATTTTTCAATAAATAATGGATTAACCTCTCGTAAAATGCATGAATAATGCCAAAAACTACGGTATTAAATCTAAATTTTGGAAAATGCATATTGAAATTATGGTATAAAGAAACTAATTTTTCAAATAAAAACCAAATTTGGGGATATGCTAATTTAAAATGAGAAATTTAACTTAAAACTGAGAAACGAGAATTTCAATCAATTTCTAAGTACGTATACGTTCAATCCATGTCAAACCGAAAACCTTTGTTAAAAACAAATATGTTTAAAAACAATTTTTTTATATATTATTGATTCTGAAATCCGAGAAATTAGGAAAATATTCTGCGATGGATGAAAGCTTATGTGATTTGCACTCTCTAAAGCATGTATTCATGCACGCTTAAAAAAATAGCTTCTGTAGTATGTATATTGTCCCAAACATATTCGGCTTGAAACATATACATATACATATGTTTAGGGTACACTCTAAACATACGAGTATAATATGTACTGGGTACACGCACAAAAAGTATATATTTGGTAAAAAGTTTTTCTAAACAATCCTTTGTTTACATCCCGATATGTTTTTATTTGGGACTTTTATTTCCGAAACAAATATTTATTTGCACTTAAGCTTTCAGAAAATGCGTTAGTTGTGTTTAATTTCTTTTCTAATTCAAAGTTATTTTTTTAGACATTTTTAATTTTTGTAAAAATAATAAATAATAATAATTGAAATCGTATAATCAAGAAATGATGACTCAGAAATTTGAAATGATTGATTTATACAGAAGTTAATGCTGCATATGGTATTGTAACTGGGAGGTACAATTCGAAACTAAGGAAAAATGTAAACTGAAAAGTCAGCAAATCTTTTTTAAATAAAATATATTTGGATAAATTCCTAAACAATAATTTTATTAGCATTTAAACACAGTTTTTATTGAGAAACTTAGTTTGCAAATATATTTTGTTGTAAGATATTAATATATGCGTTCCAAATATATTTTATTGATTTTCAAATAAAAGTTATTTGCTCAGAAATATATATCAGAAATATATATCGATTCAAACATATCAAGCTTTTAAATACATTGCAAATGCAACTTTAATTTGCAATCTACACATCAGTGACACCAACTTAAGATTATGGGAAAATATAGTCATATATCCATACATATACTGAACGGACCCAGAAAATTTGAAGATTTAAAAAATCCTAAAATGTAAATATTGCATCTGCCGTATTTTAAAAAGGTGTTTTTTACATTTCTACGAGCTATAGTAGCGATTTAAAGGTATTGATTAATATATTTTAGAAACGTGCTAAAATCTTCGCATATTATACCCTACACCACACTTTGGTACAGGGTATTATAAGTTTGTTTCACGGCAGATGTTTGTAACACCTGAAGATAACACAGCTAGACCCACCTTAAAGTATACCGATCGACTCAGAATCACTAGCTGAGTCGATTTAAGCATGTCTATCCGTCCGTCTGTCCATGTAAAGTTGTTCGTCGACTACAGGTCGCAATTTGAAAATTTGCAGTTAAGAGTATTTCGCAACTGTTAAGATCGCTATTGAATTTGGTTGAAATCGGTTCAGATTTAGATATATCTCCCATAGTCCTATAGAAGCTATATTTTACATCCAATCGTTTTGAAATTTAAAATGGTAGAGTTTCTTGATCCATGAACCAATATGGCCGAATTTGAAGAAAATCGGTTAAGATTTAGCTATAGCTCCCATATATATGTTTCGTCCGATTTTGCTCTTTAGTCCTATAGAAGCTGTATTTTACATCCAATCGTTTTGAAATTTAAAATGGTAGAGTTTCTTGATCCATGAACCAATATGGCCGAATTTGAAGAAAATCGGTTAAGATTTAGCTATAGCTCCCATATATATGTTTCGTCCGATTTGGCCCTTTAGTCCTATAGAAGCTGTATTTTACATCCAATCGTTTTGAAATTTAGAATGGTAGAGTTTCTTGATCCATGAACCAACACTACCAAATTTGAAGAAAATCGGTTAAGATTTAGCTATAGCTCCCACATATATGTTTCGTCCGATTTGGCTCTTTAGTCCTATAGAAGCTGTATTTTACATCCAATCGTTTTGAAATTTAAAATGGTAGAGTTTCTTGATCCATGAACCAACATGGCCGAATTTGAAGAAAATCGGTTCAGATTTAGTATAGCTCCCATATATATCTATCGTCCGATTTTGCTCTTTAGTCCTGTAGAAGCTGTATTTTACATCCAATCATTTTGAAATTTAGAATGGTAGAGTTTCTTGATCCATGAACCAACATGGCCGAATTTGAAGAAAATCGGTAAAGATTTAGCTATAGCTCCCATATATATGTTTCATCCGATTTGGCTCTTTAGATCTAATCGTTTTTATACCCTACACCACACTGTGGTACAGGGTATTATTTAAGTATAAAATGTCCCAAAAGTAAATTTATGTAAACAATTTATACATGAATCACAAAATGTGTATATCAGAGTTATTCAATATTACGAGAGTGGTGTAGGGTATTATATAGTCGGCCCCGCCCGACTTTCTGCCTTTCCTTACTGGTTTATTATATATTTATACTCTTCAATTTTCTTTTTTTTCTACTTTCTACTTTTGAATTTAAACATTTTAAAGTAATTAAGAAAAAAATGATATTATTTGGTCTATGGCGGCGATTTTTTTGTTAATTTAGCGATAAGCCGGGACTTACTAAATACTATCATTCGATGCCAACGTCCCATACTGATAGCTTTTACTGATAAAAAGATAAATTAAAACAAGTAAGAAAGTTTCAGTCGGGTAAACCGACTAAGGTATAGCCTCACTTTGTGAGTAATGTAATATATAACATTACACTAATTGAACTGTTTATTTTGAAAGTGGCGTAAACGCCATTCTGCTTTACTTGATTCGCCATTAGAAAAAGGGGGTTAATAGAAATATAATGTGAACATTTTCAGTGAATATAGAAACATTGAAGTCTTGAGATAAACTGAAAGTAAACAATATACATTTTTTATTCGCCTTTCAACGGTACTAATCAAAAACTAATTCAAAACAAGTAAGGAAAGGCTAAAGTCGGGCGGGGCCGACTATATAATACCCTACACCACTCTCGTAATATTGAATAACTCTGATATACAAATTTTGTAATTTATGTATAAATTGTTTACATAAATTTACTTTTGGGACATTTTATACCTAAATAATACCCTGTACCACAGTGTGGTGTAAAAACGATTGGATATAAAGAGCCAAATCGGATGAAACATATATATGAGAGCTATAGCTAAATCTTTACCGATTTTCTTCAAATTCGGCAATGTTGGTTCATGGATCAAGAAACTCTACAATTCTAAATTTCAAAACGATTGGATGTAAAATACAGTTTCTATAGGACTAAAGGGCCAAATCGGACGAAACATATATATGGGAGCTATAGCTAAATCTTAACCGATTTTCTTCAAATTCGGCCGTGTTGGTTCATGGATCAAGAAACTCTACCATTCTAAATTTCAAAACGATTGGATGTAAAATACAGTTTCTATAGGACTAAAGGGCCAAATCGGACGAAACATATATATGGGAGCTATAGCTAAATCTTAACCGATTTTCTTCAAATTCGGCAACGTTTGTTCATGGATCAAGAAACTCTACCGTTCTAAATTTCAAAACGATTGGATGTAAAATACAGTTTCTATAGGACTAAAGGACAAATCGGGTGAAACATATATATGGGAGGTATATCTAAATCTTAACCAATTTTTTATCAAATTCGGCAATTTTTAACCGGTCTATATGCGCTACAAAAACATTATACTATACAAAATTCCAAGTATTTTTATGTACTTGTATTAAAGTTATAAGCAGTGTTCAATGTTGAGTCAAAATCGTCAATTTGTGCGGGAGGTACCAAAAGGGGCGTTGCAATCTCATCCATTTCTCTCGAGGTGATAGCGACTAATAAAATAACACAATGGGTGAAATTCCAGAAGTTTCTAATAAGTAGTATAGATGTTAATAAATAATCAATATTTCACTAAAAGTTAACCCTTTGTGTGGGAGGTACCAGAAGAGTTCCCCAATATGGCCCATCTTCGAACTTAGCCGGAGATAGAAAAAAATATTACAGTAACCAATCGGTTACTCCTTTCGAGAGTTATCGTGCGCACCAGCCAGCAGACAGACAGACGGACGGACGGACATTTCTCATTCGACTTAAAATGATCCAAAAAGAATATCCGCCGAACATACTTAGGGTCTTAGATCACTCCTTCGATGTGTTACACTTTTAGCCCGTAGCAAATGATATATACCCTCAAATCACTAAAGTGAGGGTATAAATATCAATCAATAATCTTTACATTCTGAAGAGCAGGACATTTTTGTATGAGCACCTAGAAATTTTAAAATTTTGAGTTGTGACGCTCCAGCACTAAATGAGAAATATATAAAATTGTTGCGTGACTCACAAATTGACTGACTGATAATCGCCCAGCCCAAAAGCTAGAATCATGAAATTTGTTGGGAGGGTAGTCCTTGGTAGTCCGCACAATGGGTCATGCTACCACTGCCAAATCTAAACGGAGTGAGCAAGAATAGTGAAATTTGGTGTGAGGGTAGCCTTTATGAGGTAGAATTAGAAATTTACAGGATTTTTCGAAATTCGACAGTGCGGTAAAAAGGGATAAATGTGGTACAACAACCAAATCCAAATGTCAAGAGCTAGAATCGTAAAATTTGGTGTGAGAGTAGCTCTTGGGACGTAAACTAGAACAAGGAGCGATTTTTTAAAAAATTTAATGCACAGTGGAACGGAAAGGGATAAATGTGGTACCGCCGCCAAATTTAACGCCTAGAATTAGAATGGTGAAAACTGAAGCGAGGAATGTTCTTAGGACAACGGATCCGGGCAGACAGTTTTTTTTTGTAGTCGTACTTTTCAGGGCACAATGGGGCAAAAAGTGTAAAATATGATAAGTGGTTTAAAAAAGGTTAAACATTGTCCCAAGGTTCTAAGTAAGCTTTTGTAACATAAACTAGAGATCGGAATTGGTTTTTAGAAATTCGAACTTTGAGAGGCACAGTGGTGTATGCGGGTTTATTATGGTGCATTGGGGAAAAAATTAATCAATCTGGCAAAATTGGAACTTAAACATGAGATATAAAGAGTTGTCTTGCTTTTATGAGCACAGAGGGTCAAAAACATTAAATAACGATTAGTGGGCAATAATGGTACAGTGGGGTAAAAAGGGTTATATATGGTGGAGTGTGCAAAAATAGTTATATATGGTAAAGTGGGCCAAAGTGCTTAAATATGGTACTGTGGGGCAACAAGCGTTAACTATGGAACAATGGGAAGCAATGTATTAAATATGATACAGTGGGGCAAAAAGGGTTAAATATGGTACAGAGTGACAAAAATGGTTAACTATACAGTACATATAGTGGGGGAAAATATTTTAAGTATGGTACAGGGTTGAATATGGCACAGGTTAAAGGGTTAACTATGGTACAGTGGGGTACAACTAGTTAAATGTGGTAACGTGGGATAAAATGGGATAAATATGTCACAGTGGGCAAAAAGCGTTAACTATGGAACAGGGGAAAATGTGTTAATTATGATACAGTGGGACAAAAGTGGTTAAATAAAGACCATGTTGCAAAAATGGTTAGAGGGACAGTGTTAAAAATGGTACAGTGGAGGCAAAAAGTGTTAAATATGGTACAGCAAGACAAAGTGTTGAGTATGGCACAGGTTAAAGAGTTAACAATTTTACAGTGGGACACAAATAGTTAAATGTGGCAAAATGGGTTAAATATGATACATTGGGGCAAAAAGCGTTTACTATGGAACTGAGGTGCCAAAATATGTTAACTACGGTACAGTGGGACAAAAATGGTTAGATAAAGTACAATGTGACAAAAATTGTTACAGTGGGTTACAAATAGTAAAATATGGTAACGTGGGACAAAATGGCTTAAATATGGTACAGTGGGGCAAAAACGTTAACTATGGTACAGTAGGGTAACAATTTTTTAACTATGGTACAGTGGGTCATAAATGGTTAAATAGCTAATACAGTAGGACAAAAAAGTGTTACATATTATTCAGTGGATCCAAAAGGGTTAAATATGGTACAGTTGGAAAAAATAGGGATCCAGGTAGAGTGGGTAACTCCTGGAACATAAATATGGTAAAAGTACTCTCTCCTAAAGTTTTAATAAGAGAAGATCTTCGAACTTTTTGGAATAAAAGAGATAAATTAAAAGATACAATAACATAGGATTTACGCAAACGGGCCCGCAGTAATAAATTCTCAGAAAGTATTTAAAATTTGCTTGTTTTTGGCCCTAAGTATTTTTGTCCAAATTTTCTGTTGCAACTTCCATAGATATAATCTTGAGAAAAGCATAAACGCCAATGTTTTGCTGGACAAAACTGCATAGATTTTTTTCAAATATCCACATAAGTTGTAATATTTAAAAAAGTTAGTTAAGCCCTTCGGCTACTACAGACAACACTCTTGTGAAGGGTTTAAGTTCGGCTGGACCGACTATTGTATAAGCCCCAATAAGATATATATATATATGGCACGCATTAATGAAAGCTGTAAAAAATTTAAAACTACAATGCAATTTAAACCGAAATACTTGAAATTGGCCGCTCCATTGGAAGAAACTATTTGTTAACTAGAGCATTTAAGTCTGTATAGCATTTGATGTATCCTCCCATATTTAGATCTCATTGGTGTGCAATGTACGTATGAGTGATATAAATAAATGCATAATATAAAGTATTCGTCACTAAGCCGCATGAGTCGGGTTTCCCTAAATTTTGTTTCGTTTTTCGGATAGAAACAGACTATGGCTATGGAAATTGAGGCAACTCTCCGATGATTTAAATTTAATGCTATTTTATGGCCCACAACTGTTCGGTAATCACAAGTCATCCAACATAAGATAAATGATTCAATGTTATTCCCTATTCTCGTAAGTCAATACAGCAAAGAATTTAGTTAAATAATAATGAAGAAAATCTACATCTGCAGCAAAATACAACTAAAACAAAAAAAATACAAACAAAATATGATGACGAAAGGAATAAGAAAAACAAAAGAGCAAAATTATTAATAATAAAAATCGAAAAGCGGAAAAGCGAATAAGAGTACTCATCCTACGACAATCCCACAGAATTACATTGAAGCCTTTAGCCTACAGACATAC
The DNA here is from genome assembly GCA_963930755.1 of Eudasyphora cyanicolor. NCBI lineage: Eukaryota > Metazoa > Arthropoda > Insecta > Diptera > Muscidae > Eudasyphora > Eudasyphora cyanicolor. Next base: position 316,445,803 of record OZ005734.1, read on the forward strand.
ATACATCCCTAAACTTACGGACATACTAAAATACATACAAATTCATATAATAGTATATACAGCCGTAGTTTTGTAGCAGATAGTATATAAAGTAAAGAAATTCATGAATCTTAAATATATAAATAAGGAAAAAATTAATATAAATACGAAATAAGAAAGAAAAAAAAAACGACATGTATACAAACAAACAACACAACCACACAAAACCACAATTTGGAAACCGAAACAGAAGCGGAAATACACTTAATAAATTAGACTATGGTAAAATAAATACAAAAAGGAACAAAGCAGAACCGGAAATTCTCTTGTGTTAAAACTAAAAACAAATAAGCAACAAAAAATCACAACAAAAGAAAGGAACCGAAGTCGACTGATGGCCACCGTTTTGTGGTTATACCCCAAAAAATGCGAAAGAGTCTACCACAAAAAATAAACAAAGCATAGTTTGGGGAGTTGATGCAAATCAACTTTTTCATACACTTGTGAACATTAGAGTGGGGTGCCTTTAGATCGTATTAATTTCATTGAATTCTAATATATATTCTCGAAGGGACTACGACGTATTGCAAAAAAAAGGTTAAGAAGGCCTAAGGAAAAATCAGTATAGGGGACTAAAATCAGCTATAATACAAAAAAACAACTACAATGAATATCTTATAAAATGAATAACATTGTTATAACACACATACATAATTTTTTTTAATTTATTTTAGGGCTAAATCTCTCTAACTAATATATGCCATATTTTGTAGCCCTGCGAATTATGGTTATGGTGGTAACCGTTTTTCTACATTAGCTCTTGTTATCGAGATATTTGCTGAGATATTAATTATCTCGCTTTAGCCCAAAGAACGAAATAAAGAGAATCCTTGGAGAAATATTCTCTCAAAACTGTCGAAACCATTTCTAACCACTTTACCCTAAAAAATGACCCCAAAACGTATCGTACTTCAAAATCCACAGGTTTTGTCAGTTGACTACGTAATTTCCAAAGAAAAGAAAGAGAAATAATTTATTAGATAAATAACACTGTCCACATACCAACTAATACAAAAAATAATGTAAGATCGACTCTATAATTTTGAAAGGACATGTTGAGTAGATATTTTTTGTAGAATAGACTTACTAACTAAATAACAATGATTATTATTTATCTCAAAAATAAATAAGTTTTTATTATTTATCTCAAAAATAAATAAGTTTTTATTATTTTTCTTAAAAATAATTAAAATAATACACTGTCCAACAAATTAAGACTTTTTGATTGGAACGGAATAGCGATCCTATAATTCTGAAAGGGCATGTTGAGTAGATCATTTTTGTAGAATAAACTTATGGTCCAGCATTTTCATTTTTTTTGTCGAAGGGAGCATTATACTAAATGAAAAAAATGCTGTAAGTTAATGTCTGAGAGATTTCTTATTGTCAGAGTTATATAGTGCATTTTATGAGGATCATTTTTGTGGAAGATCTTAACCCTTTAGCTTCCCTCTTAATGGGTAAATTTGGCCCTTTTTTAGAAAAAAGCCAAGAAAGACCTTTCAAAAAGACATTTAAGGATTAAAATTTACGAAAATGTTTGCTGGAAAATTACAGTGGGGGTCGCCAAAGACACCAAAGTTGTAAGTATAGTACTTTACATTTTTAGCAACCAGACTTCGATAAACATGTTTTAATTTACTACGACTTTAAATTTACATTATATTATTTATTTGTATAAGTTGGCCTGTAATTTTGGTAATTAAGCGTAAAGAGCCCACTGAAATTTTCCGGCAAACACTTCCGTAGAATATTTTAATCCGTAAATGTCCTATTTGAATGGACTTTCTTGACTTTTTTTCGAAAAAAAGAGCCAAATTGGCGCATTATGAGGGGAGCTAGAGGGTTAAGACTATCCACAAAAATGATCTGACTATCCACATAAAATTCCACTGTCACTCTGACAATGAGAAATCTCTCAGACATTAACTTACATCATTTTATTCATTTAGTATAATGCTACATTCAACCAATAAATGAAAACTTTGACCCACTGTAAAAAAACTCAGACCCGCTGGACCATAAGTTTATTCTACAAAAATGATCTACTCAACATGCCCTTTCAGAATTATAGGATCGCTATTCCGTTCCAATCAAGAAGTCTTAATTTGTTTGACAGTGTAATTATTTTAATTATTTTTAAGAAAAATAATAAAAACTTATTTATTTTTGAGATAAATAATAAAAACTTATTTATTTTTGAGATAAATAATAAAAACTTATTTATTTTTGAGATAAATAATAATTATTGTTAGTTTTAAGATAAATAATTATCGTAAGCTCCTCTTTATTTCGTTCCTTGAACTGGAGCCTTTCGCTGCAAATTCACCACCAAGTTATCAAGTCTTTCTGAATTCCCAGCAGACTTCGTAGACGAATATATCGAAAATGAGAACTAACCCAGAAAACCGAGTACCACTGGATTCAGAACGGTCAAAATTAGTTTACTCATAGGGTCACCTTTCTTTCAGAAATATTTCAGTGAGTCATATTACCCATTTTATTATACAAATAGCTTTTCAACAAATAAGCATAGTATGCAAATGTTTTGCTGTCATAGTTCAGTCAAAGGAACAATAGTCGTAAAATGTACTTACATTGTTAAATGTCCGAAAGAAGGAAACTATATTTCACGAAATTGTACAATTAAAATGAGTGAAGTTTTAGAAAAAAGTTAAAACAACTATTTAGAGAATATGAAGCATTTCTTCAACGTCTAAAAAAATACAAAATGGCCAGCAGCAGACCGTTTCCGAGACATATCGATACCTCTATTCGAAAACATGCTAAGTCGACTTAGCATGTTTTTAGAGAGATTGCATTTTTAATTTCTAAGGGCCTTATTCATAAAAAGTTAAAGAAGGTTTGAGGAACGCTTTAGCAGTGTTAAAGCGTTCTTCAAACCTTCATTAAATGTTTATGAATAAAGGCCTAAGTATTCCAAATTATATTCAGTCAAAATTTGGTGTTTATACGTCAACCCAATCAAAAGTTATTCACAAAACAGTACAGTACAGGTCATTCGGTTTGCATTAGAAAGAAATTCCACACAAATTAAAAAACGAATCAAATTTTTATCGTCTCTCCTGAAAAACCACCTTTTGCACTTAGAATGGAGGTATTGATATATAGGTAATCCCTTCTAATATTATTCTTAAAGGGATGTGTGCAAAACATTGATTTCTCTCACTTTCCCAAATAATTGCTTAAAGCTAAATGAACAAACCAAATCACATTGTTACTATTAAATCGGCTGGACCGAGTATTAACATAATGTATGTTGTAAACAATGCTATGAATTGTGAAAGTCGCCACCTCGGCTGGACCGAATGTTTGGTGTTTAAGTTCGTAACATTGTCGCACAACTTCCCTATCTTTTGCAATCCCCTCGTTGTTTGCGGGAGTCTTTGCTATAACTCTCCTTGGATATTCGCATAGTTCGGATTCTAGAGAGGGATTTTCAGTGTTGGAACTCTCCTACAACTCTAGAGAGGTATTTTGAATGTTTGAGCTCTCCTACAACTCTCCTTATCGACAACTTGCTTCATCTTTTGCTCTCGTAATGCAACCAGTCATTGTTCTGCATTACGCTCGCGCACTTTTCTTGTCGTTTAGCTCTTATACTGAGCGCATCTCTTGTTTGTTTTACTCTCGTGCCGTTCAGATATCTAAGCCAAAGTCAATGAATATAGAAGATGTGCCATCGCAAGTTTGTTTACATTTACTCGAGTTACGAACAAATAGAAATGATTTTTCAACCGCGAAAAAATTGTTTTCTGGTTTATTTTCTTGAACTTTTTTTGCACATATCGATTGATATTAATTTTGTTATCGTGATAACTAAAAAAATCCGAAAATTCGGTCGGAAAATACGTGAAAAACCTTACTCGTTGAAATCAAATTCCTATTCGTTCGTAACTGATACTTACTCGCTACAGGAAGGAATGTCTTCTTATATTATATTGTTTTTGATCTACGCTGCCTTTATTATAACGTGTGGTCCATATAATAACACATAATGTTAATTGTAAATAAAACATAAACTCTTCAGAGTATTATCTTAATATGTTTATACCATACACCACACTGTGATACAGGGTATTATAACTTTGTGCATTTGTTTGTAACACCCAAAAGGAGATGAAATAGACCCATCGTTTATTATACCGATCGACTTAGAATCACTTTCTGAGTCGATTTAGCTATGTCCGTCTGTCCGTCTGTCTGACTGTCTGTCTGTCTGTGCATGTATTGTTGTAATCAAGTACAAGTCGCAATTATGGTCCGATCTCGTCGAAACTTTACTCATATCTTGTTTTTGGCCCAGGGACGATCCCTATTGAATTTGGTTAAAATCGGTTCAGATTTAGATATAGCCCCCATATATATGTTAGCCCCGATTTGACATGTAAGCGCTGTAAAAACTTTATTTTATATCCGATCAGTATGAAATTCGGCAGAAAGAGGTTTCTTATTATATGAATGAACACTGTTAAATTTGGAAGAAATCGGTTCAGATTTAGATATAGCCCCCATATATACGTTACCCCCGATTTGACATGTAAGCGCTGTAAAAATGTTATTTTATATCCGATCAGTGCGAAAGTCGGCAGAAAGAGGTTTCTTATTACATGAAGGAATACTGCCAAATTCGGAGAAAATCGGTTCAGATTTAGATATAGCTCCCATATATATGTTACCCCGATTTGACATGTAAGCGCTGTAGAGACTGTATTTTATATCCGATCAGTACAAAATTCGACAGAAGGAGGTCTTTTTACATGAATGGGTATTCAGGGAAGATCGGTTCAGATTTATATTAATGCTCCATATATATGTTCCTCCTGATTTGGTATCAAACCGCTATAGAAGTTGTATTTTACTTCCGATCATTAAAATTTTCCAGAAAGCTGTTTCTCAATTTAGGAACGAATATTGCTTAATTTAGCGATTATCGTTTCAGAATTAGATAATATGTTTCTACTCATTTACCAATTATTCCAAATTATTATGGCAATGACCCTTATCGCATTGTTAGGGAGGTGTAGGGTATTATATAGTCGGCCCCGCCCGACTTTCTGCCTTTCCTTACTGGTTTATTATGATGGAAGGATCTCTGACAGTTATGTGTGAAACAAAATATCGGCCGAATGCTCGCCACGTCTTGCCACGTCTGACTCACAATTAACATCGTACATTAGGCGTGTTTTCGTTACACCATAAGTGCTTAACTTATATGGGGAGCTAAGCACTTTTAAGCACTATTAGTTCCCGATGGAGTTTGGTGCTTGTGTTCCTGTCTTAATCGAGTATGATGTTGCCAGATTGGGTACCTTATATTTAGCAATATGGCATCCTATTTTTGGAGAGATTGTTATCAATTATTGTGAATTAGCGGGAAGAAGAAAAACAAAAATTGGAAATTATTTTAATATTTGCAAAAAGAGTGTAAGCAGTTGTACATAGAATAGTAAATATATGTTTTATAAAAACTTTTCACGAATTTTTTCTCTGTTTCGCACTGTTCTTTCTTCGCAACTCATGACACCATTGCTACCAGATAGTGAAAATCCGCCACATATTGATTATGTGCCAGTTAGCAAAAGTCAGTTGTTTTCGTTGCAAAGTGCTAAACTAAAATTGCTAGCTTGTAACGAAAACATGCCTATTACAGTTGAATATTGCCAAAGTGGTCCATACTAAACGCACGATGTTAATTGTGAATAAAACAAAAAGTTTTCTGAGAATTGTCTTACTATTTTTTTATTATGATAGAAGGATCTATGAGAATTTTGTGTGAAACAAAATATTGGCCAAATGCTCGTGCATTATTGTTGGACCCCATTATGGAAAAACTAAACCCCTTTGTTTTATTTATGTATCTCTTTTTCGCTCTATCAACCTTACTTCATAGCCAAACAATAGGTCTTTTCACTTCAAATATAATAAAATAATTATTGTCATTTTAATTTCTTTAAGATATTTGTTCATAGCAGGAAAGAATGGCATGTCCGAATATTTTTCCATTTATATTATAGTTTAGATTTGACTGAAAAATGTCACATGAGTTGTGAATCTCGCCAATTCGGCTGGTCTGAAGGGTTGAGATTTTAAAATCGAATACACATACCGATACCTTCATTTTAAACAATTCTAAGTGCAACCAGTAAGGAAAGGCAGAAAGCCAGTAAGGAAGCCACCTCCCTAACAATGCGATAAGGGTCATTGCGATAATAATTTGGAATAATTGGTAATTGAGAAAGAATATATATATATATATATATATATGTGGATATATGTATCTAATTCTGAACCGATAATCGCTAAATTAAGCAATATTCGTTCCTAAATTGAGAAACATCTTTCTGGAGAATTTTGTAATTTAAAATACAGTCTCTACAGCGCATAGATGTCAAATCGGGGCTAACATATATATGGGGCTATATCTAAATCTTGACCGGTTTTCTCCGAATTGGGCAGTATTCTTTCATGTAATAAGAAACCTCTTTCTGCCGAATTTCGTACTGATCGAATATAAAATACAGTTTCTACAGCGCTTAGATATCAAATCGGGTGTAACATATATATGTTTGAACCAATTTTGTACAAATCGGTTCAAACATGTTGTTTATACAGTGCATATATGCCAAATCGGAGGTACATATATTTATATGGGAGCTATATGTAAATCTGAACCGATTTTAACCAAATTCAATAGGGATCGTCATTGGGCCTAAATAAAGATATGTGCAAGGTTTCGTTGAGATCGGACCATAATTGCGACCTGTACTTTGATTACAAGAATACATGCACAGACAGACGGACATAGCTAAATCAACTCTGAAAGTGATGAAATTCGGCAGAAAGAGGTTTCTTATTATATGAATGAACACTGTTAAATTTGGAAGAAATCGGTTCAGATTTAGATATAGCCCCCATATATACGTTACCCCCGATTGGACATGTAAGCGCTGTAAAAATGTTATTTTATATCCGATCAGTGCGAAATTCGGTAAAGAGAGGTTTCTTATTACATGAAGGAATACTGCTAAATTCGGAGAAAATCGGTTCAGATTTAGATATAGCCCCCATATATATGTTACCCCCGATTTCACATGTAAGCGCTGTAAAAACTTTGTTTTATATCCGATCAGTATGAAATTCGACAGAAGGAGGTCTTTTTACATGAATTAGTATTCAGAGAAGATCGGTTCAGATTTATATTAAAGCTCCATATATATGTTCCTCCTGATTTGGTATCAAACCCCTATAGAAGTTGTATTTTACTTCCGATTATTAAAATTGTCCAGAAAGATGTTTCTCAATTTAGGAACGAATATTGCTTAATTTAGCGATTATCGGTTCAAAATACATTTACCAATTATTCCAAATTATTATGGCAATGACCCTTATGGCATTGTTAGGGAGGTGTAGTGTATTATATAGTCGAGGACGCTAATTTCTTTTACCCTCCACCATAGGATGCGTGTATAGGGTCAGAATTTATAATATTAACCTATGACTTATATTTTTGACTAAAAAGTTTATTAAAATCAGCTAAATGGTAACACGAGAAAATCACGTGAAGTAATCGTATTGCAGTGATCTTGTCTTGTGTGCAAGGCCTAAAAACTTAAGAAGTATTATTCCATAAAATCGAAACCAAAAAAATGTTTTTGGTAAAGTTTTTTTTCTAAATCCAATCTTCATGGAAGTTGTCTTTAGTATTTGACCGCATTTTATTTGATCGAATCGGGATTCGCGTTAAATGTGTTAAGGTAATTATGAGGCCTGCAAATGTTGGAAATGGATCTGTCAGTGGTCTAATAACGGTCGTTAAAAATTTTGGAAAAATAAGATTTTTTTACAAAAACACGTTTTTTGCTTGCCCGAAAAATACCATAAATAACAAATAACAATGCCAACTTGTAAAAAAAATTATGTATAAATCTAGAAATTACTACCCTTTTGGTAGAAGTAAGATAATTTCAACAAAGATTATTTCCAAAAGGGGCGTGTCAATTACGCCCACTTTTGACTGGACTCTAGGTACTATAAAAGTATTTCACTGTACAAATTTTCAGGTATTTGCATGAACTGATATTAAAGTTATAAACAGTTAACTTTTGGTTCAAAATGGTCCATTTGTGTGGGGGGTACCAAAAGGGACGATGCAACATCGTCCATTTTTCTTGAGGTATTAGCGACTACTAAACTAATACTATGTGTGGAATTTCAGAAGATTCGAGTAATTAGTATAGAAGTAATTAAATAATCAATAATTAACTAAATATTAACACTTTGTGGGGGAGGTACTAGAAGGCGTGAACCAATGTGGTCCATCTTCGAACTTAGCCGCAGATAGAAAAAAATATTACCATATACCAAATTTGAAGTCATGCGGTTACTCCTTTCGGGAGTTATCGTGCGCACCAGCCAGCAGACAGACAGACGGACATTACTCAAATGACTGAAAATTGCCCTAAACGGATTGCCGCGGAATATACTTGGGGTCTTTCAATATATTTTTCAGCCAATATATGTTTTTATATAGGTCAAGTGTCTTTCAATTACACCTTGTTAATTCCAAATCAAATGAAATCGTGATATATTCCAGATAGACTCTGTTCTTTTCATTAAAAATTATATTTAACAAAGAATTTGACAATATCCAACTACGTACGTCCGGACTATATGAGTGAATGAAGACTCTAACGAAAGAAACTCAAAAAGCTAATGTTCTTTGAAAATAGGTATCAAGCATTCTAATTATAATAATTGAATAATACAGATTAGGGAGGATTGGATTACCGTTGTGTTTTGCTTTATTCCAAATATAATTTCAAATATTCCCTCTGCTTCACAATCGGTTGCGGTTTCCCGACATGTCTGCTTATGGATATTTTAAAACTTTTGCCATATTATAAACGAAATAACCCCAACAAATGTTTATCTTTTGTTTAATGCAAGTAACGAATTTTAAACATATCCATTACAGAAAAAAAAACAAAGTTTAAAAATAGAACGAGACACAGAACGATCAATATACGCACAGACAGACAGAAAAATAGGCAGACAGACAAACACATACGAATAGCCAAACAAAAAGTTCCCAAGGAATAAACATAAAACCAAAAAAAAAAGAATATATAATATAAAAACCAACTGCAGCAATAAGTAATAAAGACAAACAAGAATTTATGTAATTAAATTAAATATACGACAATGTTTCATACCAAAAAGAAAAGTAAACTTTTACAACAACAATTTATTGTTATGGTTTTTTGAAGTTGTTTTTTCGTTTTGTTTATTTTTTTTTATTTTGTAATTTTATACTCATTGCAGTGTAAAGAAACCGTTTATTAATAGCAATAAAATACCATGAAAAAAAGTTTTAAACAAACAAAGACAGAAAAAACTGAACTCATAGAATGCAGAAAAAAAGCAACAAAAAAATAGAAAAATAATATGTGCAAAAAGCAAACAATAAAAAAGACCTCTTAGTCGTAAGTTTAAGACATACATACATACGTTAAGATTATAGATAATAAGTTTACGGACAACAAAAAATTATGAAACGTAGTTATAAGTAATTACCGCCCCAAATCACAAACACCATCACAAAAACTCAAGCTCACACAAAATTCAAATGAAGAAATAAGAGAAACGAGCCAAAGCCAAACATAGCAGTTAAATCCTTAGATATTTAATTAATTGAATACATATGTATGTCCGACATGAAAATGAGCGAGTAATAGACAAGTATTCTTCCGACTTCACTCCACATAACCCGCAACACTGCTAAGTAAATCAGATTGGAGAGAGCCCACAAAAAATGTGTCTTTTATTTAAAGTAATTTACAATGAATTCGGACTAAAGACGGAATTACATTTAGTTTTTTAAACGAAAACACTAGTGAATGTGATGGCAATCGCATTTCCCCTAAAATTGGCGATTGTGATTTCAAGTCGCAAAATGCATGTTCTGAATTCTTTTTTTTGCACAACAATTTGGATTTATTAAAATCAAATTATTAATTACAGTAAAAAATAAGTACACCCATGTGTGCATTTTATTAAAATTTAATTTCGAAGACCAATAAAATTGAAGGGGAAATTTTTGCGTTTTGCGATTTGTGCTCACGCGATTGTCACATGGGCGATATTTTAATTTATCTCCTTATATCGTAAATTAAAGGACGGAGCCGACTTATTTTAAAAACTATCGTCTTTGTGTCGACATCATTGTCAATTTCCAATTTCAATTTGTAGAGAGATTATCAGGGGTATGGGGATCAGAGTGGGTGGCGGGTGTTTTTGGAAAAATACTTCCTGAAGTGTCTCCTTTATTTTGTTCTTTGACGTGGAACATCTATTCCGAAGCGTTCAAGCCACAAGCACAGTGGTTTGCAGTGTAATTTTTTGAAAAATTTTATTTTAGGCCCACTTCCTTCCAAAGCTTAAGGAAGGAAGTGGTTAAATTTTAAGGGCCGAGGTTGATTTTGAATAAAACAAATTATTTAGGAAATTATTGTCATTTCTTTTTATTATGATAATATTGGTACGGTTCAATTATGTATGGAACAAAATATCGCCCAAATGGCCGCCGAGACCTCGGCGGCACGCCTCCATCAGATTAGGTCCAAATTTTCGATGACGCTGAGACATAATTGAGGTTCTAGGCCGCTAATGTGCCGCATTATCTCATCCTTTAGCTCTTGAATTGTTGCTGGCTTATCGACGTACACCTTTTCTTTCAAATAACCACAAAGAAAGAAGTCCAACGGTGTCAAATCACATGATCTTGGCGGCCAATTGACATCGCCACGACGTCAGATAATAAGGCCATTGAATTTGTTGCGCAAAAGAGCCATTGTTTCGTAAGCTGTGTGGCAAGTCCTGTTGAAACCACATATTGTCCACATCCATATCTTCCAATTCGGGCCAAAAAAAGTTCGTTATCATCTCACGATAGCGAACACCATTCACAGTAACTGCCTGACCGGCCTCATTTCGAAGAAGTATGGCCCGATGACGTCGCCGGCCCATAAGCCGCACCAAACGAACTGGGCGAGCGTGCACAGGTGTTTTCACATCTTCTACAGACCCGGTTTGCTGAAATTTGCGCAGAAAAAATTTCATGTTTTTAAAGATGTTCACGAAAACTACCTCCATTATTGTCGCGTTCGAACCGCTTTTTTTGTCCTTATTTTCTAATCAATATTTCGCCTGAAAACGACTAAAACACCAGTGATATAGTGTATAGGATTAAGTAAAAGATGAATCTGAAATATGTTTAATTTTGACCTTTTTATCACTTTGAATGTGTACAACGGTCACGTTCGACACCCATATGTCCATATATGGAATGTAATCGTAAAATATGAACTTCTCCGGATGACAAATAAAGATTGCATAAAATTCCGCTGTCTAGTAATTAGTTATATGGATGGGAAAAAAAGGCCGTTTGACAAGATGTCAAATTTGAACATCCTCCAACTCGGACAGTCCCCAATCAATCTCGTTGAAATTTTGTGTCGCAAGTACTACCCTTTAAGATTAAACATGGTGCAAGTTTCATACCGATCGGAAGACAACGGTTCAAAAGTTGACTCTCTTGACTATAAATTCCTCATATTCGTATTCATTCCCTTAATTCCAGTGTGGAGCATTTGGCCATAAGTACAAAAGATTGGCGGAAAATTTCAGGAATAATTTGATCTATATCCGTCCAACTAGCTGGTGCGCACTATAACTCTCAAAAAAGTGGTTAATTGACTTTGAACGTTTTAATATTTTCTCATATATCAGATTATGGGACATACTCGTATTAGCCCACATCTTATTGTACCTCCTTCACAAAGGATAAACATTTAGTGAATATATTTGGTTTTACAGTGCCTACAGTTCTGTAAAAAGGTTGTTGCAATTGCAACACTCCTTTTAGTACCTCACACACAAAGGGTCTAAGTAGAACAAAAAATTGAATAGCTCGTTACTTCCAAACACCTTCTGGTGCCACCACACAAATGGAAAAAATCCTAAGAAAATAAATTCCCAATAACTGCTGTAGCAATTATCTAAATGTCTTTGCATTAGGGTCATAATTTTTGATATTAACGCATACATTTATTTCCAAGAAAATGTTTTAATCTTGGACGGCTGAACCGATCTTTACAAAGTGTACGTCGTTTGAAAGAGAACATAAACGGTCATTTTTTATGGATTCTTTTTATCCCCTCACCTTACAGAGGAGGGTATATATCATTTGCTGCGAGCCAAAAGTGTAACACATCGAAGGAGTGACCTAAGACCCTAAGTATGTTTGGCGGAAATCCGTTTTAGGTCATTTTAAGTCATTTGAGCAATGTCCGTCCGTCTGTCTGTCTGTCTGTCTGCTGGCTGGTGCGCACGATAACTCTCGATAGGAGTAACTGACTGACTTCAAATTTGGTATGCGGTAATATTTTCCTCTATCTCCGGCTAAGTTTGAAGATGGACCATATTGGTCCACTCCTTCTAGTACCTCCCCTTTGTAGGGGAGGTACTAGTGAAATATTGATTTGTTAATACCTTCTATACTACTTACTAGAATCTTCTGAAATTTCACACATAGTATTAGTTTGTTAGTCGCTAACATGTCAAGAAAAATGGGCGGAGTGGCAACTCTCTTTTTGGTACCTCCCACACAAATGGACCATTTTGCACCAAAAGTTAAGTGCTTATGGCTTTAATATCAATTCATACAAATACTTGAAATTTTGTACCGTGTAATGCTTTTATAGTATCTAGAGTCCAGAGAAAAGTGGCCGTTATTGGCACGTCCCTTTTGGTAACTCCCACACAAATGTACCATTTTCTACCAAAAGTAAACTGCTTTTAACTTTTAAACCAGTACATACTTTACAGTTTTAAATGCAATTTAAATTGATAATAGTTTAATAACAACAACAAAATAAATAAATTTACGAATATTTTTTTGGGTCTCAAGGTGAGGGGATTCATAAGTCGGTTTACCCGACTGAACTTTCTTACTTATTTAAATATGTAAAAAAAATATTCGAAAAATATTTTTAAATCTTTAATTGAAATTTTCTCCAGTGCTTTGCAGAAATGTTCACAATTGTCAGACCTGCCTTAGTATTTCATCCATAACTTTCAGAAATATTTAGTCCCCAAAAATCCAATTATTGTTTTGGATTTGTGAGAATCTGGAGTAATGTGTAAATTTAAAGAAAGGCGAAGGGGGACAATTTTTAAATTAAAGGTTTAGAAAAATGTTTACTATTTTTTTTAAAGATTCCGTACAAAAATGACCGTACAAAAGGACGTGAACTTTGTCAAAATCGTTTTGGCAGTTCAAGAGTAATTAAAAATTTCGTAAAAACCAACAAATCATTTTTTCTACATTTTTTAAAATTTCAAATCACCATAAAAGTTTGTAAAAACAAATTGTTCAAAACCAAAAGGATAGCGATATCTTATTTTACCATTTAGCATCATTTTAAGCAAAAATTCAATTCATAGGTTTATGTTACAAATTCTTACCCAACTCTTTCAATGCCTATCACTCTTTCAATGGCTATAGTCTGATAAAGAATGAGTAACTCTGGCATCTCCAACAAAAAGTACGAAAATTCGATTTTATATGTCTCACAAAGAGAGGGTATACTTTAGTCGGTTTAATCGACTTCAATTTTCTTACATTTTCATTTTCTAAATATCTAATCGGTTTCACGAATGGTACCTAAACTTACTTTGTTTAGGTATAATTTCATGGGGCACTTCAATTTGTTTTAACAGCAATTAAATTTTCCATTTTTCCAATTTGTACTATAAAACAAGTGGTTTAGATAAGTTTTATTCTGCTTTTAAATACATCTCAATTCCTCTGATTACATGTAAAAATTTTAAAATTTTCATAGTGATTAGTATAATCCGAAATTGATTTTCTTTTAAATTGATGCTTAACCAAATTCATTCCAGACTGTCTAACTACTTACGTAAATATGTATGTCTGTGGTTTAAAAACTCATACTCGTATAGCCAATGATTTAATTTATAATTAAAAGTTTACATGATAATACCCCAGTTTACAAATTTATGCAGTAAGAACTAACAACTGCCACACTTCTCCAAATCTTCTCCAACCTCCAAGAGGTAAAAACTTTCAACTCACACTATAAAAATCTGCATAACAAAAAACCCATTGAAATTAATCTCAGTTCTCATTCGAAATTTAAACAATAGTAATCTCCGGTTTTCATGTACCATACGAGTATATAAATATATAGAATATGTGAAAGTGCTGTTTTGTGGATTGAAAGGTCGGAAGAAAATTTGTTAAGACGATTTTTATGTAAATTATAAATATGTACAAGAGACGCGTAACCAAAAAACAACAAATCCTGTAGACTAACACATCTCGTGTGTGTGTTTATTTATATTGTAGACCGACCATCCATTCATTCATTCATTCCCGTCGTTGTAAGTGTAATTTTAGAGTCTGTATTCGATGTTTGTATATGTGTATGTCTACCTCCTGTATCTGTGTATGTACCTAATGCTGCTAAGCATGTAAGTGTGAGTGTGTGTATAGTTAAAATTTAAAATTACAACTATCTTTAAATAACCATCTAATAATCTAAGTCTAAATCTAAGTATGTGTGTTTGTTGTATAGGTTTTGTGTAAACTTTTGTTATTTACATACATAGTTCTTATATATAATTTCTTCTAAGAATATGTACAATAATTTTAAGGTGGATCACGTTTCGTGCTAAATTGAAAAGAGTGGAACACTTTAAAAATAAAACAAGCTAAGATGGTGTTTTAATTCACGGTCAGATGCTATATATGCTATATATATCACAAAATGGACCGATATCGCCCATTTTCAATGCCAAGTTACCAGCAGCTGCAAGAAGTATCTGTAACAAATTTTAGTCATCTATCTCAATTGCACTGTGCAACAAAGTAAGTATCTGTAACAAATTTCAGTCATTTATCTCAATTACACTGTACAACAAAATTTTTTTTTGTGTCTGAGACCCAAAAATTGTTTTTGTGTAGATTGAGGTATACTATTTTATGAAACCAAACAAAATATTTTTTATGCTATAGTTTTTAAAATTTTTATACCCTACACCACACTGTGGTACAGGGTATTATTTTTCTAATGTTATTAGAATATTTAATATTTTTTGAAGTATTACCTCGATAAAGCCGGGATACCATTTAAATTAAAGGAAATTATGAGAGCTAGAAATGCTGAAAACATCACTTTCACATAGAAACCGAAGTTAAGTAACTGTCGTTAAAACAATTAGGAACAATTTAAATTAAAAAAAAAATCTTTTTTCTGACACGGACAATGCCATAAAAAATAGAAAAAAATTAGCCAAACAAATTGTTTGTTCCGTTTTTTGAGAGCTAGCATCCTAACGAAGAAAATAAGGTATACTTGCAAAAAGTCAATGGATTAATGTATAAATTATGACCCACATTGCAAAATTAGGAAAATTCAAAAAAATAACACTGTCCAACAAATTATGACTTTTTGATTGGAACAGAATAGCGACCATATAATGCGGAAAGGCATGTTGAGTAGATCATTTTTGTAGAATAAACTGATGGTCCAGCTGGTCTGAGTTTTTTTTTTTTTACAGTGGGTCAAAGTTTTCATTTTTTGGTTGAAGGTAGCATTAAACTAAATGAAAAAAATTATGTAAGTTTAAGTCTGAGAGATTTCTCATTGTCAGAGTTATATAGTGGAATTTTATGAGGATAATTTTTGTGGAAGTTTTTAACCCTCTAGCTCCACTCTTAATGGGTCAATTTCGCATTTTTTTCGAAAAAATTAAAAAAAGTCCTTTCAAAAAGGACACTTAAGGATTATAATATTCTACGAAAATTTTTACCGGAAAATTTCAGTGGGATTCGACAAGGACACCAAAGTTGTAGTTATAGCTCTTTACATTTAATTAGCAAAATTACATGCCAACAAATACAAAAAAATACTATAATGTAAATTTAAAGCCGCGATATCTGTGGAATTATTGGAGCAGAAGAGCGACTCTATAATTCTGAAAGGGCATGTTGAGTAGATTATTTTTGTAGAATAAACTTATGGTCCAGCTGGTCTAAGTTTTTTTGTTACAGTGGGTCGAAGTTCATTTTTTTGTCGAAGGGAGTATTATACTAAATTAAAAAAATCTGTATGTTAATTTCTTGAGAGATTTCTTATTGTCAGGGTTACATAGTGGAATTTTATGAGGATAATTTTTGTGGAAGTTTTTAACCCTCTAGCTCCCCTCTTAATGGATCAATTTGGCCCTTTTTTTCGAAAAAGTCCAGAAAGTCCTTTCAAAAAGTAAACTTCAGTGGGCTCTTTAACGCTTAATTAGCAAAATTACAGGCCAACTAATACAAATAAATAATATAATGTAAATTTAAAGTCGTAATAAATTAAAATATGTTTAACGACGAAGTCTGGTTGCTAAAACATTTATTAAGAAATTACGAGAAATATTTGGTAACATCTTCATATTTTTATACCCTCACTTTAGTGTGACGA
The DNA here is from genome assembly GCA_963930755.1 of Eudasyphora cyanicolor. Lineage (NCBI taxonomy): Eukaryota > Metazoa > Arthropoda > Insecta > Diptera > Muscidae > Eudasyphora > Eudasyphora cyanicolor. The sequence continues at coordinate 316,462,416 of OZ005734.1, forward strand.
GGGTATATATCATTTGCTACGGAAAAAAGTGTAACACATCAAAGGAGTGATCTAAGACCCTAAGTATGTTCGGAGGAAATCCGTTTTGGGTCATTTTAAGTCGAATGAGCAATGTCCGTCCGTCTGTCTGTCTGTCTGTCTGTCTGTCTGTCTGTCTGTCTGTCTGTCTGTCTGTCTGTCTGTCTGTCTGTCTGTCTGTCTGTCTGTCTGTCTGTCTGTCTGTCTGTCTGTCTGTCTGTCTGTCTGTCTGTCTGTCTGTCTGTCTGTCTGCTGGCTGGTGCGCACGATAACTCTCGAAAGGATTAACCGATTGACTTCAAATTTGGTATGTGGTAATATTTTGATCTATCTCCGGATGAGTTCGAAGATGGGCCATATTGGTCTACTCCTTCTGGTACCTCCCACACAAAGGGTTAATTTTGTGAAATATTGATTCTTTAATAACTTCTATACTACTTATTCGAATCTTTTGAAATTCTGCACATAATATTAGTATATTAGTCGCTATTAACTCGAGAAAAATGAGTGAAGTTGGCATGCCCCTTTTGGTACCTCCCACACAAATGGACCATTTTGCATCAAAATTTAACTGCTTATAACGTTAATACAAGTGCATAAAAATGCTTGAAATTTTCTACAGTATAATGTTTTTGTAGCGCCTATAGTCCGGTAAAAAATGGGCATTATTGTACAGCCCCTTTTGGTACCTCCCACACAAATGGACCGTTTCGTACCAAAAGTAAACGGCTTGTAACTTTAATACCAGTGCATACAAATACTTGAAATTTTGTACAGTGTAATGCTGTTATAGTGCCTATAGTCCTGTAAAAAGTGGGCGTTATCACCCCGCCCCCGTTATCACCCCGTTATCACCCCGCCCCATCCCACACAAAATGACCAAATCATACCAAAATTACATAGCTCGTAACTTTAATATACCAGTGCACAAAAACGCTTATAGTTCAGCACAATGCAATGTATTTAAGAATGTACTGTTTACCGAAAAATATGTGTATTTGGAAAACCCCTTCTGGTACCTCCCACACAAATTGACAGATTTATTAGTGTAAAGTTATATATTACATTACTCACAAAGTGAGGGTATACCTTAGTCGGTTTACCCGACTGAAACTTTCTTACTTGTTTTAATAGTATTTTTTTTTGCTTCAAAGGTTTCGTGTAAAAAATAATTGGTAAATACTAATGAGGAAAAATAGCAGTATGGTATCTATGGATAAATATATTATAATAATATTACCCATATTATAAAAATAAGAGAAATTAAAAAAAAAATATTTTTCATATTTTTTATTTTGGCCATATTTTAAGAGGTACCAAGTATTGCAATAACGCCAATTTTTCAATAGACTATGGGCACTATAAACGCATTAGACTGTACAAAATTGCAAGTGTTTTTATTTTAATTTATCGCGACTTTAAATCTACATTATATTATCTATTTATAAGTTGGCCTTTTATGTTGCTAATTAAGCGTAAAGAACTTCATTTACAACTTTGGTGTAAATGATTAATCCTTAAATGTCCTTTTTGAAAGGACTTTCTTGACTTTTTCGAAAAAAGGGCCAAATTGACCCATTAAGAGGCGAGCTAGACGGGTAAGATCTTCCACAAAAATGATCCTCATAAAATTCCACTATGTAACTCTGACAATAAGAAATCTCTCAGAAATTAGCTTACAGGATTTTATTTCATTTAGTATAATGCTCCCTTCGACCAAAAAAATGAAACCTTTGACCTACTGTAAAAAGACTTGGCCCAGCTGGACCATAAGTTTATTCTACAAAAATAATCTACTCAGCATGCCCTTTCAGAATTATAGTGTCGCTCTTCTGTTCCAAACATGCTGTTGGACAGTGTAATTTTTTATATATTGTATTTTGGCAATTTTGTTTGGGAGGAACCAAAGGGGTGCGGCAACATATCCCGTTTTTATCCCCTCACCTTAGAGAGGAGGGTATATATCATTTGCTACTAGCCAAAAGTGTAACACATCGAAAGAGTGACCTAAGACCCAAAGTATGTTCGGCGGATATCCGTTTTGGGTCATTTTGGGTTGAATGAGCAATGTCCGCCCGTCTGTCTGTCTGTCTGCTGGCTGGTGCGCACGATAAGTCTCGAAAGGAGTAACCGATTGACTTCAAATTTGATATGTGGTAACATTTTCTTCTATCTCCGGCTGAGTTCAAAAATGGGCCATATTGGTCCACTCCTTCTAAAGGGTTTTCCAACAAGAGGTGTTATTTTGGTATTCAAAGAAAATGCCATTTTTTGAGATAAATGATCGGATGTTTATTTCATACAAAAGAGGAAAGTATGCCGTTAATAATGAAAAACAACATCAGCAAAATTGCCACCACGACCACGAAAGGAGCATATCCCTTTCATGAAAATCGCAAAGTGGCTGCCCTATGTCCTCGATAGCCTAACGAATTCTATATTTGAGGTCTTGAATCGACGCTGGGCTGTTGGCGTAGACCTTATCTTTCACGTGGCCCCAAAAGAAGAAGTCGCAAGGTGTTAAATCACAAGATCTCGGTGGCCAATTGTGATCACCTCTTCGATAGATAACATGGTCTGGAAACTTTTGCCGTAACAGAGCAATGGTTTCGTTGCTTGAGTGGCACGTAGCGCCGTCTTGTTGAAAGTAAACATTGTCAGATCAATACCATCCAACTCCCACCATAAAAAATCATTAATCATCTCTCGATAGCGCAATCCATTCACCGTAACTGTTGATCCAACCTCATTTTCGAAAAAGTAAGGTCCAATGACCCCGCCGGACCATAAACCGCACCAAACAGTCACACGTTGAGGATGGAGAGGCTTCTCAACAATAACTCTTAGGTTTACCGAGCCCCAGATGCGACAATTTTGCTTGTTGACGTAGTCACCGAGGTGGAAGTGGGCCTCATCAGTCAAAATGATTTTTCGATGATTTTCGAATTTTAATAATTTCAGTGCGTTGTTGAATCGTGTATCGTTACATTTTTAGTAATGGCGTAGTTTCTACTTGTCAAATGTCAAAGAATAAAAGCTTCAACGGTGACAGTTACCGAAATACCGGGTGATTCAAAATAACACCTCTTGTTGGAAACACTTTGTGAAGTGTAAAGCATTTTCAGTACCTATAGGTACCGTGAAAAATTTGTGTTATTGACACGCTCCTTTTGGTACCACCCAGCCAAATGGACCATTTTGTACAAAAAGTTAAAGGTTTATAAATTCGATTCCTGCTACTACAAACACTTGAAATTTTTTACAGTGGTGTAATGTCCCTCCAAACATAATTGCCCAAAATAACAAATATGAAATATTTTTTCCGAGTTTCCCTTACTTTTCAATTTATAGATAGATTTTTTATACCCTACACCACACTGTGGTACAGGGTATTATGACTTTGTGCATTTGTTTGTAACACCCAAAAGGAGAAGAGAGAGACCCATTGTTTATTATACCGATCGACTTGTAATCACTTTCTGAGTCGATTTAGCTATGTCCGTCTGTCTGTCTGTCTGTATGTCTGTAGATGTATTCTTGTAATCAAAGTACAGGTCGCAATTATGGTCCGATCTCGACGAAACTTTACACATATCTTTTTTTTGGCTCAAGGACGATCCCTATTGAATTTGGTTAAAATCGGTTTAGATTTAGATATAGCCACCATATATGTGTTAGCCCCGATTTGACATGTAAGCGCTGTAAAAACTTTATTTTATATCCGATCAGTGTGAAATTCGGCATAAAGAGGTTTCTTGTTACATGAAGGAATACTGCTAAATTCGGAGCAAATCGGTTTCGATTTTGATATAGCCCCCATATATATGTTACAACCGATTTGACATGTAAGCGCTGTAGAAACTGTATTTTATATCCCATCAGTGCGAAATTCGGCAGAAAGGGGTTTCTTATTACATGAAGGAATACTGCCAAATTCGGAGAAAATCGGTTCAGATTTAGATATAGCCCCCATATATATGTTAGCCCCGATTTGACATGTAAGCGCTGTAAAAACTGTATTTTATATCCGATCAGTATGAAATTCGGCAGAAAGAGGTTTCCTATGATATGAATGAACTCTTTTAAATTTGGAAGAAATCGGTTCAGATTTAGATATAGCCCCCATATATATTTTACCCCCGATTAGACATGTATGCGCTGTAGAGACTGTATTTTATATCCGATCAGTACGAAATTTGACAGAAAGAGGTCTTTTTACATAAATGAGTATTCAGGGAAAATCAGTTCAGATTTATATGTAACCTCCATATATATGTTCCTCCTGATTTGGTATCAAAGCGCTCCTGAAGTTGTACTTTACTTCCTATCATTAAAATTTTCCAGAAAGATGTTTCTCAATTTAGGAACGAATATTGCTTAATTTATTCCAAATTATTATCGCAATGGCGCTTATCGCATTGTTAGGGAGGTGTAGGGTATTATATAGTTGGCCCCGCCCGACTTTCTACCTTTCCTTACTGGTTCAAAAAGCCATAGTTTCCTTCGTTAGGATGTTAACTTTTAAAAAATTAAACAAACTATTTTTTACGATGTTTTCTATTTTTGGAAAAAAATATTTTTTTTATATACGCGAAAGTGATTTTCTTAATATTTTCCTCATAATTTTCTTTTCTATAGGACTTATAAAGATATAGATATTATAAAGATTAAAATTTTAAATGTAAATCGGCTATAAAAAAAGTACTGAAAATTTTTTCAATTTCCTGGTTTTATTGAAAAGATTGAACATTCCCAACAAAATCTAGGTAAGTACCTGTCATTATTCACTGCATTACCAAATAATGACATCTCATTATTCGCTACATTACTTTCGGCTTATTAATAATGACTTACCAATAATAACAGAAATAAGTGATTTTTTGTTATCAAAATAATTTTGGCAATTTTTAATATAATGCAATTTTGGCTGTATGTGGATTATTGTACAAGATTTATTTATTTTTCAACTTGTTTTCAAAAAATACGTGCAGATTTGAATGAACATACCACAAATATTTACGTATATCGTATGATGTTAGCCCATTGAAGAATCACATGGTGGTTTGGGTTCATAACTTCTAGTCTGGCATGAAGAAATTATTTGTTTCGAGAAACATGCGCGACAATAAGCAAAAAATCACTTTAAATGGCCATTTCTACATATCTACTACTTATTTTATAACGTATTGGTAATGCATTATTCAAGTACTTAAAATCGTGAAAATATAAGCACATATTTAAGTGGCATGCCTATGCTACAAATAAGTACTTATTATGCTACTTTATTGTATGCTTTTGGGAAGTACTTTCCTCCAATGACATCCCCATGTTAAAATAATGAGAAAAGTGGCTAAATAATAAGTACTTACCATTATCAAACTTTGCTTACTCGTCGGATTATTTGGTAATGAGAAATTTTGCTGGGTTGTCATTTAATAATCGAACACAATATCAATCATTAGACTACCACGACTGGCTCGCCGTCCAATCAACCCAATTTTTTAGTATATTATCGATTATTGCCATTCGAATCTCTTCAATGGCAACTACGATTTCATGTTTCAACGCTTCAATTGTCTTTGGATGCTTTGCGTAGCATTTATCCTTAATGGATATCCCCACAGAAAATAATCCAAAGGGCTCAAATCACAAGTCAAAGTAATCGGTAGTTCAAATTTAAAATTTGAAATGGCCCACACTTTACTTCAAAAAATGTGGTCCAAATAAATGGTTTTCCAATAAGAGTGATATGATTTCTTTAAAAAAAAAAACACAGTTATTGTTAAGAAAATTCAAAAGTTTTTTATTTAATATGAAGTACAATCGATACAATTAAGTTCTAAATGAAACGTCCTTCAAATGGCCTTCGCGACTTCTTCTGCAGGAACGAATTGGATGAACCAAATTTTCGAGCACTTTTTCCATTAAATCAAGTGGTATGTCATGAATGGCAAGTTCAATATAGACTTGTAAAGCTTGAAGAGAGTCTGGTTTATTTCGAAAGACCGATGACTTCAAATAACCCCTCAAGAAATAGTCTAATGGTGTTAAATCACAACTTCTTGGAGGCCATTCAATATCACAATTTCTTGAAATAATCGAATCTCCAAACATTTCTCGCAACAATTCAATTGTTTCATTTGCTGTGTGGCACATAGCCACAATCGGTCAATGGCAAAAAGATAGCTCTTAACGAGAGCTAAAATATTGCTCATGGGTGTCAAGGTCGTAAGTTGACTGGAAAGTGTTTTTTTTTTTTATTTAAAAAAAAAATAGGCTTAGCAACATTTTCAACTGTGAACGGAAAGTTTATTTTTGCTCTAGTTCCTCAACGGTACGTCGAATCGGGAATCGATGGCAAAAAGGTAGCTCTTAACGCGAGCTAAAATTGGTCATGGCTGTCAAGGTCGTAGGTCGACCGGAGAGTGTTTTTTTTTTTATTTTAAAATGGACTTAGCGCACAAAAAGTTGCAATTGGAGAACGATTATTTTGATAATAAAACTGAATAATTTGTAAACGTTGTTCTTGCGTATATCTCTCCACGATGAAATTGTAAACACTACTGAATACAATAAAAAACAACTGACAGATCATGACATATCAAAAATGGCCGAAACGATACTTCAAAATCATATCATCCCTATTGGAAAACCCTTTATAAGCACATCATACCTTGTTCCGACGCTACACATTGTTTGGAAATTTTGTAACATCCGAACGGGATTAGTTTCCTTATACATATCTCTCGAATTAAAGAGATTGGGGAAACGCATTCTTATAGATCCTTTTTACTTCTTCAATTTTGCCTATGTCAATGGAATTCAATGTTTCAATTCAATGATTCAATTCAATTCTAGCTCTTGGAAATGCCCATATATTTAAATTTACATGTATGTTTAAATATTTCAGGTTATTATTCCAATAATAAATAGTTACACATCTAATTTTTTAATCAAATAGTTTTTAATATTTTAAAACATATTCTTTTAAAATTTCTTAATTTCCGGAACATCAATTATAATCTGCTATATTTTATTTCATAATACTAATATTAACAATTTCACGAAAACGTTCCACCTTACTGTACATATACATACATACGTATCTACTTATACTTTGTTATGCTGTAGACAATCTTCATTATATACTACCATTTACCATTTTGTAATCAAAACTTTAGTTTCAAAAACTATTCAAAATGAAAACTTTAAAACTATAATAAGATCCTATGTTTAAGATATAAATTGGATATAAGAAAGAATGAAGAATAAATAATAAGTTTGTGTTATATTGTCTTGTAAAGATATTTAACAAAAAAAAACAACTACTAAAAGAACACTGAACAAAATATTAAAGACATTGTTATTGGTGTGGCTCCAGGGACAATAAAATATTAACAAAAGTCCATGTTGTCCTCAAATTGAAGATACTTTAATTGTATATTGATTAAATTGTCTTTAGTTGGAGATTTTAATATTCTTATCTGAATGTTTTATTGTCCTTGTTGACAAATCTATACAATTAGCTTTAATATAACTACCCGTTTCTATAGTGTAAGCACATAAATGTATACATACGTAGTTTACAATGCTTTTGTAGTCTAGCAGCAGATGATGTCAGATTAAATTCTAAATGAATCTCAAGCGATTTGCATCCAATTCATCACAAACACAGGTCTATTAATTAACGTTATTACCTCGTTCTATAGATAACAGATTGCCGACTACCAATAATCCACTATCTCTCTCTCTGTGTATGGGAGCAGCCTAGACTCCACCCACCACCACAAGTGTAGTTTATGTCTGGCTGTACTAACAGGAGATTTGTATGTACATACCAGATATCAACTCAACAAATTACCAATAGTTAATTAATTATTTATATTGGATGAATATACGAACAATGTGCAATTCTGATGAAAAACTTGCCCTCTCCCTGTGTATAGAATTCTATTCCATTCTCTCTCTCTCGTCTCCCCCTTCCCAAAGTAATTCCCTGCTCCCGAATTCTTTGAATCTCCTTCTGTTTCTTAGAAATAAGACTAGATTAGAAATAAGACTATTTTTTGTTAATTCTCTTCCCAAAATGAGATTGATTTATTATGATTGTGAATTTGTTTGTTCAATACAAATGTATATTATTTTTTAACCATACATACATACATATGTACGTAGTATCTATAAAATTGTTATCATTTCATAATTTTACAATAAAACAAAAATTATACAAATGTTCTAGTTTTTAAATGTTGCAAAAAGTAATTGTTTATATTAGAATTTATTGAGAAAAAAAAACACAGAATGAAGAGAAAAAAGTATTAAAAAGTCAAAATAAAAATCGATTGTAATCTATATATATAAAGAAGAATGTGTGTTTGTTTGTTTGTTTGTTGGTTTGTTTGTTTGTTGGTTTGTTGGTTTGTTTGTACCGTATAGACGTCTAAACGGCTGAACCGATCTTCTTGAAATTTTCACAGAATGTACATGTGTGGGGCGTGGTGAAAATAGGGTACTTGAATTTTCGATATATGAAGTGGGCGTGGCCCCGCCCACATAAGACAAATTTTAAAATTGAGATATCTTGCACAATTTGTCAGTGAGAGTGCTGCAATTTTGTACATATGTATCTGGTGGCAGTCTACGTGATTGGTAAAAAATGGGCGGGATCGGACCAATGGGCGTGGCCCCGCCCATATAAGCCAAATTTTGAATTTGAGATATCTTGCACAATTTGTTAGCGAGAGAACTGTAATTTTGTTTATATATATCTGGAGGCAGTCTACGTGATTGGTCCAAAAATGGGCGGGGTCAGACTAATGGGCGTGGCCCCGCCCCATTAAGCTAAATTTTGAAATCGAGATATCTTGCACAATTTGTTAGCAAGAGAGCTGTAATTTTGTGTATATATATCTGCTGGAGACTTACGTGATTGGTCAAAAAATGGGCGGGATCGGACCAATGGGCGTGGCCCCGCCCATATTAGCCAAATTTTGAATTTGAGATATCTTGCACAATTTGTTAGTGAGAGAACTTGAAATTTGTATATATATATATGGAGGCAGTCTACGTGATTGGTCCAAAAATGGGCGGGGTCGGACTAATGGGCGTGGCCCCGCCCCTTTAAGCCACATTTTGAAATCGAGATATCTGACACAATTTGTTAGCGAGAGAGCTGTAATTTTGTGCATATGTATCTGGTGGCACTCTACGTGATTGGTTCAAAAGTGGACGGAATCGGACCAATGGGCGTGGCCCCGCCCATATAAGCCAAGTTTTGAATTTGAGATATCTTGCACAATTTGTTAGTGAGAGAGCTGTAATTTTGGGTAAATATATCTGTTGGCGACCTACGTGATTGGTCCAAAAATGGGCGGAATCAGACGAATGGGCGTGGCCCCGCCCATATAAGCCAAATTTTGAAATTGAGATATCTTGCACAATTTTTTAACTAGAGTGCTGTAATGTTGTACATATGTATCTGGTGGCAGTCTACGTGATTCGTCCAAAAATGGGCGGGATAGGACCAATGGGCGTGGCCCCGCCCTTATAAACCAAATTTTTAAATTGACATATATTGCACAATTTGTTAGGGAGGGTACTGTAATATTGTACATACGTATTGGTGGTAGTGTACTTAATTGGTCCAAAAATGGGCGGGATTGGACCAATGGGCGTGGCCCCGCCCATATAAGCCAAATTTTGAATTTGAGATATCTTGCACAATTTGTTAGCGAGAGAGCTGTAATTTTGTGCAACTGTATCTGGTGGCAGTCTTCGTGATTGGTCCAAAAATGGGCGGGATTGGACCAATGGGCGTGGCCCCGCCCTTATAAACCAAATTTTTAAATTGATGTATATTGCACAATTTTTTAGCGAGAGTGCTGTAATGTTGTGCATATGTATTAGGTGGTGGTCTACTAAATTGGTCCAAAAATGGGCGGGATCGGCCAATGGGCGTGGCCCCGCCCATATAAGCCAAATTTTGAAATTGAGATATCTTACACAATTTGTTAGCGAGTAATTTGCTGTAATTTTGTGTCATGTGTCTGGTGGTAGTGTTCGTGATTTGTCCAAATATAGGCGGAATGGGCGTGGCCCCGCCCATATATAAACAACGATTTTAAATTGACATATCTTGCACAATTTGTTAGCGAGAGTGCTGTAATTTTTGCATATGTATTAGGTGGTAGTCTAATTGGTTGGTGCAAAAATGGGCGGGATTGGACCAATCGGCGTGGCCCCGCCAATATAAACCCAATTTTGAAATTGACATAACTCGCACAAATTATTAGCGAGATTACTCTAATTTTGTGCATATATATTAGGTGGCAGTCTACGTGCTTGGTCCAAAAATGGGCGGGGTCGGACAAATGGGAGTGGCCCCGCCCATATAAGCCAATTAAATTTTGTGTTTGATATATCTTGAGCAATTTGTTAGAGAGATCAATGTAATTATGTGCATATATATTTGGTGGCAGTCTACGTAATTAGTCCAAAAATTAACGGGATCGCAAATCTGAAGTCTGGGGCAACGAAGTGGACCGGGTCCAGCTAGTTATAAATATTTTGTTTGAATGGGAAGGGGAAATAGGAATAAACAGTAGAGTATGATTATCACAAATATCAGTTACAATGAATTTTCGTTTATAGCGATCACATTTTCTGGTCCTAAAAATGTTTAACCATTTTCGTCTACAGGGTGGCTGATATGTAATGCAACAAAGTAAAGCGCTATATTTTTTTAATTTTTTTTTTAAATTTTATTGTTCAAAAGCAAAAAACCATTCTTGGTTGACGCGTGCTGAGTGCGATGGTGCTGAGTCCTGTTGGAATGTCCATGGTCTGCGGCCGAAATGTTTGTCTGCCCAGGGCTTCAATACTGTCTTTAGGACATTTTCCCCATAATATTCGGCATTTATTTTGACCCCATGGTCGATGAATACGAGCGGGGAGCGACCATCGGCCGTTACGGCGGCCCACACCATTGCCATCGGCGGCGCTTGAGTTCTGGTGGCCAATCGAAGGTGTACATTTTCAGCTGACCTCTTTGGCAAGTAAACCCGATCATTTCGTTTGTTCACAAACTGCTCAATTTGGAATGGCTTCTCATCGGAGAAAACCAAATTCGGTAACTGGCCACTTTCGTGCAAGCGAAGCAACTCCTTGGCTCTTTCCAGTCTAACTTTTTTTTGTGCATCGGTGAGCTCTTGCACTTTTTGGAACTTTAATGGCTTTAGTCCAAGCTCATTTTATAATATGTGTTGTATCCGTTCTCGCGTTATGTTCAGCTCACGAGCAATTTTTCTACCACTGCGGAGTGGATTTCCATCAAATCTGGCCTTCACTTTTCGGATCATTTCTGGTGTTGTTACCGTTTTTTTCGTCCACTTTTTGGACGCCATGCAACACTGCCAGTATCACGGTAACGAGCAATGGTACGAGAAACAAAAGATTTATTCACATTTAAATGCTGGAGGGCTCTAACGATAGCCACTTGTGTTTTTCCACCCAAATATAAAGCAATCACACTATCACGCCTAAATTCCATCACGAATAACTTTTTTCTGAATGCAATAGATCAAAATGCTTTTGTAAGCTTGTAAACAATAAAATGAAGTTGGTTGCAATACATATCAGCCACCCTGTATACCGAACTAAGGCCTCTTGTCCCTAGCAGTTCGTTATAACCTTACTCTACTGCCCTATCTTTCAATATGGGTAAGTATACGCAGTAAGTAATATTAAATTTATTTTAAATTGTTTCAGAAAAAATTTTACATTCAATAGATGGCCACTTCTGAACTCTAGAATTTTCCGTTTTTCATCCAGATCTCAACATTTTAGGAAATATTGCGGATAAAAAAATTGTCCATTATTTTTCAACTGTTCCCAATATTTGTCAATTTCCTACATATTTTTAAATTTTTTGGCTTTTTTGGTACAAACTGTACATGAAAAAATTCCTTTCAACGAGCAGAATCGATTGCATTTGCTTCGTATTAAAATTCCCAAATTTTAATTTTAGCCAATTTTTTACATTGTTTTTACAACAAATCGAAGAAAATAAAAATAATGTTATTTTCCTGGCACTTTGGTGAATAATACGAATATACGAAAAATATCACCGATGATACTTTCTGCATGATACCTTTTTATCGGAAAAGTATCACTGATTACACTTTCTTATAGAAAAAGTATCTCTGCTGATTATTTTTTGATAGAAAAATAATTAATTAATAATTTGAAAGGAAGAGTAATAATGATGCTTCAAAACGAAAAGTATCACTGATGATACTTTTTTCTGCAAAAGTATCACTGATTATAATTTTCTATAGGAAAAGTATATCTGCCAATACTTCTTCTATAACCACTGACGATACTTTTATATAAGAAAAGTACCACTGACGATGCGATTCTCTAGGAAAAGAATGGTGATACTTTTCTATAGAAAAGTACCACTGGTAATAAGTATCATACTACTTAACTATCGAAAATTAACATAAGTATCACTGACTATACTTTTCTATAGGAAAAGTATCACTGCTGATACTTTCTCTATAATCACTGACGATACTTTTCTATAGGAAAATAGTGGTGATATTTTCTATAGGAAAAGAATCACTGGTGATAATTTTCTATATCATACTACTGTACAATGGAAAAGTATCATCAGTGGAACTTTTCCTATCGAAAGTAACATCAGTGATACGTATCACTGACGATACTTTTCTATACGAAAAGTATCACTGACGATACTTTTCTATACGAAAAGTATCACTGGCGATACTTTTCTATACGAAAAGTATCACTGAAGATACTTTTCTATACGAAAAGTATCACTGACGATACTTTTCTATAAGAAAAGTATCCCTGGTAATACTTTTCTCTAGGAAAAGTATCACTGATGATACTTTTCTATAGGATAAGTATCACTGACGATACTTTTCTATAGGAAAAGTATCACTGTCGATACATTTCTATAATAAAAGAATCACGGATGAGACTGTTTGAAGAAAAAGTATCACTGACGATACTTTTCTATAAGAAAAGTATCACTGAAGATACTTTTCTATAAGAAAAGTATAACTAACGATACTTTTCTATTGGAAAGTATTACTGACAATACTTTTAGTAGTACCGACGATACTTTTCTATATGAAAAGTATCATTGGCGATACTTTTCTATACGAAAAGTATCACTGACGATACTTTTCTATACGAAAAGTATCACTGACGATACTTTTCTATACGAAAAGTATCACTAACGATACTTTTCTATACGAAAAGTATCACTGACGATAATTTTCTACGAAAAGTATCACTGACGATACTTTTCTATACGAAAAGTATCACTGACGATACTTTTCTATACGAAAAGTATCACTGACCATACTTTTCTATAAGAAAAGTATCCCTGATAATACTTTTTTATAGGATAAGTATCACTGATGATACTTTTTTATAGGATAAGTATCACTGACGATACTTTTCTATACGAAAAGTATCACTGACGATACTTTTCTATACGAAAAGTGTCACTGACGATACTTTTCTATACGAAAAGTATCACTGACGATACTTTTCTATACGAAAAGTATCACTGACGATACTTTTCTATACGAAAAGTATCACTGACGATACTTTTCTATACGAAAAGTATCACTGACGATACTTTTCTATACGAAAAGTATCCCTGGCCATACTTTTCTATAAGAAAAGTATCCCTGATAATACTTTTTTATAGGACAAGTATCACTGATGATACTTTTCTATACGAAAAGTATCACTGACGATACTTTTCTATACGAAAAGTATCACTGACGATACTTTTCTATACGAAAAGTATCACTGACGATACTTTTCTATACGAAAAGTATCACTGACCATACTTTTCTATAAGAAAAGTATCCCTGATAATACTTTTTTATAGGATAAGTATCACTGATGATACTTTTTTATAGGATAAGTATCACTGACGATACTTTTCTATAGAAAAAGTATCACTGACGATAATTTTCTACGAAAAGTATCACTGACGATACTTTTCTATACGAAAAGTATCACTGACGATACTTTTCTATACGAAAAGTATCACTGACCATACTTTTCTATAAGAAAAGTATCCCTGATAATACTTTTTTATAGGATAAGTATCACTGATGATACTTTTTTATAGGATAAGTATCACTGACGATACTTTTCTATACGAAAAGTATCACTGACGATACTTTTCTATACGAAAAGTATCACTGACGATACTTTTCTATACGAAAAGTATCACTGACGATACTTTTCTATACGAAAAGTATCACTGACGATACTTTTCTATACGAAAAGTATCACTGACGATACTTTTCTATACGAAAAGTATCACTGACGATACTTTTCTATACGAAAAGTATCACTGACGATACTTTTCTATACGAAAAGTATCCCTGGCCATACTTTTCTATAAGAAAAGTATCCCTGATAATACTTTTTTATAGGATAAGTATCACTGATGATACTTTTCTATACGAAAAGTATCACTGACGATACTTTTCTATACGAAAAGTATCACTGACGATACTTTTCTATACGAAAAGTATCACTGACGATACTTTTCTATACGAAAAGTATCACTGACGATACTTTTCTATACGAAAAGTATCACTGACGATACTTTTCTATAAGAAAAGTATCCCTGATAATACTTTTTTATAGGATAAGTATCACTTATGATACTTTTTTATAGGATAAGTATCACTGACGATACTTTTCTATAGAAAAAGTATCACTGACGATACATTTCTATAATAAAAGTGTCACAGACGATACTTTTCTATACGAAAAGTATCACTGACGATACTTTTCTATACGAAAAGTATCACTGACGATACTTTTCTACACGAAAAGTATCACTGACGATACTTTTCTATACGAAAAGTATCACTGACGATACTTTTCTATACGAAAAGTATCACTGACCATACTTTTCTATAAGAAAAGTATCCCTGATAATACTTTTTTATAGGATAAGTATCACTGATGATACTTTTTTATAGGATAAGTATCACTGATGATACTTTTTTATAGGATAAGTATCACTGACGATACTTTTCTATACGAAAAGTATCACTGACGATACTTTTCTATACGAAAAGTATCACTGACGATACTTTTCTATACGAAAAGTATCACTGACGATACTTTTCTATACGAAAAGTATCACTGACGATACTTTTCTATACGAAAAGTATCACTGACGATACTTTTCTATAAGAAAAGTATCCCTGATAATACTTTTTTATAGGATAAGTATCACTGATGATACTTTTTTATAGGATAAGTATCACTGACGATACTTTTCTATACGAAAAGTATCACTGACGATACTTTTCTATACGAAAAGTATCACTGACGATACTTTTCTATACGAAAAGTATCACTGACGATACTTTTCTATACGAAAAGTATCACTGACGATACTTTTCTATACGAAAAGTATCACTGACCATACTTTTCTATAAGAAAAGTATCCCTGATAATACTTTTTTATAGGATAAGTATCACTGATGATACTTTTTTATAGGATAAGTATCACTGACGATACTTTTCTATAGGAAAAGTATCACTGACGATACATTTCTATAATAAAAGTGTCACTGACGATAGTTTTCTATACGAAAAGTATCACTGACGATAATTTTCTATACGAAAAGTATCACTGACGATACTTTTTTTTTGTAAAGTATCACTGACGATACTTTTCTATAAGAAAGGTAACACTGACGATATTTTCTATAGGAAAAGTATCACTGACGATACTTTTTTACAGGAAAAGTATAACTGACGAAAGTATCACTAACGATACTTTTCTATAGAAAAAGTATCACTAACGATACTTTTCTATAGGAAAAGTATCACTGACGATACTTTTCTATTGGAAAGTATTACTGACAATACTTTTCTATAAGAAAGGTACCACTGACGATATTTTCTACAGAAAAAGTATCACTGACGAAAAGTATCATTGACGATACTTTTCTATAGGAAAAGTATAACCGACGATACTTTTCTATACGAAAAGTATCACTGACGATACTTTTCTATACGAAATGTATTACTGACGATACTTTTCTATACGAAATGTATCACTGACGATACTTTTCTATACGAAAAGTATCACTGACGATACTTTTCTATACGAAAAGTATCACTGACGATACTTTTCTATACGAAAAGTATCACTGACGATACTTTTCTATACGAAAAGTATCACTGACGATACTTTTCTATACGAAAAGTATCACTGACGATACTTTTCTATACGAAAAGTATCACTGACGATACTTTTCTATACGAAAAGTATCGCTGATGATACTTTTCTATACGAAAAGTATCGCTGATGATACTTTTCTATACGAAAAGTATCACTGACGATGCTTTTCTATATGAAAAGTATCACTAACGATACTTTTCTATACGAAAAGTATCACTGACGATACTTTTCTATACGAAAAGTATCACTGACGATACTTTTCTATACGAAAAGTATCACTGACTATACTTTTCTATACGAAAAGTATCACTGACGATACTTTTGTATACGAAAAGTATCACTGACGATACTTTTGTATACGAAAAGTATCACTGCCGATACTTTTCTATACGAAAAGTATCACTGCCGATACTTTTCTATACGAAAAGTATCACTGCCGATACTTTTCTATACGAAAAGTATCACTGACGATACTTTTTTATACGAAAAGTATCACTGACGATACTTTTGTATACGAAAAGTATCACTGACGATACTTTTGTATACGAAAAGTATCACTGACGATACTTTTCTATACGAAAAGTATCACTGCCGATACTTTTCTATACGAAAAGTATCACTGCCGATACTTTTCTATACGAAAAGTATCACTGACGATACTTTTTTATACGAAAAGTATCACTGACGATACTTTTGTATACGAAAAGTATCACTGACGATACTTTTGTATACGAAAAGTATCACTGACGATACTTTTGTATACGAAAAGTATCACTGACTATACTTTTCTATACGAAAAGTATCACTGACGATACTTTTGTATACGAAAAGTATCACTGACGATACTTTTGTATACGAAAAGTATCACTGACTATACTTTTCTATACGAAAAGTATCACTGACGATACTTTTGTATACGAAAAGTATCACTGACGATACTTTTGTATACGAAAAGTATCACTGCCGATACTTTTCTATACGAAAAGTATCACTGCCGATACTTTTCTATACGAAAAGTATCACTGACGATACTTTTTTATACGAAAAGTATCACTGACGATACTTTTGTATACGAAAAGTATCACTGACGATACTTTTTTTTTGTAAAGTATCACTGACGATACATTTCTATAATAAAAGTGTCACTGACGATAGTTTTCTATACGAAAAGTATCACTGACGATAATTTTCTATACGAAAAGTATCACTGACGATACTTTTTTTTTGTAAAGTATCACTGACGATACTTTTCTATAAGAAAGGTAACACTGACGATATTTTCTATAGGAAAAGTATCACTGACGATACTTTTTTACAGGAAAAGTATAACTGACGAAAGTATCACTAACGATACTTTTCTATAGAAAAAGTATCACTAACGATACTTTTCTATAGGAAAAGTATCACTGACGATACTTTTCTATTGGAAAGTATTACTGACAATACTTTTCTATAAGAAAGGTACCACTGACGATATTTTCTACAGAAAAAGTATCACTGACGAAAAGTATCATTGACGATACTTTTCTATAGGAAAAGTATAACCGACGATACTTTTCTATACGAAAAGTATCACTGACGATACTTTTCTATACGAAATGTATTACTGACGATACTTTTCTATACGAAATGTATCACTGACGATACTTTTCTATACGAAAAGTATCACTGACGATACTTTTCTATACGAAAAGTATCACTGACGATACTTTTCTATACGAAAAGTATCACTGACGATACTTTTCTATACGAAAAGTATCACTGACGATACTTTTCTATACGAAAAGTATCACTGACGATACTTTTCTATACGAAAAGTATCACTGACGATACTTTTCTATACGAAAAGTATCGCTGATGATACTTTTCTATACGAAAAGTATCGCTGATGATACTTTTCTATACGAAAAGTATCACTGACGATGCTTTTCTATATGAAAAGTATCACTAACGATACTTTTCTATACGAAAAGTATCACTGACGATACTTTTCTATACGAAAAGTATCACTGACGATACTTTTCTATACGAAAAGTATCACTGACTATACTTTTCTATACGAAAAGTATCACTGACGATACTTTTGTATACGAAAAGTATCACTGACGATACTTTTGTATACGAAAAGTATCACTGCCGATACTTTTCTATACGAAAAGTATCACTGCCGATACTTTTCTATACGAAAAGTATCACTGACGATACTTTTTTATACGAAAAGTATCACTGACGATACTTTTGTATACGAAAAGTATCACTGACGATACTTTTGTATACGAAAAGTATCACTGACGATACTTTTCTATACGAAAAGTATCACTGCCGATACTTTTCTATACGAAAAGTATCACTGCCGATACTTTTCTATACGAAAAGTATCACTGACGATACTTTTTTATACGAAAAGTATCACTGACGATACTTTTGTATACGAAAAGTATCACTGACGATACTTTTGTATACGAAAAGTATCACTGACGATACTTTTGTATACGAAAAGTATCACTGACTATACTTTTCTATACGAAAAGTATCACTGACGATACTTTTGTATACGAAAAGTATCACTGACGATACTTTTGTATACGAAAAGTATCACTGACTATACTTTTCTATACGAAAAGTATCACTGACGATACTTTTGTATACGAAAAGTATCACTGACGATACTTTTGTATACGAAAAGTATCACTGCCGATACTTTTCTATACGAAAAGTATCACTGCCGATACTTTTCTATACGAAAAGTATCACTGACGATACTTTTTTATACGAAAAGTATCACTGACGATACTTTTGTATACGAAAAGTATCACTGACGATACTTTTGTATACGAAAAGTATCACTGACGATACTTTTGTATACGAAAAGTATCACTGACTATACTTTTCTATACGAAAAGTATCACTGACGATACTTTTCTATACGAAAAGTATCACTAACGATACTTTTCTATACGAAAAGTATCACTGACGATACTTTTCTATACGAAAAGTATCACTGCCGATACTTTTCTATACGAAAAGTATCACTGCCGATACTTTTCTATACGAAAAGTATCACTGCCGATACTTTTCTATACGAAAAGTATCACTGACGATACTTTTTTATACGAAAAGTATCACTGACGATACTTTTGTATACGAAAAGTATCACTGACGATACTTTTGTATACGAAAAGTATCACTGACGATACTTTTCTATACGAAAAGTATCACTGACGATACTTTTCTATACGAAAAGTATCACTGACGGTAATTTTCTATACGAAAAGTATCACTGACGATACTATTCTATACGAAAAGTATCACTGACGATATTTTCTATACAAAAAGTATCACTGACGATATTTTCTATACAAAAAGTATCACAGACGATACTTTTCTATAGGAAAAGTATCACTGACGATACTTTTCTATTGAAAAGTATCATTGAAAATACTTTTCTATAAGATAGGTACCACTGACGATACTTTCTACAGAAAAAGTATCACTGACGAAAATTATCATTGACGATACTTTTCTATAGGAAAAGTATCACTGGCGATACTTTTCTATAGAATAAGTATCAATGACGATACTTTACTATAGGCAAAGTATGTTTGGGAAGTAACTCTGATAATTTTTTTCTATGAGAAAAATATTACTGATGATATTTTTTATAAGAAGATACTTTTGATACTTTTTTATAAGAAAAGTATTTCTGATAATATTTTTTATAGGAAAAATATCTCCGATGATATTTTCTTGTAGGGAAAGTATTACTGATGTTTTTTTAAGGAAAAGGATCTCTGATGATACTTTTTATGAAAAAAGTATAACTGAAGAAAAATATCACATGTGAAATTTTCTCCTTGGTGATATATGTCGATTTTGTATTTGCTTCGTTCTAAAATTCCAGTATTACTGCCGATACTTTTCTATAAAAAAAGTGTCACTGATGATACTTTTCTATAGGAAAAGTGTCACTTATGATACCTTTCTATAGGAAAAGTGTCACTTATGATACTCTAGGTAGGAAAAGTACCACTGATGGAACCTTTCGGTAGGCAAAGTACCACTGATGATACTTTTCTATACGAAAAGTATCACCGATGTTACTTTTCTTTAGGAAAAGTATCACTGATGATATTTTTCTATAGGAAAAGTATCACTGATGATGCTATTCTACAGGAAAAGAATCACTGATTAAACTTTTCTACGTTTTAAAATTCCAAAATTTAATTTTTACCAATTTTTTTACAGTAAAATTTGTTTCGCTTTAAAATTGCAAACTTTGATTTTTAGCCATTTTTACGGCGAAATTTAGATGGATATTAAAACCTTTTAATTATCCTGGCACCTTGGTGGATGATTTTGGGTCCCTAACTGATCCATATATATTTTAGGAAATATTGCGTTTTTAAGAAATTTTCCATTATTTTTCACCTCTTCCCAAATTTACCAATTTTCTCCATATTTTTGGTTTATATGGGACAACATGTACATGAAAAAATATCTTTCATCAAATAGAATCGATTGGTATTTTCTTCGTTTTAAAATGCCAAACTTTATTTTTAGCCATTTTCTAGTAAAATTTTAAAAAATCTAAGAAACTAAAAACAAAATTTTTCCTGGTGGATGACAGATCTCTACAAAATTTACTTTTTCTTCGATAACCGAATATTTTAGGCAATATTTACTAAATATTAAAATTTTAAAAAATCGAGGGAAACCGAACAGATTTTAATTTTCCCAGCACCATACTGATCTCTAGAAAATTTACCTTTTCTTCGAGAACACAATATATTAGGGAAGATTGTGTTTTTATGAGATGTTCCATTATGTTTCAACTGTTCCCAATATTTCTCAATCCACATTCCTCCAAATTCACAAATATAGTTCTGTTACAAATAAATATAGTTCTGTTACCAAAATATAGTTCTGTCACAAATGTAAGGGTCCTGTGTGCGTGTCTAATCATGCCGTCTCTCTGCCGATACGTGAGAACTAAACCAGACAAAATTCTCATAATTATTTTCATTATTAGAAAATTCTTTAAAAAGTGTCTAACATTTGTAAGTAAATTGTCAATTATGTCAAAACATATGCAGACAGACTCGTCCATAATCTCGACATAATTATATTACAAAACGTTATGGAATTAGTTTTGTAGCCAAACACATCCATTAGTTTATTAAATAGTATAATAACAATACGACTGTAACGAAGCATAATTAAATAATTATTTGTTCGCACATTTATGCATAGTTCAGTGTAGATTAGTCCCCAAACAGCCCTGCAAAAATGGACCGACCGACCGAGCGAATAGACAACACATGTTTTCAACGTATGTACGAGTATATCACATACTCCTTCGACAATTGCTGAAATGCAAAAAGGTTTAACTGATATTTATATAATCAGTCGGTTACTCCTTTCGAGAGTAATCGTGCGCAAACAAAATGTTTAAGCGCGTTTAATTTTCGTCTGATTCATAAAAATATTGCCATTAGATATACTCGCTACGACAAAAGTTATGGCAATTTGGAGTTATACTTTCTAAAAAAAAATTGTTTTTTTTTGTATTTTTGGCAGAGATAATTTTTTGTAAGGTATAATTTTAAATTACCATTACTTCTGTCTCAGCAAGTTTATCTAACGCAATATTTTTTCATCAAATAGCAAATTTTGTAGTCTATCCAGAAAATAACGACAAAGGAATCGTTATATAACCGGATCTAATATATTCCGATTCGAATGAAAGGATCGAGAAAAAAATAAAAAAATGTTTTCAAACGCAGACTAAAACTTAATAAATCCATAACATATTTAAAATATAATATATTTGTCGGTTGCCCTTTATTCAAAAAAAATATAATATATTTTCAGAAATCGAGACTGACACAAATCCCAAATAAATTCGAAAATCCCCAAAATCTAGTATACTAAAAGTCGAGCTAAAAATTCCTTTTACACTTTACGTGTAACACATTACATACTACATATAAAAATGGTAACTATTTTTAAATATATTTCATACATCAAGAATCGGAAGAAACAAATAGATGGGACTATACATAATCTTAACTTGGATCAAATACTTAATTTCTGTCAAATTATAATGATCGAACGTAAGCGTTTCAATAGCGCTTAAATACTAAATAGGCAGAAACATATATGTGGATACATCCAAATCTGAATTATACCCAAATTAAGAAGTATTCGTTCCTAAATTAAGAAACTTCTTTCTGTCAAAGTCTGTAATGACCCGAAGTAAAATACAACTTATACAGCACATTGATACCAAAGCGGGAGGAACATATACAAGGAGCCTATATCTACATCTAAACCGATTTTCCCCGAATTTGGCAGTGTTCATTCATGTAATAAGAAACCTCTTTCTGGTGAATTTCGTACTGATGGAACAGACGGACGAACAGACACACGGACGGACGGACCGGCGAACAAACGGACGGATGAAGGTTTTAATATTCTTGCTTTACGATTAAAGACAATGTGGCTTACTTTTGAAATTTGTGTAAAAAATTGCGTAACTTGCTTGGCAACATACCAGCCAATATTATTTAGTAATTTTTAATAACACTATTCAACAAAATTTTTGTCGAAAGGCTGTGCACAACATTTTCTAGTGTAACATGGAGTCCCAAACATGAACAAAATAATTAAAAAATAATTTTATGGTAATTTTTTTTTTTTAATTTTTCTTTAAAATTCCATATATCTTGGAAGGTGCCTTTAATATTTTAAACCAAATTTTTTTAAGTATATACTCGATAATGGTGGGATACACGTGGAATTATGAGGAATACAAATGCTATAAATGACACTTTCATGTGAAAACAGAAGTTTTGTAACTGTTGTTAAAAAAAATAGATTTTGTTTTTCGAGAAAATCATTTTTTGCTGGTACGAAAAAAGCAATTAAAAATTTGTTACATATTTTGAAAGCTAGCACCCTAACTAAGAAAACGTGCCTATCTGAAGAAAATCTATGCATAAATGCAGAAATTATAGCAATTTTGGTAGAAATAAGAGTATTTCAACAAATTTCTGTTCATGCTGCGGGTCAAAAGTGTAACACATCGATTGAGTGACCTAAAAGATCCCAAAAGTATTTGGAAATCGGGTTTGGGCCATTTTAAATCATTTAAGCAATGTCCGTCTGTCTGTCTCGTTAGTGCGCACGATAACTTTCAACAGGATTAACCAATTGACATCAAATTTGGTATGTGACAATATTTTTTTCTATCTCAGGATAAGATCAAAGATGGACTTTGTTGGTCCATTCCTTCCCATAACTTATATACTACTACCCAGAATCTTACACAATTCAACACATAGTATTAGTTTATTATTCACTATCATCTTTCCCATAAAAATGAACCATTTTGCACAAAATGTTAACGGCTTATAAAATTGATTCCAGTCCATACAAATGCTTAAAATTTTGTACCGTGTAATGTTTTTATAGTTCACATAGTATATTAAAAATGGGCGTTATTGATGCTAGCATTCAACAAATGGAACAAACCATTTGTTTTCGAATTTTTTCTATATTTTCATGCCTGCAATAAATGAAGTTTTTGAAAAAATAGATTTTTTAATTGTTTTAACGACAGTTACTAAACTTCAATTTCTACATGAAAGTTACGTTTTCAGCATTTTTAGCTTTTACGTTTTTCCCAAAAAAAATTATAAGAAATCAAATTCAGATGACCATAACTTTTGTACTTTTTGTTGCCAATTCAGAAGAATTAATGTGAAAAAATCTACTCCGATATTCACATAATACTAGGACAGGGTCGGGGAAAAAATGAAAAATTCAATTTTCAATTGTAGATATCTCGGTAACTACATGAGCTGAGTTTTAAATAAAGATTTTATGAATCAGACGAAAATTACACACGCTTGAACATTTTGCTAACCTGAGGTGGCCAACTTGAGGGCTCGCCATAATTCTTTTCTTTTGTCGTGCATTTCTTTCAATGCTTAGAATGTAATGCAAATGTTATTTGTTGGATGTTCTTAGAATAAACTTTAGAAAAGTTAGAAAAATATTACTTAATATTATTAGCGAAATTTTTTAGTCTTGCCGTGATGAAAATAATTTTTAGTGACATTTTTTATATTTTTATGTACCAGCTACAAACTTTTTTTAATCAACTTTTCTAATTTTTTATTACTAAACCACTGTTTCTACCTGAAATAGATATTTCTAGCATATGTAGCCATCATACTTCCATTAAACTTAACGCTAATTCCGCCTCTATCAAAAATATAGTCAAAACTAAGAGTACCTTCTACATTTGGATTGGATTACACTATGCAACAATAAAAAATTTTTGGTGTTTGATACCTAAAAACTTGTTTTTTTACTAGGTTGAGGTATACTATTTTATGAAACCAAAACAAAAATTTTTTTTGGTAAACAATTTTTCTTTAAAATTTCAATATTCCTCAATTTTTCTTTTAGTATTTGGACCATTTTTTAAGTAAAAGCTAGCGGTGGGGACTTTATACCCTTTAAATTAATGAAAATTATGATGGCAAAAAATGTTGGGAACATCACTTTCACTTGGGGATGGTGGTTAAGTAACTGCAATTAAAAAAAATAATTATTTAAAAAAATCGCTTATTGCTGGCTTGGAAAAAAACATGAAAAATTCGCAAAAATCAGATTGTTTCATTTTTTTGAAAGCTAACGAAGAAAACAGTGCCTATTTGAAAAAAATCAATGGATAGAAGTATAAATTATGACCCATATTGAAAAGTAAGGGAATTTAAAAACAATATTTTTTATTTTGGTCATTTTGTTTGGGAGGTACCAAAAGGGGCGTGGCAGTAACTTTTTAATATACCATGGGTACTATAAAAGCATTAGACTGTGCAAAATATCAAGTGATCAGGAATCGCAGTTAATATCCGTTAACCTTGTGTGCAAAATGGTCCATTTGTATGGGAGGTACCAATAGGGGCGTGCTAATAATGGGCATTATTTTTTTTCACGGGACTTTAGGTACTGTAAAGGCATTACACTCCACAAAATTTTAAGTATTTGTATGGACTGGAATCAAAGTTATAAGCCGATAACTGCAAAATGCAAAAGGAGTGTGACAATAACGCCCTTTTTTTACGGAAATGTAGGTACTATAAAATCATTAAACTTCACAAAATGTCAAGTATTTGTATGGACAGGAATCAAAGTTATAAGCCGTTAAGTTTTTGTGAAAAATTGTCCATTTGTATGGGAGGTACAAAAAGGGTCGGGGCAAATTCGCCCATTTTTCTCAAGATGATAGCGACCAAGAAGATAATACTATGTTTGAAATTGCGAAAAACTCTTATTAGTAGTATAAAAGTTTGCAGGTAATCAATATTTCACTAAATTTTTACCCTTCTTGGGGGAGGTACTTGAAGGAGATAACCAACATATTATATCTTTGACCTTAGCCAAATAGACAAAAATATTGACACATACAAAATTTTAAGTCAATCGGTTAATCCTGTCGTAAGTTATCGTGCGCATTAACCTGACAGACAGACGGACATTGCCAAAATGACTAAAAATGGGCTTTGGGGTGTCTTAGGTCACTCCATCGATGTGTTATACATTTGGTTGGCAGGGGGTATAAAAACTAAATTTTGTTGAAATGATCTTATTTACCAAAAGTGCTATAATTTCTACGCTTATCCATAGATTTTCTTTAAATATGCATTGCTTTCTTCCTTAGGATGCTAACTTAAAAAACAAAATTTTTTTTGGTGTTTTTTTATTTTTTATGTTTTTTACGTGCCAGCACCATTTATGTTCTATCTATCTATTTTTTTTTTCTAATTGTTTTAACGACAGTTACTATACATCTGTTTCCACGTGAAAGTGTCATTACTAACATTAGGTGTGCTCATAATTTCCTTTAATTTAACGTGTATCACGAGGGTATACCTCAAAAAAAAATTACCATAAACTTTTTATTATATTTTTTTGTGTTTAGGTAGATTTTTCTAACTTTGGTAGACTTATATGTTGTCTTTTTGTTTAAGTTTCCGAAAAGTGATTTGACCATATTTGTGCTCTCATTTGTTGGTCAAATTCTTCTCAGCTTTGAACATGCGATATTTTGTGAAATTACAGAATTGTTTACAAAATAAACTGACTTCCACGCACTATGTATTGTACAGATTTTCATTTATACTATTTTATTACTTATGTCTTTTTGCTTTCAATCGAATGGAATTTAATTAGAGCACTGACTATGAACTGTATTCTGTTTATGACTGTTGTTGTTTTTATCGTGTTAATTCCTAATAACAACAACACAATTGGCCCAATCTCAACAATAGTAGCAACGAAAACCATCCGCCATATTTCGCCGTACATTTTATACGAGTATCAGAGAACTATTTGTTCGCAACAAACCACAGACATGCATAAAATAAACCATAAAAATCAATAAAATTATAAATAAAAATAAACAAATAAATAAAGCAAAATGCAATAAAAACAATAAACACAAAACGTTAACAAAAGTGAATCGCATATTGTAAATTGACGGAAGTATAATTTCGCACTAAATTAAATTATAATAATACTCATTTTTTAAATAGGGGAATAATGTTGACACTTTTGAGCAATTAACTTAATCTAAACTGAAATATACATATGTAATTGCTGCAAATAAATATGCCACAAATTTAATTTAATGTACGAGTATAAATCCCATAGATTGATTGTTTTAGGTTTTCGCTTCTATCAAATCCTTATTAATTGGAAA
The DNA here is from genome assembly GCA_963930755.1 of Eudasyphora cyanicolor. NCBI lineage: Eukaryota > Metazoa > Arthropoda > Insecta > Diptera > Muscidae > Eudasyphora > Eudasyphora cyanicolor. The sequence goes on from OZ005734.1 coordinate 316,489,469, forward strand.
AATAAAACAATGGGAATGCATACATACAAATGTTGTATAGATTTATTTTTTTTTTTCATATATCTAATAGTAATATACTTTGAATGTATATTTTCACATAAGTAGTTTGTATAAATTAGAAAAAGGTAAATTAAACGAAAAATTAAGAACACTGTAAATTAAACTTTGACATTTTTACGAGTAGAAAGTAGTATGTATAGTTATAAACTATTAAAAATAATCACTTGATTTTCTTGCATTATTTTTTCTGTTTTTGTTTTGTTTACTCATGTTTCTTTCCTATTGAACGAAGAAGAAAGTATCCGATGAATGAATGAAATGATTTACTTATTAATTAATAAAGTTGCATGACTTTAAGGACCTCCCTAGTGCGTCGGGTCCATACCATTCTTATATTTCTCGCAGGTTATCACTGTGAACCGTTTTGGTAAGTATCTCGAAAACGTTTCTGTATTAACTGGTAGGCATTGTAGACTCTGGAAAATAGCAAAAAAAGATGCAAAATGTTAAAATTGATTTAATTATCATCAATATGTAAATATAAACTTTCTTAAATGTGGATAATTTTGCGAGATGCTTAAAATTAAATAAAAAAATAAATAAAAATATTAGAAATAAATAATATGTATTACATATAGACTTAAGCCCTAGCTGTTTAAAAAATACATATGTATGTATTTATATATCTTTTAATATTTCACTACCCTGAAATTAAGTACAATAAAATAAAAATAATAAAAATTGCCACAAATTTATACATTTGACAAAGAAATTGTAATTAATGTTAAAAAAATGTCGAAAATACCAGGTTTTCAAATAAAACATGCTTTATATTATCGGAAGCATGAAGCGTATTCTATTTGACAAGCTAATAAATGACCTATATTTGTTGTGTTACATTTGACAAACTCAAAATAAATGACACAGATTTAATATTGTGCGCCTAAATGTAGGCAACACTGTGTTGTATAAAAGTTAATACAGGGGCCTAATTACCGCATCCGTTCCGTATCGTAATCTGAATTTTCGAGAGCATAAAACGAGTAATTGGGAAATTATTTTTTCGCTCATTTTTATATAAATAAGTTATGAATCATCTTTGGAACGATATGCTGAAATTGCATCAATATCTGCCCATAAATGTTAGAGATCTCACGTTATCGAATTACGATACGAAACGAATGAAAACAAATAATGGATAACAAACGCATATACTGCTACAACAACAACAGGCCCCAGTATTCCCTCGATTTACGCCGTATGTGGTTCAGGAAATTGTCGTATATCAAATTTCACCATTATCAATAACTATAGTCTCTGACAACTGTCCTTACGGGAAAATACAGGGTTTTCCAACAAGATGTGTTATTTTAAATCACCCGGTATTTCCGTAGCTGTCACTTTTTAAGCTATTATTCTTTGACATTTGACAAGTAGAAACTACGCCATTACTAAAAATGGAACGATACACGATTCAACAACGCATTGAAATTATTAAAACTCGAAAAATCTAAAATCATCGAATAATCATCTTGACTGATGAGGCCCATTTCCACCTCGGTGATTACGTCAACAAGCAAAATTGTCGCATCTGGGGCACGGAAAACCCAAGAGTTATTCTTGAGAAGCCTCTCCACCCTCAACGTGTGACTGTTTGGTGCGGTTTATGATCCGGAGGGATCATTGGACCTTACTTTTTCGAAAATGAGGTTGGATCAACAGTTACGGTGAATGGATTGCGCTATCGAGAGATGATTAATGATTTTTTATGGTCGGAGTTGGATGGTATTGATCTGGACAACGTTTACTTTCAACAAGACGGCGCTACGTGCCACACAAGCAACGAAGCCATTGCTCCGTTACGGGAAAAGTTTCCGGATCGTGTTATCTCTCGAAGAGGTGATCACAATTGGCCACCGAGATCTTGTGATTTAACACCTTGCGACTTCTTCCTTTGGGGCCACGTGAAAGATAAGGTCTTCGCCAAAAGCTCAGCGTCGATTCAAGACCTCAAAGATAGAAATCGTGAGGCTATCGAGGACATAGGGCAGCCACTTTGCGATTTGGTTATGGAAAATTTCATGAAAAGTAAAAGTTTATATGGTCCTATAAGCGTCATTATTAACGGCATTTAGGTTTAGGTTTAGGTTAGGGTGGCAGCCGTATTTTTATACAAGCTCACATAGACCAGTTTAGGTCCCTAGTGTTACCACGGGCTGAAATGCCCCTCATCGAAACCAACCTGTTTGATATATAAATTTATCGATAGTACGAATATCAGTACTGGAAAGATCTGTTAGGCTGCCTAAAAAGGCCGACCCCAGTATATCCAGTCGTCGTTTACTCAAAGCGGGACAGTCGCAAAGCAAGTGCTCAATGCTCTCCACTTCTTCCTCATCTCCACAGCTTCGGCAGAAGTCATTGGAGTCAATACCCAATCTTTTGGCGTGTTCGCCGATCAAGCAGTGTCCCGTCAGAACCTGTACTAACGTAGACAATCGTTTCCTCTCTAGTGCGAGGAGATATTTTGACCTTCTCAGGTCATACCTTGGCCAGATTTGTCTAGCTACCCTGCAGGTGCCGATTTCTGTCCATCTCTCGTTGGACTGCCTGATTGCCTCTTGCCTAAGCCAAAGCTTGCACGTGGATAGTGGCGCACCAATATATGCAAATTCTTCGAGAATTTGTAATGTCGTCCCTTTCCTAGCAAGTTCACCGGCTTTGCAGTTCCCCGGGATATCCCTATGCCCAGGCACCCATATGAGGTGTATATTAAACTGCTCAGCCATCTCGTTAAGAGATCTGCTGCAGTCGAGGGCTGTTTGTGAATTTAGGGATGTTGCCTCCAGAGAATTGATGGCAGCCTGGCTGTCCGAGTAAATGACAACGCCATTGTTGGTTACTATGTTGCGACTCAGCCACTTGGCGACTTCCCATATTGCCATTATTTCGGCTTGATAGACACTGCAGGTATCTGGTAGTCTGTGAGCTATATCCAGACTAAGTTCTTCACAGTGTACTCCGAAGCCAACCTTTTCATCAAGCTTCGAACCATCCGTGTAAAAGTGGAGATGGTTTATATTACCTGGTATTCTGCCGACCCATTCATCTCTGGCGGGAATCATAGTGATGTAATTTCTCTCGAAGGTGTACACAGTTGGTATATAGTCCACTCGGTCGGTTACCATAGCACTACACTTTGATATCCTCATGTGACCATAGTTTTTGTACCTCCACATTGATAGGCAGTTTAATCTTATTGCCGCTTTGGTTGCAACTTCTCTCGCCACAATATTAATCGGCAGTATATGGAGTAGGGCTTGTAGAGACTCGGTCGCTGTAGTCCTTAAGGCTCCGCTTATGCTCAGGCAGGCAGTTCTCTGAACCTTTGTTAGTAGGTTGGTAATGGTTAGTTTGTCAGTTGCCGTCCACCATACCACAATACCGTATAACAGTATTGGACGAACTACTGCTATATATATCCAGTGGACGATTTTAGGAGAGAGTCCCCACCGCGACCCTACAGCCTTTTTGCAGGAATATAAGGCGACGTTGGCCTTCCTTACACGTTCCAATACGTTAAGTCTAAATAACATTTTCCTATCTAGAATTATTCCTAAAAATTTTGCACTTTCAGAAAAGACTAGATCTGTTCCATTTATCCGAGGTGGAGGGTCCACATGTGGGACATTATTCATCCTAGTAAAGAGAACCAATTCTGTCTTGTTGGGGTTAACGCCCAAACCGCTGCTTCTGGCCCATCTAGCCAACTTGTTCAGAGCCACCTGTAGGATGTCTCTGAGGACGTTTACGAATTTGCCACTCACTGCGATTGCCACGTCGTCCGCATATGCCACGACCTTGCAGCCACAACGTTCTAGATCTAGCAGGATTTCATTCACCGCTAGGTTCCAAATTAGTGGAGACAGTACTCCTCCTTGCGGGGTCCCTCTGTTTACATACCTTGTTAGAGTTGTGGACCCTAGACATGCTGTTATGCGTCTTCTGGTGAGCAGACTTTGAATTAGTCTAATCAAACTAGTGTTAACTTTTAGATGTGAGAGTGCCGCAATTACCGCATCGGAGTGAATGTTGTTAAAAGCCCCTTCTATGTCAAGAAATGCCACCATGGTGAATTCCTTGAAATGCAGGGACGATTCGATAGTGCTCACAAGTTCGTGCAGGGCTGATTCAGTAGACTTGCCCTTGTTGTAAGCATGTTGGTTCCCCGACAGGAGTTTTGTATCCAGGTTTTCCCTAATGAAATGATCTAAAAGTCTTTCCAGACCTTTCAATAGGAACGAGGATAGGCTAATTGGTCTGAAGTCTTTTGGCCTAGTGTGTGATATCTTTCCCGCTTTAGGTATGAATACCACTTTGGTATCCCTCCATCGATTCGGGACGTATGAAAGCCTGATACAGCCTACATAAATTTTCTCCAGCCAGGGGATAATGTACTTTAACATTTTCTGCATTTCTGCTGGAGTGATGCCATCTGGTCCAGGTGACTTGAAGGGCTCAAAGCTGTTAATAGCCCAGCTTATTCTGGATCTCTCAGTCAAGAAGCTAGCGACGCTCGCAGTCCACTCGCACTCTTGTTGGTCCTGCTGATCCTCGGGTTCTGTTACAGAGTTCCCCGGGAAATGTGTGTCGAGCAGTACATTGAGCGACTGCTCGCTGTTTTTGGTCCAGTTATTTGCCTCATCCTGTAAATATCCCACTGTACAGGGTGAAGCAGATAATATCTTTCTCAGCCTAGCGGCGTCGGAGACCTTTTCCACTTCACCACAGAAGGTATACCAAGAGCGCCTTTGCGCCTTTCTAAGCTCCTTCTTATAGATCTTGAGTTGCTCTTTATAGGCATCCCAATCATTAGCGACCCCAGTAGATTTAGCCTTATTGAATAGCTTGTTGCAGGTCTTTTTCATAGCCGTTAGCTCAGAAGTCCACCATTGGGGTTTAGCTTTACCCTTGTACCTTGTTTTTGGACAGGCTTCTTCAAGGGATCTATTGAATGATATGGTGATATGATCGACCAGATCATCCAGACCGGCTTTGTCATTCGGTTCGTACGGAAATTTAGAGTTGAGGACTTTCTTGAAATTCTTCTCATACAGATGCCACTTTGTCTTCCTTACATTTCTGTGGACGGCGGGCTTAGGCGCTTTTTCCGCGAGTTTGAACTCAATATAATGGTGATCTGAGAATGAGTGGTCGTCCAGTACATTCCACCCAATAATTTTGTCTGACAGCCGGTCAGTAGCAAACGTTACGTCGAGTACTTCTTGTCTGTCTTTAATTGTGAAGGTCGGTTTATTACCTATGTTACAAATACTAAGATTGGTAGTTAGAATAAAGTCAAGAAGCGAATCACCCCTATTGTTTATATCCGTACTACCCCAGATAGTATGATGAGCGTTCGTGTCTGCGCCAATAATCAGCTCGAGCTCGTCAGACGTTGCTTCTTCTACTACTTCCCTGAATAGAGCAGTCGGTACTACAGATTCATAAGGCAAGTAGCTGGAGACCACCCAATATATGCGATTACCGATCTCCAGGCTAGCAGCTGTTTGGTCTTTACCACTTAAATTAGTCAGGAGAAAGATACTTAGATCTTTCCTGGCCAAAATGCAGGTTCTTGGAGTGCCTTCACAGTTGGCCACAAGCAGTTTAAAGTTGGGTGTCCTAATACCGCACACCCTTCCTCCCACTACGTAGGGCTCCTGTATCAGGACGATGTCTACTGCGCCTGTGGACAGGCGCAGCAATAGAGCCGCTGAGGCTGCTTTAGCGTGATGGAGGTTAATCTGTAGAATTCTTACCATCATTGGTAATTGACAGATTAACATCCACCCCGACAAGGGTGTTATCGAACTCTTCGTCCGTATCGTCGAGAAGCATGTCCCCGCCAGATGCGTCAAAGAGTCCGGAGACTCCCCTCAGCCCCTCTGTGTCAGAAGTAGAGCTTTCGTCCTCAGAGTAGGACGTTACAGATCTTCTATTAGAGTTGGAGTCACCAGAAATAATTGGCGTGGCTACCTCCGCACTTACAGAAAGTGCCACGGTGGACGACTCACCTTCTGCAGTGGGAGCTATATCCTGCTTGTATATCTTCAAGACTATAGTCTCGAAGCCATATTGTAGGGTTGCACTCGCCCTTTGTATATGGGAGGTGGATTCAGCGTTTAGGATAAGATTGACCTGCCGCTTTTTACCATCCGCCTCACCCACCTTGCTGATTCTCCAATTATGGGCCGGCAGACCAGGATTGGAATCTTTTATTATTTCTAAGATGTCAGCCGGGTTGGAGGGCTCTTCTGTAACCCAGGTGATGGCTCTAGGGTGACTAGGGATGTTGTTTTTTTCGACAACATCCAACTGGGCACCCGGCCACACCTCACCCGCTCGACTCAGAGCAGCCTTATAAAGGTCTACTGATCTGGCATCACCGAAATATAAGAGCTTTACTCTCCCCTGATGCCATCCTGCATCGTTGCAGATTGGTGGTTTGCCCGGCATTTCTCTACGGACATCGAGGTAATGAGCCATAATGGCTGATTGTACATGACTCCATTTGTCCTTGAGGATGGATCCATCCTCACTACTTCTGTCTATAACAGCCATCACTAGACTCTCCTTCGCCACTTCATTGAAGGGCTTGGTGAGTGTCCTGTTGATGGTGACATTAGGGCCTCTTGCCTTTTTCGAAGGCAGGGGTTCATCAGGTGATCTGATTCGTTTTACTTTATTAGCCGTTAACACAGCTGAATTTGTGGCTCTTTCAGCCGACTCATTGGCCTTAGAAGCATCTATGACGCCTTTAGCCCAGGTAAGTGACTCTTTTTGTTTTTCGGTAAGAGCCGAAACCTCAACAGCCTCCAACTTCGTCAAAACTCTGAGCGCTACACGATGCTCATTGTGCTTCCGTTTTGACGGTCGGACATGACGTTTTCCCCTCACCGCACCACCTGTTGTGAGTACTTGGGGGAGATTTTCACCATTTTTGGTGTGGTCGGCTTTGGCCAAGACCAACGGACGGACAGTCGGACGATTGGGGAACCGCGCTCCATCGGAACACGAAGGCATCCCCGTCAAGAGAATTTATTTTAATTTTGTCTGTATTAGACCGTAATAGGTACTACGATGTAGGCCTTACAGACTTTGTACAGATTTTTGCTATTGCGTAATAGGTACTGGTAACTATCCGCTATGTGATAAACACGTCCGTTCACTGCGAATGATCAGTATGTATTTTGATCAGTATGTATTAACGGCATACCTTCCTCTTTATTATGAAATAAACATCCGAGCATTTATCTCAAAAAATTGCATTTTTCTTTGAATACCAAAATAAATTAAACCTCCCGTTACAAATTTACCCGTTGTTGATCATTTTAAACTTCCTTTTAACCGGGTCACCCAGCGACTTAGGACGGTACAAACTCGAAGTCTTTGGACGCCTTAAGGCATTACGTCGGTACAGCAAAACTACAGTACGGTGCTAACTCGAAATCTTTGTAGGCTGAACGCCTTAAGGCAATACGCCGGTACGGCCAGACCGAAAAATGTTCTGTTGGTGCAGCAAAGAAAAACTTAGTCAAACATAAAATAAACATTTGATATGCTAATGTGTTTAATTTATTAAAAAAGAATGGCTTCCCAGGCGCAACAAAACCATATTAAATTATTTTGTGTGTATCAATTTGAAGAACTTCCGGATCACGCTAATTTAATATTACTACTTCTTTAATTCTAAACAAAAACTGTCATACGAGTATTATGTATTTCCCTCAACAATGTTTCAAATCAATTTCACAATTCCCATATTTTCAAAAATAATTAAGGTTAATTAAACAAAGTTGAACTCACTTTTCTTTCGCTGCCTTAAATGACTTTTTGCGGGGCTTTTTGCTGGTGGCATCTAGATTTTCGGAGGGCAGAGGCAAATCATTTGGAGAAATCATCGTTAAATTATCTAAAAAAGTACAACAAAATAAAAAATTTATAAAGATACAATTATCTGCAATGCATTCAACGCGCTTACCTGGATGACAAAAGAATGCTATCGAATGACGACCGCGGGAACGTAAATGTTCTTGTTCGGGTACAACAACACGATGTGGCTAAAATTTAACAAAAACAAAATACAATTAATTAAATGTTTACTCTTCTCTCCCCCACCCCTCCTCCTCTCCTTGGCCATTAACTTACCAGAGCGGCATATTTACTTTGAGTCCATATCGACAAAATCTCACCGCAATTCACCAAAATCGCTCCGGGTAAATGACCAACTCTATGCCATTTATCACTGCCGGGTAATTGAACCTCCAAGCCACCCTCCGAGTCTTGTGAGAGTAAGGTGAATGTGCCATAGTCTGTGTGAGCACCACAACGTATTACGGCGCCATTGGGCAAATGTCTTTCGGTGGTATCTGCATTATTTAAACCTTCGCCATCGACCTCATTGTATTCATCACGTGGATTGTATTCGGGACGGAAATCCGGCTGATTTGAGGCACAACGTTGATAGCTGTATTTGCAACGTCCCTTGACAAAGGCATTTTTACTGCTCTCATCATCTTCCACCACTGGGGGATAGTATAAAAGACGCAACGTGGTCTCGTTGTCATTATCGCCCGACAACATGTGTGAGTGTTTTTCTAGGAAAAATGTTTGTGGTATCTCTAGGGAAATGGCCAGAGCCTGCAGGACAAAGCGAGCCAAGGCTTTGAAATCTTCGGCCAACACTGATATATGATCGGCAAAACCGGGCAATGGTTCTTCGGGCAGATTTTTGGCATTCAAAGTGCAGATATTGAAAGCATGACGCAATTCGGGAGTTTTGCCATCGAAACGTTCCACGCCTGGACTCACATAGCCATGATTGTCATCGCCGGAGCGTATGTAATGACCCTTCACATCGGTGGGGAGATCTACAAAATCATCTAAATGATCCCAGGCGGTTTTTAACTGCGGAAGATAAAGGATTAGCAATCATTAGTTTGTGTTGGGTGCAGATGGAGATGATAACTACTAACCTTTTCATCACAAATGCCGTGATTTACCAAAAGAGCCAAACCCTTTTCTGTAAGAGCTTTGTGCAACTGTTGGCCAACGCGTGTGACCACCGATTTTACTGGACATTCTTCGATGCCTATAAAGAAATTAAAAGAAGGAAATTGAGATTAGAAATTATTACAAAAAACAGCATGGGAAATATAAACATTTAGAAACAGGTAAAGTAGAGATGAACTCCACTAGGGCCAACAGAATCTATGTAACAACTTCAATATTTGTTCATTTTATTTTATCATAGAAGTCATTATAGCCAATGCGGCCGAAACGGAATTTAACTCTGTGACAAGGCCCTTCATATTACCGAAAATAATGTCTAGTGAAAATCTGCTCATGAAATACTACAATTTTTGACGACCAGTTGAGGTATCTACTACAACAACAATTTGTTTAACTACTCGTTATTTGATGAAAGTTAGTTTATTCCACGGCCTGTTGGTTTATCTACTTCTTAGTTTAAACAATTGGGTTATCTATGAAATTCTTTATTTGACGACTCCTTAGATGACTATAGGAGTAGATAATCCAACTGGTCGTCAAACATGGATTATGCAACACCACTGGTCGTCAACTATCGAGTGGATAACACAAGTGGTCGTCAAAAAAGTAGTACATAACCCAAAATTTCGTCAAATAAAGTAGATAACGCCACTGATAGTCATCTAATGTGTAGATAATCCAACTGGTCATAGCACCACAACCGGTGGTCAAATAAGGAGTAGATACACCAATTGTTATTGTACTATGTAGTAGATAACGCAAGTGGTAGTCTAAAAAGTAGTTTATAAGTTTATCTACTCCTTATTTTGCGAACATTTGGGTTATATACTGCTTTATAGACTACCAGTTGTGTTATCTACTACATAGAACAATAACAATTGCTGTATCTACTCCTTATTTGACCAGTAGGTTATGTACTCCTTAGATGACTATCAGTTGGGTTATCTACGCCTTATTTGACAAACATTTGGGTTATATACTACTTTTTTGATGATCAGTTTAGTTATCTACTCCATAGTTGACGACCAGTGGGGTTACCTACTCCTTATTTGACAATCAGTTGGGTTATCTGCTACTTAGTTGACTATCAGTGATGTTATCTACTCCTTATTTGACAAACTTTTGGGTTATATTATTCTTTTTTGACGACCAGTTGTGTTATCTACTCCATAGTACAATAGCAATTGGTTTTAAATACTCCTTATTTGACGTCCACTTGTGCTGTCTACTTCTTGGTTGACAACCAGTTGAGTAATCTACTCCTTAGTTGATGAACAGTTTTGTTATCTACTCCTTAGATGATGACCAGTTTGGTTATATATTCCTTATTTGACGAACAGTTGGGTTATCTTCTAAATAGTACAATACTCCTTTTTTGACGACCAGTTATGAAGTAGATCTTGTTTGACGACCAGTTGAGTAATCTACTCATTAGTTGATGACAAATTTTGGATACACCTTAGTTGTTGTGTATATGGATTATCTACTCCTTATTTGGACAACCGTTGGGTTATCTATTCCTTATTTGACGATCATTGGGGCTATCTACTCCTTTTTTGACGACCAGTGGGGTAATATATTCCTTAATTACTACCAGTGGAGTCATCTACTTCTTAGTTGATGGTCAGTTGCGTTATCTACCGTATAATACAATAAAATTTGTTTTATCTACTCCTTATTTGACGACCATTTGAGTTATGTACTTCTTAGTTGACGATATTCTCCTTATTTGATGACCATTTGCGTTATCTACCACATTTTTGGCAACCAATAATGTTAATTAGTTACGTTAGATACTCCTTATTTCGCGACATGTTGGGTTATCTTCTCTACCAGTAGGGTTAGAGGACCAGTTGGGTCCAGATTTCGAAATTAAACGATTAAAAAGTAAACATTTAATTGGTTTCAAATGTATTGTGATTAAAATTGAATGGTCTTATACAGGGTGGGTATCCCAACTTTTCAGTATATTTTCGATTGTTTCGGGTCGAATCTTTTCAATTGTCTCTGGATGCCGTGCGTAACATTTATCCTTAATGCCTCCCCACAGAAAATAATCCAAAGGGCTCAAATCACAATTTAAATGGCCCACCCTTTACCTCCAATAACTAAACCATGTCAAGGTTACCAGTTGTTTTCATATAAAAGGGACAATCTGGAAACCGATCCCTGTCCTCAATGGATAGGATGTTCAGTTATCTGCCTGTCCATTTTCCCGTAAGAAATTTACCTTTCGAATTTTCTTTCTAATGTTGAAATTTAAAAAAATTTAGACATTATTTAAGTTTTATATAGCCACAATATGAACTCCAGACTATTTTTAACGTAATCGACTGAATTTTATAGCTGTACATTTTATTTGATCAAATACCACTCCTAATAAAAATAGTATATATCGGTTCGCGTTTTTTTTTAGACCCCCTAATTGATTTTTTGGTGATCCAGAAACAAATTTAAAATTGTCCCTTATAAATGTTCTTCCTTATTTTATTTTTTACGCTCTACCCAGAAAAACATTCGCTTTAATTTTGCGGCAAAGACAATAAAGCCTTAAAATAACTCCATAGTGTACTCAAATTTAATATAGTTTAACTGGTATTAAGTAAATTTGCATTAACTTACGAGTATAAATGAAATGTTTTTATTGTCTTTGACGCCATATCAAAGCCAGTTTCTATAATATTAGCACACACGTTTATAGCTTGAAAAATAATTGTATGTGGTCAGTTCCGCCTGACTTTAGCTATCTCTAACTTGTTTTTACGTTGTTAAGTGGAGTGGAATTAATGAAAACTTATTCATAAAATCACAAATATAAATTTTTCATAAGAAAGAGATTTAGTTGTAAATAGAAATAATTGTTGTTCATGTATTGCGTTAATATAAGAAACGGAAAAAGTACAAATTATAAAATACATACTCCAATTTCTTTGCAACTATATTCTTAGAATAATGTCATCGGTTCATATGCAATGTGAAATGACAATAATTGTGTTATTTTCAATTGAAACTTCTCAGAATTGATCTTATTTTAATATGCAAATATAGAGCTTACGGGGTTTTTTTGAAAACTATTAATTTAAATTTGTTAAGCCACTCCACTAAACTGTTATACTATTAATAACCCAACTTACTATTTGAAAATCCCCAAAGTTATGGGGATTTATAAAATACCTATTTTATTGCAACTACTCACGGAGGATAGATATCTTTATTCTGATAGTCTTTTGATAATAAAACATTATACGTTATTTTTTTTTTTATTGAAACTCAATAATCATATACTCGTAAATACATATTACACTTCAATAAAACAAACAAAACTGTCAGAGACTGACGCTGAAAGAAAAATCCCTCAAAGGGGTTATAAAATAAACACAAAGCCCCACGAATTTCGTAGTTATTAAACAAAAACAAAAAATAACCTTAATTAATTTATAATAATTCAATGTGTGATTTATGGATTTTTTATAGGAAAGAAAAAACGAAACAAAACACAACAAACCAATTATAAAGACTGCGGCAATTAAATACGCGATTGCGGTATAGATCTAAAAATTTTTGTACACGAATTGTAATTACATATATAGAAAAGTATTTATTTCGGATTCACTGTATTCATTCATAAAAAATGTCAATGCAATTCTACACAGAGGTTAATAGGGTTAGAATACAGAATGTGCCACTTGGAAACAGTACCACTTAAATGGGAATGGTAGGGACAGACGGGCATACAGTGGGATAATTCTAAGTATAGACATAAATTTGCCGTTTTTTACCCAGTCAATTGATTGGTATGAAAATCCGCACAACCATAAAAGTGGAACTGGCGATTTAGCCATGTCCGTCCGCTCGCTTGTTGTTATACCCCCATACAAAGGTCCAAATTTAAAACTTTAGCTCCGGTACCTCCAAATTGTCTGATTAAGAAACATCAGCTTTATGTTCCATTTTTTTCGACATTCCCTCACTGTGCAATGCCTAACAACATGACCATCGAAATATAAATGAAATTTACAAATGTAATAATTCTTGTGTTTATATAGAAAACAAAGTATAACCCAAGTACTCTTAAAAGTGAAACAAAAAATTAATTTAAAACAAAACAAACAAAAAACAATATTATGGAAATAACCACATGTACTCGTAGTAATCGCCGTATAATTACCCGGCAAAAAACATTTATAATGAACTTTAAAATTGGAATTCACTCATATTCATTGTATGCAATTTGAGCTGGAAACTAATAAAGAATCAATTTTTCAATATACTCGTATATATAATAAATGCCAACAAATAATAATAACAATAAAAAAGACCAACTGCGAAGTAGTAGAGTAGAGTAAAAACTACTTATAACAAATGCAATTATTGCTTGTTCGATTTTTTTCTACTTTGCTTTAGGAGGCAAAGCAGTGCTGAGTGTATAGCGGAGGTGGTAGGAGGGAGGCTAATAGAGTCTAGACAAATTAAAATAAAACAATATTTTGCTAAACAAAAAAGTAAATAAATATTTCTTTAATTTTTTGATTGTTCATTTTAATTGAGAAAAAGAATAATTGTACCTCAATACCTAATTAGGGTTTTGCTTCGCGGCATAATTTTTATTAGTATAATTTTAGTCAAATTATCACAATATGTAAAATCATAAAATTGCTAAAAATTTAAAAAAAAATTATCACTTCACTGATAAATTTTAGGCGTACGGCTTTGGAATAGATTTTAAATGACATATGGAAATGTATAGAGAAATATTTGAGCAACTACAGCCACGAAGTCAAATCGAGGACCTATTTATGGAGCTACAGTAAAATATGAACCAAAAAGGTCCATTGCTCCTTGAAATTACTCTATATTAAATTAAACACAAATTGTCAAATTTTAGCCCAATCAGTTTATATTTATAGTTTCTAAGGAGCCAAGAAGTTAACTCGGGTGGAACATTTGTATGGGGGATATATCATGTTGAGCCAAAAGGATAATTACTCGTGTGACTAGATCTGAGTAAAATTAAGTATAAATGACTAAATTTCAGCTTAACGCATCTTCGTAATTGAGGTTTCTGAGTATACCAGAAGTTTACTCGGGTGATACGTTTAAATGGTGATTACTGATATAAAATCTAACTGTTCCAACGATTACTTCCAATACTGTGTACATCGGCAGAACACTAAAATTTTTGTAATAATTAGTTCTATATATCAAGTAGAAAATTTTTTTTTTGTGTCCGAGACCTTAAAGCCTTTTTTTATAGATAGAGAAGACATTCTATTTTATGAAAGCTAAACAAAATATTTTGTTATTGTAAAGATTTTTTTTACAAAAAATCTAAAGTTACAGTTTTCATCGAAGGTGCCTTTTGTATTTGGACTATTTCTTTAAGCGTAACCCCGCTTTCACGACATTTCGCCCAACATTTATTTGTAGCCTTCATTATTTCCTCCATTTTGGAACAATTTTTGAACCGCCCTCGTATATATTAAACATTGAGACATATTCCAGTACTGGTCTGAAAAAATACCACAGTATCAGACCTTTAAATTTCAGTTCATGCACAAGTCCTAAGTTTAACTCCGAAAACTGGATCCAACTGTTCCTCTACTAAGTAGTAGATAATCAACGGGTAGTCAACAAAGGACTAGATAACCTCACTGGTCGTCATCTAAGGAGTGTATACCCAACTGGACCTTAACTAATGAGTAGAATGATCCAAAGGGACTTAAATTATAGGAGTTGATAATCCAACTGGTCATGAACTAAGGAGTAGATAACCCAGCTGGTCATCACCTAAGGAGTAGACAACCAAACTGGCCATCAAATAAGGAATAGATAACCTAACTGGCCATCAACTATGGAGTAGATAACCCAACTGGTCGTCAACTAAAGAGTAGATAACTCAAATAGTCATTAACTAAATAATAGATAACTCAAATAGTCATGAACTATGGAGTAGATAATCAAAGGGGTCCTCTACCAACTTCGAAAACTGGATCCAACTAAGAAGTAGATAATCAGCGGGTGGTCAACTAAGGACTAAATAACCTCACTTGTCGTCATCTAAGGAGCACAGACCCAACTGGACCTCAACTAACGAATAGATAATTCAACGGGACTTAAATTACAGGAGTAGATAACGCAACTGGCCATCAATTAAGGAGTAGATAACCTAACTGGTCATCAACTATGGAGTAGATAACCCAACGGGTCATCAACTAAGGAGTATATAACCCAACTGGTCATTACGTAACGAGTAGATAACCCAACCTAACCTAACTGGTCATCAACTATGGAGTAGATAACCCAACCTAACCTAACTGGTCATCAACTATGGAGTAGATAACCAAGCTGGTCATAAACTAAGTAGTATATAACCCAACGGATCGTCAACTAAGGAGTAGATAAACATACTGGTCAACAAATAAGGAGCAAATATCCAACTGGTCATCAACTATAGAGTGGATAACCGAACTGGTCGTTAAATAAGAAGTAGATATCTCCAATGATTATTGTGCTAAGTAGTAGATAACGTCACTGGCCTTCAACAAAGGAGTAGGTAAACTCACTGGTCGTCAACTAAGGAGCAGATAACCCAACTAGTCATAAACTATGGAGTAGATAATTCAACGGGTAGATAATTTAAAGGAGTAGATAACCCACTTGTACATCAACTAGGGTGTAGATAACCCATCCGTCGTCAACTACGCAGTAGATAACCTCAACCGGTCAACAACTAAAGAGTAGATAACCCAACTAATCGTCAAATAAGAAGTAAAAAACTCTAATGGTCATTGTACTATGTAGTAGATAATGTAACTGGCCTTCCACTAAGGCGTAGATAACCCAAATCATCGTCAAAAAAGAAGTTTAGTAGTATAGATAGAAGTATAGATAAAGCAACTGGTCCTATACTAAGTAGTAGATAACCCGATGTATCTTATATTAAGGAGTAAATAATTTAAGGGTCATCAACTAAGGAGTAAATAATTCATCGGGTCGTCAACTACGGAATAAATAACCCAAGTGATCAACAACTAAGGAGTAGATAACTCAACTGGTATTCAAGTAAGGAGTAGATAACCCTAATTATCCTCAAATAAAGAATAAATAAACCAATTGTTATTGTACTATATAGTAGATAATGCAACTGATCTTCAACTAAGGATTATATAAGCAAAATCATCGTCAAATAAGGAGTATTTAACCCAACTGATCCTCTACTAGGAAGTATAGAAACCCAACTAGTCGTCCACTAAGGATTATATTTCTCTGACGTTGTCATATTATGACATTCCACATTCAGTAAATGGTGTCTGGTGCATTCAACCGCAGTAAATTGATATCTATCAATTCCTACGTGAACAGTTTAGTGAGTGGTCTCATTTGAACTAGTACTGATATCAGTAGACTCAGATAAATTGGCAGCTCATTTCCCGTAGAGTATCTACTTTTATAATTTCTGACTGTGCGGTGACGAGCATTGATAAATCAGTTTATAATTGTAGGGAGATCAAATCCCTTAGATATTGTTGGCTCTCCGCAGGGATTCGAATGGATATGAACATCACTTCTTGGCAAAGGGTTGATAATTATCTAAAGCCTCGGTTATTGTAAGGGTCTCACAAGGAAACTCTAGCTGGAGTAAGCTCTCTACCCGCGATGTGGGTATTAGATACAACAGGGTTTATAAGAAATCCTTATCATCCATCCAATACAAAGGCTATAAAAAGTTATAGTAAATATAGCATAATTTCTTGAACCTTTTTCAGTAAATTTGTTTTCCTTTCCGGATAGAAACCAATTTAGGGGGTATAGAAACCTTAAATGAAGTTTTATAAAATGTAAACTATTTTAATATCCAGTAATCTAAATATTTATAAGAGACGATTTAGCCGTGTCCGCCTGTCTGTTGAAATCACGCTACGGTTCGTAATAAAAGATTTATCAAATTTGGCATAAACATTTCTTATAGTTTCAGGTCTCATTTGCATTAAAAAAAACCTAAAAAATTGTGTAAAATTGTCGATAACTTTCAAAATGTCCAAAGCCGGCCAAGTGTTATTTCCGAAGACGGCTGCGGGGTGTTGCTGGACTTTGTCCGGAATAAAAGGTTTTCTCCTCCGGCGTAAGTCTAAAGCCGGTTACTTGGACCGAAGTGTGTCTGCGCCATATTTTTTTAAATATTTTTCCTTTTTAGTTATTTTTGAAGTGCATTTTTTGCTTTAAAATTTTGCTTTAATACAAATATACAATGAAAGTCATCGATTACTAAGGTGGTTATTAATAAGTAAAGAAAATTATCGACATTTTTTTGGATTGTATCTTCTAATGTTAGATTTTGTGCCTATGGAACGAAAACAAACGATTTTTCAATCTTTAACATACGATAACTAAACGAGATATCTTAAATTTTATATATCGATAACATGACCCTTAATTTTTCTTTTAGTTCTGTGGTCAGATTGTGGCGCCTCAGGTATCATATGAATACTCTTCCCGTTACTATTATAAATGTATTAGATACTTCCGTAATTTACATTAGAAGATCGGCTATGAGCGTAGGGGTCATGGGTTCGATTCCCACCACATGCTCTGCTCTGTAGCTGCATATTGTTGTCAAAAAGTCTGTATTACGTAGCTTATAACTGGACATTACAATTGGTATATATATTAATAGGTATTTGAGTTAGCTGAAGGTATTTTTAACAATGTTTTTACTATATCAGACATATACAATGGCAGCTCAGATTTTGCAGTTATAATATACATAATTAATATTTATAATTAAAAATGTTCCTCTAATTCCCATACCTCCCTCGTCAGCAACTAAAAAAAGACACCACCACTTCACCTTAAAGGGGGTAAACATTCAATGCCATTTTAGCGTCATTATAAAACAAACACCTTAAGAACCCAAACGGAATGGAATCACTGAACAACAATAGAAACAAAAGGCAACTGCAAATGAAAAAAAGAACAAGTTAAGTGCTCCTCGCACCGACACTGACACAATAATGCAGCAGAGGCAGCAATGCCGCCACCACTACCATCACATCATGGAAACCGACTTGAACAGCACCGGCTATTGGCTGGCTACGCTGATAATGACAACACAGATGATGGATGCCTCCTAGTAACAGCAATTCCATTGACAGATATAGCTCCCACTTGTCAGCTACACTCAATCACTCAGCGCCTGACTGAGAATTCGAGAACATCATAATTATCAACGTCGTCATCATCACGAGATGTCGCTAAAGATTATAGAAACAAGACCGACCGAGGGACCACGGGAATGATAATCTTCATCATCCAGAGATGGCAATCTCATAATGATGCTGATATTCTGAGGATGACTTTAGACGTTTGCATTTTTCTGTTCTGATGAAAGATAAGATAAAAAGAGCTTA
Source organism: Eudasyphora cyanicolor (assembly GCA_963930755.1). Classification (NCBI taxonomy): domain Eukaryota; kingdom Metazoa; phylum Arthropoda; class Insecta; order Diptera; family Muscidae; genus Eudasyphora; species Eudasyphora cyanicolor. The sequence goes on from OZ005734.1 coordinate 316,507,951, forward strand.
AAAAACTCTATGTTCTACATAATAACAAAGAGGCCAAGATTACCTGAGCGATGATAATTCGAGACAATAATAATAATATCGTATTGTATATTGTTGACAATGTCAGAGAGGTGAGTTAATGGATGGGATGGGATATACGTTGGATGATATGGGTGTTTTTCTAGAAAATCTTCTACATTACTTAGTATATACATATAAGTATATAAATTCCAAAATATTTATCGTAAATATATATGATGTGTTTGTTTATTAGATTAGAGGCATAAAGATTAGAATTGCAAATATTTCTTCCGCCAAACAGAGATCAAATGAGTCATTTATTTAAAGCGACTTCTCAAGAAATTAATTAACACAGTACAACACATGATTTTGGGACCCAATTCTGAGAATTGTACGTGAAAGAAGCCCGTTTAGTAAAGTTGGCCCAATTAATAATTTAATGGCCATACGATTTTTTTGCTCAAATTGAATCTTTGGCACCTTTTTCTATATTTGTTTCTCGGTATACCGTACGGAATATCTCTTTTGTGTCTGAAGCAAAGTTGTAGATATTGAATAGGAGAAAAAAATGCAAAACATACATGTCATAAAAATCTCGAAAATGCCCACAAACTCATAAAATGCCTGTCAGTAAAATATTGAAAAATACCTATACGTAATACGTGCAGAACATTTGAGAATAGAACAGACAATTTTTCAATTTTTAAGGCACTGGATGCACTTTTTACGGGTAGGTTTTTTCCGCATTGTTTCTCCTATTTAATATCTACAAGTTTCCTTCAGACACAAAAGAGATATTCCGTACGGTATATCGAGAAAAAAATATAGAAGAAGTGCTAAAAATCAACCTTGAGCAAAAAAAATCGTATGCCCATTAAATTATTAATTGAGTAACTTGAGTAAACGAATGATGCAGAAGTTCTTATTTTTGGGGCTACTTTCAAGTCCAATTCTCAGAATTGAGTCCCAAATCAATAAGTTGAAAAATGGTGTACTGTGTAATTAGAATAATCTCTTATTAAGTGTTAGAATCACAGACAAACATCAAATCTGCTAGTAATAGCAAACATTGTCTGCAGTCAATTAAATTTATAGTTTATATGATACTATGAATTCAAATCGGGAGAGTATTTTTAATGGGACCTACATATATCAAAACATTGATCGATATTACCCATTTTCAATCCCAAGTGACATTGAGCAATAATAAATATTTATACCAAATTTCGGGCATCTACCTCAATAAAGGTAGATTATGGTGTCGGTAAACAAGACGGACGGATAGACGAGCATGTCTAAATCGTGTTAGAATTTTATCACGTTTAAGAATATATACTCGTATACTACTTATATGGAGCCTTGATCAATATTTCGAGCTGTTCCAAACGGAGTGACAATATGGTTGATATAATATTAAAAGAGGAGGATTGGACTGATGCGTTATCCTGGTTCTGTTTTAAAGCTATAGATCTTCTGTACAATGAACAACATCTGCGATCCTGGCTGGTTCTTCTATTTTTTTTTTTGTTTTTTAATTAATTCACATGTTCGAGACCGAAAACAGAAGTTTCCTATTTCGACAGTCACCCTTTTCAGCAAAAATAGAACTGCTATTACCGCAAACCTATTTGCTTAATCCACTAACATATCTCTTTGAGAGCATTTATTGATTTCCTTTGTCATTTTTCAACAGAAGTAGAACAAATAAAAATTAGAGAGATTTCCTGGAATCTGTTGCCAAAAAAATACAATACAACAGAGGACATTTTCCCACAATTTCTGATGAGAACACGTGTTGTTGTCAATTCATAGAGAATATTAACCTTTTCTTCTGTCTTTATCACAAATAAAACATAAAAAAACGGGAATGAACAGAAACATGAACAAATTAAATTCCGTCGAATTCTTATATTTCTCGGGTTATAAATTTCGTCAATGATAAATTGATTGTCTTTTTTTTTTTTTGAGGGCTATTAAACCAATTAAAATTGTTTATCACCTACATATACTTGAGGCATATTGTTATTGCTATTAATTGGAATTTGTTATTTCCTTTATCATAGATATTTAATATTGCGGTGCAGTAGTATTAAATTTGTCATGCAGTTTATTAATCCCTGACGTTAGGAACGGGAGCCCTTCAAAGTTCTTATTATACCCTCACTTTAGTGTGACGAGGGTATATATAATTTGCCACGAAAAAAAGTGTAACACATCGAAAGAGTGATCTAAGACCCTAAGTATGTTCGGAGGATATTCGTTTTGGGCCATTTTAAGTCGAATGAGCAATGTCCGTCCGTCTGTCTGTCTGTCTGCTGGCTGGTGCGCACGATAACTCTCGAAAGGATTAACCGATTGACTTCAAATTTGGTACGTGGTAATATTTTTTTCTATCTCCGGCTAAGTTCGAAGATGGGCCATATTGGTCCACTCCTTCTAGTAACTCCCCCACAAAGGTTTAAAATGTTGTGAAATATTGCATCTTTAATAACTGCAATACTGCTTATTCGAATATTCTGAAATTCCACACATAGCATTAGTTTATTAGTCGCTATCAACTCGAGAAAAATGGGCTATGTTGCTGCGCTCCTTTTGGTACCTCCCACACAAGTGCACCATTTTGCACCAACTGCTTATAACATTAATACTAGTGTATAAAAATACTTGAAATTGTGTACACGGTAATGCTTTTATAGTGTCTATAGCCCTGTAAAAAATGGACGTTATTGCCACGCCCCTTTTTGTGCCTCCCACACAAAGGTACCATTTTGCACCAAAAGTTAAGAGCTTACAGCGTGAGTACCAATGCACGAAAATGCAACAACATTTTGCACGGGGTAACACTTTTGAAGTGCCTATAGCCCTGTAAAAAATGGGCGTCATCACCACGCCCCTTTTTGTACCTCCCACACAAAATGGCCAAATCATACCAAAATTTAATATCTGATAACGTTAATATACCACTGCAAATAAACGCTTATAATTCGGCACAGTGCAATGTATTTAAAGTATCTACTATTTAGCGAAAAATAGGTGCATTTGTTAAAAACCTTCTGGTACCTCCCACACAAATTGACAGAATAATTCGTTTAATATTCCATATTACATTACTCACAAAATGAGGGTATACCTTAGTCGGTTTACCCGACTGAAACTTTCTTACTTGTTTTTATTATCATAATTTAAAAAATAATTGGTTTCTGAAAATATTGTCCTGGCACAATATATTTAAAAGCCATTTGAATTTAGAATATCCAAAATACCACAAATTTCAGAGAAATTACAGAAACCCAAATTTTAGGAAAGCCAACGTCTTCAGTAATTTCACACGATTCGTACAATTTAAGAGTACTTTTCGTTCCTTTTTTTTTAATAAAAACCTTAATTGAAATCATAAAAAGTCTTAGCTCTCAAATATGCTAAAACATGTTCTCCTTGTCATAAGTTATGGCCAACATTTTTGCAGAACGTTTCATCCCCGCCCTTTCTATTTGCAGAGGTGCTCTTTACCCTTTTTTTTAAATAGAGCCAAAAATTACCGTTATTTGGGGAAACTAGAGGGTCAGTATGTTCCACAAAATTAACATTAAAACAAAGAATCTAAACTATCGGATGTGCGATATCTCGCAAAAATACTGCGGACTCCAATTTAATATTATAGGTAAATGGTAAATTAAGTGAAGACATGTGGGAAAATAACGAGGTAGTCAATAACGAAAACAACAGATCGAACATTGCATGGAAATAAAGGGTGTCCCAAGAAGAACGCAATTTTTAAATCTCGCAACATTCGAAGTGTCATTGTTTGACATGTGAATAATTGTTATTGTTTGTTAGTAGAAGGTACGAGGTTAGTAAAAATGGAGAAGGACAGCGAAGGGAGTTCGTTAATTGGGTATTGGAGAGACAACATGAAAATGCTGATTTTGCCGATAAAATCATCTTCAGTGACGAGGCCCATTTTCATCTTGATGGCTTCGTCAATAGGCAGAATTGGCGCATTTGGGGTGCGGAAAATCCTCGAGTGATTCACGAGAAGCAAATGCATCCTCAACGTGTCACTGTGTGGTGTGGTTTTTGGGCTGGAGGAATCATTGGACCTTTGAGGCAGGTCAAGCGCAAACAGTCAATGGTGTTCGGTATCGTGAAATGATAACCAGTTTTTTCTTGCCTAGAATTGAAGAAATGAATGTGGAGGGCATGTGGTTCCAACAAGACGGCGCCACATGTCATACAGCCAGAGAAACAATTCAATTGCTGCATCAGTAATTAAAAAATTGCGCTCTTCTTGGGACACCCTATATTTAACATTTTGTGGAAAGCCGAAATAAGAAACAAGTAAAAGCGTTAAATTCGGCCATGCCAAATCTTATATACCCTCCACCATGGATCGCATGTGAATGGTTACGGGTACTAATAAAATGATTACACCAAATTTTAGCCAAATTCGTTAAAACTTGAGGTTTTGTGCCGTTAAGAAGTCAAATCTAGAGGGATCTTTGTATGGAGATTATATCAAAACATGGACCTATAACTACCGTTGATCGAGTGAAGGAAACCGGGTATAAATAACCCCCAGTTACCAACTTTCAGCCCGATCAGTTGACATTTGTGGTATCTACGACGTTAAGAAGTCAAATCGGCGAGATGCCATATATGGGGGCTGTATCCAAAACTGAATCATTTTCATTCCCAACATACCTGCAGATATAAGAAGTATATGTACCAAATTTCAGCCAACTAACTCAAGTATTATATATTGCAGCGTGACTACAACAGGCGGACGGACGGATAGACGGGCATGGCCTAATCGTCTTAAAATTTTACGACGATTAATAATATACATATATACTTTATGGGGTCTCAGATCAATATTTGGTGGTGTTACAAACGGAGTGACAAAATGAATATACCCCCCATCCTATGGGGGGTATATTTTATTTATTTATTTTTCCATACGTCTTAAATTGGTAATAAGCTAATTAAAACCATTAACAATCAATCATCACTCAGTTAGGTACTGAATATCCTAATGGTAATTGTGAAATAAATTTATTGTCAAACCCATCGCCATTTCAATGAGGCACAATACAAGTGGATACTTCTGGAAACTGCTGAAATTTTCAACACTAAAGAGGTAAACTTTGTTTCTTAATGACACCGTGCATCACGATTTTTCACCCGAAGTGTATCATGTTATTATCTCCTCACCCTAGAGAGGAAGGTATATATCATTTGCTACGAACCAAAAGTGTAAAGCATCGACGGAGTGACCTAAGACCTTAAGTATGTTCGGCGGATATCGGTTTTGGGCAATTTTAAGTCGAATGAGCAATGTCCGTCCGTCTGTCTGTCTGCTGGCTGTTGCACAAGATAACTCTCGAAAGGAGTAACCGATTGACTTCAAATTCGGTATGTGGTAATGTTTTCTTCTATCTCCGGCTAAGTTCGAAGATGGGCCATATTGGTCCACTCCATCCAGTACCTCCCCCACAAAGGGTTAACGTTTACTACTTATTTGAATCCTCTGATAGTATTAGTTTATTAGTCACTATTACCTCGAAAAAAATGGGCGAAGTTTCCACGCCCCTTTTAGTACCTCCCACACAAATGGACAATTTTGAACCAAAAGTTAATAGCTTATAACTATATTACCTTGGCATACAAAGACTTGAAATTTTGTACAGTGTAATGTTTTAATAGTATCTACAATACAGTGAAACATGGGATTTATTGCCACACTCCTTTTGGTACCTTCCACACAAATGGGCCATTTTGTACCAAATGGCCCAGTGCATACAAATTCATGAAATTGTGTACAGTGTAATGCTTTTATAGTACCTATAGTCCAGAGCAAAAGGGACGTTATTGGCCCGCCCCTTTTGGTACCTCCCACACAAAAGGACCTTTTGTATCAAAAATTAACAGCTTTTAAATTTAATAACAGTGCATACAAATACTTGGAATTTCGTACAGGGCAATGCTTTTATAGTACCTAGAGTCTAGAGAAATGTGGCCGTAATTGGCACGCCCCTATTGGTACCTCCCACACAATAGGACCATTTTACACTAAAGGTTAACATCTTATAACTTTAATACCAGTGCATATAAATACTTTAAATTTTGTACATTGTAATGCTTTTATAGTACCTAGAGCCCGGAGAAAAGTGAACGGTATTGGGACGCCCTTTTGTACCATTTTGTACCAAAAGTAAACAGCTTTTAAGTTTAATACCAGTGCATACAGGGTGGCTGATATGTATTGCAACCAACTTCAGGTTGCTATCATTTCTAAACCGCAAGTCTGATAGCTGACAGATTTATTTCAGTGACAGTTCATTTTATTGTTTACAAGCTTACAAAAGCATTTTGATCTATTGCATTCAGAAAAAAAGTTATTCGTGATGGCATTGAAGCGTGATAGTGTGATTGCTTTATATTTGGGTGGAAAAACACAAGTATCTGTCGTTAGAGCCCTCCAGCATTTAAATGTGAATAAATCTTTTGTTTCTCGTACCATTGCTCGTTACCGTGATACTGGCAGTGTTGCATCGCGTCCAAAAAGTGGACGAAAAAAAACGGTAACAACATGAGAAATGATCCGAAAAGTGAAGGCCAGATTTGATCGAAATCCACGCCGCAGTGGTAGAAAAATTGCTCGTGAGCTGAACATATCGCGAGAACGGATACAACACATATTAAAAAATGAGCTTGGACTAAAACCATTGAAGTTCCAAAAAGTGCAAGAGCTCACGATGCACAAAAAAGTTAGACTGGAAAGAGCCAAGGAGTTGCTTCGCTTGCACGAAAGTGGCCAGTTACCGAATTTGGTTTTCTCCGATGAGAAGCCATTCCAAATTGAGCAGTTTGTGAACAAACAAAATGATCGGGTTTACTTGCCAAAGAGGTCAGCTGAAAATGTACACCTTCGATTGGCCACCAGAACTCAAGCGCCGCCGATGGTAATGGTGTGGGCCGCCGTAACGGCCGATGGTCGCTCCCCGCTCGTATTCATCGACCATGGGGTCAAAATAAATGCCGAATATTATCGGAAAAATTTCCTAAAGACAGTATTGAAGCCCTGGGCAGACAAACATTTCGGCCGCAGACCATGGGCATTCCATCAGGATTCAGCACCATCGCACTCAGCACGCGTCAACCAAGAATGGCTTAAAAAGGAGGTTCCTCGCTTCATTTCTACCGCACAATGGCCACCAAGATCTCCGGATCTCAATCCGTTGGACTTTTGCGCCTGGGGCATTTTAGAGAGTAAGGTTCGCACTAAAAAATTCCAAAGTATCGATCATCTCAAGACGGCGCTTCGCCGGGAATGGGCCAAAATACCGCAGAGCCACTTTCGTGCAGCGAGTGATGGCTTTGTCAGCCGTTTGAAGGCAATAATTCCTGCCAAAGGTGGCCAATTCGAACAAATCTAAACTGTTTCTAAAATTTTATATTATTTCCGAAATTTTTTGCTTTTGAACAATAAAATTTAAAAAAAAAAATTAAAAAAATATAGCGTTTTACTTTGTTGCATTACCCTGTCACCCTGTACTTTATAGTTATTAAATGAAATTTAAATTGATAATTATTTAAATAAAACAAAAAAATAAATAAATGTACAAATATTTTTTGAGACTCAAGGTGAGGGGATTCATTAGTCGGTTTACCCGACTGAACTTTCTTGCTTGTTTTTATATTTTCTAATATACATGCTTTGTTATTTACAGTTTGTCTATAACTCAATTACAGGATACCAGCCTAAAAGCAGAATTGTTCGTCGGGGAGCCCCCGGGTTCATTTAACTAAAAATTTTGACTTTTTTGATTATTAAAATAATTTTATAAAACATATTAAATATCATAATTCAAAAAAATAATTCTTTTGCGACAAACATTTTCTCATTTATTGATAAACTGGCATTGCTGGTGACAAGCGCAATAATCGTTTGCAACAAACGTTTCACAGGGTTTGGGATAAACAGACATTGCTTGTGACAAACACAATAACCGTTTGCACCAAACGTTTCACAGTCTTTGTAATAAATATAAATCATTTACGATAAGTACACAAACGTTTGGCTTTTGGGATAAACATAAATCGTTTGCGACATACATAGACCACAAACGAAATTTGTTTGTTTAATTTTTCGTTTGGGAGTAACGAATTATTTCTTTGCGTGTACATTATAAGTTCTGTTCCTTTACCTATTACAAGTTACTAGTTTTAACATGTTTACCACTTTTACTCCAAAAAGCGTTACTTTTCTCCAAAAACTAGTAAAAATAGTAGACAACTTTAAGAGAGAACTTCCAAAATGACTCACTTTTTGACTAGTTTTTACTTGACAAATTTTTTCCAAGTAAAAGTAGTAGCTTTCAAAATACATTGAAAGTAATATAACAGAAACTTCAAATAGAAGAAATTTTTTCTTGTTATTTTAACAAGATTTACTTACGTTCCCGAACTTTTTTAAAATATGTTTACTTAGAGAGAATTTTGAATTATTTATCTTTTGGTAGCTTTACTATTAAAAAGTAAAGGAACAAATCTATAGCTATATGTATTACAAATATAAGTACCTGCTATTATATGGGAGTTTATGAAGAATTTACTTCAAAACTGTCATTATATCTACCGTCAACTACTGGAATTCAATTGAATTAATACTCATAATTGTAACGAAGAATGTTGAACGTTTTTTCTGCGAATTCGCATTGAAACTCATCAATATTGGTTTGAACATTTTCCTAAAGACCTATTATAATACACCCTCTTTAACTAAGTAGCACAACAAGTCGAATCGAAACTTTTTCCGCTGCAATACAACTTTTTCCATGGTAATTTTGTTACTCATAGCGCCAATTCACTTTCACACAGCCGGTAAAGGGTTCTCTGGAAACCCCCAATTGGGCTGATTACGATATCAGTAGTCAATATTAAACTACTTGACAAGTGATTTCAGTGCATCTTCTTCTCAAGAGTCGTGCTTAGCGAATTGAATTTCAAATGAATTTTAAATTTGCTTATTTTATTTTTATTTTTAAATAATAACTGAAGAGGGAGCGACTAACACGGCATAAGCTCGTGTCCATTTGATTTGTTTGCGAGTATGATTGCCGCTTTTGCCGCCTCTGTTTCGAGTGCTGTCGAGTGGTGAGTATTCAAGTCAGGGCGAAACCAAAAATAAACTTGTAAAAAATATTATCAATGAAATTACATTAGTCATCATTGACAACGGCGGCGACAGCGGCGGAAACATTAGACTAACTCATCATCAAATCAGACAGACAGACAGACGGAGACAGCGGTGTTGATAAATAGGAAAAACGTCATCGATACGCAGAAATTACTATAAAAAAGATAGTAAAAATTTTTAATTTGAATTGTTGGAAACAAAATCACCTTTAAAGTGTGCGAGTATTTAGGTACAGTGAGTGCCAAAAGAAAGTGTACACAAAAAGTGAACACAATTTCTTTGCTACAATACAATGAATAGGTTTCTTTCAAAACAAAAAACAAATTTTACAAAATCACTGTTAGTGTATACTTTATTATGACCCTCTATGTATGAATGAATGATTATTATGCGATTTCAGCAAAATATGGGCGATACATATCACATGCATACTCGTATATGTTTATGTATGTTGAAAACCACGGACAAGTGCTAAATTGCCACTAAAAATGTAAACAATTTTTAAGTGTTTCCCAACTGTATTCAATGTTATTCAATAACGTGCGTTTTATTGTTTATTTTCGAAATATATATTTATATAATAAAATAATAATAATAATAAACAAAAACAAACAAATAAGAACACTTAATTCCAAATAACAAAGTGACGTTTGCTCCAAATTCATCAACAACAACAATAACACTGTTTGGTCATGAAAATATTTTTTATTTATGGAGAAGTGAAAAACATTAAAAAGTTGTTATTTCCCTAAGGAAAGTAGGGGGGCAGGTCCAAAGTATACGGGAAATTGGGCCGGTGCTAAACCATACCCATAATAGCTCGTTTCAGGTTAGGGAGAGGTTCTCAGATTGCCCTTTTAATATGAAAACAACATGTAACTTTAACATGGCTTTGCCATTGTAGCAGAAGTGGTAAATAGACATTTTGTGGCATATATGTAGAAGTAAAGGGTGTTTTTTTTACAGCTTTGTTTTTCGAATAGAGATAAAACTGGCATTTTGTGGTCAAATCTGGCAACTCTAATGTCATTTATGTTCAGTTTGGTTTGCCATTTCATCATGAACAGGTTGACAAAAGAACAACGCTTGCAAATCGTGCAAATTTATTTCGAAAATAATGGTTCAGTTCGCGAAGTTTACCGCAAGCTCCGTCCATTTTATGGTCGACATAATCGTCCATCAGAGCAATTAATTCGGTTAACCATGGATCGTTTTCGCACTACGTTTACTCTATGTGATAATACGCATCCGCAGAGACGTCGAACAGTGCGCACCGAAGAAACAATTGCCGCTGTAGAGCAAAGTGTTGAAGAGGACCCGAATGAATCGATTCGCCACCGTGCACAGCAATTGGAGCTGTGGAGAGCTAATGGAGACCGGTATAGAGCCATGATAACCGATTATTTTGTTCCCGAATTGGATGGCATGAATGTGGATGAGTTGTGGTTCCAACAAGACGGTGCTACATGCCACACAGTGCACGTCACAATCGATTTATTGAAGGAAACATTCGATGAGCGCATAATTTCGCGGAATGGACCTGTCAATTGGCCACCAAAATCGTGTGATTTGACACCATTGGATTATTTTCTTTGGGGATATGTGAAGTCGCTCGTCTACGCCAACAAACCAGAAACGTTAGGGGAATTGGAAGCCAACATTCGTGGCGTTATTGCCGACATACGGCCCCATATGCTCGAAAAAGTGGTTGAAAATTGGACCTGTAGAATTGGCTTTATTCGAGCCAGCCGCGGCGGCCACATGCCCGAAATCATATTTAAACATTAATGGCATAAAATTATCCTTCCAATAAAGCCAAATTGATGGACCTTAAAACGATTTTCTTGTGTTTTATTTCAATTCGAAGTTCTATACCCCTAAAAAAACACGCGATACTACTCTAAATAAAACCACATTCGCGAGAGGTCACCTAAGAATAATGAGGACAACCGGTAAGTTTCACATTGCTTTGTAATTGGAGGTGCTGAATTATCACCTTGTGACATATCCACGAGTCACGGGATAAATTATATTTAACATCAATTAACTTTTGTTTATCTTTATTATTAAGTCTTTGAACTTTAAAAAAAATATTCCAAATTAAGCAGCTTACTTTTAAACAATCCACTAAATAAAGGGTTTTCCAACAAGAGGTTTTATTTTGGTATTCAAAGAAAAATGTCATTTTTTGAGATAAATGATCGGATGTTTATTTCATAATAAAGGGGAAGGTATGCCGTTAATAATGAAAAACAACATCAGCCAAAAATTTTCCATAACCAAATCGCAAAATGGCTGCCCTATGTCCTCGATAGCCTCACGAATTCTATCTTTGTGGTCTTGAATCGACGCCGGGCTGTTGGCGTGGACCTTATCTTTCACGTGGCGCCAAAGGAAGAAGTCGCAAGGTGTTAAATCACAAGATCTCGGTGGCCAATTGCAGAGCAATGGTTTCGTTGCTTGTGTGGCACGTAGCGCCGTCTTGTTGAAAGTAAACGTTGTCCAGATCAATACCATCCAACTCCGACCATAAAAAATCATTAATCATCTCTCGATAGCGCTATCCATTAACCCTAACCTCATTTTCGAAAAAGTAAGGTCCAATGACCTCGCCGTAGCATAAACCGCACCAAACATTCACACGTCGAGGATGAAGAGGCTTCTCAACAATAACTCTTGAGCTTTCCGAGCCCCAGATAAGACAATTTTGCTTGTTGACATAGCCAACGAGGTGGCAATGGGCCTCATCAGTCAAGATGATTTTGTATCATTCGTATCGTTTTTTTGTTCGATCGTTCGATGATCGTGTATCGTTCCATCTTATAGGGTAAACATATTATTCTTAAAATAGAATATGTTTTAAAAATGTTATAAATAACAAGTAAAAGCGTTAAGATCGGTCATGCCGAATTTTATATTCCCTCCACCATGGATAACATGTGAATAGTTTCGAGTACTAATAAAGTCATATTACCAAATTTCAGCCCGATTCGTTGAAATTTGTGGTTTTTGTTGCGTTAAGAAGTAAGATTTAGAGGGACCTTCGTTACCAATTTTCAGCCCGATCAGTTGAAATTTTTGGTCTCTATGGCGCTAATAAGTCAAATCGGACAGATGCTATATATGGGGGCTATATCAAAATATTGCCCATTATCAATCCCAAGTTACCTGCAGTCATAAGAAGTATCTGTACCAAATTTCAGCCAACTAGCTCAAGTATGTATTATAGATTGTAGCGCGATTACAACAGACGCACGGACGGACATGGCTAAATCGTCTTAGAATTTTAAGAGGATTAAGAATATATGTACTTTATTGGGTCTCAGATCAATATTTAGAGGTGTTACAATGTTCCTATTGTGGATGGTATAAAAATGTCCGCAACAAGATTCAAGACTGGATCTTATAATTCTCAAAAAAAATGTCCGCTCGAAAATATCGCAACCGTAAGGGTATCCTTTCAAAATAAGCCAAATCAGTCGATTCCACGTCGTTCTCAGGAATTGGGCATCTCTCAAACCACACTGAGGCGTATTTTGCGAAAAGATGTTGGCCTTCATCCTAATAAGATCAAACTGACTCAAGAACTAAAGTCACTTCATCATTTGAAATGCCGAAACTTCTCCGATTGGGCTCTGGCACAGTTAATGTTATGCCCTTGATGGAAAACCCTAAATATAGTAAGAATACATCTCGCTTTGATTCATAAAATTTTTTCTAACATACATGCTTTGTTATTTACAGTTTGTCTACAATTCAATTAGAAGATATCAGCCAATAAATAAAAGAGGTGTTTTTTTGGGGATCTCCCGGGTACATTTTACAAAAAATTGTGACTTTTTGATTATAAAAATAAATTTGTAAAACATATTAAATATCATAATTCAAACAAATTATTCTTTTGTGACAAACGTTTTCTCTGATATTGATAAACTGGCATTGCTTGTGACAAACGCAATAACCGTTTGCAACAAACGTTTCACAGGGTTTGGGATAAAAAGGCATTGCTTGTGACAAACACAATAACCGTTTGCAATGAATATACCCCTAATCCTATGCTGGATGGTATAAAAATGTCCGCAAGAATATTCAAGACTGGATCTAATAATTTTCAACAAAATTTTAGGGTGCTCCTTCGTGTATGACGTGGCAGAGTTAAACGACGCCTTACGAGCAGTGACCAATTGAGGTGTCCGCCAGAAATAGCAAAGAAAATCTACTAAGGGCAAACTAAGCTAATAAACTAGGAAATAAAATACGTTTTAGAGATAGCTATGGGTTATACAGGGTGGCTTAGAATGAGCTATATGTTTTGAATTCTTTATAACTTTTTTAATGATTATTCTTTCTTTGTTACTTTTTTCAGCATTTTGTGAAGGAGACTTGGGGAATTAATTATGAATCGAACAACGTACAAAAATAATTGAATTTTTGCGAAATTTTTCGTTCGTTTCATATCCCCTACTTCTTTAAAAAGTTATAATACAGGGTGGGGCAGAACGAGCTATATGGTTTGAATTCTTTATAACTTTTTTAATTATTATTCTTTCTTTGTTTTTTTTTCAGCATTTTGTGAAGGAGACTTGTGGAATTAATTATGAAATGGACAACGTACAAAAATAATTGAACTTTTCCGAAATTTTGCGAAAAGTTATGGAAAATATGCTAAATAGAGCACGTATGTGCGAAGCAGAAAATGGACATCACTTACAGGATAAAATTTTTCAAAGCGAGTTACAAAAAATCCCCTATAATATACTGTATTAAAAAAATTATAATAATCGCATAAATAAAAAGGTTATAAACCATTTAAACCATATAGCTCATTCTGCGTCACCCTGTAGCTGTCGATTTCCATACAATTTAACTTTCTTAAGCTCTAATTATTATGCTTTGTGTTAATGGGGATAAATATATTAGATGATCACCGGTTAAAGGTTACAAAAGTTAGCTGAAATTCAAAAAGTGCCTTATATCGTAGATTAACCGAAAATTTAAAGATGAGAAAGCTGTTCGCCAGATGGGTGCCGCGTTTGCTCACAATAGAATACAAAAAACTGCATCATGAAGATGTTTCAATAGAGAGTTTGGCACTGTTTCATTGCAACAAACCTGATTGTTTGCGTCGTTTCGTAACCATGGCTAAGGCGTGGGTCCAGCACTTTCCACCTGACACAAAGGAACGGCTAAAGCCGTGGACTGGAATGGGAGAATCGTGTCCAAAATAAAGTTAAGACAGTTCCATATGTACCCAGGTCATGGCGTCTGTTTTTTTGTTTGATACGCGTGGGATAATTCTTATTGATTACACTTAGCAACATTTTTTTTTTTGAGTTCGAGAACTAAAACCTTTTTTTTGGTAGATTGAGCCATACTATTTTATGAAACCAAACTAAACATTTTTTTATGGTAAATTTTTTTTTTAAATATTTTTTCTTTAAAATTCCAATTTTCATGAACGATACCTTGTAACTTTCACGTTTGAAGCAATTAAAAAAATATTTTTTCAAAAACATCGTTTTTTGCTGCCACGAAAAAAGGCATACAAAATAGAAAAACAATTGCAAAAAAAATGTGTGAACAAAATCTATGTATGGATGAATGTATAAATTATAAACATATTGTAAATATTAACTACATAACAATATATGAGCTGTAAAATGCTGTATGTATGTATTCTTCTTTTTCAAAGAAGGTTTGCTTTCTGTTTTACAGAAAACAAAAATAACGGTCTCGAACTCGATAGTAATAAACAAAAATATTAAAACAATGAGTTCTCGAGTTATGCTAAAATATGTGCTTCAACCTCTATATTTTATGATGATTTCTTTTCTGTAAATAAGTGCACAATTTTCGTTGCTCTTTTCCCTAAAACTGGACTTTTATACCACATTTTGGAATTTTAAAAATTTGAAAAACAATTCGCATCCCACTAATAGACCACAAAGCTCTTAAAGAAAATAACCTAAGATTTCTTATGATCAAAAAAATTCTAAAATAAAAATATTGGTTTTGACATATTTTTTTAAATCGTTTGAATAGAATGCTTTCAACAACTCGTTGGTAAAAATTTCTCAATACTACGATAGGTAATTAATTATATGGATGGTAAAGTTTGACCAAAATACAACACCCTCCAAATAAAACTACTATCCAATAGGACTTAACTGGGTACAAGATTCATACCGTTCAGAAGACATCACTTTAAAAAATTCACCGACTTGACATGAAAGCCCCCACATATGTATATACTTATACATATATTTTAATTATATATTTATCACTATTTATTTGTTTGTGTGTGTTACCCTAGCAGATAACACAAGTTCGTAATATGATCGTATTATTACTAAGCTAATAATTTAACCGCAATGCACCCGGAATCAACATTTATATTTATTTTGATGTTCACCTCTCAGGTGATTGCAGTACAAAGGGAAGTTGTTGTTTGTTTGACAATAAGGAAAACAATTCTTTCTGATAGATTTCAACACAATTTTACAATCAGTTGCTATGTAAAATAATCCCTTTTATTACACTAGTTTCTAGGTATTTTGCCCTAAAGAAGCAATCAGTTATTTCAATACATAACGAAAATAAAGCTTAGATCGGGAGGAACCGATATGATAATGATACCCAACACAACTTAGCTGCAGCAGAATAAGCGTACATACAGTTGCTCCAAGTGTGAACCCTAATCAGTTTTGGTTCTTGGATCAAATCCTGTAAAGAACGATTGGAAACTGTGGCTTCTGTAAATCTTGTTTGTGCACAGAACTTCTTCGAGTTTGTTTTCGGTCTTGAATGAATTTCCTCCATATCAAATTGCATAAAAATCGAGTGGAATAGTGGTTTCTGTATCGTTTAGGTGCAAAACATTATATATTGGGGTTATACACGGGAAAAAATCGCGTTTTTATATGTTTGAATTGAAAGTGATCATTTATTGCTATTAGATTTTAATTATAATGAAATTTTACAAAAATTTAAAAGTTCAAAAAAATTTACTTTCAGTGGCTGAAACCTTAACACAATTAAGGTATCGATATATGTTCTGAATACTTACATTCAAATAAATATTTTTTTCGAAAATAATAGACCAAAAGAAAAAAATATTTGAATTGAAAAAATATTTGAATTGAAAAATATTTGTCTGGAACAACATCCTCCCAAATGTTAACATTTTTGTGTGCCAAATATTATATATTTGGAGTGTACCCTAAAAATATATATGGGGAATTCCACGACAGATCGACGGTTTCAAAAATATTTCGGTTTTGATTTTTCCAATTTTTTTTATATTTTTTAGCACACCGGAAGAAACGCTTTGTAGAATTTTATGTGATTTTTCAGATAGCTCGTTCATAAGTTATCGATATATAAAACCAGTAAGGAAAGGCAGAAAGTCGGGCGGGGCCGACTATATAATACCCTACACCTCCCGAACAATGCGTTAAGGGTCATTGCGATAATAATTTGGAATAATTGGGTAGGAACATATTATCTAATTCTGAACCGATAATCGCTAAATAAAGCAATATACGTTCCTAAATTGAGAAACATATTTCTGGAAAATTTAAATGATCGAAGGTAAAGTATAAAGTATTCTATAGCGCTTTGATACCAAATCAGGAGGAACATATATACGGATGTTATATATAAATCTGAGCCGATTTTCCCTGAATACACATTCATGTAAAAAGACATCTTTCTGTCGAATTTCATACTGATCGGATATAAAATAACATTTTTACAGCGCTTACACTTCAAATCGGGGGTAACGTATATATGGGGGCTCTATCTAAATCTGAACCGATTTTAACCAAATTCAATTGCGATCGCCCTTGGGCCAAATAAAACATATGTGTAAAGTTTCGTCGAGATCGGACCATAATTGCGACCTGTACTTTGATTACAAGAATACATGCCCAGACAGACGGACAGACAGACAGACAGAGGGACATAGCTAAATCAACTCAGAAAGTAATTCTAAGTCGATCAGTATAATAAACGATGGGTCTATTTCTTCTCCTTTTGGGTGTTACAAACAAATGCAAAAAGTTATAATGCCCTGTACCACAGTTTTTTAAATTTTATAATTTTAATATCATTTTTTAAATTTTAAAATTCTATTAATTCTCTAACATATTTATATTTTTAAAAAAAACTAGGAAAAATCTTAAAAAAATTTAAAAAGCGTTTCTTCAGGTGTACTAAAAAATATAAAAAACTGAGAAAAATCAAAAACGACATTTTTTGAAACCGTCGATTAGTCGTAGAATTCCCCATATGATTCAAGCAGAATATATTTGGGAAAATATACTACAGAAGCGATTTGTTTTCCAGCGTGTATATCAATGTGAATCTATTTTTATTTCAAATTTGTCAAAATTTCTTAATTGTCTGATCACAAAATGTTTCTACAGCGGTGTTCAGTATAAATTCTTACGTTCTCTCTACCAAATAAGAACTTTTTCAAAAAAAAAAACAATATTTTTACCTCAAATGTTGTCGATAATGTCATACCACAAAATATAAGATTCTTACCTGAAAGAAATAGAAAAGAGAAATAAATTAAGAGTTACTTTTTACATATTAAAAAACTGTAAATATTCAAATATAAGCTATAATTAAAAATAAAGTATTAGCGGAAACAGAGTTCAAAAAATTTTATTTGAGCAAAATATTTACTTGTTCAACAACCTAGCTTTCAGTTCCCCGTAAAAGCAGAGTATTTTCAACTTCCTGCGAATTTTACAAATATCAGTTTAGGCTTAAAAAGCACATAATAATTATTCCACTGTAGTTATGTAGTACGAGTATATCCGATATATTAACATACATATGCAAATCTATTCAATTACAAAACTGTTCGTTCAAAATTAATAATCTCAATATTATGTACATAGTTGTTGTTGTTGTTCATATCGAATATGATTTAACATCAAACAATCTATTTGTAAATCCATAGGCGGAAAATCGTCTATTTACATTGAAAAGCATCGATAACTATAGCGAATTATTTGAGTTAATAAGCGATTTAATGGCAACAAATCAATCCATAAATTTGTTATTAAAAGCCGTCGACACGAGTCGCGGATAGATAGTGGCGAAATGGCAAAACGTACCCCACAACAACAACAACAAAAACAACGGCAACTGATACAATCGATATAATCATAATTTATGGTCAAGCACGCGCTGGGTAGAGAGAGCCACAATTGCTGTGCCCTCATAAATAGTGTGGCCAGATAGATAATCGTAATTTTTAGATATTTAACAGTGGACATTTCAGGGGATAATTTATAGTAAACGGTGTTTTAAATTACACTATGCTGCAAAAAAAACTCAAAAATATGTAATCTACACGCAAAGAAAAAATTCGTTTCTGAGAAACAAAATATTAAGCAACTAAAATTCTCGTTTACGACGACTGAAATTCTTTTGGTCAGAACAAAAAATTGCTTACGCGAAATAAGTTTCTGTCACAACAAACGAAATTTCAGTTCCGGCAAACGTGAATTGTAGTTGTCTAATATTTCGTTTCGCAGAAACGAATTTTTTCTTTGTGTGTAAGGGCTCTGGCAGGACCGACAGACTATTTGTCACCAAATACGTCCTACAGGTTAGCTGACACCTGCAGCGTTTTCCAGGCGGAGATCTTTGCTACACTGCAAGCCTCCAGCTTGATAAATCGACGAAAACTCGGGCAAGATAATCACATAACAGTCTATATTGACAGTCAGGCTGATCTGAATGCACTGAAGTCAACCACTATTAAGTAAAAGGTGGTTAATGAGGGCCGTTAAGAACTACAGCAATTGCCAGACATAATCAGACTGTGCTGGGTCCCCGGACACTGTGATATCGCGGGGAACGAGAAGGCTGACGAATTCACGCGAAATGCATCAGCAATGGACGCTGCAAGGGTTGAGGCATCACTACATCCCCCCTTATGCGAATTATTCAGTAACATAGAGTGTTTCTACAAAGACCTGGCAAACCAAAAATAGTCCAGCAGATCTGATTTTAAATCACTAAATCTCTATGGCCAGCCATATCGAAATCTAGAACTAAGGATCTTCTTAACCTCACAAATAGGCACGCTGACTGGCCACTGTAATGTTAGATTTTTAACATCAAGGTGGCAGAGTGATTCTGCCGACTATTGTTGACTCTGTGAGGATGATGTCCTACTCTATCAAGATGAAGACATCGCTACCTGGGTGATTACACGATACAAAATCTTGAATCTCTAACATCCCACGATATTGATAGAATCATGGGCTTCATAAGTTGCTTGGGATGAATGGTTTGACATCAACTCATCTAAAACTTTCCTAAAAAGCCATCTCTCCTCTCTCTTATCTACATATACTCATCACATCCTTCATCTTCTTCGACCTCTCCCTCTTCTTTCACTCATCTTCTCAGGACGAACACAATGGACCAAATGGTCTCCGATTGAAGTGGTGCAAAACCTGGTGCTAAGCTAACATAACCTAACCTTTGTGTAGCTAATTTTTTTCAAATGACTTTTTATACCCTCACATATGCTACGGGCCAAAAGTGTAACACGTCGGAGGAGTGTCTTGATAGAACTCCTAGTATGTTCGGCGAAAATCCTTTTTAGGACATCCTTTTATCCGTCCGTCTGTCTGTACGTCTGCCTGTACGATAACCCTCGAAAGGTGTAACGAATTTACTTAAAATTTTGCGTGTGATAATATTTCTCTATTTCGGGCTAAGGCGAATACATGTTTTTCAATATTTCCCTGATAGATATTTTATGACTTTGAGGGCATTTTTGCGACATTTTTGTTCCACATTTTTTCTCCTATTCAATATCTACAACTTTGATTCAGACACTAAAGAGATATTCCGTACGGTATACCGAGAAAAAAATAAAGAATGGATTAAGCCAACTTGACTTAACGAATTATGCAGAAGTTCATATTTTTGGGGCTTCTTTCACGACCAATTCTTAGAATTGAGTCCCAAAATCATGTGTTGTACTGTGATAGTGACCAAAACTGGCGTTGTCATTTACTGGAACAGTGAGGTTGCCATCAATTCTATGGAGGACACATCCCTAAATTCACAAACAGCTCTCGACTGCCGCAGATGTCTTAACGAGGTGGCTGAGCAATTTAACATATACATCAAATGGGCACGTGGGCATCGGGATTCCCGCGGAACTACAAACTGACGAAATTTTTAGGAAAGTGACAACATTACAAAGCTCGATACACTTTTCCCGGCGATTTTCAATTGCTTCGGCATGTTTATATGTAGTAAGAACGATCTAGCTCCTGAAAATAGCCATCAACCGCAACCTACACCTTCTCATTGTCCGAGGGAGCTAAATCTGGCGAATAAGCTGCGAGCAGAAGCAATTTGAACTTCAATTCATTGATTTTGGGCATCGCAATAGTGGATGTGTGAACTGGTTCATTTTCTTGATTGTGAGCAAACGCGGCACCCATCTTGCGCACAGCTTTCTCATCATCAAATTTTCATTTTTAGCACTTTTTGAAATGCCTATGACTTCAGCCAGCTCACGAACATTCAACCGACGCTCACGAACATTCATCCAATATCATTTTGTGGAATTTTTAACCATTTCTGGCGTGGACACCTCAATTGGTGGACAACTACGGTGTTCGTTTTGACAGCTCCTACGGCCTTGTTTGAACTCTGCCATCCAATATTTTTTTGGTGGTGAACGAAGGAGCAGACTTCCCCGAGTAGAATCTAGCTCTGTTTTTAAATATTGGTTAGACTGAGACCTATTAAATGAGATTATTGTACTACATATCGGTGACCAATTTTTTCCATTCACTGAGATCGTTTACTTATGAGTGCCCACGAAAGTATATTTTTTTTTTTCAAACAACTACCGCCATCTATATGTCAGTTCGGCTAATTTTGAGACCGCTAAAATACGAACTGTTTTTTATTTAATTTAATAATTTTAGTGCCCACGAAAGTATTTTTTTCAAACACCTATCGCCATCTATATGTCAGGTCGGCTAATTTTGAGAACGCTAAAATACGAACTTTGTTTTTATTTAATTTAATAATATTATTTTTGCCGTTAGCCATATGCGGTTTGGCAGTATGCCATAAGCGGGTGAGTTGACAACTGGCTTCCAAAAATGTCAAAGTGACACTGATTTTTTAGTTAGAATGGTTGTCGATAGGGGTCGATGTTGTTAAATGCCAAGTTTAAAAACTGGAGGGCTCTGCTGTTGAAGATCAGCTTTTGACACTTCAACAAACTAAGAAGGTCAAAATGTCTCCTCACAGTAGAGAGGAAAAACTGTATACGTTAGTGCCTTTCTAGGAAGTGTTACAGATCTTTCGGGTACCGATACTCTTAATAGTGATCACTTTGTTTATCAAACAGGTTGATTTCGATAAGGGGCTTCTAAGCCCTTGGTATCACTATGGACCTACATTGGTCGATGTGAGCTGGCTGCCACCTTAACCTAAACTACATTTATGATTGGATAGTGGATTAGGGGGGATTGTTATTGATATATCGCTAAGTTATGAGTCATCGAGTGCTAAAGTTTTCAAAAATCGAAAAAGTTTGTTTAATATAGCTTGAATTAAAAATACACATATTTTTATCGAATTTCCACAATATAAATCGGTTATATTTAACTTAATTTTTTTTTAATTTTCTGTTTTAAACATTTGAAATCGAAAAAAAACAATATAAAAAACAATATGTAATTTTGCCGGTTCCCCCATGACCAGCCATATGATCACAGTGGTACTTTCTAACTAAATTCTCTCTGAGGCCATTTGGCACCCATGTTCTCCAAGGACTACTATCATTGTCGTTTGATCGAAACTGCGACCTTTTAAGTACTATCACTTTGTCTATGAATG
Organism: Eudasyphora cyanicolor; assembly: GCA_963930755.1. NCBI lineage: Eukaryota > Metazoa > Arthropoda > Insecta > Diptera > Muscidae > Eudasyphora > Eudasyphora cyanicolor. The sequence goes on from OZ005734.1 coordinate 316,530,050, forward strand.
AATCTGGAAGCAAGATATCGACAAAATCTCAACAATTTGTTAATTGGCTCAAAATAACAAACAAACAAAATAATAAAGTGAGAAAAAATCGAGCGTTTTGAGAAATGTGTTATTGTCTAAGAATTGAAAAAATCCGTGAAATCTTGACAGCTTCAGATTTATCTATAAAACTCAATTTTTCGCCAGAAACATTTTTTAAAAGATACCAATTAAAAATGTTCAATATTCTTATCATTAAATCAATTAAAAAATTTCCAAACTCACATCTGGCACCTCTCCTTCAAGTGCGGCAATGGTGCCTTAAGTAGATGAGGTCAATAGCAATTTGTAGAACTGTTATCGACAGAAAATGTGCGTTTGGCCAATTTGCAATTTGTGTATTGCTCTGGTTCTCTAACACTGCACCGCACGGCACGGCACCGCACCACGCTTTGCCTTAATCGTCCAAAATCTATCCATCCCCTCCCCCCTCTTGACCACCCATAGGCGAGTGGCAGAACCAAGTCATTGATTGTTGACTTCTCGCACCAACACACGCACACACACACGCATTCTGGCAATAGACCCACGTAATCAGGTCCCGTCGTTGCCCCATGGCAAAGGCGCAAAGTTGTTGTTGAGGCTATCTATGTTGTTGCTGTTGTTTGTGGCTGTGCTCTTGTTAGTAGTCTCATTTTGTAGGAAATTAGCAATTCTCGAATAATTTTCAATTACACAAAACAAAAATTAAATTTGTCAACCACTCATTCGACGACAGCGATGATGATGATGATGTTGTTGTTGTTGTGGCAGCTCCTCTCTGTTGCTGTTGTTTTTGCTTTTTGGTTGGGTTTATTTGTTTGATACGTTTCGATTCTGTTTAGCTAATGATCGCTAATTATTTTCCGTTCAATCAAATGAATAATTGAATGTGCCAATTTGCTTATGATGGATGAAATATCAAATGCGAATTGAGTGACTGTCTACACTACACAACAGACAGACTCCATGCAAATGATGCCACCAGTATTGGTATGTTTTGAAAATTTGAATATTTCTCAGTTTCACTCAAGGGAACGGGAATTAGTCTCAATGAATAGGAAATTATTGAGAACTCTTGAGTTTTCCTTTCTAAGACGATTTAGCCATGACTGTTTGTGTGTCAATAATAATAAATTACAATAGGTTGATCAAATTTGGTAAATTGTTTGAGATTGCAAATGGGCCATATTGGTAAATCTTCTGATATAACTCCCATATAGAGCTCGTCAAGTCATAAAAATAGATTTTTAGCTTATTTTTAACTGTGCACTTTGAAATGAATTGATCACAGCAAAAATTTTACAAATCTGTTTTTATTTTGTTGTATTCCTCTCATATATGCCACTCCCAAGTACATTGATTTAAGCCATAAATACCACATCTTCTAAGTAATTTTGCTGAAGCACAGTGGTCGACTCTAGTATAGAGGAAGACCACAGTGGTCGACTCTAGTATAGAAGAAGACCACAGTGGTCGACTCTAGTATAGAGGAAGACCACAGTGGTCGACTCTATTATAGAAGAAGACCACAATGGTCGACTCTATTATAGAAGAAGACCACAATGGTCGACTCTAGTATAGAGGAAGACCACAATGGTCGACTTCAGTATAGAGGAAGACCACAGTATTCGACTCTAGCATATAAGTAGGGGAAGACCACTGTGGTCGACTCTGGTATGAAGGAAGACAAAATGGGTCCTCCCACACAAAGATACTATAAGTCGTAGCGTAATAGTTTATAAATGTCGTAACAGACATTGACATTTGTAGCTAAATTCTATATAGTATATGAGAAAATCTCCACTAAAAGCGTGAATTTCCCACTGTGCTTCATCATCCTTCTGCCGGCATCTTTCCTGGCTGTGCATGGCAATGAATGTCATTTTCTTCGCCTTTGTGAAAATGTTTTTGTCGTTTCTTAAGATACGAATAAGTTAATCTTAGCTTCATTACAGTAACAATTAGCACGTCGGTTCATATTTTGCTATAGTCCCCTATAGAGGTCGCTCTCAAATATGCTTATTTAAGCTATAAATACCACATTTCCCAGATTATTAGGATATAATTTTGCAGTTTGTGCTTCACGTATTAAATTCTGGACAACGAGAATTCGCCATATCTGTACATCTTATTTACATCTATTAATTTACAATAAATATATTTAGTTAAGTGTTTTTAACAATTTGCTAAAACGGTTATAGAATTTAATGCAATCCATGGTGGAGGGTATATAAAATTCGGCCCAGACGAACTTACTACTATTCTTACAAGCTACTGATGGGCCTTGATTGTCGACATATAACTTATAGTAAATACATAAAAACGTTATATATTAGAATCCGCCGACATACGACTCCCCTGTCCATAATATGGGTATGTCGTGGTCATAATATGCTTGCATCAGAATCATTATGTATTTGCGTATGGTACCAAAGACCATATTTTAGCCAGTCTCCGATGACAAAAGGTTCCTGTAAACATAACGTGATGACATCGTAAACATTGTACTGTTGGGGCGTAACATAATATGGTCCCCTTGTAACTATGTATATTATGGGTAAAAATAAAACAAGTGTGTCAACATTTTGTGGAAGGTCAAGATTTTTTTGAAATTTGTTAATAATCTGGTTGAGAAATTGAAAAAAATAAAACAATTTGAACCGTTTAGCAAAGTTTTGATTTTTTCGCGAGATATGACCTATTCAATTTTTCCGAGTGTGTTTAGAAAACTGAAATTTTCTCTGGAAATATTGAACGGATTCGACTGAAATTTTTGCAGTTAGGTCCAAAACACTTACTAAAATCTAAATATATCATGAACTTTAATAACCAACTGACCATATGAAAAATATTTTTTGCATATTTAGAATTCTTCCTACTTTGACGTCCACCAGAATCAGAAAAAACATTTTGGTAGATAGCGGTTTGTAAAAAGTTATAGCAAATTTACGGACACTACCTTTTTGAAAATATTTTTGGTTCATGATTACAGGACCTTTCCAATTTTGTCCAAATGTATGCAATAGCTAAATCTTTAGTTGTGAGTCCAAAAAAGCATTATTTTTTTTTTCGGCGGATCAAGTGTCGCGAGCCTCCAAACTGTGGATATATAATTTAAAATCAACGACAAAAGAGACGTGAGAAAAGTCACTTTGATATGTTGTTTCCTAATATATGTTTTCTTAACCCATTAAGAGCCAATTTTTCAATTTTTTATGTAAAATGCAATGATTTTGGAAAATGCGTTATTGACTGGACTGTTCGTGCGGTGGAAGTATATTTATTAATGCTATTTTGAGTTAGGAGTAGATACTATGGGTTTAAAGCATGCTCTTTCAGAATCTGCAATAATTTTTCCTATCTCGTATTGTTTTTGAGATATTGGTAGGGTATATCGATTTAATTCTGATTTACGGGAAATAATTTTGATATTTTTGTTCTATGACTCCATTGTTTGATAACTGTTGATAAAATATGTATACGAATATCGATACCGGAAAGATCTGTCAGAATTTCTAGAAAGACCGGCCCCAATATATCCAGACGTCGCACAGTAGTAAGAATTCCAAAAAAGGGGAAATAATTCTGCCGTTTCTTAACCAGACAACCGATTGCGACCAAACCTGGCATGTTTGTAGAAGAGACATTAGAGAAGTTAAGTTTGGAGGGGTCGGAGCTGCAGGGCCTCAAAGTTGGCAATCTCGGGCAAACAAAATGTTTAAGCGCGTGTAACTTTCGTCAAATTGAATTTATAATTTTTTCCCCGACCCTGTGCTAGTATTTTGTAGGCATCGAAGCATAATTTGTACCAATATTATCCGCTTAAACAAGTCTAGATTGGCAACAAAATTTCCTATACAAAGAAAAAAATGGTTCGATATACCCAATATTACAAAAGTAGAAGAAAGAAGGTTGGTAACAAAACCCGTGAATATTTCTGACAAGTTCTTTCTTTGAGAACATTCTCTGGAATACCTTTTTTAACTAACTTCTTCTAAAACTCAAAAATACGACATATACTTTTTTCCTTAAAAAATTACAAAAAATATAATTTTTTTTTTTGAAAATATAACTTCAAGTGACCATTACTTTTGTCCTACTGGGTATATCAAACCAATTTTGATGAGAATTCTGCTTCGATATCTACAAAATACTCGCACAGGGTCGGGGAAAAAATTAAAAATTCAATTTTCAAATGCAGATATCTTGGTAATTATACAAGATAAATGTTAGGTGCAAAAAGCTATTTGTAGACCTCAGTTACTAGAATATGAATCGGACGAAAAAGACGAAAGTTACACGCGCTTAAACATTTTGTTGACCGAGGTTGCCAACTTTGAGGCCCTGTAGCTCCGCCCCTTTATACCACAGGGGGTCCAAACTCAAAACTTAACTTCTCTAATACCTATTCTAAAGAGTGTCCCAAGAAGAACGCAATTTTTAAATCTCGCAACATTCGAAGTGTCATTGTTTGACATTTGAATAATTGTTATTGTTTGTTAGTAGAAGGTACGAGGTTAGTAAAAATGGAGCGCTACACGAATGAACAACGCATTCTCATTGTGAAATTGTTTTACCAAAATGGTGAAAGTTTTGCGGCTACAGTTCGCAAATTGCGATCAATTTGGGGTCACAATAATGCTCCAAAAGAGTCAACTGTAAAGAGATTAATGGATAAATTTGCCGAAACTGGGTCTGTTAGTGATGTAAAGACAACAACGCGCCATCGACCAGGTCGATCGACCGGTTTTTGGGTGGTTTTTGGGCTGGAGGAATCATTGGACCTTTTTTTTATGAAAATGAGGCAGGTCAAGCGCAAACAGTCAATGGTGTTCGGTATCGTGAAATGATAACCAGTTTTTTCTTGCCTAGAATTGAAGAAATGAATGTGGAGGGCATGTGGTTCCAACAAGACGGCGCCACATGTCATACAGCCAGAGAAACAATTCAATTGCTGCATCAGTAATTAAAAAATTGCGCTCTTCTTGGGACACCCTTTACAACCATGCCAGGTTTGATTCTTGATAATTAGTTTGTAATGGATAGTTGCCGTCCACCACACCACAAAGCCGTATAAAAGTATTGGGCATCAGATGTACTCGTGAGATTTTCATGCGACAAATATAAAATTTCTTATAATTTTATATATTGTAGTTGGAATCATATTATGGCAAAAACCGCAATATACATATATGATAATGATATAAATTTAATGATTGCCGTGACCATATGCAATAACATATTTTCTCTGCGTGAAATATCTGTCACCGAGAAGGACAAAGCCCCACTGCAACTTAATATTCCATATAAAATTACTCAAAAATTCAAGTTGGTTTAATCATCTGTAATATTTCTTTCTTGTTCTTTGCAGACTTTGGCAATTCTGTTATGATATATATGGAGATCGAGCAACTCGCTGCGGGGGATTTACAGAAATACAAATGCAAATACATTTGTCATTTCTTAATGGATATACCGATTTAGTTTACTTTACACTGATTACAGTTGCTCAATAATTACATGTGTATGCGTAACAAACAGTTAGTCGCCAAAGCTCTTAAATAATGTCATTAATTCTAAAAATAATAATACATCTTTCCAACCACCATAATATACATATAAATACAATATTAATGATACTTCATGTATTACATTATACATTCATGTATTTGAACAAAATAAATTCAGTTTCTTGTAAAAGCAAATTTAAATTATTGACCATCCACAACGTTAGGATCGTGTAAAACCAAAATCTGTCAGTTTAAACCAGATATTACTGAATATTTGTTTTTGTTACCAAAATAAAATACGTAAAAACGCCAATGCAGTCTCTGCAAACTAACCACTTTTGTGTGGATCATGATTATGAACTTGCCAAAATTGACTTTTTTACAAGAAACTGTAAAATATATTTACAGCTTGGAGACCACCAGTTAAAACCAGTTGTTCGCGGGTAAATCCCCTTCCCCCAGTAATGGAGCTGTTGAAAATTGCAATTAATTGATGTCAAACAAACAAAGCTTAAAGACTGTAAAAACAAACAAAACTGCATCGCTTGCATGTTTCGAACTAACTGACTACATTTACATTAATAGAATTGTTTAATTAATTTAATTATAGAAAATATCAAGAAATAATACCGCATGGGCAGCAGCCACAACAAACATACGACTGCAACAAAAATCCCAACGCACTAAAACAAATTGTTTAAACAAATTGTCGATTGACGAATGGCAAATGAATGAGTGCAAAATACATTTGCGCCAAAATGATTCAAATAATCACTTATTCCTTGGCTCATAGTTTCCATTTCAATTCAATTAAGATCTATTCGTGTGTCGGTTGCCACCCATGGAATTTATTCGCATACATTTTTTGTTTTTTGGAACACTTGTTGTTAGCTTCAATTGATGAGAGGAATGTGTTCCGAATATACATATTTCGATTCATTTAGACGCATGCAGGGATGGCTCACGCTACACATTGAAAAATGCCATATTTAATTGTTGTTATCGCCTTCAAATTAATTGTGACATTGTTTATAATACTTCTAAAAATAATTATATATACATAAGTATTTTTTGATAAAGTTTGTTTTTATTCTAATGGCATCAATAAATTTCATTCGCTAAGCTCTTGAGATATTTTGCAAGGAATTTCCATTTCAATAATCTCAAAAGACAGTTTAATGATTATAGACCATTCTTCAAAAATTATTTTAGAATTGGTGTTTGCAATAATATTCTAGATACTCATATCTTCCTTGTGGGAAACAATATCGACACTTGATTCTTGAATATAAATTTTAGTCTATGAAAAAGTCACAGTGATCCCACAGATAACACAGGGCTATACTAATACACCCCAAGCCGAAATTCGAAAATCTAATTCAGATTCAAAAAATCTATAGAACTTTCAAAAAACTTACTAATTTGTATAGCCTCCACCGTAGGATGGAGATCGGTTGTTATAGTCCACATATAGAGGGCGCTCATAAATATTCTTACAAAAGCCATAAATGCCTATTTTTATTATATATTTTATTTTTATACATTATAGGGTGGACCATCGAGTGGTTTCTTTTTGAATTGGCTGTGATTTGGCCCCTAAAGATGTCAAGCAAACAGTCCATTAACGATTCCCTTAAGGCGAATATCGAGCAAGCCACAGCTAATTTCTCAAATTTGATTCGTTATGCCAAAAAGTCCAGATTTCTCAGTCGATTTGTCTCAAATTTTGCAGTTTGTATCTTATTTATACCGTAATTCTTCCCAAAGAAAATTTACAAAAAAAATTTCATGAAATTTTTATATAAAAAATTAAATCTTCAAAAATTGTTATAGAAAAATTTAATTTTGAAAAATTTATTATTTAGAAAATAACAGTTTTTTTCAATTAAATTTCTTATAAAAATTAAATTTTTATGAAATTTTCAATTAAAATTAAGCTTGCACGAATAAAAACGAAATTTTCACAAAAATGAATTTTCAACAAAATTCTCAAAAAAAAAAATAATTTTCGGCATTTTTAAAAAAATATATATGTATTTAAAAAAAAATTGTTTTAATATATTTTGTCGAAATTTTCTAAAAATCCAATTTTCAAGAAGTTTTACAGAAAAATTAAATTTACAATAAATTTTTTTAAAAAGGCAAATTCTGAAATTTTTTTCAAAAATTAGATTTCTATTAAATTTCTTATAAAACTTAAATTTTTCTGAAATTTAAAAAAAAATTAAATTTTCAATAAAAACTTATTTTTGAACAAAAATTGTTTAAAAGTTTTTTTTTTTGCAACATTTTCTACAAGAAAGTAATTTTCAAGAAGTTTTATAGAAAAATTAAATTTGCAATGATTTTTTTAAATGCAAATTTTGACGAAATTTTTCAAAAAAAAATACCAATTTGGAAAACATTTTCGATAAAAATTCGATGTCTGTTAAATTTTTTATAAAAATTAATTTTTTTAAGAAATTTGCAAGAAAATATTAATTTAAGCAAGATTTGATAGAAAAATACAATTTCGTCAACATTGAACAACAAAATCATAAAATTGCAATTTCTACGAAATTTTCAATAAAATTTTAGCAAAATTGCAATTCAATGAAATTATCAATAAAATTGCAATTTCTATGAAATTTTTCAAAAAATTGCAATTTTTCAAAAAAAAAAATTCAAAAATTACAATTTTTCTGAAAATTTTCAAAAAAAAATTAAATTCAATGCAAAAATCTATTTTCGCAAAATTAAAAATATTTTCAAGAAGTTTTATCGAAAAATTTAATTTTCAATATTTTTTTTAAGAATAATGCAAATTTTCATATAAAAATTAAATTTTTCTGAAATTTTCAATACATAGGAAACTTCCACGATAAAAACTAAACGTTCATAAAAATGTATTTTCGGCAAATTTTTTTTAAAAAAAAATTAATTTCGACATTATTTTTTAATAAATCGATTTACTATTTTTGCGAATTTTCTACAAAAATAAAATTTTCAAGAAGTTTTATAAAAAAAACAAATTTGCAAAGAAATTTTTTTAGAAAAATGCAAATTTTAACGACATTTTTCAAAAAAATTCAATTTTTAAAACAATTTTTATTTAAAAACGATTTCTGTTAAATTTTTTATAAAAATTAATTTTTGAAGAAATTGGCAAGAAAATATTTATTTAGACAAAATACAATTTCGTCAATTTTGAAAGACGCAAAAATCACGATTCTATAATATTTTCAATAAAATTACAATTTCTATGAAATTTTCAATAAAATTGCAATTTCTACGAAATTTTCAATGAAATTGGAATTCTATGAAATTGTCAATAAAAACGCAACATTTGGCGAAATTTTCTACAAAAATTTAATTTTTAAGAGATTTTATAAAACCAGTAAGGAAAAGCAGAAAGTCGGGCGGGGCTGACTATATAATACCCTTCACTTCCCTAACAATGCGATTAGGGTCATTGCGATAATAATTTGGAATAATAGGTAAATGGGTAAGAACATATATATGTGGATATATCTAATTCTGAACCGATATTTGTTCCTAAATTGAGAAACATCTTTCTGGAGAATTTTGTAATGATCGGAAGTAAAGTACAACTTCTATAGCGCTTTGTAACCAAATCAGGAGGAACATATATATGCAGGTTATATATAAGTCTGAATCGATTTTCCCTAAATACTCATTCATGTAAAATAGAAACATCTTTCCGTCGAATTTCGTATTGATCGGATATAAAATACAGTCTCTACAGCGCTTGGATGTCAAATCGGGGCTAACATATATATGGGGGGTGTATCTAAATCTGAACTGAATTTCCCCGCATTTTGTAGTTTTCATTCATGTAATACGAAAACTCTCTATGCCGAATTTCGTACTTATATAAAATACGGTTCCTACAGCGCTTACATGTGAAATCGGGTGTAACATATATATGGCTGCTATATCTAAATCTGAACGGATTTTCTCCGAATTTGGCAGTGTTCATACATGTAATAAGAAAACTCTCTCTCTTAAATTTCGTACTGATCGGATATAAAACACGATTTCTACAGCGCTTAAATGTTAAATCGGGGCAAACATATATATGGGGGCTATATCTAAATCTGAACCGATTTTCCCCGAATTTGGCAGTGTTTATTCATGTAATAAGAGAACTCTCTCTGCCAAATTTCGTACTGATCTGATTTAAAATACAGTTCCTACAGCGCTTACATGTCAAATCGGGTGAAACATATATATGGGGGCTATATCTAAATCTGAACAGATTTTCTCCGAATTTGGTAGTGTTCATTCACGTAATAATAAAACTCTCTCTGTCGAATTTCATAAAGATCGGATGTAAAATGTGGTTTCTACAGCGCTTACATGTCAAATCGGGTGAAACATATATATGGGGACTATATCCAAATCTGAACCGATTTTAACCAATTTCAATAGGGATCGTCCTTGGGCCAAAAAAGAGCACTATGCTAAATTTCATCACAATCGGACCATAAATACGACCTGCACTTTGATTACAAGAATACATGGACAGACAGACGGACATGGCTAAATCGACTCAGAAAGTGATTCTGAGTCGATCGGTATAATAAACAATGGGTCTATCTCTTCTCCTTTTAGGTGTTACAAACAAATGCACAAAGTCATAATACCACAGTGTGGTGTAGGGTATAAAAATCAAATTTGCAACAAGTTTTTTTAGAAAAATGCAAAATTTTACGAAATTTTTCAACAAATATCAATTTTGAAAAAATTTTCTACAAAAAGTCGATGTCTATTAAATTTTTTATAAAAATTAATTTTTAAAGAAATTTGAAGAAATTCAGTTTCTTCAATTTTGAACTACACAATCATAAAATTGCAATTTCTATGAAATTTTTAATAAAATTGCCATTTCAATGAATTTTTCAATACAATTTCTACGAAATTTTCAATAAAATTGGAATTTTATGAAATTATCAATAAAAATGCAACACAAGATTTTTAAAAAAAGATTTTCGAAAAATTTAAAAAAAAAATTAATTGCGAAATTTTCTAAAAGAACAATTCAAGAAGTTTTATAGAAAAATTAAATTTTCAACGATTTTGTAGGTAATTTGGGTTATTTTTGTAACGGGAGTCACAAATCATCAAACAAAAATAGTAGTTACTGGAACTAAATTAAGTTGTTACGAGAAATGGATTTTTTCAGTTACTTTTACACAGCTTATAAATATGTATTTTTTATCTTAAATCAGAATTTAATTATACTGCAAAAGTATTTCTGTGAAATTCTGTCTAATATCCAAAGCTATTAAAAAAATACTAATCTGATAAAGGGGTATTTTTTAAGCGCCTAACTTCAGTTGGTATAAATGGTATATACTATTTATGTTAATTTTTTTGCAATTACTTTTTCCTTAACAAAATAAACCCCAGCTGGGAAAATAACTTCGCCACAAACCTTCTAAAACGGCAAAACGTTTTTGTTGCAGTTTTGAAGTACTCTCAACATTCACTCACTCACTTGTAATTAGTGAATCACCCGTAAATAGTTGTCATTAAATTATTGACTGACTGACTGACTGGTGGCTATTTTTGCATTTAATACTAATTATTTTTAATTAAAATAATCACTCACCCATACAGAGGAATGTACAACGTCACGAGTATTATAAAAAAAGTTTAAATTGTCAATTATTTGATTTTTTTCCAGACGCTAAAAATTCTTAAAAAGGTGTTCCTTAGGTTGTCTTTTTTGTTATTATTTCTTTTTGTATATACATGACGCAAATAATGTAGTAAAACATGTTTATTCATATTAAGTATTTTAATTTGTGATTGTTTTCATTTGTATACTCGTATTTTCGTATATTTGTTTTAATTAATAATGTCAAACAAAATATTCTCAATTGTATATTTTGTTGACTTGTCTTTGGTTATTTATTTTCGATGGGATTTTAACCGTTAACAAAAATAAAAACATGTGATTTCACATTAAATTAAGCCTTCAAATAATATTTTCTTTTAATTTTTCTTTGTAAACAAACAAACATAGTTTTGTTTACAGTGAAAAGTTTAAAAATATGTTTGTATATTTTGTTTTTTTTTTTAGTAAAGAGTCATTGAACTTTGATTCAGTTAATTGATGATATGTCTAACCTTGAAAAAAATATCGTCTAAGGAATACAAATAATAATCGCACCCTTCTCCAGTTATCGTCATCGACACAAAAAGGTGTCGTCTCCTAATAAAATTGTTTGTAAATTCATAGTAGACGACACAAGACGATGCAGTGTTATGTTGAAAAATACAACTTATATAAAGATAAATAATGTTTTTATAAAGTAATGAAAGTTCTGCCCAAAAATCTTCCACATGAAATTGTCTCAAATATGGCACAAAGCAAAGTGCTTATAAAATTTTGTCACAGATAATAATTGACGCAGAACATATATTTCGGAATAATAAAACCATTGTCCCAATTCTATGCAAAATACATCTTAGTTTCCATTTTTCTTGAGAATTCTGCTAAAATTTCAGAAATACATGATAACAGCTTTTCGACATAAATGCTAACCTTGCCAACCGTTCTTAACTGGTTTAGTAGCGTATTACTCAAGATCATTTTTTTTCGATTTTGTTATATCAAAAGATTTTAAATTCAATTGGCTTTGAATTTAGAGAGTTCAAAGAAATCTTAAAAAGAATAAACAATTTTACCAAATTTTCCTTTCCACACAGATTATCAAAAGTAAGATATTTTCGGAATCGCTAAACGGATGAAAAAAATGACATTTGAATAAGTTGAAGGCTATTAAATTTGGAAAAACTTTACTAAAGCAAGTCGGATAAATGGTTCTCAAGTTATACTAAAATATGTGGTTCAACCTCCCGATTTTTGCATATAACATAATCACCTGCAATAGATACTTCTCCAGATATTTCGTTTTTAATAGTGGAGTTGTATGGGCAGGCCACGCCCACATTTAGTGGTCCCAAACAATTCTAGCATTATTGCCTATCTAATGAAACCGGTTTGTGGAACATCGGTTGGATTGTTTTAAAGTCTATAAAGGACAAAGAATAATTTTGCCATTTTTGTATAGATTAAATATTGCCACGTCCACAGATTCTATCCCGCCCACTTTGGTAATTTTTTTCCCGTCCATTTTTTTTTTTTGATGTTGTAGATAATAACTTAACTAACGTGTGTTCCAAACATCGTTCCTTTACTATCAACACTTCTCGCCCGGATTAAAGGTCGTTGACTTTTTTAAAGGCCGAATACAGAAATTTTCTGGTAAAATTAAACCTCGAAGACATATTCTAGAAAAATTGCTTTTCGACTTAATTTTTGACAAAATTTACTGGAAGACTTTAGTTTTGAAAAAAATTTATAGCAAAATGCAATTTTCAATTACATTTTTTAAAAAAATTTAAAAGTTATAATTTTGACAAAATTGTCTATAAAATTACGATTTCTATTAAATTTTCAATAAAAATCTAATTTTAACGTAATTTTCAAAACAATGGTTGGGATTAAACACCATTGACCAGATTAAAGTTATCTGAGCGGCTTAAGGGCCTTTGAAGGATCAAATTTCGATTCTGGAAAAATTAAATTTCGAAAAAAAATTTTGGAAAAATTAAATTTCGAAGAAATTTTCTGGAAAAGTTAAACTTCACAGAACTGTTGTAGAATTTTGACGAAATTTTCTGGAAAAATGTATTATAAAAAAAATTATAGGAAAATGCAATTTTCAAAGATTTTATTTAGGTAAATTTGATGAAATTTTTAAGAATACAAATTTTGACAATTTTTTTATTTATTTATATGAATTACAATGCAAAGTAAATTTATATTCTAATTTTACGGTCCAGGGAAGCTTGGTTACAAAGACCATCATAGGCGAACACTCTACCAACTCACCTACTGGGGCGCTCACAATTTTTTTATAAAATTTCGATTTCTATTACATTTTTAATAAAAATCTATTTTTTACGAAATTTTGTAAACAATGGATTGGATTAAATGCCTCTGACCGAATTAAGGACCACAGAAAGGATCAAAAGTCTATGGTCAGTTTAAAAGACGCTGTACTCTGAGTCCTTCTTAATTTTCTTAAAAATTCAATTTCGAAGAAATTTTATGGAAAAATTCAACTTTGAAGAAATTTTCTGGCAAAATTAATCTTTGAAGAATTGTCCTGGAAAAATTTAATTTTAACTTAAGTTTGTAACGAAATTTTCTAGAATAATGCAATTTTGAAGAATTTTTATAGTCAAACTACATTTTCAAGTTTTTTGTTTTAAAAAAAATTAAGTTTTAACAAAATTTTTAAAAAATTGCCTATAAAATTTCTATTTCTATTAAATTTTCAATAAGCATCCATTTTCTAAAAATGCAAATTTATTGAAATTTTTTTAAACAAATAAATTTTCACTAAATTTATGATTACATTTTGATAAATTTTAAAAAAAAAATATTAAATTAAACACCATTTTCTAAAAAATACAATTTCTTAAATTTTGACAAAATGTTCAAAAGAATTTTATTCGACATAAATGCAATTCGATGAAATTTTGTATAAAATTTTAAATAAAATTAAATTTCGCCACCTTTCAAGAGCAGGAATTCCCAAATTCCACAAAAATTTCTAGGAAAGTGCAATTTTGAAAAAATTTTATAGAAAAAAATTAATTGTCAACGAAATTTTTTTAAAGTATGTAATTTTTACGACATCTATAAATAGAAATTACATTATCAATTTTCAACAAAATTCTTTATAAAAATAAAATTTTGACTACATTTTTTTAAGTATGTACTAATTTTGATAAAATTGAGATTTCTATTAAATTTTCAATAAAAATCCTTTTTAAATTTTTTTAAATGTAGTTTATAATAAATATAAAATTTTTATGAAATTTGTAAAAAAAAAATTATGATTGGCAAGATTTTTAGAAAAATACAATTTCGTAAATTTTGAAGAAATTTTCAATGGATTTAATTTGAAAGAAATTTTTATAATTTCGATGAAATTTTCTAAAAATGCAAATTTGTTGAAATTTTTTTTTAAAAAGTAGTTTTACCAAATTTTTAATATATATGCAATTTTGATGAAATTTAAAAAAAATGTCTAGAAAAATACATTTTTACAATAGATTATATGATTATTTTCTATAAACTTTTAATTTCGGTGTAATTTTCAATAAAATTAAATTTCGACGAACGTTTCCAGAACAGGGCTTCCCCATTTTCCTTGATGGTTCCCCACAGAAAATAATGCAAAAGGTTCAAATCATAAGTCAAAGTAATCGGTAGTTCAAATTTAAAAATGTATATGGCACACCCTTTATATCCTCACTTTAGAGGAGGAGGGTATATACATATAATTTGCGACGAGCCACAAGTTTAACACATTTAAGGAGTAACCTAAGACCCTACACGCAAAGAAAAAATTCGTTTCTATGAAACGAAATATTAGACAACTACATCTACACAACAACTAATGAAATTTCATTTGTTGTGGCAGAAACTTATTTCGCGTAAGCAATTGTTTGTCCTGACCAAAAGAATTTCAGTCGTAGTAAACGAGAATTGTAGTCGTCTAATATTTCGTTTCGCAGAAACGAATTCTTTCTTTGTGTGTAAGTATATCCGGAGGAAATCCGCTTTAGGCCATTTTAAGTCATTTGAGCAATGTCCGTCGGTTTGTCTCTTCCGGCGAGCGACGACTTTCGAAAGGCTTTATGGATTAACTTCAAATTTGTCATGTGATAATATTTTTTTCCCAGCCTAAGGTCGAATATAGGTCATATTGGCCCACTCCTTCTAGTACCTCCCGTACGAGCGGTTAACATTTACTGAGACGTTGATTCTCTAATAACTTCTATACTATCTACTTCAAATTTTGTGCAGTGTGCCTGCATTTTGGTAAAAATTGGCCCTTTTTGGGTACCTCGCACACTCTGAAAATAATCGCTTCTGTAGTACAGGATGGCTGTGAAAGCTGCTACCAAAAAAAAATTTAATAACTTTTTTTTAATTTAATGAATCTGGTTAAATTTTTTTTATTTTGCAGATTGATTTTTAGATTTAACAAAAATGGATAACTGGGACACTGAAACAAGAATTTGGATTGCACTGAAGTCCGTAGTTTCGATTCAAAGAGAGTATAGGGGCACGTTTGGCGGCTATCCTCCGAGCAGATGGACCATAAAGAGATCACGGGACAGTCAACAGAAGACCTTACCATCGAAACCCTTCAGTTCGGACGGAGGAAACAATCGCTGCTGTAGCTGATGCCATACAAAACAATCCAAGAGTATCGACAAGAACCTTATCTGCTCAAATGGGTATAAGCAGACAGTAATTGCAGTCAATTATGCACAAAGATTTGAAGTTATTACCATATAAAATTAAAATGGCCAACAAAGTGAACTCAGCAGACTTCCCGATTCGCTTGGAATTTTGCCAGAAGATGCTTCAAATGGTGGAAGAGGACGGAAACATGTTGAACTGTCTTTTCATGTCTGAATAGACATGTCAGGTAGTAAGGTCAGGCGACCCCCAGGTCGCCTGACCTTACTCTACAAAGCAAAACCAACAAATTTGAATGAACTAAAGCAATCCATTCGAGAAACAATTGCGGCTATTCCCGTCTCAACTCTCCAATATATAATTCAATATATAATGTTTCAAAATAACTGAAAATCAATGCAAAATTAAATGTGAAATTCGGTAAAGTGAGAAATGTTATTAATTTTTTTAATACAATTTATTTAGAGAAATTCCAAACAAATTATTTTGTGTGTGTAAATGCATACATATATTATTTGAGCAAATTAGTTTGCAAATATATTTTGTTCTAATATATTAATATATGCTATCCAAACAAATTTTATTGATTTTCTAAAAAAAATTATTGTACCAAAATATATATTATTTAAAAATTTAGCTCCAAAACATATTTTATTTCAATTCAAAGATATCGAAAACAGTGACTTTCTCCGTGTGTGTTACATTATTCACAACATTGAGGTTATATCTTAGCCGGTTTACTCGACTGAAACTTTCTTAATTGCTTGTTTTTCTTGAAATTTGTTTTAACAAATGAATTTAAATTTTTTTTAAGAATATTTGAAAAAAATATTTAAAAACTATGTCTTAAAATAATCCGTTATATTGTCTTAACAATTGTACAAATTCCATTAGAATCGGTTAATTCAATACTTTTTTCCTAAAACCTTCCTAAGTAATTTTAGGACACTTTCAAAATTCCCATGAATATTATCGTTAAAAATATTTTAAATATAAAATCCACAAAAAATGGCAATACATTTATTAAATGTACTCATGGCTCCCCTGGGAAAATCGCTATTGACCCCTGGGGAGCCGCGGTTCTCCGGTTGGGGAGGCCTGCTTTATAACATCAATATACTTATACAATGTTTTGCAAACATAATGACAAAGTTAATAAATAATAATGTTCCTAATTGAAAATTGTTACATAGTGTTACCTATTCGATCGATGTTTTATATGTATAAATACTGTGTGTGTAAACTTACCACAATGAGCCAAATCAATGATGGGCACCAAACTCTTGGCCAACAAGGTGTCGACTTTTTCGTCATTTGTTTTGTTCTTCAACATTTTTGCGTAGCACTTTGTTCAGCTTCTTCTTCTTCTGGTTCTGTTGTAATTTCCCAATACTGTTGGTTTTCTTTTCACAAAATTTTTCTTTGTTGTAACTGCAGCTGTCTCTTGGCGGTTTTGTTTCTTTTTAGTAACAATTTAACAAAGGCTAAAAGAAAAAAAAAAAGAAAAAGCACAAACACAAAATTTATTTAATGATGAATCACAAAATAGTATTTTATAAAGAATGACAAAAAACGAAGGAAATCGAAGATTAAAACATTCAACAATTTAGGTTATTTTTAAACTAACAATTGGTTTTGTGCCGGCTTTTTCTGTGTTTTTGGTATAGTACAAATTACCTAAGTTTTGCGTTGTCTTTTGCGTTCAGTTAATTTTGTTAAGTTAATTTAGGAAATTATATTGAATTAAGTGCACTCAATTTGTGAGTGACAACGAAAGCAGAGAATTTTATGGGTTTGTTTGCATTTATCAGGTCCTTCATAGACCACCGGCTTATATCACACACTTACTATGTAAACACTGTTTTTTTTTTATTTATTTTATTTAGATATATATTATTATTTTTTTATTTAACTAATGATTCTTTCAAAATACCACTTTAATCTTTTAAAACTTCACTGGTTTCTATTTATGTTTCGTTCACTTAATATTGTTAAAAATTCCATTAAAAAACGTAGAACCGTTAAAAATATTATTGAAATATATAATGCACCGCAGTTGCTTTTAAAATTCAATTCTATAACGTTCAATGTTCTGGCGATAACTAAACCTGCGGTATTAAAAAATTGTTTATAATGATTTTTTTAAACGTCAAGTCAACTCATTGAAATGAACCGAAATCACTCTCCTATATACGTCTCACCTCCCCACCACCTCCTAGAGTGCAACTCTCTCTCACTCTCTAGTCGTACCGCCACAACAATGGGGGAAAAACACGACCACCTCATCACCATTATTACTGTGGTATACCTCCCCCTTTGCCGCTACTCGGTCAATCATTTAACACCCCCCACCCCCCTTTTTAACAGACAACAGCTGAAATCGGCTTAACCAGTCATTCCGAACATATTTGTCGTTCTGTGTAAAATTGTTAAACAAATCGAAAGAAAAAAAGAAGAAGAATGATCTTGTATTTGTTTATTATCGATCACACTCTCTGTGTGATTACATTATCAATTTATCTATGCTGACCAACACACACACTCATACGCACGCATGTAAACACTCTTTGCCAAACGGGAGAAAGATAATCATATGAACTGTGCCAAAGCGGAGAGTGCGAGGAGAAAAGTTAAATTAACAATCTGTAATAATATAAAGATAAAAACCTTTTTTTTTGTAAAAAGAAAACTAAATTAATTTTTTATTTGTAGCCAGGTAGTACAGGTGTGTTCATGCACATAAATACCCAAAGAAAAATAATATAACTCATTCCCAAAAATCACTTTTAGGGAATGATTTCAAATACCTAATTTAAGGGATCTTTGAGGCTACAATTTTACGTGAAATAAATAGTAAAGCATATCCCCTTTAGGCAGTTCATTATCCGGACGATACATTTGTCATATGAAATTAAATTGATTAAAACAGCTGATGTGTAACAGACCATGAAAATATCAAATCAAACAGCGCTTAGAGTAAACTGTGTCAAAATTTAATTCAATTTAAAGTTTATTTTAAAACATTCGAAAATTTTTGTGGAAGGCTTGTACATTACATTTTCTGGTATTATGTAGTGTCCTAAACACGACAAAAATATTCCAATTTTATTTTTATTTTTTTAATTCGAATTTTCTTGGGAGTCAACATTAAATTAAGGACCATATTTCTCAATTTTTGCTGGCACGAAAAAAAAACAAATATAACAACACAAATCGCGAAAATTGTGTGTTCCTATTTTTGCAATCTAGCATCTTAACGGAGGAAACAATGCCTATTTGAAAAAATCGTTGGATAAATGTAGAATTTATAGCCCTTTTGGTGGAAGTAGGAGTAATTTCCAACAAAATCATGTTTTTATACCCCTACTATTGTGAACGTGGCTATACAGGGTGGCTGATATGTAATGCAACAAAGTAAAGCGCTATATTTTTTTTACATTTTTTGGTTCAAAAGCAAAAATGTCCGAAATAACATACAATTTTAGAAACAGTTTAGATTTGTTCGATTTGGCCACCTTTGGCACGAATTATGGCCTTCAAACGGCCGACAAAGCCATCACACGCTGCACGAAAGTGGCTCTGCGGTATTTTCGCCCATTCCCGGCGAAGCGCCGTCTTGAGATGATCGATACTTTGGTATTTTAGTGCGAACCTTACTATATAAAATGCCCCAGGCGCAAAAGTCCAACGGATTGAGATCCGGAGATTTTGGTGGCCATTGTGCGGTAGAAATGAAGCCTCCTTTTTAAGCCATTCTTGGTTGACGCGTGCTGAGTGCGATGGTGCTGAGTCCTGTTGGAATGTCCATGGTCTGCGGCCGAAATGTTTGTCTGCCCAGGTCTTCAATACTGTCTTTAGGACATTTTCCCGATAATATTCGGCATTTATTTTGACCCCATTGTCGATGAATACGAGCGGGGAGCGACCATCGGTCGTTACGGCGGCCCACACCTTTACCATCGGCGGCGCTTGAGTTCTGGTGGCCAATCGAAGGTGTAAATTTTCAGCTGACCTCTTTGGAAAGTAAACCCTATCATTTTATTTGTTCACAAACTGCTCAATTTGGAACGGCTTCTCAACGGAGAAAACCAAATTCGGTAACTGGCCACTTTCGTGCAAGCAAAGCAACTCCTTGGCTCTTTCCAGTCTAACTTATTTGTGTGCATCGGTGAGCTCTTGCACTTTTTGGAACTTCAATGGCTTTAGTCCAAGCTAATTTTTTAATATGTGTTGTATCCGTTCTCGCTATATGTTCAGCTCACGAGCAATTTTTCTACCACTGCGGAGTGGATTTCCATCAAATATGGCCTTCACTTTTCGGATCATTTCTGGTGTTGTTACCGTTTTTTTCGTCCACTTTTTGAACGCGATGCAACACTGCCAGTATCACGGTAACGAGCAATTGTACGAGAAACAAACGATTTATTCACATTTAAATGCTGGAGGGCTCTAACGATAGCCACTTGTGTTTTTTCACCCAAATATAAAGCAATCACACTACCACGCTTGAATTCCATCACGAATAACTTTTTTCTGAATGCAATAGATCAAAATGCTTTTGTAAGCTTGTAAACAGTAAAATGAACTGTCACTGAAATAAATCTGTCAGCTATCAGACTAGCGGTTTAGAAATGATAGCAACATGAAGTTGGTTGCAATACATATCAGCCACCCTGTACTCGTATATCATTTACAGCGGGCCAAAAGTGTAACATATTAGGCATGTTTTCGTTACAAGCTAGCAATTTTAGTTTAGCACTTTGCAACGAAAACAGCTGACTTCCACTAACTGGCACATAAGCAATAAGTGGCGGATTTTCACTATCTGGTAGCAATGGCGTCATGAGTTGCGAAGAAAGAACAGTGCGAAACAGACAAAAAATTCGTGAAAAGTATTTATAAAACATACATATGTATATTTACTATTCTATGTTCAATTGTTTACACTCTTTTTGCAAATATTGAAATAATTTCCCATTTTTGTTCTTCTTCTTCCCGTTAATTCACAATAATTGATAAAATCTCTCCAAAAATGGGATGCCATATTGCTAAATGTAGGGTGCCCAATCTGGCAACATCATACTCGATTAAGACAGGAACACAAGCACCAAACTTCATCGGGAACTAATAGTGCTTAAAAGTGCTTAGCTCCCCATACAAATTAAGCACTTATGGTGTAACGAAAACACGCCTATTGAAGGAGTGACCTAAAAGATCCCACGAATATTTGGCAGAAATCCGTTTTGGGTCATTTTAAGTGTTTTGAGCAATGTCCGTCCGTCTGCTGGTGCGCACGATAACTTTCGACATGAGTCACCGTTTGACTTCAAATTTGATATGTTTTATTTGTTGCTATCTTAGGATAAGATCAAAGATGGGCCATGTTGGTCCACTCCTTCCAGTACCTCCCCCACAAAGATTGAACATTTAGTGAAATACCTTGAGAAAAATGGGCGAAGTTACAACGCCCCTTTTGGTACTTCCCTTACAAATTACAATGTTATCATCGTTAGGTTACCAGCTTCCAAAAATTGGAACAAGCAAATTTATTGCGATTTTTCCTATTTTTATACCCTCCACCATAGGATGAAATATTGATCTACGACCCCATAAAGTATATGTATTCTTGATCGTCGTGAAGTTCTAGGACGATTTAGCCATATCCGTCTGTATGTCTGTCTGTTGAAATCACGCTACAGTCCGTAATAATAGTGCTAGGTTGATCAAATATTTCTTATAGTTGCAGGTCGTTGGGGATTGCAAATGGGCCATATCGGTCAATGTTTTGATATAGCTCCCCTATAGAGGTCGCTCCAAAATTCGGTTTTTGAGTCATATATACCACATTTTTAAAGCAATTTAACTGAAACTTTGCAGTGTGTATTTTATTTTGACAAGAATTCATCACATGAAAAAGTTTACAAATCGGTTCATATTTTGTTACAGTCACCCTATAATGTCATGCTACTGTACGGCATTGTGGTGTGGTGGACGGCAACAGATAAGTGACCTGAAATTAACGAAGAACTACATCGACAGAGTATCTGCAAGTCCTACTCCTAATCTACTCCCGATTAATATGGCTAGAGAAGTTGCAACCAGAGCGGCATTAATAATAAACTGTCTATCAATGTGGAGGTACAAGAACTACGTCCACATGAGGATTTCACACTGTAGCGCAATGGTAACGGACGAGTGGAACTTGCCACTAAGAGTCAGATGTGGCGGAATCCCAGGAAAATAACCTTCCCACTGCTATATAGATGGTTCGATGCTTGAAGAGAGTTGGCTTCGGTTTACACCGAAATAGTCTTAAGCAAAGTTTACACGATTGAGAGATCGGACAACGTTATCAACCCAGTTAAAGTCCTGCAAATGTACGGACAATGCCAGATTGTTACGCAAAGGTGAATTGACAGTTTTCAGACGATTGCAAGAAAACCTTACAATATATTTTGTAAATATTTATATGCAGGATTGTCAATAATAAAAATTTATATACGGACAATGACAGATTGTTACGCAAAGGTGAATTGACAGTTTTCAGACGATTGCAAGAAAACCTTACAATATATTTTGTAAATATTTATATGCAGGATTTTCAATAATAAAAATGTATATACATTGTTGCCAATAAAATGTTTTTCAAACAATGGCGCCGTTATTACATGCATAAACTTCGCACATCTTTCCGAGATAATCTGCAAATTTTCTCGCAATGACTTTTCTGCTAACATTACAAGAAAAAAATTGCATGTTCACACGGTTGTAAATTCACAGGGTTGCATTTTTCCGTAATTTTTCAGGCAATATTGTCCGATCAGCAAATCATGTGTACTTAGCCCACAAACTACCAGATTTGTTTACCATATACTCATGTGGTTACCTGGGTATAGGTTTATCCCGGGGAACTGCAAAGCCTATGCACTTTTTAGGAACGACGACATTAAAATGTCTAGAAGAATTTGCGCATACTCGTATTGGTGCGCCACTGTCCACATGCAAGCTTTGGATTAGGCAAGGCAAATCTGGCCAAAATATGACCTAAGGTCGAAATATCTTCGCACTATCGGCGAACACACCACGAGGTTGGGAAGTGGGTCCAAAGAAGCTTTGGTGATGTGGAGGAAGTGAATATTATTTAGCACCTACTTTGTTACTGCCGTGCATTGAGTAAACGACGACTGATATACTGGGTTAGGCCTTTCTAGGAAGTCTGACAGATCTACTGTCAAAGATGTTGGTTCCGATGAGGGACAACTGGGCCCGTGGTATTTTCGACCGGTTTCCCTGCTGCTGCTATTCATTTTCTCACGAATGTGCTGGCAGCAGTAGTAGTTCTTATCTCTGAACCTGTTGCTGTTTTTTCATCAATAAAAAGTCAGTCACAATTTTGGTTTGGGTTTCGAATTATCGTTACCATTATCGTTTACTGTTTTGTGTTTTATAACTCTGTACGCCACTTAATGAACATAAATTTGTTTGGTGAACAGAAAGAAGCGATTTTTTGCAATGATATACAACAGGTCGTCGTATTTATGGCCATCGAACAAATGTTCATCGGGGATGGATGGCTGGATGGATATGAATTCTTAACGTGTTTACCGAAAGGCAATCTTGTGTGGTTTCATTTGATTATTTTGTACGAAAGTAAATTATTTTGTGCTTTAAATCGTCAAAATAATAGATAACGAATTTTAAGGGGAAGTGATAAAATTACAGTATGCAACAGAACAAAAATTAGTTGAAGCACTCATTATTTTCTTTAATTTAAAGGGTATCCCAGCTTTACCGACGTTATGTAAAAAATATGGTCCAAATACTAAATAAAACTTCCAAGAAAATCGGAATTTAAAAAAAAATTAGTATACAATTTTTTTTTATATTTTTGTTGTGTTTAGGACACCATATTACACCAGAAAATGTTATGCAGAGCCCTCCGACAAAATATTTTGTAAACTAGTGTTATAGCTAAAGTGCCCTTTAAAGTAGGAATTTCTAAGAAAATGTATTTTGTCTCTAGCCTGAGGCAGTATCTAAAAGGCTAACAAAATTTCACGAAGAACGCTCCAGGCTTTTGAATTTGGCGGTACATGAAATGGAAGAAATTACTATTTTTTGGAAACTTAATATGAAAAATTTTACTTATTTTTTCATATTCCATATATTTTTTATTAATTATTGCACTCTTCATTAATTCTAATAATTTTAAAAATGCTGTTGTCTGTATTTAAGTTTAGACTCGATTGATTCCATTTATATTTTTTCAGTTTTTACTCTTATCCCCTTTTACATAAATGTAAATTTATAGCCTTATCCAGCCATATAATTGAAAATAAAATTAGAAAAATATAGCGTTTTTTTGAAATGTCATATTTTAGAAGCGCAAATCAACTTATTATCCTATCAAGGGATATGAATTATAAACATTGTAGTATTGGAAAATTAACGAGAGATGTTCACAGTAACCCCAAAGGATCCAGTATTTAATATAAACGCTCATATAAAGGTATATACATTCAGATTTCATTCTATTTTATTTGTTTTAAACTCTGAAAGTCATATTATATATAACTTAGAAAACACAATACACTTCCAAAAACATTTTGACATTTTTGAAAATGTCTAACTTTCTCCAAAATATCTGGTAACATTGGCTTTATCTTAGACACACGCCATTTCTGTAGTGTTTTTTTCAACCCCACATTTTTCACTCAATACCGTTCTACACAATTTTTGTCAAACAATCTTTCCTCCCTCTCCTTTTAAAATTCTCTCTCTGTTTTTACCATTTCTCTTCGTTATCATAATTTTTACTTTCAAATTTTTTTAGAGTGTAATCTTTGCAATCTTGTTTTTTTTTCTGTCGCTCTGTTTATAATCTACACTGTCGAAAGTACTTCAAGTGCTAATTTGCTTATCACAATTTTTCGATTAAATTCTATCTAATTGAGATGGCAGGGTACGAAAGAAAAACAATATTAAAAAAAAAAATAAAATTAAAAAATCTATCGTAAAACAATAAAAATAAACAGAACATAACGAAACGAAACGGAACGAACTGTAAGAATAGTTACGAGCCGCCCACCTTTAACTTTCCACTACGCTGTGACGTTATCATCAATTACGGGGCGCGTTCATTCATGCGGAGGAATGACATGCGAATGCGTACGAATTACAACAATATTTTCGCATGGGAAATATTCCATAAAATCGTACATTATGGAACGACGGACGAGGCACATGTCTGTGTTGTAATGTTATCGATGTGTAACCGCTAGCTCTCGATTGGATTTCGTTGCGTCACAGAGATTTGTCTGTATACGCGTTCGCTTACGATCGTTTTACCGCTTGTGTTCCGATTCCGACAGAAGCTAATTACTATGTAAATAGATTATTGGAAATTATGTTATGTTGTCATAGCCCCTAGATAGAATGACACGTCATTAAAATATTTCAATTTTACAATACCAGTATGCATTAGATTGCAGATTTCATCGAATACTTTCATAACACTGATCGACAGTTTAATTAATAGATTAGATAACTTCTAGAGTAGAATTTTACTGGACTTTTTTAAACATCCCGTCAAATCGGGAATTTTTTATTAATTTCCAGAGATCCCGGGAATTACCGGTTCAGTTTATAATAGAGCAGGAACACTATCAATGGTACTATCAATAGTACTACCGATTGTTTTACATAGAATATGCGTAGAGTTTTACCGGACTTTTTTACTTCCCGGCAAATTGATATTTTTTTATTAATTTCCATAGATCCCAGAAATTCCCAGTAGGAAATTCATAAATCCTGAATTTTCTCCAATGAGAAATAATGACCAAAAAATAAGGCAATTTAGAAAAACATGGATCAAAATGTGACCGATGTCCCAAAAATATTAAAAACATTTTCTGCTGCAACATGGCCATGCTATGAAAATAGTTATATTTGTTCAAAGATGATAAAGTTCTGGCATGAGTGCGGTCCCGAAATGTTCCATCATGACGTATAGATGGCGGCAGAAGTTTGAAAAAAAATACTTTGCTGAAAAGTGGCATCCTTGTAGAACATATATTTTAAGTTTCAAAGCGCCACATTGTTTAGTATTTTTTTGAATCATCAAATGACCGATCTCCGTGTATTTGTAAACAGTTAAGAAATGGTTAATAAAATCCACAAAACACTATTTGATGATCGTCTGCTGAATATGCTTGAGCTATATGATATTATAGGTATTTCAAAAAGTTCTATACATAACATATTGACCGAAAATTGTAAGATGAGAAAACTATGCGCAAGATGGGTACCACCATGGCCCTATGATCCTTATAGGATCGGAGAAGAAATAATAATGCTAACGAAGAAAACAATAGAAATGCAAAAAATCCTGTTCCATACTATTTATTTTGGCACAAAAATTTAAATATTTATATGCATTAGAATCAAAGTTTTAAGCAGTTCATTTCGCCCATTTTGCTCAGGGTAAACCATTACTATGTGCAGAATTACAGAGGATTCGGATGGGTCCTTAAAATTAGAAATACATAATTTTAAGAAACTAAATTTATATAACTTGTAAGATACGTAATGTATGTAAGTTATCTAGTAAGAATGAAAAATGTTAGCTATAAGCGTATTTAACCTTTGTAATAATGATCTTTCGAATTAATAAACTAAATTTGGCCGAAACTATGTCCAGATTTACACTAGTATAGTTTTTTCAGCAGCTTATCCGCTAATTCTCTTTTAAACTTGCCTCTGCGTTTAGACACATAATTTTGTTTCGGATATTTCTGTGTGAATTGTTGTTGTTTCAAAGGCCGAGTGAAAAACACAAAACGTTCAGACCGATAAGCCCGAGTATGGGAGAGTTTTTTACCCCTCTTGCCGACTGCCTCTCTCTCCTACAAAACGCCGATAATCTGCTGAACATTTAGCCAATGTAAATAGGGACTTCGAATTTTAATATTTTAACAAGAATTTATCACAACAACAAAGAAAAACCTCAATTATCAATGTTTTATATCTATAGTCACCAATAGAGGTAGCATTCAAATTTGTCGGTTACAACTTAAAAAAATGTACCACTTTTTCAAACACACTGTACTGATGCTACTGCTTCATTTGATATCCATCACTTGTCACAACAAATAAGTATCACCATCTCAACATGAAATGCAACTAAATCATCCATAAAAGTGCGAGTCTCTGTCTACTTCCATCAGGTACGAGCGGTAAGCACTTGATGCCATTTTGATCCATGTTCCTTCCCTTGCGTACCTATACCCATCCCATCGCAGCATCACAAACCGAAGTCAGAGTCAGTCACTCCGTCACTCACTGAGTTTGTGATTGCATTTTACAGGCGCAATATGTCAAGTAAATGTTTTCTTGTTTTTTACCTGGAGTACAGCGGCGGCGGATATGTGTGTCTCTTTGTCTATCAGCCCGTCTACCAAATGTTCTGGTTTATGGCGCAAAATAATGTTCGCGTACTTTGAACATGCATGAGTATGTATGTATGCATGTAGGTATGTATAAGAAAATCGCACATTGGGGCGAAATGACGTTTGGTATTTGAAAAATATTAAAAAGATTTCTGGATGATCATTTTAAATTTCATTCCTCTTCTCAGGTTCCTTAGGTGTCGCGAACTGATATATGGTGAGACCTTTGTATGGGGGGGTATTTCAAATAGTTCACCCATGGCGGATATTATTCCTGTGAAATGAAAAAGAAATTGCCAAAGTCCAGTCCAATCAGTTGGTATTTTTAGTTTCTTAAGTGTCAGGACATCAATAGGGGGCTACATTACTTTTATTAAGACTTTACCGCAACGTGGACCCATATGATTAATCCTTAACTATCGAGATGTGTATCGATCTCCATAAACGATATTCCGGTTTCCGAAGAACCATCATCTCAACACTGGAATTCCTGACCCTCAGGAATCGCTTCCGAAAGCGCCAGCCATTCCGCCACAGACATCGGTCTTTGGCCTTTTATAGGTATATAGCACTACCCAGACCTTTTGTCCTTTTCCGAATGGGTTAACGTCATGTCTATGTAGTAAAATACAAAAGTTTTTTGCACTTTCAGAGAATGGCGAAATTAAATAGACGACTGGGACAATAGTTGGTACCCTGATTCTCGTTTATAAGAACTAGTTCTGTCTAGGCTGAGTTCACACCAATATCATTATCGGAAGCCTATCTTGAGGTTGAGTACTGCTGTAGAATGTATCTAGCAGTACTCTGAAACTTACCTATAACCGTTGTTGTCATGCCATCTGCATAGGTAATGCCCTTAACATACATCTTCTCCAGAGAAGGCAACAAAACTGTTCATGGATAGATTCCATGGCAGATGAGACAGAACGCCGTTTTGAGGTGGTCCTCTGCTGTCAAATTTATGAATGCCAATTAAACCTAAAGTAGCGGTAAGATTGCTATGAATGAACCGGCGTTTATTATTGTCAACCCCTGGGACACCATAGCCGCAACTACGTCTGGATTTACGTATATCCAATAAAGCCATAATTGTATATTCCGTAACAGATATGTATCCTTCAATAAAGCCGACTTCATGGATAGATTCCATAGCAGATGAGTCAGAACGCAGCCTTGAGCGTTGCCCAGCCGACAAGTCAATGGATGCCAGTTGACCCTATGCTAGCAATCATAAGGCTATAGATGAACCTTCGTATATTGTTATCAACCCCCTGGGTTACCGGAGCCGTAACTACGGCTGGATTAACGCATGTCTAAGAAATCCATAATTATATATGTACTCCTTCACAGAGAGATATCGTACAATAACTAGATGAGGGCGGTTGAGTCGTCCTTGCTATAGGCATGCTGTTGGTTGGACAGTAGCCTGTGATCAATTTTAGTCGTACGGTAACTATGGATTAATATCTCCCATGTTTTAAGAAGAAATTGCTATAGATTAAATGGTCGGAAATCCGTAGGTACTGTATGGGCCGCCTTTCTTGTTTTGGGAACGAAGATAAACCCAGTGTTTCTCCACTTTGATATTTATATATGCTTGATACAAAGTATAGAGAGAAATTCAATTATCCGAACCTGCCGGCTTAAAAGGTTTAGGTCTTTCTACAGATATACTACACAAACTTACTTGAGAACTCTGATGGATAGACTATGTATCTAAATCCTCTTCAGAATTACTAGTAAAATGTGCATCCAGAAGCAGCCCCTGCGAGTACACACGAGTTCCCTTAATAATATTGTCAATTTTTATTACTTTTAGGAATTGACGTCTGGACACTATTAATTTTTTAATTTTTGATAAAAATTAAAACTTGATATCGGCAGTTCTATACAGAGCCACGAAAAGATAGAATCGGACAAAATTGTACAATTTATTTCCGATTTTGGAAAAAAATCACTAAATTGAGAAAAAGTGGCTTTTTATTTCATTTTTTAAAGGAAGTCACTTCGCCCTATAAATAATGGATCAGATTTTAATGTCCAGTGGACAAATCCTAAAATAATAAATACATATATACAATTTTATTAACCGTTGGACAAACACATGGTTCTGACCAGGCATATTTAATTTTTAAGCGTTAATTAAACATACTTCTAGTTTAGGTAGATACCTGTATTTCCCGGCAGCCGCCTAAAATATGGCCACACCCCTATACAATTTGTATGAAATTAATTATTATTATCCACATTTTGGGTTGTTTTCCCTAACCAACCTAACCAACAAAGCGGCCATAGTACACTGAGTTCCAGAAAAGATTTCGGAAGACGAAAAGCTGCGTAGGAAGACACGTTTTTACTGCACCAAATGCACTAATCCTGTGTGCCAACAACATTCTAAAGTTGATTATACTTTTTTTCATGCATTCCAAAAAATGAATAAAAAATAAAATAATATACGAACATACTAAGAAATTCAAAGTTACGGTACCCTTTTTGCCATACAAATGCATGAAAACGTATAGGGGTCTGAAAAGGCATATGTGTTTGTTCGAAGGATTCAGAATGTGTGTTTGACGGGGTGTTAAGGGAAAATCTGATTTTACGATGTTATTTAAACCGCAATATAGCCCCTAATTTATACAATTCCGAAACGAAATATTTTGCGAATATACTTAGAACAAACCATATGTGTTTATAGAAGCTTTGAACAACGCGAGGATTTTTTCGTCCTCACAAACGAAGCCACTCTAATGTATGCAAGCATTTAATAATGTTTTTATAAATAAGAAATAATCTGAATTACATTTAACAAAAACCGTTCCAGTGTATACGGCCACCACTGTAGATACTATGCAGTATGAGTATGTTCTGGACGCCAGCACATCAGAAAACAGAATAAAAACACATACACGGAGACAGATACATATCGAACGAACAGAGCAACAACCTTTTGTTGAGATTGAAAAACAATGAACGACAAAAAATGTAAGGCAGGTGTTGGATTGGAATATTTATGTGTGTGCCTATGTTACGCACAGATCCCGAACCCGTAAAGCGGAAGGACGGACAGCGGAAGGTCGGACATGCACAGTATTTGCGAAACATTCATCCCTACGACATACAGATGTTAGGCAGACATACTTGCCTGCCTCTGTTTCTTCTCAGCCAGACGTGCATATCGTACGAACATATGGACGAGTGAGTAAGTTTGCGTCAGCTTTCACTTAGTTGATGACGGCAACTGATCATCAATGACCACCGTGGCCAATGAACTCGATTGCGGAAGAAATCCTCGAATCCTAAGAATTGTAAGAATCACTCTGACAACGCAAAAGAATTCTTAGAAAGAAAGTAAAACGGTTCGTAGAAATGAGTTCCCATTGTCGGTTAATTTGTCGAAAATAGGGATTAGGATATGCACAAAGGAGTGCATTGTAAGGAACACATGTAAATTTACATGTTTTGAGATTTCATCCAGAAAAACAAAAAGGAGGAAAAAAATCATATGGTTTACACATGAAGTTCCCTTCAGATCTGACTTCCTATCGCCTTAGATGCCCTATCTTTTAACCATTTTGGCTCAAATTTAGGAAATTGGATACTGTTCTTCCTAAAAATTATATCGATTTTTTTTAATTTATATCGATTATAGCGGTCCAAGTTTTCTTATAGCACTCATATGAAGGTCCTAAAAACCTGACTTAATCCTGAGTTAGAAAAAATTTGAATAAAATCAATTTGAAAAATGGAAGAAGCAAAAACCCCATAATCCCAGAACTATCTAATCCAGTACTACTTCAATTGGGACCACTCCCTGAACTGATCGCGTAAAGATTTATTGGTTTCAATAAAGTAGGCTTAAGTGCATCAAACAACATTGCTGCTTGTGGTATGTCATCTTACGACTACATTTATCCTTAGATAAAGTCCAGTTGAGTTATATACTACTTAGCAAAATAACAATTGGTTTATCTACTTTTTATTTGAGGAGTAGTTGGGTTATCTACTCCTTAATTTACGACCAGTAGGGTTATCTACTCCTTAGTTTGCGACAAGTTGGGTTATCTATTCCCTAGTGGAGGACCAGTTTGGTTAATCTACTCCTTGGTTGACGACCAGTTGAGTTATCCATTCGTTAGTTAAAGACAAGTTAGGTTATCTATGTACTCCTTAGTTTACGACCAGTTGGGTTATCTCCTCCTTAGGTGACGACTTAGTAGTTGACCCGATGAGTTAATAACTCCTTAATCTACGATTCCTTGGATTATCTACACCATAGTAGAGGCACAGTTGTATCCAGTTTTCAAAGTTCAACTATTAAATAGTGAACATTTATTTGGTTTCAAATGTGTCTGAAATTTAAAGATATGCTTCTGTAGATATGCTATTAGATATGTCACAAGGTGGCAATTTACCACCTTCAATGGCGAAGCCATTTTCCATTTCAATTGACAACCTTCTAACCGGTATATGTCCTTAGTGAAACTATCACATGTTTGGTTTTGTACCGGTCCAATTTCCCATAGGGATTTAAATTTTTCTCAACCATTTGATTCAGTATAGATAATACTCTGTGTATAAGGAAGATAGTATCAATATTTCAATTTTTATCAACAAACTAATTCGTCGGAGAATTTCGAAAAACGAGACAGAAGTCTGCCGTTTTTTAACCAGTCAACAGATTGGTAGAAGACCTGGCTATCTTATAGAAGAGGAATAGGTGACGTTCTTTTTAATGAGGAGCTTTCTGTAACAAATAAGATGGGCCCGAAAATGGGCCGCCTTGGCGTAGGGTTTTTTAAGACTACTTTTAGTATGCCAGAATAGCTAAAAATTTAAAATTCAAAATTTTTGTGATTTTTAAAATATTTTTGGGAATTGTTTATTTTTTTATTTTTTTTTTTACAACAAAGCGTTACCCATTAAATAAGGTAAAATTTAAGCAAATCCTACAATAAATGGCCAAATCAGCAATGACACTAATCCTATTTTTTTAGCTTAAACCCCAAAAATAAGAAACTTGGTGATACAATTTAGAAGAATATTTGAAAACAAGCACAAATCTAAATGCTTTGTCCACAGACCTTAAATTATACAGATGTGCCATCAGCCAGAAACTTCAAAATCTATCAGTTACGGACGAATAGGAATGAAATGTCACACGCGAAAAAACAGTTTTCCGCGAAGGTAATTTCAACTTTTTTTGCACTAATCGATTGATATTAATTTTTTAATTGTGAAAAATTCGGGAAAATCGGTCCGAAATCCGCGGAAAAACTCACTCTTTGAACACCTACTCGTTGAAATTTCTATTCGTTCGTACCTGATAACTTACTCGCTCTGGGATGACATATCTTATTATTCATTATTTTTGGCTTTGTCGTTCGTGTTGCTTTAAGCATTCAAATCTAGGCTATATGAATTCATAGGCCTATGACTTCCATTATTCTTATGAAGGGTTCGGGTTATAAATAAATCCATGTTACCAATTTTCAGCCCGACCAGTTGAAATTTGTGGTCTCTATGGCGTTAAGAAGTCTAAACGGGGTAATGTTATATATTGGGGTTGTATCAAAAAATAAACCGATATTACATACCTATTTTCAATCCAAAGTTAACTGTAGCTATATATAAGAAGTATATACTTGCACCAAATTTAGCTCATTTAATGTAGCGTGATTATAACCGACGGACAAGGCTAAATTGTCTTCGAATTTTTCTACTATAAATAATAGAAGCCATTCCAAATTGAGCAGTTTGTGAACAAACAAAATGATCGGGTTTACTTGCCAAAGAGGTCAGCTGAAAATGTACACATTCGATTGGCCACCAGAACTCAAGCGCCGCCGATGATAATGGTGTGGGCCGCCGTAACGGCCGATGGTCGCTCCCCGCTCGTATTCATCGACCATGGGGTGAAAATAAATGCCGTATATTATCGGGAAAATGTCCTAAAGACAGTATTGAAGCCCTGGGCAGACAAACATTTCGGCCACAGACCATGGACATTCCAACAGGACTCAGCACCATCGCACTCAGCACGTGTCAACCAAGAATGGCTTAAAAAGGAGGTTCCTCGCTTCATTTCTACCGCACAATGGCCACCAAGATCTCCGGATCTCAATCCGTTGGACTTTTGCGCCTGGGGCATTTTAGAGAGTAAGGTTCCCACTAAAAAATACCAAAGTATCGATCATCTCAAGACGGCGCTTCGCCGGGAATGGGCCAAAATACCGCAGAGCCACTTTCGTGCAGCGTGTGATGGCTTTGTCGGCCGTTTGAAGGACATAATTCGTGCCAAAGGTGGCCAATTCGAACAAACCTAAACTGTTTCTAAAATTTTATGTTATTTCCGACATTTTTTGCTTTTGAACAATAAAATTTAAAAAATATAGCGCTTTACTTTGTTGCATTACATA
This sequence comes from Eudasyphora cyanicolor, assembly GCA_963930755.1. Taxonomy (NCBI): domain Eukaryota; kingdom Metazoa; phylum Arthropoda; class Insecta; order Diptera; family Muscidae; genus Eudasyphora; species Eudasyphora cyanicolor. The sequence continues at coordinate 316,563,747 of OZ005734.1, forward strand.
TCAGCCACCCTGTATGTATGTATATACATACTTTACGGGGTCTCTGATCAATATACCCAGTGATACTGATATGATGTAATACAAAGTTATGATAAAATGAGCGTACCATTGAATAATATTACGAACAAATTATAGAAAAATGTAAACCAAAGTGTTCTGCTAATATGGGTTAAAAATGTTGTTGTATACACGACGTTAGGGGATTTGGATTTATTAAATTTGGTATAATTTTCTTTAAGTTATAAATCACATCACATTGGGAATGTCTATTATAAAGTGTTAATTTGATCACATACATATGTACATATATTTATAATACTGAACTAAATTCCATAAGATATCCGTCACTCATCTTACATGACGTAGATATTTTACAAAGAATTCGATGTTCAGTAATGTCTTGTAACATAATCATTCATACATATGTATGTTTCATGCACATACGTACATATTCCAAGAAGTTGGCATATTGAGCTCTTAAAACACAAGATGCCGATAAATGTTAAATTGTTTTCTCCATGACCTTTGCTTTACTTTACAACAAATGGATGGCAACATTATGCCGAAAACAACATTATCGTAAAGCGTTGAAGAGAGGAAAAGAGAGATAAACAGCAATGGGATAGAATGAGAGAGACGCATAGCGAAAAAACACAACACCATAAATACAAATATGTTGTGGCTGAGTGGTGCGGCTGTGTGGTGCGTATTTCACGGATATGTCAGTGTTGCCAATGATTATAGTAGACAAACACAGAGTGATCACGACAAGCAAGCGTGCAACGCAAGATAGAAAATCTAAAACATGTGCTCGATTGGTGGCAACTCTTCTAAGGACAGAGTTACCGAAACAAAACCCAAAATAGAGAGATATATCGATACCACGGTTAATAACAACGCGCATTTCATTTTAGGACAAGCGTCAATCTGTTTGCAAACCTGTAGAAGCATACCGTTAAGTTAAAAAAGTATTCGAAATTGAATTAAAATGCAAGTGTTACTGTTTTATATTTGGCTGGAAAATCGCAACAAGCCACTGTTCGTCAATATTAGGAATTATATCATAAAACAATACAATTCCTGCATTAGGATACTGCTTATATGTGGTGCCGAAATGCAAGATTTTCGAAAATATCACTAAATCTAAAGTCTGGCGGAGCCGACTATCTGATACCAACTTGCTGAGCAGAAAAGGCATACGTTCGAAACAACAATCTTTCATAATTCATAAAGATCGAATGTAAATGTGGTTATAGTGAACGTTAGATGTAAAATTGCGGAGATATACATACCTATATTTTCACTTAATTTGGCATGGTTCGTTTTCGAATGTAGAAACTCCGGATATCAGAATTATCAAGTGGAAAGTACGACTTCTAGGTGCTAAGCTGCCAAATCGGGTGGAATACATATGTGGGGGGCTATATCTACATCCGATTGTCTTCCAATTTGACAGTGTTCATTCTTGGATCAATAGACATTTTATGTCATATTCTCCATTTCACAGATGTAAAATATAACTTCTATAGGCAAATCGGACGTAAATATATTTATATGAGGTTTTTATTTAAATATATAAAACTATTTCTTTTCATTTTTGTATAATCCATTCTTGTTTTAAATTCGGTGAAAAAGTGTAGAATCATTGTTTGGCTATACCAAAGGTTATAAAGGTATGTGGTTTCTTTTTAAATCATGTAGTTTTGACAGTGACAGATCTTTCCCTCTTAGAATCTTGACATAAAGTCAGTATTCAAATCTCTGTGTTATTAAATTAATCGAATTGCGCTTAAATAACTATATGTACAAACAAAATTACACAGTTAATGGTGTGTAGCTGAAATGAGGCACCCACCACGCCTGTTGTACGCAATTTTGTGCAAAAAGTTCGTGAGACTGGCATAAGTGATCGCTCCTTTTAGTTCCGCTCCGTTAAAGGAACTAGGTCCTTCATTTAGTTCCGTAGTTCCATTCAGCTCCGGATTGAAAGTAGCGAGATCTGCGGCATTTGCCGATGACTTTGCAGACACAAGCTTAAATAATTATAAAATGCTTGTTTCAATAAAAAACACACCATTTTATAATTATTTCTGTGCTATTTTCCGAAAAATTATAAATATGTATCTATATTTTAACTAAAGTGGCGCTTTAAAAAATCATTCAATAAACAAATCCTACTTTATTTTTAAATTTTTGTATTTTAGCCAAACTGATGTCTATATATGCATAATGTAGGAGTTGTAAGAAAAATGGCTAATTCCAAATTTAAATACAACACATATTTCCGGAGAAATTATTTATTTAAATCTTAAGAACACATCTTAAGCAGGAACTAAAAAAACGAAGACATGGAACTAATTCCTCTAGTTCCAGCCAGTGAGCCGTTCCTTTGAACTAGGTCTCTCCGAAACTACTCAACTCTACATTCTAGCGGGCAATACTAACGGCCCCCGTCGTTGTACGGTGTGCACTGACGAGAATGTATCTGCCGTAGACGTAGTGTGCGACTCAATCAGCATTATTCGCTTACAAGGTCCAAGTGACTCAGCAATTGACGGCACGAGACTACACGTTTCGTTAGCACATCTCAGTCTGGGCTTAGAGCAGCTCGAAATGGACAAATATTTGCTCGAAAATGCATCTTATCTGACAAAGTGCATTTTCATCTAAGCGGCTATGTTAAGAAGCAAACTGCCGCATCTGTTGATCGCAAAACACGCACGTTATTGTATTTTGAGCGTTACTGGCCCATTTCTTCTTTGAATACTGCTGGAAACGTCTTTTATTTGGACCACCCTTAAGTTTACTTTCATGGATATCAGACAAATCAGCTGGCGATTCTGAGTCGATCCGTATGCTTTAATGCTTTGGTGAGTCTAGCTCAAATATTTTTGGGCGATACAAAGGTACACTGAAAAAAATGTTGTCTTAAAATTAAAGACGTTTGGTTTAAGTAAATTTTTTACTTAAAATATAGATAATTTCATTAACATTAAGTACATTTTCTTAATTTTAAATACAAAACGTAGTTGTATTAAAGATTAAGGGCCTCTTTGGCGCAAATCTTTAATTTTAAGACAAAATATTTTTTCTGTGTACATATATTTGTTCCTGTACAATAGTGCTGTAGGGCATTAAAACGCGAAATTATTGGATAATTCTGAATAATAATAACCTGGGCGATTGTCAGATATTTTTCTGATTTTTAAATTCTGTTAATAATTTCCTAGGTCAGTCGAAGATCGTTGTAACGAGTGATATGTCAGGCTTTCCGTACATTTAAATGGGTAGAAAATGTAACTTTTATTGTTGTAAAATAAGCAAAGTTTTGTATTCTAAAAATTTACATGTGTTCCTATTTGAAAATTTGCTTTATTTGATTTATAAAATTGTACTTAAATTTTGGTCATCATTTCCATTGGATTTCCCTTAAACTGAGGATTCGTTATACCGATTTTTTACTGTGTATAATATTGTTATGTATTAAGAATTTGCATTTCCTTTTATTGGACATTTTCGCTAAAGTGTATAGGTAGAAATATTATTTCTACAATTACGTTGACTTTCGAATTAATTTCCCATTGTATCTACTTAAATCGATTTCCATAGATATAAAACAGCGTTGTAATAAGCAAATACCAAACAAGAAAGCGGCAACTCTGGTGGATATCTCGCAGATACAGCTGAGCATGTGAGTGAGAGAGCGGTTAAGGGTGAGCGAAACAAAACAAATATAGAATAAAAGAACTAACCATAACAAACCAGAACTACTTGTTAAGTAATAACAAACTCCAAACTAAACAAACAAAAGAATTTCAATAACAAAAAAAAGTAATCGACGACTGAATTCAACCGCTCTGCTGACAAATAGCAACCGCTCTGCTGACAAATAGCTGACAGTGGCTGCACCAACAACAAGCCTAAGATCCGACTGAAGAGAGAAACAAGCGAACAAATTGTTAAATGTATTACTTGTAATGCTCTAATTAAACAATGAAATATTAGTATAAGTCAAATCGAACGAAAAATAAGTAAAGTTTCGAAATATCGTGTCAGATTGCCCGTTTTGCAATTCAAACAGTTAATGAAACGTGGAAAATATGAACTGAATTCAACAAAGGCTGATTGCATGCAAAAAAAAAAGAGTAGGGACCTGTACACAAACACACAGGCGTAGTGACCAACCGACGCCTCTGCCTCTATGTGTGGTTATCGTTGTGTGTGTGTGTTTGGGTGTCAATTAGTATTGCCACTTTTGCAATGAAAATCTATAAACTGGGATAATTTGAATAGTTTGACTGCCTTGGGGAATTAACAAAAGAGTATGCGATATGCTCAACAAATCGAACTCATGTGTGAATATAAAATGGACCAACTCAAATTTAAATGTAAAATGACTGTGGTATAACATATGCAGTGACTCCCAGTTAAAATTGTCCAAATAAATTAAGAAAATTACAAATGAAGTAAAAATCCGGATTAGATCTTCAAGATTATTCATTTTATTAGACAAAATAAAATTTTGTCATTTCAAGAACAATTCACATTTAAACTAAGAATAACAAAAGAAACTCAAAACTCCAGGTCACACTGAAAATGGCCCACTTAAATTAAAACTTAAGAACAAGTATTAAAATATACTTTATTGATCGTCAATACTTTGTTGGGAACCCTCGATGTTTAATGAAGCACTGTAGTCTATTTAGAACATATTGTACCAACTTTTATTTGAAATTTCGTGTTTTCTTATTTCTTGCTCCAGTTGCTGCCACGAATTTTCGATAAATGTCAAATCTGAAGATTGTGGGGGCGTTTTAATAACTCGGGGGCAATTATAGAGCAACCATTCTTTAACGATCAAGATGTGCGTTTGGGGTCATTATCTTGGTAAAAATATACCCATTTTTTCAGCACTTTGTTTAAGATTATCATTAAGAATGTTTAAATACTGATGTTTGTCCATGTTGCCTTCGATGAAATGGAGTTTGCCGACTCCAAACATCCCATACCATGAACAAACATCCCATACTATGAACAAATATCCCATGCCATGAACAAACATCCCATACCATAACATTGCTCCATGTTTTACCATGGGACGTAAATGTTTGGGATCTAGTTCGGCGTTTGGTTTTCTCCATACATTTACTCCGCCATCTGAACCGAATATGTTAAATTTAATTTCGTCTGTATATAAAACATTGTTCCACAACTAAATATCCTTCATAATGTAGTTATGGGCAAACTTGTTTTTTGTGTAAATAATAGGTTTGTTCTGGCTATTCGATCATTTAACCGCCGTTTTATAAAACTCTTCGAACCGTCTCAGCACTACACTTTATGTAAAGGGTTTTCCAAGGTGGAGGTGTTATTTTGGTATTCAAAGAAAAATTCATTTTTTTGAAATAAATGATCGGATGTTTATTTCATAATAAAGAGGGAGGTATGCCGTTAATAATGAAAAACAACATCAGCCAAATGGCCACCACGACCACTCTTACAGGACCATATCCTTTCATGAAATTTTCCATAACCAAATCGCAAAGTGGCTGCCCTATGCAGTGTTCCCAACTCTTCCGAGGCAAAAATCACTACGGAACAACTGTGCAGAAACCACCACAAAACCACTACCAACCAAGTATAAAAACGCCAAAAAGTCGCTGTGAGAAAATAACAAAATCTCCCAAAAAGGCTGACACTGACAAAAATGTTCACCATGAATTATTTTTAAAAACCACCAACAAAATATTCTTGAATTCAAATAATTTTTTTAACATTTAGATAATGTTTGCACATTTTTCTTTGAAAACTTAAATAAGAACTTATATTTTTAACATACACGTAAGTCTTTTTTGTTTTCCATTCTTAGGATTAAATTATTTATAAATGACTTGTTCTTGGCTAAATAAAATAGCATAATATTCCACTATCTCTTCTGGCCATTTTCTGAAAAATCACTACTTTTACAAAACAGTGCTATTCGGAGATCAAAAATCACCACAAGTAGCGGAAAAATCACAAAGTTGGCATCGCTGGCCCTATGTCCTCTATCTTTGAGGTCTTGAATCGACGCTGGTACAAGATACAATGAACTAAGGTACAATGACCCCGCCGCACCATAAACCGCATCAAACAGTCACACGTTGAGGATGGAGAGGCTTCTCAACAATAACTTTTGGGTTTTCCGAGTCCCAGATGCGACAATTTTGCTTGTTGACGTAGCCACCGAGGTGGAAATGGGCCTCATCAGTCAAGATGATTTTTCGATGATTTTTGATTTTTCGAATTTTTATAATTTCAATGCATTGTAGAATAGTGTATCGTTCCATTTTTGGTAATGGCGTAATTGCTACTTGTCAAATGTCAAAGAATAAAAGCTTAAAAAGTTACAGCTACCGAAATACCCGGTGATCCAACGCTCTTGGCGTTCGCTAAATATTTTTTTGGGGCTTTTCCTGATCTTATTTTATGTATATAATGTGTATAATTTTCAAATAAAGACTTCCAAAATGGACTGTAGAAGCTATAAAAGCAATTTAATGTATGTACATATGTATTTATATGTTTTGGTATTAATGTTAACTTATTGTACGAAATTTTTCTCAGAGGTAATAGCGGCAGAGAAATTATTACTACGTGAGGAGTTATAGCAGATTCGAATGTATAGTATAGAAGTTATTAGAGAACCAATACTTCACTAAATTGTAACCTTCTTTAGGGATGTATTAGAATGATTGAACTTGCCGAGGCAGAAGAAAATATTATCACATACAATTTGAAGCTAATCCGTTTATCCTTCCGAGAGTTATTGTGCGCTCCATCCAGACGGACGGACGACAATGTCCTCTAAATGTCCTAAAACGGATTTCCGCCGATAATAGCTAGGGTCTCAGCTCACTCCTTCGCTGTGTTACACTTTTGGCCCATAGAAAATGGTAAATATCATCCTACACAAATGTCAGGGTATGATTATACCTGACTTCAAGTTTAAAATCACAACTACATTCAATTTCAATATACACAGGTTATGTTCTAAAGTAAACACATGTGCAATAAAGTGATTTTGGATCATATTTCAATGCCAACGGTGTAATTTCGTGTTCCAGTTGTAGGTAACTCTGGCATGTGCTAAAATACCAAAACACTCACACATCGATCAAGAAAACCTCACTTTCTTCGTCTGCTGCTGTTGTTGCTGGTGGTGGCGATTTCGTTGTTGTTATTGTTATTGTTTGTAAGATCTACACACAAAGCAAAGGAGGTTAGCAACAGTCTGCAATTTCTGTTTGTTTTAAGTCTTTATGTACCGCCTTAATTCTTCAAGATACTCAGATACTTATTTCGGTTACCACTTTTCTTCATTATTCTGTTTGTTTTTATACATATTTTTTGCGGACAAGTACGTGGCGTTTCGAAAACGAAAATTCACTTACACTTCCACTAAATAGAGCACAGTCATGTCACTTTCGTCAATACACACTTTATTTATTTATAAAATGCAGATAATTTAGGTTATAGTTTGCAATTAAAAAAACACCTTTCTTTGTTCGTAGAGTTCTGTCTGTCGTAGATAAATAGGTATTTACAAATATAAATAAAAAACTTTCTACGTATTTGGAGCTTACATTTATTTGTTTTTCTGGCCTTCCGCGATAGCGCACTTCACAACAGAAAAATGATTTTGAAATATTTAACGTCTCGTCTGGATGTTGTTTTGTTTAGCAAATAAGTTAAAGTGCAAAAATAACAAAACCAATCCACGGGCTGGGGTTTTACCGCCGTTTCCACTACTACTATCAATCAGTGTCCGCACACTTCACACATTTCCACAACACTAACGGAAGAAGACGACCGATCGGCGGAGTTGGTGCTAATTTTAGTCTACCTCTCACGCTCTGCTCTCACTCTCTCACAGCATAACTGAAGTGTTACCAGATCTTTTTCTGGATGGGCATTACAATCCGTAAAAGAATAGAAGACAATAATTACGTTTTAATAATAGCTGTGTTTTTGTAACACGTAAACAATTTGAGACATTTTCAGATCATTTCATTTTATTCAAAATTAGAGCTGAAAACATGCGAAACCAAACACTATCTGCGCTGTTTTACTATTTGATTGTTTTTGGTAAAACTTCAAAAATTCGAAGAAAGTTCAAATATCATATTATAAATGTTTTAGCAAGAACGTGGTTTTCCAATAAGAGTGATATGATTTTTTTTTTAAAACACACACTTATTGTTAAGGTAATTCAAAAGTTTGTAATGTGAAGTACAAGCGATACAATTAAGTTCTAAATAAAACGTCATTCAAATGGCCTCCACGACTTCTTCTGCAGGAACGAATTCGATGATTTCCGAGCACTTTTTCCACTAAATCAAGTCGTATGTCATGAATGGCACGTTCAATATTGACTTTTAAAGCTTGAAGAGAGTCTGGTTTATTTCGAAAGAACAATGACTTCAAATGACCCCACACGAAATAGTCTAATGGTGTTAAATCACAACTTCTAGGAGGCCATTCAATATCACAATTTCTTGAAATAATCGAATCTCCAAACTTTTCTCGCAACAATTAAATTTTTTCATTTGCTGTGTGGCACGTAGCCACAATCGTGTCAAGGTCGTAGGTCGACTGGAAAGTGTTTTTTTTTATTTAAAAAAATGTACTTAGCATCATTTTCAAATGAGAACGGAAAGTTTATTTTTGCTCTAGCAAAAATCGGAAATCGTCGGATCGGAAATCGGTCAATGGCAAAAAGATAGCTCTTAACGAGTAACGAGGTAAAATATTGCTCATGGGTGTCAAGGTCGTAGGTCGGCCGGAAAGGGTTTTTTTATTTAAAAAAATGAACTTAGCGCACGAAAAGTTGCAATTGGAGAACGGTTATTTTGATAATAAAACTGAATAATTTGCAAACGTTGTTCTTGCGTATATCTCTCCATGATGAAATTGTAAACACTACTGAATACAATGAAAAACAAATGACAGATCATGGCATTTATATAACTTTTGAGTTAGCGAAGTGTACCAAACCGGCAACGTGGAATAAAGTATTCATGCGTGGATTGCCTTCGGCAGGGATTAAAAATTTTCTCCGCTGAAGTATGTCCAAAACCGGCTACGCGGACCAAAGTATCATTGAAATCTAAGTTATCGATAATTAAAAAGGTTTTCGATTTTGAGCCCATTTTTCTTTTAACTTTAACGTCCAATAACTACAAGTAGATAACTAAGCGTGTTATCGAAAAAATTTTGATTATTTTTCTTCTTATTTTAAATTGCTCTATCCAAAAAAGTGGTCAGACTGATGGGCCTCGAATATCATACTCTCCCCAATGTTTTCTTTAAAATATATTCATGGGATGCCTCAAATAAGCGGTCTTAACGATAAATAGTGGGGAATTTCTTAAAAATTTCATAAAGTATTGAGTTCTTCAAGAAAAAAAATCTGTGTTTTTTGTTGCGTTAAGAAGTCAAATCTAGGGGGACCTTTTTATGGGAGCAGCGTTACCAGATGATAAGTTTAAACTTATTTTTCAAGTTTTTTCAAATGGAAAATAGCGCTTTTAAGTTTTTTCTTCCACAAAAAAGTTTTTGTTTTCAATTACTGTAAAAATTTTATATTATATTTTTTTCTCAGAAAAACAAAAAACCCCAAATCATTTTATTTAGTTTTAATTTTATGATAAGTACGATTTTGAAAATAGAATTAATCACTTACTTCATAGTGGAAGCATATGAATTAATTGCTATAAAATGAATTACATATTTTTTAATGAAACAGATAATAATGGGAGCTTAATAGTGAGATGACATAATTTAGAAATAAAAATTAAAACAGGGAATCATATTTTCCAATTTAGGGGCTTCGAAATTGCAATTTACCGGCGTAATGACCGGTATTATGACTTTGTGCATTTGTTTGTAACGCCCAAAAAGAGATGAAATAAACCATAGTTTATTATATCGATCAAAATAGAATCACTTTTTGAGTCGATTTAGCCATGTCTGTCTGTCTGTGCATGCATTCTTGTGATCAAAGTGCATGTCGTATTTATGGTCCGATTGTGATGAAATTTAGCACAGTGCTTTTTTGGCCCCTATTTAGATATAGCCCCCATATATATGTTACCCCCGATTTGGCATGTAAGCCCTATAGAAACTGTATTTTATATCAAATCAGTACGAAATTTGGCAAAGAGAGTTCTCTTATTAATTGAATGAACACTGCCAAATTCGTGGATAATCGGATCAGATTTAAACCTAGTCCCAATATATTTGTTACACCCGATTTGCAGGTAAGCGCTGTAGAAACCGTATTTTATATCCGATAAGTACGAAATTTGGCAGAGAGTTTTCTTATAACATGAATGAAAACTACCAGATTCAGATTTACAAATAGCCCCCATATATATGTTTCACCCGATTTGATACGTAAGCGCTGTAGAAACCGTGTTTTATATACGATCAGTACGAAATTCGGCAGAGAAAGTTTTCTTATAACATGTATGAACAATGCCATGTTCTTATTGCAATGCCCATTTTCGCATTGTAAGGGGGGTGTAGGGTATTATATAGTCGGCCCCACCCAACTTTCTGTCTTTCCTTACTGGTTTCTATTTGGATCATTCTTTTATTATCCCCCTCACCTTAGAGAGGTGGGTATATATCATATATCAAAAGTGTAACACATCGAAGGAGTGACCTAAGGTCCTAAGTATGTTCGGCGGATATCCGTTTTGGGTCATTTTAAGTCGAATGATCAATGTCCGTCCGTCTGTCTGCTGGCTGGTGCGCACGATAACTCTCGAAAAGAGTAACTGTTTGACTTCAAATTTGGTATGTGGTAATATTTTCTTCTATCTCCTGCTAAGTTCGAAGATGGGCCATATTGGTCCACTCCTTCTAGTACCTCCCCCACAAAGGGTTAACATTTAGTGAAACATTTTGAACCAAAAGTTAATAGCTTATAACTTTATTACCAGTGCATACAAAGACTTGAAATTTTGTACAGTGTAATGGTTTAAGAGAACCTAAAATATAGTGAAAAATGGGCATTACTGACACGCTGCTTTTGGTACCTCCCACACTAATGGACCATTTTGTAGCAAAAGTTACCAGCTTATAAATTCAATACCAGTACATAGAAAGACTTGAAATGTTGTACATTGTATTGTTTTTTAGTACCTAGAGTCCAGAGAAATATGGGCGTTTTTGGCCCGCCCCTTTTGGTACCTCCCATACAAATAACAAAACCAATCCACGGGCTGGGGTTTTACCGCCGTTTCCACTACTACTATCAATCAGTGTCCGCACACTTCACACATTTCCACAACACTAACGGAAGAAGACGACCGATCGGCGGAGTTGGTGCTAATTTTAGTCTACCTCTCACGCTCTGCTCTCACTCTCTCAAAGCATAACTGAAGTGTTACCAGATCTTTTTCTGGATGGGCATTACAATCCGTAAAAGAATAGAAGACAATAATTACGTTTTAATAATAGCTGTGTTTTTGTAACACGTAAACAATTTGAGACATTTTCAGATCATTTCATTTTATTCAAAATTAGAGCTGAAAACATGCGAAACCAAACACTATCTGCGCTGTTTTACTATTTGATTGTTTTTGGTAAAACTTCAAAAATTCGAAGAAAGTTCAAATATCATATTATAAATGTTTTAGCAAGAACGTGGTTTTCCAATAAGAGTGATATGATTTTTTTTTTAAAAACACACACTTATTGTTAAGGTAATTCAAAAGTTTGTAATGTGAAGTACAAGCGATACAATTAAGTTCTAAATAAAACGCCATTCAAATGGCCTCCACGACTTCTTCTGCAGGAACGAATTCGATGATTTCCGAGCACTTTTTCCACTAAATCAAGTCGTATGCCATGAATGGCACGTTCAATATTGACTTTTAAAGCTTGAAGAGAGTCTGGTTTATTTCGAAAGAACAATGACTTCAAATGACCCCACACGAAATAGTCTAATGGTGTTAAATCACAACTTCTAGGAGGCCATTCAATATCACAATTTCTTGAAATAATCGAATCTCCAAACTTTTCTCGCAACAATTAAATTTTTTCATTTGATGTGTGGCACGTAGCCACAATCGTGTCAAGGTCGTAGGTCGACTGGAAAGAGTTTTTTTTTATTTAAAAAAATGTACTTAGCATCATTTTCAAATGAGAACGGAAAGTTTATTTTTGCTCTAGCAAAAATCGGAAATTGTCGGATCGGAAATCGGTCAATGGCAAAAAGATAGCTCTTAACGAGTAACGAGGTAAAATATTGCTCATGGGTGTCAAGGTCGTAGGTCGGCTGGAAAGGGTTTTTTTATTTAAAAAAATGAACTTAGCGCACGAAAAGTTGCAATTGGAGAACGGTTATTTTGATAATAAAACTGAATAATTTGTAAACGTTGTTCTTGCGTATATCTCTCCATGATGAAATTGTAAACACTACTGAATACAATGAAAAATAAATGACAGATCATGGCATTTATATAACTTTTGAGTTAGCGAAGTGTACCAAACCGGCAACGTGGAATAAAGTATTCATGCGTGGATTGCCTTCGGCAGGGATTAAAAATTTTCTCCGCTGAAGTATGTCCAAAACCGGCTACGCGGACCAAAGTATCATTGAAATCTAAGTTATCGATAACACTATGCAACAAATGAACAATTTTTGAAAAATACACGGACTTGACAGTATAGGTTCTATTCTACTATCAAAGGGTAGTATAACCCTATACTCGGTTTGGCGAAATTGGTGACCAATTATTTTTTATGGGCCTCCAAATTTTCTGAAAATCAGTGGGCCGCTCGAAAAAGGTGTCATCAGCTTTTGTCCAACAACTAATTCAGACTTGGTGATACCGCTTAACTGTATTTGGCAATAATGTAGCTAAGAATATGCTGAACAAAGTTTCTTAAAATTGTTTGCGAAAAAAACTTTTTTTTCGGTACGTTTCATGAAAAAGTGAAGGAACAAAATATTTTTTTATCACTTTTTTCAGCATAACTTTCGGGGACTTGTAATTTTTCACTAACATTGATTGGCAAAATTGTAGCCAACGTAAATCTGAACAACTTTTGTGAACATATCAGTACAATCTGAACGTGTCTAGGTACCCTAAATAGCTCAAAAAACCACATTGTACCCCAAAAATGTTAGTATTTCACTATTATGTAACAAAAATATTTTTTTTGGTGTAGGGCAAGTTCAGCAACTTTATAGAAAATATTAAGGCCAATATTTTTGTGGAACATATTAACCGTCTAGCTCCCCCACATAACTGTAATTTTTGGCCCCATTTAAACAAATCTTAAAAAACACCCGTTTAAATGGGGAGGGCGGGGATGAAATGTTCTACAAAAATGTTGGTCATACAATTTTACTATATGTGTCAGAACAAATCAAAGGTCAAAACTTAACACAAATACCAAAAAAGAACAAATTACTGCTATGTTAGTAATACGATTTAGTGGTCGAAGCAATAACGATACCAGTAAAGTGCGTTTTTGAATGGAGTTTGTCCGTTTTTTGGTTTTTGTGTTAAGTTTTGAGCTTTGGTTTGTTCTGACACATATAGTAAAATTGTATGGCCAACATTTTTGTAGAACATTTCATGCCCACCCTCCCCATTTTAACGGGTGTTTTTTACGATTTGTTTAAATGGGGCCAAAAATTACAGTTATGTGGGGGAGCTAGACGGTTAATATGTTCCACAAAAATATTGGCCTTAATATTTTCTATAAAGTTGCTGAACATACCTATACCAAAACAAAATATTTTTGTTACATAATAGTGAAATACTAAAATTTTTCGGGTAAAATGTGGTTTTATGAGCTATTTAGGGTACCTAGACACGTTCAGATTGTATTGATATGTTCCCAAAAGTTGTTCAGATTTACGTTGGCTACAATTTTGCCAAGGATTGTTAGTGAAAAATTACAAGTCCCTGACAGTTATGATGAAAAAAGTGAAAAAATTATTTTTTTCCTTCACTTTTTCCAAAAAACGTACCGGAAAAATTTGGTTTTTCGCAAACATTTTTAAGAAACTTTGTTCAGCATATTCTTAGCTACATTATTGCCAAATATAGTTAAGCTGTATCACCAAGTCTGAATTAGTTGTTGGACAAAAGCTGATGACATCTTTTTCGAGCAGCCCACATATTTTCAGAAAATTGGGAGGCCCATAAAAAATAATTGGTCACCAATTTCGCCAAACCGAGTATAGGGTTATACTACCCTTTGATAGTAGAATCGAACCTATACTGTCAAGTTCATGTATTTTTTTCACTGTTGCACAGTGTAATTAAAAAGGTTTTCGATTTTGAGCCCATTTTTCTTTTAACTTTAACGTCCAATAACTACAAGTAGATAACTAAGCGTGTTATCGAAAAAAATTTGATTATTTTTCTTTTTATTTTAAATTGCTCTATCCAAAAAAGTGGTCAGACTGATGGGCCTCGAATATCATACTCTCCCCAATGTTTTCTTTAAAATATATTCATGGGATGCCTCAAATAAGCGGTCTTAACGATAAATAGTGGGGAATTTCTTAAAAATTTCATAAAGTATTGAGTTCTTCAAGAAAAAAAATCTGTGTTTTTTGTTGCGTTAAGAAGTCAAATCTAGGGGGACCTTTTTATGGGAGCAGCGTTACCAGATGATAAGTTTAAACTTATTTTTCAAGTTTTTTCAAATGGAAAATAGGGCTTTTAAGTTTTTTCTTCCACAAAAAAGTTTTTGTTTTTAATTACTGTAAAAATTTTATATTATATTTTTTTCTCAGAAAAACAAAAAACCCCAAATCATTTTATTTAGTTTTAATTTTATGATAAGTACGATTTTGAAAATAGAATTAATCACTTACTTCATAGTGGAAGCATATGAATTAATTGCTATAAAATGAATTACATATTTTTTAATGAAACAGATAATAATGGGAGCTTAATAGTGAGATGACATAATTTAGAAATACAAATTAAAACAGGGAATCATATTTTCCAATTTAGGGGCTTCGAAATTGCAATTTACCGGCGTAAAGGGCGGATGAACCATGAATTTTTATGCCCTACACCACACAGTGGTACAGGGTATTATGACTTTGTGCATTTGTTTGTAACGCCCAAAAAGAGATGAAATAAACCATAGTTTATTATATCGATCAAAATAGAATCACTTTTTGAGTCGATTTAGCCATGTCTGTCTGTCTGTGCATGCATTCTTGTGATCAAAGTGCATGTCGTATTTATGGTCCGATTGTGATGAAATTTAGCACAGTGCTTTTTTGGCCCCTATTTAGATATAGCCCCCATATATATGTTACCCCCGATTTGACATGTAAGCCCTATAGAAACTGTATTTTATATCAAATCAGTACGAAATTTGGCAAAGAGAGTTCTCTTATTAATTGAATGAACACTGCCAAATTCGTGGATAATCGGATCAGATTTAAACCTAGTCCCAATATATTTGTTACACCCGATTTGCAGGTAAGCGCTGTAGAAACCGTATTTTATATCCGATAAGTACGAAATTTGGCAGAGAGTTTTCTTATAACATGAATGAAAACTACCAGATTCAGATTTACAAATAGCCCCCATATATATGTTCGGCATGCAACAACAACAATTCACACAGGAAAAGCCGAAACAAAACAAATGAAAATAAGTATAAGTATTGAAAAAAAGTACGTGTGTGAACGTAAATGCTTTTTCAAAAGAGAATAAGTCGATAAGTTACTTAAAAAAAAGTACCATGTAAATGGGGACTTTGCAATTGACGGAGTTATTAAAGTTTCATTAAAACTAAATCGGTTTATAAACATTAGTTTTGGCCATTCAACTCAATAATATTAATATATGATGCGTCCCAAACAGTGGACATAACTTATATTTATTTTTTTAAAAATATGTAATAGGGACATCCACTATACCCTGAAAATAGAAAACTTAGAAATGTGAAAATTTACCTAGCCAATAATCAAAAATATAAATATATAAATTTTATTCTGTTCTTAAAAAATGTCCTTTATAAAAAATTAAAAATTTCGTAAAAATGCGCCCTCAAAATTTTAATAACTTCGGTTCTATCAGCGCGAGAATCACAATATTGGTACTGTTTTAAGAGGAATAGCGAGTTCAAGCTGCAGATATGAAAAATGTCGATCTTTAGTCCAAGGTGTCCAATATAGGCATGGAAAACATGAATTTTGTCTCAAGATATAGCCGAAATATATTGGGGATATTAAGTAAACATAACAAGCTTTCATTTGAGATGTGGATAAACGAGATTTTTTTTCTGACCAGCCTTAATGACTATCGGCTGGCAAAGAATGACAATTTTTCCAACGTTCTGGAATCTCCGATACTAGTGGCAGATGCCAGAACCCTCACTTTATGAGCGTATACCTAAGCGGATTACCCGACTGCAATTTTCTTGAGAATGCATGTATGCTTGCACTTGTTTTCAGTAATCAATTGAGTTAAATTGCTATCAAGCTGTCTGATCCTATCGCCGCGGATCATGCATATCTGGGAATCCAGGTCATTCTGCCCATGGGCATGAGGCGTTGGTGATTTCTTCGCTGCGGTTTATCCTACGAATCTTCTCACGTACAAAACGGTGAATATATATACACCGTTCTATCTACTCAAATAAAGATTTCATACATTTATATAAATTTTATGTGTTTTTATACCCTCCAACATAGGATGGGGGTATACAAGGTGGCGCAAAAGTAATCCTCCTATCAGAAAATACTATAAATTTTGCGATTGGCCCCTAATGTCAGTTCTGTTTTGACATTTGTGTAGTAAACACATGCGAAATACACGTTAATAAACAGTGTTACGCTACACTGCTCCAGAACGTGGAATATTGCTGACTATTTATTTGACCAATAATCGGTCGGTGACTTTGGCACAACGTGAATTTCGTCGCAGATTTCCTGGCCGTCCAACGCCTACTGGTGAAACACTGCGACGTTTAGCCGCTCGCCTCGAAGAGACTGGCACAACACGAGATGCTGCCAGGCGTGGCAGACCCCGGAGTAGCCGTTCTGCAGAGAATATTGCTGCTGTAGCCGAGGATGTCATGGGTATCAGTCGACGGTCTCTACAGCGAATTTTGGTACAAGATTTGAAGATGTTTCCGTACAAAGTCTAGACGGTACATCAGCTGTTAGCTGCTGACCGCCAATCGCGTCTAACATACGCTCAAGCCATCCTTAATCACCACCAAGAGGAAGATGATTTTTCATCAAAAATAATCATGAGTGATGAGGCCCATTTCCATCTTAGCGGGTACGTAAATAAGCAAAATTTACGCTTCTGGGGCACTGAAAATCCGCGTGTAACCCACGAAGAGCCATTACACCCGCGGGCCAAACGGTTACTGTGAATGGTGAGCGCTACAGAGCAATGATCAACGAGTTCTTTTTGCCGCAACTTGATGAATTGGGATTGGAAAACATGTGGTTCCGACAGGGCGGTGCAACGGCACACACTGCACGTGCCACAACCGATATGCTGAAGGATGCATTTCCCGGGCGCCTAATCTCCCGTTTTGGCGATTTGCACGGGCCAGCAAGATCGCCTGATTTGACCGCTCCAGACTTCTTTTTGTGGGGCGTTTTGAAGTCGCGGGTTTATGTCAACAAGCCTCAGACTCTTGCAGCTCTTAAAGACAATATCCGTCAAGAATGTGAGGACCTATCGCCGGAAGTTTTGGCCAAAGTGATGGAAAATGCCATAAAAAGGGCTCAAATGACAATCAACTGTGGCGGCGGCCATTTACATGACATCATATTCTCGACTTGATGTAAAAAAAATTAAAAGACCAAATAAAAATAATCCACAAGAAGAATCAAAGTTTTTAATTTTTTTTTTAAATTACAGCCAAAAAAACATCGAAAGGTTACTTTTGCGCCACCTTGTACTAACATTCCGTTTGCAACACCTTGAATATTGATCTGCGACCCCATAAAATATATATATTCATGATCGTCGTGAAATTCTAAGACGATTTAGCCTTTTCCGTCTGTCTGTCTGTTGAAATCACGCTACAGTCCGTAATAATAGAGCCAGGTTGATCAAATTTGGTAGAAATATAGAGGTCGCTGCAAAATACGGTTTTTGAGACATAGATTCCACATTTTTAAAGCAATTTTGCTGAAACTTTGCAGTTTGTATTCTATTTTGACGAGATTTCATCAAAAATTTGGAAATCGGCTCATATTTTGTTATAGTCACCCTATAGAGATCGCTCCCAAATAGGCCTATTTAAATCATAAATACGACATTTTCTATGTATATCTTTGCAGTTTGTGTTTTATTTAGGCAAGAATTCATCACAGTCAACATTTTTTAAATCAGTTCATTTTTGTTGTACTCTATCTATAGATGTCGCGCCCAAAAACGCTTCTTTAAGCCATAAACACCACACTTGTAGCTGAAACTTTGCAGTTTGTATTCTATCTTGGCAAGAATTTAACGCAAAAAAAGTAGTTGTAGTTTAGTTGTAGTCCCCGTAAGTTTGGCTAAAGAATTTGGGGCCTAAAATTTGGCTAAACATTGCAGCGTTCATTTTTTTAATATTTGCTTCAACAAAAAGGATGGTTTGAAGATTTTCTCAATATCCAAAGATTTTTCCATATCCAAAGAATTGAATGCAATCCATGGTGGAGGGTATATAAGATTCGGCATGGCATGTTTTGACTTGTTTTTTTTTAAATCACCCGATAGTTAACTGGACAAAAACTGGATATGTCCTGATATGTATATATTTTTATATTTATTTTGTCTGAGATAACAATACCCAGTAAAAATGAGACATCATATCGGTGTACTATTTGACTAGTGTAAGGTATTATAACTACAATTGGGGGGATTTTATGCCAAGTGAGTCAATTTTTAAAAGCGATGTCTTATGATCGGGATGAAACTTGCACGAAGTTTACTCCTAGTGGATAGTAGTTACGACTCAAAATTTTAACGAGATCGGTTAAGGACTATCCAGGGTGTTGAATTTTCAACCATATATTTTAGCATAACTGAAGAACTATCCATCGTAATTGGTTCAAGAGCGCACAACAGGCCGAACCACCACTCCTCTATTCACCCTAACCTAACCTAACCTAATTGGTTCAAGATAGCTTTAAATAATCCAAAATTAAGTAGCCTTCATTTTTTTATAATATAATTTCTTCATCCCACAGGCGGCCACAGTTTTTCAGAAAATTTTAATAATTTTTTTAATTAAAACCTCTTAAATACATCGAAAAATTCGCAATTATTATATTATTTTATCATAAAGTATGATCGGTCATGAATAAAATAAGACCATTATGAAGAAAATCGATGCATAATTTAAAAAGTTTTAGCAAATTATGAAAGTCTACAAACATAAAATATCTGTTTTAGTGGTGATGTTATGATGATGTTATGTTAATAACATAATGTTACGAGTATATTACATTTGGTGTTACCGTACACCCCAGCAAAATCTTTGTAAGTACGTGTCATTTTTCCCTACATTACTAAATAATGACATCTCATTATTCGCTGCGTTACTTTCGGCTTATTAATAATGACTTACCAATAACAACAGAAATAAGTGATTTTTTGTTATCAAAATCATTTTGGTAATTTTTATTATAATGCAATTTTGGCTATATGTGGGTTATTGTACAAGATATATTTATTTTTCAAAATTTTTTCAAATAATACGTGCACATTTTAATATCATAAATATTTACGTGTATCATATAATGTTAGACCATTGACGAATTTTTCACATGGGGGTTTGGGTTCAGAAATTCGAATCTAGCATGAGGAGATTGTTTGTTTTGAGAAACATGCGCGATAATATGCACTTCAAATGACCATTTCTTCATATCTACTACTTATTGGTAACGCATTATTCAAGAACTTAAAATCGTGAAAATTTGACCATATATTTATGTGGTATGCCTATGCTACAAATAAGTACTTATTATGCTACTTTATTGTAAGCTTTTGGTAAGTACTTTCCTCCAATGACATCTCCATGTTAAAATAATGAGAAAAGTGGCTAAATAATAAGTACTTACCATTATCGAACTTTGCTTACTGTTCGGATTATTTGGTAATGAGACATTTTGCTGGGACACTGTGGTAAAGGATACTATCAGTTTGTTTTATGCCAGATGTTTGTTAAAGTATACCGATCGACTCAGAATCACTAGCTGATATAGGTCCCATATATATACTTTTCGTCCGATTTGGTCCTTTAGCCCTATAGACTTGTATATAACATCCAATTGTTTTGAAATTTAACATGGTATTGTTTCTTGATCCATGGACCAACTTTGCTCAAATTGAAGAAAATCGGTTCAGATTTAGATATAGCTCCCATTTATACGTTTCGTCCGATTTGGACCTTTAGCCCTATAGGAGCTGTATTTTACATCCAATTGTTTTAAAATTTAGCTTGGTAGAGTTCATTTATCTATGGACCAACATTGCCGAATTTGAAGAAAATCGTCTCAGATATTGAATTAGGTCCCATATATATGTTTCGTCCGATTTGCCCTTTAGCCCTATAGAAGCTGTATTTTACATCCAATTGTTTTGAAATTTAGCATGGTAGAGTTTATTGATCCATTGACCAAGATTGCTCAATTTGAAGAAAATCGGTTCAGATTTAGATATAGCTCCCGTATACATATATATTTCGTCCGATTTGCCCTTTAGCCCTATAGAAATTGTATTTTACATACAATTGTTTTGAAATTTAGCAAGGTAGAGTCTATTGATCCATGGATCAAGATTGCTCTATTTGAAGAAAATCAGTTCAGATTTAGACAAGCTAACGATTTGGCTACAGAGGCAGAGGCGTACATAAGACAGTCATCTAACACGAAAGGGTAGATCGTGCAATATGAAAATAACTACTCAGTGCAATAATAACAACTGACGATGGTGGTGAATCTACGCTAGTTTTTAAGTTTGACTAAGTATATTTTACATGTAAGCGATCTTTTTATTTTGTGTTCGGATGTGTGTTTTTTTAAAATACTAACTATAGTTATTAATATAAATGTGATACTAATATAAGTGTTATTTACATCTTTTTTAAATGTAGATCAGCCCTGAAGATGCAATTCAAAGAATTGCGAAATATCGGCAAAAATAAATATAAAATATTAAAAAATAAATAACAACAAAAAAACTAGACCTCGAGCTCAATCAATTATTATTTTCTTAAATTAAAAATACAGTTGTTAATAGTAATAGTTGAAGTATACATTGAATATTTCATTGTTATCCAATATTACTAGAGTGGCGTAGGGTATCATATAGTCGGCACCGCCCGATTTTACCCTTTTTCTTACTGGTTTTTTGATAACTTAAGGGCTAAATTAACTACAAATTTTTAAATAATACATTTCTTTTCTTCAGAATTGTCTCATTTTATTGTTGTGTGTATGTATCGTTGGCCTTTTTTTTGTTATCTGTTTGTTTGTATCGTTAAAATGTTCTCAAAAAATGAGATTTTTCGCAATATCTTGTAAGATGTCTTTGAAAACTGTTATGGGACGAAGAAATTATATTAGGAAAAGGTGAAGGCTACTTAATAGATCACAAAGCTCTTAAAGGAAATAACATAATTATTATTTGCAGCAAAATAATCAAAAATATGTGTTTTTACACAAATGTGAAAAAAAATTTTAATTTAAAAAAAAGTTAGCAACAAATATTTTTGCGAAGCTATGGAAAAAACTTTGGGCAACATTTTCTAAATATAGCTAATTACATACATATGTATGGATGGGAAAAAGGCACTCCAACTCGGACACTATAACAGATCATGTTGAAATTTTAATTTATAACTACTATGTCCTGATCCACACTTTCCAAG
Source organism: Eudasyphora cyanicolor (assembly GCA_963930755.1). Taxonomy (NCBI): domain Eukaryota; kingdom Metazoa; phylum Arthropoda; class Insecta; order Diptera; family Muscidae; genus Eudasyphora; species Eudasyphora cyanicolor. The sequence continues at coordinate 316,585,668 of OZ005734.1, forward strand.
CAAGTGTCAAAGTTTGTTGGGGAGAGAGGCAGGCGGAAAGAGCTCTCTGCCCCTCTCTCTCTTCTACACTCTTTGACACTTGCTTGGAAAATATTGCAGAGTGTGGATCAGAACTATCCAATAGGACTAAACTTGGTGCAAGTTTCATCCCGATCAGAAAAAAATTGTGAATGTGAAATTTTCCTTACTGCATTTTTTGAAACGGTATATTTAAATTTGGCATTTGCAACGAAGACAAATTATTTCCGCTATCTGGCGTATTTCTACTAATTGGCGTGTTTAAACTAAAGGTATGTACAAACGTTAGTCACATCTTACAATAGGCGTGTTTTCGTTACACCATAAGTGCTTAATTTGTATGGGGAGCTAAGCACTTTTAAGCACTATTAGTTCCCGATGAAGTTTGGTGCTTGTGTTCCTGTCTTAAACGAGTATGATGTTGCAGGATTGGGCACCCTATATTTAGCAATATGGCATCCCATTTTTGGAGAGATTTTATCATTTATTGTGAATTAACGGGAAGAAGAAGAACAAAAATGGGAAATTATTTTAATATTTGCAAAAAGAGTGTAAACAATTGAACATAGAATAGTAAATATATGTTTTATAAATACTTTTCACGAATTTTTTGTCTGTTTCGCACTGTTCTTTCTTCGCAACTCAGGACACCATTGTTACCAGATAGTGGAAATCCGCCACTTACTGCTTATGCGCCAGTTAGTGGAAGTCGGTTGTTTTCGTTGCAAAGTGCTAAACTAAAAATGCTAGCTTGTAACGAAAACATGCCTAATGTTATCAGCAAAATGTCAAAAAAATACAGCCCTGTGTACTTACAACCGTGTGAACTTACTATTTTTGTATTGCGACGTTGACAGAAAAGTAATCGTCAGTACATTGTATCCCATTGTAAGATTTGCGAAGTTTATGTATTTGACAATGGCGAGAAACATTTTATTGTTAGCACTGTCAATAAAATATATTTACTGGCAACCCTGCCTATAAATATTTACAAAAATATTTTTTTGCCATCGTCTGAACTGACAATTCACCTTTTGCTAACAATATGTAATTTTTAGTACATTGGCAGCACTTTGACGGGGTTGATAACGTTGCAATATCTGAACCTTAAGCCCCTGAACTTAAGGCTGAGGTGGCGGAGTTTCTCTGCCGGTTATTTTTATACAGGAATTGCCGAAACGGAATTGCCTCATATGAACGCAAGAGACAAGTTCAAAAGAGAATCAATTTGCCGGTGCTACAATTGCCTCGTGTGAAGCGGAACTTTCACTTTTCCTTATGGGGCCCGTAGACGATCAGATTGCTTGACGTCAAACTCGTGTACGTGTTCACATCTACGACCATCCTGCGTCACACCTACGACACATACACTCACATTTTCACAGGCATTGTTACGTTGCTTGTCAAGCTAATTTGATCGTCTGTGACAACACGCACGAAACAATCATTCATTCAAAGGCGATACGTTCGCACTAATTTGAAAAACAGTTAAAAAGTTCTTCCTCTTCTCTGACATGCAAAATGGAATGGTGTCGCCTAATAACGGCTGATTGCCGTACTAAATTTTGTAGAACTGTCATCTGGGTGAAGGAGAATTTGTTGATAATTTACATAACCGCAAATTGCACGAGATATTTTTCAATTTTGTTCAATTAAAATTACATATTGGCCAAGATGATTGCATCCCGTTTGTTTCTTAGACAATTAACTTGCACTTCCGCACGTCGCATGTTTTCTGCGGAAGCTGCTGCAGCTGCCACCGAAGGTGCAAAGAATCTTACACCTCCGCCACCTGAAGGTGTTACGAAGCCGGTGAACCCAAAACTTGAAGGTATTGCCAATAGCATAGCTGCACTTAACCTTTTGGAAGTATCCGAGCTTAGTTCGTTGTTGAAGAGTAAGTTGAACCTCCCCGAGACAGCTTTCGTACCACAAATGGCTGCTGGACCAACTCGTGCAGCTGCTGCCGATGAAGAAGAGGAAGCTGCTCCCAAAAAGGTGCAAACATCTTTCAAAGTGAAATTGGTTAAATTCGATGAGAAACAAAAGGTGGCGTTGATTAAGGAGGTTAAAAATCTGCTGGAAGGCATGAATTTGGTTCAAGCCAAAAAGTTCGTCGAAAGTGCCCCAACAGTTGTAAAAGACGATATACCAAAAGACGAAGCTGAGAAACTAAAAGAAGCTTTAACAAAGGCTGGTGCTGTTATTGAAATTGAATAAATAAATAAGAATATTCGTTACATACAAAATCGAAGTTCCATTTTTATTTCTTGGCAACATCCTAACTAAACCTACGGTTAATTTTAATTCCCTTTTATAAAAAGCCTGATTAATCTGTTACATGTCACAACATACGCAATTTACAATTATACCTAAAGAATTTAAATTTCTAATTAACATAATAACTATATTTTTTAAATTGTCGTAGGTGTGCAAATTGGCAAACCCGCCCACAAAATACTGCTCTCCGGAGCATATGCATGTGATTGCAAACACTGTCATGTGTTTCTCATCGTTTGCGATATTTAATTCATCCCACGATAAGCACACCTCTCAACAACCTGGGTGCCAGGTGGAATAGTGGCGTTAACCCCTCTTTTATAAAAGGGAAGTTGGTCCATTGCAGTTCACAATTATTTCTTTTTTTTTTGGATTTGGTTCCGCTGTTGTAGGCGATGTTCTTTTCTGTAAAAGGATTCGAGTTGACGGATAAACACGAATTTTGACTGAAAATAGTTTGGAATATTTAGAAATTAAAAACGCAATCTCCCTAAAACTATGATAAGTCGACTTAGCTTGCAATCTCCCTAAAACTATGATAAGTTGACTTAGCTTGTTTTTGAATCAGAAAGTGATTCTAACTTGTTGTGTGGTAAGCGAACACACAGACATCAAATTACTCGTGGACCTTATGGGACTACCAAATATTACTCGTGGACTTTATGAAACTACCAAATATTACTGTTGGTCCTCATGAGACTACTATATTTCTCATGGACTACTAGGTATATCCATGTGGTCGCCTTTCTCATACATTTCACGGACGAACAGAAGACGCTTACACGTACATACCATGACTAGCTAAATGACTCACACTTGCTTTTGGCGTTTCCATATTTTTGCTAATTAATTCACTGAAGTTTTGGGTCCTTCCGTGGTGTTCGTCGCTGATATTTATTGAATCACTATATATCGCGATATTCTGTTTGGCGAAGTTAGTTTGCTTGCTGATACTTAAATTGTTGTTTTTATTATTGTTTTGTTTTTATTTCTTCACTGAGTTCCTAGCGTTAGTTTAGAAGTTATCTGCTGATCATCAAGGGAAACGTTGGTTTGTCTTTTCCACTCATTCAACAAAAATATTATAAAGAAAAAGAGTCACCGAGCTCATAATATTAATATTTTATGGGTCATTACAGATGACGGCAAAGAAGAATTCAAAAATTCCATCGATGAGCACAACGTTGAGGTCGCCGAAAATCTTCTTGCCGCCCAGCATGAAATTCTATATTAAAATAGAGATTTAAATTGAAATCTGCTAATATTGAAACGATTTTGTATTGAAATTGATTAAATATTTTGTTCGTACTTTAATGTAAGGTTTTTGCCATTTGGGCCGAACCAAAAATCAAGCGACGATGTGTTGCAAAAAATATAAGACAGAAGTAACTCATAAATAGGTAAATGCTGCATGCATTCAGTGAAAACTGTGATCCAAAAAATATATAGTTAGTGCAAAAGTGTAGCATAATAATAAAGCATCCATCTTATAGTGACGCTCATTAGGATCAATATTCCTATGGTGACAAAAACAAAACAGTTGTTTAATAAAAATTGTCCTCGTAGACTTTGAGGAGATTTTGGCATATTTATGAATTACGACAGAAATCATGAATATATTTTATGTAAATAACAATCTTCAACAAATAAAGAAAAAGGAAAGAAAGAACCAAATTGAAATATTTACGTTAACAACGAAATCATAACGAAATGAAATCACAGTCAAACTTCGTAATCTTCATCAAAGGGGCGTATGTATACAAAATAATATGCACGTTTCAGTAAGACACTTGTAGGATGAAACAAAATATAATCTCATAGTAATAATGGTTTAATATATATTATTTTAGTCACCCTTATCGGGAATAAAATTCCGCACGGAATTTGTTCCCTGTTCCCTAAATTGCACATTGAAAAGGGAACAAATTCCGGGTGGAATTTTATTCCCGATAGGGGTGATTAGTAATTATGCGCTTTTTTCTCCCTGGGTGTAACTATAACGACCAATGCCCTGCTCCGCTACTGTTGTTGTTTTAGCAGCTTTGAGACGCTGAGTTGATAATCCTTAAGTCTATGTTCTATTACAGACTTCGTTCTGGCATATATCCGATTATCGCGGGAACCTTATGTTGTTTTCATCTACTCAATGTTGTCCGGTTGTAAATTAACATTCGTTTGTAAAAATGAAATTCTTGGGCATTGTAACTTGTAATGTAACGTTTCAGCTGAAGAGATGGTAAGGAAAAATGTATTTCACAATGACTGAATTCGGCGAAAGCATTGGAGCAAATCTTATTTAACCACTATATCATTAACCTAAAGAATATGTTCAGAAATAAGAAATCAATTGTTGAATTTGTTATAGCATCGTAATCTATTGATGGACGTTATATGATGGATAAAATCTACATAGCTATACATCGCCATCAGAAGTGCAAAAAGGGTCAACCATGAATGAAATTCGAAATCGAGTTATTCGACCCTTTTCTACATTCCGAATCGGGCTTGAATCAGAATTTTACTCCCATAATCGAGTTTCCAAATTTGTTTCTTTAAAACCTAATGATTTTGCTTGTATGCTTCGAATGGAAAAAGGAAGGCAATAAAACTGAAATTATGGGCAAGTTTATGAACAAGAAATTCGTATTTAATCGGCTCTTGTAACATGGAACAGGGTCGATTGATAGGTAAGTGAGATCAATGGCGATTTCGTTTCTGGAAAAAATTTTGACCCGTCGATGTGAAAAACAAGAAATTATTTGCTCCATTTAAGTCGAATTTAACCTAACACCAATTTTCATATTTCGAAAATATGTCAGTGCAGCTTTCGGGAAAGTGCAAAGAAAATGCTGCTCTTTTTCCAGGAACGAAATCGCCATAAATAAATACTGCATATTGGACCCTATCCTGAAATCGTTGTTTTTATCTTTATATATAAAATCCTTTGTACGTTTGTTAGTAACGCATGATCTCCGAAACCATAAAAGCGAATGGGCTGAAAATTGAACAATAGATTCAGTTTGCGGTCATTTGTGTTTTTGAATTATTTTCACCGCGGTAAATTGCGGAGTGGTCAAGTTATTTGCAAAATTCGCATTTCCAGAGCGATTTGACTGCAATTTCAACTGGATGTGTGGTTTCACTTAAGGGTGATTTAAATGTTCTGTATCAAAATTAATTTTAGACAGAATACGACGACTTTTGAAGTACATAAAATATGACCAGCTCAAAAATGTTAAATTTTAAAATGTGCCCATCTTGCAGGAAATGAGCGATATGATCAGGCTTCTTAATAATCTGTAGCTGTATTTTACATCCAATTGTTTTGAAATTTAGCTTGGTAGAGTTCATTTATCTATGGACCAACATTGCCGAATTTGAAGAAAATCGGCCCGTTTTAAAATTTAGCATTGTGGAGTTTCTTGATCCATGGACCAACATTGCCGAAAAATAGGTTCAGATTTAGTGGAAGCTCCGATATATGTTTTGTCCGCTTTGGCTAGAAGCAGATACGTACCAATTGTGTAAACAAATTTTAGTTGAAGTATACATTGGATATTTCATTGTTATCCAATCTTACTAGAGTGTTGTAGGGATATAGACGGCACCGCCCGACTTAAGTCTTTCAGGGTTGTTTAACCTTTCTTTGAAGGCAGTGCTAATATGAGCTTTTCAGCGGTACCAATTGTTTGCAGATTTGGGGCCAAATCACGGCATTCGATATTGAGTAATTATCGATCGAAATGTGTTTTTTATACCGCTAAAAGAATTTAAGTATCTCTAAACCTCTGTCGAATTCAAGTAGATTGTTTAGATAAATTTTAATACAGCGTACCTGGATAGTTTTTAGTTAATTCCAATGTTCACTTTTTCTTTTCAACAAAAATTAAAATGGCTTTTCGACCGAAAATTTATCGATATCGAATGCCTTAATTAGGCACCTGAAAAAATTCAACAAAACAAAAAACAACTTTGGTGACAATTTTTTCACTTATTATTTGTTGCTTAAAATTAAATTTTCTATCATATATCTAAAAAAATTGAAAATAATGATCAAGTTCTCAAATTTATTTTCATGATTTACTTATTCATAAATCATTCCGTGAACAATGGAACAACCCCCGAATAACAAAAAAATAATAAACGAATCCCAAACGGCATCTCTATTTTAAAGTGACCTCTTCGATGCGTCATACTTTTTCCCAGAACCATATAATATAAATAGACAGATGCTTGAAAACAAACCATTTATTTATTTCAGACTTACAATACAAGTTAGTAGTTTATAATTTAGTATTCACGAGTAATAATGGATAAGCGCCGGCCGGGTGATAATGCAATTTAGTAGGCTAGCTTCCGCCACAGCAGAACACCAGATCCTCCTCCAGCAGCAGGCAGCAGTAGCGGTAGCAATCAATGAGTTTCTAAACCCACGACGACCCCACCCAGATAGGTAAAACAGTATTGTGTGTGTGGTGTATACTTTTGGTAGTACATATGTATGTTGATTTATGCAGTGTTGTGAATATTCAAGCGGAATATGTCATGGGCACAGAAGAAGGTTCCAGCTAAGGGTTTCAAAACAAATGTCTGCGAGAAGGCATGTGGAGGATCCTCGTCACACTGCAAACGGCCAAGGACATTAATGAGTATGCCACCATCGAACATGGGCTGTGAATCAACGGTAGTGATGGCTCGTGAAATTTTCTGGAACGTCAGACTCGTTATCTTTTCCATGATTTTTGGTGCTCCCTGCATTTGAAGTCCTTCAAATGACATAAACGAGTCGGTGGCACTGTAGAAATTAACCACATTTGGTCGCTGCACCGGGTCATCGAACATGGCGTAATATTGCTGGACAAATCCTTTACCAATATCATCGTAGAGTGGATTTAGTGCCATTATAAAAAAGTTACAATTGGTTGGGAAATTTGTACAAAATTATAGCAGTTGTTTTTTATGATGCTATGCAAAAACTAAAAAAATTCCGACAGACACGTTTTGCGAGATATTTTCTGCAAATTTTTTTATTGTTGTTGTTGAGGATGATACAAAGAATTACAACTCTGAATTGCTACACAGTACGCGCGAATTAATGGACGAGCGTAGGGTTACCATGTCTGAATTATAAAAACTAAACTGAACAATTAGGAATATTAAAATACTTTCGATACTAAAGTTGTCCCAAAGACAATTTATCTTTATAGACATCCCAAAGGCCTTTACAAACTCTAGATGGATATCTAAAAATCTTCATTCATTAGCATAGTTCTGATTCACACGAGGCAATTATTTCTCTATTTTTCCAAATCCTGGATCCCGGTATTAAAAAGGGTGATCTTTGTCCTGATTTACTCGAGGCAATTTTCCAAGGCAATTCGGTGTTTTTTAGAAGAGGATGTGAAAGCGATGCTAACGAAAAACAGCTGACTTTAGACCTACAAACTAGCATCTGTCAATATGTTTGCATTAGTCGTTCTGATACCTTTTAGTAGGTCTAAAATCAGCTGCTTTTCGTTCGCATCGCTTCCGTTCGACATAGAGAAACAGGCTGATAACTTATTGTAATGAGTCGTAACGAAATATTTTTCGGAATTATAATCTTTTGAGAAAAAGACGTTTTTGAATTTTTTTGAATTGTATGCTGATATGATGTTGAATAGAACGTATTTTATTGAAATTTCTATTCAAATGTTATCAGTTTATAGGATATCTCTTAAATACCTGTGAAAGCTTTCGGCTTCTGTCAAACTCAAATTCCGTCCTGTTGTACATTTTAAGGATGTCTCTTAAATACCAGTGAATGCGCCAGGCGTCTGTCAAACTCAAATTTCATCCTACTGTTTTCTGTGCACACAACAACACTTTGGCAGACGTCTGACGCATTTCACTGGTATTTAAGAGATACCCTAATACATTTGAAATCGAGTTTGACAGGCGTCGGACGCATTCACTGGTATTTAAGAGATACCCTGACAGACGGAGGCTGTCACTGGTATTTATGATATAAGTCCCCATTTACATGGTACTTTTTTTTAAGTAACTTATCGACTTATTCTCTTTTGGAAAAGTATTTACGTTCACACGCGTACTTTTTTTTCAATACTTATACTTATTTTCATTTGTTTTGTTTCGGCTTTTCCTGTGTGAATTGTTGTTGTCTCCAAGTGCGAACGAAAAACACAAAACGATGAGTACGATAAGTACGGCATACTTTTCCCCCCCCCGTTTCCGACTGCTTCTCTCGCCCACAAAACGCCGATAAGTCTGCATTTACATGATTTTTTTTTAAGTATTAAGTATACTTATCGGCGTTTTGGGGTCGAGAGAGACAGTCGGAAACTGGGGGAAAAAAGTATGCCGTACTCGTACTTATCGTAGTCATCGTTTTGTGTTTTTCGTTCGCACTTGGAAACCACAACAATTCACACAGGTAAAGCCGAAACAAAACAAATGGAAATAAGTATAAGTATTGAAAAAAAGTACGTGTGTGAACGTAAATACTTTTTCAAAAGAGAATAAGTCGATAAGTTACTTAAAAATAAAGTACCATGTAAATGGGGACTAAGTATACTTAATACTTAAAAAAAAAGTATCATGTAAATGCAGACTAAGCACGGTACTATGTTCCGGTTTCCCATACAAAAAACAAAAACATTTGTGGGACTATGTTTTTTCAACGTGAGAAATTGACATTTTGCGCCGCTACAAATAAATTGAAAGCCGCATCAAATTGAATGCCGCCAGCATTGTAATCCTATATATTTATATTCATGTTTTGAGAAATGCAACTGTTGTAAATATTAGCAACAAAATTTCCTAATAAAGAATACTAAATTGAATTATCTGAATAAAGAAAACTGAAATAAAGCTTTGGAACGGAAAATAATTATGTATATGGAATAAACGAGAAGAGCGACATTTCGATTGGTTAGCAAAGCAAAAAATGTGCAAAACACTGGAAGGACATGTAACTGTATGTAATAATGTGGAATTTGTCTTGTAATTACGTATGTACATTTAGATTTGTATGTTTAGAACAATCGTGCCGAAAAGCCTGAAAAACTTTGTGGACGGCCAACGCTACCGAAGCAGTAGGACAATGAAATTGAGACTTTAATAAATAAAGCGTTCCATGTTTCAACCCAAAATAACATTTTGTGGAATTTTTCAAGCTGAAGAACATAGTACCCACCTATACCCATAAAAGCATTTATTAGGCCCTGTACTGAGATTAGACTTTCGCGTAAAGAAATATCAAACAAAAATAAAACTTTATTTGAAAAATACTAATGTAATTAAATTACCCGTTATTTCATTCTCCTTAATAGAGGAGGCGAGCGAAATAGAAATTCTAGAAAACTTGTACGTTACTTTTATATAATAATAAAAAATTGAAAAAAAATTCTAACTTCCTTACACATGTTGAAAATGGCTTTATTTTAAAACTGTAGCAAACAAATAAGACATATAACTAGCTGTAAAAAATAAACATTACCTAATTACCATTTAAAGTAATTTCAATGTTACTTTGATCCCTATTTTTTTTGTTGATTATTTATCGATTATAATTTTTAGCTGTAAACCTATGAAAATGTTTGCATTATTTTATGTTTTTATATATTTTGGCCCGAATAATTGTTTTAAAAATCACCACATTCGGGATTTCTCAATGCCGAAATACATATATCGGAATCGACCACATATTTTTTCTAATTTGCACCATAGTCGAGTTTTATTTTCATATGTCGTCGTATGCTGCGTTTTTCACTCTATTCTCGGGAAATACAGGCAATCTGGAAAATCCCAATAAATATTGATTATATGGCATCCCTATTAATGTGGAATGCATACATATTGACCACTTTATTAATCTAGAGATAATTTAAAAACGTACCAAAGTGGGGACATGTTGAGCATTTCTAATTTCTAAAAAAAACACTGAAAACTAGTACTTCTCATAATTTTGTTTACGTAAAAGCCAAAGCATTGCAAATCGCCCGCCTTTTATTACAACTATGTGTTTACGCTTTTCTTTGACAGTAGTGACAGCTGTCAGAATTCAACATCCACACCAACTGACAATTTGTGTGGATATTATTTTGATCACATGACAGCACGTGAGATGTCATTGTGAGTTTTGGTAGTTCAGAGTGAATTTTTCTTCGTACTCCATCAAAGTCGGAACCGCAGCTGACTGGACTTCCCTCGGAATAGAAAAAACATTGCAATTCAATAAGAAAAATTGTGTGTATATAATTTTTTGTCTTCAATTGCTTGAAAACCCCATAATAAAGTGTTTAAATTTCTTTTTTATGTACTGTGCTGCTTCTTCTGCTATTGCATTGGATAATTTTGCAGCAAGATTTTTCTAACTGGACGAGTGTGAAGAAATTCCAATCGGAAAGCAAAAAAACAAGTGAAAGCAAACTAGACAAATAAAAAACCAAGGAAAAATGGCCATGTCTGCAGCTCAAGCTCATAAGGAGCACGTATTAGCCGTCTCCAGAGATTTCATTTCTCAACCCAGATTGAGTAAGTAGTATTATTTATAAATAAGTGAACGAAATTGTTGAACAAATTGCAAATATTCAAGGAATTCTAACTAAAAAAGTGCAATGTAAAGAGTGTGCGAAAAAAAATTTCAGATAGTGGTCGCCATATTAGGTTTTTTTATCGTATACGAAGAGCACAAAATCATTACGTTGTATCAAGGGAAACACTGATAGAGAGTGAATGGGCGAAGGAGAGCGAAAGAAGAAAAAATCAATAGAAATCATCTTTTTTGTTAATCGACTTAAGTTTTCTTACTTCTTTGTATCCAAAAAATACAAATCAAGGCAGTGGGTGATGGTTACTGAAGAATGCATCTTTTTTCTTGGCAAGGACAAGTTTAGGAGGGGTTTCAATTTGTTGTAGACAACGTAAATTGGGAGTTGGGGCATTCTCTTTTTCATCGAATTACTCTACTCTCATACGCGTAGTAACTTTTCTGTACGTCATGTGACTTGTTTTTGCTTGCTGGTTGGTTTGGTAGTAGCAGAGCTGCCACAGCTATGATTTTTTCTTAATCATGGGGGTAGCGAACGTTATTGCTTGCGTTTGTTGTTTTGAAACACCTGACTTGAAGCAATTAGGAGATAACTCATAGGCATTTCTAAATTGTTATATTACTATTTTTTATGCTGCAAAAGTATCTTCTTGTCTTTTTTTTAAAAATTGTCTATTTTTACGCTTCTTTTGAGAAAACTAATGGTGATTTCGATTCTGAAAAAATGTTGCCTCGTCGACGTGAATTTCTGAAAAATATTTGCACTTTTTAGGTGGAACTGATGTAGTCCCTCGAAATAAACATAGCTTCTACTTGAAAATTCCAAAATGTTGCAAAGAAGTCCAGTTATCGAGAAAAGGGCAACGGAAATGTTGCCCTTTTCAAGAATGCGGTCATATGAGTGCAGCATTTTAGTACGTGCATTTCCTAATGTTTTAATTTTACGATTTCAGTTATTTACTTTTTACCCGCTTTTGTATCTAGTTTTTAAATTTTCCACTACCAACTTTTCAAATTCTCTGAAATAATCGTCTATTTTAGAAATTCCAAATTTAATTTTATTTGATTCTGCTATTCTAGCAGTTTATTATGATAATATCCTGCAGGTATGCCAAGTATTTTTTGCAATTTTACTAGTACCAATAATGTATAGCAAGTGAAATAGTATTTGGACTGTACAGAAAATGTTGATTCTGTGACAAAGGTGGTTATGCCAGAAAACCACTGATATCTACAGTTGTTTCATATGCTTATGGGTCTGAACTCTTTAACTGGTATAGTCAAAGAATATAAAGTTATAAAGAAATTCCGTCAAGTAGCGAGTAGTCTATCAGTGACGAACGAATAGAAATTTGATTTCAGCGAGTGATTTTTTTTTGCGTATTTCAAGGCCGATTTCCGAGTTTTTTTGTTATTATCACATTTAGAAAATTAATATCGATCGTTATGTACCAAAAATGTTCAAAATATACTCCAAAAAACTATATTTTCCGCGTTTGAAAATCATTTCTATTCGTTCGTAACTCACGCAAATGTAAACAAAGTCACGACGGAACATCTGTGTAATAGAGAGTCTGTGGGTATAGTGAAACCAAACCAAAAGTTCACACAGAAGTTCTTTAGGGTTTATTTTTATACCCGATACCCTCAGTGTGGTGTACAGGGTATTATGAGAGAGATAGAAAAAAAAAACAGATATAGACCAGACCCATAGTCTATTATACCTATCGGGATAGAATCACTTTTTAAGTCGTTGTAGCACAGTCCGTCTGTCTGCTTGTAATTTAGTCCAATTGAAGTTCTTTTAGTCCATTGTATATATCTTGTAAATTCTTTTCAATTTATTTTATTTCAGGCTAGTCTCTAATTCATGTTAATATTTGTTTATAGTGAGTTTAATGATGTTAGTTATTGATATTCCAAACATGGTCTACTGCTCTGTTTATTATTGAAAAAAGTAAATAAAAAATGCGCCACATCGGTCCATGTTTTGATATAGCCGCCATATATAAGGTCGATGACACTTCTTGACACTCAAGATAACACATTTTTCAATTGATTTGGCTTAAGATTAAGAATTTATGCTTTATATTGGACCTCATCGTCTCTAGTAAAAATGGGATACATCGATCCATGTTTTGGTGTAGCCCTCCATATAAAGTTCCCCACCGATACACCATCTTGACGCTCTCGAAAAAGGATTTTACTTTATATTGGAAATAATCGTCCCTAGAATGTAGCCCCCATATAAAGATCCCCATCGATACCACTTCTTGACACTAGAGATACTATATAAGAAAATATAAGAATTTATACCTAGTAAAAATGGAGTATAGCGGTCCATGTTTTGGTATAGCCCCCATAGAAAGGTCCCCACCGATTTCACTTTTTCACGCTCTAGAGAACCCATTTTCCAATTGATATGGCAGAATGTTAACAATTTATGCTTTATATAGCAATTTATGCTTTATATAGCAATTTATGCTTTATATAGCAATTTATGCTTTATAGGAATCGTCCCTAGTAAAAATGTGGTACATCGGTCCATGTTTTTGTATAGCCCGCATATAAAAGTCCCCACCCTCATGACGATCAAGAGAACGCATTTTTTGATTGATATGGCTGAAATTTAAGTATTTATGCTGTATTTTCCTTTTTATGGTCCCTACTGAATATGGGAAACATACTGCTGTATTTTGACATTGCTCCTTGGGGACGCAGTTTCTGATCCACCATGCAGAAGTTTAATCTTTTGTGCATTAAATGCATACCAATGTGAAAATTGGTATATTGGTCCATGGTATGATGGTCGCGTTTTTAACCTGTGTCGCTGGAATTAAGAAATTTACTCGATTTATACCGCAACTGTTCGTTCATAGAAGAGGCCGTGGGCGCAAATCTTTATTGACCAAATTATGATTAAATAAATTTCCTGAACTTTTCCCCCGAACTTTTTGACATCTGACATAGCTCCATTTTGTGTTAAGATACATATATACATACATATTATAATTACAGTGAAGTAAATTATTATTATAAAATATAATTTTTCTATAGATAACAATTTCAATAAATACATTCCCCATAACAAAGCCACTTTTTTATGTTCAAACAAATTTAAATACATATATGTCATACTTCATTATTTAGGTTATTTAGCCCCCACCCCCACTCTAAGCTCAATGTAGTTACGTATTTTCTCTTTTGCTCTTTATCTGTCCCTCATTCTCTTCTATTGTAGTAGCAACATTTTCAGCTCCTCTTTTGTGTGGGGCTTCGCTAACGAATATTTGTCTCCACTATCGAGTCAGCTGACTTGGCTTGTTCTTCTTCTTCGTCACTATTATGTGTGAAGTTTTTCTTTGCAGTAACGAAAGTGTATTTTTATTAATTACGTTAATTTCTTATCTAAAGCCCAATGAAATATACCAACATAACAACAACAAGAACACGGTGGTATGCTCTCACATGTCAAGTCAAGTGATGTTCTTTATTGTTGTTGCAATCAACAAAAATGTTTTGTGCTGTATTAAATTTTAATTTAACTGTCGTTTTTTACTTTGTTTTTAGCCTACAAAACCGTGTCCGGTGTCAACGGTCCTTTGGTCATTTTGGATGAAGTAAAATTCCCTAAATTTGCCGAAATTGTCCAATTGCGTTTGGCTGATGGTACTGTACGTTCCGGTCAAGTTTTGGAAGTCAGTGGCTCCAAGGCTGTCGTCCAAGTGTTCGAGGGCACCTCGGGCATTGATGCCAAGAACACTTTGTGTGAATTCACCGGTGATATTTTGCGTACCCCCGTCTCGGAAGATATGTTGGGTCGTGTCTTCAACGGTTCCGGCAAACCCATCGACAAAGGTCCCCCAATTTTGGCTGAAGATTTCTTGGATATCCAAGGTCAACCCATTAATCCCTGGTCTCGTATTTATCCCGAAGAAATGATCCAAACTGGTATCTCTGCCATCGATGTGATGAACTCCATTGCTCGTGGTCAAAAGATTCCCATCTTCTCAGCTGCCGGTTTGCCTCACAATGAAATTGCCGCCCAAATTTGTCGTCAAGCTGGTTTGGTTAAGGTAAGTCCTTAAAATTGAACAAAAAATCTTAATTTTTAATAATTCATTGTGTGTTTTTGCTTTGGTTTAGGCTCCAGGCAAATCTGTCTTGGATGATCATGAGGATAACTTTGCTATTGTCTTCGCCGCTATGGGTGTTAACATGGAAACTGCTCGTTTCTTCAAACAAGATTTCGAAGAGAATGGTTCTATGGAAAATGTGTGCTTGTTCTTGAATTTGGCCAACGATCCCACCATTGAACGTATCATTACCCCACGTTTGGCTTTGACCGCCGCCGAATTCTTGGCCTATCAATGCGAGAAACACGTCTTGGTCATCTTAACCGATATGTCTTCTTATGCTGAAGCTTTGCGTGAAGTCTCGGCCGCCCGTGAAGAAGTACCCGGTCGTCGTGGTTTCCCTGGTTACATGTACACCGATTTGGCCACCATCTATGAACGTGCCGGTCGTGTTGAAGGCCGTAATGGTTCGATCACACAAATTCCTATTCTTACTATGCCTAACGATGATATTACCCATCCAATTCCTGATTTGACTGGTTACATTACTGAGGGTCAAATCTACGTCGATCGTCAATTGCACAACAGACAAATCTATCCTCCAGTCAATGTATTGCCCTCTTTGTCACGTTTGATGAAATCTGCCATTGGTGAAGGTATGACACGCAAGGATCACTCTGATGTCTCCAATCAATTGTATGCCTGTTATGCCATCGGTAAGGATGTGCAAGCTATGAAGGCTGTCGTCGGTGAAGAAGCTTTGACACCCGATGATTTGTTGTATTTGGAATTCTTGACCAAATTCGAAAAGAACTTCATTTCACAGGTAAGCT
Organism: Eudasyphora cyanicolor; assembly: GCA_963930755.1. NCBI lineage: Eukaryota > Metazoa > Arthropoda > Insecta > Diptera > Muscidae > Eudasyphora > Eudasyphora cyanicolor. The sequence continues at coordinate 316,601,426 of OZ005734.1, forward strand.
AGAACTTTTTTTGTTACAGAAAGAAAATGAGAAAATCGCAGTCAAGTAGGCTGTTTTCACATTGGAAGAAATATAATGTTGTATTTGGTGTATTGTGTGTTATCCCACATGCTAGAACAGGTGGGCAAAATTAAGCTAAACTACAGAATTGAGAATAATTTTGTGCGAAATATTGGTAGCGGATGTACTGTGAAACGAATTTGCCGAAAATATGTCTACATGCAAAAGTTGAAATCATCCGGTTGTTAATCTCGAGATTTATCATACAGACAGAAGGACATGGTTAAAATGTCTTGAAATGTTCCGAAATCGATTTCTCAAAAATATAGTACTCTTATACCCTAAACTTAGGATATCAATACCCTTTTCAACTGTGACAATTTGCAAATCGATATGCTAGGTTGTGCCTTCAATGGTTGCGGCAAACTCATCATCTCGTATTTATTCCGAGGTTATAAAGAAGGGGTGGGCCAACATTGTCTAATCGATTTTCTGGAAGTATGTGTTCTGTTCTACTTTATAATTAGAGACTGTTTGGGGATTATACGTACAATATCTGTGGTATTCTAGAATAATCGCTTAACTAAAGCAATATATAAAATGTTCAGAAGAGCTAAAATAGTTTTTCGTTTGCAGCCTATTTTGTACTAGGTGCATAGTTATACTCGTATATTGGAAATATTATATATTTTAATAGTTATATTTTGGAATAAGTACGTATTCCTAGTAGTCTCTAATATATGTATCAATAAATAATGATAGCTGAATTGATTTATTTTAAATTGTCAAAATTAGCCATTTCTGACATAAGCGGTTATTTGATATGTTTTTTCTATATTAAAACATGTTGGAATATACGAAATAACTTTCTATTTTTAATTTTTTCCAGGGTAACTACGAAAACCGTACCGTCTTTGAATCTTTGGACATTGGCTGGCAATTGTTGCGTATCTTCCCCAAGGAAATGTTGAAACGTATTCCAGCTTCCATCTTGGCTGAATTCTATCCCAGAGATTCGCGTCATTAAATTTGTTTTAAAAATTTTGTTTTCGTCGTTTAGATTTGTTTATTTTACATTGTTTTATTAAATTTTTAGTCTAAACAAAACCAAAAGCTTTGAAAGCTTTACATGATTGTTGTTTAAACCCAAAAATGCAATAACTATAAATATTAAACAATAGAAAAAGCACCGTACTCCTCCCCCACTCCATATGTATGTTATATATTATTAAAAGTATCAATCAATGGTGTCAACGAATACGGTTAAAGTGTCATTTTTAAAATTTCCCATACCCATAAAACAACAACAACAAATTATTACTTAATTGTATATAAGAGCGGAAAAAATGTAAAAAAACTAAAGGTTCTTCGTTTAAAACAAACAATGCCAACATTATTTAACATCAAATCAAGTCGCCGCCCGCCATAAATTGTTTTAAATTGAGAATTGTAATGTTTTTTCCATTTAGAGAAGTCCATTGCAAACTTTTCTGTAGGGTTTAGTTAAAACTACTATTATTGCAATAGCAAATTGTTTTTATTTATACAAAAAATCATTTGCGATAGCACACAACAAACTATTTGTTTCTTTGTTAGTTTTTAAGTTGAACAAAAAAAACAGAATGTATTAAATGTTTTACTTAGTTTCTTTTCTTTCAATTTATTTTTTCAAACTATATATGATAATAATAACTGAGAAAAGTAAACAACAACAAACACCTCTCTCTTGTTTTAGAAGAAAAAAGAAGATATCGTTCATATATACAGCATTCCAAAATAAAACATAAAATTTTAAAATCATCTTTTGTTTCCTTATTTTGCTTGCACACACACCACCACCATCAAAAAATTTTGAATGAATGGTTTTTGTTTTGTGTTCTATGTATTATTATTTTATAATTCGAAAAAAGTATTAGCCCTCCCACCTTCACTTTAAAAATGAGTTAATTGTAAAAAATTGGTTCATTAACACTACAGCAACGTTCACTATTTTGCATGTTTTAAAAATGTTTTTAATTGTGTTTTTTTCTTAATTCAATATTTGTGTATCCGTGTTATATTATATCATTCGATATTACATTGTTGTACATTTCAACTACTATATATATAAACATACTTAGCCAGAATCCAAAACGGAAACAAGATACAATAATAACTATACTTAAAATATATGCATATTGTATAAATATAAACTAAAGGTTCTAACAAAATTCTATGAGTAATAATAATAATAAAAAAAGACAAAAGTGTTAATGGTCATTAAAAATAATCTAAATCAATATTATCATTTAACCTACGGTTAATTAATAGTAACTCAAGGCAAATTGTTCTTAGAGTTGGGCACTATAGTTCTTTTAAGTGATCGCTCTTTTTAGTTCAGTTCAATTGAGTGAACTAGTTCGTTCATTTAGTTCAATAGCTCACTATAGCACACCAGCTCTTCAGCTCACCAGCTCACTTTACTTAAACAAATAAGCCGCTATTAAATGCATCTGATTGGAATATGAATGGAAGAGTTGGAAAAACTAATGCCAAGGCGTTTGTATAGGTAGAATCATACATTGATGATGCCATAAAAATGTAAACAACACATAACAGCAGAGAAGAGAGAACGAAATGATATGGTTGAAGAAAAAACAGTGATTTACTGAGCTGAAATTAACGAGTTGTGTAAACTAGTTCGTTCAGTTCAGTATAGTGACCAGTTCAATTGAACTAGTTCGTTCACGAACTACACAACTCTAATTGTTCTTTAAGATTATCGGCATAAAAAATCTTAACTAATTCTGTAAGTTAATGTATGCATCATTTTTATGAAAGTCATCTCGAGGTGAAGTGATGCCAAAACAGGCCTGATAATGTACATATTGTAAATAATCTTCAGTTTATTGTAAACTAACAGGTTTTCCATCAATTTCAGAGAAACAAGAAAAATCTGTCTCGCAAAATATGAGCTGAAAATTGTTTTAGGCTATTTTGAGGCATGTCACAGATTCCGTTCGGAATTTACTTGATTCCGTAGTAACAATTCCGAACGTTTCTGTTATAGCTTCTACAGATTTCGTTCGAGTTGTAAATTCACTATGCATGTAACACTATGCAACAAAAATGAACACTTTTGGAAAAATGCACGGACTTCGATTATACTACCAAATGGTAGTATAAGCCTTTACTCGGTTTGGTGAAATTGGTGACCAATTTTTTTTATGATCCTCAGAAAATCTGTGGGCCTTTCGAAAAAGGTGTCATCAGCTTTTGTCCAACAACAAATTCAGACTTGGTGATAACTATATCTGGCAATAAAGTAGCTTCAAATATGTTGATTACATTTTCTTAACAATTTGCGCGAAAACAAATTTTCCGCCCCTTTTTTTTTAAAGTGAAGGAAAAAAAATATATTTTTTCACTTTTTTGAGCATAACTTTCAGGGGCTCGTAATCTTTCACTAACAATTTTTTTTTTTACGAACGTTCCCAACGCAGCCACTCTTACCCGCCCCTTCCGACCGCGGGGGCCACATCCCCATAACATAGGGATTGCGTACACACCATGATCCGAACCATGGCGGGTTAACAGTAGAGGGTGGAATACCAGCTACAGAATATATATCAACAGCCGGTATGTACATACATACATGCATAAAAAGTGTTAACTTTGTTTATTTAAATAAAGAACACACATAAAACAGAATTTCACTACTGATTTAAATAACATATGATTCTAGATTTCACTATATCTATTCCTACATTAAAGTCAATAATATCATATAAACTGATCTCTAGCATACTTGGGTACAAGTACTTTTCTGCCACCATTTCCAAATTTTTGAAACGTCTCGAGTTCCAGTATTAAAAAATATTATTGATTCTTGGACACAATGGCTCCTTATTATCTATTCTTACAACTAGTACAAGAATGCTTGCACTAGTTCGAGAGCTTTTAGGAGAGGAACTGAGTCATATTTTTCTTTGTCCTTCCTTCCTTTGATGCCCTTTCTCCAATTATTTTTGTAGTATTTTTCACTTCCGTACACTGCTCTCATGAAGATTTACATCATAGAATTTTCTTTAAAAAGACATATATTTCTATTTTTTGAACAAATATTCGGCCTTCGGCCAATTTCGGCTGATTTCGTGGCCGAATGCCGAACTTTGGCCGATTATCCCATTTTGGCCGAAGCCGTAGCCGAACGTTCGGTCGGGCTCTAGCAATTCGTGTTATTTTAAACAAGATAAATCATTTCCAACATCGTAACCACCACCGGCCGTAAGATTTTGTGTGTCCCTGAAAGTTATGCTGAAAAAAGTGAAAAAAAAACAAATTTTTTCCATCATTTTTTCCAAAAAAAATTACCGGAAAAATTGTTTTTCGCATAAAATGTTTAGAAACTTTGTTCAGCATATTCTTAGCTACATTATTGCTAAATATAGTTAAGCGGTATCACCAAGTCTGAATTAGTTGTTGGACAAAAGCTGATGACACCTTTTTAGAGGGGCCCACTGATTTTTAGAAACTTTGGAGGCCCATAAAAAAATTGGTCATCAATTACGCCAAACCGAGTATAGGGTTATACTACCCTTTGGTAGTAGAATCGAACCTATACTGTCAAGTCGGTGTATTTTTTTCAATGCTGCAGTGTAATCATTGACTTATAATACGAGTTCCAATGTTCACTTATTCTTATTAAAAAAAATTAAAATGTACAGTGCTTTTGCTTGTACCATATCTACAGTCCAATTGGCCTTCTGCTAACTCGCACACAAAGTTGTCAATTCATACCTAAAATGTAATAGTTCATAACTTTAATACGTTCTCATGAAAAAACTGAATAATTGACCAACGAACCATTGACGCTACAACTACATTATTTTAGATTATTGACGATTCAGAATAAATATACCCAATGGGGTCCTTGATCAGTATTTGGTCGTGTTAAAACGGAGTGGAGGGTATACAATTCTGTCATTATTTTTATTTGTAGGGGAATATTTAAATAATAGATCTGTCCGTCTGTTCGTTGCTCAGTGGTTAGTTCGCTAGACCAGGGTTCGATTCCCAGCCGATTGTAGTTGAGAATAGTATCGGTAAACTCTAATACCCAATCTCTATGATTAGCAGAAAAAATGATTATTAACATCCGAACAATATTGGTATGATGAAAAAATAACATACGGTTCTCGCGATAATCGGATATATGACGGAACGAAGTCTGTAACCGAAATTGACTTAAGGGTTATCACCTCAGCGTCTAAAAGCTGATACAACAACAACAACGTTACAACCTACAATAACACTCGTTTACAAAATTGTTGTCGGCTGTTCAAAAAATGTTATGGCGCCTTAAATTAAAGAAAATTATGAGAGCAACAAGTGATAAAACATTACATTCAAAGAAACAGAAGTTTAGTAACTGTCGTCAAAACAAAAAAAATTAATTTAAAAATTTAACAAAATAGAAAAAAAATTGCAAACTGATGTCCGTTCCATTTTTTGAAAGCTAACGAAGAAAAACTGCATAATTAAAAAATCTATGGATACATGTAGAAATTAGAATTGGTAGAAGTAAGTTAATTTTAACAAGATGACGTTCTTATACCCCACTATTGTGAAAGAGGGTATATATCAGTAGCTGCGGATGATCGGATAAAAACTAATGAAGATGACTCAATGTATCAGAAAAACTTTATAGCGTTTTTCCCACAATCCACGTTTTTAAAGTCTGTGTCCATCATATATTCAAAAATAATGCACCATCGTTTTGAAATTTGGAACGCAGGAGAGTTTTTGCAAATCTGTTCATATTTTGCATTGTACAATAACAAATTAGCCGATTTTTTTTGCTAAAATAGCGTTTTTCACTTCCAAGTGTTCTAAAAAATTGAAAAATATAAAATTTGAAAAACCCTCCTAGCGTTACCTGGGATGGTTCTATTCTACTTCTTTCCGAGAGACTTCCGTATTTTTACACAGTGTTCTTTGAAAGTTATACTTTAATATATCATTGCGCACAGAAAAATAAAACAAGTTGTTGGGTACGATTTAACCAACAAAAGTTGTTGAAATTAAATACAAAATTGTTGGTATAACAACTTTGTGGTTAAATCGTACCCAATAACTTTGAGCTCTTGATTCAAGAGCGCTGTTATTTTTTTAAAGATTAAATTTGTTGCTTCAAGTACAAATATTTGTTGAAATGACGATTTAGTTCTTTAAATAAGAATTAAAGTTGTTACCTCAGGAAACAAAAATTGGAATTAAAAAAAACATAAAAAAAACCATAAAAAAATGGTTGTTTTTGATTTTGTGGAATTGTATCCCTCAATCTACACAAAAAAGTTTTTAGGCCATGGAAACAAAAAAAAGTTTGTTGCCTTGTGTTAGTGGAAGTAATTCATGTTTTTGGATAGTGAACATTGGAAAAAAAAGCAATACAATTTTCAAAATTTTGCTAAAAAAAAAATAACAAATGTTCCTTAATAAGTAAATTGTCTTAGGCTATGTATACACGGTAGTCAGATCTTACAATGTTATTAACTCTGTCAAAGTGCTGCCAATGTACTGACAAGGAAAGATTGTTAGCAAAAGGTTAATTGTCAGTTCAGAGCATTACAAGAAAACCTAAGAATTTAATATTTTTACAAAATGTTTTGTAAATATTTATTGGCAGGATTACCAATAAAAATATTTTATAGACAGTGTTGCCAATAAAATGTTTCTATAACAATGGATCCATTGTCAGCTGCTTAAACTTCGCACATCTCAGAATGTACTGACGATGACTTTTCTACCAACGCTACAAGACAAACATTGTAAGTCCACACGGTTGTATGTTCACATGGTTGCATTTATTGACATTTTGCCGACAACATTTTTAGATCTGACCACCGTGTGTACATAGCTTTAGTTTCATATACATACAACGTCTTTGGCGACAAATTTTGACTTATACCCATTTTGAAATGAACGTTTAAAATGTATTCTTCAATTCCGTTACTTCTAATCAGAGTGAGTGGAAGTTGAGCCTTAAACACAATAATATTCCACTCAGTATTTATTGTTGAAACAGTAGTTGCTTATTATAGTAGAGTTGAGTTGTTTGTCTTTTACTGTTTAAAAAAACAGATTTTTTGTGAATATTTTTGATTGATTACAGCAAAAAAAATCATGAAACAAATTAGTGAAAATTTCGAAACAACGAGTGATGATGAAGAGGACGTGGGAGAGGATGAAATGGATGCCGAAGGTGCATAAACTCGCTTGTAGTACACGTGTAAATTCTTTAATTATTTTTTGGCTTTCTTTAAAAGAATCACAAGATGATAATGCCGAGAATGACGACGACAACTCCCAAGACGAGGACGATGAAGACGATGAGCTGGAAGATGATGAAGATGAACCACCTGAGGAAAATCCCTCAGCCGGTACTGGAGTGGCAGTTGCCAAACAATCCTTGGGAGGTGGCAATAAAAAGATAGTTCTAAAGAAAACCACCTCATCCGCCGCCAAAGCCGAAGGTGATGGGTCGGAGCCAAAGAAAAATAAAAATCCTTTAATTGCAAAACTTGTCGAAGAATCAATCAAGCATTTGAAGGAAAGGTCTGGTTCTTCCATTGTGGCCATAAGACGTGTCATCGTTTCCAATCATCCCGAAAAGGATCACGCCCGTTTAAGCTTGCATATCAAACGTTATATAAAGGGCTGCGTCGAAAACGGGACAATGGTGCAGTTAAAGAGATCGTTTAAATACACCAAAAAACATGAAGAAGAACAAAAGAAACTGCTGAAAGAGCGTAAGAAGGCACGGCAGGAGAAGATGAAAGATAAACAAAAGGAAAGGGTACGTGTGTATACATATATGTCTTTGGATATTTCAAAAACATGGGTCAGAATTTTTAATATTAAGCTATGAATTTTAGTTTTGACTAAAAATTCAATGAAAAACTCGATTTTTTTTCCAAAAATTGTATGCGGAATTGAAATTGTAAAAAATATTTTTTTGTTTACGAAATTTTAAATTGTGAACTGATTTTTACAAAGTTACGTCGTTTGAAAGAGAGCTATTTTTTTTTTTTTTTTTTTTTTTTAAACAATTAAAAAATTTCTCCCTTTGATTTGACTGTTTTGAATTTGTGAGAGTCTGGTGCAAATTCTGTGTAAATTTGAAAAAAATCGAAGAAGCATTTTTTTAAATTGAAGCTTTATATATTGATAGTTTAATAAATAAAGATCCACAGAAAAATTGCTCGTTATGTTCTTTTCCAAACGAAGTAAACTTTGTAAAAATCAGTTCAGCCTTTCAAGAGCAATTAAAAGTTTTAGTAAACCCAAAAATATTATTTTTTTTAAATTTCAAATTCCCATACATTTTCGATTTTTGTCGATAAATAAATGATAGCAAGATCTTATTTTACCACTTAACAACTTTTTAGTCAAAAATAAAATTTATAGGTTAATATTAAAAATTCTGACCTTTAAGAAAATGTCAAAACATGACGATTTCTCTGTTAACTCTTCCACTTTTTTTCTGATCTGCCTCAAATTATTTGGAATATTAGGGCTAGGTCAATGTTGACATATTTGAGTAATTGTTATCAAAAAAGTTATATTTGTTATTATAACTTTCGAATGAAAATTATAGAAGAATTCCAATGGATAGGTTTAGTAGTTTGGGAAAATTTTTAGAGCACGTTCTGAAATTTTCAATTGGAAAATTAATATCCATTTATCACAAATATGTAGCTGACATATAAGCCACGGTTCATTTAAATCGGTCCACGTAGTCAGGAGATACAATTGTCAAAATGTCAAACTTTGACAACCTGTATCTTCGTAACCTATCACGCTAGGAAGCTGTATTTTTGGTACATCTCATACCCATACTACTTACGCAAACCTCACAAAGTTTCGACGCGATCGGAATAAAATTGAAAAAAGTGGACCTTTTGGCGTGTTTTTCCTTTCCCATGTACATATGTGTTTCCTTTTTGAAATTGACAAATTAAAAAGTTCGTCCTCCTATGTGTGTTAACTTAACAACTAATGTTTATCTGGTCGGTGTTTGTTCATGATGTATCGATACATCTGAGAGCACCTACAAGGTGGCGCAAAAGTAATCCTCCTATCAGAAAATGCTATAAATTTTGCGATTGGCCCCTAATGCCTAATGTTGACATTTGTGTAGTAAACACATGCGAAATACACGTTAATAAACAATGTTACGATACACTGGTCCAGAACGCGGAATATTGCTGACTATTTATTTGACCAATAATCGGTCGGTGACTTTGGCACAAAAAACATCGAAAGGTTACTTTTGCGCCACCTTATATTTTTTACGTATAATGGAAAATCCCGCATTATAGAACAAATAAATACATACATAATCGACAAATTCGAATCGATATTGAATAAATAAAACCTGATTAAACCTTTTTTTCTAGAAAAATGACAAGAAGAAAGAGGCCAATTCCAAAGCAAAGGACGACGAGAAAACCAAGACTAAAAAAAAAATTAAGGGTAAAACTGCAGCTGATGCAGCTAAAAAACGTCCACCATCCTCCAAAGAGAAAGAAAAACCAGCTAAAAAGGCCAAGCTGGACAAACCCACGACGAATAAAGGTGGAGCAAAGGCTGCAGGTGCTAAGACGGCAAAGACTCCAGCCGAAAAAGCCAAGGCCAAGATGAAAGCTCGTAAATCAATCAATTTGGTGGTGAAACCCACACCTCCGCGTCCCAAATCTATGAAGAGTGCTAAAACTGCTTCTGGTGCGGCGGCAGTCGACAAAAAGAAAAAGGAGACAGCCGCAGCTGTGGCCACAGCTACAGCTGGTGGTTCTGGCAAAGGCAAACGCAAATAGATTGTTGTTTGTTTCTGAGTATTTTTTATAATTTCAATATTTTTTATTAATTTTTTATGTATGAATGTATTTTTTGTTCATTTAATTTTTATATCAAATTGTTCTTTTATGTTATTCCCCATTTAAATTGTTTTTGTCAAATTGTTCGAATAAAATACATATGTTTAACATTTCCAAAAATACCTGTTTTTTAATTTTGTTGCTTATATAGGTTGCTCCAAGTAGTACTTTTTTCAATAGCCGTTTTTGACAGCTCGGGTGTGAGTCGTTTCATGCTGTCATGTTATTTTTCTTATGTATTGTTTGGCATTTCATCATGGAAAGACTTACGCCTGAACAACGTTTACGCGTGTCATTCGCCAGTTACCAGTCGAAATGCTCGATCAATAACATGAAATAAAATGTTTATAAACTAAAATTAGCTAAGATCAATTTATGGACATTTGCAAAAATCGCATTTAGTGCAGCGTTACCGTTGGGAAATTTGAAAAAGGGGCACAAAAAGGGGATTTTTTCGAAAAAAGGGGCAACCGATCATTAAAAAGGGGATCAATTTTAAGGTTTTTATTTAAAAAAAACAACAATAAAAAAACAAAGCTTAACATAAAAAATAAGTAGGAAACATTAAAAAATTCATTCATTTACACTAAAACTAAACAAAAAATACAATGTTATACAAAACTTCTTATGATGTATTACTAAATATATTTTATCACATACATTTCTTTATTTATAGTTACTTTTTTGTAACTTCTTTTTTTATACTTTCTTATTAGATCTGTGCTTGGGACAGATGTGTTTTGTATTGAGTTTTTTTGATCTCACAATAAATCTGTTAAGAAAAAAGCTTATAATATTTATGTACATCAACCTAATGAAAAATAAAAAATAAATTGGATTTTTTTATAAACACATATATTGTTACAATTAAAAAATCACTCAAATTAATTGTATTGTTGCATAGACGCCGACCTATTCGCAGAATTTTCACCAATAAGATGAAACGGTGGAAAAAGATTCTCATATGCTTACACATAAATGTAAATCGTTTTAACATATGCGTATATCCCATTAAATAACCTAATTCAGAACGTAGCCCGTTAGGCATTTCCGTCCGTTAGTACGAAAGTGTTGTCATAAGAGTATAAAAAGCAGATTTTTTTACAAAAGCCCAAAAGTGGTACAAAAATGCGAAAAGGGGCACATTTAGTATCAAAAAATAAAAGGGGCGCAAAAGTAGCACGGCTGAAAAAAAGGGGCAAATATGCCACTGTAGTCGCACAACGGTAACGCTGATTTAGTGTAAGGCAACCTCAGAAATTTTTAATTATGTCACTCGTAAAGTTAATGAGCAATATATAATATGGGGACTATGTAGGTATGTATGTATACCTTAAGCCATAAATACCACAATTTTCTAACGATTGGGTTAAATTTTGGAATTTATATTCGCCCTTATTCCAGTTGGCGTCGTCGACGTTTTGAAATATTTTTAAGTTATAAAAAGGGTTTTTGTTAGTTATGGATACCAAAAACATTCGTTTTGGCGTAAATATGACAAAGCTAGAACTTCATAGATATGACGAAAATGATGTGACGACGTCGACGACGCCAACTGGAATAAGGGCGAATGTATATCTAGGTAAATTCTGCACACCAAAAATTTACCATATCAGTACATATTTTAATATATCGTCATCAGAAACGAAAAAGGGCGTAACAACAAGAAAAATTAAAATTCACTTTTTGATGGATTCGGGTACACTGCATCAAAATACACATCCTGACTAATTTTTATCGACCTACTATAAAAAATGGCGAATTTATTAACGAAATTCAAAAGGGCCTAACAAAAATTTTTTTTTTTTTTCATAGTTAAAAATTGCTATTTCACGAAATTTTCACAAACCATTTATAAATCATGTTTATGTGAATATATATATGCATCATTATGTTCAGGTATTATCCTGAATGTCCTGTTTATCTATTTTTCATTTTATTTTTTTGCTCCACCTGTAAAATTTTTAAATAAAGGGTTTTCCAACAAGAGGTGTTATTTTGGTATTCAAAGAAAAATGCCATTTTTTGAGATAAATGATCGGATGTTTATTTCATAACTAGCGGACCCGGCGAACTTCGCCTCGCCCCAATTTAACGCCTTCAGATAAACTCCAGAGTGATAATAAAACACAGATAGTTAAAATTTTAATGCGATTTGTTTAAAAGGAATCGAAATCAGTAGAGAGCGATGTGATAAACAACAAACAACGAAGACAGAAGACAGGCAACGTACAGATGACCGTGCGAAAAACAGGGAAATTCGAGATTAATTCCACAGACTTCCTACGATTTGTCTTGAGATTTATTGATTGTCATCGTAAAAGCCAATCGCACAGGGAACTGAATCCGCTTGAATTGGAATGAAAGATCAGTTGGAATAATCGGAATTCGTGGGATAAGGACTTCCTCTCCTTTGAATTTTCCCTTGATGATCGTCGCCTGAATCACATTGTCCATCAGTTTCATAATGGACAACCGGGAACTATGCACAATTTCGGATGATTCAGATTCCGCAACATGATTATGATCGATTCCACCTTCAGCTGTAAATTATGCGGCGGAGCTCCTGGAACATCAAGCGAGTTCGATTTTACTTTGAATAATAAAATTCATGCTATCGACCTCCTTATTCTTCGCTGCTAATATTGCCCGTTCACTAATCTAATCGAGATTTGGAAACACTTTGGTGATGAGTTCCTCGTTCGACGATGTGAACTCGCAAAAATTTGCTGGGAACAATATCAATGCAGTGGAAACATCAACAGTAATTTGGCCATTGCCAAGCGCCAACAGTTGTTTCGAGAATTCAAGAGCCGATGAGTCGTTCTGCAACGCGACTCTCATGTTCGTGGTCAATTTCAACTTCTTGACATGCCGCCACAAAGACCACGATTTCAGGCATGCATTAATTTCATCGGCAGTAGATTTCGGGATGACGGGAAGCGTTTGACGAAAATCTCCGGAGAGCAATATCATAGACTCACCAAATTGTCTCAAATCACGTCGTAAATCCTTCATCGTTCGGTCAACTGCCTCCAGAGCTCGTTTATGCGCCATCGTGCATTCATCCGAAATTATGATTTTGCAGTGCCCGCAATCCAATAAGATAACCTTACCTCTTATACTCAAACTTATTATCTGAAAAAATTTTCGAACTGATAAATATCACGTTGAATTTTAATTGATAGTAATGCTTGTACCGTTTGCCGATGTGATACGCGAAATCAGTGTAACAATACGCAAAACTCGAATGAATTGCTGCAAGAAAAATAGCACATATTCGTACATATGTTTAATAGAAAACTTTTTTGTTTAATAGAAAATTAATAAAAAAAAATTGGATTGAAAAAGAGAGTAGTATATAGGAACAGTAGGAATCTCGCAAGAAATAGCAATTTTCGATTTCCCCAATTTTCCGACTTTTCCGGAGGGTTTTCCCAAAATTTTCTTTCGTAACAACCTTCTCCAGGCAAATACGAACAACTGAAAAAAAAATTGAGCCAAAACGCTCCAGCCGTTCTGACGTGATGCCATTACACAGATGGACCGTTTCATTTTTATATATATAGACTAGCTGAGCCCGGTGCGCTTCGCTGCCCATGTCAAAATTCGCGCTGTAGAAACTGTATTTTATATCCGATCAGTACGAAATTCGGCAGAAAGAGGTTTGTTATTACATGAAGGAATACTGCCAAATTCGGAGAAAATCGGTTCAGATTTAGATATAGGTCCCCATATATATGTTACCCCCGATTTGAAATTCAAGCGCTGTAGAAACTGTATTTTATATCCGATCAGTAAGAAATTCGGCAGAAAGAGGTTTCTTATTACATGAAGGAATGCCGCAAAATTCGGAGAAAATCAGTTCAGATTTAGATATAGCCCCCATATATATATGTTACCCCCAATTTGACATGTAAGCGCTGTAGAGACTGTGTTTTATATCCGATCAGTACGAAATTCGACAGAAACAGGTTTCTATTTTACATGAATGAGTATTCTAGGAAAATCGATTCAGATTTATATATAACCTCCATATATATGTTCCTCCAGATTTGGTTACAAAGCGCTATAGAAGTTGTACTTTACTTCCGATCATTACAAAGTTCTCCAGAAAGATTTTTCTCAATTTAGGAACGAATATTGCTTAATTTTGCGATTATCGGTTCAAAATACATTTACCAATTATTCCAAATTATTATCGCAATGACCCTTATCGCATTGTTAGGGAGGTGTAGGGTATTATATAGTCGGCCCCGCCCGACTTTCTGCCTTTCCTTACTGGTATTAGTAATAAATTCACTGAATGAAAAAATACCGAATTCAGTGGAAAGTCCAGAAAATAGAAATGTATACTTATAAAATTTCCAAATTCTTGTTTCATTGATATTGCATCACATTATCATATTGCGATTGTATTGGAGTGAGCAGCTGTAATTATCGCATACCGAGCATTTTTGTTCATGTATTTCCTATATAATACTTGCAAGATATATCAAAATATGGGTTGGGCCACGCCCACTGGTCCTATTCCGCCCATTTGAAAGCCAATCACGTAGACTGCTACCAGATACATATACGCAAAATTTCAACACTCTCGCTAACAAAATGAGCAAGATAATTCAATTTCAAAATTTGGCTTATATGGGCGGTGGCCCGCCCATTGGTCAGATCCCGCCAATTTTTGGACCATATCTACAACATGACAGCACTCTAGATAAAAAATTGTTATAGAGTGCAAGTTATATCAATTTCAAAATTTGGCTTATAAGTGCGGGGCCACGCCCATTAGTCCGATCCCGCCCATTTTCTGACCAATTACGTAGAATGCCACCAGATACATATACACAACATTGCAGCACTCCCGATAGCAAATTGTGCAAGATATAAAAATTTCAAAATTTGGTCATTGTGGGCGGGGCCACGCCTATTGGTCCGAACCCGCCCATTTTTGGACCAATCACGTAGATCGCCAACGGATATATATACACAAAATTCCAGGTCTCTCGCTAACAAATTGTGCAAGATATCACATTTTTTAAATTTGGCTTATATGGGCGGTGCCACGCCCATTGGTTCGATCCCGCCCGTTTTTGGATCAATCACGTAGACTGCCACCGTTTACATATACACAAAATTCCAGCACTCTCGCTAACAAATTGTGCAAAATATCTCAATTTCAAAATTTGTCTTATATGGGCGGGGCCACGCCCATTGGTCCGGTCCCGCCAATTTTTTCACCAATTACGTAGAATGCCACCAGATACATATACGCAACATTGCAGCACTCCCGCTAGCAAATTGTGCAAGATATCAAAATTTTGTCTATGTGGGCGGGGCCACGCCCATTGGTCCGATCCCGCCCATTTTTGGACCAATCACGTAGACTGCCACCGTTTACATATACACAAAATTCCAGCACTCTCGCTAACAAATTGTGCAAAATATCTCAATTTCAAAATTTGGCTTATATGGGCGGGGCCACGTCCATTGGTCCGATTCCGCCCATTTTTGGAAAATTCACATAATCTGCCATTAAATGCATACAAACAAAATTTCAGCACTATACCTATAATAGGAGCAGAAATATCGGATTTTTAACCTGCGATTTGTATGGGAGGTACCACGCCCCTTTGTCCAATTAATTTTTTTTTATATATAAACCATCTCGTGAAAATTTAGAATCGAATAAAAAAAAAATCATCCAAATCGCTCCAGCCGTTCTGACGTGATGCCATTACACAGATGGACCGTTTCATTTTTATATATATAGATAGATAAAGAGGAAGGTATGTCGTTAATAATGAAAAACAACATCAGCCAAATGGCCACCACGACCACGCTTATGAAATTTTCCATAACCAAATCGCAAAGTGGCTGACCTATGTCCTCGATAGCCTCACGAATTCTATCTTTGAGGTCTTGAATCGACGCTGGGCTGTTGGCGTAGACCTTATCGTTCACGTGGCCCCAAAGGAAGAAGTCGCAAGGTGTTAAATCACAAGATCTCGGTGGCCAATTGTGATCAACTCTTCGAGAGATAACACGGTCCGGAAACTTTTCCCGTAACAGAGCAATGGTTTGGTTGCTTGTGTGGCACGTAGCGCCGTCTTGTTGAAAGTACTTCGATCCGACCATAAAAAATCATTAATCATCTCTCGATAGCGCAATCCATTCACCGTAACTGTTGATCCAACCTCATTTTCGAAAAAGTAAGGTCAAATGACCCCGCCGGACCATAAACCGCATAAGTCACACGTTGAGGTTGGAGAGGCTTCTCAACAATAACTCTTCGGTTTTCCGAGCCCTAGATGCGACAATTTTGCTTGTTGACGTAGCCACGGAGGTGGAAATGGGCCTCATCAGTCAAGATGATTCTCGAATTTTAATAATTTAGTAATGGCGTAGTTTCTACTTGTCAAATGTCAAAGAATAAAAGCTTCAAAAGTGACAGCTACCGAAATACCGGGCGATTCAAAATAACACCTCTTTTTGGAAAACCCGTATAGACGCAGTATTAGACGATTTTTTATGTCGCCTCGCAGTGTCAATTAAAACATTAATACAAATAATATATTATTTAAATTAATACAATTATATTAATATTTAAATACAGAAACGAAAAAAATAGGTAAAGATGTGTCCAACATTTTTGTTCGAAGTATCATAACATACAATTTAAGTTAAACATTGATTTTCGGAAGTAAATTTTTTCTGAAAAACTCACAGGGTAAATACTATACTTTTGTCTTTCAATATAAATGACCATAAAAATAGTAAAGGGTGGGCCATTTAAAATTTTAAATTAGATATACTGTTAATTTTTTCAAATGCATTGCTTTATTGGAGGTTGAACTTAGTCATTTAATAATGGAACACAATATCATTCATATGACTACCACGACTGGGTCGGCCGTACCCAATTTTTCAGTACATTTTCGATTGTTTCGGGTTGAATCTCTTCAATGGCAACTTCGAATTCATGTTTGAACGCTTCAATTGTCTTTGGATGCTTTGTGTAACATTTATCCTTAATGGCTCCCCACAGAAAACAATCCAAAGGGCTCAAATCTTAAGTCAAAGTAATCGGTAGTTCAAATTTTAAATTGCCCACCGTTTATATGCATTACAATTGTCAACCATCGATTATTAATAAAAAAAAGTTGGTACCATATAAGAAAACCTCCCCCCCACCAAAACAAAATCCAGCGCACGGCCCTGTCCTCCCCTATGTCAAAGAATTTTGACATTGTAAGTAATTTAGGACAGTTTTACAAACAAAATCTTTCAAAAACTACATTTCTACTATGAGATAATCTACTACCGAATCTAGTCGACTATTTTCATCCTTGACAACGAAAGATTTGTTTGGCATTTAATTTCAACGGGTAAAAGATTATAGTTGATAATGATAATCGACTAGATTTCGAAGTAGATTATGTCTAGTTTTGGCTCGACTCCGCAGACCTGATATCGATCTATGGTTTTTTTAAATTTCTTTTATGCCCTTGATTTCTTTTTTTATCCATCTCTACCCAAATGTTTGTTTATTATAAAATCAAAGAAAATTTCAAAATAAGCTTATTCCAACAATAGTAAACCTATCTGCTGAAACAATTGTTTTAGTTTGCTAAAAAATAAGACTGGGTCGAGACAAAAACTGCTCTAACAACAAACTTTTTTGCTGTTGCTACTAAAGTTGTTCGTTTAGTGTACACAAATTATTGTTCGCAAAATCTAAGCAAATTCCAAAAACAACATCATTAAGTATTAGCAAACATATCTGCTGAAACAATAGTTTTTGTTTGCTAAAATAGCTAAAACGACAAACATAAGTTTTCTAAAATAACAGACAAGGTTGCATTCCCCGTTTCAGCAGACAAAAACTGCTGCAACAACAAACTGTTTTGCACGACAGTTAAAAAACGTCACAGCTAAATATTTCAAAACTACTAAATGGAGATGTGACTTTCTTTCATAGGAGGGCAGTATTGCCACAAACATTTAGCTTTATGTCTAACTTAAAGCGGATAACCAACCAACCGGAAATAATAACAAAGTTTTTACTGCATGCTGAGATTTAAATAATTCATTTTTTTTATAATTTATTTACATATTAAATTGTTTGCAATAAAACTTTAACACACATTCATTAGTACCATCAAAAACACAACAATGAAGCCTCCCCACAATGCCTTAATCCTTTCAGCTCCGCCTGGAATACACTCGCCATCATTGAAGACCATAAAACCAAATTTGCAATTACATTCGCCGTAAAAGCAATCCATTGATTGATCTGATTCATTGTGTAGCTGTCGTTGATAACAATCTTCCGAATAACGGCAATATTGACCGCGTTCAACCATTGGCGAGCAAATAGTCCTCAAAACCCCATCAACAGATGATTTCCTCTCCTCTGCGAAATATTTGTCATCGCACTGACAGGTGCTATCCTTGCATTTGCCACCTAATCCCATGGAGGAAATGCATTGCATATTTTCTGTGCAGCTCTCCAAATATTCCGACATCTTTTGACAATGGGAATTGTCAAATGAAGAAATATAGCCATCAGAACAAACGCAGTGTTGGGTGTTCTCGAAACAGCGGGCATTTTCGCGAAAATGTTTGATACACTGTGTATCGTTTATGCAGACGAATTTAGGACCTAGGGGGAAGTGAATAACACAAAAGGGGAAAATTAAAGGACGGCATACATATGTATATATAAACAAGTAAGAATGTTAAGACGGGTAAACAGACCTACGAATACCCTGACCTTAAGTCCCAAAAAATATTCGTAAATTTATTTATCTTTTTGTTTCAAATTTATTAATTTTTGGTTCAAAATTGTCCATTTGTTTGGGATGTACCAAAAGGGGCGTGTCAATAACGCATTTCACTAGGCTCTAGGTGCTATAAAAGCGCTGTACAAATGATATTAAAGCAATAATCAGTTATCTTAACACACCAAACCGTTGTTTTTTCTGGATAAAGGGGCAGCTCTTGAATATCTTCAGGTTGCTCTTCGTCCCAAATGGGCCTCATCGCTGAACAAAATTTGGTTCGAAAACGTCGGTTCTTCTTGGAACTTTTCAAGAGCCCATAGAGTGAAGCGATGTCGCTTGGGAAGGTCTGGCGACTTCAGTTCTTGCACCAGCTGTATGCTTTCAATTTAAGATCTCGACGTAAAATGCGCCAAGTTGTTCCATACGTCAGTACGAGTTGCTGCGAACGGTGCCGAATCGACTATCAACGGTCTTCGTGTACACTCTCAGCTACGGCGGCTACATTTTCTTCACTGCGTGCTGGACGTGGACTATTCGGTCGAATATTATCCCATAAAGAATGATGGGTCTCAAGATGGGTGATGGTGTTGCGAATAGTACGCTCAGTAGGCCGATTATGTTCAACATAGGTTGAGGGAAGTGCACGAAACACATTCCTCACAGAACGTGAATTTTCGTAATAAAGTTGAACGATTTGTAAACGTTGTTCAGGCGTAAGTCTTTCCATGATGAAATGCCAAACAATACTTAACAAAAATAACATGACAGCATGACACGACTCACACGTGATCTTTCAAAAAAAGGCTATTGAAAAAAGTATCTCTACTTGGATCACCCGTTACATAAGATTCGGTCTGACCGAAGTTAATGGCGATTTTCCTTGTATTTAAATTGGGCGGTATTTGAGGTTTGTTAAGAAACTGATTTACTCGTATGAGCCGATTTTCAACAATTTAAATAGGGATTCTTAAGTCAAAAAATGTATTCTTGCCATATGTCATAGATATCGAATATTTGTGACCTGTACTTTGACTACAGGAATACATCTACAGACAGACGGACATAGCTAAAATGAGTCGCAAAGTGATTCTAGGTCGATTGGTAGAATAAACAATGAGCCTATCTCTTCTCCCTTTGGATGTTACAAACAAATGCATAAAGTCATAATATCCTGTACCACAGTGTGGTGTAGAGTAGAATAAAATATATTATAAGTCAATTTTTGCACCTATTTCTTGCTTAAATTAGTATTTTTTTAACGTTACACCCTACAATTCCACCCACAACTCTACTTATACTTACCAACAACTGAAACACATCTCCCTGTGTCGTTAGTGTATAGATCCATACACATGCAGCGATGGAAATCCCGATGGCAAATGGAATTATAATCACCTTTTTGACATTGTAAGTCCAGCTCACATTTTTCCCCCAGTTCAGCTTTCTCTGTGTAAATGAAACAAGAAAAACGGGGGTTCGTTCCCCCAGTCAATGTCCACAAAATGACATTGTGTCATTATTAATTGCAAATTATATCCGCATGGCATTCAGTTAATTATACACGTAAAAATGCACTCACTAACTTCACTCTTCAAAACTCGACAGAGTAGAAGGGCAGATATACAGACGGACACACAGTGGGAGAATTTTGAAAATAAAACTATACTGCTTTTTAAAATTTGACTTCAAATTACATGCGCTGACTCAAATGATTAGCTTGAGTGTCTTTATGAATTTATTCGTTTAACTTTAACTTCCTTATTTATATGTTTTTCTTAATATTTTTAGAAGGATTTACAAATTGTTGATTTTCATTTATATTTTTTTTTTCGAAATTCCCCTATTGTGGAACGGAGGGACAGACATGCTTTTAAATCCTTGCACAAAAATGCTCATACAAATGAATAGAGGGGTGTAAGTCAGTACATACTTTTGATGCAGCGTCTCTTATCGTTGCTGGGCATATAACCATTGGCGCAATAACAAATGTCCTGTTTCCGATCACATTCACCATTCGGCATTGTACACGGACAGGGACTGCCGATAATGTTGCCCAATTTGTGTACCTTTGGGAGTGAACCCAATTTCATGGATTCACAGATACATAGATATGTAAAGGAGACAATGGATGGATGGATAGAAAAACAACAGTCATCATCGCCATCTGATATGTTGGTCATCACTTACCATTGGTTTACATTTGACATGCTCCCCCGAGGTTGTGGTGCAGTCACAGCGTTCATAGATGCAATCCGCTTTAATGCCACTGTGTTCGAATTGTGTACATTGTTTTTCGTTTAAACAACTTAATTCGAGTAGTTCTGTGGGAGAAAAGAAAAAACCAAAAGGCGAGGAACTTGAGTATTTGTTTGGTGGGAATACACAAAGCATACGCACACACACCTTCACTTGTTGCCCCTCGATTGGCGGCATTTATTAATACGATTAAACAAATCTTTAAATAATATATTTTCATTTTCTCCTTCTACTTTTTCGTTTTCTCAGTTTTTGTTCACTTTATTGTTTGAATTGTTACTTTGTCCACTCTCTCTCAAATGGCGAATGGCAGTGACAATGAGAAACAGCAAATGCGGATTTAAAAACAGAAAAAAACAACGAGTAACGGCGATCGAATGAATACGAAATGCATGCCAACAATTGCGAAGCGTCTGCGAAGTACAATGCCCTCCTTCGCAAGAGAGAATATGAGAATATGCAGAGGATATCATCAAATGTTAATGTGAATAAATAAACGAAAAAACATATGACAAGTCCCCATTTACATGGTACTTTTTTTTTAAGTAACTTATCGGCTTATTCTCTTTTGAAAAAGTATTTACGTTCACACGCGTACTTTTTTTTCAATACTTAACTTATTTTCCAAGTGCGAACGAAAAACACAAAACGATGAGTACGATAAGCACGAGTACAGCATACTTTTTTTCCTCCCGTTTCCGACTGCCTCTCTCGACCACAAAACGCCGATAAGTATGCTTAATACTTAAAAAAAAAGTATCATGTAAATGCAGACTAAGGTGGTGTTAATTGGTTCATACATATCGCAGCTGTTCCACAAAAGGGTAACAACTCAAAATTTAAAAAATTTCAGTAGAGGCCAAAAACTTTTTCCGTTAATATTAATGGTATCTTAAAAAAAAAATATGTCGTTGCAATAACATATCATAGAATAAAATAATAACGCTATTTTCCTTTTTGTTTTTTTATTGATTTTAGAAAAATAACAACTTTTTTGAGTTGTTACTCTTTTCATGAAAAAAGTTTGTATATAAATAGAGGTATTATTTTGAGTTGTACCTTTTTAACTGAAAAATCTTACTCGGATTATAAGTTGAAAAGGGCACAACTAAAAATGTTAAGGTAAGTACACACGATGTGCAGATCGGACAACATTGCCAGAAAAATGCAACCCTGTGAATTTGCAACCGTGTGAACACACAATTTTTGTTTTGCAACGTTAGTAGAAAAGTCATTGCGAGATAATTTGCAGATTGTTATATGTGCGGCGCCATTGCCAGAAAAACATTTTATTTTCAACACTGTCTATAATGTATTTTTATTGGCAATCCTGCATATAAATATTTACAAAATATGATTTAAACTGAGATACTCTCTCGGCTAAAGACCAACCTGCTTCTATAGAGTGATAGAAAGCAAGTATTTTACATGGCAAAATATATTGCAAGTATTTCATTGCGTGGTGCCCACAGACTATATCATGATTTCTGGAGCGTGACCCCCGTCATCAGTAGTCTACATGGCCGGCTTTTCTAAAAAGCCTTTGATTGATGATTCGATAACCAAAGTCTCAAAGCCTATCACGGGGCGACTCACACGAGCAAATGAGAATTGCACCCAAAGACTCACTTTTTGGCTATCGATCAAACAATCAAACACAATGAAATACTAGCACTTTGCCATGTCCACAAGAAATTCAATTAGAATTTACTTGTAGAAATCACTCACACATTAAGAGTAAAGCTTTATAGTAAAAAGCTTTTTTCTTATTGCTTTAAGTGTTTTGTTGTAATATTTATTTTACAACAAGTCAGCTGTGCCGTGCTTTTGTCGATGTCGGTTGCCCGTTATTATTTCGGTCTGTAATCGTTATGATTTAAACTGAGATACTCTCTCGGCTAAAGACCAACCTGCTTCTATACAGTGATAGAAAGCAAGTATTTTACATGGCAAAATATATTGCAAGTATTTCATTGCGTGCCCACAGACTATATCATGATTTCTGGGGCGTGACCCCTGTAGTCAAACGTACGCGAAATTGACTTTCCCCCATCTTGTGGAAAAAAGTTACAAATACACTAGGATGTCTATACTTTAAATTGTCATTGATTTTACAACAAGTCAGCTGTGCCGTGCTTTTGTCCATGTCGGTTGCCCGTTATTATTTCGGTCTGTAATCGTTATGATTTAAATTGTTTGATCGATAGCCAAAAAGTGAGTCTTTGGGTGCAATTCTCATTTGCTCGTGTGAGTCGCCCCGTGATAGGCTTTGAGAGTTTGGTTATCGAATCATCAATCAAAGGCTTTTTTGAAAAGCCGGCCATGTAGACTACTGATGACGGGGGTCACGCCCCAGAAATCATGATATAGTCTGTGGGCACGCAATGAAATACTTGCAATATATTTTACCATGTAAAATACTTGCTTTTTATCACTGTATAGAAGCAGGTTGGTCTTTAGCCGAGAGAGTATCTCAGTTTAAATCATAACGATTACAGACCGAAATAATAACGGGCAACCGATATTTACAAAATATATTGTAAATATATGAAATTGTAATGTTTTCTTGCAATCGTCTGAACTGTCAATTCACCTTTGCCTATCAATCTGTCATTGTCCGTATATTTGCAGCACTTTCACAGGGTTGATAACGTTTGCCGATCTGGCAATCGTCTTACTCTTTAAGTGATAAATCAACGGTTCGATTTGCTTAAACACTTGGAGACAATTCAAAATGTAACTCTTTAGTTGAATCTAAAGACGTTATTCTGTAAACACAGAGAGAGACATAACGGTTTTTATTATGAAAAAGGAGAAAAATCAACGTACATTTTTGGGAGTGGGTAGAAATTGCCATTGTACGTTGTTTTCTTGCAAAAAAGCGATATGTAAAAAAAATAAGTCCAATATTTATAATATAGTAAGATGATAAAGACGCATTGCTATTCATGTTCTATGGGTCTATAGGTCTTTCAAAATATGCTAACCAAGAAAAAAGTATAAATTTATTTCTTTAAAATTCGGATTTTTTGGAAGTTGCCTTTAGTATTTGGACCATATTTTTTGATGTACCGGGTTTTCCAATAGGGACATAACTATTTCGTATATTTATGTCAACGCACCCTCAATCATTTTTAATGATTGATTAGTGCAGTCAAAAACCATAAAAGATTTTCTGCATAGTGTGGTAATGTTCCATTTGATGGAGCAAAATTTGCTTCTCATTGGACATGGCTGGTGTTTTGTATTAACTTTGGTTAACAGTTGTTTTTGGAAGATTTTGGAGAAGTAAATCAACCTTATAGAGCTCCGTATCTCCCAAACAACTGCCGCAGAACTATTGATAACGAGTGTCACGGCTCAGAAATCATGATCCAGTATGCGTGCTGCTTTTTAATACATATTTATACACCGACATGTATAAAATACTTGTTTCTATAATAATATAGAAACAAAATGGTCTTGAAGCCGGGAGAGTATCCTAGTTAGAATCACAAAGATTTGCAGACCGAATAAAAGCAAGCAAGCAACATAATTACATTTTCCTATAAAATTTCCATTAAATTATATTTTACGTTAACACTTTTTTTTTAAATTTTGCCGTAAATATTTTATTAATGAAAATTTCTTTTTTTCTATTAAATTGTGCCAATATTAAATATTTCTAGAAAATTTGTATGTCGAAAATAAATTTTTATTGAAAATTTAGTTTTTTTTTAAATTTAAAATCCCCATAAAATGTTGGTAAAAAGTTTTGTCAAGAAATACATGATAGTGAGAAATTACCAACTTTATATAAACCTTTTATAAACTTTTTTGTCAAAAATAAAAATCATGGGTTAGTATTATACAATATTCACTATTGCTACTGAATTCTGAAGATGATAGAGTGGTGTCTATCGAAGCTGCAGTCAATTCTACCAAACAATTAAAACTCACTATCAATTTTTGTATTTGTTTCTATTACTTTTTTGCAATAGACAGAAAGGAAGTGAAACATATGGTCTCAAACAAAAGTAAGTTCTGACTGAATAACAAAAGCACAGACCAACAATAAATAACAACAACACGTTTTACGAAATTTGTAAATGCTCTCGAAGGACATATACTTTTTTTTTGGTAGATAAAAAAATATATTTTTTTGGAAATTTTCGAAGGTGTAGCAATTATTTTAAATTAATGTGGAAAAAAATCGAAAAATAATGTATGTATACATATATACGAAATTTTCTAGAAATATGCAAATTACACAAAAATGGCCCTGATATGTTCTCTTTCAAACGACGTAAACTTTGTAAAATCCGGTTTAGTTGTTCTAGAGCATTTAAAAATTAAATGCTCTAGAAGATTTAATTAAACAATAACGATTTGTTTAATTTTTTAAAATTTCAAATCTCCATTAAATTTTGAAATTCTTATTTTACAATTTAGCTTTAAACTTTTTAGTAAAAAAAATTCAAAGGTTAATATTAAAAATCCTGTCCCATAATTTTCTAGAAAAAATAAACTTAAAAAAATGGAAGAAATTTTCTAGAAATATGCAATTTTAACCAATTTTTCTAGAAGAAATAATTTTGAAAATTTTTTCAAAAATATAAATTTTAACGAAATTTTCAAGAAAATATGACATTTTCATGAAATTTTATAGGAAAATGCAATTAAAATTTTGTTTTTGGAAAATTGCAACATACACTAAATTTAAAATATATGTGCAATGTTGATGAAAATATTATTGCAGTTTATAGTTTTTCTAGAAAAATAAAATTTTGCCAATTTTGAAGGGCATAATTTTAAAGGGCAGTTATATGTGATTTTCTATAAAATTTAAATTTCTATGAAATTTTCAATAAAATTGCAATTTCTATGAAATTTTCAATAAAATTGCAATTTCTATGAAATTTTCAACAAAATTGCAATTTCTATGAAATTTTTAATAAAATTGCATTTTCCAGGAAAGTTTTAATAAAATTGCAATTTCTATGAAATTTTCACATTTCGTCGAACTTTTCTAGAGTGCCTAGCAAAATGTGAGACAAGGTACCAGGCAATGAAGCCGACCAATATTATCGGCGAGCCGGTCAAATTTCAGCAATCGGCTGAGCCGATAAAGTTCAAACAAACTATGGCGCACGAATGTCATTCTCAGGCAAAGATGGCGCTATAAGATATTTACCAAAGTCAGTCAATTACGAAGATGTTCCGTCGCATAGCGAGTAGCTGAGAGTGACGAACGAATAGGAATTTGATTTCAACGAGTAAGGGTTTTCTCGTATTTTCAGATCGATTTTTTTGTAATTATCACGATTAGAAAATTAATATCTATGGATAGGTGCAAAAAAAGTTCAAGAAAAAACAGCGGAAAACAATTTTTTTTGCATTTGAAAAATCATTTCTATTCGTTCGTTCTCGAGAAAATGTAAACAAACATGCGATGGCACATCTTCTATATTCATTGACTTTGATATTTACAATTAGATGAACAACTTAAAATTAACACAAAAAATTAAGAAAAGTTATGGAAGTTTTGATGTCATGTCGAAAATGGGTTCAATAAATCTCTACTTATAAGTCATTGTTGTGAAAAATAATTTATTATGAATGACATAGTACCTGTTGTGTTCTCTTTAAAACGACGTAGACTTTGAAAAAATTGCCCGGCCGCTCAATAGCTATTGTAATTTCCGTAAAAACCAAAAGACATTGGATTTTTTAAAAAAATGATGCGAGATCCATTTAAAAACTTTTTATGAATTTTTACGCAAAAATGAACTTCATTAAAAATGCTGACCCTATTGTATTACTTAGTAGTCACATTCTTAAATTTCATGGTTGTATTAAATAAATCTTTTTGACTCACTTAGTGCAGATTCACACTTGCAATTTTTTCTGCTGAATTGCAGTGTTTGTGGGAGAGGGACGCAGTCGGTAAGGGGGGAGAAAAAATCTTCCGTACTCGCAATTTTTTTGCATTTATTATTCGTTGTTTTGTGCTCGGTTTAACATATGTATATTTGTGCGACATACATTTGTGCGACATACATTTTAATAAAATTTAATGAATTTAATGAGTTTTAATGAACGGTGAAAATAAAATATTGTCGAAACAGAATACATTGTCTGAACGCAAATGCAATTTCAAAAGAGAATTGCAGAAAAAAATTGCAAATGTGAATATGGACTCTGTAAAGTTCGGCGGCTGAGTTTCAGCCGATGTGAGCAGCGTTACCGTTGTGCGACTAAAGTGGCATATTTGCCCCTTTTTTTCAGCCGTGCTACTTTCGCGCCCCTTTTATTTTTTGATACTAAATGTGCCCCTTTTCGATTTTTTATGCCACTTTTTGGCTTTTGTAAAAAATCAGCTTTTTATACTCTTATAACAACACTTTCGTAATGCCTCACGCGCTACTTTCTGAATTATTTAATGGGATATATGCATATGCTAAAACGATTTACATTTATCTTTTGTATGTGTATGCATATGAGAATTTATTTCCACCGTTCCATCTTATTGGTGAAAATTCTGCGAATAGGTCGGCGTCTATGCAATACAATAATACAAATAATTTGAGTGATTTCTTAAATGTAACAATATATGGTGAAAATTGTTCTTTTCGAATCAGTCGGCGTTTATAAAAAATCCAATTTGTTTTGCTTGTGGTTTCTTAAATGTAACAAATATATGGATAAGTTTTTTTCATTAGGTTGATGTACATAAACATATAAGTTTTTTTTCTAAACAGATTTATTGTGAGATCAAAAAAACTCAATGCAAAACACATCTGTCCCAAGCACAGATATAATTAGAATAATAAATAAATAAAGAAATGTATGTGATAAAATATATTTAGTATACATCATTAGAAGTTTTCTATAACATTGTATTTTTTGTTTAGTTTTCGTGTAAATGAATGAATTTTTTAATGTAACCTACTTATTTTTTATGTTAAGCTTTGTTTTTTATTGTTGTTTTCTGTAAATAAAAACCTTAAAATTAATCCCCCTTTTTTAATGATCAGTTGCCCCTTTTTTCGAAAAAATCCCCTTTTTTAAATTTTCCAACGGTAACGCTGGATGTGAGCCGCTTAAATCGGCGCCGTCTGGAAAACAATGGATTCATAGCCTGCAAGGTACATAATCGAATTAAATAACATATCTGAAGGTGAAATTCATAGGAACTAAACAAAAGTTTATTCTGCAATAAATTTTCCAAAGAACCTTTCTGTTTTGAAATTAAAAAAGTGACCTAAAAATTTAAGAATATTTTAAAAAATGTTTAAATATATGTATTAAAATAATCCATTACGTTGTCTAAAATTTTCACAAATTTCACAAAGTCAAAATCTCAAAAAAACCTATAAAATATTTCAAATATAACATTGACAAAAAATATTAATATGTTTCTTTCGAATTTTTTGTTGTTTCTATATATTATAAAATATATTTATATTTATTAAAATTTGATTGTTTTTTCACCTCGAGCTTAATTAAAAAAACAATCAAATTTTAATAATATGTTAATTAAATGTGCTCAAGGCTCCCCGGATAGATCGCTACGGCCTCCTGGGAAGCCGCGGATCCCCGTTTGGGAATGCCGGGGCCATATAGAAGTATAGGCCGGTAAGCCCATTATTGATACGAATAGTTAAAGGTTGACTCCTAAAGCCGAAATCGGTAAAATCTTTGTATGAGGGATATATCAATACTCAATATCAATACTTGGACTTGAATGTGATTTTGACACGATCGGTATCGGAGTGTTAAATGAAGGGTTTATCTTTTCTCCACAGAGTATAACACTATGGGGTATAGATTCGCAGTATTGAACTTTCACATAAAAACAGTGTCAGAAAATACCAGTTGAGTTAACTGCCTTAAGTTTACCATATTATTACTGTATTGCAGCATTTCGCATGCTCTTTGGATTAACTTTCAAAGGAATCATTTATTTCAAAAAATTTCAAATTGAATAAATCTAAGACATTTTCTCACAATATTCATTAAAGCCGCCTGATTCCATACTGATTTGCAATGATGGGAAAAAATGCGCCCCAGTGATGTTCAAATTCCATCATTAACCAAATTGCAAATGACCTTTTATGTGAAAAACAAAAATTCAGACTTAAGGCAAACAGACGAGCAAACTTTGGCAAAAAGCTAAACCGGTTAGTCCCACCAATAAAGCCACGAAGATAAAGAAGAAAGAAACCAAAGGAATCTATGACTGGCGAACAGAATTCAAATTATTTCTTTTAGTTTTTTTTGCCTTGGTTAACGACTAACCAACCCAAAGGGGGTTAAATGTCTGAAAAGGTGTTAGATTGGTTTTAACAGTTGATCCCTCAGATGGTCACTTGATTTGAACTTTTATTGAAGATACCATCACTGAGGGTATTTTGGATGAACGAAAGATAGAAAAAACGTAAGAATCATTAGTCTATAACTCAATCTCGCGCAAAATCTCGTGTGGAGAGAACAAACAAAACATCCGACATTTATCCTTTTGCGTTTATCCTGTAATGACTTAATATTAAAGGAATTTGGCCCAAAATTACTGAACAACAAAAAATAAAAGACTTGCTACTAAAAGTGAAAGTCCTGTTTTGCCCACATCCATCCTCCTTCGAAGGTTGCGCAGGAACTTTATAAAACAAAATTTTATTCGGCTTCTGTTTTTGCTCTTTTGCAACTTTAACGAGACAACAATGAAAAGAATTTCTAATAAAGCAACTTTCCGGCTACTTTTCACTCTTTTTTCGTTTTATTGGTGTACCAAAGGTGAGAAGGGGCTGGAGAGGACGAAGAAACCCCACTAAAGTTGTTTCTATACAATTCTGTTCTGATGGGTTGGGGTCTGTGCGAAATTGAATTGCTGTGGATTAGCCAGATTAGGCGAATCATGGTGTGTCCTCTTTATGGGTGGAATGGATGGATGGGGTGGAATGGCATGGAGCTGATGCCATTTGATGAAGGAGGAGGCGACGACAACGACAACAGCAACGAAGCACATGTGCCGGCTGTTATTCTGTTGTTTTTACTAAATTTAACGTAAATTGACAAGAGACATTTTGTTTTTGGGGGATAACAACAACGGCAGCAGTAGCTGCAGAAAAGTTATAACAAGACAAACAAACAATAAAGAAAAAGTGTAGAAATGAAAGTCGGCTCAACACAAAAACAATGGGGTATTTAATAACCATCCGAGGGTTGGGTGGAAAGTTTTCCTTTAATACTCATAGTAAGATGTAAGGTCTGGGTAAGCATTTCGAAAACTGTTTATCCTCTAGGAGAGGATAAACAATTTGGACAATTCTACCCTAAAAAGTACGAATTTCAAATATTCGTTAAAATTTAATCTCTAGCTGATGGTACTTACTATATTCGGTCAAAATTGATTTATGGAATAAAGATGGATTTATGCGAATAAACCAGAAACAATTCCTGAGCTCAAATCCGAGATCCAACGCTTCATCGGTGAGATACCGCTACACCTCTGTGAAAAAATCATGGAAAATTTCATAAAACGAGTAATGGCCTGTCATCAAAGCCGGGGTGCCATTTGACGGACATTTTATTTCATACATAATCGGAAGAGGTCTTCTTTACAATCCAATATAAAATCACAACTGGCTCAAAAAATACGTGATTTTATATTAAAATGCAAAAGTTCATTCTTACCGAGACACCCTTACATACAACTTTTCAAACAAAGGATGCAATTATTTAAATTAAAACTCCAATTATTAGTTGTTTTTTCTTCAATGTTCAATCGGGATAATAATATGTGACAACTGCCAAATTTCAGAGTTGACACTTGCACAAAAAAGACAATACGGAGCATAGGGATTAATCACCCTTTGTGAAAATTGGGAACAGCGGTATTTGTTTTGATATAGACCCGTATAAATATCCCTTCTGATTAGAATTCATGACTGTCTAGAAGATGCACTTTTTAACCTATAATGCTGAAGTTTAACCATTTACGTTTTACTACCCGACCTGGTCCACTTCTTTGCCCCATATTTCAGATTTCCGATCCCGTCCATTTTTGGACTAATCGCGTAGACTCATTCTACTAGACTGAAACCAAATCCATATACACAAATTTACAGCACTCTCGCTAACAAATTATTCAGATATATCCATTTCAGATCTTGGCTCATATGGGCGGGGCCACATCCATTTTTTGACTAATAACGTAGACTGCTACCAAATCCATATGAACAAAATTACAGCACTCTCAGTAACAAATTGTTCAAGATATATCCATTACAAATCTTGCCCCATATGGGCGACGCCACACCCATTGATTCGATTCCGCACATTTTTGGACCGATTACGTAGACTGCCATCAAATACAATACTCCCGCTGACAAATTGTTCAAGATTTTTTTATCACCAATCACGTAGCCACTTACAGTTGGACCCCAGAAAGCCCAGGAATGGTGACCCATCTGGGATCCCGGTCCAGTCCCAATCATAGGGACAGAGAGAAATTCGCTTATCGTGAGTACATACCTCGCGGATTCACTCACGGCGAGCAAAAACACTCACAGTTAGCACGCTACAATGCGACGGCAAGCGCCCCTTTGCATTAGTGACAGGCCCTTAGAGAGAATCCTCTGCTAATCTGTGGGTCATATCACCCGGTTGAATAAGGGCAACTCCACACCGAGTCCAAGGACTCTTCCCGCGATTTGGGTTTAAACCACAGCCACCACGATGCTCCCAACAGGGGCCACACCAACAGCCAGGCTGGAAACTAGTTCCAGGGGATCCTGACCCCCGTGGTACCATAAAAAGCCTCTGGTCAGATTTGTAGATAAAACTACTACCAGTTGCATCCCATACTATGCCGGGACTGGTAACCCTTTATATGTGTAAAGCTACGGCCGTGAGATGATTAGCGGAATGGAACGGTTTAGATGTACACAGCGTAGGTATGCACCCCTCACCGTGAGGAGACGAGGACCATCTTAACCTCTTCCGCTCGGAGTCGGTGAGTGGCACCCAAGTAAGGCATAAGCCCGGCCGAGCCCCAACAAGACCAAGGTCTTACAGCACTTGGGGAGCCATGGGACTGGCTCCAGATCCAAGAGCCCGTGGTACCAGAAACCTCTGGTCAGGTTCCGTAGCCAAAGCTACTACCAGTTTCAGTTCTACGCAACCCGGGGACTGGTAACACCCAACAAAGACAGCCATTGAGTCATGGACGAAGTCCACCACTCAACGTCCCAACGGGAGATCTACGCCACGACTCAACGCTCGACGAGCCGAAAAGACTCGGCGTGCAAAAACCTCTGCACATGCTAGTGTCTCAGGTGAGGCAACTAGGCCATGAAAGTGCCATTGCCAGTCAACAAATTCAACACCCATGCCTAGTTAACCCTAGGTATAACCCATAGGTAACACGACCACTAGAGGTGTCCCATCGTTCCTGGCACCTATTCAAAACCGCCTCATCCAGGTGCTCAATGAGCTCTCCTCGAGGCAAACGCTCCATCCCAGGAACAACCCATACATCCCGGGGCATAATCACCCCACGACTGGCACCAAATAAGGTACTCCTACGAAGCACCTCCAGATCCAGAGGGGGGGTACCCATTAGTACCTGAAGAGCCTCAGTAGAGACCGTCCTACAAACTCTCAAACATCCTAGGAGCAAGATCCTCTGACAGGATAGTATCTTCTTAATACCGGATACTCGTCTAACAGCATCAGCCCAAACTGAGGAGCCATACGTCGCACAAGATAGAAAAAGACCTACATATAATCTTCTAACCGCCTTCTTTCCGAGACCCCAATCACATTTAACAATCCTCTGGACCTGTCCAACCAAGGGCACTAACTTGTGTTTCAAGTGGTCAATGTGGGGGAGGAAGTTCATCCTCTCTCCTACTAGAATACCTAAATACCTCACCTTACTGACATATTGGATCGAGTCATTTCCAATCTTCACAATCGGGTGTCTGGTTTGCCAGACAGTGATCCCTTCAAGAGCATAGCAACCGTCTTGGCCATGTTGACCTTAACTCCAACTCTATCACCCCAGGTTCTCACTATGTCCATCATGGTAGAGCTATCCCTTTCCAGCTGGCTCCTGGCACCCTCGACCATAATCAGGAGATCGTCTGCAAATGCGGAAAATTTGCAGTGGCAATCCAATTCAAATAAAAGGTCCATTACCATATTCCAGATAATGGGACCCCCAATCGAACCTTGAGGACATCCCCTCACCACCTGAGTGGAAACTGTGTCACATTTGCCAAACAAAAAAGTCATGCGATTACAGAAAAAACTCTTCCAAATCTCAATCTCCTGGCAAACTACCTCACGAAGTCTATTAAAGACCGCAGACCACCTAAGATTGTCAAACGCTCCCTGGAAATCTACAAATAAACCAAGTACGTCCTTAGAATCCGAGCTTTCCACACTATTTTTCACGTGAAGCCACGCATCCTCCGTGCATTTACCATCCTTAAAACCGAACTGGTAGCAGCACATTCTACCATACAGTTTCTCCTGAAGCCGCAACACCATCACCCTCTCCAGCACTTTTCCAAGGACTGGGAGGAGACTGATGCCCAGATAGGATGCAGGATCACTCCTGATCTTATCAGGGGACTTCAGGAGAACCACAATCCTTGCCTCTTTCCAGGCAGACGGGAAATACCCTATCCTAACACATTCAGCAAGGAGGCTTACCTTCTTAGCGCCAGCTTCTTCTCCTGAAGATCCCTATTCCACCACCGAAGTTCCCTTAAGGGCGTGGGTTGGTGAACGGGCAACAGTCGATCATTAACACCAGTGATACACTCATTTATAACCTGAAACTTGGAATCAACATCCATTTCATTAAAATTTGCCAGAGGAACAGTACGAAAAACCTCTCTAATTTCATCCTCGTAGAAATTCCAATCCACCGCATTTGTGGACCACTTTTTAAGCAGCGACGGTCCTGCTACAAGCCCCTCGTTCCTCTCCAGTTCAAATATGATCACATTATGGTCACTGACCCGGAGATCCGGTCTGACCTCCCACCTTAATCTAAAGGTCCTATTTGACACGCTATTCGCCAAAGTGACATCGATGTCACTAGTACCATTTGGACCGTGGAATGTGTACTCAGCTGTGGGCACATTCACCACATGAATGCTCCAGTTCAGGAGACATTCACTTAGGAGACATTCTCATCTGTGGTAGCTAAGGTAACCTTGGACATGCCTAGGCATCTGGCTATGCCACATCGGAGAGACAGCATTTGCGTCCATACCCACAAGTAAGGCCACATTACCCGCAAGCGCAACCAAACGCTCCAAGTATTGGAGGTGTGGATCTATGGACTCTTCAAACTTGCAGTATATGCTGGCAACCAACAAAGCTCCGAACTCACCTTCAATTCTGACGCATACACCCCACTGGGACTGATCAACTAGCAAACATTCAACATTTAAACCCCTAACAACAATTGCATCATTATTACGCAGATCAACAAAAAGACGAAACTCAAGCGGGAGACCCACAGGGCCGTCCACCGAAATGTACGGTTCCTGGAGCAACGCCACAACACAATCCAATTCGCACAAACACTGACCCAGATCATACATGGATGATCTACTACCCTGACAATTTAACTGTAAAAAACGGACGGACATTAATGTCTAGCGTTTGCACGAGCAACCATCGCCGCATAAAGGGGGCACGCGTGCGACATCATTAGATGCCCAGACGCCTTACCCTTGAACGCACAGTTCCTGCAGTTGAGCTGTTTTATACAGTCGCTCTCTACATGCCCTGACTTACCACAGCGACGGCACACCTCGTGAGTAGCACGACAGTCCCTCACTCTGTGGTCGAAGCCAAGGCACCTACGACAGACCAAAACCGATTCGTACTCACGTACCCTGAAACTAAACCATTTAATATAGCAACGACCAGTTGCCAATAGGCTCTGCATTGCTCTGGCGTAACCTTCCAAGACAATGTTAATACTCCCCTCATCCCGTACCTGCCATGGTTTGCTCACAATTTTCACAGCATTGACAAATTGCTCTTTGCTGTACATGCTCTTAAAATTCTTGTCATAGAGTTCATGCATGAACTCATCCGGAGTGAACTTCGCCTCGACATACTCCACCACTACCCGCGGACCGAGTTTGTCCTCACTTCCAAACCGGCCTCCTGAAACTTATCATTATTCAGCACTCTCTGCCTCTCCGCTTCCGATGGTGTACGAATTATCGCCCCACCACTCTTCAGCGGCCTGATCTCATGTACCCGAACATTCAGATGGGGGCCGACCTCATTCACGATCTTCTCAACCACTTGCTTCGACGTCTGCTACTTGTCAGTACTCTTAAGCTTAGCCGCCCATGTCTCCGTAGGAACGCGCAAGGCAGGCTGACTAAATGAGCCAAGTGCGCCGAGATCGCGCTTACACTCGCGGGAGCCACACAAAACAAATAAATTTTTTGTAATTACATGAGTTAACAAAATGATTTTTGATAGCATTTGTACTTACAGAATTTGCTTTAATTGATATCTCTTGATATTTATTGGATTTCATAAATATTGATTAAGTTAGAAAACTTTTTCTGGTAAAGGTCGTTAGCAGAAAGTAAAATATACAAGAAATTAGCAGATTTATCGAAAAAATTATTCTTTTTAAGTGGTGTACCATATTTGAGATTTGTATCCTTTTGTGATATTTTAAATTGAATTTCTCTATTTCTGTTAAATAATAAATTTTTTTTGTCTTGCTAATTCGTTTTAAATGATGGTACAATTTTTATTTTATGCTGCAAAGTGCAAATTTTGTCTAAAATGTATATTAACAATAGTTTCAAAATCCCAAAATACTTCACCGATGTATGGAAACAGATCGTGTCCTTGTTAATGATTGGAATTATGAAACAAAGGAGCTCAAAATGAATAAAAGCTGACATCAGAATTTATTATTCTCCAATGCAATTGCTACAATTTATAATTTTTTTAAAAATAAATTTTTCAATTTAACAATTTTTTTGTTTAAGTAATAGGCCTGACAGTATATACATACATAATTCGTTATAGCGAGCATTGAATGTACACCATCTTTTATCAAAAATCTTGAACTCATACTAACAATATTTACCTATAATATACTAAAAACAGTTTGTTGTGTCTACGGTTTCATAGAAAATTATTATTACAAAAAAAGTCGCAAAAAAGTCTCTGGGTGGAAAAGTTGCACAAAAAGTCAAAAGCCGCCAAAAAAGTTGCAAATTGCAACTTTAGTCGCACAGCGGTAACACTGATTGAACAGGGGCGCTTGCGGCAAGACACCTGCTCTCGATCTCACACTACTACTTGTGCTTGGCGCCACATTTCCCTTCTCAGGAGAGGGGATAGCGTCTACTCTCTTTGGTGCGTTCTCAGCTTCGCTTCTCAAAACTTCATCTTCTCCCATACCATCCTCACCTCCCGCTGCCTCCTCGCCATCGAGGTCCCTCCTCCTCGTCATTTACTCCTCAGGCACAATTTCAGTGAAAAAAGTGCCCGTTATTATGCAGCAACAATTCTGTAGCTAAACTACACTATAGCAGCCCAAAAAACTTCTCAACCAAAGTGATTCGAAATGAACCGCTAGGTTGAAGAAAAACAATTTAACGCTGGCGAGACAAGACTCACGACTCTATCGAGTCAGCATGCACGCCAACAACAAAAACCAATTCAAAATAATAAAAGAATCAAATACCTTATTCAGTGCCAGGTCGTAATCAATCAATCCAAAATCACAATAATAATCAAAGAGTAGTCCAAAAAAACAGTTATGCAGGGTCAATTCGATCACAATTCCAAAATTCACAATCAATATCCGACGAGTAGTCCAACAATACAATGCCGAGCCAGATTATCAATCCACTTCGCTTAAATTAATCAAATTAAAATTTAATTAATTCAACAAAGTCAATTGATCAATCACCACACAAAATAGATTAAATTAATATCCACTGTCCAATCACTTAATCGATTGATTTATAAACCAATTTGCCGAAAGGGCACTAAAGCTTGTTCCTTAAGGAATTTAATATTCAAATACACTTTAAACACACTCAGTAATTTCACAACCGATTTTTAAATTTCTTCCGCTGATGCGAAACACGTCTGTACGCTTCAAGTGTTCAGAATCGAGGGACAGTAGGATCAATCATAGGGACACGAATGTTTGCTTAGCGTAAGTCTATGCCTTTCGGCCTCACTCACGGTGAACAAGCGCCCACAGTAGCACGTTATAATGCGACGGCCAGCGCCCCTTTGTATTTGTGACGATACCCTTAGAGGGTGGTAATCCTCCACAGGGACGTCACAATTACGCAGGTACCAATTCGAAGTCATACATATGGGTACAAGCTTCCCTCTTGGTTTGGGGTCGAGGCCTATCTAATACCTCTGCTATTCTATGGGTCATAGCACCCGGTTGAATAAGTGCAACTCCACACCGAGTTCAAGAACTCTCCCCGCGATTTGGGTATAAACCAAGCCACCACGAAGCTCCCAACAGGGGCCACACCAACAGTCGGGCTGGAAACATGTTCCAGGGGGTCCTGACTCCCGTGGTTCCAGAAAAAGCCTCTGGTCAGACTTCGTAGATGAAACTACTACCAGTTTACATCCCATACGATGCCGGGACTGGTAACCCTTTATGTGTGAAAAGGCTGCGGTCGTGAGATGGTCAGCGTAAGAACGCTGGTGAGAACGGTTTGGGCACACATTGCGTAGATGTGTACCCCTCACCGGAAGGAGACGAGGTCCATCCCAAACCTCTTCCGTTCGGATTCGGTGAACGGCACTCATTTTAGGCGTTAGCCCGACCGAGCCCCCAACAAGACCTAAGTCTTATAACATATACGGAGTCATCGACTCAACCATATGTCCGTGGTACCAGAAACCTCTGGTCAGGTTTCGTAGAAAAACTACTCCCAGTTTCTGCTCCACGCCGCACGGGGACTGGTAACCCCAACATCTCCAATGAATCACAGACTAAGTCCATGACTCAAAGTCCAAGAGGACCGTCATCTCAAAAGAGATCGCCTAGTAGTGAACATACGGCACGCAAAACGCTCAGCGCATATTAATGTCTCCGGAGTGGAGACGAGACCCTCAAAATGCCATTGCCAATCTGAAAACTCTATCCTCATGCCGGATAGATCCCTTATATCAGCATAATAGGGACAGATGGGAATCGAGTTTCGAGTGCGTACCCGCCGCAATGGCCTTACCGCACTGTGCTGGACAATCACACAGCCACTGAGAATCAGTGACCCACAAAACACATAAAACACGAACACCCTCACGGGTGAACGACCACACACAAGAAACATACCAACATACTATAGTTACCATGCGACAACGGGAAACAATTGGCAGACAGCAGCAAACAGCAACGACGACAGCAACATCAGCATCCAGCATCGAGGGCGCAGATGGAGGAATCTGTGCCGCGCATCTCGACCGCAGGACAACAACAACTGACTGGGCAGGCTATGCCGACAGTAGTGTAATTGATTAACCTCCGCTACACGTCTCTCAGTCGTCTCCTATTGAAAACAATTCGTGCAAAAACGCCCATCGCCCTTAATGTACGATCGTCCTC
Organism: Eudasyphora cyanicolor; assembly: GCA_963930755.1. Taxonomy (NCBI): domain Eukaryota; kingdom Metazoa; phylum Arthropoda; class Insecta; order Diptera; family Muscidae; genus Eudasyphora; species Eudasyphora cyanicolor. The sequence continues at coordinate 316,640,017 of OZ005734.1, forward strand.
TACAACCCTACTGAAATCCCTCACCCCCTGGGAGTGGAAGATTCCCATGCTAGCTAAATCCCTAACATCATCGTAGTGCGAGCATTCCGTCAGTATATGCCGCCAATCTTCGGGTCCCCTCCCACAACCACAGTCCGGGCTGTTGGACAGGCCTCTGGCATGCAAAAATGCATTGATAGAGCCGTGTCCGGTCAGTAAAAAGCCGAGACTTAGACCGAAGCCAAAGTCTGGCCGCTCCCTAACAAACGTCGCGTCACGAATAAAAGCGTACGTCGCCCGCCCCCTATCACTTTCGGTCCATCTTGTCCGCCACCTAGACACAAGGCACTCATCCAAGAGTTCCTTGTTCCTCCTAACATCCCCTTCTATCAGCTGATCCGCAGGAAACCAATCTAAACTTGGAAGTGACTGGCCCCGCTTTATCCGGAAGATGATGCCGCAACGCAACACCTCCAGATCAAGGGGGAGTGCACCCAGCAACACTTGCAAGGCGTCTGTGGACACCGTACGATATACAGGCATACAAGCCAACATCGCTACCCTCTGGCAGGATAAGACTTTGCGTAGACCATGAGCAGTCAGTACTGTCTCGCACCATATAGCAGAACCATAGGTTACACAGGTAACAAATAGTCCATGATATATGGTGCGGACAGCACGCCTACTTAGGCCCCAGTCTTTTCTGAGCATACACTTAACTTTCCCCACAATCTCGGTCAACTTGGCCCTGACAGCATTCAAATGAGGAAGGAAGTTCATCCTCTCTCCCACGGTAATACCCAGGTATTTCACCTCACTCCGATACCGGATACTAGCCTCGCCAGAACGAATGAGTGGAGGACGCCCCGCAGACAGGCTGCCCTTGAGCAGCATTGTCGAGGACTTCTCCACCGACACCTCGACGCCAACACGTGCACTCCATTCACCGACAATACGCATGGCCACTCCACCTTTTCTCTCCAGCTCAGCACAAGACTGGCCTTCGATCAAGATGAGCAGGTCATCGGCGTATGCACACAGCTTGTAAGAGCCGGCAAGTGACTGTACCAAGGGATCCATCATGAGGTTCCACATAAATGGACCACAGATAGAACCCTGGGGACAGCCACGAGTCACCTCCTTCCAAACTGTGCCGCTGGCACCCACCACACAAACTTTCCTATCCTCAAAATAGCTCTGCCAAAGCCTCAACTCACAGCATCCAATCTGGACCAATCGCTGGGGCACGCTGTCCCAAAGGAGATTATCGAATGCACCTCGGAAATCAACAAATATACCCAGTACATACTTGGCTGTCGACTCGCTAACGCTACGCCTTACATGCATCAAAGCATCCTCGGTAGACCGGTTAGACTTAAATCCAAACTGCAGTCGCTCAGAGAGAGTGCTCTCATCGATGCGCTGCTTCAGTCGTGACACCATCACTCTCTCGAGAACTTTTCCAAGTTCCGAGAGAAGACTGATGCCCCGGTAAGAGCGAGGATCACTCCTCACCTTCTCGGGAGACTTTAGCAGTACAACAACTCGCGCCTTCTTCCAAGCTCCTGGGAATAAGCCATCTACTAAGCACTTCTGATAGATGCTCTCCACGTACTCTGGTATTGCCTTCCAGATGGCTTTCACCATCTCTCCAGTAATACCATCGATACCTGGTGATTTCCTACTTTTCACCCGATAGACGCTGTCCGAAATCTCGTATCTTTCGAGGATTGGAGGGTCAGTTAAAGCCTCACGAGGAGGACAATAGCTAACTGGCTCCGCCCCAGGAAAGAGAACCCCCAACAGTTCATCCACGCTTTCCCTCCAAGAACGTAACGTCCCCTCGGCCCGACTAAAACCCGCGATGTCGCCCTGTTTGTCACGCCCTCGACATATTCTATACGCCAACCCCCATGGGTCATCCCTATTGTCCTGTACAATACTCCTCAAATGGCCCTCTTCACTCCTAATCAGCATGTCCTTGTACGTACGAAGGCCAGCACGACATTCAGCTTTCCGTATCCCCATCAACTCAACATTAGAATGCCTGACCCTCTGGAATCTCTTCCTCAGGCGTCGGACATTCCGCCGCATCGTCTCAAGTTCCTCGGTCCACCATCAGAGAACCACATACGAGAGGATGCATTTGCATCCAAACCAAGGATGACCGGTATGCTACTCGCTAGTAGTAGCACGGTATCCATATACCTTAGATACGGCTCCAATGTAGCACCAAACCTACAATAGATGCTAGCCAAAAGCATCCTCCCAAAGCTACCTTCCACCGAAACACAAACCCCGTATTGGCTAACCCCCCCCCCCCGCCACTACCGTACAGTCCATGTACCCACTGTCCACCACTATTGCCGAGTGTGCACCCTCGTCCGTAAACACTCGCATACCCCCCGGTAAACCAACTACACTACCATCTATAGCATACGGCTCCTGTAGCAGAGCCAAGGAGACACCTACTCTCCTCATCTCCTGCCCGAGCTCAGCCATAACCGCCTTCGATCGCTGGCAGTTATACTGCACTATTATGATCTCCTCCATCATCTTAGTGTCTCGCCCTCGCCCTCGCAATCAGCCCAGCGTACACGGGGCACAGCAGCGACAACATGCTGTGGCCGGCTGCGTACCCACGAAGTTCACAATTTCGGCATCTCGCCTCGTTCGGACATTGATGGGCCGTGTGCCCCATCAGACCACATCTCCGGCAAACACTCTGCGTCTGTCGGCAGTCCCGGATCATATGGTCGAACCCATAACACAGGTGACACGCTGGCACCTCCTCATTCAACCGAACCACAAATCGGTGCCACAAAATGTAGGCACCACCAGCCTCCAGCAACTTCTCCGCAACACGAGGTGTGCATTCCAGTGTTACGTCCGTGTCACCGGTCGGGCTCACCGAACTCCATGTCTGGCCCGAAATTCTGCCGATATAATTCCTCCATGAACTTCTCCGGACTGATCGCCTTGCTGACGTCACGCACAATTAGACGGGGGCCAAGCTTGTCGTTGGCCACAACCTCCATGCCTGCCTCAGCGAACTTGGCATTCTCCATCACCCGCTGCCTCTCTACTAACGAAGGGGTGCGAAGAATTGCACCGCCATCCTTCATCGGGCGGAGGGTGTGAACGCGGACGTTCATCGTCGGCGCCACCTTCTCCACCACCTCCTTCACCACCTCCGCACCTGTCGCACCCTTCTTCCTAATGACCGCCGACCATGTGTCAACCGGTTTCGGCACCGCCACTGGTTGAGCGGCAATCAACGGCACAGCAGCAGCAGCAACGACAGCATTCTTACCAGCCAAAGGCCGTCCATGGCCAGCCGCAGCGACACCAACGCCAACACCACCACCACCACCTCCAGCTCTCCAATGCTCGACCTCCAATAACAGATCGAGCATCATCACCTCATACTTGGCAGTACACGCCAGAATCTGACGCACCGATACGTTCTCTGCGAACGCCACCTCCATCAGGGACTGCGTCAGTTCCTTCATCCTACGCACCGAGTCCCCGGTCGGCACTGCACCACCATCTCCTCCACGGTTACGTGGACGGACACTCGTCGACACTCATCATCCCCTCTTCGTCCGTCTCCCTCTTCACAACTTTCCCTTTCGTCAGCGACAACCTCTTCGATTGACGCCTTCCTCCCTTTGGGGCCGGCATATCAACCGGCATCACCAACGACACCTACACTTCACTCTTATACCTACTCGAAATCCTATACACAAACCAGTCCACAACCTATCAATCACTATCAAAACTATCTAAGCCAAAAACCAAAAAATCAAAATCCAATAACCTATCACTCGCCTGTCCGTCACCTAACCTCAAATATCTCCCCGGAGATTTTGAGACACCAAAATCACTTTCAGCCTTGAGACTCCAAATGCCGGCAGTCTCAAACCAAAACAAACCTCTTCACTATTTATCACTTTTTCCGTCTCGTTCGCACTTCTACTTCACTTATTTCACTCGCTCTAAAAATCACCGGTAAACACTTTCGCGTCTGTATTTTTCAACATTCGTACGGTACACGGACAGTAGGAATCACTCAAAAAATAATAACTCCAAATTGGCTTATAAGGACGGGTCCACGTCACCTGCTAGGCTAATCTGAAGATTCACTAAATTCACTCTACATATTTCTCGACTCCGCCCGACTTTAGTATTTCCTTACTGGTATGAACTGAATGCGATTTGACGCCGCTAAATTAACGATTCAAGGCGAATATTGAGTAAGATATTCGGGAGACAGATCATAAACCGTACTTTAGGTCTTGAAAAATTAGGTTGGCAGGATACGCTAACTGCGAAGCCACCCTAGGCTGTCACATGAATGAAATCGAGTTGCATAAATAAGGGGAATGTTTGCTATTTCGACTAAAGAAATAATATGCCGAAAAATTTGGATTTTTGAATTTTTATGTAGTTCCCACATTTTTGCGTAACTAAATACCAATTTTGAATCTATGCTTTACTCAGCCGTTTTTCCGGGAGGTTGGCGCATGGGAGTTTGGCCTAGTACTTTCGAATCAGTTCAGTGTTTCAACACTGATATTATTATCTTCGTGAATATCACGAATTGTTTTATATATATTACGAAATCTGTCTTATTTTTTCAGCCAGAGAAACGTTTTATACGATATATGAAAAAAAATCATATATATTACGAAGAAGATTCTTCATATTTTATTAAACCATTCCACACTTTTTATGAAACTATTTCATATTTTCTATGAAACTATTTCATATTTTTTATGAAACTATTTCATATTTTTTATGAAACTATTTCATGTTTTTATGAATTTATTCCATATTTTTTTATGAAATTATTTCATATTTTTTAAGAAATTATTTCATATTTTATCTTCGTGAATATCACGAAATGTTTTATATATATTACGAAATCTGTCTTATTTTTTCAGCCAGAGAAATGTTTCATACGATATATGAAAAAAAGTCATATATATTACGAAGAAGATTCTTCATATTTTCTTAAACCATTCCATACTTTTTATGAAACTATTTCATATTTTTTATGAAACTATTTCATATTTTTTATGAAACTATTTTATATTTTTTATGAAACTATTTCATGTTTTTATGAACTTATTCCATATTTTTTTATGAAATTATTTCATATTTTTAAGAAATTATTTCATATTTTTTAAGAAATAACTTTATATTTTTTTTATGAAATTATTTCATATTTTTTATGAAATTCTTTCATATTTTGTATGCCCCCGACCTACACTATATTGTCTATAAGTATTCTTCTGCTTTTAGACCGTTTTTGCCTCTAATTCGGATCCAGACGCTGCTCTCTCTTATCAGGAAAAGATTAAAGCAGACGAACAAGAATTATTCCCTACATCTGCTATTTCAAATCAAAAATAATCACACCAAGTAATGTATTTGCCAACTAGTTCGTACTCGTGTGATGTTTGGTTTAATATTTTGTATGAAATTATTTCATATTTTGTATGAAATTATTTCATATTTTGTATGAAATTATTTCATATTTTGTATGAAATTATTAAAATTTTTTACCACGCTGTATGCTGTTGCTTTCCGCAACGGTTTAATTTCTACCCATTTCGAGAAAAGTCGAAGAATATCAGAAGAATCGTATTTCCATGTTTAGTCCTGGGTAAGAGTCATACCAACTCCGTGCAGACAGTAGACCAAGGTTCTCCAGAAGTCTGCAGTTCTATAGAGATCTTCTAACCTTTCAAGGAATTCCCAGGCTTACTTTTCGCTGATTAAACTTATATTCCATTTCCGGACCTGGTGATGCTATACTTCAACGCAATGCACTTCGTCGGTCGTGTACGTCGGTACTTCTCGTCGTATAACTTGTACAGGTGGCGAGATTCCCTCCATCCCGAAAACAAGCAGTAGCGATGGCGTCGTGGACTTTAAATCCATCATATAACTTTTTATTTGGCATTGTAAATTAACCAATTGAAAGTATTTTCAATATGCCTCTACATAAGAAAGTGATTAATTTAGTCACTTTTGTGGATGCGGCATTTTCAACTAATAAATTTATTGATTCAGTTAATTTCTTAATAGAAAAAGATTCGTTCGTCTGTAGAAGAGCATCGAAAATATGGGTGGACTTTCTATTCACCACTCACTCAGCCCTCGTAGCTTTTTATCTCAAGCCGGAACACACAGATGTTCTGTTGGATGAGGCGGAGGTATGTACGCACGCCATCGCCTATTACGCTAACAACATATTCCTTGTTAAATACAAATGTTTTAATCTTTTTATTTCATTTGATGTTTCTTTGTTTTTTCTCTTAACGCTTCCGACTGTATTATTGCCGCTACGGACTGACTTACTGGCTGACTGAGTGTGTTCCAATGTTTGTTTATCGAAAATGTTATGCTTTCCTAGATTTTTCCCGGAGCAAAAGCTCTCCTTTTCCTTTCCTCATCAGAGGAACATTTTATTGTGTGTCGTGAAGTGTGGGTGTGAGGCGTAAAGGACAAACTTTGTTTGTCACTCGCAATGATAAGCGATAATAATCACAAAAACAAAATTCTTTGGTTCAGAACACAAATGATACGAAACGACATACTCGTACGTACATATTATCAGTAATTCTTTCAATTATTGTCGATGTCGAGGAGTACAGGAATAAAAAGTAAATACGAGTATATGTCCGTGGAAGATATTGGTCAGGCATGAGTGATTATTGTGTGTACCTTATAATTATACGAGGATGGGTAATATGTACAAGAGTGTGAAAATTTTATAGCCCAAAGCAAAGGTGCCGTATTTGGTTTAGAGGTTTTCACACTTTTATGGCATAAACAAGGGAAATATTTGGGATAAGTGGTATAACAATCTACACAAAGTGTTTCCTGACTAATTTGTTCCCAAAATTAATTTTCGAAATATTTAAAAAAATATATATATAAAATATTTTTAGCTATTTTAGTAGAAGGAGATGTTTGAGCGACAGTTATGTATCAATAAGTACAGACATTCTTAAAGATTAACACTATGCAACAAAACCATTTTTTTGTGTCCGAGACCTGAAAACTTGTTTGTGTAGTTTTTTTTTATATATAGGAGTCATTCCATGCCAAACGGGACGATTTTTGACATCACTGTTTTTGATTGCTTCGAAATTTTGTGTATGAATTATTAACCTAAAAATATCTTATACGTAGTTCAAGAAAAAATTTTAAAAACATTTCTTTAAGAGTTATGAGCAATTTAAAGTTGACGAAATTACGTTTTTTTTCTAAAAGGTGTATTCATTCTTTAACGTGTATCTCCTGAAATACTTGACCGATTTTAATGTGCTATACCTTGTTTTGAAGGTAGTTTCAACTACTACAACAAACTTTGAGTAATCAATGTAACAAATTTACCAATTTTTAATCTTTTTGCCCTTTTACACTTTCTATTGCGATTTTCAAAATGATTACACCCTTCGATTTTTTTTGAAATTTTAATGTCGTGTTCTTAGATGTCTTTGTTAGATACTGTATGAATTTGGAAGTGGTGAATTGATGGGAACTATTTTTTACGAGTTTTTATAAAAAAAACATTTGCATAATTTCTGGGAATGTGCTTTAAATAATTAACAGAATGATAACTTTTAGCCGTTTGTTTATTAATATAACAATAACAACAATAAATATTATTAATTTTGCCAAATTTTTTGCAAAAATCAGCGATGGCTTGATATTTAAACAACAAAACTCATTAAACAATAGCAAGAGTCAAAAGATAAGAAAGTACTTGTTAAACTATACTCTGAGATGCAATTTTTTTAAAATCACCTTTCACTTTTTGATGCAGAAAAAAATGCAATAACTTTGTTAGTCCGTTTTTCACATTCAATTCGACAATTCAAAACAAAAAAACAAAGCAATAATAAAGCAAAAGTAATTTCTTGAACTCAAAACTACCACGCATACATTCCATTGTCCGATAAAAAAAACCAGTAAGGAAAGGCTAAAGTCGGGCGGTGCCGACTATATAATACCCTACACCACTCTCGTAATATTGAATAACTCTGATATATAAATTTTGTAATTCATGTATAAATTGTTTACATAAATTTACTTTTGGGACATTTTATACTTAAATAATACCCTGTACCACAGTGTGGTGTAGGGTATAAAAACGATTGGATCTAAAGAGCCAAATCGGATGAAACATATATATGGGAGCTATAGCTAAATCTTAACCGATTTTCTTCAAATTCGGTAGTGTTGGTTCATGGATCAAGAAACTCTACCATTCTAAATTTCAACACGATTGGATGTAAAATACAGCCTTTATAGGACTAAAGGTGCAAATCGGACGAAACATATATATGGGAGCTATAGCTAAATCTTAACCGATTTTCTTCAAATTCGGCTATGTTGGTTCATGGATCAAGGAACTCTACCATTCTAAACTTCAAAACGATCGGATGTAAAATACAGCTTCTATAGGACTAAAGGGCCAAATCGGACGAAACATATATATGGGAGCTATAGCTAAATCATAACCGATTTTCTTCAAATTTGGCAATGTTGGTTCATGGATCAAGAAACTCTACCATTCTAAATTTCAAAACGATCGGATGTAAAATACAGCTTCTATAGGACTAAAGGACCAAATCGGACGAAAGATATATATGGGAGCTATATCTATATCTGCAGCGATTTTCTTCAAATTCGGCAATGTTGGTTCATGGATCAAGAAACTCTACCATTCTAAATTTCAAAACGATCGGATGTAAAATACAGCTTCTATAGGACTAAAGGGCCAAATCGGACGAAACATATATATGGGAGCTATAGCTAAATCTTAACCGATTTTCTTCAAATTCGGCAATGTTTGTTCATGGATCAAGAAACTCTACCATTCTAAATATCAAAACGATCGGATGTAAAATACAGCTTCTATAGGACTAAAGGACCAAATCGGACGAAAGATATATATGGGAGCTATATCTAAATCTGAACCGATTTTCTTCAAATTTGGCAATGTTGGTTCATGGATCAAGAAACTCTACCATTCTAAATTTCAAAACTATCGGATGTAAAATACAGCTTCTATAGGACTAAAGGACCAAATCGGACGAAAGATATATATGGGAGCTATATCTAAATCTGAACCGATTTTCTTCAAATTGGGCAATGTTGGTTCATGGATCAAGAAACTCTACCATTCTAAATTTCAAAACGATCGGATGTAAAATACAGCTTCTATAGGACTAAAGGGCCAAATCGGACGAAACATATATATGGGAGCTATAGCTAAATCTTAACCGATTTTCTTCAAATTCGACAATGTTTGTTCATGGATCATGAAACTCTACCATTCTAAATTTCAAAACGATCGGATGTAAAATACAGCTTCTATAGGACTAAAGGACCAAATCGGACGAAAGATATATATGGGAGCTATATCTAAATCTGAACCGATTTTCTTCAAATTCGGCAATGTTGGTTCATGGATCAAGAAACTCTACCATTCTAAATTTCAAAACGATCGGATGTAAAATACAGCTTCTATAGGACTAAAGGACCAAATCGGACGAAAGATATATATGGGAGCTATATCTAAATCTGCAGCGATTTTCTTCAAATTCGGCAATGTTGGTTCATGGATCAAGAAACTTTACCATTCTAAATTTCAAAACGATCGGATGTAAAATACAGCTTCTATAGGACTAAAGGGCCAAATCGGACGAAACATATATATGGGAGCTATAGCTAAATCTTAACCGATTTTCTTCAAATTCGGCAATGTTTGTTCATGGATCAAGAAACTCTACCATTCTAAATATCAAAACGATCGGATGTAAAATACAGCTTCTATAGGACTAAAGGACCAAATCGGACGAAAGATATATATGGGAGCTATATCTAAATCTGAACCGATTTTCTTCAAATTCGGCAATGTTGGTTCATGGATCAAGAAACTCTACCATTATAAATTTCAAAACGATCGGATGTAAAATACAGCTTCTATAGGACTAAAGGACCAAATCGGACGAAAGATATATATGGGAGCTATATCTAAATCTGAACCGATTTTCTTCAAATTGGGCAATGTTGGTTCATGGATCAAGAAACTCTACCATTCTAAATTTCAAAACGATCGGATGTAAAATACAGCTTCTATAGGACTAAAGGGCCAAATCGGACGAAACATATATATGGGAGCTATAGCTAAATCTTAACCGATTTTCTTCAAATTCGGCAATGTTTGTTCATGGATCAAGAAACTCTACCATTCTAAATTTCAAAACGATCGGATGTAAAATACAGCTTCTATAGGACTAAAGGACCAAATCGGACGAAAGATATATATGGGAGCTATATCTAAATCTGAACCGATTTTCTTCAAATTCGGCAATGTTGGTTCATGGATCAAGAAACTCTACCATTCTAAATTTCAAAACGATCGGATGTAAAATACAGCTTCTATAGGACTAAAGGACCAAATCGGACGAAAGATATATATGGGAGCTATATCTAAATCTGAACCGATTTTCTTCAAATTGAACAATGTTGGTTCATGGATCAAGAAACTCTACCATTCTAAATTTCAAAACGATCGGATGTAAAATACAGCTTCTATAGGACTAAAGGGCCAAATCGGACGAAAGATATATATGGGAGCTATATCTAAATCTGAACCGATTTCAACCAAATTCAATAGCGATCTTAACAGCCGCGAAATACTTTAAACTGCAAAATTTCAGAACGATCGGAGTGAAATTGCGACCTGTAGTCGACGAACAACTTTACATGGACAGACGGACGGACGGACGGACGGACGGACGGACGGACATCGTTAACTCGACTCAGCTAGTGATTCTGAGTCGATCGGTATACTTTAAGGTGGGTCTAGCTGTGTTATTTTAAGGTGTTACAAACATCTGCCGTGAAACAAACTTATAATACCCTGTACCACAGTGTGGTGTAGGGTATAATTAGAGTTCAGACAACATCAACTTCCGAAAAGTACTGTGTTAAGACGTTGTACATTGATTAATATTTTTATACCCATTTTCTTCATTTTTACTGTAAATAGATTGATTCGAATCTTTCTCATACATTTTTTATTTTTATTTTTACATAAGTATACTGATTATTAATAATTGTCATTCTTTTCTTAAATGTTTTATTGTTCTTACTGTTTTAATAAATTAATGACTAAAAAATAATCATTATGTTAATTTTTTAAAGCACATTCACAGAAATTATGCAAATTGTTCTTTTTATAAAAAATCGTAAAAATTAGTTCCCATCAATTCACCACTTCCAAATTCATACAGTATCTAACAAAGAAAAAATCGAAGGATGTAATCATTTTGAAAATCGCAATAGAAAGTATAAAAGGGCAAAAAGATTAAAAAATTGTATATTTGTTGCAGTACTTACTCTAAGTTTGTTGTAGTAGCTGAAATTACCTTCAATACAAGGTATAGCACATTAAAATCGGTCACGTATTTCAGGAGATACAAGCTAAAGAATGAACACACCTTTTAGAAAAAAAGGGAATTTCGTCAACTTTAAATTGCTCATAACTCTTAAAAAAAATTTTTAAAATTTTTTCTTGAACTATGTTTAAGATATTTTTAGGTAAATAATACATAAAAAAATTTCGAAGCAATCAAAAATAGTGATGTCAAAAATCGTCCCGTTTGGCATGTAATGACTCATATTTGTACTTTATTTATGCAATATTCTTCGAATACAACTTCTTCAACATAAGCAATATGTGTGTTCATATACACATATGGAAATGAATCAGTAAACATTACATTTAAAATTTCTTGTATAGATTGAGGCATAATATTTTATAAAACCAAAACAAAATAGTTTTTATGGTAAAGTTTTTGTTAAAAAAATTGTCTTTGAAATACCATCTTTAATTGAAGGTACCTGTAGTATTAGGTTCATATTTTTAAAATATAAGCCTTGATAGCCTTTAAATTAAGGAAAATTATGAGAACTACAAATCTTGGGAATATTACTTTCACGAGTATAGAGTATAGACGGTTTAGTCAAAGACAAATATAATATAAGAAGACATTCCTTCAGGCCGAAACGTCAAAATCTTTCAGATACGAACGAATAGGAATGAATTGTAACACGCGAAAAAATAGTATTCCGCGAACTTTTTATGCACTTATTGATTAATATTTATTTTTTATTTGCGTTACAAAAAATTCAGGAAAATTGGTCTGGAAATCCGCGAAAAACCTCACTCGTTGAAATCAATTTCCTATTCGTTCGTAACTGACAATTACTCGCTACATGAAGGAATGTCTTCTTAAATTATATTGTTTTTGGGTTTAGTAACTGTCGTTAAAACGATTCGAAAAAAATTTTTTTTTTCAAAAAAATCGTTTTTGATGGTGGGAACAAAAACATACAAAATAGAAAAAATCACCAAAAAAAGTTCTGCTACTATTTTTGAAAGCTAGCATCCTAACTAGGGTTTGGACTTCGGAAAGATCCGGGACAAAATTCCCGGGAAATTTGCAGATTATTCACTTACCGGGAATTTTCTTCAGGATTCTCGGAGCTTAAATGCAACACTATCTGCTATTAGAAATCTGATAACAGAAAGAAAAACTGCTAAATATGGTGGCAACTTTAAAAAATTCTATGAAGTGCTGCTTTTAACATTTTTAGTTTGAATTTAAATACTAAAATAATAAGTATTTCTCAATAATACGGTTAAAATGCAACAAAAACAACGTATGTTAATTTTTTACACTAAATTTTTTGGTATTTTTGTGAATAAAAAATAATTCCCGGGAATTAACACCCTAAAAATGCGAAAAGTGACATTGGGATAATGATTTGGAATAATTTGATTTGTTTCAGTTAAAAAATGTACTTAGCTCCAACCCCTCATCTAGGCTTATTCCAAGATGCAGTTGAAGATATTGATCATAATAAACTAGATTTGAAACGATAACTTAAAATGTGCCGTATTCTTTCATAGGTAAAGAATCGGAATGAACAAATAAACAGAAACTTCTTTTTGCAAAATTTTTTAATGATCGGGAGTAAAGTACAACTTCTATAGCGCTTTGATACCAAATCGGGAGGAACATACATATTGGGGATTTATATAATTCTGAACCCATATTCCACATGTGGTAGTATTCATTCATGTAATAAGAGACCTCTTTCTGCCGAATTTCGTACTGGTCGGATATAAAATATAGTTTCTACAGCGCATACATATCAAATCGGGAGTAATATATACCTATATGAGGGCTATATCTAAATATGAGCTGATTTTATTAAAATTTAGTATTGGGTATTACGAGACATCTCCGTGTCAATTTTTATACAGATCGGGTAAAAATGTTGCTTTTACAATTCATATATGCCAAATCGGACGAAAATATATATATGGGAGCTAAATGCAAATCTGCACCAATTTTACCAAAATTCAATAGGGCCAAAGAAAGATATGTGCAAATTTTCGTTGAAATCGGATTGCGATTGCTATCTGTACTTTGATTACAAGAATACATTCACAGACAGGCTGACAGACGGACAAAACTTAATCGACTCAGAAAGTGATTCTAATAGTGATTTCGATTCTGAAAAAAATGGTGCCTCGTCGACCTGAAATTCTGAAAAATATTTGCACTTTTTAGCTGGAACTAATGTTGTCCCTCGAATTAAAATTAGCTTATATTACATCAAAATTCCAAAATGTGGCATAGAAGTCCAGTTATCGGGAAAAGAGCAACTTTTCGTTGTTCCACTTTTTTACAGAAATCGCCATAAATCGATCGGTATAATAAACGATGGGTCTATCTCATCTACTTATGGGTGTTACAAACAATGTACAAAGTTATAATACCCTGTACCATAGTGTGGTACAGGGTATTATTTTATTTATTTTTTTGTTTTAATTAAATTATTATCAATTTAATAACTTTAAAGTGTGTACTGGTATTAAAGATAAAATCTGTTAATTTTCGGTGTAAAATGGTCCATTTGTGTGGTAGGGACCAAGAGGGGCGTTCCAATAACGGCCACTTTTCTCTAGACTCTAGGTACTATAGAAGCATTACACTGTACAAATGTTGTGTCATAACTACTATCCAATAGAACTAAAATTGGTGCAAGTTTCACACTGATCAGACGACATCGGTCTTAAAAATTCACTCACTTGACATGAAATCCCCAAATATATTTTCAGCTATTTTAGCTGAAGGATATGTTTGGGAGATAGTTATGTATTAATAAATCAGTTAATTTATAAATCAGTTATATTTATAAATAGTTAAATTTTGTTTGCATTTTCAAAATTAAACAAATGTTTAATTGAATATTAAAATTTCGTAATTTAGTTCAGTTCTTTGAAGTTTTCTTCAAAATTTACCCTTTGTAAAATTACAATGGAGATGATTAACCAAACACACCAATTTAGAAGATGACTTGCCAAGTGTTTGTACAGTCCTCCTTCACTCCCAAAATGAATGAAAGTACACAAAAATATTTAACGACTCCCCCTGCAAAGCTATGTCCCAGTCTTCATGATAATCAGCGCAATCATCAGCAAAAAGAAATTGCAAAAGTTTTAAATGATCAAATAATGATGTTCGATAGGATGAAATGTGTCATAAAGATGTCGAAAAATATTTAAACAAACTTTACGCGGAAGCGCAATTGAGCCCACTCAACCCCTCCTCCGTATAAGCCAAGAAACACCCCAGGGACACACACACACAGCAACAAATTCATGGAAAATATCAAAACTTAATTCTGAGCATTTAAATTCTCAATTCAATGAGTAAATGGCGTGCCACAAATTCTCATGTAATTCCCTATGTATAAACGAAAATTATGGCTTTAAAGCCTCCATCCACATACAATTCAACAAAAGACCTTACTTAACCAAAATAAAGTGAGAAACAAAAAATACTAAAAAAACAACAACAAAGACGACAGCGAAAGGACTTTTTCGTTCGCTGTAAGGTGAAAAAGCATATATTACTCTCGTACACTCAATTGCAGGCAAAAGTCAAGTTTATCAGGCTATGAAAGAGGCCTACACATCCGACTCAGCCTCAACAGCGCGACACGGTAGCAGTTACTAAAACTGTCTCTCCCGCCATCACCTGCCCTCTCCGGCGACCTTCCAACAACCTATGTGTGTGTATAACTAACAACGTATGCATGAAAACTGGTACTTCCCCTCGGAGAGGCAGTGGGCGCTGGGGAAAAGTTAAAAATCATTTCTCACTCAACCGACACGCATCTCTGCACTGAATTGTGCTGAGTGGTTGAGGTAACTATAAATTACACTAGCTTACAGTAGAAAATATTAACAAGTAAGGATAGTCTAACGAGGGGCAGGGCCGAATAAAAAATATCCGTTAAAAATTAAAATCTGTACACGCTGAAAAAAAATTGCTTCTGTAGTATATTGTCCCAAACATATTCGGCTTGAAACATATACATGTTTATGGTACACTCTAAATATATAATATTTTGTACACACACAAATTATATATTTGGAAAGATGTTGTTCTAAACAAATCCTTGTTTCCACCCTAATATCTTTTATTTGGGATTTTTAATTCCGAAACAAAAATGTATTTAAATTTAAGTATTCCGAAAATTTCGAACCTTAATTGTGTTAAGTTTTTCAGTAATTTAATGATAATTTTTTAGAAATTTTTAATTGAAATTGAAATCGTATAATTTTTGATAACATTAATTTACTGGAAGGATTGAAAAAATGCTGACATGAAATACTCAGAAATTTAAAATGAGTCCCTTAAAAGAGAATGTAATGCTGTTAATAGTAGTTTTGACTGGGACAAATAGTTCGAAACGAAGGAAAAATTAAAAATTAAATTATAAAAATTCAACAAAGTTTTGAAAATCTTTTTTTAAATTATATATATTTGAAGGTATTCCTAACCAATACATTTATTTGTATATAAATACATATTTTATTTGAGAAAATTAGTTGCAAATATATTTTGTTTTAATATATTAATATATGCGTTCCAAGTAAATTTTATTGATTTTCAAATAGATTTTATTTACTCAGAAATATTAAACATTTAAAAATGTGTGTTCCAAATATATTTTCTTTCGATTCAAACATATCAAAAATGGCGATTTTGGCCCGTGTAGGAATCTTTAGATGGACGTTATATTAAGACATGGCCTATAAGCTCCAGTTTGATATCATCCACCATAGGATGAGGGTAAACTAGCTTTGTCATTCCATTTGCAACACTTTAAAATATTTATCTGATATCATATTGCGACACAAGGACGAAAACGCGCTAAGTCCACTTTAACAGGCTGAAAAATCGCTTCTGTAGTATATTGTCCAAAACATATTCTGCTTGAAACATATATATGTTTAGGGTACATTAGAAATATATAGCATTTGGAAAAAGATATATTATACATTTGGGAAAATGTTGTCTTAACAAATGTTAGTTCCCACCCTAATATTTATACCCTACACCACACTGTGGTACAGGATATTATGACTTTGTGCATTTGTTTGTAACACCCAAAAGGAGAAGAGATAGATCCATTGTTTATTATACCGATCGACTTGTAATCACTTTCTGAGTCGATTTAGCTATGTCCGTCTGTTCGTCTGTAGATGTATTCTTGTAATCAAAGTACAGGTCGCAATTATGGCCCGATCTTTTTTTTTTTTTTTGCCCAAGGACGATCCCTATTTAATTTGGTTAAAATCGGTTCAGATTTGGATATAGCCCCCATATATATGTTAGCCCCGATTTGACATGTAAGCGCTGTAAAAACTTTATTTTATATCCGATCAGTATGAAATTCAGCAGAAAGAGGTCTCTTATTATATTAATGAACACTGTTAAATTTGGAAGAAATCGGTTCAGATTTAGATATAGCCCCCATATATACGTTACCCCCGATTTGACATGTAAGCGCTGTAAAAATGTTATTTTATAACCGATCAGTGTGAAATTCGGCAGAAAGAGGTTTCTTATTACATGAAGGAATACTGCCAAATTCGGAGAAAATCGGTTCAGATTTAGATATAGCCCCCATATATATGTTACCCCTGATTTTACATGTAAGCGCTGTAAAAAGTGTATTTTTAATCCGATCAGTACGAAATTCGGCAGAAAGAGGTTTCTTATTACATGAATTAATACTGCCAAATTTGAGAAAATCGGTTGAGATTTGGATATAGCCCACATATATATGTTACCCCCGATTTAACATGTAAGCTCTGTAGAAACTGTATTTTATATCCGATCAGTAAAAAAATTGGCAGAAAAAGGTTTCTCATTACGTGAATTAACACTGCCAAATTTGAGGGAAATCGGTTCAGATTTAGATATATCCCCCATATATATGTTACCCCCGATTTGACATGTAAATGCTGTAGAAACTGTATTTTATTTACGATCAGTGCGAAATTCGGCAGAAAGAGGTTTCTTATTACTCGAAGGAATACTGCCAAATTCGGAGAAAATCGGTTCAGATTTAGATATAGCCCCCATATACATGTTACCACCGATTTGACATGTAAGCGCTGTAGAGACTGTATTTTATATCCGATCAGTACGAAATTCTACAGAAAGAGGTCTTTTTACATGAATGAGTATTCAGGGAAAATCGGTTCAGATTTATATATAACCTCCATATATATGTTCCTCCTGATTTGGTATCAAATCGCTATAGGAGTTGTACTTTACTTCATTAAAATTTTCTCAATGTTGTTTCTCAATTTAGGAACGAATATTGCTTAATTTTACGATTATCGGTTCATAATTAGATAATATGTTCTTACCCATTTACCAATTATTCTAAATTCTTATCGCAGTGACCCTTATCGCATTGTTAGGGAGGTGTAGGGTATTATATAGTCGGCCCCGCCAGACTTTCTGCCTTTCCTTACTGGTATTTATTTGGGACTATTTTTTCAGAAATAACATAATTATTAGCATTTAAGAATTCAGAAGATATATTGATTCCTTAAACTTAAGGATTTTTTTAAGTATATTCTGTAATTCTTAGTTAATTTTTTAGAAATTGTAAAAATTAGTAAAATTCGTTTATAATTAAAATTGTATAATCTAACATACCTTTAATTTGTTCGATGGATGGACAACAAAATATGACTTGGAATATTTAGTAAATAAAAATTAGTACTTTAAAACAAAAGCGAATGCAATTTTTACATTAAATCGAAATCAAGAATAATTAAAACTGAAATTCGGGAAAGTCAGCAATGTTTTAAGTTTTTTTAAATAAAATTTATTTGGAGATATTCCTAAACAAAATTTTTATTTGTTTGTAAACACATGTTTTATTACAGAAAGTTAGTTCGCCAAAAATATTTTGTTGTTATATATTAACATATGCGCTCCAAATAAGTGTTAAGGATTTCCAAATAAAAAATGTCTGTTCCATATATATTTCCTTTCTATTCAAACATATCAAAAACGGTAATTTTGCCCCTTGTAGCTCAAATATATTTTTGGAAACGGGAAGACAATACAGACAGACAGTTCAAAATACATCGATTTGGAAACAAAAAGCAAATAAAAAATCATGATTTGTCATCTATAATAGCTGAATGTTAAATGAGCTAAGACCATATCTATGTATATATATGGGCATTTCCCTGGGCTACTCAAAAAATGCCTTAAAATTTTGCAGGTCTTTCTTGAGTATTTTTTTTATCAATGAACTCCAATGGTGATTTCGATTCTGAAAAAAATTTTGCCCCTCGAATTCTGAAAAATATTTGCCCTTTTCGGGTGGAACATATGCAGTCCCTCAAAAAAAATTTAGCTCCTATTCCAAAATATGGTATAAAACTCCAGATTTCGGGAAAAGAACAACGGAAATGTTGCACTTTTTTGCAGAAAAGAAATCGCCGTAAGTTTCTGCGCCACATTTACGCATTATGTAAATAAAAAAAAATGAACAATCTTGGCATGGAATTATTGCGTTTGACCTTGTCGATTTTTCTACGTGAACAAATTTGAGAAATATTGTATAATATTGACATTAAAATACATACATATTTTAATAACCCTGAATGAATTTTGTGCTATCCGGAACATGCCGTCCGGAATTCAACAAAAATCTAAATATCTCAAAATTTTTCATTTTTAGAGTAAATTGTAAATACATACTTAAGAAATTGGATACTTTCTTTTGCGAATTTGTTCGTAATTGCCACGCAAAGTTTTAGAAAAAAGTCGCAAAATCAACAGGTGGCGCCGACCACTTGACCGCTGTGGCTCCTGTAAGAGCTAGAAACTTAAATTGCCCAGTGGTCAGTTCAAGCGCTATCAAATAATTGGTTATTGTGTTTGTCCTTCAGGAGAATCAAAACCTAAAATGTTGTAAATATGATGTACTGTACATGACAAATATAAACGCGAAAAAATAATTTAGAATTTTCTGACTGTGGTCATTGTAGCAGCAACCAAATTTTTAGTCATTATTTAAGTAATTTTAAAAGTTATTTAAGAGCTAATAATCTACAAATTTAAATATACATACATGCCTCATAGGTGATTCGAAAAAAACTATTCCATGTCCAGTGTGAGGTCAAACTGCAGTGACCAAATCAATTGTCCGTCTTTCAGTACTAAAAAAGTCTTTTAAGAACTATGAGCCTACATACAGATTTGCGTACATATATACAGATCCCCAACTGATGTGCTTTTACGCGAAGAGATTTTTGGCAACTGGGCCGCTGAGTATCCTGTACGAGCCACACAGCTGAAATTTTACATATGGATAGACCCGATTGTTGTATAAACGCCGGACTATTCATAGAATCTGATTTTGACCAGTGCACACTGCACAGTGGTTGCGCCCATAGGCCAAAATTCAAAAAAATCATAACAACAAAAATTTGCGAAAAGTAACCAAATTGTCTCTAAAATGTCCAAGTTCTATTATGGCAAACCGTTTTTTTCTGGAAATTTAACTGGACATTCTAAAAATAGAATTGAAGATGTGAACACGAGTTGATTTGCAAAGCGCAACTACACGCATCACGAATATTTCACAAGACAATCGAAATTAAAAGCGGTCAGTCAATTAATTAAGTCTCCGAATTTATATTATTTGAAATGGATTTTGAAGTTAAAGGTATTTATTTTAAGTTGTAATATTAATAAAAACTAACTTGTGTTGTAGTTATTTTGAAATTAATGCTTTAGTTTATTCAGTTTTTTGTACATTTTGTGTGAGTCTTTATTATGTTTACTTAATGTTTTAGTTGCTTTCCCCCAAGATCCCCCGATTATTTTTTATTTCAGTATATTTGCGAATGTCTTAAGGTAATAAAAAAGTTAAAGTTAGCTGCAGATATTTGCAGATGTGTGCATAATCAAGGATATACTAAGACCATCTTTTTTCTTCAAAGTCAAATTTGCCTAGCAAAGCAGCTGTTTTGCATTGTGTTGTGCTATGTTTTTGTGTTCTTAATAAGTTCAAATTTTAATTTTGATTGCGTTATTTTTTTTAATTTAATTTTGGTAGATGAATCCTATCAGTGTGTGTTTACTCGCTTGTACATATTCAATTGTTGGTGTAAGAAATCGGCACCAAGCAGAAAAAATACAAAATGCGATCAATGCTGTGCGATGCAATATTGAAAATATCGGCTACATGTCCGAGATAACCGAGCTAACGAAATGTATTGACTATATATGCAAAAAGTTAATGCATTGTGGATTCAGTATAAACGCAAGAAGGCATCAGTTCAGAAATAGTTAAAGGTGCTCAAGATGGACGTCAGAAAGTAGATTTTAATGAGTCATTAAAGAGAACAAAGTGACGAAGAATTGCAGAGCTTTCAAAAACCGTTTAAAGTCTAAAAAAGGGCATTAAAATGTTTAGGAGGCAGAACAAGCAAAAGACCTCTCAGATTACAACAAATACCGATTTGATAACTAGATTGTTTTTGAGCTCACATCCATTTATTATCCATAAAATTAAAATTTTTGAGGTTGCCTTACAAAAATGCGAATTTTGCAAATGTCCACAAAGTAATCTCAGCGAAATTTGGTTTATAAGTAAATAACCATATTTCGGATTATTGAAGAGTTTTTTAACATCTTATTTCATGTTACTTATCTTTTTATACCGACTTAAAGTTTAACATCTTGGCAAGTTTCAATTTTGAGTTATGTCACTCTTGAAGTGAGTGAGCGATATGACCTACTGCATGACATCAATTTAAAATATTTTGTAATTATTTTTCCCTAAAAATATTATTTTAAATGTGATAATTATGAAATAAAAAAGTTTCAAACCGAAAAAACAAAGTTATTCAAATTTGGTCCGATATTTGCTATGGTAGCTATAGGGTATAGTCGTGCGATATGGCCAATTTTTTTTATTATAAATTTAAAATATTTTTCTACATTTTTGGTGAAAATTTCATAACGATATAACAACTAGAAGTATTTATGGCCGCGGCTCCATACAAGCCCAACCACTGTGCACTGGTCCCAAATCCTTTTTTGTGGCATAAATATGAAGGAATGTATATACAGCCCTAAAAATTTGCACACCTGTTAGTCATAACTCACATAACAAATGAACAAAAATTTGGACCAATCTGGCAACTCTCACTGCCACCTCCCACACAAGCTTAATGTCTGTACGCTAAGTTCTGGTTGCAAATAAGGTCCAATTTGCATGAAATTTGGCATGGATATGTTTTTGTTACCAAGGACCAACCATATTTAATTTGAAGAAAATCGATTCAGATTTGGATATAGCCCTCATACAATTTTGAAGCGACAACAATCTGAGAACAATGCGCTAATATTTTAAGAAAAGTTGCTGACAAGTATATTTTTCCGTGTGTAACAAGGTCCATGTGTAACAAGGTCCATGTGTAACCAGGTACATGTGTAACAAGTTTGTGTTAAAGTATTTTTTAAAACAAACATCGCCATCTTTTGTCTTACTCGCTGATATAGTTGCCGTATGCACAAGAGGGGAGTGTTACGTTCTTGGAGCAGTGAGAGTTCAGCTGTCAATTCCCTTTTTAGTCGTTTTCCCACTTTAGTGGCTGTTTCGCACAATCATCGTGTTCGATATTAATTTTAAAATGTTTAGAAACCCACTCTGAGTGGGCCTCCACAAACCTTTCCAAATGTCTTCTAAACTTTGATAAATATTTCTGAACATAAAGTAAAACACATTTTCATCAATTATTTTAGTACCAAATTCGAAACGGTATAATGTTTGCGTCCATTACCATCCTAAATAGCTAACATTTCAGCACAGTTAAACAAGAGTATGACTGAAAAAACATAATTTTGATCACTTTGCGCACAAAACGCGCAAAGCGCATCTATACTACATGGTAGAAGACACTTTAATAAACAATCGTGCGTTTAAACTTTCATGAACACGCGAGTACATCTATAACTTTTACTCCACGAAACACAAATAACGTGAGGTTATGTATCTCTAAAATACCACACCCTATAAATACGAAATAACAACGAAAAAGACAAAACAGTTATGAATTATGTTGTAATAATTATAATCTACATACTTTGAGCTTGATTTTCCATATTTCTCAGATTAAATAAAATTTTAGTTCTGCCGATTTCCAGTATCAAAGATATTGCCAATATTTTCTCAAGAGGAAGTGCTTAAAAACACCTGATTGAACTACTAACTTTGATCGCATGGATAAACAGAGTTAGTTGCCACCTAAGTTTAAAAAATGCTATTTTCTAGGTCCGCTATAGGGTTGCCTTTTCGAATATATATATACTTCTGGTAATTTCTTAAGTTTATTTTTTGAATTTATGCCAAAAAAATTGGATTTGGGACCAGTGTGCAGTGGTCAGTTCGCACGCATCAAAAACTTTTATGAGAATCATAACTAAATCTTCGTGAATATGTAGTACCATACAACGAAAATTTACCCTCTCGATACTAGGGAGAACATTTTTCGATTGATCAAACGGGTGTCTCGCGGCCAGCATAACTTCATCATTCGAAAACAGATCGTTGGATTTTGACGATTTTGGGATTGATGTATTAGTATTGCACAGTGACACTGTGGAGCAATTTTTCGGATTGGTCACAGGGGTGCGACAGTTCAAACACAGCCTCATAACTCGAGAAAGGGTCTTGCGAATTTTACGATATTGAACTTGATGTATTTTTATTGGCCCAAGGAGGACTCTATGGAGAAAATTTTAGGAGTGGTAAAAAGGGCGTTGCGCGACCGACATAACCTCATAAGGATTGGGCAAAAGTGCGATGTATATCGAATTAACAAGCGTGTAATCCATATGAATCCAATACGGAAAATGAAATCTGCAAAACCATTGCACCAATCGTCTTTAAGTTTTTAGTTAATGACTACTTTAGATTTACGGTTTCTCGAATTCATAACAATATATATTAGGGCGGGTTGATTTTTTTTAAAATCGTATAGCAAAAACGTAAACTACAAACAAATGTTAGAAAAAATAGCTTTTTCCAAAAAGAAATCGAATTTTTTGAATGAAATTGTTTAGAACTATCTTCTTTTGCACTTTGTATCTTTTCCACATTCAAAATTAGTTTTCATTAAAAAAATATTCACCCAAGTAAAAAAATTTGTATATAATTTTATATTTAATATTTTTATAAGGAACATAGAAAAAAAAATTCTTTCATAATTTCATAAAAAAATTGCACTCAAAAAATTGTTTTCAGTATTTATAAAAAAACCTTATTTTGTTTCGATAAACAATTCTTATTTTATAATGCAAATAAAAACGTGAAACGTGTTCTAACTATTTTTTATATAGAACGCAAATCAGAGGAGATGCAAATTGGGGTTCAACTGCTTTTTTGATAATTGAATATTTTGATTAGTCTCAAGACAAAACCTGTATTGCATAAACTATAATATAACAAGTAAGAAAGTTTCAGTCGGGTAAACCGACTAAGGTATACCCTCACTTTGTGAGTACTGTAATATGAAATCCACGAATTAATCTGTCAATTTGTATGGGAGGTACCAGAGGGGGTTTAACAAATACTCCTATTTTTCGCTAAAAAGTAAACTTCAAATATATTGCACTGTATCGAATTGTAAGCGTTTATATGCACTGGTATGATTTGGCCATAAGCTGTTAACTTTTGGAGAAAAATGGTCCATTTGTGTGGAAGGTACCAAAAGGGGGGCGGTAACTTCGCCCATTTTTCTTGAGGTGATAGTGACTAATAAAATAATATTATGTGCAGAATTTCGGAGGATTCAAATAAGTAGTTAATAAATAATCAATAATTCACTTAATATTAACACTTTGTGGGGGAGGTACTGGAAGAAGTGGACAAATATGGCCCATCTTCGAACTTAGCCGGAGATAAAAAAATATTACCACCAAATTTGAATTCAATCGGTTACTACTTTTGAGAGTTATCGTGCGCACCAGCTAGCAGACAGACATACAAACGGACGGACATTGCCCATTCGACTTAAAACGACCTAAAACGGATATCCACCAAACATAAAACATAATATATAATATATTTAAAAAAAATGAAAATAATTTTAGCGAAAGAAGAGGAAAACAATTTTCAAGTCGAGAGGCGCGGATTAGTTTTTGATTTTAGACCCAGGGTTTTTTCGGAAAATTTTCTTAGAATTTAATGTAGATTACGTTTTTGCTATACGATTTTTATTGTTTTTTCATCCATACAAATCAACACGCCCTAATATATATTCATGTGTTTTTGCTATCACATTTCTTATCATTGGAATTTTAAATACCTATTCTCGAATTCCTGTGACAAAATGAAAGCTTTATAATTTTAAAAATATTTTAAAAGCTTTTGTGTATTAAGTTATGACATAGAAAACAAATTCAAAAATAAATTGAAAATGGAAAAATCATCCCCAAATGTTTTCAGGCAAAAAATATACAATAGCATGAAATATATATGTTGGAAGAATTGTGGTCTTTCTGAACCCATGGACAAATATAGATATTTCTTTAAAGGAAGAAAATCATAGCGCAGGGCCAGGTAAATTGTCTGAGATGCATCCAGACTTCGTCTTCCGTTTCCGATAACAACACTAACAAGAAAACGCTGAAAACGGTTTTTTATACACAAAAAATATTTCTTATCATTTGCTATTAGGGTTGTGACTGCTACCATTAAAAATTATAAGAAAAAGAGCTTAAATTTTAAAACCAGAATAGAAAATTGTTTTTACTATCACAAATGTTGTTACTATCACACAAGTTTTCTTATCACTCGGTCGAGAATAGGGGTGTAAGATACATTGACATTGTTGTAAACTTATTGTGTTTAATACAATACAGAATTTTAATTGACCGAATTACAGGAAGCAGTTTGATACATAAAGTTATCAATAATACAAAGCATGGTTTCACACTTCCAGGTTGCTTGGCGGTTACCACATTTGTGGGTACTACATCTGACTTGTACACCTTCAGAATTCTAGGTCCCCCATATTTCGGGGTTCCATTTACCCATTGTAAAATGATCGAATAAAGGAACGTGTTGAACTACCGCTTTTGACTACCCGCCTTACTAATCTTGAGAAGTCACCGGTTATAGGTGGGCAAACCAGGTTGAAAACGTTTAACAATTCGATAATGTCAGTCGAGTCGGATGTTTCTTCTGTAAGCCCAGGTGAGAGCTCTGAACGACTAGGGATGTCGGTCATCTCGACGACCGAATCGAATTAGAGCAGCTTTATACAGTTCTACTGATCTGTCATCCCCGAAAGTCACGAGCTTTACTCTCCTCTGATGTCACCTTGCATCGTTGCAGATTGTTGATGTGCCTGGCATCACTCTGAGGACAGGGAGGCTTTGGGCTTTAGTGGCCGATTCTATATGTTCTTAGGGATAGTGCACTCCATATCACTTCTGTCTATAAAGGTTATCACTAGACTCTACTTGTCTTGTTACCAGCCATTAACACTGCATAAGTTGTGACTCTATCAGCCGACTCAGTGGCTTTAGAAGCATCAATGTCATTCTTAAACCAGGTAAGTAACTCGGACGTAACCATTTTCCAAAAGGGACTTCCGAACATTGAAAGCTGATGGCGGCCATATTGTTCAAGCTACATCTATCGATTTGATTGTCATTTATTCAGACTGTTGTGCCAAATCACCATAGATGGATGTAGCGTTCAACACCAAGTGAAAGTGATAAATTTGTTTTATCAATGTGTGTATTATGTTCGGGCAATGTTCATCCTCAAATTTATCTTCAGCGATGTGGGCAGTTTCTTGATGAATGGGTATAAAAAGCCCATTTCAAATTAAAGAAACATATTTAGAAGCGAGAAGGAGAACTAAGAAATATCCAACGATACTAGTAATTTTCAATACCAAATCTATTTTTACATACTGTAGCGTGACAGCAAGCAGACAGACGGGAATGGCGAAATGGTCGACTCCATTCTATGGGGGAGGGTATTATCAGTAACAAAAGTCGGTTAGTAAAGGGTCCGCCAAAAAACTTTTTTTTTGAAAATGCTATAAAAAAGAACAACTGAATATTTTCTCAAATTTCTTTTTTTATTTGAAAGTACAATCCTTCCGATTAATAATGGAAAATAATTTCATTCAAATGGCTGCCTCGGCTGGCCATGCAGTAGCCTATACGATCGGTCCAATTTTTAAGCACATTATCGATTGTGTGCAGCTGTACTTCACCAATGGCTTCACGAATATTGTCCTTTAAAGCGTCAATTGTCTCTGGCTTGTCGGCGTAACACTTATCTTTGAGGGCACCCCACAAATAATAGTCCAACGGTGTCAAATCGCAGCTCCGATGTGGCCAAACGACATCAGCTCTGCGGCTGATAATGTGATCTTCAAAAACAGGGCGCAAAACATCGAGTGTAGCTTCGGCTGTGTGGCATGTAGCGCCGTCCTGTTGAAACCAAATGTTGTCAATATCCTCCTCTTCAATTTTTGTGAATAAAAATTCGTTCAACATGGCCAGATAACGATCACCATTAACGGCCACTCCTTGCTCATTTTCGAAAAAAAATGGCCAAATTATGCCTCTGGACCAAAATCCGCACCAAACAGTGACTCGTTTTGGGTGTATCGGCTTTTCAATGTATGCGCGCGGGTTTTCTGTGCCCCAAATGCGACAATTTTGCTAGTTTACATACCCGCCAAGATCAAAATGAGCTTCATCTGAAAAGAAAATCGGCATCTTCTGTAAGTCGATCGCAGGCCCACTTAGCGAAGCGAAAACGCATTGGATGGTCAGTTGGCTTCAACTCCTGAACCAATTGGACTTTATATGGCGTCATACCAAGGTCTTTATGCAAAATTCGTCTCAATGATGTCTCCGAAATGTTCAATTGTTGAGAACGACGGTGAATTGATGTTGATGGCGCTTCACGCACACTTTCTGCCACAGCAGCAATATTCTCGGGTGTAGGCACTGTTTTTGGCTTTTCACGCTTTGGTTTATCGATAACGAACATACGGAGCTGACGGTGCTTCTCTTCTTCCAAAATCCGTACGCAATTTTCGCACACATTCTGCAACATTACCATGATTTTCAAAGTAATGTCGCAATATTTCCCAGCGTTGTTCAAGCGTATACACAACCATATTCTTTCAGCGGAAGGATAAAACTAATTATCTGTCAAATCAGACATGAAAAAAAACGTTAGATGGCGGACCCTTTATGACCTCATCCCATGGTGGAGGGGTATAACCATTCAGAAAAGAAAAGGCAAAATCGGGAATCGGAAGAAAATTCAGAACCGGCTATATGATATCCTATACCACTATGCTAGACTACATTATAGTTGATCTAGAATTGAAAATGTGTCTTTAAAACTCGATGAATTTCTATGGATCAAGAAACTACGTATATAAAAATTTTCTTTAGCACATAGAATCGGAAAGAATATACGAGTTTGTATGGGACTACTATGTAAATATATGCATATCTAAGCGAACTTTCATCAAATTTATCAGTGCTCACTCTTGGATCAATAACATCACTCAAAAAGATCGAGAGGAACATAAATCTGAGCCGATTTTCCAAATATATGACAGTATTCCTTCCCTAATGACGAAAACCCTTTCTGCAAAAATTTTTAATGATCGGTTGTAAAAAATAACTTCTACAGAACTTTAATGGAAAATCCAGAGGAACATGTATACTGGAGCAATCTATTTTTTCTCAATTTGTGAGTTGTTTGTTGCTGTATATGAAAACTTTTTGTGTTAAATTTCGTAATGATTGGAAATAAAATACAACTTCTATAGCGTTTGGATTCCACAACAAGGGGAACATGCGAGTATATATGTTTTTTTTTAATCTGAACCAGTTTCAATTTTGTTGGTCCTTAGACAAAATGAAATACACGTGCCAAATTTGTATGGCGATCAGACAAAAATTGCGACCTGTACTTTGATTACAAGGATAAATGGACAGACGGACATAGCTAAACCGACTCAGAAAGTGATTCTAAGTCGATCGGTATAATAAACGGTATATACTCGTAAATAGGTTTATCTCATTTCCATTTGGGTATGCAAACAAATGCACAAAGTATGGTGTAGGGTATACGAATTACTCATGAAGCCTTTAAACGAGGCTCCACAATTTGGTAGAGGATATTATGACCTTCTTGACTTTATTAGTTAGAATACCTAACTATTTGTATCATAGGCAATAAACAGTCCTTTACAATTAAAGACAGACAAGAAGTACTCGACGAAACTTTTGTTACTGACTGGCTGTCAGACAAAACTATTGGGTGGAATGTACTGGACGACCACTCATTCTCAGATCACCATTATATAGAGTTCAAACTCGCTGAAAAAGCGCACCTGTATGAGAATAATTTCATAAAAGTCCTTAACTCTACACTTCTGTATGAACCGAATGAAAAAGCCGGTCTGGATAATCTGGTCAAGCATATCACCACATCATTCAATAGTTCCCTTGAAAAAGCCTGTCCAAAAACAAGGAAGAAGGGTAAAACTAAACCTCAATGGTTAACTTCTGAGCTAACGCCTAGGAAAAAGACCTGTAACAAGCTATTTAACTGGGCGAAATCTACTGGGGTCGCTTTAAAGAGCAACTCAAGATATTTGAGAAGGAGCTTAGGAAGGCGCAAAGACGTTCGTAGTATACCTTCTGTGGCGAAGTGGAAAAGGTCTCCTACGCCGCAAGGCTGAGAAAGATACTAGCAAATAACTAGACAAAAACCAGTAAGGAAAGGCTAAAGTCGGGCGGTGCCGACTATATAATACCCTACACCACTCTCGTAATATTGAATAACTCTGATATATAAATTTTGTAATTCATGTATAAATTGTTTACATAAATTTACTTTTGGGACATTTTATACTTAAATAATACCCTGTACCATAGTGTATAAGGGTATAAAAACGATTGGATCTAAAGAGCCAAATCGGATGAAACATATATATGGGCTATAGCTAAATCTTTACCGATTTTCTTCAAATTCGGCAATGTTGGTTCATGAATCAAGAAACTCTACCATTCTAAATTTCAAAACGATTGGATGTAAAATACAGCTTCTATAGAACTAAAGAGCCAAATCGGACGAAACATATATATGGGAGCTATAGCTACATCTTAACCGATTTTCTTCAAATTCGGTAGTGTTGGTTCATGGATCAAGAAACTCTACCATTCTAAATTTCAAAATGATTGGATGTAAAATACAGCTTCTACAGGACTAAAGAGCAAAATCGGACGAAACATATATATGGGAGCTATAGCTAAATCTTAACCGATTTTCTTCAAATTCGCCAATGTTGGTTCATGAATCAAGAAACTCTACCATTCTAAATTTCAAAACGATCGGATATAAAATACAGCTTCTATAGGACTAAAGGGCCAAATCGGACGAAACATATATATGGGAGCTATAGCTAAATCTTAACCGCTTTTCTTCAAATTCGGCAATGTTGGTTCATGGATCAAGAAACTCTACCATTCTAAATTTCAAAACGATCGGATGTAAAATACAGCTTCTATACGACTAAAGGGCCAAATCGGACGAAAGATATATATGGGAGCTATATCTAAATCTGAACCGATTTCAACCAAATTCAATAGCGATCTTAACAGCCGCGAAATACTCTAAACTGCAAAATTTCAGAACGATCGGAGTGAAATTGCGACCTGTAGTCGACGAACGACTTTACATGGACAGACGGACGGACGGACGGACGGACGGACGGACGGACGGATATCGTTGAATCGACTCAGCTAGTGATTCTGAGTCGATCGGTATACTTTAAGGTGGGTCTAGCTGTGTTATTTTCAGGTGTTACAAACATCTGCCGTGAAACAAACTTATAATACCTGTACCACAGTGTGGTGTAGGGTATAAACAGCGAGAAGCACATCACTCCAGCAGAAGTGCAGAAAATGTCAATGTACATTATCCCGTGGCTGGAGAAAATTTATCTAGTCTGTATCAGGCATTTATACATCCCGAATCGATGGAGGGATACCTAAGTGGTATTCATACCCAAAGTGCGAAAGATATGGCACACAAGGCCAAACGATTTCAGACCAATAAGCCTATCCCCCTTCTTATTGAAGGGTCTGGAAAGACTTTTAGATAATTTCATTAGGGAAAACCTGGATACGGAACACCTGTCGGGGAACCAACATGTTTACAATAAGGGAAAATCTGCAGAATCAGCCCTGCACGAACTTGTGAGCACCATCGAATCGTCCCTACATTTAAGGAATTCACCATGGTGGCATTTCTTGACATAGATGGGGCTTTTAACAACATTCACTCAGATGCGGTAAATGCGGCACTGTCACATCTAAAAGTTACCTCAGTTTGATTAGACTAATTCAGAGCCTGCTCAACAGAAGACGCATAACAGCATGTCTTGGGTCCACAACTCTAACAAGGTTTGTATACAGAGGAACCCCACAAGGAGGAGTACTGTCTCCACCAATCTGTAACCTAGCGGTGAATGGCATATACGGACGACGTGGCAATCGCAGTGAGCGGCAAATTCGAAAACGTCCTCTGAGACATCCTACAGGTGGCTCTGAACAAGCTGGATAGATGGGCCAGAGGCAGCGGTTTGGGCGGTAACCCAAACAAGACAGAATTCGTTCTCTTTTCTAGGATGAATAATGTCCCCTCGTATAAATGGAACAGATCTAGTCTTTTCTGAAAGTGCAAAAATTTTAGGAATAATTCTATATAGGAAACGGTTATTCAGACTTAACATACTGGAACGTGTAAGGAAGGCAAACGTCGCCTTATATTCCTGCAGGAAGGCTGTTGGGTCGCGTTGTGGCCTCTCTCCTAAAATCATTCATTGGATAAATATGTATAGCAGTAGTTCGTCCAATACTGTTATACGGCATTGTGGTATGGTGGACGGCAACCATCACCAACCTACTATCAAAGGTTCAGAGAACTGCCTGCCTGTGCACCATGGGAGCCTAAAGGCCCAACTATAATATGTATGAGCTGACTTAAGCCAACTTAAGCAACTGTGCGAGTACATATATATCATATGCGGCAAACCATAATGTACTTACGTGAACTTTTCGTTAAGTTCTCTCAGCTCTGTCTCAGTACCCATTTGCTTAAGCAAGGTGCGAAACTGAACGCACATTCCGTACGTAATTACTTAAGTTAGCTTATGCATATTATAGTGGGGCCTTTAAGGACTACAGCGACTGAGTCTCTATGTACAAGCCCCACTGTCGATTAATATTGTGGCGAGAGAAGTTGCAGCCAGAGCGGCACTAGGATTAAACTGCCTATAAATGTGGAGGAACAAGAACTACGGTCACATGAGGATAGCAAAGTGTAGTGCTATGGTAACCGACCGTGTGGACTACATATATACCAACGTTATACACCTTCGAAAGGAACTACATCACTATGATACCAACCAGAGACAAATTGGTTGGCAGACTACCAGGTAATAGGAACAATCTCCAATCTCAAGTTTCGAACCGAAAAGAATTTCGGGTTCGAAACTTGATGACAAGACTGGCTTCGGAAAACACTGTGAAGAACTTAATTTGGATATACATAGCTCAAAGAATACGATATACCTGCAGTGTATATCAATCCGAAATAATGGCAAGTCGCCAAGTGACTGAGTCGTAACATAGTAACACACACTGGCGTTGTCATTTACTCGGACAGCCAGGCTGTCAGGAATTCTCTGGAGGAAACATCCCTAAATTTACAAACAGCCCTTGACTGCCGCAGATCTCTTAACGAGATGGCTGAGCAGTTTAATATACACCTCATATGGGAGCCTGGGCATAGGGATATCCCGGAGAACTGCAAAGCCGATGAACTTGGTAGGAAAGGGACAACATTACAACACCACTATCTACGTGCGAGCTTTGACTTAAGCAAGAGGCAATCAGGCATTTCAACGAAAGATGGACAGAAGTCGGCACCTGCAGGGTAGCTAGACAAATTTGGACAGGGTATGACCTGAGAAGGTCAAAATATCTCATCGCACTAGAGAGGAAAAGATTAATGGGACACTGCCTGATCGGCGAACACGCCAGAAGATTGGGTATTGACTCCAATGACTTCTGCAGAAGCTGTGGAGATGAGGAAGAAGTGGAGAGCATTGAACACTTGCTATGCGACTGTCCCGCTTTGAGTAAACGACGATTGGACATACTGGGGTCGGCCTTTCTTGGCACTCTAACAGAATTTTCCGGTAACGATATTCGTACTATCGATAAATTTTTATATCAAACAGGTTTGTTTCGATGGGGGGCATTTCAGTCCGAGATAACACTAGGGACCTTAAACTGGTCTATGTGAGCTGACGAAAAAAGGCTGCCACAAACCTAAAACCTAAACGCATAAAAAGATAATAGATTCAACTATATAGTTTATTAACTCATAGGCATAGGATCACTTTTTGAGTAGAGTTAGCACTGTCCATCCAATTGATCAGTCTGAGATTTAGGGATTTAAACTTTATATTGCAATAAATCATACATAGTCAGAATGGGGAATATCGGTCAATATTTTAATGTAGCCTCCATGTAACGCAGTTATCAATCGATCATACTGAAATTTTAGTATTTTCGGTTTGCGTCGCATCATGGAATTGGGGCATTTATGTCCATGTTTTCATACAGCCTTATAAATATAAAGAGCCCTTCCGATAAGAATCTACATAACACATTTTTTAACCGATTTGTCCGAAACATTAGGCATATGACAAAAATTTAACATATTTTCATGCCCGTACATGATGAGAAATGGTCAAAAATCTATACTCGTATATATAAAGAAGAATGTGTGTTTGTTTGTTGGTTTGTTTGTACCGTCGCGTCTAAACGACTGGACCTATCATCTTGAAATTCTATCTACTTGAATTTTCGATGTACCAAGTGGGCGCCCAAATAAGTAAAATTTTCAAATTGATATTTCTTGCACAATTTTTAAGCTAGAGTGCTGTAATGTTGTACATATGTATCTGGTGGCAGTCTACGTGATTGGTCCTAAAAAGGGGCGGGATCGGGCCATTGGGAGCGCCACTGCCCATATAAGCCAAATTTTAAAAATGTGATTTCTTGCACAATTTGTTGGTGAGAGAGCTGGAATTTTGTGTATATGTATCTGGTGGTAGTTTTCGGAATTTGTCCAAAAATGGACGGGATTGGCCCAATGGGCGAGGCCCCGTCCGTATAAGTCAAATTTTTGAATTGAGATATCGTGCAAAAATTGTTGGAGAGAGTGCTGTAATTTTGTGCATATGTATCTCGGTGTAGTCTACGTGATTGGTCCAAAAATGGGCGGGAGCGGACCAATGGGCGTGGCACCGCCACTAAAAGCCAAATTTTGAAATTTAGATATTTTTTACAATATGTTAGAGAGAGTGTTGTAATTCTGTATATATGTATCTGGTGGTAGTCTACGTGATTGATTAAAAAATGGGCGGTAAAGGACCAATGGGCGAGGCCCCGCCCATATAAGTCAAATTTTTGAATTGAGATATCTTTCAAAATTTGTTGGGAGAGTGCTGTAATTTTGTGTATATGTATCTCGGTGTAGTCTACGTAATTGGTTCAAAAATGGGCGGGAGCGGACCAATGGGCGTGGCACCGCCCCTATAAGCCAAATTTTGAAATTGAGATATCTTGGAAAATGTTGTTAGCGAGAGTCCAGTAATTTTGTACATATGTATATGGTGCTGGTCTACGTGATAGTTCCCAAAAGAGCCGGGATCGGACCAATGAGCGTGGCCCCGCCCATATAAGCCAAATTTTGAAATTGAGATATCTTCCGAAATCTGTTAGAGAGGTTGCTGTAATTTTGTGCATATGTATATCGGTGTAGTCTACGTGATTGGTCCAAAAATGGACGGAAACGGACCAATGGGCGTGGCACCGCCCACATAAGTCAAATTTTGAAATTTAGATATTTTTCACGATATGTTAGAGAGAGTGTTGTAATTGCGTATATATGTATCTGGTGGTAGTCTACGTGATTGGTCCAAAAATGGGCGGAAACGGACCAATGGGCGTGGCACCGCCTACATAAGTCAAATTTTGAAGAATTATTTTGTAAATAAATGAATTATTAAAAAAAAAAGTTTAGATATTTTTCATAATATGTTAGAGAGAGTGTTGTAATTCTGTATATATGTATCTGGTGGTAGTCTACGTGATTGATTCAAAAATGGGCGGTATCGGAACAATGGGCGTGGCCCCGCCCATATAAGCCAAATTTTGGAATTGAGATATCTTGCGAAATTTGTTAGAGAGAGTAATTTTGTAATTTGTACATATGTATCTCGGTGTAGTCTACGTGATTGGTCCAAAAATGGGCGGGATCACACATAAGTCTGGTGGAAGCCTACGTGATTGGTCTAAAAATGAGCGGGATCAGACCAAAGGGCCTGGCCCCGCCCATACAACCCAAATTTGAGCTATCTTGTACAATTTAGTAGCGATAGTAGTGTAATTCTGTTTATATGTATCTGGTGGCAGTTTACGTGATTAGTTAAAAAATGGGCGGGATCAGACTAATCGGCGTGGCCCCGCCCATGTAAGCCAAATTTTGAAATTGAGATATCTTGCGCAATTTGTTAGCGAGAGTGCTGTTATTTTATGTATATATATTTGGTGGCAGGACTTGTCATTGGTTCTAAAATGGACGGGATCGGAAATCTCAATCTGGGGCAACGAAGTGGACCGGGCCCAGCTAGTACTTAATAAGGTTGGTGAAAAAATACATAATAGGGTTACGTTGAAGCGACTTTTTTGTAACTTTATTATATTTTGGGGCAGGTTTTTGAAAAATATTGTCAAACCGATACCATTTTTAGTATTTTCTATCAAAAACTTATCGCGTAGGACAATCTAGTTTTAATTCTTTGATAAAAGATGCCTAATATTGCCTAATATTTTTATCGCATACGAGTACTTCATTTTGCTTTATATCGTTCCTAAGGAATATGGGGTGCATCGGTTCATGTTTTGATATATGAAGGTCCCTTGGCCTATTGACGCTCTGAATGAATTTTTTGCCGATAATGCTGACATTTAGGAAATTATATTTCAAATTGTTTGAGATGGGGCATATCGGCCCAGCATTTAATATATGAAGGTCCCTTTATTAGAAAGTCGCAGGGTAATTTGACTTATTTGCGGTGAAGATGCAACTTTTTTCAATCTCCGTGACCGGAATGTAGGAATTGTTACTCTATTTAACCTGCAACAATTCCTAGTACCAATTGCTTGATATAGCTCCTACATACTTATCCGTGCATTGTTTGGCATATAATGGTGGATGGTATTATACAGGCGGCCCCACCCGACCTTATGGTGTTTTCTTTTCTAAAAAAAGATGTTGCCCTGTCAGAGAGCAGCATAGTAATAATGTCGCCTATGCCCTCCTGTACTGCTGCATTTTTTATAGTCAGAATCGATAACAAAAATGCGAAAAACCAGCCTTCTAACTCACTAAAAGTAAACTAAAAATAAAGAATACTCCACGGCGCCGCCTAAATAAAGCATCTAACCAAACTTCAATATAAACCAGTAAGGAAAGACAGAAAGTCGGGCGGGGCCGACTATATAATACCCTACACCTACCTACCAATGCGAAAATGGGCATTCCGATAAGAATTTAGTAGTGTTCATACATGTAATAAGCAAACTCTCTCTGCCGATTTTCGTACTGATCGGACAAAAAACACGGTTTCTACAGCGCTTACAAATCGGGTGTAACATATATATTGGGACACACGCGGGTATTTAGGCTATTAGCTCGACGCCGAAAAAACATCTGTTTTGTAGGGCAAAACAGATGTTCGATTAAATACAGGGCTGAAATGTTGCATTTTTGCCCCGTGCTAGTGCGACATTTTTCACAAAAGAAAACGAAACCCTTTCACAGTGCAGCATTTATTTTACAATCGAAGGCAAAAAGGCATTTTTGGGGTGAAAGGCATAAAAAATGTAGCATTTTTTGGCACAAAAGAAAACCCCATTAGTAATTCATTACTGGTTTTAATATTTTTTTAGTGTAGATCGCTAAAAATGCAAACTAAATAATTGTAACATATTTTAGATTTTAGATTTTTGACCATGTCCCGAATTCTGCTTAAAAATCATTCTCATCTGGTCAGGTAAAAAATTACCCTACTTTTTAAAATTAATTAATGCTGCAGAATACATAACTCCACCTGAGTATATTCTTTCCTTGGCTTGTTCAAATTAAAAAATAACCATAAATTATGTCTTATATTTTTCCGAGCTTAGTAGGTCAAAATATATACATCATTCATCTTTCATCCGTCAGCAATAACTGTAAATTTGTGTTATTGCCCGACCGTATGTATATATTGTCGCGCCAACGTAACGTACGTACTCGTATCAGAGTAGTTAGTGGTGGCTGGTGTCTGCCTGACTGCTGACTTGGTTAGGTTAGTTCTCGCTGATGAAGTGGTGTGGTGGGGTTGGATAGGATGAGGGTATGTGTGGTTCCTTGTTTTTATTTAGTTTAGCTGAACAATGACCTTGTGTTTGACATCGCCAAGACTTGATTTGCTCTGGTCTTCTGCTGCCGCTGCTCCTCTCTTTTTCTTCTTCATCTTCTCCTCGTGCTGTGGTTGTTGTTTTGTTTTTGGTTGGTTAGCGGTTTGGCGCTTCATCGTGACAACAACTCAAGAAAAAACAAATGAAGGAACACTCGTAACACAAAAAGACCTCATCATCCATAGTCATCATTATCATCATCATCACATGTTCAAATGGTCTTCGCCATGTTTGTGACATTTATTATCAATGTTAGTTGGCGGCAGATTAGATGTAATGTTAATTAACAGTGTCAGTGTTAGATGTAAATGAACAGTGATTGCAATGTGGTCTGTATGACACTGTTAATGTTGCATAAAAAGCTTTTTCCCCAGTAGCTTGCTATGTATGGTAGGTTGCTAGCAAAGTTTCCAATGACAATATTGATTTGAATTAATTGATGCAAAAGACTAATTTATTCCAATTCTTAATATGACCCACTGTAAATGAACTGTTATAAATGAAATAAATCAAATTTTAAGGTTTTCAATACTTTAACCAAAGCAACATTTTGAAATTTAAATGTTCTATAGAAAATGGTAGAAAAGTGGATTTGATTTGTTGAAATGGATATACATTTAATTAGAATTTTAATACCCGGCATTGCCGGGTTGTCTTTTAACGCAGTGATCCAAACTTGGTACGCTTGAAGATATTATAATAAAAACTCTTCGTTAAAGGCAACAACAAAACAGTAAAATTTTATAGATGATCCACATTTTTGGTGGAAAATCCAAACGTCAAATCAATACGTTTTTCTTAATAAAAAATAGTTTTATATGTTTATTTGCTGTAGAACTAAATGCCGACTTGTCAAATAATAGTAATGTCAACTAAAAGATGACTTGTCAAAAAGTAAAAATTTTTAATTTTCCAATTTTATGATAGTTTCAGAGGTCTTGTTTGCACTGACTAACAGAGGCTTTTTATTTAGTGGCAAGTTGAAAAGGACATTTATGGATCCGGGCGAACCGCGTATGCGAACTAATCGTGTATGCGAGCGAATCGCGTATGCGGGCGAACCGCGTATGCGAGCGAATAGCGTAGGCGGGCGAATAGCGTATGCGGGCGAACCGCGTATTCGAGCTAATCGCGTATACGAGCGAACCCCGTATGCAGTTGTGCAAAATACAACTTAAGAGGAAAATATATAACGATATATGCAAATATTGGCGAATTTTCGCATATATCTGCGATGTCCTAGTCAAGACCTTCAGGAAGAGCTCTAATTTTTGTATAAATCCACAAACGCGTTTTTAAAATATAACAAATGCAATATTCGCTTCTCAGGAATTTTGTATTAAATATTTTTTTAAAAAAGAACGGGGCTAAAAATCGTTCAACGTTCGTTTTGGATTTATGGGGTTGCATGATTATATTTTTCCCAGAATTTTATGTTGGTGACATTGATGTGTAAAATACAAATTAAGTTTGCAAATGCATCGGATGCAATTTAAAATGTTAAGGACGTGAATATGGATCCCTATAAAAAGAACAACTAACAATCTTTAAAATGAGCTTTAATATGTAAAAATCCGTCCACGCGTTCCGAAAATACATAACTCGAAACGTACGCCTTTTGAGAATATTCTCCTATTTTCTCAGATTTCAGATGCTAATAACATCTGAGAAACATTTTTGTATTTTGTTTTTCGCCAAGTATAAAATGTTTTATTTTGAGCAGAGAATCGATAACCAAATTTATTTTGAAGTCGGGAATGGTGACTCCAAAAAGATGTTCGGTTTGATATGGAATGAACGATATATAAAAGAGAGTGACGTAAGTTACTACGCTTATAACTCAAGAACGCCTTTACCGATTTCGGTGGTTTCCGGCCAAACAAGAAGAATACCAAAGAAAATTCCCGAAAAATCTCCATATCAAGTGGGAGTGGACCCGCCCATATGAGTCAGGTTTTTTGATATTGAGAAAATTTTTTAGCTAGAGTCATAAAATGTTGTGTATATGCATTTAGTGGCAGTTTATATGATTGGTCCAAAAATGGGCGGTATCGGACCAATGGGCGTGGCCCCGCCCATATAAGCCAGCTTTTCAAATTGAGATATCTTGCACAATTTGCTAGCGAGAGTGCTGTAATTTTGTGTATATATATCTGATTTGCAGTCTACGTGATTGGTCAAAGTTCGGTCCAATTCGCGTGGCCCCGAAAATATCAAATATCAGAAACTGTTGAACTATGTTTCAACCTTTAGTATTAAATTTAATGCATTATTACACTTGAATTTCTGTCACATTATGTTTTACTTCACTAAAATGCTCTGAATTGTTACATCCATAAGAATTCCCTATCTTTGTACCGTTCATTTTCGAATATGTGGCAACCCTTTATCCAAATGGTTTATTATGGTGGTTAAATTTTAAGGGGCGATGTTGATTTTGAATAAAACACAAATTATTTAGGAAATTATTGTCATTTCTTTTTATTATGATAATATTGATATGGTTCAATTATGTATGGAACAAAACATTGGCCAAATGGCCGCCGCGACCTCGGCGGCACACCTCCATCCGATGGTCCAAATATTCGATGACGTTGAGGCATAATTGAGGTTCTATGCCGTTATGTGCCGAATTATCCCATCATTTAGCTCTTGCATTGTTGCTGGCTTATCGACGTACACCTTTTCTTTCAAATAACCCCAAAGAAAGAAGTCCAACGGTGTCAAATCTCATGATCTTGGCGGCCAATTGACATCGCAACGACGTGAGATAACAAGGCCATTGAATTTTGGCGCAAAAGTTTCGTTAGCTGTGTGGCAAGTGGCACCGTCCTGTTGAAACCACATATTGTCCACATCCATATCTTCCAATTCGGGCCACAAAAACTTCGTTATCATCTCACGATAGCGAACACCAGTATCTGCCTGACCGGCCTTATTTCGAGGAAGTATGGCCCGCTGACGTCGCCAGCCCATAAGCCGCACCAAACAAACTGGGCGAGCATGCACAGGTGTTTTCACATCTCCTACAGACCCGGTTTGCTGAAATTCGCGCAACAAACTCCAGATTGTGGACACATTTGGTCGATTAT
The DNA here is from genome assembly GCA_963930755.1 of Eudasyphora cyanicolor. Taxonomy (NCBI): domain Eukaryota; kingdom Metazoa; phylum Arthropoda; class Insecta; order Diptera; family Muscidae; genus Eudasyphora; species Eudasyphora cyanicolor. The sequence continues at coordinate 316,680,191 of OZ005734.1, forward strand.
GCTGATCAAAAAAACATCACGAAGTGCACGAAATGCATTTTGATTTGCCCATTTTCGTAAAAGGCTTAAACAACTTTAACGCGTTGCTCTATTGTATATCTTTCCACGGTTCAAATTGAGTTAGTCTGAAATTGAGAAAGGTCAAATAATAGCGCAATCCATTCAGCGTAACCGTTGATCCAATCTCATTTTCGAAAAAGTAGGGTCCAATGACCCCGCCGGACCATAAACCGCACCAAACAGTCACACGTTGAGGATGGAGAGGCTTCTCAACAATAACTCTTGGGTTTTCCGAGACCCAGATGCGACAATTTCGCTTGTTGACGTAGCCACCGAGGTGGAAATGGGCCTCATCAGTCAAGATGATTTTTCGATGATTTTCGAATTTTTGAATTTTAATAATTTCAATGCGTTGTTGAATCGTGTATCGTTCCATTTTTAGTAATGGCGTAGTTTCTACTTGTCAAATGTCAAAGAATAAAGGCTTCAAAAGTGGCAGTTACCGAAATACCGGGTGATTCAAAAAACACCTCTTGTTGGAAAACCCTGTACCAGTAAATACAAATACTTGAAATTTTGTACAGAGTAATAATTTTATAGTATCTACAATCCAGTGAAAAATTTGTGTTTTTGCCCGGCCCTTTTTACGACCACAGAAAAGTGATAAGACATACCAAAATTGAATAGCTTATTACGTTAATAAATAAATATTTAAAATTCGGTACAGTGCAATACATTCGAAGTAGATACTTTTCAGCGACAAACAGTTGCTTTTGTTAAAACCCTTTTGGTGCCTCCCCCACAAATTGACAGATTAATTCGTGTAATGTTCCATTTTACATTACTCACAAAGTGAGGGTATAACTTAGTCGGCTTACCTGAATCAAATTGTCTTATTTGCTTTATGTCTGCTTAAAATATTAACATTCTCAAAAAAAATCCACAACAATTACAAAAACACCAGGAGTTTGCCGCATGTTAAATATTAACATAAAAAATGTTCTTCCCCAATGTTGATGACATTTTGGGGTCGACCCCATAGCCCTGAGTGTGAGAAAATAACTTAACATTAGAAGTGCTGTTATTGTGAGAGCATAACATATGGTTCTCACTTCACGGTGAAAGCATAACATAAAGTCCCCACTGCTGTTATTTTGATGAGAGCACAGCATAGAGCACTGTCTATGTGCAACAGATTAACCCACTTAATACCAACTAAAGTGTGTTACTCTGTTAACCGTTTAGCACAGATTTTCTACATGACACCCGCACAGACCGAATGACTGACATTTAACATTTCGCATTTCACAAATAAAATGCTCGTAAAAATAGGCGATTGTATGCTCCGGTGATAACAGATTAAATTAACATTTTAGTGAAATTTGTTTTGGGTTTTTGCTTAAATGAATCCTATATTTTCAATTGATTGATTCAATTGTTTGATTTAATGCTACTTTATTGCCCAGAAATAATATATATTTAAAAGAATGATAATTATGGAAATGTTGTTACATGTTGTATGTAATAAAAATAATCTGATGTATAAATTTGTTCGAAAGAATTAGAAAATACTATAGCTGTTAGTTCCGATATCGGCTGTGTGCTATATTAGTCAGATCGGGTGCATTTACTTAAAATGCGTAAAGAAATCAAACTGGAAGTTATTGATAGTCTATATCAGGGATCGGCATACTCATACAACCATAACAAAAACATTTCCGTTTCTCAATGTAAAAAGAATGAATTAGTGTAGAAAACAAATCGGAAGGTTCCGATTTGTGGTTCAATTTTGTCATCTGTGGTAAAATAAGACAAAAAGATTTGTGGAACAAATATTCAGTTTTTAATTTGTTAAGAACATTATCATTTTTGTATACAAAATAACAACGTTTCTCATAGTGTTGTATTTTAGCTAACAATGAAGTCTAACATCTGTTAAAGAATTTAAATTTTTTATTTGTCCCGTTTTGTCACGATTTATCTAGTTTTTTGCTAACAAGTCGACGAAAGGTGGTATGTGCCCAGTCATAATCATTGAATAAATTTGCACAACAACAAGCAGCATTACAACAAACAAAAAACGGTTGTCATTAAAAATTCAATAGATTTGAAACTGAAAGTCGCTAAAGCGACCAGTCATTGGGTTTTATGGTAATTAGTCTTCCACTGGTGATTAAGTAGAGAAATATTTTAATTGTAGCCATTATTAATTGGAAACAATTAGACACTACTTAGACAGCAATAAACGATGCTCTTTGAGAGCGATTTTGCAAGGAATTACTTCTGCAGGGGCAGAATGTTGAACAATTTCTTTTAACTGATGATTCATAGATTATGTTGGAAATTATAAAAGACATTTAATTGTAATTTCATGTAATAATCAATTATATGAAAATATTTAATCTCCAATAAAATATTAAATAAAAAATAAAAATAAGCTATTTTCAAACAATTAATTTTTCTTTGAAACATTTTCTAGAAATTTGATATATTTCTTTCGAGCTTAAAAAACAATTAAGGGAAGACTAAATAGGGTGGGTCGACTGCACCCTACACCACTATTTATAAAATAACGTTGGTTTGATTAAAAAAATAAAATCAGGAGGCACCCTTATAAATGGCTGTATAAGAACGTGGTTTAATGTCGTATACAATTTTCTAGGAAAGTTTTGAAGCAAAATAAAATATAGATTCCAATAATTCAGCCGTTTCGGGTACAAAACGAGACTGAATGGTCTCTGGCGCGTACGATAAATTACACGAGTTAACAAAATTTTCGAAGGACTGTGTAATATGGTGTCTTAAACAAACTATTTTTTTTTAAATTCTACAAATCCATTGTTATTGATGAACTCGATAGACTTTACAAATTGGCTAATAACAATAATATTCCTAAGATCAAAAATAGATATTTCGTACGGTATACCGAGAAAAAAATATAAAAAAGAACAAAAAATTCTCTTTGAAACAAATCGTATGGCCAATAACACTATGCAACAAAAAAAAATATATGTTTCTATAGATTGTGGCATACTGTTATATAAAATCAAAACCAAAAATTTTTTTATGGTAACATTTTTTTTAAATTTGTTTTCTTAAAAATACTATTATCGTCGAAGGTACCCTTAGTATTTGCACAATAATGTTGGGAGTATATGCCCGATAAGGTCGACTTATACGTTAAATTGAAGCTATTGATTTGGGCTACCAATGTACAATGAAATACCTCTTTCACTTAGAGGCAGATTTTTTCAACAAAAAAAAATCCTGGGCCGAAAAAAACATAAAAAATAGAAAAAAATCGAAAAAAAATATTTTATTTTTTAAAAGTTTGCATCCTAGCGAAGAAAATAATGCCTATTTGAAAAAAATCTATGGATAAATGTAGAAATTATAGCCCTTTTGGTAGAGGTAAGAGAATTTAAAAAAATCTTTTTATTTTATTTTCGGTTTAAATAGGGATTTTATTTGTTACTTTTATTTATATTATGTACATTTGGGTTTATTTACATGTACAAGTTTCATTAGAAGTAAATGTGAGTTCTTTGTTGACGTTTGTAGATTTCGGAATCGGTTTCTCTAATGAGGAACCAAATATAATCTCCCATCATTCTTTCATCCCAGTGGTAACGCCGCTCGATGGACTTCATTTCTTGGTGAAACGTTTCGCCATGTTCGTCCAAGATTCTCGGGGAAAAAGTTTAAATGAGAATGCAAGAAATGAATTTATAGGGACATACATATTTACACCTGTTGGAATACATAAAACGTATATTCATACATATGTGTTTTATACATAAATATAGAAAAATATATTTCTTACCAAATTTTTCATAATTTTTTAACAAATCATTAATCATTGTTTCATATTGCGGGCTTTTATTGGATCCAAGGAAATTTGAAACTACAAGCTTAAACGACCTCCTTGCTGCAATTTCATCCGACGTCAAATATGATTTGAAATTTCTTTCATCAGTTTCCTTATTTTAGGCCCATCAAAAACGCCTTCTTCGATTTTTTAAAAGAACGCATTTTAAATAAACTTTTTGAATATGAGTGTGAATTGCCATATTTCCTTAAGGCTTTTACAAAATGTTTAAAGAGCCCCAGCTTAATATGCAGTGGTGGCAAAATAATGTTTTCTTTTTGGACGAGAGGTGTGTATTTTATGTTGTTTTCACCCAATGTAATGTGTTTTCTTGTTGGCTATTTCTTTCTTCTGTAATGATCTTCGCGAGCACGGCTATCACAGGGGCATAAAAAACAGCAATATATTTGGATATCCGCCTTCCATTCCACATAACAGTTCAACTACTTTCCGCAACAAATCGCAACAAATTTTCCAGTCATGTTGTTCATATTTTATGTATTTTATCAATTTAGCTATTGTTTCGTATGATTCCCTAGTGTTGACAGCATGAGCAATGGGAATCGACGGTTTCCGTTGTGCAAAAGTACTACATTCAAACTTTCTTTACGGCTATCAACAAATAACCGCCATTCCTTTGAATTGTATGTTTGATTAAGTTCCTCGAACAATCTGGGAATGTCTTTGCAAAAGCATCTGTTATCCACAGTTGTATAAAATGGTTTCTAAGGTATATCACGGACTCTTTAATATGATATGTTAACATCTGGGGCAAAAATATTGTACTGTTTCATCCGAGATGCAAGTAGTTCTGCCTTATCTTTGGTCAGTTCGAAATCTCTCACTAGATCAATGAGTTGAAACTGAGTTAAAAGCGATGACTTCTGTCTCAAACTTGAATCGCTCAGAGTTGAGTACACAGTTGAACTTAATGACGTTTCCGTAATTAGGCTGTTAGCTATACTTGGACACTTGGGAATTGGTATTGTTTCCGAATGTGCAACTGGCAAAGTGACAGATTTTACTTCAGCGTAATTCCAGCGAATGCTCCTTCCTACTCCAATCTGTTTACTTAGACAAAAATAGCAGTCCGTATCGTGAATGAATGGTTGTCTCCAAATCATTGGCATTCCAAATTGTACGTGATGTCTAAAATTAAAATGTTTTATTCCACAAAACATTGTAATAAATTAATTGTAAACTACTTACCGCCTGCTTCCACTACTCCATCGAGTAAGATTTACATGGCACGAATTACACAAAAAACTAGGTGTCCACGGTTCGTTCATATTTTTAACTCGTATACCAAAATATTGCACATATATTTCTTCTATTATTTTACTAAACGCACGTCCATTTTTATACCCTACACCACACTGTGGTACAGGGTATTATAACATTTGTTTGTAACACCCAAAAGGAGAAGAAATAGACCCATCGTTTATTATACCGATCGACTTAGAATCACTTTCTGAGTTGATTTAGATATGTCCGTCTGTCCGTCTGTCTGTCTGTCCGTCTGTCCGTCTGTCTGTCTGTGCATGTATTCTTGTAATCAAAGTACAGGTCGCAATTATGGTCCGATCACGACGAAACTTTAAACATATCTTTTTTTTGGCCCAAGGACGATCCCTATTGAATTTGGTTAAAATCGGTTCAGATTTAGATATAGCCCCCATATATATGTTACCCCCGATTTGACATGTAAGCGCTGTAAAAACTGTATTTTATATCCGATCAGTGCGAAATTCGGCAGAAAGAGGTTTCTTATTACATGAAGGAATACTACCAAATTCGGAGAAAATCGGTTCCGATTTAGATATAGCCCCCATATATATGTTACCCCCGATTTCACATGTAAGCGCTGTAAAAACTGTATTTTATATCCGATCAGTATGAAATTCGTCAGAATGAGGTTTCCTATTAATGAATGAACACTTTTAAATTTGGAATAAATCGGTTCAGATTGAGATATAGGCCCCATATATATGTTACCCCCGATTTGACATGTAAGCGCTATAGAAACTGTATTTTATATCCGATCAGTGCGAACTTCATGTAGGTTTCCTTCTACATGAAGAAATACTGCCAAATTCGGAGAAAATCGGTTCAGATTTAGATATAGCCCCATATATATGTTACCCCCGATTCGACATGTAAGCGCTGTAGAGATTGTATTGTATATCCGATCAGTACGAAATTCGACAGAAAGATGTCTTTTTACTCGTACATGAATGAGTATTCAGGGAAAATCGGTTCAGATATATATATAACATCCGTATATATGTTCCTCCTGATTTCGTATCAAAGCGCTATAGAAGTTGTACTTTACTTCCGATCATTAAAATTTTCCAGAAATATGCTTCTCAATTTAGGAACGAATATTGCTTAATTTAGCGATTATCGGGCCAGAATTAGATAATATGTTCCTACCCATTTACCAATTATTCCAAATTATTATCGCAATGACCCTTATCGCATTATTAGGGAGGTTAGGGTATTATATAGTCGGCCCCGCCCGACTTTCTGCCTTTCCTTACTGGTTTTTAATTACATATTTTCCGCAGATGTAGCAGAAATTGTCGGGATCATTTACACATTGAAAAGTTCTTTGCCTTATACGCATACTTTGAAATATAACTTTATAATATTTTTCAGAAAATCGACTTATCTCTTTAAGGCGCTGGATTACACTCATTTATTAATAAGAAATTACATTCATTAATTCCGGGTTTAAGGTACATAAGTTGCAGTACCTGTAGCTGAAATATAGTTTGTTTCGAACGTAGAAACCCAATATTTTCAAGACAGCCGCGTACTACTTTGTATTGCGTACATATAATTTTACTACCTGTATATACGACTGGGATGTCCATGCCCCTAAATGGCGTAACTGAATGGAAACCGCATAAATAAAAAACCGCAAATATTGTTGAATGACCCTCTACCTGACCGGATCTCATCCTATATAGCTCTCACATTGCATATAATGTTTTATCGAGGGTTACGACTGGCCATAAAACCTCGTCCTCTTTATAATTTTATAATGTCTCACATCAATGTCTCATAAGCAAAAAACATCATTTAAAACGAAAAAATATGAAACAAAATTTTTTTGAATTTCCCTAGCATTTACAAAATGGCTCATAACTTTTACATCTATCCATAGATTTTTTCAAATAGACAGAGTTTTCTTCGCTAGCATGCTGGCTTTTTAAAAATGTGATAAAATAATTTTTTCGACTTTTTTCCTATTTTTTATGGTTTTTTTGTACCAGGAAAAAGTGTTTTTTATAAAAAAAAGTAATTTTTTCTCATATTTTTGACGACTGTTACTAAACCAAAGACGTGAAAGCGATATTTGCAGCATTTGTAGCCCTCATAATTCCCTTTAATTTAACGCAAAACTCGGCTCAATCAGGCTTATACTTGAAAAATTATGGTCCAAATACTAAATGTAATTTCCATGAAAGCTGGAATCTAAAAAAAAAGTTACCATTAAAATTTTTTTTAATATTTTTTTCATGTTAGCGACACCATATTGCACCAGAAACTGTTATCCACATCCCTTGGACAAAATTTTTGTTTCATAGTGCTATAAGAGTAAATGCTGATTCAGTCTTATATAAATAGGACATGACCTTCTGCTTTTCTGTTGCGTTCAATTTATACATTTACAGGGAAGTTTTTTGTTCTTTTAGCAATTCTTTTAGCACAAATACTATGACCACTTATCATGGAAGTGCACCGGCGAAATTATGATACCTGTTGATTTTGAAAAAATATTTTGAATGTGGCCCATAGTAATAATACAATTTGATTGCAATTTTTTTTTGCGGTAAGGGGGTGAGAATTTTGGACGACTGTAATGAGAGAATTCTCAAAGAGTTCTCTTTATTTCGTTCTTAGGACTGAAACGTGTATTCCGATGTCTTCATAAAAATCATCACCGAGATAAGGCTGTGCATACCATTTTCTGGCGTAAAATGGTGTCCTAAACACGAGAAAAATATTAAAACTAATTGTAAAATGGTATTTTTTTTTTAAATTTGTTTTTTGTTTTCGAAAAATAGCGTGATCCATTTCGAGGTTCCCTACTTTTTTAAAGAAAAAAACACAGAAAATTCAAATTGAATGGGAAATGTTTATTATCATTTGAAAGAACATTCTTTGGCATTTATTTTTTGAAGATTATGTCTATCAAATGTTGGTCGCTGCTGCATCTCAGATGGTCCATCCTTTGAGTCCTATTTTCGATGACTCGTTCGAGCATTTCGACTGGTAACTGGCGAATGACACGCGTGATGTTTTGCTCCAAGGCCTGAATCGAAGCTGGTTTGTCCGCATAAACTTTAGACTTTACATATCCCCATAGGAAAAAGTGTAACGGTGTGATATCACACGATCTTGGTGGCCAATTGACCGGCCCAAAACGTGAAATTATCTGCTCACCGAAGTGTTCTCTCAATAAATCCATTGATTGATGCGATGTGTGGGAAGTGGCGCCATCTTGTTTGTCTTGAAACCAAATGTCGCCGAGATCACGAGCTTCAATTTCAGGCATCAAATAGTCATGGCTCAATAACGGTCGCCATTGACTGTTACGTTCTCACCGGCATCATTTTTGAACAAATATGGACCGATGATTCCATCGGCCCACAAACCACACCAAGCCGTTGTTTTTTCTGGATGAAGTGGCAGCTCTTGAATCTCTTCAGGTTGCTCTTCGTCCCAAATGCGGCATATTTGCTTGTTTACATACCAATTATGGTATGGACCTCATTGCTGAAGAAAATTTGGCTCGAAAACGTCGGATCTTCTGGAATTTTTCAAGAGTCCATAGAGTGAAGCGATGTCGCTTGGGAAGGTCGGGCGACTTCAGTTCTTGCACAAGCTGTATTTTGCCTAGCATTCCATACGTAAGTCCGAGTTGCTGCGAACGGCGTCGAATCGACTCTCCACGGTCTTCGTGTACACTCTCAGCTACGGCCGCTACATTTTCTTCACTGCGTGCTGGACGTGGTCTATTCGGTCGAAAATTATCCAATAATGAATGCTGGCTCTCAAGATGGGTGATGGTGTTTCGAATAGTACGCTCAGTAGGCCGATTATGTTGACCATAAGTTGAGCGAAGTGCACGAAACACATTCCTCACAGAACGTGAATTTTCCTAATAAAGTTGAGCGATTTGTAAACGTTGTTCAGGCGTAAGTCTTTCCATGATCAAATGCCAAACAATACTTAACAAAAATAACATGACAGCATGACACGACTCAAACGTAATTTGTCAAAAAAGGCTATTGAAAAAAGTATCTCTACTTGGATCGCCCGTTACATTTTTTGTGTTTTTAATATATTGTCCTTACCCATTTTCCTCTGAAATTTTTCCATGTTACTATGTTTTTGAATTGACAAATTCCTCTTTTCCATGACATTAAAAGTATGTCACTTTAACAAAGTTTATTATCATGTTTTTAATTAATTGTCCTGCAGTTGTTTTCAATCCCCTTTTTCAAATATCCACACTTTTGCTCTGTGTTTCCTCTCTGGCTCTAAGTCATTTGTTAGTTATGACCGTAAGCAGCTTAGGGAAGCAACCAAACGAAGGCTGAATGCAACTAGTCAATTTGTCATGACTGCATTTCCAGCAACTGATGCTATCTATCCCTCTGTTTATTTGGTTCTTCTCAACGTTGCCAAGTTGTTCGTTCTTATTAATTGCAGTTATTTCGCATAAACTCATCGCCATACAATAGAGTGGCGGCTAACAATCCCGCTTATCCTTGCAATACAGGACCACTAAGGACGATCTTATCTTGAACATCAAAGTCGCCATTCAACTTGAATGGTTGGATTATTACTGTGAGCCTTTGGAGATGACTTTAATGTGTTTTCCGCTGTAAATGTGTCGCCATGTCCTTTCGAGTGAATTGAGAGACACATATATGAATGCTTAAATGTCCATCTCCAACTTCATGTCAAGGGAAGTAACAAAAAAAAAAGAAGATATAATGGAAGTTGAAAGGTAAAGAAATGGACAAATAGGAGGAATGGTGGTAACAGGTGGCGCAAAATAATCCTCCTATCAGAAAATGCTATAAATTTTGCGATTGGCCCCTAATGCCTAATGTTGACATTTGTGTAGTAAACACATGCGAAATACACGTTAATAAACAATGTTACGCTACACTGCTCCAGAACGCGGAATATTGCTGACTATTTATTTGACCAATTCATATTTATAGTTGTGGGTAAAATTATATTCTAACTGCCAAATTTCAGTCCACTGAAATAAAATCGATTGGGTCCGTACTATATCGAAAAATGGATGGGTATGGACAATTTTTATTCCCAGATCTCTTATATTTGTTATTGAAACGATATATGCAAACTATTAGGATATAATTTGCATATATCGTTTAGTTTAAGCTGAGAAGGTGCTGCAGGAAGCTCTGTAATAAAGCAAAGACAACAAGAGCCCAACAGAACTGGGACGCATATAAGGAGGAACTCCAACAGTACAAAAAAAAGAGTTGAGAAAGGCTCAAAATAAATCCTCGATGGATGGAGCAGAAAGCTCATCCAAAGCCTCAATATAACGGAAAAGTTTAGCCTCCACCCCCTATACTACTGGGTACATCAAGAAAGATGATGGATCTTGGACTACGTTCAGTGGGTAACCGCTGGGCGTGCTCGTGGATACACATTTCTCGGGCAATTCTTATGAGGTATTGAAAACTTCAACTGGCGATTCCGTTGAAGTGCAGGCATCAGAAGTCACCAGCGACGCTAGAATTCTTTGGGCTATCAAAAGCTTTAATACTTTTAAGTTGACAGGGCCAGATAATGTTTCGCTGGCGGAGGTACAGGCCTATATACAAACAAAATGGAAAGAAACAAAGCTTGTTTTCATCCCAAAAAGGGGGAATCCGTCCCATGCAGGAACTAAGGATTTCTGGCCGATAAGTCTATCCTCATTTTTGGAACAAAAATTTATCACAGGCTACTGTCTAGTCAACAACATGCCTATATCAAAAGCAAACACACAGAAACCGCCCTATATGATCTAGTCAGCATTATTGAAGAATCTTTCTGTCTTCTCTGCTATGAAACCTCTCCATGAACAATATTCTGCTTTCTCTGGAGATGATGGGTGTCATCAATATAGTTTATTGGTTGTACATATACAACAGCCATCTGGTGGACAGATATGCAGAAATCCAACATCTGTACGAAACCGTACAAAGTTCAGAGAATGGCTAATATAAGTGTCACTGGTGCGTTGAGAACGACACCAACTGCGGCACTAAATGTTATACTACTTTTGATGTCCTAGACATTATATTAATGCAATATGTCGCATGTACTGCGATTAGACTTAGGGAACGGTCGCTATGGTCACGAAATGGCTAGGAACATAGTGTCATTCTAGACACAATGCCTGACTCCGACATTGTTGATTAATTACACTATAACTTAACCACTTTTTAGCACGAAGTATCTTCATCCTATACCAGATAAATCAGATTGGAATGGTCGTAACTCAGGACATGTTAGATTCGTTAATGTGTATGCAGACGCTTCCAAACTCAATAACCAAGAGGGCTTTGGTGTTTTTTCTGAGAAGCTTGAGCTATCAGTTGCAAAGATGCAGTAGTATTTACCAAGCAGCAATCTTAGCTATTAAAGTGGCTGCAAATTAATGTTTTGACCAAAAACGGTATCAATATTCTTTGATATTCAGGATGCTGAATATCAATATTACTGATTTAAAACACTGCCCTCGACAGTGATGCCAACTATTTTCGGAGCAAAAGCGTAATGACAAATTGAAAAAGGGTAAAAGGCGTAAATTTCCAGACAAAAGGCGTAAAAGGGCACTCAACTATTTTTCTTTTCTAAAATTTTAATCAGTGTTGTTTACCTAATTAAAACGATACTTGCAAACTTTTTGGGTTTTTAAGGCGCTTAGATTCATACATTTTTGCTCAGCTAAATTGCATAACGATTTGCTGAACAATAAGAAATATAGGGATAAATCGAAAGGATTAAAGATTTTCTCTTCTGAGTTATGTTCAACGATGGATACGCGGATCAAAGTGCTCCGCGTGGACATTATGAAAATTGTTTAGCCACATGACACTCAATATTTTAGGGCCTTACAAATATCTGGTCGAAAACAAACGTATTATACACTGTACTGCAGAGTTGTGTAGGGTATAGTTAATAATGTAACTTATAATATCATAGTTTTCCGGCAATAATTTTGTATGGAATTAAAAAGCTATTTGGTTTTACTTTTTGTAAATGTAAATTTAAATAACATTTGAGCTGCAGAAGTGATATCAGCAATTTTTAAATCAAAGAGATACATGTAAGTGGATAGAAATATGTTGATAACACGGAGTAGCAAAATAGTATAATTTCATTTTGTTGGCCGATCTGATCTGAGAAATGTACGAAAAGCGTGAAAAGCACCAACAGAAATATGAAAAGCGTACACCTAGCGCTTTTTTTTCGTTTGGCACTAAGCCAACACATTTCGCGCATTGGGGGGTCTGAAAAGCACTAAATCTGGTGCGAAAAGTACTAAGTTGGCATCCCTGGCCCTCCACTAGAGTTGTGAAGTTCGTGAACAAACTAGTTTATATATATTAAGTGAAAGATAGATATAATCTGTCGAAAAAGTAAACTAATGAAGCAAGTTGTTAACATCAAAAACACATTGACATAATCCGGTGAAAAAATTAGAAATTGGGAGAAGAATTATGTTGCAATTCTTCTCCCAATTTCTAATTTTTATTGTAAACATAAATAATAAATTTAATTATAAAGAAATAAACTTAAACAAACATAAACAACCAATGAAAATCTCTGGAGCTTGACCCGGGAGGATCACATCCACATACAAATAAAAAACAGAAAATGGAAATGGATAGGACATACCTTGAGAAAGCCAATTGAAAGGCGTAACCAGGATGGCCTTGGAATGGAATCCCCAAGGAAGTAGACAACGAGGAAGAACCAAAAATACTTGGCGCAGAACAGTTAGAAAAGAGCTAGCAGCAATCGACAAATCATGGGAAGAAGCAAAAATTATTTCATGTAATAGATTAAGTTGAGGAATAAATAAAGGAAAAAAGCTTAAACAAGAACACAAATAGAGTTTGTGTCCCCCAAAACAAAGTACATTGTATTCTATCAAATTTATGAAGAAATCTTAATATAAAATCTGATTTGGATCGACACATCCAAATGGGTTCTCGAAAAAACGGAATTAGTCAAACTGATTTCTCAAGTTAAAAAAAATATTTTTCGTGGTTTAATGATAGAAAATTATAAAGTTAATACTAATTCAGACGATGAACTGAAATTAAATTGGACCAAAATTATTCCATAGCTAAGATGTTGTGAACTATTTTAATGAAAGCTAGATTTTTTAACAAAAGTTAATTTATGCATAAATGTTTATATTCCATTTCGAAATATCGCATTATTAAGAATTAAAAAATCCCGATTTATCCCGAAAATCCCGGGATATGGAAAAATTTCGGGATCTCGGGATTAGCAATTTAAAAATCCCGAATGAACTGAAAACTAATCCCGTTTGACATCTGTATGTAGCATTCTACCTAAACAAATGCCATTGTATATTCAACTTATTCCATTCATGGTCCAATCAGATTCCTTTAATAGCGGCTGATTGGAACTGGTGAACTAACTGAGCTGTTTAACTTAACAGATGGTAAACTAAAGAACTGGTTAGATAAGAGCTGGTGAGCTGAAGAGCTGTGAATTAAAGAGCTGTTGAACTAAATCGAGCTGATGAGCTAAAGAACTAGTGAACTAAAGAGCTGGTGAACTAAAGTCCTTGTCCATGAGCGATCACTTAAAATAAATAAGTACCCCCGAATATCGCAGATCTCCTAACGAGATGGCTGAACAGTTCAATATTCACCTGATATGAATATTGCATGCCCACCTGAAACGGTGGACATGCCTCTACCGACCTGCCAGCTCTTCTTAAGCGATAGTGCCCTTACGGCAAACAAATGACAGGTGGTCACTAGTCACTGCATACAACCCAGGCTAATGTAGCACCGCCTAAAGGCCAAACGTACCAAAGCGTTTTACAGACTGCTGTTCTTAACCCAACTTAACCTATATTTATTATTGAGGACTGTATTGCGATTTCAACAGACCAGCATGAATAAGGCGATTTTAGAATTTTACTACTTTATAATTTTACGGAAAAATACCTCTTCTACAATTATTCCTAGTTTTTTCGAAACCAGCTGTCTTGTTATTGTTTCCTTTTTATACCCTCCACCATAGGATGGGGGGTATATTAATTTTGTCACTCCGTCTGTACCACCTCCGAATATTGATCTGAGACCCCATAAAGTATATACATACGAGTATATGCTTAATCGTCGTAAAATTCTATGACGATTTATCCATGTCCGTCCGTCTGTTGTAATCACGCTACAGTCCGTAATAATAGAGCTAGGTTGATCAAATTTGGTAGAAATATTTCTTATAGTTGCAGGTTGTTTGGAATTGCAAATGGGCCATATCGGTCAATGTTTTATTATAGCTCCCCTATAGAGGTCACATTTTTAAAGCAATTTAGCAGAAACTTTGCAGTTTGTATTATATTTTGATAAGAATTCATCACAGTAAAAATTTTACAAATCGGTTCATATTTTTTTATAGTCACCCTATAGAGGTCGCTCCAAAATATATGTATTTAAGCCATAAATACCATATTTTCTAAGCATTTTAACTGAATCTTTGCAGTTTGTTTTTAATTAAGACAAGAATTTAACGCAGTAAACATTTTTTAAATCAGTTCATATTTTGTTATAGTCCACCTATAGATGTCGCTCCCACAAAGGCTTATTTAAGCCCTAAACAACACAGTTTCTAAGAAATTTTGCTGTAACTTTGCAGGTTATATTTTATTTTGGCAAGAATTCGTCTCAATAAAATGTATACAAATAAATATTTATTTTGTTATAGTCCCCGTGTAGATGTAGCACTCAAAAAGCCATATATATCACATTTTTCAGGTGAAAAATGAAGAATAAAGAATTTGCGGCCTAAAAACTTCAGCGTATGTTTTTTTTTTAATAATTTCCTTAAACAAAAAGGATCGTTTCATGATTTGCTCCATATCCAAAGATGTTTCCAGTAATAAAATTGTATGCAATCCATGGTGGAGAGTATATTAGATTCGGCATGGCTGAACTTAACGTTATTACTTGTTTTATTTTCTGCCACTTTACGTACAGTTAAAGAGCTATAGAAGTCTACTTTTACTCTTAATCCAAGAACAATCACTGCCAAATTGGAGGGAAATCTGTTCATACAGGGTTGCCCATATTCGACGGACCCATCTGGCAACGCCATAACTTTTGACAGAGATGTCAGATCGCTTAATGCCATACCGCGTTTGAAGTGTCAGTCCAAGCAGATTTTTACCATGGAACAATACACGCCACGCGAGCGCTCTGAAATAGTTGAAATTTACATTCAACAGAAGAAGTCAATTGTGAAAACTCAACGTGCTTTTAAAATATTAAAAAATGTGAGAAGTGCGCCTTCTAAGAACACCATTAAGCGTTTATACGAAAAATTTTCGTCTGGTGAGGCTCTTTCTAATCCGAAGAGGCCAAATAAAAGTCGACCAAGGCGATCGGCCGAGAATATCGCTGCCGTACGAGCCAGTGTTGAGAGGTCCCCAAGAACATCCCAAAAACGCCGTTCTCAGCAGTTGGGCATGGCTCGGTCCACTTTACAACGGATTATTCGCGTTGATTTGCATTTGTTCCCGTACAAAATTCAATTGACGCAAAGATTGTTGCCTGCGGACAAGCCTCGTCGATTGGAATGGGCCCAACGAGTCATCGAAATGGCCGATGATGACGAGCAATTTTGGAACAAAATTATCATGTCCGATGAAGCCCATTTCACATTGAATGGGACCGTAAATAAGCAAAATTGCCGTATTTACGCCACTGAAAATCCTCAGGAGATTCAAGAATTGCCTCTTCATGACGAAAAAGTCACAGTTTGGTGCGGCGTTAGTGCGAAAACGGTCATTGGGCCGTTTTTCTTCCAAAACGAAAATGGCCATGCTGTTACCATCAACCAGGAGCGTTATCGCGACATGATGACCAATTTTGTGATGCCAATTATTCGTCGAAAGCGTATGAGGCAGTTCTGGTTTCAACAAGACGGCGCTCCACCGCACACAAGTCGCATAACAATCGATTTTCTGAAGAATTTGTTTCCGGGCCGTTTGATGTCGAAAAGTGGTGATTTGGACTGGCCACCGCGTTCGCCCGATTTGACGCCGCCTGACTTCTTCTTGTGGGGATATTTGAAGTCAAAGGTTTACGTTAACAAGCCAAGGACCGTAGAAGAGCTCAAGGACAACATTCGTGAAGAAATAGCCGCTATTCCGGCCGAAATGTTGGCGAAAACGATGGAAAATGCTGCAAAAAGGGCACAATACGCCATCAACGCCAGAGGCGGCCATTTGAGAGATATCATATTCAAAAATTGATGTAAACAAATCTACTTGGAACAAATTAAATGATTAAGATTGCCAACCGCCAAATTTTTATTTTTTTCTTTGATTTTTTTTAAAAAAAACATGGGTCCGTCGAATATGGGCAACCCTGTATTTAGAACCTGTCCTTTATATGTTAATTTAATAAATAATTTTAAATGTTAGCGCTAGAATCGTCAATAATTATATTATGGATCATTTGCTTATTTACATATGTCATCATTTATGAGATGAACGTAGTACTGAGAATGATATTGTAATGAAGCGATCTCAAGATTTTGCTGGTATTTTAGTATTAGTTTAACATAAAAAATATTTTCAAGGTTTTTTATGGGTTTTCCATTCGTTACAGTTATATTTTGATCCTTCCCATCATTTTGAAGACCCAAAGCGATTTAAAACATAAATCAAACCCATCATCATATTAAGTTAATGTTATCCAATCCCACAATGTACCCAAAATCATTACCCCTCACTCCATTTCGCAAAGGATTCTCGAACAGAAACACAACACAAAAAACAATAGCCATCATTTAGTTACTCCACTTAACTGAATGAATGTACTCGTACACACGAGAATGGGAGTCTGCCAAAGACTAAACGTTCGCCATCAGTTTCAATCGCAGCGCATCAGTATCAACTGCATCTGGGAAATGTCTAAGTATGAGTGACATTTGCGCCACAGAAAAACATGTGAAACTAAAACAACAACAAAAAAAAACACAAACACAGCAAAAAGGAAACAGATTTCGAAAAGAACAACATATTTCCTAGAAATAACGAAAAAAAAAAATAGATAAATGCAGAAAAAGAAGCTTTTCTTTCTTACAAAAGGAAATTGTTAAATAAAAAGGAAGGCAAATTAAATGTACATACTCGTACGACGAGTCTGAGGACAAAAGGAGGAAATTTAATTCCACATTCCTTTGAAGGAAATCTAGTCGAACAAAGGAAACTTCTCCACATATACGATACATGGAAACGATACAAAGGATTTATCGTAATCGTTATTTATGGAAATTGGAAACAATAGTGATTAGTCGTATAATAAATAGTAGTAAATGGAGATAGTAAAAACGCATTTTTGGATTTAATTGAGAGCACTTCTTTTAATAATGAAGATTAAAAACTGTAACTCAGGGTGGCTGATGAAAGCTGCTACCAAAAAAAAATTTAGTAACTTTTTTTCTATTTAATGAATCTGGTTAATTTATTTTTTATTTTGCAGATTGATTTTTAAATTAAACAAAAATGGATAACTGCGACACTGAAACAAGAATTTGGATTATCCGCCGCTATTACGCACTGAAGTCCGTAGTTTCGTTCAAAGAGAGTATAGGGGCAGATGGACCATAAAGAGACTTGTTAACAATTTTTCCGAGCATGGGACAGTCAACAGAAGACCTTACCATCGAAACCCTTCAGTTCGGACGGAGGAAACAATCGCTGCTGTAGCTGATGTCATACAAAACAATCCAAGAGTTTCGACAAGAACCTTATCTGCTCAAATGGGTATAAGCAGACAGTCATTGCAGTCAAAGATTTGGAGTTATTCCCATATAAAGTTCAAATGGCCAACAAAGTGAACTCAGCAGACAAAGTGAAAATTAGTGTAAAACCCCGAATATCATGCCAACTTCAGTGATCTTGATTTTAAATTAAAGCTGACAAAATTTAGTTTAAAATCTGTTTCAGGTGCTTTATTGTGTGTTGCTGCGTTTTAAATATGCAGACCATTGAAGTTCAAAAATATTTTTGTCAACATTGCGATAAAAGTCTACAAAACCTGCCATGCTTTAAAAATTGAAAATAAGACAACTTAAATAGGATAAAATTGTGGGCTGCAATATTTTTGAAAGCTGAAATTTTACTATAATGTACTTGAAACAATGGGTCGTAGACTGATAATAAAAGAAAAGTTAAATTAAAAACAAAAAATAATCGGTCCACCCTAATACACACAATCTGAGGAAGCGTATATATTTTATTGTAACTATATTTTTATAGGTTTTGTAGAAAAAGTGAAATATGAAAATTAATATAATCCTTATAATATTAATAAGATTTCAATTGTTAATCGTACTTGTTAACGTGTTAATCCATTTATCCTCGTCCGTTCAGTACCGTTCGTAATTATTATCCGATCTTGCCGAAATTTCGCATATGTTATTTTTTTAACCACGAAGATCGGTCCATATGTTTCGGGAAAATCGGTTCATAGATTGATATAGCTCCCACACATATTTTCTATATTTAAAGAAAAAAAGCACATATTTAAAGTACAAAAATCTGCCATAGTCGCAAAAAGTCGCAGATAAACTAGGTACTGTTGGTTTCATTCCTAAGTCACCTCTCTTCTCTATGTTATATGGTAGTGATCCCACGTGATCCAAAAAAGTTGTATTCCATTTACCGTGGATAATTTTTTTGAAAAACAAAAAAAAACTGTTTTATTTACTTTGAAATATCTCTTCGTTGGAAGGCGTTAAAAATACGTCTTATACACAAAAATTAAGATGAATAGTACTTTATTATATGTTGCAAGTCCTATCGCATTTCACCAATAAACGTGAATTCTACAAGCATTTTAGTATATGCATTTTATCATCGCAATGTTATTTGCATTTATTAGTAAAAAAGACAAACTTTGAATGGTCATAACTCGAAATCGCCTGGAGATATTTTCATACAATTTTAAGGTACTTTATTAAATGTTATCCGGAATAAAATAACACTCCCAAAAATTGATTTTTGAAAGATGTTTTCAAAGTCCTATGCGCGCATATTTCATCATATTTTCCCATCGTGCGACAGTTACTAAACTTCTGTTTCCACACCAAAGTAATATTTTCAAGATTTGTAGCCCTAATAATTATACTATGCAACTAGTATAACCATATACTCGGTTTGGCGAAATTGGTGAACAATTTTTTTTATGGGCCTACAAAGTTTCTAAAAATCAGTGGGCCCCTCGAAAAAGGTGTCATCAGCTTTTGTTCAATAACGAATTCACTTAAACTATATTTGTGAATACCACTTAACTATATTTGGCAAGAATATGCTGAACAAAATTTTTAAACATTTTATTCGGAAACAAAATTTGTTCCCGCACTTTTTTTTAAAAAGTGAAGGAAAAATATTTTTGTTTTTCACAACAGAATTGTACCAAGGTAAATCTAAACATGTTAGTACACGGGGCAAAATCGCCTTTTTTGATATGCTTGAATCGAAAGAAAATATATTTGGAACACAAATTTTTAAATATTATATATTTCTGAGCAAATAAATTATATTTGAAAATCAATAAAATATATTTGGAACGCATATATTAATATATTACAACAAAATATATTTGCAAACTAAATTTCTCAAATAAAGTATGTGTTTAAGTACAAATAAAATTATTGTTTAGGAATTTCTCCAGATATATTTTATTTAAAAAAGGTTTTCAAATCTTTTGCTCACTTTTTCGAATTTCATTTTTATTTTTTCTTGGTTACCAATTGTACCTCCCATTTATGGTACCAAATGCAGCATTGATTCCTGTTTCAAATCAATCATTTCAATTTTCTAAGTATTCCACGCCATCATTAGTTGTCAATCCACCAAAAAAATTTATTTTAATCCAAGATTATAGGATTTAAATTATTATTTCTTATTTTTACAAACATTAAAAATTTCTAAAAAATACTTTGAATTACTGAACAATATAAAACAAATAAGGTATTTTCGTAATACTTAAACGCAAATTTTTTGGTTGCTTCGGAAATAATAGTCCCAAATAAAAACAAATTAGGAGTAAACAAAGATTTGTTTAGAACAACATCTTCCCAAATATACCTTTGTGTGTACCAAATATTATATGTTAAGAGTGTACCCTAAACATCTATATGTTTCAAGCCGAGTATGTTTGGGACAATATACTACAGAAGCTATTTTTTTTCAGCGTGTATTTCACTATTATGTAATATTTCTGTGGGACATATTAACCCTCTAGCTCCCCCACATAACTGTAATTTTGGCCCTATTTTAACAAATCGTAAAAAACATCAGTTTAAATGAGGAGGGCGAAGGATGAAATTTTCTACAAAAATGTTGGCCATCAAATTTTACTATATATGTCAGAACACACCAAAGCACAAAACATAACACAAACACCAAAAAAGGTCAAATTACAGTCAAAAATCGTCCTTGGCCTGTTCGTGCAGCAATGTTAGTCATACGACCTGTTGTTCGAAGCAATAACGATACAAGTAAAGAGCGTTTTTGACTGGAATTTGACCTTTTTTTGGTTTTTGTGTTAAGTTTTTGGCTTTGGTGTGTTATGACACATATGTATAGTAAAATTGTATGGCCAAAATTTTTGTAAAACATTTTTTGTACCCATTCATGTTTGAATTTGGCAAACACTGAAACAAAGAAATGTCAAATTAAGTTTGGCAAAGAACTTGACGTTAAGTTGCGACTCACAATTAACTTCGCGCATTATGTTTGGACCACCTTCATTACTCGTATTATTGCTCTTATTTGATTTTGTCAACATACGATAATTTTAGCAATTTGACGCATTCGGAATTAATGTAAATTATAGTATATACAGTAGTCGGCATAAGTATTTTGACGAAATAAAAATCTTGCATTTTTGAATTTAACTTTTAAATGGCTTTATAAAGAAGTCTTGTTTATTTTTTCCTTTTATTATATTACTAATACAAATTTAAAAATAAGCAAACGTATTACCTCATTTGGCTTCAATAACTTTTTGAAGGCGTCTCGGTACTGAATCCACGAAATTTTGAAGAATCTCTGGAGATATCTCATTCCGAAGGGATGTGTCCTCAGAAATTGTCTCCTCTCTGGTTTTATTTAACCAACCTGTGTTTTTGCGATTCAAGAGACCAGAAGTTTTCTATAATATTTAAGTCTGGACTATGAGGTGGCCAGTCCAACGCCGTATCACCAACATTCTTCAAAAAGTTATTTATCGTCCGGGCTTTGCGACGTGGTGCATTATCCTGTTTCAGGATAAAAGATTCCCCAATAAGCCTATCCAATCAGTGAGCGCACTGTCCAACGACGTTTAAAGTAAGAAGATTTTAAAACAATTACAGCTAAGGACGTGCAGTACATATCAAAGGCAAACAAACATAAACGACTGGCCTTCGCAAGGAACATCTACACAAGCCAAAGGAGTTCTGGAGAAGCGTACTATGGACACATGATCTGTTGCGTATAATGGCTGGGTGACTTGGTTCCAATCACCGGTTCGATGAACCAAAGTCAATATCAGAGTACCCTAAATAATAATGCATTTCCTTCCGGAGATAGGTTTATTGAGGAATATTTTATCCTGCAACAGGATAATGTACCACGTCACAAAGCCCGGACTATAAGTAACTTTTTGAAAATGTTGGTGATACGGTTTTGGACTGGCCACCTCAAAGTCCAGACATAAATATTACAGAAAACGTCTGGTCTGTCTTGAAACGCAAAAAAACAGTTTCGTTAAATAAAACCAGAGAGGGGAAAATTTATGAGGTCACTCCCCTTCGGAATGAGATATCTCCAGAGATTCTTCAAAATTTCGTTGATTCAGTACCGAGACGCCTTCAAAAAGTTATTGAAGCCAATGGAGGTTATACATTTTACTAAATTGTTCTTCATTTCTTTTCTTTTGTTAGGCTTAAACTGTGTTTTCTTAGTATTACATACTTGTCAAAATACTTGTGCCAACCCATGAATTAACTAATTAATTTATATCTTTTTAAGTTTCTACGAAAAAATATTTGTTGAATTATTTTTAGATTGTATTAGTAGTATAAAAGAAGGAAAAAATAAACAAGACTTCTTTATAAAGCCATGTAAAAGTTAAAGTGAAAAATCCAATATTTTTATTTCGTCAAAATATTTATGCCGACTAATGTATATATTTTCCACTTTTTCATGTTTTTATGCGTTATTGAATTTGTTTATTTATTTATATGAATTACAATACAAAGTCAATTTTTATTCTAATTTTACGGTCCAGAGGAGAGCCAGGTTACAAAGACGATGTGGCCAGATTTTGCAGCGAAAGACAAGAGCCTCTAGTTGGAATCAAACCCACCCAAACTCATAGGCGAGCACGTCTACTTACCTTCGGGGGCGCCCGAAGTATTTGTTTATTAACACTGTGATAGTCCAAAAATGTAAGAGAAAGGAGACCCTATGGATATACCTATTTCGATATTGCTGAAAAAATGGTGTTAGCCGTTTTTCTAGGTAGCTCTTGTTTTCGCGATATTCGACCATAAAGTTTGCAAGGAAATCAACGAGGTTAGTTATCTCGGAGGTGGTGGAAGACTTCGGAAAATACGCTTTAGTCGAAAGAACGAAATACAGGGAACTCTTGGAGAATTATTATTCTCAAAACAGCCGTCTCACCACCTTATCGCTAAAAATATAATCAAATCTTATCATATGTCAAAAGACGTAGACATTTTCGAAATTTTAGTTGGTGTCTTTGAGAAAAAGATTCCCCGCGAAAAATACTGTGAGTCCCAACGCTTTTATGAGAAATAAGCAGATTTCGAGTTATTAAATAATTTGTATATTTTTCTATTCATAGCAGAAAATATTTATTAATATTAGTTTTTGATTTAAATTTTTGTAAATAATTTGTCGGATAGTTTTTATGAAACCCGTTGATTGATCATAAATGTATTGAAATGAGGCCTATAGAAATTTTTCTCAAAAAAACTAACTAAAAATTTAGTCGATTTGTATGACGTTTGATATATGGTGAGATTTGATCGCAATTTTTTAGTGACAAGGGAGTGTAAAGCGTGGGTGACTGTTTTGAAAGAAATATTTCTCCAAGGGTTCCCTTTATTTCGTTATTTGGGCTGAAACGTTTATGTCTTGCACCTCCAAATCACCTCAGAGATAAATAACCTCTCTGATTTCCTAGCAAACTTTGTGACCGAATATCGCGAAAACAAGAGCTAACCTAGAAAAACGGCTAAGACCACTGGATACAGCAAGGTCGAAATAGGTATATCCATAGGGTCTTCTTTCTGTTACGTTTTTAAAGTGTCCATTTCGAGCACAGTGTCATTATACATTATACAGTGCATACATACACATATTCTACTTAGCCGAAGTAAATTATATTCGAAATCCAATTGAACAATGCAAACATCCATTTTTGTGATAACTTTTTAAATATCCTTTCGATTTCTAAAAGTCCCCGACAAACAATTTTTCGCAAAGTTCTTATAACTATTGTTAGCTTTTCAAACTCATTGCTGCCAGAAATGCTTACGAACAAAATCCAAATTGATTCATTTCAATATTTCTTTTCATCTTCATTTTCCACTTTTAATCACTCTTTAACGTATTTCTCACCCACAACAAAGTTTTAAATCCTTTGGCTTTTACGAAATATTCTATTCTGTTCTTTTGCAATTTCCAAATAAAAAACTATCAAATTCAACGACATTACAGCGAATATTTCTCCATCCTTTCTTTATCTCTGTGTCTGTTAAAAAAGCTGTATGAAAAAGCGAAAGGATGTGCAAAAAATTGACAACTTTACGATATTAGATTAAATTGCAACGTTGTACAAGAACAGAAGAGAACTGAACAAAAAAAAAAATCCCTCTCAAAGCACGAGAAAGTGAAACAAACACAGGAAAGAGTAACAAGAAAAAGTGAAAATAATGTGTAGTTGCAAAAAAACCTGGAACCAGGAACGAAAACCCCATACGAATTGAATTCGGCGAATTTCGATAGATTGTAAAAAATAAAATTTCTTTCCAATACATCATAATATTTTTGATGGTTGCAAGCCAACCAAACAAAATTGTATTTCTAAAAAAACCCGTTAAAGCAACATTGAGTTATGTATTGGTAGTGCGGCTGCTACTGTGGCCACAAAAGGCTGTGTCAAAGCACTGTGGGTTTAATAAGTAAAATTGACTTTCTTTGAAAAAGCTAAATAATATGATAGAACAAAGATTATATGTTTTCATATACTAAACAACACTGTGGTCTCTACCAATTCAATTTCATGACGATCTACAGGACACTTATATAGCGTGATCGATTTCGAGGTTCCCTACTTTAAAAAAAAAAAACACAGAAAATTCAAATTTAATGGGTAATGTTTATTATCATTTGAAATAACATTCTTTGGCATTTATTTTCTGAAGATTATCTATCTATCAAATGTTGGCCGCGGCTACGATGACTCGTTCGAGCATTTCGACTGGTAACTGGCGAAGGACACGCGTGATGTTTTGCTCCAAGGCCTGAATCGAAGCGGGTTTGTCCGCATAAACTTTAGACTTTACATATCCCCACAGGAAAAAGTATAACGGTGTGATATCGGTCAATCGACCGGCCCAAAACGTGAAATTATCTGCTCACCGAAGTTTTCTCTCAATAAATCCATTGATTGATGCGATGTGTGGGAACTGGCGCCGTCTTGTTGAAACCAAATGTCGCCGAGATCACGTGCTTCAATTTCGGGCATCAAATAGTCGGTTATCATGGCACGATAACGGTCGCCATTGACGGTTACGTTCTTACCGGCATAATTTTTGAAGAAATATGGACCGACGATTCCACCGGCCCACAAACCGCACCAAACCGTTGTTTTTTCTTAATGAAGTGGCGGCTCTCTCTTCAGGTTGCTCTTCGTCACAAATGCTGCAATGTTGCTTGTTTACATACCCATTGAGCCGGAAATGGGCCTTATCGCTGAAAAAATTTGGCTCGAAAACGTCGGATCTTCTTGGAACTTTTCAAGAGCCCATAGAGCGAAGCGATGTCGCTTGGGAAGGTCGGGCGGCTTCAGTTCTTGCACAAGCTGTATTTTGAATGCTTTCAATTTAAGATCTCGACGCCAAGTCGTTCCATACGTCAGTCCGAGTTGCTGCGAACGGCGCCGAATCGACTATTCGGTCGAATATTATCCAATAATGAATGCTGGATCTCAAGATGGGTGATGATGTTGCGAATAGTACGCTCAGTAGGCCGATTATATTGACCATAAGTTGAGCAAAGTGCACAAAGCACATTCCTCACAGAACGTGAATTTTCGTAATAAAGTTGAACGATTTGTAAACGTTGTTCAGGCGTAAGTCTTTCCATGATAAAATGCCAAACAATACTTAACAAAAATAACATGACAGCATGACACGACTCACACGTGATCTGTCAAAAATAGGCTATTGAAAAAAGTATCTATACTTGGATCACCCGTTACCTCCCCTATAGAGGTCGCTATCAAATATTTTTTCATAAGAGCAAACATTATACAAATTGGTTCATATTTTGCTATATCCATCATATACATATATATTTTTAGCTCTCCTGTAGAGGTTGCTCATTCATATATTTATATATCTGAATTTTTTGGCAGGAATTATCTACAATAAAAGATATCGATCCATGTTTTAATCCATCGATCCATTTATTGCTATAGTCACCATATAGAGGTAGATTTCAAATTTGTCGATTTGTCTGAAATTTTACAGTTTGTGTTTAAATATTCTAAAATTCTGCACAAAGGAATTTTCTAATATCGGTCAACGTTTTGTCTACATAAATAAGATTCGATTCCATCCGTCCGTTTGTCTGTCTGACTGCTGGCTGGCCTTATAGTGCCTACAGTTCAGTGAAAAGTGGGCGTTATTGCCTCGCCACTTTTGGTACCTCCAAAACACATGGACTATTTTGCACGAAAAGTTAATAGTTTATAGCTTTAATACCAAAGCATACATTAAAATTATTAAACGATAATAATTTAATTAAAAAAATAATAATTAAATATAGATATAAAAATTAAAATAATAAATAAATACATTTACGAATATTTTTGGGGACTGAAAATGAGGGGACTCGTAAGAAGGTTTACCCGACAGAACTTTCTTCCTAGTTGCAATACATTGTTATGATAGGACTAAAGTTGCGATTAAGAAATATCTATATTTGCCACCCACTCTTTGAACAATTGAATAGAATTGAAAATATTTTTATATCGTTATTCAAAAAATATAATTCACCCCACTGTGCACACCGCGATGAATGGCAAACTCAACGCATTGACAGAGGATATAATCAATGAAAATATAACGAATTATTTCGATGGCAGCAGTGGCAGATTGTAGGTCCGTAGAGGAGGGCGGGGACTGAAGAAATATTATGGCAAACTAACAACACACAAAAAATACAATTTTATTTATCTGGATAACAAATTGTGCACACAAAAAATTGAATTTAGTTTTTTCGTTGTGAATGAACGAATTGATGTTGTTTTTTTACCTGCGGATGTCGTTAACGTGAAAACTGATATTTATATTGTTGAGTTGTTGCTGCAGTACCAATTTGTTCCAATTTTCCTTTAACGACTTGCAAGCAATCACAATTATTTGTTGAAAAAACAGTTTTTAGAAATAATTTCACTTTGTGGTAACAAACTGTTGAGCCAAATGAAATTATATATATTTACCAGTTTATAGGACCTTTTTTCTGAAGGAGAACAGTTTTCTGTGCTAAGCACAAAGTGGGAGATTTGGAGGAAGGAATTTAAAATTGATTTATTAAATGTGTTGTTCGGAATTTTAAAAATTTGTTATAGAAATTTGGTAGAAAAGCTGTATAGATAAACATTTCGAAGATTTGTTCAGAATCATTATGTTTATGCTATATTTAGACTATAGGAAATGTGTACAAAAATAATTACAAAAATGGCAGTTTCGATATACTTCACTTCACTTAAGTTCCACTTAATCTTCAGAACTCGTAGCAATAATATTTAACCTAAATCATGGGAAATCATGTCAGAAGAATATAAAGCCTCAGAAATCGACTTCAATACAAAGGAAAACTTTAGAAGTCGATATAGCTCGGAGGTATAACTCGACCTCTAAGGTACTCCAGTATAGAGGAAGACCTCAGAGGTCGACTCTAGTATAGAGGAAGACCTCAGAGGTCGACTCTAGTATAGAGGAAGACTTCAGAGGTCGACTCTAGTATAGAGGAAGACCTCAGAGGTCGACTCTAGTAAAGAGGAAGACCTCAGAGGTCGACTGCAGTATAGAAGAAGACCTCAGAGGTCGACTCTAGTATATAGGAAGACCTCAGAGGTCGACTCTAGTGTAGAGGAAGGCTTCAGAAGTCGACTCTAGTATAGAGGAAGGCTTCAGAGGTCTCTGAAGTACTCTGGAATAGGGAAAGACCTCAGAGGTCGACTCTAGTATATAGGAAGACCTCAGAGGTCGACTCTAGTATAGAGGAAGACCTCAGAGGTCGACTCTAGTATAGAGGGAGACCTCAGAGGTCGACTCTAGTATAGAGGAATACCTCAGAGGTCGACTCTAGTATAGAGGAAGACCTCAGAGGTCGACTCTAGTATATAGCAAGACCTCAGAGGTCGACTCTAGTATAGAGGAAGACCTCAGAGGTCGACTCTAGTATAGAGGAAGACATCAGGGGTCGACTCTAGTATAGAGGAAGACCTCAGAGGTCGATCTGGTATAGAGGAAGATCCCAGAGGTCGACTCTAGTATAGAGGAAGACCTCAGAGGTCGACTCTAGAATAGAGGAAGACCTTAGAGATGTCCTCATATGTCCACTCTTGTATGGTGGAAGACCTCAGGGGTCGACTCTTGTATAGAGAAAGTCCTCAGAGGTCGACTCTAGTATAGAGGTAGATTTCATAGGTCCACTAAAGTAAAGGGGTGTAAGGGGTCGAAATGCGTCACTCACAGCCTCTGCGACCTTAACGTCAACCTCTGCCATCCCGCGGCACACCCCGTTTGTACAGATGAGGATCTGGCGTCCGAAAACATGGCGGAATATTCGTGCAAAACATCCCACTATTGCAGGAAATGTTCGGGTTCGTGGCAAGTTTGGAGGTCATGAATCAGCAACACCCTTTGTAGAAGGCAGCAGCCCAGCATAGGTCCACTATAGTATATATGAAGACCTAAGAGATCGACTCTCGTATAGAGGAACTCTATTATAAAGGATGTACTCAGAGGTCGACTATAATATAGAGGAAGACCTCAGGGGTCGACTGCGGTATAGTGGAAGACATTAGATATAAACTCAAGTATAGAGGAAGACTTAATTTGTCGACTCTTGTATAGAGGAAGACCTAAGAGGTCGACTCTCGTATAGAGGAAGACCTCAGAGAGGTCGACTCTAGCATAGAGAAAGCCCAGCGGTCGTCTCTAGTATAGAGGAAAACTTCATAGGTCGACTCTAGTATAGGGAAAGACCACAGATGTCGACTTTAGTAAAGAGTAAGACAACTGAGGTCAAGTCTAATATAGAGGAAGACCACAGAGATCACCTCTAATACAGAGGAAGATTTCTGATGTCGACTCTATTATAGAGGAAGGCCTAAGAGGTCGACTCTAGTACAGAGTTCAACTCTAATTCCTCGCTTTAAAATTGATAGAAAAATACAGCTGAACTAGTGTTCACTCTTACGGTTTCGGAGATCAGCCTTACAAACAAATGTTATTATATGGCTCCTTTTGGCAATTTAAATTCCATATGGTGGTATTTGAAGATGTTCTTAACAAACAAAAGAAAAACACCGAAGAAGAAATCTCTAGTAAGGATTTTGTAGCAATTTTTCACATCAAACAGTGATTGATAAGTACAATTTAAACAAATATTTTTCAAATGCGTTTCCACCGAAAACACTAAGAGGGCGAAGTGTTCGCATAAGAAATTGTGCTATGCGAAATATAGACATACCCACAAAGTCAATTCTGAGCGGTCCAGGTCACAGTTTACAGAAGACTATTCTTGGTGGAAAATGTTAATTCATAAGTATATAAATAGTCCAAACAAGCAAGGGTACCATTTTGCTTCACAAATTAACATCTCACTTTGTAAACTTCCACAAAAAGAACCAATTTACAGATAGGGCTGGTGATGTGGACAAATTCTCTGGGAGGAGGGATGTAGAAAAATGTTTTGGAGGACATTCATGCTCGAACTAACGAACAGTGGGAGGAATTAAAAAAAGGGAAATAATTCGGCCGTTTCTTAACCAGACATTCGATTGAGATACAATTTGGCATGCTTGTAGAAGAGGTATTAGAACATTTAAGTTTTAAATTTCGTCCCCCTACGGTGTACATAGACAGAGCTACAGAGCCTCAAACTTGCCCACCTCAGGTGAACAAACTTATCAACGTTCGTGTTTTTCGTTTGATTCATAAAAATGTTTGTTTGTATTATACTAAATTATATTGCTGAATATAATTGAAATTGTTGTGTAATGTCCGCAACGTAACGTTCGCAACAGACGAATTTCTAATTTTTGGTTGAAGTGTTTTAAGCCAATGGGAGCTATTTTAATATCCTTAGATATTCCTCTTTCTTTAAAGAATTTAGATTTCTCTGATTGCTATGCCAACTTAGCTAAAAAATATGCAAATTCACGTTAACCTGAAAACCTGCATTAATTTTTTGTAACGTCCGCAACGGAACTTTCGCCGCAACCCGGGATTTGCCCATATGTAGTATTTTGGAGATATAGAGGAAATTATACAAAAAAAATACAACATATTTATATTCGGCTTAAAGGAAACTTCCTGGAGAATATTTGCGAGAAAAGAATGGGTCAACAATTTTTGTTAATAGTATTGCCACGCTTCTATAAATCACACATTTTTTTACGAAAATTTCAAAACTTGGCCACATTTTCGACAATCGCAATGCTATAATATGAAAACTTTTTTCATTTTAGTACAATAGATTTTGGGGAAAAACTATAATAAAATAAATTTTTTGGGATTTTCGACTTAGTCGACTTAGCATGTTTTAGAATGGAGGTATCGACATATAAAATATTAAAGGTTTGATTATTTTATACGAGGGTTGCTATATATATGGATGGGGCCTGGCACACTAAGTGCTGCCTGGCATTTTTTAGCATAAACGTACTCAGAACGCTTTGACGTACGACCATCACTTGCGTTATTTACAGTGACTTGAAAAAATCAATTTGGCAAAAAAAAAAATGTAATTAACTCGTGAACTTTTTCGTGCGATCATTTTTCACAACTTTCGACGTGGTTTATCACGACAAGAGTGCATCGATGAACTTAAATCTTTGTATGGCGATGAAGCTACATCCTATAGCACTGTGAAAAACTGGTTTAATGAATTCAATCGTGACCGACGCTCGCTCAAATGTGAAGGTCGTGAAGATCGTCCAAAATCGGCCGTTGTGCCAGAGAACATTAATGCCGTGCGTGAACTGATAATGCAAGATCGTCATGTGACATACCGTGAGATAGAGGCATTCTTGGGCATTTCTTCCACCAGCATACATTCGATATTGCATGAACACCTGACCGTAAAAAAGGTTTGTTCTCCTTGGATCCCGCACAATTTGACAATCGCTCAAAAAAAGGCTCGTGTCGATTGGTGCAAAGAAATTTTGAAAAAATACGATCGCGGTGCTTCAATAGACGTTTATAAGATCGCCACATGTGACGAATCTTGGATCTATGTTATGAGCCCGAAACAAAACAGCAATCGACCGTGTGGGTCTCCGAAGACGAGCCAAATCCAACGAAACTTGTTCGTGGAAGAAGCACTTCGAAGCAAATGGTCGCCTGTTTCTTCGGCAAAACTGGTCATGTGGCCACTGTTCCGCTTGAGCAACGTAGGACGGTCAATTCTGAGTGGTACACCACAATTTGTTTGCTTGAACGAACAAGAGAAGACGAATCATTGTGCACCATGACAATGCGAGCTCTCACACTTTGACTCAAACCAGCGCCTTTTTGACCGGTCAAAACGTCGAATTGATGGCTCATTCGCCGTACAGCCCTGATTTGACACCTTCTTCTTATTCACTCACATCCAGAAAAAACTGCTTGGTCAACGTTTTTCGACGCCTGAAGCAGCTGTTGAAGCTTTCAAAAACCATGCTTTGGAGGTGAATTTTCAACACACTGTAACCAAAACAATTCGCGCTCAAATGACAAAACGGTCCGAGTGACGTTATGCTAAAAGATGTCATACTTTCCAATGGAAGTTCCAGTTTTCATCTGGCAACACCAGCATTGCCAGGGCCGAAATATAAATAGCAAACTCGTAGTAACTCAAAATACAGAAATATCTATTTTCTATCGAGTATAATGTATATTTTAACCAATGAAGACAAAGTCAGCAATGCAATCGGTTCTGAAATATATATGTATATTGTAAGATGGTGCTATATCGTGTTGCTAACACTATGCAACTAAATTTTTGTCGAAGGGCTGCACATAACATTTTTTGGTGTAATATGGAGTCCTAAACACGAAAAAATATTTAAAAAATTGTTGTTGTAAATTTTTTTCTAATTTTCGTTGCACTATATTTGTTGAAGTACGAGTATATGCTCGATAAATCCGAGATACACGTTAAATTGAAGGAAATTATGAGGACTACAAATTTTAACACTACTTTCGCGCGGAAACCGTGAGTTGGTAACGGTCGTTAAAACAATTAGACAATATTTGATTTTTTTTAAAAATAAAAAACATTTTTTGCTTAAAAAAAAAGTAAAAAAATAACAAAAAAGGTTGCTCCCATTTTTGAAATATACCATCCATAACAATGCTTCTTTGAGGAAAATCTATGGATACATGTAGAAATTATAGCACTTTTGATAGAAATAAGAGAATTAAAAAAATCGCTTTTTTACCCCCACTATTGTGAACAAGGGTATATGTCAGATGCTGCGGGCCAAAAGTGTAACACATGATGTAGTGAACTAAGTGCGCACGATAAGATTCGACAGGATTATTTTTTCTATCTCAGGCTAAGGTCAAAGATGGACAATGTTGGTCCACTACTTCGAATACCTTCGCCACGAAGGGTCAAAAATAAGTGATATATTGCTTATCTCATTATTTCTATAATACTACTCAGAATCTTTCACATTTCCACACATGGTTTTAAATTCTTCAAATTAATATTTTTGTTCTTAGTCTCAGTTTTTCTATCGCCCTATATTTTTCACTCAGTATTTTACGTTCTTTCGATCACAATATGTAAATTAGTGTCCTTCCATACCGACCCTTTTTGTGGTCCATGTAATACAAATACGAAAAAATGTTAAAATAAAGGTGGATATGGACCAAAATGCCAAGTACAAAAATTGTTATAACTTGCTTATTTTTGGATGTAATGGCATAGAAATGCATGAGAATCATACAAACACTGTTGGGAACCCTATGAAATAAAAAGTGTGTAACTCTTCAGTCCCGTTTTTACTCAAACAATAAATTGCGTTTTTCTCCGATCATACGAAATGGCGTATGGAACAAAATAGCATTGAGCCGACGATATGAAGAATGATATTTTTGAATTTCCCTTACTTTTGCAGTATGGGTCATAATTTATACATTTCTCCATATATTCAAAAAGGTCACTGTTTTCATCGTTAGGACGATAGCTTTAAAAAAATGGAACAAACATTTTTTTTTTGCGATTTTTTCTATTTTTATACCCTCACTTTAGTGTGACGAGGGTATATATCATTTGCTACGGAAAAAAGTGTAACACATCGAAGGAGTGATCTAAGACCCTAAGTATGTTCGGAGGAAATCCGTTTTGGGTCATTTTAAGTCGAATGAGCAATGTCCGTCCGTCTGTCTGTCTGTCTGTCTGTCTGTGTGTCTGCTGGCTGGTGCGCACGATAACTCTCGAAAGGAGTAACCGATTGACTTCAAATTTGGTATGTGGTAATATTTTGATCTATCTCCGGATGAGTTCGAAGATGGGCCATATTGGTCTACTCCTTCTGGTACCTCCCACACAAAGGGTTAAAATTTAGTGAAATATTGATTCTTTAATAACTTCTATACTACTTATTCGAATCTTTTGAAATTCTGCACATAATATAAGTATATTAGTCGCTATTAACTCGAGAAAAATGGGTGAAGTTGGCATGCCCCTTCTGGTACCTCCCACACAAATGGACCATTTTGCATCAAAATTTAACTGCTTATAACTTTAATACAAGTGCGTAAAAATGCTTGAAATTTTCTACAGTATAATGTTTTTGTAGCGCCTATAGTCCGGTAAAAAATGGGCATTATTGTACAGCCCCTTTTGGTACCTCCCACACAAATGGGCCGTTTCGTACCAAAAGTAAACGGCTTGTGACTTTAATACCAGTGCATACAAATACTTGAAATTTTGTACAGTGTAATGCTGTTATAGTGCCTATAGTCCTGTAAAAAGTGGGCGTTATCACCCCGCCCCTTTTTGTACCTCCCACACAAAATGAACAAATCATACCAAAATTACATAGCTCGTAACTTTAATATACCAGTGCACATAAACGCTTATAGTTCAGCACAATGCAATGTATTTAAGAATGTACTGTTTACCGAAAAATATGTGTATTTGGAAAACCCCTTCTGGAACCTCCCACACAAATTGACAGATTTATTGGTGTAATGTTATATATTACATTACTCACAAAGTGAGGGTATACCTTAGTCGGTTTACCCGACTGAAACTTTCTTACTTGTTTATTGTTTTTTCGTGCAAGCAAAAAACGATTTTTTTGAAAATTTTTTCTAATTGTTTTAACGACAGTTACTAAACTTTAGCTTCTAAATGAAAGTGAAAGTAGTCCTCATAATTTCTTTTAATTTAAATGGTATTTCGGCTTTATCGAGCTTGTACTACAAAAAAATGGTTCAAATACTAAACTAGAAAATTTTATTTTAAAATAACTTGACCACAAATAAAATTGTTTTGGTTTCATAAAATAGTATAATTCAATCTTTTTGTTTTCGCTTGTGCAAAAATACTGCACTGCGAAAGGGTTTCGTTTTCTTTTGTAACAATGACGCAATTGCACAAATGCAAAGTTTCAGCCCTGTATTCAATCAAAGGCGTGGACGCTGCCCTGCAAAGCTTCGAACGAATAGCCTAAATAACCGCGTGTGTACGATAAAATGCTGCATTCTGACACTTTTATCTTTTTTATGTTTGATAAATATTTTCTAAACTATTGTGGCAATATGTATATAGCGCAGTTTTCGCGGAAGCTGCTTTCCAATAGATGACTAAAAATAGTTTGCTTCACGTACATGTGCTTTTTAAATAATCTGTTTGTGACTGTTTTTCAACCTGGCCAGCCCAATAGATGTCTGCCACACGCACTTTAAAAGTCAATAATGAATTACACTGTATTTGATATGCAAACCTTGTGATTTTTAAAGAATGCGTGCTCACACACGCACAGTTAACACCTACAAAGCCAAGCATAAATGTCGACTCACGTTGTACTATATGCGTAAAAGCGTATGAAGGTTAATATGTGTGAGTAGACATACTCTCCCATATGGTATATCTTGCGTGCAGGAGGAGAGTAATATGGTGTGGGGACTGTGTTTTTGTGAGCACTATTATTAAGCAGATATATGCAGCCAACCATAAACACAAGTACATTACGACATGTAAATATACTTCAATAAATTCAATTACCGCAAATTTATACGACACACACACACCATACATTCATATACTCACTCACATACGAAGTGGGGTGACTCTGGAGTTACTCATCGTACTACGTCGTCATCGTCGTTGTTGTTGGTGGTGGTTGTGAATGAGATTGAGAAGGTTTTAATACTGCAAATAATCTTCACAAATATACGCTTTGAGTGTGTGGTTTCGTATACGTTACCGGTATTCGGTGGAGTACATTCCTCATGCGGCACCGTAGTCTAAACGTGAACAAATAAACTGTTGTCGGCTGTACTATGTACATATACGTTTAAATAAACCAAAATACAACACAGTGGGAAGAGTGAGGGAAGAGAAAGTGGGCGATATAGGGAATGGTGTTAGATCTGCATACATACGTATATCGTAAAATGTATACAGTGAGTGTCAGCTTATTTGATGCAAGCCATAATTAAATATTAAAATCCACTACCTTAAAAAACAAATAAGATTTTACAAAAAATAAAAATGAGATTTTGTAGAATATATGTTTTACTCTAATATAGAGGTTTCATTACTTTCATATGTTGCGTGCTTTTGCGAAAACAATAGCAAAAACAAAAAAGTGATACTTTTACAACTGAGCAGCTTATTTGATGCAGAGAAGTTCTAAAAGTATTAATGTTGTTATGATTCGAAATCGATCGGACATGTTTTTCGTTTCTATTGTAATGAAACGTTGTGATACATTTTGCTCAGATTTAGTGTGTTCGCGTACATGCAAGGGTAATGACACACATTTTTTTAAAGATGGGCCGACGCACAACAATTGAACAGCGAGAATTGTCATTCACCACTTCCAAAATGGGGAAGCTCAACGCAAAATAGTAAATTTATCGTCATCTACAGTCCAGCACATTATAGAAAGGTTTTTACAAGAGAATAGAATCAATGACAAGGGCAGAAATGCACCTAATAAAATTTTGACTCCGAGTGATGAACGATGGATTATACGAAAAATAGACGAAAACCCCAAATTATCAGCACAAAAATTGGCAGACGAAGTTCAAAATTCCCTTGGCAAAAACTGTAGTGCTTCTACAATACGACGTCTATTGCGATCACATTACTTTCATGGTCGAGTGCCACTCAAGAAGCCGTTCGTAAACCAAAAAAATAAAATCAGCAGATTAGCCTTCGCAAAAAACCGTATTTCCAAGAACATCGATTTCTGGAAAAGTGTAATTTTCTCCGATAAGTCGAAGTTTAATATATTTGGTTCAGATGGAAGGTCTTACATGTAGCGGAAACACATTACGCAGCTGCAATTAAAGAATTTGAGTGCAACTGTAAAACATAGCGGAGGGAGTGTTATGGTATGGGCTTGTATGGCAGCATCAGGCGTTGGAAATTTAGTTTTCAAAGAAGAAAACATGGATAAAACAATGTTTCTAAGTGTTCTTAAATAAAATTTGATTCAAAGTGCAGAAAAACTGGGCCTGCGACGTAATTTCCGATTTTATCAGGACAGCGACCCCAAACACAAGTCTGATATGGAGCAGTCCTGGCTAATATGGAACTGTTTCAATTTAATGGAACCACCTGTACAGTCACCAGACTTAAACAGAATAGAGAATTTATGGGCATTGTTGGAAACGAACATAAGAAAACATAACATTTCTGGCAAAGAAGGTTTAAAAGTGCATTGATAGATGAGTGGAGCAAAATAACGGCAGAAACAACAACAAAACTGGTTGTATCAATGCCAAAACGATTGAAGGACCTTATGGATCAAAAGGGTTACCATACAAAATATTAAAGTGCAATAAAAAATAAATTATTTTGTTAATTTGTACTAACATTCATGTTGCATCAAATAAGCTGCTCAATCTGAAAATACTGTTTTTTTGCGTTTCTGTAATATTTTCGTATAACGATACTAAATATAAAATAAATGAATAACCTATTTTAAAGAAAACTTTGCAAATTAAAAAATGTTTTTTAAATTATATTAATATATCAATTGGCTTAAAAGTTATTGGACTTTGCTTTTTTATTTTCGCTTGCATCAATTAAGCTGACACTCACTGTAGTTGGTATTTGGTTGAGTTTTAAGATTACAAAAAGGGAATTTCTCTTTCAATGGTGGTGGGTATGTGCATGTGTGTAAGAGGCTGAATTATTTTGAAGATATATGTTTTTCAGGCTTACTCAAAATGGAGAAGATTGTTCCATGTTACTGCGTATTCAGCCAGGAATTATATCTTTGATACAGGCATCATCAGCATTTCTTTGAGGTTAAGGAAATGAAAACGTAATGGGAGTCAAATGTGAAATGTTTATGTGCTTTAAAATATAAATGGTAAAGGGGAAGGTATGATAACAATTATTTAAGAGGAGAGAACTTGGTAATTTGATTACAAAAACCACATAGCTGGGTATATGGGATAGAGTTTTCAAGTAAAAATGGAGTAAGCGGAAACGAAGTGAGTAGTTTTTGAGAGAAAACCTTGAAGGGTATAAAGAGGAACAACTGATAAAATAAGTATGAAAGTCTTTATAGATTAAACCGACTGAAGAATACCGTCACTCTCCGAGCTCCGAGGGTGTTACCAGAAGGATACTCACCAGTTGGATACTCACATAGACCAATTGAGGCCCCTCGTTCTAACCAGATCCTAAATGCTCTCCACTTCTCCCTCAACACCAAAGTTTCCGCAGAAGTCATTGTACTTAATTTCTAAAGACCTGCCGTGTTCGTCGACC
Source organism: Eudasyphora cyanicolor (assembly GCA_963930755.1). NCBI lineage: Eukaryota > Metazoa > Arthropoda > Insecta > Diptera > Muscidae > Eudasyphora > Eudasyphora cyanicolor. The sequence goes on from OZ005734.1 coordinate 316,717,873, forward strand.
ATATTACTTTCGTCGACCATTCGCCCATGAGTTTGGGGGTCGTGGGTTCGATTCCCACCAGAGGCTCTGGTCTGTCGCTGCAAACATTTAGCCATATGGTCTTTGTTTCCCGGCCTTTCCCTGGACCTTAAAATTAGAATATAAATTTACTTTGTATTGTAATTCATATAAATAAATAAATAAATAAATAAAAACCAACTTTTTTCTTTGGTTTCTGTTTTAATGCCTACATTCATCAAAAAACGCCAAAATATCCATTCTTAGCTTTTAAAGATTGTTTTTGTACATTTTACATCGATAAGAAAGTTTTGAAGTTAAAACCTTACTAAATTAACTTTTTAAATTATGCATCGATTTTCTTCGGAATATGGTAATTTAATTCATGACCAATCAGATTTTACGATAAAATCATAAAAACATAACAATTGTGCATTTTTAAATTGTTTATGGGGTCTTTATTTGAAAATATGAAAATTTTCTCAAAAAATTGGATTTGGAAAAAATAAAAGAAGTACTTCCAAAAGAATAACATTACTTCCAAATCATAGGTATGAATTTTTTTCAGAATTTAATGAAGTTCTTCTAAATAACTAACCAAAATGTAATTTTGGAGTATAAATTATTAACCCTGCAATGCAGCATTTCAAAACGATTGGATGCAAAATAAAGCTTTTTAAGTGATAAAAGCCAGGATCGGAAGGAACATATATGTATATGGGGGCTATGAAATATATGTGAAATACTGCCTCTATAGTGCTAAAGGTCGATATCGGAAGAAATATATATTTATATGGCGGGTATATCAGAATTAGTGAACGGTTCTGGAAGCTGAAAGTCGACTTTCGACTTTTTCATCATTCAAATTTCCTTTTAGTCGACTAGGTCGATTAATCGGACCTAAAGGTAGACTTTTTCATAGTCGATTAAAATAAAATTAAGTCATTTAAAAGTATGCTGATTTTCTTCGAAATGTGTTAAATTGTAGTACATTGGATTGCAATAAAAAAGGAATTTATTAATTACACTTTATCCTTTCCAATAATGTTGATATATGAGAATATACATGTTTCTAAGTTCATATTTTGTGACCTATGGAAAAACGTGGCGAAACTGAAATGAAAGCGAAATGGGTTCTAGTTAGTGAACGTGTAAATTTAAATCGACCTTAACATTTATTAAAAAATACTCTGTTTTTTCGTTTAGCTTTAAATAAAATCCTCATAGAAAGCGAAATGGGTTCTAGTTAGTGAACGTGTAAATTTAAATCGACCTTAACATTTATTAAAAAATACTCTGTTTTTTCGTTTAGCTTTAAATAAAATCCTCATAGAAGTCGTGATAATTATAAGTTTGTATAGGCTATATGTGTTCCGAATAATCGATACCAAAAGTCGATTTCAGCATAAAGTTGGAGCAAAAAGTCTACCACGAAATAGTCGTTTTTTTAGCCAAACAATCGATCGACGACTAAAGTCGATTTCGACTTAGCATTCTCTAATCAGAATCTAAATCGATTTTCTTCAAATTTTGTATTGTCAGCTTGTACATCAAGAACTTTTTTCTGCCAGATTTTATACAGATCTGATAAAAATGTTTGCTTACATAGTAGATATATGGCTAATCAGAGGTAGACAACTTTGAAAGCTATATCTAAGTACGGATTGTCTTTCAATTTCAATATGGACTGTCTAGGCCCAAAATAAAGATATGTGCAAAATTTGAGATCAGACTATATTTGTGACCTGCACTTTGAATACAAGAATGCATGTACAGACTGACACAGCTAAATCGACTCAGAAAGTGATTGCAAGTCAATCGGAATAATAAACGATGGTTAAAAACAAATGCATAAAATTATAATAAATTGTACCAACGTGTGGTGTAAATAATTTTAAAAGAAATGATGGGAATTAAATATACCCTATTCTACACTGTGGTACATGGTATTCACATTTTGTGCATTTGTTTGAAATACCCAAAAAGAGAAGAGATAAATAGATCGTTTATTATTATTGAAATATTATTGGTTCAGATGTAGGTATTGTACAATATATACGCTTCATTCGATTACAGCCTTATTTTATTTCCCGTATTACGACATTTTGTAGAAGGAAGATCCATCTCTATTTATTTTTGATTTAGAGCAACAATATATATGTTTTTATTCTGTTCTAATTACATGATGCAGGGCGCCATATAGTCGGCTCCGCCCAACTTTTGGTTTTCCTTATTGGTTTTCAAATAAATTTTTGGAAGATGTTGACAAATACTTGAATTATTCTCTGAACCGGGGCTACGGAAAATACGTAGCGCCGCATCATTGTGCTTTTTTATAACTGAGAATGTTGACCATTTGCGAAAATGTTACTAGAAGTTACACTATTCAAGAGCCAGCCATATCATACGGATTACAAACATTTTAAAATTTCCTGAACATACATATGGGCATCTCCAACGAGATGTCAAACGCAGCCAAAAAAATTGAAAGTCTATAAAAGTGTGTTGTTTTGCTACTTTTTTGTAGGGAATCTATAAAATTTAACTAATTTTCCCAAAAATTACACTTATTCATAACACATTTTAACATATTCGAGTGCAAAGTCGAATAATTGCAAAATTTATGTTTTAAACATTTGTATTGCATGTTATGTTTTGATAAATGATCTTTCTTTTGAATCTCGATTTATATTTAAAGATTATGAGAAAAATAATTTTTGTTGTGAAAATAAAGATATTGAATATATTAAAAATCATTTATAATCAACCTTTGGATGTCTAGTTGCAAAAAAAGTAAAAATAAGCGTAAAAAGAATGGTGGAACAAAGTGCCGTATGCGACATGTAGCGTGCGAATGAGATTAAAATTAAATAAAAAATAAACTACTTAATATTTTTGAATAAAATAAAAAACATTATTAAGTCACATCAATGCATGATATTTTAAAATTAGTCGCATTAAAATATTCCTTTTGGCCAATAGTAAATTATTTATACCTTCCATTCGCCATGTTAGGAAGGCTCAACATTTGTATTCCTTTAAAGTAAGGGATTATCAATGGACCCAAAGATGTGTATAAGATGTAGCATATAACGTTATCAAAAGAAGAAAGCTGTTGTTACTAGCATTTATCAGAAGCATAGCACGTATTTACACCGGCCTTATTGCTCGTCGTTTAGGGTGGGTTTATGGCTTCTATGCTATTTCTTCAGCTAATCACAAATCATTATTTTTTTTTTGTACGTGCTTCATAACAAAGAAAGGGAATGATAGGAAAGACAGGAAAGAGAAGAAACCTCCATGGCATACACACTGGACCTTCAGATGTCGGTAGGTCTAGAATGCCCACCCAACCAAATCACAAGATGGAGAAAATCCTAAATTATCGATTTTTCCCGCGATACCCATATCAAAAAAAAACAAGCGAACTACCTAACCTATCAGGAAATCAAACAGGATGTAATTTTCAATTTAAGCGAACACCATCATAGGTTTATTAAAAAGGAGTAAAGATTTAGTAAAATTCATAATATGGGTATATTGAAGTAATTCATAATAAAGCCTTATTTACTAGGTACAAAAAATCTATTTCTTTAATTCCAAAAAGCTTATTATATTTTATGTAGCAACAAGATGGATAATAGTTTATTTCTGCGATACATTCTATCTGGTTTGTATATCTCATATTATTTGGAGAGAATATTGAGAAACAAAAAAAAATCAAAATGTAAACAAAACAAGAAAACCAACTATGATTGGCAAAAAAACTAGTCTAGACAAAAGAATAATGCAATAGGTGACCAGATTAAGCTCAAGTATTAAAACCATAGCAAAGAAAATAATGAAGACATGGAAATCTTCTTGTAATAATAATAGGGTCACCTTAACGCTCTCTGAGTGCTTTAGCAACAAAATTACACAAAAAACCAATATCAACGGTTTACACTGAGCTTGAAGCTCTCACTTTATAATAATGATGACAACCAAATAAGAGAATTACTCTTACCTACATTACTCCAATGTCCGCTGATCCCACGACGAAAGGCCTTTCGAAGAGCGATGGATGCTGGAAGAGTATAATGAGTATACATATGTATAACCAAGCCGTGTCTTGGTCTTGCAACACTGTTGATGAGGGTTTTTTTTGTTTATATTAGAGAGAGAGTACGGCGCAACAATGTTGCTAGCAGTCTGGCAACATGATCTAAAATTACACTATATTAATAAAGGCCTTAGCATGTATAGATACTACTTTAGCAACACACGGGGAAGAGCACTCTCAGCTGACTACGCAACAATGACAATGATGATTATGAAGTAATCACCAAAAAAAAAACAGACTCGAAAACTAGTATCGTAAGAAATTTGTATGTCACAATAATTATGTTTAAATGTGCGTGTACCTAGCTAATAATGTTCTTGCCCATGCCGAAGCTGTATAACATTTTTTCCAAATTTTCCTTTGGTAGCAAACAATTCCATTACGAGTTTGCTAATTCTCATCTTCCTTCTCGACTTTGGTATGGGTTTCAAAAATTATGTGGCATTTTTCTTTAAATAAATTCACTTCAGCAAAGCCTTGCTTTGCTCGGTTAGGCTCAAACAACACAAATGACTGTGACTAAAAGTTTGCAGGCTCTCAGGAACTAATCTAATGCATTCACAGCAATGAGAGCGCCTAACCAAAAAGGTGATAATATTTCTTCTCCCAACCGGTCTACAAGTGGTTTTTTGGAATAGATTCTGAGTGCCAAATCTAAACAACAATAACAAATAAAGCAACGTTGTGATTCATAGAGAGAAATTAATGAGAATTATTGAATTACCGATTATGCGAGATGACACCTGAGAGATTTTAATAACCAAAATTAAGAAATCTGGAGAACAGCATAGACAAAGCTCTCAAAAACCAACTTTTTTCAGTGATGAATTGGGAAAATCTCTTTTTATCCAAGGTATCTAAAGATTGAGTTTGTCAATAAAAAAACAAATGGTACACCGTGGACAACTCACCAGCCTTTGTGAAACACCGTATCAACAACAAAAACTTTGCACCATTCAAATAAACTAGCACTTTGAGTTTATTTATATTTAAAGTGGAACTTGTTCGATTCAGATATAAAAGGAAAAAGACCTACTTAAGATATTAATCAGCCCATGAAACCTCGCAGACGCGATGGGATAACGTAATTATTCCAGATGTCTGGCGAAAGAGCTAACAAACACAAAGTGCAAACGTCAACTGTCGGATACATAACCACTTTGGTTGTAGTTACTTCACAACCAGAGGGCGATGACGTATAACTCAAAATATGAAACAGAAAGATTAGTCTTACAACATGAAAAATAAGTCCTGTTGCAAGCATTCTTTACAAAGAACGACATACATTCATCAAATAAATACAACACCAAAAAAGCAAATCTTACAGGGCTTAAAAAGGAGTGGTGCAAAAGTGGCGACAAATAAGTACTTCCCCGTCGCGACAAACCCTTGTTAAATTCATTGGTAAAAATCCAAATTAGGACAATTTCCGGATCATATGTTGGGTAAGATATCGGCGAAGCCTCTGCACGGATGAAAAATGGTGTTGGAAACAGTTTAATGCTACGGTTTATCGCGAGAATTCAAAGAAGCCTTCAACTTCTTACAATACAATTTTCTATCTGTTCATCGGTTTCGACGATATCTTACAAAATGTTGCGAAATAATTATATTTTTTGAGAAAATTTTAATATTTTTTCAATAAAAACCTTATAAAAACGTCTTAAACGCAAAATTGTTGTATAATTATGATTTGATAGTAAATTCTGATTGGTCATGAGTAAAATGAGACCATTCTGATGAAAATCGATTCCTAATTTGAAAAGTTTTAGGGAGGAAACCAGTCACTTCTCTTGAAATTCGAAAATTTTCTCTAATTTCTACAAAAACAAATTTGACAAACAAAAATATTTTTCCCTTTATTAATAACAAAAAAGAAGCCAAAATTTTGCACTTAGAAGTCAGACCCAAAAATAGTGTCGACCAGTGTAATAAGTAAATACATAATACTTGAAATTAAGTAAACATTTCTTAAAAAGGAATATTAAGCCTAATATAGCATAAAGTAAGAAGAAAGGGATAATTATAGATCACAATAAAAATACTCTCTCAACCAGTCTCATTTGAGTGGTTGCTTTTGTTGGAAGCAACATCAACACAAACAAATAACGGGTGGTCAATCTAACGGCTGCCTTTTGAACTACGGACGTCTCGCAGCTAGTGTTGCCTGAAAATTTGACCCAAAATCGAAAATTTGATCAAAATAAATTTTCGAAATCGTCAACACCAAAATCTACCAGTTACATAAAGCTTTTGAAATTTTTCGGGGCGAATGACATGTTTCAAAGAAGATATTAATTAACGGGTATTTCTCAAATCATATTTGAGGTTCCTAAAAGTGATTTTAAAAATAAAATGTTGTGAGCCGTTCTCATTATGAAATATGAACATTAATGAACCGCAAAACTCGTAATAATCAAATTTGGTGGAAACATGTCTTTTTGATGCCTCTTAGAAGCATCCCAGTCGATTTTATTTACTTTATAGAAGCCACAAACTTCAACCGATTTGGGCGAAATTTGATAAAATGCACAGAAAACTTCACACCAGCAGGGGCATTGTGGATATCCATGCTTTTATGTAGCACCCATACAAAGGTTCCACTATATTTGAAATTTTGACACGTTAGAAACCATCATTTTGACAATATGTATTTAAATTTACCTTGAACAGAATTACATAAATGATTAGGCTGAAATTTGGTTGTTTGCGTTTTTTTTTGTGTCCGAGACCTTAAAACTTTTTTTTAATAGATTGAGGCATACTATTTTATGAACCCAAAACAACATTATTTTTAAGACAAATTTGTTTTAATTTTTTTTTAAAATTCAAATTTTCATGGATGTTATCTTTAGTATTTGAACCATATTTTTGAAGTATAAGCTCGATAAAGCCGGGATACCATTTAAATTAAAGGAAATTTGTATGGGAGCTACCAAAATGGGCGTGGCAATAATGCTGATTTTCACGGGACTGTAGGCACTATGAAAGCACTATGTAGGCACTAGTGCGAAAACTAGGTCAAATTGTCACGTTTTTATAACAAAACCAGTAAGCAAAGACTAAAGTCGGACGGGCCGACTACGTAATACCCTCCACCTTTGCACGGATAACCATTATTACTAGTTATTACAGTTGTAGGTTAAATAGAGAACATTTCTAAATTTCAGGCACATATGGTTTGTTTGTTTTACCATGTGACCTTTGTACTTATCAAAACATGCATGTTTACCATTTCCTCTAAGAACGATTAAGTACAATATAAAAATGTTACGCATTTTTAATATGGACGATTAGGTCCAGTATAAAGTGTAAATTCTTAGATTTCAGCCAGATCAACTGAAAAATGTGTTCTCTAGAGTATCAATAAGTGACATCTGTGGGGACCTTTATGTGGGCGATATATCGATGGATAAACATATTACATGGATAGATGTATCCCATCTTCACTAGGGACGATTAGGTTCAGTATTTGAATGAATTTGAATTGAAGAATTCCCTTTCTAGAGCGTCAAGAAGTTGCATCGGTGGGCACCTTTATATGGGGGCTATACCAAAACTTGGCCGATGTACCCCATATTTACTAGGAACGATTAGGTCCAACATAAATTATAAAATTTTAAATTTCAGCTAGATCAGTTGAAAAATGTGTTTTCTAGAGCGTCAAGAGTGCCATCGGTGGGGTTTTTCCCCATCATTACTATGGACGATTAGGTCTAATATTAGTGCAAATTCTTAAATTTAAGCCAGATCAACAGAAAAATATGTTCTCTAGAATGTCAAGATGTAACATTAGTGGGGATCTTTATATGGGGGCTATAGCAAAACATGAACCGTTATGCCCCATTTTCAATAGGGATCGTTCCTTGTCTAAGAAATGCCTCTGACATTAGTGGGGACCTTTACCGTTATGCCCCATTTTCAATAGGGATCGTTCCTTGTCTAAGAAATGCCTCTGTTCCAAGTTTCGTAAAGATCGCTTCATAACGGGTTTTCCAATAGGGATGATATGATTTTGAAATGACGTTTCGGCCATTTATAATATCTCATGATCTGCCATTTGTTTTTCATTTTAATCAGTAGTCTTAACAATTTAATCATGGAGAGATATACGCCAGAACAACGTTTACAAATAATTCAGTTTTATTATAAAAATAATAGTTCTCCAATTGCAACTTTTCGTGCGCTAAGTCCATTTATTATACCCTACACCACACTGTGGTACAGGGTATTATAACTTTGTGCATTTGTTTGTAACACCCAAAAGGAGAAGAAATAGACCCATCGTTTATTATACCGATCGACTTAGAATCACTTTCTGAGTTGATTTAGCTATGTCCGTCTGTCTGTCTGTCTGTCTGTCCGTCTGTGCATGTATTCTTGTAATCAAAGTACAGGTCGCAATTATGGTTCGATCGCGACGAAACTTTACACATATCATGTGTTTGGCCCAAGGACGAACCCTATTGAATTTGGTTAAAATCGGTTCAGATTTAGATATAGCCCCCATATATATGTTACCCCCGATTTGACATGTAAGCGCTGTAAAAACTTTATTTTATATCCGATAAGTATGAAATTCGGCAGAAAGAGGTTTCTTATTACATGAGGGAATACTGCTAAATTCGGAGAAAATCGGTTCAGATTTAGATATAGCCCCCATATATATGTTAGCCCCGATTTGACATGTAAGCGCTTTAAAAACTTTATTTTACATCCGATTAGTATGAAATTCGGCAGAAAGACGTTTCTTATTACATGAAGGAATACTGCTAAATTCGGCGAAAATCGGTTCAGATTTAGATATAGCCCCCATATATATGTAACCCCGATTTGACATGTAAGCGCTGTAGAAACTGTATTTTATATCCGATCAGTGCGAAATTCGGCAGAAAGAGATCTTTTATTACGTGAAGGAATACTGCAAAATTTGGAGAAAATCAGTTCATATTTAGATATAGCCCCCGTATATATGTTACCCCCGATTTGATATGTAAGCGCTGTAAAAACTGCATTTTATATCCGATCAGTATGAAATTCGGCAGAAAAAGGTTTCATATTATATGAATGAACACTTTTAAATTTGGAAGAAATCGGTTCAGATTTAGATATAGCCCCCATATATAAGTTACCCCGGTTTGACATGTAAGCCCTGTAAAAATGTTATTTTATATCCGATCAGTGTCTGTATTTTATATCTGACCAGAACGAAATTCGACAGAAAGAGGTCTGTTTACATGAATGAGTATTCAGGGAAATCGGTTCAGATTTAAATATAACCTCCATATATATGTTCCTCCTGATTTGGTGTCAAAGCGCTATATAAGTTGTACTTTACTTCCGATCATTTAAATTTTCAAGAAAGATGTTTCCCAATTTAGGAACGAATATCGCTAAATTTAGCGATTATCGGTTTAGAATTAGATAATGTGTTCCTACATATTTACCAATTATTCTAAATTATTATCGCAATGACCCTTATCGCATTGTTAGGGAGGTGTAGGGTATTATATAGTCGGCCCCGCCCGACTTTCTGCCTTTCCTTACTGGTTTTTAAATAAAAAAAACACTTTCCAGTAGACATACGACCTTGACATGAGCAATACTTTAGCTCTCATTAAGAGCTATTTTTTGCCATTGACCGATTCCCGATCCGACATACTGTTAGGGTGTTAGAGCAAAACTAAACTTTCCGTTCACATTTGAAAATGATGCTAAGTTCATTTTTTTAAAAATAAAAAACACTTTCCAGTTGACCTACGACCTTGACACCCATGAGCAATATTTTAGCTCTCGTTAATGGTAATCTTTTTGCCATTGACCGATTGTGGCTACGTGCCACACATCAAATGAAACAATTGAACTGTTGCGAGAAAAGTTTGGAGATTCGATTATTTCAAGAAATTGTGATAGTGAATGGCCACCAAGAAGTTGTGATTTAACACCATTAGACTATTTCTTGTGAGGTTATTTGAAGTCATTGGTCTTTCGAAATAAACCAGACTCTCTTCAAGCTTTACAAGTCAATATTGAACGTGTAATTCATGACATACGACTTGATTAAGTTGAAAAAGTGCTCGATAAATTGGGTTCATCGAATTCGTTCCTGCAGAAAAAGTCGTGGAGGCTATTTAAATGACGTTTGATTTAGAACTTAATTGTATCGATGTACTTCTCATTAAACAAACAACTTTTGAATTTTACTTGACAATAAGTGTGTGTTTTTTTTTTAAAGAAATCATATCATTCTTATTGGAAAACTCTTTATTTGCGACCTGCACTTTGATCACAAGAAACCATGACAGACATGGCTAAATCGACTCAAAAAGTGAGTCTATGCCGATCGGTTTCCCTCTTTGTTTTTTAGGCGTTACAAATAAATGCCCAAAGACATAATACCATGTACCACAGTGTAGTGTCGTGTTTTAAAACCAGTAAGGAAGAGCTAAAGTTTGGGACAATATGATTCTAAAAATGTGCGGGGACTAAACCTTATTCACTTTTAGTCAAATTTTATTAAATCGAATCAGTTAGTGATTCTGAGTGTACCGGAATTCTTTAACGTGGGTCTACTTCAGTATTTTTATTCGATACAATTAATGGTAAATATAATATGTACAGGAGATAATTAAAGAGAAAATTGCCTTACAATTTAGTTATGAATATTTCCGTATGCTACCCTTAAAGATCACAACTCCTCATAAAATATGTCTCGTATGGATGTTGTGCCATCACAATGGGCTAATAAATATTCTCTATCATAAGGAATAAAGACTATATTGAGCTTAGGTGCGTTGGCATGACATGTATTTTGTATGTGCATTGAAAGCACAGTGGGCTGTAGAAAAGCTTCAGTGGAAAATTAAAGTTCTAAAAAGTGAATCCAAAAATACTTATATGTAAGTACTACTAGTATCAATTATGGATTGCTTTCAGAAGTATATTTCATATATTTTATCGTTCCTTATTTCGGTTAGTAACACTGTACGACTTCGGAGGCTTCCCACTCTTATATATATCAAGTCGATCATTCTGTATAAACGCAGTTAATAACGTCGAGGACATATAGACATTTCTGCTGGAGAAGACAAAAGTAAATTAAAGGCCAATTTACAACAGTTGCAAATAGTATTGTTGTTGTGTGTCGCAGATTAATACAATAGATTTTGGTAACAAACCACATAAAGGACAGAATGACTGACTTTAATTCCAAAGAACTATAAAATGACATGGTTGTTGGATTTAAATGATATTTAAATAAGCAATTGTAGATGTTTCTTCGTTAAAATAGTTTCACACTCGAGAGCAAATATAGTATATGAGTGCGTCAATTAGTGACAATTATTTGCCTTCTATAACAGCTATAACTTGTGTACTGGTTTTTGGTATATTCGTTAATTGAAACTTTCTCAATTCGGTTAACAAAATTTCCAATTACAGCTCAATTGCAAGCTTTTAAAATGAAAACTTCACAACTAATGCCTTGGTATTGGAACGCCAGGTATTAAGTCATTTATGTCTATAAAACTAACAAAACAATTTGCACTTCTGGCATTCCAAAATTCCATATTTACCGCAAACAAATACTTGCAAACAGGAGCAGCTCATGCACACCACAAACACACGCTGCCCAAGTGCACGTAGTCCCAGGTAAATGCCACTGCCTCCATGGATTCTATATCGTGCCGGAGGAGAAACTGCCATTGTTCATTATTTGCGACAATATTTCCAAAAAGTAACGTTGGCAGAGGCAATTAGTGGCACACTTTGGCATTGGCTACACTTGAGTCCTCTCGCGGTAAGGTATACTCGTCGTATACATATATAGGTATTTATTGACAACAAAAGCAACAGCATCGAAAAATGGGGAAAGAACCGAGTGAGCACACACACACACATTCAATGGTATCGCTACCACTAACACCCGGCCGTCTGTCCTTTAGTAGATGGAGGGAAATATTCACGTACTCGAACATCTGCAATTATGCCGAACTTGCCAGAGTACATGTGAGTGGGTCTTTTTTTTATTTGGTACAGGAGTTGCATTCACGATAGCTTAGCTGTTGAAGGTGTGCGCGAATTCCTGTATGGTATTTTGGATAGCTTTGCGGTATAACGAGGTATGGCCTAAATTAATTGGGAAAAACATAGCAATATTCGGTTTGACTGAATAAAGCATCTAGAAGATTCAGTTGCAGGAGGATTGCCGCCTGAGATATTTATACCCTACACAACACTGTGGTTAAGGGTATAATATTGTTTCATGTTTGTAACAACTAGAAATGCCACTGCTTGACCCACCTTAAAGTATACCGATCGACTCAGAATCACTAACTGAGTCCGTCCGTACGTCTGTACGTGTTTTCCTCCGTCTGTCCATCTTATGTTGTTCGTTGAGTACAGGTCGCAATTTCTCTCCGTGCTGACATTTTGAAGTTAGGAGTTTATCGTACCTGGAAAGAACCCTATTGAATTTGAAGAAAATCGCTTCAGATTTAGCTGAAATGTTGCAAGGTATAGATTATTTATCTATGGACCAACATTGCCGAATTTGAGGAGAATCGGTTCAGATTTAGATATAGCTTCCACATATATGTTTCGTCCGATTAGGCCCCTTAGCCCTATAGAATTTGTAGATGACATCCAATCGTTTTTAAATTTAGAGTGGTAGAGTTCCTTGATCCGTGGACCAACATTGTCGAATTTGGAAAAATCGGTTCAGATTTAGTTATAGCTCCCATATATATGATTTGTTCGATTTGGCTACATAGGCAGAGACGAACCAATGTAAATTGTGTACACAAATTTTAGTTGAAGTATACACTACGAGTAGATATTGTTATCCAATCTTAATAGAGTGGTGTAGGGCAACATATACACATAGTCGACCCCACCGACTTTAGCCTTTCCTTACTGGTTAAGGGAGAAGGAATGAAGATAATAAACCATGGATGACAGAAACCTACCATATCGTACCGTCTATAACGGTACGAATTTAAAAAGCTAAAGTAAATCGCTCCACTGTACCACATTTAACCCTTTTGCCCCAATGTGTCATAATTAACAAATTTTGCACCACTGTACAATATGTAATCCTGTTTGCCCCTCAGTGCCACTAAAAGAATGTATTTAGAAAAAAGCATGGTTTATATTCCAAGATCCAAATTAGCAACCTTAACCGAATTGAGAATGTTTCAATTAACGAATGTACTAAAAACCAGTACACAAGTTATAGCTGTTGTAGAAGACAAATAATTGTCACGCACTCGTACGAGTATACTATGTTTGCTCTCGTGTGTGAAACTACTTTAACGAAGATACATCTACAATTGCTTATTTAAATATCATTTAAATACAACAACATTGTACCACATTTAACCCTTTTGCACCAATGTGTCATAATTAACAAATTTTGCACCACTGTACAATATTTAATGCCAACAGTGCCACTAAAAGAATGCATTTAGAAAAAAACATGGTTTATATTCCTAGATCAGTTGTTATTCTTCCGCGGTCGATGCAAGACGTGCTTAGAATTGTGCATAGAAGTGTGTTTAACAAATTTCTATTTTCATAACAAAAAGATAACAACAACAAAACACTCAACATTTGAATATTTTTGAAAAAAAAAAAAAAAAAAAACAAACCGGTTTGACGCATTCCGCCTACAATATGCACGCACTATTTGTGCAAGAATTGGCAGGCAACAACAACAAAAACCTTTAAAAATCCCAAACCATTTCTTTGCTTTCGTTCGGAATGTCCAATAAAAGCAACAATAACGTCGCCAATGTTGCAACAGAAAAAATGAATCTGAGTGACAGCAGTGAAGATGATGATTCCAACTGGCAGTATATTCCCATGAAGAGAAAGAGTGCTGGATCACCAATAAGCCATAATGGAAAGAGAATCCATCAAGATGAAGCTCCTTCGTGTTCTAATCGTTTCGATGTTCTTGCCAATAATGAAGCCGGTGATAAAGATGACACCATACAAACTACACCTAAACCACCGCCAATCTATATTCCTCATGTAGGTGATATTGCTAAAATGGTCAATCAAATATGTAAAGTTATTCCTAGTTCTGAATTTAATTTCAAATCTCTTCGTGACGGACAAGTTCGCCTTATGATTAAATCTGTTGAATCATATAGGAAAATAGTTAAGTATCTAGATTCTGCAAAGTTAAATTATCACACATTTCAACTGAAACAGGAAAGAGCATTCAGAGTAGTTCTAAAAGGTTTGCATCATACAACGTCAATTTCCGATATCAAAGCATTGCTTTTGAGTTTAGGGCACCAAGTGAGAAGTGTACGGAACATATCTTCCAAAACGTCAAAACAACCTCTTCCAATGTTTTACATCGATTTGGACCCCAACGACAACAATAAGGATATTTATAAAATCACGAGATTTGACAACGCTATTGTTCAGTTCGAACCACCAAAAAAATTTGAAGAGATCGTGCAGTGTTTTAGATGCCAAGATTATGGACACACCAAATCTTATTGCAAAAAAGACTTCAGATGCGTAAAGTGTGCTCAAGATCATCCAACATCTGAATGTAAAAAAACTCCTGATACTCCAGCTAAATGCGTCCTTTGCTCCGAAAGTCACACTGCTAACTACAAAGGTTGTACTAAGTACCAACAAATGTTAAGAACAAAATTTTCAAGAAGCAGTACTAATTTTATTGGACAGGTAACCCAAACACCAAAACATGTTGTACCACCAAGTTACAACAATAATTCTGACAAATCCCAATTCGGAACCTACTCTCAGGCTGTTAGAGGAGAACAGCCAGCAATGAACAACGTTTTGGAAAAAATTGAGGCCATGCTTGCAAAGCAAATAGAATTAACTAATACGTTGATGAATATGATGTCAATGTTAATGTCAAAATTATGCCGTTAAACTTAATTATTGCTGAATGGAATGCTAATGGCATTCTCAATCATATAAATGAAATTGAAATATTTCTAAAAGAAAATTTAATAGATATACTATTGGTATCCGAGACTCATTTCACTAACAAGTCTTTCTGTAAAATCAAAGGTTTTGATATAATTCCTGCAAATCATCCTGATAATAAAGCTCACGGAGGAGCTGCAGTAGTTATTAAATCCAATATTAAATATGAAATAGCAGAGCCCACATTGAAGCCATTCCTACAAGCTGCTGGAGTTAAAATTATGTGTGACAATTCTAAAACTTCTGTTTATTCAGTATATTATCCCCCAAGATATAGTATGAAATGTGACCAATACGAAGATTTCTTCAAAAATATTGGAAATCGATTTATAGTTGGAGGTGACTTTAATGCCAAACATCAGTGGTGGGGATCCCGTTTATCTAATCCGAAGGGAAAAGAACTTTATAAATGCATTATTAAACACAGGTTTCGAATTTTATCTACAGGTAGCCCTACGTATTGGCCAAGTGATCCGTATAAAATCCCAGATCTACTAGATTTCATAGTATTTTCTGGAATAGCCGCATCTTCTTTAAGTATTACCTCTAGTGAAGATCTTAGCTCGGACCATACTCCAATTATTGTAAATTACAACACTACACATAATAAACGTTCTACAAACTCCAAATTAATTACGTCCAAAACTGACATTAATTTGTTTCAATATTGGATAGAAAACAATATACATTTAAATCTTAAAATAACGAACGGATTCGAACTGGATAATGCTGTAGAAGTTCTTACAAATACTATTTATGAAGCAGCTGAACTGGCCACCCCACCAATAATATACAAAAATGTCAGCAATGTTCGAGTTTCAAATAAAATCAGGAACCTTATTAAGAGAAAAAGACGCTTACGCAAAATCTGGCAACGATCTAGAAGTCCACAGGACAAATCCAATTTTAACAGAGCAGTTAATTATCTAAAAAAATGTCTTAAAGATTACAAAAATGGTGAAGTCAACAGATTTTTGAGCAATTTAAATCCAAGTGACAACCATGATCATAACCTTTGGAGAGCAACAAAATACCTGAAACGACCTAAAAAACGAAATGTGCCTATAAAGGACTCATCTGGTTGCTGGTGTAGATGCGATAAGAGCAAAGCCTTTGCCTTCAAAGCTTTCCTGGAGGAAACATTTACGCCGTTTTCTTTTTGTGAATCTCGTGAATCCAAAGAAATATGTGATTTCCTTGATGTGCCCTGTGAAATGAGCCGTCCTATTAAACATTTCACTGTTAGTGAAGTAGAGAAGGAAATGAAAATGTTGAATTCTAAGAAATCGCCAGGCTATGATTTAATTGACGCAAGAATAATTCAATTATTGCCGAGAAAAGGAATAATCTACCTTACCATGCTATTCAACTCATCATTGAGGCTTTCATATTTTCCAAAGCAATGGAAATACGCAAAAATCATAACAGTTCTTAAACCAAACAAAAATGAAAATGAAATAAGCTCATATAGACCTATAAGTTTATTGCCAGTGTTTTCCAAACTGTTCGAAAGACTTCTCAAAAAAAGGTTACTTCCTGAGCACGAGGATCTTAAGATTATACCTAATCATCAATTTGGGTTCAGATCAAACCATGGAACTCCGGAGCAATGCCACAGAATAGTCAAAGAAGTAAGAAATTCCCTAGAAAATAAAACGTACTGCTCAGCGGTGTTCTTAGATGTCAAACAAGCATTTGATAGGGTATGGCATGAAGGGTTGCTTTTCAAACTTAAGCATTTATTACCAGCTCCATTTTATTTACTAATAAAATCTTACCTTAATAATAGAACATTTTATGTAAATATAAATGATGTTAACTCCGAAAATGGCGTCATAAAATCTGGTGTTCCCCAAGGTAGTGTGCTTGGACCTGTTTTGTATACCATCTACACATCTGACATGCCAACAACCAATGAAGTTACAATAGCTACATATGCCGATGACACAGCAATCCTAGGGTCAAGTGAATCCCCTATAGAAGCTTCAAATATTGTACAAAAACAACTTGATCTGATTCAAATTTGGCTAAAAAGATGGAACATAAAGGTTAATCCTGATAAGTCAACTCATGTAACGTACACTTTAAGAAAAGGTGATTGTTCTGCTGTGTCGTTAAATGGTGTCACTATTCCACCAAAAAATTCTGTTAAATACTTGGGCTTGCACATTGATAGGCGATTGACGTGGAAAGAACATATAACAGCAAAAAGGAATCATTTAAACTTGAAAACTAAAAGAATGTTTTGGCTCTTAGGTCCTAAATCTGATCTCGCCTTAGAGAACAAAGTTCTTCTTTATAAAACTATATTGAAACCAGTGTGGACTTATGGAATTGAACTATGGGGAACCGCAAGTAATTCTAACGTGGAGATTCTTCAAAGATACCAATCCAAAACGCTCAGAATAATATGTAATGCTCCTTGGTATATGAATAACAAAAATATACACAATGATCTTGGTGTCCCTAATCTTAGAAGTGAGATTTCTCGTTATAGCTCTAACTACCTAAATAGACTAAGTTATCATCCAAATATTCTAGCCATAACTCTTTTAGACGACACTAATGAATTACGACGTCTTAAACGTCATCATGTTCTTGACCTTCCTTTTCTGAAATAATATACATCAAAAACTTAAAAAATCATGCATTGTTATTCGCGATGGTGATATAACAACTCTGTTACATATATAAGATACTATAACATTTGCTTAATATTGTACTTTATATAGATCGCAAATAAAGAATTGAAAAAAAAAAAAAAAAAAAAAAAAAAAAAAATATTCCTAGATCCAAATTCGCAACCTTATTCCGTATTTAACAATCTGTATCCCCTATCTGTGCCATTCTACCCTTTATGCACCACTGTACTAAATTTAAAAATTTTTTCCATTTTTCCCATTTGAACAATTTTTCCTTGCTCCAACTGCACCATAATTTTAACCTTTTTCACCACAGTGCTTCTACTGAGAGATTTCTCATTGTGAAAGTTATATAGTGGAATGTTAGTAGGATAATTTTTATGGAAGATCTTTACCCTCTAGCTTCCCTCTTAATGGGTCAATTTGGCAATTTTTCGAAAAAAATAAAAAAAGTCCTTTCAAAAAAGACATTTGAGGAAAACAATATTTTACGAAAATTTTTGACGGAAAATGTCAGTGGGGTTTTGGTTAAAGCCGTGATACCTATGGAATAATTTGAGCAGAAGAGCGACTCTATAATTCAGAAAGAGCTTGTTTAGTAGATCATTTTTGTAGAATAAACTTATGGTCCAGCTGCTCTGATTTTTTTACAGTGCATCAAAGTTCTCAATTTAGGTTCAGTTAAATACGAATAATTGCGATCGATTACTGGGACAAAATGCCCCATGAGTTCCTACCAGAAGGTCCAACGGGAATACGGAATACTACCATCAATTTAAGTTAGACAACGCCGGGCCAAATATTATTTCTCCACCATGGGTCACATTCCACTCTATAATAAGAAACCAGTAAGGAAAGACAGAAAGTCGGGCGGGGCCGACTATATAATACCCTACACCTACCTACCAATGCGAAAATGGGCATTGCGATTAGAATTTGGCAGTGTTCATACATGTAATAAGAAAACTCTCTCTGCCGATTTTCGTACTGATCGGATATAAAACACGGTTTCTACAGCGCTAACATGTCAAATCGAATGTAACATATATATTGGGACTATGTTAAAATCTGAACTGATTTTTCCCGAATTTGGCAGTGTTCATACATGTAATAAGAAAACTCTCTCTGTTAAATTTCGTACTGATCGGATATAAAACATGATTTCTACAGCGCTTAAATGTTAAATCGGGTGAAACATATATATGGGGGCTATATCTAAATCTGAACCGATTTTCCCCGAATTTGGCAGTGTTCATACATGTAATAAGAAAACTCTCTCTGTTAAATTTCGTACGGATCGGATATAAAACACGATTTCTACAGCGCTTAAATGTTAAATCGGGTGAAACATATATATGGTGGCTATATCTAAATCTGAACCGATTTTCCCCTAATTTGGTAGTGTTTATTCACGTAATAAGAGAACTCTCTCTGTTAAATTTCGTACTGATCGGATATAAAACACGATTTCTACAGCGCTTAAATGTTAAATCGGGTGAAAAATATATATGGTGGCTATATCTAAATCTGAACCGATTTTCCCCTAATTTGGCAGTGTTTATTCACGTAATAAGAGAACTCTCTCTGTTAAATTTCGTACTGATTGGATATAAAACAAGATTTCTACAGCGCTTAAATGTTAAATCGGGTGAAACATATATATGGTGGCTATATCTAAATCTGAACCGATTTTCCCCTAATTTGGCAGTGTTTATTCACGTAATAAGAGAACTCTCTCTGTTAAATTTCGTACTGATTGGATATAAAACAAGATTTCTACAGCGCTTAAATGTTAAATCGGGTGAAACATATATATGGTGGCTATATCTAAATCTGAACCGATTTTCCCCGAATTTGGCAGTGTTTATTCATGTAATAAGAGAATTCTCTCTGCCAAATTTCGTACTGATCTGATTTAAAATACAGTTCCTACAGCGCTTACATGCCAAATCGGGTGAAACATATATATGGGGGCTATATCTAAATCTGATCGGATTTTCTCCGAATTTGGTAGCGTTCATTCACGTAATAATAAAACTCTCTTTGCCGAATTTCATAAAGATCGGATGTAAAATGTGGTTTCTACGGCGCTTGCATGTCAAATCGGGTGAAACATATATATGGGGACTATATCCAAATCTGAACCGATTTTAACCAATTTCAATAGGGATCGTCCTTGGGCCAAAAAAGAGCACTATGCTAAATTTCAGCACAATCGGACCATAAATACGACCTGCACTTTGATTACAAGAATACATGGACAGACGGGCAGACAGACGGACAGACAGACGGACAGACAGACGGACATGGCTAAATCGACTCAGAAAGTGATTCTGAGTCGATCGGTATAATAAACAATGGGTCTATCTCTTCTCCTTTTAGGTGTTACAAACAAATGCACAAAGTCATAATACCCTGTACCACAGTGTGGTGTAGGGTATAAACATGATCGCTTGGGTGAGAATATGAAGAAGAAAATTGTTGCTTGGGTAGCTATCGCACGTCTGCGTTTTGATACATTTAGCTGAACAGGCTGTTAGTTTATGTTTTGTTGTACTTAAGATTTTTCCGTTCGTGCATATTTACATGTGTTTTTGTTGTATTAGAAGAGTCAGTATTATCATATGAAAGTTATACAAGTGTTTTTGTAGTGTCTTTTCTGTAATTGGCGGTATTTTGTTGTAATGTTGTATGTGTGTTTTGTGGTGTGTTGTATACTGTTTGGAATTATACCTATGTCTTTGCATTTCATGAGAAATGATACTGATGTTTTAAGCTTCGCTAATTGTCTGTTATGTTTTGAATACCTCTTGATAATTTTATCAGCAATTGGCCAAATGTGCGTCCAAAGATTAATGATATATAACTATTCAGATATGAACATATTAATATGGATGTAAAATTTGACATTATTTATATACCACCCTCATGAAAATAGCTGCTACGCTTAAGTGAGCTATGATCGGGTGATTCCATGTGTAACAGGGCTTATGCATGGGTATGGTCACATATGACCATGTAGGGAAAATATGAGGCACTTATGAAATGAATTTTGGAAACAGGCAGACATCATTAAATGTAGCATAGCCGTAACTCTGCTTGACCAACAAGCGTAAGCGAGAGATAAATTTAGTTTAGATGTTAAAAATTTCTGACATGCAGAAAACCAGAAACTTTGACTAATATTTGAAAATGTTTGAATAGAAACATGTTATAAGCCGAGAAAAATCTTGGATCAAATTTAGATCCGATTTGGCATATAATCTAGACATTTTGAAATTCCTCATCAAAACTGGAAACCTCTATAACCCCTTAAATGAATAAGCTACGTAAAGCGAAGAAAAATACTTTTGAATAAATATTTTTACGAATTTAGCTCTTTAAATGGGAGTAGGAGTATATGATCTAAATTTACAAACAAACATATGCATATTCGTACCACGAATATGTGCTATACCGATTTAGAGTTAGGTTAGACTGTACAATTATCCCCTTATTTTACATAACTCCTGGGTAGAAACTGAATATTCTAAACTCTTTATGAAATTTGTCATAGAAGTCGTCGCCTTTTATTCTTATTTTGATTAAATTTAGTGATTTGAATTTTATCCGACCTGTATTGGCTAATATATATGTGTAGCATATATATATGCACCCGAATTGCATATATCATACCTTTTGGAATTTGACAAGAATGCATTTTTGAAATATTGAAAAAACTGTATAGACTTTGAAGTTCAGATATTCATATAAATATGTATCATATATAGATATCTCCAAAATGGTGCTGCATGCGGTATGAAATGAAATTTTGCATATGGCATATTTTGTTGATTGCCCAAAAATTAATCGCGTCGCTTTACCTACCTTTATTGACTTGTAACTCTCTCTACCAGGTGCATTTCTCTATTTGTAATTGAAAGGTTAACGTAAAAGTATGCAACAGTGTTTAAGCCATTGCCTGGGTGTTTGCATTTGCGTTAGTACTACATGTGTACATACGCATATGTGTGTGTTAGTGTTACCAGCTTTATCAGCTACCAAAAGTGTATTCATGACCGAGAACCACGACTTTCTGTGAACGAACGAACATACGAAGTTTTTGGGTGATTAATTTGTTTTAGATTTTTTTTGTGTTTTACTTCAGCAATTTTCATTAGTCGCCAATTTTTTTTCGTTTTACGTTTCGGAGGACTTTACCAGGTGTGCATGTGTGCGTTAGTAGTTTTAATTACTGGCGCCATAGTTTGTATTGAGTCAATTAACGTTGTGTTCGAGGACTCCTGCCAAAAATAGAGAGGTTGATAATTGTATTCAGCACTCACTTAAAGCTATGTTTGGGAATATCAACTGTAGTAGCAATGGTTTTAAAAATTGCAAAAAATCGTTCAATTATTGCGTTGGGACTGGACGAACCAATGAAAATAAATAAGCGTGCTAGAGCGAAAAGGAAAAAATTTTGTTATTGCTAATTTTTTTGGCCAAAATTTTGAATTTCCTTAGGGAATTTTCAATTGGAAATATCTCGTTAAATAAGCGTCGTACAGCGTAAAGTACGAAATTTTGTTATCACTAATTTTTTATCACAAATTTTTTGCTGAAATTCTTAATTTTCTTAGCAAAACTTAAAATGTTAAGCATCGTAGAAAGAAAAGGACGAAATTTTGTTATCACTAATTTTTTGCCAAAATTTAGAATTTTCTTAGCAAAACTTAAAATGCAAATACATATATCGTTAGATAAGCGATATAGAAAGAAAAGGACCAAAATATGTTGTTACTAGTTTTAAATATCCTTAACAAAACTTAAAATTAAAATATTTCACTAAAAAAAGCCTCGTAGAAGGAAAATAACAAAATTGTGTTATCACAACTTTTTTAGTTTAATTAGCAAAACAGCTGTTTTCGTGTTTTCATCTTTAAACATTGTTCCGTCTCGACTGCGATCGCCGAAACACGTATTCAGCGCTATTTTGTGGAAATTTATTATTTAAGTTATAAGTTTACAACAACAACATTAAGAAGTTTTTTTTTTATGACCAAACGCAGTAACTGCGGGTCATAAACAGATCAGTGTAAAAAAAAGAACTCAATGTTTGGGTATCAAGTACGCATACTTGATACACAAACGACGCAACAAACATAGAACACATTTTGTGTTGTCAGTATGTCACTTGCAGTTATGAATTTAAGTGATGATACCAGTAGTGAAGATGACGATTCTAATTGGCAGCAGGTACCAGTGAAGAGAAAGCGTACAGGGTCTCCCACAAATAACCTACCAAAGCGTATTCTTCAAGACGACGAAGCTTCAACATCCAACAATAGGTATAAGAGCCTTCAACCTGATGAAAGAGAGGAAGGTGAAATTAACAATCAACCAGCCGTAAATGAGGAACCAAAACCACCACCAATTTTCATCCCAGATGTCGCCGATGTCGGCAAAATGGTGATTAATTTATGTAAAATTATTGATAAGCAAGAATTTAGCTTTAAATCATTAAACGATGGTCAGATCAGGTTAGCTATCAAATCAATTGATTCATATCGAAAAGTTGTAAAGTACTTAGAAGAGAAAAACAAATCGTTTCATACTTTTCAACTCAAACAAGAAAGAGCATTCCGTGTTGTTATTAAAAATTTGCATCACAGTACTCCTATTGCTGATATTAAAGCTCATTTGCTGTTGGCAGGATATCAAGTCAGAAGCGTTAGGAACATCATTAGCCGCCGTACTCGTTTCCCATTGCCGATGTTCTTCGTTGACTTAGATCCCAATCCAAATAATGCCAATATTTTTACTATAACAAAAATGGATAATGCTATAATAGAAGTTGTGTCTCCAAAACATTCGACGATGTAGTTCAATGTCACCGCTGTCAAGAATTCGGACATACGAAATCGTATTGCAAGAAAGCATTTAAATGTGTAAAGTGCGGATTGGGTCACCCTACGACTGCATGCCAAAAAACTCGAGAAGAGCCGCCTAGGTGCATCAATTGTTTGCAAGCACACGCAGCCAGCTATAGAGGCTGTGCTGTATATCAACATATTGTGAAAAAAGACTGAATTCTGAAAAAAGAAGAACAAACATACAGACAAATTACAATTCCCACAATAATGTAGAATTCCAACAATTCGGATTCGAGTCAAAATAGTCTTTTACAGAAAATAGAGTCAATGCTTAATAAACAAATTGAATTAACTAACACGTTAATTAACATGATGTCAATGATTATGAGTAAACTATGCTAGATCTAATTATATCTGAATGGAATGCCAATGGCATATCAAAACATAAAGACGAAGTTAGTGTATTTTTAAATGATAATTTGATTGACATATTATTGGTATCTGAAACACATTTCAGTAATAAGTCATACTTTAATATTCGAGGATTTGACTTAATAACTGCAAATCATCCTGATGATAAATCACATGGAGGCGCAGCTATATTAATTAGGAGCAATATAATTTATGAACCTCTGGATCCAATATCAGAAAACTATTTACAAGCGGCTAGTGTAAAGATTAAATGTGGTAACAGCAACATAACAATTTGCTCTATATACTATCCACCTAGATATAGTGTTAAGTGTGAGGACTACGAACGCTTTTTTGGAAAATTGGGTAATAAATTCATCGTTGGAGGAGATTTTAACGCCAAACATCCTTGGTGGGGATCTCGTTTATCCAATCCTAAAGGGAAAGAATTATACAAGTGTTTAGCAAAACACAACTACAATACATTATCCACTGGAAAACCAACCTATTGGCCTAGCGATCCCTCAAAAATTCCTGATTTGTTGGACTTCGTAATATACACTGGTATTCCTAGTACACATTTAGATATTGTTGCTAGTGAAGAATTGAGCTCAGACCATAGCCCAATTATTTTCAATTTAAAGAATTCGCCTTCCCTATGGGGGAAAACTCAAACCATTTTGACGCCACAATCAAATGTCCACGCCTTTAAATGTTATATTGAAAATAATATAAATTTAGGAGTCTCCATTGAAAACTACATGGATTTAGAAGAAGCTGTTGAATCGTTTACAAAAGTAATTCATGAAGCAGGATATATATCAACCCCCCAGGAATGTAAGGCTTCAAGCATTAAAACCACCACGGAGATAAAAAATCTAATAAAAACAAAGCGCCGACTAAGAAAAAAATGGCAAAGAAGCAGCGATCCTAGAGATAAAGTCGTTTACAAAAGGGCTGCTAGAAATCTGCAGTTTCGATTGAAAGAAATTAAAAATGACTCAATCGGCACATATTTAAGTAATTTGTCTCCTTCAGGTAAAAATGAACATAATATATGGAAAGCTACCAAATATCTAAAGAGACCACAGAAAATGAATGTCCCAATTAAAGATAGTAACGATGTTTGGTGCAGATCTAAAGTTCAAGCTTTTAAAGCGTATCTAGAAGATATATTTACTCCTTTTTCATTTTGCTCTGATACAGATGTGAAGGCAGTTACTGATTTTCTTGATGTTGCATGTCAAATGTCAAAACCAATAAAACCATTCAGAGTTCGTGAGGTGGAAATCGAAATAAAAAAACTGAATCGTAAAAAGTCACCAGGCTACGATAACATTGACCCAAAGACTTTAAAATGTCTTCCTAAAAAGGCCATTATATATCTTACAACGCTTTTTAATGCAGTTCTCAGATTATCTCATTTTCCAAGCCAGTGGAAACATGCAAAGATAATAATGATATTAAAGCCAAATAAGCCTGAAAACAATCTATCTTCATACCGACCAATTAGCTTACTACCAGTACTCTCCAAATTATTTGAAAGATTATTTCACAAAAGGCTTTCACCCGTTATTGAAGAGATAAGTGCGATCCCAGATCATCAGTTTGGTTTTCGGCACAGCCATGGAACACCAGAGCAATGTCACAGAGTTGTCAAAGTTATTCGGGAGGCTTTAGAGAATAAATGTTACTGTTCCGCCGTTTTTCTGGATGTTAAACAAGCCTTTGACCGCGTGTGGCATGAAGGTCTATTGTTTAAGCTAAAAAATACACTCCCTGCACCTTTCTACTTACTTTTGAAGTCATATCTTCATGAACGAAGCTTTTATGTAAGCATAAATCACGATGATTCGGACATTGGAGTAATTAATTCTGGAGTTCCACAAGGTAGTGTCCTAGGCCCGGTTTTATATACTTTATTTACTTCAGATATGCCGACGAATAGCGATGTGACGATAGCTACGTATGCAGATGACACTGCTGTTTTAGCTAAAAGTAGTTCCCATATAGAAGCTTCAATTTCTGTTCAGAGACAATTAAATAATATGCAGAACTGGTTCAAAAAATGGAATATAAAAGTTAACGCTGATAAGTCGAGTCATGTTACCTATGCTTTACGAAAATAAGATTGTCCACCTGTAACAATAGATGGTGAATTAATTCCTAAATCCAACAGCGCCAAGTACTTAGGACTACAAATTGATAAGCGTTTAACATGGAAGGATCATATTCGAAATAAAAGAAAACAACTGAACATAAAGACCAAAAAAATGTATTGGCTTCTTGGATCTAAGTCGAAGCTCAGCCTAAACAATAAAATTTTACTCTACAAAACAATCATTAAGCCTGTGTGGTCCTATGGTATTCAGCTTTGGGGAACCGCTAGTAATTCCAACATTGAAATTCTACAGAGATTCCAGTCTAAAACACTCAGAATAATAGCCAATGCTCCTTGGTTTATTAGCAATCGTAACATCCACAATGATCTTAAAATCCCTTATATTACAGATGAAATCAAAAAATTCAGCCAAAATTATCTTAACAGACTAAGTGATCATCCAAACGTGTTGGCAATAACTTTACTAGATGATACTGACGAGGTTAGGAGGCTCAAGAGACCTCATATTCTTGATCTCCCTTACAAATAGACTGATCTGACTTAATATAACTAAGTTCCTTTCCAAATAATATAAGAACTTATGCATTAGTAATGTATATTTGTATATATAAAATTAGATTTAAGTTCGATGGAACTTATATATGTTATTGCTTACGTTTCATAAAATTTGCTTATTATTTCTTTGTAAATAGATTGCAAATAAATATATTAAAGAAAAAAAAAAAAAAAAAATTAGCAAAACGTTATATGCAAAAGGACCAAATTTTGTTTTCACTAATTTTTTGAATTTCCTTAGCAAAACTTAAAAAGCAAATATCTCGATAAATAAGCATCGTAGAAAGGAAAAGGACGAACTTTTGTAATCAAAATTTGTGCCAAATTTCTGAATTTTTTAGGAAAAAGTTAAAATGCAAATATCTCGTAAAAAGCATAGTAGAAGGAAAAGGAAAAATTTTTGTTATCACTAATTTTTTGCCCAAAATTTTGAATTTTCTTAGCAAAACTTAAAATGCAAATATCTTGTTAAACAAGCCTCGTAGAAGGAAAAGGACAACATTTTGTTATCACTAATTTTTTGGACAAAATTTTGAATTTTTTTTAGCAAAACATCAAATACAAATATCTCGTTAAATAAGCCTCGTAATGGAAAAGGACAACATTTTGTTATCACTTATTTTATGGCCAAAATTTTGAATTTTTTTTAGCAAAACTTAAAATGCAAATATCTCGTTATATTTTATTTCGCTAAGGAATTTCGGAGATTCAGAAAAAAATTGTGAAAACAAAATTCCGTCCTTTTCCTTCTACGATGATTATATAACGAGATATTTGCATTTTTAGTTTTGCTAAGAAAATTCAAAATTTTGGCCAAAAAATTAGTAAGGACAAAATTTTGTTCTTTTCCTTCTACGAGGCTTATTTAAGGAGATATTTGCATTTTAAGTTTTGCTAAGAAAATTCAAAATTTTGGCCAAAAAAATTACTGATAACAAAATGTTGTCGTTCTCCTTCTACGAGGCTTATTTAACGAGATAGTTGCATTTTAAGTTTTGCTAAGAAAATTCAAAATTTTGGCCAAAAAAATTAGTGATAACAAAATTTTGTCCTTTTCCTTCTACGAGACTTATTTAACGAGATATTTGCATTTTAAGTTTTGCTAAGAAAATTCAAAATTTTGGCCAAAAAATTAGTAAGGACAAAATTTTGTCCTTTTCCTTCTACGAGGCTTATTTAACGAGATCTTTGCATTTTAAGTTGCTAAGAAAATTCAAAATTTTGGCCAAAAAATTAGTGATAACAAAATTTTGTCCTTTTCCTTCTAGAGGCTTATTTAACGAGATATTTGCATTTTAAGTTTTGCTAAGAAAATTCAAAATTTTGGCCAAACAATTAGTAAGGACAAAATTTTGTCCTTTTCCTTCTACGAGGCTTATTTAACGAGATATTTGCATTTTAAGTATTGCTAAGAAAATTCAAAATTTTGGCCAAAAAATTAGTGATAACAATATTTTGTCCTTTTCCTTCTACGAGGCTTATTTAACGAGATATTTGCATTTTAAGTTTTGCTAAGAAAATTCAAAATTTTGGCCAAAAAAATTAGTGATAACAAAATTTTGTCCTTTTCCTTCTACGAGGCTCATTTAACGAGATATTTGCATTTTGAGTTTTGCTAAGAAAATACAAAATTTTGGCCAAAAAATTAGTAAGGACAAAATTTTGTCCTTTTCCTTCTACGAGGCTTATTTAACGAGATATTTGCATTTTAAGTTGCTAAGAAAATTCAAAATTTTGGCCAAAAAATTAGTAAGGACAAAATTTTGTCCTTTTCTTTCTACGAGGCTTATTTAACGAGATATTTGCATTTTAAGTTTTGCTAAGAAAATTCAAAATTTTGGTGATAACAAAATTTTGTCCTTTTCCTTCTACGAGGCTTATTTAACGAGATATTTGCATTTTAAGTTTTGCTAAGAAAATTCAAAATTTTGGCCAAAAAATTAGTAAGGACAAAATTTTGTCCTTTTCCTTCTACGAGGATTATTTAACGAGATATTTGCATTTTAAGTTTTGCTAAGAAAATTCAAAATTTTGGCCAAAAAATTAGTGATAACTAAATTTTGTCCTTTTCCTTCTACGAGGCTTATTTAACGAGATATTTGCATTTTAAGTTTTGCTAAGAAAATTCAAAATTTTGGCCAAAAAATTAGTGATAACAATATTTTGTCCTTTTCCTTCTACGAGGCTTATTTAACGAGATATTTGCATTTTAAGTTTTGCTAAGAAAATTCAAAATTTTGGCCAAAAATTTAGTAAGGACAACATTTTGTCCTTTTCCTTCTACGAGGCTTATTTAACGAGATATTTGCATTTTAATTTTGTTCTTTTCCTTCTACGAGGCTTATTTAAGGAGATATTTGCATTTTAAGTTTTGCTAAGAAAATTCAAAATTTTGGCCAAAAAATTACTGATAACAAAATGTTGTCCTTCTCCTTCTACGAGGCTTATTTAACGAGATAGTTGCATTTTAAGTTTTGCTAAGAAAATTCAAAATTTTGGCCAAAAAAATTAGTGATAACAAAATTTTGTCCTTTTCCTTCTACGAGGCTTATTTAACGAGATATTTGCATTTTAAGTTTTGCTAAGAAAATTCAAAATTTTGGCCAAAAAATTAGTAAGGACAAAATTTTGTCCTTTTCCTTCTACGAGGCTTATTTAACGAGATATTTGCATTTTAAGTTCTAAGAAAATTCAAAATTTTGGCCAAAAAATTAGTAAGGGCAAAATTTTGTCCTTTTCCTTCTACGAGGCTTATTTAACGAGATATTTGCATTTTAAGTTTTGCTAAGAAAATTCAAAATTTTGGCCAAAAAATTAGTGATAACAAAATTTTGTCCTTTTCCTTCTACGAGGCTTATTAAACGAGATATTTGCATTTTAAGTTTTGCTAAGAAAATTCAAAATTTTGGCCAAACAATTAGTAAGGACAAAATTTTGTCCTTTTCCTTCTACGAGGCTTATTTAACGAGATATTTGCATTTTAAGTATTGCTAAGAAAATTCAAAATTTTGGCCAAAAAATTAGTGATAACAATATTTTGTCCTTTTCCTTCTACGAGGCTTATTTAACGAGATATTTGCATTTTAAGTTTTGCTAAGAAAATTCAAAATTTTGGCCAAAAAAATTAGTGATAACAAAATTTTGTCCTTTTCCTTCTACGAGGCTCATTTAACGAGATATTTGCATTTTGAGTTTTGCTAAGAAAATTCAAAATTTTGGCCAAAAAATTAGTAAGGACAAAATGTTGTCCTTTTCCTTCTACGAGGCTTATTTAACGAGATATTTGCATTTTAAGTTTTGCTAAGAAAATTCAAAATTTTGGCCAAAAAAATTAGTGATAACAAAATTTTGTCCTTTTCCTTCTACGAGGCTCATTTAACGAGATATTTGCATTTTGAGTTTTGCTAAGAAAATTCAAAATTTTGGCCAAAAAATTAGTAAGGACAAAATTTTGTCCTTTTCCTTCTACGAGGCTTATTTAACGAGATATTTGCATTTTAAGTTGCTAAGAAAATTCAAAATTTTGGCCAAAAAATTAGTAAGGACAAAATTTTGTCCTTTTCTTTCTACGAGGCTTATTTAACGAGATATTTGCATTTTAAGTTTTGCTAAGAAAATTCTAAATTTTGGTGATAACAAAATTTTGTCCTTTTCCTTCTACGAGGCTTATTTAACGAGATATTTGCATTTTAAGTTTTGCTAAGAAAATTCAAAATTTTGGCCAAAAAATTAGTAAGGACAAAATTTTGTCCTTTTCCTTCTACGAGGATTATTTAACGAGATATTTGCATTTTAAGTTTTGCTAAGAAAATTCAAAATTTTGGCCAAAAAATTAGTGATAACTAAATTTTGTCCTTTTCCTTCTACGAGGCTTATTTAACGAGATATTTGCATTTTAAGTTTTGCTAAGAAAATTCAAAATTTTGGCCAAAAAATTAGTGATAACAAAATTTTGTCCTTTTCCTTCTACGAGGCTCATTTAACGAGATATTTGCATTTTGAGTTTTGCTAAGAAAATTCAAAATTTTGGCCAAAAAATTAGTAAGGACAACATTTTGTCCTTTTCCTTCTACGAGGCTTATTTAACGAGATATTTGCATTTTAAGTTTTGCTAAGAAAATTCAAAATTTTGGCCAAAAAAATTAGTGATAACAAAATTTTGTCCTTTTCCTTCTACGAGGCTCATTTAACGAGATATTTGCATTTTAAGTTTTGCTAAGAAAATTCAAAATTTTGGCCAAAAAATTTGTAAGGACAAAATTTTGTCCTTTTCCTTCTACGAGGCTTATTTAACGAGATATTTGCATTTTAAGTTGCTAAGAAAATTCAAAATTTTGGCCAAAAAATTAGTAAGGACAAAATTTTGTCCTTTTCCTTCTACGAGGCTTATTTAACGAGATATTTGCATTTTAAGTTTTGCTAAGAAAATTCAAAATTTTGGTGATAACAAAATTTTGTCCTTTTCCTTCTACGAGGCTTATTTAACGAGATATTTGCATTTTAAGTTTTGCTAATAAAATTCAAAATTTTGGCCAAAAAATTAGTAAGGACAAAATTTTGTCCTTTTCCTTCTACGAGGCTTATTTAACGAGATATTTGCATTTTAAGTTTTGCTAAGAAAATTCAAAATTTTGGCCAAAAAATTAGTGATAACAAAATTTTGTCCTTTTCCTTCTACGAGGCTTATTTAACGAGATATTTGCATTTTAAGTTTTGCTAAGAAAATTCAAAATTTTGGCCAAAAAATTAGTGATAACAAAATTTTGTCCTTTTCCTTCTACGAGGCTTATTTAACGAGATATTTGCATTTTAAGTTTTGCTAAGAAAATTCAAAATTTTGGCCAAAAAATTAGTAAGGACAAAATTTTGTCATTTTTCTTCTACGAGGCTTATTTAACGAGCTATTTGCATTTTAAGTTTTGCTAAGAAAATTCAAAATTTTGGCCAAAAAATTAGTGATAACAAAATGTTGTCCTTTTCCTTCTACGAGGCTTATTTAACGAGATATTTGCATTTTAAGTTTTGCTAAGAAAATTCAAAATTTTGGCCAAAAAATTAGTGATAACAAAATGTTGTCCTTTTCCTTCTACGAGGCTTATTTAACGAGATATTTGCATTTTAAGTTTTGCTAAGAAAATTCAAAATTTTGGCCAAAAAATTAGTAAGGACAAAATGTTGTCCTTTTCCCTCTACGAGGTTTATTTAACGAGATATTTGCATTTTAAGTTTTGCTAAGAAAATTAAAAATTTTGGCCAAAAAATTAGTGATACCAAAATTTTGTCCTTTTCCTTCTACGAGGCTTATTTAACGAGATATTTGCATTTTAAGTTTTGCTAAGAAAATTCAAAATTTTGGCCAAAAAATTAGTAAGGACAAAATTTTGTCCTTTTCCTTCTACGAGGCTTATTTAACGAGATATTTGCATTTTAAGTTTTGCTAAGAAAATTCAAAATTTTGGCCAAAAAATTAGTGATACCAAAATTTTGTCCTTTTCCTTCTACGAGGCTTATTTAACGAGATATTTGCATTTTAAGTTTTGCTAAGAAAATTCAAAATTTTGGCCAAAAAATTAGTAAGGACAAAATTTTGTCCTTTTTCTTCTACGAGGCTTATTTAACGAGATATTTGCATTTTAAGTTTTGCTAAGAAAATTCAAAATTTTGGCCAAAAAATTAGTGATAACAAAATTGTGTCCTTTCCTTCTACGAGGCTTATTTAACGAGATATTTGCATTTTAAGTTTTGCTAAGAAAATTCAAAATTTTGGCCAAAAAATTAGTAAGGACAAAATTTTGTCCTTTTCCTTCTACGAGGCTTATTTAACGAGATATTTGCATTTTAAATTTTGCTAAGAAAATTCAAAATTTCCTTCCTTCTACGAGGCTTATTTAACGAGATATTTGCATTTTAAGTTGCTAATAAAATTCAAAATTTTGGCCAAAAAATTAGTGATAACAAAATTTTGTCCTTTTCCTTCTACGAGGCTTATTTAACGAGATATTTGCATTTTAAGTTTTGCTAAGAAAATTCAAAATTTTGGCCAAAAAATTAGTGATAACAAAATGTTGTCCTTTTCCTTCTACGAGGCTTATTTAACGAGATATTTGCATTTTAAGTTTTGCTAAGAAAATTCAAAATTTTGGCCAAAAAATTAGTGATAACAAAATGTTGTCCTTTTCCTTCTACGAGGCTTATTTAACGAGATATTTGCATTTTAAGTTTTGCTAAGAAAATTCAAAATTTTGGCCAAAAAATTAGTAAGGACAAAATGTTGTCCTTTTCCTTCTACGAGGTTTATTTAACGAGATATTTGCATTTTAAGTTTTGCTAAGAAAATTAAAAATTTTGGCCAAAAAATTAGTGATACCAAAATTTTGTCCTTTTCCTTCTACGAGGCTTATTTAACGAGATATTTGCATTTTAAGTTTTGCTAAGAAAATTCAAAATTTTGGCCAAAAAATTAGTGATAACAAAATGTTGTCCTTTTCCTTCTACGAGGCTTATTTAACGAGATATTTGCATTTTAAGTTTTGCTAAGAAAATTCAAAATTTTGGCCAAAAAATTAGTAAGGACAAAATGTTGTCCTTTTCCTTCTACGAGGTTTATTTAACGAGATATTTGCATTTTAAGTTTTGCTAAGAAAATTAAAAATTTTGGCCAAAAAATTAGTGATACCAAAATTTTGTCCTTTTTCTTCTACGAGGCTTATTTAACGAGATATTTGCATTTTAAGTTTTGCTAAGAAAATTCAAAATTTTGGCCAAAAAATTAGTGATAACAAAATTTTGTCCTTTCCTTCTACGAGGCTTATTTAACGAGATATTTGCATTTAAAGTTTTGCTAAGAAAATTCAAAATTTTGGCCAAAAAATTAGTAAGGACAAAATTTTGTCCTTTTCCTTCTACGAGGCTTATTTAACGAGATATTTGCATTTTAAATTTTGCTAAGAAAATTCAAAATTTTGGCCAAAAAATTACTAAGGACAACATTTTGTCCTTTTCCTTCTACGAGGCTTATTTAACGAGATATTTGCATTTTAAGTTTTGCTAAGAAAATTCAAAATTTTGGCCAAAAAATTAGTAAGGACAAAATTTTGTCCTTTTCCTTCTACGAGGCTTATTTAACGAGATATTTGCATTTTAAGTTGCTAAGAAAATTCAAAATTTTGGCCAAAAAATTAGTAAGGACAAAATTTTGTCCTTTTCCTTCTACGAGGCTTATTTAACGAGATATTTGCATTTTAAGTTTTGCTAAGAAAATTCAAAATTTTGGCTAAAAAATTAGTGATAACAAAATTTTGTCATTTTCCTTCTACGAGGCTTATTTAACGAGATATTTGCATTTTAAGTTTTGCTAAGAAAATTCAAAATTTTGGCCAAAAAATTAGTGATAACAAAATTTTGTCCTTTTCCTTCTACGAGGCTTATTTAACGAGATATTTGCATTTTAAGTTTTGCTAAGAAAATTCAAAATTTTGGCCAAAAAATTAGTAAGGACAAAATTTTGTCCTTTTCCTTAACGAGATATTTGCATTTTAAGTTTTGCTAAGATAATTCAAAATTTTGGCCAAAAAAATAGTAAGGACAAAATTTAGTCCTTTTCCTTCTACGAGGCTTATTTAACGAGATATTTGCATGTTAAGTTTTGCTAAGAAAATTCAAAATTTTGGCCAAAAAATTAGTAAGGACAAAATTTTGTCCTTTTCCTTCTACGAGGCTTAGTTAACGAGATATTTGCATTTTAAGTTTTGCTAAGAAAATTCAAAATTTTGGCCAAAAAATTAGTGATAACAAAATTTTGTCCTTTTCCTTCTACGAGGCTTATTTAACGAGATATTTGCATTTTAAGTTTTGCTAAGAAAATTCAAAATTTTGGCCAAAAAATTAGTAAGGACAAATTTTTGTCCTTTTCCTTTTACGAGGCTTATTTAACGAGATATTTGCATTTTACGTTTTGCTAAGAAAATTCAAAATTTTGGCCAAAAAATTAGTGATAACAAAATGTTGTCCTTTTCCTTCTACGAGGCTTATTTAACGAGATATTTGCATTTTAAGTTTTGCTAAGAAAATCCAAAATTTTGGCCAAAAAATTAGTGGTAACAAAATTTTGTCCTTTTCCTTCTACGAGGCTTATTTAACGAGATATTTGCATTTTAAGTTTTGCTAAGAAAATTCAAAATTTTGGCCAAAAAATTAGTGATAACAAAATTTTGTCCTTTTCCTTCTACGAGGCTTATTTAACGAGATATTTGCATTTTAAGTTTTGCTAAGAAAATTCAAAATTTTGGCCAAAAAATTAGTAAGGACAAAATTTTGTCCTTTTCCTTCTACGAGGCTTATTTAACGAGATATTTGCATTTTACGTTTTGCTAAGAAAATTCAAAATTTTGGCCAAAAAATTAGTGATAACAAAATTTTGTCCTTTTCCTTCTACGAGGCTTATTTAACGAGATATTTGCATTTTAAGTTTTGCTAAGAAAATCCAAAATTTTGGCCAAAAAATTAGTGATAACAAAATTTTGTCCTTTTCCTTCTACGAGGCTTATTTAACGAGATATTTGCATTTTAAGTTTTGCTAAGAAAATCCAAAATTTTGGCCAAAAAATTAGTGATAACAAAATTTTGTCCTTTTCCTTCTACGAGGCTCATTTAACGAGATATTTGCATTTTAAGTTTTGCTAAGAAAATTCAAAATTTTGGCCAAAAAATTAGTGATAACTAAATTTTGTCCTTTTCCTTCTACGAGGCTTATTTAACGAGATATTTGCATTTTAAGTTTTGCGAAGAAAATCCAAAATTTTGGTCAAAAAATTAGTGATAACAAAATTTTGTCCTTTTCCTTCTACGAGGCTCATTTAACGAGATATTTGCATTTTAAGTTTTGCTAAGAAAATCCAAAATTTTGGCCAAAAAATTAGTGATTAGTGATAAAATTTTGTCCTTTTCCTTCTACGAGGCTTATTTAACGAGATATTTGCATTTTAAGTTTTGCTAAGAAAATCCAAAATTTTGGCCAAAAAATTAGTGATAACAAAATTTTGTCCTTTTCCTTCTACGAGGCTCATTTAACGAGATATTTGCATTTTAAGTTTTGCTAAGAAAATTCAAAATTTTGGCCAAAAAATTACTGATAACAAAATGTTGTCCTTTTCCTTCTACGAGGCTTATTTAACGAGATATTTGCATTTTAAGTTTTGCTAAGAAAATTCAAAATTTTGGCCAAAAAATTAGTGATAACAAAATGTTGTCCTTTTCCTTCTACGAGGCTTATTTAACGAGATATTTGCATTTTAAGTTTTGCTAAGAAAATTCAAAATTTTGGCCAAAAAATTAGTAAGGACAAAATGTTGTCCTTTTCCTTCTACGAGGTTTATTTAACGAGATATTTGCATTTTAAGTTTTGCTAAGAAAATTAAAAATTTTGGCCAAAAAATTAGTGATACCAAAATTTTGTCCTTTTCCTTCTACGAGGCTTATTTAACGAGATATTTGCATTTTAAGTTTTGCTAAGAAAATTCAAAATTTTGGCCAAAAAATTAGTAAGGACAAAATTTTGTCCTTTTCCTTCTACGAGGCTTATTTAACGAGATATTTGCATTTTAAGTTTTGCTAAGAAAATTCAAAATTTTGGCCAAAAAATTAGTGATACCAAAATTTTGTCCTTTTCCTTCTACGAGGCTTATTTAACGAGATATTTGCATTTTAAGTTTTGCTAAGAAAATTCAAAATTTTGGCCAAAAAATTAGTAAGGACAAAATTTTGTCCTTTTTCTTCTACGAGGCTTATTTAACGAGATATTTGCATTTTAAGTTTTGCTAAGAAAATTCAAAATTTTGGCCAAAAAATTAGTGATAACAAAATTTTGTCCTTTTCCTTCTACGAGGCTCATTTAACGAGATATTTGCATTTTAAGTTTTGCTAAGAAAATTCAAAATTTTGGCCAAAAAATTACTGATAACAAAATGTTGTCCTTTTCCTTCTACGAGGCTTATTTAACGAGATATTTGCATTTTAAGTTTTGCTAAGAAAATTCAAAATTTTGGCCAAAAAATTAGTGATAACAAAATGTTGTCCTTTTCCTTCTACGAGGCTTATTTAACGAGATATTTGCATTTTAAGTTTTGCTAAGAAAATTCAAAATTTTGGCCAAAAAATTAGTAAGGACAAAATGTTGTCCTTTTCCTTCTACGAGGTTTATTTAACGAGATATTTGCATTTTAAGTTTTGCTAAGAAAATTAAAAATTTTGGCCAAAAAATTAGTGATACCAAAATTTTGTCCTTTTCCTTCTACGAGGCTTATTTAACGAGATATTTGCATTTTAAGTTTTGCTAAGAAAATTCAAAATTTTGGCCAAAAAATTAGTAAGGACAAAATTTTGTCCTTTTCCTTCTACGAGGCTTATTTAACGAGATATTTGCATTTTAAGTTTTGCTAAGAAAATTCAAAATTTTGGCCAAAAAATTAGTGATACCAAAATTTTGTCCTTTTCCTTCTACGAGGCTTATTTAACGAGATATTTGCATTTTAAGTTTTGCTAAGAAAATTCAAAATTTTGGCCAAAAAATTAGTAAGGACAAAATTTTGTCCTTTTTCTTCTACGAGGCTTATTTAAC
Source organism: Eudasyphora cyanicolor (assembly GCA_963930755.1). Taxonomy (NCBI): domain Eukaryota; kingdom Metazoa; phylum Arthropoda; class Insecta; order Diptera; family Muscidae; genus Eudasyphora; species Eudasyphora cyanicolor. The sequence goes on from OZ005734.1 coordinate 316,755,143, forward strand.
GAGATATTTGCATTTTAAGTTTTGCTAAGAAAATTCAAAATTTTGGCCAAAAAATTAGTGATAACAAAATTGTGTCCTTTCCTTCTACGAGGCTTATTTAACGAGATATTTGCATTTTAAGTTTTGCTAAGAAAATTCAAAATTTTGGCCAAAAAATTAGTAAGGACAAAATTTTGTCCTTTTCCTTCTACGAGGCTTATTTAACGAGATATTTGCATTTTAAATTTTGCTAAGAAAATTCAAAATTTCCTTCCTTCTACGAGGCTTATTTAACGAGATATTTGCATTTTAAGTTGCTAATAAAATTCAAAATTTTGGCCAAAAAATTAGTAAGGACAAAATTTTGTCCTTTTCCTTCTACGAGGCTTATTTAACGAGATATTTGCATTTTAAGTTTTGCTAAGAAAATTCAAAATTTTGGCCAAAAAATTAGTGATAACAAAATTTTGTCCTTTTCCTTCTACGAGGCTTATTTAACGAGATATTTGCATTTTAAGTTTTGCTAAGAAAATTCAAAATTTTGGCCAAAAAATTAGTGATAACAAAATTTTGTCCTTTTCCTTCTACGAGGCTTATTTAACGAGATATTTGCATTTTAAGTTTTGCTAAGAAAATTCAAAATTTTGGCCAAAAAATTAGTGATAACAAAATTTTGTCCTTTTCCTTCTACGAGGCTTATTTAACGAGATATTTGCATTTTAAGTTTTGCTAAGAAAATTCAAAATTTTGGCCAAAAAATTAGTAAGGACAAAATTTTGTCATTTTTCTTCTACGAGGCTTATTTAACGAGATATTTGCATTTTAAGTTTTGCTAAGAAAATTCAAAATTTTGGCCAAAAAATTAGTGATAACAAAATGTTGTCCTTTTCCTTCTACGAGGCTTATTTAACGAGATATTTGCATTTTAAGTTTTGCTAAGAAAATTCAAAATTTTGGCCAAAAAATTAGTGATAACAAAATGTTGTCCTTTTCCTTCTACGAGGCTTATTTAACGAGATATTTGCATTTTAAGTTTTGCTAAGAAAATTCAAAATTTTGGCCAAAAAATTAGTAAGGACAAAATGTTGTCCTTTTCCTTCTACGAGGTTTATTTAACGAGATATTTGCATTTTAAGTTTTGCTAAGAAAATTCAAAATTTTGGCCAAAAAATTAGTAAGGACAAAATGTTGTCCTTTTCCTTCTACGAGGCTTATTTAACGAGATATTTGCATTTTAAGTTTTGCTAAGAAAATTCAAAATTTTGGCCAAAAAATTAGTAAGGACAAAATGTTGTCCTTTTCCTTCTACGAGGCTTATTTAACGAGATATTTGCATTTTAAGTTTTGCTAAGAAAATTCAAAATTTTGGCCAAAAAATTAGTAAGGACAAAATTTTGTCCTTTTCCTTCTACGAGGCTTATTTAACGAGATATTTGCATTTTAAGTTTTGCTAAGAAAATTCAAAATTTTGGCCAAAAAATTAGTGATACCAAAATTTTGTCCTTTTCCTTCTACGAGGCTTATTTAACGAGATATTTGCATTTTAAGTTTTGCTAAGAAAATTCAAAATTTTGGCCAAAAAATTAGTAAGGACAAAATTTTGTCCTTTTTCTTCTACGAGGCTTATTTAACGAGATATTTGCATTTTAAGTTTTGCTAAGAAAATTCAAAATTTTGGCCAAAAAATTAGTGATAACAAAATTTTGTCCTTTCCTTCTACGAGGCTTATTTAACGAGATATTTGCATTTTAAGTTTTGCTAAGAAAATTCAAAATTTTGGCCAAAAAATTAGTAAGGACAAAATTTTGTCCTTTTCCTTCTACGAGGCTTATTTAACGAGATATTTGCATTTTAAATTTTGCTAAGAAAATTCAAAATTTTGGCCAAAAAATTAGTAAGGACAAAATTTTGTCCTTTTCCTTCTACGAGGCTTATTTAACGAGATATTTGCATTTTAAGTTTTGCTAAGAAAATTCAAAATTTTGGCCAAAAAATTAGTAAGGACAAAATTTTGTCCTTTTCCTTCTACGAGGCTTATTTAACGAGATATTTGCATTTTAAGTTGCTAAGAAAATTCAAAATTTTGGCCAAAAAATTAGTAAGGACAAAATTTTGTCCTTTTCCTTCTACGAGGCTTATTTAACGAGATATTTGCATTTTAAGTTTTGCTAAGAAAATTCAAAATTTTGGCTAAAAAGTTAGTGATAGCAAAATTTTGTCATTTTCCTTCTACGAGGCTTATTTAACGAGATATTTGCATTTTAAGTTTTGCTAAGAAAATTCAAAATTTTGGCCAAAAAATTAGTGATAACAAAATTTTGTCCTTTTCCTTCTACGAGGCTTATTTAACGAGATATTTGCATTTTAAGTTTTGCTAAGAAAATTCAAAATGTTGGCCAAAAAATTAGTAAGGACAAAATTTTGTCCTTTTCCTTCTACGAGGCTTATTTAACGAGATATTTGCATTTTAAGTTTTGCTAAGAAAATTCAAAATTTTGGCCAAAAAATTAGTAAGGACAAAATTTTGTCCTTTTCCTTAACGAGATATTTGCATTTTAAGTTTTGCTAAGAAAATTCAAAATTTTGGCCAAAAAATTAGTAAGGACAAAATTTAGTCCTTTTCCTTCTACGAGGCTTATTTAACGAGATATTTGCATTTTAAGTTTTGCTAAGAAAATTCAAAATTTTGGCCAAAAAATTAGTAAGGACAAAATTTTGTCCTTTTCCTTCTACGAGGCTTAGTAACGAGATATTTGCATTTTAAGTTTTGCTAAGAAAATTCAAAATTTTGGCCAAAAAATTAGTGATAACAAAATTTTGTCCTTTTCCTTCTACGAGGCTTATTTAACGAGATATTTGCATTTTAAGTTTTGCTAAGAAAATTCAAAATTTTGGCCAAAAAATTAGTAAGGACAAATTTTTGTCCTTTTCCTTCTACGAGGCTTATTTAACGAGATATTTGCATTTTAAGTTTTGCTAAGAAAATTCAAAATTTTGGCCAAAAAATTAGTAAGGACAAAATTTTGTCCTTTTCCTTCTACGAGGCTTATTTAACGAGATATTTGCATTTTAAGTTTTGCTAAGAAAATTCAAAATTTTGGCCAAAAAATTAGTGATACCAAAATTTTGTACTTTTCCTTCTACGAGGCTTATTTAACGAGATATTTGCATTTTAAGTTTTGCTAAGAAAATTCAAAATTTTGGCCAAAAAATTAGTGATAACAAAATGTTGTCCTTTTCCTTCTACGAGGCTTATTTAACGAGATATTTGCATTTTAAGTTTTGCTAAGAAAATTCAAAATTTTGGCCAAAAAATTAGTGATAACAAAATGTTGTCCTTTTCCTTCTACGAGGCTTATTTAACGAGATATTTGCATTTTAAGTTTTGCTAAGAAAATTCAAAATTTTGGCCAAAAAATTAGTGATAACAAAATGTTGTCCTTTTCCTTCTACGAGGCTTATTTAACGAGATATTTACATTTTAAGTTTTGCTAAGAAAATTCAAAATTTTGGCCAAAAAATTAGTAAGGACAAAATGTTGTCCTTTTCCTTCTACGAGGTTTATTTAACGAGATATTTGCATTTTAAGTTTTGCTAAGAAAATTCAAAATTTTGGCCAAAAAATTAGTGATACCAAAATTTTGTCCTTTTCCTTCTACGAGGCTTATTTAACGAGATATTTGCATTTTAAGTTTTGCTAAGAAAATTCAAAATTTTGGCCAAAAAATTAGTAAGGACAAAATTTTGTCCTTTTCCTTCTACGAGGCTTATTTAACGAGATATTTGCATTTTAAGTTTTGCTAAGAAAATTCAAAATTTTGGCCAAAAAATTAGTAAGGACAAAATTTTGTCCTTTTCCTTCTACGAGGCTTATTTAACGAGATATTTGCATTTTAAGTTTTGCTAAGAAAATTCAAAATTTTGGCCAAAAAATTAGTGATACCAAAATTTTGTCCTTTTCCTTCTACGAGGCTTATTTAACGAGATATTTGCATTTTAAGTTTTGCTAAGAAAATTCAAAATTTTGGCCAAAAAATTAGTAAGGACAAAATTTTGTCCTTTTTCTTCTACGAGGCTTATTTAACGAGATATTTGCATTTTAAGTTTTGCTAAGAAAATTCAAAATTTTGGCCAAAAAATTAGTGATACCAAAATTTTGTCCTTTTCCTTCTACGAGGCTTATTTAACGAGATATTTGCATTTTAAGTTTTGCTAAGAAAATTCAAAATTTTGGCCAAAAAATTAGTAAGGACAAAATTTTGTCCTTTTTCTTCTACGAGGCTTATTTAACGAGATATTTGCATTTTAAGTTTTGCTAAGAAAATTCAAAATTTTGGCCAAAAAATTAGTGATACCAAAATTTTGTCCTTTTCCTTCTACGAGGCTTATTTAACGAGATATTTGCATTTTAAGTTTTGCTAAGAAAATTCAAAATTTTGGCCAAAAAATTAGTAAGGACAAAATTTTGTCCTTTTCCTTCTACGAGGCTTATTTAACGAGATATTTGCATTTTAAGTTTTGCTAAGAAAATTCAAAATTTTGGCCAAAAAATTAGTGATAACAAAATGTTGTCCTTTTCCTTCTACGAGGCTTATTTAACGAGATATTTGCATTTTAAGTTTTGCTAAGAAAATTCAAAATTTTGGCCAAAAAATTAGTGATAACAAAATGTTGTCCTTTTCCTTCTACGAGGCTTATTTAACGAGATATTTGCATTTTAAGTTTTGCTAAGAAAATTCAAAATTTTGGCCAAAAAATTAGTAAGGACAAAATGTTGTCCTTTTCCTTCTACGAGGTTTATTTAACGAGATATTTGCATTTTAAGTTTTGCTAAGAAAATTCAAAATTTTGGCCAAAAAATTAGTGATACCAAAATTTTGTCCTTTTCCTTCTACGAGGCTTATTTAACGAGATATTTGCATTTTAAGTTTTGCTAAGAAAATTCAAAATTTTGGCCAAAAAATTAGTAAGGACAAAATTTTGTCCTTTTCCTTCTACGAGGCTTATTTAACGAGATATTTGCATTTTACGTTTTGCTAAGAAAATTCAAAATTTTGGCCAAAAAATTAGTAAGGACAAAATTTTGTCCTTTTCCTTCTACGAGGCTTATTTAACGAGATATTTGCATTTTAAGTTTTGCTAAGAAAATTCAAAATTTTGGCCAAAAAATTAGTGATACCAAAATTTTGTCCTTTTCCTTCTACGAGGCTTATTTAACGAGATATTTGCATTTTAAGTTTTGCTAAGAAAATTCAAAATTTTGGCCAAAAAATTAGTAAGGACAAAATTTTGTCCTTTTTCTTCTACGAGGCTTATTTAACGAGATATTTGCATTTTAAGTTTTGCTAAGAAAATTCAAAATTTTGGCCAAAAAATTAGTGATAACAAAATTATGTCCTTTCCTTCTACGAGGCTTATTTAACGAGATATTTGCATTTTAAGTTTTGCTAAGAAAATTCAAAATTTTGGCCAAAAAATTAGTAAGGACAAAATTTTGTCCTTTTCCTTCTACGAGGCTTATTTAACGAGATATTTGCATTTTAAATTTTGCTAAGAAAATTCAAAATTTCCTTCCTTCTACGAGGCTTATTTAACGAGATATTTGCATTTTAAGTTGCTAATAAAATTCAAAATTTTGGCCAAAAAGGACAAAATTTTGTCCTTTTCCTTCTACGAGGCTTATTTAACGAGATATTTGCATTTTAAGTTTTGCTAAGAAAATTCAAAATTTTGGCCAAAAAATTAGTGATAACAAAATTTTGTCCTTTTCCTTCTACGAGGCTTATTTAACGAGATATTTGCATTTTAAGTTTTGCTAAGAAAATTCAAAATGTTGGCCAAAAAATTAGTGATAACAAAATTTTGTCCTTTTCCTTCTACGAGGCTTATTTAACGAGATATTTGCATTTTAAGTTTTGCTAAGAAAATTCAAAATTTTGGCCAAAAAATTAGTGATACCAAAATGTTGTCCTTTTCCTTCTACGAGGCTTATTTAACGAGATATTTGCATTTTAAGTTTTGCTAAGAAAATTCAAAATTTTGGCCAAAAAATTAGTAAGGACAAAATTTTGTCCTTTTCCTTCTACGAGGCTTATTTAACGAGATATTTGCATTTTAAGTTTTGCTAAGAAAATTCAAAATTTTGGCCAAAAAATTAGTGATACCAAAATTTTGTCCTTTTCCTTCTACGAGGCTTATTTAACGAGATATTTGCATTTTAAGTTTTGCTAAGAAAATTCAAAATTTTGGCCAAAAAATTAGTAAGGACAAAATTTTGTCCTTTTTCTTCTACGAGGCTTATTTAACGAGATATTTGCATTTTAAGTTTTGCTAAGAAAATTCAAAATTTTGGCCAAAAAATTAGTGATAACAAAATTTTGTCCTTTCCTTCTACGAGGCTTATTTAACGAGATATTTGCATTTTAAGTTTTGCTAAGAAAATTCAAAATTTTGGCCAAAAAATTAGTAAGGACAAAATTTTGTCCTTTTCCTTCTACGAGGCTTATTTAACGAGATATTTGCATTTTAAATTTTGCTAAGAAAATTCAAAATTTTGGCCAAAAAATTAGTAAGGACAAAATTTTGTCCTTTTCCTTCTACGAGGCTTATTTAACGAGATATTTGCATTTTAAGTTTTGCTAAGAAAATTCAAAATTTTGGCCAAAAAATTAGTAAGGACAAAATTTTGTCCTTTTCCTTCTACGAGGCTTATTTAACGAGATATTTGCATTTTAAGTTGCTAAGAAAATTCAAAATTTTGGCCAAAAAATTAGTAAGGACAAAATTTTGTCCTTTTCCTTCTACGAGGCTTATTTAACGAGATATTTGCATTTTAAATTTTGCTAAGAAAATTCAAAATTTTGGCCAAAAAATTAGTAAGGACAAAATTTTGTCCTTTTCCTTCTACGAGGCTTATTTAACGAGATATTTGCATTTTAAGTTTTGCTAAGAAAATTCAAAATTTTGGCTAAAAAATTAGTGATAACAAAATTTTGTCATTTTCCTTCTACGAGGCTTATTTAACGAGATATTTGCATTTTAAGTTTTGCTAAGAAAATTCAAAATTTTGGCCAAAAAATTAGTGATAACAAAATTTTGTCCTTTTCCTTCTACGAGGCTTATTTAACGAGATATTTGCATTTTAAGTTTTGCTAAGAAAATTCAAAATGTTGGCCAAAAAATTAGTAAGGACAAAATTTTGTCCTTTTCCTTCTACGAGGCTTATTTAACGAGATATTTGCATTTTAAGTTTTGCTAAGAAAATTCAAAATTTTGGCCAAAAAATTAGTAAGGACAAAATTTTGTCCTTTTCCTTAACGAGATATTTGCATTTTAAGTTTTGCTAAGAAAATTCAAAATTTTTGCCAAAAAATTAGTAAGGACAAAATTTAGTCCTTTCCCTTCTACGAGGCTTATTTAACGAGATATTTGCATTTTAAGTTTTGCTAAGAAAATTCAAAATTTTGGCCAAAAAATTAGTAAGGACAAAATTTTGTCCTTTTCCTTCTACGAGGCTTAGTTAACGAGATATTTGCATTTTAAGTTTTGCTAAGAAAATTCAAAATTTTGGCCAAAAAATTAGTGATAACAAAATTTTGTCCTTTTCCTTCTACGAGGCTTATTTAACGAGATATTTGCATTTTAAGTTTTGCTAAGAAAATTCAAAATTTTGGCCAAAAAATTAGTAAGGACAAATTTTTGTCCTTTTCCTTCTACGAGGCTTATTTAACGAGATATTTGCATTTTACGTTTTGCTAAGAAAATTCAAAATTTTGGCCAAAAAATTAGTGATAACAAAATTTTGTCCTTTTCCTTCTACGAGGCTTATTTAACGAGATATTTGCATTTTAAGTTTTGCTAAGAAAATCCAAAATTTTGGCCAAAAAATTAGTGGTAACAAAATTTTGTCCTTTTCCTTCTACGAGGCTTATTTAACGAGATATTTGCATTTTAAGTTTTGCTAAGAAAATTCAAAATTTTGGCCAAAAAATTAGTGATAACAAAATTTTGTCCTTTTCCTTCTACGAGGCTTATTTAACGAGATATTTGCATTTTAAGTTTTGCTAAGAAAATTCAAAATTTTGGCCAAAAAATTAGTAAGGACAAAATTTTGTCCTTTTCCTTCTACGAGGCTTATTTAACGAGATATTTGCATTTTACGTTTTGCTAAGAAAATTCAAAATTTTGGCCAAAAAATTAGTGATAACAAAATTTTGTCCTTTTCCTTCTACGAGGCTTATTTAACGAGATATTTGCATTTTAAGTTTTGCTAAGAAAATCCAAAATTTTTTTATTTGCATTTAAGTATTCAGAGAATATATCAATACCTTAGTTAAGGACAAGTTCTTCAGTAAGTATAAGAATGACAAAGATGGTCTAAAGCCAGGGGAATATTGTAGTTAAAAATCAATAATTATTTAAAGACCAAAGTAAAGCAAACGAAAATACGATAGTAAAGTTTTTTTTCTAAATTTCCAGTTTTCGTGGATACACTGGGCAAAATCACACATTATGTAATAATTTTTCAATAATTTTATTTGTAAATTAATGAAATTTATTCTGAACACATAAATTAACATATTACAACAAAATATATTTGCAAACTAATTTTCTCAAGAACATATTGGTTAACAAAACTTTTCAAAACGTCATTTCAATTATAAAGGTATTTTTCGAACATCTAAAATTTCTGAAAAATGAGCGTTGAATAAATGAAAAGCATAAAACTTTTCTTAAAATTAAAGCAACGAATTATTTTCTGAATACTTACGGTAATAAATATTTGTTTAATATCCCAAATAAAAAATATTAAGACATTTGTTTAGAACAACATCTTCCCAAGTATATCATATATGTATATGTTTTGGACACCTTTAGTATTTGCACTATAGATTATGAAGTATTAGCTGGATATAGCCGGGATACTAATTAAATTAAAGGAAATTATGAGTATTGCCTTATTGAGTTTTGTAAACTGTCCGAGTTGGCGGTATTTAGGATTTGATAGACAAGATTTCACGGTCCATCAATGAAAGCTTGAAATCATGGCAATTAATTCTTAACCTTCATTTGAAAAAGTCCTTTCGAAAAAATTTTATCTTTGCTGGGAAATCAGGAAGGTTGGTTATCTCGTGGGATAATTTAAAGCAGAAGTCTTCAGTATATAAGTTTCAGTCAAAAGAATGAAATAAAGAGGAGTCTTGAACAATTATTTCTCTCACAAAGACGTCCCGGTTTCTGATCTTACAACTACAATCGAAACATAACATATGGGCATTTCTGCAATGTCGAATGCGACATTCGTACGTATTCAAAGTGAAAAAATCATATATCAAAACATTATTTCATTTTGACCAAAGGCGAAACTAATAGCTCTTGATTAGCATTATAATTGGTGCTAAGGTTTATATGGGCCAATTGTCGTTTTCAAGATAATTACAAAAAACCAAGACATTCGCATGCGACAAAAACAGAAGTCGATTTCAAAGCAAACAAATAAAATACTGATTTCCGCGAAACCTGAAAGAATATTTTAATGCCACTAATTTTAAAATATTATGAATTGATGTAGGTTAGGTTAGGTTAGGGTGGCAGCCGTATTTTTTTTACAAGCTCACATAGACCAGTTTAGGTCCCTAGTGTTACCACGGGCTGAAATGCCCCTCATCGAAACCAACCTGTTTGATATATAAATTTATCGATAGTACGAATATCAGTACTGGAAAGATCTGTTAGGCTGCCTAAAAAGGCCGACCCCAGTATATCCAGTCGTCGTTTACTCAAAGCGGGACAGTCGCAAAGCAAGTGCTCAATGCTCTCCACTTCTTCCTCATCTCCACAGCTTCGGCAGAAGTCATTGGAGTCAATACCCAATCTTTTGGCGTGTTCGCCGATCAAGCAGTGTCCCGTCAGAACCTGTACTAACGTAGACAATCGTTTCCTCTCTAGTGCGAGGAGATATTTTGACCTTCTCAGGTCATACCTTGGCCAGATTTGTCTAGCTACCCTGCAGGTGCCGATTTCTGTCCATCTATCGTTGGACTGCCTGATTGCCTCTTGCCTAAGCCAAAGCTTGCACGTGGATAGTGGCGCACCAATATATGCAAATTCTTCGAGAATTTGTAATGTCGTCCCTTTCCTAGCAAGTTCATCGGCTTTGCAGTTCCCCGGGATATCCCTATGCCCAGGCACCCATATGAGGTGTATATTAAACTGCTCAGCCATCTCGTTAAGAGATCTGCGGCAGTCGAGGGCTGTTTGTGAATTTAGGGATGTTGCCTCCAGAGAATTGATGGCAGCCTGGCTGTCCGAGTAAATGACAACGCCATTGTTGGTTACTATGTTGCGACTCAGCCACTTGGCGACTTCCCATATTGCCATTATTTCGGCTTGATAGACACTGCAGGTATCTGGTAGTCTGTGAGCTATATCCAGACTAAGTTCTTCACAGTGTACTCCGAAGCCAACCTTTTCATCAAGCTTCGAACCATCCGTGTAAAAGTGGAGATGGTTTATATTACCTGGTATTCTGCCGACCCATTCATCTCTGGCGGGAATCATAGTGATGTAATTTCTCTCGAAGGTGTACACTGTTGGTATATAGTCCACTCGGTCGGTTACCATAGCACTACACTTTGATATCCTCATGTGACCATAGTTCTTGTACCTCCACATTGATAGGCAGTTTAATCTTATTGCCGCTTTGGTTGCAACTTCTCTCGCCACAATATTAATCGGCAGTATATGGAGTAGGGCTTGTAGAGACTCGGTCGCTGTAGTCCTTAAGGCTCCGCTTATGCTCAGGCAGGCAGTCCTCTGAACCTTTGTTAGTAGGTTGGTAATGGTTAGTTTGTCAGTTGCCGTCCACCATACCACAATACCGTATAACAGTATTGGACGAACTACTGCTATATATATCCAGTGGACGATTTTAGGAGAGAGTCCCCACCGCGACCCTACAGCCTTTTTGCAGGAATATAAGGCGACGTTGGCCTTCCTTACACGTTCCAATACGTTAAGTCTAAATAACATTTTCCTATCTAGAATTATTCCTAAAAATTTTGCACTTTCAGAAAAGACTAGATCTGTTCCATTTATCCGAGGTGGAGGGTCCACATGTGGGACATTATTCATCCTAGTAAAGAGAACCAATTCTGTCTTGTTGGGGTTAACGCCCAAACCGCTGCTTCTGGCCCATCTAGCCAACTTGTTCAGAGCCACCTGTAGGATGTCTCTGAGGACGTTTACGAATTTGCCACTCACTGCGATTGCCACGTCGTCCGCATATGCCACGACCTTGCAGCCACAACGTTCTAGATCTAGCAGGATTTCATTCACCGCTAGGTTCCAAATTAGTGGAGACAATACTCCTCCTTGCGGGGTCCCTCTGTTTACATACCTTGTTAGAGTTGTGGACCCTAGACATGCTGTTATGCGTCTTCTGGTGAGCAGACTTTGAATTAGTCTAATCAAACTAGTGTTAACTTTTAGATGTGAGAGTGCCGCAATTACCGCATCGGAATGAATGTTGTTAAAAGCCCCTTCTATGTCAAGAAATGCCACCATGGTGAATTCCTTGAAATGCAGGGACGATTCGATAGTGCTCACAAGTTCGTGCAGGGCTGATTCAGTAGACTTGCCCTTGTTGTAAGCATGTTGGTTCCTCGACAGGAGTTTTGTATCCAGGTTTTCCCTAATGAAATGATCTAAAAGTCTTTCCAGACCTTTCAATAAGAACGAGGATAGGCTAATTGGTCTGAAGTCTTTTGGCCTAGTGTGTGATATCTTTCCCGCTTTAGGTATGAATACCACTTTGGTATCCCTCCATCGATTCGGGACGTATGAAAGCCTGATACAGCCTACATAAATTTTCTCCAGCCAGGGGATAATGTACTTTAACATTTTCTGCATTTCTGCTGGAGTGATGCCATCTGGTCCAGGTGACTTGAAGGGCTCAAAGCTGTTAACAGCCCAGCTTATTCTGGATCTCTCAGTCAAGAAGCTAGCGAAGTGATAACAAAATTTTGTCCTTTTCCTTCTACGAGGCTCATTTAACGAGATATTTGCATTTTAAGTTTTGCTAAGAAAATTCAAAATTTTGGCCAAAAAATTAGTGATAACTAAATTTTGTCCTTTTCCTTCTACGAGGCTTATTTAACGAGATATTTGCATTTTAAGTTTTGCGAAGAAAATCCAAAATTTTGGTCAAAAAATTAGTGATAACAAAATTTTGTCCTTTTCCTTCTACGAGGCTCATTTAACGAGATATTTGCATTTTAAGTTTTGCTAAGAAAATCCAAAATTTTGGCCAAAAAATTAGTGATTAGTGATAAAATTTTGTCCTTTTCCTTCTACGAGGCTTATTTAACGAGATATTTGCATTTTAAGTTTTGCTAAGAAAATCCAAAATTTTGGCCAAAAAATTAGTGATAACAAAATGTTGTCCTTTTCCTTCTACGAGGCTTATTTAACGAGATATTTGCATTTTAAGTTTTGCTAAGAAAATTCAAAATTTTGGCCAAAAAATTAGTGATAACAAAATGTTGTCCTTTTCCTTCTACGAGGCTTATTTAACGAGATATTTGCATTTTAAGTTTTGCTAAGAAAATTCAAAATTTTGGCCAAAAAATTAGTAAGGACAAAATGTTGTCCTTTTCCTTCTACGAGGTTTATTTAACGAGATATTTGCATTTTAAGTTTTGCTAAGAAAATTAAAAATTTTGGCCAAAAAATTAGTGATACCAAAATTTTGTCCTTTTCCTTCTACGAGGCTTATTTAACGAGATATTTGCATTTTAAGTTTTGCTAAGAAAATTCAAAATTTTGGCCAAAAAATTAGTAAGGACAAAATTTTGTCCTTTTCCTTCTACGAGGCTTATTTAACGAGATATTTGCATTTTAAGTTTTGCTAAGAAAATTCAAAATTTTGGCCAAAAAATTAGTGATACCAAAATTTTGTCCTTTTCCTTCTACGAGGCTTATTTAACGAGATATTTGCATTTTAAGTTTTGCTAAGAAAATTCAAAATTTTGGCCAAAAAATTAGTAAGGACAAAATTTTGTCCTTTTCCTTCTACGAGGCTTATTTAACGAGATATTTGCATTTTAAATTTTGCTAAGAAAATTCAAAATTTCCTTCCTTCTACGAGGCTTATTTAACGAGATATTTGCATTTTAAGTTGCTAATAAAATTCAAAATTTTGGCCAAAAAATTAGTAAGGACAAAATTTTGTCCTTTTCCTTCTACGAGGCTTATTTAACGAGATATTTGCATTTTAAGTTTTGCTAAGAAAATTCAAAATTTTGGCCAAAAAATTAGTGATAACAAAATTGTGTCCTTTCCTTCTACGAGGCTTATTTAACGAGATATTTGCATTTTAAGTTTTGCTAAGAAAATTCAAAATTTTGGCCAAAAAATTAGTAAGGACAAAATTTTGTCCTTTTCCTTCTACGAGGCTTATTTAACGAGATATTTGCATTTTAAATTTTGCTAAGAAAATTCAAAATTTCCTTCCTTCTACGAGGCTTATTTAACGAGATATTTGCATTTTAAGTTGCTAATAAAATTCAAAATTTTGGCCAAAAAATTAGTAAGGACAAAATTTTGTCCTTTTCCTTCTACGAGGCTTATTTAACGAGATATTTGCATTTTAAGTTTTGCTAAGAAAATTCAAAATTTTGGCCAAAAAATTAGTGATAACAAAATTTTGTCCTTTTCCTTCTACGAGGCTTATTTAACGAGATATTTGCATTTTAAGTTTTGCTAAGAAAATTCAAAATTTTGGCCAAAAAATTAGTGATAACAAAATTTTGTCCTTTTCCTTCTACGAGGCTTATTTAACGAGATATTTGCATTTTAAGTTTTGCTAAGAAAATTCAAAATTTTGGCCAAAAAATTAGTGATAACAAAATTTTGTCCTTTTCCTTCTACGAGGCTTATTTAACGAGATATTTGCATTTTAAGTTTTGCTAAGAAAATTCAAAATTTTGGCCAAAAAATTAGTAAGGACAAAATTTTGTCATTTTTCTTCTACGAGGCTTATTTAACGAGATATTTGCATTTTAAGTTTTGCTAAGAAAATTCAAAATTTTGGCCAAAAAATTAGTGATAACAAAATGTTGTCCTTTTCCTTCTACGAGGCTTATTTAACGAGATATTTGCATTTTAAGTTTTGCTAAGAAAATTCAAAATTTTGGCCAAAAAATTAGTGATAACAAAATGTTGTCCTTTTCCTTCTACGAGGCTTATTTAACGAGATATTTGCATTTTAAGTTTTGCTAAGAAAATTCAAAATTTTGGCCAAAAAATTAGTAAGGACAAAATGTTGTCCTTTTCCTTCTACGAGGTTTATTTAACGAGATATTTGCATTTTAAGTTTTGCTAAGAAAATTAAAAATTTTGGCCAAAAAATTAGTAAGGACAACATTTTGTCCTTTTTCTTCTACGAGGCTTATTTAACGAGATATTTGCATTTTAAGTTTTGCTAAGAAAATTCAAAATTTTGGCCAAAAAATTAGTGATAACAAAATTTTGTCCTTTCCTTCTACGAGGCTTATTTAACGAGATATTTGCATTTTAAATTTTGCTAAGAAAATTCGAAATTTTGGCCAAAAAATTAGTGATAACAAAATGTTGTCCTTTTCCTTCTACGAGGCTTATTTAACGAGATATTTGCATTTTAAGTTTTGCTAAGAAAATTCAAAATTTTGGCCAAAAAATTAGTGATAACAAAATGTTGTCCTTTTCCTTCTACGAGGCTTATTTAACGAGATATTTGCATTTTAAGTTTTGCTAAGAAAATTCAAAATTTTGGCCAAAAAATTAGTAAGGACAAAATGTTGTCCTTTTCCTTCTACGAGGTTTATTTAACGAGATATTTGCATTTTAAGTTTTGCTAAGAAAATTAAAAATTTTGGCCAAAAAATTAGTAAGGACAACATTTTGTCCTTTTTCTTCTACGAGGCTTATTTAAGGAGATATTTGCATTTTAAGTTTTGCTAAGAAAATTCAAAATTTTGGCCAAAAAATTAGTAAGGACAAAATTTTGTCCTTTTCCTTCTACGAGGCTTATTTAACGAGATATTTGCATTTTAAATTTTGCTAAGAAAATTCGAAATTTTGGCCAAAAAATTAGTAAGGACAAAATTTTGTCCTTTTCCTTCTACGAGGCTTATTTAACGAGATATTTGCATTTTAAGTTTTGCTAAGAAAATTCAAAATTTTGGCCAAAAAATTAGTAAGGACAAAATTTTGTCCTTTTCCTTCTACGAGGCTTATTTAACGAGATATTTGCATTTTAAGTTGCTAAGAAAATTCAAAATTTTGGCCAAAAAATTAGTAAGGACAAAATTTTGTCCTTTTCCTTCTACGAGGCTTAGTTAACGAGATATTTGCATTTTAAGTTTTGCTAAGAAAATTCAAAATTTTGGCCAAAAAAATAGTGATAACAAAATTTTGTCCTTTTCCTTCTACGAGGCTTATTTAACGAGATATTTGCATTTTAAGTTTTGCTAAGAAAATTCAAAATTTTGGCCAAAAAATTAGTAAGGACAAATTTTTGTCCTTTTCCTTCTACGAGGCTTATTTAACGAGATATTTGCATTTTACGTTTTGCTAAGAAAATTCAAAATTTTGGCCAAAAAATTAGTGATAACAAAATTTTGTCCTTTTCCTTCTACGAGGCTTATTTAACGAGATATTTGCATTTTAAGTTTTGCTAAGAAAATCCAAAATTTTGGCCAAAAAATTAGTGGTAACAAAATTTTGTCCTTTTCCTTCTACGAGGCTTATTTAACGAGATATTTGCATTTTAAGTTTTGCTAAGAAAATTCAAAATTTTGGCCAAAAAATTAGTGATAACAAAATTTTGTCCTTTTCCTTCTACGAGGCTTATTTAGCGAGATATTTGCATTTTAAGTTTTGCTAAGAAAATCCAAAATTTTGGCCAAAAAATTAGTGATAACAAAATTTTGTCCTTTTCCTTCTACGAGGCTTATTTAACGAGATATTTGCATTTTAAGTTTTGCTAAGAAAATCCAAAATTTTGGCCAAAAAATTAGTGATAACAAAATTTTGTCCTTTTCCTTCTACGAGGCTCATTTAACGAGATATTTGCATTTTAAGTTTTGCTAAGAA
Source organism: Eudasyphora cyanicolor (assembly GCA_963930755.1). Taxonomy (NCBI): domain Eukaryota; kingdom Metazoa; phylum Arthropoda; class Insecta; order Diptera; family Muscidae; genus Eudasyphora; species Eudasyphora cyanicolor. The sequence continues at coordinate 316,771,256 of OZ005734.1, forward strand.
AATTCAAAATTTTGGCCAAAAAATTAGTGATAACTAAATTTTGTCCTTTTCCTTCTACGAGGCTTATTTAACGAGATATTTGCATTTTAAGTTTTGCGAAGAAAATCCAAAATTTTGGTCAAAAAATTAGTGATAACAAAATTTTGTCCTTTTCCTTCTACGAGGCTCATTTAACGAGATATTTGCATTTTAAGTTTTGCTAAGAAAATCCAAAATTTTGGCCAAAAAATTAGTGATTAGTGATAACAAATTTTGTCCTTTTCCTTCTACGAGGCTTATTTAACGAGATATTTGCATTTTAAGTTTTGCTAAGAAAATCCAACATTTTGGCCAAAAAATTAGTGATAACAAAATTTTGTCCTTTTCCTTCTACGAGGCTTATTTAACGAGATATTTGCATTTTATGTTTTGCTAAGAAAATTCAAAATGTTGGCCAAACAATTAGTGATAACTAAATTTTGTCCTTTTCCTTCTACGAGGCTTATTTAACGAGATATTTGCATTTTAAGTTTTGCTAAGAAAATCCAACATTTTGGCCAAAAAATTAGTGATAACAAAATTTTGTCCTTTTCCTTCTACGAGGCTTATTTAACGAGATATTTGCATTTTAAGTTTTGCTAAGAAAATCCAACATTTTGGCCAAAAAATTAGTGATAACAAAATTTTGTCCTTTTCCTTCTACGAGGCTCATTTAACGAGATATTTGCATTTTAAGTTTTGCTAAGAAAATTCAAAATTTTGGCCAAAAAATTAGTGATAACTAAATTTTGTCCTTTTCCTTCTACGAGGCTTATTTAACGAGATATTTGCATTTTAAGTTTTGCGAAGAAAATCCAAAATTTTGGTCAAAAAATTAGTGATAACAAAATTTTGTCCTTTTCCTTCTACGAGGCTCATTTAACGAGATATTTGCATTTTAAGTTTTGCTAAGAAAATCCAAAATTTTGGCCAAAAAATTAGTGATTAGTGATAACAAATTTTGTCCTTTTCCTTCTACGAGGCTTATTTAACGAGATATTTGCATTTTAAGTTTTGCTAAGAAAATCCAACATTTTGGCCAACAAATTAGTGATAACAAAATTTTGTCCGTTTCCTTCTACTAGGCTTATTTAACGAGATATTTGCATTTTAAGTTTTGCTAAGAAAATTCAAAATTTTGGCCAAACAATTAGTGATAACTAAATTTTGTCCTTTTCCTTCTACGAGGCTTATTTAACGAGATATTTGCATTTTAAGTTTTGCTAAGAAAATCCAAAATTTTGGCCAAAAAATTAGTGATAACAAAATTTTGTCCTTTTCCTTCTACGAGGCTTATGTAACGAGATATTTGCATTTTAAGTTTTGCTAAGAAAATTCAAAATTTTGGCCAAAAAATTAGTGATAACAAAATTTTGTCCTTTTCCTTCTACGAGGCTTATTTAACGAGATATTTGCATTTTAAGTTTTGCTAAGAAAATTCAGAATTTTGGCCAAAATTTAGTGATAACAAAATTTTGTCCTTTTCCTTCTACGAGGCTTATTTAACGAGATATTTTCATTTTAAGTTTTGCTAAGAAAATCCAACATTTTGGCCAAAAAATTAGTGATAACAAAATTTTGTCCTTTTCCTTCTACGAGGCTTATTTAACGAGATATTTGCATTTTAAGTTTTGCTAAGAAAATCCAACATTTTGGTCAAAAAATTAGTGATAACAAAATTTTGTCCTTTTCCTTCTACGAGGCTTATTTAACGAGATATTTGCATTTTATGTTTTGCTAAGAAATTTCAAAATTTTGGCCAAAAAATTAGTGATAAAAAAATTTTGTCTTTTTCCTTCTACTAGGCTTATTTAACGAGATATTTGCATTTTAAGTTTTGCTAAGAAAATTCAAAATTTTGGCCAAACAATTAGTGATAACTAAATTTTGTCCTTTTCCTTCTACGAGGCTTATTTAACGAGATATTTGCATTTTAAGTTTTGCTAAGAAAATTCAGAATTTTGGCCAAAATTTAGTGATAACAAAATTTTGTCCTTTTCCTTCTACGAGGCTTATTTAACGAGATATTTGCATTTTAAGTTTTGCTAAGAAAATCCAACATTTTGGCCAAAAAATTAGTGATAACAAAATTTTGTCCTTTTCCTTCTACGAGGCTTATTTAACGAGATATTTGCATTTTAAGTTTTGCTAAGAAAATCCAACATTTTGGCCAAAAAATTAGTGACAACAAAATTTTGTCCTTTTCCTTCTACGAGGCTTATTTAACGAGATATTTGCATTTTAAATTTTGCTAAGAAAATTCCAATTTCTTATTTAACGAGATATTTGCATTTTAAGTTTTGCTAAGAAAATTCAAAATTTTGGCCAAAAAATTAGTGATAAGAAAATTTTGTCCTTTTCCTTCTACGAGGCTTATTTAACGAGATATTTGCATTTTAAGTTTTGCTAAGAAAATTCGAAATTTTGGCCAAAAAATTAGTGATAACAAAATTTTGTCCTTTTCCTTCTACGAGGCTTATTTAACAAGATATTTGCATTTTAAGTTTTGCTAAGAAAATTAAAAATTTTGGCCAAAAAATTAGTGATAACAAAATTTTGTCCTTTTCCTTCTACGAGGCTTATTTAACGAGATATTTGCATTTTAAGTTTTGCTCAGAAAATTCAAAATTTTGGCCCAAAAATTAGTAAGGACAAAATGTTTTCCTTTTCCTTCTACGAGGCTTATTTAACGAGATATTTGCATTTTAAGTTTTGCTAAGAAAATTCGAAATTTTGGCCAAAAAATTAGTGATAACAAAATTTTGTCCTTTTCCTTCTACGAGGCCTATTTAACAAGATATTTGCATTTTAAGTTTTGCTAAGAAAATTAAAAATTTTGACCAAAAAATTAGTGATAACAAAATTTTGTCCTTTTCCTTCTACGAGGCTTATTTAACGAGATATTTGCATTTTAAGTTTTGCTAAGAAAATTCAAAATTTTGGCCAAAAAATTAGTGATAACAAAATTTTGTCCTTTTCCTTCTACGAGGCCTATTTAACAAGATATTTGCATTTTAAGTTTTGCTAAGAAAATTAAAAATTTTGACCAAAAAATTAGTGATAACAAAATTTTGTCCTTTTCCTTCTACGAGGCTTATTTAACGAGATATTTGCATTTTAAGTTTTGCTAAGAAAATTCGAAATTTTGGCCAAAAAATTAGTGATAACAAAATTTTGTCCTTTTCCTTCTACGAGGCCTATTTAACAAGATATTTGCATTTTAAGTTTTGCTAAGAAAATTAAAAATTTTGACCAAAAAATTAGTGATAACAAAATTTTGTCCTTTTCCTTCTACGAGGCTTATTTAACGAGATATTTGCATTTTAAGTTTTGCTAAGAAAATTCGAAATTTTGGCCAAAAAATTAGTGATAACAAAATTTTGTCCTTTTCCTTCTACGAGGCCTATTTAACAAGATATTTGCATTTTAAGTTTTGCTAAGAAAATTAAAAATTTTGACCAAAAAATTAGTGATAACAAAATTTTGTCCTTTTCCTTCTACGAGGCTTATTTAACGAGATATTTGCATTTTAAGTTTTGCTAAGAAAATTCAAAATTTTGGCCAAAAAATTAGTGATAACAAAATTTTGTCCTTTTCCTTCTACGAGGCTTATTTAACGAGATATTTGCATTTTAAGTTTTGCTAAGAAAATTAAAAATTTTGTCCAAAAAATTAGTGATAACAAAATTTTGTCCTTTTCCTTCTACGAGGCTTATTTAACGAGATATTTGCATTTTAAGTTTTGCTAAGAAAATTCAAAATTTTGGCCAAAAAATTAGTGATAACAAAATTTTGTCCTTTTCCTTCTACGAGGCCTATTTAACAAGATATTTGCATTTTAAGTTTTGCTAAGAAAATTAAAAATTTTGACCAAAAAATTAGTGATAACAAAATTTTGTCCTTTTCCTTCTACGAGGCTTATTTAACGAGATATTTGCATTTTAAGTTTTGCTAAGAAAATTCAAAATTTTGGCCAAAAAATTAGTGATAACAAAATTTTGTCCTTTTCCTTCTACGAGGCCTATTTAACAAGATATTTGCATTTTAAGTTTTGCTAAGAAAATTAAAAATTTTGACCAAAAAATTAGTGATAACAAAATTTTGTCCTTTTCCTTCTACGAGGATTATTTAACGAGATATTTGCATTTTAAGTTTTGCTCAGAAAATTCAAAATTTTGGCCAAAAAATTAGTGATAACAAAATTTTGTCCTTTTCCTTCTACGAGGCTTATTTAACGAGATATTTGCATTTTAAGTTTTGCTAAGAAAATTAAAAATTTTGGCCAAAAAATTAGTGATAACAAAATTTTGTCCTTTTCCTTCTACGAGGCTTATTTAACGAGATATTTGCATTTTAAGTTTTGCTAAGAAAATTCAAAATTTTGGCCAAAAAATTATTGATAACAAAATTTTGTCCTTTTCCTTCTACGAGGCTTATTTAACGAGATATTTGCATTTTAAGTTTTGCTAAGAAAATTCAAAATTTTGGCCAAAAAATTAGTGATAACAAAATTTTGTCCTTTTCCTTCCACGAGGCTTATTTAACGAGATATTTGCATTTTAAGTTTTGCTAAGAAAATTCAAAATTTTGGCCAAAAAATTAGTGATAACAAAATTTTGTCCTTTTCCTTCTACGAGGCTTATTTAACGAGATATTTGCATTTTAAGTTTTGCTAAGAAAATTCAAAATTTTGGCCAAAAAATTATTGATAACAAAATTTTGTCCTTTTCCTTCTACGAGGCTTATTTAACGAGATATTTGCATTTTAAGTTTTGCTAAGAAAATTCAAAATTTTGGCCAAAAAATTACTAAGGACAAAATTTTGTCCTTTTCCTTCTACGAGGCTTATTTAACGAGATATTTGCATTTTAAGTTTTGCTAAGAAAATTCAAAATTTTGGCCAAAAAATTAGTGATAACAAAATTTTGTCCTTTTCCTTCCACGAGGCTTATTTAACGAGATATTTGCATTTTAAGTTTTGCTAAGAAAATTCAAAATTTTGGCCAAAAAATTAGTGATAACAAAATTTTGTCCTTTTCCTTCTACGAGGCTTATTTAACGAGATATTTGCATTTTAAGTTTTGCTAAGAAAATTCAAAATTTTGGCCAAAAAATTAGTGATAACAAAATTTTGTCCTTTTCCTTCTACGAGGCTTATTTAACGAGATATTTGCATTTTAAGTTTTGCTAAGAAAATTCAAAATTTTGGCCAAAAAATTAGTAAGGACAAAATTTTGTCCTTTTCCTTCTACGAGGCTTATTTAACGGGATATTTGCATTTTAAGTTTTGCTAAGAAAATTCGAAATTTTGGCAAAAAAATTAGTGATAAAAAAATTTTGTCCTTTTCCTTCTACGAGGCTTATTTAACGAGATATTTGCATTGTAAGTTTTGCTAAGAAAATTCAAAATTTTGGCCAAAAAATTAGTGATAACAAAATTTTGTCCTTTTCCTTCTACGAGATATTTGCAAAATTTTTGCCAAAAAATTAGTAAGGACAAAATTTTGTCCATTTCCTTCTACGAGGCTTATTTAACGAGATATTTGCATTTTAAGTTTTGCTAAGAAAATTCAAAATTTTGGCCAAAAAATTAGTGATAACAAAATTTTGTCCTTTTCCTTCTACGAGGCTTATTTAACGAGATATTTGCATTTTAAGTTTTGCTAAGAAAATTCAAAATTTTGGCCAAAAAATTAGTAAGGACAAAATTTAGTCCTTTTCCTTCTACGAGGCTTATTTAACGAGATATTTGCATTTTAAGTTTTGCTAAGAAAATTCAAAATTTTGGCCAAAAAATTAGTAAGGACAACATTTTGTCATTTTCCTTCTACGAGGCTTATTTAACGAGATATTTGCATTTTAAGTGTTGCTAAGAAAATTCAAAATTTTGGCCAAAAAATTAGTAAGGACAAAATTTAGTCCTTTTCCTTCTACGAGGCTTATTTAACGAGATATTTGCATTTTAAGTTTTGCTAAGAAAATTCAAAATTTTGGCCAAAAAATTAGTAAGGACAAAATTTAGTCCTTTTCCTTCTACGAGGCTTATTTAACGAGATATTTGCATTTTAAGTTTTGCTAAGAAAATTCAAAATTTTGGCCAAAAAATTACTAAGGACAACATTTTGTCCTTTTCCTTCTACGAGGCTTATTTAACGAGATATTTGCATTTTAAGTGTTGCTAAGAAAATTCAAAATTTTGGCCAAAAAATTAGTAAGGACAAAATTTTGTCCTTTTCCTTCTACGAGGCTTATTTAACGAGATATTTGCATTTTAAGTTTTGCTAAGAAAATTCAAAATTTTGGCCAAAAAATTAGTGATAACAAAATTTTGTCCTTTTCCTTCTACGAGGCTTATTTAACGAGATATTTGCATTTTAAGTTTTGCTAAGAAAATTCAAAATTTTGGCCAAAAAATTAGTAAGGACAAAATTTTGTCCTTTTCCTTCTACGAGGCTTATTTAACGGGATATTTGCATTTTAAGTTTTGCTAAGAAAATTCGAAATTTTGGCAAAAAAATTAGTGATAAAAAAATTTTGTCCTTTTCCTTCTACGAGGCTTATTTAACGAGATATTTGCATTGTAAGTTTTGCTAAGAAAATTCAAAATTTTGGCCAAAAAATTAGTGATAACAAAATTTTGTCCTTTTCCTTCTACGAGATATTTGCAAAATTTTTGCCAAAAAATTAGTAAGGACAAAATTTTGTCCATTTCCTTCTACGAGGCTTATTTAACGAGATATTTGCATTTTAAGTTTTGCTAAGAAAATTCAAAATTTTGGCCAAAAAATTAGTGATAACAAAATTTTGTCCTTTTCCTTCTACGAGGCTTATTTAACGAGATATTTGCATTTTAAGTTTTGCTAAGAAAATTCAAAATTTTGGCCAAAAAATTAGTAAGGACAAAATTTAGTCCTTTTCCTTCTACGAGGCTTATTTAACGAGATATTTGCATTTTAAGTTTTGCTAAGAAAATTCAAAATTTTGGCCAAAAAATTACTAAGGACAACATTTTGTCCTTTTCCTTCTACGAGGCTTATTTAACGAGATATTTGCATTTTAAGTGTTGCTAAGAAAATTCAAAATTTTGGCCAAAAAATTAGTAAGGACAAAATTTTGTCCTTTTCCTTCTACGAGGCTTATTTAACGAGATATTTGCATTTTAAGTTTTGCTAAGAAAATTCAAAATTTTGGCCAAAAAATTAGTGATAACAAAATTTTGTCCTTTTCCTTCTACGAGGCTTATTTAACGAGATATTTGCATTTTAAGTTTTGCTAAGAAAATTCAAAATTTTGGCCAAAAAATTATTGATAACAAAATTTTGTCCTTTTCCTTCTACGAGGCTTATTTAACGAGATATTTGCATTTTAAGTTTTGCTAAGAAAATTCGAAATTTTGGCAAAAAAATTAGTGATAAAAAAATTTTGTCCTTTTCCTTCTACGAGGCTTATTTAACGAGATATTTGCATTTTAAGTTTTGCTAAGAAAATTCAAAATTTTGGCCAAAAAATTATTGATAACAAAATTTTGTCCTTTTCCTTCTACGAGGCTTATTTAACGAGATATTTGCATTTTAAGTTTTGCTAAGAAAATTCAAAATTTTGGCCAAAAAATTACTAAGGACAAAATTTTGTCCTTTTCCTTCTACGAGGCTTATTTAACGAGATATTTGCATTTTAAGTTTTGCTAAGAAAATTCAAAATTTTGGCCAAAAAATTAGTGATAACAAAATTTTGTCCTTTTCCTTCCACGAGGCTTATTTAACGAGATATTTGCATTTTAAGTTTTGCTAAGAAAATTCAAAATTTTGGCCAAAAAATTACTAAGGACAAAATTTTGTCCTTTTCCTTCTACGAGGCTTATTTAACGAGATATTTGCATTTTAAGTTTTGCTAAGAAAATTCAAAATTTTGGCCAAAAAATTAGTGATAACAAAATTTTGTCCTTTTCCTTCTACGAGGCTTATTTAACGAGATATTTGCATTTTAAGTTTTGCTAAGAAAATTCAAAATTTTGGCCAAAAAATTATTGAAAACAAAATTTTGTCCTTTTCCTTCTACGAGGCTTATTTAACGAGATATTTGCATTTTAAGTTTTGCTAAGAAAATTCAAAATTTTGGCCAAAAAATTAGTGATAACAAAATTTTGTCCTTTTCCTTCCACGAGGCTTATTTAACGAGATATTTGCATTTTAAGTTTTGCTAAGAAAATTCAAAATTTTGGCCAAAAAATTAGTGATAACAAAATTTTGTCCTTTTCCTTCTACGAGGCTTATTTAACGAGATATTTGCATTTTAAGTTTTGCTAAGAAAATTCAAAATTTTGGCCAAAAAATTAGTGATAACAAAATTTTGTCCTTTTCCTTCTACGAGGCTTATTTAACGAGATATTTGCATTTTAAGTTTTGCTAAGAAAATTCAAAATTTTGGCCAAAAAATTATTGATAACAAAATTTTGTCCTTTTCCTTCTACGAGGCTTATTTAACGAGATATTTGCATTTTAAGTTTTGCTAAGAAAATTCAAAATTTTGGCCAAAAAATTAGTGATAACAAAATTTTGTCCTTTTCCTTCTACGAGGCTTATTTAACGAGATATTTGCATTTTAAGTTTTGCTAAGAAAATTCAAAATTTTGGCCAAAAAATTAGTGATAACAAAATTTTGTCCTTTTCCTTCTACGAGGCTTATTTAACGAGATATTTGCATTTTAAGTTTTGCTAAGAAAATTCAAAATTTTGGCCAAAAAATTACTAAGGACAAAATTTTGTCCTTTTCCTTCTACGAGGCTTATTTAACGAGATATTTGCATTTTAAGTTTTGCTAAGAAAATTCAAAATTTTGGCCAAAAAATTAGTGATAACAAAATTTTGTCCTTTTCCTTCTACGAGGCTTATTTAACGAGATATTTGCATTTTAAGTTTTGCTAAGAAAATTCAAAATTTTGGCCAAAAAATTAGTGATAACAAAATTTTGTCCTTTTCCTTCTACGAGGCTTATTTAACGAGATATTTGCATTTTAAGTTTTGCTAAGAAAATTCAAAATTTTGGCCAAAAAATTAGTGATAACAAAATTTTGTCCTTTTCCTTCTACGAGGCTTATTTAACGAGATATTTGCATTTTAAGTTTTGCTAAGAAAATTCAAAATTTTGGCCAAAAAATTAGTGATAACAAAATTTTGTCCTTTTCCTTCTACGAGGCTTATTTAACGAGATATTTGCATTTTAAGTTTTGCTAAGAAAATTCAAAATTTTGGCCAAAAAATTAGTGATAACAAAATTTTGTCCTTTTCCTTCTACGAGGCTTATTTAACGAGATATTTGCAAAATTTTTGCCAAAAAATTGGTAAGGACAAAATTTTGTCCATTTCCTTCTACGAGGCTTATTTAACGAGATATTTGCATTTTAAGTTTTGCTAAGAAAATTCAAAATTTTGGCCAAAAAATTAGTGATAACAAAATTTTGTCCTTTTCCTTCTACGAGGCTTATTTAACGAGATATTTGCATTTTAAGTTTTGCTAAGAAAATTCAAAATTTTGGCCAAAAAATTAGTAAGGACAAAATTTAGTCCTTTTCCTTCTACGAGGCTTATTTAACGAGATATTTGCATTTTAAGTTTTGCTAAGAAAATTCAAAATTTTGGCCAAAAAATTAGTAAGGACAACATTTTGTCATTTTCCTTCTACGAGGCTTATTTAACGAGATATTTGCATTTTAAGTTTTGCTAAGAAAATTCAAAATTTTGGCCAATTAGTAAGGACAAAATTTTGTCCTTTTCCTTCTACGAGGCTTATTTAACGAGATATTTGCATTTTAAGTTTTGCTAAGAAAATTCAAAATTTTGGCCAAAAAATTAGTGATAACAAAATTTTGTCCTTTTCCTTCTACGAGGCTTATTTAACGAGATATTTGCATTTTAAGTTTTGCTAAGAAAATTCAAAATTTTGGCCAAAAAATTAGTAAGGACAAAATTTAGTCCTTTTCCTTCTACGAGGCTTATTTAACGAGATATTTGCATTTTAAGTTTTGCTAAGAAAATTCAAAATTTTGGCCAAAAAATTACTAAGGACAACATTTTGTCCTTTTCCTTCTACGAGGCTTATTTAACGAGATATTTGCATTTTAAGTTTTGCTAAGAAAATTCAAAATTTTGGCCAAAAAATTAGTAAGGACAAAATTTTGTCCTTTTCCTTCTACGAGGCTTATTTAACGAGATATTTGCATTTTAAGTTTTGCTAAGAAAATTCAAAATTTTGGCCAAAAAATTAGTGATAACAAAATTTTGTCCTTTTCCTTCTACGAGGCTTATTTAACGAGATATTTGCATTTTAAGTTTTGCTAAGAAAATTCAAAATTTTGGCCAAAAAATTATTGATAACAAAATTTTGTCCTTTTCCTTCTACGAGGCTTATTTAACGAGATATTTGCATTTTAAGTTTTGCTAAGAAAATTCGAAATTTTGGCAAAAAAATTAGTGATAAAAAAATTTTGTCCTTTTCCTTCTACGAGGCTTATTTAACGAGATATTTGCATTTTAAGTTTTGCTAAGAAAATTCAAAATTTTGGCCAAAAAATTAGCAAGGACACAATTTTGTCCTTTTCCTTCTACGAGGCTTATTTAACGAGATATTTGCATTTTAAGTTTTGCTAAGAAAATTCAAAATTTTGGCCAAAAAATTAGTAAGGACAAAATTTTGTCCTTTTCCTTCTACGAGGCTTATTTAACGAGATATTTGCATTTTAAGTTTTGCTAAGAAAATTCAAAATTTTGGCCAAAAAATTAGTGATAACAAAATTTTGTCCTTTTCCTTCTACGAGGCTTATTTAACGAGATATTTGCATTTTAAGTTTTGCTAAGAAAATTCAAAATTTTGGCCAAAAAATTAGTGATAACAAAATTTTGTCCTTTTCCTTCTACGAGGCTTATTTAACGAGATATTTGCAAAATTTTTGCCAAAAAATTAGTAAGGACAAAATTTTGTCCATTTCCTTCTACGAGGCTTATTTAACGAGATATTTGCATATTAAGTTTTGCTAAGAAAATTCAAAATTTTGGCCAAAAAATTACTAAGGACAACATTTTGTCCTTTTCCTTCTACGAGGCTTATTTAACGAGATATTTGCATTTTAAGTTTTGCTAAGAAAATTCAAAATTTTGGCCAAAAAATTACTAAGGACAACATTTTGTCCTTTTCCTTCTACGAGGCTTATTTAACGAGATATTTGCATTTTAAGTTTTGCTAAGAAAATTCAAAATTTTTGCCAAAAAATTAGTAAGGACAAAATTTTGTCCTTTTCCTTCTACGAGGCTTATTTAACGAGATATTTGCATTTTAAGTTTTGCTAAGAAAATTCAAAATTTTGGCCAAAAAATTACTAAGGACAAAATTTTGTCCTTTTCCTTCTACGAGGCTTATTTAACGAGATATTTGCATTTTAAGTTTTGCTAAGAAAATTCAAAATTTTGGCCAAAAAATTAGTAAGGACAAAATTTTGTCCTTTTCCTTCTACGAGGCTTATTTAACGAGATATTTGCATTTTAAGTTTTGCTAAGAAAATTCAAAATTTTGGCCAAAAAATTAGTGATAACAAAATTTTGTCCTTTTCCTTCTACGAGGCTTATTTAACGAGATATTTGCATTTTAAGTTTTGCTAAGAAAATTCAAAATTTTGGCCAAAAAATTATTGATAACAAAATTTTGTCCTTTTCCTTCTACGAGGCTTATTTAACGAGATATTTGCATTTTAAGTTTTGCTAAGAAAATTCGAAATTTTGGCAAAAAAATTAGTGATAAAAAATTTTGTCCTTTTCCTTCTACGAGGCTTATTTAACGAGATATTTGCATTTTAAGTTTTGCTAAGAAAATTCAAAATTTTGGGCAAAAAATTAGTGATAACAAAATTTTGTCCTTTTCCTTCTACGAGGCTTATTTAACGAGATATTTGCATTTTAAGTTTTGCTAAGAAAATTAAAAATTTTGGCCAAAAAATTAGTAAGGACAAAATTTAGTCCTTTTCCTTCTACGAGGCTTATTTAACTAGATATTTGCATTTTAAGTTTTGCTAAGAAAATTCAAAATTTTGGCCAAAAAATTAGTAAGGACAACATTTTGTCATTTTCCTTCTACGAGGCTTATTTAACGAGATATTTGCATTTTAAGTTTTGCTAAGAAAATTCAAAATTTTGGCCAAAAAATTACTAAGGACAACATTTTGTCCTTTTCCTTCTACGAGGCTTATTTAACGAGATATTTGCATTTTAAGTTTTGCTAAGAAAATTCAAAATTTTGGCCAAAAAATTAGTAAGGACAAAATTTTGTCCTTTCCTTCTACGAGGCTTATTTAACGAGATATTTGCATTTTAAGTTTTGCTAAGAAAATTCAAAATTTTGGCCAAAAAATTAGTGATAACAAAATTTTGTCCTTTTCCTTCTACGAGGCTTATTTAACGAGATATTTGCATTTTAAGTTTTGCTAAGAAAATTCAAAATTTTGGCCAAAAAATTATTGATAACAAAATTTTGTCCTTTTCCTTCTACGAGGCTTATTTAACGAGATATTTGCATTTTAAGTTTTGCTAAGAAAATTCAACATTTTGGCCAAAAAATTAGTAAGGACAAAATTTTGTCCTTTTCCTTCTACGAGGCTTATTTAACGTGATATTTGCATTTTAAGTTTTGCTAAGAAAATTCAAAATTTTGGCCAAAAAATTAGTAAGGACAAAATTTTGTCCTTTTCCTTCTACGAGGCTTATTTAACGAGGTATTTGCATTTTAAGTTTTGCTAAGAAAATTCAAAATTTTGGCCAAAAAATTATTGATAACAAAATTTTGTCCTTTTCCTTCTACGAGGCTTATTTAACGAGATATTTGCATTTTAAGTTTTGCTAAGAAAATTCAAAATTTTGGCCAAAAAATTAGTGATAACAAAATTTTGTCCTTTTCCTTCTACGAGGCTTATTTAACGAGATATTTGCATTTTAAGTTTTGCTAAGAAAATTCAAAATTTTGGCCAAAAAATTATTGATAACAAAATTTTGTCCTTTTCCTTCTACGAGGCTTATTTAACGAGATATTTGCATTTTAAGTTTTGCTAAGAAAATTCAAAATTTTGGCCAAAAAATTAGTAAGGACAAAATTTTGTCCTTTTCCTTCTACGAGGCTTATTTAACGAGATATTTGCATTTTAAGTTTTGCTAAGAAAATTCGAAATTTTGGCAAAAAAATTAGTGATAAAAAAATTTTGTCCTTTTCCTTCTACGAGGCTTATTTAACGAGATATTTGCATTTTAAGTTTTGCTAAGAAAATTCAAAATTTTGGCCAAAAAATTACTAAGGACAACATTTTGTCCTTTTCCTTCTACGAGGCTTATTTAACGAGATATTTGCATTTTAAGTTTTGCTAAGAAAATTCAAAATTTTGGCCAAAAAATTACTAAGGACAACATTTTGTCCTTTTCCTTCTACGAGGCTTATTTAACGAGATATTTGCATTTTAAGTTTTGCTAAGAAAATTCAAAATTTTTGCCAAAAAATTAGTAAGGACAAAATTTTGTCCTTTTCCTTCTACGAGGCTTATTTAACGAGATATTTGCATTTTAAGTTTTGCTAAGAAAATTCAAAATTTTGGCCAAAAAATTACTAAGGACAACATTTTGTCCTTTTCCTTCTACGAGGCTTATTTAACGAGATATTTGCATTTTAAGTGTTGCTAAGAAAATTCAAAATTTTGGCCAAAAAATTAGTAAGGACAAAATTTTGTCCTTTTCCTTCTACGAGGCTTATTTAACGAGATATTTGCATTTTAAGTTTTGCTAAGAAAATTCAAAATTTTGGCCAAAAAATTACTAAGGACAACATTTTGTCCTTTTCCTTCTACGAGGCTTATTTAACGAGATATTTGCATTTTAAGTTTTGCTAAGAAAATTCAAAATTTTGGCCAAAAAATTATTGATAACAAAATTTTGTCCTTTTCCTTCTACGAGGCTTATTTAACGAGATATTTGCATTTTAAGTTTTGCTAAGAAAATTCGAAATTTTGGCAAAAAAATTAGTGATAAAAAATTTTGTCCTTTTCCTTCTACGAGGCTTATTTAACGAGATATTTGCATTTTAAGTTTTGCTAAGAAAATTCAAAATTTTGGCCAAAAAATTAGTGATAACAAAATTTTGTCCTTTTCCTTCTACGAGGCTTATTTAACGAGATATTTGCATTTTAAGTTTTGCTAAGAAAATTCAAAATTTTGGCCAAAAAATTAGTGATAACAAAATTTTGTCCTTTTCCTTCTACGAGGCTTATTTAACGAGATATTTGCATTTTAAGTTTTGCTAAGAAAATTCAAAATTTTGGCCAAAAAATTATTGATAACAAAATTTTGTCCTTTTCCTTCTACGAGGCTTATTTAACGAGATATTTGCATTTTAAGTTTTGCTAAGAAAATTCAAAATTTTGGCCAAAAAATTATTGATAACAAAATTTTGTCCTTTTCCTTCTACGAGGCTTATTTAACGAGATATTTGCATTTTAAGTTTTGCTAAGAAAATTCAAAATTTTGGCCAAAAAATTATTGATAACAAAATTTTGTCCTTTTCCTTCTACGAGGCTTATTTAACGAGGTATTTGCATTTTAAGTTTTGCTAAGAAAATTCAAAATTTTGGCCAAAAAATTATTGATAACAAAATTTTGTCCTTTTCCTTCTACGAGGCTTATTTAACGAGATATTTGCATTTTAAGTTTTGCTAAGAAAATTCAAAATTTTGGCCAAAAAATTAGTGATAACAAAATTTTGTCCTTTTCCTTCTACGAGGCTTATTTAACGAGATATTTGCATTTTAAGTTTTGCTAAGAAAATTCAAAATTTTGGCCAAAAAATTAGTGATAACAAAATTTTGTCCTTTTCCTTCTACGAGGCTTATTTAACGAGATATTTGCATTTTAAGTTTTGCTAAGAAAATTCAAAATTTTGGCCAAAAAATTATTGATAACAAAATTTTGTCCTTTTCCTTCTACGAGGCTTATTTAACGAGATATTTGCATTTTAAGTTTTGCTAAGAAAATTCAAAATTTTGGCCAAAAAATTATTGATAACAAAATTTTGTCCTTTTCCTTCTACGAGGCTTATTTAACGAGATATTTGCATTTTAAGTTTTGCTAAGAAAATTCAAAATTTTGTCCAAAAAATTAGTAAGGACAAAATTTTGTCCTTTTCCTTCTACGAGGCTTATTTAACGAGGTATTTGCATTTTAAGTTTTGCTAAGAAAATTCAAAATTTTGGCCAAAAAATTATTGATAACAAAATTTTGTCCTTTTCCTTCTACGAGGCTTATTTAACGAGATATTTGCATTTTAAGTTTTGCTAAGAAAATTCAAAATTTTGGCCAAAAAATTAGCAAGGACAAAATTTTGTCCTTTTCCTTCTACGAGGCTTATTTAACGAGATATTTGCATTTTAAGTTTTGCTAAGAAAATTCAAAATTTTGCCCAAAAAATTAGTGATAACAAAATTTTGTCCTTTTCCTTCTACGAGGCTTATTTAACGAAATATTTGCATTTTAAGTTTTGCTAAGAAAATTCAAAATTTTGGCCAAAAAATTATTGATAACAAAATTTTGTCCTTTTCCTTCTACGAGGCTTATTTAACGAGATATTTGCATTTTAAGTTTTGCTAAGAAAATTCAACATTTTGGCCAAAAAATTAGTAAGGACAAAATTTTGTCCTTTTCCTTCTACGAGGCTTATTTAACGAGATATTTGCATTTTAAGTTTTGCTAAGAAAATTCAAAATTTTGGCCAAAAAATTAGTAAGGACAAAATTTTGTCCTTTTCCTTCTACGAGGCTTATTTAACGAGATATTTGCATTTTAAGTTTTGCTAAGAAAATTCAAAATTTTGGCCAAAAAATTAGCAAGGACAAAATTTTGTCCTTTTCCTTCTACGAGGCTTATTTAACGAGATATTTGCATTTTAAGTTTTGCTAAGAAAATTCAAAATTTTGGCCAAAAAATTAGTGATAACAAAATTTTGTCCTTTTCCTTCTACGAGGCTTATTTAACGAGATATTTGCATTTTAAGTTTTGCTAAGAAAATTCAAAATTTTGGCCAAAAAATTAGTGATAACAAAATTTTGTCCTTTTCCTTCTACGAGGCTTATTTAACGAGATATTTGCATTTTAAGTTTTGCTAAGAAAATTCAAAATTTTGGCCAAAAAATTATTGATAACAAAATTTTGTCCTTTTCCTTCTACGAGGCTTATTTAACGAGATATTTGCATTTTAAGTTTTGCTAAGAAAATTCAACATTTTGGCCAAAAAATTAGTAAGGACAAAATTTTGTCCTTTTCCTTCTACGAGGCTTATTTAACGAGATATTTGCATTTTAAGTTTTGCTAAGAAAATTCAAAATTTTGGCCAAAAAATTAGTAAGGACAAAATTTTGTCCTTTTCCTTCTACGAGGCTTATTTAACGAGATATTTGCATTTTAAGTTTTGCTAAGAAAATTCAAAATTTTGGCCAAAAAATTAGCAAGGACAAAATTTTGTCCTTTTCCTTCTACGAGGCTTATTTAACGAGATATTTGCATTTTAAGTTTTGCTAAGAAAATTCAAAATTTTGGCCAAAAAATTAGTGATAACAAAATTTTGTCCTTTTCCTTCTACGAGGCTTATTTAACGAGATATTTGCATTTTAAGTTTTGCTAAGAAAATTCAACATTTTGGCCAAAAAATTAGTAAGGACAAAATTTTGTCCTTTTCCTTCTACGAGGCTTATTTAACGTGATATTTGCATTTTAAGTTTTGCTAAGAAAATTCAAAATTTTGGCCAAAAAATTAGTAAGGACAAAATTTTGTCCTTTTCCTTCTACGAGGCTTATTTAACGAGGTATTTGCATTTTAAGTTTTGCTAAGAAAATTCAAAATTTTGGCCAAAAAATTATTGATAACAAAATTTTGTCCTTTTCCTTCTACGAGGCTTATTTAACGAGATATTTGCATTTTAAGTTTTGCTAAGAAAATTCAAAATTTTGGCCAAAAAATTAGTGATAACAAAATTTTGTCCTTTTCCTTCTACGAGGCTTATTTAACGAGATATTTGCATTTTAAGTTTTGCTAAGAAAATTCAAAATTTTGGCCAAAAAATTATTGATAACAAAATTTTGTCCTTTTCCTTCTACGAGGCTTATTTAACGAGATATTTGCATTTTAAGTTTTGCTAAGAAAATTCAACATTTTGGCCAAAAAATTAGTAAGGACAAAATTTTGTCCTTTTCCTTCTACGAGGCTTATTTAACGTGATATTTGCATTTTAAGTTTTGCTAAGAAAATTCAAAATTTTGGCCAAAAAATTACTAAGGACAACATTTTGTCCTTTTCCTTCTACGAGGCTTATTTAACGAGATATTTGCATTTTAAGTTTTGCTAAGAAAATTCAAAATTTTGGCCAAAAAATTACTAAGGACAACATTTTGTCCTTTTCCTTCTACGAGGCTTATTTAACGAGATATTTGCATTTTAAGTTTTGCTAAGAAAATTCAAAATTTTTGCCAAAAAATTAGTAAGGACAAAATTTTGTCCTTTTCCTTCTACGAGGCTTATTTAACGAGATATTTGCATTTTAAGTTTTGCTAAGAAAATTCAAAATTTTGGCCAAAAAATTACTAAGGACAACATTTTGTCCTTTTCCTTCTACGAGGCTTATTTAACTAGATATTTGCATTTTAAGTGTTGCTAAGAAAATTCAAAATTTTGGCCAAAAAATTAGTAAGGACAAAATTTTGTCCTTTTCCTTCTACGAGGCTTATTTAACGAGATATTTGCATTTTAAGTTTTGCTAAGAAAATTCAAAATTTTGGCCAAAAAATTAGTGATAACAAAATTTTGTCCTTTTCCTTCTACGGGGCTTATTTAACGAGATATTTGCATTTTAAGTTTTGCTAAGAAAATTCAAAATTTTGGCCAAAAAATTATTGATAACAAAATTTTGTCCTTTTCCTTCTACGAGGCTTATTTAACGAGATATTTGCATTTTAAGTTTTGCTAAGAAAATTCGAAATTTTGGCAAAAAAATTAGTGATAAAAAATTTTGTCCTTTTCCTTCTACGAGGCTTATTTAACGAGATATTTGCATTTTAAGTTTTGCTAAGAAAATTCAAAATTTTGGCCAAAAAATTAGTGATAACAAAATTTTGTCCTTTTCCTTCTACGAGGCTTATTTAACGAGATATTTGCATTTTAAGTTTTGCTAAGAAAATTAAAAATTTTGGCCAAAAAATTAGTAAGGACAAAATTTAGTCCTTTTCCTTCTACGAGGCTTATTTAACTAGATATTTGCATTTTAAGTTTTGCTAAGAAAATTCAAAATTTTGGCCAAAAAATTAGTAAGGACAACATTTTGTCATTTTCCTTCTACGAGGCTTATTTAACGAGATATTTGCATTTTAAGTTTTGCTAAGAAAATTCAAAATTTTGGCCAAAAAATTACTAAGGACAACATTTTGTCCTTTTCCTTCTACGAGGCTTATTTAACGAGATATTTGCATTTTAAGTTTTGCTAAGAAAATTCAAAATTTTGGCCAAAAAATTAGTAAGGACAAAATTTTGTCCTTTCCTTCTACGAGGCTTATTTAACGAGATATTTGCATTTTAAGTTTTGCTAAGAAAATTCAACATTTTGGCCAAAAAATTAGTAAGGACAAAATTTTGTCCTTTTCCTTCTACGAGGCTTATTTAACGTGATATTTGCATTTTAAGTTTTGCTAAGAAAATTCAAAATTTTGGCCAAAAAATTAGTAAGGACAAAATTTTGTCCTTTTCCTTCTACGAGGCTTATTTAACGAGGTATTTGCATTTTAAGTTTTGCTAAGAAAATTCAAAATTTTGGCCAACAAATTATTGATAACAAAATTTTGTCCTTTTCCTTCTACGAGGCTTATTTAACGAGATATTTGCATTTTAAGTTTTGCTAAGAAAATTCAAAATTTTGGCCAAAAAATTAGTGATAACAAAATTTTGTCCTTTTCCTTCTACGAGGCTTATTTAACGAGATATTTGCATTTTAAGTTTTGCTAAGAAAATTCAAAATTTTGGCCAAAAAATTATTGATAACAAAATTTTGTCCTTTTCCTTCTACGAGGCTTATTTAACGAGATATTTGCAAAATTTTTGCCAAAAAATTAGTAAGGACAAAATTTTGTCCATTTCCTTCTACGAGGCTTATTTAACGAGATATTTGCATATTAAGTTTTGCTAAGAAAATTCAAAATTTTGGCCAAAAAATTACTAAGGACAACATTTTGTCCTTTTCCTTCTACGAGGCTTATTTAACGAGATATTTGCATTTTAAGTTTTGCTAA
Organism: Eudasyphora cyanicolor; assembly: GCA_963930755.1. Lineage (NCBI taxonomy): Eukaryota > Metazoa > Arthropoda > Insecta > Diptera > Muscidae > Eudasyphora > Eudasyphora cyanicolor. Next base: position 316,790,620 of record OZ005734.1, read on the forward strand.
GAAAATTCAAAATTTTGGCCAAAAAATTACTAAGGACAACATTTTGTCCTTTTCCTTCTACGAGGCTTATTTAACGAGATATTTGCATTTTAAGTTTTGCTAAGAAAATTCAAAATTTTTGCCAAAAAATTAGTAAGGACAAAATTTTGTCCTTTTCCTTCTACGAGGCTTATTTAACGAGATATTTGCATTTTAAGTTTTGCTAAGAAAATTCAAAATTTTGGCCAAAAAATTACTAAGGACAAAATTTTGTCCTTTTCCTTCTACGAGGCTTATTTAACGAGATATTTGCATTTTAAGTTTTGCTAAGAAAATTCAACATTTTGGCCAAAAAATTAGTAAGGACAAAATTTTGTCCTTTTCCTTCTACGAGGCTTATTTAACGAGATATTTGCATTTTAAGTTTTGCTAAGAAAATTCAAAATTTTGGCCAAAAAATTAGTAAGGACAAAATTTTGTCCTTTTCCTTCTACGAGGCTTATTTAACGAGATATTTGCATTTTAAGTTTTGCTAAGAAAATTCAAAATTTTGGCCAAAAAATTAGCAAGGACAAAATTTTGTCCTTTTCCTTCTACGAGGCTTATTTAACGAGATATTTGCATTTTAAGTTTTGCTAAGAAAATTCAAAATTTTGGCCAAAAAATTAGTGATAACAAAATTTTGTCCTTTTCCTTCTACGAGGCTTATTTAACGAGATATTTGCATTTTAAGTTTTGCTAAGAAAATTCAAAATTTTGGCCAAAAAATTAGTGATAACAAAATTTTGTCCTTTTCCTTCTACGAGGCTTATTTAACGAGATATTTGCATTTTAAGTTTTGCTAAGAAAATTCAAAATTTTGGCCAAAAAATTATTGATAACAAAATTTTGTCCTTTTCCTTCTACGAGGCTTATTTAACGAGATATTTGCATTTTAAGTTTTGCTAAGAAAATTCAACATTTTGGCCAAAAAATTAGTAAGGACAAAATTTTGTCCTTTTCCTTCTACGAGGCTTATTTAACGAGATATTTGCATTTTAAGTTTTGCTAAGAAAATTCAAAATTTTAGTAAGGACAAAATTTTGTCCTTTTCCTTCTACGAGGCTTATTTAACGAGATATTTGCATTTTAAGTTTTGCTCAGAAAATTCAAAATTTTGGCCAAAAAATTAGTGATAACAAAATTTTGTCCTTTTCCTTCTACGAGGCTTATTTAACGAGATATTTGCATTTTAAGTTTTGCTAAGAAAATTCAAAATTTTGGCCAAAAAATTAGTGATAACAAAATTTTGTCCTTTTCCTTCTACGAGGCTTATTTAACGAGATATTTGCATTTTAAGTTTTGCTAAGAAAATTCAAAATTTTGGCCAAAAAATTAGTGATAACAAAATTTTGTCCTTTTCCTTCTACGAGGCTTATTTAACGAGATATTTGCATTTTAAGTTTTGCTAAGAAAATTCAAAATTTTGGCCAAAAAATTATTGATAACAAAATTTTGTCCTTTTCCTTCTACGAGGCTTATTTAACGAGATATTTGCATTTTAAGTTTTGCTAAGAAAATTCAACATTTTGGCCAAAAAATTAGTAAGGACAAAATTTTGTCCTTTTCCTTCTACGAGGCTTATTTAACGTGATATTTGCATTTTAAGTTTTGCTAAGAAAATTCAAAATTTTGGCCAAAAAATTAGTAAGGACAAAATTTTGTCCTTTTCCTTCTACGAGGCTTATTTAACGAGGTATTTGCATTTTAAGTTTTGCTAAGAAAATTCAAAATTTTGGCCAAAAAATTATTGATAACAAAATTTTGTCCTTTTCCTTCTACGAGGCTTATTTAACGAGATATTTGCATTTTAAGTTTTGCTAAGAAAATTCAAAATTTTGGCCAAAAAATTAGTGATAACAAAATTTTGTCCTTTTCCTTCTACGAGGCTTATTTAACGAGATATTTGCATTTTAAGTTTTGCTAAGAAAATTCAAAATTTTGGCCAAAAAATTATTGATAACAAAATTTTGTCCTTTTCCTTCTACGAGGCTTATTTAACGAGATATTTGCATTTTAAGTTTTGCTAAGAAAATTCAACATTTTGGCCAAAAAATTAGTAAGGACAAAATTTTGTCCTTTTCCTTCTACGAGGCTTATTTAACGTAATATTTGCATTTTAAGTTTTGCTAAGAAAATTCAAAATTTTGGCCAAAAAATTAGTAAGGACAAAATTTTGTCCTTTTCCTTCTACGAGGCTTATTTAACGAGGTATTTGCATTTTAAGTTTTGCTAAGAAAATTCAAAATTTTGGCCAAAAAATTATTATTAACAAAAGTTTGTCCTTTTCCTTCTACGAGGCTTATTTAACGAGATATTTGCATTTTAAGTTTTGCTAAGAAAATTCAAAATTTTGGCCAAAAAATTAGCAAGGACAAAATTTTGTCCTTTTCCTTCTACGAGGCTTATTTAACGAGATATTTGCATTTTAAGTTTTGCTAAGAAAATTCAAAATTTTGCCCAAAAAATTAGTGATAACAAAATTTTGTCCTTTTCCTTCTACGAGGCTTATTTAACGAAATATTTGCATTTTAAGTTTTGCTAAGAAAATTCAAAATTTTGGCCAAAAAATTATTGATAACAAAATTTTGTCCTTTTCCTTCTACGAGGCTTATTTAACGAGATATTTGCATTTTAAGTTTTGCTAAGAAAATTCAACATTTTGGCCAAAAAATTAGTAAGGACAAAATTTTGTCCTTTTCCTTCTACGAGGCTTATTTAACGAGATATTTGCATTTTAAGTTTTGCTAAGAAAATTCAAAATTTTGGCCAAAAAATTAGTAAGGACAAAATTTTGTCCTTTTCCTTCTACGAGGCTTATTTAACGAGATATTTGCATTTTAAGTTTTGCTAAGAAAATTCAAAATTTTGGCCAAAAAATTAGCAAGAACAAAATTTTGTCCTTTTCCTTCTACGAGGCTTATTTAACGAGATATTTGCATTTTAAGTTTTGCTAAGAAAATTCAAAATTTTGGCCAAAAAATTAGTGATAACAAAATTTTGTCCTTTTCCTTCTACGAGGCTTATTTAACGAGATATTTGCATTTTAAGTTTTGCTAAGAAAATTCAAAATTTTGGCCAAAAAATTATTGATAACAAAATTTTGTCCTTTTCCTTCTACGAGGCTTATTTAACGAGATATTTGCATTTTAAGTTTTGCTAAGAAAATTCAAAATTTTGGCCAAAAAATTAGTGATAACAAAATTTTGTCCTTTTCCTTCTACGAGGCTTATTTAACGAGATATTTGCATTTTAAGTTTTGCTAAGAAAATTCAAAATTTTGGCCAAAAAATTAGCAAGGACAAAATTTTGTCCTTTTCTATCTACGAGGCTTATTTAACGAGATATTTGCATTTTAAGTTTTGCTAAGAAAATTCAAAATTTTGGCCAAAAAATTAGTGATAACAAAATTTTGTCCTTTTCCTTCTACGAGGCTTATTTAACGAGATATTTGCATTTTAAGTTTTGCTAAGAAAATTCAACATTTTGGCCAAAAAATTAGTAAGGACAAAATTTTGTCCTTTTCCTTCTACGAGGCTTATTTAACGAGATATTTGCATTTTAAGTTTTGCTAAGAAAATTCAAAATTTTGGCCAAAAAATTAGTGATAACAAAATTTTGTCCTTTTCCTTCTACGAGGCTTATTTAACGAGATATTTGCATTTTAAGTTTTGCTAAGAAAATTCAAAATTTTGGCCAAAAAATTAGCAAGGACAAAATTTTGTCCTTTTCCTTCTACGAGGCTTATTTAACGAGATATTTGCATTTTAAGTTTTGCTAAGAAAATTCAAAATTTTGGCCAAAAAATTAGTGATAACAAAATTTTGTCCTTTTCCTTCTACGAGGCTTATTTAACGAGATATTTGCATTTTAAGTTTTGCTAAGAAAATTCAAAATTTTGGCCAAAAAATTATTGATAACAAAATTTTGTCCTTTTCCTTCTACGAGGCTTATTTAACGAGATATTTGCATTTTAAGTTTTGCTAAGAAAATTCAAAATTTTGGCCAAAAAATTAGCAAGGACAAAATTTTGTCCTTTTCCTTCTACGAGGCTTATTTAACGAGATATTTGCATTTTAAGTTTTGCTAAGAAAATTCAAAATGTTGGCCAAAAAATTAGTGATAACAAAATTTTGTCCTTTTCCTTCTACGAGGCTTATTTAACGAGATATTTGCATTTTAAGTTTTGCTAAGAAAATTCAAAATTTTGGCCAAAAAATTATTGATAACAAAATTTTGTCCTTTTCCTTCTACGAGGCTTATTTAACGAGATATTTGCATTTTAAGTTTTGCTAAGAAAATTCAACATTTTGGCCCAAAAATTAGTAAGGACAAAATTTTGTCCTTTTCCTTCTACGAGGCTTATTTAACGAGATATTTGCATTTTAAGTTTTGCTAAGAAAATTCAAAATTTTGGCCAAAAAATTAGTAAGGACAAAATTTTGTCCTTTTCCTTCTACGAGGCTTATTTAACGAGATATTTGCATTTTAAGTTTTGCTAAGAAAATTCAAAATTTTGGCCAAAAAATTAGTGATAACAAAATTTTGTCCTTTTCCTTCTACGAGGCTTATTTAACGAGATATTTGCATTTTAAGTTTTGCTAAGAAAATTCAAAATTTTGGCCAAAAAATTATTGATAACAAAATTTTGTCCTTTTCCTTCTACGAGGCTTATTTAACGAGATATTTGCATTTTAAGTTTTGCTAAGAAAATTCAAAATTTTGGCCAAAAAATTAGTGATAACAAAATTTTGTCCTTTTCCTTCTACGAGGCTTATTTAACGAGATATTTGCATTTTAAGTTTTGCTAAGAAAATTCAAAATTTTGGCCAAAAAATTATTGATAACAAAATTTTGTCCTTTTCCTTCTACGAGGCTTATTTAACGAGATATTTGCATTTTAAGTTTTGCTAAGAAAATTCAAAATTTTGGCCAAAAAATTAGTGATAACAAAATTTTGTCCTTTTCCTTCTACGAGGCTTATTTAACGAGATATTTGCATTTTAAGTTTTGCTAAGAAAATTCAAAATTTTGGCCAAAAAATTATTGATAACAAAATTTTGTCCTTTTCCTTCTACGAGGCTTATTTAACGAGATATTTGCATTTTAAGTTTTGCTAAGAAAATTCAAAATTTTGGCCAAAAAATTAGTGATAACAAAATTTTGTCCTTTTCCTTCTACGAGGCTTATTTAACGAGATATTTGCATTTTAAGTTTTGCTAAGAAAATTCAAAATTTTGGCCAAAAAATTATTGATAACAAAATTTTGTCCTTTTCCTTCTACGAGGCTTATTTAACGAGATATTTGCATTTTAAGTTTTGCTAAGAAAATTCAAAATTTTGGCCAAAAAATTAGTGATAACAAAATTTTGTCCTTTTCCTTCTACGAGGCTTATTTAACGAGATATTTGCATTTTAAGTTTTGCTAAGAAAATTCAAAATTTTGGCCAAAAAATTACTAAGGACAACATTTTGTCCTTTTCCTTCTACGAGGCTTATTTAACGAGATATTTGCATTTTAAGTTTTGCTAAGAAAATTCAAAATTTTGGCCAAAAAATTAGTAAGGACAAAATTTTGTCCTTTTCCTTCTACGAGGCTTATTTAACGAGATATTTGCATTTTAAGTTTTGCTAAGAAAATTCAAAATTTTGGCCAAAAAATTAGTGATAACAAAATTTTGTCCTTTTCCTTCTACGAGGCTTATTTAACGAGATATTTGCATTTTAAGTTTTGCTAAGAAAATTCAAAATTTTGGCCAAAAAATTATTGATAACAAAATTTTGTCCTTTTCCTTCTACGAGGCTTATTTAACGAGATATTTGCATTTTAAGTTTTGCTAAGAAAATTCAACATTTTGGCCAAAAAATTAGTAAGGACAAAATTTTGTCCTTTTCCTTCTACGAGGCTTATTTAACGAGATATTTGCATTTTAAGTTTTGCTAAGAAAATTCAAAATTTTGGCCAAAAAATTAGTGAAAACAAAATTTTGTCCTTTTCCTTCTACGAGGCTTATTTAACGAGATATTTGCATTTTAAGTTTTGCTAAGAAAATTCAAAATTTTGGCCAAAAAATTATTGATAACAAAATTTTGTCCTTTTCCTTCTACGAGGCTTATTTAACGAGATATTTGCATTTTAAGTTTTGCTAAGAAAATTCAACATTTTGGCCAAAAAATTAGTAAGGACAAAATTTTGTCCTTTTCCTTCTACGAGGCTTATTTAACGAGATATTTGCATTTTAAGTTTTGCTAAGAAAATTCAAAATTTTGGCCAAAAAATTAGTGATAACAAAATTTTGTCCTTTTCCTTCTACGAGGCTTATTTAACGAGATATTTGCATTTTAAGTTTTGCTAAGAAAATTCAAAATTTTGGCCAAAAAATTAGTGATAACAAAATTTTGTCCTTTTCCTTCTACGAGGCTTATTTAACGAGATATTTGCATTTTAAGTTTTGCTAAGAAAATTCAAAATTTTGGCCAAAAAATTACTAAGGACAACATTTTGTCCTTTTCCTTCTACGAGGCTTATTTAACGAGATATTTGCATTTTAAGTTTTGCTAAGAAAATTCAAAATTTTGGCCAAAAAATTAGTGATAACAAAATTTTGTCCTTTTCCTTCTACGAGGCTTATTTAACGAGATATTTGCATTTTAAGTTTTGCTAAGAAAATTCAAAATTTTGGCCAAAAAATTAGTGATAACAAAATTTTGTCCTTTTCCTTCTACGAGGCTTATTTAACGAGATATTTGCATTTTAAGTTTTGCTAAGAAAATTCAAAATTTTGGCCAAAAAATTACTAAGGACAACATTTTGTCCTTTTCCTTCTACGAGGCTTATTTAACGAGATATTTGCATTTTAAGTTTTGCTAAGAAAATTCAAAATTTTGGCCAAAAAATTAGTGATAACAAAATTTTGTCCTTTTCCTTCTACGAGGCTTATTTAACGAGATATTTGCATTTTAAGTTTTGCTAAGAAAATTCAAAATTTTGGCCAAAAAATTACTAAGGACAACATTTTGTCCTTTTCCTTCTACGAGGCTTATTTAACGAGATATTTGCATTTTAAGTTTTGCTAAGAAAATTCAAAATTGTGGCCAAAAAATTAGTGATAACAAAATTTTGTCCTTTTCCTTCTACGAGGCTTATTTAACGAGATATTTGCATTTTAAGTTTTGCTAAGAAAATTCAAAATTTTGGCCAAAAAATTACTAAGGACAACATTTTGTCCTTTTCCTTCTACGAGGCTTATTTAACGAGATATTTGCATTTTAAGTTTTGCTAAGAAAATTCAAAATTTTGGCCAAAAAATTAGTGATAAAAAAATTTTGTCCTTTTCCTTCTACGAGGCTTATTTAACGAGATATTTGCATTTTAAGTTTTGCTAAGAAAATTCAAAATTTTGGCCAAAAAATTACTAAGGACAACATTTTGTCCTTTTCCTTCTACGAGGCTTATTTAACGAGATATTTGCATTTTAAGTTTTGCTAAGAAAATTCAAAATTTTGGCCAAAAAATTAGTGATAACAAAATTTTGTCCTTTTCCTTCTACGAGGCTTATTTAACGAGATATTTGCATTTTAAGTTTTGCTAAGAAAATTCAAAATTTTGGCCAAAAAATTAGTGATAACAAAATTTTGTCCATTTCTTCTACGAGGCTTATTTAACGAGATATTTGCATTTTAAGTTTTGCTAAAAAAATTCAAAATTTTGGCCAAAAAATTAGTGATAACAAAATTTTGTCCTTTTCCTTCTACGAGGCTTATTTAACGAAATATTTGCATTTTAAGTTTTGCAAGAAAATTCAAAATTTTGGGCAAAAAATTAGTGATAACTAAATGTTGTCCTTTTCCTTCTACGAGGCTTATTTAACGAGATATTTGCATTTTAAGTTTTGCTAACAAAATTCAAAATTTAGGCCAAAAAATTAGTGATAACAAAATGTTGTCCTTTTCCTTCTACGAGGCTTATTTAACGAGATATTTGCATTTTAAGTTTTGCGAAGAAAATTCAAAATTTTGTCCAACAAATTAGTGATAACAAAAATTTGTCCTTTTCCTTCTACGAGGCTTATTTAACGAGATATTTGCATTTTAAATTTTGCAAAGAAAATTCAAAATTTTGGTCAAAAATTAGTGATAACAAAATTTTGTCCTTTTCCTTCTACGAGGCTTATTTAACGAGATATTTGCATTTTAAGTTTTGCTAAGAAAATTCAAAATTTAGGCCAAAAAATTAGTGATAACAAAATTTTGTCCTTTTCCTTCTACGAGGCTTATTTAACGAGATATTTGCATTTTAAGTTTTGCTAAGAAAATTCAAAATTTTGGCCAAAAAATTAGTGTTAACAAAATTTTGTCCTTTTCCTTCTACGAGGCTTATTTAACGAGATATTTGCATTTTAAGTTTTGCTAAGAAAATTCAAAATTTTGGCCAAAAAATTAGTGATAACAAAATTTTGTCCTTTTCCTTCTACGAGGCTTATTTAACGAGATATTTGCATTTTAAGTTTTGCTACGAAAATTCAAATTTTTGGCCAAAAAATTAGTAAGAACAAAATTTTGTCCTTTTCCTTCTACGAGGCTTATTTAACGAGATATTTGCATTTTAAGTTTTGCTAAGAAAATTCAAAATTTTGGCCAAAAAATTTGTGATAACAAAATTTTGTCCTTTTCCTTCTACGAGGCTTATTTAACGAGATATTTGCATTTTAAGTTTTGCTAAGAAAATTCAAAATGTTGGCCAAAAAATTAGTAAGGACAAAATTTTGTCCTTTTCCTTCTACGAGGCTTATTTAACGAGATATTTGCATTTTAAGTTTTGCTAAGAAAATTCAAAATTTTTCCTTCTACGAGGCTTATTTAACGAGATATTTGCATTTTAAGTTTTGCTAAGAAAATTAAAAATTTTGGCCAACAAATTAGTAAGGACAAAATTTAATCCTTTTCCTTCTACGAGGCTTATTTAACGAGATATTTGCATTTTAAGTTTTGCTAAGAAAATTCAAAATTTTTCCTTCTACGAGGCTTATTTAAGGAGATATTTGCATTTTAAGTTTTGCTAAGAAAATTCAAAATTTTGGCCAAAAAATTAGTGTTAACAAAATTTTTGTCCTTTTCCTTCTACGAGGCTTATTTAACGAGATATTTGCATTTTAAGTTTTGCTAAGAATATTCAAAATTTTTCCTTCTACGAGGCTTATTTAACGAGATATTTGCATTTTAAGTTTTGCTAAGAAAATTCAAAATTTTGGCCAAAAAATTAGTGATAACAAAATTTTGTCCTTTTTCTTCTACGAGGCTTATTTAACGAGATATTTGCATTTTAAGTTTTGCTAAGAAAATTCAAAATGTTGGCCAAAAAATTAGTGATAACAAAATTTTGTCCTTTTCCTTCTACGAGGCTTATTTAACGAGATATTTGCATTTTAAGTTTTGCTAAGAAAATTCAAAATGTTGGCCAAAAAATTAGTGATAACAAAATTTTGTCCTTTTCCTTCTACGAGGCTTATTTAACGAGATATTTGCATTTTAAGTTTTGCTAAGAAAATTCAAAATTTTGGCCAAAAAATTAGTGATAACAAAATTTTGTCCTTTTCCTTCTACGAGGCTTATTTAACGAGATATTTGCATTTTAAGTTTTGCTAAGAAAATTCAAATTTTTGGCCAAAAAATTAGTAAGAACAAAATTTTGTCCTTTTCCTTCTACGAGGCTTATTTAACGAGATATTTGCATTTTAAGTTTTGCTAAGAAAATTCAAAATTTTGGCCAAAAAATTTGTGATAACAAAATGTTGTCCTTTTCCTTCTACGAGGCTTATTTAACGAGATATTTGCATTTTAAGTTTTGCTAAGAATATTCAAAATTTTTCCTTCTACGAGGCTTATTTAACGAGATATTTGCATTTTAAGTTTTGCTAAGAAAATTCAAAATTTTGGCCAAAAAATTAGTGATAACAAAATTTTGTCCTTTTTCTTCTACGAGGCTTATTTAACGAGATATTTGCATTTTAAGTTTTGCTAAGAAAATTCAATATTTTGGCCAAAAAATTAGTGATAACAAAATTTTGTCCTTTTCCTTCTACGATTCTTATTTAACGAGATATTTGCATTTTAAGTTTTGCGAAGAAAATTCAAATTTTTGGCCAAAAAATTAGTAAGAACAAAATTTTGTCCTTTTCCTTCTACGAGGCTTATTTAACGAGATATTTGCATTTTAAGTTTTGCTAAGAAAATTCAAAATTTTGGCCAAAAAATTAGTGATAACAAAATTTTGTCCTTTTCCTTCTACGAGGCTTATTTAACGAGATATTTGCATTTTAAGTTTTGCTAAGAAAATTCAAATTTTTGGCCAAAAAATTAGTAAGAACAAAATTTTGTCCTTTTCCTTCTACGAGGCTTATTTAACGAGATATTTGCATTTTAAGTTTTGCTAAGAAAATTCAAAATTTTGGCCAAAAAATTTGTGATAACAAAATTTTGTCCTTTTTCTTCTACGAGGCTTATTTAACGAGATATTTGCATTTTAAGTTTTGCTAAGAAAATTCAAAATGTTGGCCAAAAAATTAGTGATAACAAAATTTTGTCCATTTCTTCTACGAGGCTTATTTAACGAGATATTTGCATTTTAAGTTTTGCTAAAAAAATTCAAAATTTTGGCCAAAAAATAGTAAGGACAAAATTTTGTACTTTTCCTTCTACGAGGCTTATTTAACGAGATATTTGCATTTTAAGTTTTGCTAAGAAAATTCAATATTTTGGCCAAAAAAATAGTGATAACAAAATTTTGTCCTTTTCCTTCTACGATTCTTATTTAACGAGATATTTGCATTTTAAGTTTTGCGAAGAAAATTCAAAATTTTGTCCAAAAAATTAGTGATAACAAAATTTTGTCCTTTTCCTTCTACGAGGCTTATTTAACGAGATATTTGCATTTTAAGTTTTGCTAAGAAAATTCAAAATTTTGGCCAAAAAATTAGTGATAACAAAATTTTGTCCTTTTCCTTCTACGAGGCTTATTTAACGAGATATTTGCATTTTAAGTTTTGCTAAGAAAATTCAAATTTTTGGCCAAAAAATTAGTAAGAACAAAATTTTGTCCTTTTCCTTCTACGAGGCTTATTTAACGAGATATTTGCATTTTAAGTTTTGCTAAGAAAATTCAAAATTTTGGCCAAAAAATTTGTGATAACAAAATTTTGTCCTTTTCCTTCTACGAGGCTTATTTAACGAGATATTTGCATTTTAAGTTTTGCTAAGAAAATTCAAGATTTTGGCCAAAAAATGAGTGATAACAAAATTTTGTCCTTTTCCTTCTACGAGGCTTATTTAACGAGATATTTGCATTTTAAGTTTTGCTAAGAAAATTCAAAATGTTGGCCAAAAAATTAGTAAGGACAAAATTTTGTCCTTTTCTTTCTACGAGGCTTATTTAACGAGATATTTGCATTTTAAGTTTTGCTAAGAAAATTCAAAATTTTGGCCAAAAAATTACTGTTAACAAAATTTTTGTCCTTTTCCTTCTACGAGGCTTATTTAACGAGATATTTGCATTTTAAGTTTTGCTAAGAAAATTAAAAATTTTGGCCAAAAAATTAGTGATAACAAAATGTTGTCCTTTTCCTTCTACGAGGCTTATTTAACGAAATATTTGCATTTTAAGTTTTGCTAAGAAAATTCAAAATTTTGGCCAAAAAATTTGTGATAACAAAATTTTGTCCTTTTCCTTCTACGAGGCTTATTTAACGAGATATTTGCATTTTAAGTTTTGCTAAGAAAATTCAAAATTTTGGCCAAAAAATTAAAAAGGACAAAATTTTTTCCTTTTCCATCTACGAGGCTTATTTAACGAGATATTTGCATTTTAAGTTTTGCTAAGAAAATTCAAAATTTTGTCCAAAAAATTAGTGATAACAAAATTTTGTCCTTTTCCTTCTACGAGGCTTATTTGACGAGATATTTGCATTTTAAGTTTTGCTAAGAAAATTCAAAATTTTGGCTAAAAAATTAGTGATAACAAAATTTTGTCCTTTTCCTTCTACGAGGCTTATTTAACGAGATATTTGCATTTTAAGTTTTGCTAAGAAAATTCAAAATTTTGGCCAAAAAATTTGTGATAACAAAATTTTGTCCTTTTCCTTCTACGAGGCTTATTTAACGAGATATTTGCATTTTAAGTTTTGCTAAGAAAATTCAAGATTTTGGCCTTTTCCTTCTACGAGGCTTATTTAACGAGATATTTGCATTTTAAGTTTTGCTAAGAAAATTCAAGATTTTGGCCAAAAAATGAGTGATAACAAAATTTTGTCCTTTTCCTTCTACGAGGCTTATTTAACGAGATATTTGCATTTTAAGTTTTGCTAAGAAAATTCAAAATGTTGGCCAAAAAATTAGTAAGGACAAAATTTTGTCCTTTTCTTTCTACGAGGCTTATTTAACGAGATATTTGCATTTTAAGTTTTGCTAAGAAAATTCAAAATTTTGGCCAAAAAATTACTGTTAACAAAATTTTTGTCCTTTTCCTTCTACGAGGCTTATTTAACGAGATATTTGCATTTTAAGTTTTGCTAAGAAAATTAAAAATTTTGGCCAAAAAATTAGTGATAACAAAATGTTGTCCTTTTCCTTCTACGAGGCTTATTTAACGAAATATTTGCATTTTAAGTTTTGCTAAGAAAATTCAAAATTTTGGCCAAAAAATTTGTGATAACAAAATTTTGTCCTTTTCCTTCTACGAGGCTTATTTGACGAGATATTTGCATTTTAAGTTTTGCTAAGAAAATTCAAAATTTTGGCTAAAAAATTAGTGATAACAAAATTTTGTCCTTTTCCTTCTACGAGGCTTATTTAACGAGATATTTGCATTTTAAGTTTTGCTAAGAAAATTCAAAATTTTGGCCAAAAAATTTGTGATAACAAAATTTTGTCCTTTTCCTTCTACGAGGCTTATTTAACGAGATATTTGCATTTTAAGTTTTGCTAAGAAAATTCAAGATTTTGGCCAAAAAATGAGTGATAACAAAATTTTGTCCTTTTCCTTCTACGAGGCTTATTTAACGAGATATTTGCATTTTAAGTTTTGCTAAGAAAATTCAAAATGTTGGCCAAAAAATTAGTAAGGACAAAATTTTGTCCTTTTCCTTCTACGAGGCTTATTTAACGAGATATTTGCATTTTAAGTTTTGCTAAGAAAATTCAAAATTTTGGCCAAAAAATTAGTGATAACAAAATTTTGTCCTTTTCCTTCTACGAGGCTTATTTAACGAGATATTTGCATTTTAAGTTTTGCTAAGAAAATTCAAATTTTTGGCCAAAAAATTAGTAAGAACAAAATTTTGTTCTTTTCCTTCTACGAGGCTTATTTAACGAGATATTTGCATTTTAAGTTTTGCTAAGAAAATTCAAAATTTTGGCCAAAAAATTAGTGATAACAAAATGTTGTCCTTTTCCTTCTACGAGGCTTATTTAACGAAATATTTGCATTTTAAGTTTTGCTAAGAAAATTCAAAATTTTGGCCAAAAAATTTGTGATAACAAAATTTTGTCCTTTTCCTTCTACGAGGCTTATTTAACGAGATATTTGCATTTTAAGTTTTGCTAAGAAAATTCAAAATTTTGGCCAAAAAATTAAAAAGGACAAAATTTTTTCCTTTTCCATCTACGAGGCTTATTTAACGAGATATTTGCATTTTAAGTTTTGCTAAGAAAATTCAAAATTTTGGCCAAAAAATTTGTGATAACAAAATTTTGTCCTTTTCCTTCTACGAGGCTTATTTAACGAGATATTTGCATTTTAAGTTTTGCTAAGAAAATTCAAAATTTTGTCCAAAAAATTAGTGATAACAAAATTTTGTCCTTTTCCTTCTACGAGGCTTATTTGACGAGATATTTGCATTTTAAGTTTTGCTAAGAAAATTCAAAATTTTGGCTAAAAAATTAGTGATAACAAAATTTTGTCCTTTTCCTTCTACGAGGCTTATTTAACGAGATATTTGCATTTTAAGTTTTGCTAAGAAAATTCAAAATTTTGGCCAAAAAATTTGTAAGAACAAAATTTTGTCCTTTTCCTTCTACGAGGCTTATTTAACGAGATATTTGCATTTTAAATTTTGCTAAGAAAATTCAAAATTTTGGCCAAAAAATTAGTAAGAACAAAATTTTGTCCTTTTCCTTCTACGAGGCTTATTTAACAAGATATTTGCATTTTAAGTTTTGCTAAGAAAATTCAACATTTTGGCCAAAAAATTAGTAAGAACAAAATTTTGTCCTTTTCCTTCTACGAGGCTTATTTAACTTGATATTTGCATTTTAAATTTTGCTAAGAAAATTCAAAATTTTGGCCAAAAAATTTGTGATAACAAAATTTTGTCCTTTTCCTTCTACGAGGCCTATTTAACGAGATATTTGCATTTTAAGTTTTGCTAAGAAAATTCAAAATTTTGGCCAAAAAATTAGTAAGGCCAAATTTTGTCCTTTTCCTTCCACGAGGCTTATTTAACGAGATATTTGCATTTTAAGTTTTGCTAAGAAAATTCAAAATTTTGGCCCAAAAATTTGTGATAACAAAATTTTGGCCCAAAAATTTGTGATAACAAAATTTTGGCCCAAAAATTAGTGATAACAAAATTTTGTCCTTTTCCTTCTACGAGGCTTATTTAACGAGATATTTGCATTTTAAGTTTTGCTACGAAAATTCAAAATTTTGGCCAAAAAATTAGTAAGGACAAAATTTTGTCCTTTTCCTTCTACGAGGCTTATTTAACGAGGTATTTGCATTTTAAGTTTTGCTAAGAAAATTCAAAATTTTGGCCAAAAAATTAGTAAGGACAAAATTTTGTCCTTTTCCTTCTACGAGGCTTATTTAACGAGATATTTGCATTTTAAGTTTTGCTAAGAAAATTCAAAATTTTGGCCAAAAAATTAGTGATAACAAAATTGTGTCCTTTTCCTTCTACGAGGCTTATTTAACGAGATATATGCATTTTAAGTTGTGCTAAGAAAATTCAAAATTTTGGCCAAAAAATTAGTGATAACGAGATATTTGCATTTTAAATTTTGCTAAGAAAATTCAAAATTTTGGCCAAAAAATTAGTGATAACAAAATTTTGTCCTTTTCCTTCTACGAGGCTTATTTAACGAGATATTTGCATTTTAAGTTTTGCTAAGAAAATTCAAAGTTTTGGCCAAAATAATACTGATAACAAAATTTTGTCCTTTTCCTTCTACGAGGCTTATTTAACGAGATATTTGCATTTTAAGTTTTGCTAAGAAAATTCAAAATTTTGGCCAAAAAATTAGTAAGGACAAAATTTTGTCCTTTTCCTTCTACGAGGCTTATTTAACGAGATATTTGCATTTTAAATTTTGCTAAGAAAATTCAAAATTTTGGCCAAAAAATTACTGACAACAAAATTTTGTCCTTTTCCTTCTACGAGGCTTATTTAACGAGGTAATTGCATTTTAAGTTTTGCTAAGAAAATTCAAAATTTTGGCCAAAAAATTAGTAAGGACAAAATTTTGTCCTTTTCCTTCTACGAGGCTTATTTAACGAGATATTTGCATTTTATGTTTTGCTAAGAAAATTCAAAATTTTGGCCAAAAAATTGGTGATAACAAAATTTTGTCCTTTTCCTTCTACGAGGCTTATTTAACGAGATATATGCATTTTAAGTTTTGCTAAGAAAATTCAAAATTTTGGCCAGTGATAACAAAATTTTGTCCTTTTCCTTCTACGAGGCTTATTTAACGAGATATTTGCATTTTAAGTTTTGCTAAGAAAATTCAAAATTTTGGCCAAAAAATTACTGATAACAAAATTTTGTCCTATTCCTTCTACGAGGCTTATTTAACGAGATGTTTGCATTTTAGTTTTGCTAAGAAAATTCAAAATTTTGGCCAAAAAATTAGTAAGGACAAAATTTTGTCCTTTTCCTTCTACGAGGCTTATTTAACGAGATATTTGCATTTTAAGTTTTGCTAAGAAAATTCAAAATTTTGGCTAAAAAATTAGTGATAATAAAATTTTGTCCTTTTCCTTCTACGAGGCTTATTTAACGAGATATTTGCATTTTAGTTTTGCTAAGAAAATTCAAAGTTTTGGCCAAAATAATACTGATAACAAAATTTTGTCCTTTTCCTTCTACGAGGCTTATTTAACGAGATATTTGCATTTTAAGTTTTGCTAAGAAAATTCAAAATTTTGGCTAAAAAATTAGTGATAATAAAATTTTGTCCTTTTCCTTCTACGAGGCTTATTTAACGAGATATTTGCATTTTAAGTTTTGCTAAGAAAATTCAAAGTTTTGGCCAAAATAATACTGATAACAAAATTTTGTCCTTTTCCTTCTACGAGGCTTATTTAACGAGATATTTGCATTTTAAGTTTTGCTAAGAAAATTCAAAATTTTGGCCAAAAAATTAGTAAGGACAAAATTTTGTCCTTTTCCTTCTACGAGGCTTATTTAACGAGATATTTGCATTTTAAATTTTGCTAAGAAAATTCAAAATTTTGGCCAAAAAATTACTGACAACAAAATTTTGTCCTTTTCCTTCTACGAGGCTTATTTAACGAGGTAATTGCATTTTAAGTTTTGCTAAGAAAATTCAAAATTTTGGCCAAAAAATTAGTAAGGACAAAATTTTGTCCTTTTCCTTCTACGAGGCTTATTTAACGAGATATTTGCATTTTAAGTTTTGCTAAGAAAATTCAAAATGTTGGCCAAAAAATTGGTGATAACAAAATTTTGTCCTTTTCCTTCTACGAGGCTTATTTAACGAGATATTTGCATTTTAAGTTTTGCTAAGAAAATTCAAAATTTTGGCCAAAAAATTACTGATAACAAAATTTTGTCCTTTTCCTTCTACGAGGCTTATTTAACGAGATATATGCATTTTAAGTTTTGCTAAGAAAATTCAAAATGTTGGCCAAAAAATTAGTGATAAAAAAATTTTGTCCTTTTCCTTCTACGAGGCTTATTTAACGAGATATTTGCATTTTAAGTTTTGCTAAGAAAATTCAAAATTTTGGCCAAAAAATTACTGATAACAAAATTTTGTCCTTTTCCTTCTACGAGGCTTATTTAACGAGATATTTGCATTTTAAGTTTTGCTAAGAAAATTCCAAATTTTGGCCAAAAAATTAGTGATAACAAAATTGTGTCCTTTTCCTTCTACGAGGCTTATTTAACGAGATATTTGCATTTTAGTTTTGCTAAGAAAATTCAAAATTTTGGCCAAAAAATTAGTAAGGACAAAATGTTGTCCTTTTCCCTCCACGAGGCTTATTTAACGAGATACTTGCATTTTAAGTTTTGCTAAGAAAATTCAAAATTTTGGCCAAAAAAATACTGATAACAAAATTTTGTCCTTTTCCTTCTACGAGGCTTATTTAACGAGATATTTGCATTTTAAGTTTTGCTAAGAAAATTCAAAATTTTGGCCAAAAAATTACTGATAACAAAATTTTGTCCTTTTCCTTCTACGAGGCTTATTTAACGAGATATTTGCATTTTAAGTTTTGCTAAGAAAATTCCAAATTTTGGCCAAAAAATTAGTGATAACAAAAGTGTGTCCTTTTCCTTCTACGAGGCTTATTTAACGAGATATTTGCATTTTAGTTTTGCTAAGAAAATTCAAAATTTTGGCCAAAAAATTAGTAAGGACAAAATGTTGTCCTTTTCCCTCCACGAGGCTTATTTAACGAGATATTTGCATTTTAAGTTTTGCTAAGAAAATTCAAAATGTTGGCCAAAAAATTGGTGATAACAAAATTTTGTCCTTTTCCTTCTACGAGGCTTATTTAACGAGATATTTGCATTTTAAGTTTTGCTAAGAAAATTCAAAATTTTGGCCAAAAAATTAGTGATAACAAAATTTTGTCCTTTTCCTTCTACGAGGCTTATTTGACGAGATATTTGCATTTTAAGTTTTGCTAAGAAAATTCAAAATTTGGCCAACAAATTAGTAAGGACAAAATTTTGTCCTTTTCCTTCTACGAGGCTTATTTAACAAGATATTTGCATTTTAAGTTTTGCTAAGAAAATTCAAAATTTTGGCCAAAAAATTAGTGATAACAAAATTTTGTCCTTTTCCTTCTACGAGGCTTATTTGACGAGATATTTGCATTTTAAGTTTTGCTAAGAAAATTCAAAATTTGGCCAACAAATTAGTAAGGACAAAATTTTGTCCTTTTCCTTCTACGAGGCTTATTTAACGAGATATTTGCATTTTAAGTTTTGCTAAGAAAATTCAAAATTTTGCCCAAAAAATTAGTGATAACAAAATGTTGTCCTTTTCCTTCTACGAGGCTTATTTAACGAGATATTTGCATTTTAGGTTCTGCTAAGAAAATTCAAAATTTTGGGCAAAAAATTGGTGATAACAAAATTTTGTCCTTTTCCTTCTACGAGGCTTATTTAACGAGATATTTGCATTTTAAGTTTTGCTAAGAAAATTCAAAATTTTGGCCAAAAAATTAGTGATAACAAAATTTTGTCCTTTTCCTTCTACGAGGCTTATTTAACGAGATATTTGCATTTTAGTTTTGCTAAGAAAATTCAAAATTTTGGCCAAAAAATTAGTAAGGACAAAATTTTGTCCTTTTCCTTCTACGAGGCTTATTTAACGAGATATTTGCATTTTAAGTTTTGCTAAGAAAATTCAAAATTTTGGCCAAAAAATTAGTGATAACAAAATTTTGTCCTTTTCCTTCTACGAGGCTTATTTAACGAGATATTAGCATTTTAAGTTTTGCTAAGAAAATTCAAAATTTTGGCCAAAAAATTGGTGATAACAAAATTTTGTCCTTTTCCTTCTACGAGGCTTATTTAACGAGATATATGCATTTTAAGTTTTGCTAAGAAAATTCGAAATTTTGGCCAAAACATTAGTGATAACAACATTTTGTCCTTTTCCTTCTACGAGGCTTATTTAACGAGATATTTGCATTTTAGTTTTGCTAAGAAAATTCAAAATTTTGGCCAAAAAATTAGTAAGGACAAAATTTTGTCCTTTTCCTTCTACGAGGCTTATTTAACGAGATATTTGCATTTTAAGTTTTGCTAAGAAAATTCAAAATTTTGGCCAAAAAATTAGTGATAACAAAATTTTGTCCTTTTCCTTCTACGAGGCTTATTTAACGAGATATTTGAATTTTAAGTTTTGCTAAGAAAATTCAAAATTTTGGCCAAAAAATTACTGATAACAAAATTTTGTCCTTTTCCTTCTACGAGGCTTATTTAACGAGATATTTGCATTTTAAGTTTTGCTAAGAAAATTCAAAATTTTGGCTAAAAAATTACTGATAACAAAATTTTGTCCTTTTCTTTCTACGAGGCTTATTTAACAAGATATTTGCATTTTAAGTTTTGCTAAGAAAATTCAAAATTTTGGCCAAAAAATTACTGATAACAAAATTTTGTCCTTTTCCTTCTACGAGGCTTATTTAACGAGATATTTGCATTTTAAGTTTTGCTAAGAAAATTCAAAATTTTGGCCAAAAAATTAGTGATAACAAAATTTTGTCCTTTTCCTTCTACGAGGCTTATTTAACGAGATATTTGCATTTTAGTTTTGCTAAGAAAATTCAAAATTTTGGCCAAAAAATTAGTAAGGACAAAATTTTGTCCTTTTCCTTCTACGAGGCTTATTTAACAAGATATTTGCATTTTAAGTTTTGCTAAGAAAATTCAAAATTTTGGCCAAAAAATTACTGATAACAAAATTTTGTCCTTTTCCTTCTACGAGGCTTATTTAACGAGATATTTGCATTTTAAGTTTTGCTAAGAAAATTCAAAATTTTGGCCAAAAAATTAGTGATAACAAAATTTTGTCCTTTTCCTTCTACGAGGCTTATTTAACGAGATATTTGCATTTTAGTTTTGCTAAGAAAATTCAAAATTTTGGCCAAAAAATTAGTAAGGACAAAATTTAGTCCTTTTCCTTCTACGAGGCTTATTTAACGAGATATTTGCATTTTAAGTTTTGCTAAGAAAATTCAAAATTTTGGCCAAAAAATTAGTGATAACAAAATTTTGTCCTTTTCCTTCTACGAGGCTTATTTAACGAGATATTTGCATTTTAAGTTTTGCTAAGAAAATTCAAAATTTTGGCCAAAAAATTACTGATAACAAAATTTTGTCCTTTTCCTTCTACGAGGCTTATTTAACGAGATATTTGCATTTTAAGTTTTGCTAAGAAAATTCAAAATGTTGGCCAAAAAATTAGTGATAACAAAATTTTGTCCTTTTCCTTCTACGAGGCTTATTTAACGAGATATTTGCATTTTAAGTTTTGCTAAGAAAATTCAAAATTTTGGCCAAAAAATTAGTAAGGACAAAATTTTGTCCTTTTCCTTCTACGATGCTTATTTAACGAGATATTTGCATTTTAAGTTTTGCTAAGAAAATTCAAAATTTTGGCCAAAAAATTAGTGATAACAAAATTTTGTCCTTTTCCTTCTACGAGGCTTATTTAACGAGATATTTGCATTTTAAGTTTTGCTAAGAAAATTCAAAATTTTGGCCAAAAAATTACTGATAACAAAATTTTGTCCTTTTCCTTCTACGAGGCTTATTTAACGAGATATTTGCATTTTAAGTTTTGCTAAGAAAATTCAAAATTTTGGCCAAAAAATTAGTGATAACAAAATTTTGTCCTTTTCCTTCTACGAGGCTTATTTAACGAGATATTTGCATTTTAGTTTTGCTAAGAAAATTCAAAATTTTGGCCAAAAAATTAGTAAGGACAAAATTTAGTCCTTTTCCTTCTACGAGGCTTATTTAACGAGATATTTGCATTTTAAGTTTTGCTAAGAAAATTCAAAATTTTGGCCAAAAAATTACTGATAACAAAATTTTGTCCTTTTCCTTCTACGAGGCTTATTTAACGAGATATTTGCATTTTAAGTTTTGCTAAGAAAATTCAAAATTTTGGCCAAAAAAATACTGATAACAAAATTTTGTCCTTTTCCTTCTACGAGGCTTATTTAACGAGATATTTGCATTTTAAGTTTTGCTAAGAAAATTCAAAATTTTGGCCAAAAAATTAGTAAGGACAAAATTTTGTCCTTTTCCTTCTACGAGGCTTATTTAACGAGATATTTGCATTTTAAATTTTGCTAAGAAAATTCAAAATTTTGGCCAAAAAATTAGTGATAACAAAATTTTGTCCTTTTCCTTCTACGAGGCTTATTTAACGAGATATTTGCATTTTAAGTTTTGCTAAGAAAATTCAAAATTTTGGCCAAAAAAATAGTAAGGACAAAGTTTTGTCCTTTTCCTTCTACGAGGCTTATTTAACGAGATATTTGCATTTTATGTTTTGCTAAGAAAATTCAAAATTTTGGCCAAAAAATTAGTGATAACAAAATTTTGTCCTTTTCCTTCTACGAGGCTTATTTAACGAGATATTTGCATTTTAAGTTTTGCTAAGAAAATTCAAAATTTTGGCCAAAAAATTAGTGATAACAAAATTTTGTCCTTTTCTTTCTACGAGGCTTATTTAACGAGATATTTGCATTTTAAGTTTTGCTAAGAAAATTCAAAATTTTGGCCAAAAAATTACTGATAACAAAATTTTGTCCTTTTCCTTCTACGAGGCTTATTTAACGAGATAATTGCATTTTAAGTTTTGCTAAGAAAATTCAAAATTTTGGCCAAAAAATTAGTAAGGACAAAATTTTGTCCTTTTCCTTCTACGAGGCTTATTTAACGAGATATTTGCATTTTAAGTTTTGCTAAGAAAATTCAAAATTTTGGCCAAAAAATTACTGATAACAAAATTTTGTCCTTTTCCTTCTACGAGGCTTATTTAACGAGATATATGCATTTTAAGTTTTGCTAAGAAAATTCAAAATGTTGGCCAAAAAATTAGTGATAAAAAAATTTTGTCCTTTTCCTTCTACGAGGCTTATTTAACGAGATATTTGCATTTTAAGTTTTGCTAAGAAAATTCAAAATTTTGGCCAAAAAATTACTGATAACAAAATTTTGTCCTTTTCCTTCTACGAGGCTTATTTAACGAGATATTTGCATTTTAAGTTTTGCTAAGAAAATTCCAAATTTTGGCCAAAAAATTAGTGATAACAAAATTGTGTCCTTTTCCTTCTACGAGGCTTATTTAACGAGATATTTGCATTTTAGTTTTGCTAAGAAAATTCAAAATTTTGGCCAAAAAATTAGTAAGGACAAAATGTTGTCCTTTTCCCTCCACGAGGCTTATTTAACGAGATATTTGCATTTTAAGTTTTGCTAAGAAAATTCAAAATTTTGGCCAAAAAAATACTGATAACAAAATTTTGTCCTTTTCCTTCTACGAGGCTTATTTAACGAGATATTTGCATTTTAAGTTTTGCTAAGAAAATTCAAAATTTTGGCCAAAAAATTACTGATAACAAAATTTTGTCCTTTTCCTTCTACGAGGCTTATTTAACGAGATATTTGCATTTTAAGTTTTGCTAAGAAAATTCCAAATTTTGGCCAAAAAAATACTGATAACAAAATTTTGTCCTTTTCCTTCTACGAGGCTTATTTAACGAGATATTTGCATTTTAGTTTTGCTAAGAAAATTCAAAATTTTGGCCAAAAAATTAGTAAGGACAAAATGTTGTCCTTTTCCCTCCACGAGGCTTATTTAACGAGATATTTGCATTTTAAGTTTTGCTAAGAAAATTCAAAATGTTGGCCAAAAAATTGGTGATAACAAAATTTTGTCCTTTTCCTTCTACGAGGCTTATTTAACGAGATATTTGCATTTTAAGTTTTGCTAAGAAAATTCAAAATTTTGGCCAAAAAATTAGTGATAACAAAATTTTGTCCTTTTCCTTCTACGAGGCTTATTTGAAGAGATATTTGCATTTTAAGTTTTGCTAAGAAAATTCAAAATTTGGCCAACAAATTAGTAAGGACAAAATTTTGTCCTTTTCCTTCTACGAGGCTTATTTAACAAGATATTTGCATTTTAAGTTTTGCTAAGAAAATTCAAAATTTTGGCCAAAAAATTAGTGATAACAAAATTTTGTCCTTTTCCTTCTACGAGGCTTATTTGACGAGATATTTGCATTTTAAGTTTTGCTAAGAAAATTCAAAATTTGGCCAACAAATTAGTAAGGACAAAATTTTGTCCTTTTCCTTCTACGAGGCTTATTTAACGAGATATTTGCATTTTAAGTTTTGCTAAGAAAATTCAAAATTTTGCCCAAAAAATTAGTGATAACAAAATGTTGTCCTTTTCCTTCTACGAGGCTTATTTAACGAGATATTTGCATTTTAGGTTCTGCTAAGAAAATTCAAAATTTTGGGCAAAAAATTGGTGATAACAAAATTTTGTCCTTTTCCTTCTACGAGGCTTATTTAACGAGATATTTGCATTTTAAGTTTTGCTAAGAAAATTCAAAATTTTGGCCAAAAAATTAGTAAGGACAAAATTTTGTCCTTTTCCTTCTACGAGGCTTATTTAACGAGATATTTGCATTTTAAGTTTTGCTAAGAAAATTCAAAATTTTGGCCAAAAAATTAGTGATAACAAAATTTTGTCCTTTTCCTTCTACGAGGCTTATTTAACGAGATATTAGCATTTTAAGTTTTGCTAAGAAAATTCAAAATTTTGGCCAAAAAATTGGTGATAACAAAATTTTGTCCTTTTCCTTCTACGAGGCTTATTTAACGAGATATATGCATTTTAAGTTTTGCTAAGAAAATTCGAAATTTTGGCCAAAACATTAGTGATAACAACATTTTGTCCTTTTCCTTCTACGAGGCTTATTTAACGAGATATTTGCATTTTAGTTTTGCTAAGAAAATTCAAAATTTTGGCCAAAAAATTACTGATAACAAAATTTTGTCCTTTTCCTTCTACGAGGCTTATTTAACGAGATATTTGCATTTTAAGTTTTGCTAAGAAAATTCAAAATTTTGGCCAAAAAATTAGTGATAACAAAATTTTGTCCTTTTCCTTCTACGAGGCTTATTTAACGAGATATTTGAATTTTAAGTTTTGCTAAGAAAATTCAAAATTTTGGCCAAAAAATTACTGATAACAAAATTTTGTCCTTTTCCTTCTACGAGGCTTATTTAACGAGATATTTGCATTTTAAGTTTTGCTAAGAAAATTCAAAATTTTGGCTAAAAAATTACTGATAACAAAATTTTGTCCTTTTCTTTCTACGAGGCTTATTTAACAAGATATTTGCATTTTAAGTTTTGCTAAGAAAATTCAAAATTTTGGCCAAAAAATTACTGATAACAAAATTTTGTCCTTTTCCTTCTACGAGGCTTATTTAACGAGATATTTGCATTTTAAGTTTTGCTAAGAAAATTCAAAATTTTGGCCAAAAAATTAGTGATAACAAAATTTTGTCCTTTTCCTTCTACGAGGCTTATTTAACGAGATATTTGCATTTTAGTTTTGCTAAGAAAATTCAAAATTTTGGCCAAAAAATTAGTAAGGACAAAATTTTGTCCTTTTCCTTCTACGAGGCTTATTTAACAAGATATTTGCATTTTAAGTTTTGCTAAGAAAATTCAAAATTTTGGCCAAAAAATTACTGATAACAAAATTTTGTCCTTTTCCTTCTACGAGGCTTATTTAACGAGATATTTGCATTTTAAGTTTTGCTAAGAAAATTCAAAATTTTGGCCAAAAAATTAGTGATAACAAAATTTTGTCCTTTTCCTTCTACGAGGCTTATTTAATGAGATATTTGCATTTTAGTTTTGCTAAGAAAATTCAAAATTTTGGCCAAAAAATTAGTAAGGACAAAATTTAGTCCTTTTCCTTCTACGAGGCTTATTTAACGAGATATTTGCATTTTAAGTTTTGCTAAGAAAATTCAAAATTTTGGCCAAAAAATTAGTGATAACAAAATTTTGTCCTTTTCCTTCTACGAGGCTTATTTAACGAGATATTTGCATTTTAAGTTTTGCTAAGAAAATTCAAAATTTTGGCCAAAAAATTACTGATAACAAAATTTTGTCCTTTTCCTTCTACGAGGCTTATTTAACGAGATATTTGCATTTTAAGTTTTGCTAAGAAAATTCAAAATGTTGGCCAAAAAATTAGTGATAACAAAATTTTGTCCTTTTCCTTCTACGAGGCTTATTTAACGAGATATTTGCATTTTAAGTTTTGCTAAGAAAATTCAAAATTTTGGCCAAAAAATTAGTAAGGACAAAATTTTGTCCTTTTCCTTCTACGATGCTTATTTAACGAGATATTTGCATTTTAAGTTTTGCTAAGAAAATTCAAAATTTTGGCCAAAAAATTAGTGATAACAAAATTTTGTCCTTTTCCTTCTACGAGGCTTATTTAACGAGATATTTGCATTTTAAGTTTTGCTAAGAAAATTCAAAATTTTGGCCAAAAAATTACTGATAACAAAATTTTGTCCTTTTCCTTCTACGAGGCTTATTTAACGAGATATTTGCATTTTAAGTTTTGCTAAGAAAATTCAAAATTTTGGCCAAAAAATTAGTGATAACAAAATTTTGTCCTTTTCCTTCTACGAGGCTTATTTAACGAGATATTTGCATTTTAGTTTTGCTAAGAAAATTCAAAATTTTGGCCAAAAAATTAGTAAGGACAAAATTTAGTCCTTTTCCTTCTACGAGGCTTATTTAACGAGATATTTGCATTTTAAGTTTTGCTAAGAAAATTCAAAATTTTGGCCAAAAAATTAGTGATAACAAAATTTTGTCCTTTTCCTTCTACGAGGCTTATTTAACGAGATATTTGCATTTTAAGTTTTGCTAAGAAAATTCAAAATTTTGGCCAAAAAAATACTGATAACAAAATTTTGTCCTTTTCCTTCTACGAGGCTTATTTAACGAGATATTTGCATTTTAAGTTTTGCTAAGAAAATTCAAAATTTTGGCCAAAAAATTAGTAAGGACAAAATTTTGTCCTTTTCCTTCTACGAGGCTTATTTAACGAGATATTTGCATTTTAAATTTTGCTAAGAAAATTCAAAATTTTGGCCAAAAAATTAGTGATAACAAAATTTTGTCCTTTTCCTTCTACGAGGCTTATTTAACGAGATATTTGCATTTTAAGTTTTGCTAAGAAAATTCAAAATTTTGGCCAAAAAAATAGTAAGGACAAAGTTTTGTCCTTTTCCTTCTACGAGGCTTATTTAACGAGATATTTGCATTTTATGTTTTGCTAAGAAAATTCAAAATTTTGGCCAAAAAATTAGTGATAACAAAATTTTGTCCTTTTCCTTCTACGAGGCTTATTTAACGAGATATTTGCATTTTAAGTTTTGCTAAGAAAATTCAAAATTTTGGCCAAAAAATTAGTGATAACAAAATTTTGTCCTTTTCTTTCTACGAGGCTTATTTAACGAGATATTTGCATTTTAAGTTTTGCTAAGAAAATTCAAAATTTTGGCCAAAAAATTACTGATAACAAAATTTTGTCCTTTTCCTTCTACGAGGCTTATTTAACGAGATATATGCATTTTAAGTTTTGCTAAGAAAATTCAAAATGTTGGCCAAAAAATTAGTGATAAAAAAATTTTGTCCTTTTCCTTCTACGAGGCTTATTTAACGAGATATTTGCATTTTAAGTTTTGCTAAGAAAATTCAAAATTTTGGCCAAAAAATTAGTAAGGACAAAATTTTGTCCTTTTCCTTCTACGAGGCTTATTTAACGAGATATTTGCATTTTAAGTTTTGCTAAGAAAATTCAAAATTTTGGCCAAAAAATTACTGATAACAAAATTTTGTCCTTTTCCTTCTACGAGGCTTATTTAACGAGATATATGCATTTTAAGTTTTGCTAAGAAAATTCAAAATGTTGGCCAAAAAATTAGTGATAAAAAAATTTTGTCCTTTTCCTTCTACGAGGCTTATTTAACGAGATATTTGCATTTTAAGTTTTGCTAAGAAAATTCAAAATTTTGGCCAAAAAATTACTGATAACAAAATTTTGTCCTTTTCCTTCTACGAGGCTTATTTAACGAGATATTTGCATTTTAAGTTTTGCTAAGAAAATTCCAAATTTTGGCCAAAAAATTAGTGATAACAAAATTGTGTCCTTTTCCTTCTACGAGGCTTATTTAACGAGATATTTGCATTTTAGTTTTGCTAAGAAAATTCAAAATTTTGGCCAAAAAATTAGTAAGGACAAAATGTTGTCCTTTTCCCTCCACGAGGCTTATTTAACGAGATATTTGCATTTTAAGTTTTGCTAAGAAAATTCAAAATTTTGGCCAAAAAAATACTGATAACAAAATTTTGTCCTTTTCCTTCTACGAGGCTTATTTAACGAGATATTTGCATTTTAAGTTTTGCTAAGAAAATTCAAAATTTTGGCCAAAAAATTACTGATAACAAAATTTTGTCCTTTTCCTTCTACGAGGCTTATTTAACGAGATATTTGCATTTTAAGTTTTGCTAAGAAAATTCCAAATTTTGGCCAAAAAATTAGTGATAACAAAATTGTGTCCTTTTCCTTCTACGAGGCTTATTTAACGAGATATTTGCATTTTAGTTTTGCTAAGAAAATTCAAAATTTTGGCCAAAAAATTAGTAAGGACAAAATGTTGTCCTTTTCCCTCCACGAGGCTTATTTAACGAGATATTTGCATTTTAAGTTTTGCTAAGAAAATTCAAAATGTTGGCCAAAAAATTGGTGATAACAAAATTTTGTCCTTTTCCTTCTACGAGGCTTATTTAACGAGATATTTGCATTTTAAGTTTTGCTAAGAAAATTCAAAATTTTGGCCAAAAAATTAGTGATAACAAAATTTTGTCCTTTTCCTTCTACGAGGCTTATTTGACGAGATATTTGCATTTTAAGTTTTGCTAAGAAAATTCAAAATTTGGCCAACAAATTAGTAAGGACAAAATTTTGTCCTTTTCCTTCTACGAGGCTTATTTAACAAGATATTTGCATTTTAAGTTTTGCTAAGAAAATTCAAAATTTTGGCCAAAAAATTAGTGATAACAAAATTTTGTCCTTTTCCTTCTACGAGGCTTATTTGACGAGATATTTGCATTTTAAGTTTTGCTAAGAAAATTCAAAATTTGGCCAACAAATTAGTAAGGACAAAATTTTGTCCTTTTCCTTCTACGAGGCTTATTTAACGAGATATTTGCATTTTAAGTTTTGCTAAGAAAATTCAAAATTTTGCCCAAAAAATTAGTGATAACAAAATGTTGTCCTTTTCCTTCTACGAGGCTTATTTAACGAGATATTTGCATTTTAGGTTCTGCTAAGAAAATTCAAAATTTTGGGCAAAAAATTGGTGATAACAAAATTTTGTCCTTTTCCTTCTACGAGGCTTATTTAACGAGATATTTGCATTTTAAGTTTTGCTAAGAAAATTCAAAATTTTGGCCAAAAAATTAGTGATAACAAAATTTTGTCCTTTTCCTTCTACGAGGCTTATTTAACGAGATATTTGCATTTTAGTTTTGCTAAGAAAATTCAAAATTTTGGCCAAAAAATTAGTAAGGACAAAATTTTGTCCTTTTCCTTCTACGAGGCTTATTTAACGAGATATTTGCATTTTAAGTTTTGCTAAGAAAATTCAAAATTTTGGCCAAAAAATTAGTGATAACAAAATTTTGTCCTTTTCCTTCTACGAGGCTTATTTAACGAGATATTAGCATTTTAAGTTTTGCTAAGAAAATTCAAAATTTTGGCCAAAAAATTGGTGATAACAAAATTTTGTCCTTTTCCTTCTACGAGGCTTATTTAACGAGATATATGCATTTTAAGTTTTGCTAAGAAAATTCGAAATTTTGGCCAAAACATTAGTGATAACAACATTTTGTCCTTTTCCTTCTACGAGGCTTATTTAACGAGATATTTGCATTTTAGTTTTGCTAAGAAAATTCAAAATTTTGGCCAAAAAATTAGTAAGGACAAAATTTTGTCCTTTTCCTTCTACGAGGCTTATTTAACGAGATATTTGCATTTTAAGTTTTGCTAAGAAAATTCAAAATTTTGGCCAAAAAATTAGTGATAACAAAATTTTGTCCTTTTCCTTCTACGAGGCTTATTTAACGAGATATTTGAATTTTAAGTTTTGCTAAGAAAATTCAAAATTTTGGCCAAAAAATTACTGATAACAAAATTTTGTCCTTTTCCTTCTACGAGGCTTATTTAACGAGATATTTGCATTTTAAGTTTTGCTAAGAAAATTCAAAATTTTGGCTAAAAAATTACTGATAACAAAATTTTGTCCTTTTCTTTCTACGAGGCTTATTTAACAAGATATTTGCATTTTAAGTTTTGCTAAGAAAATTCAAAATTTTGGCCAAAAAATTACTGATAACAAAATTTTGTCCTTTTCCTTCTACGAGGCTTATTTAACGAGATATTTGCATTTTAAGTTTTGCTAAGAAAATTCAAAATTTTGGCCAAAAAATTAGTGATAACAAAATTTTGTCCTTTTCCTTCTACGAGGCTTATTTAACGAGATATTTGCATTTTAGTTTTGCTAAGAAAATTCAAAATTTTGGCCAAAAAATTAGTAAGGACAAAATTTTGTCCTTTTCCTTCTACGAGGCTTATTTAACAAGATATTTGCATTTTAAGTTTTGCTAAGAAAATTCAAAATTTTGGCCAAAAAATTACTGATAACAAAATTTTGTCCTTTTCCTTCTACGAGGCTTATTTAACGAGATATTTGCATTTTAAGTTTTGCTAAGAAAATTCAAAATTTTGGCCAAAAAATTAGTGATAACAAAATTTTGTCCTTTTCCTTCTACGAGGCTTATTTAACGAGATATTTGCATTTTAGTTTTGCTAAGAAAATTCAAAATTTTGGCCAAAAAATTAGTAAGGACAAAATTTAGTCCTTTTCCTTCTACGAGGCTTATTTAACGAGATATTTGCATTTTATGTTTTGCTAAGAAAATTCAAAATTTTGGCCAAAAAATTAGTGATAACAAAATTTTGTCCTTTTCCTTCTACGAGGCTTATTTAACGAGATATTTGCATTTTAAGTTTTGCTAAGAAAATTCAAAATTTTGGCCAAAAAATTAGTGATAACAAAATTTTGTCCTTTTCTTTCTACGAGGCTTATTTAACGAGATATTTGCATTTTAAGTTTTGCTAAGAAAATTCAAAATTTTGGCCAAAAAATTACTGATAACAAAATTTTGTCCTTTTCCTTCTACGAGGCTTATTTAACGAGATAATTGCATTTTAAGTTTTGCTAAGAAAATTCAAAATTTTGGCCAAAAAATTAGTAAGGACAAAATTTTGTCCTTTTCCTTCTACGAGGCTTATTTAACGAGATATTTGCATTTTAAGTTTTGCTAAGAAAATTCAAAATTTTGGCCAAAAAATTACTGATAACAAAATTTTGTCCTTTTCCTTCTACGAGGCTTATTTAACGAGATATATGCATTTTAAGTTTTGCTAAGAAAATTCAAAATGTTGGCCAAAAAATTAGTGATAAAAAAATTTTGTCCTTTTCCTTCTACGAGGCTTATTTAACGAGATATTTGCATTTTAAGTTTTGCTAAGAAAATTCAAAATTTTGGCCAAAAAATTACTGATAACAAAATTTTGTCCTTTTCCTTCTACGAGGCTTATTTAACGAGATATTTGCATTTTAAGTTTTGCTAAGAAAATTCCAAATTTTGGCCAAAAAATTAGTGATAACAAAATTGTGTCCTTTTCCTTCTACGAGGCTTATTTAACGAGATATTTGCATTTTAGTTTTGCTAAGAAAATTCAAAATTTTGGCCAAAAAATTAGTAAGGACAAAATGTTGTCCTTTTCCCTCCACGAGGCTTATTTAACGAGATATTTGCATTTTAAGTTTTGCTAAGAAAATTCAAAATTTTGGCCAAAAAAATACTGATAACAAAATTTTGTCCTTTTCCTTCTACGAGGCTTATTTAACGAGATATTTGCATTTTAAGTTTTGCTAAGAAAATTCAAAATTTTGGCCAAAAAATTACTGATAACAAAATTTTGTCCTTTTCCTTCTACGAGGCTTATTTAACGAGATATTTGCATTTTAAGTTTTGCTAAGAAAATTCCAAATTTTGGCCAAAAAATTAGTGATAACAAAATTGTGTCCTTTTCCTTCTACGAGGCTTATTTAACGAGATATTTGCATTTTAGTTTTGCTAAGAAAATTCAAAATTTTGGCCAAAAAATTAGTAAGGACAAAATGTTGTCCTTTTCCCTCCACGAGGCTTATTTAACGAGATATTTGCATTTTAAGTTTTGCTAAGAAAATTCAAAATGTTGGCCAAAAAATTGGTGATAACAAAATTTTGTCCTTTTCCTTCTACGAGGCTTATTTAACGAGATATTTGCATTTTAAGTTTTGCTAAGAAAATTCAAAATTTTGGCCAAAAAATTAGTGATAACAAAATTTTGTCCTTTTCCTTCTACGAGGCTTATTTGACGAGATATTTGCATTTTAAGTTTTGCTAAGAAAATTCAAAATTTGGCCAACAAATTAGTAAGGACAAAATTTTGTCCTTTTCCTTCTACGAGGCTTATTTAACAAGATATTTGCATTTTAAGTTTTGCTAAGAAAATTCAAAATTTTGGCCAAAAAATTAGTGATAACAAAATTTTGTCCTTTTCCTTCTACGAGGCTTATTTGACGAGATATTTGCATTTTAAGTTTTGCTAAGAAAATTCAAAATTTGGCCAACAAATTAGTAAGGACAAAATTTTGTCCTTTTCCTTCTACGAGGCTTATTTAACGAGATATTTGCATTTTAAGTTTTGCTAAGAAAATTCAAAATTTTGCCCAAAAAATTAGTGATAACAAAATGTTGTCCTTTTCCTTCTACGAGGCTTATTTAACGAGATATTTGCATTTTAGGTTCTGCTAAGAAAATTCAAAATTTTGGGCAAAAAATTGGTGATAACAAAATTTTGTCCTTTTCCTTCTACGAGGCTTATTTAACGAGATATTTGCATTTTAAGTTTTGCTAAGAAAATTCAAAATTTTGGCCAAAAAATTAGTGATAACAAAATTTTGTCCTTTTCCTTCTACGAGGCTTATTTAACGAGATATTTGCATTTTAGTTTTGCTAAGAAAATTCAAAATTTTGGCCAAAAAATTAGTAAGGACAAAATTTTGTCCTTTTCCTTCTACGAGGCTTATTTAACGAGATATTTGCATTTTAAGTTTTGCTAAGAAAATTCAAAATTTTGGCCAAAAAATTAGTGATAACAAAATTTTGTCCTTTTCCTTCTACGAGGCTTATTTAACGAGATATTAGCATTTTAAGTTTTGCTAAGAAAATTCAAAATTTTGGCCAAAAAATTGGTGATAACAAAATTTTGTCCTTTTCCTTCTACGAGGCTTATTTAACGAGATATATGCATTTTAAGTTTTGCTAAGAAAATTCGAAATTTTGGCCAAAACATTAGTGATAACAACATTTTGTCCTTTTCCTTCTACGAGGCTTATTTAAC
This sequence comes from Eudasyphora cyanicolor, assembly GCA_963930755.1. Classification (NCBI taxonomy): domain Eukaryota; kingdom Metazoa; phylum Arthropoda; class Insecta; order Diptera; family Muscidae; genus Eudasyphora; species Eudasyphora cyanicolor. The sequence continues at coordinate 316,823,035 of OZ005734.1, forward strand.
GAGATATTTGCATTTTAGTTTTGCTAAGAAAATTCAAAATTTTGGCCAAAAAATTAGTAAGGACAAAATTTTGTCCTTTTCCTTCTACGAGGCTTATTTAACGAGATATTTGCATTTTAAGTTTTGCTAAGAAAATTCAAAATTTTGGCCAAAAAATTAGTGATAACAAAATTTTGTCCTTTTCCTTCTACGAGGCTTATTTAACGAGATATTTGAATTTTAAGTTTTGCTAAGAAAATTCAAAATTTTGGCCAAAAAATTACTGATAACAAAATTTTGTCCTTTTCCTTCTACGAGGCTTATTTAACGAGATATTTGCATTTTAAGTTTTGCTAAGAAAATTCAAAATTTTGGCTAAAAAATTACTGATAACAAAATTTTGTCCTTTTCTTTCTACGAGGCTTATTTAACAAGATATTTGCATTTTAAGTTTTGCTAAGAAAATTCAAAATTTTGGCCAAAAAATTACTGATAACAAAATTTTGTCCTTTTCCTTCTACGAGGCTTATTTAACGAGATATTTGCATTTTAAGTTTTGCTAAGAAAATTCAAAATTTTGGCCAAAAAATTAGTGATAACAAAATTTTGTCCTTTTCCTTCTACGAGGCTTATTTAACGAGATATTTGCATTTTAGTTTTGCTAAGAAAATTCAAAATTTTGGCCAAAAAATTAGTAAGGACAAAATTTTGTCCTTTTCCTTCTACGAGGCTTATTTAACAAGATATTTGCATTTTAAGTTTTGCTAAGAAAATTCAAAATTTTGGCCAAAAAATTACTGATAACAAAATTTTGTCCTTTTCCTTCTACGAGGCTTATTTAACGAGATATTTGCATTTTAAGTTTTGCTAAGAAAATTCAAAATTTTGGCCAAAAAATTAGTGATAACAAAATTTTGTCCTTTTCCTTCTACGAGGCTTATTTAACGAGATATTTGCATTTTAGTTTTGCTAAGAAAATTCAAAATTTTGGCCAAAAAATTAGTAAGGACAAAATTTAGTCCTTTTCCTTCTACGAGGCTTATTTAACGAGATATTTGCATTTTAAGTTTTGCTAAGAAAATTCAAAATTTTGCCCAAAAAATTAGTGATAACAAAATTTTGTCCTTTTCCTTCTACGAGGCTTATTTAACGAGATATTTGCATTTTAAGTTTTGCTAAGAAAATTCAAAATTTTGGCCAAAAAATTACTGATAACAAAATTTTGTCCTTTTCCTTCTACGAGGCTTATTTAACGAGATATTTGCATTTTAAGTTTTGCTAAGAAAATTCAAAATGTTGGCCAAAAAATTAGTGATAACAAAATTTTGTCCTTTTCCTTCTACGAGGCTTATTTAACGAGATATTTGCATTTTAAGTTTTGCTAAGAAAATTCAAAATTTTGGCCAAAAAATTAGTAAGGACAAAATTTTGTCCTTTTCCTTCTACGATGCTTATTTAACGAGATATTTGCATTTTAAGTTTTGCTAAGAAAATTCAAAATTTTGGCCAAAAAATTAGTGATAACAAAATTTTGTCCTTTTCCTTCTACGAGGCTTATTTAACGAGATATTTGCATTTTAAGTTTTGCTAAGAAAATTCAAAATTTTGGCCAAAAAATTACTGATAACAAAATTTTGTCCTTTTCCTTCTACGAGGCTTATTTAACGAGATATTTGCATTTTAAGTTTTGCTAAGAAAATTCAAAATTTTGGCCAAAAAATTAGTGATAACAAAATTTTGTCCTTTTCCTTCTACGAGGCTTATTTAACGAGATATTTGCATTTTAGTTTTGCTAAGAAAATTCAAAATTTTGGCCAAAAAATTAGTAAGGACAAAATTTAGTCCTTTTCCTTCTACGAGGCTTATTTAACGAGATATTTGCATTTTAAGTTTTGCTAAGAAAATTCAAAATTTTGGCCAAAAAATTAGTGATAACAAAATTTTGTCCTTTTCCTTCTACGAGGCTTATTTAACGAGATATTTGCATTTTAAGTTTTGCTAAGAAAATTCAAAATTTTGGCCAAAAAAATACTGATAACAAAATTTTGTCCTTTTCCTTCTACGAGGCTTATTTAACGAGATATTTGCATTTTAAGTTTTGCTAAGAAAATTCAAAATTTTGGCCAAAAAATTAGTAAGGACAAAATTTTGTCCTTTTCCTTCTACGAGGCTTATTTAACGAGATATTTGCATTTTAAATTTTGCTAAGAAAATTCAAAATTTTGGCCAAAAAATTAGTGATAACAAAATTTTGTCCTTTTCCTTCTACGAGGCTTATTTAACGAGATATTTGCATTTTAAGTTTTGCTAAGAAAATTCAAAATTTTGGCCAAAAAAATAGTAAGGACAAAGTTTTGTCCTTTTCCTTCTACGAGGCTTATTTAACGAGATATTTGCATTTTATGTTTTGCTAAGAAAATTCAAAATTTTGGCCAAAAAATTAGTGATAACAAAATTTTGTCCTTTTCCTTCTACGAGGCTTATTTAACGAGATATTTGCATTTTAAGTTTTGCTAAGAAAATTCAAAATTTTGGCCAAAAAATTAGTGATAACAAAATTTTGTCCTTTTCTTTCTACGAGGCTTATTTAACGAGATATTTGCATTTTAAGTTTTGCTAAGAAAATTCAAAATTTTGGCCAAAAAATTACTGATAACAAAATTTTGTCCTTTTCCTTCTACGAGGCTTATTTAACGAGATAATTGCATTTTAAGTTTTGCTAAGAAAATTCAAAATTTTGGCCAAAAAATTAGTAAGGACAAAATTTTGTCCTTTTCCTTCTACGAGGCTTATTTAACGAGATATTTGCATTTTAAGTTTTGCTAAGAAAATTCAAAATTTTGGCCAAAAAATTACTGATAACAAAATTTTGTCCTTTTCCTTCTACGAGGCTTATTTAACGAGATATATGCATTTTAAGTTTTGCTAAGAAAATTCAAAATGTTGGCCAAAAAATTAGTGATAAAAAAATTTTGTCCTTTTCCTTCTACGAGGCTTATTTAACGAGATATTTGCATTTTAAGTTTTGCTAAGAAAATTCAAAATTTTGGCCAAAAAATTACTGATAACAAAATTTTGTCCTTTTCCTTCTACGAGGCTTATTTAACGAGATATTTGCATTTTAAGTTTTGCTAAGAAAATTCCAAATTTTGGCCAAAAAATTAGTGATAACAAAATTGTGTCCTTTTCCTTCTACGAGGCTTATTTAACGAGATATTTGCATTTTAGTTTTGCTAAGAAAATTCAAAATTTTGGCCAAAAAATTAGTAAGGACAAAATGTTGTCCTTTTCCCTCCACGAGGCTTATTTAACGAGATATTTGCATTTTAAGTTTTGCTAAGAAAATTCAAAATTTTGGCCAAAAAAATACTGATAACAAAATTTTGTCCTTTTCCTTCTACGAGGCTTATTTAACGAGATATTTGCATTTTAAGTTTTGCTAAGAAAATTCAAAATTTTGGCCAAAAAATTACTGATAACAAAATTTTGTCCTTTTCCTTCTACGAGGCTTATTTAACGAGATATTTGCATTTTAAGTTTTGCTAAGAAAATTCCAAATTTTGGCCAAAAAATTAGTGATAACAAAATTGTGTCCTTTTCCTTCTACGAGGCTTATTTAACGAGATATTTGCATTTTAGTTTTGCTAAGAAAATTCAAAATTTTGGCCAAAAAATTAGTAAGGACAAAATGTTGTCCTTTTCCCTCCACGAGGCTTATTTAACGAGATATTTGCATTTTAAGTTTTGCTAAGAAAATTCAAAATGTTGGCCAAAAAATTGGTGATAACAAAATTTTGTCCTTTTCCTTCTACGAGGCTTATTTAACGAGATATTTGCATTTTAAGTTTTGCTAAGAAAATTCAAAATTTTGGCCAAAAAATTAGTGATAACAAAATTTTGTCCTTTTCCTTCTACGAGGCTTATTTGACGAGATATTTGCATTTTAAGTTTTGCTAAGAAAATTCAAAATTTGGCCAACAAATTAGTAAGGACAAAATTTTGTCCTTTTCCTTCTACGAGGCTTATTTAACAAGATATTTGCATTTTAAGTTTTGCTAAGAAAATTCAAAATTTTGGCCAAAAAATTAGTGATAACAAAATTTTGTCCTTTTCCTTCTACGAGGCTTATTTGACGAGATATTTGCATTTTAAGTTTTGCTAAGAAAATTCAAAATTTGGCCAACAAATTAGTAAGGACAAAATTTTGTCCTTTTCCTTCTACGAGGCTTATTTAACGAGATATTTGCATTTTAAGTTTTGCTAAGAAAATTCAAAATTTTGCCCAAAAAATTAGTGATAACAAAATGTTGTCCTTTTCCTTCTACGAGGCTTATTTAACGAGATATTTGCATTTTAGGTTCTGCTAAGAAAATTCAAAATTTTGGGCAAAAAATTGGTGATAACAAAATTTTGTCCTTTTCCTTCTACGATGCTTATTTAACGAGATATTTGCATTTTAAGTTTTGCTAAGAAAATTCAAAATTTTGGCCAAAAAATTAGTGATAACAAAATTTTGTCCTTTTCCTTCTACGAGGCTTATTTAACGAGATATTTGCATTTTAGTTTTGCTAAGAAAATTCAAAATTTTGGCCAAAAAATTAGTAAGGACAAAATTTTGTCCTTTTCCTTCTACGAGGCTTATTTAACGAGATATTTGCATTTTAAGTTTTGCTAAGAAAATTCAAAATTTTGGCCAAAAAATTAGTGATAACAAAATTTTGTCCTTTTCCTTCTACGAGGCTTATTTAACGAGATATTAGCATTTTAAGTTTTGCTAAGAAAATTCAAAATTTTGGCCAAAAAATTGGTGATAACAAAATTTTGTCCTTTTCCTTCTACGAGGCTTATTTAACGAGATATATGCATTTTAAGTTTTGCTAAGAAAATTCGAAATTTTGGCCAAAACATTAGTGATAACAACATTTTGTCCTTTTCCTTCTACGAGGCTTATTTAACGAGATATTTGCATTTTAGTTTTGCTAAGAAAATTCAAAATTTTAGCCAAAAAATTAGTAAGGACAAAATTTTGTCCTTTTCCTTCTACGAGGCTTATTTAACGAGATATTTGCATTTTAAGTTTTGCTAAGAAAATTCAAAATTTTGGCCAAAAAATTAGTGATAACAAAATTTTGTCCTTTTCCTTCTACGAGGCTTATTTAACGAGATATTTGAATTTTAAGTTTTGCTAAGAAAATTCAAAATTTTGGCCAAAAAATTACTGATAACAAAATTTTGTCCTTTTCCTTCTACGAGGCTTATTTAACGAGATATTTGCATTTTAAGTTTTGCTAAGAAAATTCAAAATTTTGGCTAAAAAATTACTGATAACAAAATTTTGTCCTTTTCTTTCTACGAGGCTTATTTAACAAGATATTTGCATTTTAAGTTTTGCTAAGAAAATTCAAAATTTTGGCCAAAAAATTACTGATAACAAAATTTTGTCCTTTTCCTTCTACGAGGCTTATTTAACGAGATATTTGCATTTTAAGTTTTGCTAAGAAAATTCAAAATTTTGGCCAAAAAATTAGTGATAACAAAATTTTGTCCTTTTCCTTCTACGAGGCTTATTTAACGAGATATTTGCATTTTAGTTTTGCTAAGAAAATTCAAAATTTTGGCCAAAAAATTAGTAAGGACAAAATTTTGTCCTTTTCCTTCTACGAGGCTTATTTAACAAGATATTTGCATTTTAAGTTTTGCTAAGAAAATTCAAAATTTTGGCCAAAAAATTACTGATAACAAAATTTTGTCCTTTTCCTTCTACGAGGCTTATTTAACGAGATATTTGCATTTTAAGTTTTGCTAAGAAAATTCAAAATTTTGGCCAAAAAATTAGTGATAACAAAATTTTGTCCTTTTCCTTCTACGAGGCTTATTTAACGAGATATTTGCATTTTAGTTTTGCTAAGAAAATTCAAAATTTTGGCCAAAAAATTAGTAAGGACAAAATTTAGTCCTTTTCCTTCTACGAGGCTTATTTAACGAGATATTTGCATTTTATGTTTTGCTAAGAAAATTCAAAATTTTGGCCAAAAAATTAGTGATAACAAAATTTTGTCCTTTTCCTTCTACGAGGCTTATTTAACGAGATATTTGCATTTTAGTTTTGCTAAGAAAATTCAAAATTTTGGCCAAAAAATTAGTAAGGACAAAATTTAGTCCTTTTCCTTCTACGAGGCTTATTTAACGAGATATTTGCATTTTAAGTTTTGCTAAGAAAATTCAAAATTTTGGCCAAAAAATTAGTGATAACAAAATTTTGTCCTTTTCCTTCTACGAGGCTTATTTAACGAGATATTTGCATTTTAAGTTTTGCTAAGAAAATTCAAAATTTTGGCCAAAAAAATACTGATAACAAAATTTTGTCCTTTTCCTTCTACGAGGCTTATTTAACGAGATATTTGCATTTTAAGTTTTGCTAAGAAAATTCAAAATTTTGGCCAAAAAATTAGTAAGGACAAAATTTTGTCCTTTTCCTTCTACGAGGCTTATTTAACGAGATATTTGCATTTTAAATTTTGCTAAGAAAATTCAAAATTTTGGCCAAAAAATTAGTGATAACAAAATTTTGTCCTTTTCCTTCTACGAGGCTTATTTAACGAGATATTTGCATTTTAAGTTTTGCTAAGAAAATTCAAAATTTTGGCCAAAAAAATAGTAAGGACAAAGTTTTGTCCTTTTCCTTCTACGAGGCTTATTTAACGAGATATTTGCATTTTATGTTTTGCTAAGAAAATTCAAAATTTTGGCCAAAAAATTAGTGATAACAAAATTTTGTCCTTTTCCTTCTACGAGGCTTATTTAACGAGATATTTGCATTTTAAGTTTTGCTAAGAAAATTCAAAATTTTGGCCAAAAAATTAGTGATAACAAAATTTTGTCCTTTTCTTTCTACGAGGCTTATTTAACGAGATATTTGCATTTTAAGTTTTGCTAAGAAAATTCAAAATTTTGGCCAAAAAATTACTGATAACAAAATTTTGTCCTTTTCCTTCTACGAGGCTTATTTAACGAGATAATTGCATTTTAAGTTTTGCTAAGAAAATTCAAAATTTTGGCCAAAAAATTAGTAAGGACAAAATTTTGTCCTTTTCCTTCTACGAGGCTTATTTAACGAGATATTTGCATTTTAAGTTTTGCTAAGAAAATTCAAAATTTTGGCCAAAAAATTACTGATAACAAAATTTTGTCCTTTTCCTTCTACGAGGCTTATTTAACGAGATATATGCATTTTAAGTTTTGCTAAGAAAATTCAAAATGTTGGCCAAAAAATTAGTGATAAAAAAATTTTGTCCTTTTCCTTCTACGAGGCTTATTTAACGAGATATTTGCATTTTAAGTTTTGCTAAGAAAATTCAAAATTTTGGCCAAAAAATTACTGATAACAAAATTTTGTCCTTTTCCTTCTACGAGGCTTATTTAACGAGATATTTGCATTTTAAGTTTTGCTAAGAAAATTCCAAATTTTGGCCAAAAAATTAGTGATAACAAAATTGTGTCCTTTTCCTTCTACGAGGCTTATTTAACGAGATATTTGCATTTTAGTTTTGCTAAGAAAATTCAAAATTTTGGCCAAAAAATTAGTAAGGACAAAATGTTGTCCTTTTCCCTCCACGAGGCTTATTTAACGAGATATTTGCATTTTAAGTTTTGCTAAGAAAATTCAAAATTTTGGCCAAAAAAATACTGATAACAAAATTTTGTCCTTTTCCTTCTACGAGGCTTATTTAACGAGATATTTGCATTTTAAGTTTTGCTAAGAAAATTCAAAATTTTGGCCAAAAAATTACTGATAACAAAATTTTGTCCTTTTCCTTCTACGAGGCTTATTTAACGAGATATTTGCATTTTAAGTTTTGCTAAGAAAATTCCAAATTTTGGCCAAAAAATTAGTGATAACAAAATTGTGTCCTTTTCCTTCTACGAGGCTTATTTAACGAGATATTTGCATTTTAGTTTTGCTAAGAAAATTCAAAATTTTGGCCAAAAAATTAGTAAGGACAAAATGTTGTCCTTTTCCCTCCACGAGGCTTATTTAACGAGATATTTGCATTTTAAGTTTTGCTAAGAAAATTCAAAATGTTGGCCAAAAAATTGGTGATAACAAAATTTTGTCCTTTTCCTTCTACGAGGCTTATTTAACGAGATATTTGCATTTTAAGTTTTGCTAAGAAAATTCAAAATTTTGGCCAAAAAATTAGTGATAACAAAATTTTGTCCTTTTCCTTCTACGAGGCTTATTTGACGAGATATTTGCATTTTAAGTTTTGCTAAGAAAATTCAAAATTTGGCCAACAAATTAGTAAGGACAAAATTTTGTCCTTTTCCTTCTACGAGGCTTATTTAACAAGATATTTGCATTTTAAGTTTTGCTAAGAAAATTCAAAATTTTGGCCAAAAAATTAGTGATAACAAAATTTTGTCCTTTTCCTTCTACGAGGCTTATTTGACGAGATATTTGCATTTTAAGTTTTGCTAAGAAAATTCAAAATTTGGCCAACAAATTAGTAAGGACAAAATTTTGTCCTTTTCCTTCTACGAGGCTTATTTAACGAGATATTTGCATTTTAAGTTTTGCTAAGAAAATTCAAAATTTTGCCCAAAAAATTAGTGATAACAAAATGTTGTCCTTTTCCTTCTACGAGGCTTATTTAACGAGATATTTGCATTTTAGGTTCTGCTAAGAAAATTCAAAATTTTGGGCAAAAAATTGGTGATAACAAAATTTTGTCCTTTTCCTTCTACGAGGCTTATTTAACGAGATATTTGCATTTTAAGTTTTGCTAAGAAAATTCAAAATTTTGGCCAAAAAATTAGTGATAACAAAATTTTGTCCTTTTCCTTCTACGAGGCTTATTTAACGAGATATTTGCATTTTAGTTTTGCTAAGAAAATTCAAAATTTTGGCCAAAAAATTAGTAAGGACAAAATTTTGTCCTTTTCCTTCTACGAGGCTTATTTAACGAGATATTTGCATTTTAAGTTTTGCTAAGAAAATTCAAAATTTTGGCCAAAAAATTAGTGATAACAAAATTTTGTCCTTTTCCTTCTACGAGGCTTATTTAACGAGATATTAGCATTTTAAGTTTTGCTAAGAAAATTCAAAATTTTGGCCAAAAAATTGGTGATAACAAAATTTTGTCCTTTTCCTTCTACGAGGCTTATTTAACGAGATATATGCATTTTAAGTTTTGCTAAGAAAATTCGAAATTTTGGCCAAAACATTAGTGATAACAACATTTTGTCCTTTTCCTTCTACGAGGCTTATTTAACGAGATATTTGCATTTTAGTTTTGCTAAGAAAATTCAAAATTTTAGCCAAAAAATTAGTAAGGACAAAATTTTGTCCTTTTCCTTCTACGAGGCTTATTTAACGAGATATTTGCATTTTAAGTTTTGCTAAGAAAATTCAAAATTTTGGCCAAAAAATTAGTGATAACAAAATTTTGTCCTTTTCCTTCTACGAGGCTTATTTAACGAGATATTTGAATTTTAAGTTTTGCTAAGAAAATTCAAAATTTTGGCCAAAAAATTACTGATAACAAAATTTTGTCCTTTTCCTTCTACGAGGCTTATTTAACGAGATATTTGCATTTTAAGTTTTGCTAAGAAAATTCAAAATTTTGGCTAAAAAATTACTGATAACAAAATTTTGTCCTTTTCTTTCTACGAGGCTTATTTAACAAGATATTTGCATTTTAAGTTTTGCTAAGAAAATTCAAAATTTTGGCCAAAAAATTACTGATAACAAAATTTTGTCCTTTTCCTTCTACGAGGCTTATTTAACGAGATATTTGCATTTTAAGTTTTGCTAAGAAAATTCAAAATTTTGGCCAAAAAATTAGTGATAACAAAATTTTGTCCTTTTCCTTCTACGAGGCTTATTTAACGAGATATTTGCATTTTAGTTTTGCTAAGAAAATTCAAAATTTTGGCCAAAAAATTAGTAAGGACAAAATTTTGTCCTTTTCCTTCTACGAGGCTTATTTAACAAGATATTTGCATTTTAAGTTTTGCTAAGAAAATTCAAAATTTTGGCCAAAAAATTACTGATAACAAAATTTTGTCCTTTTCCTTCTACGAGGCTTATTTAACGAGATATTTGCATTTTAAGTTTTGCTAAGAAAATTCAAAATTTTGGCCAAAAAATTAGTGATAACAAAATTTTGTCCTTTTCCTTCTACGAGGCTTATTTAACGAGATATTTGCATTTTAGTTTTGCTAAGAAAATTCAAAATTTTGGCCAAAAAATTAGTAAGGACAAAATTTAGTCCTTTTCCTTCTACGAGGCTTATTTAACGAGATATTTGCATTTTATGTTTTGCTAAGAAAATTCAAAATTTTGGCCAAAAAATTAGTGATAACAAAATTTTGTCCTTTTCCTTCTACGAGGCTTATTTAACGAGATATTTGCATTTTAAGTTTTGCTAAGAAAATTCAAAATTTTGGCCAAAAAATTAGTGATAACAAAATTTTGTCCTTTTCTTTCTACGAGGCTTATTTAACGAGATATTTGCATTTTAAGTTTTGCTAAGAAAATTCAAAATTTTGGCCAAAAAATTACTGATAACAAAATTTTGTCCTTTTCCTTCTACGAGGCTTATTTAACGAGATAATTGCATTTTAAGTTTTGCTAAGAAAATTCAAAATTTTGGCCAAAAAATTAGTAAGGACAAAATTTTGTCCTTTTCCTTCTACGAGGCTTATTTAACGAGATATTTACATTTTAAGTTTTGCTAAGAAAATTCAAAATTTTGGCCAAAAAATTACTGATAACAAAATTTTGTCCTTTTCCTTCTACGAGGCTTATTTAACGAGATATATGCATTTTAAGTTTTGCTAAGAAAATTCAAAATGTTGGCCAAAAAATTAGTGATAAAAAAATTTTGTCCTTTTCCTTCTACGAGGCTTATTTAACGAGATATTTGCATTTTAAGTTTTGCTAAGAAAATTCAAAATTTTGGCCAAAAAATTACTGATAACAAAATTTTGTCCTTTTCCTTCTACGAGGCTTATTTAACGAGATATTTGCATTTTAAGTTTTGCTAAGAAAATTCCAAATTTTGGCCAAAAAATTAGTGATAACAAAATTGTGTCCTTTTCCTTCTACGAGGCTTATTTAACGAGATATTTGCATTTTAGTTTTGCTAAGAAAATTCAAAATTTTGGCCAAAAAATTAGTAAGGACAAAATGTTGTCCTTTTCCCTCCACGAGGCTTATTTAACGAGATATTTGCATTTTAAGTTTTGCTAAGAAAATTCAAAATTTTGGCCAAAAAAATACTGATAACAAAATTTTGTCCTTTTCCTTCTACGAGGCTTATTTAACGAGATATTTGCATTTTAAGTTTTGCTAAGAAAATTCAAAATTTTGGCCAAAAAATTACTGATAACAAAATTTTGTCCTTTTCCTTCTACGAGGCTTATTTAACGAGATATTTGCATTTTAAGTTTTGCTAAGAAAATTTCAAATTTTGGCCAAAAAATTAGTGATAACAAAATTGTGTCCTTTTCCTTCTACGAGGCTTATTTAACGAGATATTTGCATTTTAGTTTTGCTAAGAAAATTCAAAATTTTGGCCAAAAAATTAGTAAGGACAAAATGTTGTCCTTTTCCCTCCACGAGGCTTATTTAACGAGATATTTGCATTTTAAGTTTTGCTAAGAAAATTCAAAATGTTGGCCAAAAAATTGGTGATAACAAAATTTTGTCCTTTTCCTTCTACGAGGCTTATTTAACGAGATATTTGCATTTTAAGTTTTGCTAAGAAAATTCAAAATTTTGGCCAAAAAATTAGTGATAACAAAATTTTGTCCTTTTCCTTCTACGAGGCTTATTTGACGAGATATTTGCATTTTAAGTTTTGCTAAGAAAATTCAAAATTTGGCCAACAAATTAGTAAGGACAAAATTTTGTCCTTTTCCTTCTACGAGGCTTATTTAACAAGATATTTGCATTTTAAGTTTTGCTAAGAAAATTCAAAATTTTGGCCAAAAAATTAGTGATAACAAAATTTTGTCCTTTTCCTTCTACGAGGCTTATTTGACGAGATAGTTGCATTTTAAGTTTTGCTAAGAAAATTCAAAATTTGGCCAACAAATTAGTAAGGACAAAATTTTGTCCTTTTCCTTCTACGAGGCTTATTTAACGAGATATTTGCATTTTAAGTTTTGCTAAGAAAATTCAAAATTTTGCCCAAAAAATTAGTGATAACAAAATGTTGTCCTTTTCCTTCTACGAGGCTTATTTAACGAGATATTTGCATTTTAGGTTCTGCTAAGAAAATTCAAAATTTTGGGCAAAAAATTGGTGATAACAAAATTTTGTCCTTTTCCTTCTACGAGGCTTATTTAACGAGATATTTGCATTTTAAGTTTTGCTAAGAAAATTCAAAATTTTGGCCAAAAAATTAGTGATAACAAAATTTTGTCCTTTTCCTTCTACGAGGCTTATTTAACGAGATATTTGCATTTTAGTTTTGCTAAGAAAATTCAAAATTTTGGCCAAAAAATTAGTAAGGACAAAATTTTGTCCTTTTCCTTCTACGAGGCTTATTTAACGAGATATTTGCATTTTAAGTTTTGCTAAGAAAATTCAAAATTTTGGCCAAAAAATTAGTGATAACAAAATTTTGTCCTTTTCCTTCTACGAGGCTTATTTAACGAGATATTAGCATTTTAAGTTTTGCTAAGAAAATTCAAAATTTTGGCCAAAAAATTGGTGATAACAAAATTTTGTCCTTTTCCTTCTACGAGGCTTATTTAACGAGATATATGCATTTTAAGTTTTGCTAAGAAAATTCGAAATTTTGGCCAAAACATTAGTGATAACAACATTTTGTCCTTTTCCTTCTACGAGGCTTATTTAACGAGATATTTGCATTTTAGTTTTGCTAAGAAAATTCAAAATTTTGGCCAAAAAATTAGTAAGGACAAAATTTTGTCCTTTTCCTTCTACGAGGCTTATTTAACGAGATATTTGCATTTTAAGTTTTGCTAAGAAAATTCAAAATTTTGGCCAAAAAATTAGTGATAACAAAATTTTGTCCTTTTCCTTCTACGAGGCTTATTTAACGAGATATTTGAATTTTAAGTTTTGCTAAGAAAATTCAAAATTTTGGCCAAAAAATTACTGATAACAAAATTTTGTCCTTTTCCTTCTACGAGGCTTATTTAACGAGATATTTGCATTTTAAGTTTTGCTAAGAAAATTCAAAATTTTGGCTAAAAAATTACTGATAACAAAATTTTGTCCTTTTCTTTCTACGAGGCTTATTTAACAAGATATTTGCATTTTAAGTTTTGCTAAGAAAATTCAAAATTTTGGCCAAAAAATTACTGATAACAAAATTTTGTCCTTTTCCTTCTACGAGGCTTATTTAACGAGATATTTGCATTTTAAGTTTTGCTAAGAAAATTCAAAATTTTGGCCAAAAAATTAGTGATAACAAAATTTTGTCCTTTTCCTTCTACGAGGCTTATTTAACGAGATATTTGCATTTTAGTTTTGCTAAGAAAATTCAAAATTTTGGCCAAAAAATTAGTAAGGACAAAATTTTGTCCTTTTCCTTCTACGAGGCTTATTTAACAAGATATTTGCATTTTAAGTTTTGCTAAGAAAATTCAAAATTTTGGCCAAAAAATTACTGATAACAAAATTTTGTCCTTTTCCTTCTACGAGGCTTATTTAACGAGATATTTGCATTTTAAGTTTTGCTAAGAAAATTCAAAATTTTGGCCAAAAAATTAGTGATAACAAAATTTTGTCCTTTTCCTTCTACGAGGCTTATTTAACGAGATATTTGCATTTTAGTTTTGCTAAGAAAATTCAAAATTTTGGCCAAAAAATTAGTAAGGACAAAATTTAGTCCTTTTCCTTCTACGAGGCTTATTTAACGAGATATTTGCATTTTAAGTTTTGCTAAGAAAATTCAAAATTTTGGCCAAAAAATTAGTGATAACAAAATTTTGTCCTTTTCCTTCTACGAGGCTTATTTAACGAGATATTTGCATTTTAAGTTTTGCTAAGAAAATTCAAAATTTTGGCCAAAAAATTACTGATAACAAAATTTTGTCCTTTTCCTTCTACGAGGCTTATTTAACGAGATATTTGCATTTTAAGTTTTGCTAAGAAAATTCAAAATGTTGGCCAAAAAATTAGTGATAACAAAATTTTGTCCTTTTCCTTCTACGAGGCTTATTTAACGAGATATTTGCATTTTAAGTTTTGCTAAGAAAATTCAAAATTTTGGCCAAAAAATTAGTAAGGACAAAATTTTGTCCTTTTCCTTCTACGATGCTTATTTAACGAGATATTTGCATTTTAAGTTTTGCTAAGAAAATTCAAAATTTTGGCCAAAAAATTAGTGATAACAAAATTTTGTCCTTTTCCTTCTACGAGGCTTATTTAACGAGATATTTGCATTTTAAGTTTTGCTAAGAAAATTCAAAATTTTGGCCAAAAAATTACTGATAACAAAATTTTGTCCTTTTCCTTCTACGAGGCTTATTTAACGAGATATTTGCATTTTAAGTTTTGCTAAGAAAATTCAAAATTTTGGCCAAAAAATTAGTGATAACAAAATTTTGTCCTTTTCCTTCTACGAGGCTTATTTAACGAGATATTTGCATTTTAGTTTTGCTAAGAAAATTCAAAATTTTGGCCAAAAAATTAGTAAGGACAAAATTTAGTCCTTTTCCTTCTACGAGGCTTATTTAACGAGATATTTGCATTTTAAGTTTTGCTAAGAAAATTCAAAATTTTGGCCAAAAAATTAGTGATAACAAAATTTTGTCCTTTTCCTTCTACGAGGCTTATTTAACGAGATATTTGCATTTTAAGTTTTGCTAAGAAAATTCAAAATTTTGGCCAAAAAAATACTGATAACAAAATTTTGTCCTTTTCCTTCTACGAGGCTTATTTAACGAGATATTTGCATTTTAAGTTTTGCTAAGAAAATTCAAAATTTTGGCCAAAAAATTAGTAAGGACAAAATTTTGTCCTTTTCCTTCTACGAGGCTTATTTAACGAGATATTTGCATTTTAAATTTTGCTAAGAAAATTCAAAATTTTGGCCAAAAAATTAGTGATAACAAAATTTTGTCCTTTTCCTTCTACGAGGCTTATTTAACGAGATATTTGCATTTTAAGTTTTGCTAAGAAAATGCAAAATTTTGGCCAAAAAAATAGTAAGGACAAAGTTTTGTCCTTTTCCTTCTACGAGGCTTATTTAACGAGATATTTGCATTTTATGTTTTGCTAAGAAAATTCAAAATTTTGGCCAAAAAATTAGTGATAACAAAATTTTGTCCTTTTCCTTCTACGAGGCTTATTTAACGAGATATTTGCATTTTAAGTTTTGCTAAGAAAATTCAAAATTTTGGCCAAAAAATTAGTGATAACAAAATTTTGTCCTTTTCTTTCTACGAGGCTTATTTAACGAGATATTTGCATTTTAAGTTTTGCTAAGAAAATTCAAAATTTTGGCCAAAAAATTACTGATAACAAAATTTTGTCCTTTTCTTTCTACGAGGCTTATTTAACGAGATATTTGCATTTTAAGTTTTGCTAAGAAAATTCAAAATTTTGGCCAAAAAATTAGTGATAACAAAATTTTGTCCTTTTCTTTCTACGAGGCTTATTTAACGAGATATTTGCATTTTAAGTTTTGCTAAGAAAATTCAAAATTTTGGCCAAAAAATTACTGATAACAAAATTTTGTCCTTTTCCTTCTACGAGGCTTATTTAACGAGATATTTGCATTTTAAGTTTTGCTAAGAAAATTCAAAATTTTGGCCAAAAAATTAGTGATAACAAAATTTTGTCCTTTTCCTTCTACGAGGCTTATTTAACGAGATATTTGCATTTTAGTTTTGCTAAGAAAATTCAAAATTTTGGCCAAAAAATTAGTAAGGACAAAATTTAGTCCTTTTCCTTCTACGAGGCTTATTTAACGAGATATTTGCATTTTAAGTTTTGCTAAGAAAATTCAAAATTTTGGCCAAAAAATTAGTGATAACAAAATTTTGTCCTTTTCCTTCTACGAGGCTTATTTAACGAGATATTTGCATTTTAAGTTTTGCTAAGAAAATTCAAAATTTTGGCCAAAAAATTACTGATAACAAAATTTTGTCCTTTTCCTTCTACGAGGCTTATTTAACGAGATATTTGCATTTTAAGTTTTGCTAAGAAAATTCAAAATTTTGGCCAAAAAATTACTGATAACAAAATTTTGTCCTTTTCCTTCTACGAGGCTTATTTAACGAGATATATGCATTTTAAGTTTTGCTAAGAAAATTCAAAATGTTGGCCAAAAAATTAGTGATAAAAAAATTTTGTCCTTTTCCTTCTACGAGGCTTATTTAACGAGATATTTGCATTTTAAGTTTTGCTAAGAAAATTCAAAATTTTGGCCAAAAAATTACTGATAACAAAATTTTGTCCTTTTCCTTCTACGAGGCTTATTTAACGAGATATTTGCATTTTAAGTTTTGCTAAGAAAATTCCAAATTTTGGCCAAAAAATTAGTGATAACAAAATTGTGTCCTTTTCCTTCTACGAGGCTTATTTAACGAGATATTTGCATTTTAGTTTTGCTAAGAAAATTCAAAATTTTGGCCAAAAAATTAGTAAGGACAAAATGTTGTCCTTTTCCCTCCACGAGGCTTATTTAACGAGATATTTGCATTTTAAGTTTTGCTAAGAAAATTCAAAATTTTGGCCAAAAAAATACTGATAACAAAATTTTGTCCTTTTCCTTCTACGAGGCTTATTTAACGAGATATTTGCATTTTAAGTTTTGCTAAGAAAATTCAAAATTTTGGCCAAAAAATTACTGATAACAAAATTTTGTCCTTTTCCTTCTACGAGGCTTATTTAACGAGATATTTGCATTTTAAGTTTTGCTAAGAAAATTCCAAATTTTGGCCAAAAAATTAGTGATAACAAAATTTTGTCCTTTTCCTTCTACGAGGCTTATTTAACGAGATATTTGCATTTTAGTTTTGCTAAGAAAATTCAAAATTTTGGCCAAAAAATTAGTAAGGACAAAATGTTGTCCTTTTCCCTCCACGAGGCTTATTTAACGAGATATTTGCATTTTAAGTTTTGCTAAGAAAATTCAAAATGTTGGCCAAAAAATTGGTGATAACAAAATTTTGTCCTTTTCCTTCTACGAGGCTTATTTAACGAGATATTTGCATTTTAAGTTTTGCTAAGAAAATTCAAAATTTTGGCCAAAAAATTAGTGATAACAAAATTTTGTCCTTTTCCTTCTACGAGGCTTATTTGACGAGATATTTGCATTTTAAGTTTTGCTAAGAAAATTCAAAATTTGGCCAACAAATTAGTAAGGACAAAATTTTGTCCTTTTCCTTCTACGAGGCTTATTTAACAAGATATTTGCATTTTAAGTTTTGCTAAGAAAATTCAAAATTTTGGCCAAAAAATTAGTGATAACAAAATTTTGTCCTTTTCCTTCTACGAGGCTTATTTGACGAGATATTTGCATTTTAAGTT
Source organism: Eudasyphora cyanicolor (assembly GCA_963930755.1). Classification (NCBI taxonomy): domain Eukaryota; kingdom Metazoa; phylum Arthropoda; class Insecta; order Diptera; family Muscidae; genus Eudasyphora; species Eudasyphora cyanicolor. Next base: position 316,840,532 of record OZ005734.1, read on the forward strand.
TTGCTAAGAAAATTCAAAATTTGGCCAACAAATTAGTAAGGACAAAATTTTGTCCTTTTCCTTCTACGAGGCTTATTTAACGAGATATTTGCATTTTAAGTTTTGCTAAGAAAATTCAAAATTTTGCCCAAAAAATTAGTGATAACAAAATGTTGTCCTTTTCCTTCTACGAGGCTTATTTAACGAGATATTTGCATTTTAGGTTCTGCTAAGAAAATTCAAAATTTTGGGCAAAAAATTGGTGATAACAAAATTTTGTCCTTTTCCTTCTACGAGGCTTATTTAACGAGATATTTGCATTTTAAGTTTTGCTAAGAAAATTCAAAATTTTGGCCAAAAAATTAGTGATAACAAAATTTTGTCCTTTTCCTTCTACGAGGCTTATTTAACGAGATATTTGCATTTTAGTTTTGCTAAGAAAATTCAAAATTTTGGCCAAAAAATTAGTAAGGACAAAATTTTGTCCTTTTCCTTCTACGAGGCTTATTTAACGAGATATTTGCATTTTAAGTTTTGCTAAGAAAATTCAAAATTTTGGCCAAAAAATTAGTGATAACAAAATTTTGTCCTTTTCCTTCTACGAGGCTTATTTAACGAGATATTAGCATTTTAAGTTTTGCTAAGAAAATTCAAAATTTTGGCCAAAAAATTGGTGATAACAAAATTTTGTCCTTTTCCTTCTACGAGGCTTATTTAACGAGATATATGCATTTTAAGTTTTGCTAAGAAAATTCGAAATTTTGGCCAAAACATTAGTGATAACAACATTTTGTCCTTTTCCTTCTACGAGGCTTATTTAACGAGATATTTGCATTTTAGTTTTGCTAAGAAAATTCAAAATTTTGGCCAAAAAATTAGTAAGGACAAAATTTTGTCCTTTTCCTTCTACGAGGCTTATTTAACGAGATATTTGCATTTTAAGTTTTGCTAAGAAAATTCAAAATTTTGGCCAAAAAATTAGTGATAACAAAATTTTGTCCTTTTCCTTCTACGAGGCTTATTTAACGAGATATTTGAATTTTAAGTTTTGCTAAGAAAATTCAAAATTTTGGCCAAAAAATTACTGATAACAAAATTTTGTCCTTTTCCTTCTACGAGGCTTATTTAACGAGATATTTGCATTTTAAGTTTTGCTAAGAAAATTCAAAATTTTGGCTAAAAAATTACTGATAACAAAATTTTGTCCTTTTCTTTCTACGAGGCTTATTTAACAAGATATTTGCATTTTAAGTTTTGCTAAGAAAATTCAAAATTTTGGCCAAAAAATTACTGATAACAAAATTTTGTCCTTTTCCTTCTACGAGGCTTATTTAACGAGATATTTGCATTTTAAGTTTTGCTAAGAAAATTCAAAATTTTGGCCAAAAAATTAGTGATAACAAAATTTTGTCCTTTTCCTTCTACGAGGCTTATTTAACGAGATATTTGCATTTTAGTTTTGCTAAGAAAATTCAAAATTTTGGCCAAAAAATTAGTAAGGACAAAATTTAGTCCTTTTCCTTCTACGAGGCTTATTTAACGAGATATTTGCATTTTATGTTTTGCTAAGAAAATTCAAAATTTTGGCCAAAAAATTAGTGATAACAAAATTTTGTCCTTTTCCTTCTACGAGGCTTATTTAACGAGATATTTGCATTTTAAGTTTTGCTAAGAAAATTCAAAATTTTGGCCAAAAAATTAGTGATAACAAAATTTTGTCCTTTTCTTTCTACGAGGCTTATTTAACGAGATATTTGCATTTTAAGTTTTGCTAAGAAAATTCAAAATTTTGGCCAAAAAATTACTGATAACAAAATTTTGTCCTTTTCCTTCTACGAGGCTTATTTAACGAGATAATTGCATTTTAAGTTTTGCTAAGAAAATTCAAAATTTTGGCCAAAAAATTAGTAAGGACAAAATTTTGTCCTTTTCCTTCTACGAGGCTTATTTAACGAGATATTTGCATTTTAAGTTTTGCTAAGAAAATTCAAAATTTTGGCCAAAAAATTACTGATAACAAAATTTTGTCCTTTTCCTTCTACGAGGCTTATTTAACGAGATATATGCATTTTAAGTTTTGCTAAGAAAATTCAAAATGTTGGCCAAAAAATTAGTGATAAAAAAATTTTGTCCTTTTCCTTCTACGAGGCTTATTTAACGAGATATTTGCATTTTAAGTTTTGCTAAGAAAATTCAAAATTTTGGCCAAAAAATTACTGATGACAAAATTTTGTCCTTTTCCTTCTACGAGGCTTATTTAACGAGATATTTGCATTTTAAGTTTTGCTAAGAAAATTCCAAATTTTGGCCAAAAAATTAGTGATAACAAAATTGTGTCCTTTTCCTTCTACGAGGCTTATTTAACGAGATATTTGCATTTTAGTTTTGCTAAGAAAATTCAAAATTTTGGCCAAAAAATTAGTAAGGACAAAATTTTGTCCTTTTCCTTCTACGAGGCTTATTTAACGAGATATTTGCATTTTATGTTTTGCTAAGAAAATTCAAAATGTTGGCCAAAAAATTAGTAAGGACAAAATTTTGTCCTTTTCCTTCTACGAGGCTTATTTAACGAGATATATGCATTTTAAGTTTTGCTAAGAAAATTCCAAATTTTGGCCAAAAAATTAGTGATAACAAAATTGTGTCCTTTCCTTCTACGAGGCTTATTTAACGAGATAATTGCATTTTAAGTTTTGCTAAGAAAATTCAAAATGTTGGCCAAAAAATTAGTAAGGACAAAATTTTGTCCTTTTCCTTCTACGAGGCTTATTTAACGAGATATTTGCATTTTATGTTTTGCTAAGAAAATTCAAAATGTTGGCCAAAAAATTAGTAAGGACAAAATTTTGTCCTTTTCCTTCTACGAGGCTTATTTAACGAGATATATGCATTTTAAGTTTTGCTAAGAAAATTCAAAATTTTGGCCAAAAAATTAGTGATAACAAAATTTTGTCCTTTTCTTTCTACGAGGCTTATTTAACGAGATATTTGCATTTTAAGTTTTGCTAAGAAAATTCAAAATTTTGGCCAAAAAATTACTGATAACAAAATTTTGTCCTTTTCCTTCTACGAGGCTTATTTAACGAGATAATTGCATTTTAAGTTTTTTCATTTCATTTCATTTTTCATTTTCATTTCATTTATTTACAGTTAATGGAATTACAGTATTCCTTACAGACTACGACTTATATCTAAAAATAAATTAAATCTAATACATTTGAAAACATTGCCAAACTAGAATTTATATCCAAATCCACACAATTTATGCGGTTAAACTCATTTAAAGCCCTCGAGATAGGTTCATGGTAAGAATAACTCGTTCTGTGGAACGGCACATAAAACAGATTATTACGTCTCAAAGTACGAGAAGGAACATTAAAAGGCAAAAGTTTGAGTAATTCAGAACAATCGACTACACCATTAACAATTTTGAAAATAAAAAGGAGAGACAAAACCTGTCTTCTGCTTTCAAGTGTTTTTAACGATATTAATCTGCATTTTTCAATATATTTGGGCTCAGGCAGTGTAAAATGTATAGAGTGAAGAGCAAACTTTATAAATCTTTTTTGTACATTCTCAATTCTAGTAATGTACTTAGAACAGAAGGGACTCCAGATAAAAGAAGCATATTCCAGCTTTGAGCGTACTAAAGACGTGAAAATAAGCTTAAAAGTATATGGATCCTGAAATTGCTTGCAATTTCTCTTTAAAAACGCAAGTAATGAATAAGCTTTAGGGATAATACGATTCAAATGGCTGACAAAAGTAATTTTTTCGTCAAAAATAACACCTAAATCCAAAACTTCATTTGAACTTTCAATTCTGAGTGAATTGATAACATAATCAAAACAGATACGATTTGAACACCTACCAAATGAGACTTTACTGCACTTAGACACATTTATTTCTAATGAATTTTCAGAACACCATTGGGAGATAGAATTCAAATCACTTTGAAGACGAAACGCATCAGCAATCGAATTAAGACGCAGAAAGATTTTTAAGTCATCAGCATACAGTAAAATCTTACAAAATTTAACAGAAGATGATATATCGTTAATGAATAATACAAAAAGTAAGGGACCAAGAATACTACCTTGTGGCACACCAGATGTAGCTTTATAAGCATAAGATTTAGAAGATTCAATAACTACATAGCAACTCCTATTATATAAATAAGATTCAATCCATTTTAAGAAAACGGAATGAAACCCAATTTTATATAATTTCTTAAGTAGATTTGAATGAGAGACTTTATCAAATGCTTTTGAAAGATCAGTGTAAACCGCATCAACTTGAAAGCCTAATTCAAAGTTAGAAATACAATAATGCGAGAAAATTGCGAGATTAGTAACAGTAGAACGTCCTCGAATAAAGCCATGTTGAAATGGAGATATGATATTTTTTGTAGCAAAGTACATTTTATAAAACATTATATGTTCGAATAGTTTTGAAATATTACTTAATTTAGAGATTGGTCTATAATTAGAAATATTATCCTTAGACCCTGATTTAAAAACTGGAGTAATAGAACTTACTTTCCACTTTTCAATGAAAATACCATCATTTAACGATTTATTAAATATGTAAAGTAAGGGGATAATTAAAGTTGAAGCACATCCTTTAATGAATGATGAGCATAAGCCGTCATTATCAACTCTATACGTACTTTTTAATTTAGAAAACCCTTGGAGTATATCAGATTCAGAAAGATCTACTGCGCCAAAATTTAAAGAAGAATCTGCAAAAAGATTTGTATACGAAAAAGTATTGCCAGAAGAAACAAAAGTTGAACTGAAAAAATCAGCGAACAGGTCAGCTGTTTCATCAAGTGAATCAGAAACCTTTTTTTTGAAAAACATTTTAGCTGGAAAGTCAGAACTAGTCCGTTTAGAATTAATAAAACTCCAAAATGATTTTGGATTATTCTTAATATTAACCTCAAACCCTAAGATATATTGATTATACAGAAACTTATTTAGGATATTAAATTCCCTTAAATAGCGCTCATACATATTCTTGTCATTTAAATTATTAGATGATTTGAAACGTTTGTAAAACTTGTTCCTAAGATTCTTAAGGTTTTTCAAACCCTTTGTGTACCAAGGCAACTTATAAACTCTGGGCTTTAAAAGAGGAATATTACATAAACAAATTTCATTAATAACTCGTATAAACAATTCATAGCAATCAGTAACATTATGACCATGAAAAATATTAAGCCAATTAACATCATTAATTAAATTATTAATTACATTATAATTACATTTTTTAAAGTCAATACTAGTTTTAGTTGAAACTACTTTAGAAAAATTTTAAAATTCAACGGTTAATTCCAAAGCTTTGTGGTGCATGTCCAATTTACAAAAGGGATTCATACATTCATTAATGCAATATTTCAAATCCTGATCAATGAAGACCAAATCCAATATTTTATTAAGAAGATTAGGAAATCTATTAATTTGTACCAGATTTAAGCAGTAAAGGCTGTCAATAACATTAATTTCAAACAAGTTATTGATATTAGACGGAGTCATAACCTCTAGGCTTGGATCAAAAGACCATTTCACTTTACTTAGGTTAAAGTCACCCAATGCAATAATTCGTCTATCATCAATAGCTAAATTAACTATGTTTTGAGTGTGCATATCGTAAAAATAATCAGAACTATTAGGCGGAATATATGATACAACAATATACAAATCTCCATTTGAGCCTGACAAGTATATGCACAATTGATCAATTATAGAGTCAGAATTATGCAATTCACAAAGCGACGAAATTATGGATTTTTTTACAGCAATCAGGACACCACCCCCTCTGACGCAATTACTTTTACAATAGTCTCTATCTTTACGAAAAACTCTATAAATATTAGAGTCAAAAATCTCCTCATTAACGAAATCCTCATTCAGCCAAGTCTCCACCAGCACGATAACATCAAATTCAGCGTTAGTTGATTCAGTATATACGTGTTCCAACTTCGTCCTCATTCCACCAATATTTTGAAAATAAATATTAAGCTTATGAAATCTATCAGCTATAATATTCAAGGGTTGTTCACAACTTGGGCTTGTTTTTGAAAAAAATTGAAAGCTCTAACACGTACATCAGTTGGCCACAATGAAGGCTTAAAAAGATGATTATAGAAACCCGCTGAAATTCCAAGCTTGAATGATATTTTACTTAGTGTGCTTAAATTAGTATCCTTTTTAATTACTAGTTTTGCTAAGAAAATTCAAAATTTTGGCCAAAAAATTAGTAATAACAAAATTTTGTCCTTTTCCTTCTACGAGGCTTATTTAACGAGATATTTGCATTTTAAGTTTGCATTTTAAGTTTCGCTAAGAAAATTCAACATTTTGGCCAAAAAATTAGTGATAACAAAATTTTGTCCTTTTCCTTCTACGAGCCTTATTTAACGAGATATTTGCATTTTATGTTTTGCTAAGAAAATTCAAAATTTTGGCCAAAAAATTAGTGATAACAAAATTTTGTCCTTTTCCTTCTACGAGGCTTATTTAACGAGATATTTGCATTTTAAGTTTTGCTAAGAAAATTCAAAATTTTGGCCAAAAAAATACTGATAACAAAATTTTGTCCTTTTCTTTCTACGAGGCTTATTTAACGAGATATTTGCATTTTAAGTTTTGCTAAGAAAATTCAAAATTTTGGCCAAAAAATTAGTGATAACAAAATTTTGTCCTTTTCCTTCTACGAGGCTTATTTAACGAGATATTTGCATTTTAAGTTTTGCTAAGAAAATTCAAAATTTTGGCGAAAAAAATACTGATAACAAAATTTTGTCCTTTTCCTTCTACGAGGCTTATTTAAGGAGATATTTGCTTTTTAAGTTTTGCTAAGAAAATTCAAAATTTTGGCCAAAAAATTAGTGATAACAAAATTTTGTCCTTTTCCTTCTACGAGGCTTATTTAACGAGATATATGCATTTTAAGTTTTGCTAAGAAAATTCAAAATTTTGGCCAAAAAATTAGTGATAACAAAATTTTGTCCTTTTCCTTCTACGAGGCTTATTTAAGGAGATATTTGCTTTTTAAGTTTTGCTAAGAAAATTCAAAATTTTGGCCAAAAAATTAGTGATAAAAAAATTTTGTCCTTTTCCTTCTACGAGGCTTATTTAACGAGATATATGCATTTTAAGTTTTGCTAAGAAAATTCAAAATTTTGGCCAAAAAATTAGTGATAACAAAATTTTGCCCTTTTCCTTCTACGAGGCTTATTTAACGAGATATTTGCATTTTAAGTTTTGCTAAGAAAATTCAAAATTTTGGCCAAAAAATTAGTGATAACAAAATTTTGTCCTTTTCTTTCTACGAGGCTTATTTAACGAGATATTTGCATTTTAAGTTTTGCTAAGAAAATTCAAAATTTTGGCCAAAAAAATACTGATAATAAAAATTTTGTCCTTTTCCTTCTACGAGGCTTATTTAACGAGATATTTGCATTTTAAGTTTTGCTAAGAAAATTCAAAATTTTGGCCAAAAAATTAGTAAGGACAAAATTTTGTCCTTTTCCTTCTACGAGGCTTATTTAATGAGATATTTGCATTTTAAGTTTTGCTAAGAAAATTCAAAAATTTTGGCCAAAAAATACTAATAACAAAATTTTGTCCTTTTCCTTCTACGAGGCTTATTTAACGAGATATTTGCATTTTAAGTTTTGCTAAGAAAATTCAAAAATTTTGGCCAAAAAAATAGTAAGGACAAAGTTTTGTCCTTTTCCTTCTACGAGGCTTATTTAACGAGATATTTGCATTTTATGTTTTGCTAAGAAAATTCAAAATTTTGGCCAAAAAATGAGAGTTAACAAAATTTTGTCCTTTTCCTTCTACGAGGCTTATTTAACGAGATATTTGCATTTTAAGTTTTGCTAAGAAAATTCAAAATTTTGGCCAAAAAATTAGTGATAACAAAATGTTGTCCTTTTCTTTCTACGAGGCTTATTTAACGAGATATTTGCATTTTAAGTTTTGCTAAGAAAATTCAAAATTTTGGCCAAAAAATTAGTGATAACAAAATTTTGTCCTTTTCCTTCTACGAGGCTTATTTAACGAGATATTTGCATTTTAAGTTTTGCTAAGAAAATTCAAAATTTTGGCCAAAAAATTAGTGATAACAAAATTTTGTCCTTTTCTTTCTACGAGGCTTATTTAACGAGATATTTGCATTTTAAGTTTTGCTAAGAAAATTCAAAATTTTGGCCAAAAAAATACTGATAACAAAATTTTGTCCTTTTCCTTCTACGAGGCTTATTTAACGAGATATTTGCATTTTAAGTTTTGCTAAGAAAATTCAAAATTTTGGCCAAAAAAATACTGATAACAAAATTTTGTCCTTTTCCTTCTACGAGGCTTATTTAACGAGATATTTGCATTTTAAGTTTTGCTAAGAAAATTCAAAAATTTTGGCCAAAAAAATAGTAAGGACAAAGTTTTGTCCTTTTCCTTCTACGAGGCTTATTTAACGAGATATTTGCATTTTATGTTTTGCTAAGAAAATTCAAAATTTTGGCCAAAAAATGAGAGTTAACAAAATTTTGTCCTTTTCCTTCTACGAGGCTTATTTAACGAGATATTTGCATTTTAAGTTTTGCTAAGAAAATTCAAAATTTTGGCCAAAAAAATTAGTGATAACAAAATGTTGTCCTTTTCTTTCTACGAGGCTTATTTAACGAGATATTTGCATTTTAAGTTTTGCTAAGAAAATTCAAAATTTTGGCCAAAAAATTAGTGATAACAAAATTTTGTCCTTTTCCTTCTACGAGGCTTATTTAACGAGATATTTGCATTTTAAGTTTTGCTAAGAAAATTCAAAATTTTGGCCAAAAAATTAGTGATAACAAAATTTTGTCCTTTTCTTTCTACGAGGCTTATTTAACGAGATATTTGCATTTTAAGTTTTGCTAAGAAAATTCAAAATTTTGGCCAAAAAAATACTGATAACAAAATTTTGTCCTTTTCCTTCTACGAGGCTTATTTAACGAGATATTTGCATTTTAAGTTTTGCTAAGAAAATTCAAAATTTTGGCCAAAAAAATACTGATAACAAAATTTTGTCCTTTTCCTTCTACGAGGCTTATTTAACGAGATATTTGCTTTTTAAGTTTTGCTAAGAAAATTCAAAATTTTGGCCAAAAAATTAGTGATAACAAAATTTTGTCCTTTTCCTTCTACGAGGCTTATTTAACGAGATATATGCATTTTAAGTTTTGCTAAGAAAATTCAAAATTTTGGCCAAAAAATTAGTGATAACAAAATTTTGTCCTTTTCCTTCTACGAGGCTTATTTAACGAGATATTTGCATTTTAAGTTTTGCTAAGAAAATTCAAAATTTTGGCCAAAAAATTAGTGATAACAAAATTTTGTCCTTTTCTTTCTACGAGGCTTATTTAACGAGATATTTGCATTTTAAGTTTTGCTAAGAAAATTCAAAATTTTGGCCAAAAAAATACTGATAATAAAAATTTTGTCCTTTTCCTTCTACGAGGCTTATTTAACGAGATATTTGCATTTTAAGTTTTGCTAAGAAAATTCAAAATTTTGGCCAAAAAATTAGTAAGGACAAAATTTTGTCCTTTTCCTTCTACGTGGCTTATTTAATGAGATATTTGCATTTTAAGTTTTGCTAAGAAAATTCAAAAATTTTGGCCAAAAAATACTAATAACAAAATTTTGTCCTTTTCCTTCTACGAGGCTTATTTAACGAGATATTTGCATTTTAAGTTTTGCTAAGAAAATTCAAAAATTTTGGCCAAAAAAATAGTAAGGACAAAGTTTTGTCCTTTTCCTTCTACGAGGCTTATTTAACGAGATATTTGCATTTTATGTTTTGCTAAGAAATATCAAAATTTTGGCCAACATATTAGTGATAACAAAATTTTTTCCTTTTCCTTCTACGAGGCTTATTTAACGAGATATTTGCATTTTAAGTTTTGCTAAGAAAATTCAAAATTTTGGCCAAAAAATTAGTGATAACAAAATTTTGTCCTTTTCTTTCTACGAGGCTTATTTAACGAGATATTTGCATTTTAAGTTTTGCTAAGAAAATTCAAAATTTTGGCCAAAAAATTACTGATAACAAAATTTTGTCCTTTTCCTTCTACGAGGCTTATTTAACGAGATAATTGCATTTTACTGATAACAAAATTTTGTCCTTTTCCTTCTACGAGGCTTATTTAACGAGATAATTGCATTTTAAGTTTTGCTAAGAAAATTCAAAATGTTGGCCAAAAAATTAGTGAGGACAAAATTTTGTCCTTTTCCTTCTACGAGGCTTATTTAACGAGATATTTGCATTTTAAGTTTTGCTAAGAAAATTCAAAATGTTGGCCAAAAAATTAGTAAGGACAAAATTTTGTCCTTTTCCTTCTACGAGGCTTATTTAACGAGATATATGCATTTTAAGTTTTGCTAAGAAAATTCAAAATTTTGGCCAAAAAATTAGTGATAACAAAATTTTGTCCTTTTCTTTCTACGAGGCTTATTTAACGAGATATTTGCATTTTAAGTTTTGCTAAGAAAATTCAAAATTTTGGCCAAAAAATTACTGATAACAAAATTTTGTCCTTTTCCTTCTACGAGGCTTATTTAACGAGATAATTGCATTTTAAGTTTTGCTAAGAAAATTCAAAATTTTGGCCAAAAAATTAGTAATAACAAAATTTTGTCCTTTTCCTTCTACGAGGCTTATTTAACGAGATATTTGCATTTTAAGTTTTGCTAAGAAAATTCAAAATGTTGGCCAAAAAATTAGTAATAACAAAATTTTGTCCTTTTCCTTCTACGAGGCTTATTTAACGAGATATTTGCATTTTAAGTTTGCATTTAAGTTTTGCTAAGAAAATTCAAAATTTTGGCCAAAAAATTAGTGATAACAAAATTTTGTCCTTTTCCTTCTACAAGGCTTATTTAACGAGATATTTGCATTTTAAGTTTTGCTAAGAAAATTCAAAATTTTGCCCAAAAAATTAGTAAGGACAGAATTTTGTCCTTTTCCTTCTACGAGGCTTATTTAACGAGATATTTGCATTTTAAGTTTTGCTAAGAAAATTCAAAATTTTGGCCAAAAAAATACTGATAACAAAATTTTGTCCTTTTCCTTCTACGAGGCTTATTTAACGAGATATTTGCATTTTAAGTTTTGCTAAGAAAATTCAAAATGTTGGCCAAAAAATTAGTAATAACAAAATTTTGTCCTTTTCCTTCTACGAGGCTTATTTAACGAGATATTTGCATTTTAAGTTTGCATTTAAGTTTTGCTAAGAAAATTCAAAATTTTGGCCAAAAAATTAGTGATAACAAAATTTTGTCCTTTTCCTTCTACAAGGCTTATTTAACGAGATATTTGCATTTTAAGTTTTGCTAAGAAAATTCAAAATTTTGCCCAAAAAATTAGTAAGGACAGAATTTTGTCCTTTTCCTTCTACGAGGCTTATTTAACGAGATATTTGCATTTTAAGTTTTGCTAAGAAAATTCAAAATTTTGGCCAAAAAAATACTGATAACAAAATTTTGTCCTTTTCCTTCTACGAGGCTTATTTAACGAGATATTTGCATTTTAAGTTTTGCTAAGAAAATTCAAAATTTTGGCCAAAAAATTACTGATAACAAAATTTTGTCCTTTTCCTTCTACGAGGCTTATTTAACGAGATATTTGCATTTTAAGTTTTGCTAAGAAAATTCAAAATTTTGGCCAAAAAAATACTGATAACAAAATTTTGTCCTTTTCCTTCTACGAGGCTTATTTAACGAGATAATTGCATTTTAAGTTTTGCTAAGAAAATTCAAAATTTTGGCCAAAAAATTACTGATAACAAAATTTTGTCCTTTTCCTTCTACGAGGCTTATTTAACGAGATATTTGCATTTTAAGTTTTGCTAAGAAAATACAAAATTTTGGCCAAAAAATTAGTGATAACAAAATTTTGTCCTTTTCCTTCTACGAGGCTTATTTAACGAGATATTTGCATTTTAAGTTTTGCTAAGAAAATTCAAAATTTTGGCCAAAAAATTACTGATAACAAAATTTTGTCCTTTTCCTTCTACGAGGCTTATTTAACGAGATAATTGCATTTTAAGTTTTGCTAAGAAAATTCAAAATTTTGGCCAAAAAATTAGTAAGGACAAAATTTTGTCCTTTTCCTTCTACGAGGCTTATTTAACGAGATATTTGCATTTTAAGTTTTGCTAAGAAAATTCAAAATTTTGGCCAAAAAATTAGTAATAACAAAATTTTGTCCTTTTCCTTCTACGAGGCTTATTTAACGAGATATTTGCATTTTAAGTTTTGCTAAGAAAATTCAAAATTTTGGCCAAAAAATTAGCGATAACAAAATTTTGTCCTTTTCTTTCTACGAGGCTTATTTAACGAGATATTTGCATTTTAAGTTTTGCTAAGAAAATTCAAAATTTTGGCCAAAAAATTACTGATAACAAAATTTTGTCCTTTTCCTTCTACGAGGCTTATTTAACGAGATAATTGCATTTTAAGTTTTGCTAAGAAAATTCAAAATTTTGGCCAAAAAATTAGTAAGGACAAAATTTTGTCCTTTTCCTTCTACGAGGCTTATTTAACGAGATATTTGCATTTTAAGTTTTGCTAAGAAAATTCAAAATTTTGGCCAAAAAATTAGTAATAACAAAATTTTGTCCTTTTCCTTCTACGAGGCTTATTTAACGAGATATTTGCATTTTAAGTTTTGCTAAGAAAATTCAAAATTTTGGCCAAAAAATTACTGATAACAAAATTTTGTCCTTTTCCTTCTACGAGGCTTATTTAACGAGATAATTGCATTTTAAGTTTTGCTAAGAAAATTCAAAATTTTGGCCAAAAAATTAGTAAGGACAAAATTTTGTCCTTTTCCTTCTACGAGGCTTATTTAACGAGATATTTGCATTTTAAGTTTTGCTAAGAAAATTCAAAATTTTGGCCAAAAAATTAGTAATAACAAAATTTTGTCCTTTTCCTTCTACGAGGCTTATTTAACGAGATATTTGCATTTTAAGTTTTGCTAAGAAAATTCAAAATTTTGGCCAAAAAATTAGTGATAACAAAATTTTGTCCTTTTCCTTCTACAAGGCTTATTTAACGAGATATTTGCATTTTAAGTTTTGCTAAGAAAATTCAAAATTTTGGCCAAAAAATTAGTGATAACAAAATTTTGTCCTTTTCCTTCTACGAGGCTTATTTAACGAGATATTTGCATTTTAAGTTTTGCTAAGAAAATTCAAAATTTTGGCCAAAAAAATACTGATAACAAAATTTTGTCCTTTTCCTACTACGAGGCTTATTTAACGAGATATTTGCATTTTAAGTTTTGCTAAGAAAATCCAAAATTTTGGCCAAAAAATTAGTGATAACAAAATTTTGTCCTTTTCCTTCTACGAGGCTTATTTAACGAGATATTTGCATTTTAAGTTTTGCTAAGAAAATTCAAAATTTTGGCCAAAAAATTAGTGATAACAAAATGTTGTCCTTTTCCTTCTACAAGGCTTATTTAACGAGATATTTGCATTTTAAGTTTTGCTAAGAAAATTCAAAATTTTGCCCAAAAAATTAGTAAGGACAGAATTTTGTCCTTTTCCTTCTACGAGGCTTATTTAACGAGATATTTGCATTTTAAGTTTTGCTAAGAAAATTCAAAATTTTGGCCAAAAAAATACTGATAACAAAATTTTGTCCTTTTCCTACTACGAGGCTTATTTAACGAGATATTTGCATTTTAAGTTTTGCTAAGAAAATTCAAAAATTTTGGCCAAAAAAATAGTAAGGACAAAATTTTGTCCTTTTCCTTCTACGAGGCTTATTTAACGAGATATTTGCATTTTATGTTTTGCTAAGAAAATTCAAAATTTTGGCCAAAAAATTAGTGATAACAAAATTTTGTCCTTTTCCTTCTACGAGGCTTATTTAACGAGATATATGCATTTTAAGTTTTGCTAAGAAAATTCAAAATTTTGGCCAAAAAATTAGTGATAACAAAATTTTGTCCTTTTCTTTCTACGAGGCTTATTTAACGAGATATTTGCATTTTAAGTTTTGCTAAGAAAATTCAAAATTTTGGCCAAAAAATTACTGATAACAAAATTTTGTCCTTTTCCTTCTACGAGGCTTATTTAACGAGATAATTGCATTTTAAGTTTTGCTAAGAAAATTCAAAATTTTGGCCAAAAAATTAGTAATAACAAAATTTTGTCCTTTTCCTTCTACGAGGCTTATTTAACGAGATATTTGCATTTTAAGTTGGCATTTTAAGTTTTGCTAAGAAAATTCAAAATTTTGGCCAAAAAATTAGTGATAACAAAATTTTGTCCTTTTCCTTCTACAAGGCTTATTTAACGAGATATTTGCATTTTAAGTTTTGCTAAGAAAATTCAAAATTTTGCCCAAAAAGGACAGAATTTTGTCCTTTTCCTTCTACGAGGCTTATTTAACGAGATATTTGCATTTTAAGTTTTGCTAAGAAAATTCAAAATTTTGGCCAAAAAAATACTGATAACAAAATTTTGTCCTTTTCCTTCTACGAGGCTTATTTAACGAGATATTTGCATTTTAAGTTTTGCTAAGAAAATCCAAAATTTTGGCCAAAAAATTAGTGATAACAAAATTTTGTCCTTTTCCTTCTACGAGGCTTATTTAACGAGATATTTGCATTTTAAGTTTTGCTAAGAAAATCCAAAATTTTGGCCAAAAAATTAGTGATAACAAAATTTTGTCCTTTTCCTTCTACAAGGCTTATTTAACGAGATATTTGCATTTTAAGTTTTGCTAAGAAAATCTAAAATTTTGGCCAAAAAAATACTAATAACAAAAGTTTGTCCTTTTCCTTCTACGAGGCTTATTTAACGAGATATTTGCATTTTAAGTTTTGCTAAGAAAATTCAAAATTTTGGCCAAAAAAATACTGATAACAAAATTTTGTCCTTTTCCTTCTACGAGGCTTATTTAACGAGATATTTGCATTTTAAGTTTTGCTAAGAAAATCCAAAATTTTGGCCAAAAAATTAGTGATAACAAAATTTTGTCCTTTTCCTTCTACGAGGCTTATTTAACGAGATATTTGCATTTTAAGTTTTGCTAAGAAAATCCAAAATTTTGGCCAAAAAAATACTAATAATAAAATTTTGTCCTTTTCCTTCTACGAGGCTTATTTAACGAGATATTTGCATTTTAAGTTTTGCTAAGAAAATTCAAAATTTTGGCCAAAAAATTAGTGATAACAA
This sequence comes from Eudasyphora cyanicolor, assembly GCA_963930755.1. Lineage (NCBI taxonomy): Eukaryota > Metazoa > Arthropoda > Insecta > Diptera > Muscidae > Eudasyphora > Eudasyphora cyanicolor. The sequence continues at coordinate 316,855,752 of OZ005734.1, forward strand.
AATTTTGTCCTTTTCCTTCTACAAGGCTTATTTAACGAGATATTTGCATTTTAAGTTTTGCTAAGAAAATTCAAAATTTTGGCCAAAAAATTAGTGATAACAAAATTTTGTCCTTTTCCTTCTACGAGGCTTATTTAACGAGATATTTGCATTTTAAGTTTTGCTAAGAAAATTCAAAATTTTGGCCAAAAAATTAGTAAGGACAAAATTTTGTCCTTTTCCTTCTACGAGGCATATTTAATGAGATATTTGCATTTTAAGTTTTGCTAAGAAAATTCAAAAATGTTGGCCAAAAAAATACTAATAACAAAATTTTGTCCTTTTCCTTCTACGAGGCTTATTTAACGAGATATTTGCATTTTAAGTTTTGCTAAGAAAATTCAAAATTTTGGCCAAAAAATTAGTGATAACAAAATTTTGTCCTTTTCCTTCTACAAGGCTTATTTAACGAGATATTTGCATTTTAAGTTTTGCTAAGAAAATTCAAAATTTTGGCCAAAAAATTAGTGATAACAAAATTTTGTCCTTTTCCTTCTACGAGGCTTATTTAACGAGATATTTGCATTTTAAGTTTTGCTAAGAAAATTCAAAATTTTGGCCAAAAAATTAGAAAGGACAAAATTTTGTCCTTTTCCTTCTACGAGGCTTATTTAATGAGATATTTGCATTTTAAGTTTTGCTAAGAAAATTCAAAAATGTTGGCCAAAAAAATACTAATAACAAAATTTTGTCCCTTTCCTTCTACGAGGCTTATTTAACGAGATATTTGCATTTTAAGTTTTGCTAAGAAAATTCAAAATTTTGGCCAAAAAATTAGTGATAACAAAATTTTGTCCTTTTCCTTCTACAAGGCTTATTTAACGAGATATTTGCATTTTAAGTTTTGCTAAGAAAATTCAAAATTTTGGCCGAAAAATTAGTGATAACAAAATTTTGTCCTTTTCCTTCTACAAGGCTTATTTAACGAGATATTTGCATTTTAAGTTTTGCTAAGAAAATTCAAAATTTTGGCCAAAAAATTAGTGATAACAAAATTTTGTCCTTTTCCTTCTACGAGGCTTATTTAACGAGATATATGCATTTTAAGTTTTGCTAAGAAAATTCAAAATTTTGGCCAAAAAATTAGTGATAACAAAATTTTGTCCTTTTCTTTCTACGAGGCTTATTTAACGAGATATTTGCATTTTAAGTTTTGCTAAGAAAATTCAAAATTTTGGCCAAAAAATTACTGATAACAAAATTTTGTCCTTTTCCTTCTACGAGGCTTATTTAACGAGATAATTGCATTTTAAGTTTTGCTAAGAAAATTCAAAATTTTGGCTAAAAAATTAGTAAGGACAAAATTTTGTCCTTTTCCTTCTACGAGGCTTATTTAATGAGATATTTGCATTTTAAGTTTTGCTAAGAAAATTCAAAAATTTTGGCCAAAAAAATACTAATAACAAAATGTTGTCCTTTTCCTTCTACGAGGCTTATTTAATGAGATATTTGCATTTTAAGTTTTGCTAAGAAAATTCAAAAATTTTGGCCAAAAAAATACTAATAACAAAATTTTGTCCTTTTCCTTCTACGAGGCTTATTTAACGAGATATTTGCATTTTAAGTTGGCATTTTAAGTTTTGCTAAGAAAATTCAAAATTTTGGCCAAAAAATTAGTGATAACAAAATTTTGTCCTTTTCCTTCTACAAGGCTTATTTAACGAGATATTTGCATTTTAAGTTTTGCTAAGAAAATTCAAAATTTTGCCCAAAAAGGACAGAATTTTGTCCTTTTCCTTCTACGAGGCTTATTTAACGAGATATTTGCATTTTAAGTTTTGCTAAGAAAATTCAAAATTTTGGCCAAAAAAATACTGATAACAAAATTTTGTCCTTTTCCTTCTACGAGGCTTATTTAACGAGATATTTGCATTTTAAGTTTTGCTAAGAAAATCCAAAATTTTGGCCAAAAAATTAGTGATAACAAAATTTTGTCCTTTTCCTTCTACGAGGCTTATTTAACGAGATATTTGCATTTTAAGTTTTGCTAAGAAAATCCAAAATTTTGGCCAAAAAATTAGTGATAACAAAATTTTGTCCTTTTCCTTCTACAAGGCTTATTTAACGAGATATTTGCATTTTAAGTTTTGCTAAGAAAATCTAAAATTTTGGCCAAAAAAATACTAATAACAAAATTTTGTCCTTTTCCTTCTACGAGGCTTATTTAACGAGATATTTGCATTTTAAGTTTTGCTAAGAAAATTCAAAATTTTGGCCAAAAAAATACTGATAACAAAATTTTGTCCTTTTCCTTCTACGAGGCTTATTTAACGAGATATTTGCATTTTAAGTTTTGCTAAGAAAATCCAAAATTTGGCCAAAAAATTAGTGATAACAAAATTTTGTCCTTTTCCTTCTACGAGGCTTATTTAACGAGATATTTGCATTTTAAGTTTTGCTAAGAAAATTCAAAATTTTGGCCAAAAAATTAGAAAGGACAAAATTTTGTCCTTTTCCTTCTACGAGGCTTATTTAATGAGATATTTGCATTTTAAGTTTTGCTAAGAAAATTCAAAAATGTTGGCCAAAAAAATACTAATAACAAAATTTTGTCCCTTTCCTTCTACGAGGCTTATTTAACGAGATATTTGCATTTTAAGTTTTGCTAAGAAAATTCAAAATTTTGGCCAAAAAATTAGTGATAACAAAATTTTGTCCTTTTCCTTCTACAAGGCTTATTTAACGAGATATTTGCATTTTAAGTTTTGCTAAGAAAATTCAAAATTTTGGCCAAAAAATTAGTGATAACAAAATTTTGTCCTTTTCCTTCTACGAGGCTTATTTAACGAGATATATGCATTTTAAGTTTTGCTAAGAAAATTCAAAATTTTGGCCAAAAAATTAGTGATAACAAAATTTTGTCCTTTTCTTTCTGAAGAAAAATGACAGGGCATTTTTCGGCTATTTTAAACTTCAAACCTTGGTGAGAGAATAGACATCAAAAGGCGCGTAGACTTCAGAGAATAGAAGATCTACTACAAATGCTAACAAATCATAAATGTAGCAAATGATTGCCTTTGAGCTAGAGCGGGAGAAAAAGAAAAACCAAGTAAGCTTATTGAGATAGATTTTATTAACCTTTCCTTAGAGTTGAGTAGAGAAGTGGTTCCCTCGGCTGCCGTGAATAAAAGAGGCCGAGATTTGTGTTTATTGAAGGGAAGAAACCTTGGATGGTAATATAAATGGCGCATAACAAAGAGAAATTAGCAATTACAATTAAGCCAAGTTTACATTTAAATTTGTCAGGGTTGGGAAACTAATACATAAAAAATCTATTACAATTTAAATTAATTGTTCAACGAAGTTGGACATGCTCCCCCTCTTGGCAAGAAAGGCCAATATGGTTGTTGGAAGAGGGATTATCCTAAAGTGAAGGGGTGGGGGGATGATGTTTTCAATATATTTTATCTCGTGGACGATTGTGTTAAATAATGCAGATAAACCAATAATTGTCATGCACAATTCCAGTAAGTGTTCCATTTTGTGTTATGTAGATATGAAGCGGTGGTGAAGGCATCAGTGGACTTTTTTCGTGGCTTATATTGCTGAAGATCGGTGTGTGGTAATATTACTTCAAAAAGCTGCTGCTTGTTAGCTTCTTCATGGTAGTATATAAATATGACAAGTGTATACAGCAGGATTCTCTTCAAGGGTCGCCGAAACCATTTTTTGTTCAGCCGTCCGTTGTAGGATTCGAACCTGGAAATATTCGTTTTATAAACCACAAGCGCTTCCACTGCGCCACGATACCATTTGGGATTACGTCGTCTAAGGAAATATAAGGAGAGAATAGATGAATTATGAAAATGGAGAATATTTAAAATGTTAGTGTAGGACTTCTTCCTCATTTTAAATTCCGTCAGCATCGTGAGCACAAGTCGCAGTTTATAATGTTTGGTGCGATTTTAGCAGCAAAAATCTTCCGGGGAGGGCCAGAATTCCCATATAGTCAGCACTCCAATTAGTTCCAGATGGGAATGCTTAAATGATGCAGTAAATAAAAAAAGTTTTTGCCAAAGAGTGGAAATCTTGTTTGTCCTTCTATTGGCAATGTCTTATCTGGGATGATGGGCGGTTTGCCTATAAACTTTGATCACTTGCTGCAATTTCATCATGCTTTACTTTTATTAGTGGACGAGATGAGAATTCAGTACATATATTTAGCCAACCAAACAATTATAAAGAAAAAAAGAAAGTATTAATTTAATTTTTTAAGTTATAAAAATTTCGAGGATTCGGCTTGATGGATCCGGCTCGAAGTCTTTTCTCCCGCTCTAGCTCAAAGGCAATCATTTGCTACATTTATGCTTTGTTAGCATTTGTAGTAGATCTTCTACTCTCTGAAGTCTACGCGCCTTTTGCTCTCTATTCTCTCACCAAGGTTTGAAGTTTAAAATAGCCGAAAAATGCCCTGCCATTTTTCTTCATGGTCCATTCGAGCCTACTTGGAAGCAGCACCGAGGAAATGTGGTAATCTCTCTTAATATTTCGCTCGCTGTTGTGAATAAATTTGCCCAAACCATTCAAACATAAGGTAATTTATTTTACCTCCCAATTATCTTTATACAGTCCACTGCAATCAATCAACATCTCTGTTGCACAACAAAACAAACTAAACACATCAACATAAGCAACAAACAGCTGAAAAACATATGTGTTTCCCATCTCATGTTGTGCGCACTGAGCCACTCAAACGACAAATTCATAATAATATCGTGAAAAGTTAAAAATGTGCATAGTTTTCGTTAAATGAAATGTTTCACGAAGATCCCAACAAAGCAATTGTTTTTTTGGAAGATTTGTCACGAAAAACCCATGCCAAGTGAAAAAGAAACAACAACAATGTTTATCAACATCTTGTCTCTAGTGTTGTGTTGAAAGTGAAATCTATTAAATATTTGCGACAGCATTATCCTGTGTCTCTAACCTTCACAAAAGCATTTAAATGTTCCCAAAATTTAAAAAATTCGATTGTGTAAATGTTTTATTGACACTAAGTTGCATAATAAGTTGCACTTACATATGTACATACGCACTTTTGCAAAAAGCACAACTTCTCAATACCACATTCTTATACCAATACGGTAATAAATGGTACTCGTACATATTAAACAAATTGTTTCCCAAAACTCTTGTGGTGCATCGAAAGCATCTGAGGCTTTCATGACCAAATTTCGGCATACAATTTTAGCACTTGTATTTTTTAATTATCATTTTCATGTAATTAAAATTAAATTTCCAAAATTCAATATCGCCCTCAACTCTCTCTTTAAAACAAAATAATTAAAAATACCAAAACTCACTCCAGTAAGTTTGCCAACATATTTCTCTTTACTTTTTCCTAATGCGAAATTATGTTGCTAATTTCAAAAAAACATACCTATGCGATGTAATTTTAAAATTTCTCTTACATTCTCCGATATATCTAATAAACATTATTACAACAACCCATTATTACTATCTATCTTCGCAAGAACCGAGCTTCAATTACCGAAGATGGTCTAGTGGGAGAGCGCTATGCTCACGATCCTGGTGATCGTATGTTCAATCCCTTATCCATGGAGAATTTCACTTGTATTTTTTCTAACATTAAAATTTTTAGCATACTCCAAATGCAATTCTAAAAATAGAATTAATTACATCAACACCATTACAACACGTTGCAAATGGATCATCAACTCTCTAGTAATCTAATTGGGAGCCGAAACTAAGAGTCTATGGTAGGCTGGTTGGTGAACTTCCGATTCAGAAGCAAAGAGTCGCGGGTTCTATCCCCACTCGGTGCAATGTCTATAAAAACTTTTTTAAATTTTATTAAATTTCATTAAGGCAATTAGAAAAAATAATTGCATCAAATCCTTTTAAGAGCACATGGTTTCTCAAATATCACAACTGGTTGATTGATCCCAGCGGAGAGGGTGCTCCAGTGTGTGGACAGCCTACGCATAAATTGTTCTTCCGTTTGTCTTTTCAAACTCCATCCCATCTTTGTTAAGACAATGATAAACTTAATTTACATTGTTCATTCTTACAAAGAAGAATGCGTGAATATCCCAATCAATTCTTAAAATAGAATTCCCGAATAATCAACGAATGGTGAATAAATAAAAAAGCGAACTGCAAATTTAATTAGCTTAAAATAGAGCATATACAACAACTACATATGAAGTCGAAGAACCGCTTGACAATCCATCCCAACCAAATTGCATAAATGCCAGCGCGATTCACATGTCGCTGGTAGCTCAGTGGATAAACATCAGACTTTGAAGCAGAGGTTACGAGTTCAAACCCGGCTGTGGCGGCGAAACTTATGTTTCAATTTTATTTTATAACAAAAAAATGGCTCGGAATAACTACAAATCAAATCCCCCCTCCCCCAAAGGTGCAATTTACAAACTATAAACGCACGCGGATGAAAAATCCCCCGAAGACGCTGTCCACAACTCAGGCAACAAATAATTTTTATAACTAATTTATTGATATTTTTCTTTTTGTCGCCCCCGAGCTCTTTTGCTGCAAAATCTCCAGCAAAATAATGACGTTTCTCTGATCCTGAAATCATATCCGCAAAATAATGACGTTCCAGCAAAATAATGACGTTTCTCTGATCCTGAAATCATATCAGTGTCCAATTACCATATTTCAGCACAATAACATCTGCTGACGAAGGCATAAGTCATACTATGGTAGCACAGGTGGAAAGCGGCCGTTTCATAATCCGAGGATTCCGGGTTTGAATCCCCATTGGAGCCAGTAGATATCAGTTGATGATTAGTAACTGTGCTTCGTTAGATGCAAAAGAATCCTAATTGGCACCGGTTGCGTACACAGCAGCTTAAGGGAAAATCTATCAGGTCCAACACCACACTCCATGGACCAAATCCGCATCAAAATGCCATCATTCCCCAACATACAAGGAATCTTCATCATCAACATTCACCTCCTCTCAGGATACCTTGGCACACACTTGACACACTCCTCCAAAAAGAAGATGATTTAATCCACGACACACAGTCTGTGAACTACATTAATCAACATAGCGATAGGCGATATCATAATTCAGCATCATTGAAAGCCGAGCACAATACAGTGCCCTTACCATATCATATCCAAATTCCTACGTTATTCTACAACCCCTCAATTAATATATACATACATACTTCACCCACAATATGGACCTTACATGCTGAGGTGGGAGTATGTTAAACCTAGTTTAACTATAATTAGGTTAATGTACTAAAATTTTAGTTTTCCCATCTCTGGATGCATTTTGTAAACTTGGCTTAATTTTTAATTGTCAATTCCTTTCTTGCTTTGCCATTTTTTGTATCATCAGAAGTTTCTTCCTTTCAATAAATGTAAAACTCGGTCTCTTTTATTCACGGCAGCCGAGGGAACCACTTCTCTACTCTAAGGAAAGGTTAATAAAATCTATCTCAATAAACTTACTTGGTTTTTCTTTTCTCCCGCTCTAGCTCAAAGGCAATCATTTGCTACATTTATGCTTTGTTAGCATTTGTAGTAGATCTTCTACTCTCTGAAGTCTACGCGCCTTTTGCTCCCAATTCACTCACCAAGGTTTTAAGTTTCAAATAGCCGAAAAATGCCCTGTCATTTTTCTTCATGGTCCATTCGAGCCTACTTGGAAGCAGAACAGAGGAAATGTGGTAATATCTCATAATATTTCGCTCGCTGTTGTGAATAAATTTGCACAAACCATTTAAACATAAGGTAATTAATTTTACCTCCCAATTATCTTTATACAGTCCACTGCATCTAATCAACATCTCTGTTGCCCAACAAAACAAACTAAACACATCATTAGAAGCAACAACCAGCTGAAAAACATATGTGTTTCCCATCCCATGTTGTGCACTTAACCACTCAAACGACAAATTCATCCCAAAATCGTGAAAAGTTAAAAATGTGCATAATTATCGTACAATGAATGTTTCACGAAGGTCCTAACAAATCAATCGTGTGTTTTTTTGGAAGATTTGTCACAAATCCGCATTTCAAGTGAAAAAGAGCGACAAAAATGTTCATAAACATCTCGACTCTAGTGCTATGTTGAAAGTGAAATATAATAAATATTATAGTGGCGACAGTATTATCCTGTGTTCCCAATCTTTCCCAAAAGCATTAAAATGCTCCCAAAATGTATAAAATCCTACAGTATAATAAATGTGATTATTTATTCTCAACTGCATAAAAAGTTGCAATTACATACGTACATATGCACTTACATATGTATGTACTTACTACAAGCAATAATATTTCTCAATACCATATTCTCATACAAATATATGGCACATATTTAGAAATATGCTTCCCAAAACTCTTTTGGTGCATCGAAAGCATTGGAGGCTTTCATGCCCAAATATTGGAATATATACATTTTTAACAATTGTATTTTTTGCTCATTATCATTTTCGTGTAATTAAAATTACATTTCAAAATACAATATCGCCCTCAACTCTCTCTTTAAAACAAAACTAACTAAAAATACCCAAACTCACTCTCTTTATTTTTCTAGTGCAAAAATATGTTGTTATATTTCAAACAAACATACATATGATCTCTTCTCCTACATGCAACCATTATTACAACAACCTTCTATTACACTATCTTCACAAGCACGAAACATCGACAGTCGAAGGTAGCCTAGTGGTAGAACGCTAGACTCGCAATCCTGGTGATGGCATGTTCAATCCCTATCCATGGATAATTTTACTTTTACATTTTTGCTAATTCTACATCTAACGCGCAAAACCGCCATTCAGCAAAACAACTACTACAACTCGCAAGTCAAGTCCCACAGAATACATAACCTTTACCAATAGATTCCTATTATTTGCATTGCAACATAATCTCATCACAAGTTTAAAATAACATCCCAATATCAGATGATAAGTAATTACATCTCTTTCCGCATGATGTAAAATTGCATTCTAAAAATAGAATAACTTATCCATCTCCCAATTACACAGCACATTAAGTCTTCATCATATTCGCCCCACTTCAGGTTGGGGTGGTTCAGTGGGTGCGCGCTAGATTAGCACGCAAGAGGTTAGAGGTTCAAACCCTACTCAGCGAATGGATTTTTTTTTTCGTCAAAAACATTGTACGTGCAATTCTATAAATACAACTGCTAATGCTCTCAATTATACCCACCAGTTCAATAACCAACCGCTTACAGTGTCCGCTAGTGGCTCGGTGCTAGGACAGCCGACTCGTAATCGGGAGGTCGCGGGTTCTACTCCTACTCGGAGGGGTTCTCCAAAGATTTGTTATAGTTAAAAATAATGACTTACTTGCATTTTAAAAACAAATTGCACCAAATCCAAGACGTCTCAGCTCATACAAAACCATTACAATCATCATTTTCAAATATAACAATTGCCGACTCAAGGCAACAACCTGTGTGGTAGCCCAGAGCGTAGGACGTCGGACACATGGCCGAGAGTATATGGTTCGAATCCCCCATCAAGCCGAATCCTCGAAATTTTTATAACTTAAAAAATTAAATTAATACTTTCTTTTTTTCTTTATAATTGTTTGGTTGGCTAAATATATGTACTGAATTCTCATCTCGTCCACTAATAAAAGTAAAGCATGATGAAATTGCAGCAAGTGATCAAAGTTTATAGGCAAACCGCCCATCATCCCAGATAAGACATTGCCAATAGAAGGACAAACAAGATTTCCACTCTTTGGCAAAAACTTTTTTTATTTACTGCATCATTTAAGCATTCCCATCTGGAACTAATTGGAGTGCTGACTATATGGGAATTCTGGCCCTCCCCGGAAGATTTTTGCTGCTAAAATCGCACCAAACATTATAAACTGCGACTTGTGCTCACGATGCTGACGGAATTTAAAATGAGGAAGAAGTCCTACACTAACATTTTAAATATTCTCCATTTTCATAATTCATCTATTCTCTCCTTATATTTCCTTAGACGACGTAATCCCAAATGGTATCGTGGCGCAGTGGAAGCGCTTGTGGTTTATAAAACGAATATTTCCAGGTTCGAATCCTACAACGGACGGCTGAACAAAAAATGGTTTCGGCGACCCTTGAAGAGAATCCTGCTGTATACACTTGTCATATTTATATACTACCATGAAGAAGCTAACAAGCAGCAGCTTTTTGAAGTAATATTACCACACACCGATCTTCAGCAATATAAGCCACGAAAAAAGTCCACTGATGCCTTCACCACCGCTTCATATCTACATAACACAAAATGGAACACTTACTGGAATTGTGCATGACAATTATTGGTTTATCTGCATTATTTAACACAATCGTCCACGAGATAAAATATATTGAAAACATCATCCCCCCACCCCTTCACTTTAGGATAATCCCTCTTCCAACAACCATATTGGCCTTTCTTGCCAAGAGGGGGAGCATGTCCAACTTCGTTGAACATGCTCCCCCTCTTGGCAAGAAAGGCCAATATGGTTGTTGGAAGAGGGATTATCCTAAAGTGAAGGAATTGGTATCTCTCTCCCCCTCCCCAACGTTCATGAAATCTTCGCAATCAACATTCATCTGCGCAGAAAACCTTTGAAATGCTCTCGTCCAAGTAGAAGGAAGTGACTGCATCAGGATCAGTCAACTACATTAACCAACATACCCAAATGATAATTCAGCATTATTAAAATCCGAGTACAACATTCAGTGCTCACACTTTATTATAACCAAATTCCGGGATAGACCAGCAGCTACATACATACTTCTCCCCTCCCATCCTATTGACCTCTCTTGCTGAGGTGGGAGTATGTTAAACCTAGTTTAACTATAATTAGATTAATGTACTAAAAATTAAGTTTTCCCATCTCTGGATGCATTTTGTAAACTTGGCTTAATTTTTAATTGTCAATTCCTTTCTTGCTTTGCCATTTTTTGTACCATCAGAAGTTTCTTCCTTTCAATAAACGTAAAACTCGGTCTCTTTTATTCACGGCAGCCGAGGGAACCACTTCTCTACTCAACTCTAAGGAAAGGTTAATAAAATCTATCTCAATAAGCTTACTTGGTTTTTCTTTTTCTCCCGCTCTAGCTCAAAGGCAATCATTTGCTACATTTATGATTTGTTAGCATTGGTAGTAGATCTTCTATTCTCTGAAGTCTACGCGCCTTTTGATGTCTATTCTCTCACCAAGGTTTGAAGTTTAAAATAGCCGAAAAATGCCCTGTCATTTTTCTTCACTTTCTACGAGGCTTATTTAACGAGATATTTGCATTTTAAGTTTTGCTAAGAAAATTCAAAATTTTGGCCAAAAAATTACTGATAACAAAATTTTGTCCTTTTCCTTCTACGAGGCTTATTTAACGAGATAATTGCATTTTAAGTTTTGCTAAGAAAATTCAAAATTTTGGCCAAAAAATTAGTAAGGACAAAATTTTGTCCTTTTCCTTCTACGAGGCTTATTTAATGAGATATTTGCATTTTAAGTTTTGCTAAGAAAATTCAAAAATTTTGGCCAAAAAAATACTAATAACAAAATGTTGTCCTTTTCCTTCTACGAGGCTTATTTAATGAGATATTTGCATTTTAAGTTTTGCTAAGAAAATTCAAAAATTTTGGCCAAAAAAATACTAATAACAAAATTTTGTCCTTTTCCTTCTACGAGGCTTATTTAACGAGATATTTGCATTTTAAGTTGGCATTTTAAGTTTTGCTAAGAAAATTCAAAATTTTGGCCAAAAAATTAGTGATAACAAAATTTTGTCCTTTTCCTTCTACAAGGCTTATTTAACGAGATATTTGCATTTTAAGTTTTGCTAAGAAAATTCAAAATTTTGCCCAAAAAGGACAGAATTTTGTCCTTTTCCTTCTACGAGGCTTATTTAACGAGATATTTGCATTTTAAGTTTTGCTAAGAAAATTCAAAATTTTGGCCAAAAAAATACTGATAACAAAATTTTGTCCTTTTCCTTCTACGAGGCTTATTTAACGAGATATTTGCATTTTAAGTTTTGCTAAGAAAATCCAAAATTTTGGCCAAAAAATTAGTGATAACAAAATTTTGTCCTTTTCCTTCTACGAGGCTTATTTAACGAGATATTTGCATTTTAAGTTTTGCTAAGAAAATCCAAAATTTTGGCCAAAAAATTAGTGATAACAAAATTTTGTCCTTTTCCTTCTACAAGGCTTATTTAACGAGATATTTGCATTTTAAGTTTTGCTAAGAAAATCAAAAATTTTGGCCAAAAAAATACTAATAACAAAATTTTGTCCTTTTCCTTCTACGAGGCTTATTTAACGAGATATTTGCATTTTAAGTTTTGCTAAGAAAATTCAAAATTTTGGCCAAAAAAATACTGATAACAAAATTTTGTCCTTTTCCTTCTACGAGGCTTATTTAACGAGATATTTGCATTTTAAGTTTTGCTAAGAAAATCCAAAATTTTGGCCAAAAAATTAGTGATAACAAAATTTTGTCCTTTTCCTTCTACGAGGCTTATTTAACGAGATATTTGCATTTTAAGTTTTGCTAAGAAAATCCAAAATTTTGGCCAAAAAAATACTAATAATAAAATTTTGTCCTTTTCCTTCTACGAGGCTTATTTAACGAGATATTTGCATTTTAAGTTTTGCTAAGAAAATTCAAAATTTTGGCCAAAAAATTAGTGATAACAAAATTTTGTCCTTTTCCTTCTACAAGGCTTATTTAACGAGATATTTGCATTTTAAGTTTTGCTAAGAAAATTCAAAATTTTGGCCAAAAAATTAGTGATAACAAAATTTTGTCCTTTTCCTTCTACGAGGCTTATTTAACGAGATATTTGCATTTTAAGTTTTGCTAAGAAAATTCAAAATTTTGGCCAAAAAATTAGTAAGGACAAAATTTTGTCCTTTTCCTTCTACGAGGCATATTTAATGAGATATTTGCATTTTAAGTTTTGCTAAGAAAATTCAAAAATGTTGGCCAAAAAAATACTAATAACAAAATTTTGTCCTTTTCCTTCTACGAGGCTTATTTAACGAGATATTTGCATTTTAAGTTTTGCTAAGAAAATTCAAAATTTTGGCCAAAAAATTAGTGATAACAAAATTTTGTCCTTTTCCTTCTACAAGGCTTATTTAACGAGATATTTGCATTTTAAGTTTTGCTAAGAAAATTCAAAATTTTGGCCAAAAAATTAGTGATAACAAAATTTTGTCCTTTTCCTTCTACGAGGCTTATTTAACGAGATAATTGCATTTTAAGTTTTGCTAAGAAAATTCAAAATTTTGGCCAAAAAATTAGTAAGGACAAAATTTTGTCCTTTTCCTTCTACGAGGCTTATTTAACGAGATATTTGCATTTTAAGTTTTGCTAAGAAAATTCAAAATTTTGGCCAAAAAATTAGAAAGGACAAAATTTTGTCCTTTTCCTTCTACGAGGCTTATTTAATGAGATATTTGCATTTTAAGTTTTGCTAAGAAAATTCAAAAATGTTGGCCAAAAAAATACTAATAACAAAATTTTGTCCCTTTCCTTCTACGAGGCTTATTTAACGAGATATTTGCATTTTAAGTTTTGCTAAGAAAATTCAAAATTTTGGCCAAAAAATTAGTGATAACAAAATTTTGTCCTTTTCCTTCTACAAGGCTTATTTAACGAGATATTTGCATTTTAAGTTTTGCTAAGAAAATTCAAAATTTTGGCCGAAAAATTAGTGATAACAAAATTTTGTCCTTTTCCTTCTACAAGGCTTATTTAACGAGATATTTGCATTTTAAGTTTTGCTAAGAAAATTCAAAATTTTGGCCAAAAAATTAGTGATAACAAAATTTTGTCCTTTTCCTTCTACGAGGCTTATTTAACGAGATATATGCATTTTAAGTTTTGCTAAGAAAATTCAAAATTTTGGCCAAAAAATTAGTGATAACAAAATTTTGTCCTTTTCCTTCTACGAGGCTTATTTAACGAGATATTTGCATTTTAAGTTTTGCTAAGAAAATTCAAAAATTTTGGCCAAAAAAATACTAATAACAAAATGTTGTCCTTTTCCTTCTACGAGGCTTATTTAACGAGATATTTGCATTTTAAGTTTTGCTAAGAAAATCTAAAATTTTGGCCAAAAAATTAGTGATAACAAAATGTTGTCCTTTTCCTTCTACGAGGCTTATTTAACGAGATATTTGCATTTTAAGTTTTGCTAAGAAAATCCAAAATTTTGGCCAAAAAATTAGTGATAACAAAATTTTGTCCTTTTCCTTCTACGAGGCTTATTTAACGAGATATTTGCATTTTAAGTTTTGCTAAGAAAATTCAAAATTTTGGCCAAAAAATTAGTAAGGACAAAATTTTGTCCTTTTCCTTCTACGAGGCTTATTTAATGAGATATTTGCATTTTAAGTTTTGCTAAGAAAATTCAAAAATTTTGGCCAAAAAAATACTAATAACAAAATTTTGTCCTTTTCCTTCTACGAGGCTTATTTAACGATATATTTGCATTTTAAGTTTTGCTAAGAAAATCCAAAATTTTGGCCAAAAAATTAGTGATAACAAAATTTTGTCCTTTTCCTTCTACGAGGCTTATTTAACAAGATATTTGCATTTTAAGTTTTGCTAAGAAAATCCAAAATTTTGGCCAAAAAATTAGTGATAACAAAATTTTGTCCTTTTCCTTCTACGAGGCTTATTTAACAAGATATTTGCATTTTAAGTTTTGCTAAGAAAATCCAAAATTTTGGCCAAAAAATTAGTGATAACAAAATTTTGTCCTTTTCCTTCTACGAGGCTTATTTAACAAGATATTTGCATTTTAAGTTTTGCTAAGAAAATTCAAAATTTTGGCCAAAAAATTAGTGATAACAAAATTTTGTCCTTTTCCTTCTACGAGGCTTATTTAACGAGATATTTGCATTTTAAGTTTTGCTAAGAAAATCCAAAATTTTGGCCAAAAAATTAGTGATAACAAAATTTTGTCCTTTTCCTTCTACGAGGCTTATTTAACAAGATATTTGCATTTTAAGTTTTGCTAAGAAAATCCAAAATTTTGGCCAAAAAATTAGTGATAACAAAATTTTGTCCTTTTCCTTCTACGAGGCTTATTTAACAAGATATTTGCATTTTAAGTTTTGCTAAGAAAATTCAAAATTTTGGCTAAAAAATTAGTGATAACAAAATTTTTTCCTTTTCCTTCTACAAGGCTTATTTAACGAGATATTTGCATTTTAAGTTTTGCTAAGAAAATTCAAAATTTTGGCCAAAAAATTAGTGATAACAAAATTGTGTCCTTTTCCTTCTACGAGGCTTATTTAACGAGATATTTGCATTTTAAGTTTTGCTAAGAAAATTCAAAATTTTGGCCAAAAAATTAGTAAGGACAAAATTTTGTCCTTTTCCTTCTACGAGGCTTATTTAATGAGATATTTGCATTTTAAGTTTTGCTAAGAAAATTCAAAAATTTTGGCCAAAAAAATATTAATAACAAAATTTTGTCCTTTTCCTTCTACGAGCCTTATTTAACGAGATATTTGCATTTTAAGTTTTGCTAAGAAAATCCAAAATTTTGGCCAAAAAATTAGTGATAACAAAATTTTGTCCTTTTCCTTCTACGAGGCTTATTTAAAGAGATATTTGCATTTTAAGTTTTGCTAAGAAAATTCAAAATTTTGGCCAAAAAATTAGTAAGGACAAAATTTTGTCCTTTTCCTTCTACGAGGCTTATTTAACGAGATATTTGCATTTTAAGTTTTGCTAAGAAAATTCAAAATTTTGGCCAAAAAATTAGTGATAACAAAATTGTGTCCTTTTCCTTCTACGAGGCTTATTTAACGAGATTATTGGCCAAAATTTTGGCCAAAAAATTAGTGATAACAAAATTTTGTCCTTTTCCTTCTACGAGGCTTATTTAACGAGATATTTGCATTTTAAGTTTTGCTAAGAAAATCCAAAATTTTGGCCAAAAAATTAGTGATAACAAAATTTTGTCCTTTTCCTTCTACGAGGCTTATTTAATGAGATATTTGCATTTTATGTTTTGCTAAGAAAATTCAAAAATTTTGGCCAAAAAAATACTAATAACAAAATTTTGTCCTTTTCCTTCTACGAGGTTTATTTAACGAGATATTTGCATTTTAAGTTTTGCTAAGAAAATCCAAAATTTTGCCCAAAAATTATTGATAACAAAATTTTGTCCTTTTCCTTCTACGAGGCTTATTTAACGAGATATTTGCATTTTAAGTTTTGCTAAGAAAATCCAAAATTTTGGCCAAAAAATTAGTGATAACAAAATTTTGTCCTTTTCCTTCTACGAGGCTTATTTAACGAGATATTTGCATTTTAAGTTTTGCTAAGAAAATTCAAAATTTTGGCTAAAAAATTAGTGATAACAAAATTTTGTCCTTTTCCTTCTACAAGGCTTATTTAACGAGATATTTGCATTTTAAGTTTTGCTAAGAAAATCCAAAATTTTGGCCAAAAAATTAGTGATAACAAAATTTTGTCCTTTTCCTTCTACGATGCTTATTTAACGAGATATTTGCATTTTAAGTTTTGCTAAGAAAATTCAAAATTTTGGCTAAAAAATTAGTGATAACAAAATTTTGTCCTTTTCCTTCTACAAGGCTTATTTAACGAGATATTTGCATTTTAAGTTTTGCTAAGAAAATTCAAAATTTTGGCCAAAAAATTAGTGATAACAAAATTTTGTCCTTTTCCTTCTACAAGGCTTATTTAACGAGATATTTGCATTTTAAGTTTTGCTAAGAAAATTCAAAATTTTGGCCAAAAAATTAGTGATAACAAAATTTTGTCCTTTTCCTTCTACGAGGCTTATTTAACGAGATATTTGCATTTTAAGTTTTGCTAAGAAAATTCAAAATTTTGGCCAAAAAATTAGTAAGGACAAAATTTTGTCCTTTTCCTTCTACAAGGCTTATTTAACGAGATATTTGCATTTTAAGTTTTGCTAAGAAAATTCAAAATTTTGGCCAAAAAATTAGTGATAACAAAATGTTGTCCTTTTCCTTCTACGAGGCTTATTTAACGAGATATATGCATTTTAAGTTTTGCTAAGAAAATTCAAAATTTTGGCCAAAAAATTAGTGATAACAAAATTTTGTCCTTTTCCTTCTACAAGGCTTATTTAACGAGATATTTGCATTTTAAGTTTTGCTAAGAAAATTCAAAAATTTTGGCCAAAAAAATACTAATAACAAAATTTTGTCCTTTTCCTTCTACGAGGCTTATTTAACGAGATATTTGCATTTTAAGTTTTGCTAAGAAAATTCAAAATTTTGGCCAAAAAATTAGTGATAACAAAATTTTGTCCTTTTCCTTCTACAAGGCTTATTTAACGAGATATTTGCATTTTAAGTTTTGCTAAGAAAATTCAAAATTTTGGCCAAAAAATTAGTGATAACAAAATTTTGTCCTTTTCCTTCTACAAGGCTTATTTAACGAGATATTTGCATTTTAAGTTTTGCTAAGAAAATTCAAAATTTTGGCCAAAAAATTAGTGATAACAAAATTTTGTCCTTTTCCTTCTACAAGGCTTATTTAACGAGATATTTGCATTTTAAGTTTTGCTAAGAAAATTCAAAATTTTGGCCAAAAAATTAGTGATAACAAAATGTTGTCCTTTTCCTTCTACGAGGCTTATTTAACGAGATATATGCATTTTAAGTTTTGCTAAGAAAATTCAAAATTTTGGCCAAAAAATTTGTGATAACAAAATTTTGTCCTTTTCTTTCTACGAGGCTTATTTAACGAGATATTTGCATTTTATGTTTTGCTAAGAAAATTCAAAATTTTGGCCAAAAAATTAGTGATAACAAAATTTTGTCCTTTTCCTTCTACAAGGCTTATTTAACGAGATATTTGCATTTTAAGTTTTGCTAAGAAAATTCAAAATTTTGGCCAAAAAATTAGTGATAACAAAATTTTGTCCTTTTCCTTCTACAAGGCTTATTTAACGAGATATTTGCATTTTAAGTTTTGCTAAGAAAATTCAAAATTTTGGCCAAAAAATTAGTGATAACAAAATGTTGTCCTTTTCCTTCTACGAGGCTTATTTAACGAGATATATGCATTTTAAGTTTTGCTAAGAAAATTCAAAATTTTGGCCAAAAAATTTGTGATAACAAAATTTTGTCCTTTTCTTTCTACGAGGCTTATTTAACGAGATATTTGCATTTTAAGTTTTGCTAAGAAAATTCAAAATTTTGGCCAAAAAATTAGTGATAACAAAATTTTGTCCTTTTCCTTCTACGAGGCTTATTTAACGAGATATTTGCATTTTAAGTTTTGCTAAGAAAATTCAAAATTTTGGCCAAACAATTAGTAAGGACAAAATTTTGTCCTTTTCCTTCTACGAGGCTTATTTAACGAGATATTTGCATTTTAAGTTTTGCTAAGAAAATTCAAAATTTTGGCCAAAAAATTAGTGATAACAATATTTTGTCCTTTTCCTTCTACGAGGCTTATTTAACGAGATATTTGCATTTTAAGTTTTGCTAAGAAAATTCAAAATTTTGGCCAAAAAATTAGTAAGGACAAAATTTTGTCCTTTTCCTTCTACGAGGCTTATTTAACGAGATATTTGCATTTTAAGTTTTGCTAAGAAAATTCAAAATTTTGGCCAAAAAATTAGTGATAACAAAATTTTGTCCTTTTCCTTCTACGAGGCTTATTTAACGAGATATTTGCATTTTAAGTTTTGCTAAGAAAATTCAAAATTTTGGCCAAACAATTAGTAAGGACAAAATTTTGTCCTTTTCCTTCTACGAGGCTTATTTAACGAGATATTTGCATTTTAAGTTTTGCTAAGAAAATTCAAAATTTTGGCCAAAAAATTAGTAAGGACAAAATTTTGTCCTTTTCCTTCTACGAGGCTTATTTAACGAGATATTTGCATTTTAAGTTTTGCTAAGAAAATTCAAAATTTTGGCCAAAAAATTAGTGATAACAAAATTTTGTCCTTTTCCTTCTACGAGGCTTATTTAACGAGATATTTGCATTTTAAGTTTTGCTGAGAAAATTCAAAATTTTGGCCAAACAATTAGTAAGGACAAAATTTTGTCCTTTTCCTTCTACGAGGCTTATTTAACGAGATATTTGCATTTTAAGTTTTGCTAAGAAAATTCAAAATTTTGGCCAAAAAATTAGTGATAACAATATTTTGTCCTTTTCCTTCTACGAGGCTTATTTAACGAGATATTTGCATTTTAAGTTTTGCTAAGAAAATTCAAAATTTTGGCCAAAAAATTAGTAAGGACAAAATTTTGTCCTTTTCCTTCTACGAGGCTTATTTAACGAGATATTTGCATTTTAAGTTTTGCTAAGAAAATTCAAAATTTTGGCCAAAAAATTAGTGATAACAAAATTTTGTCCTTTTCCTTCTACGAGGCTTATTTAACGAGATATTTGCATTTTAAGTTTTGCTAAGAAAATTCAAAATTTTGGCCAAACAATTAGTAAGGACAAAATTTTGTCCTTTTCCTTCTACGAGGCTTATTTAACGAGATATTTGCATTTTAAGTTTTGCTAAGAAAATTCAAAATTTTGGCCAAAAAATTAGTGATAACAATATTTTGTCCTTTTCCTTCTACGAGGCTTATTTAACGAGATATTTGCATTTTAAGTTTTGCTAAGAAAATTCAAAATTTTGGTGATAACAAAATTTTGTCCTTTTCCTTCTACGAGGCTTATTTAACGAGATATTTGCATTTTAAGTTTTGCTAAGAAAATTCAAAATTTTGGCCAAACAATTAGTAAGGACAAAATTTTGTCCTTTTCCTGCTACGAGGCTTATTTAACGAGATATTTGCATTTTAAGTTTTGCTAAGAAAATTCAAAATTTTGGCCAAAAAATTAGTGATAACAAAATTTTGTCCTTTTCCTTCTACGAGGCTTATTTAACGAGATATTTGCATTTTAAGTTTTGCTAAGAAAATTCAAAATTTTGGCCAAACAATTAGTAAGGACAAAATTTTGTCCTTTTCTTTCTACGAGGCTTATTTAACGAGATATTTGCATTTTAAGTTTTGCTAAGAAAATTCAAAATTTTGGCCAAACAATTAGTAAGGACAAAATTTTGTCCTTTTCCTTCTACGAGGCTTATTTAAGGAGATATTTGCATTTTAAGTTTTGCTAAGAAAATTCAAAATTTTGGCCAAAAAATTACTGATAACAAAATTTTGTCCTTCTCCTTCTACGAGGCTTATTTAACGAGATAGTTGCATTTTAAGTTTTGCTAAGAAAATTCAAAATTTTGGCCAAAAAAATTAGTGATAACAAAATTTTGTCCTTTTCCTTCTACGAGGCTTATTTAACGAGATATTTGCATTTTAAGTTTTGCTAAGAAAATTCAAAATTTTGGCCAAAAAATTAGTAAGGACAAAATTTTGTCCTTTTCCTTCTACGAGGCTTATTTAACGAGATATTTGCATTTTAAATTGCTAAGAAAATTCAAAATTTTGGCCAAAAAATTAGTAAGGGCAAAATTTTGTCCTTTTCCTTCTACGAGGCTTATTTAACGAGATATTTGCATTTTAAGTTTTGCTAAGAAAATTCAAAATTTTGGCCAAACAATTAGTAAGGACAAAATTTTGTCCTTTTCCTTCTACGAGGCTTATTTAACGAGATATTTGCATTTTAAGTTTTGCTAAGAAAATTCAAAATTTTGGCCAAAAAATTAGTGATAACAATATTTTGTCCTTTTCCTTCTACGAGGCTTATTTAACGAGATATTTGCATTTTAAGTTTTGCTAAGAAAATTCAAAATTTTGGCCAAAAAATTAGTAAGGACAAAATTTTGTCCTTTTCCTTCTACGGGCTTATTTAACGAGATATTTGCATTTTAAGTTTTGCTAAGAAAATTCAAAATTTTGGCCAAAAAATTAGTGATAACAAAATTTTGTCCTTTTCCTTCTACGAGGCTTATCTAACGAGATATTTGCATTTTAAGTTTTGCTAAGAAAATTCAAAATTTTGGCCAAAAAATAAGTAAGGACAAAATTTTGTCCTTTTCCTTCTACGAGGCTTATTTAACGAGATATTTGCATTTTATGTTTTGCTAAGAAAATTCAAAATTTTGGCCAAAAAATTAGTGATAACAAAATTTTGTCCTTTTCCTTCTACGAGGCTTATCTAACGAGATATTTGCATTTTAAGTTTTGCTAAGAAAATTCAAAATTTTGGCCAAAAAATAAGTAAGGACAAAATTTTGTCCTTTTCCTTCTACGAGGCTTATTTAACGAGATATTTGCATTTTATGTTTTGCTAAGAAAATCCAAAATTAGTGATAACAAAATTTTGTCCTTTTCCTTCTACGAGGCTTATTTAACGAGATATTTGCATTTTAAGTTTTGCTAAGAAAATCCAAAATTTTGGCCAAAAAATTAGTGATAACAAAATTTTGTCCTTTTCCTTCTACGAGGCTTATTTAACGAGATATTTGCATTTTAAGTTTTGCTAAGAAAATTCAAAATTTTGGCCAAAAAATTAGTGATAACAAAATTTTGTCCTTTTCCTTCTACTAGGCTTATTTAACGAGATATTTGCATTTTAAGTTTTGCTAAGAAAATTCAAAATTTTGGCCAAAAAATCAGTAAGGACAAAATTTTGTCCTTTTCCTTCTACGAGGCTTATTTAACGAGATATTTGCATTTTAAGTTTTGCTAAGAAAATTCAAAATTGTGGCCAAAAAATTAGTAAGGACAAAATTTTGTCCTTTTCCTTCTACGAGGCTTATTTAACGAGATATTTGCATTTTAAGTTTTGCTAAGAAAATTCAAAATTTTGGCCAAAAAATTAGTGATAACAAAATTTTGTCTTTTTCCTTCTACGAGGCTTATTTAACGAGATATTTGCATTTTAAGTTTTGCTAAGAAAATTCAAAATATTGGCAAAAAAATTAGTGATAACAAAATTTTGTCCTTTTCCTTCTACGAGGCTTATTTAACGAGATATTTGCATTTTAAGTTTTGCTAAGAAAATTCAAAATTGTGACAAAAAAAATTAGTGATAACAAAATTTTGTCCTTTTCCTTCTACGAGGCTTATTTAACGAGATATTTGCATTTTAAGTTTTGCTAAGAAAATTCAAAATTTTGGCCAAAAAATTAGTAAGGACAAAATTTTGTCCTTTTCCTTCTACGAGGCTTATTTAGCGAGATATGTGCATTTTAAGTTTTGCTAAGGAAATTCGAAATTTTGGCCAAAAAATTAGTGATAACAAAATTTTTTCCTTTTCCTTCTACGAGGCTTATTTAACGAGATATTTGCATTTTAAGTTTTGCTAAGAAAATTCGAAATTTTGGCAAAAAAATTAGTGATAACAAAATTTTGTCCTTTTCCTTCTACGAGGCTTATTTAACGAGATATTTGCATTTTAAGTTTTGCTAAGAAAATTCAAAATTGTGACAAAAAAAATTAGTGATAACAAAATTTTGTCCTTTTCCTTCTACGAGGCTTATTTAACGAGATATTTGCATTTTAAGTTTTGCTAAGAAAATTCAAAATTTTGGCCAAAAAATTAGTAAGGACAAAATTTTGTCCTTTTCCTTCTACGAGGCTTATTTAACGAGATATTTGCATTTTAAGTTTTGCTAAGAAAATTCAAAATTTTGCATTTTAAGTTTTGCTAAAAAAATTCAAAATTTTGGCCAAAAAATTAGTGATAACAAAATTTTGTCCTTTTCCTTCTACGAGGCTTATTTAACGAGATATTTGCATTTTAAGTTTTGCTAAGAAAATTCAAAATTTTGGCCAAAAAATTAGTAAGGACAAAATTTTGTCCTTTTCCTTCTACGAGGCTTATTTAACGAGATATTTGCATTTTAAGTTTTGCTAAGAAAATTCAAAATTTTGGCCAAAAAATTAGTGATAACAAAATTTTGTCCTTTTCCTTCTACGAGGCTTATTTAACGAGATATTTGCATTTTAAGTTTTGCTAAGAAAATTCAAAATTTTGGCCAAAAAATTAGTAAGGACAAAATTTTGTCCTTTTCCTTCTACGAGGCTTATTTAACGAGATATTTGCATTTTAAGTTTTGCTAAGAAAATTCAAAATTTTGGCCAAAAAATTAGTGATAACAAAATTTTGTCCTTTTCCTTCTACGAGGCTTATTTAACGAGATATTTGCATTTTAAGTTTTGCTAAGAAAATTCAAAATTTTGGCCAAAAAATTAGTAAGGACAAAATTTTGTCCTTTTCCTTCTACGAGGCTTATTTAACGAGATATTTGCATTTTAAGTTTTGCTAAGAAAATTCAAAATTTTGGCCAAAAAATTAGTAAGGACAAAATTTTGTCCTTTTCCTTCTACGAGGCTTATTTAACGAGATATTTGCATTTTAAGTTTTGCTAAGAAAATTCAAAATTTTGCATTTTAAGTTTTGCTAAGAAAATTCAAAATTTTGGCCAAAAAATTAGTGATAACAAAATTTTGTCCTTTTCCTTCTACGAGGCTTATTTAACAAGATATTTGCATTTTAAGTTTTGCTAAGAAAATTCAAAATTTTGGCCAAAAAATTAGTAAGGACAAAATTTTGTCCTTTTCCTTCTACGAGGCTTATTTAACGAGATATTTGCATTTTAAGTTTTGCTAAGAAAATTCAAAATTTTGGCCAAAAAATTTGTGATAACAAAATTTTGTCCTTTTCCTTCTACGAGGCTTATTTAACGAGATATTTGCATTTTAAGTTTTGCTAAGAAAATTCAAAATTTTGGCCAAAAAATTAGTAAGGACAAAATTTTGTCCTTTTCCTTCTACGAGGCTTATTTAACGAGATATTTGCATTTTAAGTTTTGCTAAGAAAATTCAAAATTTTGGCCAAAAAATTAGTGATAACAAAATTTTGTCCTTTTCCTTCTACGAGGCTTATTTAACGAGATATTTGCATTTTAAGTTTTGCTAAGAAAATTCAAAATTTTGGCCAAAAAATTAGTAAGGACAAAATTTTGTCCTTTTCCTTCTACGAGGCTTATTTAACGAGATATTTGCATTTTAAGTTTTGCTAAGAAAATTCAAAATTTTGGCCAAAAAATTAGTGATAACAAAATTTTGTCCTTTTCCTTCTACGAGGCTTATTTAACGAGATATTTGCATTTTAAGTTTTGCTAAGAAAATTAAAAATTTTGGCCAAAAAATTAGTGATAACAAAATTTTGTCCTTTTCCTTCTACGAGGCTTATTTAACGAGATATTTGCATTTTAAATTTCGCTAAGAAAATTCAAAATTTTTTCAAAAAAATTAGTGATAACAAAATTTTGTCCTTTTCCTTCTACGAGGCTTATTTAACGAGATATTTGCATTTTAAGTTTTGCTAAGAAAATTCAAAATTTTGGCCAAAAAATTAGTGATAACAAAATTTTGTCCTTTTCCTTCTACGAGGCTTATTTAACGAGATATTTGCATTTTAAGTTTTGCTAAGAAAATTCAAAATTTTGGCCAAAAAATTAGTGATAACAAAATTGTGTCCTTTTCCTTCTACGAGGCTTATTTAACGAGATATTTGCATTTTAAGTTTTGCTAAGGATATTCGAAATTTTGGCCAAAAAATTAGTGATAATAAAATTTTGTCCTTTTCCTTCTACGAGGCTTATTTAACGAGATATTTGCATTTTAAGTTTTGCTAGGAAATTCGAAATTTTGGCCAACAAATTAGTGATAACAAAATTTTGTCCTTTTCCTTCTACGAGGCTTATTTAACGAGATATTTGCATTTTAAGTTTTGCTAAGAAAATTCGAAATTTTGGCAAAAAATTAGTGATAACAAAATTTTGTCCTTTTCCTTCTACGAGGCTTGTTTAACGAGATATTTGCATTTTAAGTTTTGCTAAGAAAATTAAAAATTTTGGCCAAAAAATTAGTAAAGACAAAATTTTGTCCTTTTCCTTCTACGAGGCTTATTTAACGAGATATTTGCATTTTAAGTTTTGCTAAGAAAATTCAAAATTTTGGCCAAAAAATTAGTAAAGACAAAATTTTGTCCTTTTCCTTCTACGAGGCTTATTTAACGAGATATTTGCATTTTAAGTTTTGCTAAGGATATTCGAAATTTTGGCCAAAAAATTAGTGATAATAAAATTTTGTCCTTTTCCTTCTACGAGGCTTATTTAACGAGATATTTGCATTTTAAGTTTTGCTAGGAAATTCGAAATGTTGGCCAACAAATTAGTGATAACAAAATTTTGTCCTTTTCCTTCTACGAGGCTTATTTAACGAGATATTTGCATTTTAAGTTTTGCTAAGAAAATTCGAAATTTTGGCAAAAAAATTAGTGATAACAAAATTTTGTCCTTTTCCTTCTACGAGGCTTGTTTAACGAGATATTTGCATTTTAAGTTTTGCTAAGAAAATTAAAAATTTTGGCCAAAAAATTAGTAAAGACAAAATTTTGTCCTTTTCCTTCTACGAGGCTTATTTAACGAGATATTTGCATTTTAAGTTTTGCTAAGAAAATTCAAAATTTTGGCCAAAAAATTAGTAAAGACAAAATTTTGTCCTTTTCCTTCTACGAGGCTTATTTAACGAGATATTTGCATTTTAAGTTTTGCTAAGGATATTCGAAATTTTGGCCAAAAAATTAGTGATAATAAAATTTTGTCCTTTTCCTTCTACGAGGCTTATTTAACGAGATATTTGCATTTTAAGTTTTGCTAGGAAATTCGAAATTTTGGCCAACAAATTAGTGATAACAAAATTTTGTCCTTTTCCTTCTACGAGGCTTATTTAACGAGATATTTGCATTTTAAGTTTTGCTAAGAAAATTCGAAATTTTGGCAAAAAAATTAGTGATAACAAAATTTTGTCCTTTTCCTTCTACGAGGCTTGTTTAACGAGATATTTGCATTTTAAGTTTTGCTAAGAAAATTAAAAATTTTGGCCAAAAAATTAGTAAGGACAAAATGTTGTCCTTTTCCTTCTAAGAGGCTTATTTAACAAGATATTTGCATTTTAAGTTTTGCTAAGGAAATTCGAAACTTTGGCCAAAAAATTAGTGATAACAAAATTTTGTCCTATTCCTTCTACGAGGCTTATTTAACAAGATATTTGCATTTTAAGTTTTGCTAAGAAAATTCGAAATTTTGGCAAAACAAAATTTTGTCCTTTTCCTTCTACGAGGCTTATTTAACGAGATATTTGCATTTTAAGTTTTGCTAAGAAAATTCGAAATTTTGGCAAAAAAATTAGTGATAACAAAATTTTGTCCTTTTCCTTCTACGAGGCTTATTTAACGAGATATTTGCATTTTAAGTTTTGCTAAGGATATTCGAAATTTTGGCCAAAAAATTAGTGATAATAAAATTTTGTTCTTTTCCTTCTACGAGGCTTATTTAACGAGATATTTGCATTTTAAGTTTTGCTAGGAAATTCGAAATTTTGGCCAACAAATTAGTGATAACAAAATTTTGTCCTTTTCCTTCTACGAGGCTTATTTAACGAGATATTTGCATTTTAAAGAAAATTCAAAATTTTTTCAAAAAAATTAGTGATAACAAAATTTTGTCCTTTTCCTTCTACGAGGCTTATTTAACGAGATATTTGCATTTTAAGTTTTGCTAAGAAAATTCAAAATTTTGGCCAAAAAATTAGTGATAACAAAATTTTGTCCTTTTCCTTCTACGAGGCTTATTTAACGAGATATTTGCATTTTAAGTTTTGCTAAGAAAATTCAAAATTTTGGCCAAAAAATTAGTAAAGACAAAATTTTGTCCTTTTCCTTCTACGAGGCTTATTTAACGAGATATTTGCATTTTAAGTTTTGCTAAGGATATTCGAAATTTTGGCCAAAAAATTAGTGATAATAAAATTTTGTCCTTTTCCTTCTACGAGGCTTATTTAACGAGATATTTGCATTTTAAGTTTTGCTAGGAAATTCGAAATTCTGGCCAACAAATTAGTGATAACAAAATTTTGTCCTTTTCCTTCTACGAGGCTTATTTAACGAGATATTTGCATTTTAAGTTTTGCTAAGAAAATTCGAAATTTTGGCAAAAAAAATAGTGATAACAAAATTTTGTCCTTTTCCTTCTACGAGGCTTGTTTAACGAGATATTTGCATTTTAAGTTTTGCTAAGAAAATTAAAAATTTTGGCCAAAAAATTAGTAAAGACAAAATTTTGTCCTTTTCTTTCTACGAGGCTTATTTAACGAGATATTTGCATTTTAAGTTTTGCTAAGAAAATTCAAAATTTTGGCCAAAAAATTAGTAAAGACAAAATTTTGTCCTTTTCCTTCTACGAGGCTTATTTAACGAGATATTTGCATTTTAAGTTTTGCTAAGGATATTCGAAATTTTGGCCAAAAAATTAGTGATAATAAAATTTTGTCCTTTTCCTTCTACGAGGCTTATTTAACGAGATATTTGCATTTTAAGTTTTGCTAGGAAATTCGAAATTTTGGCCAACAAATTAGTGATAACAAAATTTTGTCCTTTTCCTTCTACGAGGCTTATTTAACGAGATATTTGCATTTTAAGTTTTGCTAAGAAAATTCGAAATTTTGGCCAAAAAATTAGTGACAACAAAATTTTGTCCTTTTCCTTCTACGAGGCTTATTTAACGAGATATTTGCATTTTAAGTTTTGCTAAGAAAATTCGAAATTTTGGCAAAAAAAATTAGTGATAACAAAATTTTGTCCTTTTCCTTCTACGAGGCTTATTTAACGAGATATTTGCATTTTAAGTTTTGCTAAGAAAATTCGAAATTTTGGCAAAAAAAATTAGTGATAACAAAATTTTGTCCTTTTCCTTCTAACGAGATATTTGCTTTTAACGAGATATTTGCATTTTAAGTTTTGCTAAGAAAATTCGAAATTTTGGCCAAAAAATTAGTGATAACAAAATTTTGTCCTTTTCCTTCTACGAGGCTTATTTAACGAGATATTTGCATTTTAAGTTTTGCTAAGAAAATTAAAAATTTTGGCCAAAAAATTAGTAAAGACAAAATTTTGTCCTTTTCTTTCTACGAGGCTTATTTAACGAGATATTTGCATTTTAAGTTTTGCTAAGAAAATTCAAAATTTTGGCCAAAAAATTAGTAAAGACAAAATTTTGTCCTTTTCCTTCTACGAGGCTTATTTAACGAGATATTTGCATTTTAAGTTTTGCTAGGAAATTCGAAATTTTGGCCAACAAATTAGTGATAACAAAATTTTGTCCTTTTCCTTCTACGAGGCTTATTTAACGAGATATTTGCATTTTAAGTTTTGCTAAGAAAATTCGAAATTTTGGCAAAAAAATTAGTGATAACAAAATTTTGTCCTTTTCCTTCTACGAGGCTTGTTTAACGAGATATTTGCATTTTAAGTTTTGCTAAGAAAATTAAAAATTTTGGCCAAAAAATTAGTAAGGACAAAATGTTGTCCTTTTCCTTCTAAGAGGCTTATTTAACAAGATATTTGCATTTTAAGTTTTGCTAAGGAAATTCGAAACTTTGGCCAAAAAATTAGTGATAACAAAATTTTGTCCTATTCCTTCTACGAGGCTTATTTAACAAGATATTTGCATTTTAAGTTTTGCTAAGAAAATTCGAAATTTTGGCAAAACAAAATTTTGTCCTTTTCCTTCTACGAGGCTTATTTAACGAGATATTTGCATTTTAAGTTTTGCTAAGAAAATTCGAAATTTTGGCAAAAAAATTAGTGATAACAAAATTTTGTCCTTTTCCTTCTACGAGGCTTATTTAACGAGATATTTGCATTTTAAGTTTTGCTAAGGATATTCGAAATTTTGGCCAAAAAATTAGTGATAATAAAATTTTGTTCTTTTCCTTCTACGAGGCTTATTTAACGAGATATTTGCATTTTAAGTTTTGCTAGGAAATTCGAAATTTTGGCCAACAAATTAGTGATAACAAAATTTTGTCCTTTTCCTTCTACGAGGCTTATTTAACGAGATATTTGCATTTTAAAGAAAATTCAAAATTTTTTCAAAAAAATTAGTGATAACAAAATTTTGTCCTTTTCCTTCTACGAGGCTTATTTAACGAGATATTTGCATTTTAAGTTTTGCTAAGAAAATTCAAAATTTTGGCCAAAAAATTAGTGATAACAAAATTTTGTCCTTTTCCTTCTACGAGGCTTATTTAACGAGATATTTGCATTTTAAGTTTTGCTAAGAAAATTCAAAATTTTGGCCAAAAAATTAGTAAAGACAAAATTTTGTCCTTTTCCTTCTACGAGGCTTATTTAACGAGATATTTGCATTTTAAGTTTTGCTAAGGATATTCGAAATTTTGGCCAAAAAATTAGTGATAATAAAATTTTGTCCTTTTCCTTCTACGAGGCTTATTTAACGAGATATTTGCATTTTAAGTTTTGCTAGGAAATTCGAAATTCTGGCCAACAAATTAGTGATAACAAAATTTTGTCCTTTTCCTTCTACGAGGCTTATTTAACGAGATATTTGCATTTTAAGTTTTGCTAAGAAAATTCGAAATTTTGGCAAAAAAAATAGTGATAACAAAATTTTGTCCTTTTCCTTCTACGAGGCTTGTTTAACGAGATATTTGCATTTTAAGTTTTGCTAAGAAAATTAAAAATTTTGGCCAAAAAATTAGTAAAGACAAAATTTTGTCCTTTTCTTTCTACGAGGCTTATTTAACGAGATATTTGCATTTTAAGTTTTGCTAAGAAAATTCAAAATTTTGGCCAAAAAATTAGTAAAGACAAAATTTTGTCCTTTTCCTTCTACGAGGCTTATTTAACGAGATATTTGCATTTTAAGTTTTGCTAAGGATATTCGAAATTTTGGCCAAAAAATTAGTGATAATAAAATTTTGTCCTTTTCCTTCTACGAGGCTTATTTAACGAGATATTTGCATTTTAAGTTTTGCTAGGAAATTCGAAATTTTGGCCAACAAATTAGTGATAACAAAATTTTGTCCTTTTCCTTCTACGAGGCTTATTTAACGAGATATTTGCATTTTAAGTTTTGCTAAGAAAATTCGAAATTTTGGCCAAAAAATTAGTGACAACAAAATTTTGTCCTTTTCCTTCTACGAGGCTTATTTAACGAGATATTTGCATTTTAAGTTTTGCTAAGAAAATTCGAAATTTTGGCAAAAAAAATTAGTGATAACAAAATTTTGTCCTTTTCCTTCTACGAGGCTTATTTAACGAGATATTTGCATTTTAAGTTTTGCTAAGAAAATTCGAAATTTTGGCAAAAAAAATTAGTGATAACAAAATTTTGTCCTTTTCCTTCTAACGAGATATTTGCTTTTAACGAGATATTTGCATTTTAAGTTTTGCTAAGAAAATTCGAAATTTTGGCCAAAAAATTAGTGATAACAAAATTTTGTCCTTTTCCTTCTACGAGGCTTATTTAACGAGATATTTGCATTTTAAGTTTTGCTAAGAAAATTCAAAATTTTGGCCATAAAATTAGTAAGGTCAAAATTTTGTCCTTTTCCTTCTACGAGGCTTATTTAACGAGATATTTGCATTTTAAGTTTTGCTAAGAAAATTCAAAATTTTGGCAAAAAAATTAGTAAGGACAAAATTTTGTCCTTTTCCTTCTACGAGGCTTATTTAACGAGATATTTACATTTTAAGTTTTGCTAAGAAAATTCAAAATTTTGGCCAAAAAATTAGTGATAACAAAATTTTGTCCTTCTCCTTCTACGAGGCTCATTTAACGAGATATTTGCATTTTAAGTTTTGCTAAGAAAATTCAAAATTTTGGCCAAATAAATAGTAAGGACAAAAATTTGTCCTTTTCCTTCTACAAGGCTTATTTAACGAGATATTTGCATTTTAAGTTTTGCTAAGAAAATTCAAAATTTTGGCCAAAAAAATTAGTGATAACAAAATTTTGTCCTTTTCCTTCTACGAGGCTTATTTAACGAGATATTTGCATTTTAAGTTTTGCTAAGAAAATTCGAAATTTTGGCAAAAAAAATTAGTGATAACAAAATTTTGTCCTTTTCCTTCTAACGAGATATTTGCTTTTAACGAGATATTTGCATTTTAAGTTTTGCTAAGAAAATTCGAAATTTTGGCCAAAAAATTAGTGATAACAAAATTTTGTCCTTTTCCTTCTACGAGGCTTATTTAACGAGATATTTGCATTTTAAGTTTTGCTAAGAAAATTCAAAATTTTGGCCATAAAATTAGTAAGGTCAAAATTTTGTCCTTTTCCTTCTACGAGGCTTATTTAACGAGATATTTGCATTTTAAGTTTTGCTAAGAAAATTCGAAATTTTGGCCAAAAAAGTAGTGATAACAAAATTTTGTCCTTTTCCTTCTACGAGGCTTATTTAAAGAGATATTTGCATTTTAAATTTTGCTAAGAAAATTCGAAATTTTGGCAAAAAAAATTAGTGATAACAAAATTTTGTCCTTTTCCTTCTACGAGGCTTATTTAACGAGATATTTGCATTTTAAGTTTTGCTAAGAAAATTCAAAATTTTGGCCAAAAAAATTAGTGATAACAAAATTTTGTCCTTTTCATTCTACGAGGCTTATTTAACGAGATATTTGCATTTTAAGTTTTGCTAAGAAAATTCGAAATTTTGGCAAAAAAATTAGTGATAACAAAATTTTGTCCTTTTCCTTCTACGAGGCTTATTTAACGAGATATTTGCATTTTAAGTTTTGCTAAGAAAATTCAAAATTGTGACAAAAAAAATTAGTGATAACAAAATTTTGTCCTTTTCCTTCTACGAGGCTTATTTAACGAGATATTTGCATTTTAAGTTTTGCTAAGAAAATTTAAAATTTTGGCCAAAAAAATTAGTAAGGACAAAATTTTGTCCTTTTCCTTCTACGAGGCTTATTTAGCGAGATATGTGCATTTTAAGTTTTGCTAAGGAAATTCGAAATTTTGGCCAAAAAATTAGTGATAACAAAATTTTTTCCTTTTCCTTCTACGAGGCTTATTTAGCGAGATATGTGCATTTTAAGTTTTGCTAAGGAAATTCGAAATTTTGGCCAAAAAATTAGTGATAACAAAATTTTGTCCTTTTCCTTCTACGAGGCTTATTTAACGAGATATTTGCATTTTAAGTTTTGCTAAGAAAATTCGAAATTTTGGCAAAAAAAATTAGTGATAACAAAATTTTGTCCTTTTCCTTCTACGAGGCTTATTTAACGAGATATTTGCATTTTAAGTTTTGCTAAGAAAATTCGAAATTTTGGCCAAAAAAGTAGTGATAACAAAATTTTGTCCTTTTCCTTCTACGAGGCTTATTTAAAGAGATATTGCATTTTAAATTTTGCTAAGAAAATTCGAAATTTTGGCAAAAAAAATTAGTGATAACAAAATTTTGTCCTTTTCCTTCTACGAGGCTTATTTAACGAGATATTTGCATTTTAAGTTTTGCTAAGAAAATTCAAAATTTTGGCCAAAAAAATTAGTGATAACAAAATTTTGTCCTTTTCATTCTACGAGGCTTATTTAACGAGATATTTGCATTTTAAGTTTTGCTAAGAAAATTCGAAATTTTGGCAAAAAAATTAGGTAAAACAAACTTTTGTCCTTTTCCTTCTACGAGGCTTATTTAACGAGATATTTGGATTTTAAGTTTTGCTAAGAAAATTTAAAATTTTGGCCAAAAAATTAGTAAGGACAAAATTTTGTCCTTTTCCTTCTACGAGGCTTATTTAGCGAGATATGTGCATTTTAAGTTTTGCTAAGGAAATTCGAAATTTTGGCCAAAAAATTAGTGATAACAAAATTTTGTCCTTTTCCTTCTACGAGGCTTATTTAACGAGATATTTGCATTTTAAGTTTTGCTAAGAAAATTCGAAATTTTGGCAAAAAAATTAGTGATAACAAAATTTTGTCCTTTTCCTTCTAACGAGATATTTGCTTTTAACGAGATATTTGCATTTTAAGTTTTGCTAAGAAAATTCGAAATTTTGGCCAAAAAATTAGTGATAACAAAATTTTGTCCTTTTCCTTCTACGAGGCTTATTTAACGAGATATTTGCATTTTAAGTTTTGCTAAGAAAATTCAAAATTTTGGCCATAAAATTAGTAAGGTCAAAATTTTGTCCTTTTCCTTCTACGAGGCTTATTTAACGAGATATTTGCATTTTAAGTTTTGCTAAGAAAATTCGAAATTTTGGCCAAAAAAGTAGTGATAACAAAATTTTGTCCTTTTCCTTCTACGAGGCTTATTTAAAGAGATATTTGCATTTTAAGTTTTGCTAAGAAAATTCAAAATTTTGGCCAAAAAAATTAGTGATAACAAAATTTTGTCCTTTTCATTCTACGAGGCTTATTTAACGAGATATTTGCATTTTAAGTTTTGCTAAGAAAATTCGAAATTTTGGCAAAAAAATTAGGTAAAACAAACTTTTGTCCTTTTCCTTCTACGAGGCTTATTTAACGAGATATTTGGATTTTAAGTTTTGCTAAGAAAATTTAAAATTTTGGCCAAAAAATTAGTAAGGACAAAATTTTGTCCTTTTCCTTCTACGAGGCTTATTTAACGAGATATTTGCATTTTAAGTTTTGCTAAGAAAATTCAAAATTTTGGCCAAAAAATTAGTGATAACAAAATTTTGTCCTTTTCCTTCTACGAGGCTTATTTAACGAGATATTTGCATTTTAAGTTTTGCTAAGAAAATTCAAAATTTTGGCCAAAAAATTAGTAAGGACAAAATTTTGTCCTTTTCCTTCTACGAGGCTTATTTAACGAGATATTTGCATTTTGCTAAGAAAATTCAAAATTTTGGCCAAAAAATTAGTGATAACAAAATTTTGTCCTTTTCCTTCTACGAGGCTTATTTAACGAGATATTTGCATTTTAAGTTTTGCTAAGAAAATTCAAAATTTTGGCCAAAAAATTAGTAAGGACAAAATTTTGTCCTTTTCCTTCTACGAGGCTTATTTAACGAGATATTTGCATTTTAAGTTTTGCTAAGAAAATTCAAAATTTTGGCCAAAAAATTAGTAAGGACAAAATTTTGTCCTTTTCCTTCTACGAGGCTTATTTAACGAGATATTTGCATTTTAAGTTTTGCTAAGAAAATTCAAAATTTTGCATTTTAAGTTTTGCTAAGAAAATTCAAAATTTTGGCCAAAAAATTAGTGATAACAAAATTTTGTCCTTTTCCTTCTACGAGGCTTATTTAACAAGATATTTGCATTTTAAGTTTTGCTAAGAAAATTCAAAATTTTGGCCAAAAAATTAGTAAGGACAAAATTTTGTCCTTTTCCTTCTACGAGGCTTATTTAACGAGATATTTGCATTTTAAGTTTTGCTAAGAAAATTCAAAATTTTGGCCAAAAAATTTGTGATAACAAAATTTTGTCCTTTTCCTTCTACGAGGCTTATTTAACGAGATATTTGCATTTTAAGTTTTGCTAAGAAAATTCAAAATTTTGGCCAAAAAATTAGTAAGGACAAAATTTTGTCCTTTTCCTTCTACGAGGCTTATTTAACGAGATATTTGCATTTTAAGTTTTGCTAAGAAAATTCAAAATTTTGGCCAAAAAATTAGTGATAACAAAATTTTGTCCTTTTCCTTCTACGAGGCTTATTTAACGAGATATTTGCATTTTAAGTTTTGCTAAGAAAATTCAAAATTTTGGCCAAAAAATTAGTAAGGACAAAATTTTGTCCTTTTCCTTCTACGAGGCTTATTTAACGAGATATTTGCATTTTAAGTTTTGCTAAGAAAATTCAAAATTTTGGCCAAAAAATTAGTGATAACAAAATGTTGTCCTTTTCCTTCTACGAGGCTTATTTAACGAGATATTTGCATTTTAAGTTTTGCTAAGAAAATTCAAAATTTTGGCCAAAAAATTAGTGATAACAAAATTTTGTCCTTTTCCTTCTACGAGGCTTATTTAACGAGATATTTGCATTTTAAGTTTTGCTAAGAAAATTAAAAATTTTGGCCAAAAAATTAGTGATAACAAAATTTTGTCCTTTTCCTTCTACGAGGCTTATTTAACGAGATATTTGCATTTTAAATTTCGCTAAGGATATTCGAAATTTTGGCCAAAAAATTAGTGATAATAAAATTTTGTCCTTTTCCTTCTACGAGGCTTATTTAACGAGATATTTGCATTTTAAGTTTTGCTAGGAAATTCGAAATTTTGGCCAACAAATTAGTGATAACAAAATTTTGTCCTTTTCCTTCTACGAGGCTTATTTAACGAGATATTTGCATTTTAAGTTTTGCTAAGAAAATTCGAAATTTTGGCAAAAAAATTAGTGATAACAAAATTTTGTCCTTTTCCTTCTACGAGGCTTGTTTAACGAGATATTTGCATTTTAAGTTTTGCTAAGAAAATTAAAAATTTTGGCCAAAAAATTAGTAAAGACAAAATTTTGTCCTTTTCCTTCTACGAGGCTTATTTAACGAGATATTTGCATTTTAAGTTTTGCTAAGAAAATTCAAAATTTTGGCCAAAAAATTAGTAAAGACAAAATTTTGTCCTTTTCCTTCTACGAGGCTTATTTAACGAGATATTTGCATTTTAAGTTTTGCTAAGGATATTCGAAATTTTGGCCAAAAAATTAGTGATAATAAAATTTTGTCCTTTTCCTTCTACGAGGCTTATTTAACGAGATATTTGCATTTTAAGTTTTGCTAGGAAATTCGAAATTTTGGCCAACAAATTAGTGATAACAAAATTTTGTCCTTTTCCTTCTACGAGGCTTATTTAACGAGATATTTGCATTTTAAGTTTTGCTAAGAAAATTCGAAATTTTGGCAAAAAAATTAGTGATAACAAAATTTTGTCCTTTTCCTTCTACGAGGCTTGTTTAACGAGATATTTGCATTTTAAGTTTTGCTAAGAAAATTAAAAATTTTGGCCAACAAATTAGTAAGGACAAAATGTTGTCCTTTTCCTTCTAAGAGGCTTATTTAACAAGATATTTGCATTTTAAGTTTTGCTAAGGAAATTCGAAACTTTGGCCAAAAAATTAGTGATAACAAAATTTTGTCCTATTCCTTCTACGAAGCTTATTTAACAAGATATTTGCATTTTAAGTTTTGCTAAGAAAATTCGAAATTTTGGCAAAAAAATTAGTGATAACAAAATTTTGTCCTTTTCCTTCTACGAGGCTTATTTAACGAGATATTTGCATTTTAAGTTTTGCTAAGAAAATTCGAAATTTTGGCAAAAAAATTAGTGATAACAAAATTTTGTCCTTTTCCTTCTACGAGGCTTATTTAACGAGATATTTGCATTTTAAGTTTTGCTAGGAAATTCGAAATTTTGGCCAACAAATTAGTGATAACAAAATTTTGTCCTTTTCCTTCTACGAGGCTTATTTAACGAGATATTTGCATTTTAAATTTCGCTAAGAAAATTCAAAATTTTTTCAAAAAAATTAGTGATAACAAAATTTTGTCCTTTTCCTTCTACGAGGCTTATTTAACGAGATATTTGCATTTTAAGTTTTGCTAAGAAAATTCAAAATTTTGGCCAAAAAATTAGTGATAACAAAATTTTGTCCTTTTCCTTCTACGAGGCTTATTTAACGAGATATTTGCATTTTAAGTTTTGCTAAGAAAATTCAAAATTTTGGCCAAAAAATTAGTGATAACAAAATTGTGTCCTTTTCCTTCTACGAGGCTTATTTAACGAGATATTTGCATTTTAAGTTTTGCTAAGGATATTCGAAATTTTGGCCAAAAAATTAGTGATAATAAAATTTTGTCCTTTTCCTTCTACGAGGCTTATTTAACGAGATATTTGCATTTTAAGTTTTGCTAGGAAATTCGAAATTTTGGCCAACAAATTAGTGATAACAAAATTTTGTCCTTTTCCTTCTACGAGGCTTATTTAACGAGATATTTGCATTTTAAGTTTTGCTAAGAAAATTCGAAATTTTGGCAAAAAAATTAGTGATAACAAAATTTTGTCCTTTTCCTTCTACGAGGCTTGTTTAACGAGATATTTGCATTTTAAGTTTTGCTAAGAAAATTAAAAATTTTGGCCAAAAAATTAGTAAAGACAAAATTTTGTCCTTTTCCTTCTACGAGGCTTATTTAACGAGATATTTGCATTTTAAGTTTTGCTAAGAAAATTCAAAATTTTGGCCAAAAAATTAGTAAAGACAAAATTTTGTCCTTTTCCTTCTACGAGGCTTATTTAACGAGATATTTGCATTTTAAGTTTTGCTAAGAAAATTCAAAATTTTGGCCAAAAAATTAGTGATAATAAAATTTTGTCCTTTTCCTTCTACGAGGCTTATTTAACGAGATATTTGCATTTTAAGTTTTGCTAGGAAATTCGAAATTTTGGCCAACAAATTAGTGATAACAAAATTTTGTCCTTTTCCTTCTACGAGGCTTATTTAACGAGATATTTGCATTTTAAGTTTTGCTAAGAAAATTCGAAATTTTGGCAAAAAAATTAGTGATAACAAAATTTTGTCCTTTTCCTTCTACGAGGCTTGTTTAACGAGATATTTGCATTTTAAGTTTTGCTAAGAAAATTAAAAATTTTGGCCAAAAAATTAGTAAAGACAAAATTTTGTCCTTTTCCTTCTACGAGGCTTATTTAACGAGATATTTGCATTTTAAGTTTTGCTAAGAAAATTCAAAATTTTGGCCAAAAAATTAGTAAAGACAAAATTTTGTCCTTTTCCTTCTACGAGGCTTATTTAACGAGATATTTGCATTTAAAGTTTTGCTAAGGATATTCGAAATTTTGGCCAAAAAATTAGTGATAATAAAATTTTGTCCTTTTCCTTCTACGAGGCTTATTTAACGAGATATTTGCATTTTAAGTTTTGCTAGGAAATTCGAAATTTTGGCCAACAAATTAGTGATAACAAAATTTTGTCCTTTTCCTTCTACGAGGCTTATTTAACGAGATATTTGCATTTTAAGTTTTGCTAAGGATATTCGAAATTTTGGCCAAAAAATTAGTGATAATAAAATTTTGTCCTTTTCCTTCTACGAGGCTTATTTAACGAGATATTTGCATTTTAAGTTTTGCTAGGAAATTCGAAATTTTGGCCAACAAATTAGTGATAACAAAATTTTGTCCTTTTCCTTCTACGAGGCTTATTTAACGAGATATTTGCATTTTAAATTTCGCTAAGAAAATTCAAAATTTTTTCAAAAAAATTAGTGATAACAAAATTTTGTCCTTTTCCTTCTACGAGGCTTATTTAACGAGATATTTGCATTTTAAGTTTTGCTAAGAAAATTCAAAATTTTGGCCAAAAAATTAGTGATAACAAAATTTTGTCCTTTTCCTTCTACGAGGCTTATTTAACGAGATATTTGCATTTTAAGTTTTGCTAAGAAAATTCAAAATTTTGGCCAAAAAATTAGTGATAACAAAATTGTGTCCTTTTCCTTCTACGAGGCTTATTTAACGAGATATTTGCATTTTAAGTTTTGCTAAGGATATTCGAAATTTTGGCCAAAAAATTAGTGATAATAAAATTTTGTCCTTTTCCTTCTACGAGGCTTATTTAACGAGATATTTGCATTTTAAGTTTTGCTAGGAAATTCGAAATTTTGGCCAACAAATTAGTGATAACAAAATTTTGTCCTTTTCCTTCTACGAGGCTTATTTAACGAGATATTTGCATTTTAAGTTTTGCTAAGAAAATTCGAAATTTTGGCAAAAAAATTAGTGATAACAAAATTTTGTCCTTTTCCTTCTACGAGGCTTGTTTAACGAGATATTTGCATTTTAAGTTTTGCTAAGAAAATTAAAAATTTTGGCCAAAAAATTAGTAAAGACAAAATTTTGTCCTTTTCCTTCTACGAGGCTTATTTAACGAGATATTTGCATTTTAAGTTTTGCTAAGGATATTCGAAATTTTGGCCAAAAAATTAGTGATAATAAAATTTTGTCCTTTTCCTTCTACGAGGCTTATTTAACGAGATA
This sequence comes from Eudasyphora cyanicolor, assembly GCA_963930755.1. Lineage (NCBI taxonomy): Eukaryota > Metazoa > Arthropoda > Insecta > Diptera > Muscidae > Eudasyphora > Eudasyphora cyanicolor. The sequence goes on from OZ005734.1 coordinate 316,894,573, forward strand.
TTTGCATTTTAAGTTTTGCTAGGAAATTCGAAATTTTGGCCAACAAATTAGTGATAACAAAATTTTGTCCTTTTCCTTCTACGAGGCTTATTTAACGAGATATTTGCATTTTAAGTTTTGCTAAGAAAATTCGAAATTTTGGCAAAAAAATTAGTGATAACAAAATTTTGTCCTTTTCCTTCTACGAGGCTTGTTTAACGAGATATTTGCATTTTAAGTTTTGCTAAGAAAATTAAAAATTTTGGCCAAAAAATTAGTAAAGACAAAATTTTGTCCTTTTCCTTCTACGAGGCTTATTTAACGAGATATTTGCATTTTAAGTTTTGCTAGGAAATTCGAAATTTTGGCCAACAAATTAGTGATAACAAAATTTTGTCCTTTTCCTTCTACGAGGCTTATTTAACGAGATATTTGCATTTTAAGTTTTGCTAAGAAAATTCAAAATTTTGGCCAAAAAATTAGTGATAACAAAATTGTGTCCTTTTCCTTCTACGAGGCTTATTTAACGAGATATTTGCATTTTAAGTTTTGCTAAGGATATTCGAAATTTTGGCCAAAAAATTAGTGATAATAAAATTTTGTCCTTTTCCTTCTACGAGGCTTATTTAACGAGATATTTGCATTTTAAGTTTTGCTAGGAAATTCGAAATTTTGGCCAACAAATTAGTGATAACAAAATTTTGTCCTTTTCCTTCTACGAGGCTTATTTAACGAGATATTTGCATTTTAAGTTTTGCTAAGAAAATTCGAAATTTTGGCAAAAAAATTAGTGATAACAAAATTTTGTCCTTTTCCTTCTACGAGGCTTGTTTAACGAGATATTTGCATTTTAAGTTTTGCTAAGAAAATTAAAAATTTTGGCCAAAAAATTAGTAAAGACAAAATTTTGTCCTTTTCCTTCTACGAGGCTTATTTAACGAGATATTTGCATTTTAAGTTTTGCTAAGAAAATTCAAAATTTTGGCCAAAAAATTAGTAAAGACAAAATTTTGTCCTTTTCCTTCTACGAGGCTTATTTAACGAGATATTTGCATTTTAAGTTTTGCTAAGGATATTCGAAATTTTGGCAAAAAAATTAGTGATAACAAAATTTTGTCCTTTTCCTTCTACGAGGCTTGTTTAACGAGATATTTGCATTTTAAGTTTTGCTAAGAAAATTAAAAATTTTGGCCAAAAAATTAGTAAAGACAAAATTTTGTCCTTTTCCTTCTACGAGGCTTATTTAACGAGATATTTGCATTTTAAGTTTTGCTAAGAAAATTCAAAATTTTGGCCAAAAAATTAGTAAAGGCAAAATTTTGTCCTTTTCCTTCTACGAGGCTTATTTAACGAGATATTTGCATTTTAAGTTTTGCTAAGGATATTCGAAATTTTGGCCAAAAAATTAGTGATAATAAAATTTTGTCCTTTTCCTTCTACGAGGCTTATTTAACGAGATATTTGCATTTTAAGTTTTGCTAGGAAATTCGAAATTTTGGCCAACAAATTAGTGATAACAAAATTTTGTCCTTTTCCTTCTACGAGGCTTATTTAACGAGATATTTGCATTTTAAGTTTTGCTAAGAAAATTCGAAATTTTGGCAAAAAAATTAGTGATAACAAAATTTTGTCCTTTTCCTTCTACGAGGCTTGTTTAACGAGATATTTGCATTTTAAGTTTTGCTAAGAAAATTAAAAATTTTGGCCAAAAAATTAGTAAAGACAAAATTTTGTCCTTTTCCTTCTACGAGGCTTATTTAACGAGATATTTGCATTTTAAGTTTTGCTAAGAAAATTCAAAATTTTGGCCAAAAAATTAGTAAAGACAAAATTTTGTCCTTTTCCTTCTACGAGGCTTATTTAACGAGATATTTGCATTTTAAGTTTTGCTAAGGATATTCGAAATTTTGGCCAAAAAATTAGTGATAATAAAATTTTGTCCTTTTCCTTCTACGAGGCTTATTTAACGAGATATTTGCATTTTAAGTTTTGCTAGGAAATTCGAAATTTTGGCCAACAAATTAGTGATAACAAAATTTTGTCCTTTTCCTTCTACGAGGCTTATTTAACAAGATATTTGCATTTTAAGTTTTGCTAAGAAAATTCGAAATTTTGGCAAAAAAATTAGTGATAACAAAATTTTGTCCTTTTCCTTCTACGAGGCTTGTTTAACGAGATATTTGCATTTTAAGTTTTGCTAAGAAAATTAAAAATTTTGGCCAAAAAATTAGTAAGGACAAAATGTTGTCCTTTTCCTTCTAAGAGGCTTATTTAACAAGATATTTGCATTTTAAGTTTTGCTAAGGAAATTCGAAACTTTGGCCAAAAAATTAGTGATAACAAAATTTTGTCCTATTCCTTCTACGAGGCTTATTTAACAAGATATTTGCATTTTAAGTTTTGCTAAGAAAATTCGAAATTTTGGCAAAAAAATTAGTGATAACAAAATTTTGTCCTTTTCCTTCTACGAGGCTTATTTAACGAGATATTTGCATTTTAAGTTTTGCTAAGAAAATTCGAAATTTTGGCAAAAAAATTAGTGATAACAAAATTTTGTCCTTTTCCTTCTACGAGGCTTATTTAACGAGATATTTGCATTTTTAGTTTTGCTAAGAAAATTCGAAATTTTGGCCAAAAAATTAGTGACAACAAAATTTTGTCCTTTTCCTTCTACGAGGCTTATTTAACGAGATATTTGCATTTTAAGTTTTGCTAAGAAAATTCGAAATTTTGGCAAAAAAAAATTAGTGATAACAAAATTTTGTCCTTTTCCTTCTAACGAGATATTTGCTTTTAACGAGATATTTGCATTTTAAGTTTTGCTAAGAAAATTCAAAATTTTGGCAAAAAAATTAGTAAGGACAAAATTTTGTCCTTTTCCTTCTACGAGGCCTATTTAACGAGATATTTGCATTTTAAGTTTTGCTAAGAAAATTCAAAATTTTGGCCAAAAAATTAGTGATAACAAAATTTTGTCCTTCTCCTTCTACGAGGCTCATTTAACGAGATATTTGCATTTTAAGTTTTGCTAAGAAAATTCAAAATTTTGGCCAAATAAATAGTAAGGACAAAAATTTGTCCTTTTCCTTCTACAAGGCTTATTTAACGAGATATTTGCATTTTAAGTTTTGCTAAGAAAATTCAAAATTTTGGCCAAAAAAATTAGTGATAACAAAATTTTGTCCTTTTCCTTCTACGAGGCTTATTTAACGAGATATTTGCATTTTAAGTTTTGCTAAGAAAATTCGAAATTTTGGCAAAAAAAATTAGTGATAACAAAATTTTGTCCTTTTCCTTCTAACGAGATATTTGCTTTTAACGAGATATTTGCATTTTAAGTTTTGCTAAGAAAATTCGAAATTTTGGCCAAAAAATTAGTGATAACAAAATTTTGTCCTTTTCCTTCTACGAGGCTTATTTAACGAGATATTTGCATTTTAAGTTTTGCTAAGAAAATTCAAAATTTTGGCCATAAAATTAGTAAGGTCAAAATTTTGTCCTTTTCCTTCTACGAGGCTTATTTAACGAGATATTTGCATTTTAAGTTTTGCTAAGAAAATTCAAAATTTTGGCCAAAAAATTACTGATAACAAAATTTTGTTTTGTGCTTATTTAACGAGATATTTACATTTTAAGTTTTGCTAAGAAAATTCAAAATTTTGGCCAAAAAATTAGTAAGGACAAAATTTTGTCCTTTTCCTTCTACGAGGCTTATTTAGCTAGATATGTGCATTTTAAGTTTTGCTAAGGAAATTCGAAATTTTGGCCAAAAAATTAGTGATAACAAAATTTTTTCCTTTTCCTTCTACGAGGCTTATTTAACGAGATATTTGCATTTTAAGTTTTGCTAAGAAAATTCGAAATTTTGGCAAAAAAATTAGTGATAACAAAATTTTGTCCTTTTCCTTCTACGAGGCTTATTTAACGAGATATTTGCATTTTAAGTTTTGCTAAGAAAATTCAAAATTGTGACAAAAAAAATTAGTGATAACAAAATTTTGTCCTTTTCCTTCTACGAGGCTTATTTAACGAGATATTTGCATTTTAAGTTTTGCTAAGAAAATTTAAAATTTTGGCCAAAAAAATTAGTAAGGACAAAATTTTGTCTTTTTCCTTCTACGAGGCTTATTTAGCGAGATATGTGCATTTTAAGTTTTGCTAAGGAAATTCGAAATTTTGGCCAAAAAATTAGTGATAACAAAATTTTTTCCTTTTCCTTCTACGAGGCTTATTTAGCGAGATATGTGCATTTTAAGTTTTGCTAAGGAAATTCGAAATTTTGGCCAAAAAATTAGCGATAACAAAATTTTGTCCTTTTCCTTCTACGAGGCTTATTTAACGAGATATTTGCATTTTAAGTTTTGCTAAGAAAATTCGAAATTTTGGCAAAAAAAATTAGTGATAACAAAATTTTGTCCTTTTCCTTCTACGAGGCTTATTTAACGAGATATTTGCATTTTAAGTTTTGCTAAGAAAATTCAAAATTTTGGCCATAAAATTAGTAAGGTCAAAATTTTGTCCTTTTCCTTCTACGAGGCTTATTTAACGAGATATTTGCATTTTAAGTTTTGCTAAGAAAATTCGAAATTTTGGCCAAAAAAGTAGTGATAACAAAATTTTGTCCTTTTCCTTCTACGAGGCTTATTTAAAGAGATATTTGCATTTTAAATTTTGCTAAGAAAATTCGAAATTTTGGCAAAAAAAATTAGTGATAACAAAATTTTGTCCTTTTCATTCTACGAGGCTTATTTAACGAGATATTTGCATTTTAAGTTTTGCTAAGAAAATTCAAAATTTTGGCCAAAAAAATTAGTGATAACAAAATTTTGTCCTTTTCATTCTACGAGGCTTATTTAACGAGATATTTGCATTTTAAGTTTTGCTAAGAAAATTCGAAATTTTGGCAAAAAAATTAGGTAAAACAAACTTTTGTCCTTTTCCTTCTACGAGGCTTATTTAACGAGATATTTGGATTTTAAGTTTTGCTAAGAAAATTTAAAATTTTGGCCAAAAAATTAGTAAGGACAAAATTTTGTCCTTTTCCTTCTACGAGGCTTATTTAGCGAGATATGTGCATTTTAAGTTTTGCTAAGGAAATTCGAAATTTTGGCCAAAAAAGTAGTGATAACAAAATTTTGTCCTTTTCCTTCTACGAGGCTTATTTAACGAGATATTTGCATTTTAAGTTTTGCTAAGAAAATTCGAAATTTTGCAAAAAAAATTAGTGATAACAAAATTTTGTCCTTTTCCTTCTAACGAGATATTTGCTTTTAACGAGATATTTGCATTTTAAGTTTTGCTAAGAAAATTCGAAATTTTGGCCAAAAAATTAGTGATAACAAAATTTTGTCCTTTTCCTTCTACGAGGCTTATTTAACGAGATATTTGCATTTTAAGTTTTGCTAAGAAAATTCAAAATTTTGGCCATAAAATTAGTAAGGTCAAAATTTTGTCCTTTTCCTTCTACGAGGCTTATTTAACGAGATATTTGCATTTTAAGTTTTGCTAAGAAAATTCGAAATTTTGGCCAAAAAAGTAGTGATAACAAAATTTTGTCCTTTTCCTTCTACGAGGCTTATTTAAAGAGATATTTGCATTTTAAATTTTGCTAAGAAAATTCGAAATTTTGGCAAAAAAAATTAGTGATAACAAAATTTTGTCCTTTTCCTTCTACGAGGCTTATTTAACGAGATATTTGCATTTTAAGTTTTGCTAAGAAAATTCAAAATTTTGGCCAAAAAAATTAGTGATAACAAAATTTTGTCCTTTTCATTCTACGAGGCTTATTTAACGAGATATTTGCATTTTAAGTTTTGCTAAGAAAATTCGAAATTTTGGCAAAAAAATTAGGTAAAACAAACTTTTGTCCTTTTCCTTCTACGAGGCTTATTTAACGAGATATTTGGATTTTAAGTTTTGCTAAGAAAATTTAAAATTTTGGCCAAAAAATTAGTAAGGACAAAATTTTGTCCTTTTCCTTCTACGAGGCTTATTTAACGAGATATTTGCATTTTAAGTTTTGCTAAGAAAATTCAAAATTTTGGCCAAAAAATTAGTGATAACAAAATTTTGTCCTTTTCCTTCTACGAGGCTTATTTAACGAGATATTTGCATTTTAAGTTTTGCTAAGAAAATTCAAAATTTTGGCCAAAAAATTAGTAAGGACAAAATTTTGTCCTTTTCCTTCTACAAGGCTTATTTAACGAGATATTTGCATTTTAAGTTTTGCTAAGAAAATTCAAAATTTTGGCCAAAAAATTAGTGATAACAAAATTTTGTCCTTTTCCTTCTACGAGGCTTATTTAACGAGATATTTGCATTTTAAGTTTTGCTAAGAAAATTCAAAATTTTGGCCAAAAAATTAGTAAGGACAAAATTTTGTCCTTTTCCTTCTACGAGGCTTATTTAACGAGATATTTGCATTTTAAGTTTTGCTAAGAAAATTCAAAATTTTGGCCAAAAAATTAGTAAGGACAAAATTTTGTCCTTTTCCTTCTACGAGGCTTATTTAACGAGATATTTGCATTTTAAGTTTTGCTAAGAAAATTCAAAATTTTGCATTTTAAGTTTTGCTAAGAAAATTCAAAATTTTGGCCAAAGTGATAACAAAATTTTGTCCTTTTCCTTCTACGAGGCTTATTTAACAAGATATTTGCATTTTAAGTTTTGCTAAGAAAATTCAAAATTTTGGCCAAAAAATTAGTAAGGACAAAATTTTGTCCTTTTCCTTCTACGAGGCTTATTTAACGAGATATTTGCATTTTAAGTTTCGCTAAGAAAATTCAAAATTTTGGCCAAAAAATTTGTGATAACAAAATTTTGTCCTTTTCCTTGTACGAGGCTTATTTAACGAGATATTTGCATTTTAAGTTTTGCTAAGAAAATTCAAAATTTTGGCCAAAAAATTAGTAAGGACAAAATTTTGTCCTTTTCCTTCTACGAGGCTTATTTAACGAGATATTTGCATTTTAAGTTTTGCTAAGAAAATTCAAAATTTTGGCCAAAAAATTAGTGATAACAAAATTTTGTCCTTTTCCTTCTACGAGGCTTATTTAACGAGATATTTGCATTTTAAGTTTTGCTAAGAAAATTCAAAATTTTGGCCAAAAAATTTGTGATAACAAAATTTTGTCCTTTTCCTTCTACGAGGCTTATTTAACGAGATATTTGCATTTTAAGTTTTGCTAAGAAAATTCAAAATTTTGGCCAAAAAATTAGTAAGGACAAAATTTTGTCCTTTTCCTTCTACGAGGCTTATTTAACGAGATATTTGCATTTTAAGTTTTGCTAAGAAAATTCAAAATTTTGGCCAAAAAATTAGTGATAACAAAATTTTGTCCTTTTCCTTCTACGAGGCTTATTTAACGAGATATTTGCATTTTAAGTTTTGCTAAGAAAATTCAAAATTTTGGCCAAAAAATTAGTAAGGACAAAATTTTGTCCTTTTCCTTCTACGAGGCTTATTTAACGAGATATTTGCATTTTAAGTTTTGCTAAGAAAATTCAAAATTTTGGCCAAAAAATTAGTAAGGACAAAATTTTGTCCTTTTCCTTCTACGAGGCTTATTTAACGAGATATTTGCATTTTAAGTTTTGCTAAGAAAATTCAAAATTTTGGCCAAAAAATTAGTGATAACAAAATTTTGTCCTTTTCCTTCTACGAGGCTTATTTAACGAGATATTTGCATTTTAAGTTTTGCTAAGAAAATTCAAAATTTTGGCCAAAAAATTAGTGATAACAAAATTTTGTCCTTTTCCTTCTACGAGGCTTATTTAACGAGATATTTGCATTTTAAGTTTTGCTAAGAAAATTAAAAATTTTGGCCAAAAAATTAGTGATAACAAAATTTTGTCCTTTTCCTTCTACGAGGCTTATTTAACGAGATATTTGCATTTTAAATTTCGCTAAGAAAATTCAAAATTTTTTCAAAAAAATTAGTGATAACAAAATTTTGTCCTTTTCCTTCTACGAGGCTTATTTAACGAGATATTTGCATTTTAAGTTTTGCTAAGAAAATTCAAAATTTTGGCCAAACAATTAGTGATAACAAAATTTTGTCCTTTTCCTTCTACGAGGCTTATTTAACGAGATATTTGCATTTTAAGTTTTGCTAAGAAAATTCAAAATTTTGGCCAAAAAATTAGTGATAACAAAATTGTGTCCTTTTCCTTCTACGAGGCTTATTTAACGAGATATTTGCATTTTAAGTTTTGCTAAGAAAATTCAAAATTTTGGCCAAAAAATTAGTGATAACAAAATTTTGTCCTTTTCCTTCTACGAGGCTTATTTAACGAGATATTTGCATTTTAAGTTTTGCTAAGAAAATTCAAAATTTTGGCCAAAAAATTAGTAAGGACAAAATTTTGTCCTTTTCCTTCTACGAGGCTTATTTAACGAGATATTTGCATTTTAAGTTTTGCTAAGAAAATTCAAAATTTTGGCCAAAAAATTAGTGATAACAAAATTTTGTCCTTTTCCTTCTACGAGGCTTATTTAACGAGATATTTGCATTTTAAGTTTTGCTAAGAAAATTCAAAATTTTGGCCAAAAAATTAGTGATAACAAAATTTTGTCCTTTTCCTTCTACGAGGCTTATTTAACGAGATATTTGCATTTTAAGTTTTGCTAAGAAAATTCAAAATTTTGGCCAAAAAATTAGTGATAACAAAATTTTGTCCTTTTCCTTCTACGAGGCTTATTTAACGAGATATTTGCATTTTAAATTTCGCTAAGAAAATTCAAAATTTTTTCAAAAAAATTAGTGATAACAAAATTTTGTCCTTTTCCTTCTACGAGGCTTATTTAACGAGATATTTGCATTTTAAGTTTTGCTAAGAAAATTCAAAATTTTGGCCAAAAAATTAGTGATAACAAAATTTTGTCCTTTTCCTTCTACGAGGCTTATTTAACGAGATATTTGCATTTTAAGTTTTGCTAAGAAAATTCAAAATTTTGGCCAAAAAATTAGTGATAACAAAATTGTGTCCTTTTCCTTCTACGAGGCTTATTTAACGAGATATTTGCATTTTAAGTTTTGCTAAGAAAATTCAAAATTTTGGCCAAAAAATTAGTGATAACAAAATTTTGTCCTTTTCCTTCTACGAGGCTTATTTAACGAGATATTTGCATTTTAAGTTTTGCTAAGAAAATTCAAAATTTTGGCCAAAAAATTAGTAAGGACAAAATTTTGTCCTTTTCCTTCTACGAGGCTTATTTAACGAGATATTTGCATTTTAAGTTTTGCTAAGAAAATTCAAAATTTTGGCCAAAAAATTAGTGATAACAAAATTTTGTCCTTTTCCTTCTACGAGGCTTATTTAACGAGATATTTGCATTTTAAGTTTTGCTAAGAAAATTAAAAATTTTGGCCAAAAAATTAGTGATAACAAAATTTTGTCCTTTTCCTTCTACGAGGCTTATTTAACGAGATATTTGCATTTTAAATTTCGCTAAGAAAATTCAAAATTTTTTCAAAAAAATTAGTGATAACAAAATTTTGTCCTTTTCCTTCTACGAGGCTTATTTAACGAGATATTTGCATTTTAAGTTTTGCTAAGAAAATTCAAAATTTTGGCCAAAAAATTAGTGATAACAAAATTGTGTCCTTTTCCTTCTACGAGGCTTATTTAACGAGATATTTGCATTTTAAGTTTTGCTAAGAAAATTCAAAATTTTGGCCAAAAAATTAGTGATAACAAAATTTTGTCCTTTTCCTTCTACGAGGCTTATTTAACGAGATATTTGCATTTTAAGTTTTGCTAAGAAAATTAAAAATTTTGGCCAAAAAATTAGTGATAACAAAATTTTGTCCTTTTCCTTCTACGAGGCTTATTTAACGAGATATTTGCATTTTAAATTTCGCTAAGAAAATTCAAAATTTTTTCAAAAAAATTAGTGATAACAAAATTTTGTCCTTTTCCTTCTACGAGGCTTATTTAACGAGATATTTGCATTTTAAGTTTTGCTAAGAAAATTCAAAATTTTGGCCAAAAAATTAGTGATAACAAAATTGTGTCCTTTTCCTTCTACGAGGCTTATTTAACGAGATATTTGCATTTTAAGTTTTGCTAAGAAAATTCAAAATTTTGGCCAAAAAATTAGTGATAACAAAATTTTGTCCTTTTCCTTCTACGAGGCTTATTTAACGAGATATTTGCATTTTAAGTTTTGCTAAGAAAATTCAAAATTTTGGCCAAAAAATTAGTAAGGACAAAATTTTGTCCTTTTCCTTCTACGAGGCTTATTTAACGAGATATTTGCATTTTAAGTTTTGCTAAGAAAATTCAAAATTTTGGCCAAAAAATTAGTGATAACAAAATTTTGTCCTTTTCCTTCTACGAGGCTTATTTAACGAGATATTTGCATTTTAAGTTTTGCTAAGAAAATTCAAAATTTTGGCCAAAAAATTAGTAAGGACAAAATTTTGTCCTTTTCCTTCTACGAGGCTTATTTAACGAGATATTTGCATTTTAAGTTTTGCTAAGAAAATTCAAAATTTTGGCCAAAAAATTAGTAAGGACAAAATTTTGTCCTTTTCCTTCTACGAGGCTTATTTAACGAGATATTTGCATTTTAAGTTTTGCTAAGAAAATTCAAAATTTTGGCCAAAAAATTAGTGATAACAAAATTTTGTCCTTTTCCTTCTACGAGGCTTATTTAACGAGATATTTGCATTTTAAGTTTTGCTAAGAAAATTCAAAATTTTGGCCAAAAAATTAGTGATAACAAAATTTTGTCCTTTTCCTTCTACGAGACTTATTTAACGAGATATTTGCATTTTAAGTTTTGCTAAGAAAATTAAAAATTTTGGCCAAAAAATTAGTGATAACAAAATTTTGTCCTTTTCCTTCTACGAGGCTTATTTAACGAGATATTTGCATTTTAAATTTCGCTAAGAAAATTCAAAATTTTTTCAAAAAAATTAGTGATAACAAAATTTTGTCCTTTTCCTTCTACGAGGCTTATTTAACGAGATATTTGCATTTTAAGTTTTGCTAAGAAAATTCAAAATTTTGGCCAAAAAATTAGTGATAACAAAATTTTGTCCTTTTCCTTCTACGAGGCTTATTTAACGAGATATTTGCATTTTAAGTTTTGCTAAGAAAATTCAAAATTTTGGCCAAAAAATTAGTGATAACAAAATTGTGTCCTTTTCCTTCTACGAGGCTTATTTAACGAGATATTTGCATTTTAAGTTTTGCTAAGAAAATTCAAAATTTTGGCCAAAAAATTAGTGATAACAAAATTTTGTCCTTTTCCTTCTACGAGGCTTATTTAACGAGATATTTGCATTTTAAGTTTTGCTAAGAAAATTCAAAATTTTGGCCAAAAAATTAGTGATAACAAAATTTTGTTCTTTTCCTTCTACGAGGCTTATTTAACGAGATATTTGCATTTTAAGTTTTGCTAAGAAAATTCAAAATTTTGGCCAAAAAATTAGTGATAACAAAATTTTGTCCTTTTCCTTCTACGAGGCTTATTTAACGAGATATTTGCATTTTAAGTTTTGCTAAGAAAATTCAAAATTTTGGCCAAAAAATTAGTGATAACAAAATTTTGTCCTTTTCCTTCTACGAGGCTTATTTAACGAGATATTTTCATTTTAAGTTTTGCTAAGAAAAATCAAAATTTTGGCCAAAAAATTAGTGATAACAAAATTTTGTCCTTTTCCTTCTACGAGGCTTATTTAACGAGATATTTGCATTTTAAGTTTTGCTAAGAAAATTCAAAATTTTGGCCAAAAAATTAGTAAGGACAAAATTTTGTCCTTTTCCTTCTACGAGGCTTATTTAACGAGATATTTTCATTTTAAGTTTTGCTAAGAAAAATCAAAATTTTGGCCAAAAAATTAGTGATAACAAAATTTTGTCCTTTTCCTTCTACGAGGCTTATTTAACGAGATATTTGCATTTTAAGTTTTGCTAAGAAAATTCAAAATTTTGGCCAAAAAATTAGTAAGGACAAAATTTTGTCCTTTTCCTTCTACGAGGCTTATTTAACGAGATATTTGCATTTTAAGTTTTGCTAAGAAAATTCAAAATTTTGGCCAAAAAATTAGTGATAACAAAATTGTGTCCTTTTCCTTCTACGAGGCTTATTTAACGAGATATTTGCATTTTAAGTTTTGCTAAGAAAATTCAAAATTTTGGCCAAAAAATTAGTGATAACAAAATTTTGTCCTTTTCCTTCTACGAGGCTTATTTAACGAGATATTTGCATTTTAAGTTTTGCTAAGAAAATTCAAAATTTTGGCCAAAAAATTAGTGATAACAAAATTTTGTTCTTTTCCTTCTACGAGGCTTATTTAACGAGATATTTGCATTTTAAGTTTTGCTAAGAAAATTCAAAATTTTGGCCAAAAAATTAGTGATAACAAAATTTTGTCCTTTTCCTTCTACGAGGCTTATTTAACGAGATATTTGCATTTTAAGTTTTGCTAAGAAAATTCAAAATTTTGGCCAAAAAATTAGTGATAACAAAATTTTGTCCTTTTCCTTCTACGAGGCTTATTTAACGAGATATTTTCATTTTAAGTTTTGCTAAGAAAAATCAAAATTTTGGCCAAAAAATTAGTGATAACAAAATTTTGTCCTTTTCCTTCTACGAGGCTTATTTAACGAGATATTTGCATTTTAAGTTTTGCTAAGAAAATTCAAAATTTTGGCCAAAAAATTAGTAAGGACAAAATTTTGTCCTTTTCCTTCTACGAGGCTTATTTAACGAGATATTTTCATTTTAAGTTTTGCTAAGAAAAATCAAAATTTTGGCCAAAAAATTAGTGATAACAAAATTTTGTCCTTTTCCTTCTACGAGGCTTATTTAACGAGATATTTGCATTTTAAGTTTTGCTAAGAAAATTCAAAATTTTGGCCAAAAAATTAGTAAGGACAAAATTTTGTCCTTTTCCTTCTACGAGGCTTATTTAACGAGATATTTGCATTTTAAGTTTTGCTAAGAAAATTCAAAATTTTGGCCAAAAAATTAGTAAGGACAAAATTTTGTCCTTTTCCTTCTACGAGGCTTATTTAACGAGATATTTGCATTTTAAGTTTTGCTAAGAAAATTCAAAATTTTGGCCAAAAAATTAGTGATAACAAAATTTTGTCCTTTTCCTTCTACGAGGCTTATTTAACGAGATATTTTCATTTTAAGTTTTGCTAAGAAAAATCAAAATTTTGGCCAAAAAATTAGTGATAACAAAATTTTGTCCTTTTCCTTCTACGAGGCTTATTTAACGAGATATTTGCATTTTAAGTTTTGCTAAGAAAATTCAAAATTTTGGCCAAAAAATTAGTAAGGACAAAATTTTGTCCTTTTCCTTCTACGAGGCTTATTTAACGAGATATTTGCATTTTAAGTTTTGCTAAGAAAATTCAAAATTTTGGCCAAAAAATTAGTGATAACAAAATTTTGTCCTTTTCCTTCTACGAGGCTTATTTAACGAGATATTTTCATTTTAAGTTTTGCTAAGAAAAATCAAAATTTTGGCCAAAAAATTAGTGATAACAAAATTTTGTCCTTTTCCTTCTACGAGGCTTATTTAACGAGATATTTGCATTTTAAGTTTTGCTAAGAAAATTAAAAATTTTGGCCAAAAAATTAGTGATAACAAAATTTTGTCCTTTTCCTTCTACGAGGCTTATTTAACGAGATATTTGCATTTTAAGTTTTGCTAAGAAAATTCAAAATTTTGGCCAAAAAATTAGTGATAACAAAATTTTGTCCTTTTCCTTCTACGAGGCTTATTTAACGAGATATTTGCATTTTAAGTTTTGCTAAGAAAATTCAAAATTTTGGCCAAAAAATTAGTGATAACAAAATTTTGTCCTTTTCCTTCTACGAGACTTATTTAACGAGATATTTGCATTTTAAGTTTTGCTAAGAAAATTAAAAATTTTGGCCAAAAAATTAGTGATAACAAAATTTTGTCCTTTTCCTTCTACGAGGCTTATTTAACGAGATATTTGCATTTTAAATTTCGCTAAGAAAATTCAAAATTTTTTCAAAAAAATTAGTGATAACAAAATTTTGTCCTTTTCCTTCTACGAGGCTTATTTAACGAGATATTTGCATTTTAAGTTTTGCTAAGAAAATTCAAAATTTTGGCCAAAAAATTAGTGATAACAAAATTTTGTCCTTTTCCTTCTACGAGGCTTATTTAACGAGATATTTGCATTTTAAGTTTTGCTAAGAAAATTCAAAATTTTGGCCAAAAAATTAGTGATAACAAAATTGTGTCCTTTTCCTTCTACGAGGCTTATTTAACGAGATATTTGCATTTTAAGTTTTGCTAAGAAAATTCAAAATTTTGGCCAAAAAATTAGTGATAACAAAATTTTGTCCTTTTCCTTCTACGAGGCTTATTTAACGAGATATTTGCATTTTAAGTTTTGCTAAGAAAATTCAAAATTTTGGCCAAAAAATTAGTGATAACAAAATTTTGTTCTTTTCCTTCTACGAGGCTTATTTAACGAGATATTTGCATTTTAAGTTTTGCTAAGAAAATTCAAAATTTTGGCCAAAAAATTAGTGATAACAAAATTTTGTCCTTTTCCTTCTACGAGGCTTATTTAACGAGATATTTGCATTTTAAGTTTTGCTAAGAAAATTCAAAATTTTGGCCAAAAAATTAGTGATAACAAAATTTTGTCCTTTTCCTTCTACGAGGCTTATTTAACGAGATATTTTCATTTTAAGTTTTGCTAAGAAAAATCAAAATTTTGGCCAAAAATTTAGTGATAACAAAATTTTGTCCTTTTCCTTCTACGAGGCTTATTTAACGAGATATTTGCATTTTAAGTTTTGCTAAGAAAATTCAAAATTTTGGCCAAAAAATTAGTAAGGACAAAATTTTGTCCTTTTCCTTCTACGAGGCTTATTTAACGAGATATTTTCATTTTAAGTTTTGCTAAGAAAAATCAAAATTTTGGCCAAAAAATTAGTGATAACAAAATTTTGTCCTTTTCCTTCTACGAGGCTTATTTAACGAGATATTTGCATTTTAAGTTTTGCTAAGAAAATTCAAAATTTTGGCCAAAAAATTAGTAAGGACAAAATTTTGTCCTTTTCCTTCTACGAGGCTTATTTAACGAGATATTTGCATTTTAAGTTTTGCTAAGAAAATTCAAAATTTTGGCCAAAAAATTAGTGATAACAAAATTGTGTCCTTTTCCTTCTACGAGGCTTATTTAACGAGATATTTGCATTTTAAGTTTTGCTAAGAAAATTCAAAATTTTGGCCAAAAAATTAGTGATAACAAAATTTTGTCCTTTTCCTTCTACGAGGCTTATTTAACGAGATATTTGCATTTTAAGTTTTGCTAAGAAAATTCAAAATTTTGGCCAAAAAATTAGTGATAACAAAATTTTGTCCTTTTCCTTCTACGAGGCTTATTTAACGAGATATTTGCATTTTAAGTTTTGCTAAGAAAATTCAAAATTTTGGCCAAAAAATTAGTGATAACAAAATTTTGTCCTTTTCCTTCTACGAGGCTTATTTAACGAGATATTTGCATTTTAAGTTTTGCTAAGAAAATTCAAAATTTTGGCCAAAAAATTAGTGATAACAAAATTTTGTCCTTTTCCTTCTACGAGGCTTATTTAACGAGATATTTTCATTTTAAGTTTTGCTAAGAAAAATCAAAATTTTGGCCAAAAAATTAGTGATAACAAAATTTTGTCCTTTTCCTTCTACGAGGCTTATTTAACGAGATATTTGCATTTTAAGTTTTGCTAAGAAAATTCAAAATTTTGGCCAAAAAATTAGTAAGGACAAAATTTTGTCCTTTTCCTTCTACGAGGCTTATTTAACGAGATATTTTCATTTTAAGTTTTGCTAAGAAAAATCAAAATTTTGGCCAAAAAATTAGTGATAACAAAATTTTGTCCTTTTCCTTCTACGAGGCTTATTTAACGAGATATTTGCATTTTAAGTTTTGCTAAGAAAATTCAAAATTTTGGCCAAAAAATTAGTAAGGACAAAATTTTGTCCTTTTCCTTCTACGAGGCTTATTTAACGAGATATTTGCATTTTAAGTTTTGCTAAGAAAATTCAAAATTTTGGCCAAAAAATTAGTAAGGACAAAATTTTGTCCTTTTCCTTCTACGAGGCTTATTTAACGAGATATTTGCATTTTAAGTTTTGCTAAGAAAATTCAAAATTTTGGCCAAAAAATTAGTGATAACAAAATTTTGTCCTTTTCCTTCTACGAGGCTTATTTAACGAGATATTTTCATTTTAAGTTTTGCTAAGAAAAATCAAAATTTTGGCCAAAAAATTAGTGATAACAAAATTTTGTCCTTTTCCTTCTACGAGGCTTATTTAACGAGATATTTGCATTTTAAGTTTTGCTAAGAAAATTCAAAATTTTGGCCAAAAAATTAGTAAGGACAAAATTTTGTCCTTTTCCTTCTACGAGGCTTATTTAACGAGATATTTGCATTTTAAGTTTTGCTAAGAAAATTCAAAATTTTGGCCAAAAAATTAGTAAGGACAAAATTTTGTCCTTTTCCTTCTACGAGGCTTATTTAACGAGATATTTGCATTTTAAGTTTTGCTAAGAAAATTCAAAATTTTGGCCAAAAAATTAGTGATAACAAAATTTTGTCCTTTTCCTTCTACGAGGCTTATTTAACGAGATATTTTCATTTTAAGTTTTGCTAAGAAAAATCAAAATTTTGGCCAAAAAATTAGTGATAACAAAATTTTGTCCTTTTCCTTCTACGAGGCTTATTTAACGAGATATTTGCATTTTAAGTTTTGCTAAGAAAATTCAAAATTTTGGCCAAAAAATTAGTAAGGACAAAATTTTGTCCTTTTCCTTCTACGAGGCTTATTTAACGAGATATTTGCATTTTAAGTTTTGCTAAGAAAATTCAAAATTTTGGCCAAAAAATTAGTAAGGACAAAATTTTGTCCTTTTCCTTCTACGAGGCTTATTTAACGAGATATTTGCATTTTAAGTTTTGCTAAGAAAATTCAAAATTTTGGCCAAAAAATTAGTGATAACAAAATTTTGTCCTTTTCCTTCTACGAGGCTTATTTAACGAGATATTTTCATTTTAAGTTTTGCTAAGAAAAATCAAAATTTTGGCCAAAAAATTAGTGATAACAAAATTTTGTCCTTTTCCTTCTACGAGGCTTATTTAACGAGATATTTGCATTTTAAGTTTTGCTAAGAAAATTCAAAATTTTGGCCAAAAAATTAGTAAGGACAAAATTTTGTCCTTTTCCTTCTACGAGGCTTATTTAACGAGATATTTGCATTTTAAGTTTTGCTAAGAAAATTCAAAATTTTGGCCAAAAAATTAGTGATAACAAAATTTTGTCCTTTTCCTTCTACGAGGCTTATTTAACGAGATATTTTCATTTTAAGTTTTGCTAAGAAAAATCAAAATTTTGGCCAAAAAATTAGTGATAACAAAATTTTGTCCTTTTCCTTCTACGAGGCTTATTTAACGAGATATTTGCATTTTAAGTTTTGCTAAGAAAATTCAAAATTTTGGCCAAAAAATTAGTAAGGACAAAATTTTGTCCTTTTCCTTCTACGAGGCTTATTTAACGAGATATTTGCATTTTAAGTTTTGCTAAGAAAATTCAAAATTTTGGCCAAAAAATTAGTGATAACAAAATTTTGTCCTTTTCCTTCTACGAGGCTTATTTAACGAGATATTTTCATTTTAAGTTTTGCTAAGAAAAATCAAAATTTTGGCCAAAAAATTAGTGATAACAAAATTTTGTCCTTTTCCTTCTACGAGGCTTATTTAACGAGATATTTGCATTTTAAGTTTTGCTAAGAAAATTCAAAATTTTGGCCAAAAAATTAGTAAGGACAAAATTTTGTCCTTTTCCTTCTACGAGGCTTATTTAACGAGATATTTGCATTTTAAGTTTTGCTAAGAAAATTCAAAATTTTGGCCAAAAAATTAGTGATAACAAAATTTTGTCCTTTTCCTTCTACGAGGCTTATTTAACGAGATATTTTCATTTTAAGTTTTGCTAAGAAAAATCAAAATTTTGGCCAAAAAATTAGTGATAACAAAATTTTGTCCTTTTCCTTCTACGAGGCTTATTTAACGAGATATTTGCATTTTAAGTTTTGCTAAGAAAATTCAAAATTTTGGCCAAAAAATTAGTAAGGACAAAATTTTGTCCTTTTCCTTCTACGAGGCTTATTTAACGAGATATTTGCATTTTAAGTTTTGCTAAGAAAATTCAAAATTTTGGCCAAAAAATTAGTAAGGACAAAATTTTGTCCTTTTCCTTCTACGAGGCTTATTTAACGAGATATTTGCATTTTAAGTTTTGCTAAGAAAATTCAAAATTTTGGCCAAAAAATTAGTGATAACAAAATTTTGTCCTTTTCCTTCTACGAGGCTTATTTAACGAGATATTTTCATTTTAAGTTTTGCTAAGAAAAATCAAAATTTTGGCCAAAAAATTAGTGATAACAAAATTTTGTCCTTTTCCTTCTACGAGGCTTATTTAACGAGATATTTGCATTTTAAGTTTTGCTAAGAAAATTCAAAATTTTGGCCAAAAAATTAGTAAGGACAAAATTTTGTCCTTTTCCTTCTACGAGGCTTATTTAACGAGATATTTGCATTTTAAGTTTTGCTAAGAAAATTCAAAATTTTGGCCAAAAAATTAGTAAGGACAAAATTTTGTCCTTTTCCTTCTACGAGGCTTATTTAACGAGATATTTGCATTTTAAGTTTTGCTAAGAAAATTCAAAATTTTGGCCAAAAAATTAGTGATAACAAAATTTTGTCCTTTTCCTTCTACGAGGCTTATTTAACGAGATATTTTCATTTTAAGTTTTGCTAAGAAAAATCAAAATTTTGGCCAAAAAATTAGTGATAACAAAATTTTGTCCTTTTCCTTCTACGAGGCTTATTTAACGAGATATTTGCATTTTAAGTTTTGCTAAGAAAATTCAAAATTTTGGCCAAAAAATTAGTAAGGACAAAATTTTGTCCTTTTCCTTCTACGAGGCTTATTTAACGAGATATTTGCATTTTAAGTTTTGCTAAGAAAATTCAAAATTTTGGCCAAAAAATTAGTGATAACAAAATTTTGTCCTTTTCCTTCTACGAGGCTTATTTAACGAGATATTTTCATTTTAAGTTTTGCTAAGAAAAATCAAAATTTTGGCCAAAAAATTAGTGATAACAAAATTTTGTCCTTTTCCTTCTACGAGGCTTATTTAACGAGATATTTGCATTTTAAGTTTTGCTAAGAAAATTCAAAATTTTGGCCAAAAAATTAGTAAGGACAAAATTTTGTCCTTTTCCTTCTACGAGGCTTATTTAACGAGATATTTGCATTTTAAGTTTTGCTAAGAAAATTCAAAATTTTGGCCAAAAAATTAGTAAGGACAAAATTTTGTCCTTTTCCTTCTACGAGGCTTATTTAACGAGATATTTGCATTTTAAGTTTTGCTAAGAAAATTCAAAATTTTGGCCAAAAAATTAGTGATAACAAAATTTTGTCCTTTTCCTTCTACGAGGCTTATTTAACGAGATATTTTCATTTTAAGTTTTGCTAAGAAAAATCAAAATTTTGGCCAAAAAATTAGTGATAACAAAATTTTGTCCTTTTCCTTCTACGAGGCTTATTTAACGAGATATTTGCATTTTAAGTTTTGCTAAGAAAATTCAAAATTTTGGCCAAAAAATTAGTAAGGACAAAATTTTGTCCTTTTCCTTCTACGAGGCTTATTTAACGAGATATTTGCATTTTAAGTTTTGCTAAGAAAATTCAAAATTTTGGCCAAAAAATTAGTAAGGACAAAATTTTGTCCTTTTCCTTCTACGAGGCTTATTTAACGAGATATTTGCATTTTAAGTTTTGCTAAGAAAATTCAAAATTTTGGCCAAAAAATTAGTGATAACAAAATTTTGTCCTTTTCCTTCTACGAGGCTTATTTAACGAGATATTTTCATTTTAAGTTTTGCTAAGAAAAATCAAAATTTTGGCCAAAAAATTAGTGATAACAAAATTTTGTCCTTTTCCTTCTACGAGGCTTATTTAACGAGATATTTGCATTTTAAGTTTTGCTAAGAAAATTCAAAATTTTGGCCAAAAAATTAGTAAGGACAAAATTTTGTCCTTTTCCTTCTACGAGGCTTATTTAACGAGATATTTGCATTTTAAGTTTTGCTAAGAAAATTCAAAATTTTGGCCAAAAAATTAGTGATAACAAAATTTTGTCCTTTTCCTTCTACGAGGCTTATTTAACGAGATATTTTCATTTTAAGTTTTGCTAAGAAAAATCAAAATTTTGGCCAAAAAATTAGTGATAACAAAATTTTGTCCTTTTCCTTCTACGAGGCTTATTTAACGAGATATTTGCATTTTAAGTTTTGCTAAGAAAATTCAAAATTTTGGCCAAAAAATTAGTAAGGACAAAATTTTGTCCTTTTCCTTCTACGAGGCTTATTTAACGAGATATTTGCATTTTAAGTTTTGCTAAGAAAATTCAAAATTTTGGCCAAAAAATTAGTGATAACAAAATTTTGTTCTTTTCCTTCTACGAGGCTTATTTAACGAGATATTTGCATTTTAAGTTTTGCTAAGAAAATTCAAAATTTTACATTTTAAGTTTTGCTAAGAAAATTCAAAATTTTGGCCAAAAAATTAGTGATAACAAAATTTTGTCCTTTTCCTTCTACGAGGCTTATTTAACGAGATATTTGCATTTTAAGTTTTGCTAAGAAAATTCAAAATTTTGGCCAAAAAATTAGTGATAACAAAATTTTGTCCTTTTCCTTCTACGAGGCTTATTTAACGAGATATTTTCATTTTAAGTTTTGCTAAGAAAAATCAAAATTTTGGCCAAAAAATTAGTGATAACAAAATTTTGTCCTTTTCCTTCTACGAGGCTTATTTAACGAGATATTTGCATTTTAAGTTTTGCTAAGAAAATTCAAAATTTTGGCCAAAAAATTAGTAAGGACAAAATTTTGTCCTTTTCCTTCTACGAGGCTTATTTAACGAGATATTTGCATTTTAAGTTTTGCTAAGAAAATTCAAAATTTTGGCCAAAAAATTAGTGATAACAAAATTTTGTCCTTTTCCTTCTACGAGGCTTATTTAACGAGATATTTTCATTTTAAGTTTTGCTAAGAAAAATCAAAATTTTGGCCAAAAAATTAGTGATAACAAAATTTTATCCTTTTCCTTCTACGAGGCTTATTTAACGAGATATTTGCATTTTAAGTTTTGCTAAGAAAATTCAAAATTTTGGCCAAAAAATTAGTAAGGACAAAATTTTGTCCTTTTCCTTCTACGAGGCTTATTTAACGAGATATTTGCATTTTAAGTTTTGCTAAGAAAATTCAAAATTTGTGCCAAAAACTTAGTGATAACAAAATTTTGTCCTTTTCCTTCTACGAGGCTTATTTAACGAGATATTTTCATTTTAAGTTTTGCTAAGAAAAATCAAAATTTTGGCCAAAAAATTAGTGATAACAAAATTTTGTCCTTTTCCTTCTACGAGGCTTATTTAACGAGATATTTGCATTTTAAGTTTTGCTAAGAAAATTCAAAATTTTGGCCAAAAAATTAGTGATAACAAAATTTTGTTCTTTTCCTTCTACGAGGCTTATTTAACGAGATATTTGCATTTTAAGTTTTGCTAAGAAAATTCAAAATTTTGCATTTTAAGTTTTGCTAAGAAAATTCAAAATTTTGGCCAAAAAATTAGTGATAACAAAATTTTGTCCTTTTCCTTCTACGAGGCTTATTTAACGAGATATTTTCATTTTAAGTTTTGCTAAGAAAATTCAAAATTTTGGCCAAAAAATTAGTGAAAACAAAATTTTGTCCTTTTCCTTCTACGAGGCTTATTTAACGAGATATTTGCATTTTAAGTTTTGCTAAGAAAATTCAAAATTTTGGCCAAAAAATTAGTGATAACAAAATTTTGTCCTTTTCCTTCTACGAGGCTTATTTAACGAGATATTTGCATTTTAAGTTTTGCTAAGAAAAATCAAAATTTTGGCCAAAAAATTAGTGATAACAAAATTTTGTCCTTTTCCTTCTACGAGGCTTATTTAACGAGATATTTGCATTTTAAGTTTTGCTAAGAAAATTCAAAATTTTGGCCAAAAAATTAGTAAGGACAAAATTTTGTCCTTTTCCTTCTACGAGGCTTATTTAACGAGATATTTGCATTTTAAGTTTTGCTAAGAAAATTCAAAATTTTGGCCAAAAAATTAGTGATAACAAAATTTTGTTCTTTTCCTTCTACGAGGCTTATTTAACGAGATATTTGAATTTTAAGTTTTGCTAAGAAAATTCAAAATTTTGGCCAAAAAATTAGTGATAACAAAATTTTGTCCTTTTCCTTCTACGAGGCTTATTTAACGAGATATTTGCATTTTAAGTTTTGCTAAGAAAAATCAAAATTTTGGCCAAAAAATTAGTGATAACAAAATTTTGTCCTTTTCCTTCTACGAGGCTTATTTAACGAGATATTTGCATTTTAAGTTTTGCTAAGAAAATTCAAAATTTTGGCCAAAAAATTAGTAAGGACAAAATTTTGTCCTTTTCCTTCTACGAGGCTTATTTAACGAGATATTTGCATTTTAAGTTTTGCTAAGAAAATTCAAAATTTTGGCCAAAAAATTAGTGATAACAAAATTTTGTTCTTTTCCTTCTACGAGGCTTATTTAACGAGATATTTGCATTTTAAGTTTTGCTTAAAGAAAATTCAAAATTTTGGCCAAAAAATTAGTAAGGACAAAATTTTGTCCTTTTCCTTCTACGAGGCTTATTTAACGAGATATTTGCATTTTAAGTTTTGCTAAGAAAATTCAAAATTTTGGCCAAAAAATTAGTGATAACAAAATTTTGTCCTTTTGCTTCTACGAGGCTTATTTAACGAGATATTTGCATTTTAAGTTTTGCTAAGAAAATTCAAAATTTTGGCCAAAAAATTAGTAAGGACAAAATTTTGTCCTTTTCCTTCTACGAGGCTTATTTAACGAGATATTTGCATTTTAAGTTTTGCTAAGAAAATTCAAAATTTTGGCCAACAAATTAGTGATAACAAAATTTTGTCCTTTTCCTTCTACGAGGCTTATTTAACGAGATATTTGCATTTTAAGTTTTGCTAAGAAAATTCAAAATTTTTTCAAAAAAATTAGTGATAACAAAATTTTGTCCTTTTCCTTCTACGAGGCTTATTTAACGAGATATTTGCATTTTAAGTTTTGCTAAGAAAATTCAAAATTTTGGCCAAAATATTAGTAAGGACAACATTTTGTCCTTTTCCTTCTACGAGGCTTATTTAACGAGATATTTGCATTTTAAGTTTTGCTAAGAAAATTCAAAATTTTTTCAAAAAAATTAGTGATAACAAAATTTTGTCCTTTTCTTTCTACGAGGCTTATTTAACGAGATATTTGCATTTTAAGTATTGCTAAGAAAATTCAAAATTTTGGCCAAAAAATTAGTGATAACAAAATTTTGTCCTTTTCCTTCTACGAGGCTTATTTAACGAGATATTTGCATTTTAAGTTTTGCTAAGAAAATTCAAAATTTTGGCCAAAAAATTAGTAAGGACAAAATTTTGTCCTTTTCCTTCTACGAGGCTTATTTAACGAGATATTTGCATTTTAAGTTTTGCTAAGAAAAATCAAAATTTTGGCCAAAAAATTAGTGATAACAAAATTTTGTCCTTTTCCTTCTACGAGGCTTATTTAACGAGATATTTGCATTTTAAGTTTTGCTAAGAAAATTCAAAAATTTGGCCAAAAAATTAGTAAGGACAAAATTTTGTCCTTTTCCTTCTACGAGGCTTATTTAACGTGATATTTGCATTTTAAGTTTTGCTAAGAAAATTCAAAATTTTGGCCAAAAAATTAGTGAAAACAAAATTTTGTCCTTTTCCTTCTACGAGGCTTATTTAACGAGATATTTGCATTTTAAGTTTTGCTAAGAAAATTCAAAATTTTGGCCAAAAAATTAGTGATAACAAAATTTTGTCCTTTTCCTTCTACGAGGCTTATTTAACGAGATATTTGCATTTTAAGTTTTGCTAAGAAAAATCAAAATTTTGGCCAAAAAATTAGTGATAACAAAATTTTGTCCTTTTCCTTCTACGAGGCTTATTTAACGAGATATTTGCATTTTAAGTTTTGCTAAGAAAATTCAAAATTTTGGCCAAAAAATTAGTAAGGACAAAATTTTGTCCTTTTCCTTCTACGAGGCTTATTTAACGAGATATTTGCATTTTAAGTTTTGCTAAGAAAATTCAAAATTTTGGCCAAAAAATTAGTGATAACAAAATTTTGTTCTTTTCCTTCTACGAGGCTTATTTAACGAGATATTTGCATTTTAAGTTTTGCTTAAAGAAAATTCAAAATTTTGGCCAAAAAATTAGTAAGGACAAAATTTTGTCCTTTTCCTTCTACGAGGCTTATTTAACGAGATATTTGCATTTTAAGTTTTGCTAAGAAAATTCAAAATTTTGGCCAAAAAATTAGTGATAACAAAATTTTGTCCTTTTGCTTCTACGAGGCTTATTTAACGAGATATTTGCATTTTAAGTTTTGCTAAGAAAATTCAAAATTTTGGCCAAAAAATTTGTAAGGACAAAATTTTGTCCTTTTCCTTCTACGAGGCTTATTTAACGAGATATTTGCATTTTAAGTTTTGCTAAGAAAATTCAAAATTTTGGCCAACAAATTAGTGATAACAAAATTTTGTCCTTTTCCTTCTACGAGGCTTATTTAACGAGATATTTGCATTTTAAGTTTTGCTAAGAAAATTCAAAATTTTTTCAAAAAAATTAGTGATAACAAAATTTTGTCCTTTTCCTTCTACGAGGCTTATTTAACGAGATATTTGCATTTTAAGTTTTGCTAAGAAAATTCAAAATTTTGGCCAAAATATTAGTAAGGACAACATTTTGTCCTTTTCCTTCTACGAGGCTTATTTAACGAGATATTTGCATTTTAAGTTTTGCTAAGAAAATTCAAAATTTTTTCAAAAAAATTAGTGATAACAAAATTTTGTCCTTTTCCTTCTACGAGGTTTATTTAACGAGATATTTGCATTTTAAGTATTGCTAAGAAAATTCAAAATTTTGGCCAAAAAATTAGTGATAACAAAATTTTGTCCTTTTCCTTCTACGAGGCTTATTTAACGAGATATTTGCATTTTAAGTTTTGCTAAGAAAATTCAAAATTTTGGCCAAAAAATTAGTAAGGACAAAATTTTGTCCTTTTCCTTCTACGAGGCTTATTTAACGAGATATTTGCATTTTAAGTTTTGCTAAGAAAAATCAAAATTTTGGCCAAAAAATTAGTGATAACAAAATTTTGTCCTTTTCCTTCTACGAGGCTTATTTAACGAGATATTTGCATTTCAAGTTTTGCTAAGAAAATTCAAAAATTTGGCCAAAAAATTAGTAAGGACAAAATTTTGTCCTTTTCCTTCTACGAGGCTTATTTAACGAGATATTTGCATTTTAAGTTTTGCTAAGAAAATTCAAAATTTTGGCCAAAAAATTAGTGATAACAAAATTTTGTTCTTTTCCTTCTACGAGGCTTATTTAACGAGATATTTGCATTTTAAGTTTTGCTAAGAAAATTCAAAATTTTGGCCAAAAAATTAGTAAGGACAAAATTTTGTCCTTTTCCTTCTACGAGGCTTATTTAACGAGATATTTGCATTTTAAGTTTTGCTAAGAAAATTCAAAATTTTGGCCAAAAAATTAGTAAGGACAAAATTTTGTCCTTTTCCTTCTACGAGGCTTATTTAACGAGATATTTGCATTTTAAGTTTTGCTAAGAAAATTCAAAATTTTGGCCAAAAAATTAGTGATAACAAAATTTTGTCCTTTTCCTTCTACGAGGCTTATTTAACGAGATATTTGCATTTTAAGTTTTGCTAAGAAAATTCAAAATTTTGGCCAAAAAATTAGTGATAACAAAATTTTGTCCTTTTCCTTCTACGAGGCTTATTTAACGAGATATTTGCATTTTAAGTTTTGCTAAGAAAATTCAAAATTTTGGCCAAAAAATTAGTGATAACAAAATTTTGTCCTTTTCCTTCTACGAGGCTTATTTAACGAGATATTTGCATTTTAAGTTTTGCTAAGAAAATTCAAAATTTTGGCCAAAAAATTAGTAAGGACAAAATTTTGTCCTTTTCCTTCTACGAGGCTTATTTAACGAGATATTTGCATTTTAAGTTTTGCTAAGAAAAATCAAAATTTTGGCCAAAAAATTAGTGATAACAAAATTTTGTCCTTTTCCTTCTACGAGGCTTATTTAACGAGATATTTGCATTTTAAGTTTTGCTAAGAAAATTCAAAATTTTGGCCAAAAAATTAGTAAGGTCAAAATTTTGTCCTTTTCCTTCTACGAGGCTTATTTAACGAGATATTTGCATTTTAAGTTTTGCTAAGAAAATTCAAAATTTTGGCCAAAAAATTAGTAAGGTCAAAATTTTGTCCTTTTCCTTCTACGAGGCTTATTTAACGAGATATTTGCATTTTAAGTTTTGCTAAGAAAATTCAAAATTTTGGCCAAAAAATTAGTAAGGACAAAATTTTGTCCTTTTCCTTCTACGAGGCTTATTTAACGAGATATTTGCATTTTAAGTTTTGCTAAGAAAATTCAAAATTTTGGCCAAAAAATTAGTGATAACAAAATTTTGTCCTTTTCCTTCTACGAGGCTTATTTAACGAGATATTTGCATTTTAAGTTTTGCTAAGAAAATTCAAAATTTTGGCCAAAAAATTAGTAAGGTCAAAATTTTGTCCTTTTCCTTCTACGAGGCTTATTTAACGAGATATTTGCATTTTAAGTTTTGCTAAGAAAATTCAAAATTTTGGCCAAAAAATTAGTAAGGTCAAAATTTTGTCCTTTTCCTTCTACGAGGCTTATTTAACGAGATATTTGCATTTTAAGTTTTGCTAAGAAAATTCAAAATTTTGGCCAAAAAATTAGTAAGGACAAAATTTTGTCCTTTTCCTTCTACGAGGCTTATTTAACGAGATATTTGCATTTTAAGTTTTGCTAAGAAAAATCAAAATTTTGGCCAAAAAATTAGTGATAACAAAATTTTGTCCTTTTCCTTCTACGAGGCTTATTTAACGAGATATTTGCATTTTAAGTTTTGCTAAGAAAATTCAAAATTTTGGCCAAAAAATTAGTAAGGTCAAAATTTTGTCCTTTTCCTTCTACGAGGCTTATTTAACGAGATATTTGCATTTTAAGTTTTGCTAAGAAAATTCAAAATTTTGGCCAAAAAATTAGTAAGGTCAAAATTTTGTCCTTTTCCTTCTACGAGGCTTATTTAACGAGATATTTGCATTTTAAGTTTTGCTAAGAAAATTCAAAATTTTGGCCAAAAAATTAGTAAGGACAAAATTTTGTCCTTTTCCTTCTACGAGGCTTATTTAACGAGATATTTGCATTTTAAGTTTTGCTAAGAAAAATCAAAATTTTGGCCAAAAAATTAGTGATAACAAAATTTTGTCCTTTTCCTTCTACGAGGCTTATTTAACGAGATATTTGCATTTTAAGTTTTGCTAAGAAAATTCAAAATTTTGGCCAAAAAATTAGTAAGGTCAAAATTTTGTCCTTTTCCTTCTACGAGGCTTATTTAACGAGATATTTGCATTTTAAGTTTTGCTAAGAAAATTCAAAATTTTGGCCAAAAAATTAGTAAGGTCAAAATTTTGTCCTTTTCCTTCTACGAGGCTTATTTAACGAGATATTTGCATTTTAAGTTTTGCTAAGAAAATTCAAAATTTTGGCCAAAAAATTAGTAAGGACAAAATTTTGTCCTTTTCCTTCTACGAGGCTTATTTAACGAGATATTTGCATTTTAAGTTTTGCTAAGAAAATTCAAAATTTTGGCCAAAAAATTAGTAAGGACAAAATTTTGTCCTTTTCCTTCTACGAGGCTTATTTAACGAGATATTTGCATTTTAAGTTTTGCTAAGAAAATTCAAAATTTTGGCCAAAAAATTAGTGATAACAAAATTTTGTCCTTTTCCTTCTACGAGGCTTATTTAACGAGATATTTGCATTTTAAGTTTTGCTAAGAAAATTCAAAATTTTGGCCAAAAAATTAGTAAGGTCAAAATTTTGTCCTTTTCCTTCTACGAGGCTTATTTAACGAGATATTTGCATTTTAAGTTTTGCTAAGAAAATTCAAAATTTTGGCCAAAAAATTAGTAAGGTCAAAATTTTGTCCTTTTCCTTCTACGAGGCTTATTTAACGAGATATTTGCATTTTAAGTTTTGCTAAGAAAATCCAACATTTTGGCCAAAAAATTAGTGATAACAAAATTTTGTCCTTTTCCTTCTACGAGGCTTATTTAACGAGATATTTGCATTTTTAGTTTTGCTAAGAAAATCCAACATTTTGGCCAAAAAATTAGTGATAACAAAATGTTGTCCTTTTCCTTCTACTAGGCTTATTTAACAAGATATTTGCATTTTAAGTGTTGCTAAGAAAATTCAAAATTTTGGCCAAAAAATTAGTAAGGACAAAATTTTGTCCTTTTCCTTCTACGAGGCTTATTTAACGAGATATTTGCATTTTAAGTTTTGCTAAGAAAATTCAAAATTTTGGCCAAACAATTAGTGATAACTAAATTTTGTCCTTTTCCTTCTACGAGGCTTATTTAACGAGATATTTGCATTTTAAGTTTTGCTAAGAAAATCCAAAATTTTGGCCAAAAAATTAGTGATAACAAAATTTTGTCCTTTTCCTTCTACGAGGCTTATGTAACGAGATATTTGCATTTTAAGTTTTGCTAAGAAAATTCAAAATTTTGGCCAAAAAATTAGTGATAACAAAATTTTGTCCTTTTCCTTCTACGAGGCTTATGTAACGAGATATTTGCATTTTAAGTTTTGCTAAGAAAATTCAAAATTTTGGCCAAAAAATTAGTGATAACAAAATTTTGTCCTTTTCCTTCTACGAGGCTTATTTAACGAGATATTTGCATTATAAGTTTTGCTAAGAAAATTCAAAATTTTGGCCAAAAAATTAGTGATAACAAAATTTTGTCCTTTTCCTTCTACGAGGCTTATTTAACGAGATATTTGCATTATAAGTTTTGCTAAGAAAATCCAACATTTTGGCCAAAAAATTAGTGATAACAAAATGTTGTCCTTTTCCTTCTACGAGGCTTATTTAACGAGATATTTGCATTTTATGTTTTGCTAAGAAAATTCAAAATTTTGGCCAAAAAATTAGTGATAAAAAAATTTTGTCCTTTTCCTTCTACTAGGCTTATTTAACGAGATATTTGCATTTTAAGTTTTGCTAAGAAAATTCAAAATTTTGGCCAAACAATTAGTGATAACTAAATTTTGTCCTTTTCCTTCTACGAGGCTTATTTAACGAGATATTTGCATTTTAAGTTTTGCTAAGAAAATTCAGAATTTTGGCCAAAATTTAGTGATAACAAAATTTTGTCCTTTTCCTTCTACGAGGCTTATTTAACGAGATATTTGCATTTTAAGTTTTGCTAAGAAAATCCAAAATTTTGGCCAAAAAATTAGTGATAACAAAATTTTGTCCTTTTCCTTCTACGAGGCTTATTTAACGAGATATTTGCATTTTAAGTTTTGCTAAGAAAATTCAAAATTTTGGCCAAAAAATTAGTAAGAACAAAATTTTGTCCTTTTCCTTCTACGAGGCTTATTTAACGAGATATTTGCATTTTAAGTTTTGCTAAGAAAATTCAAAATTTTGCATTTTAAGTTTTGCTAAGAAAATTCAAAATTTTGGCCAAAAAATTAGTGATAACAAAATTTTGTCCTTTTCCTTCTACGAGGCTTATTTAACGAGATATTTGCATTTTAAGTTTTGCTAAGAAAATTCAAAATTTTGGCCAAAAAATTAGTAAGGACAAAATTTGTCCTTTTCCTTCTACGAGGCTTATTTAACGAGATATTTGCATTTTAAGTTTTGCTAAGAAAATTCAAAATTTTGGCCAAACAATTGGTGATAACAAAATTTTGTCCTTTTCCTTCTACGAGGCTTATTTAACGAGATATTTGCATTTTAAGTTTTGCTAAGAAAATTCAAAATTTTGGTCAAAAAATTTGTGATAACAAAATTTTGTCCTTTTCCTTCTACGAGGCTTATTTAACGAGATATTTGCATTTTAAGTTTTGCTAAGAAAATTCAAAATTTTGGCCAAAAAATTAGTAGGGACAAAATTTTGTCCTTTTCCTTCTACGAGGCTTATTTAACGAGATATTTGCATTTTAAGTTTTGCTAAGAAAATCCAACATTTTGGCCAAAAAATTAGTGATAACAAAATTTTGTCCTTTTCCTTCTACGAGGCCTTTTTAACGAGATATTTGCATTTTAAGTTTTGCTAAGAAAATCCAACATTTTGGCCAAAAAATTATTGATAACAAAATTTTGTCCTTTTCCTTCTACGAGGCTTATGTAACGAGATATTTGCATTTTAAGTTTTGCTAAGAAAATTCAAAATTTTGGCCAAAAAATTAGTGATAACAAAATTTTGTCCTTTTCCTTCTACGAGGCTTATGTAACGAGATATTTGCATTTTAAGTTTTGCTAAGAAAATTCAAAATTTTGGCCAAAAAATTAGTGATAACAAAATTTTGTCCTTTTCCTTCTACGAGGCTTATTTAACGAGATATTTGCATTTTAAGTTTTGCTAAGAAAATCCAACATTTTGGCCAAAAAATTAGTGATAACAAAATTTTGTCCTTTTCCTTCTACGAGGCTTATTTAACGAGATATTTGCATTTTAAGTTTTGCTAAGAAAATTCAAAATTTTGGCCAAAAAATTAGTGATAACAAAATTTTGTCCTTTTCCTTCTACGAGGCTTATGTAACGAGATATTTGCATTTTATGTTTTGCTAAGAAAATTCAAAATTTTGGCCAAAAAATTAGTGATAACAAAATTTTGTCCTTTTCCTTCTACGAGGCTTATGTAACGAGATATTTGCATTTTAAGTTTTGCTAAGAAAATTCAAAATTTTGGCCAAAAAATTAGTGATAACAAAATTTTGTCCTTTTCCTTCTACGAGGCTTATTTAACGAGATATTTGCATTTTAAGTTTTGCTAAGAAAATTCAAAATTTTGGCCAAAAAATTAGTGATAACAAAATTTTGTCCTTTTCCTTCTACGAGGCTTATGTAACGAGATATTTGCATTTTAAGTTTTGCTAAGAAAATTCAAAATTTTGGCCAAAAAATTAGTGATAACAAAATTTTGTCCTTTTCCTTCTACGAGGCTTATTTAACGAGATATTTGCATTATAAGTTTTGCTAAGAAAATTCAAAATTTTGGCCAAAAAATTAGTGATAACAAAATTTTGTCCTTTTCCTTCTACGAGGCTTATTTAACGAGATATTTGCATTATAAGTTTTGCTAAGAAAATCCAACATTTTGGCCAAAAAATTAGTGATAACAAAATGTTGTCCTTTTCCTTCTACGAGGCTTATTTAACGAGATATTTGCATTTTATGTTTTGCTAAGAAAATTCAAAATTTTGGCCAAAAAATTAGTGATAAAAAAATTTTGTCCTTTTCCTTCTACTAGGCTTATTTAACGAGATATTTGCATTTTAAGTTTTGCTAAGAAAATTCAAAATTTTGGCCAAAAAATTTGTGATAAAAAAATTTTGTCCTTTTCCTTCTACTAGGCTTATTTAACGAGATATTTGCATTTTAAATTTTGCTAAGAAAATTCAAAATTTTGGCCAAAAAATTAGTGATACCAAAATATTGTCCTTTTCCTTCTACGAGGCTTATTTAACGAGATATTTGCATTTTAAGTTTTGCTAAGAAAATCCAACATTTTGGCCAAAAAATTAGTGATAACAAAATTTTGTCCTTTTCCTTCTACGAGGCTTATTTAACGAGATATTTGCATTTTAAGTTTTGCTAAGAAAATTCAAAATTTTGGCCAAACAATTAGTGATAACTAAATTTTGTCCTTTTCCTTCTACGAGGCTTATTTAACGAGATATTTGCATTTTAAGTTTTGCTAAGAAAATCCAAAATTTTGGCCAAAAAATTAGTGATAACAAAATTTTGTCCTTTTCCTTCTACGAGGCTTATGTAACGAGATATTTGCATTTTAAGTTTTGCTAAGAAAATTCAAAATTTTGGCCAAAAAATTAGTGATAACAAAATTTTGTCCTTTTCCTTCTACGAGGCTTATTTAACGAGATATTTGCATTTTAAGTTTTGCTAAGAAAATTCAGAATTTTGGCCAAAATTTAGTGATAACAAAATTTTGTCCTTTTCCTTCTACGAGGCTTATTTAACGAGATATTTGCATTTTATGTTTTGCTAAGAAAATTCAAAATTTTGGCCAAAAAATTAGTGATAACAAAATTTTGTCCTTTTCCTTCTACGAGGCTTATTTAACGAGATATTTTAATTTTAAGTTTTGCTAAGAAAATCCAACATTTTGGCCAAAAAATTAGTGATAACAAAATTTTGTCCTTTTCCTTCTACGAGGCTTATTTAACGAGATATTTGCATTTTATGTTTTGCTAAGAAAATTCAAAATTTTGGCCAAAAAATTAGTGATAAAAAAATTTTGTCCTTTTCCTTCTACGAGGCTTATTTAACGAGATATTTGCATTTTATGTTTTGCTAAGAAAATTCAAAATTTTGGCCAAAAAATTTGTGATAAAAAAATTTTGTCCTTTTCCTTCTACTAGGCTTATTTAACGAGATATTTGCATTTTAAGTTTTGCTAAGAAAATTCAAAATTTTGGCCAAACAATTAGTGATAACTAAATTTTGTCCTTTTCCTTCTACGAGGCTTATTTAACGAGATATTCGCATTTTAAGTTTTGCTAAGAAAATTAAAATTTTGGCCAAAAAATTAGTGATAACAAAATTTTGTCCTTTTCCTTCTACTAGGCTTATTTAACGAGATATTTGCATTTTAAGTTTTTCTAAGAAAATTCAGAATTTTGGCCAAAATTTAGTGATAACAAAATTTTGTCCTTTTCCTTCTACGAGGCTTATTTAACGAGATATTTGCATTTTATGTTTTGCTAAGAAAATTCAAAATTTTGGCCAAAAAATTTGTGATAAAAAAATTTTGTCCTTTTCCTTCTACTAGGCTTATTTAACGAGATATTTGCATTTTAAGTTTTGCTAAGAAAATTCAAAATTTTGGCCAAACAATTAGTGATAACTAAATTTTGTCCTTTTCCTTCTACGAGGCTTATTTAACGAGATATTTGCATTTTAAGTTTTGCTAAGAAAATTCAGAATTTTGGCCAAAATTTAGTGATAACAAAATTTTGTCCTTTTCCTTCTACGAGGCTTATTTAACGAGATATTTGCATTTTAAGTTTTGCTAAGAAAATTCAAAATTTTGGCCAAAAAATTAGTGATAACAAAATTTTGTCCTTTTCCTTCTACGAGGCTTATTTAACTAGATATTTGCATTTTAAGTTTTGCTAAGAAAATTCAAAATTTTGGCCAAAAAATTAGTGATAACAAAATTTTGTCCTTTTCCTTCTACGAGGCTTATTTAACGAGATATTTGCATTTTAAGTTTTGCTAAGAAAATCCAAAATTTTGGCCAAAAAATTAGTGATAACAAAATTTTGTCCTTTTCCTTCTACGAGGCTTATTTAACGAGATATTTGCATTTTAAGTTTTGCTAAGAAACTTCAAAATTTTGGCCAAAAAATTAGTGATAACAAAATTTTGTCCTTTTCCTTCTACGAGGCTTATTTAACGAGATATTTGCATTTTAAGTTTTGCTAAGAAAATCCAAAATTTTGGCCAAAAAATTAGTGAGGCTTATTTAACGAGATATTTGCATTTTAAGTTTTGCTAAGAAAATCCAAAATTTTGGCCAAAAAATTGGTGATAACAAAATTTTGTCCTTTTCCTTCTACGAGGCTTATTTAACGAGATATTTGCATTTTAAGTTTTGCTAAGAAACTTCAAAATTTTGGCCAAAAAATTAGTGATAACAAAATTTTGTCATTTTCCTTCTACGAGGCTTATTTAACGAGATATTTGCATTTTAAGTTTTGCTAAGAAAATTCAAAATTTTGGCCAAACAATTAGTGATAACTAAATTTTGTCCTTTTCCTTCTACGAGGCTTATTTAACGAGATATTTGCATTTTAAGTTTTGCTAAGAAAATTCAAAATTTTGGCCAAAAAATTAGTGATAACAAAATTTTGTCCTTTTCCTTCTACGAGGCTTATTTAACGAGATATTTGCAATTTAAGTTTTGCTAAGAAAATTCAGAATTTTGGCCAAAATTTAGTGATAACAAAATTTTGTGCTTTTCCTTCTACGAGGCTTATTTAACGAGATATTTGCATTTTAAGTTTTGCTAAGAAAATTCAAAATTTTGGCCAAACAATTAGTGATAACTAAATTTTGTCCTTTTCCTTCTACGAGGCTTATTTAACGAGATATTTGCATTTTAAGTTTTGCTAAGAAAATTCAAAATTTTGGCCAAAAAATTAGTGATAACAAAATTTTGTCCTTTTCCTTCTACGAGGCTTATTTAACTAGATATTTGCATTTTAAGTTTTGCTAAGAAAATTCAAAATTTTGGCCAAAAAATTAGTGATAACAAAATTTTGTCCTTTTCCTTCTACGAGGCTTATTTAACGAGATATT
This sequence comes from Eudasyphora cyanicolor, assembly GCA_963930755.1. Lineage (NCBI taxonomy): Eukaryota > Metazoa > Arthropoda > Insecta > Diptera > Muscidae > Eudasyphora > Eudasyphora cyanicolor. The sequence continues at coordinate 316,929,190 of OZ005734.1, forward strand.
TGCATTTTAAGTTTTGCTAAGAAAATCCAAAATTTTGGCCAAAAAATTAGTGATAACAAAATTTTGTCCTTTTCCTTCTACGAGGCTTATTTAACGAGATATTTGCATTTTAAGTTTTGCTAAGAAACTTCAAAATTTTGGCCAAAAAATTAGTGATAACAAAATTTTGTCCTTTTCCTTCTACGAGGCTTATTTAACGAGATATTTGCATTTTAAGTTTTGCTAAGAAAATCCAAAATTTTGGCCAAAAAATTAGTGAGGCTTATTTAACGAGATATTTGCATTTTAAGTTTTGCTAAGAAAATCCAAAATTTTGGCCAAAAAATTGGTGATAACAAAATTTTGTCCTTTTCCTTCTACGAGGCTTATTTAACGAGATATTTGCATTTTAAGTTTTGCTAAGAAACTTCAAAATTTTGGCCAAAAAATTAGTGATAACAAAATTTTGTCATTTTCCTTCTACGAGGCTTATTTAACGAGATATTTGCATTTTAAGTTTTGCTAAGAAAATTCAAAATTTTGGCCAAACAATTAGTGATAACTAAATTTTGTCCTTTTCCTTCTACGAGGCTTATTTAACGAGATATTTGCATTTTAAGTTTTGCTAAGAAAATTCAAAATTTTGGCCAAAAAATTAGTGATAACAAAATTTTGTCCTTTTCCTTCTACGAGGCTTATTTAACGAGATATTTGCAATTTAAGTTTTGCTAAGAAAATTCAGAATTTTGGCCAAAATTTAGTGATAACAAAATTTTGTGCTTTTCCTTCTACGAGGCTTATTTAACGAGATATTTGCATTTTATGTTTTGCTAAGAAAATTCAAAATTTTGGCCAAAAAATTAGTGATAACAAAATTTTGTCCTTTTCCTTCTACGAGGCTTATTTAACGAGATATTTGCATTTTATGTTTTGCTAAGAAAATTCAAAATTTTGGCCAAAAAAATAGTGATAACAAAATTTTGTCCTTTTCCTTCTACGAGGCTTATTTAACGAGATATTTGCATTTTAAGTTTTGCTAAGAAAATTCAAAATTTTGGCCAAACAATTAGTGATAACTAAATTTTGTCCTTTTCCTTCTACGAGGCTTATTTAACGAGATATTTGCATTTTAAGTTTTGCTAAGAAAATCCAAAATTTTGGCCAAAAAATTAGTGATAACAAAATTTTGTCCTTTTCCTTCTACGAGGCTTATGTAACGAGATATTTGCATTTTAAGTTTTGCTAAGAAAATTCAAAATTTTGGTCAAAAAATTAGTGATAACAAAATTTTGTCCTTTTCCTTCTACGAGGCTTATTTAACGAGATATTTGCATTTTAAGTTTTGCTAAGAAAGTTCAAAATTTTGCCCTTTTCCTTCTACGAGGCTTATTTAACGAGATATTTGCATTTTAAGTTTTGCTAAGAAAATCCAAAATTTTGGCCAAAAAATTAGTGATAACAAAATTTTGTCCTTTTCCTTCTACGGGCTTATTTAACGAGATATTTGCATTTTAAGTTTTGCTAAGAAAATTCAAAATTTTGACCAAAAAATTAGTGATAACAAAATGTTGTCCCTTTCCTTCTACGAGGCTTATTTAACGAGATATTTGCATTTTAAGTTTTGCTAAGAAAGTTCAAAATTTTGCCCTTTTCCTTCTACGAGGCTTATTTAACGAGATATTTGCATTTTAAGTTTTGCTAAGAAAATTCAAAATTTTGGCCAAAAATTATTGATAACAAAATGTTGTCATTTTCCTTCTACGAGGCGTATTTAACGAGATATTTGCATTTTAAGTCTTGCTAAGAAAATTCAAAATTTTGGCCAAAAAATTAGTGATAAAAAAATTTTGTTTTGCTAAGAAAATTCAAAATGTTGACCAAAAAATTTGTGATAACAAAATTGTGTCCTTTTCCTTCTACGAGGCTTATTTAAGGAGATATTTGCATTTTAAGTTTTGCTAAGAAAATTCAAAATTTTGGCCAAAAAATTAGTGATAACAAAATGTTGTCCTTTTCCTTCTACGAGCCTTATTTAACGAGATATTTGCATTTTAAGTTTTGCTAAGAAAATTCAAAATTTTGGCCAAAAAATTAGTGATAACAAAATTTTGTCCTTTTCCTTCTACGGGCTTATTTAACGAGATATTTGCATTTTAAGTTTTGCTAAGAAAATTCAAAATTTTGACCAAAAAATTAGTGATAACAAAATGTTGTCCCTTTCCTTCTACGAGGCTTATTTAACGAGATATTTGCATTTTAAGTTTTGCTAAGAAAGTTCAAAATTTTGCCCTTTTCCTTCTACGAGGCTTATTTAACGAGATATTTGCATTTTAAGTTTTGCTAAGAAAATTCAAAATTTTGGCCAAAAATTATTGATAACAAAATGTTGTCATTTTCCTTCTACGAGGCGTATTTAACGAGATATTTGCATTTTAAGTCTTGCTAAGAAAATTCAAAATTTTGGCCAAAAAATTAGTGATAAAAAAATTTTGTTTTGCTAAGAAAATTCAAAATGTTGACCAAAAAATTTGTGATAACAAAATTGTGTCCTTTTCCTTCTACGAGGCTTATTTAAGGAGATATTTGCATTTTAAGTTTTGCTAAGAAAATTCAAAATTTTGGCCAAAAAATTAGTGATAACAAAATGTTGTCCTTTTCCTTCTACGAGCCTTATTTAACGAGATATTTGCATTTTAAGTTTTGCTAAGAAAATTCAAAATTTTGGCCAAAAAATTAGTGATAACAAAATTTTGTCCTTTTCCTTCTACGGGCTTATTTAACGAGATATTTGCATTTTAAGTTTTGCTAAGAAAATTCAAAATTTTGACCAAAAAATTAGTGATAACAAAATGTTGTCCCTTTCCTTCTACGAGGCTTATTTAACGAGATATTTGCATTTTAAGTTTTGCTAAGAAAGTTCAAAATTTTGCCCTTTTCCTTCTACGAGGCTTATTTAACGAGATATTTGCATTTTAAGTTTTGCTAAGAAAATTCAAAATTTTGGCCAAAAATTATTGATAACAAAATGTTGTCATTTTCCTTCTACGAGGCGTATTTAACGAGATATTTGCATTTTAAGTCTTGCTAAGAAAATTCAAAATTTTGGCCAAAAAATTAGTGATAAAAAAATTTTGTTTTGCTAAGAAAATTCAAAATGTTGACCAAAAAATTTGTGATAACAAAATTGTGTCCTTTTCCTTCTACGAGGCTTATTTAAGGAGATATTTGCATTTTAAGTTTTGCTAAGAAAATTCAAAATTTTGGCCAAAAAATTAGTGATAACAAAATGTTGTCCTTTTCCTTCTACGAGCCTTATTTAACGAGATATTTGCATTTTAAGTTTTGTTAAGAAAATTCAATGTTTTGGCCAAAAATTATTGATAACAAAATGTTGTCATTTTCCTTCTACGAGGCGTATTTAACGAGATATTTGCATTTTAAGTCTTGCTAAGAAAATTCAAAATTTTGGCCAAAAAATTAGTGATAAAAAAATATTCTCCTTTTCCTTCTACGAGGCTTATTTAACGAGATATTTGCACTTTAAGTTTTGCTAAGAAAATTTAAAATTTTCGCCAAAAAATTAGTGATAACAAAATTTTGGCCTTTTCCTTGTACGAGGCTTATTTACAGAGATAATTGCATTTTAAGTTTTGCTAAGAAAATTCAAAATTTTGGCCAAAAAATTAGTGATAACAAAATTTTGTCCTTTTCCTTGTACGAGGCTTATTTAACGAGATATTTGCATTTTAAGTTTTGCTAAGAAAATTCAAAATTTTGGCCAAAAAATTAGTTATAACAAAATTTTGTCCTTTTCCTTCTACGAGGCTTATTTAACGAGATATTTGCATTTTAAGTTTTGCTAAGGAAATTCAAAATTTTGCCCAAAAATTTATTGATATATAGTTATTACGGCAAGTAATGGCGAAATTAATGATAGGAGTGCTCCAAATAATGTTATATAATAACTAGAAAAAAAACAGCATATAGCGAGTTTTGCAACGTCGAATAACTTTCAAGAATCCAACCACCAAAAATAACTCAACGCAGCAAGTTTTCTATATAAAACGTTATAAATGTTTATTGATTTAATTTGGATACATTACATTAGTTGTTTAATTCGTTATAGCTTCAAACATTAACGCAAGGGACTGCCGTCGCTTTCGCCAAGTGTTAGGTGTTATCAGCTTTGTAAGAAATAAGACAACCGGCCACACGAAAGCGTTTCCAAGAAGCCTTAGCTCTTACCTCAACGAAATCCTATACGAGAATCAAGAATTATTATAATATTGTTCGCTCTTTTATAGAATTTCAAACTAAGCTTTTACATATTACATACAATACAATCAACTCAGTATACTAGAGAAAAGCTTTTCTATTGTAAGTCATATGTGTAAAAGAGAAAGACAGTTAAAGCTTTTACATCACACTCAGTATGTACTCAACTATTACAATAATCTCTCAATTACATTGAGTTCACTGAGTATTTTAAGAGACAATCTCTCTTAGTTACAATAAGTACTCGTTTTACATATCGTCTCTCTTAGGCTCTCTTCGTTACATGGCATTACAAGTGTGTGTGAGTGTGTGTAGCAAACAATAATTAAGATCGTTAACAAACAGAAAATAAACAATAAATGACAAAAGATGAACATACATAGTTCTGGTACAGCAATTATTATAAAATGTATGGTATTTTGTATAAATTAATAGAAAAAGTATAAATGTAAGGAAATCTCGCTACAAGCATCAATTCAAATGCTGCTGTTTGGGGAGACCACTTGCCTATAAATACCTCAATTTTGTATATATTCGCTGTAAAAAACGCAAACGCAACAACTCATTCAGATAGATATATATATATATATCTACCTATTTTAAAATCCGAGCTCCAAATTTCTTCTGCAGTTCAACGTGCAACACCATATAACGCATATAAAAATAATAATAATAAGAAGACTTGCTCGGGTCGTATCTCGAGCTACCTCACAGTGCATTAAGTAAAGTTTTTCCATTCGAAACGTCCAGTTGTTTTAATTCTCTTATATCCGTAAAATATAAAATATATAAAAATAGTAATGATTTTAATATTTTATCTTCGTGATTGGAGAAATGGTGGCTTAACTTTGAAATTTGTGTAAGAAATGTTGTAACTTGGAGAAACTTGACAACAATGCCGGTGCATATTTTTGAACAGTTCTTTCTTCCGGAAAATTTTCTAGAAAGCTTTCTTTAAGATGAATATACTCGTAAATTGAAAAAAATATATTTTTTTAAATATAACTTCAAATGGCTATAACTTTTATTTTGTTTGCATGTTCGGATTTCTGTGTAACAAATCGCTGCATATTCTGCGCCTATATTAAAACAAAAACAAAAAACTCGGGAAAAAATAAAAAATCTATTTTCAATTTAGATATATCAGTAATTATACGAATAAATCTTGAGTGTACAAATTCTTTCGTAGATATCATGACGTACACGCGTTTTGTTAGCCCTGTAGCTCCGCCCCATGTATACCATTGGGAGCCCAAATTCAAAACCTTAATTATTTAATACCTCTTATACAAGCATGCCATGTTGTGAGGCATTCGGTTGACTGGTTATGAAAGGGCCTTATTATTTCTCTTTTTTTAATCCTGCCACTGCACACAGATCCCAAATCCATTTTTTTTTGGCATAAATTCAAAAAATAAACTTAAGTAGCAAAATAAGACTAAGACTACCCTATAGCGGTCCTAGAAAATATATTTTTTTAAACTTAGGGGGCAAACCTGTTTTTATGCATGCGATCAAAGTTATTAGTTCAATCACGTCTTTTTAAGCACTTCTTCTTGAGAAAATATTGGTAATATCTTTGATACTGGAAATCGTCAAAGCTTAAGTTTTATTTAATCTGTGAAATATGGAAAATCATGCTCAAAGTACGTAGTTTTTAATTATCATAACAAAATTCATAATTATTTTGCCTTTGCCGTTGTTATATCGTGTTTATGTGGTGTTGTTGTGGTTTACATCTGAACTCTCACTGCGGCAAGAACATAACACTCCCCTATTGTTCATACGGCAACTATATCAGCGAGAAAGACAAAAGATGTCGACGTTTGTTTTAAAATAATACTTTAACACAAACTTGTTACACATGGACCTTGTTACGGCGTAGCGTCTTATCGCCCAATGCCACATCGCCCAAAACCATGTATGTCATATCGCCAAAAAAATCAATGTTAGTTGTTGTTGTAGAAGAACTTGGTTTTTGGGCCATATGACATATCGACATTGGGCAATATGTCATTTTGAACAGTAGGTAATTTTTTATTTTTATTTGCGCCCAAAAAAATTATGTCATAAGCCCAAAGCATACAAAGAAATTTATTCACAAATGTTCATCACGCTAATCAAAGTAAAATTCATTTTTTCTAAAACAAGTTTCGAATCGTCGGCCTGCCAGAAGGCGGCTACGCGGAACAAGGTGATCTGCTGAGGGCGACAGCCTTCGGCCGGGATTAAAGATTTTCTCCTCTAGGGTATGTCAAAAAAAAACGTCTAGGCGGACCAAACAGACCGGCCGTCGGCCTGGTTTACAGATTTTCTCCTTTGGGGTATGTCAAAAGACGGCAACGCATATCAAACAGTAGGAGAGTGGCCGGCCTTCGACCGTTCTTAAAGATGTTCTCCTCTGGGGTACATCAACGTCACCTACGCGGACCAAATAGCCTGCGTGTGGACGGCCTTTGGTCGGGGTTAAAGTTTTTTCTCCTCTGGCGTATGTTCAAAGCAGGTAGGGTGATCAAGGTATCTTTTCAAAGGCAATTTAGTTCGCGTAGCCGCCTTTGGACATACCCCAGAGGAGTAATCAGTATGTGTCACCGCTACATGACGAAGGGTATTATTACAGTTCCTTTGTAAGTCTATGCTTTGTAACATTTTATATTTATTGAAATGTCATATCGCCCAAAAAAACGTTGGGATTTATGACATTGCGTTTAGGCGATATGACATTTCCAGATAACCAATGTGGGCGATATGTCGAGTTTTGGGCGATATGACGCTACATCCCTTATTACACATGGAAAAATATACTTGGTATTCCATGTCAGCAACTTTCCTTAAAATATTTGCGCATTGTACTCAGATTATTTTCGCTTCTGCACTTCCTGTTGGCTGCTTAGGGGTTACATGCTAGACAAAATAGCCGCATTAATATTAAAAATATAATGTTTTTCACAGATTTTTGTATTCTTCGGATCCATTATTGACCTTTCTTTACATTCCATACAGTTCAATTTCGACTAAAAAACTATTTTCTGACACATTTCACAAGAAACAGCTAAAGAAAGCCAGCAGTAGGCTGGATAAATGTTGTTTTTCTGATCTACTCGTACTTATATAGCACATTCGATGCCAAATCGGATGATTCCAATATAGTAAGGATATAACTGATATGAACCAATTATGCAGTATTAGTCCGTGGGTCAGAAAGCCCTGTTTGTTGAAGAGTGAAGCTCCTCTAGCATTTAAATGAAACATTAGGATATGGTAAATATGGGTATATCGGGGATATGTTAATATTTATGAATTTTCTTTCAGTCGACATATAATCGGGCATATTAATAAGATCACCATCTCCAATTTTTAAATTCATTTACTGATAGTTCCCGAAAACTATTTTTTTCTCATTTTATTAACATCTGAAATCTGAGAGATTAGATAGATCAAATCACCTACTTATTCTTAATAGATTGTATTTTTTCAAGCTCAAATGCAACTTATAGGCAAACGTTTAAATGTATCACATTTGTATAAAATTTCTGTTTGAGAATAATAAATTGTTTCCTGCATCTGTATTCGGATGCCCAATTAATGCCCAAAACTAATGTATATGGAACGACAAATTTAACAAATCCTCTTTCAACGATTACGTGTATAAAACAGCAGTACAGCATTGTTTGTAAACATGATATAACTTTTTTGCTTGAATTTATTGTACTGGAATATTTATACTGTTGAAAAATAAATATTACTTTATATTTTACCCCAGTAATTTATGAAGGTAGATTTAATCCCAATTCAATTCCTTCATGAATGTGTGTGTATGCATGGAAACATACTTCGGTATTGTTTCCTATTTCCAAATGTATTCAATTAAGAGCTTTTTATTAATTTATTGTTTTTGTAGATATTTAATAAAAACCCAACCCGTATAAAAATGCACACAATATTGTGCAAAAGTAAAGCAACAAAATGCAATTTTGTTTACCTAAAATTATATGTGTTCTCTTAACAATATAAATAAAAAAAAATGGTTAGTTATTTTACAATTTCTTCTGCATTGAAGTATAAGAATCTAATTTCAATAAATTTCTTTTGTAATTAGGAAATCCTGCTGAAAAATCAGTATCTCTTGGAAAACTTTTTTCTTTATCTCAGTAAGTAAGAATCTTTTAAATCCTCCTCCATCAAAGGAGGCCTTTTCATCACTTTGAAATATTTAGCCGAGTCCCTTTTCTCGGTCGTCGAAAAATTCTAAGATGACATATCCGTGTACACCTGTTGAAATTATTCTACAGTCCGCTGCTTCGCATGCAAACATTTTTAACAAAAGCATTTTGATTTCCTTTTATCTTGTCAGAGCTCAAACAAAGGTTTGTTAGAGCTCAAACAAAGAAATTTTCGAATAAAGTCATTTATATTCCCTTTAAAATCATCTTTATTCAAACAGTATTGTTGATCCTTACTGTAATATTTAACTATTGTAGTTCGTCTAAACAAGTTTCAGAAATCTTGCTGTCATCCAGCCAAATTTATAATAAAACAGTTCTGTAAATTTTTAAAGGCATTCGACATCGTAATACATAGTTTCAAATACTCCGAATTAGTCATGTCACTCAAACTCTAGTAGTCTAAATATATCGTACAAATATGTTTACATATGCACTGGTCCAATCTCACCCAATTCCGCTACAGTACAAAATTTTGTTCTTCTACGATTAACACTTTCGGAGGTATTCAAATTTTAAATAATGCCCCACCTACTTTTGCCCGCAACAACTTGTTTATTTTTCACGAACCATATGTGACTTATCTAATATTGACTCCAAAAACATTCAAAACAAATTTCGTTCTTCTACTATAAATGGTTTCTGAGATATTCAACCAGCCACGCTTTTTAATTCAATCCCGTCCCCTTTTGGTGAAATTACTAATATTGAGTCCAATAACTAACCAAATTAAGTTTCGTACGAGATATAAGATTTTCCAACTTTGCTACGCCCACTTTTGCAATACCCACTTATCCGACCCCGTCCATTTTTATTGAAGTTTCAGATAATTGCTCGAATAACGTATGTACCAAATTGCATTCTTCTACGATCAATACTTTCTGAGATATTAATATTTTAAATAATGCCACTCCCACTTTTCACCCCGGCCACTATTTATTTGTTAGGATTTATCTGTGGCTAATCCAGGGACGTATCCAGAGGGGAAAATGTTTTAAACATAGGCATAAACTGTTTACAGTTTTCAAAATCACTCAAAAAACACGAAAAATATTTGGAAGGCCGTTAAAAAAATAATACAAAAGCGTAAAAAATGGTAACAGTAAAAGTAATAACAACTAAAAATAAGAAAAGTGCATGGTTTCCTACCTAAAACTTTTTAAATTACGCATCGATTTTCTTCGGAATGGTCTCAATTTATTCATAACCTTTCAGAGTTTACGATAAAATCACAAAAATATGACAATTATGCCTTTCTAGATGTTTTTATGAGGCTTTTATTTAAAAATTATTAAAATTTTCTCAAAAAATATGATTTTTTGCAATACTTTGTAAGATATCGTCGAAACCGCTGAACGGATGGAAAATTGTATTGTGCGAAGGCTACTTAATTCTGAAGTTTGTAAAGCTTACCTGAACCAATCCGGATGAATGGTTCTCTAGTTATGCCATAATATGTGGTTCAACCTCTCTTTTTTCTTAGCCTAAAGAGTTGTCTCTTTAAATTCTCGCGATAAGCTGTGATATGGAAAGAAATTAGTGGTTGAACCACATATAGTGGCATAACTCGAGAACCATTTATCCGATTTGGTTGAGGAAAGTTTTAAAGAATTAAATATTAAGTAGCCTTCAACTTCATATAATACCATTTTCCACCCGTTCAGCGGGTTCGACGAGTATTACAAAATATTGCAAAAAAATGTGACTTTTTGATCAAATTTTAATATTTTTAAAATAAAACTCCCATAAAACAATCTAGAAATGAACAAATGTTATATTTTTATGATTTTATCGTAAAGTCTGTTCGGTCATGAATTAAACGAGTCCATTCCGAAGAAAATCGATGCATAATTTAAAAAGTTATAGCTAATTTAGTAAGGTTTAAACTTTAAAACTTTCTTATCGATGTAAAATTTACAAAAACAAACTTTAAAAGCTAAGATTGGAGATTTTGACGTTTTTTGACATCTAGAATCAGAAACCTAAGAAAAAATGTTGTTTTTGTCGACCGATGTAATTATTGGTTGGCTTTAAATTTATGGTACCAGATATGGCAAAAATTAAGTTAAAATTACATTTATGATTTCTTATCTATCTACCTTTTTAAAATGTAGGTTGCAGTGATGGAATGAGTTTGCACAATTGTCTATGTAAATGTGACTTTATATTAGGTGTGGTAATAAGTAGTACGGTTTTGGCCATTACACAGAACTTATCACGGTATTTGCAAACGATTAACCTAGATATAATAAAGGGTTACGAAATCATAAAATTGGCAACGACTAAATTAAGTGGCATGCGTAGAAGTTCAGATGCGGAGTTTGATAAACTGTTTGAAGAATCTACGCAACTTGCAAGAAGTTTTGGAATAGAAGCTGCACTACCTAGAAGAGTAGGCACTCAAAAGTATAGGGCTAATATTCCTGGTTCAGATGCCAAGGCGTATTTTAGGACAACATTGTTCATACCATATCTGGACGAAGTAATATCACATTTAAATAATAGATGTTCCGAACATGAAGCTATAATTACAAGTCTGTTTAATATCGTTCCGATACGAGTTGTAAATCTAATAAAGGAAGATTTCGAAGAAGTCACACTTTTTTACAAAAACGATTTAAAAAATTCAGCAAAATCTGTTTTAGCTGAAATAAGTATATCGATTGCTTATTGGAAGCAGAAGAATGATAAGCCATCAAATGCATTAGATGCTATTTCAGTTTGTGATGAGGACATGTTCCCAAACGTTTTTACCCTTTTGCAGATACTGGCCACAATACCTATGACAACGGCATCTGCTGAGCGAAGTTTCTCGACGTTAAGAAGAATAAAAACTTATCTCCGGAACAGAATGGAAGGAGAAAGGCTATCTTATCTGGCTTTGATGTCTATATACAAAGATGAAGTCAAAATCGATGAAATAATTGATATATTTCTTTCAAAAAATTAAAGATTACATTTTTAACTCTTACGTATTTTATTATAAAAAGTTTTACTGATCTCGTACTAAAGTACACATTTATGTTTAGGAATAAAAAAACTAAGGAACTTAACTTCCATTACCTACACAATAAACGCAATTTTTTAATTGTTCATCTTTGTTATGGAAAAAAAGGTTGGGCCCGAACCAAAATCCTGGATACGTCCCTGTGCTAATCTAATATTGACTCCAATATATAAGTAGTACAAAACCAAATTATTTATTCTGCGATAAATAATTTCCGAGATATAAAAAATTTAAATATTGACACGCCCACTTATTCTATCCCGCCCACTTTTTGTAAAATTACTGCTTTTGACTACCATATCTTACAATCCAAATTTCGTTCTTCTACGGTCAATAGTTTCTGATATAACACATTTGTAACTGCTACGCTCACTTTTGCCGCACCCACTACTCCGATCCCGCCCATTTTTGTTGAAGCTGTACATAAGCTGATTAACTTAGAGACGTTGTTGAGGTGTGAGTCTTCCCATGATGATTGTGAAAATATCTGTGGAAAAAAAAACAAAACAAAAACCAGTAAGAAAAGACAGAAAGTCGGGTGGGCCGACTATATAATAACCTACACCTCCCTAACAATGCGAAAAGGGGCATAGCATAATAATAATTCGCGAGTTAAACCTGGGTCTCCTAAGGCTGCAGTAGCATAACATCGAATTCCAAAACCACAAACGAGTTCAAATTACCACTGCCCTTAGACATATTTATATGAACACCTTAGCGTGTGAGTACTTTTTAGCCAAATTGTAAAAAATTGGATCTTATTTATTTTTTTAAAACAAAATTTTTTATTAAAATGTGTTTTTACTTTCTAACGTATTCAATTTAAAACAAGTAAGAAAGTTTCAGTCGGGTAAACCGACTAAGGTATGCCCTCACTTTGTGAGTAATGTAATATTGAATATTACATGAATTATTCTGTAAATTTGTATGGGAGGTACCAGAAGGGGTTTAGGAAATACACCTATATTTCGCTGAACAGTAGACACTTTAAATACATTGCACTGTGCCGAATTATAAGCGTTTATGTGGACTGGTATATTAATGTTATGAGATATTAAATTGTGATATTACTGACCATTTTGTGTGGGAGGTACAAAAAGGGGCGTGGTGATAACGCCCATTTTTCACTGGGCTATAGGCATTATACACTGTACAAAATTTCAAGTATTTTTATACACTGGTATTAATGTTATAAGCTGTTAGCTTTTGGTACAAAATGGTGCATTTGTGTGGGAGGTACCAAAAGGGGGGTGGCATTTTTCACTGGACTGTAGGCACTACAAAACCATTACCATGTACAAAATTTCAAGTATTTTTATGCACTGCTATTAATGTTATAAGCTGCTAACTTTTGATGCAAAATGGTGCATTTGTGTGGGAGGTACCAAAACGGGTGTGGCAATAACGCCTATTTTTCACTGGACTGTAGGCACTACAAAAGCATTACACTGTACTCAATTTCAAGTATTTTTAAACACTGGTATTCATGTTATAAGCTGTAAACTTTTAGTACAAAATGATGCATTTGTGTGGGAGGTATCAAAAGGGGCGTGGCAACTTCAGCCATTTTTCTCGAGTTGATAGCGACTAATAAACTAATACTATGTGTGGAATTTCAGAAGCTTCGAATAAGTATAATAGCAGTTATTAAAGAATTAATATTTCACAACATTTTAACCCTTTGTGGGGGAGGTACCAGAAGGAGTGGACCAATATGGCCCATTTTTGAACTTAGCCGGAGATAGAAAAAAATATTACCGCATACCAAATTTGTCAATCGGTTACTCCTTTCGAGAGTTATCGTGCACACCAGCCAGCAGACAGACAGACAGACGGACAGACGGACGGACATTGCTCATTCGACTTAAAATGACCTAAAACGGATATCCGCCAACATACTTAGGGTCTTAGGTCACTCCTTCGATGTGTTACATTTTTTTCCGAAGCAAATGATATATACCCTCGTCACACTAAAGTGAGGGTATACAAAGTATTTGTAGTAACACAATTGTATTATTCATCATCTGTTATTGCACTTGATGATGGCGACATCAGATCCATATACGTGGATAGTTTATGTGTTATTTATTATCTTTTATCTATTTAATTCCTGATGATGATCTTCAAAGAAGGTCAAAATATTGAATGTAATAAAGAATAAATAAATCAACAACAACACAGACCTCGAGCTTGCTTGAAGAGCAAATACAAAAACACGTCGAATAACAAAATAAAAAAAAATATATTTTTCATATATCGTATTATAAATATATTCACAATTTAAAAAAAAATGATTTGGTAGTGAAAAACTGCACTTACTTCCAAATTGTTATCGCAATGCCTCTTTTCATATTGTTAGGTAGGTGTAGGGTATTATATAGTGAGCCATTTGTTCGTTTTATTTTGCTCAATACTATGTTTATCTCATAATTCAACAATATATACATAAATAGTTCGAAGAATTCTTCATACGCATTATTTTATTTTAATTAAACTAAGATACGCTCAGGGAATAAAGAATTCACACCTCAATGGTAATTCCTATATATTCTCTTAGATTGTAATAACTTTAGATATTCTTTTTAAAGAGACTGTATTTGAAAGTAATCTTATACTCGTACTTCCAAATGATGTTGGCAAAAAATATTCCATAGAAACGAAAGGAGATGAAACATAAGAAATGATATTGCAACCATTAAAAATTTTAGCACAATTTCTTAAAAATATTTATATTAAACATTTCTAAGATATGGCAGAGAGAGGTAGAGTATCATGGAGGATATCACTACTTATGGTCGATTGAATTTGATGGGGATCTATGAATGCCTAGCTAAAGCAATAAATACATATTTCCGCGGTATCTCAGTTCACGTGTCTATAACTTCTGTACCACTCATTTAAATGAATATACAGTCTATGACTATAGTCTAACAAAAAATTAGCACAAAGTACTTAACTCTTAAATACGTTTATGCCTGGTAAAGTAGGGCAACGCCTCAATTGGTTTAATCGAATGAAATTTGCCTACTTGCTTAAATTGTACCGGTAGGAGTTGGATCCACAATGTAGCATGTTTCTTTTTATATCCACGATTTAAGTGAAGTCTGAATTCTCATCATTTGCTACGTATAAGGGAGTGATTTAAGATCTAATATAGGTAACATCAGGATTTTCTTCTAGCTTTACAGGATATTCTTCTAGCTTTACACCATTTTTGACTCTATAATATTATATTTAGAATGCAAAGTTTTTTAAAAATGGTGAAGCTTTTACATGTCACTTTTGGTCTAGTAACAATCACCAAAAATACTATGAAAAAGAATATATTTTTTAAAAAGCCGTCTTTTGCTGGACCAAAAAAATTCATAAAAATAGAAAACCAGTAAGACTAAATTCGGAAGGGGCCGACTGTATAATGTCCTCCACAATTATTTTCCAAGAATTTACGCCGATAATAAGTCAAAGTCCATTCATCAAGTCAGAGTCCATTAAATTTTAGCAAGACCTAATCGGAAGGGATCTTTTTTTATGGGGCTATATCAAAACATGGACCGATTTGTCCCATTTTTACTAGGAACGATTATGATCAATGTAAAATATAAATGCGTAAATTTCAGCCAGATAAATTGTAAACCGTGCCAAGAAGTTATATCGGATGGGACTGTTATATAGTAGCTGTAACAACGCATAGACCTATGTGTGCGTCTGTACCAATTTTTGTTAAGATATCTTCATATTTGCGACATGCACTTTGTTCACAAAATATATGAACGGACCGACGGACTGGCTAAATCGATATAGAAGGTGATTCTATGCCGATCTTTGTAATAAACAATGGTTATATCTCTTATCCCTTTAGGCGTTACAAAGAAATGCACTAAGTCATAATAACCTGCAACACTGTGTGGTATCGGGTATACAAATCTTAAACTCAGATATATTCACAAAATTTTGGTACACATGGACCAAAAGTTAAAGGATTACAACATCGATTCCAGCGCATAAAAATACTTGCAATATTGTACAGTGACATGTTTTTATAATACCCATAGTCTATTGAAAAATTGGTGTTATTGCCATACCCCTTCTGGTACCTCCCAAACAAAATACTTATAAATATGAAAAATGATATTTTGAATTCCCTCAGTTTTTCAATATGGGTCATACTCGTATATTTTTTTTTAGGTCTTTATTTTCTTATTTGGCATGATAGCTTTTAAAATGTTGAATAATATAATTTTTTACGATTTCTATCTTTTTGTTATGGAAAAAGATTTTTTGAAAAAGATTTTTTTGTGCCAACAGTGTGGAACAATTGTTTTTAATATTTTTGATGACTGTTACTAAACCAATTGTCCTACTTAAAAGTGAAATATGTAACATTTGTATGTTCCTCTATCGAACTTATACTCCGAAAAGTATATTCCAAAAAGTACTGCAAGACCAACCAGTAAGGAAAGACAGCAAGTCGGTCGGGGCAAAATTACGCCCTTTTCCTTCTACGGGGCTTATTTAACGAGATATTTGCATTTTAAGTTTTGCTAAATTTTGGCCAAAAATTAGTGATAACAAAATTACGCCCTTTTTCTTCTACGGGGCTTATTTAACGAGATATTTGCATTTTAAGTTTTGCTATGGAAATTCAAAATTTTGGCCAAAAATTAGTGATAACAAAATTTCGCCCTTTTCCTTCTACGGGGCATATTTAACGAGATATTTGCATTTAAAGTTTTGCTAAGGAAATTCAAAATTTTGGCCAAAAATTAGTGATAACAAAATTTCGCCCTTTTCCTTCTACGGGGCTTATTTAACGAGATATTTGCATTTTAAGTTTTGCTAAGGAAATTCAAAATTTTGGCCAAAAATTAGTGATAACAAAATTTCGCCCTTTTCCTTCTACGGGGCTTATTTAACGAGATATTTTCATTTTTAATTTTGCTAAGGAAATTCAAAATTTTGGCCAAAAATTAGTGATAATAAAATTTCGCCCTTTTCCTTCTACGGGGCTTATTTAACGAGCTATTTGCATTTTAAGTTTTGCTAAATTTTGGCCAAAAATTAGTGATAACTAAATATCGCCCTTTTCTTTCTGCGGGGCCTATTTAACGAGATATTTACATTTTAAATTTTGCTAAATTTTGGCCAAAAATTAGTGATAACAAAATTTCGCCCTTTTCCTTCTACGGGGCTTATTTAACGAGATATTTGCATTTTAAGTTTTGCTAAGGAAATTCAAAATTTTGGCCAAAAATTAGTGATAACAAAATTTCGCCCTTTACCTTCTACGGGGCTTATTTAACGAGATATTTGCATTTTAAGTTTTGCTAAGGAAATTCAAAATTTTGGCCAAAAATTAGTGATAACAAAATTTCGCCCTTTTCCTTCTACGGGGCTTATTTAACGAGATATTTGCATTTTAAGTTTTGCTAAGGAAATTCAAAATTTTGGCCAAAAATTAGTGATAACAAAATTTCGCCCTTTTCCTTCTACGGGGCTTATTTAACGAGATATTTTCATTTTTAGTTTTGCTAAGGAAATTCAAAATTTTGGCCAAAAATTAGTGATAATAAAATTTCGCCCTTTTCCTTCTACGGGGCTTATTTAACGAGATATTTGCATTTTAAGTTTTGCTAAATTTTGGCCAAATATTAGTGATAACTAAATATCGCCCTTTTCTTTCTGCGGGGCCTATTTAACGAGATATTTACATTTTAAATTTTGCTAAATTTTGGCCAAAAATTAGTGATAACAAAATTTCGCCCTTTTCCTTCTACGGGGCTTATTTAACGAGATATTTGCATTTTAAGTTTTGCTAAGGAAATTAACAATTTTGGCCAAAAATTAGTGATAACAAAATTTCGCCCCTTTCCTTCTACGGAAGAAAGAAATCGGATTTGGAAGAAATCGGTTCAGATTTACCCCGATTCACATGTAAGCGCCGTAAAAAAATTATTTTATAACCGATCAGTGTGACTGATCTTCTGCCGCCCGACTTTCTGCCTTTCCTTACTAGTTTTATAAAGATAGCGAGATCTTACTTTACCACTTAGAAACTTTTTATAAACATTTTAGGCAAAAGTAAAATTCATAGGTTAATATTAAAAACTCTGACCCAAAGTCCGTGGTAGTTGACACCGTCCAAGACTCGCCACCAATGTTCATATGTTTTAATACATTTGATCTTGCTTTTTGTGCAGTTGTAAATCTTGAACTTTTTGTTGAGCTTTAAGTGCAGCTTATTTATGAAAAAGCGACGTATTCTACAAGCAGATACATTGAGATCTTTCACTAATTTAACTGCTTTTTGTTGATGAATTGCGGCTTTCAATTTCTGGCGATATTGTTTTTTTCGGACTTCCAACGCCATGGAATTTTTAAATGCTACCACGTAAATGTCGTAGATCATTGCCGATGACAGGTTCGTGCAATATTTCAACAAAATACAAAGCAATAACAATGCTGCTTTTGAATTCCGTTTAGATAACTTTTTCAACTGCAACGTTCCGCTCGTTTCCGACGGTAACATTTCGAGAGCCAAGCCCTGAATATGTGCTACTGTCGCTTAGAAGAAACAAGATACTGGATTTAGAAACGTATATTATTACATTTCCAAAATCCTATAATTTATAAAGGTATTATGGGGAGTAAGAATAGATTGAATATGGTCACACTGGTCGACATGTGGTTAAGGATTTTTTATCCACTTCTTTTGTTGTTCGCCTTTAGAAGATGTCCAAAATATTGTTGTTTCATTCATATTGTATACATATACATATATCGCTCACTTACTTCAAGACTGTCATAACTCAATATTTAAAATGTTTGAGGTTGGCTTACAGAAATGGGAATTTTGCAAATGTCCATAAATTAATCTCAAAGAAATTTAGTTTATAAGTAAACAACAATATACATGACTTTTTCATCGTTTTCAAAAATCGTATTTTATGTTACTTATCTTTTTATATGGGCTTATAGTTACACATCTTGAAAATTTTAAATTTTGAGTTATGTCAGTCTTGAAGTAAGTGAGCGATATGTATTCATTTGTAATTTTATATTAATCTTTTTAAATGACACATAAAAGATTTCTCATTAAACAATCAACTTATGTGCATTACACAATTTTCTTCTTTATTCCTCATTGTGTTTTTTCTTTCGTTGAAACTACTGAACCACAAAATGCCTCTTAATGGTTTTTTAGTGTAAAAATTTTTAAATACAATTTTCACTTAAATTTTCATTACATCCATACGAAAAATAACGCAAATTGCTGCAGATATGAGACGTTCAATTGTCAATTTGCATATTATGCGGAAAATTCGTACGAGTGTGTAGATTTCTAAATCACCTCCACATCGGTTAAAAAACTTAGGATTTACGCCCCTCAGAAGTCAAATTCGCCCTCACAAAGCGTTTATATAGCAACATAGACCGATATGTGTAAATTTCTAAATCTAAATCACCTCCACATCGGTTAAAAAACGTAGGATTTACGCCCCTCAGAAGTCAAATTCGCCCTCACAAAGCGTTTATATAGCAACATAGACCGATATGTTATAATTTAACGATATAATTTAATATAAAGTAAAAGTGCTTAAATTTCTGCAAGCATCTTTTATACCGTCAAGAAGTCTAATCGGAAGGGAATAAATGTGGGGATTTATCAAAACATGGACCGTTGTGCCCCATTTTCTAGGGACGACGAAGAGCAATATAATATATAAGTGGTTAAATTTTAGCCAGATAAATTGAAAAATGTGTTCTCTATAGCGTCAAGTAGTAATACCGTTATATGGGGGATATAAAGGGTCCGCCATCTAACTTTTTTTTTCAATTAGTGCTTATTTCGTGAATGGTAACACTTAGCTCATGTCTGATTTGATAGATAATTAGTTTTATCCTTCCGCTGAACGAATATGGTTGTGTATACGCTTGAACAACGCTGGGAAATATTGCGACATTACTTTGAAAATCATGGTAATGTTGCAGAATGTGTGCGAAAATTGTGTACGGATTTTGGAAGAAGAGAAGCACCGTTAGTTTCGTATGTTCGTTATCTTGTGAAAAAAGTGAAAGAAACTGGCATCCTCATCGATAAATCAAAGCGTGAAAAGCCAAAAACAGTGCGTACACCCGAGAATATTGCTGTTGTGGCAGAAAGTGAAGCGCCATCAACATCAATTCACCGTCGTTCTCAACAATTGAACATTTCGGAGACATCATTGACCATCCAATGCGTTTTCAGTAGTTTTTTATAGCATTTTCAAAACAAACCAGTAAGGAAAGGCAGAAAGTCGGGCGGGGCCGACTATATAATACCCCACACCTCCCTAACAATGCGATAAGGGTCACTGCGAATAAGAATTTGGAATAATTGGTAAATGGGTAGGAACATATTATCTAATTCTGAACCGATAATCGCAAAATTAAGCAATATTTGTTCCTAAATTGAGAAACATCTTTCTAGAAAATTTTAATGATCGGAAGTAAAGTACAACTACTATAGCGATTTGATACCAAATCAGGAGGAACATATATATGGAGGTTATATATAAATCTGAACCGATTTTCCCTGAATACTCATTCACGTAGAAAGACCTCTTTCTGTCGAATTTCGTACTGATCGGATATAAAATACCGTCTCTACAGAGCTTATATGTCATCGGCGGTATCGTATATATGGGGGCTATATCTAAATCTGAACCGATTTCTTCCAAATTTAAAAGTGTTCATTCATATAATAGGAAACCTCTTTCTGCCGATTTTCGTACTGATCGGATATAAAATACAGTTTTTACAGCGCTTACCTGTCAAATCGGGGGTAACGTATATATGGGGGCTATATCTAAATCTGAACCGATTTTCTCCGAATTTGGCAGTATTCCTTCATGTAATAAGAAACTTCTTTCTGCCGAATTTCGCACTGATCGGATATAAAATACAGTTTCTACAGCGCTTACATGTAAAATCGGGTGAAACATATATATGGGGACTATATCTAAATCTGAACGGATTTTCTCCGAATTTGGTAGTGTTCATTCACGTGACAAGAAAACTCTCTCTGCCGAATTTCGTACAGATCGGATATAAAATACGGTTTCTATAGCGCTTACATGTCAAATCGGGTGAAACATATATATGGGGTCTATATCTAAATCTGAACGGATTTTCTCCGAATTTGGTAGTGTTCATTCATGTAATAATAAAACTCTCTCTGCCGAATTTCATAAAGATCGGATGTAAAATGTGGTTTCTACAGCACTTACATGTCAAATCGGGTGAAACATATATATGGGGACTATATCCAAATCTGAACCGATTTTAACCAATTTCAATAGGGATCGTCCTTGGGCCAAAAAAGAGCACTATGCTAAATTTCATCACAATCGGACCATAAATACGACCTGCACTTTGATTACAAGAATACATGGACAGACAGACGGACAGACGGACAGACGGACATGGCTAAATCGACTCAGAAAGTGATTCTGAGTCGATCGGTATAATAAACAATGGGTCTATCTCTTCTCCTTCTAGGTGTTACAAACAAATGCACAAAGTCATAATACCCTGTACCACAGTGTGGTGTTGGGTATAATAACACGGCCTAAGAAATGCCTCTGTACCAATTTTCGTAAACATCGCGACCTGCTATTTGTTCGCAAAAATACTTGGACAGACGGACATGGCTATATCGACTCAGGAAGTGGTTTTATACAGATTGGTATAATAAATAAGGGATCTATCTATCTCTTCATTTCGTAGCCGTTACAAACAAATGCACAAAGTCATAATAAATAAAACCACAGTGTGGTGTCGGGTACAAAAAGTGGTGGTATGCCATAATGTGGGGATTTGAAATTTTCAAAATTAAACAAAAAAGAATTTTCCGCCCGTCTTTTTGTCTGTCTGTCTGCAGTTTTTAAGCTAATTCATGTGAATACAATGTTTTAAAGAAGGGTATACGATATATAAATACTTCAAAAAGTATTTATTTATTCATGAATATCTATTTTGTCCCATTCAAAGCAATTCATCGAAGCACTTCAAATAATAATTTTTTGTGATCTTGTTCAGCTCCTCCTTCGATGCCGTCTTTATCTCCTCAATCGTGGCGTAGCGTCGTCCTTTCATGGGCTTTTTCAGTTTTGGGAACAAAATCTAGTCACAGGGGACTAGGGCAGGGGAATACGGTGGCTGTGGCACCATTACTGTGTTGTTTTTGGCCAAATATTCGCGCATTCGTGTGTGCAGGGGCGTTATCATGGTGCAAAAGCCAGTTTTAGTTCTTCCTCAAATCCGGGCGGTGTTGGCAATTTGCGCAAAACTTGCAGGCAGTATTCTTTATTGACCATACTACTCTGTGGCAATCAAAGAAAACTGTGAGCAAAACCTTTACGTTCGACAGGACGGCGCCCTTTTTTCGGCCTTGGTTTATGCGGCAGCATCCATTGGGATGATTGAGCTTTAGTTTCCACGTTGTAACCATAAACCCATGATTCGTCACCAGTTATGACCGTCTGGAGCCAATTTGGGTCGTCACGGCCCGAGTTCAACATCTCCTGAGCAATGTTAACGCAATGCTGTTTTTGGTCCAAATTGAGCAATTTTGCCACGAATTTAGCGGCGACCCGACTCATGCCCAAATCATTGGTTAAAATCGAATGGCACGAGCCAATCGACTTCTCTAATGGTAATTCGTCGATTGGCCAATATTATTTTATTCACTTTATCAATGTTTTCGTCTGTTGTTGACGTGCTCGGGCGTCCGGCACGCTGTTCGTCCTTCACATCTTCTCGGCCCTCAGCGTACTTTATTTTGTTTTTCACACAAAATTTGATGCAGATTCTTTGATCCATTTTCTGAAATAGATAAAAATCGAAGACAAGTTAAAAAACATCCAAGCACAACAGCTGTCAAAAATTAACTAAATATGACCGACGTCGTCAGCATAAGTAAGGGACATGAGTACCAACATAACGCTACAAAAATATATAAAAATCAAATACACGTAGCACGCGGAAATTAAAAATTGGCGATATTTTTCGTACATACTACGTTTACTAATAGGTACTTTTAATAGCTTTTGCGGAAATATGCGTCCTTGTTAGAAAAACGCACATTCTTGAACCGCTATAATAAACCTAGGACCTCAAATTTGGCGGAAACATCTTATGAATTATACAGGGTTTACCAACAAGAGGTGTTATTTTGAATCACCCGGTATTTCGGTAGCTGTCACTTTTGAAGCTTTTATTCTTTGACATTTGACAAGTAGAAACTACGCCATTACTAAAAATGGAACGATACACGATTCAACAACGCATTGAAATTATTAAAATTCGAAAAATCTAAAATCATCGAAAAATCACCTTGACTGATGAGGCCCATTTCCACCTCGGTGGCTACGTCAACAAGCAAAATTGTCGCAGATGGGGCTCGGAAAACCCAAGAGTTATTGTTGAGAAGCCTCTCCATCCTCAACGTCTGACTGTTTGGTGCGGTTTATGGACCGGTGGGGTCATTGGACCTTCCTTTTTCGAAAATGTGGTTGGATCAACAGTTGCGGTGAATGGATTGCGCTATCGAGATATGATTAATGATTTATTATGGTCGGAGTTGGATGGTATTGGTCTGGACAACGTTTACTTTCAACAAGACGGCGCTGCGTGCCACACAAGCAACGAAACCATTGCTCTGTTACGGACCGTGTTATCTCTCGAAAAGGGGATCACAATTGGCCACCGAGATCTTGTGATTTAACACCTTGCGACCTGTTCCTTTGGGGCCACGTGAATGATAAAATCTACGCCAACAGCCCAGCGTCGATTCAAGACCTCAAAGATAGAATTCGTGAGGCTATTGAGGACATAGGGCAGCCACTTTGTGATTTGGTTATGGAAAATTTCATGAAAAGGATATGGTCCTGTAAGCGTGGTCGTGGTGGTCATTTGGCTGATGTTGTTTTTCATTATTAACAGCATACCTTCATCTTTATTATTAAATAAACATCCGATCATTTATCTCAAAAAATGGCATCTTTCTTTGAACACCAAAATAACACCTCTTGTTGGAAAACCCGTTAGATCCATGTTTCGCCATATTCCCCATAGACGGCTACCAATCGATTTTATTTATTTACGTCATAGAATCCACGAATATCAACCGATTGGGACAAAAGTTGACTTTGACGATTTTGCACAGGATTGCTAAATATTTTTAATTGCCACAAACATCTACCGATTGACGGAAATTTGTTATTTATCAATAATTATAAATTCGAGTAATGGATCTCATTGGTCCATTGGATATAGACTAGGGATGTAACGAATGGGATATGCGAATGCGAATTATTCGCTTCATTCATCCTAGTAATAGGATGTAATAAGCTCCGCGAAACTTTAGTCATTCCTTACTGATTTTTCAAATAAGTTTGTATTTGTTATAGGATTAAAAAAATATTTTATATTTAACAACTCAACTGCAATACATATATTTTGTTTAAAAGACATAATGTGGGAATGAATCTGCATAAATTATTCGCATTTGTAAATACATTTTTGATATTCGCTTCTTATTCCCAAAAACAAAAAAATATTATATGCTTTCGGTATCACATTCGCTTTCGAAAAAATGCATATTTCAATATTTGCTATCGCCTTCGAATAAACCAAAAAAAAATAATATTCGCTTTCGCAAGAAAAATATATTTCAATATTCGCTTTCGCTAAAGCCACTTTCGTTACATCCCTGTTATAGAACCACCCGATTTAACATCGTAGTGTCTTAGAAACCACAAACACCAAATACCTTAGACACCAAAAAACTTCGGCAACACATTGCTCTACATTTTTGGATTAATCCTAAATATTCCTTCCAAATGGGATAATATTTGGAAATTTGGAATTAATTTCACATTAAGCCATTCGTACGAATAATGACATCACACTTTAAAATTCTCATTGCAATTATCTCTACCGATTTTGCAATTTAAGATATTTTTCTTGTCATGACATTGAATGCGATTTATAGTGGGGCGTATACAGGATTTTGGTTGCTTGAATGAAAATCCATACTAAAAAATTTTTTCTAATATCTGTGGTTTTCACAAATAACCACTAAGTCGAAAAATAAAAATGCAGTGCTTTCCTTATGGGAGTGACAAATTTTCATGCGCAAATGTTAGATATCGGTGGGAACATTATAGACAAATTAATACATTTATCTGAAAACTCGAAAATGATTTAACTCGACTTCAGTGGTTATTTGTAAAAACCACGGATATACCCAGCAAAATCTTGGTAAGTATCTATCACTGTTCCCTGCATTACCAAATAATGACATCTCATTATTCGCTGCATTACTATCGGCTTATTAATAATGACTTACCAATAATAACAGAAATAAGTGATTTTTTGTTATCAAAATCATTTTGGCAAATTTTAATATAATGCAATTTTGGCTATATGTGGGTTATTGTACAAGATTTATTTATATTTCAACATTTTTTCAAACAACACGTGCAGATTTGAATGAAAATACCAGAAAGTCGAATCTGGCATGAGGAAATTGTTTGTTTCGAGAAATATGCGCGACAATAGGCAAAAAATCATTTTTAATGGCCATTTCTACATATCTACTACTTTTTTTATAACTTATTGGTAATGCATTATTCAAGTACATAAAATCGAGCTACAAATAAGTACTTATTATGCTACTTTATTGTATGCTTTTGGGAAGTACTTTCCTCCAATGACATCTCCATGTTAAAATAATGAGAAAAGGGGCTAAATAGTAAGTACTTACCATTATCGAACTTTGCTTACTCGTCGGATTATTTGGTAATGGGAAATTTTGCTGGGTAAGGACATTTGCTAAATTTTCTTAAGCTTTTCATATCATTAAAAATCGTCATTTCCGGGAAAAAAATCGACAAATAGCCATTCCCTATTTTGGCCCTCAAAAATCGTCAAATCGTCGTTTGGGCTCACCTTATCTACTTGTACTTATTTGGTATTGTCATCTAGTCCGTAAGCATTCCCTCCTTTGTTCTACAATGTTGTCGTTCCACCAGTAATTTTCTTTCCTTCTGTTATTTGAGCGCTTAACTGGCATTGGTACATCATAGCGCCGCTGCAATTTCTTCTGCCACAGTCTCCTTCCTCAATTTCCGGTATAAAATTTCACCGAAGGTTTCATGGAAGAATTTTTCTTTCCATCCTTGAAATGTAGGCTTCTCGTGTATCACATTTGAGAGGGTTTTGTACTCCGCTGAGAATATAATGGCTTGGTGGTCACTCTGCCTGTAGTGTACGAATGTTAGGTCTACGATTGAACCAGTTGCAGCTTTTCTAAACGTATTTGTCTGTCCCGTATTAGCTGGGTTATGTCGAGTCTGGAAAAAGCGTCAAAAAGTATTCCGCCTGCCTTGTTTGTTCGTTGACTTCCCCAGTCTTGGGCCAATGCACTTAAGTCTCCTGCAATTATAATTGGGTTGTAGTGAGATGTGTCTTTTACCAGTTCATCTACGTGTCTCTCAAATCTGAAAATGGAATGTTTGGTGAAATATAGCAGCTGTAGATGTATATTTTCAAAATTTACCCCTGGCAAAGCATTATTGCTGCTCATTTGTACGTTCCTCACCAGACTTCCCTCCACAGGCCCCATTTAGCAGTGTTGTCGCGTTCCCAGGTAATTTTGTCGAGGTTTTTATATTGTTCGCAAAGAATTGCGACATCGATATTTTCTTCTCGGATAGAGCACAGCAGCAGCAGGTCTTCGGCTGTTGCACAGTGATTTAAGTTTAGTTGTATACTCGTAAACTTCATGCGTTTGTGGAATTTATTACCTTCTGGAAAACAGGACATCTGTAGCTTCCCGTCACATGTTTTTGGTCCCCTCCACCGTTCGCTTTACAGAGCATACAATAGGGTTCATTTGTGAAATCGGTGGCGATATGTCCCTCTATGCCGCATTTTATGCAGTTTCGAGATCTGTTGGCGTTCGAGTTACAAAACTTCGCAGTGTGATTAAACACGAAACATCGGAAGCACTTTGTAGCCGTTTTCGCCTCTCTTCTTTGATTTTGATTTTTCGCAGTTTGAGTGCCCTCCTTGCAGCTCCATATGTCTCCCACATAGATGTCACTATGGATTCTTCTAGCAGTTCGGGCATATCTAAGTTGTTGGCAAATGCCTGGTATATTTCCGACTTTGTCGTTAGCTCGTACATGTATTTACAGATTATTAAAGCCTGATCCTTGCGGGTCCGTACTTCAACGCATTCATTAAGCGACCTTTCTATTTTCTCCCTAATGTAACGCTTTCCAGCGTTCCTCAGTTCCAGCAGCTTGGAGACGCTAAGTTGATAATCCTTAAGTCTATTTCTATTACAGACTTCATTCCTTCATATACCAGATTATCGCGGGAACCTAATGTTGTTTGTCATCTACTCAATGTTGTCCGATTGATGTTAAATTTTACCAGTGCCCTGGCTGGGAATTGAACCCAGCACCTTCGGGATCCAAATCTAATGCACTAACTACTGAGCTACCGAAGGAGGTCGCCTTTTTTGGGTTCTACGCACTTTGTTTACCTCATCCCCTAACACTTTCAGTTCCTGGTTTGTACGAATTTTTCGTAGA
This sequence comes from Eudasyphora cyanicolor, assembly GCA_963930755.1. NCBI lineage: Eukaryota > Metazoa > Arthropoda > Insecta > Diptera > Muscidae > Eudasyphora > Eudasyphora cyanicolor. The sequence continues at coordinate 316,956,318 of OZ005734.1, forward strand.
ATATCGGCGTATGTGACTTGACTTTAGACGCTATTAGAAATATCTGTTCGTTCCCTCGCGGGGTGTTTCCTTATTCACCTACATCATTTTTCTATTCTTTTTTTTTGATTATCAGATAAAAATCGCAACCTGTAGTTTGCAAAAAGCTGAAGCTACATACAGACAAGGTTACATCGAATCAGCTGGTGATTTTCAGTCTATTTTGAGGTAGGTCTAACTCCAGTATAAACATCTGCCCCTTTACAAGCATGTATTACACTCCATCACAGTGATTATCAAATTTACGATTGCGATCCTATTTTTTTTTGATTTCACACATTTGCCCGCTTGAATAAAATGTCTCATAAATCTTTATTTTGATGTTGCATTTTCTTTGCTTTGCATTTTCTGTTCTGTGCTGTACTTTACCCTGTGTGTATTGCATTTAAGTCATAAATATGCATACGAAAAATTTCACAATTTTTCATACATATTCATAACAGGATAAAATTTTAAATTGCAAAATGTGTCCGAACACAGACACAAGATGCAATCAGAGGAGCCTTTGTCTTTTTTTGCTGTTGCTTTATAAATTATTAATAATAATGACCCATGAAAAGCACCTTTTTGTTGTTTGTCGACTCTCCTGTGAGTTGTCTTTGTGTTTTCCCATTTTTGTTTCTGCCATATTAACATTCATAGGGACGAACAGCAAAAGAATGTGTATTAATAGTTTTTTTTATGTTACAGAATATCTCTTCCGGAGCTTGTCTTGGTCGGTAATTTATTTTAACATAATTTTTGTTTGTACTTTATGCAATCGTTCCCAGTCGTCGGTGCGCTCTATTTTCAAAGGACCGACTTATTAATCATGATTCCGGATGGAGAAAAAGTACAAGTGAAAATCTGAAGGAACAAACTTCGAAAGTTAATTAATGCCAAGATAATACTGAAAGTTTTCTTCCTGCAAACTTAAAAGACGGAATGCAGAAAAAATGGCAAAAAAAAATAAACCAGAAGCAAATAATGAACACTGAAGGCAAAGTTATAGTAACAAATTGTGATTAAAATTATAAAAAAATTACGATAAAGTCTATAACACTGGAACGTGGATAATGTAGCTTTAATTGAGGATACGTATAATGATTCAGGTTAGTTTAACTGTAGATAGGAACATTACGCCAAAGTATATGAGTAATTTAATTTAATTATAACGGTTCATTTTAAACGGAGGTTATTGGATTTTATGTCGAACAGGTTATTCTTATTAAATCAAATATCATCTCTCTTTTGTTTTGACATATTAATACCAAGCAATTTACGAATCATATTGTGAAAGTACCCTAAATTTTACATTGGCGAAAATGGAGCCGTAAGGGTGTGGAGCCAAAGGGTGTGGAGCCGAATTTCGCACTTATCGGATATAAAATAACATTTTTACAGCGCTTACATGTCAAATCGGGGTAACGTATATATGGTGATTAGGGCGGGTCGATTTAAAAATCGGCCATTGCTCAGTGAAAGTCGTATTCTAGGGATCAAAATAAGAAACTTTGCCGAAGGAACCATACCTCTAAAACGAATTCTGATGTCCCGGAAAAAATCCCACTTTGACCCATTTAGAGTGCTCCAATCGAGTCCAAATGTATGACCGACCCCCACTCAGTGAAGTGCTCAGTGAAAATCGTATTCTAGGGATCAAAATAAGAAACTTTGCCGAAGGAACCATTCCTCTAAAACGAATTCTGATGTCCCGGAAAAAATCCCACTTTGACCCATTTAGAGCGCTCCAATCGAGTCAAACTGAATGGAACCCCAAGGGGGTTCCATGGGGTGTGCCACTGGCATGGGTGGGTCGGTCCTTCAAATTTAGTGGGGGTCGGTCATACATTTGGACTCGATTGGAGCACTCTAAATGGGTCAAAGTGGGATTTTTCAAAATTTGCCCCTACCCTACTACAAAAGTTCGACCCAAATTCCGGGACATCAGAATTCGTTTTAGAGGTATGGTTCCTTGGGCAAAGTTTCTTATTTTGATCCCTAGAATACGATTTTCACTGAGCAATGGCTACTTTTTTTGCCTCCCCACAAATCGACCCGGCCTACTGTATACTCTTTACTTGGTTGGTAATACACATTACTATTTGAAAATTGTTGGTTTCTGTGGCCATTTGTTTGTGAGATCATTTTCCTTTTATTGAGAAGAGTTTGGTAGAATTCACAACCTTTATAATTTGCTGTATGCGGTTTCAAACAATGTACACAACATGCCGGTGTATCTTTAGCTTTGTACGTTCTGCCGTGTCATGATTCATTCCGCATTTGACACAATTAAATGGTTTCTTGCAGTAGGTTTTGGTATGTCCAAATTGTTGGCATCTATGATATTGTAAAAGGTCGTTGCTTCGGATTGGGGGTTCAATGGTAATTATTGCGTTGTCAATGCTTTTAATGTCATATATATCTTTATTGCTGACGTCGGGATCCAGATCTACGAAGAACATTGAAAGAGGCTCCTTTGTGACACGACTTTTTCCGTTTCTTATGCTTCTAACTTGGTGTCCCAGTGAAAGAAGGCATGCTTTAATGTCTTAAATTGGTGTTGTTTGGTGAAGACCCTTAATTACTACACTAAATGCTCTCTCCTGCTTGAGTTGGTATGTATGGTAAGCTATGTTTGATGCTTCAAAATGTTTAACAATTTTTCGGTAAGAATCGATAGATTTAATCGAAAGCCGAACCTGACCATCACGTAGTGATTTGTAATTAAACTCCTTACTGTCTAAGACTTTTATAAGATTTTTGACCATTTTCTCAATACTCGCGATATTTGGAATGAATATTGGTGGAGGTTGGGGTGCTCGAGTTACATTATCTTCCTTCTTCGATTTATCTGCATCTTTACTTAAAGCGGTGAATCTATTACATGAAGTGCTGGGCTCATCATTAGTCCGTTGCTGTTTTTGTTGAAGAACCTCTGAAGGTTTCCTGTTTCTTCTTGTGTTACTGGATACGTGTTGCCAGTCAGTTTCGTCATCGATGCTTTCTTCACTCAAATGTATTTCGTTGGGTTGGTTCATAGCGACAATGTACTTGGTTGAACTCGTACTTTGTTTTTCCATGGTCGCAATTAATGGTGGTGGTTTTGCAACACAAGCATTACCTTTATTGCCGAGACAACAAACCACTTTGCAAACCACTACTCACTTCGTCTGTTTTAAAAGACTTGTTGTTGCTATTAATATGGATTTGTATTGTTTAATTTAATTATTTTCTTTTATTAACGAAAAGTAAATTTTTGGAGAAGACACACGTCCGTATGCAATCACGGCAAAATATGAACTGCTTTCAAAACTGGAAATTTTTTTTATATTTTTCATGATTTTTTTCGCACCAGCAAATGAAGATTTTTATGAAAACAAAAATCTTTATATCCTACAACACACTGTGGTACAGGGTACAGGTAACTTTGTGAATTTTTTTGTAACACTCAACAAAATGAAGAAATAGACCCATCGTTGATTATACCGATCGACATAGAATGATTTAGCTGTGTCCGTCTTTTTGTCTGTCTGTGCATGTATTCTTGTAATCAAAGTACAGGTTGCAGTCATGGACCGATCTCAACGAAACTTTGCACATATCTTTTTTTTTGGTCCAAGGACGATCCCTATTTAATGTGGTTCAAATCGGTTCAGATTTACATATAGCTCCCTTATACCGGGTTTTCTAATAGGGACATAACAGTTACGTATCTTTATGTCAACGCACCCTCAAACAATTTGACTGATCTTTCAGTGTCAAACCGTTAGTCGAAGTCAACAGTTTCATCATGGTAAAGTTTACTTACGTGAAACGTTTGGAAATCATTAACAATTAAATTAAGAGCGCTTACTCCAACTTTCGGCCGTAAAAATCGTCTCACCCGACAGCCTGTGCGTGCTATAGTGGATAAATTTGAATTCAAATTTTAACTTTTGGATGTTCCGGCGCCTAAGAGACGCCGTACCGCTCGAAACGACGAAAATATCGCAGCAGTAAGTGTATCCGTTCAAAATAAGCCAAATCAGTCGATTCCACGTCGTTCACAGGAATTGGGCATCTCTCAAACTACATTGTGACGTATTTTGTGAAAAGATCTTGGCCTTCATAATTATAACATCAAACTGACTCAAGAACTAAAGCCACTTGATCATTTGAAACGCCGAAACTTCTACGATTGGGCTCCGGCAAAGTTATGTCCTTAATGGAAAACCCTTATATAATTGGTTTTCCAATAAGAGTTATATGATTTCTTTGAAAAAAAACACACATTGTTTTTTAAGGTTTAAAAGTTTTTCATTTATTGTGAAGTACAATCGATACAATTAAGTTCTAAATAAAACGTCATTCAGGAACGAATTCGATGAACCCAATTTTCGAGCACTTTTTCCACTAAATCAAGTCATGAATGGCACGTTCAATATTGACTTGTAAAGCTTGAAGAGAGTCTGGTTTATTTCGAAAGACCAATGACTTCACTTAACCCCACAAGAAATAGTGTAATGGTGTTAAATCACAACTTTTTGGAGGCCATTCAATATAAACATTTCTTGAAATAATCGAATCTCCAAATTTTTCTCGCAACAATTAAATTGTTTCATTTGCTGTGTGGCCCGTAGCCACAATCGGTCAATGGCAATAAGATAGCTCTTAACGAGTGCTAAAATATTGCTCATGGGTGTCGAAGTGATTTTTAAAAAAATTGACTTAGCGCACGAAAAGTTGCAATTGGAGAACGATTATGTTGATAATAAAACTGAATAATATGTTCATGCGTATATCTCTCCATGATCATATTGTAAAAACTACTGAATACAATAAAAAACAAATGACAGATCATGACATATTACAAATAGCCGAAACTTCACTTCAAAATCATATCATCCCTATTGGAAAACCCAATATAACTATGTACCTCCGATTTGGCACATCTGCACTGTATAACCAACATTTTTGAACCGATTTATATACAAATTGACAGAGAGAAGTCTCTTGATATCCATAGAGACAACACTAAATTTGGAGAAAATCGGTTCAGATTAGATATAGCTGTACGAAATTGCGCAAAAAGAGGTGTCTTATCACATGAATGAACACTGCCAAATTCGGGGAAAATCTGTTCAGATTTAGATATAGCTCCCATATATGTATATTGCTGCCATATAGTTCCCATATGTATATATATGTCCCTCCCGATTTGTTATCAAAGCGCTAAAGAAGTTGTACTTTATTTCCGATCGTTACAAAATTTGGCTGAAAGAAGTTTCTAAATTTAGGAATGAATACTGCTTAATTTGCGGAGAATCGGTTTAGATTCATGTATAAAGCCACATATATATCGTCCCCTCAATAAAAGAATAGTGTATAATTTTTTGTAGTTTCGAGAAAATCATATTTGAAGTTTCTGTGAAATTAGACTTCTTGGAAGATAAATACATATGTATGTATGTATATTTTAGAAGAGAAACGATGTTTTCAATATCTTGTCATTTTAATATGTGTTGAAATAATCAGGCTACCGCCAGATGATATTATATTAGTCTAAAAGTGCGTTAATTCTATATAAATACTACATATATACAATTTTTAATACCCTACACCACACTGTGGTACAGGGTATTCAAACTTTGTGCATTTGTTTGTAACACCCAAAAGGAGAAGGAATAGACCCATCGTTTATTATACCGATCGACTTAGAATCACTTTCTGAGTCGATTTAGCTATGTCCGTCTGTCCGTCTGTGCATGTATTTTTGTAATCAAAGTACAGGTCGCAATTATGGTCCGATCTCGACGAAACTTTACATATATCTTTTTTTTGGCCCAAGGTCAATTGAATTTGGTTAAAATCGGTTCAGATTTAGATATAGCCCCCATATATATTTTAGCCCCGATTTGACATGTAAGCGCTGTAAAAACTTTATTTTATATCCGATCAGTATGAAATTCGGCAGGAAAAGGTTTCTTATTACATGAATGAACTCTGTTAAATTTGGAAGAAATCGGTTCAGATTTAGATATAGCCCCCATATATACATTACCCCCGATTTGACATATAAGCGCTGTAAAAATTTTATTTTATATCCGATCAGTGCTAAATTCGGCAAAGAGAGGTTTCTTATTACATGAAGAAATACTGCTAAATTCGGAGAAAATCGGTTCAGATTCAGATATAGCCCCCATATATATGTTACCCCCGATTTGACATGTAAGCGCTATAAAAACTGTATTTTATATCCGATCAGTGCAAAATTTGGCAGAAAGAGGTTTCCCCACAAATCGGTTCAGATTTAGATATAGCCCCCATATATACGTTACCCCCGATTTGACTTGTAAGCGCTGTAAAAATGTTATTTTATATCCGATCAGTATGAAATTCGGCAGAAAGAAGTTTCTTATTATATGAATGAACACTGTTAAATTTGGAAGAAATCGGTTCAGATTTAGATATAACCCCCATATATACGTTACCCCCGATTTGACATGTAGGCGCTGTAGAGACTGTATTTTATATGCGATCAGTACGAAATTCGACAGAAGGAGGTCTTTTTACATGAATGAGTATTCAGGGAAGATCGGTTCAGATTTATATTGATTGTTCCTCCTGATTTGGTATCAAACCGCTATAGAAGTTGTTAGGGAGGTGTAGGGTATTATATAGTCGGCCCCGTCCGACTTTCTGCCTTTCCTTACTGGTTTTCAATTTAACTTTAGACCCTCCAAATTTTTACCAGCTATAGAATCGATTACGTAGATTCTTATAATGCAACAAAAATAATAATGGTGTATATGCGTATACGCTATTGTTTTATTGAGGGGACGATATGTTCCTGTCTCTTTAGTATTTATGTGAAACGAAACGAATTTTTCCAAATTAATATTGCAATGACCCTTTTCGCATTACTGGGCATTGTAGGGTATTATATACTTATAGTCTGCACCGCCCTACTTTCTGTAGGTAGTCAACTTGTAGGCCCTGTAGCTTATCCCGTGTATACCCTAGGCGACCCATATTTAAAACTTAAATTCTATAATAGCTCTTCTAAAGGGTGGCGCAGAATGAGCTATATGGTTTGAATTCTTTATAACTTTTTTAATTATTATTCTTTCTATCTTTTTTTAGCATTTTTTGAAGGAGACTTGGGGAATTAATTATGAATCGAACAACGTACAAAAATAATTGAATTTTTGCGAAATTTTTCGTTCGTTTCATATAATAATCGCATAAATAAAAAAGTTATAAACCATTTAAACCATATAGCTCATTCTGCGCCACCCTGTACAAGCATTCAAAGTTTTGTTGCAATCGGTTGTCCAGTTAAGAATTTTTATAGTGATACGAGGGTATATATCATTTGCTATGGGCCACATGTGTAACACATCGAAGGAGTGATTGAAGACCCTAAGTATGTTCCGCGGATATTCGTTTTGTGTCATTTTAAGTCGAATGAGAAATGTCCGTCTGTCTGCTGGCTTGTGCGCACGATAACTCTCGAAAGGAGTAACCAATTGACTTTAAATTTGCTATGCGATGGTATGTTCGAAGAAGGGACATATTGGTCCACTCCTTCTAGTACCTCCTCCCCCCCAAGTGAAATATTGATTCTTTAATAACTTATATTCTACTTATTCGAATCTTCTGAAATTCCATACATTGTATTAGTTTATTAGTCGCTCCTTCCTCGAGAAAAATGGGCGAAGTTGCCACACCCCTTTGGGTACCTCCCACACAAATGGACCATTTTGCAGCAAAAGTTAACAGCTTATAACATTTATATTATTTATTTTATTACGCATTTGGCAATGAGCAAAATATTTTCATCGTTCTGCTGCAAAGCGTACCAAATTCCATATTATATATCTCACAAAGTGAGATATATTATTGGATTATTCTTATTTATTCCGTAATAAAAATTAGACCGTTTAAAGGGTACAACCCTTTTGATTCCGATATCTAACGATGTATTGTTTAATATCCTCTACATTTCGGCACAAAAGTTCTTAAACGTTGATTTCAGAGGAGGGCGACGAACTTAATATCGTCCATATATACCCTTAATATCATTTTCGACTATTTCCTTTAGCTTCAAATGCATAATACTCGTATATGTTATTAACTCAATTCGTGATGCTGTGTGAATAATTTTGTCCGCCAAATAGTATTCCTATATTATGATTAACGTTGCTAATTGTTTGTAAGAACTGAATTCATTTCAATTCATAAAAATACCGAGTAGGTCCAGGATATACGTTTGATTAGTATGCAGGACACATTATTGCAGAATGACTATGAAACTGAAAGGAAACTTGAAAAGATATTTCCGTTACGGAAATGCATGCTCCCAGAAGTGGCTAATAATTCAAACACAGCAGGAGCAAACGGGCAACAGTGAGAGCTGAATCAGACGACAGCAGAGGATGTGGCAAAAATACCGAAAATGGAAAAGCAAATATTTGAAAAAGGCAAAAAGTTCAAATGCCATAAAGTGGAAGCAAAAAAAACCAAACAAACACTTGAATAAAAACTATAGAACGGATATAGAAATGAAAAGGAAGAGTAATCGAAAAAATAGATAGAGCTGTGTTGGTCTTTTTTTTTGTTAAATAAATATTTCGCACCGGATGTGCTTGTTGAATTCTATTTAGACCAAACTCAAAAGTATTTTATTCTAGTTTTTTCAACTTCAATATAGATTTTCCAATTTTTTTTGCTAAAGGAAATGAACTGCATTTAAGGAAAGTACTCTACAGGAGCACGTTTACAAATATCCTATGTAGAACATATGCTGCACATTTTCGTTTTTGCCTGGCATTTGTTAACAAGTTAAAAGAGAAACATTTTCAAAAGTGAAGAGCCCGGCCATTTGGTTTAAATGACCAAAACAAAAAAAGAAAATGTTAAGTGAAAATATATAAATGTGAAAATTGCCTGAAAATAAAAACAATTGAAGGAAAGTGTTGAATCATTAAAGTGAAGTGGTTACTAGTAATGAAGCCAAATGCGAAATGTTATTTAGTAAAATGGAAACAAAATGTGCACATTTTCTGTCAATAAACTTTAATGATTCGGAAGTTGGGAGTGTAACAGGTATGACAGGGAATTGAATTTTAAACGGAAAACATTTAAATATCGTATATTTAAATGACTTAATTTGAGTGAGTCTTGGAAATGTAGGCCGATTCTTAATCAAAAATGAGTACAATTGCACTGTTCAACAAATTAAGACTTTTTGATTGGAACAGAATAACGACCCTGTAATTCTGAAAGGTCATATTGAGTAGACAATTTTTTTAGAATAAACTTATGGTCCAGCTGGTCTGAGTTTCTATAACAGTGGGTCAAAGTTTTAAACTTTTGTTCGAAGCGAGCATTATACTAAATGAAAAAAATGCTGTGAGTTAATATCTGAGAGATTTCTTATTGTCAGAGTTATGTAGTTGCATTTTATGAGGATCATTTTTGTGGAAGGCCATAACCTAGTAGCTCTTTTCTAAATGGGTCAATTTGGCCCTTTTTTCAAAAAAAATCAAAAAGTCCTTTCAAAAAGAAATTTATGATTTAAAATATTCTACGGAAATTTTTGCCGGAAAATTACAGTGTGGGTCGCGAAAGACAACAAAGTTGTAAATATAGCTCTTTACGCTAAATTAGCAAAATTACACGCCAAATTATACAAAAAAATACTATATTGTAAATTTAAAGACGAGATTTGTATGTATGGAATAATTGGAGCAGAAGAGCGACTCCATAATTCTGAAAGGGCATGTTGAGCAGATTATTTTTGAAGTATAAACTTATGGTCCAGCTGGTCTTAGTTTTTTTTACAGTGGGTTAAAGTTTTCATTTTTTGATCGAAGGGAGCATTATACTAAATAAAAAAAATTCAGTAAGTTAATGTCTCAGAGATTTCTTATTGTCAGAGTTATTTAGTTGAATTTTATGAGAATCATTTTTGTGGAAGACCTTAACGCTCTAGCTCTCCTCTTTATGGATAAATTTGGCCTATTTTTCAACAAAAAAAAAATAAAAAAAGTCCTTTCAAAAAGGACATTTAAGGAATAGAATGTTCAACGAAAACTTTTGCCGGAAAATTTCAGGGGGGGTCGCAAAAGACACAAAAGTTGTAAATATTGCTCTTAAGTTAGTAGTGATGTCAAACCGGAAGTCCCGATCCCGAAAATCCCGAGAAATTCCGATCCGGAAAAATCCCGAATCCCGGGATTTTTTAAAATGAATCCCGGGATATTTTAATAATAATATATGAAGCTGTCTCGCATAAAATATTAAGTGAAAGATGGATAATCTCTGTCGAAAATGTAAACTAATGAAGCAAATTGACATTATCCGGTGAAAGAATTAGAAATTTGGAGAAGAATTACAAAGTATGTATATCATAAATGTAATTATAAATAAGTAAACTTAAAACAAGAACACAAATTGAGTTTGTTTCCCACAAAACGAAGATGATTGTATTCTATTCTTTCATATTTATAAAAAAATCCTAATATAAGATCTGATATGGATCGACAAATCGATTTTGTCCCATAAAAACGGAATTAGTCAAACTGATTTCTCAAGTTGAAAAAATATTTTTCGTGCTTTAATGATAGAAAATTATAACATCAATAATAATTCAGACGACGAACTGAAATTGGATTGGATTCAGAGCTAAGATGTTGTGAAATATTTTAATAAAATGTTCATAAGTTTGTTTTTATTCGACCTTTTTAATATCCCAATTGTTTTAAGTAATAGTCAAGCTCGAGGTCAATTTTAGGATATAATTTTTATTTAAATTTAAATTTTATTTTCCGATATTTCGCAATTTCCTTGAATTGTAGATTGTAGAACATCCCTGATGAAGCAATTCAAGGAAATTGCGAAATATCGGAAAAATAAAATTTAAATTTGAATAAAAGTTATATCCTAAAATTGACCTCGAGCTTGACTATTACTTAAAACAATTTGTATTTTAATAAAAGTTAGTAGTTTTTAACAAAAAATAATGTATGCTTTAGCTGTTTTTATCCTTATTTAAATTAATTAAAATTAAATTAAAACTGTACTAAAATGTTTGTATTCCATTTCGAAATATCACATTATTAATAATTAAAATATCCCGATTTATCCCGAAAATGCCGGGATATCGAACAATTTCGGGATTCCGAAAATCCCGATTTATCCCGAAACTCCCGATTTATTCGGGGATTTTTTGGGAGATTTACAATTTAAAAATCCCGATTCCCGGGATTTTTGAAAACCAATCCCGTTTGACATATCTACTCTTAACGCTAATAAGCAAAATTACACGCCATCTTATACAAATAAAAAATATATTGTAAATTTGAACTGTTTTTTTAGAAAGTGGCGTAAGCGCATTTCTGTTTTACTCGATTCACCAAAAAGAGTTAATAAAACAAAAATGCGAAACTTTTCAGTGAATATAGAAACATTGAATACACTGAACAAAATTGCAAATGTTTGTATTTTTATTTATTGCGAATTTAAATTTATATTATAGTATTTCGTGCATAAGTTGGCGTGTAATTTTGCAAATTAAGCGTAAAGAGCTATATTTAAGACTTTGGTTGGACCCCCACTGAAATTTTCCGGCAAAAATTTTCGTAAAATATTTTAATCCTTAAATGTCTATTTTGAAAGTACGTTTTTTGATATTTTTGAAAAAAGGACCCCATTGACCCATAAAGGGAGAAGCTAGAGGGTTAAGATCATGCACAAAAATAATCCTCATAAAATTCCACTATATAACTCTGACAATAAGAAATCTCTCGGGCATAACTTACAGTATTTTTATACCCTACACCACACTGTGGTACAGGGTATTATAACTTTGTGCATTTGTTTGTAACACCCAAAAGGAGCAGAAATAAACCCATCGTTTATTATACCGATCGACTCAGACTTTCTGAGTTGATTTAGCTATGTCCGTCTGTCTGTCCGTCTGTCTGTCTGTGCATGTATTCTTGTAATCAAAGTACAGGTCGCAATTATGGTCCGCTCTCGACGAAACTTTACACATAACTTGTTTGGCCCAAGGACGATCCCTATTGAATTTGGTTAAAATCGGTTCAGATTTAGATATAGTCCCCATATATATGTTAGCCCCGATTTGACATGTAAGCGCTGTAAAAACTTTATTTTATATCCGATCAGTATGAAATTCTGCAGAAAGAAGTTTCTTATTATATGAATGAACACTGTTAAATTTGGAAGAAATCGGTTCAGATTTAGATATAGCCCCCATATATTTGTTAGCCCTGATTTGACATGTAAGCGCTATAGAGACTGTATTTTATATCCGATCAGTACGAAATTCCACAGATAGAAGTATTTTTACATGAATGAATATTCAGGGAAAATCGGTTTAGATTTATATACAACCTCCATATACATATATGTTCCTCCTGATTTGGTATCAAAGCGCTATAGAAGTTGTACTTTACTTCCAATCATTAACATTTTCCAGAAAGATACGGCAATTTAGGAACGAATATTGCTTAATTTAGCGATTATCGGTTCTGAATTAGATAATATGTTCCTACCCATTTACCAATTATTCCAAGTTATTATCGCAATGACCCTTATCGCATTGCTAGGGTGGTGTAGGGTATTATATAGTCGGCCCCGCCCGACTTTATGCCCTTCCTTACTGGTTTTCATTTAGTGTAATGCTCCCTTCGAACAAATAATTTAAACTTTGACCCATTGTAAAAAAACTCAGACCAACTGTTGACCAAAAATTATTTTCTCAACATGCTCATTCAAAATTAGCATTAGCATTAGGTGTGATTTGACTGCCTAGGTATATTTATGGGGAATTCCACGTTAAATCGACGTTTTCAAAGAATTCGGTTTTGATTTTTCCAATTTTTGTGGTATTCTTTAAGATTTTTGCGATAACTCATTAAGAAGTTATCGATATTTAAAAAATTTCTAAGATATCACACAATAGATCGGATTTTAGTTATGGACCGATTGGAAAAACTTTTATTCAAATGTTGGTATTTTTCGGTACTTTTCAGAATTTTTTTTAAAAAATATTTAAAAATATGTTGTGTGATTTTTAAGTTTTAAATTTAAATGTAATTTTAAAAATTGTTTGTACTCTCCGCATTTTTTTTATATTTTAAATTTCTATTATTTCTCTAAAATATAAGCTTTGGGTGGAAGTGGGCCTAAAATAACTTATTATTTTTTTTAAAATTTTGAAAAAAAAATTCCCTTTTAGTCGCTTTGCATGTAGCTACGTCAAAGAACATAATAAAGGATACACTTCAGGAAGTATTTCTTCCAAAACACCCGCCACCCCACTGATCCCCTTTCCCCTGACAATCTCTCTACAACAATAACTATTCAACAAAGGTATTTGAAATCGATAGATTTTTTAGATGTTGTATTCGACAAAAAGATTCCTTGTAAAAAATCACTGTAGGTACCCACTATACACTTTTATGACAATTGAAAGATTTTTTAATATACTTGTATATAATTGTACTAAAAAATATAAAAAAAAGGAAGAAACCGTCGATTTGTCGTGGAATTCCCCATACATATGTACCTTTTCGATATAGGGTAATTCCAAAGGAAATCGACCCACTCTGAAAATTTATGAATTTTATGAAATCGATATTGCTGAAATTTTGCATGCGCATACTGCAAGATGATACGAAATAATGACAGTTTACCGTGTGTCAAAATTTGTAGCGGTTTAGATTTTATAGGGTGACAAAGTAGGAAATCTACATTGTTTTGTAAAAAATTAAGCTATGTTCAAGTCGCCATAACTTTTGAACGGAATGTCAGATTTAATTGAAATAAGTACCATCTTAAAGATATTAACGTTATTTCTAAGTATTATACACATAAGGATAAGTATATGTGTATTAAGGATATCAAAAGGACGAAAATGTCCTTAATCCTTGATTATCCTGAAAAAAGTATTTTCAATTTTTTTTAATTTTATTTCTGAATATTACCCCCCTATTGCTCCATAAAATATAAAATTTTCAGAATGGGTGCTCGATGGGTTCAAAAGATATGACTTATTTAATGTCCGTCTGTCTGTCCGTTTGACTGGTTTATGCCAATGATATCTCTGAAAAGGAGTGACCGAATGACTTACAAATTAGTATGTGGTAATATTTTCCTCAAACCTACTTAATGTTTTGAAGTGGCCCATTTCGGACCCCTCCTTGTGGTACCTCCCTCACAAACGGTTAAAATTTTGTGACATATTAAAACTGTTATAACTTCTGTACTACTCATGGGAATCCAATGAAATTTCATACATAGTAATTATTTCACCGTATTTATAAGCTGAACAAAAATGGGCGAAAATGTCACGCCCCTTTTGGTACCTCCCACACAAAGAGACCGATTTTTACAATAAGTTCACAGCTTATAACATTAATACCAGTGCATAAAAATACTTGAAATTTTGTGCAGTGTAATATTTTTATAGTACCTACAGGCCAGCACAAAGCGGGCGTTATTGCCCCGCCCCTCCTAGCACCTCCCACACAAATTCTAACAAGTGTGCTACAGGTTGGCCAACTCGGGTGAACAAAATGTTCATGCGCCTGTCTGATTGCAAAAATCTTTTTTGGTGTGCATTTTACTCACTGAGGCCTACAGAAGATTAGCGTAAGAGTTTGCTCATATGGGTACCGAGAAACTTGCAATTGAAAATGCATTTGTAAAATTTCCCCCGACCTACAGAAGATTAGCGTAAGAATTTGCTCATATGGGTACCGAGAAGCTTGCAATTGAAATTGAATTTGTAAAATTTCCCCCGACCCTCTCCTGGTATTTTGCGAATATCGGATCAGAATATGCACAGATTTGTTCTACATCAACCTTTCTGAATTGGCAACAAAATTTGAAAAATCTATCCGATATACCCAAAATTTTGGCAATTTGAAGTTATATTTTCAAAAATTATATTTGATTGGGAAATAAGAATGTATGTAATATGTGTAACATATTTACGTATATTCATCTTAAAGAAAACTTCCTAGAGAATGTTTTTTGAAGAATGAATGGATAAAAAATATTTACTGGAGTTGTTGTAAAGCTTTTCCAATCACACCATTTCCTAACACAAATAAGCTTCATTTTCTCCAATAGCAAGGTTAGAATATTAAAATATTTATAATTATCCCCTTAACTTAGACAAGAGAGTACATATCATTTGCTACGAGCCAAAATTGTAGTTTGGGCTATTTTAAGACATTTGAGTGAGTAATGTCCGTCTGTCCATCTGTCTGCTGGCTGGTGCGCACGATAGCTCTCGAAAGTATTGACTTCAAATTTGGTATGCGGTAATATTTTTCTCCATCTCAGTTTAAGTTCGAAGATGGACCATATTGTCCACTCCTTCTAGTACATCCCCCACATAGCGTTAACATTTAGTGAAATATTGACTATTTAATAACTTCTATCCTACTTATTCCAATCTTCTAAAATGCCGCAAATAGTATTAGTCGCTATCACCTCGAGAAAAATGAGCGAAGTTGCCACGTCCCTTTTTGTACCTCCCACAAAAATGGATTATTTTGCATCAAAAGTTAACTGCTTATATCTTTAATATCAGTTCATACAAATACTTGAAGTTTTATGATTTTATAGTACCTAGAGTATAGGAAAAAAATCGACTCCATATCTTAATCGATTTTCTTCTCTGAATCGACCATCTACAGTCCTGACATTATTTGTGGGTCTCGGTTGCTGTCTAGGATATTTCATGTTGGCTGGTGGACTTCTTCTTCTATTTTAATGACCATCGACGAAATAAAAGTGTCGCAACAATGTCACGGTTATTGAGATAAGAAAATTATCTCTCTCCAATTTCAATATACGACTAATTTGTGCCCAATACAAGAGGAGGAACCCTTTTTGCCCAGACATATTGTTAAGGTGTGGATAATACCAAAAACTAAGTGATAAGTAATGGTACATTTATATCTTATTTAACTAATATCAAATAATAACTGTATATCAAAATGTGTATGAAAATATCTTGAAGATATGTTTAGTCTTACAATGAAATCCCCTGCCAAGGAATCATAATATAAATGTAAAGAATTGCTTATCATGGCGTTTGAGATTTTAAATAAGTGCATAAATATAATAATAATGAAGAATTGCTTATCTTGGGGTTTAAGTTTTGCAATGAATGCATAAATATAATAATAATGAAGAATTGCTTATCTTGGGGTTTAAAAGATTTGGATTTACCCCTTTTTGTTGAACCTAAGTCAATGCGGCTCCCACGTCGTTGTATCCACCATCAGTTGATATCATTAACAGCAACGAAACGACCCAAAATAACAAAAACGGAACTACGAATCTGGTGCGGCCATCAACCATCAAGGTAATCTACGTCTGCCCACTTCCCACCAATCTAAGAACCAATTGTACGGCAACAACCAGAACGTGTCATAGCTACTCTCCCCTGCTCGGGCATAATGCTCTTTAGAGCTTTAACAAGATTAAATTAAGATTGATGAAGACCATTTTTAGAAACAAAAGGAAACAAACACCACATCCTTGTGTACCCCAAAATAATACAAACACACACACACACACACACAAGCAGGCACTCACATCCACTCGATGGTATCAGACTCACATCGTCGTCGTCTGCTTCAGCATCATCATCGTCACCATCGCCATCACCGTTTTTTAAGTGAAAGGAAATTAAGTTTTGCGCCGAGCAGAACGAAGAGGACAGTTCCCAAACCATCACATCAGGAACCACATCGGAAGAGGAAGACTGGGCCAAAGACTTCACAGCAAGAAAAGTCATGGTTATATTCTAAATTCCCACTAAATTAAGGTCATTTAACTTGATTTGGATGATGACTACGACAAAGACAAAGGTGGAGAGAGTGAATATGACCAGGAATTTGGAGATTCTGATGCTGATACTGATGATATGGTGACATTTCAAGGTTGTTATCCTACCTTTCAATAGGAATTTTTCAAAAGAAATTATGAGATTTTTGTCATTAATAACACCGTTGTATAGCAAATAGATGTACGAGTATTTGGATATAAATGGACTGGAACGCTTTCGAAGGGTAAATATTTAAATAACCTTATCTATACATGATGGACGAAAGAAAAGGTGATACTATGTATTTATATAAATGTATGAGACTTTAGGTGCAAAGAGGTCTGAATTTTCTAAACAATAGCAGTGTTCACCTATTCCAGAACATAAAACATGAGCTTTGTGAGATCGAATGTATTTAACTCACTTGCTTCTCAAAATTTTCAGACCACTTGAATATTAAACATATAAGGTTTTTGTTATTTTTTGAATAAATGTAGTGCGAACAATTTCAAACCAAAAGATTAAATAAATGTTGTTATTTTTGTAAATCTTTAAATATTTTTAAAGTTATGTGCCAAATAATAAGGCAGGTCTGCCAATTTAGAATTTCATATAAAGAGATTTTAAATTTCATACGTACAGAAACAGAAGAAAACCAGTATGGAATGGCTAAATTCGTGAGGGGCCGCCCGTATAATACCCTTCACCATTGTTTGCCAACAAATTCACAGATAACCATTAATACTATTAACAGTTGCAGGTTAAATAGATAACATTTCTAAATACAAGACACACATGCTAAAAACTTGGCTTTTACTTATCAAAACACGGACCGATATGAAGTACAAAAGCTTAAATATCCGCATGATGGGTTAAAAAATGCGCCCACTAGAACGCTAAGAAGTCTAATCGGAAGGGACCTTTATATGAGAGCAATATCAAAATATGGACTGTTGATTCCCATTTCCACTAGAAACGATTAGGTCCAACCTTAAGTATAAATTCTCAAATTTCAGCCAGATCAAGTGAAGAATCCGCTCTCTAGAGCGTCAAGAAGTGTCGTCGGTGGGGACCTTTATATGGGGAATATATCAAAACATGGACCGTTGTGCCCCATTTTTACTAGGGACTATAAGGTATAATATTTCGTAAAAATTCTTAATTTCAACCAGATCAATTGAAGAATCCGTTCTGTAGAGAGTCAAGGAGTGACATAGGAGTCAAGAAGTAACATAGATACCAAACCATGGACCGATGTACCCCATTTTTATTAGGGACGATTAGGTCCAGAATAAAGTGTAAATTGTAAAATTTCAGTCAGATCCATTGAAAAATGTTTTCTCTAGAGTGTCAAGAAGTGACATCGGTGGGGACCTTTATATGGGGCTATATCAAAACATGGACCGATATGCCCCATTTTCTATAGGGATCGTCCCTAGTTTAAGGAATGCCTCTGTACCAATTTTCGTAAAGATAGTTTCACATTTCCGACCTGCACTTTGATTACAATAATACATGGACAGACAGACAGGCGGCCAGACGGACATGGCTAAATCAACTCAAAAGTTTAGGCGTTACAAACAAATGCACAAAATCATAATACCCTGTACCACAGTGTGGTGTCGGGTAAAAATATCAAAAATTGCCAGACCTGCCTTAGTATTTCGTCTATAACTTTTACAAATATTGAGTCCAAAAATCCAAATACTCTTTTGGATGTGTGAGAGACTGGTGGATGGGCGGCGCACAGTGGAAAATATAAGTTGAATGCATCTCATAATAGATTTTTAACCACACAACAAGTTCTATCGTAAAGCTTAGATGTCAAGCAATAATTATTTGCTGAAATTATAGTTATTGTGTCAACATAAGTATTCGAAAATGGCGACAGAAAACAGACAGAAAACTTTCTACTTGAAAGATTTGGGGAGATAAAATTATACCATAATCAAGGGCGTATTTTTAATTAATAGAAATTGAAAACAAGTAGGAAAGTTTCAGTCGGGTAAACCGACTAAGGTATACCTTTTAATGTAATATATTATATATTTGTGATTAATGTAATATATATGTATAACATTACTCTAATTAATCTGCCAATTTGTGTGGGAGGTACCAGAAGGGGTTTTACAAGTACACCTATTTTCGGTAAACAGTAGATTATTTAAATACATTGCACTGTGCCGAACTAGAAGCGTTTATGTGGACTGGTAATTTAAGATTACAACCTATTCAATGTTGGTATAATTTGGTCATTTTGTGTGGGAGGTACAAAAAGGGGCGTGGTGATAACGCCCACTTTTCACACGACTGTAGGCACTATAACAGGATTACACTGTACGAAATTTCAAGTATTCGTATGCACTGGTATTAAAGTTATAAGCCGTTAACTTCTTGTATAAAACGGTCCATTTGGGAGGAAGGTACTATAAGGGGCTGTACAATAATGCCCAATTTTTTATCGGACTATAGGCATTTCAAGTATTTTTATGCACTTGTATTAATGTTATAAGCAGTTCAATTTTGGTGCAAAAAGGTCCATTTGTGCGGGAGGTACCAAAAGGGGCTTGGCAGCTTCGCCTATTTTTCTCGAGTGACTAATAAACTAATACTATGTGTAGAACTTCAGAGGATTAAAATAAGTAGTATACAGGGTGGATGATATGAACTTTTATGATTGGAACTTTTTGGAATACAACAAAGTAAAGTGCTATATTTATACCCTCACTTTAGTGTGACGAGGGTATATATCATTTGCTACGGAAAAAAGTGTAACACATCGAAGGAGTGATCTAAGACCCTAAGTATGTTCGGAGGAAATCCGTTTTGGGTCATTTTAAGTCGAATGAGCAATGTCCGTCCGTCTGTCTGTCTGTCTGTCTGTCTGTCTGTCTGTCTGTCTGTGTGTCTGCTGGCTGGTGCGCACGATAACTCTCGAAAGGAGTAACCGATTGACTTCAAATTTGGTATGTGGTAATATTTTGATCTATCTCCGGATGAGTTCGAAGATGGGCCATATTGGTCTACTCCTTCTGGCACCTCCCACACAAAGGGTTAAAATTTAGTGAAATATTGATTCTTTAATAACTTCTATACTACTTACTCGAATCTTTTGAAATTCTACACATAATATTAGTATATTAGTCGCTATTAACTCGAGAAAAATGGGTGAAGTTGGCATGCCCCTTTTGGTACCTCCCACACAAATGGATCATTTTGCATCAAAATTTAACTGCTTATAACTTTAATACAAGTGCATAAAAATGCTTGAAATTTTCTACAGTATAATGTTTTTGTAGCGCCTATAGTCCGGTAAAAAATGGGCATCATTGTACAGCCCCTTTTGGTACCGCCCACACAAATGGCCCGTTTCGTACCAAAGTAAACGGCTTGTAACTTTAATACCAGTGCATACAAATACTTGAAATTTTGTACAGTGTAATGCTGTTGTAGTGCCTATAGTCCTGTAAAAAGTGGGCGTTATCACCCCGCCCCTTTTTGTACCTCCCACGCAAAATGACCAAATCATACCAAAATTACATAGCTCGTAACTTTAATATACCAGTGCACATAAACGCTTACAGTTCAGCACAATGCAATGTATTAAAGAATGTACTGTTTACCGAAAAATATGTGTATTTGGAAAACCCCTTCTGGTACCTCCCACACAAATTGACAGATTTATTGGTGTAATGTTATATATTACATTACTCACAAAGTGAGGGTATACCTTAGTCGGTTTACCCGACTGAAACTTTCTTACTTGTTTTTATTTATTTTTTTAATTTTGTTGTTCAAAAGCAAAAAATGTCGGAAATAACATAAGATTTTAGAAACAGTTTAGATTTGTTCGAATTGGCCACATTTGGCACGAATTATGGCCTACAAACGGCCGACAAAGCCATCACACGCTGCACGAAAGTGGCTCTGCGGTATTTTGGCCCATTCCCGGCGAAGCGCCGTCTTGAGATGATCGATACTTTGGTATTTTTTAGTGCGAACCTTACTCTCTAAAATGCCCCAGGCGCAAAAGTCCAACGGATTGAGATCCGGAGATCTTGGTGGCCATTGTGCGGTAGAAATGAAGCGAGGAACCTCCTTTTTAAGCCATTCTTGGTTGACGCGTGCTGAGTGCGATGGTGCTGTGTCCTGTTGGAATGTCCATGGTCTGCGGCCGAAATGTTTGTCTGCCCCGGGCTTAAATACTGTCTTTAGGACATTTCCCCGATAATATTCGGCATTTATTTTGACCCCATGTTCGATTAATACGAGCGGGGAGCGACCATCGGCCGTTACGGCGGCCCACACCATTACCATCGGCGACGCTTGAGTTCTGGTGGCCAATCGAAGGTGTACATTTTCAGCTGACCTCTTTGGCAAGTAAACCCGATCATTTTGTTTGTTCAAAAACTGCTCAATTTGGAATGGCTTCTCATCGGAGAAAACCAAATTCGGTAACTGGCCACTTTCGTGCAAGCGAAGCAACTCCTTGGCTCTTTCCAGTCTAACTTTTTTTTGTGCATCGGTGAGCTCTTGCACTTTTTGGAACTTCAATGGCTTTAGTCCAAGCTCATTTTTTAATATGTGTTGTATCCGTTCTCGCGATATGTTCAGCAATTTTTCTACCACTGCGGCGTGGATTTCGATCAAATCTGGCTTTCCCTTTTCGGATCATTTCTGGTGTTGTTACCGTTTTTTTTCGTCCACTTTTTGGACGCGATGCAACACTGCCAGTATCACGGTAACGAGCAATGGTACGAGAAACAAAAGATTTATTCACATTTAAATGCTGGAGGGCTCTAACGATAGCCACTTGTATTTTTCCACCCAAATATAGCAATCACACTATCACGCTTGAATTCCATCACAAATAACTTTTTTTATGAATGCAATAGATCAAAATGCTTTTGTAAGCTTGTAAACAATAAAATGAACTGTCACTGAAATAGATCTGTCATCTATCAGATTAGCGGTTTAGAAATGATAGCAACCTGAAGTTGGTTGCAATACATATCAGCCACCCTGTAGAAGTTATTAAATAATCAATATTTCACTAAATGTTAACCCTTTGTGGGGGAGGTAATAGAAGGAGTGGACCAATATGGCCCATCTTCGAACTTAGCCGGAGATAAAAGAAAATATTTCCACGTACCAAATTTGAAGTCAATCGGTTACTCCTTTCGAGAGTTATCGTGCGCACCAGCCAGCAGACAGACAGACGGACGGACATAGCTCATTCGACTTAAAATGACCTAAAACGGATATCCGCCGAACATACCTGGGTATTAGGTCACTCCTTCGATGTGTTACATTTTTGGCTCGTAGCAAATGATATATACCCTCTTCTCCAAGGTGAGGGGATAAATATTGAAATCACAAAATAAACAGAATCATTCCAATAAAAAACAATTCCGATTTCTGAAATTTTTGAGTAAAAATGAAATATTCGCATATCAGGAATTTATAATAAATATTTTTTAACAAAAGAACGGGCTGAATACCATCTTAAAATTTTCAGCGTTCGTTTAGAATTTATGGGGCTACATAACTATATTTGTACTTAATACTACAAAACTATGCGGCTAAGCAAATTTTTTAATTTTTGTTCAGCCTGCTGAGATCCTTGTGTTATTTAAAATCAAAGTACAATGATTTTACATTTTTATATTTTAAGTTTCCCCGAAAAATATTTTTAAAACTACATTAATAAATTCTCGACCAACGCCTGGCTATTGTTCGTCAAGTAAATGCCGATTATACGATAGATCTTCATTTTTCCAGTTTACACTTTTCTTCATTTGTATAAAATTCAGATTAGTTCTGCCTACCGTCGCCTTTTTGACTTATGTGAGTTTATACTAATGCCGTATCTCAAGAGAGTTAACACCAAAAAAATGCAAATGCAAATGAAATGTTTTATGGTTATTCTTCTTTGCCAACCATGCATTTAAATGTTAATATAATACATATATAGAATATGATTTGCCTACCTTGTTCGAGATAAGCCGACTCCTGTATAACTTATAAAAGAAGAAAAATATCATTACTAAATGGCTGAATTTATGACGTGCCTTATGTATGTAATATGATAATTTATTAATGCCACGGATCCCACATACATAGTATATGCCGTGGATGGTGCTGCTTCTGGTATTTATATGAATTTTATGCATGTAGACTAGAAAGTTTACCTACAAATATTTTGTTATTCTTTAGCTAAAAATATAATGAAACTGCCAACATTGGAGTGCAACCAAAAAATCCTACATAGCTTTCCACATAGCATAATTTACACTTAGACCTAAAATACTCGTATATATGTATTTGCATGTATGTAAATACATATCTACAACTTTCAGCGTTGCCAGAAATTACGATTTACCATCAAAAACAGAGAATGGCGATTTGAAGTTTTTTTTCCTGAAATGCCGATTTTTTTTATATAAAAAAAATTAAGGAAACTTAGCAGATTTCTTTTATACAAAGAAATTTTAGAATTTCCCCTTTTAAAATTTCTTCTTTCTTTGGGGATGCAAATTTTTTAGAAAATATCTCTAATACTCGTATAATATGATGATATTCATCGGCCGGGCTGAATCTTTTGTATCATACACCATTGATCGCTTGTTATACCATTACAGGATATCTTAGGAATTCGAAATCGGGAGAGAAAATTAATAATTTTAAGTCATGTAGTGGATATGTCACAATTGGGATCTATAATGGATGTTATTCGTATGAATGTATTCAAACAAAGTGAATCGGAAATGATCAAATTGTCATTAATAGGAATTTTTTCTATGGCGTCAATAAATCAAATTGAGTTGGGGCTGTATGAAAATACAGACCTATGAGATTCAATGGCCCTTGAAATGATACTAAGTAAAATATCGTAAAATGCAAATTGCCCAATTTTAGCCCAACCAGATGGACTGTTGCATTTTCAGTCCACAGATATCATAAATGTTTCTGACAAATTTAAGCCACATATCCTTATAATTGCAAATTGTAGTATGATTTGAACAGACGATATCACTAAATTGTCTTGAAATTTTACAACAATCAATAATATATCGACGGCTTATATTCAAAAGCGTCTATAAATTTTTTCGAAAAGGTGAGTTTGATGCTAAACTTCGTCATTCATCTTTTGCATTAATTTGGAATAAGACAAATATTTCATGGTCTTTGTAGCATTTTTATCCCCTCACCTTAGAGAGGAGGGTATACTTATATATCATTTGCTACGAGACAAAAGTGTAACACATCGAAGGAGTGACCTAAGACCCCAAGTATATTTGGCGGAAAATCGATTTAGGTAATTTTAAAATACTTGAAATTTTGTACAATGCTTTTATAGTTTTTATAGAGAAAAGTGGGCGTTATTGGCCATGGGCGTATATGGACCATTTGCAATTTGAGTTGATAATAATTTAACTAAAACAAACAGATGCACCTTTGCGCATTGATAGGTAGGTTTATGGTAATATATAGTCGGCCCCGCCCGACTTTCTGCCTTTCCTTACTGGTGTTCATTTTAAAAATACTAATTAGTTTCTGAAAGTCTTATTTGAAATTATTCTAAAGGTTAAAGATTTGCCACCTATGGAGTATGTAAAAAGTCGGCTATGCTGATCAAAGTGTCTTGACGTAGCCGGCCTTCTACCGGGATTAGTGATTTTCTCATCTGGGGTATGTCCGATATTATTTTTCTCTTTTTTGACGTTTTTCATTTGGGATATTATTCGCTTAGCCCATTCCCATTACTTCATTAATTCCCATTAATTCCCATTAAAGACAACATTTCCAACAGTACTCAGAAATTGAGGTTATACGTTAGTCGGTCTACCCGACTGAAGTGTTCTTATTTATCGGTTATATTTGGACATGCTGAGAAGCCGCAGGTCCCAAAAATTATTGTTATAGTTAAATGTTTTTGTTGAACATTTATCTTTGTTGTGGCCCTTTCATTTAAAATCATTCGACTTCGACTCCGGCAGTAAAATAACATAAATTTCTGAAATTATATTTCTACTAAGGCGTGAGTTGAAGTTATTGAAAAATAAGATATAGCTTTATTAAAAAACACAAAAAATTATGTATTCAATACAATTACTGGTATTGAAAATAATAATAAATAATACAAAATTGTATAAAATTGTATTATTTATTTATCGACGCTTGATTTGCAAGTTGCAATTAATATGACAATTCTTTCAACACGAAATAAGGAAAAATGTTCATCAATCACTGCCCCTCTTTTAATATACCGAAATGTTCGCTTCCGGCAACCAGTTTATTCGTAACTTATTAGACCCTACACCACACTATGGTACTGGGGGTTATAAATTGTTTTTTTTGGCAGATTTGTAAAAAATACCACAGCTAGACACACCTTAAAATATACCGTTCTACTCAGAATCACTAGCTGTACGTCTGTCCACTTTAAGTTGTTCGTTAAATACAGGTCGAAATTTCATTACGATCCTGCTAAAATTTGGCAATTAGAACTCTTTCACACCAGGGAGATAACCTATTGAAATTGGTGAAAATCGATTCAGATCGATATTGCCCCAGATATAAATGTTTCTTTAGATTTGGCCCCGTAACGCTATGGAAACTGTATTTCACATTCAATCATTTTGCAATTTAGTAGGATAGAATTTATTTATCCAATAACGCGTATTGTCAAATTTTAACAAATTCTGTTCAGATATATAAGGTAATTATCTCATATTTATATTAACAATATCTGAGCCTATTCTGCTCCAGCAAGGTGTTGTATGGTACAAGGCGGAATGAAATTGGGCCCAGGAAAATACACCCCACTATTTTTATGAATATGGGCCCCAAAAAATAACAACAACAATTTTATTTGGGGCTTAATTTCATTTTTTGACTGCTTTTTGGGGTTTACTTTCATTTCTTGTCTGCTTTTTGGGGCTTATTTGCATCTATTAATTTAGAAACAGGAGAGGCTCCGCATAAAAGATTTGCTCCACGTTGCCAACTTTGGATCCTGTCCACAGGAGAAAGTCTTAAACAGAGGCCGAAGGGCGCAGGCCGTAGGTCGACCGCACAGGAATAGATTTATAATTATACCCTACACCACACTGTGGTACAGGGTATTATAAGTTTGTTTCACGGCAGATGTTTGTAACACCTGAAAATAACACAGCTAGACCCACCTTAAAGTATACCGATCGACTCGGAATCACTAGCTGAGTCGATTTAACCATGTCTGTCCGTCCGTCCGTCCGTCCGTCCGTCCGTCTGTCGATGTAAAGTTGTTCGTCGACTACAGGTCGCAATTTCACTCCGATCGTTCTGAAATTTTGCAGTTTAGAGTATTTCGCAGCTGTTAAGATCGCTATTGAATTTGGTTGAAATCGGTTCAGATTTAGAAATAGCTCCCATATATATCTTTCGTCCGATTTGGCCCTTGAGGCCTATAGAAGCTGTATTTTACATCCAATCGTTTTGAAATTTAGAATGGTAGAGTTTCTTGATCCATAAACCAACACTACCGAATTTGAAGAAAATCGGTTAAGATTTAGCTATAGCTCCCATATATATGTTTCGTCCGATTTGGCCTTTAGTTCTATAGAAGCTGTATTTTACATCCAATCGTTTTGAAATTTAGAATGGTAGAGCTTCTTGATCCATGAACCAACATTGCCGAATTTGAAGAAAATCGGTTAAGATTTAGCTATATCTCCCATATATATGTTTCGTCCGATTTGGCCCTTTAGTTCTATAGAAGCTATATTTTACATCCAATCGTTTTGAAATTTAGAATGGTAGAGTTTCTTGATCCATGAACCAACATTGCCGAATTTGAAGAAAATCGGTTAAGATTTAGCTATAGCTCCCATATACATATGTTTCATCCGATTTGGTTCTTTAGATCCAATCGTTTTATACCCTACACCACACTGTGGTACAGGGTATTATTTAAGTATAAAATGTCCCAAAAGTAAATTTATGTAAACAATTCATACATGAATTACAAAATTTATATATCAGTCGGCCCCGCCCGACTTTAGCCTTTCCTTACTGGTTAGAAAATATGTTTGTATACGTGTATTAATGCGTACTCCCCAGATTTAGGAAGATAAAATTTCTTATTTTTTTTGGGGATTATTGTCATTTCATTCTGTTTTCTTGATTGGGGTGTAATTTCCTAAATCAGTTTTTGTAACGCAAACAGGCCTTAAATTTGGGGCGCATTTTCATTTTCAATTTGGGGTGGATTTTCTTGGGGTCCAACTTCCGGCAGCCCAAAACAAGTGAGGAAAGGCCGGGCGAAGCCGCACAGGAATTATAAATCTATTCCTGTGCGGTCGACCTACGGCCTGCGCCCTTCGGCCTCTGCTTAAGACTTTCTCCTATGGACAGGATCCAAAGTTGGCAACGTGGAGCATATCTTTTATAAATTAATAGATGAAAATAAGCCCCAAAAAGCAGACAAGAAATGAATGTAAACCCCAAAAAGCAGTCAAAAAATGAAATTAAGCCCCAAATAAAATTGTTGTTGTTTGATATGTTATTTTTTGGGGCCCATATTCATTCCGCCCTTGTTTTGTACTCGCTTAGGAATTGAGTATAGTCTTGCAAAAATACTTATTTTGTTAGCTAAATATAACACAGTGCGACAAAATAAACTCAAATTGAGAAGCAAATGACGCGATACAATTTTTCCTGTAGGTCTTGTCGATTAAAACACGAATCTTTTTTTGGAATTCCCCGGACACCCCCAAAATCCGGATTTACGGGTAAAAAACCGATTTTCATGCCTTTTTTCACTTGAACGCCTATAACTTTGTTACTTATAAACTGATTTTCAATCTCCAAACGAATTTAGATATATAGTCTACATATAGTATTTTTTATAAGGAAAAAATGCAACCAGTCTCTTAAAAATCCTTTTCCAGTTGACTGAGTTATTAAAGTTTCATTAAAACTAAATCGGTACATAAACACTAGTTTGACGATAATGACGAGTTAACAAGTAAGAAAGTTTCAGTCGGGTAAACCGACTAAGGTATACCCTCACTTTGTGAGTAATGTAATATTGAATATTACTCGAATTATTCTGTCAATATGTGTGGGAGTTACCAGAAGGGGTTTATATAATACACCTTTTTTTCGCTGAACATTAGATACTTTAAATTCATTGCACTGTGCCGACTTATAAGCATTCATGTGCACTGGTATAAACGTTATGAGACATTAAATTGTGGTATGATTTGGGAATTTTGTGTGGGAGGTACAAAAAGGGGCGTGGCAATAACGCCCATTTTTCACAGGGCTATAGTCACTATAAAAACATTACACTGTAAAAAATTTCAAGTATTTTTATACACTGGTTTTAATGTTATAAGCTGTTAACTTTTGGTCCAAAAAGGTACCTTTGTGTGGGAGGTACCAAAAGGGGCGTGGCAACAACACCCATTTTTCCCTGGACTGTAGGCAATATAAAAGCATAATACTGTAAAAAATTTCAAGTATTTTTATACACTGTTATTAATGTTATAAGCTGTTAACTTTTGGTGCAAAATGGTGCATTTGTGTGGGAGGTACCAAAAGGGACGTGGCGACTTCGCCCATTTTTCTCGAGTTGATAGCGACTAATAAGCTAATACTATGTGTGAAATTTCAAAAGATTCGAATAAGTAGTATAGCAGTTATTAAAGAATCAATATTTCACAACATTTTAACCCTTTGTGGGGGAGGTACTAGAAGGAGTGGACCAATATGGCCCATCTTCGAACTTAGCCGGAGATAGAAAAAAATATTACCACTTACAAAATTTGAGGTCAATCGGTTACTCCTTTCGAGAGTTATCGTGCGCACCAGCTAGCAGACAGACAGACACACAGACAGACAGACAGTCAGACAGACAGGCATGACGGACGGACATTGCTCATTCGACTTAAAATTTCCCAAAACGGATTTCCTCTGAACATACTTGGGGTCTTAGGTCACTCCTTCGACGTGTTACACTTTTTTCCGTAGCAAATGATATATACCCTCGTCACACTAAAGTGAGGGTATAAAATGAAACGCTCACACAAATATTATTGAGTTGAGTGAACAAAACTAGTGCTTATATACCGATTTAGTTTTAATGAAACATTAATAACTCAGTCAATTGCAAACGGATTTTTAAGAGACTCATTGCATTTATTTCCTTATAAAATATACTGTATATGTATATCAATTAATAGTGCGGTTACTTCACAAAATAATTGGTAAAAACATTGCCTAAACTAGAAAATTACGAAAAAATTAGAAAAATTTGTTTGTAGAACAAATAAACATATATTCCTACAGCTTTAAATAAACAGTATATACATCGTTCGAAAGGTCTAAGTCTGCCCTTTCCAAGATTGATTAGAGATTGAAAATCAATTAATAAGTAACAAAGTTGTAGGAGTTCAAGCGAAAAAAGGCATGAAAATCGGTTTTTAACCCGTAAATCCGGATTTTGGGGGTGTCCGGCGAATTTCATAGAACAAACGTTGTTTAACTCGCCAAGACCTACAAGAAAAACAGTATCGCGGGTTTTGGTTTTTAGACTGTCGCACTGTGTAATCAGAGCTTTCCTAAAACTCTTTTACATAAAAAGTCGATAGATTGGTTTACTTTATAGATATTTTTGGCATACGCAAATATTTGATTCAAAGCTTGGAATATTTTATCCTTATTTTGTACCAACATTTTTGAGTGCAAAAGTTGTATCACACATTTTTCAAAATCGGAGTCGACCACAATTTTTCGACTCCGACTCCGGGAACATTTCCCCGACTCCGACTCAGACTCCACAGCCCTGCAATCGCATCAACGATATAGTAAGAACGAACGCTCCAGGCCGATCATTTTACGATTTTGTGCATACACAATATACAATCATGGAATTACAATCCCAGCTGGTGCTACGATGATTGTACCCTATATTTGCCACTTTGCTACTGTAGTACATTGTAGCATATGAGTTATATTCGACGGTTTAGTGTTGATCATACGTTAGGTGAATTATGGTTTTGGTGTTTAAAATATAGTGATTCCTTAAGAGTTTTCGGATTTGTTTAAAAAAAATTAAAAGCGTTAAGTTCGGCCATGCCGAATCTTATATACCCTCCACCATGGATAGCATTGACCTCACAAAATACCTCAATTCTAAAGAAAATAACACCGAAAACACAAAAAATATAGTAGATGAGAACAGTAGGAATCACAACAGGTTAGATGCTATATATGGGAGCTATATCTAAATATGGACCGATATGGCCCATTTTCAATCCCAAAGAACCTGCAACTATAAGAAGTATTTGTACCAAATTTGATCAACCTAGCTCTATTATTGCGGACTGTAGCGTGATTACCACAGACGGACGGACGGACAGACGGACATGGCTAAATCGTCTTCGAATTTTACGACGATTAAGAATATATATACTTTATGGGGTCTCCGATCAATATTTAGAGGTGTTACAAACGGAGTGACAAAATGAATATACCCCCCATCCTATGGTGGAGGATATAAAAACACATAAATATTAGAGAAATGTATGAAATCTCTTTTTGAGTCGATAGAGTGGTCTGTATAGTTCAATGTTAAAAGATGAAAAACAATGTTTAAAGATGTAAACAAGAAAACAGCTGAGGTACCAAAAACAGTGTTGCCAAAAAATCACAAAAGAATTCGATCCTTAAAGCATTTTCCGTCTACTTTCCACTTTTTTTGGCGAAACATAAATCTCAATATCTCAAAATAATCTACCTATGCTGTACATTTTGCTTTCGGACTTAAAAGGCATTTTCCGTGGACTTTTCTTAAAAAAACATAACTAAATTTTTTAAAATTAAAAAAAATTAATCAAAATTAAAATACAAATCTTGATAACTCAGAATAGATCAAATTTTATTTTTTTTGTTAAAGATGGTTTATATTTAAACTACCTATGAGGTTAATTTTTGAAGTCGCACGACTATAGCTCTGAAGTTACATATTTAATGATAAAAAAAATGTATTTCTTTTTTTGATTTTTTCAAAACTATTTTCCCGTTAAGTGAGCTGAAAAACTGTTTAAGATGAAATTTGTATTTTTCATGAAAATTCCATCACGTTTGCAGCCCTCATAATCATACCCTCACTTTAGTGTGACGACCGTCTGCTGGCTAGTGCGCACGATAATTCTCGAAAGGAGTAACCAATTGACTTCAAATTCGGAATGTGGTAATATTTTTTCCTATCTCCGGCTAAATTCGAAAATGGGCTATACGTATTGGTCCACTCCTATTACATCCAACACAGAGGGTTAAAATTGAATGAAATATTGATTCTCTAATTACTTCTATACTACTTATTCGAATCTGCTAAAATTCCACACATAGTATTAGTTTATTAGTCGCTGGCACCATGTGGAAAAATGGACGAATGTACAACGCCCCTTTTTGGAACCTCCCACACACATGAACTATTTTGCCCCAAATGTTAAAAGCTTATAACTTTAATACCTCTGCTTACAAATACTTAGAATTTTGTACAGTGTAATGTCTGTCGAAAAATGGGCTTTATTGTCAAGCACCTTTTGGTACCTCCCACACAAACGTACCATTTTGTACAAAAAGTTAACAGCTTTAATCGTGAATATCAATACATATAAATACTTAAAATTATTGCACAGTGTAAAGTTTTTAAAATTCCTATTATCAGTCTGAGCCAAGGCATATCAAAATTAAATAGCTCATAATATTACTACTTATGGGCATTTCCGTCGAATGGTCAACGAGGGCAGAAAAATAAAATGTTGATAACCATCGTATTTAATTGTGAATAATTATAAAAAAATTAATAAGCAATGTCCACATTTTAAAAATACAATAGTTTCATAGCATATCTCAGTTGTTTCATGAGGAAATTGACCTGAAAACTGAAAAATTTTATTATTTTCATTTTTAACTTATTTTAAAGACATGGACATACGAGTATATTATGTTCTCTCTCTCTTTCTACAAAATCTCTCTATTATAATCAATTAGACAAAGCCAATTAGACAAAAAACAATAGAGATAATTTATTATGTAAATACTCGATAGAAAGCTATATTAACCAGCTTTTAAAATAAATTGATTGCTTTAGAATATTCCGTTCCATTTCGCAGAGTTTTCCATTTTACTAGATTCAGCCACAGTTGACTTCTATTTCGCGTACATTCGTGGACACATGTTTATTGCTATTATTATGAAAAGTGAAACTCGAGGAAACCCTTTTTTTGCACTAAACATATAGCTTCTGATATGCTATCGAATCACCAAAAAAATGCTGTGAAAATTTGTTTTCTATCTTTTCCGCGATCCGCGTAAATGCCCATATACCAGTGCATATTTACAATGCTCACAAAGTGAGGGTATATCTTAGTCGGTTTACCCTACTGCAAATTCTTACTTGTATTATTTTTTGAGAGCTTGAACGAGCTTATACTTAAAAAAATATGGTTCAAATTTTAAAGGTATATTCCAAGAAAATCGGAATTAAAAATGTACGTAAACATTTTTTGTGATTTCTTTCGTGTTAATGACTTTATATTACACCAGAATAGGTTATGCACAGTCCTTCGACAACAATTTTGTAAACTAGTGTTATTTAATATTTTGTGTCATTGCAGCGTTATACTTGGGCACAATTTTTTGAGAAATTGAGAAATATCTAATTGCGAAAAAATTAGCCACATGTCTCTCATGTTGAATAATAAACTCAAAATATAAAACAACTAATACTAAACTGAATTACACACTGTGTTTGCTTTATTATTGTTACTTATGGTGTCGGCATTTTACAAGTTGAATAACTTTAAAAATATGTTATAAATTATGATGACTTTGTTTCTTCTGCTCCGCAATGTTCATTCACTTCGAAAAATATTTTTTGTTTCCAAGAACTCGGTGAGAGCCTTTGAGTTTGTGTCTGTCAGTCTTAATTTAAATTACAAAATATGCGACGATAAAATATGCAAATTATCTGCAAACACATATACACTAATTTTTCACATGAAGTGCAGGATCACTGTACTTTCATTTGAAGCTTCCACAACAGAAAAGAAAAATTCTTGACTTAAGCCCCGTTGCAGTTCAAACGGTAGCGACAGTGAAAGTGACAATAAATTTCAAATAAATGTATGTATGTGTCTTTAAATGGATTTCATTACATGACTTAAACTACTCCATTAATAAAGTCTACAAATATAGATAGATTCGCATTATTTAAGCAACATTTAAATGCAGAGTTTTTTTGTATCAACACTGTACTCGTATTTTAAACAGCAGTTGTTATACAGACCACCATATGATGGGGATTTATTCATTTTGTCACTCTGTTTGTAACACTTCGAAAAATTGATCAGGGTCCCATAAAGTATATATATTCTTAATCGTCGTAAAGTTCTAAGGTGTTTTTTTTTCACTGAGAAATGATCCCGGTTGTAAAGCCCAATCTGGTTCCACCGGAATAAATCGAAAATTCAATTTGGTAATTCTGCTTACAGTTGGAATAGCTATAGTCTAGAAAACAATAATCACAATTTCAAGATATCTTGCATAAAAGTCAGGCAAATAAACAGACGGGCAGAAGGACTTCTCAAATTAGTTGAGTTGTCCTGAAACGAATTTTTGCTGTTATTTAATTATCTTTATTTTTGCTGTTTATTACACTATGCAACAAACGTACACTTTTTGAAAAATACACGGACTTGACAGATTCTACTATCAAAGGGTAGTATAAATTATAAATTGAAGCCAACGTAAATCTAAACAACTTTTGTGAACATATCAGTACAATCTGAACGTGTCTAGGTACCCTAAATAGCACAAAAAACCACATTGTACCCCAAAAATGTTAGTATTTCACTATTATGTAACAAAAATATTTTTTTTGGTATAGGGTATGTTCAGCAACTTTATGAAACATTTGCCTTTTTTTCTTTTGTTTCTCTGGCATTTTATGTTACAATCCTTGGGAGTTTCTGTTTCGATAATAACCACATACAGTCCACTTGCAGCGAACTCGCCACAGGATTGTTCATGGTCCTTCGAGCCGGATGATTTGACTGAAGCAAAATCGTACTTGCTGGAGGTAATCGATTTGCTTAGCTCTGCAGGGTTTCCATTGAAGAAATTGACTGCCAATCATGCTAAAATTCTTCAACATGTGCCCTCGGAGGATCTCCTATACGAAGATTTTCTAAAACTTGAAGATGCCAGCGAGACTAAGACATTAAGCATTCGGTGGAATGCTATGTCAGATAAATTTTTCTACAAAGTGTCGAATATGTCTGTTCCTTCCCAGCCGATTACAAAACGAAAAATTCTGTCGATAGTCGCAAAACTGTTCGATCCTGCGGGTTGGTTGGCGCCGGTTATAGTTGTTGCGAAGATTCTGATGCAACAGCTGTGGATTGATGGGACGGACTGGGACGAAGAAGTTAAACCACACTCGCTTGTGAAATGGTATTACTTCATTTCAAACATCGAAAGTGTTCAGAGTATCAAAATTCCTCGCTGGATCCAATATTCTCTTGAGAGCAGAAGCCAAATCCATGGGTTTTGTGATGCCTCGGAAAAAGCTTACTGTGCCTGTCTGTACATCCGTTCAACTTCACCTGAAAACGAAATTTCTTCATTTCTGCTTGTTTCTAAGAGTAAAGTTGCGCCATTGAAAGCTCTAAGCTTACCCAGATTGGAATTGTGCGGAGCAGCATTGTTGTCGAGATTACTGAAATCTGTCTGTCAGAATATCAATTTTACTGTTAACGACATATTTCTCTGGTCTGACTCAACAATTACTCTTGCATGGTTGGATAAGCCCCCATTTCATTGGAAAACCTTTGTCGCTAACAAAGTTTCCGAAATATTGGATAACGTAGGCAATGTTACCTGGAGACATGTTCCAACTTCCGAAAACCCAGCTGATCTCGGTACTCGTGGATGTACCGCGTCCGAACTAGGATCTAATACGCTATGGTGGCATTGACCTAAATGGTTAGTAAAGCCTCCGGAACTTTGGCCGAAACAAACAACTTACAAGGAACTTTCACTCGAGAAAAAGATAGTCGTTTGTCAGACTCAGATCCGGGCTGAAGATATTCTAGAAAGATTCTCTTCATTCTGTCGTTCGTTACGTGTGCTCTGTTTCATGTTCCGATTTATTCGAAAATGTCAAAAACGTACCTGTTCCGAAATACAGATTGACGATATATCGGCTCAGGAAATGTATGTTACAAAATGTCACTTATTAAGACTAGCCCAGCAAACTTACTATGTATACCTCGGAATACCAAGCCCTGGAGAATAAACAGGCAATTTCTTCCAAAAGTAAGTTGCTCGCTCTGAACCCATTCCTGGATGAAAATCAATTACTTCGAGTCAATGGCCGATTAGCCAACTCTGACCTGAGTTATAACGAAAGGCATCCAATCATACTACCGGAAAATTCTCGATTTTGTACGCTCTTCATCCAATTCACACACAAGTTGCTGTTACATGCCGAACATCAAGTTATGTTACGAGCAATTCGTCAGGAGTTCTATGTCATACGCTTGAAAAATGCCGTAAGACATTGCATACGAGCTTGCAGGACCTGTACCATCTACAAACATCATGTACGGAATCAGATCATGGCTGCCTTACCACAAGAAAGATGCACATTCTCGTTACCGTTCACACACACGGGACTGAATTGTGCGGGTCCTTTCAATCTGAAAACCTCCCGGATTTTCGTTTGTCTGTCCACTCGAGCCGTACATCTGAAAAATTTTGTTCCGATCTAACAACTGAAGCGTTCCTTGCTGCCTTCAATCGCTTTGTGGGACGAAGAGGTTTCCCCAACAAAGTTTTCTCTGACAATGGAACCAATTTCGTCAGTGCCAGCAAAGCACTAGCCCAAGATTACCGGAAATTTCTTAAGACTACTGAAACATTCATTGTGAGAGTATACTAAACTCCAGGCCACTGTCTCCTATAAGTGAGGATCCCACCGTGCTGACCCCGCTCACTCCTGGTCATTTGCTAAGAGGCGCCGCAATGATTGCCGTTCCAGAAGAATACTCGGATAATCTGTCTCTAATCAACCGCTGGCAGCGTTTAAAAACCCTTCAAATCCACTTTGCTAAACGGTGGAAAAACGAATATGTATGCGAGTTACATCGAAGGTACAAGTGGAAATCTGTCCAACAAAATTTATCCGAAAACGACTTTGTGGTTATCAAAGAAGACAATCTTCCTCCTAACGAGTGGTGTCTAGGTAGAGTTCTCAGAGTTTTCAAAGGTAAAGATTCCAACGTTCGTGTTGCAGAGGTACGCACACAACAGGGAACATTAGTCCGACCATTAGTTAAGCTTTGCGTGCTCCCCAATGCCAATTAGCCATGCCCACCAAGACCCGTTTACCTAATTAACCATTCGTACATTTTCAGTTCAACTCCAAAGTGTCGCATCTGCCAGGAAAGGCATTTCCTAAGATCATGTCCAATGTTTCAAAGCATGACTGTTGCGGAACGGCGAGAGGCCATAAAGGATAAGGGCTTCTGCTTTAACTGTTTGTGCACCGCTCACACTCGAAACTTTTGTCCGTCTCGGAACAAATGTATAGTGTGTGAGCGTAACCACCACACGATGATCGATGTGGATGAACCTGGAAGCAAAATCAAGCCCAAGGCAACCACATCCAGACAATCGTCAAAGCAGCACCGCCCTCGTCGTTCCCCTTCCGTTGTTCCCATTCGGTTTCGCAGCGAGAGACAGGTCTCCCAGTCACCCGACAGGCCAACTTCTAGACGCCGTGGGTCCGCAGCCACCAACTCGACATCTGGAAGCCGTCGACCCAAGTCAACTCTTGCCGAACGCCTGAGCCGTCGATCCAGGAACCATGTTTTTTCGCCCACAGTCCTAGCCAGAGCCATAACCACGGAAGGTCCTGAGAAGGTTCGGCTACTGCTCAACTCCGGCGAGGCTCAGACAATCGTCCTGAGGCGACTAGTCGACCGGTTGCGCCTTAACACCACCAAACGAATTGGTCAAGAGTACTGCACCTTAAACTAACAATCATACCATGACCCCTTGGCAAAAATTCAAATAATCGGCTTGGTCGAAGTCGAAGTTCCATACCATCATGCCAACGGAGGCCTCGGAACCAAAGTTGCAGTACATCTACGACCATTTGGATGCTCTGGCGGATCCCCACTATTATAAGCCTACTGATGTAGAGGTGTTACTCGCCAATGACCATCTGCCTAAAATTCTACTAGTCGGGCTGATACAAACTTCCTCCACGATGCCTATCGCCCAGAGTACCATATTCGGTTGGGCTATTTCCGGGGCCTGTTCCTACTGAGGTTTTGAAGTTGCAAGTTGAACTCGGCATGTTGAACTCTGTTTCAACAATTAGTTTTAAGCTTCTATTAATGCATGAATTATCTGAATTACTGTTACTAAAATGCACTGAATTATTATTTTCATTAGAATTCCCTAATTTGTATCATTACTTTTGAAAGGGGTGGCAACCCTTTATCCAATTTCCTGCCATGGAGGCAAAAGCTTTTACTCAGTTGGATAAACTGCTGCCATCTTTGCTCGTTCTTCCAATTGTAGTTTCGCTGAATTCATAGATTCTAAGTCTCTCTAAAAGGTTTGCTCTATACCGCTTACTTCACTTTTGCAGCGACAACAAGAGCGGTAAGCAGCACCAACCTTCTATCATTTTATTTACAATCCTTGGGAGTTTCTGTTTCGATAATAACCACATACAGTCCACTTGCAGCGAACTCGCCACAGGATTATTCACACCCCTTAAAATGGGGATGGCGGGGATGAAATGTTCTACAAAAATGTTGGCCAAAACTTAACACAAAAACCAAAAAAAAGCCAAATTCCAGTCAAAAACGATCTTTACTGGTATCGTTATTGCTTCGACCACTAGTCCGTATTACTAACATTGCTGCACGAACAGGAATTTGACCTTTTTTGGTGTTTGTGTTAAGTTTTGAGCATATTCTTAGCTACATTATTGCCACATGTAGTTAAGAGGTATCACCAAGTCTGAATTAGTTGTTGAACAAAAGCTGATGACACCTTTTTCGAGGGGCCCACTGATTTTCAAAAACTTTGGAGGTCCATAAAAAAATTGGTCACCAATTTCGCCAAACCGAGTATAGGGTTATACTACGCTTTGATAGTAGAATCGAACCTATAATCAAGTCCGTGTATTTTTTTCACTGATGCAGTGTTATTGGTCTTTTTTTGTTATTCAGTCGGGATTGATTTTGATGTGAGACCATATGTTTCAGTTACATTCTGCCTATAAAAATGCCCAAAAAAATAAAAAATGGTAGCGAGTTCCAATTGCTTGGTAAAACTGGCTGCAGGTACGATAGACACAACTCTACCATCTTAGAATTCAATAGCAATAATGTATGTATTTTACGTAAATCAACTTGAAACTCTTATGGAAGTAGTAAATTAGATTTAACAAAAACTACTAACCAGAACCATATTTCACCGAACTATGTCAACATAGCGAAAATTTAATTGTTGTTTTTTGCTTTTGAACTAAAATGTAGTTTTGTCAACGGCTAATGCCGATGTCATGGTACCTCATGTGGTTGTTTTTGTTGCTATTGTTTATTTTTGTAGCAAAACACGATGTTTCTAATTTAGACTGGTCTTTGTTGACTATCTTATCAAATCGGTTGTTTATTATCCAGGTACTGATACACGAGGTATGTTCAAAAAATATCGACCCTACATGGTTCGACCCTACATTAAGCGTTTGTTAAAGTGATATTTGCTTTTTCTTCGTGTGAATTTGCAAAACAATTTTATGGAATTTTTTAATTAAAAGAAAAACATATTATTAGACTGATTTTGAACATAATTTTGAGAAATGGTTTAGGTTAAAATATAAAAAAAGAATAAAATACGTAACTGAGCCTTCTAGAACGTGTTTCTGTCAAAACGGAATGTACCATTAAATGGGAGGTATATCCAAACGTGGATCGATTTGTCGCATTTTTTCAGGAAGAGTAAAGGCATTGTGCATACAACATAAGCTGCTCCTTATCCCAAAAATTTCGTAAGGATTAGTTCCTTTTTTCGATCAGTACTTTGATTGACACAGACGGACGGACGTGGCTAAATCGACTCTGGACATTATTCTACGTCCATCGGTATATAAAATGCATTTTTGCATTCGTCTTTTTCCCATATTGTAAATCGGTATAATAAATTAATTTTCGCATCCTTTTTATCCCCTCACCTTAGAAAGGAGGGTATATATCATTTGCTATGAGCCAAAAGTGTAACACGTCGAAGGAGTGACCTAAGACCCGAAGTATTTTCGACGGATATCCGTTTTGGGTCATTTTAAGTCGAATGAGCAATGTCCGTCTGTCTGTCTGTCTGCTAGCTGGTGCGCACGATAACTCTCGAAAGGAGTAGCCGCTTGACTTAAAATTTGGTATGTGGTAATATTTTTTCTATCTATCTCCACTCCTTCTAGTACCTCACCCACAAATGGTTAACATTTAGTGAAATATTGATTATTTAATAACTGCTATACTACTTATTTGAATCCTCTGAAATTCTACACATAGTATTAGTTTATTAGTCACCATTATCTCAAGAAAAATGGACATTATTGCCAAGCTCCTTTTGGTACTTCCCACACAAATGGACCATTTTGTACTAAAAGTTACCAGCTTATAACTTTAATACCAGTACATACAAATACTTGATATTTTGTATAGTGTAATGCGTTTATAGTA
The DNA here is from genome assembly GCA_963930755.1 of Eudasyphora cyanicolor. Classification (NCBI taxonomy): domain Eukaryota; kingdom Metazoa; phylum Arthropoda; class Insecta; order Diptera; family Muscidae; genus Eudasyphora; species Eudasyphora cyanicolor. Next base: position 316,996,017 of record OZ005734.1, read on the forward strand.
CCTAGAGTCCAGAGAAAAATGGTACCGCTCACACAAATGGACCATTTTGTACCAAAAGTAAACAGCTTTTAACTTTAATACCAGTACATACTTTAAAGTTATTAAATACAATTTAAATTGATAATAATTTAATTAAAATAAACAAATAAATAAATTTACTAATATTTTTTGGGGGTCAAGGTGAGGGGATTCATAAGTCAGTTTTCCCGACTGAACTTTATTACTTGTTTTCTATTTTGTTTCATAGAAGACCAAAAACTTTTGTTGTTGCAAAACCATCTCACAAGTATTGCAAATTGTACAGAGTTCACTAGTGATATGTAAACAATCAACATGTGTTATATATTATTCGTTATTCGAATACCTTTTTGCATGTAATAAAAAATTATCTGAATTCGTGATTTATTTGATCTTTAGTTGTTGTTTTTTTATTTATTGGACAAGTGAGAATACATTTTTGGTGTGGCATTATTTAAGGATATCTCAGAATTCGCAGAAGAATTAAATTTAGTTTGTCAGTTGACAGATTCTATAGAAATGAATAAGTCGATTCATGGTTAAATTATAGACCATCCTGAACATGTTTTACAGTAACATATTGCACGAACACAGCTGATCTGCCAAAAACAGTGTTGCCCGACATAAAGCCAGGATACACATTAAATTATGAAATTATAAAGTTTAGAAACTGTCGTTAAAACAATTAGAAACAAGTAGGAAAGTTCAGTCGGGTAAACCGACATATGAATCCCCTCACCTTGAGTCTCAAAAAATATTAGTAAATTCATTTATTTGTTGTTTTAATTAAATTATTATCCATTTATTTTAATAACTTCAATGTATGTACTGATATTAAAGTTATAATCTGTTAACTTTTGGTGGATAATGGTCCATTTGTGTGGGAGGTACCAAAAGGGGCGTGCCAATTACGGCCACTTTTCTCTAGACTCTTGGTACTATAAAAGCATTGCACTGAACAAAATTTCAAGTATTTGTATGCACGGTATTAACGTTATAAGCTGGTAACTTTTGGTACAAAATGGTACATTTGTGTGCGAGGTGCCAAAAGGAGCGTGGCAATAATGCCCATTTTTCACTGTATTGTAGGTACTGTTAAACCATTGCACTGTACACAATTTCAAGGCTTTGTATGCACTGGTTATAAAGTTATAAGCTATTAACTTTTAGTTCAAAATTGTCCATTTGTGTGGGAGGTACGAAAAGGGGCGTTGCAACTTCACCCATTTTTCTGACTAATAAACTAATACTATGTGTAGAATTTTAGAGGATTCAAATAAGTAGAATATAATTTAGTAAATAATTATACCCTCACTTTAGTGATACGAGGGTATATATCATTTGCTACGGAAAAAAGTGTAACACATCGAATGAGTGACCTAAGACCCCAAGTATGTTCGGCGGTTATTCGTCCTTCTGTCTGTCTGTCTGCTGGCTGGTGCGCACGATAACTCTCGAAAGGAGTAACCGATTGACTTCAAATTTGGTATGCGGTAATATTTTTATCTATCTCCGGATGAATTCGAAGATGGGCTATTTTGGTCCACTCCTTCTAGTACCTTCCCCACAAGGGGTTAACTTTTAGTGAAATATTGTGTAACGAGGTTTTTGCTTCTGCTGAGGTAAGTTCAGAGGACTCCAGGGTCAACTCAAGGACCCACAAAACCTTAAGTAAAAACACAGGGATTGAGTCTCCTGGACTATATAATGTGTTCTTTATTGATAAATCCAATAGTGTTACAACGACAATAAATTGAGAATTGTATGTGAGGGGCCCTCCTGGTATACGCTGGAGGTGGGCCTTTGCAGTAGGCTTCGGTGATGTATGCTGGCAGTGGGCCCTGGAAATAGGCCCCGGTGATATATGCTGGCGGTGGGCCCAGGAAATAGTCCCCGGTGATATATGCTGGCGGTGGGCCCTGGATATAGGCCCCGGTGATATGTGCTGGCGGTGGACCCTGGAAATAGGCCCCGGTGATATATGCTGGCGGTGGGCCCTTGAAATAGGCCCCGGTGATAGTTGCTGGTGGTGGACCCTGGAAATAGGCCCCGGTGATATGATGGATACTGGAACCGGCGGTGGATTCGTTGAATACTTAAACTATCTTATATCTAATGGGCCCTTATTCTAACTTAACAGTTAAGTAAAATACAATTCAATGGGTGAAGCGAACGAATCGCGGAAGCGAACAAATCGCGGAAGCGAACTAATCGCGGAAGCGAACTAATCGCGGAAGCGAACGAATCGCGGAAGCGAACGAATCGCGGAAGCGAACTAATCGCGGAAGCGAACGAATCGCGGAAGCGAACTAATCGCGGAAGCGAACGAATCGCGGAAGCGAACTAATCGCGGAAGCGAACTAATCGCGGAAGCGAACTAATCGCGGAAGCGAACTAATCGCGGAAGCGAACGAATCGCGGAAGCGAACTAATCGCGGAAGCGAACGAATCGCGTATCAACTAACTACGGCTTATATCTTGGAGTGTTTGAACGAGTCGCTCCTCGACTAACTACGGCTTAAAACTAGTTGTATATGCGATCTGGCTACGGCTTAAAACTAGTTGTTTTGCGAACTGGTCGCGGAAGCGAACGAATCGCGGAAGCGAACTAATCGCGGAAGCGAACTAATCGCGGAAGCGAACGAATCGCGGAGGGTGAATTTCTGGTGATAACTTAAGACAAATTGTTTCGACTGCGGTCGGGCCACACATCTACTTTGGTCCGTCTAACTCTAACTCCAGAACTCCACACCTAGTGATCGACCAGATCAAACATTAAATATTCATGTGTATATAAAGTAAACGAGAATTATAAACAAAGGCGAGTTATTAATATATATTTTGACACATTGAATTCATGTTGGTCATACCACTAGAACTTTGTCACTGAGTTTTCATGAGAGGGGCCTTTTCTTATATATGGGGCCTTATGTTACATATGGGGCCTTCTTGGCACTTATAGATAATTCGTAAGAAAATAATAATGAAATATATATGAATAAATGTACGGACAAAAATAATAGAGTTTTGTCACGTTACATCTCCCCCCCGCTTGGGAAAAGAAAGGAGGAAAGGGAAAAACTCTTTGTTTCTAGTAACAATTTTTCATGGTTGGGGATGGGCGAGTTTTGGTCCAGAGACCTTCACTACCTCGTCGAGGAGGTAAATTTACTTTCATAGTGAAAGCTCAGCCCAAAAAAATACACAATTCAAGTGGTAACTAATAGCTAAATATATGTAATTATTATTAATTTTTTTGTTATTATTTTTTGTTTTTTTTTTTTTTTTTGTTTTTTTTTTTTTTTTTGTAGTTCAAGGAGGAGAGGAAAAAAAATTAAAAATTCAGAGTTATCTTATACCTAAGTATATAACATTTCCATGAGGACACAACAAAAAAACTATTCTAAGCTCAGAAAAAAAACATATGGGTTGGGAATCCCGTTGTCGTTAACGGGGACCATGTAGCCGTACCATGAACGTTAAGTTGTTACAGAGAAGCCTGGCGTACTCCGTGTTGACGAACGTAACCTTAACCGACGGCCGATTGTCGAAATGCAAAACCAACTGGTGTCGCCGCTGGGATCGGGGTCTTCTAATCCGTAGGCTGCGAAGCCATTGAGTGAGCTCCCTGGTGGTGTTTCTTGGACCAAGTACGGCTGCCTGAACGACTGCTGGACATGGTTGTCGCGGAGCCGATGGCTGTGAGACTGATGGACGAGGGGCTAACTGCCGCGGAGCCGTCTTTGGTTTTGGAGCAGTTACTACTTGCCGAACACCTTTAGGGTGTCGGTTTGCTGTGCCGGGCCTCTTGGTTGTTGTACAGGGCCTGCCATTGGCATATTTCCTTCTGTCAGCTGTGGCACTGGTGGGGATTTTTGGGGCATAGTCTGCTGTAGTGCTGAATGCGGGTCTGTAGCTGAGGCGTTGGTTCGGGAAGAGTTTAGTTCCCGCTGACGAGCTTGGTTTGACGTGGAAGGCAGGTGGTCTTCCAGCAGAGGAAGCGGCGAGCCTAAGTCCAACAGTTGCTCAAGAATATCGTCTGTCTCCTTTGGCTGAGGGTGCGAGATACTACGGTCGCTGCTGGGTCGGATGACAATGTTCTCCGTCACCCTTGCCGTGGCTTCCGACGGTGGCTTGTACTTGGTTGGCATAGCCATCGGTGGATTATTGCGACGTGGTTTCGCTTGTTTTAATCTAATAACGTGTTTGGCTGCGACGCACGTGCCTGAAACACGGGCAAATCTTTGTTGATGATCGTCAATCAGGTTTTGTAACGCAATATTTTCCCCTTGAGTTAGGAATTCACGACTGGTTTTGCAATGCATAGATTCGACCGTTGGCTCCACTATCGGTCGAGTAACTGGGACATCATCCAAATACAGACGACAGTCTCTATCTATCAGGAAATCCATGCCTAGTATCAATGGCTCTGCTAATGAAGGGATTGCGGAGGCTACTAACTTCGTGGTCCTCCCACGATACACAACATCCAAAGCGTATTCTGATGTACATGGGGTAGTTCTCTTGTCGGCCATTTGAATCATGCGAGGTGAAGTGGTTGGCCTAACCCCTTTCGATTCGAGAAACTTCCTTACAGAATCGTCGATGTAACTCATCGAGGCCCCGGTGTCAATGAGGGCGTTGATCTCGGTCTCAAAGAGCTTTACAGGGATGAAGTAACGACTCCTGTGCCTTCGGATAGGACTTGGTAGAAGGGAATGCTCTTCTATGCACACACAATTCTTGGATAGCGTGTTCTCGGTCCCACAATACGAGCAGAATAATATGGGAGTATTCCGACATTGCCACCGGATGTGTCCCATTTGCTTGCAGCGCCAACAATGCGTCTCTCGGCAGTAGGGCACCGCAGTGTCAGTTAGCACGTGAGAGGTGTGAGGCCTTTCTTGCCTGGATTCATCACGCTTCAAAAGTTCATAATCGTCCGTGAGCTCAATCAACTCGTTGAGCGACGAAAAGTCGGATTTCCGGACGTAGTGGCGGTATTCAGGCCGTAACCCGTCATAGATACGATCTAAATGGTCGCGTTCTTTGAGTTGGGGATGCCGGCGTGCGATTGTCAACATGGTAAGTATATAATCTTTCGCTCGTTCTCTATTCTGCTGCTTACGGTTGAAAAAGTTGTTCTCAATTTGATTTAAGTATCGTTTGGATAGGAAGAATTTGCCTGCTTCGGATCGGTAGCTAGCCCAAGAACTGATATTTTCCCGTTTGACACGATACCACTTGAGCGCATTTCCCTCCAACACCGTTAGTAGTGATGGCAAGAGACGGTCGCTCGGTATGTAGTGGCACTCAGCCAGCTCTTCAAATCGTTCAAGAAATTCCATCAAGTCACCCTCTCCATTATACTTAATTGCCCAGCGGGATATAGTTTTCATGATGTCTCTGTCGGAAATATCGCTGTGCAACGGCTTGGACTTCTCTGGTACTTGAATGCTCCTTATGTCCGCTATGAGCTTTTCTGACGATTTAACCTCGTCCTCTAGATCTCGCAGTAAATTCTCCGATGATGCTCGCATGCGTCTAGCTCGGATGTATTCGCTCAGTCGTTTCCGAAGATGTTCGACGGTGAATCCTTCTGTGCTTATCCCAATCTTCTTGCACTGCTCCAGGTGCTGGTCCTTCTTCAGCAGATAGATCCAGCCGTTTTGTCGTCGGGTCCCTGCTCGGGCGCCATTTGTACTCAAGGACCCACAAAACCTTAAGTAAAAACACAGGGATTGAGTCTCCTGGACTATATAATGTGTTCTTTATTGATAAATCCAATAGTGTTACAACGACAATAAATTGAGAATTGTATGTGAGGGGCCCTCCTGGTATACGCTGGAGGTGGGCCTATGCAGTAGGCTTCGGTGATGTATGCTGGCAGTGGGCCCTGGAAATAGGCCCCGGTGATATATGCTGGCGGTGGGCCCAGGAAATAGTCCCCGGTGATATATGCTGGCGGTGGGCCCTGGATATAGGCCCCGGTGATATGTGCTGGCGGTGGACCCTGGAAATAGGCCCCGGTGATATATGCTGGCGGTGGGCCCTTGAAATAGGCCCCGGTGATAGTTGCTGGTGGTGGACCCTGGAAATAGGCCCCGGTGATATGATGGATACTGGAACCGGCGGTGGATTCGTTGAATACTTAAACTATCTTATATCTAATGGGCCCTTATTCTAACTTAACAGTTAAGTAAAATACAATTCAATGGGTGAAGCGAACGAATCGCGGAAGCGAACAAATCGCGGAAGCGAACTAATCGCGGAAGCGAACTAATCGCGGAAGCGAACGAATCGCGGAAGCGAACGAATCGCGGAAGCGAACTAATCGCGGAAGCGAACGAATCGCGGAAGCGAACTAATCGCGGAAGCGAACGAATCGCGGAAGCGAACTAATCGCGGAAGCGAACTAATCGCGGAAGCGAACTAATCGCGGAAGCGAACGAATCGCGGAAGCGAACTAATCGCGGAAGCGAACGAATCGCGTATCAACTAACTACGGCTTATATCTAGGAGTGTTTGAACGAGTCGCGCCTCGACTAACTACGGCTTAAAACTAGTTGTATATGCGATCTGGTCGCGGAAGCGAACGAATCGCGTATAAACTAACTACGGCTTAAAACTAGTTGTTTTGCGAACTGGTCGCGGAAGCGAACGAATCGCGGAAGCGAACTAATCGCGGAAGCGAACTAATCGCGGAAGCGAACGAATCGCGGAGGGTGAATTTCTGGTGATAACTTAAGACAAATTGTTTCGACTGCGGTCGGGCCACACATCTACTTTGGTCCGTCTAACTCTAACTCCAGAACTCCACACCTAGTGATCGACCAGATCAAACATTAAATATTCATGTGTATATAAAGTAAACGAGAATTATAAACAAAGGCGAGTTATTAATATATATTTTGACACATTGAATTCATGTTGGTCATACCACTAGAACTTTGTCACTGAGTTTTCATGAGAGGGGCCTTTTCTTATATATGGGGCCTTATGTTACATATGGGGCCTTCTTGGCACTTATAGATAATTCGTAAGAAAATAATAATGAAATATATATGAATAAATGTACGGACAAAAATAATAGAGTTTTGTCACGTTACAATTGATTCTTTAATAACTTCTATACTACTTATTCGAATCTTCTGAAATTCTACACATAATATTAGTATATTAGCCACTATCACCTCGAGAAAAATGGGCCATTTTGGCCCAAAATGGGCCATTACACAAATGGGCCATTTTGCACCAAAAGTTAACTGCTTATAACTATAATATCACTTCATGCAAATACTTGAAATTTTGTACAGTGTAATACTTTTATAGTACCTATAGTCCAGTGAAAATTGGGCGTAGTTGACACGTCCCTTTTGGTACCTCCCGCACAAATGTACGATTTTGCACTAAAAGTTAACAGCTTATAACATGAATACCAGTGCATAAATATACTTGACATTTTGTGCAGTGTTATGCTTTTATAGTGCCTACAGTCCTGTGAAAAACGGTGTTTATTGCCACGCCCCTTTTGGTATGTGTATATGTACAATTTTATACAAAAAGTTAAGAGCTTATAGCGTGAGTACCAATGCACGAAACTACAACAAAATTTTGCACAGTGAAATATTTTTAAAGAACTTACAGCCCTTTGAAAAATGGGCGTTATCACGATCCTTTTGGTACCTCCCACACAAAATGGCCAAATCATACCAAAATTAATTATATCATAACTTTAATATACCAGTTCACATAAACGCTTACAATTCGGTACAGTGCAATATATTTGAAAAATATATATATTATCGACAAAATAGGTGTATTTGTTAAACCCCCTCTGGTACCTGCCATACAAATTGACAGATTAACTCGTGTAATATTTCATATTACAGTTCTCACAAAGTTAGGGTATACCTTAGTCGGTTTACACGACTGAACATTCTTACTTGTTAATATTTCACTAAATGTTAACCCTTTGTGGGGGAGGTACTAGCAGGAGTGGACCAATATTGCCCATCATCATCGAATTTAGCCGGAGATAGAAGCAAATATTACCACATACCAAATTTGAAGTCAATCGGTTACTCCTTTCGAGAGTTATCGTGCGCACCAGCCAGCAGACAGACAGACGGACGGACATTTCTCATTCGACTTAAAATGACCCAAAACGCATATCCGCCGAACATACTTAGGGTCTTAGGCCACTCCTTCGATGTGTTACACTTTTGGCTCGTAGCAAATGATATATACCCTCCTCTCTAAGGTGAGGGATACAAATTTAATTTTTTCATTTTTTGCTGACACGAAAAAACCATGACAAATTAAAAACAATTCCAAAAAATTGTTTGTTCAAAATTTGATTTGTGTATCGTAGACCTTCTATGTTATTTATGTTGTTGTATTTAGTTAAGCTTAGGTAATAAAAATAAAGGAAAAAACACTTTCATTTGTTTATTTTTATTCTTTTCCAATATTTCATCTTCATTAAAATTTAAACAAATTGGAAACAATATTATTTTTGCATACATAAATGAAATAAAAAGTTAAATTTATCGCGCAAAACAAAAACTGTTAACGACGTGCAGCATTTCCAACGTTAATCGTCTCGCATTATTACTCTCCTCCACTAATATCTCAATATCGTCAAAATTCGGCTTATGCCCTGTCAAGGTACAGTGGGCTGCGAGTGCGGTTTTCTGCTCAATTATTTTGTCAAGTGTTTTGTGTTCCGTCATATGCGATGATGTTCTTGTCTTCACTTTCGTTTTCGTCGTACCAACGTATACCTTTTGACATACGTTGGACTCTTCGGCATTACATGACAGTTTATGTACCACATTAGCCTTTTCTTCTTTTTTTGCATTTGGTCTGGCTAACAAATGTGTAAAGTTGTTGTAGGATTTGTGGGCCAGTTCATATTTCTGCTTGTCATATATCGTCGCTTGGATGACCAACTGCAGTAACTGACATTTTCAAAATTGTTCAGGAGAGCAGTTTTTCTGTTTTTGAGACAATGTCAATTCTTCAACACGGCGTAATATTTATTATATTTCCAGTTCGCTTTTCTTATTATGTACTTAACTCCATCTTTTTCAATATTATTAACAAAAAAATAAAAAAAATTTATTATAATGCATGTTTTTCATAAACAATGCAGATACGTCACTTTGTGGGAAAAAAATTATACTTAATGTCAGTTACGACTGATCACCGCCCAGCCTAAACGGCTAAAGCTAGAGTCATGAAATTTGGTAGGATGGTAGTCCTTGCTATATAGACGTGCAATATGGAAGGTTTTTTCGAAATTTTGGGCGCACATTTGGCCAAAAAAGAAAAAAATATGGTATTACAGCCAAATCCAAACGGCTGGAGCTAGAATTGCAACATTTCGTGTGAGGGTAGCGCCTAGGGCGAAGATTCGGTATGATTCACAATTTTTCGAAATTAAAAAATTTACGCGCACATTGGGACAAAAAGGGATAAATATGGCATCAAAGCCAAGTCCAAATGGCAAAAGCTTGAATCGTCTAATTTGGCTTGAGGGTAGCCATTGGAACGTAGACCAGACACAAGGATTTTTTTAGGAAAAAAATGGTGGAAAAATGATAAATATTGTGCAGTGGGACAAAACTATGTTGGATATGGTACAGTGGGGCAAAAAGCGCTAAATATGGTACAGTGGGGGGAAAATTTAAATTTGTGCAGTGGGTCAAAAATGTGTTAAATATGGCACAGTGAGGCAAAAAGGGTTAAATATGGTTCAGTTGGGGAAATATTTTAAATTTGTGCAGTGGGACAAAAATGTGTTAAATACGGCACAGTGGGACAAAAATGTGTTCAATATTGTGGGGCAACATAGGTTAAATATGGTTAAGATTAAGGTTACGTACGGTACAGTGATGGAAAAATTTAATATTGTGCAGTTGCAAAAAACTGTGTTTAATATGGGTCAAAAATGTGTTAAATATGGCACAGTGTGGCAAAATGGGTGAATATGGTACCGTAGTGCAAAAATGGTAAAATATGGCACGATATGGCAAAAAGGGTTAAAAATGGTATAGTAGGGCTAAGGGTGCGAATTTAGCTTTAGGAATATACAGTATGTTTTTCTCTTAATACATACTTATAGTGGCAATGTGATGCAAAAACGATTAAATGGTGTACAGTTGTGGTTTAATGACATTTAGAGGTACATAACGGAAAAGGGATAAATACTGTAATTTTCAGATTATCCTAGCGGGTGACATAGGTTATATAAGTTATTTATTGAGGAGGCGTGGCCCCGCGCAAATAAGCCAATTTGGGGTTATTATTTTCTTAGTGATTCCTATCTACGAATGGATTATTGAGATTCCTACTGTCGTTATCTGATGATTGGGACTGGACCTTGATCCCGTTTCGAACGCAATCGGTACAAAAATGGGCAACGAGTGGGCTGGGTCCAGCAAGTACTCCATAACTTTTTGCAATAATGAACAAACATTTCGGGAAAACGAAATATTAAGTGACATATTGCACTTACGTCTCTTGGTGAACATTTTTTTTGGCATTGTGTCAGTTACGTCTAAAATCATTTACCGTTTTTTGAGAAAACGGTAATATATATATGCAGAAAATTCATACACACGTTGTACTTTGACAATGGCGGCCTTAATTCAATTTCTGAAAAATGGCCAGTTACGTCGGTTGGTCATCCAAGCGACGATATATGTCCGAATTTAGGCGTTCGTAGAACCCTGAGATATATGTAATCGATTTGTATATTTTCTGTTGTTTTTCTTGTCATTCGTTCTCTTATTTCGCATAGAGGGGGTTATTAAGTTGTTTGTTGTTTTCTTTGGGAAGTCGTTCATTGATAGTATGTCCCGCATTCGAAGTTTGTTTGCCTTATGGTATTCTTTGTCACTAATTGTTAGAACTCTATTGATGAAGTTCGTTGCTGTACTTATAATTGTACGTCTAGGATGGTTTGAATTATAGTTGAGTAATCTCCCTGAGGACGTTGGTTTCTGATATCAATTTAATTTCAGCGTGGAGGATGGTGTATCCGGTGCCTTAAAAATAGCAAAAATGAGAACAGATCATTATGATGTCCTGTTTTATGCGTACACGTATTACGTTTTACGTATTTCGTGTTACGTATCACGTATACGTATTTTTCAATATTTTACTGACAGATATTTTATGACGTTGTGAAAATTTTTCCGATTTTTAAGGCACTGGATGCACTTTTTCGGGTAGGATTGTTCATCATGTACTGTATACCGAGAACAAAATATAGAAAAAGTGCAAAAAAGTCCACCTAGGACAAACAAATTCGTATGGCCATTAAATTATTAATTGAGACAACTTGACTAAACGAATGATGCAGAAGTTCTTATTTTTGGGGCTACTTTCACGTCCAATTCTCAGAATTGAGTGCCAAAATCATGTGTTGTACTGTGTATGTGGCAGAAATCCGTTTTGGCCACTTTTAGTTATTTGGCAATGTCAGTCAGTCCGTCCGTCTATCTGTCTGTTTGTTGCGGACGATAACTTTCGATAGGAGTAACCTATTGACCTCAAATGTAGTAAGTGTTAATATTTTTTGCTATATCAGGAGAATATCAAATAGGGACCATGCTGGTCCTCTCCTTCGAGTACCTGCCCTGCACATACAAACAATTGAAATTTTGTGCAGTGCAATGCTTTTGCAAAAAAAAATGTACAAATAGTTTTTGGGACTAGAGGTGAGGCGATTCGTATGTCGGGTTTATCGACTGTACTTTCTAAGCTGTTTTTTTTTTGAAATTTTATAAAGGAATACAAGTACCTGGTTGTCGAAATAGGTGAAAAAATCGCATCTTAATTCTAAAAATGACTACCATTTTTTTAAAGCATCGAGTCGTCTTGACATTTTTTTCCGTGTACGGAGTATTGTGAGTTTTGGCTGGACTCGACAGCTCTGTTTGTTACCATAGAATTAATAATTCAACATTCTTTATCATAGAATTTAAAATTTCTTTTATTTAATCTTTCATTTTGTATTGTTCCCAATGCAATGCAAAATTGTTGATCTCTATAATTTCCAACTTATCACGCTCTGGAATGTAGGTACTTTTCTGCACTTTCATATTAAAAATACGTCTGAAGACAGGTCACTGTTAAATCGGCTCACAACGTGATTGTGATTGTATGTCTAAGTATTTTTCCAGAAAAGTAAAATTTAGTGTAAATATAATTTGATGATCATTATTATTTTTGTAGAATATTTTGTTTATTTCGTTTATTAAGTTATAGCTACTTTTTTAGAGTTAGAGTACTTTATGCCGTATGAGTGATATACCGATTTTGCCTCTCACTTTTGTTTCTGATGAAATGTTGTATATGCACATAAATTCTTCGGCGTCGTGACTTTCTAAAGGTTAATAGCTCCAGAAATATTTTATAAATTATAACGACTTTGCTACTGCTCTGTAACATACTTTCACACCTGACGAAGTTTTGTTTCTCGTTTCCATGGAGAGCCTGCCTTTGAGTTTGCTTCTGTCTGCCTTAATTTAAATCACAAAATATGCGACGATAAAATATGCAAATTGTCTGCAGACACATATATGTACACATATGTGCACATGAAATACCGGATCATTGGTCGCTTACACAAAGTTCCCCAAAAAAACAAACCTTCACTTAACTCCCGTGCCAATTTCAACAACAGTGACACTGACAGCGACCATAAATTTTAAATAGATGTATGTCTCTGTAAATAGATTTCATTACGGCTGCCATCCCATGGCAGTGTTGCCTCGCAAAACAACAACCTTTATATTATGAACTATACAAATATAGGTGTATGTTTGTGTATGGTTTACGGATAATAAAATTTTTAAATAACATTTATATGCACAGTTTGTTAGTTGTAAGTATTGCCACCGTATTTCGTATAAACGTTTTTAAATTACATACATGTATGGGTTATTACAGATTTTTTTGCTTAAGTTTACCATATATTCCGAATTTTACAAATACATCAGGCTTTTTCGTTACATTTCTCAAAAAATTGTGGTACATTGTTTGTGCTAATCTTTTTAATAATGTCCTACAACACAACAAACGATATTTTTGTGCAAAACTGTTCTACAAAACTAAACTTGAACTGTGGAGGTCATAAGTGTCCATCTTTGAATACTTCATAGGATTTGAGTGGCCGTTTTACACGCAAACATAGAAAACCTTTTAGACAAACATCAGAGACATACATCCATAAATAAATCGTGATGGATTTTAAAATAAAAATAGTCGATAAATATTAAAATATTCTCAAGGCTCGGCTCCAAGTTCTTCAATGCCCTCAAACGAAGCGCGACGCCGGTTGGGAATTCCTGGTTTAGCGGCTAAATCGGATGGACATACATATGTATATGAGGCATATCCAATTCTGAGCCGATTTTCTTTATATTTTACGGTATTTGTTCTTTTATGATGAGATGTGACTTGCTAAATTAGCTTCAACATTTTAGATTATGCATATATGTTCTAACATATACACGGGGCAAAATCGCCTTTTTTGATATGTTTGAACCGAAAGAAAATATATTTGGAACACAAATTTTTAAATATTATATATTTCTTAGCAAATAAATTTTATTTGAAAATCAATAAAATATATTTGGAACGCATATATTAATATATTACAACAAATTGTATTTGCAAACTAAATTTCTCAAATAAAATATGTGTTTAAATACAATTAAAATTATTATTTAGGATATTTTCCAAATATATTTTATTTAAAAACGATCTCAAAAACTTTTGCTGACTTTTCGAATTTCAGTTTTAATTTTTCCTTGGTTTCGAATTGTACCTCCCAGTTATGATACCATATGCAGCATTAACTTCTGTTTTAAATCAATAATTTCAAATTTCTGAGTATTCCAAGCCATCATAGTTGTCAATCCTCTAAGTACTTTATTATACGATTTCAATTATTATTATTTATTATTTTAACGAACATTAAAAATTTCTAAAAATTTAACTTTGAATTACTGAAAAATTTAACACAATTTATGTATTTTATTAATACTTAAATGCAAATAAATAGTTGTGTCGAAATAACGGTCACATTGGGATGTTAACAAATATTTGTTTAGTAAAATATCTTCCCAAATCCACAACTTTTGTGTGTACCAAATATTATATATTTCGAGTGTACCCTAAACATATATATCTTTCAAGCCGAATATGTTTGGGACAATATACTACAGAAGCGATTTTTTTTCAGCGTGTATGTTTTACGATTATATAATAAAACTAGATCTGAAATGATAACCTTTGAACGTTTTCTTTCATAGATGAATCGGAAGTCACTAATAGAAGGGATTATAATTAATCTAAATAGATTTGCATGAACATTAGTCAAAAACATAATTTCTGCCAATTTATAAAGGGTGGTCCAAACATAATGCTCGATTTTGTTTTAGTAACAATTAACATCGTGCATTTAATGTGGACCACCGTTGCAATTTTCAAAAAAATTTCATAATTGTGAGTCACACGTGGTGAGCTTTTGGTCGATATATTGTTTCACACATAATTGTCACACGCTGAAAAAAAAATCGCTTCTGTAGTATATTGTCCCAAACATATTCGGCTTGAAACATATATATCTTTAGGATACACTCTAAACATATAATATTTGGTACACACAAAAATTATATATTTGGGAAGATGTTGTTCTAAACAAATCTTTGTTTACATCCCAATTTGTTTATTTTGGACTATTTTTTCCGAAACAAATATTTATTTTCATTTAAGTATTCAGAAGATATCTAAATTGCGTTAAATTTTTCAGTAATTCAAAGTTAATTTTTTTAACGTCTTAAATATAAAAAATAATAATAATTGAATCATATAATCTTGGATCGAAATATATACTTGGAGGATTGACAATGATGGCTTGGAATACTCAGAAATTTTAAATGATTGGTTTAAAACATAAGATATTGCTGCATTTGGTATCATAACTGGGAGGTTCAAACCAAAAAAAAAAATAAAATTTAAATTCGAAAAATTCAACAAAAGTTTCGAAAATCTTTTTTAAATAAAATATATTTGGAGAAATTCCTAAACAATCATTTTATTTGTATTCAAATACATATTTTATTTGAGAAATTTAGTTTGCAAATATTATATGTTGTAACATATTAATATACGAGTTCCAAATATATTTTATTGATTTTCAAATAAAATTTATTGCTCAGAAATATATAATATTTACAAATTTGTGTTCCAAATATATTTTCTTTCTATTCAAACATATCAAAAAAGGCGATTTTGCCCGGTGCATAGATCATTCTATCATAATAAGAAATACTCGTATTAAGATACATTTCTGAAAACTATTTGTTTTATTTACAATTAACATCGTGCATTGAATATGGACCACAGTGGCAATTTTCAACCCTAATGCACGCTGTTAATTGTGAGTCACAAGTGGCGAGTATTGTCCGATATTTTGTTTCACACATTATTGTCATAGATCCTTCTATCATAACAAAATATTAATTAAGATAATTCTCTGAAAACTTTTTGTTTTATTTACAACTAGCCGGACCCGGTCCACTTTGTTGCCTCAGATATCAGATTTCCGATCCCGTAAATATTTGGACCAATCACGTAGACTGGCACTAAATACATATACTCAAAATTACACCATTCTCACTAAGAATTGTGCAAGTTATCTCAATTTCAAAATTTGGCTTATGTAGGCGGTGCCACGCCCTCGCCGCTATAACCACACATAATACAACTTTCTGCTGAGAATGATAGATTAGTGTTTTTGTGCTCACAGCCAACTTAACGCCAATGCGATGAAAATAAAATAAATGTGGTACAAAAATGCACAAATTATGCAATATTGTATGAGGTTATGTTTAATGATCGAAATTTCGTTCTTCTACGGTCCATAGTTTCAGAGATAATATATGCTTAACTAATGCTACGCCCACTTTTGCCACATCCAATAATCCTGTCCCGCCAATTTCTGCTGAAGATTTAGATAATTACTCCACTAAAGTGTGTTCAAAATTTCGTTCATTTTCTGAGTTTTTCGAATTTTATATAATGCCACGCCCATTTATTGTCTCCCACCCACTTTTGGTGAAAGTACTAATATTGACTCCAACAACTTACAATACAAATATCGTTCTTCTAGGGTCAGTAGTTTCTGAGATAATAAACGTTTAACTAAGCTCCGCCCACTTTTGCCACACCCACTGACCAGAACCTGCCAATTTTTGTTAATGTTTTATATAATAACTCCACTGTTTAAAATTTCGCTCTTCTACGAACAACATATTCAGAGATATTCTAATTTAATATAATGCTACGCACACTTATTCTATCCCGCCCATTTTTGGTGATGTTACTAAAATCGACTCCAATAACATACAATCCAAATTTCGTTCACCTACGGTCAATAGTTTCTAAGATAACAAATGTTTAACTAATGCTACGCCCACATCTGTCACGCCCACTTATCCGATCCCTCACTTTTTTTGGAAGTTTTAGAAAATAACTCCACTAACGTGTGTTCCAAATTTCGTTCTTCTATGGTCAAAACTTTTTGACATATTCGGATTTTAATTAATGCCACGCCAACTCTTGCCCCGCCCACTTTTACAAACTTTTTTTTCCTAAACCATCTCTGACAAAGAACCTTTCAAACAAAAGAAAACAAATAAAGTCGGTCCAGTGGTTTCAAAGTCTATAGCATACATACATACATACAAACATACATTTTTCCATTTTTATATACAGGGTTGCCCATATTCGACGGACCCATCTGGCAACGCCATAACTTTTGACAGAGATGTCAGATCGCTTAATGACATACCGC
This sequence comes from Eudasyphora cyanicolor, assembly GCA_963930755.1. Classification (NCBI taxonomy): domain Eukaryota; kingdom Metazoa; phylum Arthropoda; class Insecta; order Diptera; family Muscidae; genus Eudasyphora; species Eudasyphora cyanicolor. Next base: position 317,012,911 of record OZ005734.1, read on the forward strand.
GTTTGAAGCGTCAGTCCAAGCAGATTTTTACCATGGAACAATACACGCCACGCGAGCGCTCTGAAATAGTTGAAATTTACATTCAACAGAAGAAGTCAATTGTGAAAACTCTACGTGCTTTTAAAATATTAAAATTTCACATTGAATTGGACCGTAAATAAGCAAAATTGCCGTATTTACGCCACTGAAAATCCTCAGGAGATTCGGTCATTGGGCCGTTTTTCTTCCAAAACGAAAATGGCCATGCTGTTACCATCAACCAGGAGCGTTATCGCGACATGATGACCAATTTTGTGATGCCAATTATTCGTCGAAAGCGTATGAGGCAGTTCTGGTTTCAACAAGACGGCGCTCCACCGCACACAAGTCGCATAACAATCGATTTTCTGAAGAATTTGTTTCCGGGCCGTTTGATGTCGAAAAGTGGTGATTTGGACTGGCCACCGCGTTCGCCCGATTTGACGCCGCCTGACTTCTTCTTGTGGGGATATTTGAAGTCAAAGGTTTACGTTAACAAGCCAAGGACCGTAGAAGAGCTCAAGGACAACATTCGTGAAGAAATAGCCGCTATTCCGGCCGCAATGTTGGCGAAAACGATGGAAAATGCTGCAAAAAGGGCACAATACGCCATCAACGCCAGAGGCGGCCATTTGAGAGATATCATATTCAAAAATTGATGTAAACAAATCTACTTGGAACAAATTAAATGATTAAGATTGCCAACCGCCAAATTTTTATTTTTTTCTTTGATTTTTTTTAAAAAAACATGGGTCCGTCGAATATGGGCAACCCTGTATATAGATTAACAGCGTGCGTTTAATATGGACCACTGTGTATAAAATCGGACGTAAAATACAGTTTTAATAGCGCTTAAATATTGAATAACCAGGAAAATATACTCGTATATACGACTATGACTAGATCTGAACCGATTATCCCCATATTAAGCAGTTCCTGAATTAAGAAACTTGTTTCTAGCAAATTTTTTTATGATCGGTAGTAAAGTACAACTGTTATAGCGCTTCGGCACAGAATGATATCGCGAAAAATGTATCAATATTTTTGTCAGAAATCGTAGATTTCTCGTGGCAATAACGCCCATTTTTCAATAGACTATGGGTACTATAAAAGCATTACACTGTACAACATTTCAAGTATTTGTTTGCGCAGTAATCGAAGTTATAAATAAGCCTTTAACTTGTTGTACAAAATGGTCCTCTTTTATGGGAGGTACCAAAAGGGGCGTGGCAATAACGCATATTTTTCACGCGATTATACATAGGTTCCGTGATGTATGAGATAATCAACAGTTCATAAAATGTTTACCCCTTGTGGGGGAGGTACTCGAAGGGACCACTCCTTAGTAACATAGTACATCTTTGACCTTACGCTTAGAATCAAATGATATAAAATGGCCCAAAATGGATTTCCGCAAATAATCTTGGGGTCCCTTAGGTCACTCCTTTGATGTGTTACAGCTTTAACCCGCAGCAACTGATATATCCCCTCGTTCACAATAGTGGGGGTATAAGAACACGATTTTGTTGAAATTCTCTTACTTCTACCAAATGGGATATAATTTCTACATTTATCCATAGATTGTATTGAAATATCCACTGTTTTCTTAGGAAGCAATCTTTCAAAAAATTAAATAGCAATTTTTTTGCGATTTTTTCCTATTTTTATCCCCTCACCTTAGAGAGGAGAGTATATATCATTTGCTACGAGCCGAAAGTGTAACACATCGAAGGAGTGACCTAAGACCCTAAGTATGTTCGGGGGAAATCCGTTTTGGGTCATTTTAAGTCATTTGAGCAATGTTCGTCCGTCCGTCTGTCTGTGTGTCTGTCTGCTGGCTGGTGCGCACGATAACTCTCGAAATGAGTAACTAATTGACTTAAAATTTGGTATGCGGTAATATTTTTCTCTATCTCCGGCTAAGTTCGAAGATGGGCCATATTGGTCCTTCTAGTACCTCCCCCACAAAGGGTTAACTTTTAGTGAAATAATGTTTCTTTAATACCTTCTATACTACTTACTCGAATCTACTGAAATTTCACACATAGTATTAGTCTGTTAGTCGCAAACACGCCAAGAAAAATGGGCGAAGTGGCCACTCCCTTTTTGGTACCTCCCACACAAAGGGACCATTTTGCAACAAAAGTTAACTGCTTATAGCTTTAATATCAGTTAATACAAATACTTGAAATTTTGTACAGAGTAATGCTTTTATAGTACCAAGAGTCCAGAGAAAAGTGAGCGTTCTTGGCACGCCCCTTTTGGTAGCTCCCACACAAATGGACCATTTTGTACCAAAAGTTACCAGCTTATAACTTCAATAGCAATGCATACAAATACTTGAGATATCGAACGGTGTAATTTTTTTATAGTACCTTGAGTCTAGAGAAAAGTGGCCGTTATTGGCGTGCCCCTTTTGGTACCTCTCACACATATAGACCATTTTACACCAAAAGTGAATAGCTTGTAACTTTAATGCCAGTGCATATAAATCCGTGAAATTTTGTATAGTGTAATGCTTTTATAGTACCTAGAGTCCACAGCAATTTAAGCTTTACTGACACGTCCCTTTTGGTACCTCCCACACAAATGGAACATTTTGTACCAAAAGTTAACAGATTTAACTTTAATACCAGTGCATACTTTAAAGTTATTAAATGCAATTTAAATTGATAATAATTTAATTAAAACCAAAAAAAAATAATTTTATGAAAATTTTTGGGGCTCAAGGTGAGGGGATTTATAAGTCGGTTTACCCGACTGAACTTTCTTACTTGTTTATGTTTTTTTTTTTTAATAAGATTTTTTGTAATTGTTTCAACGACATTTAAGTGATAGTGATGTTTAAAACATTCATAGATATCACAATTTCCTTTAATTTAAATGGAATCCCAGCTGTATTGAGATTTGACTTGAAAAATATAGCCCAAACACAAAAGGCTACATCCAAGAACATCGAAATTAAAAAAAATCGTATTTTTTCTTGTCTAGGGCACCATATTACACCATATAATGTAATACACAGCCCTTCGGTAAATATTTTGTTGCATAGTGTTATTAAAATGTTCTCAAAAAATATGATTTTTTGCAATGTCTTGTAGGATATCAACAAATGTACAAATTTTATTAGAAGAAGTTGAAGGCCGGCTTCCCACACATCGCATCAATCAATGGATTTATTGAGAAAACACTTCGGTGAGCAGACAATTTCACATTTTGGGCCGGTCGATTGGCCACCAAGTTCGTGGGATATCACACCGTTAGACATTTTCCTGTGGGGATATGTAAAGTCAAAAGTTTATGCGGACAAACCCGCTTCGATTAAGGCCTTGGAGCAAAACATCACGCGTGTCATTCGCCAGTTACCAGTCGAAATGCTCGAACGAGTCACACTGAAAAAAAATTGACATAAAATTAAAGAAATGCTCCAAAGACGTCCTTAGCTTTTAAAATAAGTACATTTTGTACATAAAATTAAGAATATTTATTTACAATTAAGTAAATTACTTAATGTTAACGAAATTATCTACATTTTAGGTACAAAATGTACTTATTTTAAAGACTAATGACGTCCTTCGAGCATTTCTTTAATTTTAGTACAAATTTTTTTTCAGTGCATGGAAAATTGGACTCAACGGATGGACCATCTGAGATGTAGCCGCGGCCAATATTTGATAGACATAATCTTCAAAAAATAAATGCCAACGAATGTTCTTTCATATAAACTTTCCCCATTCAATTTAAATTCTTTTCTTTAAAAAAGTACACTGAAAAAAAAAATGTCATAACATTAAAGAATGGCTCCAAAGACGTCATTAGATTTTAAAATAAGAACATTTTGTACTTAAAGTATAGATAATTTCATTAATATTAAGTAATTTACTTAATTTGAAGTAAATTTTCGTAATTTTGAGTACAAAATGTACTTATTTTGAAGACTAAGGACGACTTTGGAGCAATTCTTTAATTTTATGACAAATTTTTTTTCAGTGTGGGGAACCTTGAAATGGATCACGCGATATAAATTTTGGTACGTTTCATGCAATCGCGGTCAAAATAACCTCAAAAAATCTGGGTTTTCTTCAATATCATCATTTTAAAGAGGAGGTCACAACCTTTTTTGATACTCTATTTGTAGTAATCGGACAATGCCTTTAGAAGTTATGACGGTTAAAACCGAATAAACTACTATCTGAAATTTTTTCAAAATATATTAGTGGCCGATTGTGATGACGATAGATTATTAAACTTATTATATTTTATCGTTGTAATAGCTATAGTTTCTACTATATTCTGGAATAGACAACTTTCGTTTGCGCTAAACATTTGTGTAGCTTTACCAGTTACAACAAATATTAGCCACGAAACTTATTATCCACTTTAAATCTTTTTGTAATTCTATTTTCATTTAATCAACACAAAATGAACTTTGATATTTAAATTCATTTCTCACAAAAATTCTTAATTACCGAGAAAAGTTTCATTACTCGTATGTTCTCTGTTAATTCCCTGCACAAGTATTATTTTCCTTTTGCTCTGTGCGGCATGTTCAACACATTGTATCGTTTTGGTATGTTTCTAGGAACGAGTCGCACAGCAGCTGCACTTTTAGTTTTCCTGGAAATTTCCCTTTTTTCACAAAATATTCTTGTTGCACGCGGCACAAACAATTTTGGTTCGATCTTTGCAATTTGTGAGAATATCCAATAAAGGATGAACAGAAAATATGCGAAAAACATTTACTGTCTAAAATGTATTATGTTTGAGAATGTGTCTCGAGTGTGCAGCTGTTGCACAGTGGTACCAAGTGCGAAAATAGTCATGTTGCCAAGATGAAAGGGGATCAGTTTCACAACAATATAAACTATTGGTGCTGCAGTAGAATATATGTATGTTATAGGGGATTCAGTATTTTACTAAATATTAAAGGTTAGTAGATATTGAATGGAAGGAGCTGATCAGTATGATCCATCTTCTTCAAGTTTTACATAGGATAGGGGGAAATGTTACCATACACAAGATTTCCAGGCAATCGGTCACACATTTGGAGAATGTACCTATGTATATTGGCATGACTTAAAAGGTCCCGTACCAAATTTCGCCAAACTCATATAGGACCAGAGTTTATTCCTTCGAATTAAACTATTTTTTGTAGCAAATTAAATGCACCTTTCTTCACTAAAGTTTTCTTATTATTTGTTCTAGAGCTATGAAAAAGCTGCTATAAAACTACAAATTTATTAAACATTTGTTTTTAAATCATATAGGGTTTTCCAACAAGCGGTGTTATTTTGGTATTCAAACAAAAATTCAGTTTTTTGAGATAACTGATGGGATGTTTATTTCATAATAAAGAGGAACACACAGAATACAGTTTGGTTGGCTCAACCGAATTATTTGCCAACCGAATTTTGGTAGTTCTGTCTACTATCATGCGATTCCATCAGGACAACCACTTTTTGTTGGTGGTATACTTCTGCTTCCATGTTGACAACAATCATATTTGGTTGCGCCAACTACGAAAATGGTGGCTAACATTATCTGTTGTAGTTGCCACAACCAACTGTTTTCAAAAATTGGTTGTTCTGACAATTTGTCAGTCATATACTACCGACAATTAATTAAAAACAGTTTTCATTAATTTTTATTTTATTTATTGAACAAAAAACAAAGCAATTCATAACAAAATTATTCATAACAAAGTCATCACTATTATGAGATGTGGAAATATTTGACACACACTTTAGTACAAGAAAAAAAAGACACAAAACTTTTATGCAAATATCGCTTAACCCTGTGCTTTCAATTTCATGATTGTTGAATTTATTTTTCATTTATGTGATCGAATCGAATTCCAACCAATTATTTTCCTGGGATAATGATAAACAACATCAGCCAAATGGCCACCACGACCACGCTTACAGGACCATATCCTTTTCATAAAATTTTCCATAACCAAATCGCAAAGTGGCTGCCCTATGTCCTCGATAGCCTCTCGAATTCTTTCATTGAGGTCTTGAATCGACGCTGGGCTGTTGGCATAGACCTTATCTTTCACGTGGCCCCAAAGGAAGAAGTCGCAGGGTGTTAAATCACAAGATCTCGGTGGCCAATTATGATCACCTCTTCAAGAGATAAAACGGTCCGGAAACTTTCCCGTAACAGACCAATGGTTTCGTTGCTTCTGTGGCACGTAACGCCGTCTTGTTGAAAGTAAACGTTGTCCAGATCAATACCATCCAACTCCGACCATAAAAAATCATTAATCATCTCTTGAAAGCGCAATACATTCACCGTAACTGTTGATCCAACCTCATTTTCGAAAAAGTAAGGTCCAATGACCCGTCGGACCATAAACCGCACCAAACAGTCACGCGTTGAGGATGGAGAGTCTTCTCAACAATAACTCTTGGGTTTCCGAGCCCCAGATGCGACAATTTTGCTTGTTGACGTAGCCACCGAGGTGGAAATGGGCATCATCAGTCAAGATGATTTTCGATTTTTCGAATTTTAATAATTTCATTGCGTTGTTGAATAGTGTATCGTTCCATTTTTAGTAATGGCGTAGTTTCTACTTGTTAAATGACAAAGAATAAAAGTTTCAAAAGTGACAGCAACCGAAATACCGGGTGATTCAAAATAACACCTCTTGTTGGAAAACCCGATATATATACATATGTATTATGTTTTTATCCCCTCACCTTAGAGAGGAGGGTATATATCATTTGCTACGAGCCAAAGTGTAACACATCGAAGGAGTGACCTAAGTATGTACGGCGGATATCCGTTTTGGGTCATTTTAAGTCGAATTATCAATGTCCGTCTGTCTGTCTGTCTCCTGGCTGGTGCGCACGATAACTCTCGAAAGGAGTAACCGATTCAAATTTGGTATGTGGTAATATTTTCTTCTATCTACGGCTAAGTTCGAAGATGGGCCATATTAGTCCACTCCTTCTAGTACCTCCCCCACAAACGGTTAACATTTAGTGAAATATTGATTATTTAATAACTTGTTTGAATCCTCTGAAATTCCACACATAGTATTAGTTTGTTGGTCACTATTACCTCGAGAAAAATGGGCAAAGATGCAACGCCCCTTTTCGTACCTCCCACACAAATCTACAATTTTGAACCAAAAGTAAATATCTTATAACTTTATTACCAGTAGATACAAAGACCTGCAATTTTACACAGTGAAATGGTTTAATAGTACCTACAATGCAGTGAACAATGTGCATTATTGCCGCATTCCTTTTGGTACCTCCCACACAAATGGACCATTTTGTACCAAAAGTTACCAGCTTATAAATTTAATACAAGTGCATACAACTGCTTGCAATATTGTACAGTGCAATGCTTTTATAGTACCTAGAGTCCAGAGAAAAATGGGCGTTATTGGCACGCCCCTTTTGGTACCTCCCACACAAATGGACCTTTTTGTACCAAAAGTTAACAGCTTTTAACATTAATATCAGTGTATACAAATACTTGGAATTTCGTACAGTGCAACGCTTTTATAGTAGCTAGAGTCTGCAGAAATGTGGCCGTTATTGGCACACCCCTTTCGGTACCCCCCACACATGTGGACCATTTTACACCTACAACCTTAATACCAGTACATACTTTAAAGTTATTAAATGCAATTTAAATTGATAATAATTTAGTTAAAACAAAAAAAAATTTACTAATATTTTTTTGGGACACAAGGTGATGGGATTCATAAGTCGGTTTACCCGACTGAACTTTCTTACATGTTTTTTTAATTTGTTTGCCTAGGGTAAGAGGACGTTTTAGTTTACAAGTACAAAATCCATATAATAATTCATGCACAATCTTTCATTTCTATAATGATTCTACTTCTGCATCATCCATAAAAATAAAGGGAAAAATTCAGAACTTTATCCCAATTTACTTCTAATATATTTTTTCAAATGCTATACAAATTGGATAAGCAATACAAATGTCATTTTCTATGCTAAACTATTGAAAATGCTGAACAGTTCACTGTGGTGACCTTTGTGATGTGATGCTATTTGCTCAGAACACAATGTTGGTTTTTGTTGTTGCAGTGAATGTGTCAGTGTTTCTATATAGTATAGACACACGAATATACACATTAGGGGTGTTCTTACTTTTCCAAAATGAGAATACCTTCGCTCCCCTGGGTTATTTTTTTTCCTTTACATGTGAAAAGGACGTATATGAAATTTGAGGCCGATCGCAGCACGATTAGTGGCGGCGATTTTTGATTAAAGTTTGAAAATCGTCTTCAAAGGGGAAAATTAGGGTTTTTTGCTATTTTTCTCGTATAAAAATAATTTTTTTCGGATAAAGTTTATGCAATTCGTATTTTTTCTTCTTTTTTATGTTCAGAATTCATAAAATAATACTTTTAACTGCAAAACCTTCCAAAAAATTTGGAAAAACCACAGGTTTAATTTTTTTTTCTATTTTTCTATTTTCTTTTATTTACATGCCCTTATTTTATTATTATATGTCCTTATTTTATTATTCAAAATAAAAATTTTTTGGCTTAATATAAATAAATGGTAATAGAGATATTGAATTTATTGTAATAGAACAGATTTTGGTGAGACGGATATTTTCTGCGATAAACTTCAACCACCTGAATTGTTTTTCCTCTTCATCATTGGTTAATATTTTATTGTAGTCTGACATAAACTTAACGCCCCTCTCAGCAGTGTCATTTACAACGAATAAGTCACGGCAAAACGTTCAGCATTCTTCATATTCATAACACGACCATTCTCTAGAATGCTGAAGGCGGATCAAAGTGGCTTAAGAAAAGCTTTGTTTTCTCTGAAACAAAGTCGCTTATACTATAATTAACAAAATCCAACAGGTTAAAGTGGGTGCGTCCATTTTTTAATTTTATTCTTGGTTCTTTGCGGTTAAGATTTTGAATCATTTGGCCTTTTTCTACCAAAGAAATATTAGAATCGAAGAAAGATAATGCCACAGCTTCTTCGGCTATGTACCATAAATGATTACCCATTTTTTAGGAACAGTTGTCGATATTTTTAGCGTCTGTATTGGAATAGTTTATAGCATCTTGAATAAATGTAAGGTCTTGGAGTGGTGCTAATATGGCATTCGTACATTTAAACCAGACTTGCACATAAATACTTACAAGAAAAATGCATATACCACGTATGGCATTTAAATTTACTTCGCTTAGCTCGATTTGGCCCCGGAAAAGAAATATTTTTAAGGAATATATTGCTTTTGACATCCAGCGAGCATGACTCGTGGCACCCGGTTTGCCCGGATCGGCCCACACCAAGAAAAAGTAGAGTCAACTGAAGTAATTCTTTATAATCGTCTCGGCATTGAGGTTTTCCCAACTCTTCCAAACAAAACGTTATACAGTAATCTCGCTCGGGTTGGCTTATTTTCGTACATACTATTTTGTCTGCAATGCCACTTCTGAAAGTTTCAACATTTAAGTCTGGCCATGATTTTGCAAATAGTTCGAAAATAGGAACGTTTGGCGAAGATGTCGAAGTAAATTTTTTTTCTAAAAAAATATGATGGCGGTACGGTAAGTTCATTAAACATCGTCCAATTCGCTTTTCCAAATTAACAGCGGCTCCAGATTTGATACCAGTATTGACGGATGTTGTATCGTACGACAAGCCTTTAACTTTTCAACAATATTCCAATCTGCCAATCTTTGATAAACTACCTCAGAGATGTTTCTGCCTGTTGAAGACGTTACTTTTGGTGCACCGAGAAACTTGGATGTGCCATTGTAGCTGACAAGAACGGCAATTCTTTCAACTTTCGAGGGTTCCATCAAATCTTGCATTAACTTCCCATCAAAATAAACTACCAATGAATCAATTTCTTTTACCTATAAAATAATTTTCATAATACTACAATTAAATTATGCTAATACATTTTGAATTATTTCTTATGGCGATTTCGTTTCTGGGAAAAATGCTGCCCCGTCGACGTGAAATACTAGAGAATACTTGCACTTTTTAAGTCGAAATAATGTAGTCCCTCGTAGTTAACTTATTTCAGATATTCAAACTTCAAAAATGTGTTAGAAAATTGCAGTTTTCGGGAAAAGGGAAAAGAATTTTTCCAAAAATTAAATCACCATTAATTACAATATTTCTAAAATTAAGTTGAAGTTCTTCTTTTAAGTTCTTCCGATAAATAGTTGAACGGTTAATTGCAAGTTCGTTTGCATCATTTTCGAATGCTTCAGCAGCTGCTATTAGTACGTGGGCGGCCATTCCATCAGATAATTTTGCATTGTCTAGAGCTGCTACTAAACGGGGTGTTATAATTTATCTTCGACCTCTTTTTGCAACTGTTGTAGAATACGATACTGTATCGAGATCATCGCAAGACATAGTAGGCGGTGTAGTTATGTCAGCATAATCGTCATCCATAAATTGAGAATCAACTAAAATTTTGTTGAAAATTAAATATAGAAATCTAGAAAAATAATATACTTACCAGGCACATTCAATTCTTTCTCCTCGTATTTTCTTTTCCTTGGAGTTCTGTTTTCTTTTCTATATAAAACCATATCAACACCAGCCATGGTGCCCGGGCGTCCTAATCTAAAATCTTAATAACTTGTAATGCATTGACAGTAGCTATGTCAAACAAGTCCTCCAGGTCCTCTTCAAATTTTTCTTTAACACGTTTTTCTGTGATGCCTTTTCGATCCACAGGTGTTTTTCTTATCAATTTCCATGATTCGTACAAATTTATGAGCTTTTGTACGCATTTATCTTTTCTTTGAGTTGGTATGCGGGCTTGCTGCCAAAATATGTCAGCTGCATCGAATGTCAAGCTTGCGCTTTCTATTGCTGTAAGACGTACAATCTGTATGTTATAGAACATAACCTGTAAGACCTGCCGTTTTGATGGAAGTTTTGCGCCGATTATTTGATGTTGAATAGAACCAATTAAATATATTTTATACAACTTCGCACTATGTAGAGTCGCGAGTTTTTATATTTGTATTTCTTTCGGCTTCTGTCATCGTCGAATGTTTCTGGTTTCTGATCGCTTAACTTAAGTGTTTATTTATAAATACATATGTATTTATGAAAAATACTTGTGACACAAAGTGTAGATATTGTTTCATTGGAAAAAATAAAAATAGAAAAATGGTAAACCTACATTTTTTCCCGTAAATGTGTTATTTCATGAATTCTGAACTTAAAAAGAAGAGCAAAATACGACTATACAAAGTTTTTCCGAAAAAAATAATTTTTAAACGAGAAAAATAGCAAAAGCCCAAATTTTCCCCTTTGAAAACGATTTTCAAACTTCAATCAAAAATCGCCGCCACTAATCGTGCTGCGATCGGCCTCAAATTTCATATACGTCCTTTTCACATGTAAAGGAAAAAAAATAACCCAGGGGAGCGAAGGTATTCCTATTTTGGAATAATAAGAACACCCCTAATACACATAGTATATGTGTCACACATGCTGATGCAAAATAAGTATACAGGAGTATATTTGTTTTTGTAGCCATGTATTTGTAAATGCATTTGCAAATGTTTTTGTTGCTGATAATGCCGATGTTGATGTTGTTGATGCCACTGCTGCTGCTGTTGCCGCTGCTGCTTTTTGTTGCCATTAGTTAAGCTGTAAACTAATTTTGTGGCAATGTCCATTTAAATAATTGTTAAAGCTTTTAATTTATTGCCATGAGTGTATGTGTGGGAATTAGTATACATGTTGTATGTATTTGTTTTAGTGACAAGCAGACAGACATTAGGGAAGATGGAACATACAAAGTGTCAACCTTTTTGGATTGTAATGACATTAGGTGAAGATGTTTCGGTTAGATCGGATTTTCTAGTGATTCGGAGTCAATCGGTATAATTTAATTCTAGCTCCTATATTGTATGTCGTTACAAACATTATAAATTTTATTGAAATCGATTTCCATCACATATCTGAATATTCTAGTCGTACGGCCAAGTGAAAAGGCGGACGACAAAGACCACGTAATTTTTACGATTACCATAGCCCCAGGTGGGAGACTCATAGCCAGCACGCTACTTACTCCCTTTACGGGTTGCTCATCCTTTACTTCCCACTATCAGGCGTATAAGCCATATTTCGATGCTGAATATTTTTTGAAATATCCAAAATGTGAAATTATGATGCCACATCGTAGAAACAAAAATCAGCTTAAATTTCGTTTCAACCTATTCAACACACCAATACGTATTTAGTGTATTAGAAGGCGGATGCAACTCCCATAGCTCAATGTGCACACACGAGTTTGTTTAAAATGCAGACATTGTACATTTTGAATACTCTCAGTATGTACATATGTATATGTACTCCAATCCATAGTCACATGGTCAGACATTGGAACAAAATCCAACTTCTCCACAAATTCTCTAAAAAGCTTAGCAGCATAAATGAGTTTTTGGCTTAAAACAAACATTTCGTTAAGTAGTTTTTGGTTGAAATTTTTGGTTCAGAAAATCCCAATACCAAAAAAAAACTACGATATATGTGTGTGTGTTTTTGTTTGAAGAATTAGATTAAGTAGCTTGACATGTGTTGAGATAACATTTGAGATTTAAAAGAAAACATATAAAGGGTGGACATTTTCTTGTACTCAGGGGCATGAAGATATACATACAGAAATCCTTGTATGATTTAATGACATTAGCATACTATTATATGAATTAAGGATATTGTGCAAGACAAAAGGGATTAGTTGTATTAATTTAATTACATTTTAATGTTTATACACACCACAATTGAGAAGGATTTATTACTCTTAATATTCAAAGAATACAATTTGTAAATTATTATACTGAAAATGAAAAATAAGAATCATGGAAATGTTATACACACCTGAAAAAGGTGAAACACCAGTAAAAGGGAGATCTTTGAAATTGTTATTGAAATGGTATCCAAACAAAATTTGACGAAAATTAAACAGCCAAAAGTCGATCCGAAACTCGTCTGTGGAATGTGAGAATTTTGGAAGTTTAATTACATTGCCCAATATATTTTAAAGTTATTTAAAAATCGTTCCACAAAATTTTACAGAATTCTTATTGAAGCAAGTTAATATAGTTTTTGCTAAATATGTTTGTTCAGTTATCTGAACTGAATTGTATAAAGTCGGGTAGATTGTTTTATGCATTGACAAAATGTGTGTGTGTAAATTATTAGGGACTTCAAATAAAGTCCCATTTTTAGTTATTCTAACATCGACCCAGCCATGTACACTAGATAAGCGTAGTGCATTGGTCGATGTTGTATTTACATTTATGATCTATTTATAGACTGTAACCAACTAATTCTTAACCTATGTTTTCTTCTTATTTATAACATAGGTTAAGAATTAGTTGGTTAGACTTAAGATAAGTAAAAAATATTGTAAATAAAATTAGTTCCTATTTAGAACTCATATCGTAAAGACCTTTAATTTTCTGCTGCTCGGCTACAAACAATGTTAGAAAATGGATACATAAAAACCAGTAGAGCAAAAAACTAAAGTCGGGGGAGCCGACTATAAGATATAGGTGTTTTACGTTTGAAAAGATTTCTCCGATTTGGAATCCAAGCGCTATTTAAGTCGTAATTTAATTCTGAGCATTACTAAATTTATTTCTATATACTTATATTATCTTAACAAATTTAGTAAAGCTCAGAATTAAATTACAACTTATCGGAGGTAAATATGTACATATGCAAGCTATACCTAAATATGATTCCATTTATTAGAATTTCTGCTGAATTCTCTCTTGGTTCAAAAATCTGATTTAAATAATATCTAATTTTGTAAAAATCGATAAAAAAAAATTTGAATTTTACAGCGCTTTATGACAAATCGGAGTAAACATACCCAGCCAGAAATTTATGACGGTACCACGAAAAAAGCGTTGTGAAAGCACTGTTTTGGGACGCTTTCACAACGCTTGCTTAAAATTTCTCTAAAGCGCTGTTTCATGGATTTACAATTCTTTGAGAACAAATAATTTGAGAAAATAATACTTTTTGTAAAGTAAGTCATTAAATCGATAACTCCATTCCAAAACATGCTAAGTCGAAACAGGAAGGTGGAAATTGTCTTTTCTTTAGAAGACTGCAGGATTCGCTTTTACAGTGCATTTTTGACATGCAAAAACCCAGTGCTACCTTTACAACATCTAAAGAATGAACAAACTGACATGTTACAGGGACAATTTAACTTATGAATTCATTTAAATAAATACCTTAAAAATAATATATTTCATTTGATTCATTGATTTCTACTCGATTTTTTGGAATTATTACCTTCAAACCGGAAGAGCGTCATGAATTTTGTTTTTACAGCGTTTCAAAAGCGTTGTAAAATACCGCCGTCACACCGTATATCAGTGTCATCATTTTGACGCTTTTACAACGCTTTATCCTAACGTGTGATGACGGTTCACAGTGCTTTCACGACGCTTTGAGAATGGTATTTTTCTGGCTGGGTACACATGATATAAATCTAAACAGATTTCCGATCAGGCAGTGTTCTTCATCGGATGAATGAATGAACTCCTCTTCGCCAAATTTGAAAATTATTGGATGCAAAAAACAGCCATTGGAGCGTTAAGAGGTCCAATCGGAAGAAACATATACATATATATATATAGAGTGATCTATTTCGAGGTTCCCTACTTTTTTAAAGAAAAAAAAAACACAGAAAATTAAAATTGATTGGGGAATGTTTATTATCATTTGAAGGAACATTCTTTGGCATTTATTTTTTGAAGATTATGTCTATCAAATGTTGGCCGCGGCTACGTCTCAGATGGTCCATCCGTTGAGTCCAATTTTCGATGACTCGTTCGAGCATTTCGACTGGTAACTGGCGAATGACACTCGTGATGTGTTGCTCCAAGGCCTGAATCGAAGCGGGTTTGTCCGCATAAACTTTAGACTTTACATATCCCCACAGGAAAAAGTCTAACGGTGTGATATCACACGATCTTGGTGGCCAATCGACCGGCCCAAAACGTGAAATTTTCTGCTCACCGAAGTGTTCTCTCTACAAATCCATTGATTGATGCGATGTGTGGGAAGTGGCGCCGTCTTGTTGAAACCAAATGTCGCCGAGATCACGAGCTTCAATTTCAGGCATCAAATAGTTGGTTATCATGGCACGATAACGGTCGCCATTGACAACGTTCTTACTGGCATCATTTTTGAAGAAATATGGACCGATGATTCCACCGGCCCACAAACCACACCAAACCGTTGTTTTTTCTGGATGAAGTGTCAGCTCTTGAATCTCTTCAGGTTGCTCTTCGTCCCAAATGCGGCCATTTTGCTTGTTTGCATACCCATTGAGCCAGAAATGGACCTCAGCGCTAAACAAAATTTGGCTCGAAAACGTCGGATTTTCTTGGAAGTTTTCAAGAGCCCATAGAGCGAGGCGATGTCGCTTGGGAAGGTCGGGCGGCTTCAGTTCTAGCACAAGCTGTGTTTTGTAAGATCTCGACGTAAAATGCGCCAAGTCGTTGCATACGTCAGTCCGAGTTGCTGCGAACGGCGCCGAATCGACTCTCCACGGTCTTCGTGTACACTCTCAGCTACGGCCGCTACATGTTCTTCACTGCGTGCTGGACGTGGTCTATTTGGCCGAATATTATCCAACAATGAATGCTGGGTCTCAAGATGGATGATGGTGTTGCGAATAGTACGCTCATTTGGCCGATTATGTTGACCATAAGTTGAGCGAAGTGCACGAAACACATTCCTCACAGAACGTGAATTTTCGTAATAAAACTGAACGATTTGTAAAGGTTGTTCAGGCGTAAGTCTTTCCATGATGAAATGCCAAACAATACTTAACAAAAATAACATGACAGCATAACACGATTCACACGTGATCTGTCAAGAAAAGGCTATTGAAAAAGTATCTCTACTTGGATCACCCGTTATATGGGGGCAATATCTAAATCTGAACCGATTTGAAACAATTTCAATATAGTTCATCCATGTCGAGAAAGTATTTAGTTACAAATCTGCCACTAAACAAACTTAAACCATGTAACACAGTGTGTTGCAGGGTATAATAACTGACGAACCCACAGGTTGACTGAGGCGAACAAAATGTATATACATAATTATACCCTCTACCATAGGATAGGGTATATTAACTTTCTCACTCCGTTTGCAACACCATGAAATATTGATCTGCCACCCTATTTATATTATTGATTGTCGTGAAATTCTAAGACGATTTAGCCATGTCCGTCTGTTTGCCCGTCTGTCTATCTTTTGAAATCACGCTACAGTCCGTATTAATAGAGTTAGGTTGGCCAAATTTGGTAGAAATTCTTCTTATAATTGTAAGTTGTTTGGGATTGCAAATGGGCCATATCGCTCAATGTTTTGTTATAGCTCCGCTATAGAGGTCGCTCTTAAATATGGTCTTGAAGCCATAAAAACCGAATTTTTAAAGCAGTGTAGCTAAGCATTTGCGGTTTGTATTCTTTTTAGACAATAATCCAGCGCAGCACCAATTTTAGTAATCGGTTTGTATTTTGTTGCAGTCCCCCTATAAGGGTCGCCATAAATAACATATTTTCTATGCAATTTAGCTGAAACTTTTTTGTTTGTATTTTATGTACACACAATTTCTATGCAATTTTGTTGAAGATGTGCAGTTTGTATATTATTTATACAAAAATTCATTACAGTAAATATTATCCAAATTGGTTAGTAATACAGTTCTCCAATAAAGGTTGCTCCCAGATACGCTTATTTAATTCATAAGAACCACATTTTACAGATGATTAGGATGTAATTCTTAAAGTTTGTGCTTCACATCATCATAAATTCTGCACAACGAACTTAACTAGATGTGTTTTGATATAGCTCTCATACAGCTCTCAGAATAAATATTTACCCATCGGTCTATGTTTTGATATAGTCTTCATATAGAGGTCGCTCTTAAATATCTTTGGTAAAGAAATAGAATGCTTGTTTTCTGAAAATTTTGGCTAAACATTCTCAGCGTTCGTTTTTTAATAGATTGCAAAAACAAAAAATAACCATGTCGTTTCATGATTTGCTTCATTTCCAGAGAGCCGAACTTATTTCTTTTTTATTAAGACAGAGACAGAGAATGTTGAAAAATTTATTATTTGTGATTCTATATTAAAAAAATTTTTAATTCATAATTGTCTTTTTTAACAAAACTATATCCTGATTTTAATAAAACAAACTCAGTCTTAGTAGACATATAATTTTATAAATTTATGTTATTTAACTGGCGGAGTCTGAGGCGGATTCGAATTATTTTAAAGTCGTTTTTGGCTCGACTCCACATCCCTGCCTTTAAATTAAATTTTTTTCCCAAATTAGGCTGTAAACTATTCATGATTTTAGGACAAAATAGTGTTTAATTTCAACAACCTTAAGGATCGGCGAAAGCCTTTTAGATAGCTTATGGTATAATCCCATAAAATGTTTAGGTGTGTGATGTATCTTCGAGAATATGAAACTTAAAATGGTTATAGAATATACAATGATGCGCCTTCAAAATATAAACGTAAATGAAGTTTCTTCATTCATATTTTTTTAAAAAAATTGGGAAATGTATTGCGTCATCTTAAAAGTATAATCCACAAATATTGTGCTTTCTCATAAATTTAAACAAACACATCGTAGATTAAGAAATTCGTACTGAAGACATGAGATGAATGTGGAATAAAAAAACAATGAACTTTTTTGCTAAGAAAAACATATATTTAAGGAACAAAATAACCATTAGAAACGGGTATCCAAGAAACCTTCAAAAATAGTAGACATTTGTAATTATACCCTACACCACACTGTGGTACAGGGTATTATAAGTTTGTTTCACGACAGATGTTTGTAACATCTGAAAATAACACAGTTAGACCCACCTTAAAGTATACCGATGGACTCAAAATCACTAGCTGAGTTGATTTAACCATGTCTGTCTGTCCGTCCGTCTGTCCATGTAAAGTTGTTCGTCGACTACAGGTCGCAATTTCACTCCGATCGTTCTGAAATTTTGCAGTTTAGAGTATTTCGCAGATGTAAAGATTTTGGTTGAAATCGGTTCAGATTTAGATATAGCTCCCATATATATGTTTCGTCCGATTTGGCCCTTTAGTTCTATAGAAGCTGTATTTTACATCCAATCGTTTGGAAATTTAGAATGGTCGAGTTTCTTGATCTATAAACCAACATTGCCGAATTTGAAGAAAATCGGTTAAGATTTAGCTATAGCTCCCATATATATGTTTCGTCCGATTTTGCTCTTTAGTCCTGTAGAAGCTGTATTTTACATCCAATCATTTTGAAATTTAGAATGGTAGAGTTTCTGGATCCATGAACCACTACCGAATTTGAAGAAAATCGGTTAGGATTTAGCTATAGCTCCCATATATATGTTTCTTCCGATTTGGCCCTTTAGTTCTATAGAAGCTATATTTTACATCCAATCGTTTTGAAATTTAGAATGGTAGAGTTTCTTGATCCATGAACCAACATTGCCGAATTTGAAGAAAATCGGTTAAGATTTAGCTATAGATCCCATATATATGTTTCACCCGATTTGGCTCTTTAGATCCAATCGTTTTTATACCCTACACCACACTGTGGGACAGTGTATTATTTAAGTATAAAATGTCCCTAAAGTAAATTTATGTAAACAATTTATACATGAATTAAAAAATTTATATATTAGAGTTATTCAATATTACGAGAGTGGTGTAGGGTATTATATAGTCGGCCCCGCCCGACTTTAGCCTTTCCTTACTGGTTTTTCATTTAATTTAGTATATTAAAGTCTAGTTGCAACCATTATCTACATAAAATTAAGTATTTTGTAAGGGAGCCGATTCACATTTGCATATCAATAACATATATTTCCAAAATACAGTACGACAGTGCCATTTGATTTTATTTCGTGCGAATTCGCTTAAAGAACTACTGATGTCAGAACAAATATAATTTTATGAAACATAGAAAGTTTCCAACTAGACAATCGGACGGACATAGCACAACAATTGAAACATGAATTTTGTGTTGCTTCTACTTTTTATCAACAAGCCAACATTTCTCAAATTCAAAATGCTGTACGTTATTTTTAACCACAAACTGAAATAACCAGACTGTTACTGGGTACGACTAGATGCAATTAAAACTATTCCTAACCAAGACAAGTGTATCCATGACCGAGAATAAAAACACTTGTCTACCTCACAATAAGTTTCCCAAGGCCAAAACTATGTGAGAACTATCCTCTGCTGATGTATAGTCCTGTCATAGTATTCCGAAATAACCCGTAACTTAACTAAATTAAAAAGAGAATAAACATTTCTAAAAGGTGCCATCTATGGAGATAGCCATAGTTGCCGGAAACCATTTCGGTTTTGAATTTAAACTAAAAAAAAATATTTTTATGTTTTGCTGATGGGAAATTCTCTCAGACATTTGGGTGTCCGTCTGTCTGTATGCCTATTGGCAGTGGCAGCGACAGCGGCATTTATGTGTCATGACAACTGTGTCTTTATAAAAATGGAAATAAAAAGATTAGCACAAAAAAGTTGGCACTGGAAAAATATTTATTCTTAACACAATTTAGTTTATTTGGAGTTTTGTAGCCATTTTGTGCCTTGGTCTACTTCAGAGGCAAACGAATGTGAACAAATAAAAAAAAGGACAACAAACGAACCAATAGAACTTAGCTTAGCAACAAAGGTCAACATTTAATAATAAAGTTATTCAAGAATACATATGTAAACATATTGCATTGAAATAAAGTGAATGTGCTATTGTTAAGGTTGCATGGGAATTACTTAATTAGGATGTGTTATTATAAAGTGTAGTTTATATATTGATATATGTATACTTTCGCAAGAAATATTTGAATGCGATTTGCACAACTCGGTGTACAGCACGAAAAAATCGTACAAAAAAAAAATTAAAAATAGAAATAATTGCATAAAACGGAAATTTTGTTGGGAGGATAATGCTAGATCTAGAGCTAAAATACTTTGACGTAGAGAAGGTTTTTCAAAATGATTGTACTGAAGAAGAACACATGTTTCTCTACGAGTGCACAGAAAAGAAAACACGTTCCAAAGAGTGCACAGAAAAGAAAACACGTTCCACATGTTTCTCTACGAGTGCACAGAAAAGAAAACACGTTCCAAAGAACAGAGTGATATTAATCCAGTAAGGAAAGGCAGAATGTAGGGAGAGGCTGACTATATAGTACCCTACACCTCCCTAGAAATGCGCAAAGGGGTATTGCGTTACTAATTTGGAATAAACTATTTCATTTCGCAGAAGAAAGTACATAGCTCCAACGCCTCATCGAGGCTTATTCCAAGGAGGAGTTATACTTATAAAGGGTGGTTAAATTGTAAGGGCCGATGTTGAATGTGAACCACACCTAAACGTCAAGTTTTTTCTGCATTTCATTTGACATTTCTCAATTTCAGACTAACTCAATATCAACCATGGAAAGATACACAAACGAGCAACGTTAAAGTTTTTAAGCCTTTTACGAAATGGGCGTGATGTTTTTTATCAGCATAATCGACCAAATGTGTCTCAATCGGGAGAATTTTGCGCAAATTTCAGCAAAACAGGTATATGAAACGATAACCGTAAACCTAGCAGTATTATTTCATAGATCAAGAATAAGCAGGAACTCATGGATGGAACTACACATAATCTAAAATTATTTACATATAAACCTCATTTCTCGGACGTAAAATTGTTCCAATAGAGTTTAAATACTAAATCGGCAGAAACATATACAGTGGAAAAAATAATAGGGACATAGATTTGTTCTCATATTCTGTATAGTTTTTTCCACAATATTTCAATATTGCTGTGAATATAATCAAAAACGTTTATTAATGCTTTGGAAAAAATAATAGGCACAGCACACATCTTATTCCTAATCCAGACTCCAGATGCAGAAAAACAGCTTCAGGTCATGAGCCGCCAACATGTTTCACAGTATTTTTGGTATACTTACTATCACATTCTTTGTTTTTGGGTCCACGAACGTAGTTTTTGCGTCTGAACCATACCAATTAGTTTTGGTTTTTTATTTTTGATTTTTTTTTGTTCTTAAGAACTGTTGTTATGTGAGGCTTCACCTAATTCTGAACCGATTTCCCCCAAATTGGGCAGTATCCTTTCCTAAATTAAGAAACTTTCTGTCTTTCTGCTAAATTTCGAAATGTTCGAAAGTAAATTACAACATAGATGATGCCAAAATCGGGAATAACATATCTATATATGTGGGCTGTATCTAAATCTAATCCCCAAATTTAGCTGTTTTCATTCCTGCGTTCACAATTTTCTTTCTGCAAAATTTCGTAATGATCGGATATAATATACGACTCCTATATCGCTTTGATTGCACATTGCACAGTGGGAGGAATAAAATAAAGGGATAGACCATTTTTCAGCCAGTTCGGCCGTTTCTTAACCAGTCAACCGATCGCAACACAATTTGCTACAGTGCCGAAAAGTTGTAAATTTGTCTTTTTTGCAGATACTTTCTCGCTGCTGAGTCTTTAGGTCTGAGACAAATGATATGCCCATTTGAATTTATACTTTACAAAAAGTATTTTTTTGTATTTTTGTCATTTTGATACCTTCCACCAAAGGATGGGGGTATAATCATTTTGTCACTCCGTTTGTAACACGTAAAATTCTAAGACGATTTAGCCACGTCCGTCTGTTCGTCTGTTGTAATCACGCTACAGTCCGCAATAATAGAGCTAGGTTGATCAAATTTGGTGGAAATATTTCTTATAGTTGCAGGTTGTTTGGGATTGCAAATGGGCCGTATCGCTCAATGTTTTCATATAGCTCCCCTATAGAGGTCGCTCTAAAATATTGGTTTTGAGC
The DNA here is from genome assembly GCA_963930755.1 of Eudasyphora cyanicolor. NCBI lineage: Eukaryota > Metazoa > Arthropoda > Insecta > Diptera > Muscidae > Eudasyphora > Eudasyphora cyanicolor. Next base: position 317,034,843 of record OZ005734.1, read on the forward strand.
CATAGATACCACATTTTTTAAGCAATTTAGCAGAAACTTTGCAGTTTGTACTCAATTTTAACAAGAATTCACCACAGTAAAAATTTTACAAATCGGTTCATATTTTTTTGTAGGCACACTATAGAGGTCGCCCCAAAATATACGTATTTAATCCATAAATACCATATTTTCTAAACATTTTAACTGGTTCTTTGCTGTTTGTATTTAATTAAGACAAGAATTCATCGCAGTAACAATTTTTCAAATCAGTTCATATTTTGTTATAAGCCCCAAAAAGGCTTATTTAAGCCATAAACACCACATTTTCTAAGAAATTTAGCTGAAACTTTGCAGTTTGTGTTCTATTTTGACAAGAATTCATCTCAATAAAATGTATATAAATAAAATTTTATTTTGTTGTAGTTCTTGTCTAGATGTAGCTAAAAACTATTATGAATCATAAATACCACAGTTTCCAGGTGGAGAGTTTGACTAAAGAATTTGCGGCCTAAAAATTGCAGCGTTCGTTTTTTAATAATTTACTGAAACAAAATAGATCGTTTCGTGATTTGCTACATATCCAAAGTTTTTTCTAGTAATCAAAATTAAATTAAATCCATAGTGGAGGGTATATGAAATTCGGCATGGCCGAATTTACATGTTATTTTTGAAAAATACACAATATTTTTCAACATATAGCAAATTTTGCAGTGTACGAGTATCTAGGAAAGATAATGAAAATGGAACCAGTATTTACCGCACGGAGGATTGGGAAACAAATTAAAACAGAAAACAACGCAGACGGAAACTTTATAAATCCATAAAATATTTAAAAATGAATATATTTCAACTATGGGAAAAATATAAACATATATAATTATCTATTTTGCAATGTGCACATATCCATAAATCTCCATATTTATAAACGAAAATCCCATAATTCCCAAAATGAATTAAAAAAAATCCCCAAAAGGCGAAATTTTTAATTTTTCCCCAAAACCTATTAGATTAAAATCCGGGCTCTGAATTCCTTTTGTATTTTACCGTGTAACACATCACTACATATAACAAGTAAGAAAATTTCAGTCGGGTAAAACGACCGTCACTTAGTGAGTAATATAACGGGTTTTCCAATAAAAGTGATATGATTTCTTTCAAAAACACACACTTATTGTTAAGGAAATTCAAAAGTTTTTTATTTAATGTGAAGTTCAATCGATACAATTAAATTTTAAATACAACGCCATTCAAATGGCCTTCACCTCTTCTTCTGCAGGAACGAATTCGATGAACCCAATTTTCGAGCACTTTTTCCACTAAATCGAGTCGTATGTCATCGAGTCGTATGTCACGTTCAATATTGACTTGTAAAGCTTGAAGAGAGTCCGGTTTATAACGAAAGACCAACGACTTCAAATAACCCCACAAGAAATAGTCTAATGGTGTTAAATCACAACTTCTTGGAGGCCATTCAATATCACAATTTCTTGAAAAAATCGAATCTCCAAACTTTTCTCGCAACAATTCAATTGTTTCATTTGCTGTGTGGCACGTAGCCACAATCGCTCAATGGCAAAAAGATAGCTCTTAACGAGTGCTAAAATATTGTTCATGGGTGTCAAGGTCGTAGGTCGACTGGAAAAAGTCTTTTTTGGATTAAAAAACCAGTAAGGAAAGGCAGAAAGTCGGGCGGGGCCGACTATATAATACCCTACACCTCCCTAACAATGCGATAAGGGTCATTGCCATAATAATTTGGAATAATTGGTAAATGGGTAGAAACATATTATCTAATTCTGAAACGATTATCGCTAAATTAAGCAATATTCGTTCCTAAATTGAAAAACATCTTTCTGGAACATTTTAATGATCGGAAGTAAAATACAACTTCTATAGCGGTTTGATACCAAATCAGGAGGAACATATATATGGAGCTTTAATATAAATCTGAACCGATCTTCCCTGAATACTCATTCATGCAAAAAGACCTCCTTCTGTCGAATTTCGTACTGATCGGATATAAAATGCAGTCTCTACAGCGCTTACATGTCAAATCGGGGGTAACATATACATGGGAGCTATATCTAAATCTGAACCGATTTTCTCCGAATTTGGCAGTATTCCTTCATGTAATAAGAAACGTCTTTCTGCCGAATTTCGCACTGATCGGATATAAAATACAGTTTTTACTGCGCTTCGGGGGTAACATCGGGGGTAACATATATATGTGGGCTATATCTAAATCTGAACCGATTTTCTCCGAATTTAGCAGTATTCCTTCATGTAATAAGAAACCTCTCTGTGCCGAATTTCGCACTGATCGGATATAAAATAACATTTTTACAGCGCTTACTTGTCAAATCGGGGGTAACGTATATATGGGGGCTAAATCTAAATCTGAACCGATTTCTTCCAAATTTAACAGTGTTCATTCATATAATAAGAAACCTCTTTCTGCCGAATTTCATACTGATCGGATATAAAATAATATGTTTACAGCGCTTACACTTCAAATCGGGGGTAACCTATATATGGGGGCTATATCTAAATCTGAACCGATTTCTTCCAAATTTAACAGTGTTCATTCATATGATAAGAAACCTCTTTCTGCCGAATTTCAGACTGATCGGATATAAAATAAAGTTTTTACAGCGCTTACATGTCAAATCAGGGGTAACATATATATGGGGGCTATATCTAAATCTGAACCGATTTTAACCAAATTCAATAGGGATCGTCCGTGGGCTAAATAAAATATATGTGTAAAGTTTCGTCGAGATCGGACCATAATTGCGACCTGTACTTTGATTACAAGAATACATGCACAGACAGACGGACAGACAGACAGACGGACATAGCTAAATCAACTCAGAAAGTGATTCTAAATTGATCGGTATAATAAACAATGGGTCTATTTCTTCTCCTTTTGGGTGTTACAAACAAATGCACAAAGTTATAATACCCTGTACCACAGTGTGGTGTAGGGTATAAATACAGTTTTTACAGCACTTACAGGTCAAATCGGGGGTAACATATATATGGGTGTTATATCTAAATCTATACCGAGCTTCCCCGAATTTGGCAGTATTCCTTCATACTGATCGGATACAAAATACAGTTTTTACAGCGCTTACATGTGAAATACCCCGTACCACAGTGTGGTGTAGGGTATAAAAATGGACTTGGCATCATTATACCCTACACCACACTGTGGTACAGGGTATTATAACTTTGTGTATTTGTTTGTAACACCCAAAAGGAGAAGAAATAGACCCATCGTTTATTATACCGATCGACTTAGAATCACTTTCTGAGTCGATTTAGCTATGTCCGTCTGTCTGTCTGTCTGTCCGTCTGTCTGTCTGTCTGTCTGTCCGTCTGTGCATGTATTCTTGTAATCAAAGTACAGGTCGCAATTATGGTCCGATCACGACGAAACTTTACACATATCTTTTTTTTGGCCCAAGGACGATCCCTATTGAATTTGGTTAAAATCGGTTCAGATTTAGATATAGCCCCCATATATATGTTAGCCCCGATTTGACATGTAAGCGCTGTAAAAACTTTATTTTATATCCGATCAGTATGAAATTCGGCAGGAAAAGGTTTCTTATTACATGAATGAACTCTGTTAAATTTGGAAGAAATCGGTTCAGATTTAGATATAGCCCCCATATATACATTACCCCCGATTTGACATATAAGCGCTGTAAAAATGTTATTTTATATCCGATCAGTGCGAAATTCGGCAAAGAGAGGTTTCTTATTACATGAAGGAATACTGCTAAATTCGGAGAAAATCGGTTCAGATTTAGATATAGCCCCCATATATACGTTACTCCCGATTTGACTTGTAAGCGCTGTAAAAATGTTATTTTATATCCGATCAGTATGAAATTCGGCAGAAAGAGGTTTCTTATTATATGAATGAACACTGTTAAATTTGGAAGAAATCGGTTCAGATTTAGATATAGCCCCCATATATACGTTACCCCCGATTTGACATGTAGAGACTGTATTTTATATGCGATCACTACGAAATTCGACAGAAGGAGGTCTTTTTACATAAATGAGTATTCAGGGAAGATCGGTTCAGATTTATATTGATTGTTCCTCCTGATTTGGTATCAAACCGCTATAGAAGTTGTATTTTACTTCCGATCATTAAAATTTTCCAGAAAGATGTTTCTCAATTTAGGAACGAATATTGCTTAATTTAGCGATTATCGTTTCAGAATTAGATAATATGTTTCTACCCATTTACCAATTATTCCAAATTATTATGGCAAATACCCTTATCGCATTGTTAGGGAGGTGTAGGGTATTATATAGTCGGCCCCGCCCGACTTTCTGCCTTTCCTTACTGGTTTTCAAATGTTAACGACATGTTTATTTTTGCTCTAGCTCCTTAACAGTTGGATCGGAAATTGGTCAATGGCAAAAAGATAGTTCTTAACGAGAGCTAAAATATTGCTAATGGATGTCAAGGTCGTAGGTCGAATATAAAGTGTTTCTTTTAATTTTTAAAAAAATTGACTAAGCGCACGAAAAGTTGCAATTGGAGACCGATTATTTTGATAATAAAACTGAATAATTTGTAAACGTTGTTCTTGCGGATATCTCTCCATGATGAAATTGTAAAACCACTGAATACAATGAATAACAAATGACAGTTCATGTCGTATTACAAATGGCCGAAACGTCACTTTAAAATCATATCATCCCTATTGGAAAACTCTATATAACGTCATTTTGCGAGTAATTCAAAAGGAACATTACCCTAATTAACAAATTTACCTACTTTTTGCTGAACAGTAGTTACATACTTCAAATGTATTGCAACATTATAAGCTGTTCAATTTTCGTATGTCTTGGCCATTTTGTGTGGGAGGTACCAAAAAGGAAGTGGTGATAACGCCTATGTATTTGTCATCGGATTGTTGGTACTACAAAAGCATTACACTCTACAAGATTTGAAGTATTTGTATGTACTGGTATTTAAGTTATAAGCTGTCAACTTTTTATAAAAAATTGTACATTTGTGAGGGAGGTACCAAAAGGTACAATTTTTTGGCTTGTAGATATTATAATTACATTGTTAAAAATCAGACATGGTATTTCAGCTGGTATTAAAATTATAAGCTATTAACTGTTGGTACAAAATTGTCTCTTTGTATGGAAAGTACCAAAAGGGGTGGGACCACTTGGCCCACTTTAAAACGCTGAACTGATGAACTCTCCTGAACTAATTCAGATAAATTGTTTTCGAGCTATGCTATAATATATTTGTCTCAACATCTCTATTTTTGCAAATCGCGATTTATGGAGAAAATTAGAGCTAATTCAAATTAAATTATATTACCGTTTAGGCTAAGAACTGTATTATCTCATATATCGAAATAACCTGTGTAACCCTATGCCGCAGATAGAACGATTTGACTTTATGTGGTCTCTGATCAATATTTAGCGATGTTACAAACGGAGTGACAAAATGAATATACCCTCACCCTGGTGGGTATAAAAGCAGCAAACTTTTTGTGCAAAATAGTCCATTTGTATGGTACGAAACAGGGCGTTGCAACTTTCCTCATTATTCTCAGGGTGATAGCGCATAGAGACTAATACTATGCGGAAGATTCCGATATGTAGTATAGAAGTTATTATTAAAGAATATATATTTCATCCTTTGTGGGGGAGGTACTCGAAGGAGTGGACCAACATGGTCCATCTTTTATCCTAGCCTGAGATATAAAAAAATATTAGCACATTCTAAATTTGATGTCAATCGTTTACTCCTATCGAAAGTTATCGTGCTCACCAGCCAGACAGACGGACGGACATTGCTCAGTCGACTTAAAATGACCCAATACGGATTTCCGCAGACTATTCTTGGGGTTTTGTAGGTTACTCTTTCGATGCGTTACATTTTTGGCTCGTAGCTAATGTTATACGAGTATACCCTTCTCTGTAAGGTGAAGGGATAATGGAGATAACTCGTCACTTCCGGCAACATCTGCAAGTTGCTATATGGGTTTTGACGTTTCGCAAGATTTAATTCTTAAATGCCCTCAACTGATCCCGAAAAATGTCAACCTTATTTATCAGAAATATAACCCAGGAAATAATAGTATCATAATTTGAATCATTAGAATTATTAATGATTTCACGGTTATTTATACAAAAAAGGACAGTACAATAAATCTCGTCATGTACCGTAATTTGTGATATCAAGGTTTTGACTTCTATTTAATTCTATTTTCTTGTAATAATTTGTTGTAAGTCATAATTTCTTTTAAAACACTTAATTTTTAATACCACAGAAAGCAAGGAAGGTCAGAAAGTTAGAAGTCACACCACTTTAATAAATATAATTTACGATCACTTCTAACTTTTTCCGGCTTTTCTTCGGCAAAGAATCCAAAATTAAATGCACTTAATGAAATTTATTATCATGTTTACAACCAAAAAACCACCGAAAAAGTTAGTAGAAACAAAAAATAAAATAAAATTTATTTACATAAAACATAGGAGGAATTCCTCAGCTCTCTTACCTTACGCTCGCCATGCGGAACGTGTCTCTTGGCGGACGAACTCCCTTAGGTCATGGTTTATACGTGACTGAACTACAGAAAACATTCTCTGGCGGAGGTGGAGGTGGTGGTGGTTGGTTGTATACGACACAACTGCCTCATTATCATTGTCATCATCAAGCTGTAAAGAAAAATAAAAAAAGAGATACTTAAAGTTAAAAAACATTTCGTGAACAAATAGATGGTCCACTGTATAATGTTTGTTGTAAATTATCTCATACCAGTCTACTCTACTTCAGAAAAGATTAGAATAACCAACAACTCTAGCGAAGAGGACAACCCTTAGTTAGAAAGTTTTGCTTAAAAAACAAAACAAATGTGAAAATCCGGCAAACCAACATTGGCCAGTTTGAAGGGGTGTAAACAACAAATTCACAGTCAGACCAAATAGAATTAAGTTAAAACAATATGAGATTTGTTCCATTGTGCAGCGAATAGTTAGTTAGGATTGAAATTTTAAAATGGAAGGACAAACTATAGTTTGCGAATTACATACAATATGACGAAAAAAGTTTAAGGAGGAGTGGATTATTTAAAACCGTACTGCATTGGGGAAAATGTGCGTAGGCACACGGCAGCGCGCTTTGCAATTGACTGGAAAATCGAACTAGGGTAATTAACCATACCGATTCACGTTTCAATATAGTTCCCCCACAGACAAATTTCAACTAATTGTATTTATTTAGTATTAAGACTACATTATTTAGTATAAGCTCGATAAAATCGGAATACCATTTAAATTAAAGGACATTTTGTGGGCTACCCATGTAAAGAATATAATTTTCACGTTAAAAGCAGAGATTTGGTATTTGTCGTTTAAAAATTACAAAAAAAATAGATTTTTAAAAAAAAACGTTTTTTGCTGGCACGAAAAACGAAAAAAGAAATCGGAAAAAATCGTTCCAAATTTTGGAAGCTATCAGCCTAACGAAGAAAACAATGCCTATTTGAAAAAATTGTGCATAAATGTAGCAATTGTACACTTTTGGGTGAAGTAACATAAGTTCATCCAAATCCAAAAAAGTTTTTATACCCCCACTATTGTGAACGAAAAATTGCATATTCATTCATTCTATACTCATTTTGTCACTCCGCCCATCCGTCCGTTCGTCTGCTGTAATCACGCTGCAGTCCGTAATAATAAAGCTAGGTTGATCAAATTGGGTGGAAATACTTCTTATAGTTGCAGGGCCATGTTTCGGTCAATGTCACGCCAAATGTCGGTCACAGCAAAAATTTTACAAATCGGTTCATATTTTGTTGTAGTCACCCTATAGAAGTCGCTCCAAAAATTTACGTATTTAAGCCATAACTACCACATTTTCTAAGCATTTTAATTGAATCTTTGCAGTTTGTATTTAATTCAGACAAGAATTCACCGCAGTAAACATTTTTTAAATCAGTTCATATTTTGAGCTGAGAGCTCTCTAGCTCTAACAGGAGCCTCTGCGGTCAAGCGGACGATTTGCCACGCCCACTTTTTGCATCCACAAGGACAGGATTTTTGTATAAACCACGGGCTACTCACTTAATCATTTTTCGGCCTGTGGTCAGTTCTAGCGCTGTCAAAAACTTGAGTTTTGTTTTTGTTCTTTCAGAAGCCTCTTATAAAATACAAAATTAAAACTTGGCACATATATGAAGTACTATTAACGTCCGACCTGAGGTCAAAATGCACCCAAAAATCACGACTAAAATTTTAAAATTTTTTTTTAAGAAATATATATCCTGTCTATTGCAACGGCAATATATTTAACAAAAATGAAGCTAACTTTGGCTGTGGTCAATATGTATGCACGTGATCAGGTTTTGAATTATGTGATATAATTTTAATTATCATGACAACGATTATATCGAAATTTGGAACATACGTAACATATTAAGCATTTCTTTCTCCGCTACGCGTTTGGTGACCCTTGACCACTGAGCCCATATAAAAATATTTATCTGAAAGTTTACACACGATTTGAGCTGCGGTCAGTGCTATAGTGACCAAAACTATCTTCAATCTTCCAAAAGTCACTTAGGAGCTAAATATCTATAAAATAATGTACATATACTTTCTACTACACCAAATAAACCGATTAAATCGAAATATGGAACGAAGATATTGCACGAAATGTGCAATAGTATAATAAACCTTTTGATTTTCCGAGACGCGTTTTGCGACCTCTTGAACTCTGACATATAGTGAATAATACCCTACTCAGATTAACGAAATTTGAACAGTTGCGATATTTTTAATTCTTTCTGATATTTAAAGGGTCTATTAAGAGCTAAAATACTATATGATGCGCTGTCTAAGATATATTCACACATTCTAATTTCCATTTTGTGGTCAATGCGGTCGTGATCTAAAATATTTCATTTCATTTTTTTTCATTTCATTTATTTACAGTCAATGGAATTACAGTATTCCTTACAGACTACGACTTATATCTAAAAATAAATTAAATCTAATACATTTGAAAACATTGCCAAACTAGAATTTATATCCAAATCCACACAAATTATGCGGTTAAACTCATTTAAAGCCCTCGAGATAGGTTCATGGTAAGAATAACTCGTTCTGTGGAACGGCACATAAAACAAATTATTACGTCTCAAAGTACGAGAAGGAACATTAAAAGGCAAAAGTTTGAGTAATTCAGAACAATCGACTACACCATTAACAATTTTGAAAATAAAAAGGAGAGACAAAACCTGTCTTCTGCTTTCAAGTGTTTTTAACGATATTAATCTGCATTTTTCAATATATTTGGGCTCAGGCAGTGTAAAATGTATAGAGTGAAGAGCAAACTTTATAAATCTTTTTTGTACATTCTCCATTCTAGTAATGTACTTAGAACAGAAGGGACTCCAGATAAAAGAAGCATATTCCAGCTTTGAGCGTACTAAAGACGTGAAAATAAGCTTAAAAGTATATGGATCCTGAAATTGCTTGCAATTTCTCTTTAAAAACGCAAGTAATGAATAAGCTTTAGGGATAATACGATTCAAATGGCTGACAAAAGTAAATTTTTCGTCAAAAATAACACCTAAATCCAAAACTTCATTTGAACTTTCAATTCTGAGTGAATTGATAACATAATCAAAACAGATACGATTTGAACACCTACCAAATGAGACTTTACTGCACTTAGACACATTTATTTCTAATGAATTTTCAGAACACCATTGGGAGATAGAATTCAAATCACTTTGAAGACGAAACGCATCAGCAATCGAATTAAGACGCAGAAAGATTTTTAAGTCATCAGCATACAGTAAAATCTTACAAAATTTAACAGAAGATGATATATCGTTAATGAATAATACAAAAAGTAAGGGACCAAGAATACTACCTTGTGGCACACCAGATGTAGCTTTATAAGCATAAGATTTAGAAGATTCAATAACTACATAGCAACTCCTATTAGATAAATAAGATTCAATCCATTTTAAGAAAACGGAATGAAACCCAATTTTATATAAATTGTTAAATATGTTTATACCGTTTGGGTTTTTGAGGTAATTTGTTATTATTCTCAGGAGTCTGAAAGACTTTCAAGTAGACTGATCCGAGATTATGATTAGAAAATCTTGAAGCTTACGAAGTTTGGTATAGATGTATTTGACATCACTTTGAGGCCATGACTGTTTAAGTGTAATAAATTATTAGTTTAAGTATCAATGTAAACATTCAGTTGTGTTAAAGCGAGAACATCAATACGTTGAGAAAGTGAATTTGCATGAAAAATGTAGTAGTCTTCTAAATTATATAAAACTATATTTGTATTTGGTGTCGAGTTTCTTGGCTCTATGAAATAACCCCTCAATGAAATAACCCCCCAAATCGAAAATGAAATAAGTCCCCAAATTTGGGGATTTATTTCATTATGATATAAGTCCCCAATTTTAAAAATGAAATTAATCCCCACATAATGAAATAAGACCCCAAATTTAAAATGAAATAAATCCCCAATTTTGGGGACTTATTTCATAATGAAATAAGACCCAATTTTTAGAGTGAAATAACTCCCCAATTTGTTCATTTATTTTTTTTTCAATAATATAAACAAATTTAAGTATAAAATTGCATAGAATCTTCAATAATACCACGGCAACAAGGACAATTACAATTATAATTGGCAATAGAGTCAGCGAGTAGTTTGTTATCATCACTAGATGATTCTTCTTTGAAGATGTCAGGGATCATATCCACGCATATGTTGTTTTTTCCGCATAGAAAGGTGGCAACCGTAATTTTGCCGCGCGAATTTTTGAATTTTATACAAATTTTCGCACTATCAAATATATCCATTTGATTTCTTTAGATAATATTTGTTTGCTCTATAACATAAAGCAATTCACTGTTACGTGTCTTGCCGTCAATAATTTCGTTATTCATTTTTCTTTTCGATTTACACTTTGAAGCCTTTTAAAAAACTGATTTGCTGGTACAGAATTTCTAATGGTCCCTAAATTCGCTCGCAGTTTCAGTACATCACATAATACACGTAAAGGAATCTTTGCTCAGAACTATTAATTAATATTATTATTAATTAAAATGATTATTAATATGTATTTAAAAATATTCTTCTACATCCAGTTTTATTTGAAGACCAAAAAAATTATAACCTGAGAAAACATGTTAGTTCCGACTAATTTCAGTATTTTGTAACTATAAATTTTCTTTCAGTGCAGCAAATATTCTTTACAGTAATTGCACATGTGCCGAGTACATCAATTTTTCTGCTTGAACTTTAATTTTAAATGCTATTTTTTAAAAATGAAATAACTCCCCAAATCGAAAATTGGGGATTTATTTCATTGCAAAAAATTGGGGACTTATTTCATTATGAAATAACCCCCCCAAATAAAAATGAAATAACTCCCCAAAAAGTGAAACAAACCCCCAAATATAGTTGTTGTTGTTTTCTGTACAATTTTTTGGGGACTTATTTCATTTTCGATTTGGGGGGTTATTTCATTGGGGTGTTATTTCATAGAGCCGAGTTTCTTATACGAAACACATCACATGTCTATCACTAAAATGACATTTTGGGGGCTACAAAGTGCACCGGGTATCGGCTAGTTTATAATTAATGGAACAAATTATTTAAAAAATCTGGAGCAATTAATAATATTGTTTTAGGCAAAAAAAAACTAATTGGTTAAATTTTGATACAACATTCATTTGAAACTCTATCAAGACCTTAAATTACGTGTAATGATAAATAATATAAAAATTATTTAAAATATTATATAAACATAGTATTCAACTTTGGCAATTATATTTGTTAAATTAAATTCTTCTCAAGATTTCTTTGATAATAAGTAAGGATTTTCAAATAAAATTTATTTGTTTACAAATATATAGAGTAATTCCAAAGCAGTTCGACCAACTCAAAAAACGACCCTTTCCAATTTTCATAAAATTTAGCACAATAATTTAAATTTCATTGTGGTTTTTGTGCTTCAGAGCTCCAATTTTACATATCTCAAGGATTTCTCTCAAAATTATTATTTGTTAAATTAGCCATATCTTCTTAACCGCTTTATGTATTTTGAAGATATTAATACCAATGAAAAGCTCTGCTACTCCTATTCGGAATGAAATATTTATCTCATTTTGGTGGAAGAAGGTGAAAATATCCTAAATCATTGAATATTGAATGTATCGGATCCAGATAAAATAAACATAATGTGTAAAAATAGGATCAATCGGTCAAGCCGTTTCGAAGTTACACTAGTCCAGCAGACGAATTTAAAATGCTATATAAAAATTTACAAGAAAAATTATAATATTGACTCAATAACATTTCTATATCTTTTAGGTCCATCAAGGTTCCATTTTGAGTTTTTCATAGTCAGTTCATAATAGTTTAGTACCAAAAAAATCAAGGACATTAACTGATACTTTTTCAGTATATTCAAGGAATAATGATATTTTCCACATTTTAACCTCCTTCCACCAAAAGGACAGGTCCGCAACATTAAAGAGGAACAGCATAGATTTTCGTTGGTATTAATATCTTCAAAATACGTAAAGCGGTTAGGATGATACAGCTAATTTAACAAATAGTAATTTTGGGAAAAATTCTTGATATAGGTAACTTTGGAGCTCTGTACCACAAAAACTACAATGAATTTTGATAAACTAAAAACGCCATAAAATTCGTGCACATTTGTACAATCATTGTGCCAAATTTCATTGTAATCAGAAGGGGTCATTTTTAAAATGTGTGTTTTTTTTGGATTTTTTTGCTTTGGAATTACCTTATAATATTTTAAAATTAGCTTCCAAATATATTTCCTTTTAATTCAAACATATAAAAATGATGATTTTGACCGGTGCTCCAATCGACTTATAATGAAAAATTTAAAAAGCGTAAAAGGCGTAAAATTCCAGGCAAAAAGGCACTAAACTATTTTTCTTTCATTTGCAATAAAAAAGTTTAATTTAACATTAAAAATTTTAAAATAAAAATAATTATCAAATTTTAATCAAAGTTGTATCCCCAATTAAAATGATACTTTCAAACTTTTTTTGGCGCTTAGATTCATACATTTTTTCGCTGCTAAATTGCATAAAGACTTGCTGAAAAATGAGGAATCACTAGCAGATTCGATTTATCCCTATAATAATTCGAATCTGCTAGTGATTCTGAGTCAAAAGACCATTTAGTCTGTATGTTATCTTTGAAGACGATTTTCGGTTATCGATATCTCTAAAGCGGGCTACGCGGACTAAACTGTGTCTGCGTGACCGGTTTTGGCCGGGGTTAAAGATTTTCCCTTCTGATGTATGACCAACGATGGCTACGCGGACAACGTGACCCTGCGTGGCCAGCCTTCGGCCGGGATTAAAAATTTTTTCCAAAGCCGCTTACGCGCACCAAAGTGTCATAAGATCCATGGACATTATGTCCCTGGACGTTATGACATGCCACCCAATATTTTAGGGCCTTACAAAACAAAAGTATTATACACTGTACCGCAGAATTGTGTTCTTATAAAACCATAATATTTCGGCAAAAACGCTTTCGGCAATAATTTTGTTTGGTATTAAAAAGCTATTTCTTTTACTTTTTGTAAGTCTAAATTTCAATCAAATTTAAACTGCAGACGTGATAACAGCAATATTCAAATCAGAGAGTAAAATGTAAGTGCATATAAATATGTTCATAACACGGAGTAGCAAAAATAGTATAATTTCATTATGTTGCCAGATTTGATCTGACAAATGTACGAAAAGCGCCAAAAGCACCAACAAAAAACATGAAAAGCGTACACCTAGTGCTTTTTTTTTCGTTTGGCGCTAAGCGAACCATTTTCGCGTATTGGGCGGTCTGAAAAGCACTAGATCTGGTGCGAAAAGCACTAAGCTTACTGTTTACGCCGGCGGGGGCGTAGGGGAGCAAACGACGAGTTTACGTTTACTCCGAGAGGGTAAATAGAGAGAGAGTAGGGAGAAATAAAATATAAATAAAACACGATGATTAGTTTCAATGTAATAATAGGCAAGGTGCCTGAGGTTTATTGTTGTTTTTGCTGCTAAGTTTGTGGTAACGAAGATTTACCTTAAATATATTTGTACAGCAAGATGTACTTATTCGAGCGACGGTCCAAGATGGAGAGAGGTGGCGGAGCAAGTGTCAAGAACAAGAAAACGAATCGTTACTCGTTAAAATCTGCAAAGCTAATACTACAAGGATGTAGTAATGAGGAGTAGGCAGATTTTAACGAGTATGTATGCCCGATAAATTGGCCAATATATGCACCGAAACAAATCAATGACATAAACGAAATTTAAAGGAACATTCTAACTTAAACATTCCGGCCACCTTGCAACATCGAGGGGATGCTGCAACTAAGTATAATTAATATTTTTTTTTTACATAATTTTTTCGATATGTATACATATATGTGTGTGTATGTATATATAGTATATATATATGGGCCCCGCGAATGGAATGGTCATTAGGGACCGCAACCGGATGGGTCATTAGGGACCCCGCGAAAAGGAAAGGTCATTAGGGACCGCAAGCGGATGGACCAACAAATATATATATACCACGCGAAATTAATGGTCATGAGGGACCGCAAACGAATGGGTCATTATGGACCCCGCGATAGGACAGGACCATTAGGGACCCTGTGACGGAGCCATTAGAGACTCCGAGCGAGAGCCACAAGAACTCCCACAAAAGGACAGGACCATTAGGGAGCCTGTGACGGGTCATTAGAGACCACGAGTGAGGGCCACAAGGACTCCCACAAAAGGACAGGACCTTTCAGGAGCCTGTGACGGGTCATTAGAGACCACGAATGAGGGCCACAAGGACTCCCACAAAAGGACAGGACCTTCAAGGAGCCTGTGACGGGTCATTAGAGACCACGAGTGAGGGCCATTACGGACTCCCACGCACGAACAAATCTACAACTAGAACTAGCAATTAACTTAAAGATATAATATGTTTATAAGTAAATTAGTAAGGAACGCAAATTCAGTTTCCTAGTGAGTATTCAAATGTAGGCGAGATGGTGTTATTCTAGTTAGTTGCTTTTTATATAGACTCCGCGAAACATCGAGATATGAAATTAACGTTTTTCAAAAGATTTAGATCACGACAAGTTCTAGTAATATTTCGAATTCAAATAAGTTATAAATATACGATGTAAATATACGATGTAAAGGAGGCGCGACGCTAAATACGAACGAAATGCATAAGCTATGCTAATTTTTTATGAAAGTGTACGTGCTCGTTAGGTAGGAAGACCACCAGTAATTACCCAGCCAAATACAGTATTTTGAGCGAGCAACGATCCTGACGAATTTCGAAGAAAACCTTCTAGAAGAATTTTAGGATATATGTCAGCTCCTATCAAAATATCTACCGGGCGAGAATCAAACAAATTCGAGTCAGCCAAACGAATATTGGGTAACTGAGCTTTGAGGTCCGAAGTGACCGCAAAGGAAGGTAGGTTTCCCGAAATGGAAGGAAGGACTATGGCGTTTGTCTTCAATACAATTTTGGAATCAACGCAAGAGCTTATATTCAATTGACAACTTTTACCAGAAGTGGCCGAAACTACACCGTTTATTCCCGAAATATTATTAGCGATGGTACGATTTGACGGAAGCTTCAACCGATTTTGAAGACTGTCCGATATAAAAGAGCCCTCTGAAGCTGGGTCAATCAACGCCCTAGCAGAATACGAAACACCGTGATGAACGATATTCACCATGGCTGTTCCCAATATGACAGATTTATTCTGCGCGACATGAAAAGATTGACGAGATGCACATCCAGCCGATGTGGATGGTTCAAAATGCTCAAGTGGAGGAGCAGAAGGCACATTCGCGTTTGCTGTGCTTGTCACTCGAGTCGAATTACTCGGAGTGGGCTCGTCACGATGCAACAAAGAATGATGATTCCGATTACATTTCAGACAACGACGTCTGCTATCGCAATTTTTAACTTCGTGGCCCTTACGCAGGCAATTTACACATAAACGGTGGCGTTTGGCTATAGCGAATCGATCCGAAGGCGTAGAACTTAAAAAACGTGGGCACGAGTAAATTTTATGATTTTGATCGGGGCAAAGAATACAACCCGAAGGAGAAGAACGACAAGATCCCGAAGACGCTGCAATAGTACAAGCATGGATCTTCTTCGCATTTGAGTGCTTTGGAGATTCATCTCCCCTCATACCATGAAGGCACATAAGTGTGCGAATTCTCTCAGTCAAGAAGGCATCCAACTCTTTCCACGATGAAAGAGACGATTTATCCTTCACACTTTGCTCCCATAACGTTTGTGTAAGTTTAGGTAACCGTTGGAGGCAAATGAATACTAAAATCGGATCCCAATTATCAGTCAAAATCTCGTAAATGGACATCGCCGATAGACATCCATTTATGCCGCGCTGGATTGACTTCAATCCTGAACTTGTTTCGATTTCGAGGACCGGAAGCAAAAACAGAATTTTCAATTGATTGTGCGCGAGAAGCCGAGGATTGTCGTACGAATCACTTAATGCTTTCCACGCGAGAACAAAACTACGATTTACTAGTGGAAATTTCGAGACAATCTCGCGAGCTTCTCCACTAGTCTTATTAACCAAATGACACAAGCGCTCGATGTCACTTAAACGAGTGTTGTTAATATAGACTGCGGTAAACAAGTCTCGAAATGTGGGCCACGATAAGATATCGCCCTCAAAATCGTCTATGTCACATGGCGGTAACGAAAGATTGTGTACGCTGTCGCTAAGAGGCGGACCTAAACTTGATGTAGACGGATAATCCACTTGCGTACCGATTTCGCGCGAAGTGTTTGTCGATGTACTCATATTGTTACATAAGTGTGTATCCTGTGCGTCCCTGAGAGTTTGTTGTACCAATGAATCACCGGAGCTACGATTAGTCGAATTGAGGGACAATCTACGAGAGCTAGTTTTAAACTGTGCCAATTTTCTATTGATAGCGGACAGACAATTCATATATGTTTGATGGGACACATCATATTTACTGTCCACCGAGTCAATGTCCGCTTTCCCCGCGTCTTTGGAAGAGGACAAGTAATCAATACACTTTTCGAACATTTCCTGGGTGCCAGTCCACAGTTTGTTTAACTCGGAACTGCGAACCTCAAGACCATATACATCTATATCCTCATCTTTTAGAAGACGAAAATATGTGTCAAACTTGACTAGAGCATCCGAAGCTCTTACGAAAAAGTCAAGGGGAGTAAGAGACATTTTTACGAAGTGTTCTTCCAAAGATAACGCTAAACAAATTTCGAAAAGGGACAAAAGGACAATCAAATATCGCTAGGTGGGAAGATTCCAAAAAATTAAGTTCGAAAAACAGCAAAGGTTTATCGAAAAACTCCAAATGAGATCAAAAGTAAATAATCAAAATTCTCAAATCAAAAATAAACGACCAAAAACGAACAAAGTCTTCAAACAATGCAAAGATAATTTCAAAAATGACGAAAATCGTTCAAGATTTTGAGAAAATGCCCAAAAATATTCAATATATTTCTTGCAGTGTATCGAAAATTCAAAATATTTTGATGAAATACTTTCTTGCGACAATAAAGAAATTTATCTGTCAACTGCGTTACGAAAACTACCGAATGTAGTATATTTGTGTACGAATATACACAAATGAAAAGACCGTAAACGAATAATATCAAAAATTACATTTTTATTTAAAAAACAAGTAAGAAAGTTTCAGTCGGGTAAACCGACTAAGGTATACCCTCACTTTGTGAGTAATGTAATATATAACATTACACCAATAAATCTGTCAATTTGTGTGGGAGGTACCAGAAGGGGTTTTCCAAATACACATATTTTTCGGTAAACAGTACATTCTTAAATACATTGCATTGTGCTGAACTATAAGCGTTTGTGTGCACTGGTATATTAAAGTTACGAGCTATGTAATTTTGGTATGATTTGGTCATTTTGTGTGGGAGGTACAAAAAGGGGCGGGGTGATAACGCCCACTTTTTACAGGACTATAGGCACTACAACAGCATTACACTGTACAAAATTTCAAGTATTTGTATGCACTGGTATTAAAGTAACAAGCCTTTTACTTTTGGTACGAAACGGTCCATTTGTGTGGGATGTACCAAAAGGGGCTGTACAATAATGCCCATTTTTTACCGGACTATAGGCGCTACAAAAACATTATACTGTAGAAAATTTCAAGCATTTTTATGCACTTGTGTTAAAGTTATAAGCAGTTAAATTTTGATGCAAAATGGTCCATTTGTGTGGGAGGTACCAAAAGGGGCATGCCAACTTCACCCATTTTTCTCGAGTTAATAGCGACTAATATACTAATATTATGTGCAGAATTTCAAAAGATTCGAATGAGTAGTATAGAAGTTATTAAAGAATCAATATTTCACTAAATTTTAACCCTTTGTGTGGGAGGTACCAGAAGGAGTAGACCAATATGGCCCATCTTCGAACTCATCCGGAGATAGATCAAAATATTACCACATACCAAATTTGAAGTCAATCGGTTACTCCTTTCGAGAGTTATCGTGCGCACCAGCCAGCAGACACACAGACAGACAGACAGACAGACAGACAGACAGACAGACAGACGGACGGACATTGCTCATTCGACTTAAAATGACCCAAAACGGATTTCCTCCGAACATACTTAGGGTCTTTGATCACTCCTTCGATGTGTTACACTTTTTTCCGTAGCAAATGATATATACCCTCGTCACACTAAAGTGAGGGTATAAAAAAAAAGTCGAATTGACCGAATGTAGGGTACACGGTGTCGTATAAGACCGAAAATAATTTATGTGTAGTGTACCTCTATCACTATTTCAAAAAATATCACCATAAAAATATTTAATTTATTTTTCATAAGAAGCACGTTTTCCTAGAACCCACTGTAGGTATGAGATCGAAATAAGTTCGATGCAACCTCGTATGTAGTAGTTATGTTCGATAAGGTTCGAAGCACCACATTCGAGCAATGTTGATTGAATGTATGTACGAGTATGTTGGCTAAACGGAGCCAAGCAAAGGCGACATTAACAATGTACAATGTATGACCCAAACAACGAGTGAAGGGAGTAGCAAGAGGAGAGGTTCTCGTTCGAATATTTTGTTATTGTTACACTAAATGGCCGCTCTGCTCTTGCAGCCGAAGGCATTGACAGTAGAAAACCAAAACAAACAATCGAATGTATAAACGAGCGACACTAAGCACTACACTCTGCACGACCGAAATGATTTGGAATTATTTTAACAATTTAAACCGAACAAATCAAACCGAAACGAAATATTAAAAATATTAATTCTTTGTATATGGAATAGAATTATTCCCGATTGATTTATTGCGCGATTTAGCAACGAAATAACAATGATGTGGACTGTATATTTTAACGAAAAGCGCGATAGGGTTTTCGAAAGGCGACCAAAATCTTTTATTTTAAATAAACAAAAACACTCGCGACACTCATTAGGTTACTGAATGTACGTACCAATGTTTTTGTTGTAGAATAATGTTTTGTTGATGACTGAGGGATGTTTTCCTTGACGAAAAGACAGCAAAAACCAATTCCACGACGATGTAGGGCAGCGGTAGCTCAAATCCGGCTCGATACGACCAATGTTTACGCCGGCGGGGGCGTAGGGGAGCAACCGACGAGTTTACGTTTACTCCGAGAGGGTAAATAGAGAGAGAGTAGGGAGAAATAAAATATAAATAAAACACGATGATTAGTTTCAATGTAATAATAGGCAAGGTGCCTGAGGTTTATTGTTGTTTTTGCTGCTAAGTTTGTGGTAACGAAGATTTACCTTAAATATATTTGTACAGCAAGATGTACTTATTCGAGCGACGGTCCAAGATGGAGAGAGGTGGCGGAGCAAGTGTCAAGAACAAGAAAACGAATCGTTACTCGTTAAAATCTGCAAAGCTAATACTACAAGGATGTAGTAATGAGGAGTAGGCAGATTTTAACGAGTATGTATGCCCGATAAATTGGCCAATATATGCACCGAAACAAATCAATGACATAAACGAAATTCAAAGGAACATTCTAACTTAAACACTTACTCTTACTTGTTAGGATTGTTTTTTTTTTACCCGCACCATAGCGAAGATGTCAATATTTAAATACATCAAAGGAGTGATCATAACCATTTTTGATGGAAATCCGTTTAGAATATTTTAAGTAATTTGATATACGTAGTATGTTCAAAGAATATCGCGAATTTTGTATTTTTCCAAAAAGTATTTATTTATTCATGAATATCTATTTTGTCCCCTTCAAAGTAATTCACCTCGGATATAATACACTTCTGCCAACGTATTTTCCAATCCTCGAAGCACTTCACATAATCATTTTTTGTGATCTTGTTCAGCTCCTCCTTCGATGCCGTCTTTATCTACTCAATCGTGGCTTAACGTCGTCCTTTCATGGGCCTTCTCAGTTTTGGGACAAAAAATAGTATCAGGGGGCTAGGTCAGGTAATCGATGTGTTATTTTTGGCCAAATATTCGCGCACAAGCAACGATGTGTGTGCAGGGGCGTTATCATAGTGCAAAAGCCAATTTTTGTTCATCCACAAATCCGGGCGTTTTTGGCGGATTGCTTCGCGCAATTTGCGCATAACTTGCAGGTAATATACTTTATTGGCCGTACTACCATGTGGCAAGATCAAAGAAAACTGTGATGTTTTCGTCTGTTGTTGACGTGTTCGGGCGCCCGGCACGATGTTCGTCCTTCGCATCTTCTCGGGCCTCTAAGAACATTTTGTACCACCGATAAACGTTGCTTGGGTCCAAGGTATCTTCACCATATGCAACAGTCAACATTCGGAATGCGTCAGCGCACTTTATTTTGTTTTTCACACAATTTTTTTTTCCAATTCATTAAATTTTTTTATTGAATCTTTCATTATTATACAATGAAAATAACAATAAGTGGACAAATCTTAACCTAAAATACTATTCTCTGGGTTATTGCCATTGCGAATAAACCATTGAGACTTTAAACGATTTTTTACTTAAACAAAAAAGTTAACATTTCAAATTGATTTTGATTAGGATTTGTTTTAATTTATATCATGTCCAGCGTATCTCTCCTTCTAAGGCGGTCATGACCTTCAAAATTTAGTAGTTCTCGAGCCAGGATGTTTGGATGATTGAATAGTTTACCCACGTAACACCGGCAATATTTTTCAATTTCCTCTTTTACTGTTGGCATGTTGAGATCCTTATGGATGTTAGCGTTTCTTATATACCATGGTGCACCTGTAATTAAACGAAGAATATTCGATTGTCTTCTTTGTAATTTGCATACATTCGAAGCGCACGCTGTACCCCAGAGCTGGATACCATACGTCCAAATTGGCTTCAATACCGTTTTGTATAAAAGAACTTTATACTCTGGATCTAGGGCAGATCTTTGGCTGATAAGCCACTGAAGTTGATTAGTTTTGAGTTACTTTAGAGTCTATGTGTCGCGACCACGTCAAACGCCGATCTAAGTGGATTCCAAGGTATTTTACATGATCCTTTTGGGGAATCTGTGAATTGAAAATATAAATTGGAGGACTTGCATCCCTTCGCAGGGTAAAAGTAACATGAGTACACTTTGAGGCATTCACCATTATTCTCCATTTTTTTAACCATTCTTCTAGGATTCGGACTTGAGATTGCAGTTGATCGGACGCAACTTAAGGGTTTTCGTGAGTACTGACGAAAGCAGTATCGTCCGCAAAAGTAGACGTGAGCGTAAAGTTGGTTATGGGCATATCTGCCGTAAAAATAACGTACGTGGGACACCGGCATTTATTTTCTTAGGGCTAGAAAAATGCCATTTGATTTAACTTGAAAATACCGGTTAGTCAAATAACTCCTGAACAGTTTATGCGTGTTGATTGCCAGACTTTGTCAAATGCTTGGGAAATATCTATGAATAACGCCGAACAGTATTCTTTATTCTCAAAAGCTCTTTTGATGCATGTTACGATACGGTGTACCTGTTCTATAGTATTATGGCTTTTTCTAAAACCAAATTGATGGTCAGGTATAATATTGTGAGAAATTATATGAGGTGTGATTTTCTTCATGAGAATGGACTCAAACATTTTTGAAAGTATCGATAGTAAGCTTATATGGCGATAGGATTTGACTTGAGTTGGATCTTTGCCTGGTTTCGGTATCATCACGATTTCAGACCTCTTCCAAGATAGGGGGAAGTAACCTACACGGAGCATTGCATTGAATAAAAATAACACAATTTTCAAGGCTGAAAATGGAAGTTCTTTAATAATTTTCGCTGTTATACCATCTCCTCCGGGCGATTTCTTTAATTTTAGTTCTTTGACAGATTTTTCAACATCCTTTATTCTAAGTTTGATTGGGCCAGGAATTATATCATCTATCACGCGCTGATAGATTGGGCGACGAATTAAATCATCTATCACGGGCGGATAGATTGGGCGTGGAGTTATATCGTCTATCACGGGCGGATAGATTGGGCGAGAAGTTATGTCATCTATCACGGGCTGATAGATTGGGAGAGGAATTGAGTCATTTATCCCAGGCGGATAGATTGTGTGAGAAATTGTATCATCTATCACGGGCGAATAGATTGGGCGAGGAATTGTGTCGTTTATCACGGGCGGATAGTGTGGGCGAGGAATTATATCTATCACGGGCGGATAGATTTCAGATGTCTCACTGTTGGGTGTAAAAACGGACTCGAGGTAGTTTGCGAATGCATTTACTTTCTCTACTGTGCTTTTTGCCCAGTTCCCATTTTCAAGGCGAATTGGGGATTCATGCGCAACAGGACCTCGCATATTTTTTGTGGCCTTCCAGAGACTATAATCTGTTTTCTGGGTTGGATCCAGAGATTGCAAATATATTTTTAGATCACTTTCCTCGGCTGATTTTAGGGCTGATTTCAATCTCTTCTGGCAATTTTTTAGTTTTTTTCTCAGTGCTGGGGAGCGATATTGTTGACACTCTCTTCTTACGCTTCTTTTTTCATTGATTAACGCTTGGATGCCTATTGGGTTATTGGAGTTATCTCTTTTGAATGCGCTTTTTCGAGTAGCCACTTTAACATCACTGTTTACAACGTCTGTGAATAGGTTTACCGCGGCTTCAATTTCATCCGTTGTACCTTTGATATCGACGATATCACCAGATTTGTGCCTGTGATAGCGATAGAAGTTGCTTGTATGTGCTCAGTCCTATATTCGGGCATAGGATAATGTTTGATTTTATTTTGGACAATAAGAGCTGTACCTCCACAGGCTCTCCCGCTAGGATGTTTAGTATCGTATGTGGAATAACCACGTATCCTAAAACAATTTCTGGTTGAAAAATGTGTCTCAGAGACTAATAAAATATTTATACAGTGGTTTCGGAGAAAATTTTCTACCTCATTTCTGTGTTTCTGTTTTGGATTTATTTTTGATTTAACACGAGTTGCATAAGCATACTTTGATTTCTCATCATTTCTTGCATCATGCTTTGCATATTCAACATTAAAGAATGAATTCATAGTTTCTATTAATTTTTCTATTGAGTTTTCGAGGGGAAATTGGGGGGGTAACGAATTACCATTTCTTGTCATACGGGCGTATGACATATTTGGATGAATTGTATTCTTTGGGATTCGGTTTACGTTTGGTTCGCTAGAACTAGCATTTTCCGTAGGAGATACAGTTCTTAAGCCTGGGAAAGGCGATGGAATATAGCTTGCATATGTTGGAGTTTTATTAACATTGTTTGATTTTTTCATGTGCTTAGAGACAGGACAACCCCTGTAGTTTGCTGTATGGTTCTCACCGCAGTTACTACATTTTTTTACGCCGGTATCTGTTCTAGGATGGGGACAGTCAACGGACTTGTGCACATCGGCACATCTGACACATCGGCTCGTTTTAAAGGTTCCTCGACTCGAATTCTACGGTTGCACAAATATCTTAGGTCGTAAATAGGATGAGGTGCGCCTTTTTTCTTTATTCTTGAAGAATCAAATGTTAGTTCAACCTTAAACATGGGCTGAGGATTTTTCTTTTTATTTATAATGTTTATTATGGATTTAACTTCGTAACCCTCTTTAGCAAGTTCATCGATTATTTCAGCTGTTGAAACTATCAATATCAATACCCTTAATTACTACCACAAGGCCTTTTGAACTCTTAAGTTGGTAAGTGTAGTAATTCTTTTTCTCGAGATCGAGCAACCCAACCACCTTTCTATAAGACACTTCGGTGTATGTTTGAATTTTTGTTTCGTTTACATTGCCTCTACGAAGTGAAGCAACATAGAAGTTTTCTTTGCCTCGTAGCTGGGACAGCTTATTTACCAACGCGTTATTTGTTTGTTCCCGTAAGAAAAGCGGTGGTTGTTTGGGTTCTCTTTTAGTTTCATTTGTTTCTTCATTACTATCCTCAGAGCTGAGGAGGTCAAATCGGTTCGAACTTACAGCATTAATTCCTTTGGAAACTTTGGGATCTGGTTCCTTATGAGGAGACCTTGCACTTGCCTTTCGTTTTGTCACTAAAATATATCTATCTAAACCAGTTTGTATTTTCTCATCTTTGCCCGTTGTACTGTTTGGATTTGTACCATTGGGGATTGTTCCTGTTGCTGTGGCAACACTATTTCCATTCGGATTAGCTACTGAACTTGAAAGCATACTTTTAGGCACTGCGTTATTTTGCATTGTATTTGTTAGCATTTCTGTTTGATTTGTTTCACTACTTGACAACTGCGGTGAGAAAGAGCGCGCATTGTTTGGGGTTTTGGCGGTAAAAAAGAGGCTGTCATCTCTTCTAGGCGTTGTTGTTGCGTTACCTTCTGTATTTGTCACAGAAATGTACGCATTTCTGCCATTAAGACTTAACCGCCTCTCAACGGAGGGAGTGAGAGACATGCACGAATATTTGTTTTTGTAAATTTCCTTTGTTTATTTATGAACAACCAACACAGCAAGCACTATGATTTTTAGCTTGATTATTTTTCTTGCAAAAAGTTACACTTTTGCATCACTTGTTAATAGCGTCCAACTCGCTTTATATGCTTTAGCAGGGTTAATCCCAAAGAAAATTATTTTTTAATAGAATTTTTGTGAGAGCCACTATAAACACGTCTGTACGCAACTATGTTGCCAGATCACACAAAATTTGATGCAGATTCTTTGATCCATTTTCTGAAATAGATAAAAATCGAAGAATAGTTAAAACACATCCAAGCACAACAGCTGTCAAAAATTAACTAAACATCCAAAATGGCCGACCTTTTCAGCATAAGTAAGGGACATGAGTACCAACATAACGCTACAAAAATATCAAAAATCAAATACACGTAACCCGCGGAATTAAACATTTCCGTTTGTTTGCTTGGCTGGCGCTCCCGATAACTCTCGAAAATATATGTTTATCAGTGCCCTTCAATCCCAATATTTATTGTTATTTCCGGTATACCCTATAAGGATCATAGGGCCATAACAAATTGTTTCCATCTAGATCTATCTAAAGCTAGCACTTTGAGTTGATTCCAACTTTGCCCTTGCGTGGCAGCTTCGACCTTGCCATCTACTCCCTTGCCGATTCTATTCAATTGATGATTTATTGATATCTCCGTCAGGTTTTCTTAGCGTGTGTCCGACCCACCTCCATTTTCTTCATAGAATCTCCTCCTTGATCGGGGTTTGGTTAGTTATTTGGCATAAATTGGTGTTTGAGATTGTGGCTGGCCAGAATATTTTTAATATTCTGCGCAGCATCGAAATATTAATTTGGAATTAACTTGCCATAATTTCAATTTATTCTATTTTCTACTTTTCATATGAAGTAAGTCTGACAACTTGTATACTTAATACCACTCTGGTTTCTCCCATAAAAAGTACCAATTTCAATATTACATTTATCTCAAAATTAAAGTATAGCTCTGCTGGTTTACTCGATTGAAATTTGCTTACTTTGTTTATTTGTTATTTAGAAAACGTTTTTAAAGTTTACAAAAAAAAAAATAATTTGTTGATAACATTTTGTAATTAATACCTTTTAAAAACGTCGAACAATTTACGATTATTATACATATTATATATAATTTGCTTACTTTGTTTATTTGTTATTTAGAAAACGTTTTTAAAGTTTACAAAAAAAAAATAATTTGTTGATAACATTTTGTAATTAATACCTTTTAAAAACGTCGAACAATTTACGATTATTATACATATTATATTTTGTCGTAAAATCATTCCAATATCGTATGAGAAATTATGTAAATGTTGTCGCATTATATATTTAAGACAACTTTTGCAATGACTGTAGACTGAGTAAAATGTGTCCACATTTCCGGCTCCCACACAAAGTCCCATATTCCATATTATTCCACATTACAAATTGAGGGTGAAAGGGTTGAGGGTTTTCACTTAAGTTTATAATAATACGTCACTTTATCAATTGTTGAATCAAAAAGTTTAGAAATAATTTATAGATGGACGTATTGGTGTTATCCTTCATTTATTTATTTTTTAAGAAAAATAACTTTATTCGTTAGACATTATTAATTAAATATTTAAAATGAAAACTTACGCCTTATTTCTGAACAAATTGATAATACATACATCACATTTTGGCAGAAAAATCAACTCAAGTGAGATGACTTGACTTCTACACCACAATTCATAGGTCATTTCACCTTATCAACATGTTTTAGCTTTGTTTTGTTTATCGCAAAATTACTACATTGTAAAATTTCCAATCGATCTAAAAAGACTAATTTTGTGTTTTGTTATATGAACTTTAAAAAGTACATAAAAGTTAGTCAGTGCAGTAAAATAATTTTTCAAAAAATAATCAATGAAATTCTTCCAATTCCTTTTTCAGAAAAATTCAAAGAAAAACTTTTCTATTTGAACTACATTGAAAGAAGGAAAATGAAGTAAATTAAATAAAGTTTTGGATTTTAATTGAATTGATTTGTAGGAATACAACGTAAACTTTGTGTAAATAAATTCCTAATGATGTTGCGCTAGACTTGTAAAAGAAGTGTAAGGTGCGGAGGCACGTAGGCATATACCGTTCCTCCCACAATAAACTCTCACTTCCATCTAGGTCCGGCTGTCCGTCTGTCAGGGTCATTTGCTTTCGACAAGACTTGTCATTAAAACATTAGGAACGAGACATTACATCAAATGCTCAACGTGACTCAATTTAAAATTAAAGTCAATAAAACACAAGAGTCAGAAGTCAGACAAAAGGCAGATGATTGGAGGTGTTCAAATACTGGTCTCGCAGTATAATAAAACCAAAGAGTAGTGTTGTTTAAATGTGGCAAATCATCTACACTGTGAGAAAAATCATTCTCTTGTTGATATAATAATACGAATAGTTTATTTTGAATGTGGCGTAAACGCCATTCTACTTTACTCCATTCAACATTGAAAAAGGGGGCTAGACGCTATCATTTACCAAATTCCTCCCAAGGACAAGTTCGCCTTTGGCCAAACTTGTCCACAATGATAGTATACATTTTTGATTGATGAAAGTGTTATTGTGTAATTTTAGTAAACATTTGAGTACACATGTCTTCAGTAAAATCGTTTGGCGAATATTTTTGTAGAACATTTTGGTACCGTATTTACAATCCATAGGAGTACTCTTTACAAAAAAATATTCTACAAAAATACTGCGGCTTATACGACCCATATTGAAATGAGCTTGGGAGTGTTTTTGTCGAACATGTGAATGTTGACTATTTTATGTTTTCTCAATAAAAATTATTTTTTTTAATACAACATGTCAATAAATCTCAATAAAAACCGCAGTATCAATGAGATATGCAATAAAATATAAATAAATTCCTCAACACCACTCTTAGTGTGAGTTATTTATTAACAATAGATATGAACGTCTATTAATTGCTAACGTTTTAAAATTGTAATGAATTGCCCTGTGGGGTCTTCCACCTACCCACTGCCAGTCGGCGTTTCGTTAATTTTGCCGCACGCTCAAAAACCACAACCGCATCGGCCACAGCGAAAGCACTAAATTGTGGTTGGTTCTATAATCTAGGCATTCATTATCTATTCTTTTGGGTAGACGCGTTCGCGCAAATCGCGGAAGTGCGTCAATTAATATCCTTTGTCAGGCTCAAATACGGGGAATTTATGGAAATGTATTGGCAACCAATTTTGAAATGTGCTAGTGTGTGTATGACACCCTTTCGCCATTGTTGCTTTGTCAATTGTTTATGGTTCCATTTAAACCGAAATTGTTTTTGAATTCACTTAGATTTTCCACAAAAGAAATTGAAAACTAGAAATGTGTTCATTAGAAAATGGTGACGTGATTTCCTCGGTATACACTTGAGGATACAGTTTCTGTCACAATCAATCAATCTAAAATAAGTGTGTGTTGCGGTGCGTTTGAATATACGGTTGCAGTACATCTTTCTGACACATCTGTGTAGAGAATTTATCAATTTTGTTTAAAATGCATAGTATCTGGGTATCTGTCAACTAATATACTGTTTAAATCCGTCAAGCCTATTTTTATTCAAATTCGCTGATCATACAGGTGCACAAAAAACGTTTTTTTGCAGTATAAATATATGCAATAATAAGCCATAAAGATTGATGGTGTTCTCAACTGATGTAGTTCTCAATTATCACTAGTTTTTATATCCTACACCACACTGTGGTACATGGTATTTTAACTTTGTGCAATTGTTTGTAACACACACATTTATTATACCGATCGACTTAGACAAATTATTATCGCAATGCCATTTTCCCATTATTTGTCTTTTCTTACTGGTTTAGTAATAAAACTTTTCATAAAAGCGAGATCGACGTTTGCTCTGAAATTGCTCTATTATGACCAACATAAGAAATGGCCAGGATATTTACTCAAAAAAATCAGCATTTTCAAACCCAGATCAACAGAGATCAACGTTATTCTTATGTGGAACAAATTTAAAACGGTTTGTGAAGAATAAAATTGTTGACATATTACAATCCTTTGCCTTGCTTAGGCAATGGTGGCTGCTTTATTTAGTGTATGTAGTACATAAATTATTTATACCCTACACCACACTGTGGTACAGGGTACTATAACTTTGTGCATTTGTTTGTAACACCCAAAAGGAGAAGAAATAGACCCATCGTTTATTATATCGATCGACTTAGAATCACTTTCTGAGTTGATTTAGCTATGTCTGTCCGTCTGTCTGTCTGTCTGTGCATGTATTCTTGTAATCAAAGTACAGGTCGCAATTATGGTCCGATCTCGACGAAACTTTACATATATCTTTTTTTTGGCCCAATGACGATCTCTATTGAATTTGGTTAAAATCGGTTCAGATTTAGATATAGCCCCCATATATATGTTAGCGCCGATTTGACATGAAAGCGCTGTAAAAATTTATTTTATATCCGATCAGTATGAAATTCAGCAGAAAGAGGTCAATAATTATATGAATGAACACTGTTAAATTTGGAAGAAATCGGTCCAGATTTAGATAAAGCCTCCATATATACGTTACCCCCGATTTGACAAATAAGCGCTGTAAAAATGTTATATTATATCCGATCAGTGCGAAATTCGCAAAAAGAGGTTTCTTATTATATGAATAAACACTGTTAAATTTGGAAGAAATCGGTTCAGATTTAGATATAGCCGCCATATATACGTTACCCCCGATTTGACATATAAGCGCCGTAAAAATGTTATATTATATCCGATTAGTGCGAAATTCGGCAGAAAGAAGTTTCTTATTGCATGAAGGAATTCTGCAAAATTCGGAGAAAATCGGTTCGGATTTAGATATAGCCCCCATACATATGTAACCCCCTATTTGCCAAGTAAGCGCTGTAGAAACTGTATTTTATATCCGATCAGTGCGAAGTTCGGCAGAAAGAGGTTTCTTATTACATGGAAGGATACTGCCAAATTCGGAGAAAATCGGTTCAGATTTAGATATAGCCCCCATATATATGTTACCCCAATTTCACATGTAAGCGCTGTAAAAACTGTATTTTATATCCGATCAGTATGAAATTTGACAGAAAGAGGTTTCCTATTATATGAATGAACACTTTTAAATTTGGAAGAAATCGGCCCAGATAGCCCCCATATATACGTTATCCCCGACTTGACATGTAAACGCTGTAAAAATGTTATTTCATATCCGATCAGTGCGAAATTCGGCAAAAAGAAATTTCTTTCTAAATGAAGGAATACTGCCAAAATAGGAGAAAATCGGTTCAGATTTAGATATAGCCCCCATATATATGTTACCCCAATTTGACATGTAAGCGCTGTAAAAACTATATTTTATATTCGATCAGTGCGAAATTCGGTAGAAATAGGTTTCTTATTACTCGAAGGAATACTGCCAATTCGGAGAAAATCGGTTCAGATTTAGATATAGCGCCCATATATAAGTTACCACCGATTTAAGATATAGGCGCTGTAGAGACTGTATCATATATCCGATCAGTACGAAATTCGACAGAAAGAGGTCTTTTACATGAATGATATATATGTTCCTTCTTATTTGGTATCAAAGCGCTATAGAAGTTGTACTTTACTTCCGATCATTAAAATTTTCCGGAAAGATGTTTCTCAATTTAGGAACGAATATTGCTTAATTTAGCCATTATTGGTTCAGAATTAGATAATATGTTCCTACCCATTTACGAATGATTTCAAATTATTATCGCAATAACCCTTATCGCATTGTTAGGGGGGTGTAGGGTATTATATAGTCTGCCCCGTCTGACTTTCTGCCTTTCCTTACTGGTTTTTATTTTAATTTGTACACCTAACGTATGATCAACACGAAACGGCAATACAGCGCTCATACGCCAGAAAGTACAGTACCAATAAACTGTGCCTATATTGACATAACTTTTAAACGTACTGTCAGATTTAAATGATATAAGTACTAGGATGTCCAAAAAACCGGTTAGTTCGAAAAAACGGTTTCCGGTTTAACCAAATATTACTTTTTTAAAACCCGGTTTTCGGTTATTATTTTTTGTCGAAACCGGTTAACCGGTTTTTAAATAATATACGAAAGTGATTAAAATGTTTATTGTAAAACAAAAAACACTAACAATCATTTGTAGTAAAAATACGTTAACAAAAATAAACTTGACGTTGAAAAAGCTCACAAACGTTGATGTAGTAAATATTAGTCCGATAGACATTAAAGCATTGTATAAGTAACGCAGCTTCTCCGTTTTCTGCTGAAACTTTTACAAAAAACAAAGTCATCATACAATGTTACTTGCCTTTCGTTTTTCGATTCTATGTGTGACATAAATACAAAATTAAATGATTTGACTCATCAATATAACAACTTATATATCAAACCGAATCAGAGGTATCAGGCTGTTCTGTCGGGATTTAACATTGAAAAAAGTCGGAGCTATTTGTCTTTCCGTTCTTGAACGTACGCTTAAAGTGTTCTGTGCTTCATGGACGACTTATTGAATGCTTTGCTGTACTTCCTGACTTTATTTATTACATCATGGATATCAGGAATAAAGCCTAAATCATTTTCAAGATCAGTGAATTCATATTCACTTTTAGAATATTCAAAACAACTGTCAGAATTATCCACCTCATCGTTGTTATTTGTTACATCTTGTATAAATGGTATCCACAACAAGTAGAAAAAATAGATCAATACTTTAATTTTTGTTTTAAACAATAATTAAAAAAATCGGTTAACCGACATAAAAATAACCGGCTTTTTCGGTTAACCGAAAATGACATTTTTTAAGAAACCGGTTACGGGTTTGGGTTGCAAAACCTGTTAACCGGATAACCGGATAACCGGCCCCGGTTTTGGACACCCTAATAAGTACCATTTAAACGATTTTAACATCCTCTCTAAGAATTACAAATGAATTGATAAATTGTTGTGTGTTAAGGACATCAAAGGACGACAATGTCCTTAATTCTTGATTATCCTGAAAAACATCTCTTCAAGTTGTTTAGTTTTATTTTTAACAAGTAAGAGCGTTAAGTTCGGCCATGCCGAATCTTATATACCCTCCTCCATGGATTGCATTCAATTTAACGCTGCAATTTTTAGCCAAATTCTTTAGCCAAACTCTTCACCTGAAACATGTGGCATTCATGGCTTAAATAAGCCTTTTTGGATGGACTATAACAAGAGAAACTGATTTAAAATTTTATTACTGCAATGAATTCTTGCAAAGATTCAGTACAAATGATTAGAAAATGTGGAATGTATGACTTAAATACGTATATTTTGGAGCGACCTCTATAGGGTGACTATAACAAAATATGAACCGATTTGTAAAATTTTTGCTGTGAATAACTGTTGACAAAATAGAATACAAACTGTAAAGTTTGTGCTAACCTGCTTTAAAAAAGTGGTATCTATGGCTCAAAACCCGTATTTTAGAGCGACCTCTATAGGGGAGCTATATCAAAACATTGACCGAAATGGCCCATTTGCAATACCAAACAACCTGCAACTATAAGAACTATTTTTAGCAAATTTAATCAGCCTAGCTCTAATATTACGGATTGTAGCGTGATTACAACAGATGGACGGGCAGACGGACATGGCTAAGTCGTCTTAGAATTTTACGACGATTAAGAATATATATATATTTATATTTATGGGGTTTCAGATCAATATTTAGACATGTTACAAACGGAGTGATTTCTTGCCTTTTTTCACTTGGACGCCTACAACTTTGTCAGTTATTAATTATTATTTTCAATCTCTACAAGAATTTGGAAAGACGAGAATTAGAGCTTTCGAACGATATATATTTTGTTTATTTAGAGCTGTTGGAATACCTGTTAATTTGTCGCCCAAACACATTTTTTTTAATTTTATTCGTAATTTTCTAGTTTAGGCAAAGTTTTCACAAATTATTCTGTGAAATAATCGCAAGTTTAATTGACTTACATATATACAAGGTGGCGCAAAAGTAATCCTCCTATCAGAAAATGCTATAAATTTTGCGATTGGCCCCTAATGTCAGTTCTGTTTTGACATTTGTGTAGTAAACACATGCGAAATACACGTTAATAAACAATGTTACGCTACACTGCTCCAGAACGCGGGATATTGCTGACTATTTATTTGACCAATAATCGGTCGGTGACTTTGGCACAAAACATCGAAAGGTTACTTTTGCGCCACCTTGTAGTACAAAATGCAACCAGTCTCTTAAAAATCCGTTTGCAATTGCCTGAGTTATTAAAATTTCATTAAAACGAAATCGATATATAAACACTAGTTTTGGCCATTCAATTCAATAATGTATGCTTGAGCGTTTCATTTTTAACTCGTCGTCATCGTCAAACCTAGTCTTTATGTACACATTTATTTTTAATAAAGCTTTAATAACTCAGTCAATAGCAAACTGATTTTTAAGAAACTGATTGGATTATTTTCCTTATAAAATATACTATATATGTAAATCAATGAATCATACGTTTATCTCACAAAATAATTGGTAAAAACATTGCCTAAACTAGAAAATGACGAAAAAATGTGTTTGTAGGACACATAAACCTATATTCCTACAGCTTTAAATAAACAAAATATATCTTGTTTTTGTTTTTTGTTTTATTCGATCTGCTTTCATAGTACATATTTTGTTTTTGCACTCAGGCTCAAGATCGTTATTGTTGTTTTCAGTATATGAAAACAACTTTGTTGAAAATTAAAGAAGAAGTAAGTGGCATGTATTGGGGGTGGTTGTAATGGTTGGATAGACAGATCTGTGGTATCTTTGCAGCTAAAATCATTTCTAGTTGCGTATTGAACCAGTCATAAGCTAGTTGCAATGTGACATATGCAAACCCATTCGCATCTCTGTCAGCAAAAACGATTATTTGAGCTGCTTTACAGAACTTGCATGGTGGTTGCAAATCGACACGTTCGTCTCTCTGCCGCCAGCAGCAGATAAATAAGCGAAAACGATTGTCTGAATCAGCGCTGCCAGTTTAGGGGATTTATCCCCAATTTGGGGATTTTTTTTTGCGAATGGGGATATATTTTTTGGTTTGGGGATCCGGGGATTTGGCGGGGATTGCAATTTTTTATAATTACATGTCTTTACTTATGTTAAAATTTGTATTTTCTGTTAAATCTATTTTTTTTTTAGAAAATGCGTCCTTAAAATTGTGTCAAAAGTTCCTACAAAAAGTAGCTTGACTCGCAGTGTATTAGAGTACGACTTAAATAGACAACCTGTAGTAATTGCCAATACGTATTTCTATAGATATTTATAAATCAATTGAAGCCAAATGCGGTTTATAAATTTCTTCCCAGACGACATTACGAACAATTTAAGCTAATTTTGGAGTAAAGTTTACAGGAATCGCTGATATTTACCCTTTGACGTACTTTATCAATTATTTAGTCCATTGGCAGAAATGATCAAACTTTTAATACCAAAAACGTGTACAAAAAAATTAGATGATGTAGATGAGATGGAAGATTTTGAATCACATATATTTGGTAATTTGACAAAGTACATTTTGTACAAACAAAACGAATTTTAGTTAGTAAGTTAAAATTTCTGGGGATTTTTTTTGGGGATGACTAATCTTTTTTTGGGGATTTAGGGGATAAAAAATAAAAATTTGGGGATTCGGCACTAAAAAAACTGGCAAGCCTGGTCTGAACTGCTTTATGAGCAAGTACTCGCTTAGTGGTGGCAGAGTAAATGTGTTTCTCTCGCACCACCATTCTCTTGTACTCTCTTATTCTCAAATATACACTGAAAAAAAAATAGTAATAAAATTAATGCCGACACATCGTTAAATTAAGTATGCGACCTCGGCATCAACTTAATCCCAATTTTCATAAAAATAATGAAAATTTACATGTTTTTTACGAAATTTTCCTTAATTTAAAGTTTTTCAATTTGAATTAATGACTATCTGATCATTAGTTTTGTGTACTCGCTTCTTTAAAAGTACACCTTTAAATTGAAGAAACTAATCATAATTTTTGTGACAATCCGATTTATTTTAAGTAATATTTTAATACTTTAAAGGATTTTCTGCATAAAAACTATGATGTAGACATGTCATAGTTTTAATGCCGAATTGGACTTAATTGACAGTATGAGATATTTGAGTAATAAATTTAAGGCTATGCTCCCCTTAAAGGAAAGACTGTCTTGGTAATAAATTTTATGACAATTGCCATTATTTTTAAGAATACATACGAGAGAATTATACAATCTCTCTCCCTCTCTCGCTCGGAGAATTAGTTTTGTTTGTTAATGTGTAAATCAATAATTGGTATGGTTATGCGAGAGCTCTTCTACTCTCTGAAAAAAAGAAAAAAATCCGGTGGTCGTTTTCTTTTAAATCAGTCAGTTATTTACAAGCGATGGAGGGAGACGGTTGTCTGTGAACGCAGATTGTGAAAAAATGAGATTGCGGCGAATATTTAAGTATACGTGTATACATACGTACATATTGCACCGAAAATTATGGGCTGTTAACAGTTATTTTTGCTAAAGCATAGTAACAACAACAAATGCAACCGTCGGGTACATGTTTGTATGTGGTTATGCCGTCGGCGTCACCATCGATCTAGGTGATAAGAGAGTGCGTGCGTCATAGTTATTTTTGCTGCATGTTATTAATGGTGATGTACATACGAGTACGTTTTTATAGGAGATCTTTTTAGTAAGTCCTGTGAAGAAATTTGTGCGAATACTAAAAAATGGACAATAAAAATGTGAGTAATAGGTTTTGTAATACTGAAAGAGACAATAGGAAAATGTTTAAATACGTGAAATATAATATTATAACCCTTAGATAAACAACTTATTGGCAATTACAAAATTAACAAAACACATTTTAATTGAAAAATATATATTTATTAAAAATAACTGCAAACAGCGCATAATGCAGAAATGTAAAATTGTTGTGTTATTAACATGTTATACATAAAACTATCTTTTTTAATTTTTTTAGTAAAACAATTTTAGAATGGATCTTTTGGGAAAAGAGTGACAAATTCTACCAAATATTTCAACGTAAGTATTATATATGAACGGCTGAAATATTTCTCTTAGTTTTCAGTGTTTACCAATTGTGGTACGATAAAATTTATGTTTATTTTTTATATTTGATTTCTTTTCAGTAAAAATTTAATTATTTTAATTTAAGATCGCGCAATATTTGAAGATAAATGTTATGGATATATGAAAAATGCAGTGCTGAATGCCATTTATAAATTACAACAAATAAGTGAGCATACATACACCTACACGGGAATGTTTGAATTGGAAGAAAATATATTTGGAAACAAAATGTGTAAGTATTTTGTATTTGTGAACGTATTTGAAACGTATATATTAATATATTAGAACAAAACATATTTGCAAACTGACTTTCACAAATAATATATGAGTTTTCACACAAACAAAGTTATTTTTGAAGGAGTTTTCCAAATGTATTTTATTTAAAAAGATTTTTAAACTTTTTGACTTTTTTGAATTTTTGTTTAAATTTTTCCTAGACTTCGTGTTATACTTTATAGTTAAACCTGTTGTTAGATTAGGCCCATTTGGTCCAATTTTTGCATCGTCTCCTTTGTAAACGGTAATATATATATATATATTGCCTTATAATTTGTTCCAAGGGATATTTTTGTTTTTTTGACAGCAAAATACGCCTTTTTTGTTCAAAAATAATATGTAAATAAGCTTCTTTACTTTCACGAAGTATTGAATAAAAATAAACATAAAATATTGGGTTAAATATTCGTTTTGTATGAAAATTTAATATGGCCCAAATGGTCTCTTAATCTAGGATTTGTACATATTTTCCAGTCTAACAGCAGGATTAAGAATGTCATAAGCTGCATTAACTAATTATTATTTAATAAATATTCCTATTCATCTCTTTTTGACAATTCATCAAAGCAATTTATAGCTACGAGAAATTATACGACTTAAATTTGAATCGAATTTTACAAACATATTACATTTGTTTGCACTTTGAACATCTGAAAAACAGAAAACTTGTTTCTAAATTAAGGCACTAATACATTACCAAAAATTATAGGATGGAATCATAGTTTAGAACAATACCCCCCAAACGTGTAATATTTGTGTGTGTCAAATATTATATAGGTATTTGGAGTGTACCCTAAACATATGTACGTTTCAAGCTGCATATGTTTGGGGCAATATACTACAGAAGCAATTTTTCAGCGTGTATACAATTTTATGATATTTTTATTTTAATTTCAGCCAAGTTCAATGTTCAAAATCATTAAAGGTTCCAACGAAAATTGTTCATGGATGTTTGGGGAAAGAAAGGTGAATCCACTATAAATTTACAAATCGATAACAAATATACGAAACTTCAAATATTTCGATGGTGTGTTGGCCGGTTTATGTTTATACATACAACTAAAATACGGTTTTAGATTATAAAATGTTGAAAGTTATCCGTAATATGTATTATACATTTATTGTATTTTCTAATATTAAAATAATAAAACCAATTTTTAGAAAAAGGAAGTGTCGTGTTTTGAATTTATCGTGGAAATTTGTATACTAGAATCATATTTTCTATGAATATTGAAATGGTTTCTGTGGCTCTTTAGTATGAGTGGCATTCGAATAAAAACAATGTAAGGAATTTTCCCTACATATTTTAAAAAACTTTATTTATGCTTTAAATTAATTACCAGTATATGCTTATATCAAGGACATACATTTTAAAATTTATTACGATAATGTTTTAAATTTTATGATATTTTACTAAACATAAGCACGAGGCATACTTCAATTTACGCCAAAACGTGCGTAAATGTTCTTGATTCTATGAAATGCATCATCAAAACAAGTACTATTCATGTCTTTGAATTTACTATAAAACATTCTTATTTTTATAGCGATTGTCTTTGGCTCGAAATCATTGCCGAAATCTTAAACTACGACAAATTCTTTGATTTTCAGTACGCTTTTTATACCCTACACCACACTGTATTATAACTTTGTGCATTTGGTTGTAACACCCAAAAGGAGAAGAAATATACCCATCGTTTATTATACCGATCGACTTAGAATCACTTTCTGAGTCGATTTAGCTATGTCCGTCTGTCTGTCTGTCCGTCTGTCTGTCCGTCTGTCCGTCTGTGCATGTATTCTTGTAATCAAAGTACAGGTCGCAATTATGGTCCGATCTCGACGAAACTTTACACATATCTTTTTTTTTGGCCCAAGGACGATCCCTATTGAATTTGGTTAAAATCGGTTCAGATTTAGATATAGCCCCCATATATATGTTAGCCCCGATTTGACATGTAAGCGCTGTAAAAACTTCATTTTATATCCGATCAGTATGAAATTCGGCAGAAAGAGGTTTCTTATTATATGGATGAATACTGTTAAATTTGGAAGAAATCGGTTCAGATTTAGATATAGCCCCCATATATACGATACCCCCGATTTGACATGTAAGCGCTGTAAAAATGTTATTTTATATCCGATCAGTGCGAAATTCGGCAAAGAGAGGTTTCTTATTACATGAAGGAATACTGCTAAATTCGGAGAAAATCGGTTCAGATTTAGATATAGCCCCCATATATATGTTACCCCCGATTTGACATGTAAGCGCTGTAAAAACTGTATTTTATATCCGATCAGTGCGAAATTCGGCAGAAAGAGGTTTTTTATTACATAAAGGAATACTGCCAAATTCGGAGAAAATCGGTTCGGATTTAGATATAGCCCCCATATATATGTTACCCCGATTTCACATGTAAGCGCTGTAAACACTGTATTTTATATCCGATCAGTACGAAATTCGACAGAAGGAGGTCTTTTTACATGAATAAGTATTCAGGGAAGATGGGTTCAGATTTATATTAAAGCTCCATATATATGTTCCTCCTGATTTGGTATCAAACCGCTATAGAAGTTGTATTTTACTTCCGATCATTAAAATTTTCCAGAAAGATGTTTCTCACTTTAGGAACGAATATTGCTTAATTTAGCGATTATCGTTTCAGAATTAGATAATATGTTTCTACCCATTTACCAATTATTCCAAATTATTATTGCAATGACCCTTATCGCATTGTTAGGGAGGTGTAGGGTATTATATAGTCGGCCTCGCCCGACTTTCTGCCTTTCCTTACTGGTTTTTTAGTGTAGTAATAACTGATAAATATTAACTAGTGCTGAATTGTAAACAAATGAACTGGTTTGGTGCCTATGACAAGCCAATGTTAAAATCTATAGTTCGTTATATGAAAAAAGGACAGATATGTTACTAGTTTGAAGTAAAAAGCAAGTAGTATATTTCTATACACAAACTAGTCATTTTGGCTGCAGGGATCTTATATACTCTCATATAATGAAAACAACAATAACGATCTTGAGCCTGAGTGCAAAACAAAATATAAACAAAATATATATCGTTCGAAGGCCTAATTCTCTTCTTTCCAAATTAGTGTAGAGATCGGTTAATAATTAACAATGTTATAAAAATTCCGATTCATATTACTGCTTTTCTTACACAGAAAATATGAGATTTTTATATGTTATCTATGCCTGGAAATAAAATTTAGAACATTTTCAATTATGTCAATATCCATCCTCGTTGAAGTTGACGCTTGGGGTTCTGATGATTTTGTTTTCTTCGTAGGTCGTTGATATTAATATTCTGAGTCTGCATCATCATCCGAGTTAGAAATAATATTCAAGGGCTTTATTTGTTCAGGGTGTCCACCAATTTCAGTGTCATCTTCATCTTCGGTGCTTTCATCTTCAAACTACATAATTTTAGAACTCCACCAACAAACCTTCGCAAGCAATGCATTTTATTTTTTTCTTTGAATCGCTTTTCCATTGGAATGGTCACCTGGTGGAACCTCTCTCCCTGTTCGTTCGATTCCTGAAGTAATTGTGCCAAAAAGGTATTAAGGTGAAAATGCATGAGATGTAATTTTAACGCCTATTTTTTGGGACTATATGACCACAAACGTAGCAAAAATCATGCAATTTTGGACACTTGCTATTTTCCATATTGAAATTTTGAATGCTTTTCTGATTTTTAAAATGTTTTTCACTCTAAATTATAAATTAAAAATTCAACTTTTCGCGTTCGTCGGCACTTGTGACAACGACAAAAATCTAACACCTATAAATACTACGTATTTTTCAATATTTTACTGACATGCTCTTATCATCATTTATGAAATTTTTCACGCAATTTTTCAAAACTTTCCAAAAGATTAGGACCCATAAATGTGGGTGGAATTTCTGTAGTAAACTCATTCATTACAGGTAATCAACAGAAAAACACACATCAATAAAAAACAAAGTCCAGTTCTCTTTTCTCCCTTTATTTCATTTTACCACATCCTATAGAACATCAACGAAACTCCCTTCGTTATTGTAAATAGGTACTTCCAAAAAAGCAGACTTTTTGGGGATTTGTAATCTAGTTATTGTGAAGGTGAAAAATGGGAATTTTTAAGGCACTGGATGCACTTTTTTTGGTTAGGTTTGTTCCGCATTTTTCCTCCTATTCAATATCTACATCTTTGCTTCAGAGACAAAAGAGATATTCCGTAGAAGTCACCGAAGCGTTTATGCACCTATGTTTCTATGTTTTGCATTTTCATTTTACCACTTCCTATAGAACATCGACGAAACTCCCTTCGATATTGTAAATAGAAACTTCCAAAAAAGCAGCCTTTTTGGGGATTTGTAATCTAGTTATTGTGAAGGTGAAAAATGGGAATTTTTAAGGCACTGGATGCACTTTTTTTGGGTATGTTTGTTCCGCATTTTTCCTCCTATTCAATATCTACATCTTTGCTTCAGAGACAAAAGAGATATTCCGTAGAAGTCACCGAAGCCGTGGCTAGCATTTGGTCGATTCACACATAATTGTCATATATCCTTCTATCATAATATCAAATATTAAGGTGATTCTCTAAAAAATTTTTGTTTTATCTACAATTAACACCGTGCGTTTTGGTTGGACCACCCTTTATTAACTGTAACATTTTCCCAACAAAATTTTTACTTAAAGTAAACATTTGAAAACTCGAAATTATTTTCCCCCAAATAGGAATACCCCTAAGAGCTTCTCGTCCTTTATATTGAAAAGTTTATTTTTTATGCATTGTGTTAACCACTATAAAAACCAATAATAACTCCCTGAAGCATTAACTATTGAAAACTTTTTTAAATAAAATTAAATACTTTCACTAGTAAAAATACGAAAAAAAGTGAACAAAAGTTTGATTGTTGTTGTTGGGTTTGTACTGATAACCCAAAAAATACCATAGACAAACTTGCTAAATCACACACAATACCACCGAGTACGAGCAAACACACACATACCTAAAGCTGATACAACCTTTTGTAGTCCTTAATATGGAGTAACACCCACAGTTTTGTAGAACCTACTCCATATTTATACTCTCTCACTATCAGCCGAGGACGGAGTACTCGTATGTCCAACAACAACAAAAAAATGCTGAACACATAAATATTTCAAATTTCACTTTTTGCCAAAAAAAAAAAGCGAACAAATACAACCCTATCGCAAAAAGCGAATACTTCCGAAAAGCATGTTTGCAAAACTAACATTCTTCAGCCGTTACACAGGGCACAGTGGGGGACTGTGGTGGAAATAAATAGTTTGCAAATGGGAAATATTAAATCAAACGTAATTCATATAAGTAGCTAGCACATACCAGAATTGAAAGTAAATAATACATATAACACCGTGCGATACAATTTTTGTTCCATGAACGAAACTATATATAAGTGAAAATAGAGACATTGGGTAACAAAACTGCATACTCAGTTTTTTATTTCGTGATCCTTTGTCATTTTTACAGGTCTTTTAAAATTTCAAGGATAACTTTTTTGAAATACTTTTCTCTGCACTTGTTACAAATCTGAATTGTTAAATATGCATATTAAATTAAAGGGAACAATTCCCGATTTTTGCGTTGAAGCTCATTTTTGGTAGATTTGGTCGCGTTTGGAGTGAACATAGCTTTTGTCCACACACCATCACATCCACAGAAAGCTAATGTTTAGTGCGCATTATGAACCGACGGAGTCATTGAAAGTTACTCCCAACTGTGAAAGGTATAGCGAAATTAATACAAGTTTTTTCGACTTTAAACCGGAGATAATTGAATACCTGGAAATATAGGACGAATTATACTACGCAACAAAAAAACAATTATTTTTAAATTTTTTTATTAAAAATACTATTATCGTCGAAGGTACTCTTAGTATTTGCACTATAATTTTTGGAGTATATGCCCGATCAGGTCGACTTATAAGTTAAATTGTTGCTATTAATGTGGGCTACCAATGTTGGAAATAACTCTTTCACTTAGAAATAGTGGTTTAGTAACAGTTATTAAACAAGTAGGAAAAAATAGATTTTAAAAAAAAAAATCCTTGAACAAAAAAAAAAAAACATAAAAAATATAAAAAAAAAATCGAAAACAATATTTTATTTTATTTTTAAAAGTTTGAATCCTAGCGAAGGAAATAATGCGTATTTGAAAAAAATCTATAGATAAATGTCGAAATTAAAGCCCTTTTGGTAGAGGAAGCGAATTTCAAAAAAATTTTTTTTTTTAATTTCTGTTTAAATAGCGATTTTATTTATTTCTTTTATTTATATTATGTACATTTGAGTTTATTTACATGAACAAGATTCACTAAATGTAATTGTGAGTTCTCTGTTGACGTTTGTAGATTTCGGAATCGGTTTCTCTAATGAGGAACCAAATATAAAATCCCATCATTCTTTCATCCCAGTGCCCTTGGTAACGCCGCTCGATGGACTTCAATTCTTGGTGAAACCTTTCGCCATGTTCGTCACTTACGTCGCCAAGATTCTCTGGGAAAAAGTTTACATGAGAATGCAAGAAATTAATTTTGAGAGACATATTTACACCTGTTGGAATACATAAAGCGAAAAATAAGTTGGAAGAATACAGACATATCTCACCTGTTCCACAAAAGGGTAAAAACTCAAAATTTAAAAAATTTCAGTAGAGGCCAAAACCTGTTTCCGTTAATATTAATGGAATATTACAAAAAAAGAATATGTCGTTGCAATAAAATATCATAGAAAAAAATAATAACGCTATTTTCCTTTTTGTTTTTTTTATTGATTTTAGAAAAATAACAACTTTTTTGAGTTGTTACTCTTTTCATGAAAAAAGTTTGTGTATAAATAGTGGTATTATTTTGAGTTGTACCTTTTTAACTGAAAAATTTTACTCGGATTATAAGTTGAAAAGGGCACAACTAAAAATATTACTCTT
The DNA here is from genome assembly GCA_963930755.1 of Eudasyphora cyanicolor. Taxonomy (NCBI): domain Eukaryota; kingdom Metazoa; phylum Arthropoda; class Insecta; order Diptera; family Muscidae; genus Eudasyphora; species Eudasyphora cyanicolor. The sequence goes on from OZ005734.1 coordinate 317,078,277, forward strand.
TAGATGATAAATCAACGGTCCCATTTGCTTACACACTTGGACACAATTAAAAATGTAACTCTTTAGTTGAATCTAAAGACGTTATTCTGTAAACACAGAGAGAGTCATAACGGTTTTTTATTATGAAAAAGAAGAAAAATCAACAGACATTTTTTGCAGTGTATAGAAATTGCAATAATACGTTGTTTTCTTGCAAAAAAGCAAAATCTAAAAATTTTGATTTGTTACCCTTATGTGGAACAGGTGCGATATGATGTAAAAATTTTTAGAAGACCATTTTCTATATTAGACAATTTTTAAGAAAATTTCCAAATTAAGCCAAATTTTCTCCAATCGCAGTATAGTAGATTTAGGGGGAAATACAAAAAATAGTTTTTGGGGAGTTTCTAATTCATTTTGGAAATTGTGGGATTTGCATTTGCAAATATTATAATATTAAAATTATTGTAGATCTCTAACGTCAACACGTACATATTACAATATCGGAAGTTTTTTAGATGCAGAACTTTAAATTACTATAATAAAAAAATACATTTAATATCAATTGAACTGGCTTTATTGGATAGATAATTTTATGCCATTAATGCTTATATTTATTATATTGCAGTTTCGCCACCACTGGAACTAATTGTTACATTTCGCCAATAACAGTGTTTAACTCCGCGCCAGAGTGGCGGGAGTTAAAAAAAAGAAATACACAAAATTTATTTATATTTTTTATTTTATTTTATTATTTTATTTTGGCCGTGAGCCGTAGCGGTTTGACAGTGTGCCATAAGCGGGTGAGTCGTGAACTAATTAAATGTAACAGCGACGGCGTTGCCATCATTGAGATTTTACTTCCAATCATTGTCGATAGGAGCGATGCCGTCAACAACGAATAAATATAAAATCTTGGGAGGCGCTAGTTGGAGATCAGCTGTTGACACTTCAACATACCGCCCCCCCCCTTGCACAAGTGCAATGTCATGAAGAATGATTTGCCAGTTTGTTGTTGTTATGTTGTTTATGTTCGTCTCTTTGATGTTGTGGGGATTGTTGTTGTGCACGCTGCTTATGATGCGGTGATTGGTGTGTTCGCTGTTTATAATGTGATGATTATTGAATTGTGTTTAATGCTGGTTATTCCATCCGTATGCATTTTTTGTGATGTCATATCTCGTGAATTATTTACATTTACCGCAGCTGGCTCGTGAAGCAGGAATCACGTAATGAAACCATACAGCGACGGAAAATGTAATTCGTTCGTGAAACTATATCTCGGAATGACACACAGTCTTTAGTAATTACGATAGACACTTTTGATGATCACAGGCACTGGGACATCTTTGGTTCGAAGGACCATGTTTAACTCCGCGCCAGAGTGGCGGGAGTTAAAAAAAAGAAATACACAAAATTTATTTATATTTTTTATTTAATTTTATTATTTTATTTTGGTCGTGAGCCGTAGCGGTTTGACAGTGTGCCATAAGCGGGTGAGTCGTGAACTAATTAAATGTAACAGCGACGGCGTTGCCATCACTGAGATTTTACTTCCAATCATTGTCGATAGGAGCGATGCCGTCAACAACGAATAAATATAAAATCTTAGAGGGCGCTAGTTGGAGATCAGCTGTTGACACTTCAACAAACAGTTTGAAACAAAATTGTTGTCCAAGGGATGTGGATAACAGTTTCTGGTGCAATTAGGTGTCACAAAAACGAAGAAAATATTAAAAAAATTTTACGGTAATTTTTTTTTTTTTTTTAAATTCCAGCTTTTATGGAAAGTACATTCAGTATTTGGACCATAACTTTCATTCTCAATTTCAAGTATAAGCCTGATTGATCCGTGTTATGCCTCAAATTAAAGGGAATTATGAGGGCTACATATGCTGCAAATATCGCTTTCACGTAGAATCGTTGGTATAGTTTTCTTTTTCAAAAAACACTTTTTCCTGGTACAAAAAAACCATAAAAAATAGAAAAAAAATATTTTATCACATTTTTAAAAAGCCAGCATGCTAAAGAAGGAAACACTTTCTATTTGCAAAAAAATCTATGGATAGATGTAAAAGTTATGAGCCATTTTGTAAATGTTAGGGAAATTCAAAAAAATATTGTTTCATATTTTTTCGTTTTTAAATGATGTTTTTGCTTATATTGAATTCGCCATATGTGAAAGAGACATATAAGAGACATTGCACTTGCATTCTATTTTATGAGGATTGATGTCAGACATTATAAAATTACAGAGAGGACGATGTTTTATGTGAGAGCTATATTGGATGAGATCCGCTCAGATAGAGGGTCACTCAACAATATTTGTGGTTTTTCATTTATGAGGTTTCCATTCAGTTACGCCTTTTAGAGACATGGACATCCCAGTCGTATATACAGGGTGGCTGATATGTAATGCAACAAAGTAAAGCGCTATATTTTTTTATTTTTTTTTTAATTTTATTGTTCAAAAGCAAAAAATGTCGGAAATAACATAAAATTTTAGAAACAGTTTAGATTTGTTCGAATTGGCCACCTTTGGTACGAATTATGGCCTTCAAACGGCCGACAAAGCCATCACACGCTGCACGAAAGTGGCTCTGCGGTATTTTGGCCCATTCCCGGCGAAGCGCCGTCTTGAGATGATCGATACTTTGGTATTTTTTAGTGCGAACCTTACTCTCTAAAATGCCCCAGGCGCAAAAGTCCAACGAATTGAGATCCGGAGATCTTGGTGGCCATTGTGCGGTAGAAATGAAGCGAGGAACCTCCTTTTTAAGCCATTTCTTGGCTGAGTGCGATGGTGCTGAGTCCTGAAGGAATGTCCATGGTCTGCGGCCGAAATGTTTGTCTGCCCAGTGCTTCAATACTGTCTTTAGGAAATTTTCCCGATAATATTCGGCATTTATTTTGACCCCATGGTCGATGAATACGAGCGGGGAGCGACCATCGGCCGTTACGGCGGCCCACACCATTACCATCGGCGGCGCTTGAGTTCTGGTGGCCAATGGAAGGTGTAAATTTTCAGCTGACCTCTTTGGCAAGTAAACCCGATCATTTTGTTTGTTCATCGGAGAAAACCAAATTCGGTAACTGGCCACTTTCGTGCAAGCGAAGCAACTCCTTGGCTCTTTCCAGTCTAACTTTTTTTTGTGCATCGGTGAGATCTTGCACTTTTTGGAACTTCAATGGCTTTAGTCCAAGCTCATTTTTTAATTTTCCTACCACTGCGGCGTTGATTTCGATCAAATCTGGCCTTCACTTTTCGGATCATTTCTGGTGTTGTTACCGTTTTTTTTCGTCCACTTTTTGGACGCGATGCAACAATGCCAGTATCACGGTAACGAGCAACGAGCAATGGAGCAAATAAAAAAGCAATCACACTATCACGCTTGAATTCCATCACGAATAACTTTTTTTCTGAATGCAATAGATCAAAATGTTTTGTAAGCTTGTAAACAATAAAATGAACTGTCACCGAAATAAATGTGTCAGCTATCAGACTAGGCGTTTAGTCTAGCAACCTGAAGTTGGTTGCAATACATATCAGCCACCCTGTACAGGTAGTAAAATTATATGTACGCAATACAAAGTAGTTCGCGGCAGTCTTGAAAATATTGGGTGTCTACATTCGAAGCAAACTATATGTCAACTATGTACATGTACTGCTACTTATGAACCTTAAACCCTGAATTTATGAACGAAATTTCTAATTAATAAATTAGTGTAATTCAGCGCCTTAAAGAGATAAGTCGATTTTCTGAAAAATATTACAAAGTTATATTTCGAAGTATGTGTAAAAGTCAAAGAACTTTTCAATGTGCAAATGATCCCGAGAATTTCTTCGGAAAATATGTAATTAAAAAAATCGTCGTGCGTTTAGTACAATAATACAAGAAATATATGTGTAATATTTTGGTATACGAGTTAAAAATATGAACGAACCGTGGACACCTAGTATTTTGTGTAATTCGTGCCATGTAAATCTTACTCGATGGACTTGTGGAAGAATGCGGTAAGTACTTTACAATTAATGTATTACAATTAGGGTGATCAAAAAACCGGTTATTTTGAAAATACGGTTTTCGGTTTCTTCGAAACTTAAGTTAACTCTAAAACCGGTTTTCGGTTTAACCGAAAATAAAAAACCGGTGAACCGGTTGTTTTCGGTTTTTCTTTTTTAATAAAAATGCATAAATAATGCTCAACATTTTGTTAGATGACGTAAAATAAGCTAGTGCAAATTCAATATGTAACCATATTCCAATTAAATTAAGATTTATTTGAAAATTTTATTTTAAACACTTCACATTTTTATTTATAATAGGTAATTGTTCCAATTTCATTTATGATATAATATTTTAATCTCTGCAATATTTGTAATATTTATGTTCAATTTTTAAAGAGATTTCTTTCAAAAAAATTTATTATGATTTTTATAAAACTTGACTAATAGTGAAGATCGGCAGCTTTTTAGCATCATATAAATGGCAAACCGATTATATACATATATTATCAGAAGTAGCTGATTCTGCCTTGAGCATACTATAGAGATGAAAACTTGTCGAAATGTGAAACTGAACATATGTATTTTATTTATACCTACATTTAAATTAGAAAGGATTGTTAATTAATTTCTATACCGCAATAAGACACTTGATAAAATATGCAGACGAAGTCAATAGAGAAATTAGCAATGTAAACAGTATAAATACATATAAAACTGAATTTTGAAATCGATGGATATGCACAAATGATGTCAACGGTTTTTATATTGATGTTTTAAAAAATTTAGGTAGGTTCCTGTTTCAAAAATAATATTTTCTTTATCATTTTACAATAGTTTCGAATAAACCGTGTTGAAAAAACCGACGGTTCGAGTTATTCGAAAAAGCAGAAAAACCGGAAACCGATAGGCGGTTTTTAAAGAGAAACCGATTAACCGGTTAACCGGTGCGGTTTTTGATTACCCTAATTACAATGTTTTGTGGAATAAAACGTTTTAATTTTAGACTTCACGTGCAATTTGGAATGCAACCATTCATTCACGGAGACAACCATTCATTCACGATACGGACTGCTATTTTTGTATAAGTTAATAGATTTGAGTAGGAAGTGTCCAAGTATAGCTAACAGCCTAATAACGGAAAAATCATCAAGTTCAACTGAGTACTCAACTCTGAGCGATTCAAGTTTGAGTCAGAAGTCATCGCTTTTAACTCAGTTTCAACTCATTGATCTAGTGAGAGATTTGGAACTGACCAAAGATAAGGCAGAACTACTTGCATCTGGGATGAAACAGTACAATATTTTGGCCCCAGATGTTAACATATCACATTATAGAGTCCATGAAACAAACAATTTTATACAACTGTGTATAACATATGCTTTTGCAAGGACATTCCCGGATTGTTCGAGGAACTTAATCAAATATACAATTCAAAGGAATGGCGGTTACTTGTTGACAGCAGTACAAAAAGTTTGAAAGCAGTACTTTTACACGACGGAAATCAGAAACCGTCGATTCCCATTGCTCATGCTGTCAACACTAAGGAATCATACGAAACAATGGCTAAATTGATAAAATACATAAAATATGAACATGACTAGAAAATTTGTTGCGATTTGAAAGTAGTTGGTATGTTATGCTTCTGGGATAGCCGATATTTTGTCACCACTGCAAAAATTTTGTAAAAGCCTTAGGGAAAGATGGCAATTCACTCTCATATTTAAAAAGTTTTTTTTAAAAATCTTCCTTTCAAAAAATCGAAGAAGGAGTTTTTGGTGGGCCTAAAATAAGGAAACTGATGAAAAATGTGAATTTCGAATCATATTTGACGTTGGATGAAATTGTATGGAGGTCGTTTAAGCTTGTAGTTTCAAATTTTCTTGGATCCAATAAAAGCCCGCAATATGAAACAATGATTAATGATTTGTTAAAAAAATTATGAAAAATTGGTTAGAAATATATTTTTTATATTTATGTATATAACACATATCGCACTTGTTCCACAAAAGAGTAACAACTCAAAATTTTTAAATTTTGCTTTTTGCAAGAAAACAACGTGCAATGGCAATTTCTACCCACTGCAAAAAATGTCTGTTGATTTTTCTTCTTTTTCTTAATAAACCAGTAAGGAAAGGCAGAAAGTCGGGCGGGGCCGACTATATAATACCCTACACCTCCCTAACAATGCGATAAGGGTCATTGCGATAATAATTTAGAATAATTGGTAAATAGGTAGGAACACATTATCTAATTCTAAACCGATAATCGCTAAATTTAGCGATATTCGTTCCTAAATTGGGAAACATCTTTCTTGAAAATTTAAATGATCGGAAGTAAAGTACAACTTATATAGCGCTTTGACACCAAATCAGGAGGAACATATATATGGAGGTTATATTTAAATCTGAACCGATTTCCCTGAATACTCATTCATGTAAACAGACCTCTTTCTGTCGAATTTCGTTCTGATCAGATATAAAATACAGACACTGATCGGATATAAAATAACATTTTTACAGGGCTTACATGTCAAATCGGGGTAACTTATATATGGGGGCTATATCTAAATCTGAACCGATTTCTTCCAAATTTAAAAGTGTTCATTCATATAATATGAAACCTTTTTCTGCCGAATTTCATACTGATCGGATATAAAATGCAGTTTTTACAGCGCTTACATATCAAATCGGGGGTAACATATATATGGGGGCTATATCTAAATCTGAACTGATTTTTTCCAAATTTGGCAGTATTCCTTCACGTAATAAAAGACCTCTTTCTGCCGAATTTCGCACTGATCGGATATAAAATACAGCTTCTACAGCGCTTACATGTCAAATCGGGGGTTACATATGTATGGGGGCTATATCTAAATCTGAACCGATTTTCGCCGAATTTAGCAGTATTCCTTCATGTAATAAGAAACCTCTTTCTGCCGAATTTCATACTAATCGGATGTAAAATAAAGTTTTTACAGCGCTTACATGTGAAATCGGGGCTAACATATATATGGGGGCTATATCTAAATCTGAACTGATTTTCTCCGCATATGGCAGTATTCCTTCATGTAATAAGAGACCTCTTTCTGCCGAATTTCGCACTGATCGGATATAAAATACAGTTTCTACAGAGCTTACATGTCAAATCGGGGGTTACATGTATATGGGCGCTATATCTAAATCTGAACCGATTTTCTCCGAATTTAGCAGTATTCCTCATGTAATAAGAAACCTCTTTCTGCAGAATTTCATACTGATCGGATATAAAATAAAGTTTTTACAGCGCTTACATGTCAAATCCGAGGTACATATATATGGGAGCTATATGTAAATCTGAACCGATTTTAACCAAATTCCATAGGGACCGTCCTTGGGCCTAATAAAAGATATGTGCAAAGTTTCGTTGAGATCGGACCATAATTGCGTCCTGTACTTTGATTACAAGAATACGTCTACAGACAGACAGACAGACGGACATAGCTAAATCGACTCAGAAAGTGATTACAAGTCGATCGGTATAATAAACAATGGGTCTATCTCTTCTCCTTTTGGGTGTTACAAACAAATGCACAAAGTCATAATACCCTGTACCACAGTGTGGTGTAATATACCATTAATATTAACGGAAACAGTTTTTGGCATCTACTGAAATTTTTTAAATTTTGAGTTGTTACCCTTTTGTGGAACAGTTGCGATATGTTGTACTTTTATTAATACCATTCTCCCAGCTTGAAATAAAATTGGTCTGCGACCTTCATATGGTGATTACATCAAAACCATATTCACTAGGGAAGATTTAATGCAATATGAAGTACAAAAGCTTAAATTTCAGCATGGCCGGTTAAAAATGCAACCCATAGAGCACCTAGAGGTCTACTCGGAAGTGAATTTTATTGAGGGCTGTATCAAAATATAGGCCGATGTTTTCCATTTTTACTAGGGACGATAAAGTTGCACTATGAAGTATAATTTCATACATTCCAGATAGATCAACTGAAAAATGTCTTGTCTTGATCATCAAGAATTGCCTAACATTTAATAGGCATTTCATCATCTAAATATTAAGATATTTTGTTTTTATTTTGCATACCGAATAATGGATATGAGCTTAACAGATTGGCATAACCATTTTTATACCCTCCACCATAGGATGGGGGTATATACATTTTGTCACTCCGTTTGTAATACCTCTAAATATTGATCCGAGACCCCATAAAGTATATATATTCTAGAAAAGGGTTTTCCAACAAGAGGTGTTATGTTGGTATTCAAAGAAAAATTGCATTTTTTGAGATAAATGATCGGATATTTATTTCATAATAAAGAGGAAGGTATGCCGTTCATAATGAAAAACAACATCAGCCAAATGGTCACCACGACAACGCTTACAGGACCATATCCTTTTCATGAAATTTTCCATAACCAAATCGCAAAGTGGCTGCCCTATGTCCTCGATAGCCTCACGAATTATATCTATGAGGTCTTGAATCGACGCTGGGCTGTTGGCGTAGACCTTATCTTTCACGTGGCCCCAAAGGAAGAAGTCGCAAGGTGTTATATGACAAGATCTCGTTGGCCAATTGTGATCACCTCTTCGAGAGATAACACGGTAACAGAGCAATTGTTTCGTTGTTTGTGTGGCACATAGAGCCGTCTTGTTGAAAGTTAACGTTGTCCAGATCAATACCATCCAACTACGACCATAAAAAATCATTAATCATCTCTCGATAGCGCAATCCATTCACCGTAACTGTTGATCCAACCTCATTTTCGAAAAAGTAAGTTCCAATGACCCCGCTGGACCATAAACAGTCACACGTTGAGGATGGAGAGCCTTCTCAACAATAACTCTTGGGTTTTCCGAGCCCCAGAGGCGACAATTTTGTTTGTTGATGTAGCCACCGAGGTGGAAATGGGCCTCATCAGTCAAGATGATTTTTCGATGGAATTCCGGATCATTTTCATGCATTTCAAGGACCCAATCAGCAAAGACACGACGTTGTTGATGATCGGCCGGCTTGAGTTCTTGTGTTACGGCAACTGTATCTGCGAGTAAGACAAAAGATGCCGATTTTGTTTTAAAAAAACACTTTAACACAAACTTGTTACACATGGGCCTTCTTACACATGGACCTTGATGCACATGGACCTTGAAACACATGGCCCTTATTATACATGGAAAAATATACTTGTCAGCAACTGTCCTTAAAATATTAGCGCATTGTTCTCAGATTACTGTCGCTTCTACACTTTCTGTTGCCTGCTTAGGTGAAATGCTTCGGAGGTACTGAACAAATTTTATAAGCAAGACAGGCGGTTGCATGCTAGACGAAATAGACGCATTAATATTAATAATTTTTCACAGATCTATGGATTCTTCGGATCCATTATTTGCATTTCTAAGAGACAATTATAAATACATGCAGTTATGATAAAAATGTAATTTGTTTATAAAGGGTGGTTAAATTTTAAGGGCCGATGTTGATTTTGAATAAAACACAAATTATTTAGGAAATTATTGTCATTTCTTTTTATTATGATAATATTGGTATGGTTCAATTATGTATGGAACAAAATATCGGCCAAATGGCCGCCGCGACCTCGTCGGCACTCCTCCATCCGATGGTCCAAATTTTCGATGACGCTGAGGCATAATTGAGGTTCTATGCCGTTAATGTGCCGAATTATCTCATCATTTAGCACCTTTTGCAAATAACCCCAAAGAAAGAAGTCCAACGGTGTCAAATCACATGATCTTGGCGACCAATTGAGATCGCCACGACGTGAGAATTTGTTGCGCAAAAGAGCCATTGTTTCGTTAGCTGTGTGGCAAGTGGCACCGTCCTTTCCACATATTGTTCACATCCATATCTTTCAATTCGGGTCATTAAAAAGTTCATTATCATCTCACGATAGCGAACACCATTCACAGTAACTGCCTGACCGGCCTCTTTTCGAATAAGTACGGCCTGACGACGTCGCCATTCCATAAGCCGCACCAAACGAACTGGGCGTGCATGCACAGGAGTTTTCACATCTCCTACAGACCCGGTATGCTGAAATTTGCGCACAATTCTGCCGATTGTGGAGACATTTGGTCGATAATGCTGATCAAAAAAACATCACGAAGTGTATTTTGTTTTCGTAAAAGGCTTAAAAAACTTTAACGCGTTGCTCGATTGTGTATCTTTCCATGGTTCAAATTGAGTTAGTCTGAAATTGAGAAATGTCAAATGAAATGCAGAAAAAAAACTTGACGTTTAGGTGTGGTTCACATTCAACATCGGCCCTTACAATTTATCCAACCTTTAACATCGGGAGGCCTTGTTCAATTATTTGGGTACACTTTTTTTGCACACCATAACTACTCCTAAAATATTGAGTGTGTCATATTTATGCACACCGGATGTCGCAGTCGGCGTATAGGGTCCATAAGTCCAAATCGGTGGGAAATTTGTATGAGGGCTATATCCAAATCTGAATCGATTTTCTTCCAATTAAATATGGTTTATCCTTGGTACAAAAAATATATCCACGCCAAATTTCATGGAAATTGGAACATATTTGCAACCAGCACTTATTAATGAAGCTTGTGTGGGAGTTGCCAGATTGGTCCAAACTTTTGTTCATTTGTTATGTGTGTTACGACAAACAGATGTGCAAATTTTTAGGGCTGTATACATTCCTTCATATTTATGCCACAAAAAATGGATTTGGGACCAGTGTGCATTGGTTGACTTTTATCGAAACTTTCATTCCGGTTACGAAGATTTTTCTATCAGTCAGCCACAATATTTTCAATTTCAGCCACTGTACTTTCACTCCAATGTACTATCTGTTATACCGTGTGCCCTTCAAAAGGTCCTCCACATGAAAGTTGTTGAAATGAAGGAAGCACCAAAGCGTGAACTGACTGAAATTATCCTGCGGATATTAGAATATTTGTTTTGTTTTGAAACAAAATCCACTAACAAATATTTCCATGGAACTTTGTCTAAACCCCACTAAAATTTGTTTTGAATATGCTTTTTTTTTGGCAAAAAAAAACACAAAAATAAAAAACTTTATAGGTTTAAATAAATGTGTGAGGTTTTAAGGCTTTTCGGCCAGTCGTCCTTCCTTTTTCACACAACATTTGAATTGGTTGAACGAATATTTGGACAGAAATAAGGTAACGGGTTACCCAGTGTGGCAGGGATTGGCAAGAAATGGTTCCATGTGTTCTAGATAATCCTTAAAGCTAAAGTACAAATATAAATGATGACAATTTTGGTTTTTTTTTCTGTGTGTGTGGTATGGTCACACTGTTGGAGCTGAGTTTCTTCTTTGTACCGATGTGTTAAAATGGAAATGCACATAATTAAAAAAGAATATTTTCGTTCATATACGAGTATCACTAGCAATATATTTAATTAAATTAAAAAATTAAAAATGTCGGAGATGCAGTACAGAGAAGCCGTAATTATACTACTGTGGTTATATAAACAAATTTTCCAAAAAATGAAAAATATCCTTAAGCTAGTTTACATATTACCATGTTTATACGCAAATTTCTGTTCAATTTGTCACTATAGGAAAATTAATTTTGAGGTTTTATGCTTCTTCCTTTCGCTTTTTGGTTAGCTTTCCTATTCTCTTGATCGTGGTCGAGTGTGTTGGTCAACAATTGCATGAATTCACATTTAATTTATACTGAATTTCGCCTGCAGTTTCATCTAATGAATATTAATTTTTTTTAAATGCATTTATTGTATTTTCCAGTTAAGCCAAATAGAGCTAGGTAGTGAATTTGCCTTCCAAATGCCATTTTAGGACTTTTCTAGAATAGCTCAAATAAATGGTATATGGTCCTGTAATGCATTGCTCACTTACTGCAAGAGTGACATAACTCAAAATGTGTTTAGGACCTTTGAAATTGAGGCGGGTTGTGTTATGGACTGCCTCAATTATATGTCCTACTAGCGGATACCCGGTGCACTTTGTAACACCCAAATTCCATTTTAGTGAAATAGAGGTATGCGATGTGTTTCATATAATAATCTAGACAAGCAGAAATATAGTCTTAGATAAATTGTGTTATTCCAAGTTCCTGCTAAATCGCTCATTTTGCTCTTAAGTCCATATTCCATAAGAAATTTCAGTATGATTGGTGCAATGGTTCTCCAGATATCTCATTTTCTGTAAATGGCAGCATGTGGACGGTGTTATGCCCACATTTCCGATATCGCCAATTTTCTGTTGGGTCATGCAAAGTGATGTCAAATACATTCACGGTGATTGGTCCAATATGTCCCCAGAGTATGTAATAACTCTTCTAACGAATGTTTCAAAATTCGATCTTCTACAATCTATATATTATGAGATATTCGAATTGTAAACATTACCACGCTTACTTATTATATCCAGCCCACTTTTGTTGAAATTACTAACTAATATTGACTCCAATAACTTACAGTCGATATCTAGTTCTTATACCGTCAATAGTTGCTGAGATAATGTGTGTTTAACTAATGCTACGCCTACCTTTGCCACACCCACTAATCCGATCCTGACAAATTTTATTGATGTTTTAGATAATAACTCCACTAAAGTGTGTTTCAAATTCCGTGTTTTCCAAAACCATCTCAGACAAAATAGCGTTCAAACAAAAGAAAAAATGTTAAAATTGGTTCAGTGGTTCAAACCACAACCCACGTTTTCAAAGTCGGTGTCCCTCATAACTGGATCGTTTTGATTATACCCTCACTTTAGTGTGACGAGGGTATATATCATTTGCTACGGAAAAAAGTGTAACACATCGAAGGAGTGATCTAAGACCCTAAGTATGTTCGGAGGAAATCCGTTTTGGGGCATTTTAAGTCGAATGAGCAATGTCCGTCTGTCTGTCTGTCTGTCTGTCTGTCTGTCTGTCTGTCTGTCTGTCTGTCTGTCTGCTGGCTGGTGCGCACGATAACTCTCGAAAGGTACATTCCGATTAACTTCAAATTTGGTATGTGGTAATATTTTGATCTATCTCCGGATGAGTTCGAAGATGGGCCATATTGGTCTACTCCTTCTGGTACCTCCCACACAAAGGGTTAAAATTTAGTGAAATATTGATTCTTTAATAACTTCTATACTACTTATTCGAATCTTTTGAAATTCTGCACATAATATTAGTATATTAGTCGCTATTAACTCGAGAAAAATGGGTGAAGTTGACATGCCCCTTTTGGTACCTCCCACACAAATGCACCATTTTGCATCAAAATTTAACTGCTTATAACTTTAATACAAGTGCACAAAAATGCTTGAAATTTTCTACAGTATAATGTTTTTGTAGCGCCTATAGTCCGGTAAAAAATGGGCATTATTGTATAGCCCCTTTTGGTACCTCCCACACAAATGGACCGTTTCGTACCAAAAGTAAACGGCTTGTAACTTTAATACAAGTGCATTCAAATACTTGGAATTTTGTACACTGTAATGCTGTTATAGTGCCTATAGTCCTGTAAAAAGTGGGCGTTATCACACCGCCCCTTTTTGTACCTCCCACACAAAATGACCAAATCATACCAAAATTACATAGCTCGTAACTTTAATATACCAGTGCACATAAACGCTTATAGTTCAGCACAATGCAATGTATTTAAGAATGTACTGTTTACCGAAAAATATGTGTATTTGGAAAACCCCTTCTGGTACCTCCCACACAAATTGACAGATTTATTGGTGTAATGTTATATATTACATTACTCACAAAGTGAGGGTATACCTTAGTCGGTTTACCCGACTGAAACTTTCTTACTTGTTTTTTTTTTATTTCTGTACTACTTACTCGAATCTTCTGAAACTCCACACATAGTATTATTTTTTTAGTCGATAAGAAAAAGAAAAATGGGCGAAGTTGAAACGCCCCTGTTGGTACCTCCCACACAAATGGACCATTTGGCTATAGATAAGAAAAAGAAAAATGGGCGAAGTTGAAACGCCCCTGTTGGTACCTCCCACACAAATGGACCATTTGGCACAATATCGTAACTGCTTATAGCTTTTATATCAGTTTATACAAATACTTGAAATTTTGTACAGTGTAATGCTTTTATAGTACGTAGAGTCCAGAGAAAATTGGGCGTTATCGGCACGCCCTTTTTGGTACCTCCCACACATATTGACCATATTGCACCAAAAGTTAAAAGCTTACATCTTTAATAGCAGTACATAAAAATACTTGAAATTGTGTACAGTCTAATGCTTTTATACGGGTTTTCCAACAAGAGGTGTCATTTTGAATCACCCGGTATTTCGGTAGCTGTCACTTTTGAAGCTTTTATTCTTTGACATTTGACAAGTAGAATATACGCCATTACTAAAAATGAAACGATACACGATTCAACAACGCATTGAAATTATTAAAATTCACTTCAAAAATGGTGAAAATCTTGTGGTCACAGTTCGCAAAACTAAAGCATTTTTGGGTCGTCGTGAAGCACCTTGTCGGACCGCAATACAGAAATTGGTGGCCAAATTCGAGCTGTTGGAACAAGTTAGTGATGTCAAGAATAAAACCCGTGCACGTCGCTCAAGAACAACTGAGAATTTTGCTGCTGTAGCCCAAAGTGTTGAAGAAAACCAGGTTTGTCCATTCCTTGTCGTTCTTTGTAATTGGGCATTCCACAGACGTCATTACACCGTATCCTGCATAAAGACTTGGGTATTAAGGCTTATAAAGTTCAGTTAACACAAGAACTCAAGCCGGCCGATCATCAACAATGTCGTGTCTTTGCTGATTGGGTCCCTGAAATGCATGAAAATGATCCGGAATTCCATCGAAAAATCATATTGACTGATGAGGCCCATTTCCACCTCGGTGGCTAGGCCAACAAGCAAAATTGTTGCATCTGGGGCTCGGAAAACCCAAGAGTTATTGTTGAGAAGCCTCTCCATCCTCAATGTGTGACTGTTTGGGCGGATTATGGTCCGACGGGGTCATTGGACCTTACTTTTTCGAAAATGAGGTTGGATCAACAGTTACAGTGAATGGATTGCTCCATCGAGAGATGATTAATGATTTTTTATGGTCGGAGTTGGATGGTATTGATCTGGACAACGTTTACTTTCAACAAGACGGCGCTACGTGCCACACAAGCATCGAAACCATTGCTGTGTTACGGGAAAATTTTCCGGACCGTGTTATCTCTCGAAGAAGTGATCGCAATTGGCCACCGAGATCTTGTGATTTAAGACCTTGCGACTTCTTTCTTTGGGGCCACGTGAAAGATAAGTTCTACGCCAAAAGCCCAGCGTGGATTCAAGACTTCAAAGATAGAATTCGTAAGGCTATCGAGGACATAGGGCAGCCACTTTGCGATTTGGTTATGGAAAATTTCATGAAAAAGAATATGGTCCTGTAAGCGTTGTCGTGGTGGCCATTTGGCTGATTTTGTTTTTCATTATTAACGGCATACCTTCCTCTTTATTATGAAATAAACATCCGATCATTTATCTCAAAAAAATGGCAGTTTTCTTTGAATACCAAAATAATACCTCTTGTTGGAAAATCCTTTAGTATCTAGTTGATACGTCCCTTTTGGTAACTCCCATATAAATGGGCCATTGTGCACCAAATGTTAACAGCTTATAACTTTAATGCCAGTGCATACTTTAACGTTATTAAATGCAATTTAAATTGATAATAACTTAATTAAAACAAAAAAAATAAATTTACGAATATTTTTTTGGTACTGAAGGTGAGGGGATTCTTAATTGGGTTTTCCCGAATTAACTTTTTTACACGTTTTCATATTTGTTAATATTTTTATTTAACAATAGCCAATTAGTCGATTTTTTCTCGCAAAAATCGGGGTCTTCACTTCAAAGTGTTCCCAAAAATTTAAAAGAAAAATTTAAGAGCGCCCCAGTAGGTGAGTTGGTGGCGTACTCGCCTATGAGCTTGGGGGTCGTGGGTTCGATTCCCACCAGAGGCTCTGGTCTGTCGCTGCAAAAAATTTAGCCATATGGTCTTTGTTACCCGGCCTTTCCCTGGACCTTATTTAGAATATAAATTTACTTTGTATTGTAATTCATATAAATAAATAAATAAAAATTTAAATTTCGCATAAAACTCGACTGGGGATAAAGATTATCTAACCAAGTAAATTTATTTTATGATTTCGATTGATCCTGTATCGAGTTATGAGGGTCACGGCTATTATACTTTTTTCTAGACGCCTCCGAATAATAGCAGTAGTTGTAATATTTTTTAATATTTCTGGATGAAAATTTTATTCAATATACTTCGAAAATTATACTTTCATGTACCATTGGTTTCAATCGAAAGATTTTAACTATGAAATCACAAAAATGTGCATTTTTGTTCGAATTAACGTTAGAGAATTTCAACAAAATCATGTTTTTATTACCCCGACTATTGTGAACGTGGGTAAATATCAGTGGCTGCGGGAAAAAAGTGAAGAAGTGACCTAAAATGCACTGCGAGTATTTGGCGGAATAACATTTTGGGTCATTTTAAATCATTTCAGCAATGTCCGCCTGTCTGTCTAGCTGGTGCGCACGATAGCTATCGACAGGAGTAACCGATTGCCTCCAAATTTGGTATGTGTTAATATTTTTTCTATCTCCAGGTAAGATCAAAGATTGACTACGTTGGTTCACTGTTTCTAGTACCTGTCCCACGAAGTTCAAAATTTAGAATATTGCACAATTCCACACATAGTATTAGTTTCTTGGTTTTGAAAAAGTGAATTTTTCACTTTTTTGGTACCTTCCATACAAATGGACCATCTTGCATAAAAAGTTACCGGCTTATAACTTCGATTCCTGCGCAAAAAACATTTGACATTTTGTACAGTGTAATGCTTTTATAGTATCCATACACGGGGCAAAATCGCCTTTTTTGATATGTTTGAATCGAAAGAAAATATATTCGGAACACAAATTTTTAAATATTATATATTTCTACGCAAATAAATTTTATTTGAAAATCAATAAAATATATTTGGAACGCATATATTAATATATTACAACAAAATATATTTGCGAACTAAATTTCTCAAATAAAGTATATGTTAAGTACAAATAAAATTATTGTTTAGGAATTTCTCCAATTTTTTTTTAAAAAGATTTTCAAATCTTTTGCTGACTTTTTCGAATTTTGTTTTTAATTTTTTTCGTGGTTCCCAATTGTACCTCCCAGTTATTATTCCATATGCAGCAATGACTTTTGTTTCAAATCATTCAATTTCTAAGCATTCGAAGCCATCGTTAGTTGTCAATCCACCGAAAAATTTATTTTGACTCAAGATTATAGGATTTCAATTATTATTTATTATTTTTACGAACATTATAAATTTCTAAAAAAAAATATTTTGAATTACTGAACAATATAATACAATTTATGTATTTTCTGAATACTTAAATGCACATTTTTTATTTGTTTCGTAAATAATAGTCCAAAATAAAAACAAATTGGGAGTAAACAAAGATTTGTTTAGAACAACATCTTCCCAAATATATAACCTTTGTGTGTACCAAATATTATATGTTTGAGTGTACCCTAAACATATATATGTTTCAAGCCGAATTTGTTTGGGACAATATACTACAGAAGCGATTTTTTTTCAGCGTGTAGTATATTGAAACGTATGCGTTATTTCCACACCCCTTTTTGTTCCACCTAAACAAAATGGTCAAAATAAAAAAAAATGAAAGATAACTTTTTTAATTTCCTTTACTTTTACAAAATGGGTCATAATTTATACATTTATCCATAGATTTCAAAAAAGGCATTGTTTTTTCGTTACGATACCAGCTTTCAAAAAAAGGAACAAACAAATGGTTTGCGAATTTTTTCTAACCTTGACGGCTTTTTCGTGCCACAGAAAAAAAAACTTTACTATACGTAAACCAGTAATGAAAGGCTAAAGTCGGGCGGTGCCGACTATTAATACCCTACACCACTCTCGTAATATTGAATAACTCTGATATATAAATTTTGTAATTCATGTATAAATTGTTTACATAAATTTACTTTTGGGACATTTTATACTTAAATAATACCCTTTACCACAGTGTGGTGTAGGGTATAAAAACGATTGGATCTAAAGAGCCAAATCGGATGAAACATGTAAAATGTAAAATATATGTAAAATATAGCTTCTATAGAACTAAAGGGCCAAATCGGACGAAACATATATATGGGAGCTATAGCTAAATCTTAACCGATTTTCTTCAAATTCGGTAGTGTTGGTACTCTACCATTCTAAATTTCAAAACTATCGGATGTAAAATACAGCTTCTATAGGACTAAAGGGCCAAATCGGACGAAACATATATATGGGAGCTATAGCTAAATCTTAACCGATTTTCTTCAAATTCGGCAATGTTGGTTCATGGATCAAGAAACTCTACCATTCTAAATTTCAAAACGATTGGATGTAAAATACAGCTTCTATAGGACTAAAGGGCCAAATCGGACGAAAGATATATATGGGAGCTATCTCTTAATCTGAACCGATATCAACCAAATTCAATAGCGATCTTAACAGCCGCGAAATACTCTAAACTGCAAAATTTCAGAACGATCGGAGTGAAATTGCGACCTGTAGTCAACGAAAAACTTTACATGGACAGACGAACGGACAGACGAACGGACGGACGGACGGACATACATAAATCGACTCAGCTAGTGATTCTGAGTCGATCGGTATACTTTAAGATGGGTCTAGCTGTGTTATTTTCAGGTGTTACAAACATCTGCCGTGAAACAAACTTATAATACCCTGTACCACAGTGTGGTGTAGGGTATAAAAACAACAACCAATCGAATCAGTGAAGATAATGGAGAATTGTCGAATGTTTTGAGCCAACCAGACATTGAATTTTCGAATGTTTGGTTGGCCCATTTCATGCAATTTTTCAGAAGTTTTGCACATGAAACTTGAAGCAACTAAGTTTGTTCGTAAATAATAAAGGTTTGACCAAAAGAACTGTCGCATGAGCTAAATGTGTTCGTAACTGCCTCATGCGATTTTTTCTGTTCCAAAAATTGAAAATGCAAATGAAAAGTGGGAGATTTGCCACGATTAAGGACATAAAGAACGCATCTCTAGAATACTTCAAGTGCAAACCAAAAATCGCATACTATAATGGCGACAAAATTTATATTTACGAATAAAAAATAAGTATTTTTCCATAAAAATTAAAATTACCTCTTTTTTCAAACCTCGTGTAGCAGTTTTCGTCTCTAATTAAATGTCTTTTAAAACAAATGAACGAAGCTCTATTTTTAATGAACGCTGAATCATATAAGTGGGTATCCAATGAAAAAATTTAAAGCGCATAATTTTCATTAACGCGTTTAGAGCAACCTGATACGCCGCTACGGCCCACCAGTGAGCCGCGGACCACCATTTGAGAAGCCCCGTCCTATACTGTTAATCAAATTTCGGAATATCTATACCCGTGCATTTTTTGAAACACTTAAAAAAAGTGATAGACCCATAGTCTCTTATACCGTTCGGCATAGAAACACTTTCTGAGTCGATTTAGACATGTCCGTCTGTCCATGTATTCTTGTTATCAAAGTGCAGGTTGTAAATATACTGCACAGAGCCATGTCTTAGACTAGCGACGATCCCTATTGAAAATGGGACATATCGGTTCATGATTTCATATAGCCCCCATATAAAGGTACCCCACATCGACGCCATATGAGATATTATAGTACCTAGTAAAAATGGTATATAACGGTTCAAGCTTTGTCATATCCGCCATATAAGGGTCTCCACCGATGTCACTTCTTGACCCTCAAAAGAACACATTTTTCAGTAATGTATATATATATTTATATCGCACTTAATCGCCCTAGTGAAAATATAAAGGTCCCTTCGTTGCGTTCTAGGGGACGTATTTTTTAACCAATCATCCGGAAATTTAAGTTTTTATCCCCTCACCTTAGAGAGGAGGGTATATATCATTTGCTACGAGCCAAAAGTGTAACACATCGAAGGAGTGACCTAAGACCACGAGTATGTTTAATGGAAATTCGATCTGAGTCTTTTTAAGTCATCTGAGCAATGTCCGTCCGTCTGTCCATTTGCTGCCTGGTTTGCATGATAACTCTCGAAAGGATTAACCGATTGACTATCAACTTGTGATGCGGTAATATTTTTCTCTATATCCGTCTATGTTCGAAGTTGGGCCATATTGGTCCACTCCTTCTAGTACCTCCCCCACAAAGGGTTAACAGTTTCTGAAATATTGATTCTTTAATAACTTCTATAATGCCTACAGAAATCTTCTGAAATTCCACACATAGTATTGGTTTATCAATCGCTTAAACTTCAAGAAAAATGGGCGAAGTGGGCATGCCACTTTTAGTACCTCCCACACAATGGACCATTTTGCACCAAAAGGGGGCAGCTTATAACTTTACTGCCAGTACATACTTTTAAGTTATTATATTGATAATAACTTATTTAAAACAAAACCAGTGAGGAAAGGCAGAAAGTCGGGCGGAGCCGACTATATAATACCCTACACCTCCCTAAAGGTCATTGCGATAATAATTTGGAATATTTGGTAAGTAGGCAGGAACATATTATCTAATTCTGAGGCGATAATCGCTAAATTAAGCAATATTTGTTCCTAAATTGAGAAACATATTTCCGGAAAATATCAATGACCGGAAGTAAAGTACAACTTCTATAGCGCTTTGATACCAAATCAGGAGGAACATATATATGGAGGTTATATATAAATCTGAACCGATTTTCCCTGAATACTCATTCATGTAAAAATAACTCTTTCTGTAGAATTTCGTACTGATCGGATATAAAATACAGTTTCTACAGCGCTTACATGTCAAATCGGGGGTAACATATATATGTGGGCTATACCTAAATCTCAACCGATTTCCCTCAAATTTGGCAGTATTAATTCATGTAATAAGAAACCTCTTTCTGCCGAATTTCGTACTGATCGGATTAAAAATACACTTTTTACGGCGCTTACATGTGAAATTGGGGGTAACGTATATATGGGGGCTTTATCTAAATCTGAACCGATTTCTTCCAAATTTAACAGTGTTCATTCATATAATAAGAGACTTCTTTCTGCTGAATTTCATACTGATCGGATATAAAATAAAGTTTTTACAGCGCTTACATGTCAAATCGGGGCTAACATATATGTGGGGGCTATATCCAAATCTTAACCGATTTTAACCAAATTAAATAGGGATCGTCCTTGGGCCAAAAAAACGATATGTGTAAAGTTTCGTCAAGATCGGGCCATAATTGCGACCTGTACTTTGATTACAAGAATACATCTACAGACGGACAGACAGACGGACATAGCTAAAACGACTCAGAAAGTGATTACAAGTCGATCGGTATAATAAAAAATGGATCTATCTCTTTTGGGTGTTACAAACAAATGCACAAAGTCACAGTGTGGTGTAGGGTATTCAAATAAATTTTCGAATATTTTTTGGGACTGATGGAGAGGGGATTGATTCTTAAGTCGGTTTACCCGACTGAACTTTTTACTTGTTGTATTTAAAATTGCATTAAATCGTCTCTAGTGAAAATTGTGTATACCGGTCCATGTTTGATAAATATAAGCCACGTTTGATAAATATAAGTCACATTCCTTAACCTACATGCCTGGAATTTAGGACTGTACTCTATTAACCTGCAACTGTTGATATTAATAATTGTTCTCCGTGAATTTGATGGCAAGCAATGGTGGAGGGTATTATATAGCCGGCTCTAACCGAGTTTAGTCTTTCATTACTGGAAATTTATGGCGTGACCGGCCTTCATCATGGCGTTTAACAACATATGCAAGTTATACTTTTTTTTTATAAAAATGTGTATTCTAATTGGGCAACGTTCCACACGGTGTTTATCGAAAAATCATCTTCAGCGATTTTTACCATTTCTTAATGAGGGGTACGTCAATAAACCAATAAGGACGACTCCAATTCACATGAGATCCAAGTTATATGTTTTTATATATTTTTAACGTAACAATTAGATACACTGAAAAAGTGTCCTACTATTAACGAAAATTATTATAAAGGAAATATTTGTGTCGCCATCGGCAAAGCGTTAATATACGAAAATCTCATACTTAAGCTACAAATAAAGTACTTTGAAATTAAGTAGAGAATGAAATATTTTTTGTTTTTTTTTTTTATTTGTCGCCAATGTCAAGTCATTAATATACGAACATTTCATAATTAAGTTACACAAAATGTACTTTAAAATTGAGTACAGAATGGAATATTTTATGGTTTTCGTATTTGGCGCCAAATCAAAGCCAACGCTTTTTCAATGTATTTTGAAAAAATATTACTTAAATTGATATGACTCACTACTACACTTTGTGTTTAAACAACTAAAAAAAACTTACGAAATCGCCCAAAAATCACGACATTTCGTGGAATTTTTGTATATTTTGTTTTGCATTTTGTAGCTCTATATTTCGCAACTCCATATAAAAATACATTTAAATTGTAATGTTGAAAAGTCCCCGTTAGAAGCAAGGCGGTCGTATTTGCTCTTTATTCAATAGTTGACTTTAAAATTTGTTCATTCCTATTTGCGTTCTGAATTAAATAGCTATTCCCACCTATTTCAGATGCTGTGAACTCCGCATTTGATTAGTTTTTTGTACATAAAATAAGCTTTATGCGAATTCATTTACTTAATTAAATGTTCCAATAGTAAGCCAAACATGGCAAATGTACTAATTGGAATGTAGATAAATACGAATGCAATTGCATTAGGGTGGTTCATTTCGAAAGTAATCAAGGTAGTAACTCTTATCAAACAGTTGATTTACTGGCTTTAAAGAAGGCATAATTCCATGATTTCCAGCAAAATTTCAACGATTTACGTCTTATATGTAGAATAACAAATGCTACATGTTTAACTACATTTAATGTTTTTAATTAAGAGGATATAAAAAAAATTGCCCACCCTAATAAATAGTTCACCAACAAATCTAATACAATATTATGTTGAAAAGTTTGAAGTTCAACCAAAACACCCAGCAGAACTTTTTCGCTCTGTAGCGGCGTAATTTGCAATTTATCATTCGTTAGTTTATGTTATTTTTTTAGATGAAAATGAAAATACCATGTGCGACAGGAGTACTGTCCAATCTAACTAAAGTATTTTGCACCTATACTGCTATAGAATGCAAAGTTTTGACAAACAATTAATTGACAGCAGCGCTATTGTTGCCTCTATGTGGTTATTCCATGTAAAGGAAATCCAATCGTTTGGAGCATCTAGGTACTAGTTAGCGTATGATTATTATTACGAAAACTAATGTTACTCATACGTTATACTCCCTTATAGCGAATTTATGAACTGTTTACCTATCAATTTCATTCGCGTTCTACGCTAATAAAAATCAAAGTCAACGCATTAAAACACTCAATATCTTGGAATATTTCAGAATTTCGGGATAAATAGGAACTTCGGGATTTTTATACATGTGTTACTTTTTCAAATGTATCTTTTTCTTTTTAAAAAGAACATCGAAACAAAATATTTTCCAATAAACCCTTTTTTCACATTTACAGAAGAACACTGATTCAATATCCTGATAAATTTTTAGCGGCGTAATATTAAAAATGGCGAATTTATTAACGAAATTCAAAAAGGCCTAACAACAAATTATTTCTTTTTTCATAGTTAAAAAATCCTATTTCACGCAATTTTCACAAATAAGATATAAATCATGTTTGTGTGGTTTTATATATGCAAAATAATGTTTAGATATTATCCTGAAAACCGCGTTTTTCTAAATGCAGCACATTTCATTTTATTAAGTTTTTTGCTTCTCCTGTAAAATTTTCAAACATGATGATAGGCCCTTTTTCGTTTCTGGTGACGATATATAACACCATATAAACTGACGGTATATTATTTGAAATATCTAGAAATTAAAAATGCAATCATTAATGTTTATAATTTCATATATTAATTTGAATATGAAAATAAATTTAAATAACTTAACAAAACATAAGAAACTAGAGGGTAAACTGTTAATGTTGTTTGCTTAATACTTGGATGTTTTTCTGAAAATAAGCACGTAAGTAACTGAATACTAGTAAGATAATTTAAGTAGAGCAATAAGACTAACTTTTGAGTAATGTAATATGGAATGTTCGATGTGTGGGATCGGGAACATAATAAAGGGTCCGCCAAATATTTTTTTTTGAAAATGCTATAAAAAAAAAACTGAATATTTTCTCAAATTTCGTTTTTTATTTGAAAGTACAATCCTTCCGGTTAATAATGGAAAAAAAATTCATTCAAATGGCTGCCTCGGCTGGCCATGCATTAGCCTACACGGTCCAATTTTTAAGCACATTATCGATTGTGTGCAGCTGTATTTCACCAATGGCTTCACGAATATTGTCCTTTAAAGCGTCAATTGTCTCTGGCTTGTCGGCGTAACACTTATCTTTGAGGGCACCCCACAAATAATAGTCCAACGGTGTCAAATCGCAGCTTCGAGGTGGCCAAACGACATCAGCTCTGCGGCTGATAATGCGATCTTCAAAAACAGGGCGCAAAACATCGAGTGTAGCTTCGGCTGTGTGGCACGTAGCGCTATCCTGTTGAAACCAAATGTTGCCAATATCCTCCTCTTCAATTTTTGTGAACAAAAATTCGTTCAACATGGCCCGATAACGATCGCCATTGACTGTAACGGCCACTCCTTGCACATTTTCGAAGAAAAATTGCCCAATTATGCCTCTGGACCAAAATCCGCACCACCCAAATGCGACAATTTTGCTTGTTTACATACCCGCCAAGATCAAAATGAGCTTCATCTGAAAAGATGATTTTCTGAAAAGATGACATTCTGCAACATTACCATGATTTTCAAAGTAATGTCGCAATATTTCCCAGCGTTGTTCAAGCGTAAACACAGCCAAATTCGTTCAGCGGAAGGATAAAACTAATTATTTGTCAAATCAGACATGAGATAAGTGTTACCATTCTCGAAATAAGCACTAGTTAAAAAAAAACGTTAGATGGCGGACCCTTTATAATTTTTTTTGTAAAATACAAAATATGAACACTTTTACAAATGGCAATTTGTATAAGGAAGTTTTTTGTAGAAATTAGACCTACGACAAAATTGCCGTTTTACTCAGCAGGGGCTAGTATTTGGTGAAGTAACTATGCTCCCACACCCAAAAAGTGTCGGACCATTTAAGATCAAGGGTACTTAATTAGTTTGTAGAACTTGGAATATATTTCAATTTCTTTCCCTGGGATCAGTTTAATCCAGGAATATGTATATATAATGGGTGGTTAAATTGTAAGGGCCGATGTTGAATGTGAACCACACCTAAACGTTAAATTTTTTTTCTGCCTTTCATTTGACATTTCTCAATTTCAGACTAACTCAATTTGAACCATGGAAAGATACACAATCGAGCAACGCGTTAAAGTTATTCAGACTTATTATAAAAATGGTCGTTCAAATCAAAATGCATATCGTGCACTTCGTCATTATTTCGGTCAATTTAATCGTCCAAATGTGCGTACAATCGGAAAAATCGTGCGCTAATTTGAAGAAACCTGGTCTGTAGGAGATGTGAATACAGCAGCGCATGCTCGTACAGCTCGTACTGCAGAAAATATTGCTGCTGTTCGCGATAGTGTGGCTGAAAAACCATCAACCTCAACTCGTCGTCGTGTCCAACAATTGCACCTCTCACGCTCGTCGTGGGTGAACATTATGCATAAAGACTTGCATTTACACGCTTACAAGGTGCAATTGACTCAAGAACTAAAGCCTCTTGACCATTCCAAACATCGTCAATGGTCAGAATGGTGGCAAGAAATGGCGTCAGCGGATGATCAATTTTCTTCAGTGATAAGGCACATTTTCACCTCAGTGGATTCGTCAATAAGCAGAATTGCCGCATTTGGGCGCATGATAATCCAAGAGTGATTGTCGGAAAACCAATGCACCCACAAAGAGTGACTGTTTGGTGCGGTTTATGGGCTGGCGGCATCATCGGGCCGTATTTTTTTCCAAAATGAGGCCAGTCAAGCAGTTACTGTGAATGGTGTTCGCTATCGTGAGATGATAACGAACTTTTTATGGCCCGAATTGGAAGATATGGATGTGGACAATATGTGGTTTCAACAGGACGGTGTCACTTGCCACACAGCTAATGGAACAATGGCTCTTTTGTGCAACAAATTCAATGGCCGTGTTATCTCACGTCGTGGCGATGTCAAGATCACGTGATTTGACTTCTTTCTTACTAGAAAGAAAAGGTGTACGTCGACAAGCCAGCAACAATTCAAGAGGTTGAGATAATTCGGCACATTAACGGTATAGAACCTCAATAATGCCTCAGCGTCATCGAAAATTTGGACCATCGGATGGAGGTGCGCCAATGAGGTCGTGGCGGCCATTTGGCCGATATTTTGTTCCATACATAATTGAACCATACCAATATTATCATAATAAAAATAAATTACAATAATTTCCTAAATAATTTGTGTTTTATTCAAAATCAACATCGGCCCTTAAAATTTAACCACCCTTTACTTGGGTTACACTACACAAAAAAAAAAATTGTTTTGTTTACGATACCTAAAAACTGTTTTTCTATAGATTCAGGCATACTATTTTATGAAACCAAAACTAATTTTTTTTATAGTAGAATTGTTTTCCAAAATTTTTTTTCTAGAATTCCAATTTTCATGGAAGGTACAATTGAACAATTTTTTAAAGTAAAAGCTCGATAAAGCCGAGATGTCATTTAAATTAAAGGAAATTATTAGGGCTAAAAATGCTGAAAATATCACTGTCATGTAGAAACTGAAGTTAAGTAACTGTTTTTCAAAAACAAAGTATTTTGCTGGCACGAAAAAAAACCATAAAAAAAATTGCAAAAAATAGTTTGTTCCATTTTTGAAAGCTAGCATCCTACCGAAGAAAACAGTGCCTAGTTGAAAAATCTTTGGATAAATGTATAAATTATTACCCATATTGTAAAAGTATTGAAATTAAAAAAAAATATTTTTTTATATTTTTCACATTGGAAATTTTGGGAAGGGGTGTAGAAATAACGCCCATTTTGTAATATACTATGCGTACTATAAATACATTACACTGTACAAAATTGTAAGTATTTGTATGGCCTGGAATCAAATTTATAAGCCGTTGACTTTTTGTGCAACATGGTCCATTTGTATGGGAGGTACCAAAAGGGACGTGGTAACTTCGCCCATTTTTTACGGTACTATAAAAGCATTACACTTCACAAAATTTCAAGCGGTTGTATATGCAGCAATCCAAGTTATAAGTCGTTGACCTTTTGTGCAAAATGCTACATTTGTATGGGAGATACCAAAAGGGGCTTAGCAATAACGACCATTTTCCACGGGCCAGTAGGTACATTAAAAGAATTACACTTCACATAGTTTCAACTGTTAAATTTTTGTGCAAAATGGTCCATCAGCATGGGAGTTACTATAGGGGCGCTGCAACTTCGCCCATTTGTCTAAAGATGATAGCGGTTAATTAAATAATACTATGTGTGGAATTGTGAACGATTCTGGGTAGTAGTTGTGGGTAAACAATATGTCACTAAATTTTTACCCTTTGTGAGGGAAGTACTTGAAGGAGTGGACCGGCAAAAGTTGCCCAGACTCGTTTTTGCCAACATTGCTGTTTGGTGCCATCACTATCCCGGAAAATACAATTATTCTTATATTTACTTTTTTATTAGTTGTATAAAAAGGAAAATAAATATTCTTTTTAATTTAAATTTCTATTATCTTATTGAAATAATCATCCTCTAAATTGAATTTAAAGCAATGTATTATTTGTAACGGATAAGTACATAATGACATCTAGTGGGCAATAGACACATCAGAAACATATGGCAATTTTGACGGTCACGATCAAAAAAAACTCTGAGCCATACGTATGTGTAATTGCGACAGCCTATAAAAGGGAATGCGTTGGACGGCTGGAGTCAGATTGCTGGAGGACGGCCACTGGGTAAGACCTTGTAGACATATTAGGACTGGTAGTTTTCTGAAGTAGTTAGAATCCTGAGTGAGGAGTTGATCTTCAAGCTCAGAATAGCTCTTGGACCGTAGTTAGAATATTGAGTGAGGAGTTGATCTTCAAGCTCAGAATAGCTCTTGGGCCGTAGTTAGACAATTGAGTGAGGACTTGATCTTCAAGCTCAAAACAGTTCTTCGACGTCGACTATTAAGTGAGGAGTTGATCTTTAAGCTCAGATCCGAACCTAGACTCGACTATTCAGTGAGGAGTTGATCTTCAAACTCAAAACAGTTCTTCGACGTCGACTATTAAGTGAGCAGTTGATCTTCAAGCTCGGACCTGAACCTAGACTCGACTACTGAGTGAGGAGTTGATCTTCAAGCTAAGACTCGAAGCTAGAGCTCTGACCGGAGAAGGGACTAGTGAGTGCGACATCACCAGACAGTGTGGCCGGCAGGAGGACGGAGGCGAATATTAGTGAAAGTGTTCGGATGTAATATAATAACGCGTATTACAAATAGTTTAATAAAGTTTATAACGTAATTGAAAAAGGAAGTGTGTATGTGATTTCTCTCTTGCCAGTAAAAATAAATAGTTTGTAACGGCCCTGGACACCCGATGAGCTTACCCCAGCTAATAGTGAAAACATGTCGTTACAGACCTTAACCTGAGATAGAAAAAAATATTGACACATACCAAATTTTAAGTCAATCGGTTAATCCTGTCGAAAATTATAGTGCGCAGACAGACCGACGGACATTAAAATGTCTTAAAATGGCCCAAAACGTATTTCCGCCAAATTTTCTTGGGGTCTCTTAGTTCACTCCATCGATGTGTTACGCTTTTGGTTGGCAGCATCTGATAAGTACGCTTGTTCGCAATAGTTCTATTTTTTATGGTTTTTTCGTGTCAGCAAAAAACTATTTTTTGAAAAAAATTTAAAGAATTTGTTCTAATTGTTTCAACGACGGTTACTAAACTTCTGTTTCCATATGAAAGTGTCATTACCGACATTTGTTGTCCTCATAATTTCCTTTAATTTGCGGGCGTTATCGAGCAAATACTTCATAAATATGGACCTTCCAAGAAAATTGGAATTAAAAAAAAATTACCATAAACATTTTTTCTAATATTTTTTTCGTATTTAAGACTCCATGTTACACCAGAAAATGTTATGCGCAGCTCTTCGGCAAAAATTTTGTTGCATTGTGTTATTTGTGTATGACCACACCAAATTTTTCAATTTTGAATTTTATTATGGTTCGTAAACCATATGAAATGATTTGCTTGAATGTTATTATATGTTTTGCTGGGATCACTGCACTACTGACAATTTCAATAATGAATTGCAATGCTTCAACGTGGATTTTCATGGCTCCACAGATTTAAGCTGAAATGGAAATACACCACAAAATGCTGCAATAGCAACAGCAGCAGCAATTCATGGTTTGGTGACGCTCAAAGGAAGCTAACAACAATTTCAATTAATTATGCTTATTTCCGCAGGAAACACCTCTACCTCACCCATACACACACACACATGTGGGTACACTCACACCTTTATATTCTTTTACCATGAAGGGAAGATGAGATAAGCAAGAAGTAAAGTTTCACTTTATGATGATACACCACTTGGTAGTACTACTATAAGAATATATAAGAGTGGGTGTTAGCAAATGAATTCCCTTCGCTCTTTTTCTCCTGTCCCCTTTATCGCTACACCATCTTCATCTACAGGTATGTATGTGAGGGTCTTTCTTAAGCAAAACCATTCTAATAAAAACGGAAGTGTGTGTTCCAAAGTTTTGGTGGAAGTTTGTGTTGCAATCAAAATTAAGAAAATTTCATTTCCTTTGTTTGCCCCCGGTTCCACATTTACCACAATTTCTTTCTCTCTCTGTCTTTTTCTTCTAAGCGATGAATTGAGACTGTAGAAAAATGTTGCCTTCGGCAATGCGTGCAGGATGGGATGCGTTGTCCTTATGCACCTTTTTCTCAAAGTGATGTTGTAAGTTGTGAGCATTTCCCTTTAGATAATTCATGGAATATCTTTGGCAAACTTTTTGACAACACTTTGCCTTGAATGAGGGAATATTTTAAATTAATCTATCGTTTGTTCAGCTCAAAGGTTAACGTCATTTATTAACAGGAATCCTTTTCAATGCATTACTTATAATGCCTTGTCAAGAGAAAAACTCTAAAAACAAAAAAGCTAAGTTTAATGTATGGAAATCTTTTAACACTTGATTGCCTTAAGCGGTTTTTTGTTGCCAAACCTTAAAAGTTTCATAGATAATAGTTTGTGGAACAGGACGGATTCTTTTATAAGAAATGTCAAAATGGTGATACATCTTTCGAGGAAACTTTCTAGAAACTTCCATCAGAGGTTAATGAGTAATAGAAATGTTAGTGTGAATCGTAAGTTTTGAGTGGCAGCACGGTATTCTTTTGTTTTAATTTAAGTATTAGTTGGCCATTGCAGTTTTTGACATATTGGCTAGAGCAATGATTATGGAGAACTTTAGAACTTTGTACAGAAAGATAAAAGTATAAAGGTAGTGATAATAATATTAGAATTTGTTTTTATTCGACCTTTTGATATTAATTTATAGCCAATAAAGAGTCAGGCTTTTTATTTATATAATTTCCAATATTTCGCAATTACTTTAAATTGCTCCATCAGGGAAAACTCAATAAGATGTAAAAACAGAAAAAATATACATGTAAATATCACAGTTAACTTATACTAGATTAAAAACGTAAATAAACGTTAAGTTCGGCCATCCCGAATCTTATATACCCTCCACCATGGATTTCATTTAATTCTATTATTGGATATGGAGCAAATCTTCAAACCATCCTTTTTGTTCATGCAAATAATAAAAAAAAATGAACGCGGCAATTTGTAGCCAAATTTTGGGCCCCAAATTCTTTAACCAAACTCTTCATATGGACTACAACAAAATATAAACTGACTATTTTTTTTGAGATGAATTCTTGACAAAATAGTTAGAATACAAACTGCACAGTTTCAGCTAAATTGCTCAGAAGATGTGGTGTTTATGGCTTAAACAAGCGTTTTTGGGAGCGACATATATAGGCGGACTACAACAAAATATGAACTGATTTAAAAAATGTTTACTGTGATGAATTCTTGTCTAAATAAAACACAAACTCCAAAGATTCGCTTAAAATGTTTAGAAAATGGTATTTATGATTTTAATAAGCCTATTTTGGAGCGACCTCTATAGGGTGAATATATCAAAATAGGAGCCGATTTGCAAAATTTTTACTGTGATGAATTCTAGTCAAAATAAAATACAAACTGCAAAGTTTCAGCAAAATTGCTTTGAAAATGTGGAATCTATGGCTCAAAACCGTATTTTGGAGCGAACTCTATGGGGAAGCTATATCAAAAGATTGACCGATATGGCCCGTTTGCAATCCCAAACGACCTGCAACTATAAGAAGTATTTCTACCAAATTTGATCAACCTAGCTCTATTACGAGTATTATGGACTGTAGCGTGATTTCAACAGACAAGCAAACATACAGAGATGGCTAAATCGTCTTAGAATTTCACGACGATCATGAATATATATACTTTATGGGGTCTCAGATCAATTTTTCAAGGTGTTGGAAACGGAATGATAATCATATGTGCAATAAGAAATCATCCAACAGTGCAATATCAACCTTAGATGGTGGTAGTAAAACTACAGCAGAATAAGTTTTTAAATTGTGTTGTTGTATTTTCTATGTAAGTGATCGTTTTAAATGTACTTATACACCTTTTTTAATCTAGAATAAGTTAACTGTGATATTTACATGTATATTTACCTCACCTTAGAGAGGAGGAGTGATCTAAGACCCTAAGTTTTTTCGGCGGATATCCTTTTTGGGTCATTTTAAGTCGAATGAGCAGTGTTCGTCCGTCCGTCCGTCTGTCTGTCTGCTGGCTGGTGCGCACGATAACTCTCGAAAGAAGCAACCGATTGACTTAAAATTTGGTATGTGGTAATATTTATATTGGTATTGGTATTTGGTATTGGTCCACTCCATCTAGTACCTCCCCCAAACAGGTTAAATATTTAGTGAAATATTGATTATTTAATAACTTCTTTACTAATTATTTGAATCCTCTGAAATTCTACATATAGTATTAGTTTATTAGTTACTATGACCTCGAGCAAAATGGGCGAAGTTGCCACGCCACTTTTGGTACCTCCCACACAAATGGAGAATTTTGAACCAAAAGTTACCAGCTTATAACTTTAATACCAGTGCATACAAATTCTTGAAATTGTGTACAGTATAATGGTTTTATAACAGGTGGCGCAAAAGTAACCTTTCGATGTTTTTTGGCTGTATTTTAAAAAAAAAATGAAAAACTTTGATTCTTCGTGTGGATTATTTTTATTTGGTCTGCCACGCCTGGCAGCATCTCGTGTTGTGCCAGTCTCTTCGAGGCGAGCGGCTAAACGTCGCGGTGTTTCACCAGTAGGCGTTGGACGGCCAGGAAATCTGCGACGAAATTCACGTTGTGCCTAAGTCACCGACCGATTATTGGTCAAATAAATAGTCAGCAATATTCCGCGTTCTGGAGCAGTGTAGTGTAACATTGTTTATTAACGTGTATTTCGCATGTGTTTACTACACAAATGTCAAAACAGAACTGACATTAGGGGCCAATCGCAAAATTTATAGCATTTTCTGATAGGAGGATTACTTTTGCGCCACCTGTAGTACCTAGAGTCCAGAGAAAAGTGGCCGTTATTGGCACGTCCCTTTTGGTACCCCCCTCACAAATGGACCATTTTACACCAAAAGTTAACAGTTTATATCTTTAATAACAGTGCATATTTTAAAGTTATTAAATGCAATTTAACTTGATAAAAATTTAATTAAAACAAAAAATGAATAAATTTACTAATATTTTTTTGGGACTTAAGGTGAGGGGATTCATTAGTTTACCCGACTGAACTTTCTTACTTATTTTTCTGTCTGTTACATATTAAATATGTTACATATTATTGTAGTTTTCCCTGATGAAGCAATTTAAAATAATTGCGAAATATTGGAAATTAAATAAATAAAATGTTTAATAACAATTTAAATATGACCTCGAGCTTGGCTAATAGGTAATAATAATAAAATGTCAGCCGTAATTCTGCGAACAATGCGCTACATTTTTTAGAGCTTTTACCAAATCATATCCTTGGAAAAGTAATTGAGCGCGTTAGCTCGTTTATATATCTTGGGATCATAAAAAATGACAACGGTGGAACCAAAGAAGACATTTTACACCGAATCAAGAAAGGACGTGGAGTAGGGCGGGTCGATTTAAAAATCGCCCATTGCTCAGTGAAAATCGTATTCTAGGGATCAAAATAAGAAACTTTGCCGAAGGAACCATACCTCTAAAACGAATTCTGATGTCACGGAAAAAATCCCACTTTGACCCATTTAGAGTGCTCCAATCGAACCCCCAGGGGGTTCCAGGAGGTGTGCCACTGGCATGGGTGGGTCGGGCCTCCAAAGTTAGTGGGGGTCGGTCATACATTTGGACTCGATTGGAGCACTCTAAATGGGTCAAAGTCAAATTGTGTACAGTATAATGGTTTTATAACAGGTGGCGCAAAAGTAACCTTTCGATGTTTTTTGGCTGTATTTTAAAAAAAAATGAAAAACTTTGATTCTTCGTGTGGATTATTTTTATTTGGTCTGCCACGCCTGGCAGCATCTCGTGTTGTGCCAGTCTCTTCGAGGCGAGCGGCTAAACGTCGCGGTGTTTCACCAGTAGGCGTTGGACGGCCAGGAAATCTGCGACGAAATTCACGTTGTGCCTAAGTCACCGACCGATTATTGGTCAAATAAATAGTCAGCAATATTCCGCGTTCTGGAGCAGTGTAGTGTAACATTGTTTATTAACGTGTATTTCGCATGTGTTTACTACACAAATGTCAAAACAGAACTGACATTAGGGGCCAATCGCAAAATTTATAGCATTTTCTGATAGGAGGATTACTTTTGCGCCACCTGTAGTACCTAGAGTCCAGAGAAAAGTGGCCGTTATTGGCACGTCCCTTTTGGTACCCCCCTCACAAATGGACCATTTTACACCAAAAGTTAACAGTTTATATCTTTAATAACAGTGCATATTTTAAAGTTATTAAATGCAATTTAACTTGATAAAAATTTAATTAAAACAAAAAATGAATAAATTTACTAATATTTTTTTGGGACTTAAGGTGAGGGGATTCATTAGTTTACCCGACTGAACTTTCTTACTTATTTTTCTGTCTGTTACATATTAAATATGTTACATATTATTGTAGTTTTCCCTGATGAAGCAATTTAAAATAATTGCGAAATATTGGAAATTAAATAAATAAAATGTTTAATAACAATTTAAATATGACCTCGAGCTTGGCTAATAGGTAATAATAATAAAATGTCAGCCGTAATTCTGCGAACAATGCGCTACATTTTTTAGAGCTTTTACCAAATCATATCCTTGGAAAAGTAATTGAGCGCGTTAGCTCGTTTATATATCTTGGGATCATAAAAAATGACAACGGTGGAACCAAAGAAGACATTTTACACCGAATCAAGAAAGGACGTGGAGTAGGGCGGGTCGATTTAAAAATCGCCCATTGCTCAGTGAAAATCGTATTCTAGGGATCAAAATAAGAAACTTTGCCGAAGGAACCATACCTCTAAAACGAATTCTGATGTCACGGAAAAAATCCCACTTTGACCCATTTAGAGTGCTCCAATCGAACCCCCAGGGGGTTCCAGGAGGTGTGCCACTGGCATGGGTGGGTCGGGCCTCCAAAGTTAGTGGGGGTCGGTCATACATTTGGACTCGATTGGAGCACTCTAAATGGGTCAAAGTGGGATTTTTCAAAATTTGAGCCTACCCAAAAGTTCGACCCAAATTCCGGGACATCAGAATTCGTTTTAGAGGTATGGTTCCTTCGGCAAAGTTTCTTATTTTGATCCCTAGAATACAATTTTCACTGAGCAATGGCGACTTTTTTTGCCTCCCCACAAATCGGCCCGGCCTAACGTGGAGGTTTTGTAGCACTAGAAAATGTGTGGCGCTCTCAGATCATCGCAACTATTTAACTCGAACGTCAAGTCTGTCATTCTCTATGGATGTAAGACATGGAACTTAGCGTTGTCTGAGATAAAAGCATTGCAGGTCTTCATGAACAGATATCTGCGAAGAATCATGAGGATATTCTGGCCTTATGTTATATCAAATGCAGCGTTATAGAGTGTAAACCAAGAGAAACCAGTAAACCAAGAAAAAAGATAACGTAAATGGAAATGTATGGGTCATACCTTAAGAAAGGCAAGAGAGGATATTGGAAGACAGGCGCTGGAGTGGAACCCGCAAGGTAGCCGCAGAAGAGGTAGGCCTGCAAACACCTGGGTGTCAAGGTCATAGGTCAACTGGAAAGAGTTTCTTTTTTTTGGATTAAAAAAATTTACTTAGCGTCATTTTCAAATGTGAACTTAAAGTTTTGTTTTTGCTCTAGCTCCTTAACGGTACGTCGGACCGGGAATCGGTCAATGGCAAAAAGATAGCTCGTAACGAGTTCTGAAATATTGCTCATGGGTGTCAAGGTCGACTGGAAAGTGTTTTTTTGGATTTAAAAAAAAACGGACTTACCGCACGAAAAGTTGCAATTGCAGAACGATTATTTTGATAATAAAACTGAATAATTTGTAAACGTTGTTCTTGCGTATATCTCTCCATGATGAAATTTTAAACACTACTGAATACAATGAAAAATAAATGATATATCATGACATATTACAAATGGCCGAAACGACACTTCAAAATCATATCATCCCTATTGGAAAACGCATAATTAGTAATTTTATTGATAAAACATTAATATTGTTAAAAATAAAAAAATGGTAAAATCTACTAGAAACCATATGAAACCTGGTGACAAACGGTTCTGGAAGTTTAGGCGATCCTTAAGATATAAAGGAAAATTCCGCATTTTATGAGCTGAAATACTAAATACATTTTATGAGCTGAAATACTTGCAAATACGTTCTACAATTCTAACGAGACAACGGTTAACTATTCTCATTCAATTTATCGTGAAGTTAATACCATAACTACAACCCTAAAAGCAGAAGAGTCCTCCGCTGTGGAAGCTATATTCACATCCACCGGAGAAATATCAAGTATTTTATGCAAATTAAAATCTTCGAAAGCCCCCGGCTTTGGCAACATTCCAAATATTTTCTACTTAAAAAACCTTTTACAAAGGGCAATACAACTACTGACAGTATTATTTAATAGCTGCATCCGGCTTAATTATTTTTGTTGCTGTTGCCAAACCAAACAAACCTCTTAACAACCCAACAAACTATAGACCAATCAGCCTGGCTGAAATTTAATAATTCATATGTTGAATTAGAATATAGAATTCCATGTTTTGATACAGGCCCATATAAAGGTCCTACAGATGTCAATTCTTGATCCTCTAGAGAGTCAAGCCAGAAATGTAAGAATTTACACTTTATAGTTTACCTAATAATCCCTAGTACATATGGGACACATCGGTTCATGTTTTGGTATAGCTCCCATATAAACGTCCCCACCGATGTCACTTCTTGACTCTTTACAAAACTAATTTTTCAATTGTTCTGGCTAAAATTTAAGAATTTATACTTTATATTGCACTTGTCGTTCCTTGTGAAAATGGGGAACCACGGTCAATGATTTGATATTGCAGATGTGGTTTTTTTGGATTATATAAAGTTATTTGAGGGTGACCTCTACAGGTGGCTATACAAAATCGTTGACCGATATGGTTAATTCCCGTTGGGCAGAATCTATATATAGAAAAGAGAATGTGTTTTTGTTGGTTTGTTTGTACCGTATAGACGATTAAACAGCTGGACCTTTCTTTTTGAAATTTTTACAGAATATGGTGAAAGTAGGGTACACGAATTTTCGATATATCAAGAGGGCGAGGGCCCGCCCATATGAGACAAGTTTTGATATTCAGAAAAATGTTAAGGAGAGTGCTGAAATTTTGTTTCGCCAATTTATACTTCCACCGCACGAACAGTCCAGTCCATAACGCATTTTCCAAAATCATTGCATTTAACACAACAGTAAAAAAATTGGCTCTTAATGGGTTAAGAAAACATATATTAGGAAACAAGATATGCAAGTGACTTTTCTCACGTCTCTTTTGTCGTTGATTTTGTACAGATTGATTAGGAATTGACGGAGATATTCCAAATTACATATCCACAGTTTTGAAGCTCCAGATGCTGAGAACTTGATCCGCCGAAAACAAATTAATGCGTTTTGGACTCACTAATGGATTCAGCTATTGTGTAACTTTGGACAAAATTGGTCCTTGAGGTCCTGTAATAATGAACCAAAAATATTTTCAAAAAGGTAGTGTCCGTAAATTTGCTGTAAATTTTTTCAAAGCGCGATCTACCAAAATATTTTTTCCGATTCTGGTGGACGTCAATATAGGACGCATTCTAAATATAAAATATTTAAAATTACTGCTCCAGAAAGTGAAATTATTCGCATATGCAAAAAATATTTTGCAATATTTTTCATATGGTCAGTTGGTAATTAAAGTTTATAATATATTTAGATTTCAGGAAATGTTTCGGACCGACCTGCAAAAATTTCAGTCGAATCCGTTCAATATTTCCGGAGAAAATTGCAGTTTTCTAAACACTCTCGGAAAAATTTAATAGTTCATATCTCGCGAAAAAATCAAAATTTTGCAAAACGGTTCAAATTGTTTTATTTTTTTCAAATTATCAACCAGATTAATAAAAAATTTCAAAAAAATCTTGACCTTCCAAAAAATGTTGACACACTTGTTTTATTTTTACACTATTCGCAAAATTTTGAAACTGAGGTATATTGCACAATTTGAATGCGAGAGTATAGTAATTTTGTGTATATATATCTGGTGGCAGTCTACGTGATTGGTCAAAAATTGGCGGGATCGGACCAATTGGCGTGGACCCGCTCATATAAGCCATATTTTGAAATTGAGATATTTTACACAATTTGTTTACGAGAGAGCTGTAATTTTGTGTATACATATATGTATATCTTTCTGGTTGCAGTCTATGTGATTTACAAAAAAATGGGCTGGATGGAACCAATGGGCGTGGCCCCGTCCATATGAGCCAATTTTTGAAGTTGAGATATCTTGTTAGCGTGAGTGCTCTAATTTTGTCTAAATAAATTTGTTGGCAGTCTACGTAATTGGTCCACAAATGGACGAGATCGGAAATCTGAAATCTGCGGCAACGAAGAGGAACGGGTCCCGCTAGTCTTAGTATAAATAAAACACAAGCTCATTGAAAAGTATATTTTTTATGGCTAAAAAGAACACACTCAATAAATTGACCAATAATAAAGATTAAGAATTATGTTTTACTAACTGGACCCGGTCCACTTCGTTGCCCCATATTTCCGATCCCGTCCATTTTTGGACCACTGACGTAGACTGCCAGCAGAACTGCAGCGGAACAAACACACAAACAAACGATTTGCCACGCCCACATTTTCCCCGCCCACTATTTGCAATTTTTTTTCCAAAACCATATAGCTTTCAAACAAAAGAAAAAATTTTAAAATCGGTCCAGTGGTTTAAACGTCTATAAAACACATACGTACATACAAACATTTTTCCATTTTAATCTATATATATAAAACTAGCTTACCCGGTGCGCTTCGCAGCCCCCATCTTTTATCTATTTATAGTTTAGGGTACTGTAAAATAGCTATACCTCTTTCTTTCAAAATGACATGATTATTACATATGGTGCAAAATGAAGAAGATTTGATTACTTTTATATATA
Organism: Eudasyphora cyanicolor; assembly: GCA_963930755.1. Taxonomy (NCBI): domain Eukaryota; kingdom Metazoa; phylum Arthropoda; class Insecta; order Diptera; family Muscidae; genus Eudasyphora; species Eudasyphora cyanicolor. Next base: position 317,117,214 of record OZ005734.1, read on the forward strand.
AAATACGAACCCTCGTTTCATTTCTAGTTTATGTTCCAAGAGTTACCCTGACATCATGGTTCAATATTTATCCCTTTTCCCATAGTACCTCTGGACGTTGAAAAACTATTTTTTTGGTTCATACGTTAGGAACTTTTCCCTTGTTTATGTTCCAATACCTACATTCACTCCCTGGTACAATATAAAACCATGTTTGTCCCACTGTGTCTATAAAGGTACGAATTTAAAAATCTAAAGTAAATCGCTCCATTGTACCACATTTAACCTTTAGTGTGTCATAATTAACCACATTGCACGATTGTACAATATTCTAAAATGATAATTGATATTTCAAGGTCTAAATTCGCAAGCTTAGGCCGTATTTCAACATTTTTGTCCCCTATCTGTGCCATGTATTTAACTTTTTCCCCACGGTGTAAGTAGAAGAACCTATTTGGAAAAAACAATTTCTTAGCTTTGGTTTATACTGTAAGAGCTACCTTTGCACTCAGGGACCACATTCAACACCTTTTGGACCACTGTTCCATATTAAACACTTTTTATTACACTGTGCTTTTAAAGTACGAATTTTTATACATATCTGGGACTATTTTGTTCCCTTTTTTCCCCACCCACATTTAACCATTTTACCGTATTTAACTTTTTTTGCTTCACCGTACCATATTTAACTCTTTTTGCTCCACTAAACATATTTCACACATTTTTTCCCCTCTGTAACATGTTGAACAATTTTTGCTTGCCCCAACTGCATCATAATTTTAACCTTTTTGCACCACAGTGCTACTAAATTTAGAAAAATAAAACATTCTTATTTCATATTTAACTTACTCTCTCTCCCTGCATCCATATTTTTACCCACTGTACTAAATGTACGCTTTTTGACCCACTGTGCTATATTTAACCTTTTGGGACCACTGAATCAAATTTAACACCTTTTTGTCCTACTGTATTTTGTCCACTATATTTAACCATTTTTGCCCCACTGTACCATAGTTAACGCATTTTTGCCCCACTGTTCCATAGTAAACGCTTTTTGCCCCACTGAACCATTTTTAACCCATTTGTCTCACTTTACCATATACATATAACTATTTTTACCCCACTGTACCATAGTTAACCCTTTTTGCACAACTGTGCCCCATTGAACTCTTTATCTCACTGTACAAAATGTTTACCCACTGTAACATATTTAACAAATTTTTGTCTCACTGTACCGTACTCGTATTTAAAATGTGTCTCCAAGCTAGCGTCCTTAAACCCTTTTCCCCGACTGTAACATATTTAATCATATTTTCTCCACTCCACTATTTAACCGTTTTTGACCACAGTGCTCCTAAAACCATATAAACTCTTCATATCTCATGTTTAAGTTCCAATTTTGGCAGATTGTTTCCTTTTTTCCCCATGCTCCATAATTAACCCGTCGTGTCCCACTGTGCCTCTTAAAGTTAGAATTACTAAAAATCACTTCCAATCTCTAGTTTATGTTCCAAAAGTTACCCTGAAACCATTGATCCATGTTTGACATTTGTAAGCCACTGTACTATATTTTACACTTTTTGTCCCCTAAATTACGAATACAAAAAAAACTTAATACCCCGATCAGTTGTCATAAAGACACCCCTCGCTTCAATTTTCACCATTCTAATATTAGGCTTTAAATTTGGCGGTGGTACCATATTTATACCTTTCCGTCCCACTGTGCCTCTAAATTTTTTAAAAAATCACTCCTTGTTCCTGTTTACGTCCCAAGAGCTACTCTCACACCAAATTTCACGATTCTAGGTCTTGCTATTTGGATTCGGCTGTTGTACCACATTTTTCCCTTTTTACCCCACTGTGTACGTAAATGTTCGAATTTCGAAAAATCCTGTCAATTTCAGAGTCTACCTCATAAGAGCTACCCTCACACCAAATTTCACGATTCTAGCTCTTGCCATTTGAATTTGGCTGTTGTACTACGTTTATCCCATTTTTCCCTTTTTACCCCACTGTGTGCGTAAATGTTCGAATTACGAAAAATCCTGCCAATTTCATAGTCAACCTCATAAGGGCTACCATCACACAATATTTCACGATTCTAGCTCTTGCCATTTGGATTTGGCTGATGTACCACATTTATCACTTTTTACCCCACTGTGTGCGTAAATGTTCGAATTTCGAAAAATCCTGCCAATTTCTGAGTCAACCTCCTAAGGGCTACCCTCATACCAAATTTCAAGATTCTAGCTCATTTCGTTTAGATTTGGCGGTGGTACCATATTTAACCCTTTTTGCCCCATTGTGCTGCTAATAGTACGAATTTCGAAAAATCCCGCCTTATTGCTCGTCTACGTCCCAAGGACTACCCTCCCACCAAATTTCATGATTCTAGCTTCAGCCGTTTGGCCTAGGCGATGATCAGTCAGTCAATCAGTCAGTCAGTCAGCTAGTCACGCAACAATTTTATATATATAGACTAGCTTACCCGGTGCGCTTCGCAGCCCCCATCTTTTATCTATTTTCTGTTTAGGGTACTGTAAAATAGCTATACCTCTTTCTTTCAAAATGACATGATTATTACATATGGTAAAATGAAGAAGATTTGATTGCTTTTATATATAAAATACGAACCCTAGTTTCATTTCTAGTTTATGTTCCAAGAGTTACCCTGACATCATTTTACAATATTTATCCCTTTTCCCACAGTACCTCTGGACGAAAAACTATTGTTTTTGGTTCATACGTTAGTAACTTTCCCCTTGTTTATGTTCCAATACCTACATTCACACCCTGGTACAATATAAAACCATGTTTGTCCCACTGTGTCTATAAAGGTACGAATTTAAAAATCTAAAGTAAATCGCTCCATTGTACCACATTTAACCTTTAGTGTGTCATAATTAACCACTTTGCACGATTGTACAATATTTTAAAATGATAATTGATATTTCAAGATCCAAATTCGCAAGCTTAGGCCGTATTTTAACATTTTTGTCCCCTATCTGTGCCATTTATTTAACTTTTTTCCCCACGGTTTAAGTAGAAGAATCTATTTGGAAAAAACAATTTCTTAGCTTTGGTTTATGCTGTAAGAGCTACCTTTGCACTCAGGGACCACATTCAACACCTTTTGCACCACTGTTCCATGTTAAACACTTTTTGCCCCACTGTACCATACTTAACCCATTTTGTTCCACGTTACCATATTTTACTATTTGTGCCCACTGTACCATTCTAACACATATTTTTCCCCACTGTTCCATAGTTAAAGCTTTTTGCCCCACTGTACCATAATTAACCCATTTTGTACCACGTTACCATATTCAACTAATTGTGCCCCACAGTACTATAGTTAACCCTTTTTGCCCCACTGTATCATAGTAAATCAATTTCTGCCCCACTGTTCCATAGTTAACGCTTTTTGCCCCACTGTACCATATTTAACCCATTTTGTTACACGTTACCATATTTTACTTTTTGTGCCCACTGTAACCATTTTTGTCATACTGTACCATATTTAACCATTTGTGTCCCACTGTACCATAGATAACACATTTTTGACCACTGTTCCATTGTTAAAGCTTTTTGCCCCACTGTGTCATATTAAACGCTTTGTCTCACTGTACCATATTCAACAGTTTTCCCCCGCTGTACCAATTTAACCCCCTGTGCTCCACTGTACAATATTTAACACAGTTATGCCCCAATGTACTGTATACATAGTTACCCATTTTTGTCACACTGTACCATATTAACCCTTTTTGCCCCACTGTACCATAGTAAATACATTTTTGCCCCACTGTTCAATATTTAACGCTTTTTGCCCACTGTACCATTGTTAACCCATTTGTCCCACTTTGCCATATACATATAACTATTTTTACCCCACTGTACCATAGTTAACCCTTTTTGCATAACTGTGCCCCATTCAACTCTTTATCTCACTGTACAAAATGTTTACCCACTGTACCATATTTAACAAATTTTTGTCTCACTGTACCGTACTCGTATTTAAAATGTGTCTCCACGCTAGCGTACTTAAACCTTTTTCCCCGACTGTAACATATTTAATCATATTTTCTCCACTCCACTATTTAACCGTTTTTGACCACAGTGCTCCTAAAACCATATAAACTCTTCATATCTCAGTTTTAAGTTCCACTTTTGGCAGATTGTTCCCTTTTTTCCCCATGCTCCATAATTAACCCGTCTTGTCCCACTGTGCCTCTTAAAGTTAGAATTACCATTACCAAATCTCCTCCAATCTCTAGTTTATGTTCCAAAAGTTACCCTGGAACCATTGATCCATGTTTGACATTTTTAAGCCACTGTACTATATTTTACACTTTTTGCCCCACTGTGCCCCGAAAACTACGAATACAAAAAAAAACTTAATACCCCGATCAGTTGTCATAAAGACACCCCTCGCTTCAATTTTCACCATTCTAATATTAGGCTTTAAATTTGGCGGTGGTACCATATTTATACCTTTCCGTCCCACTGTGCCTCTAAATTTTTTAAAAAATCACTCCTTGTTCCTGTTTACGTCCCAATAGCTACTCTCACACCAAATTTCACGATTCTAGGTCTTGCTATTTGGATTCGGCTGTTGTACCACATTTTTCCCTTTTTACCCCACTGTGTACGTAAATGTTCGAATTTCGAAAAATCCTGTCAATTTCAGAGTCTACCTCATAAGAGCTACCCTCACACCAAATTTCACGATTCTAGCTCTTGCCATTTGAATTTGGCTGTTGTACTACGTTTATCCCATTTTTCCCTTTTTACCCCACTGTGTGCGTAAATGTTCGAATTACGAAAAATCCTGCCAATTTCATAGTCAACCTCATAAGGGCTACCATCACACAATATTTCACGATTCTAGCTCTTGCCATTTGGATTTGGCTGATGTACCACATTTATCACTTTTTACCCCACTGTGTGCGTAAATGTTCGAATTTCGAAAAATCCTGCCAATTTCTGAGTCAACCTCCTAAGGGCTACCCTCATACCAAATTTCAAGATTCTAGCTCATTTCGTTTAGATTTGGCGGTGGTACCATATTTAACCCTTTTTGCCCCATTGTGCTGCTAATAGTACGAATTTCGAAAAATCCCGCCTTATTGCTCGTCTACGTCCCAAGGACTACCCTCCCACCAAATTTCATGATTCTAGCTTCAGCCGTTTGGCCTAGGCGATGATCAGTCAGTCAATCAGTCAGTCAGTCAGCTAGTCACGCAACAATTTTATATATATATATTACGAATACATACACTTTATAACAAGGTTAATGACAATGGATTACACTCATCCTATGGTGAAGAGTTTACAAATACTTTTTATACCCTCACTTTAGTGTGACGAGGGTATATATCATTTGCTACGGAAAAAAGTGAAACACGTCGAAGGAGTGACCTAAGACCCCAAGTATGTTCGGAGGAAATCCGTTTTGGGTCATTTTAAGTCGAATGAGCAATGTCCGTCCGTCCGTCTGTCTGTCTGTCTGTGTGTCTGCTGGCTGGTGCGCACGATAACTCTCGAAAGGATTAACCGATTGACCTCAAATTTGGTATGTGGTAATATTTTTTTCTATCTCCGGCTAAGTTCGAAGATGGGCCATATTGGTCCACTCCTTCTAGTACCTCCCCCACAAAGGTTTAAAATGTTGTGAAATATTGATTCTTTAATAACTGCTATACTACTTATTCGAATCTTTTGAAATTTCACACATAGTATTAGCTTATTAGTCGCTATCAACTCGAGAAAAATGGGCGAAGTCGCCACGTCCCTTTTGGTACCTCCCACACAAATGCACCATTTTGCACCAAAAGTTAACAGCTTATAACATTAAAACCAGTGTATACAAATACTTGCAATTTTTTACAGTATTATGCTTTTATATTGCCTACAGTCCAGGGAAAGATGGGTGTTGTTGCCACGCCCCTTTTGGTACCTCCCACACAAAGGTACCTTTTTGCACCAAAAGTTAACAGCTTATAACATTAAAACCAGTGTATAAAAATACTTGAAATTTTTTACAGTGTAATGTTTTTATAGTGTCTATAGCCCTGTGAAAAATGGGCGTTATTGCCACGCCCCTTTTTGTACCTCCCACACAAAATTCCCAAATCATACCACAATTTAATGTCTCATAACGTTTATACCAGTGCACATAAATGCTTATAAGTCGGCACAGTGCAATGAATTTAAAGTATCTAATGTTCAGCGAAAAAAAGGTGTATTATATAAACCCCTTCTGGTAACTCCCACACAAATTGACAGAATAATTCGAGTAATATTCAATATTACATTACTCACAAAGTGAGGGTATACCTTAGTCGGTTTACCCGGCTGAAACTTTCTTACTTGTTTCAATTAATTTAACGACACTTGTTGTCAAATAGATCTGTACTCATAAGCCACATCCTTTTTGGTAAATCCTTTCGTACTAAATATTAGGAAGCTATTATTCTATAAATTTTCATGATAAAACCAGTAAGGAAAGGCTAAAGTCGGGCGGGGCCGACTATATAATACCCTACACCACTCTCGTAATATTGGATAACTCTGATATATAAATTTTGTAATTCATGTATAAATTGTTTACATAAATTTACTTTTGGGACATTTTATACTTAAATAATACCCTGCACCACAGTGTGGTGTAGGGTATAAAAACGATTGGATCTAAAGAGCCAAATCGGATGAATCATATATATGGGAGGTATAGCTAAATCTTAACCGATTTTCTTCAAATTCGGCAATGTTGGTGTATGGATCAAGAAACTCTACCATTCTAAATTTCAAAACGACTGGATGTAAAATACAGCAATAGAACTAAAGGGCCAAATCGGACGAAACATATATATGGGAGCTATAGCTAAATCTTAACCGATTTTCTTCAAATTCGGTATTGTTGGTTCATGAATCAAGAAACTCTACCATTATAAATTTCAAAACGATTGGATGTAAAATACAGCTTCTATAGGACTAAAGGGCCAAATCGGATGAAAGATATATATGGGAGCTATATCTAAATCTGAAGCGATTTTAACCAAATTCAATAGGGATCTTTACAGCTGCGAAATACTCTAAACTGCAAAATTTCACGATCGGAGTGAAATTGCGACCTGTAGTCGACGAACAACTTTACATGGACAGACGGACGGACGGACATGGTTAAATCAACTCAGCTAGTGATTCTGAGTCGATCGGTATACTTTAAGGTGGGTCTAGCTTTGTTATTTTCAGGTGTTACAAACATCTGCCGTGAAACAAACTTATAATACCCTGTACCACAGTGTGGTGTAGGGTATAACAAGAAAATAGTACATATTATATTTTCAGACGCTAAACGTAAATGTTCAGTTTTGCGGTAACTTTTTCCAAAACACAACTATCCACATTTAATATCAAATGTACTGAGGGAGAAGGAGTATTTTGGCTCTCCTGAGCATATTGATTTTTTGAAATGCGGTGCTATTCCAGAAAACCACATTATATCTCTCAAACATTGAACAAACTAAGAAACTATATTTTAAATACTGGATTTTGTTGCAGACTAAATTGACCTAATCGTTCACGATTTATGCAATAAAACACGGAACAATAATATTTACTAACAAAATTGTGTGGCTAATGGATTTTCTTCATGGTGTAAGTATAGCCGGTATATAAGTTGTAGTTTTTGTGTTTAATAAGGATATTTTATGTAGACTGTCTCGTAATCATTTGAATGTGTTCTTAATTAAATCCTAAGAATAAAAAACACATTCCTTCACGTTCTGCATTCATAGCCGCTAGCCAACATTATTAAAATTATATTACACTGCCCTTGGCTAAACATCTCGAAATCTACACAATTAACATTTTCCAGGAACTAATATAAACTAAAGTGAACATTGTATTTTTTTTTTAGCAATTTCCATTCATTTCGTGTAAATTTAATAAGTCGTTCTGCAGTAGAAAAAAGCTAGAGAAAACTTCAGCGGTCGCATCATCTTACAAACAGGCAAACATTTGGGATGGCAGGAAATACTTAAGAATGAATGCCCTAGCGAAGTTCAGCATAATAACATGTAAATCCCCCTTAAGCTGACCTTTTTTCAGGCATGAGTGATTTCACGCTTTTTTTTGTTGTTTTTTAGTCTTATTTTTATTTTATTTTCTAGCTTTGCTCCCATTGTTGTTATTGTGTATTTTGAATTTTGGAAAAAACGTGGGTGAGAGCAAAATCTAAACTTAAAAACCACGTTTCTGTGTAATTTCCTGCAATAAATGAGAAAAAGCGACTTTGTGTGTGGATGGTGAGTGGCCCTACTAAGTCCTTGTGGAGAGGGCAGCAGGAAAGAGAGACGAAATTGCGTGTGATTTATGTAAAAAATCTCACTAGGTTTATGCCAACACATTCGACATTGTTGGGGTAGATTCAAAAGAAATCAAGTGAAATGGCTTGGTCAACATTTATGCTAATCGCCACTTGGTTTTGAAATCTTCCCGCGAGGGTCTAGAATCATTTTATATTACTTTGCTCCTTGTTAATTAACATATTTTATGGCCTTCACGGGGATATAGTGGAAATGTTTCACCACAATTGCATTTATATGTCAAACTCAAATATTTTTTTTAATGCAACAGAAGCGCGAACATGAATAAAGATGTTCTTGTTACTCTATAATGTCAAAAACTATACATAAAGTTATGGCCTTTTCCCGAAATCTGGAGTTTTATACCATATTTTGGAATTTTGAAATAGGTGCTAAGATTATTTCGAGGAACTCCATATGTCCACCCAAAAAGGGCAAATATTTTTCAGAATTTCGTGTCGACGGAATTTTTTTCAGAATCGAAATCACTATAAGACAAACCACACATACATTTTAAATTTCAGTCAAATCGCTGAGGAAATGCGAATTTTGCAAATAACTTGGCCACTCCGCAATTTATAATTAATTGTAAAACACAACTGATCCCAAACTGAATATATTGTTAAATTTTCAGCCCATTCGATTTTATGGTTTCGGAGATAATGCGTTGCCAACAAACGTACATAGTATTTTATTTATAAAGAAGAAGAAGATAAAGTTTCCGCCTGCCTTTGAATTTTTTTTTAATTTTTTCCCGATCCTTTCCTAGGAATCCGTATATAACGGGTTTTCCAATGGGGATGATATATTTTTGAAGTGACGTTTCGGCCACTTGTAACATGTCATGATCTGTCATTTGTTTTTCATTGTATTATGTAGTGTTTACAATTTCGTCATGGAGAGATATACGCAACGTTTAGAAATTATTCAGTTTTACTATCAAAATAATCGTTCTCCAATTGCAATTTTTCGTGCGCTAAGTCAATTTTTTTTAAAAATCCGGAAAAAACACTTTCCAGCCGACCTTCGACCTCGACACCATGGGCAATATTTTAGCTCTCGTTAAGTGCTATATTTTTGCCATTGACCGATTCCCGATCCTACGTACCTTTAAGGAGGTAGAGCAAAAATAAACTTTCCGTTCACATTTGAAAATTATGCTAAGTCCAAAAAAACACTTTGCAGTCGACCTACGACCTTGACACCCATGAGTGTAACAATGCCGGGTATATACCGATTCCTTTCTCATCACATTTTCTGGATAGACCACAAAATTAGCTAATTGATGAAAACAGTTGCCCTCATACATTTGTTGACATTTTTATACCCTATTTTGTTCACATTTTTATTATGGCTTTGTGCATTTGTTTGTAACACCTAAAAGGAGAAGAGATAGACCCATTGTTTATTATACCGATCGACTCAGAATCACTTTCTGAGTCGATTTAGCCATGTCCGTCTGTCCGTCTGTCCGTCTGTCCATGTATTCTTGTAATCAAAGTGCAGGTCGTATTTATGGTCCGATTGTGATGAAATTTAGCATAGTGCTCTTTTTGGGCCCAAGTACGATCCCTATTGAAATTCGTTAATATCGGTGCAGATTTGGATATAGTCCCCATATATATTTTTCACCAGATTTGACATGCAAGCGCCGTAGAAACCACATTTTACATCCGATCTTTATGAAATTCGGCAGAGAGAGTTTTAATATTACGTGAATGAACACTACCAAATTCGGAGAAAATCCGATCAGATTTAGATATAGCCCCCATATATATGTTTCACCCTATTTGGCATGTAAGCGCTGTAGGAACTGTATTTTAAATCAGCTCAGTACGAAATTTGGCAGAGAGAGTTATCTTACTACATGAATAAACACTGCCAAATTCGGGGAAAATCGGTTCAGATTTAGATATAGCCACCATATATATGTTTCACCCGATTTAACATTTAAGCGCTGTAGAAATCGTGTTTTATATCCGATCAGTACGAAATTTAGCAGAGAGAGTTCTCTTATTACATGAATAAACACTGCAAAATTCGGGGAAAATCGGTTCAGATTTAGATATAGCCACCATATATATGTTTCACCCGATTTAACATTTAAGCGCTGTAGAAATCATGTTTTATATCCGATCAGTACGAAATTTAACAGAGAGAGTTTTCTTATTACTTGTATGAACACTGCCAAATTCGGGAAAAATTGGTTCAGATTTTAACATAGTCCCAATATATATGTTACACCCGATTTGACATGTAAGCGCTGTAGAAACCGTGTTTTATATCCGATCAGTACGAAAATCGGCAGAGAGAGTTTGCTTATTACATGTATGAACACTGCAAATTCTTATCGCAATGCCCATTTTCGCATTGGTAGGTAGGTGTAGGGTATTATATAGTGGGCCCCGCCCGACTTTCTGTCTTTCCTTACTGGTTTGTATTATTGACATGTAATATTTTCTGGAAAATATTACTTCAAATGGCCATAACTTATGTCTCAGTGGGTATATCTAATGGCAACTTTTTGCCATCAAATAGCAATTTCGTGGTCTCTCCTGAAAAGATAATATATACGGATACGGATAGTTTTCAAAGGCAGGCTGAAAATTTATAAATCATAAAAATTAATATATTTCAATATATTTTTTTGTAATTTGTACGTCTTGACACCGGATGCCAATTCAAAAATTGTTGTATTTGATTACAATATATTCTCCTGACTAGAAAATTTTTGATATTTTTGTATAGAATGTAATGTTTTTTTTCGCTTTTGTATTTGCCATACCATTTCTTGAAAAAACTTTCCATTCTATAATAAATAATAGAGGCAATGATTGTCTTAAGCCAGGAGTATAATCCTAGCTGAAAATCAATAACGACAAAAATAAAACAAACGAAAATACAATAATTATTGTAGTTGTAAAAAAAATTCCCCAATTCCCAAAATAAATTTGAAAATCCACAAAAAAGCATATTTTTAGTTTTACAACAAAATCTAATATACTAAAAACCGGGCTCAAAATTCATTTTGCAGAATATAGTGTAACATACTCCTATATACCCCACAAATAGTAAAGGTTTTCTTACCCTAGCTTTACGATTGTCAAAAATGTGGCCAAGATTTGAAATTTTTGTAAAAAATTGTGTAATTTAGAGAAGCGTGGAACGCTATTAAGCAAAAAAGAGAAGCAAAAAACAAATTTTTGACTCGTACTTTTCCCGAAAACATTCCAGGAAATTTCCTTTAAGACGAACGTTAATATGTTATACTTTATTTTTATAGTTTCTTCTTTCTTCTCTAAAATACTACATATCGTCACCTGAAATCCAAAATAACGTAACCCACATGTTCATGCATTTTCAGGAGAAGCAAAAAACAAAGTCATTTTGGATTTCAGATGACGATACAAACTTTTCGCAATAAAATACAAAAATTGCCTATATTTTGAAAATATAAATTGATATAATTGATAAATATTTGATTATCGACCTGTTTTTTAATTTAATATTTTTTTAAATAAAATAAGCGACGAACAATTTAATAATGATAATAGCAGAAAAATATAAAAAATAATGTTTGACAATGGCTTCCCTAAAAAAACTATAGATTCATTATAAAAACGAAATAAAATCAAGTTCAAAGATAAAAGAAAACCATTCAACGCATTATAAATCGGTTATACGAGTATACGTCCCAAAATTAAATGATAGGTTCGAAAACTCTAATTGTATTGATAAAACCAAATACAGAATAGCCCCAAAAACTACAAACACACTACAAAAACTTTTTTCAAACACCAAATCAAAAATTGATCGAATGAATAAATCGAATATCATATACCAAATTGGTTGCAATGGTAATGGTACTACAAACTGTTTAAAAGTGTACATTGGAACAACTAAAAATAAATTAAAAATAAGATTAGCACAAATCTGACATAAAATTAAAAAGTCAAAATTCAACACAAAAACAGCGCTAGCGGAACACTGTGCGAAAGAAAAACACGCACCAGATTTAGAGAGAGTGAGAGTTATTGATAATGAGACAAACTACAGCAGGAGATGCAGGTTGACCGCATGTTATTTTAAATTTGTTATTGTTCCTCAGAATTTATGTAAGTACCGAAGATTATGATTTTGGATATGTTTATGTTTTTATTGTAAAATCCAATAACCCACGACCGAGAGCTTGCCTTTTTATACCCGACACCACACTGTGGTACAGGGTATTATGACTTTTTGCATTTGTTTGTAACGTGTGTCTGTCCGTCTGTCTGTCTGTCCATGTATTCTTGTGATCAAAGTGCAGGTCGCAAATACGAAGCTAGGTTAGGTTAGGTTAGGTTGAAAGGGACGCCCGTCAGAATACAACTGACGAGTTCACTCGGGGCCGACAATTCGGTCCATTGTGTTTCCCGTGAGCAGAATAGAAAAATAGAAGAAATAGTTGGAGGTTGACAGACTAGGAAGAGGGAGAGAAGGTTTAGGAAGAGGGAGAGAAGATTTAGGAAGAGGGAGAGAAGATCTAGTGACTCGTGTTTTCGTTTGTCTTTGTGGCTTTACTAAACCAGAGATTTTCTGATGAAATTGAGAAGGGGTTTGAGCGGTGCATCTGCTAGGTCATCTAGGTTTTCGAAGAGCCTGTGCCCTAAAAAGGCCAAACGGTACTCTTGCAGTCCTTTGCATGAGCATAGCAGATGCTGTACTGACTCCTCCTCTTCTTCATCCAAGCAGCTTCTACAGAAGTCTTCGTAAGGAAGCTTCATGCGAGCAGCCATATTGCCTATCACGCAGTGCCCTGTGATGACTCCAGTGAGGATGCTAAGTGTGTTCTTCCTGAAGGACAGCAATTCTTCGGTACGTTTCACATCAATGGATGGCCAAAGTGTTCTTGCAGTCCTGCAGTTTTGTACGATATCCCACCTCGATCTAGTTAGTGCTGCTCCGCTTTCGTCGATTTGGTTTTTAAGTTCCACGAACGGAATTTGCGCGTCCAGAGTCGCGGTTTCATTTCGTGCGCCGGATCCTATCCTGGCACATTCGTCTGCTAATTCGTTGCCCTGTATGTTGCTATGTCCTGGCACCCAGCAGAGCGTGATTTCGTGAGCCTGAATATGGGTTATGGATAGAAAGCAGTCCATCGTGCAGCGTGATTTGATAGTTCTAGAGCCCAAGGCCTTGAGAGCTGCCATACTGTCGACGTAGATCTTGATTTTTTCGGAGAAATATCCCGTTCTAAAATGCAGTGCATTCATCTGGGAGTCTGGTGGAGATTCTGAGATTAAGGGTATCGGAATATACTCCTGATCCCGTGCCCGTCTCCATTTTCGATCCGACCGTGAAGATTGAGATCTCGTCGTCCTCTATGACGCTATTTGATGCCCAGTCCTCACGATTTTTACCTCGAATTGTTCTTGGTGCCAAGTAGTCCGTTGGCCTATTGATTTTGTCTGTTATGCCCATGCTTTCCAGGATTGAGCTATGTCCGTGTGTGGTATTGATGGCCATTCCTGATTCCCTTAGCCGAAGGGTCACTTTCGCTGCGGTACACTTTATGTATACATATATCGATTGGTTGAAGGTTCAGCATCGCCTCCAGTGCCATTTGTGGAGCAGATCTGAGGGCGCCAGTTATCCCGACGCAAATCAGTCTTTGCACTTTGGCTAGATGCGAGAGATGTGATTTCTTCATTACCTATTTCCACCATACAACTGATCCGTAGGTGAGTATCGGTCTAATGATCGATGTATACATCCAGTGTATGCAAACCCCATTTGCGGCCAAACATTTTCTTGCCGGCATAGAAGGCGCATAACGCTTTCTTTCCCCTTTCCTCCAAACTCCTTTTCCAGGACAGCTTAGAGTCTAGGGTGATGCCCAAGTACATACTTAGCCTCTTTCGATAGTTCAAGTACCTTTCCCTGTAGTGTAGGGAGCTAATAGTTCGGAATTTGTTTCTTCTAGTAAAGAGGACTAGTTCTGTCTTCGCTCCTAGTCCATTTATGCCTGGGTGTGAGCCTATGCTGTCATGTGCGTTGAGTATAGATGCGCCCTCCATCGAGGAACGCCGCCATGGTGTAATGTTTGTAATGAAGGGAGTCTTCGACAAAACCTACCACTTCATGTAAGGCCGTTTCCACAGATTTGCCTTTCAGGTAGGCGTGTTGTGCCCTACTGAAGTTGTTTGGTGTCAGTTTTCCCCTAACGTTTAGATCAACTAGTCTTTCCATACGAAGCTATCTTTACGAATGTTGGTACAGAGGCATTCCTTGGACTAGGGACGATCCCTATTGACATTTTTGGATATAGCCCCCATATATAGCATCTCCCCGATGTGACTTCTTAACATCATAGAGATCACAAATGTCATCTGATCAGGCTGAACATTGGTAACTGAGCTTTTTTATACCCTGAATCCTTTACACGAACAACGGTAGTCATAGGTCCATGTTTTGATATAGGCCCCATACTAATATCCCTCTAAATTTGACTTCGTAACGTAACAAAAACCGCAAATTTTAATGAACTGGGCTGAAATTTGGTATAATGAGTTTACTAGTACCCTTAATCATTCACACATGAATGACTAGTACCCTTAATCATTCATGTGCCACTGGCATGGGTGGTTCGGGCCTCCAAAGTTAGTGGGGGTCGGTCATACATTTGGACTCGATTGGAGCACTCTAAATGGGTCAAAGTGGGATTTTTCAAAATTTGCTCCTACCCAAAAGTTCGACCCAAATTCCGGGACATCAGAATTCGTTTTAGATGTATGGTTCCTTCAGCAAAGTTTCTTATTTTGATCCCTAGAATACGATTTTCACTGAGCAATGGCGACTTTTTTTGCCTCCCCACAAATCGACCCGGCCTTGTATATACGATTCGGCATGGCCGAACTTAATCCCTCTTTACTTGTTTCGCTCTAAATTAAATATTTCTCCCACACAGTCGAAACTGTAAACGTCAGAAAGGTGTAAACGTTAAATTTGACATAAACCCATTTCAGACCCATATCTATATGACCTTGGCTTACTATAACATTTTAAAATTTAAAAGGATGTACTCGTATAACTTATAAAAAATTGTTATATCTGAAACTGTTGAACGGGTGGCATTACCAAATTTTTAAACCAAATCTGACAAAGGGTTATTCAGTTAAGTTCAAATATATGGAGAAACATCTCTATTTTTTATCCCCTTACCTTAGAGAGAAGGGTATATATCAATTGCTACGAGCCAAAAGTGTACCACATGGAAAGAGTGACCCAAGACCCCAAGTATGTTCGGCGGATATCCGTTTTAGGACATTTAAAGTCATTTGAGCAATGTCCGTCCGTCTGTATGGCTGGAGCGCACGATAACTCTCGAAAGGAGTAACCGATTGACTTCAAATTTGTTACGTAATAATATTTTTTCCATTTCAGGCTATGTTCAAAGATGGGCCATATTAGTCCACTCCGTCTAGTACCTCCCTCACAAAGGGTTAACAATTTGTGAATTATTGATTCTCTGATAACTTCTATACTACTTATCCGAATCATCTGTAATTCCACACATAGAAATATTTCGTTCGAGAAAAATGTCCAAAGTGGCCCAACTGCATTTGGTACCTCCCACACAAATGGAAAAATTTGAACCAAAAGTTAATAGCTTTTAACTTTATTACCAGTGGATACAAAGACTTGAAATTGTGTACAGTGTAATAGTTTAATAGAATCTACAATAAAGTGAAAAATGGGCATTATTGCCACGCTCATTTTGGTACCACCAACACAAGTGGACCATTCTGGACCAGTGCATATTAATACTAGAAATTTTGTACAGTGTAATGCTTTTATAGTACCTAGAGTCCAGAGAAAAGTGACCGTTATTGGGACGCCCATTTTGGTACCTCTCACACAAATGGAACATTTTGTACCAAAAGTAAACAGCTTTTAACTTTATTACCAGTACATACTTTAAAGTTATTAAATGCAATTTAAATAACCTGTACCACAGTGTGGTGTAGGTTATAAAAACGATTGGATCTAAAGAGCCAAATCGGATGAAACATATATATGGGAGCTATAGCTAAATCTTAACCGATTTTCTTCAAATTCGGCAATGTTGGTTCATGGATCAAGAAACTCTACCATTCTAAATTTCAAAACGATTGGATGTAAAATACAGAATCTATAGGACTAAAGGGCCAAATCGGACGAAACATATATATGGGAGCTATAGCTAAATCTTAACCGATTTTCTTCAAATTAGGCAATGTTGGTTCATGGATCAAGAAACTCTACCATTCTAAATTTCAAAAGGATTGGATGTAAAATACAGCTTCTATAGTACTAAAGGGCCAAATCGGACGAAATATATATATGGGAGCTATATCTAAATCTGAACCGATTTCAACCAAATTCAATAGCGATCTTAACAGCTGCGAAATACTCTAAACTGCAAAATTTCAGAACGATCGGAGTGAAATTGCGACCCGGACGGACGGTGATTCTGAGTCGATCGGTATACTTTAAGGTGGGTCTAGCTGTGTTATTTTCAGGTGTTTCAAGTTTCCGACATTAAGTTTACACGGCAAAACACAAAAGTTATACACAATTACAAATTTTCTATGCCCGAGGCCATCCATCCATTTTGACCGGACAAACAGGCTTAGCTAAATGTCTTAAAACGGGTTTTTCGCAAAACACACTTACGGTCTTCAACATGTTTTACTTTTAGTCCATAGCAAATATACATGTATCCACTTCAACTAAAGTGTGGAAATAACAAGTCCCAAGGCGTATATCCTCTAAAAATTGGTATTTCACTTCTTAAATGTATTACCGTTTTGTTCGGCTTTAAATTATATATACTCTCACCATAAAAGTGAAAATCGTTATTAAATTTTGTTATTTCTATTTAAACGACCACATTTTAGTATTATGAATTTCGCTTGAAACTTTCCACTTCTCCAGTTCGTTATTTAATTCTACCGAACAATTCACAGAAAAATGAGCTCCTCTTAATTAAGCCAAAATCCAGTTGAGGTTTTATTGCAGTTTCTTCCCCAGATATGTAAGTACAGTAGTTATACAAAATCCACAAATTGCGGTTGTTTCTGCTCCTACCCGTTGCTGATGCAATTGATTCAGCAGACCGGCACACACACATACAGAGTAAGTTTCAGACTCGAGTCGACTTACTCTTATCACATTGATAGATTGGCCTTTCAATGCCTTTCTTGTGTGGTTTTTATTCATCTCTCTTCGCAAGAAAGATTAAAACGACATCACATCACAATCGTCAATTGTCAGCAATACCATCAACCCCAGCAATACTGGGAAATCTTCAACGGCTATTGGGGAAAAATATACACTTAAAGTAATAAGTACGAGAAAGAAAAAATATTTTGTTATATGATGATTGAAAGAAAAATTTGTTATTTACAAAATTTGTGTGATCGTTTGTACGAGTACATATTGAAGTTAATGTGAGGTTACATTTTAAATTCTTGCATATAATTTGTTTAGTGTTAAAGTGAATACAACGAAGGATTAATTGAAGACACTAAGAATTTTTACCTCGGATGCAGAAGCCATGTTGGGTTCCTTTGATACCAATAATCATAGTTAAAAATTACTTTTTTTTAAGGACTGCTAAACGTTCTGAATCGGGCGGAGGTGGTCGTAACGATATTCCAGGAGAGCCGTGAGTACATGTATATGTGATAAGTTTTTGCGAATGTTATATTTAAAATATTTTAATTGGTATTTTTTGTAGGTTTTGACTTTTTAAGATGTCTAAAAAATTTTTGAATTCTGTAAAATTTTTAGCCAACATAAGGATTTTTTTTAAGTGTTCTTGAATTTTTAAATTATTTTTTTTTTAATTTCAAAACAAAAATATTCTTTGGCAAATCCATTGCAGAATAACAATAACTTATTTATGTCTCACATTTAGCTGGGCTAAGTTCCACGGTAGAAAAGTTTGACGAAATATATAAAAATGTCATAGAAATTTAAATTTTATTTTTGTATTTAACATCTCATAGAAATTGTAATGTTGTTGGTAATTGCATTTAATTGCACTTTTATAACTGTGTCCTTCAAAATTGACGAAATTGTATTTTACTAAAAAAAATCTTAACTAAATTAATATTTTCTTGCATTTTTCATCAAAATTGCATACGGGCATTTCTCCAATGTCTAATGCGACATTTGTACGTATTCAAAGTAAAACCAGTAAGGAAAGGCATAAAGTCGGCCGGGGCCGACTATATAATACCCTACACCTCCCTAGCAATGCGATAAGGGTCATAGGAACATATTATCTAATTCTGATCCGATAATCGCTAAATTAAGCAATATTCGTTCCTAAATTGCGACATCTTTCAGGAAAATTTTAGTGATCGGAAGTATAGTACAACTTCTATAGCGCTTTGATACCAAATCAGGAGGAACATATATGTGGAGGTTGTATATAAATCTGAACCGATTTTCCCTGAATACTCATTCATGTACAAAGACTTCTTATATCTGTCGAATTTCGTACTGATCGGATATAAAATACTGTCTCTACAGCGCTTACATGTCAAATCGGGGGTGACATATATATGGGGGCTATATATAAATCTGAACCGATTTTTACCAATTTCAATAGGGATCGTCCTTGGGCCAAAAAAGAGCACTGTGCTAAATTTCATCAGAATCGGACCATAAATACGACCTGCACTTTGATTACAAGAATACATGGACAGACGGACAGACAGACGGACAGACGGACAGACAGACAGACGGACATGGCTAAATCGACACAAAAATTGATTCTATGACGATCGGTATAACAAACTATGGTTCTATTTCTTCTATTTTTGGGCGTTACAAACAAATGCACAAAGTCATATTACCCTGTACCACAGTGTGGTATAGGGTTTTTTTATTTTATTCAAAAATATTAAGCAGTTTATTTTTTATTCAATTGTAATCACATTCGCACGCTACTTTTCGCCTGCGACATTTTATTCCTTCGTTCTTTTTATGACTTTTTTTTACTTTTTATGCAACTAGACATCCACAGGTTGATTTTCAATACATTCAATATATTTATTTTCACAAAAAAAATATTCTTCTTGTATACTTTAAATATAAATCGAGATTTAAAAGAGAGATCAAAACATAGCATGCAATACAGTTGTTTAAAACATAAAATTAATTATAAAATAAATTATTCGAATTTGCACTCAAATATTTTAAAATGTGTTATGAATAAGTGTAGTTTTTGCGAAAATTAGTTAAATTTGATAGATTCCCTATAAAAAGTAGCAAAACGACATACTTTTATAGACTTTCAATTTTTTGGCTGCGGTTGACATCTCGTTAGAAATTTAAAGAACGGACATGAAGTGTGTGGCAGCGAAGTTCGTCCCAAAATTGCTGAATTTTGAACCAAAAAACCGTCGAAACGAATACCGTAATCATGCCTCAACCACCGTAGACATTATATATGGCCCCATTTTTTCCTGTTCCCAAAATTGAAGAGACCCATGAAAAGACGGCGTTTTGCGATTGAGGAGATTAAAACCGAATCGCCGAAAAAGCAAAACACGTCTAACTGTTATGTCTCTCACAAATAAACTAGTCTAAACACTAACAAACAAACAAACTTGTTGTGCCAAAATTAAAAAACACACGTAGACCGAGAAATTTCAATATTCACCTTTTATATTTAACAGACATCGTATATTGCATTTTAATAGAAAAGATCAGTAAAATATAATATAAATCATATATTCATAGAAAATTTTGTCAAAATTGGTACTTACAAAAAATTGCATAATTTCAGTTATCAAAAAAAAAACTTCAAAATTGAATTATTGTACAATTATTAAATTATTTTTTTTTCTTGAAAATTTCTGCAGAATTTAATTTTTTGAAAATGTTGTTGAAAATTTCGGTTTTTCTGGAAATTTGTGTCAAAATTTAATATTTCTGTAAAATTTCATCGATGTTTGGCACAAGTCTAGAAAATTTTGTCGAAAATACATTTTTGGTGAAAATTTCGTTGTTTTCTAGAAAATTATGTCAAAATTAAATTATTCTAGAAAATTTCGTTGAAATTTCATATTTTTATAAAACATCTTCGAAATTGCGTTTTTTTTAAATTTCCTTGAAATTTAATTTTTCTTTAAAATATCTTCCAAAGCGAATTTTTCCAGAAAATTTCATTCACCGGCCCTTAATAAAATCACTAATCAGGAACCATAATATGTTCTTAATTCTTCTCATCCACCTTTAAGCCGTTCAATGCCCTTAATGCGCTCATCGACCTTTGAAGTTTCAAACAAAGTTTATAGAAAAAAAATTAATTGAAAGAAAATTTGTAGAGAAATGGAATTTTAACAAAATTTTCTAGAACAATGCAATGCAACAATTTTTCTAGAGAAATGCAATTTTAACAAAATTTTGCAAAAAAAAATCCAATTCCAACAAAATTAAAATTTTTTTCAGCGAAATTTTGTAGAGAACCGTGTTTTGGTGAACTAAGTCACGTGACTCGCGATGCGATGAGAGTTTTAGTATTTTGACTTATTTCGGCAAAATACGGGGTTGGTTAGCAGTTCTTGTTAAATTGAATTTACTGCTTCCATAAGTATTTCAGCTGATTTAAGTTAAATACATACACTATTGCTACTGAATTCTGAAGATGATAGAGTGGTGCCTATCGAAACTGCAGTCAATTCTACCAAGCAATTAAAACTCTCTACCAATTTTTGTATTTGTTTCTAGAACTTTTTTGCAATAGACAGAAAGTAACTGAAACATATGGTCTTGAACCAAAATAAATTCTGACTGAATAACAAAAGCACAGACCAACAATAAATAACAACAATTTTATAGAAATATAAAATTTCAACGAAATTTTCTAGAAAGATTTAATTTTGAAAATATAGAAAATTCTCATAATTCTTGACACAAACAAACTATTGTAAATATTTTTTTAATATGACATCAAATAAAATTTCGTTTAAATTGTATTTTTCTTAAAAATTCCTCCAAATTCTATTTTTCATAAGTCGGTTTACCCGACTGAACTTTCTTACTTGTTGAAATTGCATTTCCTTTACAATATTTCTTTGAAATTGTATTAATCTATACAATCACGTAAGAATGGAAATTTTCTGTAAAATTTAATGAACATTTAAATTTTATAAAAAGAAAGTTTTTTCTAAAAAATCTTGAAATTGATTGTTTTAGAAAATTCTTTCAAATTTGTATTTTTCTAAATAAAGTTGTTAAAAAATACTTTTCTGCAAAATTTTGCTTATTAAAGCCCGATGAAGAACATTTTCTGGAAAAATTCAACTCGGAAGAAATTTTAAAGAAAAATACAATTTCAACGAAATTTCCTAAAAAAACGCAATTGAAGAAGTTTTATAAAAATGTGAAATTTCAACGAAATACCCAAAATGTATTTACGACAAAATTTTCTAGAAATATGAGAAACATCGATGACATTTTATAGAAATATAAAATGTCAACGAAATTTTCTAGAAATATTAAATTTTGACACAAATTTCTAGAAAAATCGAAATTTTCAACAACATTTTTTAAAAATTAATTTTAACGAAATTTTCAAGAAAAATCTAACTTAATAACACTACGCAACAAAAAAATTTTTTTTTGTGTCCTAGACCTAAAAATTATTTTTTTGTATAGATTGTGGCATACTGTTATATAAAATCAAAACCAAAAATTTTTTTATGGATACATTTTTTTTAACGGTTATTATTATTATTAACCAGTAAGGAAAGACTAAAGTCGGGCGGGGCCGACTATATAATACCCTACACCACTCTCGTTATATTAAATAACTCTGATATATAAATTTTGTAATTCATGTATAGATTGTTTAAATAAATTTACTTTTGGGACATTTTATACTTAAATAATACCCTGTACCATAGTGTGGTGTAGGTTATAAAAACGATTGGGTCTAAAGAGCTTTTATAGAACTAAAGGGCCAAATCGGACGAAACATATATATGGGAGCTATAGCTAAATCTTAACCGATTTTCTTAAAATTCGGTAGTGTTGGTTCGTGGATCAAGAAAATCTAACATTCTAAATTTCAAAATGATTGGATGTAAAATACAGCTTCTACAGGACTAAAGGGCCAAATCGGAAGAAACATGTATATGGGAGCTATAGCTAAATCTTAACTGATTTTCTTCAAATTCGGTAGTGTTGGTTCATGGATCAATAAACTCCACCATTCTAAATTTCAAAACGATTGGATGTAAAATACAGCTTCTATAGGACAAAAGGGCCAAATGGGACGAAAGATATATATGGGAGCTATATCTAAATCTGAACCGACCAAATTCAACAGGGATCTTTACAGCTGCGAAATACTCTAAACTGCAAAATTTCAGAACGATCGGAGTGAAATTGCGACCTGTAGTCGACGAACAACTTTACATGGACAGACGGACGTACGGACGGACGGACGGACAGACATGGTTAAATCGACTCAGCTAGTGATTATTAGTCTATCGGTATACTTTATGGTGGGTCTAGCTGTGTTATTGTCAGGTGTTACAAACATCTGCCGTGAAACAAACTTATAATACCCTGTACCACAGTGTGGTGTAGGGTATAAAAATACTAATATCGTCGAATTTGCACTATAATTTTTGAAGTATATGCCCAATCAGGTCGACTTATACGTTAAATTGAAGCTAATTATGTGGGCTACCAATGTTGGAAATATTTCTATCAATTAAAAACAGTGGTTTAGTAACAGTCATTAAACAAATTGGAAAAAGTAGATTTTTTCCAAAAAAAATAACAATTTCCTGGGACGAAAAAGAAACATAAAAAATAGAAAAATATCGAGAAAAAAAAAATATTTTATTCCATTTTTTAAAAGTAGAAAAATCTATGGATAAATGTAGAAATTATAGCCCTTTTGGTAGAGGTAAGAGAATTTCAAAAAATCTTTTTTTTTAATTTCTGTTTAAATGGCGATTTTATTTCTTACTTTTATTTATATTATGTGCATTTGAGTTTATTTACATGCACAAGTTTCATTAGAAGTAATTGTGAGTTCTTTGTTGACGTTTGTAGATTTCGGAGACGGTTTCTCTTATGAGGAACCAAATATAATCTCCCATCATTCTTTCATCCCAGTGGGCTTGGTAACGCCGCTCGATGGACTTCTTTTCTTGGTGAAACCTTTCCTCATGTTCGTCGCTTACGTCGCCAAGATTCTCGGGGAAAAAGTTAAAATGAGAATGCAAGAAATTAATTTTGAGGGACATATTTCCACCTGTTGGAATACATAAATCGAAAAATAAGTTAGGAAAATACATACATACAGAAAAATATAATAAAGAAAAATATATTTCTTACCAATTTTTTCATAATTTTCTAACAAATCAGTAATCATTGTTTCATAATGCGGGCTTTTATTGGATCCAAGGAAATTTGAAACTACAAGCTTAAACGACCTCCATGCTGCAATTTCATCCGACGTCAAATATGATTCG
This sequence comes from Eudasyphora cyanicolor, assembly GCA_963930755.1. NCBI lineage: Eukaryota > Metazoa > Arthropoda > Insecta > Diptera > Muscidae > Eudasyphora > Eudasyphora cyanicolor. The sequence continues at coordinate 317,141,092 of OZ005734.1, forward strand.
AAATTTACATCTTTCATCAGTTTACTTATTTTAGGCCCATCAAGAACGCCTTCTTCGATTTTTTGAAAAGAAAGACTTTTAAATAAACTTTTTAAATATGAGAGTGAATTGCAATCGTTCCTTAAGGCTTTTACAAAATTTGTAAAGAGCCCCAGCTTAATATGCAGTGGTGGAAAAATAATGTTTTCTTTTTGGACGAGAGATGTGTATTTTATGTTGTTTTCACCCAATGTAATGTGTATTCTTGGTGGTCATTTCTTTCTTCTGTAATAACGTTCGCGAGCTCGGCTATCCCAGAGGCATAAAAACAGCAATATTTTGTTTATCCGCCTTGCATTCCACATAACATCCCAACTACTTTAAAACCGCAACAAATTTTCCAGTCATGTTGTTCATATTTTATGTATTTTATCAATTAGCCATTATTTTGTATGATTCCTTAGTGTTGACGGCATGAACAATTGGAATCGACGGTTTCTAATTTCCGTTGTGCAAAAGTTCTGCTTTCAAACTTTCTTTACTGCTGTCAACAAACAACTGCCATATCCACAGTTGTATAAAATTGTTTGTAAGGTATATCACGGACTCTATAATATGATATGTTAATATCTGGGGCCAAAATATTGTACTGTTTCATCCGATATGCAAGTAGTTCTGCCTTATCTTTGGTCAGTTGTAAATCTCTCACTATATCATTGCGTTGAAACTGTGTTAAAAGCGATGACTTCTGACTCAAACTTGGATCGCTCAGAGTTGAGTATTCAGTTGAACTTGCTGATGTTTCCGTAATTAGGCTGTTACCTATACTTGGACACTTGAGAATTGGTATTGTGTCCGAATGTGCAACCGGCAAAGTGACAGATATTACTTCAGCGTAATTCCAGCGAATGCTCCCTCCTACTCCAATCTGTTTACTTAGACAAAAATAGCAGTCCGTATAGTGAATGAATGATTGTCTCCAAATCATTGGCATTCCAAATTGCGCGTGATGTGTAAAATTAAAACGTTTTATTCCACAAAACATTGTAATACATTAATTGTAAAGTACTTACCGCATGTTTCCACTACTCCATCGAGTAAGATTTACATGGCACGAATTACACAAAATACTAGGTGTCCACGATTCGTTCATATTTTCAACTCGTATACCAAATTATGTATTGCCCATTTATTTCTTCTATTATTTTACTAAACTCACGTCGATTTTTTTAATTACATATCTTCCGCAAATGTAGCAGAAATTGTTCGAAATATAACTTTATAATATTTTTCAGAAAATCGACTTATATCTTTAAAGCGCTGAATTACACTAATTTATTAATAAGTAATTTCATTCATAAATTCCGGATTTAAGGTACATAAGTGGCAGTACCTGTAGCTGACATATAGTTTGCTTCGAACGTAGAAACCCAATACATATGTATAATTTTACTACCTGTATATACTACTGGGATGTCCATGCCCCTAAAAGGCGCAACTGAATGGAAACCTCATAAATAAATAACCACAAATATTGTTGAATGACCCTCTACGTGAGCGGATCTCATCCAATATAGCTCTCACATTGCATATAATGTTTTATGGAGGGATGCGAACGGCCATAAAACCTCGTCCTCTCTATAATTTTATAATGTCTGACATCAATCCTCATAAAATAAAATGCAAGTGCAATGTCTCTTATATGCCTCTCTCACATATGGCGAATTCAATATAAGCAAAAACACCATTTAAAAACGAAAAAATATGAAAGAAGATTTTTTTGAATTTCCCTAACATTTACAAAATGGCTCAAAAAGTGTTTTTAAAAAACAATTCATTTTTTGCTCACATTTTTGACGACTGTTACTAAACCAAAGATTCTACGTGAAAGCAATATTTGCAGCATATGTAGCCCTCATAATTCCCTTTAATTTGAGGCATAACACGGCTCAATCAGGCTTATACTTGAAATGGTCCAAATACTGAATGTACCTTCCATGAAAGCTGGAATTAAAAAAAAAAATTTAAAAAAATTTACCATAAAAACTTTTTTTAATATTTTTTTCGTCTTATCCACATCCCTTGGACAAAAATTTTGTTGCGTAGTGTCATTGTACAAAAATTAAAATTTCAACCATATTTTTTTGTAAAATTTACATTTTGCAATATTTTTAAATACACATTTTGACAACGTTTTCTATAAATATCTGATTTATACTCGTATTATATTATACAGATAATTTCTATTTAAATGCAATATACGTATATATAATTTTTAGTTCTTCTTTAAACGAGCATAATATATTTTTTAAATTCTAAATTAAAAAATGATACAGTTAAAAATGTAATAACAAATTCGTATAATTTTTTATCTTTATATATTTTTAAATTACTGACAAATACCAAATTGTCCTATTTTACTCTCTGAATGTGCGAATTTCGACAAATCACTTTTTTACCATCCTATTGACTGCCAATGACACCAAATTTCACGAAGGAAGGGAAAAAATTGAAATTTTTGTATCTAAAGTGGTCGTGGCACCGCCCATATGTCTCCAATTTTGAAAATGCGATACCTATAGAACGGATCACAAGATTATTATGTGTACTCGTATGTATGAATTGTTTTGTAAGCAAAGAACTTGATCCTAGCAAAAATGGTCGGGATCGGATCAGTGGCCGTGGCCGAAGCTAAACAATAGATGGAGTCACGGAGTCGGACTTTAGGACTGTATATAAGAGGAAAGAAAGTTAGCCTTTGAGATAGTGTAGTCGTTATAAATAATTTTGCCAAAATAGACCTTATTAATAACAAAATTAATATCTACAGAACTAATTTGAGATAATGGTGTAGTCGATATAAATAATTTTGCCAAAATAGACGGTATTAATAAAAAAAAATACTATCTAGAGAACTAATCGCAGCAGAAAATATGAACGATATTAGTATACTCCTTCTTGTATTGGGGTAACATTTAGTGAAATATTGAGCCCTTATATATACTACTTAGCCGAAACTTGTATTATTGTATACATAGCACTGTGGGAGAAAGCACACATTTACAGCGAACAAAAATTGTTATAGTTTCTGAATGATTCGATTCGCATGTTTCCGTTATTTTTAAATCAAAAAAAAAGTATTTTCAACGCTTTTTACAAATTATATTGTAATTTTTTTTAATTTTTATTGCAAATCGAAATTATCCAAGAATCTTGTGCATGCAGAGGGGCGTGTCGATTTTGATTTTTTTTTGCAATTTTTATGAATCCAGTAGTATGCCTTTAAAGTGTTTTACTCCAATGGTTTGAAAGGTTTTTCTTATTCACAAACATTTAGGCTGTTAGGAAGCAAGCTGCGATAAGGAGAATGTAGAACGTGTTCACAAAACCTGGTGCTCTTTATGTCTAATAAAGATAACCATTAGCATATACTTCGTATAAAATAAGGTGATAATTGGCCACCGATTACTATTGGTCTGGGCACATCTTTATTTCTAGGAAAATTGGAAATTACTTTTTTTGTTCTTCATAAAGTATGTGAGCTATAATAAAAGATTCAAGAAAATAAATGGTTGTATGTGTAGAAAACATTCTAACGCATAAATTGATGTATAATATGCATTGTTAATGTGATGAGTTCATGTAGGAGTTTAAGGTAAGATTTTCACTTTTTCCGAAATCTGATTTTTTCATGTTTTTCAGTGGTAAGGCTTACTCGACTGATATTACTTGTAAATATTTTTGCCCATCCAAAAAAGCGTTAATTCTGTACATACCACACTATATTACCCTTGAATTTGCATTTTTCTTCGAGCGTCTGCCCTACCACAGTCCTGTGAACTTTGCATTGCAAATAGTGAAAGAGAATGAAAACAAGTAAGAAAGTTTCAGTCGGGTAAACCGACTAAGGTATACCCTCACTTTGTGAGTAATGTAATATTGAATATTACTCGAATTATTCTGTCAATTTGTGTGGGAGGTACCAGAAGGGGTTTATCAAATACACCTTTTTTTTGCTGCACATTAGATACTTTAAATTCATTGCACTGTGCCGACTTATACGCATTTATGTGCACTGGTATAAACGTTATGAGACATTAAATTGTGGTATGATTTGGGCATTTTGTGTGGGAGGTACAAAGAGGGGCTTGGCAATAACGCCCATTTTTCACAGGGCTATAGACACTATAAAAACATTACACTGTACAAAATTTCAAGTATTTTTATACACTGGTTTTAATGTTATAAGCTGTTAACTTTTGGTGCAAAAAGGTACATTTGTGTAGGAGGTACCAAAAGGGGCGTGACAACAACACCCATTTTTCCCTGGACTGTAGGCAATATAAAAGCATAATAATGTACAAAATTTCAAGTATTTTTATACACTGTTATTAATGTTATAAGCTGTTAACTTTTGGTGCAAAATGGTGCATTTGTGTGGGAGGTACCAAAAGGGACGTGGCGACTTCGCCCATTTTTCTCGAGTTGATAACGACTAATAAGCTAATACTATGTGTGGAATTTCAAAAGATTCGAATAAGTAGTATAGCAGTTATTAAAGAATCAATATTTCACAACATTTTAACCCTTTGTGGGGGAGGTACTAGAAGGAGTGGACCAATATGGTCCATCTTCGAACTTAGCCGGAGATAGAAAAAAATATTACCACATACCAAATTTGAGGTCAATCGGTTACTCCTTTCGAGAGTTATCGTGCGCACCAGCCAGCAGACACACAGACAGACAGACAGACAGACAGACAGACAGACAGACAGACAGACAGACAGACAGACAGACAGACAGACGGACGGACATCGCTCATTCGACTTAAAATGACCCAAAACGGATTTCCTCCGAACATACTTGGGGTCTTAGGTCACTCCTTCGACGTGTTACACTTTTTTCCGTAGCAAATGATATATACCCTCGTCACACTAAAGTGAGGGTATAAAAACGCTGTCTTCCTCCTTAACATCCTTATGATGTTCATGTGAATCCATTCATGTCTGACTATGCATTCAATCGTTTTGCGATGTTTGGTATTCGGTTGGTATTTCTTCATACGACGTGCGTATGGAAACACTCGCACACACACACACATACGAGTGTAAGCATTTCCGCATTTTTCCTCTTCTCGTTTTCTTCTTTGGGGTCATTTATTTTGTACAAGTGGTTGGTTCTTCCTTTCATGGTACCTCTCAAACATAGACAGACAGACAAACGAATACAAATATGTAGCCATGCTTTCTGTTGAAGTTTGTTAGAGTAGATCGAGAAACGAAAAAACAAATATTTGTATGGAAATTAAATTTTACTAGTATTTTTCTCTTAAACAGAGAAAACGACAATATACACGATATGGTAAAAATATAGATTGTGTTAAGTTATATTTTTAAATACATTGTATTTTATTTAAATATGTTTCTTATTATAATATGTATATAAATTATATATGGAGGATTTCATATCATGTGAGTGAACTTTCAAAACCAATTTCTTGCGATCGTTAAGATACAAAATTGCAACGAGATCGCTTAATTACTCTGAGAGTTGGTTGGTGTTGTATTTTGTACAAACAACCCTTTTTCCCATTCATATAACGAAATGCCAATGTATTTAGAAAATATTGTCCAACTTGTTTTCGAAAGCATTGCACGGTTGCAGTTTATGAGTTCCAAAAGATAATACTTAATTATCGATCCCAAATTCCCGGTACACTGTCTGTACACTCAAACCTCGTTTTATGCGATTGATTCGTTCTGCTGGCTGGTGCGCGCGATAACTCTCGAAAGGAGTAACTTCAAATTTGATATGTGGTAATATTTTTTTCTATCTCCGGCTAAGTTCGAAGATGGGCCATATTGGTCCATTCCTTCTAGTACTTCCCCCACAAAGGGTTAATATTGTATAGTGAAATATTGATTATTTAATAACTTCTATACTACTTATTTGAATCCTCTGAAATTCTACACATAGTATTAGTTTAAAAGCCACTATTACCTCGAGAAACGTGGGTGAAGTTGCCACGCCCCTTTTGGTACCTCCCACACAAATGGACAATTTTGAACCAAAAGTTAATAGCTTAAAACTTTATTAACAGTGCATACAAAGACTTGAAATTTTGTACAGTGTAATGGTTTAATAGTACCTACAACACAGTGAAAAATGGCCATTATTACCACGCTCCTTTTGGTACCACCCATACAAATGTACAGTTTTGTACCAAAAGTTACAAGCTTATAACTTTAATACCAGTGCATACAAATACTTGAAATTTTGTACAGTGTAATGCTTTTATAGTATCTAGAGTCCAGAGAAAAATGGGCGTTATTGGCACGCCCCTTTTAGTACCTCCTACACAAATGGAAATTTTTGTACTAAAAGTTAACAGCTTTTACTTTAATACCAGTGCATACAAATACTTGAAATTTTGTACAGTGCAATGCTTTTATAGTACCTAGAGTCTAGAGAAAAGTGGCCGTTATTGGCACGCCGCTTTTGGTACCCCCCACGCAAATGGACCATTTTACACCAAAAACATACTCTACAGTTATTAAATGCAAATTAAATTGATAATAATTTAATTTAAACAAAAAATAAATAAATTTACTTATATTTTTTGGGACTCAAGGTGAGGGGATTCATAAGTCGGTTTACCCGACTGAACTTTCTTACTTGTTTTTGAACCGATTTTGTCGCAAGGTATATCGTTTATCCTGTTTTCTTATTTTTTCATGGTAATATTATAAACAATTAGAATATTTTAGCACAAACACTTGAAAACATAATTTTTTTATTGCTTACCTTGTTCACTTATACCATAAATAAAATCATTTATTCTAATTAATAATAAAATAGGTCGAATAATATACACAAATTATGGAAAATTATGGAAATCACGGCAATAATTTCACTCCTAAAGTCGATAAAGGAATTTCCCCTAAATTGAAAACAAATTCGACAAGTACACATACAGAGTTCTAAGCTGCTATTTGTTTTTTAACGGCGGTTATGTACATAGCTATGTATCATCAATGTTTTACTTGTTTAACAAACATGTTTTTATAAAAACCCAAAAAAAAACAAAAAAATTAAAACCGCATAAACGAGGCTTGGGTGTATACTACATTTCGGATGGAGCTCATTAACACTTTAAAAATAAAATTTGCTTCGCAAATCATATTGCTCATGAAAGCGATTTTGGAGTACCTGAGTGGCATTTTCATTTTGCTGCGCAAGAAAATAATGATAACTTGAAGAAAATCTATGGATTAATGTAGAAATTATAACCCTTTTGGTAGAAGTACGAGAACTTAATGAGAACTTATTGTTAACGAGAGTATATATCATTTGACGGAAATCCATTTTGGGCAATTTTAAGTCATTTGAGCAATGTCCGTCCGTCTGTCTTGTTGGTGCGCACGATAACTCTCGATAGGAGTAACCGATTGACTTCAAAATTGGTATATGGCAATATTTTGTCAATATCAGGCTAAGATCGAAGATAGACCATGTCCACTCTTTCTAGTACATCCCCCACAAACGGTCAACATTTTGAAAAATATTGATTCTTTAATAACTTCTATACTACTTGTCAGAGTCTTCCGCAATTACACACATACTCGTCGTATTACTTTATTATTATCTATTACCTTCAGAAAATTTGGCGAAGGTGCCAAGCCCCTTTTGGTACCTCCCACACAAATGGACCATTTTTCACAAAAAGGTAACGGCTTATAACTTTGATCCTAGTACATTTGTACAGTGTAATGCTTTAATAGAACCAATAGTCCATTGAAAAATGGGTGTTATTGCCACGGCCCTATTGGTAACAAAACGGCTAAAATAAAAAATCTATCTTTTGTGGATGACAACAAAATTTGCTATTTGATGTATAATATTTCCATTAGACATATCCACTGAGGAAAATATTATGGCCATTTGAACTCATACTTTACTATAAACTATTCTTTGTCAATAATACAAAGAATGGGAAACCACAACAAAAATATTTTTTAAAGTGTAACTTCAAATGGCCATAACTTTTGTCTCAGCGGTTATATGTAATAATATATGGCAAAACTTTTTCAGCAAATAGCTAATTTTGTTGCCTATACAGAAAACATCATGAGAAATGAAACGGTATATGTATATCCGTATCTAAGGGTCGTAGGAAGGGGTCGGTAAAAATTACAAAAATATTTTCAAACGCAGACGGAAAATTCATCTTATATATTAACCCCCAATTCCACAACCTCCAGTTGGAGCTAACTCGCAGATAGAAAATAAAATTTCACACAATTTGATAGCTATGACTGTAGGTTACCTATAATTGTACAATAACCGGGGATTGTAGAATTGGCCGTATAATCCATAAAATCGAATGGGCTGCAAATTGAAGAATATATTCAGTTTGGGGTCATTTGTGTTTTAGAATAATTTTCGTCGCGATAAATTGCGGAGTGGTCAAGTTATTTGCAAAATTTTCAATTTCCAGAGCGATTTGACTGAAATTTAAAATGTACTCGTACACGGAGGAAAATCGTCATTTTTGATATGTTTGAAACGAAAGAAAATATACTTGGAAACGATTTTTTTAAATATTATATATTTGTTAACAAATAAATTTTATTTGAAAATCAAGAAATTTTGTTTGGAACGCATATATTAATATATTAGAACATAATTTATTTGCAAACTGAATTTCACAAATAAAATATGTGTTTACACACAAACAAAGTTACTGTTTAAGAAGATTTCCAAATATGTTTTATTTAAAAAGATTTTTAAAACATTACTGACTTATTCGAATTTTAGTTAGCTTTTCCTATTTTTCGTGTTACTCTTTATAGCTAAAAATGTCCTTATTTATAAATATTCCTATTCATCACTTTTTGTCAATCCATCAATGTCGTTTATATTTACGAAAGATTGATCGATTTAAGTTTTGATTAAATTTTACAAACATATAAAATTAAAAAAATTGCTCTTTGAAAATCTGAAAAACAGAAAACTTGTCTTTAAGTTAAGACATTTAATACATTACCAAAATAAATAATTACAAATGAATCCTTGTTTCGGAAATACTAGTTCCAAATAAATTTTATTTGAATGGGAGCATATTTTTGTTTAGAACAATATCCTCACAAACATATAATATTTGTGTGTGTAAAATATTATATATTTGGAGTGTACCCTAAACATATGTTTATTTCAAGCCGAATATGTTTGGGACAATATACTACAGAAGCCATTTTTTTTCAGCGTGTATGTGTGGTTTGTCTGGATAATAGTTTATATGTATTATTCTAACCGGTATATGGCGTTTTAGTGGACATATGGTCAATATACATTTTTTAAGGTTTTCCTGAAACTCTGGATGTATGCATTTTTGAATGAAATATCAATGAATAACAAACCAATACAACCAAACCAGGACGGGCAGGACAACGTCTGCTGGGGTCAGCTAGTAAGATTGTAAAATACTAGCGGACCCGGCGAACTTCGCCTCGCCCCAATTTAACGCCTTCAGATAAACTCCAGAGTGATAATAAAACACAGATAGTTAAAATTTTAATGCGATTTGTTTAAAAGGAATCGAAATCAGTAGAGAGCGAATCAGATGTGATAAACAACAAACAACGAAGACAGAAGACAGGCAACGTACAGATGACCGTGCGAAAAACAGGGAAATTCGAGATTAATTCCACAGACTTCCTACGATTTGTCTTGAGATTTATTGATTGTCATCGTAAAAGCCAATCGTACAGGGAACTGAATCCGCTTGAATTGGAATGAAAGATCAGTTGGAATAATCGGAATTCGTGGGATAAGGACTTCCTCTCCTTTGCATTTTCCCTTGATGATCGTCGCCTGAATCACATTGTCCATCAGTTTCATAATGGACAACCGCGAACTATGCACAATTTCGGATGATTCAGATTCCGCAACATGATTATGATCGATTCCACCTTCAGCTGTAAATTATGCGGCGGAGCTCCTGGCACATCAAGCGAGTTCGATTTTACTTTGAATAATAAAATTCATGCTATCGACGTCCTTATTCTTCGCTGCTAATATTGCCCGTTCACTAATCTAATCGAGATTTGGAAACACTTTGGTGATGAGTTCCTCGTTCGATGATGTGAACTCGCAAAAATTTGCCGGGAACAATATCAATGCAGTGGAAACATCAACAGTAATTTGGCCATTGCCAAGCGCCAACAGTTGTTTCGAGAATTCAAGAGCCGACGAGTCGTTCTGCAACGCGACTCTCATGTTCGTGGTCAATTTCAACTTCTTGACATGCCGCCACAAAGACCACGATTTCAGGCATGCATTAATTTCATCGGCAGTAGATTTCGGGATGACGGGAAGCGTTTGACGAAAATCTCCGGAGAGCAATATCATAGACTCACCAAATTGTCTCAAATCACGTCGTAAATCCTTCATCGTTCGGTCAACTGCCTCCAGAGCTCGTTTATGCGCCATCGTGCATTCATCCGAAATTATGATTTTGCAGTGCCCGCAATCCAATAAGATAACCTTACCTCTTATACTCAAACTTATTATCTGAAAAAAATTTTCGAATTGATAAATATCGCGTTGAATTTTAATTGATCGTAATGCTTGTACCGTTTGCCGATGTGATACGCGAAATCAGTGTAACAATACGCAAAACTCGAATGAATTGCAGCAAGAAAAATAGCACATATTCGTACATATGTTTAATAGAAAAGTTTTTTGTTTAATAGAAAATTAATAAAAAAAATTTGGATTGAAAAAAAGAACAGTAGATAGGAACAGTAGGAATCTCGCAAGAAATAGCAATTTTCGATTTTCCTAATTTTCCGACTTTTCCGGAGGGTTTTCCCAAAATTTTCTTTCGTACAAACCTTCTCCAGGCAAATACGAAGAACTGAAGAAAAAAATCATCCAAATCGCTCCAGCCGTTCTGACGTGATGCCATTACACAGATGGACCGTTTCATTTTTATATATATAGATATAGATATAGATTTAAAAATTAATATATTCAATTATTTTTTTTGAGTCTTGAGACCAAACTCATAGGCGAGCTCGTTACCAGCTCACCTACTGGGGCGCTCAATCCTACTGCATATACAACCGATAATGTTGATAGAGAAGTTACCACAAGAGCGGCAGTAGGATTAAATTGTCAGGGTGTATTTTCAGAGTTACAGAACTTTTCACACACTTTTCGCAGAATTTGCGGCCGTATTTCGACAATATTTCATCTAATGTTAATTTCCAGCCAAAGTTGTGAACGTGTAAAAAACACCCTTTATATTAACGTGTATCTATAAGAACTACGGCCACCATGTCCACCACCATTGTCCATGGGGACTACTCATATATACCTACGGTGTACACTGCGGGAGGAACTTTAGCACGAAGTTAACTACAAGGAAGGAATTTGTTGGAAATATAAACTATCTCCAGGAAATATATATAAACTACTTCTACAACTTCTATTCAGATGGTTCAAAGATTGATTGGAAGATTAGCCTCGGATTAAACTGTCAAGAACTTAGTCTTGATATAGCTCAGAGACTACCAGATACTTATACGTGTCTATCAAGCTTCCAAAGATGCAGTTAGTGATTTTTTTTACTTCCAATATATTCCTTGCAGTAGCCATGAAAATATTTATATTTTATGAAAAATATAACATATTAATATGTTGTAGGGTATCATATAGTCGGCACCGCCCGACAGCACTCTAGTATAATTGGATAACAATGAAATATCCAATGTATACTTCAACCAAAATTTGTTTACACAATTTACATTTGGTACATATCTACCTCTGTAATCAAATCGGACGAAACATATATATGGGAGCTACATCTAAATCTGAACCAATTTTCTTCAAATTTGGCAATGTTAGTCCATAGATCAAGATATTCCACCATTTTTAATTTCAAAACGATTGGGCTAAAGGTCCAAATCGGACGAAACATATGTATGGGGGCTATAGCCAAAAATGAACCGATTTTATTCAAATACGGCAATGTTACCCATGGATCAAGAAACTCTACTATGATAAATTTAAAAACGATTTGATGTAAACTACAGCTTTTATATGGCTATTGGGCCAAATCGGACGAAACATATATATTGGAGCTATACGAGTATTTTAATTTGAACCAATTTTCTTCAAATGTAGCAATGTTGATCCACATATAAATTAATTCTACAATGCTAAATATCAAAACAATTGGGTGTAAAATACAGTTTCTAATGGGCCAAGTCGGACGAAATACATATTTGGAGGCTATAGCTAAATCTGAATCGATTTTCTTCAAATTCGGCAATGTTGGTCCATGTATTAAGAAACTGTATCATGCTAAATTTCAAAACAACTGGGTGTCAAAAACACCTTTAATAGGGCTTAATGATCAAATCGGACGAAACATATGGGATTTTAACCAAATTCAATAGGGATCGACCTTGGGCCAAAAAAAAGCTATGAGTAAAGTTTTGTCGAGGTCGGACCATAATTATGAAATGAAGCGAGGAACCTCCTTTTTAAGCCATTCTTGGTTGACGCGAGCTGAGTGCGATGGTGCTGAGTCCTGTTGGAATGTCCATGGTCTGCGGCCGAAATGTTTGTCTGCCCAGGGCTTCAATACTGTCTTTAGGAAATTTTCCCGATAATATTCGGCATTTATTTTGACCCCATAATCGATGAATACAAGCGGGGAGCGACCATCGGCCGTTACGGCGGCCCACACCATTACCATAGGCGGCGCTTGAGTTCTGGTGGCCAATCGAAGGTGTAAATTTTCAGCTGACCTCTTTGGCAAGTAATCCCGATCATTTTGTTTGTTCACAAACTGCGCAATTTGGAATGGCTTCTCATCGGAGAAAACCAAATTCGGTAACTGGCCACTTTCGTGCAAGCGAAGCAACTCCTTGGCTCTTTCCAGTCTAACTTTTTTTTGTGCATCGGTGAGCTCTTGCACTTTTTGGAACTTCAATGGCTTTAGTCCAAGCTCATTTTTTAATATGTGTTGTATCCGTTCTCGCGATATGTTCAGCTCACGAGCAATTTTTCTACCACTGCGGCGTGGATTTCGATCAAATCTGGCCTTCACTTTTCGGATCATTTCTGGCGTTGTTACCGTTTATTTTCGTCCACTTTTTGGACGCGATGCAACACTGCCAGTATCACGGTAACGAGCAATGGTACGAGAAACAAAAGATTTATTCACATTTAAATGCTGGAGGGCTCTAACGATAGCCACTTGTGTTTTCCACCCAAATATAAAGCAATCACACTATCACGCTTGAATTCCATCACGAATAACTTTTTTTCTGAATGCAATAGATCAAAATGCTTTTGTAAGCCTGTAAACAATAAAATGAACTGTCACTGAAATACATCTGTCAGCTATCAGACTAGCGGTTTAGAAATGATAGCAACCTGAAGTTGGTTGCAATACATATCAGCCCCCCTGCATACAAACAAATACTATAATGTAAATTTAAAATCGCGATAAATTAAAATACAAATACTTGCCATTTTGTTCAGTGTAATGCGTTTATAGTACCCATAGTCTATTGAAAAATTGGCGTTGTTGCCATAACCCTTTATGTACCTCCTAAATAATATAGCCAAAATAAAAAATATGAAAAATGTTTTTTAATTTCCCTTATTTTTACAATATGAGTAATAACTTATATATTTACCCATAGATACCATATTGAGGGTTAAAATTTTCTACAAAAATGATCCTCATACAATTTCACTATGTAACTCTGACAATAAGAAATATCTCAGACATTGACTTCAACATTTTTTATCATTTTGTATAATGCTTTCTTCGACCAAAAATTTAAAACTTTGGATAACTGTTCCCAAAATGCTGTTGGACAGTGTTATCTATCATACAAGGCGAGTTTAATCGATATTAACAATCATTTTCTTTGCTATATTTTAATTTCTTTCAGTTCTGTAACTCTAAAAAAACGCCCGTCGCCATTATAGTTCGTTACACTCTCATATACATATATACGTATATTTTTTTATATTTACCATACTATTCTTCTCTATGTGTATATTTGTGTTGGCAATTTTCAAAAGAAAATTATTTGTATTGTATGACAAGTCAGTTGTTAACTAAAAGTTTTTTTCAGAACAAAATAAATTGTGGGTTTCGTTTCAAAAACAAATCCTCTTATGGGGAAAATTCTTACCGCACAAAAAATATGTTTAAAGAAGCATAAATAGAGAAGTGCTATTTAAAGATCAGGTGTGTCAATCTCTGTGACAATGGGAAAGTATTCTTAAATTTAAATAACACAAAGATTTTTTGTTTGCTCCTTTAAGAGGATATGTTTTTCTTAAGCTTGTTAATGGATTCTGTATTTTCTGTCGCGGAGGAACTAGGTGTTGAATGTGACCTACATTTTTTTCACTCCGAAATAATGTCGAACTTTTTTTAAATTTCTTAAAGCTTGTCATGGCAATAACATTTTGTTCCAATTAACCCAAAGAGTTGCTCTGCTCACCACTTACAGCGGTAAATAGCGTTGTATATAAAAGAGTGTAATTAATTAACTTTGTGCATTTCCTTCTTTTTTGAAACTTTCTGTTTTGCAGTTTTACATTTCGAAGCGCACATCATTATGCTCATTTAATTATTGTCATTTCCCTTTCGTGCTACATTTCATAATTAATATTGCAATTAATTTGACAATTTGTGATTATAAAGCATCAATGATTCGGGTATTATTGTTTTTGTTATTGTTGAGAAGGTTTAGTTTTGCTTTGTGTATCTGTGTCTGTGGGGCTTTCTGTTTGTGTGTGTGTCATTGAATGTGTACAGGCAAATTTTTGTGCCTGTAATAATTAAATCACAATCATTTGCATATTTTCTAATTTCCCACAATCATCTTTAAGAGAATTATTTAATTAATTATGAGTTCTATTATTGAACATTTCAAATGAAATATGCGCCTAGGAAAGAGCATAACCACAATTTTGAGGAGGGTTATTAGTATTATGGTATTTTCATACTCTTGATTTGATTGGTTTAGTCATTAAGAATATTTTTAGGATTTAATTAAATTATTAAATAATTTTTGGAAGACTGGGATTTAAATTATTTAAAATTGTGTGGCATGCATTTTGTATTTTTTGTCTTATTAAGCCAATTCCTCGAAGGAATAGTTGAAGATGTTGACCATAATATACTGAAACGATAACCTCAAAACGCGCAGTATTCTTTCATAGATCAAGAATCGGAGTAAACAAATAGATGGGACTATACTTATATATAATCTAAACATTTTTTTATAAACTTGGATCAAAAATCCCAAATTATATAAAAATCGGATGTAAAATAAAGTTGCAATAGGGCTTAAAACAGTAAGAAAATATATGTGGGGCTATATCTAAATCTGAACTGATTTTCCCCAAAATATAGAAGTATTCGTTCCTAAATTTAGAAACTTCTTTCTGTAAAATTTGGTAATAATCAGAAGTAAAGTACAAATTCCATAGCGCGAAATCGGGAGGAAAATATAGATGGCCGCCATATCTAAATCAGAATCGATTATGTACATATTTTGAAATTCAACGGTGTAGAAATTTACCAAAATTGAAAAATAATAAAAAAAAACAAGTAAGAAAGTTCAGTCGGGTAAACCGACTTAAGAATCCCCTCACCTTGAGTTGCAAAAAAATATTAGCAAATTTATTTATTTTTTTGTTTTAATTAAATTATTATCAATTTAATTTCATTTAATAACTTTAAAGTACGTACTGGTATTAAAGTTATAAGCTGTTAACTCTTGGTACTAAATGGTCCATTTGTGTGGGAGGTACCAAAAGGAGCGTGCCAATAACGCCCACTTTTCTCTGGACGCTAGGTACTATAAAAGCATTTCACTGTACAAAATTTCAAGTATTTGTTTCCACTGGTATTAAAGTTATAAGCTGTTTACTTTTGGTGCAAAATTTACCATTTGTGTGGGAGGTACCAAAATTGGAGTGACAAACTTACCCATTTTTCTCGAGGTGATAGCTGCTAATAAACTACTACGATGTGTGGAATTTTAGAAGATTGAAATAAGTAGTATAGAAATTATTAATGAATCAATGTTTCACTAAATGTTAACCCTTTGTGGGGTAGGTACTAGAAGTAGTGGACCAATATGGCCCACCTTTGAACTTAGTCGGAGATAGAGAAAAATATTAGCGCATACCGAATTTGAAGTCAAACAGTTTCGCTATTTGAGTGTTATCGTGCGCACCAGTCAGCAGACAGACACACAGACAGTCAGACGAGCGGGCATTGCTTAAATGACTTAAAATAACTCAAACCGGAATTCCGCCGAACATACGAGTACTTAGGGAATTAGGTCACTCCTTCGATGTGTTACACTTTTGGCTCATAGCAAATGATATATAAGTATACCCTCCTCTCTAAGGTGAGGGGATAAATATTACGATGGAAACATAGATTTGTTTAGAACAACATCCTCCCAAGCATATGATATTTCTGTGTGCCTAATATTGCATATTTGGAGTGTACCCTAAACATATGTATGTTTCAAGCAGAGTATATTTGGGGTAATATAATACATCAAATTAAACATACTGACATTAAAGTCCGATACGGCTCAGAAACCATTACTTGTCTACATGATTGTTTTAATGTAGAAAATCATCAAATGTATTGAAATATTACTTACCCCCAATTTCACAACCTCCGATTAGAGCTAACTCACAGTTAAAAAATAAAAATTGTATACAATTTGACAGCCATAATTGTTGTTTATCTCTAACTGTAGGATAGCCGGAGATTTTGGAATTGGGCGTTTGCATATTAAATCTTTTCACGAAAATAATGATTTTTCCTTTAATCTAAAGACGTACACAAATCTAAAGATTACAGTGTCATTAAGTCAATTACAAGAAATATCCTGGTGACAAATCAATAACGATTGAATGACCGAAATAAAAACAAACGAAAATACAATAACAAAACGTATGGCACGACGAAACTGATGTTGGTTTAACTAGCATAAAACATACACATACATACAGCTCGATGATCTGCATACTAGTGTGTGTAAATATTGTACATAACGAAACACAATTTGTTTCTTGTACAGGCGGTAGGCAAATAGGTTAACTTGACGTGATTTTTTCCTGTTGAAGTAACAGAAGTGAGGTAAAAATTCGTATTTCTGTGGAAGAAGGCCAAATAATCACAGCTAAACCTCGCTGAATGGTAGGAGTAGCATCCGTGAAATAGATATACGAGGAGCTGAGCTCTCAGATAATTGTATTTGCTTCACCATTTTTAAAAAACTTTGCATTCTATAATGCATAATAGAGGAAAATATGGTCTAGAGCCAGGAGAATATCCTAATGACAAATCAATAACTATTTTTTAGTGTAGTTATGAACGTAATAGATCCCGGAAATATACATAAAATAAACTGAAAGATGCATAGAGCCTTTATTCGGTTCATTCGGCCCAAGTTGTTGTATATATTTTATATGAAGGTCCCCTGATACATAATTTCCTTAATTGTTTTTGTTGTCACAAAACCGATAAAGCTTGGCATTTTATTTTATCATAAACTATCCTGTCCTAAAATTGGACATGCTTGTGGTGGTAAGTGTTTTAATATATCCCCCCCGATACACAATCAACCATTTTCAACCGATCCTTGTGAATCTTGAACGGGAGTTGATCTAAGAACGAACTCTGGGATTTATAAGGAAACCATTTCAGATATAGCAATTATTTATGCTTATTCTGTCCTAACAAAGTGGTGTAGGGTATAACATAAAAGGCTTCGCCCGACTTTAGCCATTCCTTACTGTTTTTTCAAATATGTTTGTTTTTGTTACAGAATTAAATAAATATTTTTTATTTAATAAATCAACTACAATACATATATTGAATTTAAAAGACAGTATGTAGGAATGAATGTCCCTAAAAAGTTCGCTTCCGCTAACCTGTTTTTGATATTCGCTTCGCATTCGCAAAAAGACAACAAATATTATTAGCTCATATTCCAAACTGTGGTATAAAAAAGAAAAGGGCAGCGAAAATGTTGCACTTTTTGCAGAAATTAATTCGCTATTAGTGTAATAATTAATTATTACAGTAGGGAATTATATAGTTAAACCTCCCGCACACACTTTAAACTAGCCTTCATTGTTTTTTTTTTTTTGGAATATATTATACACTTTCGTATTCATTCATACATATTAATAGTACAATTAAACAGTTTATTTGCTCTACTGAAAAATGTGGAAAAAAAAGTAGCTACTTATGCCACGACGCCGACGATATAATTTCTTTAAATTCGAGATGTTTATAGTCGGAATATTTCACCATAATCATATTTGGAAATAACATATGTAAATGTGCCCTAATCGGATTTATTTATTTTTGTTTTGTAGTTAATTTTGTAATATATATATCAGTTTCCTATAGCTCATATTACTGAGCTTATATGAATTTTAATTTAATTAATTGTGTGCTTAAATAAATGTGCTAGGATAGGTGTGTGGGGGCATGTGTATTTAAATCTCCTTAAATATCTTACAGATGCCTAAAGCTTTATACGACAATACAACATTGATTTTATCTCCTCTCAAAGCCAGCGTAATTAAAATTTCCTTCTTTGCTTTCTGCGTTAATAAATATTTTAATGTGATTATTAATACCTTTTGGGGATTCCTTTGAATAAGTCTCAGCTACTTATGTGCCACAATTAAATGAGTCTATTTATCAATTTAATCTACATTTGTGGTTGGCGGGGAACTACGGTGATTATACTTGAATTTATATATGGGAAAATTTTTTCTTATTAAGATGGATTTCAATAATATCGTTTGCTTTGAATATCAATATATAGGAAAGCAAATAAATTGTTGACAGGAAAATATTTGTTGAAAATTAGATAACGTTTTAAAATTGTGTGCAACCAAAAATCTTTATTACCTTACACCCTAGATATGACCAAAAATCGGGAAGAAAACAGACAAGGCCTACTTTCATATCACTGAATAGCAAAAACCAGTAAGGAAAGGCTAAAGTCGGGCGGTACCGACTATATAATACTCTACACCACTCTCGTAATATTGAATAACTCTGATATATAAATTTTGTAATTCATGTATAAATTGTTTACATAAATTTACTTTTGGGACATTTTATACTTAAATAATACCCTGTACCACAGTGTGGTGTAGGGTATAAAAACGATTGGATCTAAAGAGCCAAATCGGATGAAATATATATATGGGAGCTATAGCTAAATCTTTACCGATTTTCTTAAAATTCGGCAATGTTGGTTCATGAATCAAGAAACTCTATCATTCTAAATTTCAAAACGATTGGATGTAAAATATAGCTTCTATAGAACTAAAGGGCCAAATCGGACGAAACATATATATGGGAGCTATAGCTAAATCTTAACCGATTTTCTTCAAATTCGGTAGCGTTAGTTCATGGATCAAGAAACTCTACCATTCTAAATTTCAAACTGATTGGATGTAAAATACAGCTTCTACAGGACTAAAGAGCAAAATCGGACGAAACATATATATGGGAGCTATAGCTAAATCTTAACCGATTTTCTTCAAATTCGGTAGTGTTGGTTCATGGATCAAGAAACTCTACCATTCTAAATTTCAAACTGATTGGATGTAAAATACAGCTTCTACAGGACTAAAGAGCAAAATCGGACGAAACATATATATGGGAGCTATAGCTAAATCTTAACCGATTTTCTTCAAATTCGGCAATGTTGGTTCATGGATCAAGAAACTCTACGATTCTAAATTTCAAAACGATTGGATGTAAAATACAGCTTCTATAGGACTAAAGGGCCAAATCGGACGAAAGATATATATGGGAGCTATATCTAAATCTGAACCGATTTCGACCAAATTCATGGACAGACGGACGGACGGACAGACATCGTTAAATCGACTCAGCTAGTGATTCTGAGTCGATCGGTATACTTTAAGGTGGGTCTAGCTGTGTTATTTTCAGGTGTTACAAACATCTGCCGTGAAACAAACTTATAATACCCTGTACCACAGTGTGGTGTAGGGTATAATTAATGCTTCGGAATATGAAGAACCTATTCATCCATTAAATGTTACAACATGGTACTAACGCTTACGTCCATTACATACTGTATTTTGGAAAACATTTGGACATTTTTTATTACGCTCTTTCGAGGATAGGCATGTTGCTTGGTTTTTGTCATATATACTCGTTTTTAATCTGTACCAATTCAGATTGAAAGCATAATATTTCGTCTTTGAGTCCTATTTAGAATAAAACAAAGTCTTTGGAATTTTATGTGTAATTTGTGCGAATCAATCTCAAGATGAGAACATGGACAGGTAAGTATCATATTTATAATCCTATTTGAATGGTAAAATCTGGTTTCCACAATTCATTGACAAAGATAATTAAATAATGCCATTTGAGATGTGTAATCATAAAAATAAGTATTATTTGCCATGTGCCGGATTTGTGTACTATAATACATTATGTTTGCTGGATGTGCACATTCTCGTACCTTGAAAATAGTCCCCAGATGGTCATAGGACATCATTGTGATTCATAATCAACATCAGCATTCATGAGTGTTATCGTTAATGGCAGAGCGAAATTTACGAATGCATGTCAGTTCATTTGGCAAAGTGCGAATATTAACGGAGTTTCGCTGGAAGTTCAGAATAATACAAGTACTCGAATCATCATCCAACCATTCAGACAAGCCACGAACTAACCAACCAAATAAATATAACGACATGTAAAACTCATTAATTTATATTTAAATCATTTTTATTTATTCTTCACTCTCAGAGGTCTTTTGTGGGAATAATAAAAATTAATCCATCTCTTGTATGGCTTTGCTTCCCATCGTTGTTGCTCCTGCTTGTTTCAGCTGCCGCCGCTGTTGTTGTTTCGCCATTCCCACGGAGATGACGTTGAACGTTAATATAATGGTTCCATAAATCATAGCCGTGATTATAGAATGGCATACACAGATATATGCAGGTAAGAGACTGTATTATTTACATATGTATGACATCTAATGTACATGTACTTCTACATGAGATATGTATACGAGTATAGGTACATTGCAGGATCATAGGGAATGCTGACGAAACTACATTAAATCCATTCTCACATTTCTTAAAGACACAATACTTTTGACCGCAGTTGTCGACTCTATTATAGAGGAAGACCACAGTGGTCGACTCTATTATAGAGGAAGACCACAGTGGTCGACTCTATTATAGAGGAAGACAACAGTGGTCGACTCTAGTGTAGAGGAAGACCACAGTGGTCGACTCTAGTGTAGAGGAAGACCACAGTGGTGGACTCTAGTGTAGAGGAAGACCACAGTGGTCGACTCTAGTGTAGAGGAAGACCACAGTGGTCGACTCTAGTATAGAGGAAGACCACAGTGGTCGACTCTAGTATAGAGGAAGACCACAGTGGTCGACTCTAGTATAGAGGAAGACCACAGTGGTCGACTCTAGTATAGAGGAAGACCACAGTGGTCGACTCTAGTATAGAGGAAGACCACAGTGGTCGACTCTAGTATAGAGGAAGACCACAGTGGTCGACTCTAGTATAGAGGAAGACCACAGTGGTCGACTCTAGTATAGAGGAAGACCACAGTGGTCGACTCTAGTATAGAGGAAGACCACAGTGGTCGACTCTAGTATAGAGGAAGACCACAGTGGTCGACTCTAGTATAGAGGAAGACCACAGTGGTCGACTCTAGTATAGAGGAAGACCACAGTGGTCGACTCTAGTATAGAGGAAGACCACAGTGGTCGACTCTAGTATAGAGGAAGACCACAGTGGTCGACTCTAGTATAGAGGAAGACCACAGTGGTCGACTCTAGTATAGAGGAAGACTACAGTGGTCGACTCTAGTATAGAGGAAGACCACAGTGGTCGACTTTAGTATAGAGGAAGACCACAGTGGTCGACTCTAGTATAGAGGAAGACCACAGTGGTCGACTCTAGTATAGAGGAAGACAACAAATTCCCATAAACTAATGTCATATAAACAAATCCTCATCGACATCCCTAATATGTTTATGTTCCCAGACTTCTTTAGATTATCTTTATATTACACCAATACAATATAAATCAACCATTCACTCTGCTAAATTTTATATCTATTTTCACCTTCTGCAATTTACTTTTCATATACTTCTTCATGTCTACTTTTTGGCACATATTTACTTCGTTCATTGCTGTTTCTTGTTGTCATTGTGCTTTATTAACAAATGCCGAGTGAGACCAAGATCCAATCATCAGCCACATAATTAAATAATACACACACATATGTCTTTCAACCCAATGTATTCGGAGACACACACTCATAAATTTAGCTCTGCCCACACACACACACATGCAACAATACAGTCAAGACAATATTTGGTAATCGAAATGAGAAGACAAGAAGAACAACAATTACGATGTCACGTAGTCTGGAGGAGTAGAAGACCACGAACATTTGTACATTAGCACTTCTACACAGACAACATGATTAATCTATATTCATTCCTAAAGGTACATGCGTATGTGTAAATGTAAATGTCCCAACGCAATTCGCATATACAGTGAGCCTAAAAAGATGAGTAACACTTTGGAAGCCGGCGATAAAGTAAACAGTCTTCGGATGTAGTGTACTCGTACAGGTAAAATGTGTTTGTAATGGAATTTTGGATTCTGCTCGTCTTTCTTGGAATAGTACCAATTGACTAAGAAACTATGTGATTGTTACAGAAGTTATGGGGAAGTTGTTTTATAATCAATCTGTCAATTTATGTGCGGGTACCAGAAGGGGCTTGACTCAAACAGCGTATTTTGCGCTGAACAGGAGGCACATCAAAGACATTGCGCAGTACCGAATTGTAAGCGTTTATGTACACTGGTATTGTAGTTATGAGCTATTACATTTTAATACGACTTCGCCATTTTGTGGGGGGTGTAACAAAAGGGGGCGTGGCAACCACGCCCATTTTCTGTGGACTGTAGCTCCCGTAAAACTATTACAGATCAATAATTCAAATCTTTGTATACACTGATGTTAAAATTAAAAGCTTCTAAAAATGTTATTACTATGTATGGATTTATAGAAGATTCAGATAAGAATTGGGCAGTTAGACTTGTTTTGATTGTTCGGCGATTTTCTGCTGTGGAAAAAATGGATCTGGAGAGCGGCATAAGGTGACTGTACTCTGTGTCAGAAAAATGTTTACAAGTTGTATAATCTTTTCAAAGAAGGTCGAGAAGATGTGAATAATACTGCCAAATGCCCCAAATTTGGCAGTATTAATTAATGTAATATGAAATCTCTTTCTGCCGAATTTCGCACTTATCGCATATTAAAACCAGTAAGGAAAAGCAGAAAGTCGGGCGGGGCCGACTATATAATATCCTACACCTCCCTAACAATGCGATAAAGGTCATTGCGATAATAATTTGGAATAATTGAAATCGGCAGCAACATATTATCTAATTCTGAGCCGATAATCGCTAAATTAAGCAATATTTATTCCTAAATTGAGAAACATCTTTCCGGAAAATATTAATGATCGGAAGTAAAGTACAACTTCTATAGCGCTTTGATACCAAATCAGGATGAACATATATATGGAGGTTATATATAAATCTGAACCGATTTTCCCTGAATACACATTCATGTAAAAAGACCTCTTTCTGTAGAATTTCGTACTGATCGGATATAAAATACAGTCTCGCTTACATGTCAAATCGGTGGTAACATATATATGGGGCTATATCTAAATCTGAACCGATTTTCTCCGAATTTGGCAGTATTCCTTCGAGTAATAAGAAACCCCTTTCTGCCGAATTTCGCACTGATCGGATATAAAATACAGTTTCTACAGCATTTACATGTCAAATCGGGAGTAACATATATATGGGGGATATATCTAAATCTGAACCGATTTCCCTCAAATTTGGCAGTGTTAATTCACGTAATGAGAAACCTCTTTCTGCTAATTTTTTTACTGATCGGATATAAAATACAGTTTCTACAGCGCTTACATGTCAAATCTGGGGTAACATATATATGTGGGCTATATCTAAATCTCAACCGATTTCCCTCAAATTTGGTAGTATTAATTCATGTAATAAGAAACCTCCTTCTGCCGAATTTCGTACGGATCGGATTAAAAATACACTTTTTACAGCGCTTACATGTAAAATCGGGGGTAACATATATATGGGGGCTATATTTAAATCTGAACCGATTTCCCTCAAATTTGGCAGAATTAATTCATGTAATAAGAAACCTCTTTCTGCCGAATTTCGTACTGATCGGATTAAAAATACACTTTTTACAGCGCTTACATGTAAAATCGGGGGTAACATATATATGGCGGCTATATCTGAATCTGAACCGATTTTCTCCGTATTTGGCAGTATTCCTTCATGTAATAAGAAACCTCTTTCTGCCGAATTTCACACTGATCGGTTATAAAATTAATTTTTTACGGCGCTTACATGTGAAATCGGGGATAACGTATATATGGGGGCTATATCTAAATCTGAACCGATTTCTTCCAAATTTAACAGTGTTCATTAATATAATAACAGACCTCTTTCTGCTGAATTCCATACTGATCGGATATAAAATAAAGTTTTTACAGCGATTACATGTCAAATCGGGGGTAACGTATATATGGGGGCTATATATAAATCTGAACCGATTTCTTTCAAATTTAATAGTGTTCATCCATATAATAAGAAACCTCTTTCTGCCGAATTTCATACTGATCAGATATAAAATAAAGTTTTTACAGCGCGTATATGTCAAATCGGGGCTAACATATATATGGGGGTGTCGTTGCTGATCATTCGCAGTGAACGGACGTGTTTATCACATAGCGGATAGTTACCAGTACCTATTACGCAATAGCAAAAATCTGTACAAAGTCTGTAAGGCCTACATCGTAGTACCTATTATGGTCTAATACAGACAAAATTAAAATAAATTCTCTTGACGTGGATGCCTTCGTGTTCCGATGGAGCGCGGTTCCCCAATCGTCCGACTGTCCGTCCGTTGGTCTTGGCCAAAGCCGACCACACCAAAAATGGTGAAAATCTCCCCCAAGTACTCACAACAGGTGGTGCGGTGAGGGGAAAACGTCATGTCCGACCGTCAAAACGGAAGCACAATGAGCATGTCCACAGGCGCAGTAGACATCGTCCTGATACAGGAGCCCTACGTAGTGGGAGGAAGGGTGTGCGGTATTAGGACACCCAACTTTAAACTGCTTGTGGCCAACTGTGAAGGCACTCCAAGAACCTGCATTTTGGCCAGGAAAGATCTAAGTATCTTTCTCCTGACTAATTTAAGTGGTAAAGACCAAACAGCTGCTAGCCTGGAGATCGGTAATCGCATATATTGGGTGGTCTCCAGCTACTTTCCTTATGAATCTGTAGTACCGACTGCTCTATTCAGGGAAGTAGTAGAAGAAGCAACGTCTGACGAGCTCGAGCTGATTATTGGCGCAGACACGAACGCTCATCATACTATCTGGGGTAGTACGGATATAAACAATAGGGGTGATTCGCTTCTTGACTTTATTCTAACTACCAATCTTAGTATTTGTAACATAGGTAATAAACCGACCTTCACAATTAAAGACAGACAAGAAGTACTCGACGTAACGTTTGCTACTGACCGGCTGTCAGACAAAATTATTGGGTGGAATGTACTGGACGACCACTCATTCTCAGATCACCATTATATTGAGTTCAAACTCGCGGAAAAAGCGCCTAAACCCGCCGTCCACAGAAATGTAAGGAAGACAAAGTGGCATCTGTATGAGAAGAATTTCAAGAAAGTCCTCAACTCTAAACTTCTGTACGAACCGAATGACAAAGCCGGTCTGAATAATCTGGTCGATCATATCACCATATCATTCAATAGATCCCTTGAAGAAGCATGTCCAAAAACAAGGTACAAGGGTAAAACTAAACCCCAATGGTGGACTTCTGAGCTAACGGCTATGAAAAAGACCTGCAACAAGCTATTCAATAAGGCTAAATCTACTGGGGTCGCTAATGATTGGGATGTCTATAAAGAGCAACTCAAGATCTATAAGAAGGAGCTTAGAAAGGCGCAAAGGCGCTCTTGGTATACCTTCTGTGGTGAAGTGGAAAAGGTCTCCGACGCCGCTAGGCTGAGGAAGATATTATCTGCTTCACCCTGTACAGTGGGATATTTACAGGATGAGGCAAATAACTGGACCAAAAACAGCGAGCAGTCGCTCAATGTACTGCTCGACACACATTTCCCGGGGAACTCTGTAACAGAACCCGAGGATCAGCAGGACCAACAAGAGTGCGAGTGGAATGCGAGCGTCGCTAGCTTCTTGACTGAGAGATCCAGAATAAGCTGGGCTATTAACAGCTTTGAGCCCTTCAAGTCACCTGGACCAGATGGCATCACTCCAGCAGAAATGCAGAAAATGTTAAAGTACATTATCCCCTGGCTGGAGAAAATTTATGTAGGCTGTATCAGGCTTTCATACGTCCCGAATCGATGGAGGGATACCAAAGTGGTATTCATACCTAAAGCGGGAAAGATATCACACACTAGGCCAAAAGACTTCAGACCAATTAGCCTATCCTCGTTCCTATTGAAAGGTCTGGAAAGACTTTTAGATCATTTCATTAGGGAAAACCTGGATACAAAACTCCTGTCGGGGAACCAACATGCTTACAACAAGGGCAAGTCTACTGAATCAGCCCTGCACGAACTTGTGAGCACTATCGAATCGTCCCTGCATTTCAAGGAATTCACCATGGTGGCATTTCTTGACATAGAAGGGGCTTTTAACCACATTCACTCCGATGCGGTAATTGCGGCACTCTCACATCTAAAAGTTAACACTAGTTTGATTAGACTAATTCAAAGTCTGCTCACCAGAAGACGCATAACAGCATGTCTAGGGTCCACAACTCTTACAAGGTATGTAAACAGAGGGACCCCGCAAGGAGGAGTACGGACGACCTGGCAATCGCAGTGAGTGGCAAATTCGTAAACGTCCTCAGAGACATCCTACAGGTGGCTCTGAACAAGTTGGCTAGATGGGCCAGAAGCAGCGGTTTGGGCGTTAACCCCAACAAGACAGAATTGGTTCTCTTTACTAGGATGAATAATGTCCCACATGTAGACCCTTCACCTCGGGTAAATGGAACAGATCTAGTCTTTTCTGAAAGTGCAAAATTTTTAGGAATAATTCTAGATAGGAAAATGTTATTTAGACTTAACGTATTGGAACGTGTAAGGAAGGCCAACGTCGCCTTATATTCCTGCAAAAAGGCTGTAGGGTCGCGGTGGGGACTCTCTCCTAAAATCGTCCACTGGATATATATAGCAGTAGTTCGTCCAATACTGTTATACGGTATTGTGGTATGGTGGACGGCAACTGACAAACTAACCATTACCAACCTACTAACAAAAGTTCAGAGAACTGCCTGCCTGAGCATAAGCGGAGCCTTAAGGACTACAGCGACCGAGTCTCTACAAGCCCTACTCCGTATACTGCCGATTAATATTGTGGCGAGAGAAGTTGCAACCAAAGCGGCAATAAGATTAAACTGCCTATCAATGTGGAGGTACAAGAACTATGGTCACATGAGGATATCAAAGTGTAGTGCTATGGTAACCGACCGAGTGGACTATATACCAACAGTGTACACCTTCGAGAGAAATTACATCACTATGATTCCCGCCAGAGATGAATGGGTCGGCAGAATACCAGGTAATATAAACCATCTCCACTTTTACACGGATGGTTCGAAGCTTGATGAAAAGGTTGGCTTCGGAGTACACTGTGAAGAACTTAGTCTGGATATAGCTCACAGACTACCAGATACCTGCAGTGTCTATCAAGCCGAAATAATGGCAATATGGGAAGTCGCCAAGTGGCTGAGTCGCAACATAGTAACCAACAATGGCGTTGTCATTTACTCGGACAGCCAGGCTGCCATCAATTCTCTGGAGGCAACATCCCTAAATTCACAAACAGCCCTCGACTGCCGCAGATCTCTTAACGAGATGGCTGAGCAGTTTAATATACACCTCATATGGGTGCCTGGGCATAGGGATATCCCGGGGAACTGCAAAGCCGATGAACTTGCTAGGAAAGGGACGACATTACAAATTCTCGAAGAATTTGCATATATTGGTGCGCCACTATCCACGTGCAAGCTTTGGCTTAGGCAAGAGGCAATCAGGCAGTCCAACGATAGATGGACAGAAATCGGCACCTGCAGGGTAGCTAGACAAATCTGGCCAAGGTATGACCTGAGAAGGTCAAAATATCTCCTCGCACTAGAGAGGAAACGATTGTCTACGTTAGTACAGGTTCTGACGGGACACTGCTTGATCGGCGTACACGCCAAATGATTGGGTATTGAGTCCAATGACTTCTGCCGAAGCTGTGGAGATGAGGAAGAAGTGGAGAGCATTGAGCACTTGCTTTGCGACTGTCCCGCTTTGAGTAAACGACGACTGGATATACTGGGGTCGGCCTTTTAAGGCAGCCTAACAGATCTTTCCAGTACTGATATTCGTACTATCGATAAATTTATATATCAAACAGGTTGGTTTCGATGAGGGGCATTTCAGCCCGTGGTAACACTAGGGACCTAAACTGGTCTATGTGAGATTGTAAAAAAATACGGCTGCCACCCTAACCTAAACCTATATATGGGGGTATATCTAAATCTGAACCGATTTTAACCAAATTCAATAGGGATCGTCCTTGGGCCAAAAAAAGATATGTGTAAAGTTTCGTCGAGATCGGACCATAATTGCGACCTGTACTTTGATTACAAGAATACATGCACAGACAGACGGACAGACAGACAGACGGACATAGCTAAATCAACTCAGAAAGTGATTCTAAGTCGATCGGTATAATAAACGATGGGTCTATTTCTTCTCCTTTTGGGTGTTACAAACAAATGCACAAAGTTATAATACCCTGTACCACAGTGTGGTGTAGGGTATAATAATACTCTGTACCACAGTGTGGTGTAGGGTATAAACACTTGTCCCGAATGGACATGTAAGCTCTGTAGATATATGGGGGCGATATCTCGATCAGAACCGGTTTTAATCAAATTCAATAGGGATCGTCCTTGGGCCAAAAGAAAGATATGTGTTTAAGTTTCGTTGAGATCGGACCATATTTGTGACCTGTACTTTGATTACCAGAATACATGCACAGACGGAAGGACGGACATAGCTAAATTAGAAGCAGAATTTAGAATTAGTTCCGGAAGTCTCGGTTAGGGAGGCGAGTGGGAATTAGTACGCACCAAGCTGCTTAATACCCTACTCGATTGCTTTTTAGGAAATTTTTTTACTGGAAAGCAGTTGACCGATAGTTCGAAGTTAGCCTGAGGAAGAATAAAATATTACTATATATAGTACACAATTTGAAGTCTGTAGATTACAGACTACTGAGTAATGTCCGTCCGTCTGTCGTGCGCACCAGCAAAATTGACGGACGGACATTACTCGAATAACCTCAAATGTCCTAAAACAGACTTCCGCCAAACATACTTAGGTCACTGTTTCGATGTGTAACACCTTTGGGTTTAAATATATGGGTTACAAAAGTGAGGATATAAATGTGATGTTATACTCGTATTGAACTTGTGAGAGATGAAAATCCCAACTTAACAATTTAAATTTTAAAATAACATTCCCAGCCAGAAATTTATGACGTTAACACGAAAAAAGCGTTGTGAAAGCACTGTTTTTGGACGCTTTCACAACGCTTGCTTAAAATGTCTTTAAAGCGTTGTTTCATGATGGATTTACAATTCTTTGAGAAAATGATTCCTTTTTGTAAAGTTAGTCATTAAATCGATACCTCCATTCCAAAACATGCTAAGTCGAAACAGCTAGGTGTTTAGTGTACTTTGTATAAAAGCAAAGAATCTAACTTAATAAAATTTTTAAAATAACGTCACCAGCATATAATAAAATATTTGAATTGTGTGACTTTCCGATTATTTAAGTAAAATAAATTACTTATTACTTTTCCTGCAAATAATTAGGCATAATTCCGAAATAAACGAAAACGATTTCTTTTAAATAAACATGTAAAGTATATGGCATTTCGACAAAAACTACGATTTTGTTATCAAAATTTAGAAGTTCCTATAAGGAACTATTCTTTTTGCTAAGGTGGAAATTGTCTTTTCTTTAAAATACTGCAGGCTTCGCTTTTACACCGTATTTTTGACATGCAAAAACCCAGTGCTACCTTTACAACATCTAAAGAAGGAACAAGCTGACATGTTGCAGGGAAAATCGTTTAAAAAAAATTACATATAGACAGAAACGTAAATACGGCATAAAATTCTTAAAAATGTATATATTTCGATGAATTTTTTTTATAATTATTTATTTTTATAATAATAATAATCAAACGCAACATTTGGAAATTTCTAATTTAAAATCCCTCAATTCCCAAAAATACATCAAAAATCCCCAAAAATGGCATTTTTACTTTTAGTCCTATATCTTCGATATGATAAGCCGCTCTCGGGATTCCCTTTGCAGTCGACTTTGTTACACCCTAATACAATTAAATAAGGAGAAAAATTTAACAATTTAGCTTTGCGATTGGAGAAAATCGATCAAACTTTTGAAATTTATGTAAAAAAAGGTCCAAATCGGAGAAGGGTGGCAACTCTTTTAAAATGAGTATAAATTTGATACACTTTGTGTAACAAACTTTTTCTACAAGACCTAAATACGAATTGGACTTTTTTCGCCAAAAATCTCCAAAAATGAAATTTTTCAAAAATGTGACTTTGTAGGCCATAACTTTCTTATTTCTTCACATATCTTACCGATTCTTTATACCCTACACCACACTGTGGTACAGGGTATTATAACTTTGTGCATTTGTTTGTAAACCCCAAAAGGAGATGAAATAGACCCATCGTTTATTATACCGATCGACTTAGAATCAATTTCTGAGTTGATTTAGCTTTGTCCGTCTGTCCGTCTGTCTGTGCATGTATTCTTGTAATCAAAGTACAGGTAGCAATTACGGTCCGATCTCGACGAAACTTTACACATATCTTTTTTTTGGCCCAAGGACGATCCCTATTGAATTTGGTTAAAATCGGTTCAGATTTAGATATACCCCCATATATATGTTAGCCCCGATTTGACATATAAGCGCTGTAAAAACTTTATTTTATATCCGATCAGTATGAAATTCGGCAGAAAGAGGTTTCTTATTATATGGATGAACACTATTAAATTTGGAAGAAATCGGTTCAGATTTATATATAGCCCCTATATATACGTTACCCCCGATTTCACATGTAAGCGCCGTAAAAAATTAATTTTATAACCGATCAGTATGGAATTCAGCAGAAAGAGGTCTGTTATTATATTAATGAACACTGTTAAATTTGGAAGAAATCGGTTCAGATTTAGATATAGCCCCCATATATACGTTATCCCCGATTTCACATGTAAGCGCCGTAAAAAATTAATTTTATAACCGATCAGTGTGAAATTCGGCAGAAAGAGGTTTCTTATTACATGAAGGAATACTGCCAAATACGGAGAAAATCGGTTCAGATTTAGATATAGCCGCCATATATATGTTACCCCCGATTTTACATGTAAGCGCTGTAAAAAGTGTATTTTTAATCCGATCCGTACGAAATTCGGCAGAAGGAGGTTTCTTATTACATGAATTAATACTACCAAATTTGAGGGAAATCGGTTGAGATTTAGATATAGCCAACATATATATGTTACCCCAGATTTGACATGTAAGCGCTGTAGAAACTGTATTTTATATCCGATCAGTAAAAAAATTAGCAGAAAGAGGTTTCTCATTACGTGAATTAACACTGCCAAATTTGAGGGAAATCGGTTCAGATTTAGATATAGCCCCCATATATATGTTACTCCCGATTTGACATGTAAATGCTGTAGAAACTATATTTTATATCCGATCAGTGCGAAATTCGGCAGAAAGGGGTTTCTTATTACTCGAAGGAATATTGCCAAATTCGGAGAAAATCGGTTCAGATTTAGATATAGCCCCATATATATGTTACCACCGATTTGACATGTAAGCGAGACTGTATTTTATATCCGATCAGTACGAAATTCTACAGAAAGAGGTCTTTTTACATGAATGAGTATTCAGGGAAAATCGGTTCAGATTTATATATAACCTCCATATATATGTTCATCCTGATTTGGTATCAAAGCGCTATAGAAGTTGTACTTTACTTCCGATCATTAATATTTTCCGGAAAGATGTTTCTCAATTTAGGAACAAATATTGCTTAATTTAGCGATTATCGGCTCAGAATTAGATAATATGTTGCTGCCGATTTTCAATTATTCCAAATTATTATCGCAATGACCTTTATCGCATTGTTAGGGAGGTGTAGGGTATTATATAGTCGGCCCCGCCCGACTTTCTGCCTTTCCTTACTGGTTTTTTCATGATATTGTAAATTTTATTGGCAATACATAAAAAACACGCGATTAAAATCCACATATCTCGGAAACTATTCAAGATATCTTCAACCAATAAAATGTTTATTCTACACGTTTGTTTATTCTACAAAAATCGCTTCTGTAGTATATTGTCCCAAACATATTCGGCTTGAAACATATATATGTTTAGGGTACACTCTAAACATATAATATTGGGTACACACAAAAAGTATATATTTGGGAAAATTTTATTCCAAACAAATCTTTGTTTACATCCCAGTATGTTTTTATTTGGAACTATCATTTCCGAAACAAATATTTATTTGCACTTAAGAATTCAGAAAATACGTTAACTGTGTTAAATTGTTTATAAATTCAAAGTTATTTTTTAAGACATTTTTAAAGTTTGTAAAAATAATAAATAATAATAAGTTAAATCGTATAATCGTAGATTACTTGGAGATTGACAAGAAATGATGACTTAGAATACTAACTCAAAAAATTTAAAATGATTGATTTAAACCGAAGTTAATGCTGCATATGGTATTGTAACTGGGAGGTACAATTCGAAACTAAGGAAACGTTTTAACTAAAATTCTAAGAAGTCAGCAAAGCTTTGCAAATTTTTTTTAAATAAAATATATTGGGATAAATTCCTAAAGAATAATTTTATTTGTATTTAAACACATATTTTATTTGATTAATTTAGTTCGCAAATAAGTTTTGTTGTAATCATTGTTTTTGTTATTCGATCTGTTGTGACTTTTAATAGTTTTGTTTTTGACTATTGAGTTCGAGATCGTTGTTTTTGTTTCTGTTAAACAGAAAAACAAACCTTCTTTAAAAAAGGAGAATAAGAAATGTGTGAAATGTATTAAGGGTGGTCACTGGTTGGTGGACGATATCGTTTCGGAAGCTACCAAGCAACCTCATCGGCACCTTGGACAAAATACCCTGTCAATAATTGGCACAATATGAGAGCAGCTCAATATGAAATAATTGAGAACTGACTTCAAAGTCCCATATCTCCAAAACATTGCAGACAGTATTTCTCAACCTTAATACATCCCCACACTTCTTGTTTGGTTTTTTGTGTGTCCCTGCAATTTGCGTTGTAATATATTAATATATGCGTTCCACATATCGACAGTTTATATTCAATATCCTCTATCTTAAAAAACACAATTGTTCAGTAGAGCCAAAAAACCGTTTATATCCCTAATTTTAAAGAAAATTAAAATTGTTTGTCCTACAATGTTTATTACACCTAACTACGTGAACTACTAAATAATATTTTTTTTAATATTTGCACCACGAACCATTTAGGGTATTGCTATTCAAAAATTCTTCATGTATAAAAAAAGATAGAGAAAAAATATTTATGAATTCCACAAATTTTTTTAATTTATATTATACATATTATAATAAAAACCAGTAAGGAAGGGCTAAAGTCGGGCGGTGCCGACTATATAATACCCTACACCACTCTCGTAATATTGAATAACTCTGATATATAAATTTTGTAATTCATGTATAAATTGTTTACATAAATTAACTTTTGGGACATTTTATACTTAAATAATACCCTGTACCACAGTGTGGTGTAGGGTATAAAAACGATTGGATCTAAAGGGCCAAATCGGACGAAACATATATATGGGAGCTATAGCTAAATCTTAACCGATTTTCTTCAAATTCGGTAGTGTTGGTTCATGGATCAAGAAACTCTACAATTCTAAATTTCAAAACGATTGGATGTAAAATACAGCTTTTATAGGACTAAAGGGCCAAATCGGACGAAACATATATATGGGAGCTATAGCTAAATCTTAACGGATTTTCTTCAAATTCGGCAATGTTGGTTCATGGATCAAGAAACTCTACCATTCTAAATTTCAAAACGATCGGATGTAAAATACAGCTTCTATAGGACTAAAGGGCCAAATCGGACGAAACATATGTATGGGAGCTATAGCTAAATCTTAACCGGTTTTATTTAAATTCGGCTATGTTGGTTCATGGATCAAGAAACTCTACCATTCTAAATTTCAAAACGATCGGATGTAAAATACAGCTTCTATAGGACTAAAGGGCCAAATCGGACGAAACATATATATGGGAGCTATAGCTAAATCATAACCGATTTTCTTCAAATTCGGCAGTGTTGGTTCATGGATCAAGAAACTCTACCATTCTAAATTTCAAAACGATTGGATGTAAAATACAGCTTTTATAGGACTAAATGGCCAAATCGGACGAAACATATATATGGGAGCTATAGCTAAATCTTAACCGATTTTCTTCAAATTCGGCAATGTTGGTTCATGGATCAAGAAACTCTACCATTCTAAATTTCAAAACGATCGGATGTAAAATACAGCTTCTATAGGACTAAAGGGCCAAATCGGACGAAAGATGTATATGGGAGCTATATCTAAATCTGAACCGATTTCAACCAAATTCAATAGCGATCTTAACAGCCGCGAAATACTCTAAACTGCAAAATTTCAGAACGATCGGAGTGAAATTGCGACCTGTAGTCGACGAACAACTTTACATGGACAAACGGACGGACGGACGGACATCGTTAAATCGACTCAGCTAGTGATTCTGAGTCGATCGGTATACTTTAAGGTGGGTCTAGCTGTGTTATTTTCAGGTGTTACAAACATCTGCCGTGAAACAAACTTATAATACCCTGTACCACAGTGTGGTGTAGGGTATAAAAATGTGAACATACCCAGCCAGAAAAATACCATCGTCAAAGCGTCGTGAAAGCACTGTGCACCGTCATGACACGGTGGGATAAAGCGTTGTAAAAACGTCAAAATAATAACACCGATACACGGTGTGACGACGTAATACCCTGTGGTACAGGGTATTATAAGTTTGTTTCACGGCAGATGTTTGTAACACCTGAAAATAACACAGCTAGACCCACCTTAAAGTATACCGATCGACTCAGAATCACTAGCTGAGTCGATTTAACGATGTCCGTCCGTCCGTCCGTCTGTCCATGTAAAGTTGTTCGTCGACTACAGGTCGCAATTTCACTCCGATCGTTCTGAAATTTTGCAGTTTAGAGTATTTCGCGGCTGTTAAGATCGCTATTGAATTTGGTTGAAATCGGTTCAGATTTAGCTATAGCTCCCATATATATGTTTCGTCCGATTTTGCTCTTTAGTCCTGTAGAAGCTGTATTTTACATCCGATCGTTTTGAAATTTAGAATGGTAGTGTTTCTTGATCCATGAACCAACATTGCCGAATTTGAAGAAAATCGGTTAAGATTTAGCTATAGCTCCCATATATATGTTTCGTCCGATTTGGCCCTTTAGTCCTATAGAAGCTGTATTTTACATCCGATCGTTTTGAAATTTAGAATGGTAGAGTTTCTTGATCCATGAACCAACACTACTGAATTTAAAGAAAATCGGTTAAGATTTAGCTATAGCTCCCATATATATGTTTCGTCCGATTTGGCCCTTTAGTTCTATAGAAGCTATATTTTACATCCAATCGTTTTGAAATTTAGAATGGTAGATTTTCTTGATTCATGAACCAACATTGCCGAATTTGAAGAAAATCGGTAAAGATTTAGCTATAGCTCCCATATATATGTTTCATCCGATTTGGCTCTTTAGATCCAATCGTTGTTATACCCTACAAAAAAATGTCCCAAAAGTAAATTTATGTAAACAATTTATACATGAATTACAAAATTTATATATCAGAGTTATTCAATATTACGAGAGTGGTGTAGGGTATTATATAGTCGGCCCCGCCCGACTTTAGCCTTTCCTTACTGGTTTAATATTAAATTTAATACTGAATTTAAAAATGTAAAATATTACATTATGTCGTCATTAATGTTACACGCACTTCATGAACATTTCCGTCGAGTGAACCTTTGTGATCATCCCAAAACTTTCACTCTTTACAAGCTGCAGGTGACGTTGCAAATTAAATGCTTAGGACACAAACATATCTATTTTATGGCAAAATTCGTTCATAGATTTTGGTCCACTTTCTTGTGGATGATATATGGTACTTTATTTGTTTTGAGGCCTCCACAGGTAGCAAAAGTATTAGATTGCGACTTTCACCCACAATAGGTCATAACACAGGCATTTACGTCTGTATATAAGGTTGTACTGACTATTTTCGTTTTTGGAAGCTTTCAGTCAGGAGGGAACATTAAATCTTATAGCAAATTTATAAAAATATATATACATTTCGTATTTATATAAAATGAGAAATATTGGCTTTGTTCCCTTTTAGAAAGTTTCCACTTTCACGAATTGGGTTATAGTTGGGTTAAATAAAATCAGATTTTGATGGATTTCGGTGCACTGCATCAAAATACACATACTGATAAATTTTTAGCGACCTGCCGTCAAAAGTAACGAATTTACTAATAACAAATTATTTTTTTTTCATTGTTAAAAAATCCTATTTCATGGAATTTTCGCAAACAATGTACCGAAAATAAAGCAAATAAATAAATTATACTATAAACTAATTAACCTAAATGAAAAGGCAAAGTCACGTCTTTCATTGATGTAAAAATAAATGCATGTATGTATGTCTATACGATATAATATTATACGTGTTGACAAGAGTTTCGATTTTCATAGATTGTCGAAAAAATCAAATTTGTTTGTTCGAATAGTGTTCTCAGAAAGTACTTCACGTGTTCGCACAATCAAAATGCAGACAGTTCAATGACTGCAATATCAGAAAGTGTCAATAAATCAATTAATTTACAAATCCGTAATGTAGATTCAATTATATACTTGTATGCACTGAACGAAGTGTATGTGGTTTTGGTCCAACTGAAATTTATGTATGTTCAATATTGAGCCTAATTATTACAATATTTTGTTATTCTTATTTATAACAAAATTTCAGAAACTTTAAACATTTTCAAGACGTTGATGTTAATGAAAAGTTTGCTTATCCGCAATGCATTTTTTTGCAATAATGACTATGCCCAACAGAATAGCGACACTATAATTCTGAAAGGACATGTTAAGTAGATAATTTTTGTAAAATAAACTTATGGTCCAGCTGGTCGGAGTTTTTTTACAGTGGGTAAAAATTTTCATTTTTTGGTCGAAGGGAGTATTATACCAAATGAAAAAAAATGTTGTAAGTTAATGTCTTAGAGATTTCTTATTGTCATAGTTATATAGTCCATTTTTATGAGGATCTTTTCTGTAGAAAGATCTTAACCCTCTAGCTCCACTCTTAATGGTTTAATTTGGCATCTTTTTCGAGAAAATCAAAAAGAAATACTATCAAAAAGAACATTTAAGGATTAAAATATTTTAAAAACATTTGTGCCGGAAAATTTCAGTGCGGGTCGCCAAAGACACCAATGTTGTTAAGGGTTCTATAAAGGCATTACACTCTACAAAATTTCAAGTATTTGTATGCTTTAATATAAAAGTAATAAGCTGTTAAATTTTCATGCAAAATTGTTAATTTTTGTGAGAGGTACCAAAAGGACAACTTCACACATTTGGAGTGATAGCCACTAACAACCTGAAAAACTAATATAACTACTCAGAAGATTCGAATAAGTAGCTTAGAATTTATTAAATAATTAATATTTCACTAAATATTACCCCATTGTGGGGAGGTAGTAGAACGAGTGGACCAATATGGTCCATCTACGACAATAACCGGAGATGAAGAGGTATGCTACCGCATACCAAATTTAAAGTCATTCGGTTACTGATTTCGAGAGTTATCGTGTGCAACAGTCAGCTGACGGACACGCAGACAGACGAACGGACGGACATTGCTCAAATGACTTAAAATGACCCAAATCGAATTTCCACCAAAAATTCTTGGGGTCTAGGTCACTCATTCGATGTGTTACACTTTTGGTTTGTAGCAAATGACTACACGTTGAAAAAAAAATTGCTTCTGTAGTATATTGTCCCAAACATATTCGGCTTGAAACATACATATGTTTAGGGTACACTCTAAATAAATAATATTTGGTACACACAAACGTTATATATTTGTGAAGATGTTGTTCTAAACAAATCTTTGTTTACTCCCAATTTTTTTTTGACTATTATTTTTCGAAACAAATTCAAAATTTTCACTTAAGTACTCAGAAATACCAAAATTGTGTTATATTCCCTTATTCCAGTTGGCGTCGTCGACGTCGTCATATCTATGAAGTTCTAGCTTTGTCATCTTTACGCCAAAACGAATGTGTTTGGTATCCATGAACTAACAAAAACCCTTGTTATAACTTAAAAATATTTAAAAAAATTCAAAATTTATGAAGTCGTCAATCTAAACAGTGTCGACTAACAATCGACGACGCCAACTGGAATAAGGGCGATTGTTCGGTAATTCAAAATATATTTTTTAATTCGTAAAAATAATAAATAGTAATTGAAAAACAAC
Source organism: Eudasyphora cyanicolor (assembly GCA_963930755.1). Taxonomy (NCBI): domain Eukaryota; kingdom Metazoa; phylum Arthropoda; class Insecta; order Diptera; family Muscidae; genus Eudasyphora; species Eudasyphora cyanicolor. The sequence continues at coordinate 317,180,081 of OZ005734.1, forward strand.
TAGTGATGGCTTGGAATACTTAGAAATTTGAAATGATTGATTTGAAACAGAAGTCAATGCTGCATAAGGTATCATAACTGGGAGGTACAATTAGGAACCAAGAAAAAATTAAAAATTAAATTCGAAAAAGTCAGCACAAGCTTTGAAATTATTTTTTAAATAAAATATATTTGGAGAAATTTCTAAACAATAATTTTATTTGTACTTAAACATCTACTTTATTTGAGAAATTTATTTTGCAAATATATTTTGTTTTAATATATTAATATATGCGTTCCAAATATATTTTACTGATTTTCAAATAGAATTTATTTGCTCAGAAATATATAATATTTAAAAATTTGTGTTCCAAATATATTTTCTTTCGATTCAAACATATGAAAAATGCGATTTTGCCCCATGTACGAGGACGGCCCCAAAATTAGCTGACTTAAAAAAGAAAACATAACAAATTTGGAAAAAATGTATTTCTCAACATAATCTCCTCGTATCTCGATACCGTTTTCCAGAGATTTTAAATATCTTTGATACCCTATTTATAATAGGAACAGTCTAGCTCCTCAAAATAGCCATCAGCCACAACCTCCTCCTCTTCATTGTCACATCTTTTACGCCAAGCCATTTTTTCAAGTTTGGAAAGAAAAAAAATCCGAGGGAGCTAAATATGACGAATAAGGTGCAAGCTGAAGCAATTCTAACTTTAATTCATTGATTTTGGGCTTCGTAATAGGGGAATACTGGTGCATTGTCTTGATTGTGGGTAAACGCGGCACCCATTTACGCACAGTTTTTTTTATTGCCAAATATACGTCAAAATGCGATGTATAGCTATTTTTTAAATGCCTATGACTTTAGCTAGCTCACGAACCATCAACGGATGCGAATCCAATACCATTTTGTGGATGTTTTATCCATTTCTGGCATAGACACATCAATTGGTCGACCACTACGGTGTTCATCTTGGCAGCTCGTATGTCCCGGCTTAAACGCTGCCACCTAATATTTTATATTTTTAAACGAAAGAGCAGACTCCCCAAAACAAAAATCTAGCTCGGTTTTAATATTGGTTGGACAGAGGCCTTTCAAATGAAAGTTTGGTATTACATATCGGTGACCAATTTTTTACAAATCCACTGAGATCGTTTTTGAGTGCTCAAAAAAAAAAACAACATGGCGCAATGAAATGAATTTTGAGGGACATATTTACACCTGCTGCAATACATAAAGCGAATTTGGAAGAATACATTTAATTTGGAAGAATACATACATATGTGTTATATAAAAAAATATATTTCTAACCAATTTTTTCATAATTTTTTAACAAATCATTAATCATGGTTTCATATTGCGGGCTTTTATTGGATCCAAGGAAATTTGAAACAACAAGCTTAAACGACCTCCGTATGATTCGAAATGCACAGCTTTCATCAGTTTCCTTATTTTAGGCCCATCAAAAAATCCTTCTTCGATTTTTGAAAAGAAAGACTTAAATAAACCTTTTAAATATGAGAGTGAATTGCCAACTTTCCTTAAGGCTTTTACAAATATGCAGTGGTGGCAAAATATCGGCTATCCCAGAGGCATAACATACCAACTACTTTTAAATCGCAACAAATTTTCCAGTCATGTTAATATTTTATGTATTTTATCAATTTAGCCATTGTTTCGTATGATTCCTTAGTGTTGACAGCATGAGCAATGGGAATCGATGGTTTCTGATTTCCGTTGTGTAAAAGTACTGCTTTCAAACTTTCTTTACTGCTGTCAACAAATCACCGCCATTCCTTTGAATTGTATGTTTGATTAAGTTCCTCGAACAATCCGGGAATGTCCTTGCAAAAGCGTCTGTTATCCACAGTTGTATAAAATTGTTTGTAAGGTATATCACGGACTCTATAATATAAAATGTTAACATCTGGGGCCAAAATATTGTACTGTTTCATCCGAGATGCAAGCAGTTCTGCCTTATCATCGGTCAGTTCCAAATCTCTCACTGGATCAATGAGTTGAAACTGAGTTAAAAGCGATGACTTCTGATTCAAACTTAAATCGCTCAAAGTTGAATACTCAGTTGAACTTGATGATGTTTCCGTAATTAGGCTGTTAGCTGTACTTGGACACTTACTACTCCAATATATTAACATTGACAAAAATAGCAGTCCATATTGTGAATGAATGGTTGTCACCAAATCATTGGCATTCCAAATTGCACGTGATGTCTGAAATCAAAACGTTTTAATCCACAAAGCATTGTAATACGTTAATTGTAAAGTACTTACCGCATGCTTCCACTAGTCCATCGAGTAAGATTTGCATGTCCACGGTTCGTTCATATTTTTTACTCGTATACCAAAATATTACACATCGCCAATTTTTTTAATTACATATTTTCCGCAGATGTAGCAGAAATCGTCGGGATCATTTACACATTGAAAAGTTCTTTGCCTTTTACTCATACTTCGAAATATAACTTTGTAATATTTTTCAGAAAATCGACTTATGTCTTTAAGGTGCTGAATTACACTAATTTATTCATAAGAAATTTCATTCATAAATTCGGGGTTTAATGTTCATAAGCTGCAGTCCCAGTAGTTGACATATACTTTGCATCGAATGTAGAAACCCAATATTTTCAAGACTGCCGTGTACTACATTGTATTGCGTACATATAATTTAACTATACCAGATGGTATTTGCATCTATTTTACTGATTTTTAATATTTTTTAATTTTAAATCCCCATAAAATTTTGGAAATTTATTTTTTCGTAATATAAATAATAGCAAGTTCGTATTTTACTATTTACCAGCCTTTTATAATCTTTTATGGCAAAAATTTAGTTTAAAAGTTTTTATAAAAAAAGTTTGACCCATGGAAACATTTTTTTTTAAAAAGATTGAAGAAAAAGCTGTCGAAAACACTTTTAACAAAATATTCTAAATACAATAAGAAATTAGTTATATGAATGGGAAAGGGCTGTCGACCAATATATCAAAATTCAACACGCTCCAGCTCAGGCAGTGCTTAACCGATCGTGTCGAAATGTTGTGTAACTACTACTTGGTTTAGGTTTCAGTCCGATCAGAAGATATTGATTTTAAAAGTTCACTCTCACTCACTTGACCTGAAATCCTCCATATGTAGAAGAGACATATTTGTGTATGTACCTGTATGTTTTGCTATTAAAATTCGTTAATATACATGTACATGGAATAAATGTGAATATTGCACTTTAATACCGTTGAAGAGAAATTCATTTTTTAATTCCACAGAATTTGCGAACTTAAGCAGCTTAGTTATTTTCTGTGGTTTCTCTTTATTATATTTTCATAACATCAAAACCACAAGTATGTGAAAAACTCTTCGTTATTGAGACTAACCTCGGAATACTGCACTAGTAAATGAGGTTATATTTTTAGCGAAAATTAAAACCAAAATGACCGAAAGTAATTATTTTGATTGTAGATTGTTCTTTGTAGCCTTGCAAGTAAAGATATTATGCAAGCCAACGATTTTAATTTTGATTCATAATTAAATTTTTGATTAATCCTGAAAAGGCTGCGTTTTATTTTAGTCGCAAAGAAATGTTGTTTACATTCATTTAAAAAGACGATACAAAGAACATACCTTCCACATGATCTAAGAAATGATAAACACTTCTTTTAGGGTACAAATTTGATTGAATTGTCGCCTTGATAAATACAAAAGTTCGATATTTTAAACCTATACAACAAAGAGCACTTAGTTATAAAATGGTGGCGAGCTGGAAAATTAGATAATTTAGACAACCATCTCTTCAGAAATGTATTTGAAAATTGTAGTATACATACGAGTACATTCTCCTTTAATAAACGTTATACAAATCGTTATTTATTTTCATTAAACAGTCTCATATTTCGTCCACTTTTAAAATCACTTGGTGAATCGTTGGCACATAGCAAAATTAATACAATTTTTAAATTTGAAATATGTAAAACAAAAAAATTCACCCGGACACACACTATAATTAAATATATACATACAATGTATCACAAATGCTAATTACAAAACATTGTGGATAACCCAAACGTATACGCAACATCAATTGATATCGGCACATATTGCGTGCATTTAATATTAATCATTCGCGTTGCGGTGGCGGTGATGCATATAAATGACCATCGCCACCATTCAGAGTAGCAGAATAATTTATGAAAATAAAATGCAGCAGATTAAAATGAATTTTTCATTAAAAATGGTTGATTTCGTAACAAGACTATACAGAAAAACATTGGCAAACATAGAAGTTTCGGTGGGCAATTTAATAAATACATAAATGTTGGATGACGTTTAGTAGTGGATTAAATACATTTTAGTATCATTTTAAATTATTTCCGCAATATAAATTTTATTTCGCTGGCAGTGTATAATTTGGGCAAAAATTAAAATTGAAAAATAAACGATCCGCAAACATTAAAATTGAAAAACTAACTACCAAAAATAAATACACATGCTACTTTGTGCGTAGACAAGTAAGAGAAGGGAAATCACTGAAAAAATTGGAGTAAAAATGTAACGTATACTTTGGGATTTAAAAAAATAAGCTATGCGACTGACACTTTGTTTTGGTGGTACCGTGTATACATTTTGATTTTGCTTGTAACCCCTTATGTATTTCTGGTTTATTATGGTATCCTAAACACGAAAAAAATATTTAAAAAATTATTTATGGTATATTTTTTTAATCTAAATTTTCATTGAATGTACCATTAGTATTTTGACCATATTGTTTGGAGTTAAGCCAGATAGAGCCGGGATTCACAATAAATTAAAGAAATTATAAGTACTACAAATGTTGGAAATGTATCTTTCACGTAAAAACAATATAGTAGTATAGTCGTTAAAAAATGTAAAATGTTGAATTTAAAAACAAATTATTTTATGTAGGTGCGAAAAAAATTAAAAAATAAACCAGTAAGGAAAGGCTAAAGTCGGGCGGTGCCGACTATATAATACCCTACACCACTCTCGTAATATTGAATAACTCTGATATATAAATTTTGTAATTCATGTATAAATTGTTTACATAAATTTACTTTTTGCACATTTTATACTTAAATAATACCCTGTACCACAGTGTGGTTTAGGGTATAAAAACGATTGGATCTAAAGAGCCAAATCGGATGAAACATATATATTGGAGCTATAGCTAAATCTTTACCGATTTTCTTCAAATTCGGCAATGTTGGTTCATGAATCAAGAAACTCTACCGTTCTAAATTTCAAAACGATTCGATGTAAAATATAGCTTCTATAGAACTAAAGGGCCAAATAGGACGAAACATATATATGGGAGCTATAGCTAAATCTTAACCGATTTTCTTAAAATTCGGTAGTGTTGGTTCATGGATCAAGAAACTCTACCATTCTAAATTTCAAAACGATTGGATGTAAAATACAGCTTTTATTGGACTAAATAGCCAAATCTGACGAAACATATATATGGGAGCTATAGCTAAATCTTTACCGATTTTCTTCAAATTCGGCAATGTTGGTTCATGAGTCAAGAAACTCTACCATTCTAAATTTCAAAACGATTGGATGTAAAATATAGCTTCTATAGAACTAAAGGGCCAAATCGGACGAAAGATAGAAAATTCAATAGCGATCTTAACAGCCGCGAAATACTCTAAACTGCAAAAATTCAGAACGATTCGATCGGTATACTTTAAGGTGGGTCTAGCTGTGTTATTTTCAGGTGTTACAAACATCTGCCGTGAAACAAACTTATAATACCCTGTACCACAGTGTGGTGTAGGGTATAAAAAAATAGGATTCTAGTCTTTTTTTTTTTAATTTTTGTTAAAACGTAGAGAACAATGCCAACTTGAAAAAATATATTGATAAATGTGTAAGTGACCCACTTGTAAAAATACAGGGAATGCAAAAAATCATGTTTACATTTTTAAATTTTGGCTATTTTCTGCGGGAGGTACCAAAAGGGACGTGGCAATAACAAAAAAGCGTTACACTGCACAAAATTTCAAATATTTGTATGCATTGGAAAAAACGTTGTGTACTATAAGTTGACGACTTACATATAGTAAGTCGTCAACTTATAGTACACAATTGGTCATTTGGTAACTTCGCCTATATTTTCTCAAGGTGATAGAGACTAATAAACTGCGGAAGATTCTGATAAGCGCTATAGAAGTTAATAAAGAATCAATATTTCAGTAAATTTGTACCCTTTGTGGGGGAGGTACTGGAAGGAGTGTACTGGATGTTGTGGACCAATATGGCGCATCTTTAAACATAGCCTGAGATAGAATCAAATATTATCACGTACCAAATTTGAATTCAATCCGTTACTCCTTTCGAGAGTTATCATGCGCACCAGCCAGCAGACAGACAGACGGACGGACATTTCTCATTCGACTTAAAACGACCTAAAACGGATATCCGCCGAATATACTAAGGGTCTTATGTCACTCCTTCGATGTGTTACACTTTTGGCCCGTAGCAAATTGTATACCTTCATACATGTATGATGAATTATATTTCAATTTATTACGGCAGAAACTCTCAAGCAATCACCGAAGAGTAAGTGTACTTTGAACGCCAAATTAGTTTAATGTAAACAAAACAAATTAATGTTCAGCAAAGAATTGTAAAACATCTTAAATTTTGAATATATTTTCTATAATAAATACATACCGTCCCGGACGTGACAAAATGTAACAGTGTTATTTATGGGAATTAATAGTATAAATATTTTTTTTTAAATTTTTGTATTTTAGCTCTTGACCGAGTACTCCTGGAAAATATATCATCCACTTAATGCGGTTTTGTTGTTTCTGTCAGTAAAAACCTTTAAATGTTTTGCGTCCTGGACAAACGGAAAAAATTACACGAAAACGACTCGGAAAACAACCGTAACGCGAAACCGCAACTTTTTGGCTAAAAATACTCAATACGGTCCACAAGATATTATAATATTTATATACATTATTATGTTAATAATATTGGGAAAAAGTGAAAACATTTTACCATAAAATCTTGAAAAAATTTAAAGAAACCAGTTTAATTTGAATACACAATTTCTAAGGCTTGCCTTTTTTTAAGTATAACATTAATGGTTCCTTAAGAATGCATGTCTTGAATTCATCTTCTTTATATAGGGTGATCCAAGTAGATATACTTTTTTCAATGGCCTTTTTTTGACAGATCACGTGTGAGTCGTGTCTTGTTATTTTTGTTTTTGGAAAGACTTACGCCTGAAGAACGTTTACAAATCATTCAACTTTATTACGAAAATTCACGTTCTGTGAGGTATGTGTTTCATGCACTTCGCTCAACTTATGGTCAACATAATCGAGTCCTCGAAAATTGGACTCAACGGATAGACCATCTGTGACGTTGTTCAGGCTTAATACTTATAATACATACTTAACAAAAATAACATGACACGACTCACACGTGATCTGTCAAAAAAGGCCATTGAAAAAAGTATCTCTGCTTGGATCACCCTATATATAAACATAATTTGATTTTCTTTGTAATTGATGTTATCTGTAATGCGTGAACCGATTTTGTTTCTGCAAATTTCCCATGAAAGGTTAGAGCAATGTATGTATGGTCTTTGTATGTATATGTAGTGGTGATTTTCTACGACTTGGCCGATGACGCTCCTATAAGATTTAAAAAGGTGAAATTTTGCACACACGTATGTAGGAGTGTTGTATAAACCACGGACTATTCACATATTTTTGGCCCGTGGTTAAGCCTCGCGCTACCAAAACTTTTTTTATTATTTTTGTCCTTTCAGAAGCCTCTGATAAGATACAAAGTTAAAACTTTGTAATTATGAGGTACTATAAAATGCAAAAATATGTGCGATAAATAATTTTGAGTTTTCTGACTGTGTTCAGTATAGCTTTGACCAGAACAATTTTTATTATTTCGCCGATTTTAAAAACTCCTTCCAAAATATAAAAATGTTTATGTACATACTGAACTCACGTGAGATGCGAAAACATTTAATCGATGTGCAGCCTATGGTTAAACCGTGTCTGGAAATTTGCTAAAGCCTTTTCAAAATATATCCCTCACCACTTACAGCGGTAACATATCTAACTTTGTTAATATGATCAATTCAGAGTCTGTCGTCAGTGTAGAGGTGACCAAAGGAAATTTCCACTCTTTCAGTACTTAAGAAGTCCCTTGACTGCTGAGGCACCTTCCTATAAGAGTTAGAAAGGTGACATTTTCATATGTATAAAGTCGAGTGTTGCACGCTGAAAAAAAATCGCCCCTGTAGTATATTGTCCGAAACATATTCTGCTTGAAACATATATATTTTTAGAGTGCACTCCAAATATACAACATTTGACACATACAAATATTATATGTTTGGGATGATGTTGTTCTAAACAAAACTATGTTTACATCCTAATATTTTTTATTTGGATATTTTATTTCCCAAACAAAGATATATTTGCGTGAATATATATCTATTCTTTAATTGTTTTAAGTTGTCAGCAATTGAAAGGTAATTTTTAGAAAGTTTTAGTGTTAGTAAAAATTCTTTATAATTCAAAATAATGACTTGGAATAGTTAGAAAAACAAAAAATAGTTTCAAATAGAAGTTAATGCTAAGTATTCCATTTTTAATAGAAATGCATAATTCCAAAACAAAGAAAAAATTAAAACTAAAATTCGAAAAATTCAGCAAAGTTTTGAAAATCTTTTTTTAATAAAATATATTTGGAAATATTCATAAACAATAATTTAATTTGTATTTAAACACATACTTTATTTGAGAAAATTTGTTCGCAAATATATTTTATTCTAATATATTAACATATGGGTTCTAAATACATATTATTGATTTTCAAATAAAATGTATTTCCTCGAAAATATATAATATTTAAAAATTTGTATTGCAAATATATTTTCTTTCGATTCAAACATATCCAAAAAGGCGATTTTGCCCCGTGTGTATAACGACTATTTAAATAGTTTTTTGCCCGTGGCCACTTCTCGCGCTATCAAATCTTTAATATTATTTTTGTATTTCGTTATAATATTAAATGATACAAAGAGAAAATAATGTTCAGTACAACACGCTGAAAAAAAATCGCATCTGTAGTATATTGTCCCAAACATATTCGGCTTGAATTATACATATGTTTAGGGTACACTCCAAATATATAATATTTGACATACCCAAATATTATATGTTTGGGAGGATATTGTTCTAAACAAAAATATGTTCCCATTATAATATTTTTTTATTTGGAACTAGTATTTTGTATTTATGTATTTTGGCAATGTATCAATGCCTTAATTTAAAGACAAGTTTTCTGTTGTTCAGATGTTTAAAGAGCATTTTTTATAAATTTTATATGTTTGTAAAATTTAATTAAAACTTAAATCGTATAATCTTTCGCAAATATAAATTTCATTGATGCATTGACAAATAGTGATGAATTGGAATACTTATAAATTAAAATTTATTGATTTAAAACAACAGCTAATGCTGTTAAAGACATTTTTAACTATAATCTAGGAAAAACTAACTCATATTCGAAAAATTTTGCAAATTTAAAAAATTATTTTTAAATAAAATATATTTGGAAATCATCTTAAACAATAACTTTGTTTGTGGGTAAATACATATTTTATTTGTGAAAGTCAATGCGAAAATATAGATTGTTCTAATATATTAATATATGCGTTCCAAACAAAGTTTCGTGATTTTCAAATAAAATTTGTTTGTTAACAAATATATAATATTTAAAAAATTCGTTTCCAAATATATTTTCTTTCAATTCAAACATATCAAAAATGCCGATTTTCCTCCGTGTATACGCGGGAAAAATAATTTTGAAAAATAAGATTGTGGTCAGCTTAGTGGTGGCCAAAGCCATTTTCATTATTCCTATGCATTTCACAATTCTTTAAGAAATAAAAATCTACAAATTGATGTGTACATACTGATCCCAAAGGGTGTGCAGAAATAACTATCGGATGTTCAGCCTGATGTAAAAATCTGGAAATCATTTTTGAAATATATCGCTCAATTCTTATTGTGGTAACATCTAACATGTTTAATTTTGAATTCTGAGAAGGTGGTCAGTGTAGGAGTTACCAGAGCAATTATCATTCTTCCAGTACTCTAAAAATCCCATAAAAAGCTAAGGACCTACACACATGTATGCATATATCGAAAGAAATGCGAAGGAAATGCGTCACGTATAGATTGACATGTGGCCATTTCTAGAGCAATTTTTTTACAAATCCATTTGTATGGGAGGTATCAAAAAGGGCGTGGCTACTTAGCCCAAACTTATAGCGACCAAGAAACTAATACTATGTGTGGACAGATTCTGGTAAGTAGTATAGAATTTATTAATAAATCAAGATTTCACAAAATGTTGACCCTTTCTGAGCGATGTACTCCAAGAAGTGGACCAACTTGTTCCATTTTTGATCTAAGCCTGAGGTAAAAAAATTATATTACATATCAAATTTGAAGTCAAAGTTATCCTAGTCATTGTTATCGTGAGCACCAGGCAGACAGAAAACGGTAGGACGGACATTGCTAAAATGATTCAAAATGGCCCAAAATGAACTTCCGTTAAATATTCTTGGGGTGTATTAGGTCGCTCCTTCGATGTGTTACACTTTTGGCCCGCAGCTATCCTCGTTCACAATAGTGAGAGTACAAAAACAGGATTTTGTTGAAATTATTTTACTTCTACAAATGATCTATTATTTATACATTTATCCATAGAGTTTTTCAAATATGCATTGTTTTCTCCGGTTTTTGCGTACAGGCAAAAACATTTGATTTTAATTGTTTTAACGACAGTTACTGAACTTCGATTTCGATTCAACATTTATAGCTCTTATAATATCCAATAACTTAACGAGTATCAGGGCTTTAGCGAACATATACTTCAAAAAATATGGTCCAAATGCTAAAGAAAACTTCCTAGAAATTAGGAATGTAAAACATAATATTAAAAATTTTTTTAAATTTTTTTTCTTCATATAACACCAACAAATTTCATTCACAGCCCTTCGACAAATATGTTATAAATTGTTTAAACCAAAAATTACACTATTTTAATTCATAACTATCAATAAACAAAACTCAAAGAATTCCTACTTCCTGTTATTTAAACTGAATACTGACAAACACATCAATGTCGGAAATCTTATAAAATTTTATTCAAAAGAACCTCTACTTATGCTTATTATCCAATCATATGTATGTACCAGAGGATTTTTTCATTCTAACGATTCCCCCATTGAGGCAATAACACAAATCAAACTTTAATCCATGCGACATTACATGAAATTTGTTCTCTCATTCTAGAGAGATTTGCATACTAGATTTGCATACTACATATTGTGCTTCCACTTACTTAAATAAATTCAATTTATTTGCTAATTAAGTCATTTTTCAAAAAAAAAAAGAAGAAAAAAACAACTAAAGCCTCCATTCACTTATTTGCTTTGTACACACTCGTATCGTACATCCGTGGAAAGACGATATTAAATGTCAATCAGGCGAATGAATAAATGTCGGCATGTCTGTCTTTCCGTCCGCCCGCCTGTAAGTTGTTTTGACTCCACGCCTTTCACAATAAGTGTTCCGAAGCAATGTGCCATGAGAGAGGTATTCATTACGTGTTTACCATCAGACATAAAGTAACGATGATTGCTTCTGATGAAGCTCTTCAAAGTTTTTGCAATTTTTTCTCATTGTGCCTTCCTGACATTCACTTACACACATAGACAGTGCTTCACCACCGTCATCCTTCCCTCGTCCCCGTCTTCATCACCACCATCATCATCATCATCATAAAAATTAGACACTGCCACTCACTGCCAGGAGCTAAAGAAATCCTGATGATGTGGTATGGCAACGGCTGTATAATCTACCACAAATAGAGGAGGCCGAGGCGGAGGAGCAAGGATAAGGAGTTGTCGTATGTAAATACCTAATGAAAAAATAATTTCATAAGAGGGTAAAGTTGAAATAAAAATTACACTTTTATAATACATTTTAAATAAATAAAGCGGCTCATACGTTTTTGTTTGTGTTTCGGCAAAGAAGCGATTTCCTTCCTCTATTTGATATGATAAAAACCTATGCGAATGTGTACGAGTATGTATGTGGTTGGAGAAAGAATGCCTTGGGGCGTTAATCAGGGTAAATGTTTTACATTCTTAAATATTCAAATTTTATGGAAGCAATATAAACAAACACATTTCTCATTTGTAATTCGACAAATTTCTTTTGCTATAAAATATTCCATGCGTCTATGTAAATTCCTAATTTATAGTTATGATATTCAGAGAAAGCAATTTTTAATATAAATTTTCGCAAAATAGTTTAGATTATTCTGCAAAAATATTAATATTTGATTTTAAAAATATTAATATTAATTTGTAATTTAATCAATACACTGAAAGAAACATATTTTATTTTTTTAAGATTTTGAAGCGAAAAATTCTTTTTAGAAATTAAGTTTTTCTTCAAATATAAGTATATCGATGGCTTATATCCAAAATAGGCTATTTTAAAAACCCAATTTCTCAGGAGAGCAAAGAAACTTGTAAATTTTATTATTTCGCGATAAATTTTAAATTATATGAATTAACATTTTGAAGGTATATATTATAAACGTTCGTATACATAATTCATATCATATAAAAATTATCGCGAAGTAATAAAATTCAACATTGTTTGGCTCTCCTGAAAAATTGGGTTTTTTTATATAGCCCATTTTGGATATAAGCCATCGATATGTTTCTTTGCTTTTTTAATTTAAAGTCCTCTATCCCACAAACTATTAAGGAAAGGCAAAAAAATACACAACTTTGTCAGATCAGTATAAGCACACATATATTTCTTCAATATCTGAAGCCTAGCTTTCTTTAAAAAAAAACACACTTATTGTTAAGGAAATTCAAAAGATTTTTATTAATTGTGAAGTACGATTGATACAATTAAGTTCTAAATAAAACGTCATTCAAATGGCCTCCACGACTTCTTCTGCAGGAACGAATTCGAAGAACCCAATTGTCGAGCACTCTTTCCACTAAATCAAGTCGTATGTCATGAATTGCACGTTCAATATTGACTTGAAAAGCTTGGAGAGAGTCTGGTTTATTTCGAAAGACCAATGACTTCAAATAACCCCACAAGAAATAGTCTAATGGTGTTAAATCACAACTGCTTGGAGGCCATCCAATATCACAATTTCTTGAAATAATCGAATATCCTAACTTTTCTCGCAACAATTCAATTGTTTCATTTGCTGTGAGGCACATAGCCACAATCAGTCAATAGGAAAAAAGATAGCTCTTAACGAGAGCTAAAATATTGCTCATGGGTGTCAAGGTCGTAGGTGTCAAGTCGTAAAAAGCACAGCGTTTTTTTTTGGGGATTTTAAAAAAAATTGACTTAGCATAATTTTAAACTGTGAACGGAAAGTTTATTTTTGCTCCAGCTCCTTAGCGGTACGTCCGATTGGGAATCGGTCAATGGCAAAAAGATGGCTCGTAACGAGAGCTAAAACATTGCTCATGGGTGTCAAGGTCGTGGGACGACCGGAAAGTGTTTTCATCATCCCTTTTGGAAAACCCGTTATATGAATCTTATTTAAAATTTCCTTTTTCGACCTCAGATGCTTAGGAACTGTCACTATGGAAAGAAAGAAAATGGCTACGGACATTCTAGACATGATACCTTATTAACAATATAGGCCATTGTTAATTACACTATGACTGAACCAATTTTTGACAAGAAGTATCTCACTCGTATGCCTAATAGATCAGAATGGTCATATCCCAGGCCATAGGAGATTCCTTAACTTCTATGCAGACTGCCTGTTCACTCTAGTGTCAACAAGACTGAACTCTTAGCTATTAAAGAGATAGCGGAATGGCTGAAAATTGATGTTCTGACCAAAGTCGGCATAAATCTTCTGATAGTTAGGCTGTTATCAAGTCCCCGAAAACTATATTAGGCATGTTTTCGTTACAAGAAAGCGTTCTTAGTTGAGCAGTTTGCAAAGAAAACAACTTAGTTCCATTAACTGGCGCATAAGCAGTCTGTGGCGGATTTCCACTATCTGGTAACAGATTACTATTCTAGCTTCAATTGTTTACACTCTTTTTGCAAATAAAGAGTTTTCAAACAAGAGGTGTTATTTTGGTATTCAAAGAAAAATGCCATTTTTTGAGATAAATTCCATTTTTATACCCTACACCACACTGTGGTACAGGGTCTTATAACTTTGTGCATTCGTTTGTAACACCCAAAAGGAGAAGAAATAAACCCATCGTTTATTATACCGATCGACTTAGAATCACTTTCTGAGTTGATTTAGCTATGTCCGTCTGCCTGTGCATGTATTCTTGTAATCAAAGTACAGGTCGCAATTATGGTCCGATCTCGACGAAACTTTACACACGTCTTTTTTTTTGGCCCAAGGACGATCCCTATTGAATTTGGTTAAAATCGCTTCGTTAGCCCCGATTTGACATGTAAGCGCTGTAAAAACTTTATTTTATATCCGATCAGTATGAAATTCGGCAGAAAGAGGTTTGTTATTATATGAATGAACACTGTCAAATTTGGAAGAAATCGGTTCAGATTTATATAGCCCCCATATATACGTTACCCCCGATTTGACATGTAAGCGCTGTAAAAATGTTATTTTATATCCGATCAGTGCGAAATTCGGCAAAGAGAGGTTTCTTATTACATGAAGGAATACTGCTAAGTTCGGAGAAAAACGGTTCAGATTTAGATATAGCCCTCATATATATGTTACCCCCGATTTGACATGTAAGCGCTGTAAAAATTGTATTTTATATCCGATCAGTGCGAAATTCGGCAGAAAGAGGTTTCTTATTAAATGAAGGAATACTGCTAAATAAGCGCTGTAGAAATTGTATTTTATATCCGATCAGTGCAAAATTCGGCAGAAAGAGGTTTCTTATTACTCGAAGGAATACTGCCAAATTTGGAGAAAATCGGTTCAGATTTAGATATAACTCCCATATATATGTTACCCCCGATTTGAAATTCAAGCACTGTAGAAACTGTATTTTATATCCGATCACAGCGAAATTCGGCAGAAAGAGGTTTCTTATTATATGAATGAGTATTGAGGGAAAATCGATTCAGATTTATATATAACCTCCATATATATGCTCCTCTTGATTTGGTTACAAAGCGCTATAGAAGTTGTACTTTACTTCCGATCATTACAAAAGTCTCCAGAAAGATGTTTCTCAATTTAGGAACGAATATTGATTAATTTAGCGATTATCGGTTCAGAATTAGGTATATCCACATATATATGTTCTTACCCATTTACCAATTATTCCAAATTATTATCGCAATCACCCTTATCGTATTGTTAGGGAGGTGTAGGGTATTATTTAGTCGGCCCCGCCCGACTTTCTGCCTTTCCTTACTGGTTTATTTCATAATAAAGAGGAAGGTATGCCATTAATATCCTTTTCATGAAATTTTCCATAACCAAATCGCAAAGTGGCTGCCCTATGTCTTCGGTAGCCTCACAAATGTTATCTTTGAGGTTTTGAATCGACGCTGGGCTATTGGCGTAGACCTTATCTTTAACGTGGCCCCAAAGGAAGAAGTCGCAAGATGTTAAATCACAAGATCTCGGTGGCCAATTGTGATCACCTCTTCGAGAGATAACACGGTCCG
Source organism: Eudasyphora cyanicolor (assembly GCA_963930755.1). Taxonomy (NCBI): domain Eukaryota; kingdom Metazoa; phylum Arthropoda; class Insecta; order Diptera; family Muscidae; genus Eudasyphora; species Eudasyphora cyanicolor. The sequence goes on from OZ005734.1 coordinate 317,195,823, forward strand.
AAAACTTTTCCCGTAACACAGCAATGGATTCGTTGCATGTGTGGCACGTAGCGCCGTCTTGTTGAAAGTAAACGTTGTCCAGATCAATACCATCCAACTCCGACCATAAAAAATCATTAATCATCTCTCGATAGCGCAATCCATTCACCGTAACTGTTGATCCAACCGCATTTTCGAAAAAGTAAGGTCCAATGACCCCGCCGGACCATAAACCGCACCAAACAGTCACACGTTGAGGATGGAGAGGCTTCTCAACAATAACTCTTGGGGTTTCCGAGCCCCAGATGCGACAATTTAGCATGTTGACGTAGTCACCGAGGTGGAAATGGACCTCATCAGTCAAGATGATTTTTCGATGATTTTCGGTTTTTCGAATTTTAATAAATTTCAGTGCGTCGTTGAATCGTTTGTCGTTCCATTTTTAGTAATGGCGTAGTTTCTACTTGTCAAATGTCAAAGAATAAAAGCTTAAAAAGTGACAGCTACCGAAATACCGGGTGATTCAAAATAACACCTCTTGTTGGAAAAACCCGTCATTAAAACAAATTTTCCATTTTTGTTCATCTTCTTCCCTTTAATTCACAATAATTGACAACCATCTCTCCAAAAATGAGAAATATAGGATGTCGAATCTGGCATACTCGATAAAGACAGGAACAAAGCACCAAACTCTATCTAACTAATAATGCTTAAAATCGCTTAGCTCCCCATACAAATTAAGCAGCTATGGTGTAACAAGGGCAACTAGTTTTAATGGTTAAAATGTATTCCTTATACCAAAAAGTAAATCAAAGACTAAAAATTTAATATATTATATTAATGATTATTTGGTTTAGGGTTACTTGCAACTCTAATTAAACGAGTGTGTTATATGCACCCTCAATGTCTTGTAAGACAAGTTAATAGATATTTCTTAATTGGGTCAAGTAATTGCTAGTTTTAGTTTACTTGAAATAAAATAACAAAGTTCTTCCCTTCGGCCGTTGCCGAAAGTTCAGTGGAATTATATTGCGTCTATTATTTTTCTTCACAGAGTTGAAAGGAATGATGGTCATATGGAAAAGCCAACTACATCAAACTCTACAGCTTCCAGTAACCTGAACGTAGTATCGCCATATAATGTAGGTTTATTCGGGAACAAGTCAGCTTCGGAGGTCTGCAAGAAAAAATCTGAATTCCTCGAGATAGTTATAGTTTTCCAGTGACTGGAAAATTTACTAATTGGAAAAAAGCGCTTAAAGTATTTCGCCAAACTCATCATTCGAATACCATAGAAACAGTGTATTAAAAGCTGAAAGTCAAAGTGTCCATCGATAAACAATTGCAAATTCATGTAAAGCAGTTCGTAAACGCAAATATAAAGCATTTAGAAAAAATAGTTCAAATTGTCGCCATTTGTGGTCGACAAGGCTTAGCACTAAGAGGATGTTATGATACAGGCAGAATCAATTCAAAATGATGGCAATTTTAGAGCCTTGCTATGGTATCGGGCGATAACGGATTCAAATTTGAATAGGCACTTGACAAATTTAGCACGAAACGCCATGTATGTATATTAACAATCATGTTCAAAATAAATTATAAGTATTTGTCACACACTTATACACCGCCAGCTTATTGATAGAATCAATAATTCCAAGGCTTTCACCATCATGAATTAGCTGATATTTCAGGGATTGGGCAAGTTTCAATGTGTATCCGCTACCTTAATAAAAACGATGGGACATACGATCGTACAAAATTTGCGTACATTTTTTGAGTTTCGTCCCAACAAAACAGTTCGATGGAAAAGGTAGGGCTGAAGTAAATCTAAATTGCCTCGAAACGTCTGGTACTGATTGCAAGTATTTATTTGGGCAATGCAATGACGGCGTAAGAGCAATGAACGGAGAATTTCATGTGGCGTGGAGTCTAGCACTATATACATAGTGCAGCACACAGATTGCACTTGGTTGTAAGTTAAACATGCAGAGTAGTCCCAGTTAGACATTTTATCGGCGCTATCAAAACCATACACCACTTTTTTCAATATCCTAAAAGGCAAATAGCTCTTCAAGAAGCAATTTCTAATAACAGAAATCTCTGTGATGGTAAAAAGCAAAATAAAAGCGGTATTGCGCAACTCGATGGGTAGAACAACAAAATTAGTCTGTTGAAAGATATCTTCAACTACAAGTAGCCGTTATCGAGGCTTTGGAATGCATTTACTCCACCTGGTCTGATCAGAAAACTACAACATCTGCATTTAAGTTGTTGATGGCTATAATAGCATTGGATATTGAAGTTTCGATCCATGTAGTTCATTCAGTTCACCGCTTTGCATTATCATTAAGTCGCGTTCTGCAAAGTTAAAATCAAGATTTAGCTGAAGCCATCCATCTGGCTGAAAATAAGAAAAAGGAATTGACACACGCTGAAAAAAAATCGCTTCTGTAGTATATTGTACTACAGTCTCTCGAAACTCTTAGACAATATTAATTTGAGGAACATCGGTTCAGATTTAAATATATGTAGATTAGGGCGGGTCGATTTAAAAATCGCCCATTGCTCAATGAAAATCGTATTCTAGGGATCAAATTAAGAAACTTTGCCGAAGGAACTATACCTCTATAACGAATTCTGATGTCCCGGAATTTGGGTCGAACTTTTGGGTAGGGGCAAATTTTGAAAAATCCCACTTTGACCCATTTAGAGTGCTCCAATCGAGTCCAAATGTATGACCGACCCCCACTAACTTTGGAGGGCCGACCCACCCATGCCAGTGGCATACCCCCTGGAACCCCCTGGGGGTTCCATACATTTGGACTCGATTGGAGCACTCTAAATGGGTCAAAGTGGGATTTTTTCCGGGACATCAGAATTCGTTTTAGAGGTATGGTTCCTTCGGCAAAGTTTCTTATTTTGATCCCTAGAATACGATTTTCACTGAGCACTTCACTGAGTGGGGGTCGGTCATACATTTGGACTCGATTGGAGCACTCTAAATGGGTCAAAGTGGGATATTTTCCGGGACATCAGAATTCGTTTTAGAGGTATGGTTCCTTCGGCAAAGTTTCTTATTTTGATCCCTAGAATACGATTTTCACTGAGCAATGGGCGATATATAAATCGACCCGCCCTAATGTAGATATAGCCCCATTTATACTACATGTTGTAAGTATTTATGGGAGGAGTGTTTGATGTAATTTGAGACTCAGTAAGAAGACGCTCGAATGATGAAAAATATTTGCACAGGGGGGGCGCAGAATGAGCTATATGGTTTATACACGCTGAAAAACAATCGCTTCTGTAGTATATTGTCCCAAACATATTCGGCTTGAAACATATACATGTTTAGGGTACTCTCTAAACATATAATATTTGATACACACAAAAATTATATATGTATTTGGGAAGATGTTGTTCTACACAAATTCTTGTTTACATCCCAATATGTTTTTGTTTTGGGACTATCATTTGCGAAACAAATATTAATTTGCATTTAAGTATTCAGAAAAAACCTAAATTGTGTTAAATTTTTCAGTAATTTAAAGTTAAATTATTAATGTTCGTAAAAGTAATAAATAACAACATTTGAAATCGTATAATCTTGAATCAACATAAATTGCTTGGACGATTGACAACTAATGATGACTGGGAGGTACAATTTGAAACCAAGGAAAAATTAATACTGAAATTCCAAAAAAAAAAACAAAAAATCAACAAAACATTCTTTTTTAAGTAATATATTTTTAGAAAAATTCCTAAATTAGAATTTTTTTGTATTTAAACATATATTTTATTTGGAAAATTTAGTTTGCAAATATATTTTATTGTAATATATTAATATATGCTTTCCAAATATATTTAATTGATTTAAAAATAGAATATATTTGCGCGGAAATATATAATATTTAAAAATGCTTGTTCCAAATATATTTTCATTCGATTCAAACATATCAAAAAATGCGATTTTGCCCCGTGTATACGTATGGTTTATAACTTTTATTATTATAATTTTTTTTTATATATATTATTGGGGAATTTTTTGCAATTAGCTTTGAAAAATGGTATCCTGTAAGTGATGTGCATTTTCTGCTTCACACATACGTGCTCTTTTTAGCATATTTTCCATAACTTTTCGCAAATAATCATTTATTTTTGTACGTTGTTCAATTCATAATTAATTCCCCAAGTCGCATTCACACAATGCTGAAAAAAAAACAAAGAAAATATAACAATTAAAATTTTCAAACCATATAGCCCATTCTGTGCCACCCTGTATTATAACTTTCAAAAGAAGTGGGGGACATGAAACGAACGAAAAATTTCGCAAAAATTCAATTATTTTTGTACGTTGTTCGATTCATAATTAATTCCCCAAGTCTCCTTCACAAAGTGCTGACAAAAAACAAAGAAAGAATAATAATTAAAAAATTTATAAAGAATTCAAACCATATAGCTCATTCTGCGCCACCCTGTAGTAATCAACTATATATAGTAATCTCTATATGTAGTAATCTACGTGGCAAAATACATAGAAATTACATATGTGTTTAAAACCACGCACAAGGGTCAGCAACGTCACTTCTTAAATATCTGAATATCAAAAAACATTTTTGAATCAATTGTTGCGTTTTCTGAGCTTATCCGATGCGACAGCAATTTCATGAATATCGCTTCACTTTTTTTTAAAAAAAAAAATAATAAAAAAAATCAATTTTGTGTGGTTTTCCATAAAAGGGTGAGATGGAGGTTAATGCTGGCATTGTCATTCTTACGTACTATGTGTTATTAGTATTTTTGAAGCGCCTAATAATTCCTTGATATAACAACGATAATGTGTCGTCACTCCATAAACCTTCCCTAATACAGGGTTTTCCAACAAGAGGTGTTATTTTGAATCACCCGGTATTTCGGTAGCTGTCACTTTTGAAGCTTTTGTTCTTTCACATTTGACAAGTAGAAACTACGCCATTACTAACCAGTAAGGAAAGGCAGAAAGTCGGGCGGGGCCGACTATATAATACCCTACACCTCCCTAACAATGCGATAAGGGTCATTGCCATAATAATTTGGAATAATTGGTAAATGGGTAGAAACATATTATCTAATTCTGAAACGATAATCGCTAAATTAAGCAATATTCGTTCCTAAATTGAGAAACATCTTTCTGGAAAATTTTAATGATCGGAAGTAAAATACAACTTCTATAGCGGTTTGATACCAAATCAGGAGGAACAATCAATATAAATCTGAACCGATCTTCCCTGAATACTCATTCATGTAAAAAGACCTCCTTCTGTCGAATTTCGTACTGATCGCATATAAAATACAGTCTCTACAGCGCCTACATGTCAAATCGGGGGTAACGTATATATGGGGGCTATATCTAAATCTGAACCGATTTCTTCCAAATTTAACAGTGTTCATTCATATAATAAGAAACCTCTTTCTGCCGAATTTCATACTGATCGGATATAAAATAACATTTTTACAGCGCTTACAAGTCAAATCGGGGGTAACGTATATATGGGGGCTATATCTAAATCTGAACCGATTTTCTCCGAATTTAGCAGTATTCCTTCACGTAATAAGAAACCTCTTTCTGCCAAATTTTGCACTGATCGGATATAAAATACAGTTTTTACAGCGCTTACATGTAAAATCGGGGGTAACATATATATGGGGGCTATCTCTGAATCTAAACCGATTTTCTCCGAATTTAGCAGTATTCCTTCATGTAATAAGAAACCTCTCTTTGCCGAATTTCGCACTGATCGGATATAAAATAAAATTTTTACAGCGCTTATATGTCAAATCGGGGGTGATGTATATATGGGGGCTATATCTAAATCTGAACCGATTTCTTCCAAATTTAACAGAGTTCATTCATGTAATAAGAAACCTTTTCCTGCCGAATTTCATACTGATCGGATATAAAATAAAGTTTTTACAGCGCTTACATGTCAAATCGGGGCTATCATATATATGTGGGCTATATCTAAATCTGAACCGATTTTAACCAAATTCAATAGGGATCGTCCTTGGGCCAAAAAAAAGATATGTGTAAAGTTTCGTCCAGATCGGACCATAATTGCGACCTGTACTTTGATTACAAGAATACATGCACAGACAGACAGACGGACAGACAGACAGACGGACAGACGGACAGACAGACAGACGGACAGACAGAGAGACAGACAGACGGACAGACGGACATAGCTAAATCGACTCAGAAAGTGATTCTAAGTCGATCGGTATAATAAACGATGGGTCTATTTCTTCTCCTTTTGGGTGTTACAAACAAATGCACAAAGTTATAATACCCTGTACCACAGTGTGGTGTAGGGTATAAAAATGGAACGATACACGATCATCGAACGGTACAAAACGATAAAAAAAACGATCGACCAAAAAAACGATACGAACGATTCAAAATCATCTTGACTGATAAGGCCCATTTCCACTTTGGTGGCTACGTCAACAAGCTAAATTGTCGCACCTGGTGCTCGGATAACCCATAAGTTATTGTCGAGAAGCCTCTCCATCCTCACCGTGTTACTGTTTGGTGCGGTTTATGGTCCGGCGGGGTCATTGGACCTTACTTTTTCGAAAATGAGGTTGGATCAACAGTTACTGTGAATGGATTGCGCTATCGAGATGGTCGGAGTTGGATGGTATTGATCTGGACAACGTTTACTTTCAACAAGACGGCGCTACGTGCCACAAAAGCAACGAAACCATTACTCTGTTTCGGAAAATGTTTCCGGACCGTGTTATCTCTCGAAGAGGTGATCACAATTGGCCAACGAGATCTTGTGATTTAACACCTTGCGAATTCTTCCTTTGGGGCCACGTGAAAGATAAGGTCTACGCCAACAGCCCAGTGTCGATTCAATACCTCAAAGATAGAATTCGTGAGGCTATCGAGGACATAGGGCAGCCAATTTGCGATTTGGTTATGGAAAATTTCATGAAAAGGATATGGTCCTGTAAGCGTGGTCGTGGTGGCCATTTGGCTGATGTAGTTTTTCATTATTAACGGCATACCTTTCTCTTTATTATGAAATAAACATCCGATCATTTATCTCAAAAAATGGAATTTTTCTTTGAATACCAAAATAACACCTCCTGTTGGAAAACCCTTTATAACAATACTTTTAGAAAAATTAATATTGACTTGACTTCAGTAATTTAAGTAATCATCACTTTTTTGTAACAAATGACAACTATCTTCCTTATGACTTTATAGATAACTTTAAATGACATTATTATTGTCTTCATATCATATACAAGTTCATATCCCATGCATATCCCCTTCCCCTCTCCGCATCAAGTGTTTCACAAACTACTCAACATGTGTAATCTTGATATGATATCTGGATAAGTTTTGCACACTCATTACTTAAGAATATTTCACTAAATTATCGGTGTCATTATAATGTGTCATCAAATGTTTGTCATAGTATATCAGACATAACATGTATGTATATACAATAGACTGGTCGTTAAAAACTAAAATTTGACAATACTTAAGCTTCTTATTTAGGTTTCAAAACTATAGCATTCACGCTGAAAAAAAATGCTTCTGTAGTATATTGTCCCAACATTTTCTGCTTGAAATATACATATGTTTAGGGTACTCTCTAAATATATAATATTTGACACACACAAATTTTATATGTTTGGGAAGATATTGTTCTTAACAAAACTATGATCCCATCCTAATATTTTTTTATTTGGAACTAATATTTCTGAAACAAACATTAAATTGTATTTAGGTATTTTGGCAATGTATCACGTTTTTTTTTCAAACTATCCTCCTTAAATTTTAAATTGTATAATCTTTCGTAACTATAAATTGTATTGATGGATTGACAAATGTTTATAAATTAAAATTAGTGCAGTAAATCTTAATCTAGGAAATCTAGAAAAAAATAACTTAAATTCGATCATTTTTAAATAAAATGTATTTGGAAAACTTCTTAAACAATAACTTTGTTTGTGTGTAAACACACATTTTATTTGTGAAAGTCAGTTCGCAAATATATTTTGTTCTAATATATTAATAATCATTTTTAAATAAAATGTATTTGGAAAACTTCTTAAACAATAACTTTGTTTGTGTGTAAACACATATTTTATTTGTGAAAGTCAGTTCGCAAATATATTTCGTTCTAATATATTAATATATGCGGCCCATATAAAATTTTTTGATTTTCAAATAAAATTTATTTGTTCACAATTACGCGGATCGGGGGTAACATATATATGGGAGCTATATCTAAATCTGAACCGATTTTCTCCGAATTTGGCAGTATTCCTTCATGTAATAAGAAACCTCTTTCTGCCGAATTTCGCACTGATCGGATATAAAATACAGTTTTTACAGCGCTTACAGGTCAAATCGGGGGTAACATATATATGGGTGTTATATCTAAATCTAAACCAATTTTCTCCGAATTTGTCAGTATTCCTTCATGTAGAAAGAAACCTCTTTTTGCCGACTTTCGCATTGATCGGATATAAAATAACATTTTTACAGCGCTCACATGTCAAATCGGGGGTAACGTATATATGGGGGCTATATCTAAATATGAACAGATTTCTTCCAAATTTAAAAGTGTTCATTAATATAATAGGAAACCTCTTTCTGACGAATTTCATACTGATCAGATATAAAATACAGTTTTTACAGCGCTTACTGTGAAATCGGGGGTAACATATATATGGGGGCTATATCTAAATCCGAACCGATTTTCTCCGAATTTGGCAGTATTCCTTCATGTAATAAGAAACCTCTTTCTGCCGATTTTCGCACTGATTGGATATAAAATACAGTTTTTACAGCGCTTACATTCCAAATCGGAGGTAACATTTATATGGGGGCTATATCTAAATCTGAACCGATTTCTTCCAAATTTAACAGTGTTCATCCATATAAGAAGAAACGTCTTTCTGCCGAATTTCATACTGATCGGACATAAAATAAAGTTTTTACAGCTCTGAACCGATTTTAACCAAATTCAATAGGGATCGTCCTTGGGCCAAAAAAAGATACGGACAGACGGACAGACAGACGGACATAGCTAAATCAACTCAGAAAGTGATTCTAAGTCGATCGGTATAATAAACGATTGGTCTATTTCTTCTCCTTTTGGGTGTTACAAACAAATGCACAAAGTTATAATACCCTGTATCACAGTGTGGTGTAGGGTATAAAAATAACACGAAATCTAGGAGAAAAAAATAAAATAAAATTCGAAGAAGTCAGCAAAGTTTTAAATTATGTTTTAAATAAAATGTATTTGAAAAACGTCTTAAACAATAACATTGTTTGGGGGTAAATACATATTTTATTTGTGAAAGTCAGTTCGCAAATGTATTTTGTTCTAATATATTAATAATATATGCGTTCCAAATAAAATTTCTTGATTTTCAAATAAAATCTATTTGTTCACAAATATGTAATATTTGAAAATTTTGTTTCCAAATATATTTTCTTTCGATTCAAACATATCAAAAATGGCGATTTTCTCCCGTGTACCATATTATAATAACTACGTGAAGATCCGAGTTCAACTTGTGGTGTAAACATCCGAGATCAATAACTGTATATTAGAGGCTTCAATACTCAAGGATACATAAAAGCATATTTAGCTTTCAATACAACAATTTTCTGTTATGTATCAGAAATGTAGAAAAACTACATAATTGTGATCGTAGCAGTGTGCTGTAAATTAGGTGTACCCTTGGTACACATATACTAGATCCGCTCAACCGCGACGAGTTATTTTACACTAAACGATCTGAGTCAAATTTAATATTCTTCAGCTTTAAGACTAAGTTTCCTTAAGTGTGAGTTATTAACGACCGGTCTAATATATTATGTTATTTTATCCATTCATCTGTCTGTCCTTTTACTCGTATTCGTATATAGGTATGTATGTATGTATTGTTCAAGAAAGATATAACTCAGAATATATTTCGTGTTTTATCTGTCTTCAAACTAAATGAAATACATACACACAAGTATATCTCAACTTCTTAGCAGTTTCTAGACGAATTACATTCTCTCTCACAAAATCTTTACAATACCCAGCGGCGGAAATTGCGAGGCCTTCCATATATAAGACATGCGGAAGGCCTTATTCGGCAAGGACTTCCCTATGTAAGGCCTGCGAAATGCAAGATTATTGATCAGTTGAAGGCATGCCAATACCAGGCATGATACAGGACGTTTAAAAGAATGGAGAGGGAATGTGAGAGCCACAGTAGTCCAGCGTTCATAACAAATTCAAAAAATGAAAAAAAAAAAACAAAAAAAAAATGTTATCCAAATCCCAACAAAGAATCTTCCTTTTTGATAGCGTGAAGAAGGCCTTCAGCGAAGACAGAGGGAATGTAAGAGAGAGTTGTTCATCGTCGATCGTTCATATCAAATGAAAGAGCAACAACAAAAAACGCTATGTAAATCTCAACATACCTATAAACTTCCTTTTTGATAGCGTGAAGAAGGCCTTCTAAAACAAAGGCAGAGGGAATGCAAAAGCGAGTGGTTCGTAGTCCATCGTGCTTAAATACCACAAATGAAAGAGCAGCAACAACAAAACGGAGTATGCCGTTATACAAATTCCAACGTAATGTGAAGGGAATGCAAATTAACAAGACGGTTCGTCGCGCTTGTTTAAATTTTCTTGAGTTACGAACGAGGAGAAATGAATTTGCAAACGCGGAAATAGTTTTTTTACTTTTTTGCACTTATCAATCCATATTAATATTAATTTTTTAATTGTGATACATAATTACAAAAAAATCTGTCTTAAAACAAGAAAAAAAAAACAATCGCCGCGGGACGAATTATCTTGTTAAATTCTATCACTTTAGTTTCGTACACACAACAACAAGAACTTGTGCTTAGAGAGGGGGATGAAAAAAGCAAGAAAAAACAAAACCAAAAACAGTTTTCATAATCATCAGTTTCTGATCTAGCATTCATCGGTTCGGGTGTTTTAAATAATAAAAGATTTTAGGTTATTTATTGAATTGAATTATTTTGTTGTTTTTTTGGTTTTTACTTTTTAAGTTGAATTAAATTATTTTTTTTGTGTGTTATTCAAATAAAAGAAACATCAAAATAAAAAATAATAGTTATTAAAAATATTAATATTAGTATCATTTTTTCAATTCTGCAGCGGAAGAACCAGATGGGCGTCTATAAAAAACTTCGAAGACTTTCGAGGCTTGATGTTTTCAGACATGATGTATGCATTATTTAAATAAGCCTTCAGCAGACCTTCTTTTATAGTCCTTCCGGAAGGCCTGATATTTTCAGAAAGGATTTATGCCTTCCATAATGAAACCCTCAGCAGACCTTCTTTTTAAGTCCTTCTGGAAGGCCTGATTTTTTCTGACATGCGTTATCCCTTATCTATGAAGGCCTTCTGGAGGCATTCTTGTAGGGAAATGGAAAGGAAGGCCTTGCCTCCCAATCTCACGCAATGTTAAATGGAAAGGAACAGGTAATGTGTAGGGAAGACCTCCGTCATGACTAAGAAGGCCTGATATAAGGCCTTACAGCTCATGCATTCCGCCGCTGGGTATAGTCGATTGTGATGTGCATGTGTGCATTTCATATATATGGCAAGCATAAATACATAAGTATGTGTATCTGAGTTCGTTCTATTGCCATGTCACAATTACGAATGTCAATTGGAAATGTTTACTTTTTATAATGTGTATTAAATACACTTGTAATTTAATACAAGTTAGATATGTCAAATAGAAATATATTAGTACATATACACTGGAAGAAAAAATCTTCACAACATCAATGTAACCGTTACATAATGAAATTTATATTGATGGAATTACATTTTTTAATAACTATGTAGCATTGCACTGAAACAATTTTACATTAAAATAAGATCTATGAAACATTTTACACTAATATTTTGTTGAATATAACTTTGTACATTACACCAATGAAGCACCAAATTAACTCAAAAACATAACCAGATTTCATGGATGCAATGTATGATATCAGTGATGACACGAATAGGGATTCTTTCAGTTTTAGGGTATAGTAACACTAACTTCCACATACATTGAAAAAAAATTAATTAATTATAAAGACTTTGGGACATCTTGGAGCAAAATCTTTTTAAATATTTTGTGTTTTTTAATTTTTTTTTGAATTTTTCTTTCATTGTACAGTACATAGAATAGTTTTCTATTTGAAATGACTAACACGTATTCCACTACAAGTATATTAAAGATATAATTGTAACTTGACATTAAACAAACTCAGATACACAAATAATTACAGTGACTTTTAGAAATATAAATCTTTAAAACTGAGTTAATTGTCTTCTGTTGTAATACGAGTATATAATTTGTGGAATTTCATGTCAAGTGAGTGAATTTTTAAAACCCAAGTTCCATTGAAAAAACCTGAAATAATGTACTGGCTCAAATAATGGTAAAATTGGTATTCATAATACCTTAACAAATCAGTTAAGATAAACAATAGCAGTATTTTTTGATTTAGCTGTTTTTGACATAACGAGAGGGCTCCACATTCAATGGTTGTATGTGAAAATCCACCAAAAAATAAACTACCTAAAATGTGCGTTGTAAAATAGCTGTATAAAATTTTTTTATTAAAGAAATTAATCAAAACTTTTTATATATAACATTTAATGGAATTGCTAATAATACAAAAATACCAAGTCAGCAGAAAAAGTATATAGTCACTGGGTAATTCCAAAGCATTTCGACCAACTCAAAAAATTACCCCTTTCAATGTTAACAAAATTTAGCACAATAAATCTACTGGTGTGCGGGAGTTTGTTGTCGTTTTTAGTTTTTCAAAATTCATTGTATTTTTTTGTGGTACGAGTACAGAGCTCCAAAGTTACATATCTCAAGGATTTTTCTCAAAATTACTATTTCTTAAATTAGCGATATCTTATTAACCGCTTTACGTATTTTGAACATACTAATACCAATGAAAACCTCTGCTACTCCTCTTCAATGTTGTGAAATAAAATAAGTATCTCCTTTTGGTGGAAGGAGGTCAAAATATGAAAAAATCCTTAATCCTTGAATATCCTGAAAGGTATCAATTAATATCCTTTTTTTTGGCACTACAGGGTGGCTGATATGTAATGCAACAAAGTAAAGCGCTATATTTTTTTTTTATTTTTTTTTTTTAAATTTTATTGTTCAAAAGCAAAAATGTCGGAAATAACATAAAATTTTAGAAACAGTTTAGATTTGTTCGAATTGGCGACCTTTGGCACGAATTATGGCCTTCAAACGGCCGACAAAGCCATCACACGCTGCACGAAAGTGGCTCTGCGGTATTTTGGCCCATTCCCGGCGAAGCGCCGTCTTGAGATGATCGATACTTTGGTATTTTTTAGTACGAACCTTACTCTCTAAAATTCCCCAGGCGCAAAAGTCCAACGGATTGAGATCCGGAGATCTTGGTGGCCATTGTGCGGTAGAAATGAAGCGAGGAACCTCCTTTTTAAGCCATTCTTGGTTGACGCGTACTGAGTGCGATGGTGCTGATTCCTGTTGGAATGTCCATGGACTGCGGCCGAAATGTTTGTCTGCCCAGGGCTTCAATACTGTCTTTAGGAAATTTTCCCGATAATATTCGGCATTTATTTTGACCCCATGGTCGATGAATACGAGCGGGGAGCGACCATCGGCCGTTACGGCGGCCCACACCATTACCATCGGCGGCCCTTGAGTTCTGGTGGCCAATCGAAGATGTAAATTTTCAGCTTACCTCTTTGGCAAGTAACCCGATCTTTTTGTTTGTTCACAAACTGTTCAATTTGGAATGGCTTCTCATCGGAGAAAACCAAATTCGGTAACTGACCACTTTCGTGCAAGCGAAGCAACTCCTTGGCTCTTTCCAGTCTAACTTTTTTTTGTGCATCGGTGAGCTCTTGCACTTTTTGGAACATCAATGGCTTTAGTCAAAGCTCATTTTTTAATATGTGTTGTATCCGTTCTCGCGGTGAATGAATGCGATGTTCAGCTCACGAGCAATTTTTCTACCACTGCGGCGTGGATTTCGATCAAATCTGGCCTTCACTTTTCGGATCATTTCTGGTGTTGTTGCCGTTTTTTTTGTCCAGTTTTTGGACGCGATGCAACACAGCCAGTATGACGGTAACGAGCAATGGTACGAGAAACAAAAGATTTATTCACATTCAAATGCTGGAGGGCTCTAACGATAGCCACTTGTGTTTTTCCACCCAAATATAAAGCAATCACACTATCACGCTTGAATTTCATCAAGAATAACTTTTTTCTGAATGCAATAGATCAAAATGCTTTTGTAAGCTTGTAAACAATAAAATGAACTGTCACTGAAATAAATCTGTTAGCTATCAGACTAGCGGTTTAGAAATTATAGGAACCTGAAGATGGTTGCAATACATATCAGCCACCCTGTACAGGGTCAAACTATTATGAACAGGCTATGAAAAACTCAAAATGGAACCTGAATAGACCTAAAACATACAGCAATTTTATTGAGTCAATATCATAATTTTTCGTGTATATTTAAACCCTCACTTTAGTGTGACGAGGGTATATATCATTTGCTACGAACAAAAAGTGTAACACATCGAAGGAGTGACCTAAGACCCCAAGTATGTTCGGCGGGAATCCGTTTTGGGTCATTTTAGGTCGAATCAGCCCTGTCCGTCCGTCCGTCTGTCTGCTGGATTGTGCGCACGATAACTCTCGAAAGGAGTATCCGATTGACTTCAAATTTGGTATGTGGTAATATTAGTTTCTATTTCCGGCTAAGTTCGAAGATGAGTCATATTGGTCCACTCCTTCTAGTACCTCCACCACAAAGGGTTAAAACGTTGTGAAATATTGATTCTTTAATAATTGCTATACTACTTATTCGAATCTTCTGAAATAGTTTTAGTTTATTAGTCGCTATCAACATGAGAAAAATTGACGAAGTTGCCACGTAATAGTTTGATTGTCGATATCAACTTGAGAAAAATGGGTGAAGTGGCCCCGCTGCTTTTGGAACCTCCCACACAAAAGGGACCATTTTAAACAAAAAGTTAAAAGCTTATAACATTAATACCAGTGCATAAAAATTCTTGAAATTTTGCACAGGGTAATATATTTATAGTGCTACAGTCCTGTGAAAAATGGGCGTTATTGCCACGCCTATTTTGGTACCTCACACACAAAGGTACCATTTTGTACAAAAATTCTTCAACAACGAAAATTCTTCAACATTTTGCACAGGGTAACGCTTTTGAAGTACCTATAGCGCTGTGAAAAAAGGGCGTTACCACCACGCCCCTTTTTGTACCTCGCACACAAAATGGTCAAATTATACCAACATTGTATTGCTCTTAACGTTAATATATAAGTGCTCATAAACGCTTACAAATCGGCACAGCGCAATGTATTTTAAGAATCTACGAGTTTTTGATAAACCCCTTCTGGTACCTCCCACACAAATTGACACATCATTTTGTGTAATATTCCATATTACATTACTCACAAAGTGAGGGTGTACCTTAGTCGGTTTACGCGACTGAAACTTTCTTACTTGTTATACTCTCACTTTAATGATACGAGGGTATATATCATTTGCTACGGGCCAAAAGTATAACACATCGAAGGAGTTATCTAAGACCCTAAGTATGTTCGGCGGATATTCGTTTTGAGTCGTTTTAAGTCGAATGAGAAATGTCCGTCCGTCCGGCTGTCTGTCTGCTGGGTGGTGCGCATGATAATTCTCGAAAGGAGTAACCGATTGACTTCAAATTTGGTATGCGATATTTTTTTTCTATCTCCGGCTAAGTTTGAATATCGGCCATATTGGACCACTCCTTCTAGTACCTCCCCCACAAAGGGTTAACATTTTGTAAAATATTGAATCTTTAATAACTTATACACTTCTTATTGGAACCTTTTGAAATTCATCACATAGTATTAGTTTAATAGTCGCTATCACCTAGAGAAAAATGGGCGAAGTTGCCACACCCCTTTTGGCCCCTCCCACACAAATGAACCATTTTGCACCAAAAATTAACAGCTTATAACATTTATCCGAGTGCATAAAAATACTTGAAAATGTGTCCAGTGTAACGCTTTTATAGTACCACTAGTCTAGTGAAAACTTAGCGTTATGGCCAATCCCCTTTTGGTACCTCCCACTAAAAGATACCATTTTGTACAAAAAATGAGTACCAAATCACGAAAATACAACAAAATTGTGCAGAGTGTAAAGCTTTTAAAGTAACGGTGATCTAAGTAGTTATACTTTTTTCAATAGACTCTTTTTGAAAGATCACGTGTGAGTCGTGTCATGCTGTCATGTTATTTTTGTTAGTATTGTTTGGCATTTCATCATGGAAAGAATAACGCCTGAACAACGTTTACAAATTAGTCAGTTTTATTATCAGAATAATCGTTCGCCAATTGCGCTAAGTCCATTTTTTTAAATCAAAAAAAAAAAAAACCCTTTCCAGTCGACCCACGACCTTGACACCCATGAGCAATATTTTAGCTCTCGTTAAGTGCTATCCTTTTGCCATTGACCGATTCCCGATCCGACGTACCGGAATCATCGATATTTCGTCAAAAATGATGCCGGTGAAAACGTAACCGTCAATGGCGACCGTTATGGTGCCATGATAACCGACTATTTGATGCCTGAAATTGAAGCTCGTGATCTCGGCGACATTTGGTTTCAACAAGACGGCGCCTCTTCCCACACATCGCGTCAATCAATGGATTTATTGAGAGAACACTTCGGTGAGCAGATAATTTCACGTTTTGGGCTGGTCGATTGGCCACCAAGATCGTGTGATATCATACCGTTAGACTTTTTCCTGTGGGGATATGTAAAGTCTAAAGTTTATGCGGACAAACCCGCTTCCGACTCCCGATTCAGGCCTTGGAGCAAAACATCACGCGTGTCATTCGCAAGTTACCAGTCGAAATGCTCGAACGAGTCATCGAAAATTGGACTCAACGGATGGACCATCTGAGACGTAGCCGCGGCCAACATTTGATAGACATAATCTTCAAAAAAATAAATGCCAAAGAATGTCCTTTCAAATGATAATAAACATTCCCCATTAAATTTGAAGTTTCTGTGTTTTTTTCTTTAAAAAAAGTAGGGAACCTCAAAAAGGATCACCCTATACATATAACCCTATAAAAAATAGGCGTTATAACCACGCCCCTTTTGTACCTCCCACAGAGAATGGCCAAATTGTACCAAATTGAACAGCTTATAACGTTTATATGCCAGTGCACATAAACGCTTATAATTCGGCACAGTGCAATGTATTTAAAGAGTCTACTGTTCAGAGAAAAATGGGTGTATTTTTTAAAAACGTTCTGGTCCTCCCGCAAAAATTGACTGAATAATTTGTGTAATACCCTAATATATGTCTTCAACAAACATTTTAAATCTCAAAATTTGTCATACACATCTTCTTAAATATTTTCATGTTCATAATCCAACAAATAGTCCCAAAATACTTTGTTAATATCCCTTGCGAAGTAATGTTACATTGTGTTAATTTCATTCTGTTGAAACTTTATTCTCCTATGAATTTGCATTTAAACTCGTAAATTAAATATAATTTCCTTGTTGATTAATTCCATTACTATGAATCTACATATGTACGAGTATATACATACATCTGTTAAACCGCATCCATAACCAACAGCCGTTTTAAGGAAAAGGCCAAAGTCCACCGCCACTTTTGTGGTTATGCGGCCGTTGTGTTAATTTCATTGCGGAATTCAATTAAATTTAACCCATTTGGTTTTACAATTCTTACACAAAATATTGTAGCGTTTTAGATAGATACTATAAAGTAAGAATAATAGGGCACTACGTGGTGACTTATACGTTTAGGTATTAGTGGATTCTTCATTGAAAAATAATTTTTGAATATACAGATTTCCATTTCAATACTAACAAAATTATTGAATGTTTATAGAACCGATTTTAAACTTATAAAAGTGTATAATTATACCCTACACCACACTGTGGTACAGGTATTATGACTTTGTGCATTTGTTTGTAACGCCCAAAAAGAGAAGAAATAGAACCATCGTTTATTATACCGATCGACATAGAATCACTTTTTGAGTCGATTTTGCCTTGTCCGTATCTCTGTCCATGTATTCTGGTAATCAAAGTGTAGGTCTTATGGTCCGACTGTGATGAAATTTAACACAGTGCTCTTTCTTGGCCCAAGGACGATCCCTATTGAAATTTGTCAAAATCAACAAACAATAAATAAACGCAACAATCGGACGAGGACGACTTTTTGATAACCTTAGAGCAGAATACTATTTCCGTTTAGAAAATGTGTTTTTTACAATAAATGCAAATTGAGAAATATATATTCTCTATGGTGTCTGAAACTAAATGTGAACAAGAAACAACGCTCTCCTACAAAATTTCGCAATGAGAAAATATAAAATAATACTAATATTATGACTAAATCCAAAGCAAATTAAATCCAAACTTAATTTATTAAAAAAAAAAAACAAAAAAATGACCTTAAACCCCTTTTTCGGCATACACTATGCGACACATTTTCCCGAAACTTGGCAGAGTCCATTCGTGTTATAAAAAACCTCTTTATGCCGAATGTCGTTCCGATCGGATATAAAATACAGATTCTACAGCGCCTACATGTTAAATCGGGGGTGAAATATATATGGGGGCTATATCTAAATCTGAACCGATTTTCACCAATTTTAACAGGTTTCGTCCTTAGGCCAAAAAAGATATACGTGTATCTCGATCGGACAATAATTGGGACCTGTACTTTGTACATGAATACATCTACAGACAGACAAACAGACGGATATAGATAAATCGATAGCAAAAATACTGGCTTTCATTAGGGCCTCAAAATGGCGCCCATAATATTAGAAAACATCCGTGGCTTGCATCCCGCGGAAATAACCCACAATATAAAAGGAAGTCGGAAGAGAGGAACCAAAAAACAACAACATGAGGAATTACAATGGATCAAACATGGCCCAGCCTTAGACACTAGACCAGCTCTAGTATAATCCTCTTATAACTTAACCTAGATAAATCGACGCAGAAAGTGATTGTAAGTCGATCGGTATAATAAACAATGGGTCTATCTCTTCTCTTTTTAGGTGTTACAAACAAATGCACAAAGTCATAATACCCTGTACAGTGTACACAGTGTTGTGTAGGGTATACAAAAATCCCTGGATAAATGCAGAAATTATAACCCATTTGAAACGTCAGTCAAATTGCCTCCACTACTTCTTCTGCAGGAACGAATTCGATGAACCAAATATTCGAGCACTTTTCCCACTAAATCAAGTCGTATGTCATGAATGGCGCGTTCAATATTGACTTGTAAGTCTTCAAGAGAGTCTGGTTTATTTCGAAAGACCAATGACTTCAAATAACCCCACAAGAATAGTCTAACGGTGTTAAAGCACAACTTCGTGGAGGCCATTCAATGTGATATTTCTTCGAATCTCAAAAATTTTTTTTTTTGGATTTTAAAAAAATGGACTTAGCATCATTTTCAAATGTGAACGGAAAGTTTATTTTTGCTCTAGCTACTTAACGGTATGTCGGATCGGGAATCGGTCAGTGGCAAAAAGAAATGAGGGCTAAGATATTGCTCATGGGTGTCAAGGTCGTAGGTCGACTGGAAAGTGTTTTTTTTTTGGATTATAAAAAAATTTACTTAGCGCACGAAAAGTTGCAATTGGAGAACGATTATTTTGATAATAAAAATGAATAATTTGTATACGTTGTTCTTGCGTATATCTCTCCATGTTGAAATTGTAAACACTAATGAATACAATGAAAAACAAATGACAGATCATGACATATTACAAATGGCCGAAACGTCACTTCAAAATCATAGCATCCCTATTGGAAAACCCGTTACTACAGAAGCGATTTTTTTCAGCGTGTAAACCGTTTTATTTAAGTACACGTAAGACAGTTTATATATTTCTATTAATAAAGTCATATATGCCAAATTTCTAATGATCTGATATTAACTAATGCTTCTATACCGCTTAGACGCCAAATCGGAATTTACATATATATGGGGGATATATCCAAATTTGAATGGATATTGTCAAGACTCGACACATATTATTAACTGGTCAAATATGATACTCTTCACACAGATTCATCATCATCGAAAGGATGTTATAGCTCCTTTTATAGATATATATGAGTAAAATTTCAAAAGGGTAGTCCTTGGGCAAAAGAAAAAAAATTAAAAACAATCGTTGGATTTGTATTGCGGTCCGTACTTTGATTGTAAGAATACATAGATATACAGACGGAATGCGCTAGACAAACCATGTGCATTTCTCTCACAAAGTCATCTTACTATGTACCACAGCGTCGTGAAGGATATACATATCTATGACTAACATGTGCTCTACTATACCAAACGCATAAGCCACAAATATTTTAATTTCCCTAGAGCATAAATTTCCAAATATTGTAACCTGTACCAAAGATACCTAATATTGGATTTTCAGAAACTCAGCCTTCGTCCGAAAATTTTAAACAAATCACTATCCTAAATATCGGTTTAAGAACAAGGAGACCATTTATCCTAATATACTTCAAGTTAATATACATCAACTTTTTACTTCAAGTTTTTATACTTCAAGTTAATATAACTCAACTGTTTACTTCGCAGAAATAAAGGATGGAGGATGTGAAGCTCATCGGCCATAGCTAGTTCAATATAAAACAATTAACAGTCAATCAATCAATAGTGTTGTAGTATTTTAACTCTTCTGCATTTTAATTTCAATTCTTAAATAATCGCAATGTTCAATTTAAATGAAACCAAACGTATTACCCTAGATTGGCAATTCTTAAGTTTATGTCCAACAAAAATTGAAACGAACCACAGAAACTTAACGAACATTAAAGTACCAATAACCAAAATGGCCCCCGCTTGTCAGAAGTGCGGTTGGATAATCGCAAAATGAATGCCATTTCGACACAACACACAAATTCCTCGTTGAAGGTCATTGAAACTATTTAATATTAGAGAAATCCTTGTAATTGTATAATGAATGGTTGTGAGGGCGTTGTAAATTGAATAATCTGGATAAACTACATATAAAAATTGTTTAACAGTTATTTCCCGACCAAGAAATATATGTGGTTTAAAGAATGCCATAGAAAGAAAACTAGCTTGGGAAATATAGAATATTATGTACCACCAAACTAATAAACAAAATTTGTCATTTTGTGTAGAATATGCCAAAAAAAGAGGGACTATTTTTTGTCAGACTATAGCTGTTGAAAAAGAATGTGACTGTATTATAAGGAGATTGCTACAAACGTTATTTTGGAATGAGTATGTCATACGTATAATAGTTACGATGGAACCATATTGTGATCACTGCAGAAGCGCTGACGCATAACTGCAAGTCTTGGGTCCAAAACTCTAACAAGGTTTGTGAACAGAGGGACCTCCCATTTAAAACTCTTATTTATTCACCTCCTGTGACAAATCCTAAATCACACACAAAGATGTAAGGCTTGGAGGTAATGCGTTAGTGTGAGTGTCTTTAAGGTTTGCCTATCATATTAATGGATTTTACTTGTTAATTATTAATTTCGAAAGCAATAAATTATGCATTTAAATTTGTTTTTGGTGTAATAGTGTTTGTTCAACGAACAGGGGAAAACGGTGGTTGTATCCTTTTACGATGTGTCATATTTTTTTTGATGCACAGTGTTTTAAACCCTGTAAACATATTCGTACATCGCCGGTGTTTTCAACTGTTACACACTTTTGATGACAAAAGCCACTGCACATTGGGATCAATTGCAAACAATGTGGTAATCGATATATGGGTACTTCTTTCTCATGTGTCACAGGTCAAAAATTAAATCGTTCTCACATTACAAAGAGAAAATATTTGAAAAAAATCAACAAACAAAATATAGTTGACTATTCTTTTTCTATGTGTCATTCTAATTACCTTTGCCGAAGAAATCATAGTTTAGCAATGAATTTCGAGCCACCAGATCATTCAAAATAGATATTTTTCAAAAATATCCTAATATTATAAATTAGGTATAAAATAACAATTAAAAATTCCTATTTTGATAGATCCGGGGCTCGAATATTTTCGGCCCACCCTAATATGTATAGATAATTGTTGCTAAAGGGATATATATACTACAATCTTCAAATCCACATGGCATGAGTTAGAATCGGGAAATTTGGTATTCCTTGGAACATAGACTCGAAACTATAAGCTATTTTCAGAAATTCGAGCTTTTAGGGGGTCTGTCGCCCGCGGTTATCTTTTATTTTTCACCCTTCTTGTAGGAAATTTGTATTATTAAAGTGGAAGATAAATACATCCAAAATTAAAGAAAAACCAGTAAGGAAAGGCAGAAAGTCGGGCGGGGCCGACTACATAATACCCTACACCTCCCTAACAATGCGATAAGGGTCATTGCCATAATAATTTGGAATAATTGGTACATGGGTAGAAACATATTATCTAATTCTGAAACGATAATCGCTAAATTAAGCAATATTCGTTCCTAAATTGAGAAACATCTTTCTGGAAAATTTTAATGATCGGAAGTAAAATACAACTTCTATAGCGGTTTGATACCAAATCAGGAGGAAGAATCAATATAAATCTGAACCGATCTTCCCTGAATACTCATTCATGTAAAAAGACCTCCTTCTGTCGAATTTCGTACTGATCGCATATAAAATACAGTCTCTACAGCGCCTACATGTCAAATCGGGGGTAACGTATATATGGGGGCTATATCTAAATCTGAACCGATTTCTTCCAAATTTAACAGTGTTCATTCATATAATAAGAAACCTCTTTCTGACGAATTTCATACTGATCGGATATAAAATACAGTTTTTACAGCGCTTACATGTCAAATCGGGGGTAACATATATATGGGGGCTATATCTGAATCTGAACCGATTTTCTCCGAATTTAGCAGTATTCCTTCATGTAATAAGAAACCTCTCTTTGCCGAATTTCGCACTGATCGGATATAAAATAACATTTTTACAGCGCTTATATGTCGAATCGGGGGTAATGTATATATGGGGGCTATATCTAAATCTGAACCGATTTCTTCCAAATTTAACAGAGTTCATTCATGTAATAAGAAACCTTTTCCTGCCGAATTTCATACTGATCGGATATAAAATAAAGTTTTTACAGCGCTTACATGTCAAATCGGGGCTAACATATATATGAGAGCTATATCTAAATCTGAACCGATTTTAACCAAATTCAATAGGGATCGTCCTTGGGCCAAAAAAAAGATATGTGTAAAGTTTCGTCGAGATCGGGCCATAATTGCGACCTGTACTTTGATTACAAGAATACATGCACAGACGGACAGACAGACAGACGGACAGACAGACAGACAGACAGACGGACAGACGGACATAGCTAAATCGACTCAAAAAGTGATTCTAAGTCAATCGGTATAATAAACGATGGGTCTATTTCTTTTCCTTTTGGGTGTTACAAACAAATGCACAAAGTTATAATACCCTGTACCACAGTGTGGTGTAGGGTATAATAAATGTAGTTTAAACCAGTAAGGAAAGGCAGAAAGTCGGGCGGGGCCGACTATATAATACCCTACACCTCACTAACACAGCGATAAGGGTCATTGCCATAATAATTTGGAATAATTGGTAAATGGGTTGAAACATATTATGTAACTCTGAAACAATAATCGCTAAATTAAGCAATATTCGTTCCTAAATTGAGAAACATCTTTCTGGAAAATTTTAATGATCGGAAATAAAAAAATACAACTTCTATAGCGGTTTGAAACCAAATCAGGAGGAACATATAGTATATGGAGCTTTAATATAAAATACAGTCAGCGCTTACATGTCAAATCGGGGGTAACATATATATGGGAGCTATATCTAAATCTGAACCGATTTTCTCCGAATTTGGCAGTATTCCTTCATGTAATAAGAAACCTCTTTCTGCCGAATTTCGCACTGATCGGATATAAAATACAGTTTTTACAGCGCTTACGTGTCAAATCGGGGGTAACATATATATGGGGCTATATCTAAATCTGAACCGATTTTCTCCGAATTTAGCAGTATTCCTTCATGTAATAGAAAACCTCTCTTTGCCGAATTTCGCACTGATCGGATATAAAATAACATTTTTACAGCGCTTACAGGTCAAATCGGGGGTAACGTATATATGGGGGCTATATCTAAATCTGAACCGATTTCTTCCAAATTTAAAAGTGTTCATTCATATAATAGGAAACATCTTTCTCACGAATTTCATACTGATCGGATATAAAATACAGTTTTTACAGCGCTTACATGTGAAATCGGGGATAACATATATATGGGGGCTATATCTAAATCCGAACCGATTTTCTCCGAATTTGGCAGTATTCCTTCATGTAATAAGAAACCTCTTTTTGCCAAATTTTGCACTGATCGGATATAAAATACAGTTTTTACAGCGCTTACATGTCAAATCGGGGGTAACATATATATGGGGGCTATATCTAAATCTGAACCGATTTTCTCCGAATTTAGCAGTATTCGTTCATGTAATAGGAAACCTCTTTCTGCCAAATTTTGCACTGATCGGATATAAAATACAGTTTTTACAGCGCTTACATGTCAAATCGGGGTAACGTATATATGGGGGCTATATATAAATCTGAACCGATTTCTTTCAAATTTAACAGTGTTCATTCATATAATAAGAAACCTCTTTCTGCCGAATTTCATACTGATCGGATATAAAATAAAGTTTTTACAGCGCTTACATATAAAATCGGGGCTAACATATATATGGGGGCTATATCTAAATCTTAACCGATTTTAACCAAATTCAATAGGGATCGTCCTTGGGCCAAAGAAAAGATATGTGTAAAGTTTCGTCGAGATCGGACCATAATTGCGACCTGTACTTTGATTACAAGAATACATGCACAGACGGACAGACGGACAGACGGACAGACAGACGGACAGACAGACAGACGGACATAGCTAAATCAACTCAGAAAGTGATTCTAAGTCGATCAGTATAATAAACGATGGGTCTATTTCTTCTCCTTTTGGGTGTTACAAACAAATGCACAAAGTTATAATACCCTGTACCACAGTGTGGTGTAGGGTATAAAAACTTCAATACGGAACACATTATTGGGGGAGAACAAAAATATTCTCCATTATTGTCAAAGCTATGGCAGGATTTTCCAATAAGAGTGATATGATTTCTTTGAAAAAAAACACACTTTTTGTTAAGGCAATTCAAAAGTTTTTTATTTCATGTGAAGTACAATCGATACAATTAATAAAACGTCATTCAACTGGCCTCCACGACTTCTTCTGCAGGAACGAATTCGATGAACCCAATTTGCGAGCATTTTTTCCACTAAATCAAGTTGTATGTCATGAATGGCACTTTCACTATTGACTTGTAAAGCTTGCAGAGAGTCTGGTTTATTTCGAAAGACCAATGACTTCAAATAACCCCACAGGAAATAGTCTAATGGTGTTAAATCACAACTTATTGGAGACCATTCAATATCACAATTTTTGAAATCATCGAATCTCCAAACTTTTCTTGCAACAATTCAATTGTTTCATTTGCTGTACGGCACGTAGCCACAATCGGTTAATGGCAAGAAGATAGCTCTTAATGAGAGCTAAAATATTGCTCATGGGTGTCAAGGTCGTAGGATGACAGGATAGTGTTTTTTTGGATTTAAAAAAAAAATGGACTGAGCATCATTTTCAAATGTGAACGGAAAGTTTATTTTTGCTCTAGCTCCTTAACGGTATGTCGGATCGGGAATCGGTCAATGGCAAATAGATAGCTCTTAACTAGAGCTAAAATATTGCTAATTGTTTGTCAAGGTCGTAGGGCGACTGGAAAGTGTTTTTTTTGGATTTAAAAAAAAATGGACTTAGTCCACGAAAAGTTGCTGAATAATTTGTAAACGTTGTTCTTGTGTATATCTCTCCATGATGAAATTGTAAACACTACTGAATACAATGAAAAACAAATGACAGAATGGCCGAAACGTCACTTCAAAATCATATCATCCCTATTGGAAAACCCGTTATAATGTATTTAACAACAAGTACAATTGTTAGATTCGGCCATGCCGAATCTTATATACCCTCCATCATGGATTGTATTTAATTTTATTTCTGGAAAAATCTTTGGATATGAAGCAAATAATTTTTTAAAGGTTAAGTCAATTATTAAAACAAGAGGAACGCAGTAATTTTTAGCCAAATTTTAGGGCGCAAATTCTTTAGCAAAACTCTTCACCTGAAAAATGTGGTATTTATCACTTAAAATATTTACGCACACAGACTACAGTTTGGTTGCCTCAACCGAATTATTTGCCAACCTAATTTTGGTAGTTCTGTCTACTATCATGCGATTCCATCAGGACAACCAACATTTTGTTTGTAGTATACTTCTGCTTCCATGTTGACAACAATCATATTTGGTTGCGCCAACTACGAAAATGGTGGCTAAAACTATCTGTTGTATGTTGCCACAACCAACTGTTTTAAAAAATTGGTTGTTCTCACAATTTGTCAGTCGTATACTACCGACAATTAATTAAAAACAGTTTTCATTCATTTTTATTTTATTTATTTCACGAAAAGCCAAACAAGTCATAACAAAATTAAAAATTCCATATTACAAATTCATCACTATTATGAGATGTGGAAATATTTGACACAAATTGTAGCACACGAAAAAAAACCCAAAACTTTTATGCAAATATCGCTTAACCCTGTGCTTCCAATTTTATGACTGTTGCTTTTATTTTTTATTTATGTAAAACTTTTTCTAGAACATATTCTGCATTCCACACGAGATTATTTTTGATTACCTATACCAAAACAAACAAAATGTTGAAGATTTTTTATGTCGAGTAATTTAATTTTTGTTTGTCATGTATCAGTAAAAGAACAGCAACCAATCTTTCGGTTGTATTTCCCAAAATACATTTAATTATACTAAATTTGGGAAATGATTGGTATAACCAATAAACGATTATTTATTAATATTTTTTCTGTTGTAGTAACCAATTATTCGTTGCAATAATAATCTTTGGTCTATTGATACAATTTCTGTTGTCAAGAATAAAACATTGGTTGTCACAACCAAAAATCGATCATTTCGTATTATAATGAAAAGTTAAAATTGCTTACCACAACTAACCGAGTGTCAATGAAAAAAAAAAACAATCTTAATTCGATTGATACAACCATCAATTTAGTTGCAAGAATTTTTATTTGATCGTATCAATTAGGGTAATCAAAAACCGCACCGGTTAACCGGTTAATCGGTTTCTCTTTAAAAACCGCCTATCGGTTTCCGGTTTTTCTGCTTTTTCGAATAACTCGAACCGTCGGTTTTTTCAACTCGGTTTATTCGACTTTTCGGTTTTTTGAAACCATTATAAAATGATAAAGAAAATATTATTTTAGAAACAGGAACCTACCTAATATTTTGAAAACATCAATATAAAAACCGTTGACATCATTTGTGCATATCCATCGATTTCAAAATGCAGTTTTATATGTATTTATACTGTTTAAATTGCTAACTTCTCTATTGACTTCTTCTGCATATTTTATCAAGGGTCTTATTGCGGTATAGAAATTAATTAACAATCCTTTCTGATTGAAATGTAAGTATAAATAAAAATACATATGTTCAGTTTCACATTTCGACAAGTTTTCATCTCTATAGTATGCTCAAGGCAGAATCCGCTACTTCTGATAATATATGTATATAATTGGTTTGCCATTTATATGATGCTAAAAGCTAAGATTTTGCCGATCTTCATTATTAGTCAAGTTTTATAAAAATCATAATCAATTTTTTTGAAAGAAATCTCTTTAAAAATTGAACATATATATTACAAATATTGCAGAGATTATAATATTATATGATAAATGAAATAGGAACAATTACCTATTATAAATACAAATATGAAGTGTTTAAAATAAAATTTTCAAATAAATCTTAATTTAATTGGAATATGGTTACATATTGAATTTGCACTACGCTTATTTTACGTCATCTAACAAAATGTTGAGCATTATTTATGCATTTTTATTAAAAAAGAAAAACCGAAAACAACCGGTTCACCGGTTTTTTATTTTCGGTTAAACCGAAAACCGGTTTTAGAGTTAACTTAATTTTCGAAGAAACCGAAAACCGTATTTTCAAAATATCCGGTTTTTTGATCACCCTAGTATCAATGTTATTATTGTTGTTTCAATTATTTTTATATAAATACAACCGACACACGGTGTAGGCAATATTATTTTTGTTGCTAGTGCTTTTTTCGTTGTTACAATCGAATTCCAACCAATTATTTTCGTGGGTGTGGCTTAAACAACAAATTAAAATTTGTTATTTAGATGAATTCTGGCGAAAATAGAATACAAACTGCAAAGTTGCAGCTATATTTCTTAGAAAATATGGTGTTTATCAGGGCTGTGGAGTAGGAGTCTAGCAGTCGGAGTCTGGGAAATTTGCCCGGAGTCGAAAAATTATGGTCGTCTCCGACTCCGAAATGTGTTGTGCAAAATGTACCAATTATGTGATAGAACTTTTGCACTCAAAATATTTCGGGAAAATAATTTTGGTAAAAAAGAAGGATAAAATATTCGAAGCTTTTAACCAAATATTTAAGAATGCCAAAAATCTCTAGAAAGTTAACCAAACTATCGAGTTTTTATGTAATTTTTTTTAAGTTTTAGGAAAACTCTGATTGTATTTAGCTAACAAAATAAGTATTTGCAAGACTATACACTATTCTTAAGCGAGCATAAAACAAGTAAGGAAATGCCGAGCGAAGCCAACTATATGATACCGTACAACACCTTGTTAGAGCAGAATAAGCTCAGATATTGTAAATACAAACATTTGTTAAAATTCGTCAATATGCGTTCTTGAATAAATAAATGCTACCCTACTAAATTAAAACCAGTAAGGAAAGGCTAAAGTCGGGCGGGGCCGACTATACAATACCCTACACCAGTCTCGTAATATTGAATAACTCTAATATATAAATTTTGTAATTCATGTATAAATTGTTTACATCAATTTACTTTTGGGACATTTTATACTTAAATAATACCCTGTACCACAGTGTTCGGCAATGTTGGTTCATGGATCAAGAAACTATACCATTCTAGATTACAAAACGATTGGATGTAAAATATAGCTTCTATAGAACTAAAGGGCCAAATCGGACGAAACAGGTATATGGGAGCTATAGCTAAATCTTAACCGATTTTCTTCAAATTCGGTAGTGTTGGTTCATGGATCAAGAAATACTACCATTCTACATTTCAAAATAATGATTGGATTTAA
This sequence comes from Eudasyphora cyanicolor, assembly GCA_963930755.1. Lineage (NCBI taxonomy): Eukaryota > Metazoa > Arthropoda > Insecta > Diptera > Muscidae > Eudasyphora > Eudasyphora cyanicolor. The sequence continues at coordinate 317,225,286 of OZ005734.1, forward strand.
AATACAGCTTCTACAGGACTAAAGAGTAAAATCGGACGAAACACATATATGGGAGCTATAGCTACACCTTAACCGATTTTTTTTCAAATTCGGCAATGTTGGTTCATGGATCAAGAAACTCTACCATTCTACATTTCAAAACGATTGGATGTCAAATACAGCTTCTATAGAACTAAAGGGCCAAATCGGACGAAACATATATATGGGAGCTATAGCTAAATCTAAACCGATTTTCTTAAAATTCGGTAGTGTTGGTTCATGGATCAAGAAACTCTACCATTCTAAATTTCAAAATGATTGGATGTAAAATACAGCTTCTACAGGACTAAAGAGCAAAATCGGACGAAACATATATATGGGGGCTATAGCTAAATCTTAACCGATTTTCTCCTCATTAGGTATTGTTGGTTCATGGATCAAGAAACTCTACCATTCTAAATTTCAAAACGATTGGATGTAAAATACAGCTTCTATAGAACTAAAGGTCCAAATCGGACGAAATATATATATGGGAGCTATATCTAAATCTGAACCGATTTCAACCAAATTCAATAGCGATCTTAACAGCTGCGAAATACTGTAAACTGCAAAATTTCAGAACGATCGGAGTGAAATTGCGACCTGTAGTCGACGAACAACTTTACATGGACAGACGGACGGACAGACATGGTTAAATCGACTCAGCTAGTGATTCTGAGTCGATCGGTATACTTTAAGGTGGGTCTAGCTGTGTTATTTTCAGGTGTTACAAACATCTGCCGTGAAACAAACTTATAATACCCTGTACCACAGTGTGGTGTAGGGTATAAAAAAAGATTGAATGTGAAATACAGCTAGCGTATAGCGTTACAAGGCCAAATCTAAAGAAACATTTATATCTGGGGGGCAATATTTATCTGAGTCGATTTTCACAAATTCCAATACGTTTCCTCCCTAGTGTGAAAGAGGTATTTTTGTCAAATTTTACAAGCTTAAGATGGACAGACGGACAGCTAGTGATTCTCAGTAGAACGGTATATTTTAAGGTGTTTCTAGCTGTAGTATTTTTTACAAATCTGCAAAAAAAAACAACAAATTTATAACCTCCTGTACCATAGTGGAGTGTAGGGTATGATTACTAACGAATAAACTGGTTGCCTGAAGCAAACATAATTTCCAAAAATTAAATGTCTTATTAAATACAAACTGCGATAAATTCATGTCTTATTAAATACAAAATTCAGTTAAAATGCTTAGAAAATGTGGTATTTATGCGTATAACTGTTAGTAGGAAATGGTGTAAATCAGTGATGAAATAGAGTTTACTTGAGCAAAGGCGATCAGTTGAAAAACAAATCTGTTGCAGATCGTTCGCTTGTTTGTAATACAGTAAAGTGTCATAAAAGTCAAAGTTTTTGAATATGGCTGATGAAGTTGATACTGTTTTGGAAACTGTTCCCAGGTCCGATCCACATTTTCATGAAAGACTTGCCAACGATTTGGAAAGGGAAAATAACTCTGACATTTTTGAAGTAAATGACGAATTCGTAGACGATTTTGTTGGTGACGAAGCATCTGATATTGAAGAAGTTTTTGAAATTGATAATGAATTGAAGGAATCTATCGATAGCGATGACGAAAGTAATTCTAAAGATGAAGAAATTCAAATGGAGAACTTTGTCTATAAATCCATGAATGGAACAAAGTGGTGTAGAATCCACCTCCACCGGCCAGAAAAATTCTTGTTCACAATAGATTGTATTGTACAGGAGGTCCAACAACTGAGAATATAGGTCCACTAGAAATATTTAAACGATTTTTTTACAACTGACAAAAAAAGAAATTATAATAATAGAGCCTAACAAACATACAAAAAAAAAATATGATAACTAGAACGCAAATAACCCGAGTAAAGAGAAAACCTGGAAAGAATTTAGTGATGAGGAATTGGTTGCTTTTGTTGGCATTCTAATTTGTGGAGGAACAAGTCATAATGACACACAGCATATCTAATTACTATGGAAGACTACAAATATGCCAATATTTAGAGCTACGATGTCGTTGAAAAGATTTCACTTGCTATTGAGATTTATCAGATTTGATGATAGCCGCACTAGAAATTTTCGATCTCAGAGAGACAAAGCAGCTCCAATACGCAAAACCAACTACAAACCACATGAAAATATAACGGTAGATGACAGCTTTTCCCCTTTAGAGGAAGAACAAAATTTACCCAATATATTCCTTCGATACCTGCAAGATATGGTATTAAAGTATGGTGGGCATGCGATGCTAAAACGCATTTTCCCTTCGAAGGAAATATCTATATAGGGAAGGAGGCTGGGCAAAAGAGAAATGAAAGACAAGGAGAAAATGAGCTAATGCGACTAGCAATGCGGTACAAAGGGTCAGGAAGAACCACACACCTTAAATTATACAGATGTGCCGTCAGCCCGAAACGGCAAAATCTATCTACGAACGAATAGGAATGAAATGTCACACGCGAAAAAACAGCTTTCCGCGAACATAGTTTGCTTTTTTTTGCACTAATCGATTAATATTAATTTTTCAATTGTGACAATTACAAAAAATTCGGGATAATCGGTTCGAAATCTGCGGAAAACCTCGGTCTTTGAAGTCATACTCGTTGAAATTTCTATTCGTTCGTAACTGACAACGCTCCGGGATGACATATCTTATAATTTATTATTTTTGGGAAGAACAATCGTTGCGGATAACTTTATGAAACATTCAGCTTACTATTTAAATTTACAGGGGCTCAAGGATATTTCGAATGAAAAGAGTGGCCCAGATTTTCTCAAAAATAAATCGAAATGCAGAATTTGCAAGGCAAAGGACAATTTCAATCGCAATACTCGATTCTTTTGCAAAGTTTGCAAACATCCTGTTTGTCTCCAACAAATGCGACTATGAAAATACGAATTTACTATTAAAAACTATTAATTTACAATTACAAATATTTTTTACACTATTCAAAGTTGGAATATGTTGTAAAATGCTGAATAAATTATATAGGGCCTCGTCAGCCATTGGAATCTCTTTGTGCCAGGAATGTTTGGTATACACTTAAGGGTTAAAAATGTGTTATCTATGGCTCAAAAACCGTAATTTGGAGCGACCTCTATAGGGGAGCTATATCAAAACATTGATCGATATGTCCCATTTGCAATCCCAATCAACTTGCAACTATAAGGAATAATTCTACTAGATTTGATCAACCTACCTCTATTATTACGGACTTTAAGAATATATATACTTTATGGGGTCTCAGATCAATATTTAGAGGTGTTGCAAACGGAGTGACGAATTGAATATGTCCCGCATCCTATGGTGGAAGGTTTATAATTAAAAAAAATATAATTAAAATATATGTCTCAAATAAAAGGTTGTAATGATCTCAAACCCCTTCGGTCATTTTGGGCCTGTATAAGGTGAATACAGCGCAATTGGGTAAAAAGTGGCAGATACTGATTAAATAATTTGATTAATTTCTCTTAAAAAATTATTGTATACAGTTTGTCAAAAAAAAAAAACGAGTATTTAAAGTTCTCCCGAAAAAAATCAATAAAATATATATATTTTCTTGAGTGGCTTTAGATTGGGCATCTAAGTGGCTTTTGTGATTTACAGGGTGGCTGATATGTATTGCAACCAACTTCAGGTTGCTATAATTTCTAAACCGCTAGTCTGATAGCTGACAGATTTATTTCAGCGACAGTTCATTTTATTGTTTACAAGCTTACCAAAGCATTTTGATGTTTTTCATTCAGAAGAAAAGTTATTCGTGATGGAATTGAAGCGTGATAGTGTGATTGCTTTATATTTGGGTGGAAAAACACAAGTGGCTATCGTTAGAGCCCTCCAGCATTTAAATGTAAATAAATCTTTTGTTTCTCGTACCAAAAAGTTCCAAAAAGTGCAAGAGCTCACCGATGCACAAAAAAAGTTAGACTGGAAAGAGCCAAGGAGTTGCTTCGCTTGCACGAAAGTGGTCAGTTACCGAATTTGGTTTTCTCCAATGAGAAGCCATTCCAAATTGAGCAGTTTGTGAAAAAACAAAATGATCGGGTTTACTTGCCAAAGAGGTCAGCTGAAAATTTATACCTTCGATTGGCCACCATAACTCAAGCGCCGCCGAACTATAGAACTATAGCGCTTTACCTTGTTGCATTACATATCAGCCACCCTGTAAGTGGAAGTAAATTAGAAGCTACTGCAAAATTGTTTGCATATCTACAATTTAGTCACATTCCAACACAAATGCTTTCAGAATTTCTCCCACTGTGCCGAAGAAATGGAGCATTACTACTTGTTGTTTGTCAAGAACGTTTTACTTGAGAACTTTTGTACTCGTAGCTGTTCCTAATGTTGCTTTTGCTGTGACAAGTCTTTTTTAAACTAATTAAATTTATGATGGTGTATTTTTCTTGCTTTAGTTATGTCTTATGTATTTTGCGTAAAACTTTAATTTGAAGGCCAACCACATTATATGTACTCTTGGGAACGTTGGCGTACGTGCATGTGTTTTTGAGTTTGTGGTTGTGTGCTTTTGTCTATAAATGTTGTGGTTTACTAAATTAATTAGTAACGAAAGATGTAATAAATTACTTAATGTACTCTGCTAGACTTATACTCAAAAGAACATTCATAATAGTGAACATTTACATAACCACATGTTTAATAAGATTAATCTAAAAATTATTGCCTCTAGACTCATAAATGTATTTTTAAATGATATGTAAATTCGTGTGTTGTTAGAGAACACTAAAATTGAGGGATTTTTGGTTACACACTTCAATTAATATACGTTTAACAATATTTTGAGGAATTTTGATAGAATGAAAAGGATTTACGTTTCTTGAAGACATATTCATAAACGATGTTGCAAGAAAACGGGAGTATAGTGTGAAATCTTTTCCAATTTATTAAGAAATTAACTTGTGGATTTATCGACAATAAGGCTTCAGTGGTTTCTTTTGTAATAAAAATTAATATTTTTACCATTAACACATTGCCAGCGTTAATTAACATTAAAAAATATCTAATTTGTTCATAGTCTGATTTCTAAGAATCTTATTTTATACTACAACTCAATTGTTATCAGAATTTATGCTTAAAGCATTATAAGTATGTCCATCATCTCTCATCCAATACCCTCCTCTTATCTTCTCTGCAGTGAGTCCAGTCAACTGCATTGATGAAACCTTTAAAAAGCCACAATCCTCATTTGCACATAATTATCGGAAAATTATTACAGCCAGAGTGAAAATGAGTGAAGCCCTGTGGTCCGATAGATTTTCAAAAGGTTTTTATTATTCTTCTTTGTGGTTCTTGCTTGAACAGAAATAATAAGGCATCCTTATGAATTTGCTATGAATTTTGCATTTTACACCTTTCCGTTTCAATCTACTGGATTCTATGATTTCCTCATTCTTTAAAGTTCGTGTGTTTTTTTTTGTTAAACATATTCACTTCTCTGGCTTACATTACACACCTTTGGCTCATTCTGTGCCAAATGGAAACGTATGTATATGGATGGGATAGTGAACATCTTGCAAGCATTTGCGGATGCATTTCCAAAGATGAATATGTACACCATTCCGTTTGGTACAATCTGTTTTCTAGACGTAGCTTTACTTTGGGGAATAAATTGTGGTATAGGGTTTTCTATTTCTCTAGTTATCCATATTGATGAGATTTTATGCGAAAATAAATTGAAAGAAATGGAAAAAATATTGGAATCATATATTTGTATTTGAATATGGAAATAAATTTGAGTATTTGAATTTCTTTAGGATTTATTCACAATTTGTATTACATATATTCCCATCATAGTATATCAGTTTCTAAGGAACAAAAATGTGAGAAATGAAGTGGTGTTTAATGACTTGTGGGTTCTCCTTGATTCACAATGTTCTTTAATATCGGTTGAAACAATGTCATAATACGTCTTAATAAGGCAGGTAGTAGTTTTTGTTTATTTAAAAAATTTTCTCTCTGCCAAATAACACAAAATTGGTACAATATTTGAAAAATCGAACCAGGTTTACAACTTTGAATTGTTAACACAGCTTTATTTGACAACTTATTTAACAGTTTATGGGTATATGCCCAACCCGAGAACAGTACTCTCGTTATCGTCCTTCTTATAGAAGACTTCCCACTTTCTCACGGAATGTTTTGATTTCTGTTTGCCAATGATGTGGAGTATGTACTCTGATGAGAATTTACTGGGACATCCCATGACATACAGAGTCGTTTTTATGAGTTCAGGAATGTCGCTTCTCCTTACCAATTTCAGCTTTGCGCCGTCCCATGGTGAGGGGAAGCTATACACAAGTTTTACGAGGACACCAGCGCAGCGTTGTAATGCCAGTCTCAGCATTAAAACACCCCTCTCAATTTTGCAACATATTACTTCGATTAGTGTTTCATCCTTAGATTCGAGGACGTACTCCGCTACCCTCGCATAGATCAAATCTTCCAAGTTACTCTTTTGGTCTTCGGGGATTCTGCCAGATGTCTCGTCTCTGAAATGTTGTTTAGCTATTTTAGAATAAGATGGTGGCTTCTTACCCTTCTTCATGGATAATTAATTGTTTAAAGCCTCCTCTTAACGGATGATTTGATTCACTTTATATTTGTATCGGGATCAACTTTACAGCCCACGATCGAAGGACCCCGACTAGAGACTTCCTTTTGTGTGGTTACGTTAGGCTTCTCCGAATTGCTGGAAGACGGCGAGCACTTTTTCTTCTTAGTCACTTTCACAGCGCTATGTTCTTCGGGGGGACTGACTCTTTTAGCGGCCTCCATGCATGTGTAGGATGTAGAATTGTCAGATTAATCCCGTAATAGGTTCTGTCGGTTTAACTTATTAAGTTTCCTTCTTTTTGCTCCTGACAGTCTCTTTGGGTTAGCAACAACAAACAAACTTATGATAAAAACAAACTTATCAAAAGTGATATTGTTTTCATTTGATGATTCGGAGTCAGAGTCCCTACTGCCATTTAAAGACTGGGGTTGCTTAGAGTCCCAACTGGGTTCTGCTTCATCTCTCTTATCTTTTGTTTTACCTGCAGCTGGATGTGCTCCTGTTTCATTTTCGACTACGGGATCCAAAGCTCGTAGAAGTTACACGCTCAGGATTGTTCGACAACGAGGACATAGGACTCGTGAGTGAATCAAACCAGTATTAGCCCGTAATAGACTAAGCTCAGTAATTTCAGTCCAGAGACCGAAGCATCCAATTAAACCTATGCTTTAAAAACAACAAACCACTAAAAACTATGCCGCAATTTAACACAAAGTATTAGTTTCTTATGGTGATTTCGTTTGTGCAAAAAAATTTAAAAATTGTTCTATATTTTACACTGAAACCGCATTTTTAGGTTCGTTTGTGAAAATGGTGCAGCCGTATAAACGTGTTTTATTTATTTCGTAAAATTATTACACTCCGCAAATGCGAAAATATCGCGTTTTCCACACTCAGCCCAGTCCACGGTGTGGAGTGTTGCACCGTCAAAAATCAAACTTCAGAACCAAACCTAATTGAAAGCGTGCATTCTTAATGCACTATAAAATGGTTGCGCTATAATGTAGGTATGTGTTTTACTCACCGCACGATTTGTGTTCGATTGTTGGCATGCAAAATGCGATTTTTAAAATGTCGCAACATGATGTGGTGATATTATTTTTCAGAAACGAAATCACATTTAGTCACTACCACGTTGGGAAAAATTGGCGAAAAGTGACAATTTTGCCCAAAAGGTTAACGGCTTATAACTTTTATTCAAGCCAATACTTAAAATGTTGTGGAGAGTAAAGCTTTTACAGAACCTATAGTACCGTGACCATTTTTCAGTGGACTGTAGGTACTGAATAAGCATTACACTGCACAAAATGCCAAGTATTTGTATGCACTGATATTAAAGTCATAGGCTGTTAAATGTTGGTACAAAATTGTCCCTTTGTGTAGGATGTACCAAATAGGACGTGGCAACTTTTCAAGATGATAGCGAAATAGAAAATATTGTTATGTACGGAATTAGAAAATATTGGGGTAAGAAGTATAAAAGTTATTAGAGAACCAACATTTGACTAAGTTTTTACCCTTTGTTTAGAAGGAGCAAAATGATATAGGCCATCTTCGCACACAGTATCAAATAGAAAAAAATATTACCACCTATCAAACCGAACGATTTTCGTACGATGACGACTCCGATTGTTAAAATTTTACGCAGGCACTCTACTGGTAAAAACATTTTACACGTATTTTTTTAAAAACAGAAACTTTTTTTCAAGTGTTATGATCAATTGAATTTTACAAAAATCAAGAAAAAAGTGCCGAGGTAGTAACATTGCAAATGTTGTAGTGAGAAAACCCGTGGCAGAATTCAAATGATGAAGGCTTATTTCAAAGGAAATTGCAAGTGCTTTTCGCCAAATTATAATGAGACGCGGACAACAGCGATATTGTTTTTTTTACCCGCCCTAATGTACATGAGTATATAGTCGTAATACATAGTTTATAGGGTCTCAGATTTCTGATTGGAATTCTAGACATTCACAACTTTCCCCACAATAGATTTATTAGCTTTTGCCTGAATGAAAAGGCTCATAATTCCGTATTCCCACACAATATTAGGAAGGCAAATTGTGGAAGTGCTGAAGATTCAAACTATTGGGTATATATAAGAAAAAAAGTGCCATTGCACATATTGTAGTGAGAAAACGTCGGAACTAATGACTGACATACTTAATTGCTCTTTACGAGCTTATTTCATGTCCCAACTAAAGCCAAGGGCAAGCCATCGCGGTCGTCTCAACTACTTATGCTGAACAAGATGTGCAGAATTTCTTTATTTAGGCAAAGGCCACAAGAGCCTCACAGAACTGGAACACATATAAGGAACAACAAGCTTCAAGGTTACGAAACATTTTAGCCAAAGGCCCTTGTACCATTGGGTACATGAAGAAAGATGATAGTTCTTGGGTTATGTCCAGTGAGGAATCGGTAGGAGTGCCCTAGGTACACATTTCGCGAACAGGTCTGAAGAGGCACTGACTACTTATGGCGATTTCGTTTCTGGAATAAATGGTGCGGAAAAAATTTTACTGCACTTTTTCAAGAAACGAAAGCGCCATTAAAAAAGGGATTATGTTGAAGTGCAGCCATCAGAGGTCGCCAGCGAGATTGTAACCGAATCTATTTGGGCTATCGAAAGCTTTTTAGTCACTAGGACCAGGTCCATGTCTCACTGGCGGAGCAACAGGTAGGGACTGAACAATTTCTCCCTTTCTGAGAGATAGTTGCCTTAGAACTACAATTGCCAAAAGATATCCTATGACAAGGACAAACCCGCAGAAACCGCTCTACAAGATCTAGTCAGCTTTATTGAAGAAACTCTCTCTGTTATGGAATTTATTATGGCATCTTTCTTATTAAGATATGCCTAGCTTAGGGTCAAATGACCTCAACATATTTGTCAGCAGGGAACGCACAAGGGCAATGTTCTGTCTCCTCTGATATTTCTCCAAGAATAATGTTCTGCTTTGTCTGGAGAAGCTTAGTGTTAATCTTATTGCCAATGCAGATGGCGTGGCTATAGCTGTTAGAGGGAAGTTTCACAGAATTCTAAGAGATATTCTACAGCAGGCTCTTCATACAGCCGCCTGATGGGCTTCGGATAATTGCCCTGGTGTGAACCATACCAAGACAGAACTCGTTATTTTCACCAGAAGATATATGGTACTAGTTGTTGCATCTGTCTTCTTGGGTGTATTGAAATAACCTTCAGGAAGTTGAACTTCATACTAACAGGAAGCTGAACTTTATACTAGCAGGAAGTTGAACTCCATACTAAACATTGTGGAACGAACAAAGGCAGCTGTGGCAGCGCTATATACCTGTAAAAGGACAATAGGAAAACCCTGAGTCTGAACCCGCGTTTAGTTTATTAGTTGTATACGACCGTAGTCAGAACTATAATGTTGTACGACAGTGTCGTCTGGTGGATACTGGTATATGTATCACTGGGTCGTTGAGAACGACACCAACTGAGGCACTAAATGTTATACTACATACAATGACATGATAGCAAGGCAATAGCCGTAATACTTTGGAAGTAGACACTCTGGTCTGGAAATGGATACTGACATAGAGTTATTCCAGACCTTCCAGGCATTGTAGATTATGTATGTCTGAAACGCTTTTTTTCAAGAAGTATATCGCACTTATATCTGATAGATGAGAATAGAATGGTCATATCCCAGGACATAGGAGATTCCTAAACTTATTTGCAGACGGTTACAAACTCAACAACAAATTTGGCTTTGCTTATGTTTTCCCTTACGTCCCAGTGGTAGTAAAATTTACTTTATATTCTATGAGAGTTTGTTGCGCAGGCTCTCACTCCTAACCTAACCTAACATAGGGTAACAGATCGAAAAATACAGTGTTAGTATGCCACATGCTATGGTAGAAGATATAACAATTAAGAAGTTATCAGCCAACTACACCGACTGAAGGGTATCCTCAACTTCGGAAAACATAAAATATAATAAAATACTTTGCGTGGGAGTTACCAGAAAGAGATTACGAACATTTTGCGTATTCTTTGTCGGAACATATACATTGCAAAATTAATATGTAATACAGGATTTTAAGATATGGAGATAATTGGGAGAAATTGTGGTGAAATGATTTTCCTATGAGTAAGGCGATACATGTGTGCGGTATACGTTAGCTATTGTTAGGTATTAACATTCTGTTAAAGATCCCTTCATGGCCACCTACGTTGCAATTACTAAAATTTTTCAGAAGTTGATTGCGCTATTATTTTAGATGCAGCTATTACTTTGCTTGAAATAACAGAATACTTGGATTAAAAGTTCTTCAGAAATATGAACGTTACAAATTCTCAATTTTCATTCAGAGATGTATTCTGAATGAAATTTCACTACTTGTTGAATACTTAATAATGTTCTTCGTAAAGGATTTATATTTATTGGCATGTTCTTGATACAATATGTGAAAAAATATACATACATACTCGTATGTATCTATATTTAGTTTGTTTGATCTCACAAGGATAATTAGTTAAGAAAATGTATACAATTTTGTTTATCTTTTTGTGTGTTTATGGCTGTTGTTAAGTTCCCATTCGAAGATGCGGAGATGTCGATTACAGTTTTCGTCGCTCCGACTGTTGTCCTCAGATTTTGATGAGTTCTTTGGAAGATGTTAAACATTTTAATTAATATCGTTTTATGTGTTTATGTTCAGCAAATTTGTAAATGCTTTCTAAGACGCTAAATATAAGCACACAGTGATCCTAATATAAAAACGGTTAAGTAACATTTCGCATTTAGATTTTTCAGAATCAAAATTTGGATCTGATCTTTAGGAAATTTGATAGAGAATTGTTTCTTAACGCAGGTAAGAATACTGCGAGGAATTTGGCAATCATTCATTATACAAAATACCGCATACAAGTTCAGTATATTCCCAAGCTTTTATATGCATATATGGAAACACTGTGCAGCTCCTTTATGTCATATCAGTGGCGGCAATGTGTGTAATTAAACTTTTTATTTACTCTTTTTTGAAAGGAATAAAATTAAACACATTGGTGTAGCCATAAAATAACGTATAAACAAATCCTACGTAAATAAGTAATTCATTTGTTAAGAAATTGAATCAAAGATGCATTGTAGATAGACTTAACACACAACACGAGACTCATGCAAAGGATGTGCCAGTTAGTCACATAAATCCAAACACTCCAACAAAGTCCCATATGAGGACATACTTGAATAAATAATGTTCTTTATAATGTTGTATTTACGTATCGTATGTGTGTTATTTGATTAAAATACAATTATAAATGTTGTGCTTAGTCAGACGCTATAAAGTACACTCAAACAAAAATGTTTCACATTTTTAGAGCAATCAGTGGAAGGAATGAAGTCTAATAGCAATTTAACTAATCATTAATTCAAGATCTATATTATGTTCGAGGCGGCACAATAGGCAAAGAACAGGTCCTTCGGAACTCTTTATGTCCTCTACCGCTCTATGGTACAGCATATGTATTATGGTTTAGAGCACTTTTGTATAATACCTAAAATTAAAAGAGATATAATTTCTTAGTATATCGAATCTTAAAATCACTTTCAGAGTATGAGTCGTCCGTCCTTCTGTCAATGTACGAGGGCGGTCCCAAAATTATCCGACCTAACAAAGAAAACTCCACATCTCCATTTCTGGCAAATCTTTTTCTGCCAAGCCATTTTTCAAGTTTGGAAACCAAAAATAGTCCGAGGGACCTAAATAATAGTAATAGTGGAGGCGTTAGCTGGTGCATTTTCTTGATTGTGAGCAAACGCTGCACCCATCTTGAGCACAGAAGCGGTTCGCGCGTTATTTTAACCGGTAATTTATAGAGCACCCCCTGAGTGACAGAGCAAAAAGAAGTGTCTTGCATAGTATCCATGCTCTCCGAGCTGAAGTCATCCTAAGCGCTTGACCCCGACGGAATTTTTATGCTGATGTTGAAGCAGTTGGACATACCGGGAGTTGAGTATCTGACTAGGGTCCTCAATCTGTCCTAGGTCACTCTGATAATACCCGAAGCCTGGAAAATGGCAGAGTGGCCCCGCTATTGAAACCGGGCAAGGATGAGAGTAGGGGAGAATCGTACAGGCCTATCTTCTTTCTCTTGCCAGTAGCAAATACGCTTGAGGCGTTAATCCTCCCGAACCTGATTGGACATTTTCCAATTGCTGATCATCAGCACGGATTCCGAAAGCAGCATAGTACGACTACTACTTTACAGGCCATATCTACACATGTAAGCCAGGGTCTTAACCAGAACAAGCAAGGTGACAGGACCGTCCTCGTGGCGCTTGACCTGTCGAAGGCCTTCGATACTGTCAACCACCCCAGGGTTTTTGATGATATCGTCAAGAGGTCGCTCCAGAACCGTCAATTACATGTGTGGGTGCCAGTCGTATGTGGAATTCAGAAACAAGAAGTCCAAACCCCGTAGGGTGAAACAGGGAGTTCCCCAAGGTGGTGTGATATCTCCGACACTGTTTAACCTCTACCTTTCTGCAATTCCACCTCCACCTGAAGGCATTGAAATCGTATCATATGCTGATGACTGTATGATTCTGGCGTCGGGACCTTTGATCGATGACATATGTGGAATGCTGAATGTCTAACTGGCTGAGATTGCCAATTTCTTCGCTGCGAGGAACCTGAAAATATCCGCCACCAAATCATCGGCCACACTCTTTACTGTTTGGACAACAAAAGTGAAGGGGCAACTCAATGTGATAGTCGATGGCACAAAAATTCCGACCACTAAATACCTTAAGGTATTTGGTTTCACATTTGATAGCCTCTTCAGGTCTAACGCGCATGCCACAGCTATCTGCACTAAAATGAAAAGTAGGAACAATGTCCTCAAGTCGCTAGCCGGCAGCAATTTGGGGAACAGATAAAGAAACCTTGTTGACCTCTTACAAAGCGATAGGTCGCTCTGCTATTAATTATGCAGCACCAGTGTGGTCACCGCATGTGAGCGAGGCGCTGTGGAAGAATATCCAAACCTGCCAAAATGCCGCCATGAGAGCTGCGAAAGGGTGTCTCCTCATGTCTTTTGTGGGCTGACTACACGAGGAGACGAAGATCATAACCGTGCCCCAATTAAGATCAGGCTGGTGTAGCCGCCTCAATTCATACTAGACAAGGATGAATGGCACCACGTTTGCAACACACTACACCTTTATGACTGTTCTGCCGAACCTACTCAAATCGTCCCAGGTCTCTCTGGACCCAACCAGTGGCCTGGAAACAAATACAGCACAAATCACTATACAAGGTGAATAAAAACAACACCTTATGGACAAAAACAATACATTTCACACATTTCTTGTTCTTTATTTTCAAAAAATGGATTGTTTTCTGTTTACAGAACACAAAAACAATGATATCGAAATCGATAGTAAAACCAGTAAGGAAAGGCTAAAGTCGGGCGGGGCCGACTATATAATACCCTACACCACTCTCGTAATATTGAATAACTCTGATATATAAATTTTGTAATTCATTTATAAATTGTTTACATAAATTTACTTTTGGGACATTTTATACTTAAATAATACCCTGTTCCACAGTGTGGTGTAGGATATAAAAACGATTGGATCTAAAGAGCCAAATCGGGTGAAACATATATATGGGAGCTATAGCTAAATCTTTACCGATTTTCTTCAAATTCGGCAATGTTGGTTCATGGATCAAGAAACTCTACAATTCTAAATTTCAAGACGATTGGATGTAAAGTACAGCTTCTATAGAACTAAAGATCCAAATCGGACGAAACATATATATGGGAGCTATAGCTAAATCTTAACCGATTTTCTTCAAATTCGGTAGTGTAGGTTCATTGATCAAGAAACTCTACCATTCTAAATTTCAAAACGATTGGATGTAAAATACAGCTTCTTCAGGACTAAAGAGCAAAATCGGACGAAACATATATATGAGAGCTATAGTTAAATCTTAACCGATTTTCTTCAAATTCGGCAATGTTGGTTCATGGATCAGGAAACTCTACCATTCTAAATTTCAAAATGATTGGATGTAAAATACAGTTTCTACAGGACTAAAGAGCAAAATCGGACGAAACATATATATGGGAGCTATAGCTAAATCTTAACCGATATTCTTCAAATTCGGTAGTGTTAGTTCGTGGATCAAGAAACTTTACCATTCTAAATTTCAAAATGATTGGATGTAAAATACAGTTTCTACAGGACTAAAGAGCAAAATCGGACGAAACATATATATGGGAGCTATAGCTAACTCTTAACCGATATTCTTCAAATTCGGTAGTGTTAGTTCATGGATCAAGAAACTTTACCATTCTAAATTTCAAAATGATTGGATGTAAAATACAGCTTCTATAGGACTAAAGGGCCAAATCGGACGAAACATATATATGGGAGCTATAGCTAAATCTTAACGGATTTTCTTCAAATTCGGTAGTGTAGGTTCATTGATCAAGAAACTCTACCATTCTAAATTTCAAAACGATTGGGTGTAAAATACAGCTGCTTCAGGACTAAAGAGCAAAATCGGACGAAACATATATATGGGAGCTATAGTTAAATCTTAACCGATTTTCTTCAAATTCGGCAATGTTGGTTCATTGATCAAGAAACTCTACCATTCTAAATTTCAAAACGATTGGATGTAAAATACAGCTTCTTCAGGACTAAAGAGCAAAATCGGACGAAACATATATATGGGAGCTATAGTTAAATCTTAACCGATTTTCTTCAAATTCGGCATTGTTGGTTCATGGATCAGGAAACTCTACCATTCTAAATTTCAAAATGATTGGATGTAAAATACAGTTTCTATAGGACTAAAGAGCAAAATCGGACGAAACATATATATGGGAGCTATAGCTAAATCTTAACCGATTTTCTTCAAATTCGGCAATGTTGGTTCATGGATCAAGAAACTCTACCATTCTAAATTTCAAAACGATTGGATGTAAAATACAGCTTCTGTAGGACTAAAGGGCCAAATCGGACGGAAGATATATATGGGAGCTATATCTAAATCTGAACCGATAAAAACTATGAAAAGTCAAACCGGTCGAAAAATCAAAAATAAAAACCATATTGGTGTTTTTTTTATACCCTACACCACACTGTGGTACAGGGTATTATAAGTTTGTTTCACGGCAGATGTTTGTAACACCTGAAAATAACACAGCTAGACCCACCTTAAAGTATACCGATCGCCTCAGAATCACTAGCTGAGTCGATTTAACGATGTCCGTCCGTCCGTCTGTCCATGTAAAGTTGTTCGTCTACTACAGGTCGCAATTTCACTCCCATCGTTCTGAAATTTTGTAGTTTAGAGTATTTCGCGGCTGTTAAGATCACTATTGAATTTGGTTGAAATCGGTTCAGATTTAGATATAGCTCCCATATATATCTTTCGTCCGATTTGGCCCTTTAGTCCTATAGAAGCTGTATTTTACATCCAATCGTTTTGAAATTTATAATGGTTGAGTTTCTTGATCCATGATCCAACATTGCCGAATTTGAAGAAAATCGGTTAAGATTTAACTATAGCCATATATATGTATGTTTCGTCCGATTTGGCCCTTTAGTCCTATAGAAGCTGTATTTTACATCCAATCGTTTTGAAATTTAGAATGGTAGAGTTTCTTGATCCATGAACCAACACTACCGAATTTGAAGAAAATCGGTTAAGATTTAGCTATAGCTCCCATATATATGTTTCGTCCGATTTAGACATTTAGTCCTATAAAAGCTGTATTTTACATCCAATCGTTTTGAAATTTAGAATGGTAAAGTTTCTTGATTCATGAACCAACATTGCCGAATTTGAAGAAAATCGGTAAAGATTTAGCTATAGCCCCCATATATATGTTTCATCCGATTTGGCTCATTAGATCCAATCGTTTGTATACCCTCACCACCCTGTGGTACAGGGTATTATTTAAGTATAAAATGTCCCAGAAGTAAATTTATGTAAACAATTTATACATGAATTACAAAATGTATATATCAGAGTTATTCAATATTACGAAAGTGGTGTAGGGTACTATATAGTCGGCACCGCCCGACTTTAGCCTTTCCTTACTGGTTTAAATTGTAATTTTCATGTAGTATGCCTTTAATATTTGGACCTTATTTTTTGAAGTTTAAGCGATGGATACAGAGTGGCTGATATGTAATGCAACAAAGTAAAGCGCTATATTTTTTTAATTTTTTTTAAACTTCTATTGTTCAAAAGCAAAAAAGGACGGATATAACATAAAATTTTAGAAACAGTTTAGATTTGTTCGAATTGACCACCTTTGGCACGAATTATGGCCTTCAAACGGCCGACAAAGCCATCACATGCTACACGAAAGTGGCTCTGCGGTATTTTGGCCCATTCCCGGCGAAGCGCCGTCTTGAGATGATCGATACTTTTGTATTTTTTAGTGCGAACCTTACTCTCCAAAATGCTCCAGGCGCAAAAGTCCAACGGATTGAGATCCGGAGATCTTGGTGGCCATTGTGCGGTAGAAATGAAGCGAGGAACCTCCTTTTTAAGCCATTCTTGGTAGACGCGTGCTGAGCAGAGAATGAAGCCGAGCCAGAATTGGCGGCGGCGGCTGCCCTTGAAAATTATAGATCGGCGGCGGCGGCTAGGCGGCTAAGCCGACATAAAATTGACATACGGCGGCTCTATGATAGACATTTTAACATTTAAAATAATAGTTGAAAAGTTAAACTCTGGTATTTATTCTTAAATAATAGATGTTCTTGAGTTAATTGTAAGATATTGTGAGGTGAAAAAATCAAAACCGCTACACTGAGCCAAAAATAAACCTTATATAAGGTTAACTTAACCATAAATAAACATGATTTGGAGTCTACGTTATATAAGGTTAATTTGAACATTTTCTTGTTGACTGGTATTTAACAATAATAATATTTAATTTAACTATTCCATGGTTGAATTTTTTAACCATGAAAATTGTTAATATTATAATAATAATTGTTACTTTAACAATGCATTTTTGAATTTTTTAACCATGATAATTGTTAATATTAACATTTCATAGTTAATTTATTGAAACAGTGCATGTTCAATTTAACAATGAAATTGTTAATATTATTAACTATGAAGATTGTTATTGAAACCTTTTTTATTGTTAATTTCAGTTTAGTGGTTACTTCATGTAACCAGAAACATAGTTGTTTTAATAATTTTTAATATTTATATCAAATAAAACAAGAAAAATTTTACTTTCGCATTTTTATTTTTTATTTTATTTACAAAATATATATTAATATATATATGTATAAGAAACACCTGAAAAGAAAAAAAAACAAAAAGGTTAGAAAATATAAGTATAAATGTAAAAAAGGGTGCAATTCTAAGAAGATCTTTTGACTTTTTACCTAAATTCTGTAGTTCAAAGAGCATAAGCTTTTACCGATGGGCAGATCTGATGGAAAAATCTGCTCTGTGACTATAAGTTAAGTGCCTACGTTTCTGTGCTTGACCAACATGTGATCAGTCCCCGCTCAAAAGGTGCCGTCCACGTAAACTCCCTGAATCTTTCGATTATTAAGGGCCCAGGACGGTTAGGCACTTAGTTTGGGGTACTGAGCTTAGTCCGATCTTACGCCAAACTTATAGGAGAGAGGAGATTAATAACAAAGGCAATCTGATAGAAAGCCGATGTCCCACCAAAATCATAATCGGAATAGATATAAAAATCAAGGATTGGGTAAGTCAGTGGATGATACTTCAAGGAAGTGCACTGAATTGTATATTAAAAACAAGTAAGAAAGTTTCAGTCGGGTAAACCGACCAAGGTATAGTTGTTATTAAAGAATCAATATTTCACTAAATGTTAACCCTTTGTGTGGGAGGTACCAGAAGGAATGGACCAATATGGCCCATCTTTGAACTTAACCGGAGATAGAAAAAAATATTACCGTATACCAAATTTGAAGTGAATCGGTTACTCTTTTCGAGAGTTATCGTGCGCACTAGCCAGCAGACAGACGGACGGACATATCTCATTCGACTTAAAATGACCCAAAACTAATATGCGCTGAACATACTTATGGTCTTAGATCACTCCTTCAATGTGTTACACTTTTGGCCCGTTGCAAATGATATATACCCTCGTATTACTAAAGTGAGGGTATAAAAAAACAAATGTATGCATGCATACCACTTTTCCTTTAATTACTTCGCACACTACAACTAGTATTGATACAGCTTATCAACAGTTTCTAGTATTGGCACAACTTACCAACAGATTCAAGGCCGGACTCCCAGCACAAGCAGCCGCAAGCCACAGAAAAAGAAACAACTGAAAAGAAAAAAACAAAAACATCGTTTATATGTATGTATGTAGGTATTACGAAAGCACTTCTAACAACATATGTATGTATGTACATTTAACAGTATCAACATCGCACAACAACAAAAACTAACGTATGTATGTACGGCGTAGCAGCCACAAGTGTTCAAACGAAAAGACAAGATGAACACATACCCACACGTACACATCACTTCTCTCCGTATGTTTGCTTGCTGCTGCATATACTTACGTACATACATTGTTGTTTTTTCATGCTCAGTTAATGCGACAGCGTGTACATATTTTTTTCCACTCTTAACCACTGAATTTCACATTGTAATGGCATAATCACAAAAAATAATATTAATATTACATTCGCCTTTACTATAATTAAACAGGCACAAAACACTATTAAAATTTTTCACACACATATTTTATTATTTCACTTTTTAAATACACATATGTACATACATACTTATGAATGTAGTTCTTTACAAAATGTTTTACTACTTACCTCTATACCAACAGCTTCCGACAACAGCACTAGTCCCATCGACTATTCAACACCAACTGAACTCCCGCACTCGATCAAGCACCGAAGCTGGCATTTGGTGGTGTTTTCAATGAGCGAGATAAATTCTCTTATGACGACAGTCGCATTCGTTTCAACTTCGTTTAACTTAATACTCAACTTCGTCTAACACAAAGCAGTTGAAAAACGTCGACCACAACAGAGCCGAATTGTTGTTTATCTCGCACATTTTTCTGCCTCTCTTTCAAAAAAACCAACCATATATAATGTTAACTTAACCATTTTTCATGTACATTTGAACTTATATAAGGTTATTTTTGTCTTCGTAATCAAACATTTACCATGAAAAATTTAACCAGACACATGGTTAAAAAAATCATTGTATTTTCGGCTCTGTGTAGGCTCTATGATACACTCTATTTTCAAAGTATGCTATAGCTATGTATAGACGATTGTCAGATCGGACAACTTTATCAACCCTGTTAAAGTGTCGCAAATGTACGGACAATGACAGATTGTTAGGCAAAGGTGAAGACGATTGCAAGAAACCCTTACAATTTCATATATTTAAAATATATTTTGTAAATATTTATATGCAGTGTTGTCAATAAAAATATTTTATAGACAGTGACCAATAAAATGTTTTTCCAACAATGGCGCCGTTGTCACATGCATAAACTTCGCACATATTACAATCTGCAAATTATCTCACAATGCCAAGGTTGCAAGATAAAAATTGTATGTTCACACGGTTGTACGTTCACAGGGTTGCATTTTTCCGCCATTCGTCTATATATAGCTTAAGTCGAAACAGGTTGTTTCCAAGAGAGGCGAATCGACGTTTTAGTAAAATTTTAAATTTGTGTGGATTACCTTGTGGTTTAAATAGAATGACCTCTACTGTTTTGAGCTTAACTGGATAGATTCTTAATTTATATGTTATATTATTCTTTAGGTTAGGTTAGGTTAGGTTGAAGAGAGGAGACGTTTAAGACGTCTCATGTCCATGGACATACACTTAAGCCAGTGGTTCGGCCTGTTGTGCGCTCCTTATTTATGATCTTTTTATACCTCACGAGTTACAGAAAATCGGTACTAGACACGAATTTTCTCAGTATCTTCCAGTCATATTCTCTGAGATGAGTCAAGTCTGGTAATATGTCGGACCCGAAATGTTGGGATCTTGCATGTGTGAAAGCCGGGCAGTGACACAGAAAATGTTCCATCGTTTCGATGTTTTCTCTGCATGCCCTGCATTCGTCGTTTCCTGCTAGTCCTATGCGATGAAGATGTGCTTGTAAGCTTGAGTGTCCCGTTAGAACACTCATCATCACTAATATCGATCTTGTTTAGTTTCAGAAGACTTCTTGTTTTCTTTTCATTTGGGTCACCCCACAGTATCTTTGCAGTTGCTCCTACTGTTGCGCTATTCCACACAGTTTTATGAGCCATCACTGCCCAGTGCTTCAACTCATTTTTCGTGGCTTCGAAAGGTTTCCAATTTTTCAAGTTTATTACTCGAAGTTCTCTGCTCTTTGAAGCCAAGTTGTTTGCCCGTTCATTTCCAATCACTCCGTTGTGTCCTGGTACCCAGCAAATACGCAATTGACCATGGGCTGAGTAATCATTTATCGTTCTTTTACAGTCCAACACAGTTCTGGATTTGACCCTTTCCGATGTTATTGCTTGAATCGCCATTTGGCTATCTGTGAAGATGTTGGCATATTTAGGCTTTGTCGTGTTACTGAGCCAGTTCACACACTCCGTGATTGCTCGAACTTCTGCTTGAAATACCGTGTTATGGTCAGGGAGGCGGAAGTGAAGTTCGACTTCTGGTTCATCAATAAAAAGTCCCAGGCCCGTCCTTCCTCCTCACTTGGACCCATCCGTGTAGCAGCTGGTTCCCACTGGCACATGGGCCAAAGTTCCATTTTCCCAGGAGCGTCTGTCTGGCACAAACGTATCACAGGTAGCCGTAAGCCGCACTTCAGGAATGCGGTCCGAGATTTCTGGCGTTTGAATGTGACCAACTAGATATTCTAAAATCTTCTGATGGTACGACTTGTGGTCTCGATTTATCCATTCACCCATCACTTGTAGACGTCTTGCTGTGAGGGCTGCCTCATACTTTATACGGATGTCTTGCTTTTGTTGGTGCAGTTCTAAATGGCCCGTTTATGCCTAGACAGCACATACGTTGAATTTTTTGCAAAAGTATTACGTTGCACTTCTTGTCCATTGATGTCCACCACACTACAGAGGCGTAGGTGATTATTGGTCTAATCACGCTCATGTAAAGCCAGTGAGTAATTTTTGGACGTAGTCCCCATTTTAAACCTATAGCTCTTCTGCACAACGACCAACATCTGTGTGCCTTTGTAACTCTTTCTTCAAGATGATCTTTCCAGTACAGTTTCTGATCCAAGATTACTCCCAAGTATTTTACCTTTTTAGTTATAGCAATTGTCTTTTGGGGGCCAAGGCTCTGCATGCGTCAAACACAGCCTTTGCAGAGCAAATGCCAACCCCTGCCTTCCCGCGGCGACCCCTGTTTCCACAGATGGGGAAATGGCGACCGAAACTAAAGGCGGTATAACCTCAACACCCGATGTCCAACAGGAAATTGTCGGCATATACAATAAGGAGAGAAAGGGCAAGTTTGGAGGCCAGCTCTCACCCCCAATCATACACGCAAGGTAGCAGCCCTACCACCAAACACGGCGACATTAGGCCAATCCCCTATTGCAGCTGAAATAACCGATTACCCAAAGACAAACGAAAGAAAGAAACACAAAACCGACTGACACTTTGATGACGAACCCCGCACGCCCCCGGATAAGATTTGCCACATGGAACGTTAACACATTATACCAAACAGGAAAACTAGCCCAGCTGACGGCAGAATGCAGCCGACTCAACATCGCTGTTTTAGGTATTAGTGAAATGAGATGGAACGGCAGCGGCGATTTCACAAACTCACAAGGAGATCGCATAATATATTCAGGACGAACAGAAGGAAGCCCGCATACACACGGAGTAGTCATATACATAAACAGGAAACTCCGAAACTCCCTAATCTCTTGGTCCGCAGTGTCCGATCGAATTATAACAGCACAAATTAAAAGCAGCATTGGTAAAGTTACCGTCGTACAATGCTATGCTCCAACAGAAGTCTCAGATCTTCAAGTCAAAGACAATTTCTACGATGAGTTCAACCACACATTATCCAACGTCGACAAAAACGACATCATAATCTTAATGGGCGACTTGAACGCACGTATAGGGAGTGACAATGTCGGTTTCGAAAATGTTATGGGAAGACACAGCCCTGGCGACAAAAATATAAACGGGGAGCTGTTCCTGGAAACCTGTGCCAACTACGAACTCGCAGTCGGCGGTTCTTATTTTCCACACAAAATGATTCATAAAATAACGTGGCAATCAAGAGACTCACGATTCTTCACACAGAGCCAGATCGACCATTTTTGCATTTCAAAAAAGTGGTTCAAGTCAATGCAAGACGTAAGAGTATTACGCAGCGCAGATATCGCCTCCGATCACTATCTCGTGATCGCAGAACTCAAACTCACGCTTAAAAAACATAAAAGACTATCCGAACCAGGCAAACTCAAACGTCGCTTCTACAATATAGCCAAGCTGAAATCGGAAGAAGTTAACAAGAGTTTCATATCAAACATATCGAATAAATACCACCACCCCTCACCTTCACTTCCTGCAAACTCAAACGTAGACGAAGAATGGAATAAAATTAAAAACACGTTCAAGGAAACGGCAGAAGAAACTGTCGGTCTATCTCAAAAGGAAAACAAGGAATGGCTATCCGCCGAATTTTGGACACTGGTAGAAGAACGAAGAAGAACAAGAGAGGCTATGCTACAAGAGCAAAACCATTTACGGAAGATTCAACTCCAATCAACTCTGTCACGCCTCATCAAGGAAGTGAAGAGAAAAGCCAGGAATGACAAACGCAGTTTTCTCAACGCTCTGGCCAACAACGCAGAAACAGCAGCCCAACGCGGAGACCTCAAAACAGTCTTCGACGTCATTAGAAAACTCTCAGGGAAGAATACCAATACATGCATACCTGTAAAAGATAAAAACGGCAACATTCTCACCAACGCCGAGGATCAACTAAATAGATGGAAAGAACACTTTGAAGAAATCTTAAATCTCACATGCCAAACCGAACCAACACCCCAATCCAACGAGGTTCTTATCACCGCTGCCCCAATCCCTCTTGGGACAATCTGCATAGATCCTCCTACACTTAATGAAGTATCAACAGCTATCACACAGCTTAAAAATGGGAAAGCCGCAGGCATTGACGATCTACCTGCCGAATTTTATTAGACAAACCCTAACGCTGTCGCTAAAATACTCCGCCCATTATTCACACTGGTTTGGGCTACTGACTCTATTCCAAAAGAATGGAAAGAAAGTATTATTATAAAAATACCTAAGAAAGGAGATTTGAAGGTATGCAGTAATTGGAGAGGTATAGCGCTAACAACCGTAGTCTTTAAAATTTTCAACAAAGTTATCCTTAACCGGATTCTAGAACCTCTGGACCAGTGCCTACGCAAGGAACAATCTGGATTCCGGCCCAACCGCTCCTGCGTAGACCAAATAAACAGCATTCGACTAATCATCGAGCAATGCAATGAATTTAACTCAAACTTATACCTGACATTTATTGATTTTGAAAAGGCTTTTGACGCAATAAACAGAAGTAAAATATGGAGAGCTCTACAAAACAAAGGCGTGCCAATAAAAATAATAAACCTCATTAAAGCACAGTATACCGATTCAACGATGAGAGTTTCACACCTCGGCAAAATCAGCTACTCTTTCAAAACACATAACGGAGTGAAACAGGGATGCCTACTCTCACCCCTTCTTTTTATTACTACCCTAGACGAAATTCTGTCTTATTCAAACAGTCAGAACAAAGGTATTCAATGGAGAATAAGTAAATAATAACATCTCGAAGATCTTGAATACGCAGACGACATTGTTCTACTAGCCACTACAAAAGAAAATATGCAAACAAAAATCAATGAATTGTCGCAACGAGCAGCAGAATTTGGATTACGAATTAACGCAGACAAAACCAAATCCATGGTCATCAAAGGGAATCAAAACCAAACAACACTCAACCTAAACAACAAACCAATCCAAATCGTCAACGATTTTTGTTATCTCGGCAGCAGCATAACAACAGACGGCGGCGCAATCAACGACGTACTTTCACGTATCGGAAAGGCAAGAATAGCATACATTAATCTGAAAAACATATGGAAATCCAACTCAATTTCCCCGAAAACTAAAATTCATATATACAACGCGTGCGTGAAATCCGTTTTACTATACGGATCAGAAACCTGGGCGGTGAACGAAACGATCAAACGAAAGCTACAAACTTTTACAAACAGATGCCTGCGCAACATTCTTAAAATATGGTGGCCAAGGACCATATCAAACCAACAACATCTGCAAATAACCGAACAAGAGGATATCAACGTACAAATTAAACGAAGGAAATACTGCTGGCTGGGACACACTCTGCGAAAGCCATACGATGAAATATGCCACGCAACTCTCGAATGGAACCCCCAAGGAACGAGAAACCGCGGAAGACCGAGGACAACATGGAGACGGACGATTTTTACTGAAACAGGAAAAACATTTAACGAACTTAGATACATTGCATCAGATAGACAAAGATGGAGATTCTATGTAAATAGCTTATGTTCCTGATGGAATACGCTAATAAATAAAATAATAATTGTCTTATTCAGGAATCGAGGCGGGGTAAAACGTGGGATCTTCGTTTTCCTTGTAAATAGACATATTTCTGTTTTGTCTGGGTTAACATTTAATCCCCTTGGTTGTGCCCAGTTATATGCATGTTATGTGCCTCTTCAGCTCTTCTGCATAATATATTTTGATGAAAGCCCCTTAGAAGTATTACAACGTTGTCTGCATAACAGACTGGTTTAAGTCCTTAATTGGTGAGGGCTTTTAGGAGACTGTGTATCGTCGTAACCCATAGAAGAGGCGATAAAATGCCCCCCTGAGGTATACCACGATTTACCTTGTCTCTAATTTTTACGTCGTATGACCCACAAATAATCCACCTATTCCTTAGCATATTGTTGATCCAGTTTTTCAGCGCCCGGTCAACCTGAAACTCGTCTAAGGACTGGATAAGTGTATCGGTCTGTACATTGTTAAATGCGCCCTCAATGTCTATGCAAACAGCAAGTGTATACATTTCTTTACTGAAGGACTCTTCTATGTGGTGCACTACCTCATGCAGAGCTGTTTCCACTGATCTTCCTTTGACATAGGCGTGTTGTTTGAATTTTAGCCTGTCATCCGCTATTTTACCTTTGACCATGTCATCAATTATTCGCTCCATTGTTTTTAACAGGAAAGAAGTAAGGCTAATGGGTCGATAACCCTTGGGGGTCGTGTAACTCGCCTTGCCAGGCTTTGGTATGAAGACCACCCTTGATTCCTGCCAGTTTTTTGGGGTATACGAATGGGTTAGGCATGCAGTGAACACTCCAGCCAGATGAGTTGATACCAGATCCACCTCATTCTGCAGAAGTGCTGGAAATATTCCATCCGGTCCCGCAGCCTTAAAGGGAGAGAAACTTGTTATCGCTTCTTTAACCATACCATCTGTTATATCCGTAATAGGTACTTGATGCAATACATTTTCATTCTGTAACTGTTCCTCTGTTGGTCCAGCATTACCAGTCGGAAAATGAGTTTTCATCAAGAGCCTTGCGGTATCCTCTATAGTTTCCATCCTTTTACCCGTTTCATCCACCAGTGTTTCGGTTTGGACATGAGTTGTTGAGAGGAACCTTTTCATTTTAGACATGCTGTTAACGCTGTCTACCTGTTCACAGAAAAGCCTCCAGGAGTTACGTTTCGCCGATCTAACGATTTTATTGTATTCTTTGAGTCTTTTACGTCGAGCTCTATTGTAAAGTCTGCGGACATCTTTGCCAATCGAGCGAATTTGTCCTGTCATCCAGGGTTTCTCAAAGGCAGATTTCCTTTCTCGAAGTGGGCAACTATCTTCGAATGATTTTACAAGAGCCTCGGTAATCTTCTTAACATTGATATCAATGTCTTCTGCACATAGATAATCGCGTGTAGGCTGCCCCAATCGATTTCTAAGTAGATTTCCGAATTTAGTCCAGTCGGTCTTAGCCATATTACGGAAACTTATGGGGTTTGGCGGTGGCCGTGCAATTTTAAACCTTATATAACGGTGGTCTGAATAGGAGTGTTCATCCGAAAACCTCCACTCATGAATCTCATCAATAAAATTTTCTGAACATATCGTTATATCTAATACTTCTTCCCTAATTTTGTTAACAAAGGTTGCAGTGTTTCCTATGTTAATAGTTATGAGGTCATTTGTATTCAAAAATTCGATAAGGGCGTGTCCCCTTTTATTGGTGTTAGTACTACCCCAAGCGATATGATGGGAGTTGGCGTCACATCCAGCTAATAACTCATTACTTGTGAGTTTGGATTCCCTCACCAGACGTTGTAATTCCGACGTAGGTGGCAATGTCGGCGCATCGAATGGCAGATATATTGACGCCAGGTACATATTTCCATTACCTTGCCTCAGCACCGTTGCGTCCGATGTTGACAACTCTGGAGAGAAAATAAAACATACGTTTTTATGGCACAGAATACAAGTCCTTGGACGAGTACCTGTGTTAGCGTAGAAAAGGTTATAGTTCACATGGTTTAATCCAGTAACCTTGTTGCTAGTTGTCCATGGTTCCTGGATCAAAGCAATATGAACCCTGCCTTTATTTATGATGTCCATCAGAGCGTTGGGCGCTGTCTCGCTCCGGTGGAGGTTTATCTGGATGACCTCAATCATTGTCCTTCCAGTAAAAGTTTCTTTTGGGAGTCTATCCTATCTGGTGGCACCCCCTCTTTATTTGGTAGTGGGTCATTCTCCTCCTTTCGTTCACTACCTATTACACCATCTTCCAGTCGAAAATTTTGGGAGGCGGTGTTATTTTTTTTCGCTCCCTCATTGGTTTGAATCGTTTTGTGGCTCTTTTTATTTTGATCACCACCTTTGCTGGGAACTTCCTGCAAAAGTGGCGGTACTATTGGTGAACTGGTGGTGTTATTGACTACTTCCACATCAGTTTTTGGCAGTGTCTCACTTGTCTCCATCCGTTCAATACCAGTGTTTGCCTCTTCAGACAGTATATTTGGACTCGATTCATTTGTCCTGCCAATCGGGACCTTTCCAATTTTGAAAAAGACTGTCCAGACAAGATTGTTCTTGGATTCTGGGTCTATGCCCAACACGAGGAGAGTACCCTCGGTATCATCCTTCCTATAGAAGACTTCCCACTTTCTCACGGAAAGTTTTGAATTCTGTTTGCCAATGATGTCGAGTATGTACTCTGATGAGAACTTACTGGGACATCCCTTAACATATAGGGTCGTTTTTATGAGTTCAGGAATGTCGCTTTTCCTTACCAATTCTAGCTTTGCGCCGTCCCAAGGTGAGGGGAAGCTATCCACAAGTTTTACGAGGACACCAGCGCAGCGTTGTGATGCCAGCCTTAGCATCAAAACACCCCTCTCAAACTTGCAACTCATTACTTCGATTGGTGGTTCATCCTTAGATTCGAGGACGTATTCCGCTACCCTCGTATAGACCAAATCTTCGAAGTTACTCTTTTGGTCTTCGGGGATTCTGCCAGATGCACTACTGCTATCAATTATGGCGTAGCATAGATCGTCTCGAAAATGTTGTTTAGCTATATTAGAATAAGACGGTGATTTCTTACCCTTCTTTATGGCCAATTGATTTGTCCGTGTCTGTAGAGTCTTTTTGGTTAAAGCCTCATCCTTAACGGATGATTTGGTTGACTTGAACTGCGTTATTGGGTCAACTTTACCGCCCACAATCGAAGGACCCAGACTAGAGACCTCCTTTTGTGTGGTTACGTTAGGCTTATCAGAATTACTGGAAGACGGCGAGCCCTTTTTCTTCTTAGTCACTTTCACAGCGCTATGTTCTTCGGGAGACCTGACTATTTTAGCGGCCTCCATGTTTGTATTGGAGGTAGAATTGTCAGGTTCATCCCGTAATAGGTTCTGTCGGTTCAACTTATTCAGTTTCCTTCTTTGTGCCCCTGACAGTCTCTTTGAGTTAGCAACAATAGTGATATTGTTTTCATTTGATGATTCAGAGTCAGAGTCCCCAATGGCTTTTAACGGCTGGGGTTGCCTAAAGCCCCGGCTGGGTTCTGCTTCATCTGACTTATCATTTGTTTTGCTTGCGGCTGGATGTGCTCTTGTTTCATTTTCGACTACGGGATCCAAGACACCAAAGCTCGTAGAAGCTGCGTGCTCACGATTGTTCGATAACGACGACACATGACTCGTGAGTGAATCAACGCTTGTCGCCGGCACTGGGTTTTCCCTCCCCTGCGCCGTAATCTCCTTCGTCTTTTTTGGTTTAATCATAAATTGGTTGGGGGAGACACCCCCATAGCCAGTATTAGCCCGTAATAGGTACGTCGGTATAGGCCTTCAAGACTGAGCTCAGAAATATCTGTCCAGAGACCGATGCATCCAATTCAACCTACGCTTTATAAACAACAAACCTCCTGGTTGCGTAGTAGGTAGGTGAATAGGTATTGCGTAATAGGTTAAAAACTATCCGCTCTGCGATAACACGTCCTTTCGCTACGACAGGCGGCGACTGATTATTCTTTAATACTCCAAAATATGGAAAATATATTTATATCTCTATATGTACATAATCTAATAATAAATAAAAAATCTTATTATTTCATTTAAACAAGAATTTTTATAATTATTTTTCTATTTCTATCAATATTATGATTTTTAAGACATGTTAAGCTCCCGCTTGTGACAATAAACGAATCAAAACGAAAATCACTCACTTCCTATCGTCCACCCAATAAATGAATAGTGTATAATTTATTTGTCGTTTCGAGAAAATCATTTCAAACATCCAATAACCCAATTTGTTGAAGTAGAATTTCACCAAATATAGAACCATACATGCGTACACATTATTCTTCTATTAAGGGGACGATATATCTGCTATATAGTTAGTTGCTTATCAAAAATGTAAATCGTATATATCCATATTTTAAAGTTTTTCTATGGAACGGCGGCTGTGTTTCAGCCGATTTTAGCCGCAAAGATCGGCGGCGGCTTCGGCTGGTGAAAAAAGGTTGGCGGCGGCTAAAATCGGCGGCTCGGCTCGGCGGCTTCATACTCTGGTGCTGAGTGCGATGGTGCTGAGTCCTGTTGGAATGTCCATGGTCTGCGGCCGAAATGTTTGTCTGCCCAGGGCTTCAATACTGTCTTAAGGACATTTTCCCGATAATATCCGCATTTATTTTGACCCCATGGTCGATTTTTGTTTGTTCACAAACTGCTCAATTTGGAATGGCTTCTCATCGGAGAAAACCAAATTCGGTAACTGGCCACTTTCGTGCAAGCGAAGCAACTCATTGGCTCTTTCCAGTCTAACTTTTTTTTGTGCATCGGTGAGCTCTTGCACTTTTTGGAACTTCAATGGCTTTAGTCCAAGCTCATTTTTTAATATGTGTTGTATCCGTTCTCGCGATATCTTCAGCTCACAAGCAATTTTTCTACCACTGCGGCGTGGATTTCGATCAAATCTGGCCTTCACTTTTCGGATAATTTCTGGTGTTGTTACAGTTCTTTTTCGTCCACTTTTTGGACGCGATGCAACACTGGCAGTATCACGGTAACGAGCAATGGTACGAGAAACAAAAGATTTATTCACATTTAAATGCTGGAGGGCTCTAACGATAGCCACTTGTGTTTTTCCACCCAAATATATAGCAATCACACTATCACGCTTGAATTCCATCACGAATAACTTTTTTCTGAATGCAATAGATCAAAATGGTTTTGTAAGCTTGTAAACAATAAAATGAACTGTCACTGAAATAAATCTGTCAGCTATCAGACTAGCGGTTTAGAAATGATAGCAACCTGAATTTGGTTGCAATACATATCAGCCACCCTGTACATGTTAAATTTAAGGAAATGATAAGGGCTACAAATATTGGAAATGTATCTTTCACGAAGACATACTCCAAGAATATTTGGCGGGAATCGGTTTTGGTCCATGTTAAGTTATTTGAGCAATGTCCGTCCGCAGTCTGTCTGTGTGGTTGGTCCACATGGCAAATTTCGATAGGATTAAATGATTGACTTTAAATTCTATATGTGATTATTTTTTTTTCTATCAAAGACGGATATCGTTGGTCCATTCCTTCGTGTACGGCGCCGCATAAATAAAGCATCAGTCCAAACTTCTTTAGAAAAAAGCACGTACCTACCCACGCGGGTATTTAGGCTATTCGCTAGACGTTGAAAAACATCTGTTTTTTAGGGCAGCGTCCACCCCTTCGATAAATACAGGGCTGAAATTATCCATTTTTGCACCGTGCAAGTGCGACATTTTTTACAAAAGAAAACGAAACCCTATCACAGAGCAGCATTTTTTTTACAAACGAAATCAAAAAGGCATTTTTGGGGCGAAAGGCAGAAAAAATGTAGCACAAAATAAAACACCATTAAATTCCTACGCATACAAACACTTGAAATTTTGTACAGTATAATGCTTTTGCAGTTCATATAGTCTATTGAAAAATGGGCGTTATAACCACGCCCCTTTTGGGATCATATATTACAACAAAATATATTAGCGAACTGACTGTCATAAAGAAAATATGTATTTACACACAAACAAAGATATTGTGTAAGAATTCAGTCAGAATTTATCTTGGTTTTAGGCCATATCGCTCACTCACTTCAAGAGTGACATAACTCAAAATGTAAAATGTTTGAAATGCGAATTTTGCTAAAGTCAATTAATTATTCTCAGCGAAATTTAGTTTATAAGTAAACAACCCTATTTCGGTTCATTCCTGCGTTTTCAAACATCTTATATCATGTTACTTATCTTTTTATACGGACTTAAATTTACACCTCTTGACAATTTAAAATTTTGAGTTATGTCACTCTTGAAGTACATAAGTGAGCGATATGTTTCAGTTACATTCTGTCTATCGCAAAATATAATTGTAACAAATACAAAAAATGGTGACGAGTTTCAATTGAACATTTTTGCGTGAGCACTAATATGTAAAATATGCAGACCGAGACCACAGTACCTGTTAATACAGACAATGAAAGATAGTACTCGACTACATATTTAAAATCTTGCAACGATGTCAATGAGTATTTCAGCAAAATTACATTTCGTAAATGCTGTCTCATATAAATTAATTTATGACTTTGGTTCCTAGATAAGTGCACACCTTGATAAGGTGAGAGAAGAGTCTTGTAGAGATTTAGTTAAATTTCCATTAATACTTTAGCACGAAAAATGGCAACGCTTACACTAACCACACAATTGCAATCCCATTCATTATTCTTAAATATAATTAAGACGTGTTTACATCGTTTTCTCTATCACACATACATAACCACAGCAAATCAAAGTAAGATGAAACCGAAAATATATTAAATTAAACTCACATCACTTGTCCTGCACTCAAAGGGATTTGCAGTTTATTGAAATAAATAATTGCCATTTGGAGAAGAAGCACTGCGGTATATTTATGAAGAAATGCAACAAATTTAATCTGTAATAAAATTTAACATTTACAAACTTTTAAATGCACTTAACCAGTTTCCTCACCTGGGCGTGTGTGGCCTTACAAATGTACGAATATACAAAATTTGCGAAATATACTTTTCTATCTCTTACCAACACAGCTACTTTGCCATCAATGTTATAGCATATTGCTTGGCATCTTCTTCGGTTGCAGCACGTAGCACGTGTGGCACGTGAAGCAGAAAGGCGTCCAACAAGTTTCTCATGACATGAGTTGCAACTGGAAAGGCAAAATGAATGCTTCCGAATGTAACAGATGTTTATGGCGACATTATGTGCAGGAAGTGCTTTTAGAAAAAGTACGAGACTTTGTGCTTCACATAAAGACATGACACACTGACAGAAGCGTGGGAATCATTTGGAAGTTTTCATTCAAAAAATTTAAATATTAGCGATTTATTGTCTTAATTTTTTACTGTATCACAAACATCCGCTTTAACATCCTAACGCCATTCTCACACCATACGAAATACAAACTTCAACTAATCCGGCTAAAATTTGGTAATGCGAGTTAATTTATTTATACCCGGAACAATAGTCGTCATATGTCAATGTGTTTACAAAGTTTCCTTACAAAGACACTCCTTATTTAGATTTGTGCACATATAATTTCAATTTAACTTTATTATACTGTGGAATGCGATCCACAACGCCTTTTGTATTTATTTGTACTAGATATGTGAGCGTTTTTTAGTCGTCGATGTTCAAACAGCGCACAGTGGGAGAAATTCAATAAAAGGGAAATAATTCGGCAGTTTTTTAATCAGACAACCGATTGCGACAAAAATTGATATACTTTTAGAAGAGCTTCTAAAGAGATTACGTTTTAAATTTGGCCCTATGGTATACAGGGGCAGAGCTAGAGGTCCTCACATTTGCCCACATCGGATGAACAAAATGTTTAAGTGCGTGTCATTTTCGCAATAGAAAATTGCATTTTTCATTTTTTCTCAACCCTATATTTGGTAAGATGTTGTTCTAAACAAATCGTTGTTTGCATCCCAATATGTATTTATTTGGGACTATTTTTTCCGAAAGAAATATTTGTTTGCATTTTAGTTTTCAGAAAATACCTAAATTGTGTTTTTTTCAGTAATTTCAAATTTTTTTAATGTTCGTAAAATAATAAATAAAAATAATTCAATTCGAATAATCTCGGAGACAAATAAATTACTTGCAGGATTGACAACTAATGATGGCTTGGAGTATTCAGAAATTTTGAAATGATTGATTTAACACAGAAGTTAATGCTACACGTATGGTAACATAACTGGGAGGTACAATTCGTAACCAAGGAAATACTAAAACTAAAATTCGAAAAGTCAGCAACAATTTGTGATATCTTTTTAAAATAAAATATATTTGGAAATATTTCATTTGAGAAATTTAGTTTCCAAATATATTTTGTTGTAATATATTACTAAATGCAGTCCAAATTCATGTTATTGATTTTCAAATAAAATGTATTTTGTTAGAAATATATAATATTTCAAAATTTGTGTTCCAAATACATATATACTCTTTCGATTCAAACATATGGAAAAACGCGATTTTGCACCGTGTATCAATATTGTCCCAATTATTGATAGGGTAGGTTTGCTTGGTAGCTTTCGAAACGATATCCTTCACCAGCCAGTGGCCAGCCTTAGTACATTTGAGACATTTCTCTTTTACAGAAAGCATTAACAACGATTTCGAACAAAACTATAAAAAGCTATAACAGAACGAATAACAAAAACAAAAAACAATGAACAAGCAGATTTTTATACAAAAACTTTAGCTTTGGATGCCAACTTGAAAAAGTGAATGAAAAAATGTCGAAATTATAACGTTTTTGGAAGTATTAAGAGAATTTAAAACAAGTAAGAAAGTTTCAGTCGGGTAAACCCTCACTTTGTGAACAATGTAACATATAACATTACACTAATTAATCTATCAATTTGTGTGGGAGGTACCAGAAGGGGTTTAACAAATACACCTATTTTTCGGTAAACAGTATTTTCTTAAAATACATTGCACTGTGCCGGACTATAAGCGTTTATGTGCACTAGTATATTAAAGATACGAGCTATTAAATTTTTGGTCATTTTGTGTGGGAGGTACAATAAGGGGCGTGGTGATAACGCCCACTTTTCACAGGACTGTAGGTACTATAACAGCATTACACTGTACAAAATTGCAAGTATTTGTATGCTCTGGTATTAAAGTTATAAGCAGTAAATTTTGGTATACAACGGTCCATTTGCGTGGGAGGTACCAAAAGGGCCTGTACAATAAAGCCAATTTGTTACCCGACTATAGGTGCTACAAAAATATTATACTGTACAAAATTTCAAGTATTTTTATCCACTTGTATTAAAGTTATAAGCAGTTCAATTTTGTTGCAAAATGGACCATTTGTGTGGGATGTACCGAAAGGGGCATGACGACTTCGCCCATTTTCTTCGAGGTGATAGCAACTAATAAAATAGTACAATGTGTGGAATTTCAGAAGATTCTAATAAGTAGTATAGATGTTATTAAAGAATCAATATTTCACTTAATGTTAACCATTTGTGTGGGAGGTACCAGAAGGTGTGGACCAATATGGCCCATCTTTGAACTTAGTCGGAGATAGAAAAAAATGTTACCGTATACTAAATTTGAAGTCAATCGGTTACTACTTTCGAGAGTTATCCTACGCACCAGCCAGCAGACAGACAGACGTGCGGACGGACATTTCTCATTCGACTTAAAATGACCCAAAACGAATATCCGCCGAACATACTTAGGGTCTTAGTTCACTCCTTCGATGTGTTACACTTTGGTCCGTAGCAAATGATATATTCCCTCATATCACTAAAGTGAGGGTATAAAAATCATGCTTTTATACACGCTAAAAAAATCGATTATGTAGTATGTTGCTCCAAACATGGCTTGAAATATATACATGTTTAGGGTACACCCTAAACATACAATATATGGTACACACAAAATTTAAAAATTTTGGGCAGATGTTGTTCTACAAAAATTTTTGTTTACATCCCAATATGTTTTTATATGGGACTATTATTTCCGAAACAAATATTTATTTGCGTTTAAGTATCCAATTCGTAAAAATAATAAATAATAATAATTGAAATCGTAAGAGTTGTTATTTTGGTATTCAAAGAAAAATGCCATTTTTTGAGATAAATGATCGGATGTCATAATAAAGAGGTTTCATAATAAAAAGGAAGGTATGCCGTTAATAATGAAAAACAACATCAGCCAAATGGCCACCACGACCACGCTTACAGGAACATATCCTTTTCATGATATTTTCCATAACCAAATCGCAAAGTGGCTGCCCTATGTCCTCGATAGCCTCACGAATACTATCTTTGGGGTCTTAAATCGATGCTGGGCTGTTGGCGTAGACCTTATCTATCACGTGGCCCCAAAGGAAGAATTAGCAAAGTGAATTCGCAAAGGAAGAATTCGAAAGATCTCGGTGGCCAATTGTGATCACCTCTTCGAGAGATAACACGGTCCGGAAACTTTTCCCGTGACAGAGCAATGGTTTCGTTGCTTGTGTGGCACGTAGCTCTGTCTTGTTGAAAGTAAACGTTGTCCAGATCAATACCATCCAACTCCGACCATAAAAAAATCATTAATCATCTCTCGATAGCGCAATCCATTCACCGTAACTGTTGATCCAACCTCATTTTCGAAAAAGTAAGGTCCAATGACCCCGCCGGACCATAAACCGCACCAAACAGTCACACGTTGAGGATAGAGAGGCTTCTCAACAATAACTCTTGGGTTTTCCCAGTCCCAGTTGCGACAATTTTGCTTGTTGACGTAGCCACCGAGGTGGAAATGGGCCTCATCAGTCAAGATGATTTTAGAATTTTAATAATTTCAATGCGTTGTTAAATCGTGTATCGTTCCATTTTTAGTAATGGCGTAGTTTCTACTTGTCAAATGTCAAAGAATAAAAGCATCAAAATAACACCTCTTGTTGGAAAACCCTGTATAATATTTATAAATTTGTGTTTCATATATATTTTATTTCGATTCACACATATCAAAAAAGGCGATTTTGCCCCATGTAACCTCGCTATTGTGAACGAGGGTATACATATATATCATATGCTACGAGCCAAAATTTTCACACATCTAGGGGAGTGACCTAAGACCTCAAATATATTTAACGGAACGGTTCGTCCGTTACAATAAAATTATTTTATTATCTTCATGTTCAGGATTAAAAATTACACCAGAAAATTTTATGCGCAACACTTCGACAAAATTTTTGTAATCTACTGATATTAGTCTGTAAATTGTAGTATTTGTGGTTTAAATAAGAATCATGAGGTCTATTACAAAATATTTGACGATATAAGTGAGCTATATTGGCCATCTACATTTTATTAACCTAGCTCTATTATTACGGTCTGTAACGTGATTTCAACAGACAATATGGATTAATCGTCTTAGAATTTTATAGCCATCAAAATTGTGTTGCCATTTGTTTTATTTCAGTCTTTAAATCAAGTTTGATTTGTAATAAAAAGGATATTCTCCTGGTTTTACAGAGTTTTTGACTCCGACTGTATGATACCCTACACCACTTTATTCGAGCGAAATAGGCAAAAATATATTTTTTTTAAGTTTTAAATTAAAATTTGACATGATTTAAGGTATTATTTTTCGCATCAAAATATATGTTTATTTCGTTGCTGTATGTATATAAATACATAAATCAGAACCGATTTCCTTAAAATTTTTGTTTATGTATAAATATATTTTGGACATTTATGTTTATGTATATTTCAGACAAATTTCATATCGACCCTATATTAATAAAATCTAAACTGATTTTCTTCAAAGTAGGTAATGTTTGTTTCTGATACCAATGGGCGCTATATTTAAATCTGAATCGATTTCTTTCAAAATTGACAATGTTCATTTCTGGTCCACTAAACTCGTTTGTGCTGATCATATGGGTAGTTCTTTTTCAAGTGTCACAGGTCAAAAATTAGATCTTTCTCAAATTCTCTGAAAATGTAGCCCTAGTATGTTGGAGTAATAACCGACAATATTAAAAAAATTAAATGAAAATTGGAGGCAGGGGCGAGGTAAAAATTCAGACAAATTTTTTTCCCTCTGTAATGGTTTTTTGAAGTTAATTTTAATGCTACAAAGAATAAGAAATTGAAAGTAGGAAATATCATTTCTTGAAGCTATTTCCGCGTACTTTTCATAAAAAATACTAATTTTATCTAAAACAGTTCATTTCTGTCACCTTTCACGGAAATAAAAAAAATAATTTGCGATAACTCAGAATCGATCTAATTTTGTTTCCTTAAATTTTTTATAAAAAATAATCCATATGTGTAATTTTTGAAGTGGGGACGACTTTGGTTCAGAAGTTACATTATAATTACTGAAAATCTTCACCAAATTACAAACAAAAAATATTTGCATGTGTTTTCAAATATATTTTGCTTCTTGATTTTTTCAAATTTTGTTTCTTTGTAATTTTGTGAAGATTTTCGGTTATTTGTGCCCACGCAAATAAAAATATAAATTGCGATATCTCATCTAATCGATCTAATCGCATCGATCTATTTTTTTTCCTTAATTTGTATACCCTCACTTTAGTGATACGAGGGTATATATCATTCTCTACGTCTAAAAGTGTAACACATCAAAGGGGTGATCTAAGACCATAAGTATGTTCGGCGGATATTCGTTTTGGGTCATTTTAAGTCAAATGAGAAATGTCCGTCCGTCCGTCTGTCTGTCTGCTGATAACTCTCGAAAGGAGTAACTAATTGACTTCAAATTTGGTATACGGTAATATTTTTTTCTATCTCCGGCTAAGTTAGAAGATGGACCATATTGTTCCACTCCTTCTGGTACCTCCCACACAAAGGGTTAAAATTTAGTGAAATGTCGATTTTTTAATAACATCTATACTACTTATTAGAATCTTCTTATATTCCACGCATTGTATAATTTTTATTAGTCGCTATCAGCTCGAGAAAAATGGGTAAAGTTGCCGCGCCCCTTTTGGCACCTCCCACACAAGTGGATCATTTTGCGTACAAATTTAACTGCTTATAACTTTAATACAAATGCATAAAAATACTTGAAATTTTGCACAGTATAATGTTTTTGTAGCGCCTATAGTCCGGCAAAAAAAAATGGGGACTATTGCCACGCCCCTTTTGGTACCTCCCACACAAATGGACCGTTTCATACCAAAAGTTAACGGTCTATAACATTAATACCAATGCATACAAATACTTGAAATTTTGTACAGAGTAATGCTGTTATAGAGCCTACAGTCCTGTACAGTCCTCCCACACAAATTTACAAAATCATACCAAAATTGAATATCTCGTAACGTTTATATACCAGTGCACATAAATGCTTAGAGCTCGGCACAGCGCAATGTATTTAAAGAATCTACTGTTTACCGAAAAATAAGTGTATTTGTTAAACCCTCCTGGTACCTCCCACACAAATCGACAGATTAATTAGTATAATGTTATATATTACACTACTAACAACGTGAGGGTATACCTTAGTCGGTTTACCCGACTGAAACTTTCTTACTTGTTTTATAATAAATGGATAGGAGACGACTTTGGTTCAGAAGTTACACTATAATAACTGAAAATGTTCACCAAATTACAAATTGCTTTTTCGAAAATGTTGTACTGGATATTCTATTATTTACAATTTGTAAGACATTTTAGAGAATAGTTCTCTCTTAGACTAGCGTACGTAATTTTATAAACTCTGGTGAGACCCCACGATTTGCCCAATATTCTTGTTCTTATTTATTCTGGAGTATTTGTTTATGCGTTTGTTCTCTCTCAAGTCGAGTACATGAAATGAAATTTGTTTACCGAAATCCATTAGATTTGGTTGAAAATTTATTACTTCTAGACCAACCCGTTTCGTACTGCTTCTGCTGCCATTTGCACTTGCAATGCGTCTTCGCATGAGTGGTTGCTTAGTTGGTTGTTTCACTTCGATTCTTGGCATTTTCGGCGCTTTGCTCATTTTAAGTGTTTTGAAGTTGAAGCCATTATTTCAATTCGGGCCAAAAACAAAAGAGCAAATGCGTTTAGAAATGTCAAAGACACACTTGCACATGTTTTCTCAAAATTTAATGGTCTCGAACATCGATGCAACAGTGGCAATGGCCATGACAGCAGGAGTTGAATCAGGAGAAACTTATTTTTTGAAAAGTTTTTGCTACTTCTAATGGCTTCAAATGGTTTGGCAACATATCGTTAACCCTTAATTTAAGGTATTACGGGCACAAATTCTACTCACACATGTCTGTCTGTCGGGCTTGTGGTTGTGCGCTGTATTCTTCAGTTTTTGGGCCACACAGAAGACACAATGATGGTTTTAAGACCAAAACGATGCGATGAGTTATTTTATTATAAAAGTTAGGATTTTATAAGTTTTGCTGAAAACTTTTGCAGATTCTTTGTGTTTTATTAAATTTAATCTTTATTGTACAACTACTTGACTTTTCATGAGAGTTATAAGTTAAATTCATATATTACATCATTTCAGCAAGCGAAATTTAATTTGCAAAATTTTAAATTATTGAATTTAAATCTTTAAAGACTTTAGGCAAAAAGGATATTTCTCAGATAATAAATCTTCTTCTGCGAAAAAAGTAGATCCGTTTAAATACGGAATACGGAATACGTACTCATATGACTATGTCTTCATAGTTCACTGTGCCTTTTGTTAAAAAATTTCGTAAATTATTTTTGTACTCCTGATGAGTAGATT
Organism: Eudasyphora cyanicolor; assembly: GCA_963930755.1. Classification (NCBI taxonomy): domain Eukaryota; kingdom Metazoa; phylum Arthropoda; class Insecta; order Diptera; family Muscidae; genus Eudasyphora; species Eudasyphora cyanicolor. The sequence continues at coordinate 317,265,310 of OZ005734.1, forward strand.
ATTAATACGATTATACTTATATATTACTGCAGATAAAAACTCTTCCAGAAAACATTATGAAGTTCAGTTATGATGAAATAGCTGAAATGAGTTTTCGTTGTAAGTAATAATGAGCGTTTTTGGGGTAGAGAACTTCCCCACATGGAGCGGTATATTTTGGAGGAGGGTTAGTTTGAACGGGTTTTAACCCGCTTTTTGATTGCGGCGAAATAGTGACACCAAAGGGATAAATGCAAAAAAGTCATAACACCTAGGCGCACAATATAATAAAATAACTACTGTAAGCGACAAAACTCAAAGTCTACATGAGGGGGTTTTTATTATTAATGCAGCAAAAAATATTTCTAGAGATCTAAAAACATTTTTTGTGTGGATCGAAACTAAAACCAAATATTGACATCGAGACTATTGATAACACAATTACCGAATAGGTGCGTAGACGATTGATAGTGTCCTGTGTGTGGGATTTGTGGCATGGAGAACCGTCATGTTGAAACTAAAGATCGTCCAGGTCCGTGTCTTCTGTAGCGCTCGCAATTAAACAAAATTCTGTTTCCAACAATATTGGCCAACGATGCAACCGCTCCGAAATACGCACCAAACTGTCAATCTCTGGGAATGAATTGGCTTCTCGACGATCACGTTAGAGTTTTACAAACTCCAGATCAGGGATGTAACGCATCATTTTAACATTCGCTTTCGCAAAAACCATCTTTGGATTATTCGCTTTCGCATTCGCTTTCCCAAAAATATATTTCGTTATTCGCTTTCATTTGTTAAAATTGTTAAATCTCCTTATTCCCTTCACACAATTTGAAGATATCGATAACAATGAAAACCTCTACCACTTCTCTTCAAAACAGTTGAAGAAATATGTTTGTCCTTGTGGTAACAGGCGGTACAAACATGGAAAACATTCTTAATACTTGAATATATTCTGTAGTTTCCGTTGTAAATTTTTTTATTTGGGACTTTTATTTAGGAAAGAAATATTTTCTTGCACTTAGATATTCAGAAAATATATCAATACATTAATTTTAAGACACGTTTATGTTTTTCAGTAATTCAACTTTTTTCGGAAATTTTTAAATGTTTGTAAATTTTTTTTATAATTGAAATCGTATAATATTGCATAATATATCATGGGTTGACAACAAATGATGACTTGGAATAAATAGAAATTACAAATTAGTGCTTTAAAACTAATTTTTTGCTACCTTGTAAGGTGGCAAAACATGTACATATTTATACCCTACACCACACTGTGGTACAGGGTATTATAACTTTGTGCATTTGTTTGTAACACCCAAAAGGAGAAGAAATAGACCCATCCTTTATTATACCGATCGACTTAGAATCACTTTCTGAGTTGATTTAGCTATGTCCGTCTGTCCGTCTGTCTGTCCGTCTGTCTGTGCATGTATTCTTGTAATCAAAGTACAGGTCGCAATTATGGTCCGATCTCGACGAAACTTTACACATATCTTTTTTTTGGCCCAAGGACGATCCCTATTGAATTTGGTTCAGATTTAGATATAGCCCCCATATATATGTTAGCCCCGATTTGACATGTAAGCGCTGTAAAAACTTTATTTTATATCCGATCGGTATGAAATTCGGCAGAAAAAGGTTTCTTATTATATGAATGAATACTGTTAAATTTGGAAGAAATCGGTTCAGATTTAGATATAGCCCCCATATATACGTTACCCCCGATTTGACATGTAAGCGCTGTAAAAACTGTATTTTATATCCGATTAGTGCGAAATTCGGCAGAAAGAGGTTTCTTATTACATGAAGGAATACTGCCAAATTCGGAGAAAATCGGTTTGGATTTAGATATAGCCTCCATATATATGTTACCCCCGATTTGACATGTAAGCGCTGTAAAAACTGTATTTTATATCCGATCAGTATGAAATTCGTCAGAAAGAGGTTTCCTATTATATGAATGAACACTTTTAAATTTGGAAGAAATCGGTTCAGATTTAGATATAGCCCCCATATATACGTTACCCCCGATTTGACATGTGAGCGCTGTAAAAATGTTATTTTATATCCGATCAGTGCGAAAGTCGGCAAAAAGAGGTTTCTTTCTACATGAAGGAATACTGCCAAATTCGGAGAAACTCGGTTTAGATTTAGATATAATACCCATATATATGTTACCCCCGATTTGACCTGTAAGCGCTGTAGAAATTGTATTTTATATCCGATCAGTGCAAAATTCGGCAGAAAGAGGTTTCTTATTACATGAAGGAATACTGCCAAATTCGGAGAAAATCGGTTCAGATTTAGATATAGCTCCCATATATATGTTACCCCCGATTTGACATGTAAGCGCTGTAGAGACTGTATTTTATATCCGATCAGTACGAAATTCGACAGAAGGAGGTCTTTTTACATGAATTAGTATTCAGGGAAGATCGGTTCAGATTTATATTAAAGCTCCATATATATGTTCCTCCTGATTTGGTATCAAACCGCTATAGAAGTTGTATTTTACTTCCGATCATTAAAATTTTCCAGAAAGATGTTTCTCAATTTAGGAACGAATATTGCTTAATTTAGCGATTATCGTTTCAGAATTAGATAATATGTTTCTACCCATTTACCAATTATTCCAAATTATTATGGCAATGACCCTTATCGCATTGTTAGGGAGGTGTAGGGTATTATATAGTCGGCCCGCGCGACTTTCTGCCTTTCCTTACTGGTTTTAAATTCATTTATTATTAAAATTGAATTATTTAAAGCATTACGGAAAATGTTTATACTAATACCACATCTATTTTTGGTCTCTGTGGAGATCAGTTGGGACTCATCTTTAGTGGTCGGACCTTGGTCTTTACCACTTTTTGAAATTCAATCATCTTCACGGAGAAAAAACAGGAAACAAAATATGTTTGGGATCGAAATTTAAATAAAATATACTTGGTGTACATATTTTATATTTACATACCGAAAAAAAAATTGAATATCTCTCTTATCAATGTTATTTTATTCGTAGTTTTGGTGGAAATTATCTTTAAAAACGGGGAAATATTTAAATCGGCTACAGAATTTGTTTTCCTACCTATAGGAAAAAAGTTATTTTTCCCAAATATAATATGTTTCCAGAAAATATACTACAGAAGCGGTTTTTTGTTAGGGTTGAAACGGAAGGCTGAAAATAAATAAAAGTTCTTTTAAGAACTAACCACGACAGCTTCGACCGAACGTTACTATGACAGATTCGTTTGATCGTTACTACGACGACTCCGCTCGATCGATACTACACGGAGGAAAATCGGCATTTTTGATATATTTGAATAGAAAGAAAATATATTTGGAACATAAATTTTTAAATATTATATATTTTTGAGCAAAAACATTTTATTTGAAAATCAATAAAATTTATTTGGAACGCATATATTAATGTATTACAACAAAATATATTTGCAAACTAATTTTCTCAAATAAAATATGAGTTTTGTTAGGGTTGAAACGGAAGGCTGAAAATAAATAAAAGTTCTTTTAAGAACTAACCACGACAGCTTCGACCGAACGTTACTATGACAGATTCGTTTGATCGTTACTACGACGACTCCGCTCGATCGATACTACACGGAGGAAAATCGGCATTTTTGATATATTTGAATAGAAAGAAAATATATTTGGAACATAAATTTTTAAATATTATATATTTTTGAGCAAAAACATTTTATTTAAAAATCAATAAAATTTATTTGGAACGCATATATTAATGTATTACAACAAAATATATTTGCAAACTAATTTTCTCAAATAAAATATGAGTTTAAATACAAATAAAATTAATGTTTAGAAATTGCTCCAAATATATTTTATTTGAGAAAGATTTTCAAAACGTTGCTGACTTTTCGAACATCAGTTTTAATTTTTCCTTGATTTCGAATTTTACCTCCCAATTAAAAATCGCGTATGCAGTATTAACATCTGTTTTTAAGCACTTATTTTAAATTTCTAAATATTCCAAGACATCATTTGTTGTTAATCCTTTGAGTAATTTATTGTTTTCCAAGATTATACGATTCAATTATAAAATCTTTTAGAAAATTTCTAAAAAATTAACTTTGAATTGCTGAAAAACTTAACACAATAAGCTATCGGTATATTTATACCCTCACTTTAGTGTGACGAGGGTATATATCATTTGCTACGGAAAAAAGTGTAACACGTCGAAGGAGTGACCTAAGACCCCAAGTATGTTCGGAGGAAATCCGTTTTGGGTCATTTTAAGTCGAATGAGCAATGTCCGTCCGTCTGTCTGTCTGTCTGTCTGTCTGTCTGTCTGTCTGTCTGTGTGTCTGCTGGCTGGTGCGCACGATAACTCTCGAAAGGAGTAACCGATTGACCTCAAATTTGGTATGTGGTAATATTTTTTTCTATCTCCGGCTAAGTTCGAAGATGGGCCATATTGGTCCACTCCTTCTAGTACCTCCCCCACAAAGGGTTAAAATGTTGTGAAATATTGATTCTTTAGTAACTGCTATACTACTTATTCGAATCTTTTGAAATTCCACACATAGTATTAGCTTATTCGTCGTTATCAACTCGAGAAAAATGGGCGAAGTCGCCACGTCCCTTTTGGTACCTCCCACACAAATGCACCATTTTGCACCAAAAGTTAACAGCTTATAACATTAATAACAGTGTATAAAAATACTTGAAATTTTGTACAGTATTATGCTTTTATATTGCCTACAGTCCAGGGAAAAATGGGTGTTGTTGTCACGCCCCTTTTGGTACCTCCCACACAAAGGTACCTTTTTGCACCAAAAGTTAACAGTTTATAACATTAAAACCAGTGTATAAAAATACTTGAAATTTTGTACAGTGTAATGTTTTTATAGTGTCTATAGCCCTGTGAAAAATGGGCGTTATTGCCACGCCCCTTTTTGTACCTCCCACACAAAATGCCCAAATTATACCACAATTTAATGTCTCATAACGTTTATACCAGTGCACATAAATGCTTATAAGTCGGCACAGTGTAATGAATTTAAAGTATCTAATGTTCAGCAAAAAAAAGGTGTATTTGATAAACCCCTTCTGGTACCTCCCACACAAATTGACAGAATAATTCGAGTAATATTCAATATTACATTACTCACAAAGTGAGGGTATACCTTAGTCGGTTTACCCGACTGAAACTTTCTTACTTGTTTCTAAATACTTAAAAGCAAATAAATCTTTGTTACGGAAATAATATTTCCAAATAAAAACATATTAGGATGGAAACAAAGATTTGTTTAGACCAACATCTTCCCAAATATATAATATTTGTGCGTACCAAATATTAAACATTTAGAGTGTACCCTAAACACATATATGTTTCAAGCCGAATATGTTTGGGACAATATGCTACAGAAGCGATTTTTCTTCAGCGTGTACGTCAGCTCTAGCCGATCGTTTCCACGACGACTTGTGTCGATCGTTACCAACTATTGTAACGTATATACAGTAGATTGGTAAGGTATAATTAAGACCCGAAGCCGTCAAGCGAAGCTGTGGAAACCAGATCGGCGAAGAATTGAAGCCGTAACAACCAACCCGAAGTAACCAAAGCCACGCCTGATTAAGTCTCCAGCACACGACAACACCCAACCAGAACATATCCGAAGCCGACAACCGAGACTGCGGTATCCAGATCCACGAGGGATCGAGCCTGCGGCATATAATACCTAGACACACCCGCACCCACCCACAACACCGCAACCGACAACCGAGTTGACGATCTAAAACAAATAGATCCTGCGGCATTCCAGACTGAGCCTAAACAAACCGACGGCCTAATACCCGAAGCCGACAATCGAGCCTGCAGTATCTGAATCTACGACAGATCGAACCTGTAGCATACAAAATTTCCGTATAGACAGAAACGTACCCAGCGGTAAAAATCAGGTCTTAGGCGGCAATCTATCAGGCCTGTTTTAAGAGCCACGAGGCCTGGCCGCCGCATTCAATCTTTATTTCTTTTTTACATGGAGTGACATTGCGAGGCCAGGCCTTGCATCTTGCGGTAAAAATCATGCCTAACAAAGGATTGTCGAATGAAGGTCTTATATAGGACTTCGAAAGGAAGGTCTTAAGAAGGGCTTCGAAATGAAGGTTTGATCTAGGTCTGGTGTACAGCTTTGAAGGAAAGTCCTACAGTAAATCAAAATGCAGACCAAATAATGTATTTTAAATGAATGTCACATTCAGCACTTCAAATGCATAATATAGGAGTTCGCAAAGATAATATAGAATAATTTTGATAAGAATCTATCTTAATCTATCAAAAACACAAAGCAACTGAACTCTACAAAACCTTTGCAACGACTAATCGTTTGTTAATTTTAATTGCCTTCACCTTCACTTTTCAATTTGTGTAGCGGTATTTCTTTTTTTTTTTTTGCATAAAACTGGTTTTGAACTCTCGCAGAAGCAACAAAGTTCATACATGAGCAACTTGAGGGAGGGAGAACGAATTCCTAATAAAAGACGGTAGAAGGAAGGCAGAGTGTACATTTTAAAACATATGCAAAAACTTGAGAGAGAGGGAGAACGAAACGCATCAATATATGAACATATATCGGCGGTGGTTGTCAATAATTCAATTTGACTGCTGACCATGAAGAACGACTTTTCTCTGACATCTTTTAGAAGGCGTTAGACATGTTTGAAAAAAGACGGGAGCAGGAGGCACGGTTACTTTTTTAGAAGTGAGAGATTGCACATTTTCCAGGCCTTCATAAAGAAGGCATGCGTGCCTTCCAATAGAAGGTTTTGGAAGCCCTTCTAACAGGCCTGATGCCTAGAAGGCCTGGACCATTTTACCGATGGGGTAAATACTGCATAAAATTCTTAAAAATTTATATATTTCGATGAATTTAAGTTCTTTATTTTGATATTAGAAATAATAATCAAACGCAACATGTGGAAATTTCTAATGGAAAATCCCTCAATTCCCAAAAAATACATCAAAAATCCCCAAAAATTGGATTTTTTTACTTTTTGTCCTATATCTTCGATATGAAAAGCCGCGCTCGGGATTCCCTTTGTAGTCGATTTTGTTACACCATAATACAAATCAACAAAAAGAAAAATTTAACAATTTAGCTTTGCGATTGGAGAAAATCGATCAAACTTTTGAAATTTATGTAAAAAAAAAGTCCAAATCGGAGAAGGGTGGCCACACCAATTAAAATTTTGGCTTCGGGTTTTCTGTAGCAGATTCTGTGAAACTTTATAGGGCCATAGCTTCCTTATTTCTTCACATATCTTATCGATTTTTATTGATATTGTAAATTTTATTGGCAATCCATAAAAAACACGCGAACAAAATCGGTAAACTTTTGACTGAGATATTGGCTAAACTCCAAGGCAAAGTCGGCCAAAAAAAAATAAAAAAATCAAATTTAAAATCCACATATATCTCGGAAACTATTCAAGATATCTTCAACATATAAAATGCTTATTGTAGGTCTAGGAGTATCCACAGGAAAAAACGCCACTAAAACCGGACACTCCATTTAAAAGGTAGAAGCCGATGAAAATGTTGTATACCCGAGGTGGTCAACTTTAGGGCCCTGTAGCTCCGCCCCTGTATGAGATAGGGGGCCCATGTTCCGAACTTAAACTCTCTAACACCTCTTGTATACACACCTAAGTATGTATAATTTCATTGCCATACGATAAGTGGTTTTGAAATGGCAGAATTATGTACATTTTTTCCATTTTAGCCCACTGTGCGGCGTTACGTGCTGTTACGGGAAAAGCTTCCGGACCGTGTTATCTCTCGAAGAGGTAATTGGCCACCGAGATCTTGTGTTTTAACACCTTGCGACTTCTTCGTTTGGGGCCTCGTGAAAGATAAGGTCTACGCCAACAGCCGAACGTCGATTCAAGACCTCAAAGATGGAATTAGTGAGGCTACCAAGGACATAGGGCAGCCACTTTGCGATTTGGTTCTGGAAAATTTCATGAAAAGGATATGGTCCTGTAAGCGTGGTCGTGGTGGTCATTTGGCTGATGTTGTTTTTCGTTGTTAACGGCATACCTTCCTCTTTATTATGAAATAAACATCCGATCATTTATGTCAAAAAATGTAATTTTTCTTTGCATACCAAAATAATACCCCTTGTTGGAAAACTCTTTATTTGAATGATCTCATATTAAATCTGTAAGCAGTTAACTTTTGTGCAAAATGGCGCATTCGTGTGGTACAAAAAAGGGCGTGGCAACTTCACCCATTTTTCTTGACGTGTTAGCGACTGACAAACTAATACTATGTGTGGAATTTTAGAAGATTCGAGTAAGAAGTATATAAGGTATTTAAGAATCAATATTTCACTAAAAGTTAACCCTTTGTGGGGGGAGGTACTAGAAGGAGATAGAGACCTTAGCCGGAGATAGAAGAAAAACTTTGCCGCATACCAAATTTTAAGTCAATTGGTTACTCTTTCGAGAGTTATCGAACGCACCAGCAGGCAGACAGACAGCCGGGCGGACATTGCTGAAATGAATTTTGCCCTCCTAAAAAATAAAGTCGTATTTCCATTTCAGTAGTTTTGAGATATTTAGCTTTTACGCCTTATAACATTCCCGCCTTTAGGTTTATGTTTATGGTGGGGTGGCGGACGGTTCTACCATCCGCATAGGCCAATTTAGGCCTCTAACCTAAACATAAAAGTTAACCCTTTGTGGGGGGAGGTATTTATAACCCGACTGGCCCTGTAATTAGGGTGGGTAATCCAACTGGTCCTCTGCGGATAAGACAACCCAACTGGTAGTAAAATAAAGAGTAGGAAACCTAACTGGTCGTCAAATAAGGAAGAGTTAAACCAACTGTTCGTCAAGTAAGAAACAGATAAACCTACCGGTCGTCAACTAAGAAGTAGAAAAAAGATCAACTGGTCGTCAACTAAGAAGTAGATCAAGCAAGTGATGTTTTACTGAGTTGTTTATAACCCAACTGGTCCTCTAATAAGGAGTACATAACCTAACTGGTCGTCAATATCGGAGCAGATAACCAAACTGTTTGTCAACTAGGGAGTAAGCAACTGGTATTTTACTAAATAGTTGTGTAGTTAGTATTTTACTAGGTAGTAAATAACAATCTTGTCCTATAACCGTATCTCAGCATATAACCAAATCGGTCGTCTACTGAGGGAAAACATTCTCTGATGCCGTATAATGACATACCACACTCAGCAATTTTGTTTGGTACATGTATGCCTAATTAATTTATACCAATCAAATCCCCTGCCAGTTCAGAACGCGGTTATAATAAAAACGTAATTTTCCGTCGAGGAGTATATCTTGTACCTAGAATTGAAAATTTTACTTATTATTATTGAAATTTTCTATATTTTAAGTTCAAAATTAATATATTTTTATACTTAGTGACGTATTTGGTGGCGATGTCTAATTTAAAGACAATGTTGCTAATATTTGTTTAGAAAAACTCTGTCAAAATAATGTAACAATTACAAAGTTTCATCAGAATTGTTTGAAACATGTGGTGTTTATTGGCGAAATAGATATATCGGGATTATGTTAAACATTAAAACATATGGTAAATTTTCTTTTTGAAAAATTTTTATTAAACAATTTTTAGTTGGAAAATTTTGTTTTCATGACTTAAGTAATAAATGTATTTTGGAACAACCTCTATTAGAAACAGAGATCAACATCGGACATCTAATTTAATTTCATCGCAAATTGGCACACTTGCAAAAAACCTATTGATTTGTCAGAAATAAGGCAAGAGAGATACTTATTCTCAACGATTTCTAAGACTTTTGACTTGATTTGGATAGAGCTTTTTTTTATTAAGCTAAGATCGTATTTTGTTCTCCTTTGTAAATGACATTTATATCTTCTTATAAACAAAAAAATTATGAGTTAAATTATTAACCACACTTTAAGGTCCATTCAAATTTACTGGGTGGTCTATTGCAGGCAACCCTAATAGGATTTTGCTTTATAGTACATTCATTCCAATATGGTCACGTCTTGTCCCATTTTGTATGTCACACTTTGTATTTTATACATAAATACTTGGCATATTTTAGTGTACTTCATCCCAACTATATTAAATATCCACAGACATGTCATTAAATTAAATTACATCCACATTATAGTTCGTATACAAAATAAAACTTTACTTATAAAAAAATGTCGACGCAAAAGTTGTTTTACTTTTAAATGAAACACATTCCAGGCGAACAGACATAGTAAAAGAACACAAATAAAAGTTCCTTTTTGTAACATCAAATTATGTGAACGCTGGTTTTATACTCATTTCAAAAGCAAAACTACAAAGAAAATCGACATTGTCTGCTTTGTTGTTACAACGACTTAATATTAAGCCCGCATCTCAGACAAAAACCACAAATTTAATCTAGTTGTACAACCATTCGCAAGCGTATCTGTGAATGAATCTGAATGCGCGGATAGTAGACCGCCTGAGGAGTTTTTAACGTTTTAACTATGTATATATAAAAAATGTTTAAATTATATGCTCGGATTTTCATTTATCTTCCAGAACTCCAAAGCATCGAAAATCAAGACATTGTGTATGTGTATTTTTTATGGATCTGAACTAAAATTAGTTGAAAATGTATACCGGTCTATTTTGATGCACCTGTTTTTGTATTCATTCACTGTTTCAACATTTCAAAATTTTATTTCTGACACAGACACCTCACAATTCAACAACCTGAAATAAACATGACAGAAGCGTAATGTTTTCCGAAAGAAATTCCTCTCCTTTACGTTTTCGCTACTTTTTTTCTTTGAAATGAATGTATGTGTCTGTGTGGGTTTATGGATATTTATTCAGTGTTATTTTCACGCTCATAATTTGGTGTATGAAAAACTGGTGTATGGGAAACTGCTGAAATCACAGTTGTCGCATTGGAGTGACAAATATATAAAACATACTTTATACAAAATCAACATTCACAATTTGTTTATTCTTAAAGAAAAGCCCATTATTAAAATTATTTCTATAGAAAATTTCGTGGATAATAAATTTTCTTTGAGAAAAATTAATTGTTGACAACTTTTCTCATAGAAAAATCCACCGTTTCTGACATTTCTTATAAAAAAGTTCATCGTTGATGACTTTTTTTATAGAAAACTTCATCATTGATGACTTTTCTTATTGAAAAGTTCATGGTTGATGACTTTTCTAATAGAAAAGTTCATCGGTGATGATTTTTCTCATAGAAAAGTTCATCGTTGATGATTTTTCTGATAGAAAAGTTTATCGTTGATGATTTTTCTGATAGAAAAGTTTATCGTTGATGATTTTTCTGATAGAAAAGTTCATCGTTGATGACTTTTCTTATAGAAAAGTTCATCGTTGATTACTTTTCTTATAGAAAAGTTCACCGTTGATGACTTTTCTTATAGAAAAGTTCACCGTTGATGACTTTTCCGATAGAAATGTTCATCGTTGATGACTTTTCCTATTGAAAAGTTCATCGTTGATGACTTTTCTTATAGAAAAGTTCATCGTTGATGGCTTTTCTTATAGAAAAGATCATCGTTGATGGCTTTTCTTATAGAAATGTTCATCCTTGATGACTTTTCTTATAGAAATGTTTATCGTTGATGACTTTTCTTATAGAAAAGCTCATCGCTGATGACTTTTCTTATAGAAAAGTTCATCGTTGATGACTTTTCTTATCGAAAAGTTCATCGTTGATGACTTTTCTTATAGAAAAGTTTATCGTTGATGGCTTTTCTTATAGAAAAGTTTAGCGTTGATGGCTTTTCTTATAGAAAAGTTTAGCGTTGATTGCTTTTCTTTTAGAAAAATTCCTCGTTGATGACATTTCTTATAGAAAAGTGCATCGTTGATGACTTTTCCTGTAGAAAAGTTCATTGTTGATGACTTTTCCTGTAGAAATGTTCATTGTTGATGACTTTTCCTATAGAAAAGTTCACCGTTGATGACTTTGCCTGTAGAAAAGTTCATTGTTGATGACTTTTCCTTAGAAAAGTTCACCGTTGATGACTTTTCCAATAGAAAAGTTCATCGTTGATGACTTTTCCTATTGAAAAGTTCATCTTTGATGACTTTTCTTATAGAAAAATGCATCTTTGATGACTTTTCTTATAGAAAAGTTCATGGTTAATGACTTTTCTTATAGAAAAGTTCATGGTTGATGACTTTTATTATAGAAGAGTTCGTCGTTGATGACTTTTATTATAGAAGAGTTCATCGTTGATGACTTTTCTTATAGAAAAGTTCATCGTTGATGACTTTTCTTATAGAAAAGTTCATCGTTGACGACTTTTCTCTTAGAAAAGTTCATCGTTGATGATTTTTCTGATAGAAAAGTTCATCGTTGATGGCTTTTCTTATCGAAAAGTTCATCGTTTATGACTTTTCTTATAGAAAAATCCACCGTTTCTGACATTTCTTATAAAAAACTTCATCGTTGATGACTTTTCTTATTGAAAAGTTCATGGTTGATGACTTTTCTAATAGAAAAGTTCATCGTTGATGATTTTTCTCATAGAAAAGTTCATCGTTGATGATTTTTCTGATAGAAAAGTTTATCGTTGATGATTTTTCTGATAGAAAAGTTTATCGTTGATGATTTTTCTGATAGAAAAGTTTATCGTTGATGATTTCTCTGATAGAAAAGTTCATCGTTGATGACTTTTTTATAGAAAAGTTCATCGTTGATTACTTTTCTTATAGAAAAGTTCACCGTTGATGACTTTTCCTATTGAAAAGTTCATCGTTGATGACTTTTCTTATAGAAAAGTTCATCGTTGATGGCTTTTCTTATAGAAAAGATCATCGTTGAATGGTTTTCTTATAGAAATGTTCATCCTTGATGACTTTTCTTATAGAAATGTTTATCGTTGATGACTTTTCTTATAGAAAAGTTCATCGTTGATGACTTTTCTTATCGAAAAGTTCATCGTTGATGACTTTTCTTATCGAAAAGTTCATCGTTGATGACTTTTCTTATCGAAAAGTTCATCGTTGATGACTTTTCTTATAGAAAAGTTTATCGTTGATGGCTTTTCTTATAGAAAAGTTTAGCGTTGATGGCTTTTCTTATAGAAAAGTTTAGCGTTGATTGCTTTTCTTTTAGAAAAATTCCTCGTTGATGACATTTCTTATAGAAAAGTGCATCGTTGATGACTTTTCCTGTAGAAAAGTTCATTGTTGATGACTTTTCCTGTAGAAATGTTCATTGTTGATGACTTTTCCTATAGAAAAACTTTTCTTATAGAAAAATGCATCTTTGATGACTTTTCTTATAGAAAAGTTCATGGTTGATGACTTTTCTTATAGAAAAGTTCATGGTTGATGACTTTTATTATAGAAGAGTTCTTCGTTGATGACTTTTATTATAGAAGAGTTCATCGTTGATGACTTTTCTTATAGAAAAGTTCATCGTTGATGACTTTTCTTATAGAAAAGTTCATCGTTGATGACTTTTGTCTTAGAAAAGTTCATCGTTGATGACTTTTCTCTTAGAAAAGTTCATCGTTGATGACTTTTCTCTTAGAAATGTTTATCGTTGATGATTTTTCTGATAGAAAAGTTCATCGTTGATGGATTTCTTATCGAAAAGTTCATCGTTTATGACATTTCTTATAGAAAAGTTCATCGTTGATGACTTTTCTTATAGAAAAGTTCATCGTTGATGACTTTTCTTATAGAAAAGTGCATCGTTGATGACTTTTCTTATAGAAAAGTTCATCGTTGTTGACTTTTCTTATAGAAAAGTTCATCGTTGTTGACTTTTCTTATAGAAAAGTTCATCGTTGTTGACTTTTCTTATAGAAAAGTTCATCGTTGATGACTTTTCTTATAGAAAAGTTCATTGTTGATGACTTTTCCTATGGAAAAGTTCATCGTTGATGACTTTTCCTATGGAAAAGTTCATCGTTGATGACTTTTCCTATAGAAAAGTTCATCGTTGATGACTTTTCCTATAGAAAAGTTCATCGTTGATGACTTTTCCTATAGAAAAGTTCATCGTTGATGACTTTTCCTATAGAAAAGTTCATCGTTGATGACTTTCCCTGTAGAAATGTTCATTGTTGATGACTTTTCCTGTAGAAATGTTCATTGTTGATGACTTTTCCTATAGAAAAGTTCACCGTTGATGACTTTTCCGATAGAAATGTTCATCGTTGTTGACTTTTCCTATTGAAAAGATCATCGTTGATGACTTTTCTTATAGAAAAGTTCATCGTTGATGGCTTTTCTTATAGAAAAGATCATCGTTGATGGCTCTTCTTATAGAAAAGTTCATCCTTGATGACTTTTCTTATAGAAATGTTTATCGTTGATGACTTTTCTTATAGAAAAGCTCATCGTTGATGACATAGACTATAGACAGATATTTTCTTTATATAATTATATACAATCTATGATGCAGAGTATATAAGATTCGTTCCTGTCGAACTTATCTCTATTCTTATTTGCTTCTGATTATAAACGAGTTTTGTCACACAACATCATGGTTACTCTTTTGCAATCTTATATGTATGACATACATATCTGTTATACCCGCAGTAACTAACAACCATTCACACACATATTCCCATCTTTATGTACGCATATGCGGTATCCACTCATATACTATATTCTGCCTCTGGCAAAACAAAATATGACAACCCAAAAAACAAGAATTCCACCATGTTTATCTCGTATTAGAATTGTTTTTTCCCTCATCCTTCCAACGAGAAAAGAGGGAAAAAGTATCTGAAAAATTACATACAAAATTTAATGCTCGAAGCATTTTAACGCTTAAATTAAACTACACGATGATATTTTCATGTGTTACTTGCTACTACTATACTATTGGTGGCACCAGTGCCACCCGCAACACCGATGACAACTACGCGCAGAGCTAACAACATCACCACCTCTTTCACTGTCTCAGTAGCAGTTCATGCGGCAGCAAACATTGCAAAGGATACTGTGCTAGATATGTGTTTTTGCTTCCATTTTTGTTTGTATTGGTGCGTGGATATGTGCGGAAAGCTTAACAGAATTTAAGTTTGTAACACGCATATAATCGTACATGGATATGTTTACACAGAAAAAATGTTTGTTGTCTAATGTTGATGAAATTGATATTTAATCAAAGACAAATAAAACTGAATTAATAATAATAAATTAAACGTAAACACCAATAAGACTAACGATCATAAAATATGGATAATTTACTTAATAATTAATTAATATAATTTAAGCTTTACTCTACATAATTTTCCAGCAAACATAGCCGTGACGGCCATTTGAGTCATATTGTTTCCTATTATTTCCTTCGCAACAAAAACAATTGGTGTCCGAGACCTAAAACCTTTTTTTGTGTAGATTGAAATTACTATTTTTCGTGTTTAGGAAACCATATTACACCAACAAATTTAATGCACATCCCTTCGATAAAAATGTTTGTGCATAGTGCTATTAATGGCATACCCTCCTCTTTACAAAGAATTAAATGTAACGCCTAAAAAAGAGATAGACCCACAGTTTATTATACTGATACGAAAATTGATACAAAGGCATATCTTAAACTAGGCCCGATCGCCATTCAATATGGCACATATCGGTCCATGTTTTGATATAGTACCCCTTATTAAGGCCCCCACCGATGTCACTTCTTCGTTCTCTATATAATATAGTTATACCACCTACACTACAATGCGGTACAGGGAATTATAAGTTTGTTTTTGACCAAATCTTTGCAACACATACAAATACTGGAGCTAGAACATCGTCACCTTAAAGTATACTCATAGACTCAGAATCACCTGCTGATTCGATATAGCGATGTCTGATTCGATTTGGCGATGTCAAAGTACATGTTGCTATTCTGAAGCAATCCTGATGAAATTTGGCACAGACAACTTTTTTGAAAGATAAAGGACGAACGGTATTGAATTTGCAGAAAATCGGTTCAGATTCAATATTAGCCGTCGTGACATATAGATGGCGGTCGTATCTGGAAAAAATACTGTTGTGAAAAGTGGCAAACTTCTTAAACATGAGTTATAAATTTCAAGGCGCCACGTTCTTTAGTTTTTTTTTAGTCAATTTCTAAACATTTCCATGCTAACAGTGAATTTGTAAACATGGAAAAAATTGGCCACCGATATGTAATACAGTACATTCTTTAAAAGCTCTTGGTCCAACCAATATTGCAACCGAGCTAGATTCTACTTTGAGGAGTCCGCGGTTTGGTTTACAACTGTTAAATTTAGGGTAGCAGAGTTTAAACGGGGCCGTACGAGCAAACACCGTAGTGGTCGACCAATTGAGGTGTCCACGCCAGAAGTGGTTAAAAAGGTTGGTGAGCTAGCTGAAGTCATAGACATTTAAAAAAGTTATATACGCAAGTAAGAAAGTTCAGTCGATTAAACCGAGTAACGAATCCCCTCACCTTGAGTCTTAAAAAAATATTAGTAAATTTATTTATTTTTTGTTTTATTTAAGATATTATCAATTTAGATTGCATTTAATAACTTCAAAGTATGTACTGGTATTAAAGTTCAAAGCTGTTAACTTTTGGTACAAAAAGGTCCATTTGTGTGGGAGATACCAAAAGAAGCGGGTCAATAACGCCCATTTTTCTCTGGACTCTAGGTACTATAAAAGCATTACTCCGTACAAAATTTCAAGTATTTGTATTCACTGGTATTAAGGTTAAAAGCTCTTAACTTTTGGTACAAAAAGGTCGTCCATTTGTGTGGGAAGTACCAAAAAGGGGCGCGCTAATTACGGCCACTTTTCTCTAGATTCTAGTTACTAGAAAAGCATTGCACTGTATGAAATTTTAAGTATTTGTATGCACTGGTATTAAGGTTATAAGATGTTAACTTTTGGTACAAAAAGGTCCATTTGTGAGGGAAGTACCAAAAGGGGCGGGCCAATAACGCCCATTTTTTACTAGACTCTAGGTACTATAAAAGCATTACACTGTACAAAATTTCAATTCTTTCTATGCACTGGTAATAATGTTATAAGCTATTAACTTTTGGTTCAAAATTGTCCATTTGTGTGGGAGGTACCAAAAGGGGCGGGACAACTTAGCCTATTTTTCTCGAGGTAATAGTGACTAATAAACTTATACTATGTGTAGAATTTCAGATGATTCAAATAAGTACTATATAAGTTATTAAATAATTAATATATCAGTAAATGTTAACCCATTGTAGGGGAGGTACTAGAAGGAGTGAACCAATATGGCCCATCTTTGAATTCAGCCGGAGATAGAAGAAAATATTACCACACACCAAATTTGAAGTCAATCGGTTACTCCTTTAGAGAGTTATCGTGCGCACCAGCCAGCAGACAGACAGACGGACGGACGGACATTGCTCATTCGACTTAAAATGACCCAAAACGGATATCCGCCGAACATACTTAGGGTCTTAGGTCACTCCTTTGATGTGTTACACTTTTGGTTCGTAGCAATGGTGAGGGGATACAAATGGTTCGGCGGAAAATGATTTACCAGCAACTGAAGCTATTGAAAATCGCTGGAAAAAGTGTATCGAGCTAAGAGGAGATTATGTCGAAATATAAAGAGACATTTTTCCAAATTTGTTGAGGTTTCTTTATAAGGTCGGCTAGTTTTGAAATCTCCCTATAAGTCTTTCGATTTGGTATCAAACTAATGCAGAAGCTTTATTGTAAATTTTATAATGATCGGATGTATTATAAAATTTGGCTTGAGACAAAATGAAAATGGCCAAGTTTGAAGAAAATCGGTTCAGATTTAGATATATACGCCATATATATTTATATCCGATTTGTCATCTAAGCGCTAGAGAAATCGTATTTTACATCTGACCAAATTTGGCACAAAGGAGTTTAGTTGTTCAGAAATAATTACCGTAAAAATTTAAAGAAATCGCGTCAGGTTTATATATAACCCCATATATATATCTTTCGTCCGATGTGGTATCAAAGTATGAAGGAAGTGGTATCAATTATATCTTTGTTTTACATCCGATCTTTATAAAATTTGGCAGATAGAAGTTGCTTGAGACAGAAACGAAATTTGCTAAGTATGAAAAAAATCGGTTTAGGTTTAGATGTAGACACCGAACAGTGGGAGGAATTCCAAAAAGAGGGAAATAATTCTGCCGTTTCTTAACCAGACATCCGATTGCGACCAAACTTGGCATGTTTGTAGAAGAGGTACTAGAGAAGTTAAGTTTTGAGTTTGGGCCCCCCGTGGTATACAGGGGCGGAGCTGCAGGGCCTCAAAGTTGGCCACCTCGGTTGAACAAAATGTTTAAGCGCGTGTATCTTTCGTATTTTCCGGCCGATTCATAAAGGTCTACAAAAGGCTTTTTGAGCCTAACAGTTATCGGTATACTTACCGAGATATCTGCATTTGACAATTTAATTTTTAATTTTTTCCCCGACCTTGTGCTAGTATTTTGTAAATATCGAAGCAGAATATGCACCAATTTTATCCACTTAAGCATGTCTGGATTGGCAATAAAATTTCCTATATGATGAAATATTGGTTCGATTTAACCAACAGGACAAAAGTTATGGCCCCTTGAAATCGATTTTTTGTCATTTTTTTTAGGAAAAAAGTTTATGTCGTATTTTTGAGTTTTAGAAGAAGTTAGTTAAAAAATGTGTAACATCCCAGCAAAAAAAGAGCATCCAAAGAAGCAATAAAAATCCCCAACTTATGATCCGGAACTTGTTCTAATTTGGATTTTCGCGCCGGGGAAGTACTTCTTTGTCACCACTTTAGCACAACTCTTTAAAAGCTCTGTAAGATTTGCTTTTTTGGTGTTGTATTTATTTGATTAATGTATGTCGTTCTTATTAACATCTTTGGGTCCAGAGATTTCATATTTTAAAGGAATACAAATGTTGACATAGGGAAGGGAACGTATAAATAATATACTATTGGCCAAAGAGGTCAACGATCATATATATGTATGTATGTTTAGGACATTTGAAGATGTCTGTAATCTGTATGGTGTAGATGGCTCTTGAAAAGTGTGACCCCATAGTGTAATTAACATTCTCACAAAAAAAAGTTTTGCGTAGCCCCGGTTCAGAGAGTAGTAAAGTACCACAGTGTGGTACAGTATGTATGGTATGGTATATTTAATTACCATAATTTCTTTTAAAATTATTTAATTATAACCTACACCACACTGTGGTACAATTTATTATGATTTTATGCATTTGTTTCTAACACCAAAAATGAGAAGAGATATATAGAACCATCCGTTTATTATACCGATCGACTTAGAATCACTTTCTGAATCGATTTAGCTATGTCAGTTTGTGTATGCATTCTTGTAATCTATGTGCAGGTCACAAATATAGTCCGATCTCAAAGAAATTTTGTACATATCTTTATTTTTGGACAAGACAATTCCTATTGAAATTTAAAGACAATCCGTATTTCTTTCGTCTACGGCGAACGATCAAAAATTTCTCAACTACATATTTGAATATCAGTTTAGAACCAGATATCGTAATATATATGAATGTACCTTCGATTTAGCTTATACCCTCTATAGAAGATATAATTTCCTTTCGATGTTCATGAAATTTGGTAAAGAGTGTCTTATTTTAACATTTAATATCTGTGTGAACAATGTCGGTTCAAATTTACATATAGCCCCACATACTCGCATGGATGTGTACCTTCCGATTTAGCATCTAAGCTACATAGAAGTCATATTTTAGTCAAATGTACTATATTTTGCACAAAGAATTTTTTAATCCAAGCATAAACGGTCACTAGCAAGGTTGGAAAAATGTGTTTTCATGTTTTACATCAAAGCATTATTAAATTTGGCAGAGATTAGTTTACAGAATCACGAACACTGCGAAATTTGATAAAAAAATGGATACCCTTCAGATAAAGGCCAAATTTAAATACAGACCCATATAGAATTTTGCATCTAAAATAGGTGTCAAACACGATTTACAAAAATCAAAACAGCAACAACAAAGCAAGCAAAACAACTACAAAGGTTAAATAGATGAATACAGAACGTTCTGTCTAATACAATGTGAGCTACGCCGTTTGTTCTTTATCGAAAACGAGCACTTGATGTTACGTCTTTTTTTCTTGAATAAAATCGTGTTTTTTTGACGAAAAACTAATTTTCATTTTTTGAGGGTTACGCTCTTGGGCATTTCTGGTGACGCTATATTAACATTTTTGGAAAGTATAAAGTGTTGTTAATAAATTCAGTTGTTATCGCCATCCAATGTACTACAATTCCAAAATTTAACATATTTCGAAGATATTATATCATATTTTAATCGGCTATGAAAAAGTCGACTTGTAGGTCCGATTTATCGACCTAGTCAACTGAAACGATATTTAATTGATGAAAAGTCGACTAGCTTCCAGAACCATTCACTAATTCTGATATAGCCGCCATATAAATGTATATTTCTTCCCTTTAGCACTATAGACGCAGTATTTTATATATATATCATAGCCCTCATACATATGTTCCTTCCGATCTGGACTTTTATCACTTCACAAGATTCATTTTACATCCAATCGTTTTAAAATTATGCATTCTGGGGTTAATAATTTATATTCCGAAATTACATTTTGGTTAGTTATTTAGAAGAACTTCATTAAATACCGAAAAAATTTTCATACTTATGAATTGGAAGTACTTATAATGTTATTCTTTTGGAAGTACTTC
The DNA here is from genome assembly GCA_963930755.1 of Eudasyphora cyanicolor. Classification (NCBI taxonomy): domain Eukaryota; kingdom Metazoa; phylum Arthropoda; class Insecta; order Diptera; family Muscidae; genus Eudasyphora; species Eudasyphora cyanicolor. The sequence goes on from OZ005734.1 coordinate 317,286,025, forward strand.
TTTTATTTTTTTGCTGGGATATTTACTATCATCTTAAAGGAAACTTTCCAGAGTATGCTCTCAAAGAAAGAACGGGTTAAAAATATTTACTGAGACGAAAGTTATGGCCATTTTTCAAATGGAACATCAAATTGCAATATATTGGCATCAAATAGCAAATTTTGTTGTCTATCCAGAAAAGATAATGAGAAAGGAATCGGTATATAACCGGCTGTAATATATAGCGAATCGTAGGAAAGGATCGGGAAAAAATAAACAACAAAGGAAAAAATAAACAACAAAGGAAATTTTATATTTCCATTGAATCTTTAAAAATTAAGATATCTCAATTATTTTTTTTGTAATTTGTACGCCTTGACACCAGAAATCAAGGCTATTTCTAACATCATTATATTTGTGGACGTAAATCCCACAATTCCCAAAATAATAAGTTACACGCGCTTAAACATTTTGTTCAACCGAGGTGGCCAAATTTGGGGCCCTGCAGCTCCGCCCCTGTATACCACAGGGGGCCCAAACTCAAAACTTAACTTATCTAATACCACTTCTACAAACATGCCAAGTTTGGTTGCTATCGGATGTCTGGTTAAGAAACGGCAGAATTATTTCCCTTTTTTTGGAATTCCTTCCACTGTGCACCGTATAACTCGTATTTATCTCCGATTTGGAATATCAGAATTTCTGATATCAACCTAAGAATTTTATTTTAACTAAAAGGTTGACGAGTGATAAAATAAGAGCTCGCTAAAATTTATTTTTTGGAAAAAAATTAAAAATTTTGTGCTGATTTTAAATATAAAAAAATAATTTTTGTTTTTTTACGAAATTTGTAATTGCTCTTGAAAGGCTGAACCGATTTTAACAAAATTTAAGTCGTTTGAAAGACCAATTGGTTTGGTAAAAAGGTAAGAATTTCTACTTTATTGTGGACCTAATCGTCCCTAGGAAAAACATTTTACATTGGACCATGTTATAGTATATATGTTATAGTACCGAGGTCACTTCTTGATGCTCTAGAAAATACATTTTTCAATTGATCTGTTTGAAGTTTAGTAATTTATACCCTATATATCACTTAATCGTCCCAGTAAAAATGGGGTACATCGGTCCATGTTTTGGTAGGTCCCACCCAACGATCAAAAAATTCTGTTTTTAATTGAAAAAATTTAAGAATTTGTTCTTTATATTGGACGTCCCTAGTGAATATGCGGAACATCTATCTTTCCGTGTTTTGGTATAGCCTTCATATAAAGGTCCCCTCTGATGTCACTTCTTGACGCTTTTACGAGTATTGTAATTTTTTAACCTTTCGTGCTGAAGTAAGCATTGCATAAAATCGTCTCAACTGAAAATGGAGTATATAGTTCCTTATTACTTATAAGTCATAGTCAAATTTTACTTCTTCGCGGAGTAGATCCCACGCATGACTCCCACGTGTACCTCGAAGTGGGTCATACATGGCATAAAAAAAGGCTCGATTAGTGTAACTTTTCTATTTCTGAACTGAAATTAAAGAAAATACTTTAGGGGATTCTACAGTTCCCCTATGTGAATTTGAAATTTAAATATTCTACTTTTCCCCTGAGCGTTTCCATTTTAAGTGATCACAGTACTTTTGGCTTATGTCACGGAACTTAATGAAATAATGTCAACAACCCACTGAAAAATATAAAAAAATGGCTACTGTTAAGATTTTAGAATTTTAAAAATTGCGAATTTTGAGAAATACTCTTTAATTACAAAATTTATATATTTTGGGGGGTTTCATGTCAAGTGAGTCAATTTCGAAAAACAATGTCTTTTGATGGGGATGGTCAAGTTTAGTTCCATTGGATAGTAGTTATGACACAAAATGTCTACGAGATCGGTTGCCAACTGGTCCTTTTTTTCTATCCACATAACTAAATAATTACCTATTGTATATAGACAATTTTAGCCAAAGTGTTTTGGTAGCTTTTTATAAATTTTTTTTTTTGAGTAAAAAAATTCACAGATGTATTTTTCCCATTAGTGGTCTGAAAAATATCTTATAAGATATTGTTAAAAAAAAACACCTTTTTTAGAAAATTATTATAATTTTTTAATTAAAAACTCTTAAAAACATCGACCAATTCACAATTAAGTATTCTATTTTTAATATATAGGGTGATCCATTTCGAGGTTCCCTACTTTTTAGAAAAAAAAAACACAGAAAATTCAAATTGAATGGGGAATGTTTGTATCATTTGAAAGAGCAGTCTTTGGCATTTATTTTTTGAAGATTATGTCTATCAAATGTTGGCCGCGGCTACGTTTCAGATGGTCCATCCGTTGAGTCCAATTTTCGATGACTCGATTATGTTGACCATAAGTTGAGCGAAGTGCACGAAACACATTCCTCACAGAACGTGAATTTTCGTAATAATGTCGAACGATTTGTAAACGTTATTGTGGCGTAAGTCTTTCCATAATGAAATACCAAACAATACTTAATAAAAATAACATGACAGCATGACACGACTCAAACGTCATCTGTCAAAAAAATGCTATTGAAAAAAGTATCTCTACTTGGATCACCCGTTATTATCGTAAACTCTGATCGGCCATAAATAAAATGAGACCATTACGAAGAGAATGGGAGCATTATTTAAAAAGGGTTTTCCGAAAAAAATGTAATAATTGTAAATACTTCGTTGTTATACCCTACACCACACTGTGGTACAGGGTATTATAACTTTGTGCATTTGTTTGTAACACGCAAAAGGAGAAGAAATAGACACATCGTTTATTATACCGATCGACTTAGAATCACTTTCTGAGTTGATTTAGCTATGTCCGTCTGCCTGTCCGTCTGTCTGTCCGTCTGTCTGTGCATGTATTCTTGTAATCAAAGTACAGGTTGCAATTATGGTCCGATCTCGACGAAACTTTACACATATCTTTTTTTGGCCCAAGGACGATCCCTTTTGAATTTGGTTAAAATCGGTTCAGATTTAGATATAGCCCACATATATATGTTAGCCCCGATTTGACATGTAAGCGCTGTAAAAACTTTATTTTATATCCGATCAGTATGAAATTCGGCAGAAAGAGGTTTGTTATTATATGAATGAACACTGTTAAATTTGGAAGAAATCGGTTCAGATTTAGATATAGCCCCCATATATACGTTACCCCCGATTTGACATGTAAGTGCTGTAAAAATGTTATTTTATATCCGATCAGTGCGAAATTCGGCAAAGAGAGGTTTCTTATTACATGAAGGAATACTGTTAAGTTCGGAGAAAAACGGTTCAGATTTAGATATAGCCCTCATATATATGTTACCCCCGATTTGACATGTAAGCGCTGTAAAAACTGTATTTTATATCCGATCAGTGTGAAATTCGGCAGAAAGAGGTTTCTTATTACATGAAGGAATACTGCTAAATTCGGAGAAAATCGGTTCGTATTTAGATATAGCCCCCATATATATGTTACCCCCGGTTAGACCTGTAAGCGCTGTAGAAATTGTATTTTATATCCGATCAGTGCAAAATTCGGCAGAAAGGGGTTTCTTATTACTCGAAGGAATACTGCCATATTTGGAGAAAATCGGTTCAGATTTAGATATAACTCCCATATATATGTTAACCCCGATTTGAAATTCAAGCGCTGTAGAAACTGTATTTTATATCCGATCACAGCGAAATTCGGCAGAAAGAGGTTTCTTATTATATGCAGGAATACTGCCAAATTCGGAGAAAATCGGTTTAGATTTTGATATAGCCCCCATATATATGTTACCCCCGATTTGACATCTAAGCGCTGTAGAGACTGTATTTTATATCCGATCAGTACGAAATTCGACAGAAAGAGGTTTCTATTTTACATGAATGAGTATTCAGGGAAAATCGATTCAGATTTATATATAACCTCCATATATATGTTCCTCTTGATTTGGTTACAAAGCGCTATAGAAGTTGTACTTTACTTCCGATCATTTCAAAAGTCTCCAGAAAGATGTTTCTCAATTTAGGAACGAAAATTGATTAATTTAGCGATTATCGGTTCAGAATTAGGTATATCCACATATATACATATGTTCTTACCCATTTACCAATTATTCCAAATTGTTATCGCAATCACCCTTATCGCATTGTTAGGGAGGTGTAGGGTATTATATAGTCGGCCCCGCCCGACTTTCTGCCTTTCCTTACTGGGTTTTAATATAATTCAATACAAAAATTATAATAATTTTCTAAAAATTTGATTTTTTCGCAATATCTTGTAAGAAATATTTGAAACCGCCGATGGATGAACAAATTATATAACAAGAAGATGAAGGCTACTTAGGATTATTTAAGCATTCCTGAAGCAATTACGATAAATGGTTCTCGAGTTATGCTAAAATATGTGGTTTAACCTCTATTTTTTAGAAGTGTATATTTAATTTATATAAGTCATCTATTTATCTATAATATAAATAAGTCACATCCCTCTAATAGACCATTAAGCTTTTAAAAAAAAAACAAGTTTTAATTTCGAAAAATATAACGACTAATAAGCGGAATTGTGCGGAATTTGAGAATATTCGAATAAATATTATAGAAGTTATTAAAGAATAAATATTTCACTAAATATTAATCCTTTGTGGGGGAAATACTAGAAGCAGTGCACCCATCTTCGAACTGAGCCTGAGATGGAGGAAAAAATGACTGCACACCATATTTGAAGTCCATCGATTACTCCTTTATCGTGCGCACCACACATCAGACAGACACACAGATAGACGGACGGACATTGCTCAAATGACACAAATCGAATTTATACCAAACATACTTTGGGGTCTTAGTTCACTCTTTCGAGGTGTGACACTTTTGGCTCGTAGCTAATTTAATATACCCTCCTCCCTGTAAGGTGAGGGGATACAAATTGTCTTTTTTAAATTTTGTTTTTGGTATTTTTGCCCAAATTTTCCTCTGAAATGTAATTGAAGTTGCAAAATTTCATAAATTTCAAAATTTAAGTAAAAATAGCTTCTGATATGCATAGATCTAAAATCAAGGTACATTCCTTTTGTAAAAAAATATTTTAAATATGTATATAAGGAAACCTGTTAGTAAGTGGTTTATAATTTCTTTAAAGGCATCCGCAAACAAATTTCTCTGTGTGTATAGTCAATCTCACAACCCTCTCATATTCCGCTATATGCATATAGTATGTCTAGCTAAAGAAGATAAATTCACGCATGGAATACCTAAGTTTGGATTTGTAAGAAGGCCTTTGCCGTAGTGAAGTAAAACGTATCAAATGTTAGAGTACAGTTTTGTGAACGGTTATGAAGGTTCAAAAAGTTTGTTGCCATATGACATTTATCTTCGGGGACTAGTTAAGAATGAATTACGAAGTGAAGTATTTTTATTGCTTTAACGTTTATAAATTTATATGGATAACATTTAAACATTAGTTAGACCAAAATTTATTTTTGTATACAGTTTCAGATCAAAAATAATAATTTCAATATTTTTCCAAGCATTATGGTCGGCCGATGGATTTCATTTAAAACTTGTTTTTTTACCTAATAAGTCTCAAAAGACGCGCATTGATGAGCAAATTATGGGATTTTTCCAATAGCTGGGAACCATGTTTATTTTTGATTTTTTGTGGCCAATATGGGGTTGAAATTATTTTTCATATTCAGTATTTTAGACAACTTTTTGAATGGACTGAGCGAAATTTTTTCACTTTTCTGGCTCCCACTCGACTGAAACGTTCTTACTTGTTTAAGATTTCTTAAAGGAATACTGTGGCCTCCGCAACGATTTGCCTCAAAAGAATCTGGATACGAGCTCGCTCTAAGCAAAGATATCAACCACTGTGGACCATAGAGCTTTAAAAACTCTGAAAAGAATCTGTCAGAACTTTCTATTCTACTTATGGAAGCAATATCAGGCAGTCCTAACGGAACGGACTGAAAACAAGAAAAAGCGTTAAGTTCGGTCATGACGAATCTTATATAACCTCTACCATGGATTGCATTCAATTTTATTACTGGAAAAATCTTTGGATATGAAGCAAATCATGAAACGATCCTTTTTGTTTAAGTAAATTATTAGAAAAATTAAAGCTACAATTTTTAGCTAAAATTTTGGCCGCAAATTCTTTAGCCAAACTCTTCACCTGAAAATGTGGAATTTATGGCTTAAATAGCATTTTTGGGAGGTACATCTACACGGAGACTACAAAACAATAAAATTTGATTTGTATAAATTTTATTGAGATGAATTCTTTCCAAAACAGAAAACTGCAAAGTTTCAGCTAAATTTCTTAGAAAATATGGTGTTTATGGCTTAAATATGTCTTTGTGGGACCGACATCTATAGGTGGACTATAATTCTTGTCTTCATTAAATACAAACTCCAAAGATTCAGTAAAAATGCCTCGAAAATGTGGTATTTATGGCTTAAATACGTATATTTTGGAGCGACCTCTATAGGGTGACTATAACAAAATATGACCGAGTTGTAAAATCTTTGCTGTGATGAATTCTTTTCAAAATAAAAGGTCCGCCAAATAACTTTTTTTTTAAAACATTGCGCAAAACATCGAGTATAGCTTCCGCTGTGTGGCACGTAGCGCCGTCCTGTTGAAACCAAATGTTGCCAATATCCTCCTCTTCAATTTTTGTGAACAAAAATTCGTTCAACATGGCCCTATAACGATCGCCATTGACTGTAACGGCCACTTGCTCATTTTCGAAGAAAAATGGCCCAATTATGCCTCTGGACCAAAATCCGCACCAAACAGTGACTCGTTTTGGGTGTATCGGCTTTTCAATGTATGCGTGCGGGTTTTCTGTGCCCCAAATGCGACAATTTTGATTGTTTACATTCCCGCCAAGATCAAAATGAGCTTCATCTGAAAAGATGATTTTTTTTGGCAAAATCGGCATCTTCTGTAAGTCGATCGCTCCCAGCGTTGTTCAAGCGTATACACAACCATATTCGTTCAGCGGAAGGATAAAACTAATTATCTCTCAAATCAGACATGAGCTAAGTGTTACCATTCACGAAATAAGCACTAGTTGAAAAAAAAAGTTAGATGGCGGACCCGTAGAATATAAACTGCAAAGTTTCTGCTATTTTGGAGCGACATCTATAGGGGAGCTATATCAAAACATTGACCGATATCGCTAATTTGCAATCCCAAACTTCCTGCAACTATAAGAAATATTTCTATTAAATATGATCAACCTAGCTGTATTATTACGGACTGTAGCGTGATTACAACAGACGGACGGACGGGCGGACAGACAGACATGGCTAAATCTTCTTAGAATTTTACGACGATTAAGAATATACATACTTTATCAATATTTAGAAGTGTTACAAACGGAGTGACAAAATTAATATACCCCCCATCCTATGGGTGGAGGGTATACAAATTGAGGAAGTCATCGAAAGGCATAACATTCACTTTGGAAGAATTTCAAGAGCTCAATAGAAGTTGCCAAAGATTCAGCTATTATGATTCAGCTATTTGTCAAAATCTCAAATAGTATACCTAAAACGGATTCGATCCTTTATTAAACGATTTTCGGCTTTTGTCCATATCAAATATGCAAATAAATACACAAATTGTAATTTATTGTTCTTTGTCATACAAGTAAATATGTAAATCTCAATTCCCCGTATTTGAATGATTGCAAAGGTGTCGCATCATTCATTCCTATTTTTTTAATTTTAATTTAAGTACGTCTACTTCTATGGTTTTGGGGGACAGTTTACAATTACATGTATTTTTTGTGCTCTTATAATTAAAATCTAATTAGTATGTAACATAGACATTCCTATTATCTCGTCCTCGTACACAATTGTCTGTCGCTGCTGTATTGTGGACGATGTAATAAGGTTGCTTAGTTATGGTTTCCTCAATGTTCTCACCAGTCCACATTGAAAATAATGTTCAGTTTTTTCTGTGATATATTTTTTTGTTTAAATTGAAACTTTATTTAATTTCAACACGTTTGAATTTTTTTATTTTCCCCCCACCAACATCATTTTTTTCTGTGATACTGGAGAAGCAAGAGCTGGAAAAATATGTAGATATCCGCTGGGATACACCTGGAATTTTATTCCAGCACACATTTTTCTTGTCCTTTTATACATTTTTTTGCTTCTTTTTATATTGTTATTTAACATAATAAAAATAAAAAATGTGCACTAGAAATATTTACAAACGATAAATGTTTTAAAGATGAAAAGGAAGCAAAGGGATTTTTGCGTAATATTGATTTTGTTTTTACATGTTAAACTTTATAAAGAGGGTCCAATACATCCGAGTTCCAAAGAATTGGAAGTTTAAACAAATCATATAAACAAATGTACTTCTCAAACATATTTTCTTAAAACATATATATGTTTATGGTACACTTGAAATATATAATTGGAAATACAAATGTTATATATCTATTTGGGAAGATGTTATCCCGAACAAATAGTTATTTCCATCCCAATAATTTTTTTATTTGGGTCTATTAATTTCTAAACAAAGAATTTTTTGCATTTAAGTATTCAGAAAATATACTGATACCTTAAACTTAATGCAAGTTTTTTAGTAATTCAAAGTTATTTTTTTTAGAAATTTTAAATGTTCCTAAAATTCTTTTATAAAGAAAATCGTATAATCTTGCATAGAAATATTAATGTCTTGGAATTGTTGGGAAATTAAAAAAAGTTTATGAAATTTTTAAGTGTAAGACGTAAATAGAAATAAGAAATCAAGAATAATTAAATCAAAATTTCGAAAAATTCATCAATTAGTTGAAATTAAATATATATGGAGAAATTTCTAAATAACAATTGGATTTGTTTGAAAACAGATATTTTATTTGAGAAAGTTAGTTCGCAAATATATTTTGTTGTAATATATTAACATATGCGCTCCAAATAAATTTTAATGATTTTTCAAATAAAGTAAATTTATTCAGAAATAATTTCTATTCCAAATATATTCGAAAACGGAGATTTTTCCGTCATTATGAAGAAGATACACTGTGGAAAATGTTACACTATCATGTGTGTAAAATACAGAATATGAAGAAATTTAGGTGATAGATAGATAAAATTTGGGTGAAAGATGACTCAAGTTACCTACTATATGGTAAAAGCATGGTCAACTGACATATATATACTAAAGAGAAGATGAACAACTGGTCACATTATAGTTGATGGGCAAGGTATCACATATAACAGGGATCACCAAACTGGTCAGGTACTATGGAGAACATGACTTAACTAACTGGTCATTTGCTATAGAGAAGATGACCCAACAGGTCATTTAATGTAGAAATGATGACCAACTAGTGAATTACTACATAGAATATGACCCAACAGGTCATTTACTGTAGTGAAGATGAGGCAAATGACCACTTACTGTAGAAAAGATGACTCAAGTCATCATTACTTATAATCACCCAACAGGTCACATACTGGTCCGGTAATCTACTGAAGAGAATATGACCCAATTTGCAATTTACTGCAGCGAAATAAGACTGTAGATGCCATCTACTGTAGAGAATATAACCAAACTGATCATATACTGCAGAGAAGATAACCCATCTGTTGTAATGTAGAAGTACACAAGATGACCCCACTGGTCATCTACTGTAGAGAAGATGGCCAAACTGGTTATCTACTGTAAATCAAACTGTAACCTATTGCAGTGAAGAGATCCATCTGGCCATCTATTGTAGTGAATATTACCCATATGGTCTTCTACTGCAGATAAGATGACCTGTAGAAAAGAAAACCCACCTAATAATCTACTATAGAAGAGATGATCCTACTGACCATATACTGTACATAGATAATATGACCAAACTGATCATCTACTGTCGATAATATGACCGAACTGGTCATCTACTGAATAAAATCTTCTGGTCATCTACTGTAAACGTTATAACCCAAATGTAGAGAAGATGACCCTGTGGTTATCTACTGTATGGCAGATAACGCAATTGAAGAAATGTCGACCCAAGTGGGCTCTTGCTATGGAGAAAATAAAACAAATGATCATCTACAGTAGAGAAGATGACTTAACACGTCATCTACTGTAGAGAAGATGACCCAGCTGATCACATACTGTAGAGAAGACGACACAACTTACCATCTGTTGTATAGAAGATGATCCAAAATGGTCATCTAAAGTAGAGAAGATAACTGTAGAAAAGACTATGCCACTGATCATCTAGAAGATTATCTCACTGATCATCTAGAAGATTATCTCACTGACCATCTACTGTAGAGAAGATGACCCTCTGGCCTTATACTTTAGTGAAGATGACCCTTACGGTCATCTACTGTAGAGGAGATGACCAACCTGATCATCTACTGTAGATATGATGACTACAGTGATCATCTATCGTGGGGTAGATAAGACAATTGAGCATCTATTGTAGATGACCAAAGTGGTCATCTACTGTAGGGAAGATTATCCAAGTAATTAGTTACTGTAGACAAAATGAGGCATCTCATCATCTACTGTAGGTAAAATGAGTCATCTTATCATACACTGTCCACCTACTTTATAGAAAATTACGCAACTGTGTAATTACTGTAGATGAGATTACCAAACTGATCATCTACTGTAGAGTAGATGACCTAACTGATCATCCTTCTACTGCACAGAAGATGACGTAGCAGGTCATAATGGAGTGAAGGTGGCCTAACAGGTCATCTACCGTAGAGAAGATGACCTAACAAATTATCCAGTTTATGTAAGATGACCTGAGAGGTCAACTACCGTGTAGGAGGTGACACAAACTGGACATTTAAACTGGACATCTGCTGTAGTTAAGATGGCCCAACTGATCATCTTCTGTATTCAAGATGACCCATCTGTTCATCTACTGTATTCAAGATGACCCATATATTCATCTACTGTAGTGAAGGTGACCCCACTGGCCATATAATGCAGAGGAGATGGCCCGACCGATCAACTTCTGTAGTGAAGATGACCCCTCTGGTCATATACTGCAGAGATGGTGAACAAACTGATCAGCATCTGTAGAGAAGTTGAACCCACTGACCGTCTACCGTAGAGAAGATAACCCCACATGTCATCTACTGCAGTGAAAATAACTAAACTATTTTTCTACTGTAGAGATGATCACTTTTACTGTAGAGAAGATGACCCAACTCATCATCTATTGTAAAGAGAAGACCAAGCGTATCAGCTACTATAAAGGAAATGATCCACTCGCCATCTACTGTAGAAAGGATTACCCACTGGTTACCTGCTCTAGAGTTGATGAGCCAACTGATCAACTCAGCTGATTACCTACTATAAAAAGATGACCCTGAGATGAATTGATTGTTGAGAATATGATCCAACAGGTAATTTACTGTAGAGAAGATAACCCAACTTGTGATCTACTGCAGAGAAGATGATCCAGCTGGTCAGAAGACTACCCAACAGGTTATCTACTTTAGAGAAAATGGTCCAAATTGTTAACTACTGTAGAGAAGATGACTCCGCTTCGCTCATATAAATATTAAGGAGAATATGACTCATTTGTTTGCCTATTATGTAGTACGTGTAGGTAACACAAGTTTGGACCCCCCTATTGTTTGTTTACTTGCATAGATATAAACATGTTCCTCACCTTTGGTCTTTCAATAACGACAATTAAAAAAGCCGCTAGCCCAAGTTAGTTTGCTTAAAGTTTCACCTAAATCTTGGGATTACAAAGCTTAAATAATTCCTTTTAGAGGTCAGTGAAAATAATGTTTTATTTTTTTTTTCAAGGTAACATCACCCTATTGTGTGTACCGCTTCCTTTAGGACGCTTGCTTTTTCAACATACCCATCACGGTGCCTGAGATTGTTGTACACAACACTTCCTAAGGACTGAGGCGACGGCAAGTCAGGGATTAAAACAAAGGCAAAACTTTAACGCGAATTTGAAATAAGGTAAAAGGAGAAACAAAAACTTGTAAATCTTCTGGCAAGCACGTCCCGAACTAAGTTTAAGTGGCTGCTTAAACTTTGCATGTCAAAGTCATAAAGATTACCAAAGTTGTTTATTGTGTCGAACACCAACAACAACAACAATTTCAACGGCAGCAACAACGACACCTGTCCTACGACAGGAACAAAAACAACTACTACAACATGCATAAGAGAACACTTTAATAAGGAAGAACAAAAATAAATTGCCAAAGGCCATGGAATAACCCAAGTGCGATGGACAAAAACAATACAACAGAATTTCCCTAACATACCTCATTTTCTAAAGATTTTTAATTACAATTATTATTTGAGGATAACGTTTAAAGGCACATCTACGACCCCCGCTCACACCTGAGGACAAAAGGACAACGGGCATCTTTGATGGAAAGCAATTTCTTGATTAGAAGGAAGTGAAAGGAAAACAGAAAAGAGATACACTTTCTGATAATTTTGTAATAAAGTCATTGCACAATACCGGACAAACTTGACGACGAGACCGATATAATGACCATAATGTTGCACAATGGAAGAAATTTCACAAAATGAAACTTCAAGTTTGCGGTCGATCTAAGGCTAATGCTCAGCCATTTATGTTGAAAAATAAAAAAATTAAAATTTGGGGTTACAAACGTAATATTTATTGTAAAATGGATTTTTAGTAAAATCGGATTATTTAAATCATTCTTCCGTAATGATAAATTCTTCCCACTGTTCGGATCCACCCGTTGGCCTAACAAATACAGCCACATCATGATTGGAAGCTCGATGTGACGAGGCGGTGATAGCGATTGCGATGGAGTTGCCTTTATTGCTACCGTCGTTATTGTCGGCAGTAATGAACATCCAACCATAAATTAACATAAAATACCAACGAACAAACACCAACAATTGCAAAAAGGTAAACGGAGAAGACTTTTGCGTCCAACAAAAGGCAGGGAGAGGAAGTGACATTACTTCCAGCTTGGTAGGAAGTAAACGACAAATTGTATTGATACTCCGTTGACAGTTAACAAATATTGCGCTTGTTATCTTTCACTCGTTCTTTTTGTCAGAAATGTTTTCAATTCGTAATGTTTCCTCGCTTTGAATGAAATTTAAAAAGACAGCCGAGGAATCAGTACTTCGGGCTGAGTGAAATGATACAAAATGAACATTTGCATGCACGGAAAAAAATTAAAAATATCCTTTAATAAGAAATGACAGTGATTTCGAGTCATAGGCAATGATGCTGAAATTAATACACATAAAATCATTATTTGCATATCACATTATTGATTTAATGATTTAGCCATTTTTTACGCCAAACTTGTTCTACCTGTGTAGAATGTTCCGCTGAGCCTGTAACTGTTGTCTGTCGATATTTCTCAGGTGTGAAATTTCATGAGAATGTCTGTTTTGTCCTATTAGCATTGGAAAGGATGAACACGTAGAAATCGCATACAAACACAATAAGGAAAAGTTGAAGTAGAAGCTGTGTATTGTAATTTCAAAAATCGAAAAAAATCGTTTTAAATAAGAATATTTGGTATTGATGATGTCTGGAAAGACATTACATTTTCATAATCTATATTTTACCAGATAGAAACCGTAGGTACGGCGCTCGCATTAAGCCAAGAGGTTAATGATAACACCCATTACACGAGGCAAAAAATGTGACCATGGCCTAAAAACTGTTTTTATATAGATTGAGGGATACAATTCCATAAAATAAAAACCAACAATTTTTAATGTAACTTCTTTTTAAATTTTGTTATATTAATTTTCATGGAAGTTACCTGCAGTATTTTTTGAAATATTGGGCAGATAGAGACAGGGTGGGCGATTTAAAAATTTAAATTTCAATTGGCTATAAGAAAGTGCTGATAATTGTTTAAAAATTTCTGGTATTATTGGAAAGGTTGAACTTTTTCATTTCATAATGGAACACAATATCATTCATATGACTACCACAAGTGGCTCGGAAATTGAGAATTTTAGGGATGGTCTCAGGTACGGGTGGGTCATTTAAAATTTAAGAATTGAATCGGCTATAAAAAAATTGCTGATGATTTTTTCAAATTTCTGGTTTTATTGGAATGTTCGAACTTTGTCATTTAATAATGGAACACAATATCATTTATATGACTACCACGACTGGCTCGGCAGTAACTCACCCGATCAACCCAATTTTTCAGTACAGTGAGATTTTCGGTCAAATCTCTCCAATGGCAACTTCGATTTCATGCTTCAGTTATCTCTGGATGCTTTGCGTAACATTTATTCTTAATGGCTCCCTACAGAAAATAATCCACAGGGCTCAAATCAAAAGTCAAAGTAATGGGTAGTTCAAATTTAAAATTTTAAGTGCGTGGCCGAAAGTTGGAGCCCAAGAAATTTCACCCCAAATTGAAAATGAAAGTGTGCCCCAAATTTGGGGTCTATTTTCGTTACAAAAAGTGCTTTAGGAAATTACACCCCTATTAAGAAAACAGCATAAAATGAAAATACAGCCCAAAAAACTCCGTCAATCTGTAGAGTACGCAATAATACACGTATACGAACCCATTTACTAATAAAAAATATTTTCCTGTGCGGTCGGCCTACGGCCTTCGGCCTCTGTTTAAGACATTCTCCTATGGACAGGATCCAAAGTTGGCTACGCGAAGCAAATATTTTATGCGCAGCCTCTCCTGTTTCTAAATTTAAGCCCCAAAAAGTATGAAAGTTTCAGTCGGGTAAACCCACTTAGGTATACTCTCACTTTGTGAGTAATGTAATATGGAATATTACACGAATTAATCTGTCAATTTGTGTGGGAAGGGGTTTAACAATACACCTTGTAACGTGACGATATTTCATAAATTTCGTACATACATATTTGACCCCTATATTCAGTTAACAAACCTTGACATCATGAAACATGGTGTGGGGTAGTAATTCCCATTAACTTTGTTAAGTCGGGAATACTTAATGTCGGCTTTATGCAAACGAAGTGATGGATCCCCATCGATAGGAAGACGAGCATAAGTAGATGTGTTGCACGATCGCAGTCGAAAATACCCGACGTAAAATCGATTGCCATTCATCCATCCCGTATTTTAGGACATACTTGTTAGCGTAGTTAAACGCGATTCGTTCGCCCTCGCTTTCCGTTCGCTCCATACCGTACTTTAAGAGTAGTTAGCTTCGGTTCGTCCGCTTCCGCGATTCGTTCGCCCCCGTGGTTCGTCCGCTTCCGCGATTCGTTCGCTCCCGCGGTTCGTCCGCTTCCACCATTCGTCCGCTTCTACGATTCGTCCGCTTCCGCGATTCATTCGCTTCCGCGATTCGTTCGCTTCTGCGATCCGCTCGTTCCCGCGGTTCATCCGCTCGTAGCTAGCTTAACCATATCCAATTCCCATAGATGACGTGACAAAGCCAAAGTTCATCGCTACTACAGCTAGCAAAGCGTCGCCAAAGGTAAATACGAACTCCCATAACCGAAGCGAAGGCCGAACCCGAAACGGAAAACCAAAGCCGAAGCGTAAACCAACCCCGAAGCAATGACCAGACCCGAAGCGAAGATCAAAGCCGAGGGAAAAGCGAACCCGAAACGTGCACCAAGACCGAAGAAGACCCTCTCCCCGAGGCTCAAGACCACAAACGAATCGACGGAACCCAAATCCGATTTCGACTTCAGAATCCGCCGACCAGATTGAAGCCGAACGCCGAACCGAAGTGACCTGAATTCGAAGCCGAAATACTCAGAGCCCGCCTTACCTCTTTTTAAGTTCACACTGTTCTTGCTATTATTGGATGATATACAATCAATAAAGGTGAATAATAAGCCCAAGTGGATTAAATACTCGTCTTATCACTTAAGGTTCGTGGGTCCTTAGAACGAACTGTGGCAACCACAAGATCACATCAGCATATACAAAACCCCCGTTATAACCTATTTTTCTCTAAAAGCTAGATTCTTCAAAAACACTGCACTGTGCCAACTTATAAGCGTTTATGTGCACTGATATATTAACGTTATGAGCTATTCAGTTTTGGCATTATTTGATCATTTTATATGGAAAGTACAAAAATAGGCGTGGTGATAACACCCATTTTTCACAGGGCTATAGGTACTTAAAAGCGTTACACTGTGCAACATTTTGTATTTTTTTCGTGCATTGTTACTCACGCTATAAGATGTTAACTTTTTGTACAAAATGGTACCTTTGTGAGGGGTGAACCAAAAGGGGAGTGGAAATAACAAAGATAAACAATTAAAAAAATGTGTTTATTGTGTAGGTAATGGAAGTAAAGTTCCTTAGTTTTTTATTATACCCTACACCACACTGTGATACAGGGTATTATAAGTTTGTTTCACGGCAGATGTTTGTAACACCTGAAAATAACAGAGCTAGACCCACCTTAAAGTATACCGATCGACTCAGAATCACTAGCTGAGTCGATTTAACGATGTCCGTCCGTCCGTCCGTCTGTCCATGTAAAGTTGTTCGTCGACTACAGGTCGCAATTTCACTCCGATCGTTCTGAAATTTTGCAGTTTAGAGTATGTCGCAGCTGTTGAGATCGCTATTGAATTTGGATGAAATCGGTTCAGATTTAGATATAGCTCCCATATATAAGTTTCGTCCGATTTGGCCCTTTAGTCCTATAAAAGCTGTATTTTACATCCAATCATTTTGAAATTTAGAATGGTAGAGTTTCTTAATCCATGAACCAACACAACCGAATTTGAAGAAAATCGGTTAAGATTTAGCTATAGCTCCCATATATATGTTTCGTCCGATTTGGCCCTTTAGTCCTATAAAAGCTGTATTTTACATCCAATCGTTTTGAAATTTAGAATGGTAGGGTTTCTTGATCCATGAACCAGCATTGCCGAATTTGATGAAAATCGGTAAAGATTTAGCTATAGCTCCCATATATATGTTTCATCCGATTTGGCTCTTTAGATCCAATCGTTTTTATACCCTACACCACACTGTGGTACAGGGTATTATTTAAGTATAAAATGTCCCAAAAGTAAATGTATGTAAACAATTTATACATGAATTACAAAATTTATATATCAGAGTTATTCAATATTACGAGAGTGGTGTAGGGTATTATATAGTCGGTACCGCCCGACTGTAGCCTTTCCTTACTGGTTCCTAAATATAAATGTGTACTTTAGTACGAGATCCGTAAAACTTTTTATAATAAAATACTTAATCTTCTGTTTTTTGAAAGAAATATATCAATTATTTCATCGATTTTGACTTCATCTTCTATATATATAACCAGTAAGGAAAGGCTAAAGTCGGGCGGTGCCGACTATATAATACCCTACACCACTCTCGTAATATTGAATAACTCTGATATATAAATTTTATAATTCATGTATAAATTGTTTACATAAATTTACTTTTGGGACATTTTATATTTAAATAATACCCCGTACCACAGTGTGGTGTAGGGTATAAAAACGATTGGATCTAAAGAGCCAAATCGGACGAAAGATATATATGGGAGCTATATCTAAATCTGCACCGATTTTCTTCAAATTCGGCAATGTTGGTCCATGGATCAAGAAACTCTACCATTCTAAATTTCAAAACGATCGGATGTAAAATACAGCTTCTATAGGACTAAAGGGCCAAATCGGACGAAACATATATATGGGAGCTATAGCTAAATCTTAACCGATTTTCTTCAAATTCAGCAATGTTGGTTCATGGATCAAGAAACTCTACCATTCTAAATTTCAAAACGATCGGATGTAAAATACAGCTTCTATAGGACTAAAGGGCCAAATCGAACCAAAGATATATATGGGAGCTATATCTAAATCTGAACCGATTTTCTTCAAATTCGGCAATCTTGGTTCATGGATCAAGAAACTCTACCATTCTAAATTTCAAAACGATCGGATGTAAAATACAGCTTCTATAGGACTAAATGGCCAAATCGGACGAAACATATATATGGGAGCTATAGCTAAATCTTAACCGATTTTCTTCAAATTCAGCAATGTTGGTTCATGGATCAAGAAACTCTACCATTCTAAATTTCAAAACGATCGGATGTAAAATACAGCTTATATAGGACTAAAGGGCCAAATCGGACGAAAGATATATATGGGAGCTATATCTAAATCTGAACCGATTTCAACCAAATTCAATAGCGATCTTAACAGCCGCGAAATACTCTAAACTACAAAATTTCAGAACGATCGGAGTGAAATTGCGACCTGTAGTCGACGAACAACTTTACATGGACAGACGGACGGACGGACAGACATCGTTAAATTGACTCAGCTAGTGATTCTGAGTCGATCGGTATACTTTAAGGTGGGTCTAGCTGTGTTATTTTAAGGTGTTACAAACATCTGCCGTGAAACAAACTTATAATACCCTGTACCACAGTGTGGTGTAGGGTATAAAAATGAAATGGTGTTCGTTGGTAAGCGATGGACTCGAAAACGGCTGAACAGATTTTGTTGAATTTTTGCATGAGAATATCTTTTGGTGTGTGGAAGGTTCGTAACTATATTCAATTTTGATTGGACAAAGGGGCGTGGCACCGCCCATACGAAGTGAAATTTAAAAGTGGAATATCTTGGGTACTATTGGTTCAAAATACTCGAAATTCGATATGTGTGACCTTGGTACCAGCACATCATGGAGCCAAAAGCCGGCGTGATAGTGACAGTGGGCGTGGCACCGCCCATACAACCTAAAATTTCAATATGAAATATTTCGAATACTATTGGAGCAAAATTCTCGAAATTGGGTATGTGTGACCTTGGTGCCATTAGGAGTCATGTAGCTGAAAATTGGGGTGATAGTGACAGTGGGCGTGGTACCGCCCACACAACCTAAAATTCAAATGTGAAATATTTCGAGTAGTATTGCAGTAAAATTCTCGAAATTTAGTATGTGTGACTTTGGTACCAGTACGCGTTACAGGACTAAAAACGGAGAAACAATGGAAGTGGGCGAGGCACCGCCCACACAACCTAAAATACAAATATGAAATAATTCGAATACTAACGTAGCAAATTTCTCAAAATTGGATATGTGTGACCTTGGTGCCCGCACGCGTTATGTAGCTGACAAATAGGGTGATAGTGTTAGTTGGCGTGACATAGCCCACCCAACCTGAAATTTAAAAATGCTATATTACGATTATTATTGCAGTAAGAGTCTCCAAATTTTTTATATGTGACACTGGTACCAGGCACCGCCCACACAACCTGAAATTTACAAATACTCTATTTTAAAATTTACAAATACTCTATACCACACTACCAGAAATTCAGAATTGCAATATTTTGATTGCTATTGGACCAAAATTCTCGAAATTTGGTATGTGGAACCAGTTCGAGTGCTGGAGCAAGAAACTGGTGTGATAGTAACAGTGGGCGTGGGACCGCCCACACAACCCGAGATGTGAATTTGAAAAATTTCCAATATCATTGCAGGACAGTTTTGAAAATTTGCATGAAGATAGTGTCGATGGACAAAGTACTCAAAACGAAATATAGAGAGGCGCTGCACTCATCGTCTTGAAATTTATAGTGGATGCTGTTGATATCACTCTACGGAATCTGATTAAAAAGCTGAACAGTGGAAGTATCTGTGCATACGACACGCTTGCTGAAAACGAAATAACTGGAGACCATTATATCTAGATTGACGCTTGACCAAGTGTGTTTAGTATTCAAGTGCCTTCAAAGTTAGCACGTGATTCAACAAAATTGGGAGATATCGGATTAGAGGGCGTGACTACGCGAATGCGGCATCGTTATAGAAAAAATAAATACTGATAGACTTATTTCACTAATTGGTATGACTGTATTTCACAGCAATCTGTACGCCCCAACAGAGAATGAGCGACGTAGCCTCCCAAGGTGATTTGACGGGTGTTGCTCTACACGAAATTTGTGTTTTTAGGTGCAATATGGATGGCCCGAAAAACGTAATATCAAGAGTGTCAACATATCATAAGGTTCTATTTTACTGAAACGCACTTTGAGGGCAGCGAAGCGCACCGGGTCAGCTAGTTGTATATAGACATCAAAGCCAGATAAGATAGCCTTTCTCCTTCCATTCTGTTCCGGAGATAAGTTTTTATTCTTCTTAACCTCGAGAAACTTCGCTCAGCAGATGCCGTTGTCACAGGTATTGTGGCCAATATCTGCAAAAGGGTAAAAACGCTTGGGAACATGTCCTCATCACAAACTGAAATAGCATCTAATGCATTTGATGGCTTATCATTCTTCTGCTTTCAATAATCAATCCATATACTTATTTCAACTAAGATTTTGCTGAATTTTTTAAATCGTTTTTGTAAAAAAGTGTGACTTCTTCGAAATCTTCCTTTATTAGATTTACAACTCGTATCGGAACGATATTAAACAGACTTGTAATTATAGCTTCATGTTCGGAAAATCTATTATTTAAATGTGATATTACTTCGTCCAGATATGGTATGAACAATGTTGTCCTAAAATACGCCTTGGCATTTGAACCAGGAATATTAGCCCTATACTTTTGAGTGCCTACTCTTTTATGTAGTGTAGCTTCTATTCCAAAACTTCTTGCAAATTGTGTGGATTCTTCAAACAGTTTATCAAACTCCGCATCTGAATTTCTACACATGTCACATAATGTAGTCGTTGCCAATTTTATGATTTCGTATTATATATCTAGGTTAATCGTTTGCAAATACCGTGATAAGTTCTGTGTAATGGCCAAAACCGTACTACTTATTACCACACCCAATATAAAGTCAAATTTACATACACGCTTGTGTAAACTCATTCCATCACTGCAACCTACATGTTAAAAAGGTAGATAGATAAGAAATCATAAATGTAATTTTAACTTAATTTTCGCCATATATGGTTATCATAAATTTAAAGTCACCCAATATTACACCGGTCGACAAAAACATTTTTTCTTGGGTTTCTGTTTTAATGCATTGATTCTGATTCTAGACGTCAAAAAACGCTATAACTTTTTAAATTATGCATCGATTTTCTTCGGAATGGGCTCGTTTAATTCATGACCGAACAGACTTTACGATAAAATCATACAAATATAAAATATGTTAATTTTTAGATTGTTTTATGGTAGTTTTATTTTAAAAATATTACAATTTTATCAATTTTGCAATATTTTGTAATACTCGTATATCGTCGAAACCGCTGAAAGGATGGAAAATGGTATTATATGAAGTTGAAGGCTACTTAATATTTAATTCTTTAAAACGTTCCTCAACCAAATCGGATAAATGGTTCTCGAGTTATGCCACTATATGTAGTTTAACCACTAATTTCTTTCCATATCACAGCTTATCGCGAGAATTTAAAGAGACAACCCTTTAGGCTAAGAAAAAAGAGAGGTTTAACCACATATTATGGCATAACTAGAGAACCATTCATCCGAATTGGTTCAGGTAAGCTTTACAAACTTTAGAATTAAGTAGCCTTCAACTTCGCATAATACAATTTTCCATCCGTTCAGCGGTTTAGACGATATCTTACAAAGTATTGCAAAAAATCATATTTTTTGAGAAAATTTTAATAATTTTTAAATAAAAGCCTCATAAAAACATGCCATATTTTTGTGATTTTATCGTAAACTCTGAAAGGTTATGAATAAATTCGATGCATAATTTAAAAAGTTTTAGCGTGGAAACCATGTACTTTTCTTATTTTTAGTTGTTATTACTTTTACTGTTACCATTTTTTACGCTTTTGTATTGTTTTTTTAACGGCCTTCCAAATATTTTTCGTGTTTTTTTTAGTGATTTTGAAAACTGTAAATAGTTTGTGCATATGTTTAAAACATTTCGGATACGTCCTCTGTATACGTCCCTGCCAAAAGGGGCGTGGCAACTTCGCCCATTTTTCTCGACTAGTGACTAATAAACTAACACTATGTGTAGATTATAAGTGGTATAGAAGTTATTAAAAAATCAATAATCAATATATATAAAAATGGAAAAATGTTTGGACCGATTTAAAATTTTTTTCTTTTGTTTGAAAGCTATATTGTCTGAGATGGTTTTGGAAAAAAAATTTTGCAAAAAGTGGGCGGAGCAAATGTGGGCGTGACAAATCGTTTGTTTTCAAATATGGACGGGATCGGAAATCTAAATCTGGGGCAACGAAGTGGACCGGGTCCAGCTAATCTATCTATATATATAAAAATGGAAAAATGTTTGTATGTTTGTATGTATGTATGTATGTATGTATGTATGCTATAGACTCTGAAACCACTGGACCGATTTTATTTGTTTTTCTTTTGTTTGAAAGGTTCTTTGTCAGAGATGGTTTAGGGAAAAAAAATTTTGGAAAAATGTGGGCGGAGCAATAGTAGGCGTGGCATTACTTAAAATCCGATTATCTCAAAAAGTGTTGACCCTAGAAGAACGAAATTTGGAACACACGTTAGTGGAGTTATTTTCTAAATCTTCAATAAAAATGGACGGAATCGAAAAACTGATATCTGGGGCAACAAAGTGGACCGGGTCCAGCTAGTCAATATATAAAAATGGAAAAATGTTTGTATGTATGTGTTTTATAGACGCTTAAACCACTGGACCGATTTTAAAATTTGTTCCTTTATTTGAAAGCTTTTTGTTTTGAGAAGGTTTTGGACAAAAATTGTTTGCAAAAAGTGGGCGGGGCAAATGTGGGCGTTACAAATCGTTTGTTTGTCTGTTTGTTTGTTTGTCGAGTTTGTAATACGAAACACATCACATGTCTCTATATCACTAAATGAAATTTTGGGGGCTACAAAGTGCACAGGGTATCGGCAAGTAATCAATATTTGAGTAAATGTTAACCCTTTTTGGGGAAGGTACTAGAAAGAGTGGACCAATATGGCCCATCTTCGAACTTGGCCGGAGATAGAATAAAATATTACCACATACTAAGTCAATCGGTTACTCATTTCGAGAGTTATCGTGCACACCAGCCAGCAGACAGACAGACGGACGGATATTGCTCATTCGTCACTCCTTCGATGTGTTACACTTTTGGTTCGTAGCAAGGGTATACACCCTCCTCACCTTAGAGAGGAGGGTATATACCCTCCTCTCTAAGGTGAGGGGATAATAAAATTGCAGAATATTTTTAGTAATACTTCGTACGCTGTCTTGTGAATTTTGCCCGATAGGAATCAGTTCCGAAATATTGTGCAGTGTATGAGTGTTGAACGACAGTTTAATGTTGTTCATACGTTTGGTGTACATACTTATTATTAGTTGTTATCAAACCGTCGAAAAATGTGAACATTTTTCACTCCTAAAAACATAACTATGCAGAAGTAAAAATAATTTCAACTGTAGATTAAATGTATACTCATTTTTTTATTTCGTGATCGGTAAAAAAATGGACAAGGATAAGAGTTTAAAAGGAAATTTTTTAATATCTTTCGTCCTTGAAAAATTATTTCATATATCCCCTTTCATTTGATATGCATATCATATCAATTCACATTGTAATATGTGCAAAGTAAAATATTTCGAAAATGTTATCCTTGAAATTGTAAAAGTCCTGTGAAAATGAAAAACGATCACGAAATAAAATACTGAGTATGTACATGGTTTTTTTTTTACTGTTATCCTCTTGTTTCCCTCGTTCTTAGAAGGAAAGTCGTGTCGCACGGTGTTATTTTTCATTTGCTTTTCCACTGACACTTTTTTTCAATATTTAAAAATTCATAATGGAAGGACTCACACTTCAGCAACGTCCCTAATTATTTAGATGTATTTCAAACAAAATTTTCGTTAACTTTGAAGAACATATGTAGTGCGTCATAAAAGCAATCTGTAGAGATTCTCCAACTATTTATAAAAAATTTTAAATATGAAAGTTTCTCGGAGTATACCGCTGTTTTAAAATTTTTAGGTGGTAATATTACTAAATAAATACATTAGACATTCTGCACGATCGATTTGAGGGCTTGGTCATCTCATGTGGTGGTGATATGAACTTGTCATCGAGATCTTGCGATTTCACCGCGTTGGTCTTTTTCTTGATCTATGCGAAGCAGCCCTAATAACCAACATATCCCATGTTATGGTCAAATTCAGCCTTATGTATGCCCTAGAGTCATGGAAAATTTAACATTTCGCATGCACCTCTCTGCGCGCACCTTATCCGATCTCGTTGAAATTTTGTGTCATAACTACTATACAATAGGACGAAACGTGGTGCAAGTTTCATCCTGATCAGAATGCATCGGTTATGAAAATTTAATCACTTGACATGAAATCCACCATAGGGGCATTTCCGCGGGTTGCGAACGTACGTTCGTACGCTTTTGATGTAAAAAAATATAGAAAACAAAAATTTTCCCCGCATTTTTTGGGTAATTCGATAGCATATTGTAGCTCTTTGTTTAGTGCAAAAGATGGGTTTCATCGACTTTTAGTTTTCATAATGATAGCAAAAAACATGTGGTCATGAACGTACGCGAAATAGAAGTCGACTTTGGCTGAATCTAGTAAAATGCAAAAATCTGCGAAATGGAACGGAATATTTACACAATACATTATCTCTATTAGTTTTTTTTCTAATTGGCTTCTAATAGTACTGGTCGCGAACGAACGATTTTTCCATGTGTTTGAACCGTTAAACGAACTTTTTTGGTCTCCTTGCATTTTTCTCTTCTTAATAGATTGTAATAGAGAGATTTTGTAGAAGGAGCGCAAATATAATATATATTTTTTGCATGTAAAATAATTAAATATAAAAACCTCTTTAATAGTAGTTTAAAATGAAAGAAATACAAATTATTGTTGGTTATAATTGACCTGATTTTATGTATTTTTGGTATTGTTCGGCTTGAGGTCCTTTTAAATTAAAATGCGTTTTTCACGTTTTTCTAATTAATTTAGTTTCGTTTCTGATATTTCGTATAGTAAACTTTAAATTAGAGGAAATTATGAGGACTACAAATATTAATAACAACACTTTCACCTGGAAACAGAAGTTTATTAACTGTCGTTAAAACAATTAGATTTTTTTCCAATTCATTAAATTTATTATTGAATCTTTTATTATTAAACAATGAAAATTACAATTAGTGAACAAATCTTAACCTAGTATACCATTCTCTGGGTTATTGCCAATGCGAATAAACCATTGAGACTTTACACGATTTTTTACTTTAACAAAAGGTTAACATTTCAAATTTCATTTCAAAGAATTCATAATTAAATTTTTGTTTAGTTTTAATTTGAAATAAAGTCCAGCGTATCTTCACCTAAGGCGTGTATGACCTCCAAAATTTAGCATATCTCGAGCCAGAATGTTTGGATGATTCAATAGTTTGCCCACGTAACACCGGCAATATTTTTGCAATTTCCTCTTTTGCTGTTATGGATGTTAGCGTTTCTTAAATTCCATGGTGCACCTGTAATTAAGCGAACGAACAATTCGATTAAATTAGATTTTTTCACAAAAAGTAGTTTCTTTTTGCACTAAAAAACGATAAAAAAATATAAAAAGTTCGTTTTTGACAGTAGCATCCTAACGAAGAACACAATACCTATTTGAAGATAATCTATGGATAAATGTAGAAATTATAGCACTTTTGAAACAAGATAATTTCAACAGAATCCGTTTTTAATACCCCCACTATTGTGAACAAGTGTAACACATCGATGGAGAAGCCTAAGAGACCCTAAGAATATTTGGCGGAAATTAGTTTTGGGTCATTTTAGTTCATTTGAACCACGGTGCTCACGATAACTTTCGATTGGATTAACCGATTTACTTAATATTTGGTTTGTGTTAATATTTATCCCCTCACCTTAGAGAGGAGGGTATTTCATTTGCTACGAACCAAAAGTGTAACACATCGAAGGAGTGACCTAAGACCCTAAGTATGTTCGGCCGATATCCGTTTTGGGTCGTTTTAAGTCGAATGAGAAATTTCCGTCCGTCCGTCTGTCTGTCTGCTGGCTGGTGCGCACGATAACTCTCGAAAGGAGCAACCGATTGACTTCAAATTTGGTATGTGGTAACATTTTCTTCTATCTCCGGCTAAGTTCGAAGATGGGCCATATTGGCCCACTCCTTCTAGTACCTTCCCCACAAAGGGTTAACATTTAGTGAAATATTGATTATTTAATAACTTCTATACTACTTATTTGAATCCTCTGAAATTATTAGTCACTATTACCTCGAGAAAAATAGGCGAAGTGTCCACGCCCCTTTTGGTACCTCCTACACAAGTGGACAATTTTGAACCAAAAATTAATAGCTTATAACTTTATTACCAGTGCATACAAAGACTTGAAATTTTGTTCAGTGTTATGCATTTATAGTACCTATAGTCCAGAGAAAAGTGACCGTTATTGGGACGCCCCTTTTGGTACCTCTCACACAAATGGACCATTTTGTACCAAAAGTAAACAGCTTTTAACTTTAATACCAGTACATGCTTTAAATTTATTAAATTCAATTTAAATTGATAATAATTGAAATAAAGCAAAAAAAAAATAAATCAATTTACAATAATTTTTGTGGGACTCAAGGTGAAGGAATTTATTAGTCATTTTACCCGACTGAACTTTCTTACTTGTTTTTTCTAACTCAAGCTAAGGTCAAAGATGGACTATGTTGGTCCACTCATTCGAGTACCTCCCCCACGAAGGGTCAACATTTTGTGAAATATTGATTATCTCATAACTTCTGTACTACTACTCAGAATCTTTCACAAATAGTATAAGTTCCTTGTTCGCTATCATCTTGAGAAAAATGGGTGAAGTGGCCACGTCCCTTTTGATACCTCCAAAACAAATGGACCATTTTGCACAAAAAGTAACGGCTTATAACTTCGATTCCTGCACATACAACCACCAAAAATGTTGAACCTTAATTGTTACTATGCGTAATAATATATACATACAGCATGCTAGCTTTCAAAAATTGAACCAAAAATTTTTTTGAGATTTTTCTCTACTTTTATGATATTTTTCGAGCCAACAAAAAACGTTTTCTTTGGAAAAAATCAAATTTTTCTAATAGGTTTAACGACAGTTACTAAACTTATGCTTCAACGTGGAAGTGACATTATTAAATATATTAGGAATTGTAATTCTTATTTTTTTCTAAATTGC
Source organism: Eudasyphora cyanicolor (assembly GCA_963930755.1). Classification (NCBI taxonomy): domain Eukaryota; kingdom Metazoa; phylum Arthropoda; class Insecta; order Diptera; family Muscidae; genus Eudasyphora; species Eudasyphora cyanicolor. The sequence goes on from OZ005734.1 coordinate 317,313,100, forward strand.
AGCAAAATCGGACTAGTCGTTCTCGAGCTATGTCAAACAAAATACCCTCAAACGTGACAATTCTCCTATATGTATATACTTACTAACTTCAAATCGATATAAATCGATTCCTAGACGTGACCCATCGAAGTGCCGGGACAAGCATAACTTTTTTTGGCCGATATAACTCTTCCCGGTAGTCAGAACGCTAGTGGATCACGGACCCCATTTGTCGTAAGGGGTGATTTTTAGAGTTACATAACGTTAAATAAAATTAAGCAAAGAAAAACAATTTTACTATGAAGCATTCAATATATAAATATATTATTCTCCCTTTCTTTGCATTTAAATATCTTTAGTTACCTCCACCTAAATAGCAGTTTATGACTTTACAACATCAAAATGTAAACTGATTAAATATTTAAACAAGTTTGAAACCCACTTTGGCCATTGTTAACATGAAGATTTTTTGATATAGTGATTTTCCCCAGGACCTCCGCACACAAGACAATGTAGCAGAATTAGGTTTTTGTGTCAAACATTGAAAGAGATTGGGAGACTAGTAGTTATCCTGTATCAGTATTGTTTTTGCTTCATCGGCCTTGGTGTTGTACGAATATCAATAAATATTTCAAGTTTATATCACACATCTAACGACAACCTTCAATATTGCTTTGGTTGGACAAAAAACAATAGCTAACACCAAATGGACACCGAAAAATTTAAACCGGTTTCTTTAAATGTTCAGAGATTTGCAATAAACGATATGTTCAGCAAAAAATTCCAAAACATGTTTTTAATCAAAACTGTCATCTTGGTCTTTGTCGTCGTCTGTGTGTCTTCAATGCTTACTGGGGTGAAAATGCTGCACATAGGGTCGAGAGTGACTTTAATATAAACACATTATCTACTGAGTTTACTGATGTTCCGGAAAGAAACTGAATTACATTTGTCTATGCGCTCCGATGTCTTTGAAACAGTTAAAAGACGGATAATTCTCTAATAGTTTTGATAGTCTCAAAACAGATTTCATCCTAATATGTATAGGTTATATGGAGATTCCTTCTCTCTGTAATTTGAGATTGCAATAAATCCATATGATTACTTCTCATAAAAACACAAATACATGTAAAAGACATAAGGGGTTGTTGCCTCGACATGACATTCATTTTAGGAGACTACATAGTTCAAGTGTTATCTGGTTTTAGAAAAATAAACACATCTCTTCCCTTTTCATCACACTGTCCAATAAGAGCATAACAGTTTGTCTCGTTGTGCTTATTTTGAAAAGGACTTTGTTTTACTATTAGCACAAGTTCTCCAAAGTGTCATAAATAAGTTTTCCTATCAACATACGAAAGAACCTCCGACAGTCTTTGCCTTCGCACCATCTTCATCTCATTCATCTTTCGGATTCGTTGATTATCAGTCAGTCACTCAGTCATTCACTTTCTTAGAGCTCAGCTCCGCTCAAGTACTATCTATATTCTTATTCAGGGACAAACACAAATATGTTTGTAAGAAGCAAAAAAAAAACAAGAAAAATAATGGAACAATACAATCATCTATCTAAAAGTCCTTTTTGCCCCAGCCCTTCCCTCCTTCGAGTGTTATGTATTGGAATTATAAAAAATGAATTGAACAACGGGAAAAGAAAACTTTTTATAGTTATTTGGCAGCTTATTGCAATATCGTTCGGAGTGTCAGTGTTGGAGGAGCTGTCGAAGTGAAGACAACCCTGTCAGACAGACGAGAAACAAGTTAAGTCGTTTTGAGAGAGAGAGAGAAAAACAAATGAGAAATAGTACACATTTATGTGTAGGAGTATGTCAGGACGTATAGTTGTGATGAAGATAGTGCAAATACACGAGTATAGGCTACTTTATATGCAGCGGCAGTATTGTGGCACAGATTTCTCGATTTCATCCTACAAATAACAACAGCTGCACTTTGACGTTGGAGAAATTGCCAATGATTTTCATAATAACATGCATTTAATATATAACATTGAATGAGAAAGCTTCCTTGCGGTAGCGGAATTGTATGAATCAGCCAAGGAACAAAATGTTTCGAATAATTAAAACTAATGAACAAAAATCAGGGTTTAATAAGCAGAAGTAATTTTAGCCAAAGCAAAGGAATTGATCGTTTTCATAAACTAAAAAACCTCTAACAATAGCTAACGCTCGAAAATAAACCCATTACAATAGCCCCAAGCAAAAAATGATTTTGATTTTGAAATCGGTCTCGAAATCTCTCAACGACCGAATGTTAAATAAAGCTTCTGTAACACTTGGATACTAAATTGAAAGAAATTTTCTATAAGAAAAGATGAAAGTTTCTATAAGAAAAGTCATCAACGATGAAATTTTCTATTAGAAAAGTCATCAACGATGAAATTTTCAACGTTGAACTTTTCTATAAGAAAAGTAATCAACGTTGAACTTTTCTATAAGAAAGGCCATCAACGTTGAACTTTTCTATAAGAAAAGTCATCAACGTTGAACTTTTCTATAAGAAAAGTCATTGACGATGAACTTTTCTATAAGATGAACTTTTCAACGATGAACTTTTCTATAAGAAAAGTCATTAACGATGAACTTTTCTATAAGAAAAGTCATTAACGATGAACTTTTCTATAAGAAAAGTCATTAACGATGAACTTTTCTATAAGAAAAGTCATTACGATGAACTTTTCTATAAGAAAATTCATCAACGATGAACTTTTCTATAAGAAAAGTCATCAACGATGAACTTTTCTATAAGAAAAGTCATCAACGATGAACTTTTCTATAAGAAAAGTCATCAACGATGTACTTTTCTATAAGAAAAGTCATCAACGATGAACTTTTCTATAAGAATAGTCATCAACGATGAACTTTTCTATAAGAAAAGTCATCAACGATGAACTTTTCTATAAGAAAAGTCATCAACGATGAACTTTTCTATAAGAAAAGTCATCAACGATGAACTTTTCTATAAGAAAAGTCATCAACGATGAACTTTTCTATAAGAAAAGTCATCAACGATGAACTTTTCTATAAGAAAAGTCATCAACGATGAACTTTTCTATAAGAAAAGTCATCAACGATGAACTTTTCTATAAGAAAAGTCATCAACGATGAACTTTTCTATAAGAAAAGTCATCAACGATGACCTTTTCTATAAGAAAAGGTCATCATGCTCGTATGTCAAAAATTTTACAAATCATCAATATTTTTTTGACGTCTTTGGGAAAAAATGTCCTGAATGTTTTATTAAAAAATGCAGATTTCGAGTTATTACATATCTAGTGTATTTTTCTACTCAGAGCAGAAAATATGTATTATTTTCTGATATTTTTTTATTATTTTTTGATTTAAATTTTTGTAAATTATTTTAGTGTCTATGGAAATTACATAGGTAGAAACCTGTTGATTCTTCATAAATATGTAAATTGAAGGTAGACTCATAGCATTTTTTGCGATTAATATTATTCTCAAAGACACCAACTTACATGAAAAAGCTCTAAGATTGGCCATGTCGAATCTTATATACCCTCCACCATGGATTGCATTCAATTCTATTACTGGAAAAAACTTTGGATATGGGGAGATTATTAAAAAACGAGCGCTGCAATTTGTAGCCAAATTTAAGCCCTCAAATTCTTTAGCCAAACTCTTCATCTGAGAAATGTGGTATTTATGGCTTAACATTAACGTACTTGAAAGCTACCTCTACACGGGAACTACAGCAAAATATAAACTGATTTGTATAAATTTGATTGGGATGAATTCTTGCCGAAATAGAATACAAACTGCAAAGTTTCAGCTAGATTACTTAGAAAATATGGTGTTTATGGCATAAACGAGCCTTTTGGGAAGCGACATCTATAGGTTGACTATAACAAAATATTAACTTATTTAAAAAATGTTGACTGTGATGAAGTCTTGATTAAACAAATACAAACTGTTAAAATTCAGATAAAAACTTCGAAAATGTGGTTTTAGTTAAATAAGCGTATTTTGGAGCGACCTCTATAGGTGGACTATAACAAAATATGAACTGATTTAAAAAAAAACATGTAAGAATGTTTCAGTCGGGTAAACCGACTAAGGTATACCCTAAGTTTGTGAGTACTGTGATATGAAATATTACACGAATTATTCTGTCAGTTTGTATGGGAGATATCAGAGTTGGTTTAATAAATACACCTATTTTTTGCTAAACAGTAGATACTTCAAATATATTGCACTGTACCGAATTGTAAGCGTTTATCTGCACTGTTAGTTAGTTAGTTAGTGTATTGAGACTTAAACGTTTTTTTTATAAATGTTATAAACTAATGCATCTAGATGATAACTTAAAACTATAATAGGCATGTTTTCGTTACAAGCTAGCAATTTTAGTTTAGCACTTTGCAACGAAAACAACTGACGTCCACTAACTGGCACTTAAGCAATAAGTGGCAGATTTTCACTATCTGGTAGCAATGGTGTCATGAATTGTGAAGAAAAAACAGTGCGAAACAGACAAAAAATTCGTGAAAAGTATTAATAAAACATATTTACTATTCTATTGTCAATTGTTTACACTCTTTTAGCAAATATTAAAATAATTTCCAATTTTTGTTCTTCTTCTTCCCGTTAATTCACAATAATTTATAAATATCTCTCCAAAAATGGGATGCCATATTGCTAAATATAGGGTGCCCAATCTGGCAACATCATACTCGATTAAGACAGGAACACAAGCACCAAACGTCATCGGGAACTAATAGTGCTTAAAAGTGCTTAGCTCCCCATACAAATTAAGCACCTACGGTGTAACGAAAACACGCCTAATGTATTATTTTAATTAAATTAATGAGCAAATGTTTACAAACTATATAATATGTATGAATTCACATGCATTATGTCGAAGTTAGGATCGTGATCAGTGCTTGCTCCCGGCACTTCCTGTGGCGTGTAGAGTTAAATCTACAGAGTATTTCTTAAATCTAGGAAAATTACACACTAGGAAACTTACAAACTAAAACATTAAGACTTATGAACTAACCTAAATCTAAATACAAAAAAGGAAAGAATCCACTATCCCCTGTGAATACCAGGTGTAGTGTCAGAGTAAAAGTTCCGACCAGGTACCTCGAGTTGTTCCTGTAATATGCCAATCGCGGATAAATAGTTCGTATTTGACCAACTCTGACGCTAAAATATCTCGCATCACGTTTCCATCAAATAGCTCTAAACGTTCTATAAATCTGTGCATTAGCCCAAGCGCATAATCAGATAAAGGAGGAAGAGAAGAAGACTCATAAATGTAACGATTAGAAAACCTCTTATTACGAAATTTAAAATTCTTTCCTATACATTTCCGAATTTCCCTCTCAAATATTTCCATTTGTTTCATTATAGTAGGAGATATGGAGAACCATATGGGAAAAGCATATACAAGAAGAGGTCTTATGCTTACTTTGTACAAAAGTAACTTGGTTTCAACGGGAAGATATTTATTCCCAAACAGGCAAGAGAAAGCTCCTTTCACACCATTGGCCTTCTGTAAACTATACCGAGCATGGTTATGGTATATTAAAGTTATGATCTATTAAATTTTGGTATGATTTGGCCATTTTGTGTGGGAGGTACCAAAAGATCGTGTTGATGACGCTATATTTACTTTAAAAATATTACATGATACGTGATAGTGACTAATAAACTAATATTATGTGTAGAATTTCAGAGGATTCAAATAAGTAGTATAGAAGTTATTAAATAATCAATAATTCACTAAATATTAACCCTTTGTGGGGGAAGTACTAGAAGGATTGGACCAGTATGGCCCATCTTCGAGTTTAGCCGGAGATAGAAGAAACAAGTAAGAAAGTTTCAGTCGGATAAACCGACTAAGGTATACCCTCACTTTGTGAGTAATGTAATATGGAATATTAAACGAATTATTCTGTCAATTTGTGTGGAAGGTACCATAAGGTTTTTAACAAATACACCAATTTTTCGCTGAATAGTAGATACTTTAAATACATTGCACTGCGCCGAATTATAAGCGTTTATTTGCACTGGTATATGAACGTTATGAGATATTAAATTTTGGTATGATTTGGCCATTTTGTGTGGGAGGTACAAAAAGGGGCGTGGTGATAACGGCCATTTTTTACAGGGCTATAGGAAATTCAAAAATGTTACACTGTGCAAAATGTTGTTGCATTTTCGTGCATTGGAATCATGCTGTGAGCTCTAAACTTTTTGTGCAAAATGGTACCTTTGTGTGGGAGGTACAAAAAGGGGCATGGCAATAGCGTCCATTTTTCACAGGGCTATAGACACTATAAAAGCATTACACTGTACAAAATTTCAAGTATTTTTATACACTGGTATTAATGTTATAAGCTGTTAACTTTTGGTGCAAAATGGTGCATTTGTGTGGGAGGTACCAAAGGGGCGTAGAAACTTGGCCCATTTTTCTCGAGTTGATAGCGACTAATAAACTAATGTTATGTGTGGAATTTCAGAAGATTCGAATAAGTAGTATAGCAGTTATTAAAGATTCAATATTTCACAACATTTTTACACTTTGTTGGGGAGGTACTAGAAGAAGTGGACCAATATGGCCCATCTTCGAACTTAGCCGGAGATAGAAAAAAATATTACCACGTACCAAATTTGAAGTCAATCGGTTACACCTTTCGAGAGTTATCGTGCGCACCAGCCAGCAGACAGACAGACAGATAGATAAACAGACAGACAGACGGACGGACATTGCTCATTCGACTTAAAATGACCCAAAACGAATATCCGCCGAACATACGTAGGGTCTTAGATCACTCCTTCGATGTGTTACACTTTTTTTCGTAGCAAATGATATATACCCTCGTCACACTAAAGTGAGGGTATAAATATTACCACGTACCAAGTTTGAAGTCAATCGGTTACTCCTTTCGAGAGTTATCGTGCGCACCAGCCAGCAGACAGACAGACAGACGGACGGACGGAAATTGCTCATTCGACCTAAAACGACAAAAAACGAATTTCCGCCGAACATACTTAGGGTCTTATGTCACTCCTTCGATGTGTTACACTTTTGGCCCGTAGGAAATTATATGTACCCGTATCGTATCACTAAAGTGAGGCTATAATTATACTTGATAAATTCTTGTCAAAAAAGACTAAAAAGTGGAAAGTTTCAGCTAAATTGTTTTAAAAATGTGGAATCTATGGCTCAAACCCCGTATTTTGGAGCGACCTCTATAGGTAGCGTGATTTCAACAGACAGACGGACATTGCTATATCGTCTTAGAATTTCAGGACGGTCAAGAATATATATACTTTACGGGGCCGCAGATCAATATTTCAAGGTGTTGCTAATGAAATGATAAAGTTAGTACACCCCCTTACTATGGTGGAGGGTATAAAAAAGCAAATTGAAAACCAAACCTCAGGATGAATCTGCCGTTATATCAAAACTGAGATAAACATCTAAAAGATTGAGGCAAACATCGAACAACACATTCGTGAGATAGGGTCATAAACCGTAACAAAAAATCGTGTTCCATAAATAATCGGAATGTTAGCTCTTTCGAAAAAACAACAAATTTGCAAAAAAAATCATTTTCACAAAATATAGCACAATAATTCTTCTAGTGTGTGGGAATATTTAGACATTTTCAGTTTTCAAAATTTGTTGTGGTTTTTGTGGTACACAGCTCTAAAGTTACTATCTCAGGGTTTTTTCTCAAAATTACCATTTGTTAAAATAGTCGTGTATTCACTTCACTTATTTTCAAGACATTAATACGAATGAAAAGCTCCGCTACTCCTCTTCAATGCAGTGGAATTAAATATTTATGTTCTTTTGGTGAAAGGAGGTGTATTGATATGGAAGATATCGTTAATCCTTAAATATCCTAAAAAGTTTTAATTCATGACTTTAAATTTGTTGGTACTAAAGATTCAAACTATTATGAACTGACTAGAAGGACCTAAAATATAGGAATTTTACTGAGTCAATATTATATTTTTTCTTGCATATTTATCCCCTTACCTCACACGGAGGAGAGTATATATCAATTGCTACGGCCCAAAAGTCATAGATATCGAAGGAGTGATCTAAGACCCTAAGTATGATCGGCGGAAATTGGTTTTAGGGCATTTTAAGTCATTTGAGCAATGTCCGTCCGTCTGTCTGTCCATATGTCTGTTTGGCTGGATGGAGCGTATGATAACTCTCGAAATGAGTAACGGATTGAGTTCAAATTTGTTATGTGATAATATTTTTTAAATATCTGAGGCTAAGATGGACCATATTTGTCCACAACTTCTAGTAACTCCCTCACAAAGGGTTAACATTTATCGAAATATTTATTCTCTAATAACTTCTATACTACTTATCCAAATCATCTATAATTCCTCATATAGTAAATGTTCAAATATAGTAAATGTTCAAAAATAGTTCAAAAATGTAACTGCTTATATTTTTAATGCCAGTGTATATAAGTACTTGACATTTTTTTCAGTGTAATGCTTTTATAGTACATACAGGCCGGTAAAAAATTGGAATTATATTCCCGCCCCTTTTGGTACCTCCCATACAAATGCACCTTTTTCACTAAAAGCTAACTGCTTATAGCTTTAATATCATTTCATACACATACTTGAAAAGAAACGAATTTCGACTGAATTTATATATATTTCGTAGAAAATGTATATACCTTCCTCCGCTAAAGAGAGGGTATAATCAAGGAAATTTATGATAAATTGAATTCGTCGCTGCTACCATATAGTTGGATATTTTATCTTTATTTTATCCACACAATTCATTCATCACAAAGTTAAAGTAAACATTAAAATGTTTAGCCAATTGCATTAACTGCTCAGATCATTCTACTCATAAAGCTTTTTACGCTAATTTAAGCTTCCAAATTGTGATGGGCTTACGGGTGACCTTCAATGACTTTGAATGGGACAAGCAAGAGTTTACAGAAACCAAGGATTATGTTTCGCTATCTAACTGTTCCTTAAATTTCAACGTTTTACTTTTGTTCACTAATGAGTAGAAACACTAATTCCTAAAGAATTGATTGTCCTTCTGCTCCCATACCTATTACTTATACAGATATTAAGCCTAATGAATGGCACATCAAGAACACTGACATTGCTCTGATAGTGAACTGGTCTTAAAGTATCTTTAAATGTCCTTAAGCAGTAACAATTCAACCAGCGTTAACAACACAACCACTACCATCAACACTCACATACATCTACAGTACAGTACGAGTAAAACAGACACAACCTCTAGTTGGCATAATCAAGACGCCTTGACTGCTTAAGGACTTTTTTCCTCAGATTGCTGTTGTTACTATCACTCCCTCCCCTTCCAGGCCAGACCTTTTGATACGCGTGTTCCCTTGTTAATTTGTTGCCATCACTTTCGATTTGTCTTGGCCCAATGCTGATGATGCTGCGAGTGTTGTTCGCTTTGCCTTTTCCTATGTTTTTCTATTTGTTCATATGACTTAGCCTCACTGTTCTGTTTTGATGTCCGCATCTTCATCTCCACATTCGCATCCGCATCCTTTTGTGGCCTAATCACAACGCAGCCATAATAATATTGATTAAACGTACAATTGTCGATTAGAGAGGGTGACTTTTGGAAAACAACAGAAAGAAGGTTTAAACGGTAACGACAGAGGGGGATTCATGGAAAATGACTTTGCTGGTGTTTCCGAAAACAACTTTTATTGAGCATTTGCAATGAAAAAATTGCTTAATAAGCGTTATCGGTGTCTGCTGCTATTTTGTGCGACTACAGTCGTAGAAAATCTGTTAAGAACAGAAGATTATTTTGTGTTAAACTCTGACATAATAGCAAATTTGTATAGTTCTATCATATGGAGTTTGTTAGGTACGTATACAGATTACTCGCCATACATGGAACGAAATGATAATTATAAGTGCACTGCCGTTTCTTAACCAATAAGTCATAGCATAGGTCTGGTCCCATTTTAGTCTGAAATTTTGTAGGATTATAAGATAATTTTTAATATTAAGCTATGAAATTTGCAAGTGCTGCTGAACGGCTGAATTTATTTTTACGTTTAGTTTAAATTATTTGAAAGAGAACATAAAGGGCAATTTTTTTTGTGGAATTATTTAAAAAAAGTAATATTTTTTTCGAAATATTTGTTTAGTTACGGGCCCGACTATATAATACCCTACACTTCCCTAACAATGCGAAAATGTGCATTGCGATAAGAATTTTCCAGTGTTCATACATGTAATAAGAAAACGCTTTCTGTCGAACTAGGTACAGATCGGATATAAATGACGGGTTATACAGCGCTTACATGTCAAATCGGGTGAAACATATACATATATGGGGGCTATATCTAAATCTGAACGGATTTTCTCCGAATTTGGTAGTGTTCATTCAAGTTATAAGAAAACTCTCTCTGCCGAATTTCGAACAGCTCGGGTATAAAATACGGTTTCTACAGCGCTTACATGTCAAATCGGGTATAACATATATATGTGGACTGGACCGTTTATAGCACATGATGCAAAAAGTGAAAACCTACAAGACTTCCATAAAATTTTTTGTGCCGATCGGATAACCCTAGGGTCTGCCCAAAGTTCATTCAAAATTTAGAACACACTTTATAGGGGAAATATTTTTTTTATTCAAAAATCGTATGTTTAAATAAGTAAAATTACATTTCTTTGTATTATTAATTAATAAATAGTTTTTAAATATTAAGATCGGTGAAAAAAAACAAAAAATACAATTAATTCAATATAATATTAGTTTTGACTTGTTATGTGAGGGACATTTTCTACGATATTCTTCAATGCACTGTAATATAAATTGATTTTGTTCTTCGTCTTTCGTAAGTATTCTGTTGTAATCATTCATAAATTGTACACCGCGTTCAGCAGTGTCGTTAACAACAAACAGATTACGAAAAAAATCGAGAGTATCTTGATAATCTTCCCAAATGGATGGGTCATGCTTTAAAAATTCAGTACTCAATCCAAAAGCACCGAAAAAATGTTTGGTATTGTATGAGACGAAATCGCTCAAATTATTACACAGCAATAGTTTCGGGTCGGAGAATTTTCGATCGTTTTCCAGATTTACGATGGGCTCTGTTGATTGCAGATGCCTAACCATTTTTCGTTACTCTTCGAGTGAAACATCCGAATCGAAAAATGCCAAAGCCATTGATTCTAGGGCCAAATACCACAAATGAATTTTCCATTTCTTCAAATCCGCTTCAGACACATCTTGTCTTTCAACAAGTGTATATCTTGATTTGGTGCTCGTATGGCATTTTGCATGTAAACCACGCCCACTGGACTCTCGTTTTGTCAATGCAAACTGCTCTAGTAATAGGTATATTTTTAAGGCATAAATGCCTTTTCCCATGAACCTTGCGTGGGAAGTTGGACCAGGTGTTCGGAAGTTATGGCCTACACCACCAAGAAACATTATTGTTAATTGTAATAGTTCCTTGTAATCAGCTCGGATTTGTGTTTCATTTAGCTGTTTAATGCAGAATTTCTTAATGACTTCGCAGTAAGCATTACTCATTTTTGAGCGTACAGTTGGATCTTCGAGTCCGTTTTTAAACGATTTGTGGTCGAGACTTACACAAACGGCAGCAAAACGATTAAAAATAGGCACTTCAGGACCACAAGTCGCCGAAGTTTAACCTCAAACACATGTTTCAATACTATCTCCATCGTGTGATGAGAACATGGGAACTTGATTAATTTTCGATCTAATTTGTTCTGCAACAAAATGCACGATCCAGTGTTTTGACCTGTATTTGATGAGTGTATCATGAGCGACTTCGGCCATCTTTTCTCCAGTACCAGCCGGGATTTTGGGGGCGCCCAAAAATTTTGATGTGTAGATCGATTAATCACAAGCTCACCAACAGTGGTCAGAGGCTTCGCAGCATTATACATTACAGTTATCACATCATGAAATATCTGTCTGTTTGACGGCAGTTTGGCTCCAGATATTGTATGTGATACATGCCCAACTGATTCTACGGTGCGAAATTTATCACTGGATCTAGTAACCATTTTGGATGTGGTCGGTCTGGAGACAAATAAGAATATGACTAAAATTAAATTTTGTGTGAAGCTGTCCCTTTCTCAATTCACTTAGGCTGGATGCAGAGCGCGTTCTGTAAACTACCCTGTTGCATGGCCGTATAGCGCGCTGCAAAGTTCTGCTTAGGTTTTCTTATTTGACCAGTAGAAAAATGTCAGACTGATGCGAAAAATCAACTATCATGCAAATCCGTTGTTTTTTTTTCCATGCATGCACAAGCATAGAGGCCATGTCGGTGTGCATGCACTGAGCCAAAAATTAACCTTATATAAGGTTAACTTAACCATAAATAAACATGATTTGGAGTCTACGTTATATAAGGTTAATTTGAACATTTTCTTGTTGACTGGTATTTAACAATAATAATATTTAATTTAACTATTCCATGGTTGAATTTTTTAACCATGAAAATTGTTAATATTATAATAATAATTGTTACTTTAACAATGCATTTTTGAATTTTTTAACCATGAAAATTGTTAATATTAACATTTCATAGTTAATTTATTGAAACAATGCATGTTCAATTTAACAATGCAATTGTTAATATTATTAACTATGAAGATTGTTATTGAAACCTTTTTTATTGCTAATTTCACTATTTAGTGGTTACTTCATGTAACCAGAAACATAGTTGTTTCAATAATTTTTAATATTTATATCAAATAAAACAAGAAAAATTTAACTTTCGCATTTTTATTTTATTTACAAAATATATGTTAATATATATATGTATAAGAAACACCTGAAAAGAAAAAAAACAAAAAGGTTAGAAAATATAAGTATAAATGTTAAAAAGGGTGCAATTCTAAGAAGATCTTTTGACTTTTTACCTAAATTCTGTAGTTCAAAGAGCATAAGCTTTTACCGATGGGCTGATCTGATGGAAAAATCTGCTCTGTGACTATAAGTTAAGTGCCTACGTTTCTGTGCTTGACCAACATGTGATCAGTCCCCGCTCAAAAGGTGCCGTCCACGTAAACTCCCTGAATCTTTCGATTATTAAGGGCCCAGGACGGTTAGGCACTTAGTTTGGGGTACTGAGCTTAGTCCGATCTTACGGCAAACTTATAGGAGAGAGGAGATTAATAACAAAGGCAATCTGATAGAAAGCCGATGTCCCACCAAAATCATAATCGGAATATATATAAAAATCAAGGATTGGGTAAGTCAATGGATGATACTTCAAGGAAGTGCACTGAATTGTATATTAAAAACAAGTAAGAAAGTTTCAGTCGGGTAAACCGACCAAGGTATAGTTGTTATTAAAGAATCAATATTTCACTAAATGTTAACCCTTTGTGTGGGAGGTACCAGAAGGAATAGACCAATATGGCCCATCTTTGAACTTAACCGGAGATAGAAAAATATATTACCGTATACCAAATTTGAAGTGAATCGGTTACTCTTTTCGAGAGTTATCGTGCGCACTAGCCAGCAGACAAACTAATATGCGCTGAACATACTTATGGTCTTAGATCACTCCTTCAATGTGTTACACTTTTGGCCCGTTGCAAATGATATATACCCTCGTATTACTAAAGTGAGGGTATAAAAAAACAAATGTATGCATGCATACCACTTTTCCTGTAATTACTTCGCACACTACAACTAGTATTGATACAGCTTATCAACAGTTTCTAGTATTGGCACAACTTACCAACAGATTCAAGGCCGGACTCCCAGCACAAGCAGCCGCAAGCCACAGAAAAAGAAACAACTGAAAAGACAAAAACAAAAACATCGTTTATATGTATGTATGTAGGTATTACGAAAGCACTTCTAACAACATATGTATGTATGTACATTTAACAGTATCAACATCGCACAACAAAAAAAACTAACGTATGTATGTACGGCGTAGCAGCCACAAGTGTTCAAACGAAAAGACAAGATGAACACATACCCACACGTACACATCACTTCTCCCCGTAAGTTTGCTTGCTGCTGCATATACTTACGTACATACATTGTTGTTTTTTCATGCTCAGTTAAACGACAGCGTGTACATATTTTTTTCCACTCTTAACCACTGAATTTCACAATTGTAATGGCATAATCACAAAAAATAATATTAATATTACATTCGCCTTTACTATAATTAAACAGGCACAAAACACTATTAACATTTTTAACACACATATTTTATTATTTCACTTTTTAAATACACATATGTACATACATACTTATGAATGTAGTTCTTTACAAAATGTTTTACTACTTACCTCTATACCAACAGCTACCGACAACAGCACTAGTCCCATCGACTATTCAACACCAACTGAACTCCCGCACTCGATCAAGCACCGAAGCTGGCATTGGTGGTGTTTTCAATGAGCGAGATAAATTCTCTTATGACGACAGTCGCATTCGTTTCAACTTCGTTTAACTTAATACTCAACTTCGTCTAACACAAAGCAGTTGAAAAACGTCGACCACAACAGAGCCGAATTGTTGTTTATCTCGCACATTTTTCTGCCTCTCTTTCAAAAAAACCAACCATATATAATGTTAACTTAACCATTTTTCATGTACATTTGAACTTATATAAGGTTATTTTTGTCTTCGTAATCAAACATTTACCATGAAAAATTTAACCAGACACATGGTTAAAAAAATCATTGTATTTTCGGCTCTGTGTGCATGCCCTGTCATGACGTAAAATTCAAATGAAAACTGCTGTAACTTTTTCGTTTCTCTGTCGATTTTGATTGTTTACGACTTGTAAGAAAGAAAATTTTATTCAAAGATCATTTAAAAACTTTTCATGATAATAAAATATTTTTTAATTACTTGAACATGTGACATTTGATAAAAACCCAAATTTGTTTCATGTAAAGTGAGTTTTGTGTTTTCAAACAACTTTGGGCAGACCTTAGCGTTATCCAATCGGCACCAAATTTTTTATTGGAGGTTTGTAGGTCAAATGGAAACTTTTTCGGCCCGGAAATAGTATCGAAAAAATAATAAATGGTCTAATGTGGACTATATCTAAATCTGAACCGATTTTCGCCAAATTTGGCAGTACTCATTAATGTAATAAGGGAACTCTCTCTGCAAGATTTCGTACTGATCTGATATAAAGTACAGTTTCTACAGCGCTTACATGCCAAATCGGATTAAACATATGTATGGGAGTTATACCTAAATCTTGACTGATTTTGACCAATTTCATCGTCCTTGGGCCAAAAAAGAGCACTGTACTAAGTTTCATCACAATCGGACCATAAATACGACTTGTACTTTTATTGCAAGAATACATGGACAGACGGACATGGCTAAATCGACTCAAAAAGTGATTCTATGTCGATCGGTATAATAAGCAATCGGTCTATCTCTTCTCCTTTTAGGCGTTACAAACAAATGCACAAAGTCATAATACTCTGTACCAAAGTGTAGTAATTGGATTTTTGTGGAGGCAATACTTGTGAAAGTTATGGACGAAATACTAAGGCCGGTGTGGCAATTTTTGACATTTTTCTTCTTTTTCTGCAAAACAGTGCGTGTAAAATTTCATACAGATGTATTTTAAAATGCACATGTGAAGAAGCAGAAGAAAAATTTCCAAAATTGCCAAACCAGCCTTAGTATTTCGTCAATAACTTTTACAAATATTGCGTTCCCACAAATTAAATTATTGATCAATGTACAAAATTATCTTAAACCAGTAAGGAAAGACACACGTCAGGCGAATGATATGGTATCACCTCACCGTCTGAATATATAGATTATCGAGATCTGAATCAATAAATTTTAATGGGGCAAGAAATTAAGGATGTAAAACGCTTCTTCGAGTATAGAAATCAGAAAATTTTCAAAAAATTATCTGTGCTCATTTTTGGATCAAATAATAATATCTTTGTACCAAGTTTCGTAAAGATAGGATGTAGTTTCAAAAGATATTAAATAAAAACCTGTAAGGAGAGACTAAAGTCGGGAGGGACCGACTGTATAATACACACCACCATTGTTTGCAACAAATGCAGGGAGAACCATTTTAACTATGAACAGTTGCAGTTTAAAGGGAATACATTTCTAAATGCCAGGCACATTGGTTAAAAAACTGACCTTCATAAGGGGCTTATACATACTTGTTAAAACAAGGACCGATATACTCCATTTTCACTAAAAACGATTTAATACAATATGAAGTACAAAAGCTTATATTTCCGCATAATGGGTTAAAAAATGCGTCTCCTAGAAGGGGCCTTTCTTTGGGGCAATATCTAAACATAGACCGATGTTCCCCATTTACACTATTGACGATTAAGTGCAATAGAAAGTATAAATGATAAATCTCAGCCAGATCAATTAAAAAATGCGTTCTCTAGATGGCCCAGAAGTGACATCGGTGGGGACCTTTATATGGGGGCTATACCAAAACATGTACAGACGTATCCTATTTTTACAAGGACGATTTTTATATTTTTTTCCTTTATTTAAATATGATTTTATTTTTTTACATAATGCAAGAAAAAAAAGAGTTGCTTGAAAGTTCGTATTGAACAAAGGGCGTCAACGAATTCTCTCCACTTTAGTCGGTCACTTGCTTAAGCTTTTACTTGGTTCCAATCCATGTCCATTTACGTCTGCCGATTTCGTATTCAATTGGTTTGGGGTTAGCCATTGAAAGCAATTGATCGTTCGTGACTCAATTCGGCCAGAAGATATGAAGAATTTGCTTCAGGCATTTGTTGTTGAACGTTTGTAGTCTTCTTCGCGAATGTTGAGTAGAGCTCCGGGTGGTACAGAAGTATTGATTTGACGCTACAGTCAAAGATTTTCAATTTCGCGTTGGTCGAGATGTTGTTTGCACGCCATATTCTGTGCAAGGAGTGAAATGCATTTCGGTCCGTAGTATCTGCATAAGAACAGCCGTCTTTACTGATGGTGCTTCCCAGATATGAGAAGACGTCTACAACGTCGTCGTACAAAAAAAAATATTTTTTGTGTCCTAGACCTTAAAATTATTTTTTTGTATAGATTGCGGCATACTGTTATATAAAATCAAAACCAAAATATTTTTTTATTGATAAATTATTTTTGGAAAATTTTTTTATTAAAAATACTATTATTGTCGAATGTACCCTTAGTATTTGCACTATAATTTTTGGAGTATATGCCCAATCCGGTCGACTTATACGTTAAATTGAAGCTATTAATGTGGACTACCAATTTGGAAATATCTCTTTCACTTAGAAACAGTGGTTTAGTAACAGTCATTAAACAAATTGGAAAAAGAAGATTTTTTGCCAAAAAAAAAAATCCTGGAACAAAAAAAAAACATAAAAAATAGAAAAAAATCGAAAAAAAAATATTTTATTTTATTTTTTAAAAGTTTGCATCCTAGCGAAGAAAATAATGCCTATTTGAAATTATTGATAGCCCTTTTGGAAAAGGTAGGAGAATTTCAAAAAATATTTTTTTTAAATTTCTCTTTAAATAGCGATTTTATTTATTACTTTTATTTATATTATGTACATACATTTGAGTTTATTTACATGAAGAAGTTTCCTTAGAAGTAATTGTGAGTTCTTTGTTGACGTTTTTAGATTTCGGAATCGGTTTCTCTAATGAGGAACCAAATATAATCTCCCATCATTCTTTCATCCCAGTGCCCTTGGTAACGCCGCTCGATGGACTTCAATTCTTGGTGAAACCTTTCGCCATGTTCGTCACTTACGTCGCCAAGATTCTCGGGGGAAAAGTTTAAATAAGAATGCAAGAAATTAGTTTTGAGGGACATATTTACACCTGTTGGAATACATAAAGCGAAAAATAAGTTAGAAGAATACATACATACGTGTTATATACAGAAATATAGAAAAATATATTTCTTATCACTTTTTTCCTAATTTTTTTAGCAAATCATTAATCATTGTTGCATATTGCGGGCTTTTATTGGATACAAGGAAATTTGTACAAGCTTAAACGACCTCCATGCTGCAATTTAATCCGATGTCAAATATGATTCGAAATGCACATCTTTAATCCTTATAATAGGCCCAATAAAAACTCCTTCTTCGATTTTTTGAAAAGAAAGACTTTTAAATAAACTTTTTAAATATGAGAGTGAATTGCCATATTTCCTTAAGGCTTTTACAAAATTTTTAAAGAGCCCCAACATAATATGCAGTGGTGACAAAATATCATAACATACCAACTACTTTTAAATCGCAACAAATTTTCCAGTCATGTTCATATTTTATGTATTTCATCAATTTAGCCATTGTTTCGTATGATTCCTTAGTGCTGACAGCATGAGCTGATTTCCGTTGTGTAAAAGTACTGATTTCAAACTTTCTTTACTGCTGTCAACAAGTAACCGCCATTCCTTTGAATTGTATGTTTGATTAAGTTCCTCGAACAATCCGGGAATGTCCTTGCAAAAACATCTGTTATCCACAGTTGTATAAAATTGTTTGTAAGGTATATCACGGACTCTATAATATGATATATTAACATCTGGGGCCAAAATATTGTACTGTTTCATCCGAGATGCAGTAGTTCTGCCTTATCTTTGGTCAGTTCCAAATCTCTCACTAGATCAATGAGTTGAAACTGAGTTAAAAGCGATGACTTCTGACTCAAACTTGAATCGCTCAGAGTTGAGTACTCAGGCTGTGAGCTATACTTGGACACTTCCTACTCCAATCTATTAACTTAGACAAAAATAGCAGTCCGTATCGTGAATGAATGGTTGTCTCCAAATCATTGGCATTCCAAATTGCACGTGAGGTCTAAAATTAATAAGTTTTATTCCACAAAACATTGTAATACATTAATTTTAAAGTACTTACCGCATCTTCCACTAGTCCATCGAGTAAGATTTATATGGCACGAATGACACAAAATACAAGGTGTCCACGGTTCGTTCATATTTTTAACTCGTATACCAAAATATTACACATATATTTCTTCTATTGTTTTTCTAAACGCACGTCGATTTTTTTAGTTATCGTCCTCTCTATAATTTTATAATGTCTGACATCAGTCCTCATAAAATAAAATGCAAGTGCAATATCTCTTATATGTCTCTCTCACACATGGCGAATTCAATATAAGCAAAAACATCATTTAAAAACAAAAAAATATGAAACAAGATTTTTTTGAATTTCCCTAACATTTACAAAATGGCTCATAACTCTTACATCTACCCATAGATTTTTTTTCAAACTGACAGTGTTTTCTTCGTTAGCATGCTGGCTTTTTAAAAATGTGATAAAATATTTTTTCGATTTTTTTTCTAGTTTTTATGGTTTTTTCTTGTAACAGGAAAAAGTGTTTTTTTTTTTAAAAAAAAAAATTTTCTCATATTTTTTGCTGCATATGTAGCCCTCATAATTCCCTTTAATATGAGGCAAAACACGGCTCAATCAGGCTTATACTTGAAAAATTATGGTCCAAATACTGAATGTACATTCCATGAAAGCTGGATTAAAAAAAAATTACCATAAAACATTTTTTTAATATTTTTTTCGTGTTTTACCATAAAACATTTTTTTAATATTTTTTTCGTGTTTGTGACACCTAATTGCACCAGAAACTGTTATCCACATACCTTGGACAAAAATTTTGTTGCATAGTGTTATCTGCTCCTCCAGTCTGAGTGTTGTTAGTGCCAATACGCTTTAATTTAGTTTTCTTCGCGTTGTTTTTTAGTCCATCTTTATTGGTGTTTGTTGATAGGGCGTGAAGTTTCTTTGGAAATCCTCAAAACGGTGAGCGAAAAGTCAAATATCGTCTATATAATCGATGTCGTATAGGAGATCTCTCATGTTCCAGCGGATGCAATATGGTGCTTCGACTCTTGTTTGCTGGATCACACAGTCTAGAAGCAGTAAGAATAGTGTGGTTAGCAGAACTCAGCCTGCGTTAGACTCGAAAGGTGCACATTCATCTCCTTTGTAACGAACTCTGCATTTGCACCTGAATATAGTTCGCAGATTATGTTTATAATTTTCGGAGGAATACCTTTGCTGCTTAGCGCATCCAACAGCGCCGGACGGGATATGGTATCGAAGGTACGTTCGAAATCAACAAACAGGAGGTATATGCTGTATTTATTTGGTCCGCACAAGACCTTCCTGGCGTAAATCCTGCTTGTTCTTTTCGGAGGATGGTTTCCACTGTTGGTGATATGTGGCTTAGTATTAGGGTGATATCATTTTGTTAACTGCATTCAGCAGCGTTATACCCCCCCAGTTGTTACATAGCCTAAGGTCTCCCTTTTTCGCATTGTGACTACTACACCCGTTTTCCAACATTCCGAGATGGACACTTGATCCCACACCTTCCTGATTATGAGAGTCAAAGCTTCTGCAATAGGCTCGCCACCATATCTTAATAGCTCCGAGGGGATGTTGTCGGGACCAGGTGTTTTCGAGTTCTTAAGATTCGACAGTGTGTGTAGTATTTCAGAGAATGTTGGAGTTGCGGTCGAGATTTATCTTGTTGAAGTACGTCTGCTTTTCGTCCAGGTCCAATTCGGAGTTTGGGGCATCATCGGCAGCTCGATCGGGGCATTGAAGAAGTCGCGCCAACGTGTTAATTGTTCCTTGGTGGAGTAAATATCGTTACTATTTTCGAATTTCCATGGTTTGTCAACAATAATACAATCCACAACGATCTTAGTATACCAAGAATAAAAGACGAAATTATACGATTTAGTTAAAAGTATCTGAATAGATTAAGCTATCATCCAAATGTTCTAGCTATATCCTTATTAGATGACAGTGACGAAGTAAAACGACTAAAAAGACTGCACATTCTAGACCTGCCATTTTTATAAAATCTTATCTCATATACAATTATCATATACTCAATAATGTAATATATTTTTATATATGTATGTTAAGTTTATTGTAACTTCACATTTCTGTTACTTTTAAGAATTGAAAACATTTCCTTAATATTTAAAATTGTAAATAGATTGCAAATAAAGAAAAAAAAACGAAAAAAAAATTCGACCTTGATCACATCGGTCGTACGATCGTGTCTTCCTCCCAGCTATTAAATGGCGTTGTACTCGTATACACCTCGCATATTGCCTACCGCTGCTGACTTCTCCTCTTCTTCCGCTATATTATAATAATAGGCTTCGCGGTCATTCCGTGTCAGATACTTCAATTTCGTTGCTGCTTGTCGACATTCTGCCTTTGAGGCTGTTCTGGTCTCTGCCGTTTTAGGTCGATTGACTTTGTTTTTAAGCCTTTACCGGTTTGCAATTCCGATGCGACGCTACATGAACGTCGCATCGGACATCCATGGTTTGTGATTTCGTTTCTGGGTGCACTTTGATGGCAGGCGGTCTGAATGTCAGACCAAGGAATTTCTGCATCTCTAGCATTTAGGTGTTGTGTAATAGTGCTCTTGTAGCGACTCGTATATACCGCAGCGGGACGAAGTTTAAAGCTGCCTACGGGGTGGTCCCTGTCTACTATATCGGCACCTCTCGTGTCTTCACATCCAGAAGACAGCCAAGAACTAGTTTGCTGATTAATATGTGGTCAATTTGACTGCGCGTACGACCGTCGGGAGACTCCCACGTACATTTATGTATGTTTTTGTGGCTAAATTTTGTGCCGCCAATAAATAGGTGGTGTCTGGCTCAAAGGTCAATCAATCTATCGCCGTTGTCATTTCTGGCTGTGCCCAAACCATGCGTTCCCATAACTGATTTAAAGTTGCTGTTGCTAACATTAGCCTGGATATCGCCAATCAGGATTTTGATGTCGCCGCTGTTGGTTGAGCACAATGAGGATTCCAGTTGTTCATGCACACAAAATACAGTTTGGATGCCTCAACCGAACTATTTGCCAACCGAATTTTGTTAGTTCTGTCTACTATCATGCGATTCCATCAGGACAGCCAACATTTTGGTTGTGGTATACTTCTGCTTCCATGTTGACAACAATCATATTTGGTTGCGCCAACTACGCAAATGGTGGCTAAAACTGTCTGTTGTATGTCGCCACAACCAACTGTTTTAATAAATTGGTTGTTCTCACAATTTGTCAGTCATATGCTATAGACAATTAATTAAACAGTTTTCATTAATTTTTATTGAACAAAAAACCAAACAATTCATAATAAAATTAATAATCCCATATTACAAATTCATCACTATTATGAGATGTAGTTGTCACAAATTGTAGTACACGAAACACAAAACTTTTATGCAAATATCGCTTAAACCTGTGCTTCCAATTTTATGACTGTTGCTTTTATTATACCCTACACCACACTGTGGTACAGGGTATTATAAGTTTGTTTCAAGGCAGATGTTTGTAACACCTGAAAATAATACAGCTAGACCCACCTTAAAGTATACCGATCGACTAAGAATCACTAGCTGAGTCGATTTAACGATGTCTGTCCGTCCGTCCGTCCGTCCGTCTGTCCATGTAAAGTTGTTCGTCGACTACAGGTCGCAATTTCACTGCGATCGTTCTGAAATTTTGCACTTTAGAGTATTTCGCGGCTGTTAAGATTGCTATTGAATTTGGTTGAAATCGGTTCAGATTTAGGTATAGCTCCCATATATATCTATCGTCCGATTTGGCCCTTTAGTCCTATAGAAGCTGTATTTTACATCCAATCGTTTTGAAATTTAGAATGGTAGAGTTTCTTGATCCATGAACCAACATTGCCGAATTTGAAGAAAATCGGTTAAGATTTAGCTATAGCTCCCATATATATGTGTCGTCCGATTTGGCCATTTAGTCCTATAAAAGCTGTATTTTACATCCAATCGTTTTGAAATTTAGAATGGTAGAGTTTCTTGATCCATGAACCAACATTGCCGAATTTGAAGAAAATCGGTTAAGATTTAGCTATAGCTCCCATATATATGTTTCGTCCGATTTTGCTCTTTAGTCCGCAAGAAGCTGTATTTTACATCCAATCATTTTGAAATTTAGAATGGTAGAGTTTCTTGATCCATGAACCAACACTACCGAATTTGAAGAAAATCGGTGAAGATTTAGCTATAGCTCCCATATATATGTTTCGTCCGATTTGGCCCTTTAGTCCTATAAAAGCTGTATTTTACATCCAATCGTTTTGAAATTTAGAATGGTAGAGTTTCTTGATCCATGAACCAACACTACCGAATTTGAAGAAAATCGGTGAAGATTTAGCTATAGCTCCCATATATATGTTTCGTCCGATTTGGCCCTTTAGTCCTATAAAAGCTGTATTTTACATCCAATCGTTTTGAAATTTAGAATGGTAGAGTTTCTTGATCCATGAACCAACACTACCGAATTTGAAGAAAATTGGTTAAGATTTATCTATAGCTGCCATATATATGTTTCGTCCGATTTGGCCCTTTAGTTCTATAGAAGCTATATTTTACATCCAATCGTTTTGAAATTTAAAATGGTAGAGTTTCTTGATTCATGAACCAACATTGCCGAATTTGAGGAAAATCGGTAAAGATTTAGCTATAGATCCCATATATATGTTTCATCCGATTTGGCTCTTTAGATCCAATCGTTTTTATACCCTACACCACACTGTTGTACAGGGTATTATTTAAGTATAAAATGTCCCAAAAGTAAATTTATGTAAACAATTTATACATGAATTACAAAATTTATATATCAGAGTTATTCAATATTACGAGAGTGGTGTAGGATATTATATAGTCGGCACCGCCCGACTTTAGCCTCTCCTTACTGGTTTTTATTTATGTAAAACTTTTTCTAGAACATATTCTGCATTCCACACATTATTATCCACACGATATTCTTTTTGAATACATATACCGCTCTTGAACAAAATTTTGAAGATTTATTTATGTCGAGTAATTTTATTTTTTGTTTGTCATGTATCAGCAAAAGAACAGCAACCCATCTTTCGGTTGCATTTCCCAAAATATATTTAATTATTCTAAATTTGGGAAATTATTGGTATAACCAAAAACGATTATTTTTTGATATTGTTCTGTTGTATTAACCAATTATACGTTTCAATAATAATCTTTGGTCTATTGATATAATATCTGTTGTCAAGAATAACAAATTTGTTGCCACAACCAATAATCGATCATATGGTACTGCTACAATCGAATTCCAACCAATTATTTTCCTGGGTGTAGAATAGGGTGGGTCGATTTAGCAATCGATATTGTGCCATCGATTTTTCGATAGCTTTTGGCATGAGGAAAAAAAAGTTCCACTACGACATATCCAAAAAATCATTTTCGAGGCGCCAAAATTTCAATTGTTTGACTTTTTCTCAACTATTATTTTTAAGGTTTTTTTAGTAGGTAATAAAAAAAATGGACTGATTTAATTTTTTTTAAATATTACATTTCCAAGGTGAAATTGTGTGCTAAAAACGATGGCGATAGCAGTTTTGCAAAAAAAAATGTTTTTCTTTAGGTTTTGAACGAGTTTTTGTCGAAAAATCAATTTTTTTTAACCATTAATTTTTAAGGTTTTTTAGTAGGTATGTTAAAAAAAATTCGCCGATTTCAAATTCTTTAAATATATCCCATCCAAGGTATCCCATCCAAGGCGCTTAAAACAATGGCGATATCATTTTTTCGTAAAAACTGTTTTTTTGGATTTTGGACGATTTTTTGTCGAAAAATCTTTTGTTTTCTCGATTTTGTACTCTTTTTTGTTATTTTTAAGGCTCCAAACCAATTTCTTTTTTTAATTTCTCATGTATCAAATACGTATAGATATGTGTGATGGATAAAATTATTTTATGATGATGATGATGAACAAAATTATTTCATCTTATGTATGTTGATGAATTTGATAAATAAAAGATTTTTAACTTTGGATTTAAATGAAGATTTTGTAACTTTGGATTTAATTGATGTTTTGTACGAGTGTTAATTTATTATTAAAAGACATCATTGTCAATTTTCAACATTACTATTATAAGTGCTGTTATGGTTGTTAAAATAAAAATAGTTTTTTTTAACAATTTTATTGATTTTTCATAAGCGAAAAATATGGGAATTTATTTTAAAATTCCGATATTTCCTTGCAAATTTTGCTTGGATTCCATTCGACTCATTTTACTTCGGCTAGCTAACGTAGTCGCCATGATCCATTCGCGGTTTTTATGAATTGCACGTTTAGCTACGCTGGTTAGGAGTTGAACGTACCGCTCGGTACCTTGGAATGGCATGGAATCTTCGGATCGTCTAGCGGTGGATCTTCATTTTCGTCATCATCAAAATATGTTTTCAAATGTTCATATGGTATGCTTCTTGTGAATGGTGGTTCTGACAGGTTTTCATCGTCGTCCAAATCAATCATATGAACGTAATCAGTGGCAACAAAATTAATTTTCGGTTTTACGTAGGTACGAATATTAGACGGTTCATATAGGTCGTAACGAAAATGTAAAATTTTTTCCAGTGCATACTTCCGAATATGTTGTCGATCGTCGAAGAGCATGCTGAGCAAAACATTTTCACAATGGGTAAAATATGAATTATTTTCAATTACGGTGTTTACCACCGAAAGTAAATTGTTTGGCAAATATTGCGTCCACCGTATGAATTTTCCTACCATACACAACCGACTCATAATATTTGATGTTAAAATACATGTGAACGTACACGTGAATTATGTATCGTGCCAAAATTTTCAAATTTTCGGACGGCTTGTTGCAACGTAAATAGTATTCTATTGGCTTTTGTGAGCCATCTAGCATGTGATACAGGACCCGGTTCAATATTTGCTAGTTGAGTTGAAACGCGACCATTCGAGACAGCATTAGCAATTTGGTATAGATACTTCACATCCGTTGAAAGTTCTTTCTGTTGATCTTCATCCAACGGTGGAGGCATGTTTTCAAGTGGAATTGCTTCAAAATTCGGAACAACCTGGCAATTATATTGATTACAAAACTATATGTGGCTTACAGGGATTTTTTTTTTAAAAATTTTGATAAGTACCTGTAGGGTATGGCAATCTTGAATCTCTTTTGCTAACACTCCAGTTGCGGTTCTTGGTACAGTCGTTTGTGATTTTTCCAATGTATTCCACAAACATCGAAACGGCAACTCATTGAAATGTAAACAAATCCACCAGTGTAATGGTCTCTTCAGCTGCAATTCAAATCGTCGCAGTATAGCCGATCAAACATGAAGTCCTTGAGGTCATCTGGAATTTTACCACAGTTGCAACGATTTGATTTTAGTGAGCATTTGCATTCTGCGATGTAGAATATTTCATTTGTACCATCAACGAATAGTTTAAATTTATGATAATTTTTTCCGCATTTATTCAAATACTTATAGTTGTCAATTAGTGTATTTAATTTTTTTTGACGGTTAATCTTTTAACTAGATCAATCTTCAATTTGCCCCAAATTTCTAAAAGTTTATCGACAACTTTTGGTGTGAATGTCCTGTATGAGAACATTTTATTTCCTATTTTCCACTGGTCGCCCAAAAAAAAGTAATATTTCAAAATATCGAAAGAAGTTGGCAAAGAAATTCCATCTAGTTCGCTTGGTGCACCGAATAGTAATACATTATGTGAAGGCATGTGTTCTAAAGCCTGTGCTGGTGGTTCTCCCTCTTCTTCCATATTGTGTTCTAAATTTTCTGATGAATTTTTATTTTATTTATTTATATTTATTAAACAATTAATATTTTCCACCTTTTTGGTTTAAAGTCCACAGATAAACTTGATATTCACACTGTCACTAAAGTCGCACAGCGGGAGAAACTGGAAAAGAATATAAAAAATTGGGAAATAACAAACAAAACAAAAAAGCAATAACAGAGTTATATACGAAAACTAGTTGCTGTGAAACCTTCAGAACTGTTGACGATACCTGTGGAGAACTGATTTTAGTATAAATACAGTAATCCCCCGATTTACGTCGTCATTGGTTCCGCAAAATAGCATAAGTACTTCCAACGTATGCAACTTACCAAAAAAAAGATTTTTCGACAAAAAATCGTCCAAAATCAAAAAAAAAAAAAAATTTTACGAAAAAATTATATCGCCATCGTTTTAAGCGCACAATTTTACCTTGGATGGGATATATTTAAAGAATTTGAAATCGGCGAATTTTTTTTAACATACCTACTAAAAAAACCTTAAAAATTAATGCTTAAAAAAATTGATTTTTCGACAAAAACTCGTTCAAAACCTAAAGAAAAACATTTTTTTTGGCAAAACTGCTATCGCCATCGTTTTTAGCGTACAATTTCACCTTGGAAATGTAATAAAAAAAAATTAAATCAGTCCATTTTTTTTGTTACCTACTAAAAAAACCTTAAAAATAAAAGTTGAGAAAAAGTCAAACAATTGAAATTTTGGCGCCTCGAAAATGATTTTTTGGATATGTCGTAGTGGAACTTTGTTTTCCTCATGCCGAAAGCTATCGAAAAATCGATGGCACAATATCGGCAAATTTAGGTCCTTACAAATCGGCCCTGTCTAGTGTAGAAGTTAGATTTTGTTTTTCGTCGTTTGGATCTGTAGGATAATAGCATTGTACACGGAGGAAAATCTCCATTTTTGATATTTTTGAATTGAAAGAAAATATATTTGGAAACGAATTTTTTAAATATTATATATTTGTTAACAAACAAATATTATTTGAAAATCATGAAACTTTGTTTGGAACGCATATATTAATATATTAGAACAATATATATTTGCGCACTGACTTTCACAAATAAAATATGTATTTACTCACAAACAAAGTTATTGTTTAAGATGTTTACCAAATATATTTTATTTAAAAATGATTTTTTAAACTTTGCTGAATTTTTCTAATTTGAGATAGTTTTTCCTAGATTATAGTTAAAAATGACATTAGCAGCATTAGCTTTTGTTTTACATAAATAAATTTTAATTTATAAGTATTCCAATTCATCACTTTTTGTCAATCCATCAATGCAATTTATATTTACGAAAGATTATAGGATTTAAGTTTTAATAAAATTTTATAAACATATAAAATGTAAAAAAAAATGCTCTTGGAACATCTGAAAAACAGAAATCTTGTCTTTAATTTAAGGCATTGATACATTGCCAAAATACATAAATACAAAATACTAGTTCCAAATAAAAAAATGTTAGAATGGGAACATATTTTTGTTTAGAACAATATCCTCCCAAACATATAATATTTGTGTATGTCAAATATTATATATTTGGAGTGTACCCTAAACATATGTATAATTCAAGCCGAATATGTTTGGGACAATATACTACAGAAGCGATATTTTTTCAGCGTGTACGACTATGATGTTGCGAAAGCGAGCAGATATTATATGCTTAGAGATATCCTGATGTTGAATTAGCGCCGTTCTTGCTCTCGGGGATATTAAAGGTCAATACCATTTATTTTGGAGCTAGTGTTTCCGAAATACAAGATTTTTTGTCCAGATGTCAAACACGTTTCTCCGCTGTTTAGCCTTCTGACCTCACTTAGGCCTAGAATGTCGATGTTGTTCAGAGAGAGTTCGTACATTCCAGGTACCAATCATTATCCGTTGTTTAAAGCCAAAGGTTGTCGTCGTAGAGGGGCTTGTTACTTCATTTGTCGACACTGCAGTAATATATTTATACCCTCACTTTAGTGTGACGAGGGAATATATCATTTGCTACGAAAAAAAATGTAACTCATCGAAGGAGTAACCTAAGACCCCAAGTATGTTCGGCGATAATGCGTTATGGACCATTGTAAGTCGAATGAGCAATGTCCGTCTGTCTGTCTGTCTGTTGGCTGGTGCGCACGATAAATCTCGAAAGGAGTGACCGAGTGAATTCAAATTTGGTACGTGGTAATATTTGTTTCTATCTCCGGCTAATTTCGAATATGGGCCATATTGGTCCACTCCTTCTAGTACCTCCCCACAAAGGGTTAGTATGTTGTGAAATATTGAATCTATATATATACTATTTATATGAATCTTCTGTAATTCCACACATACAGGGTGGCTGATGAATATTGCTACATTAAGAAACTCAAATAACTTTTTCATTTTTCTTTTATTCATGTTAAAGCTCATTAAATTTAAATATAACTTAATTAGTTTTAAAAATAATGGAATTTATATGCCCCCCTGCTCGTTGATGCATGTGCGGCATATCACCAAAAAGTTGTTCATTACTGTTTGTAGAGTTGAGACGGGAATAGCTGCAATTGTTTCTCGAATGGATTGCTTTAGTTCATTCAAATTTGTTGGTATGGAGTATCTATGGGTTGAAAGCACTCCATATTTGGCAATTTTGTTTGTTTATGTTGCCGTTTAAATCAAAATGGGCCTCGTCAGACATGAAAAGACAGTTCAACATGTTTCCGTCCTCTTCCACCATTTGAAGCATCTTCTGGCAAAATTCCAAGCGAATCGGGAAGTCTGCTGAGTTCACTGTGTTGGCCATTTGAATTTTATATGGGAATAATTCCAAATCTTTGTGCATAATTGACTGCAATGACTGTCTGCTTATACCAGATAAGGTTCTTGTCGAAACTCTTGGATTGTTTTGTATGGCATCAGCAACAGCAGCGATTGTTTCCTCCGTCCGAACTGAAGGGTTTCGATGGTAAGGTCCCTATACTCTCTTTGAACCGAAACTACGGACTTCAGTGCGTAATAGCGGCGGAAATTTGTATAAATTTTGTAATTCATGTATAAATTGTTTACATAAATTTACTTTTGGGACATTTTATACTTAAATAATACCCTGTACCACAGTGTGGTGTAGGGTATAAAAACGATTGGATCTAAAGAGCCAAATCGGATGGAACATATATATGGGAGCTATAGCTAAATCTTTACCGATTTTCTTCAAATTCGGTAGTGTTGGTTCATGGATCAATTAACTCTACCGTTCTAAATTTCAAAACGATTGGATGTAAAATACAGTTTTTATAGGACTAAATGGCCAAATCGGACGAAACATATATATGGGAGCTATAGCTAAATCTTAACCGATTTTCTTCAAATTCGGTAGTATTGGTTCATGGATCAAGAAACTCTACCAGTCTAAATTTCAAAATGATTGGATGTAAAATACAGCTTCTACAGGACTAAAGAGCAAAATCGGACGAAACATATATATGGGAGCTATAGCTAAATCTTAACCGATTTTCTTCAAATTCGGCAATGTTGGTTCATGGATCAAGAAACTCTACCATTCTAAATTTCAAAACGATCGGATGTAAAATACAGCTTCTATAGGACTAAAGGTCCAAATCGGACGAAAGATATATATGGGAGCTATATCTAAATCTGAACCGATTTCAACCAAATTCAATGGCGATATTAACAGTAGCGAAATACTCTAAACTGCAAAATTTCAGAACGATCGGAGTTAAATTGCGACCTGTAGTCGACGAACAACTTTACATGGACAGACGGACGGACGGACGGACAGACATCGTTAAATCGACTCAGCTAGTGATTCTGAGTCGATCGGTATACTTTAAGGTGGGTCTAGCTGTGTTATTTTCAGGTGTTACAAACATCTGCCGTGAAACAAACTTATAATACCCTGTACCACAGTGTGGTGTAGGGTATAAAAAAATTAACCAGATTCATTAAATAGAAAAAAAGTTATTAAATTTTTTTTGGTAGCAGCTTTCATGAGCCACCCTGTGTATTAGTTTATTAGTCGCTATCAACTTGAGAAAAATGGGCGAAGTTGCTACGCCTCTTTTGGTACCGCCCACACAAATGCACCATTTTGCACCAAAAGTTAACAGATTATATATCGTAATTGTAATTAGCTGTAGTATATATCGTAATTAGAATAAGTTATTTAAAAAAGTATAAGCTAGCTTAAAAAGCTTATGATTTTGACTGCAATAAAACAAAATTAACCTTGGAAATTGGTCCCTAATTCAAGCTATATAACTTTTCATTTTTCTCAGCCCAACTTTATGTAAGACAATTGTATTTTTAAGAATAGCACTGTCTTGCAATGTGTGCTACCGTTCAAAAGTTATAAAGGAAACCATGGAAAAATTAGACCAAATAGGCCAAATCTAACAGCAGGGTTAATTCATATAACATTACTCACAAAGTGAGGGTATTCCTTAGTCGTTTTACCCTACGGAAATTTTCTTACTTGTTATGTAAGATTTTAAAACATATGTATTTTAACTATTGCATTTTTATTGAACCACACTTGCTTTACTTGTTTCAGAAGTTGATGTGGTCATTTTGGTCGAGTTGGGCCAAACTTCTTTAGAGATTCTATTATACTCACCTAACACTACAGATTGAAGTGTAATCAATATTTTGAACAAACATTAAACAAATACGCTCGACTGTTCATAGGTTCTTTGCTACACTAATCCGACACGAGTGTTATGAATGTTTTTGCAAGGATTTAAGAATATCGATTCAGTGCTTTGGCATTGTAATCATATTCCTTTGAAGCTGCAGCCTTTCTACATACGACTGGCAATGATTATGACGATTTGCTTGCTGCCACGTTTGCCTCGATTTGCTATTTCCGATTTTCTTTTGAACAAATGCCAAGAAAATATTGTTTATAGACAGATATTTATACACATACGAATATCCGTAATAAATAGGTATATTAATCTTCTACATTTTTGTGTGGCTCATAATGCTAAGGAATCCTTTCGTGACGTTCGGAAATGGAATAGTTACACATTATTGGCACACAAAAATAATACAAACATGTAATAAATTATATTTATTTGAAATATAATTTTGTTTGGGTTTAGATTGAAATAAAATCATATTTCGTATAAAATTAAATTTCCGCCCAGGACATGTTAGTTAATCGATAACAATGGTGATCTATTTTTATATATTAATTTATTCTCGATATTAATGAAATCATACTAAAATTATTTACAGAAGATCTTTGTTATCATTGTCATTTGATGATGATTTCTGAAGAAACCAATAGTATTTTTTTTTCAAATTTAATACTCATTTATTAGAAAATGAAATTTCTTCCGATAGTCATCGTTATCACTGGCCAGATAGGTAGCCGTTCGGACGGAAACTCATAAAAAATTTTGACCATATATGGTCAAATTGAGGATGAAGCTCAATCTGACAAGTCTGTGCACAAATCGACAAACGTGTAATGAATAAGACTGTTTACAAATCAAAATTCACAACTTACAGAATTTGTAGTTGGAAACATCTTTAGCTCCGACACCTTTTTTTAAATTATCCAATCAAAATTAAAAAACACAAACAATTGTTGCACTAATACTGATATGTATTGAATTGCTCTACCAGATCTGGGATTATTTTTTCCAATGATATTTCGTATAAAGAATAATTTTATTTTCATTAAATACCTAATAGCACTTAATTGTTTTTCTTTGTAAATGAATTTAGAAAAACTACCACTAATAGCAGCTAATTTGCTACAACTATTAAATTACGTTATTCCTTTGTGATTTAATTTTTTCTGTATTCCTTTCTTTTAGCATATTCAGCTTTCTCATTTCTCTTGCTTTTATTCGATTTATTTCATTATTCTTTGGCATTTCCTGTTGACCTTATCAAATTTCCAATTAAATGTTTAACGAAACAAAACTAATTAATATTAGCATTTATTTAGTTTTGGCATGTCTCATTCCCTTATCCTGCCCACTTCCACGCCAATGTTCTTTCTCACTTCTCACAGAGCCGATTGACTTTAGGGTGGCAAAGGAAAAGACGTCAGAAACTTCACTACCATATGTGGCATTAGTGTAATAAAACACGTCCGTTCATATTAAACATGAAAATGCTACTTGAGGCAATATGCTTCGGGAAGGAAAAAGGACCACTGAATTGATCACTGAGGAGACTGAGGAAGTCATTGAAAAGAAACAAAAGCATAAACACAAAATGGTGTAGTCAAAGAAATAAAACAAAATACCGAAAGGAAACTACCAAGGTTAATGTTCACATATTTCGATTTTGTATCTGATGTTATTTGCGCAGTAATATGGACGTATACGTGTTGAAGAAAATATTATTCATACTCAACGTAATATTGGGAGTATTATTTCTCTCCCAGACTATTTATACCCTACACCACACTGTGGTACAGGGTATTATGACTTTGTGCATTTGTTTGTAACACCTAAAAGGAGAAGAGATAGACCCATTGTTTATTATACCGATCGACTCAGAATCACTTTCTGAGTCGATTTAGCCATATCCGTCTGTCCGTCTGTCTGTCCATGTATTCTTGTAATCAAAGTGCAGGTCGTATTTATGGTCCGATTGTGATGAAATTTAGCATAGTGCTCTTTTTCGGCCCAAGGACGATCCCTATTGAAATTGGTTAAAATCGGTTCAGATTTGGATATAGTCCCCATATATATGTTTCACCCGATTTGACATGTAAGCGCTGTAGAAACCACATTTTACATCGGATCTTTATGAAATTCGGCAGAGAGAGTTTTATTATTACGTGAATGAACACTACCAAATTCGGAGAAAATCCGTTCAGATTTAGATATAGCCCCCATATATATGTTTCACCCGATTTGACATGTAAGCGCTGTAGGAACTGTATTTTAAATTAGATCAGTACGAAATTTGGCAGAGAGAGTTCTCTTATTACATGAATAAACACTGCCGAATTCGGGGAAAATCGGTTCAGATTTAGATATAGTCCCCATATATATGTTTCACCCGATTTGACATGAAAGCGCTGTAGAAACCGTATTTTACATCCGACCTGTACGAAATTCGGCAGAGAATGTTCTCTTATTACATGAAAAAACACTGCCAAATTCGGGGCAAATCGGTTCAGGTTTAAACATAGTCCCAATATATATGTTACACCCGATTTGACATGTAAGCACTGTAGAAACCGTGGTTTATATCCGATCAGTACGAAAATCGGCAGAGAGAGTTTGCTTATTACATGTATGAACACTGCCAAATTCTAATCGCAATGCTCATTTTCGCATTGGTAGGTGTAGGGTATTATATAGTCGGCCCCGCCCGACTTTCTGTCTTTCCTTACTGGTTTTTATTTCGACTTAAGATAAACAAGTTCGTAAATTCCGGTCTCCCCTTTTTGAGAAATGTAATTCGGCAATATATGTGAAAAATGCGAAAACGATGGAAAGATAATGCTCGTTCTTTGTCAGCCTCTTAAATCATTCCTATGAATTTACATACAAATTTAGACACCGACCTCACAAAAATAAAACATAGCTCAATATTGAATTTATCGTAAGAAAAAATAAATTTTCTAACCGGCAGTTATTTCAGATTTAGAGAAACGATAATTTAGCATTTCCAGCTCTAATACACTATAGGTTATCATTATATTCGTTCCATCTGACGTTTGCCTTCTTTACTGTTATTTTTAAGAAAGAAGTAAAATTGAAAGATGTATGTATTGTCTTTATCTCAACTTGTCATGTATATGAACTGTTTATTTTGAAAGTGACGGAAACGTCATTCTGTTGTTGAACTAAGATTAGTGTCGGTACAAAGCTACGTGAATAATATAC
This sequence comes from Eudasyphora cyanicolor, assembly GCA_963930755.1. NCBI lineage: Eukaryota > Metazoa > Arthropoda > Insecta > Diptera > Muscidae > Eudasyphora > Eudasyphora cyanicolor. The sequence continues at coordinate 317,347,645 of OZ005734.1, forward strand.
ATATATGTACATATTATTAACATTCAGTTCATCTCACGACTTCAATGTTTCCATATTCACTGAAAATTTCCGATTTTAATATAATTTTGGGGTGTTTGTGAACCTAGAAACTCTCTACCAAATTTTATAATTTAACAAAATTTTTAAATATTCCAACTCGGGAGGAACATTTTTGGGGACTACATATTATATTGAATTTTTTCAACTTTGGCACTATTCGTCCTTGGATCGAGAAACTGCCCTCTATAACGTTCATTAGAACAAGACTTTAAAATTGCCAAATATGGTAATGATACGATGTAAAAAAACGTTAATAACACTTTCATACCAAATCGGAAAGAAGGTATATAGGAGCCCAACATATACGGTAATTCCATATGAAACGATCACACAAATTTTGGCTCTGCACTCCGATTTTGAAGATCCAAATACGATATGTACTTTGAAGTCTTCCAAATAAGAATCGGAATATATTCAAACAAGTAAGAAAGTTTCAGTCGGGTAAACCGACTAAGGTATACCCTCACTTTGTGAGTAATGTAATATTGAATATTACACAAATTATTCTGTAAATTTTTGTGGGAGGTACCAGAAGGGGTTTAATAAATACACCTATATTTCGCTGAACAGTAGATACTTTAAATACATTGCACTGTGCCGAATTGTAACCGTTTATATGGACTGGTATATTAACGTTGAGATATTAAATTGTGGTATAATTTGGCCATTTAGTGTGGGAGGTACAAAAAGGGGCATGGTGATAACGCTAATTTTTCACTGGACTATAGGCATTATAAAAGCATTACACTGTACAAAATTTCAAGTAATTGTATACACTGATATTAATATTTTAAACTGTTTACTTTTGGTGCAAAATGGTGCCTTTGTGGGAGAGGTAACAAAAGGGGCGTGACAATAACGCCCATTTTTCAATGGACTGTAGGCACTATAAAAACATTACGCTGTACAAAATTTCAAGTATTTTTATACACTGGTATTAATGTTATAAGCTGTTAACTTTTGGTGCAAAATGGTGCATTTGTGTGGGAGGTACCAAAAGGGGAGCGGCAATAACGTCCATTTTTAACTGGACTGTAGGCACTATAAAAGCATTACACTGTACAAAATTTCAAGTATTTCTAAACACTGGTATTAATGTTATAAGCTTTTAACTTTTAGTGCAAAATGGTGCATTTGTGTGGGAGAAACCAAAACGGGCGTGGCAATTTCGCCCATTTTCCTCGAGTTGATAGCGACTAACATACTAATACTATGTGTGGAACTTCAGAAGATTCGAATACGTATAATAGCAGTTATTAAAGAATCAATATTTCACAACATTTTAACCCTTTGTGGGGGAGGTACCAGAAGGAGTGGACCAATATGGCCCATCTTCGAACTTAGCCGGAGATAGAAAAAAATATTACCACATACCAAATTTGAAGTCAATCGGTTACTCCTTTCGAGAGTTATCGTGCGCACCAGCCAGCAGACAGACAGACAGACAGACAGACAGACAGACAGACAGACAGACAGACAGACAGACAGACGGACGGACATTGCTCATTCGACTTAAAATGACCCAAAACGGATTTCCGCCGAACATACTTGGGGTCTTAGGTCACTCCTTCGATGTGTTACACTTTTTTCCGTAGCAAATGATATATACCCTCGTCACACTAAAGTGAGGGTATAAAAATATTAAAATGAGTTGAAAATTTTTTAATGGCTTACTAGCATTTCGTGTACTATATTTTTAATTTCTTTAAAAAAAAAATTTTATGTAAATTATAAAAATATTAGGTATACGATATTTTCAATTTCATTTTTAAAAAAATAATTTTAAATGCAAATTAAAACTAAGTTATAAGAAAAAATAACACATTTAATTTTTTGGATTTTTTTATATCGATAATATATTGTCATTTATACCTCCGGAAAGTTTTATAATGGTGTCTCTTTAACTTCTTGAGAAAAAAAGAAGGTTAATGAGAAATTAGATTTATTTCCGGAGAGCGAATGACACGCGTTATGTTTTGCTCCAGCACCTGAATCGAAGCGGTTTTGTCTGCATAAACTTTAGACTTTACATATCCCCACAGGAAAAAGCCTAACGGTGTGATATCACACCTTGAAATTATCTGATCACCGAAGTGTTCTCTCAATAAAACCATTGATTGATGCGATGTGTGGGAAGTGGCGCCAACCAAATTTCGTCGAGATCACGAGCTTCAATTTCAGGCAACAAATAGTCGGTTATCATGGCACGATAACGGTCGCCATTGTCGGTTAAGTTTTCATCGGCATCATTTTTGAAGAAATATGGACCGATGATTCCGGTACGTCGGATCGGGAATCGGTCAGTGGCAAAAATATAGCTCTTAACAAGAGCTAAAATTGAGCTATTGTCAAGGTCGTGGGCCGACTGGAAAGTGTTTTTTTTTTTGATTAAAAAAAATGGACTTAGCGCAATTGGCGAACGATTATTTTGATAATAAAACTGAATAATTTGTAAACGTTGGTCAGGCGTAAGTCTTTCCAAGATGACAATACTTAACAAAAATAACATCACAGCATGACACGACTCACACTTGATCTGTCAAAAAAAGGCTATTGTTCACTTACTTAGATCACCCTATACAAATTGTACTGCCTTAAAAGGCTTAATTTTTTATAACAATTAAATCTAAACAGTGATCAACAATTTTGTTAAGTGAACAAGCAGTTCTATAACGAGGCATGTTATGAAAAAGTCGGACCCAAATTGTAGAAGTTATTCACTATTCATTAACAAATTTATTAATAATCTAATTATAATTAATATGAAAAGTAACCTTCATATTGGAATATTTTCAAAATTGTCATGGTCGATTTCGGAAAAAATGGCTCTGCCAATTTATTGGGGCTAATCTAAATCTGGAACGATTTTCTTTAAATTAGACAGCGGTTATTTTTGCTTCAAATTAATTTTATAAGGATTTGTTGAAAATTTTGAATTGTATAGTACGCAATATACAAGGGCTGCTATATATTCATTCATTATTAATGAATTCTCCAGCATGATTTATACACTTTTGCATGCGCTCAAACCAATTGTCGAAACACTTTTTTTACTCCGATTGAGACACCACAAAAACATGTTTTTGAACGCTTCAACATCATCTTCTGGCGACGAAAATCGTTGACCACGCATTTTTTTCTTGATGTGCGGGAATAAAAAGAAGTCATTGGGTGCCAAGTCAGGGCTGTACGGCGGATGACAAATCAATTCGACGTTTTGGCCGGTCAAAAAGGCGTCTTCAAAGACCCACACGGTCGATTGCTGTTTTGTTTCGGGCTCATACGCATAGATCCAAGATTCTTCACCTGTGACGATCTTATAAACGTCTTTTGAAGCACCGCGATCGTATTTTTTTAAATTTTTCTTCGCACCAATCGACACGAGCCTTTTTTTTGAGCGATTTTCAAATTGTGCGGGATCCAACGAGAACAAACCTTTTTTACGGCCAGGTGTTCATGCAATATCGAATGTATGCTGGTGGAAGAAATGCCCAAGGATACCTCTACCGGGTGGCTGATATGTAATGCAACAAAGTAAAGCGCTATATTTTTTTAATTTTTTTTTAAATTTTATTGTTCAAAAGCAAAAAATGTCGGAAATAACATCACATTTTAGAAGCAGTTTAGATTTGTTCGAATTGGCCACCTTTGGCACGAATTATGGCCTTCAAACGGCCGACAAAGCCATCACACGCTGCACGAAAGTGGCTCTGCGGTATTTTGGCCCATTCCCGGCGAAGCGCCGTCTTGAGATGATCGATACTTTGGTATTTTTTAGTGCGAACCTTACTCTCTAAAATGCCCCTGGCGCAAAAGTCCAACGGATTGATATCCGGAGATCTTGGTGGCCATTGTGCGGTAGAATTAAAGCGAGGAACCTCCTTTTTAAGCCATTCTTGGTTGACGCGTCATGAGTGCGATGGTGCTGAGTCCTGTTGGAATGTCCATGGTCTGCAGCCGAAATGTTTGTCTGCCCAGGTCTTCAATACTGTCTTTAGGACATTTTCCCGATAATATTCGGCATTTATTTTGACCCCATGGTCGATGAATACGAGCGGGGAGCGACCATCGGCCGTTATGGCGGCCCATACCATTACCATCGGCGGCGCTTGAGTTCTGGTGGCCAATCGAAGGTGTAAATTTTCAGCTGGCCTCTTTGGCAAGTAAACCCGATCATTTTGTTTGTTCACAAACTGCTCAATTTGGAATGGCTTCTCATCGGAGAAAACCAAATTCTGTAACTGGCCACGTGCAAGCGAAGCAACTCCTTGGCTCTTTCCAGTCTAACTTTTTTTTGTACATCGGTGAGCTCTTGCACTTTTTGGAACTTCAATGGCTTTAGTCCAAGCTAATTTTTTAATATGTGTTGTATCCGTTCTCGCGATATGTTCAGCTCACGAGCAATTTTTCTACCACTGCGGCGTGGATTTCGATCAAATCTGGCCTTCACTTTTCGGATCATTTCTGGTGTTGTTACCGTTTTTTTTCGTCCACTTTTTGGACGTGATGCAACACTGCCAGTATCACGGTAACGAGCAATGGTACGAGAAACAAAAGATTTATTCACATTTAGCCACTTATGTTTTTCCACCCAAATATAAAGCAATCACACTATCACGCTTGAATTCCATCACGAATAACTTTTTCCTGAATGCAATAGTTCAAAATGCTTTTGTAAGCTTGTAAACAATAAAAGGAACTGTCACTGAAATAAATCTGTCAGCTATCAGACTAGCGGTTTAGAAATGATAGCAACCTGAAGTTGGTTGCAATACATATCAGCCACCATGTATCTCACGGTATGTCACATGACGATCTTGCAGTATCAGTTCACGTAGGGAATCAATGTTCTCTGGCACAACGGCCGTTTTACGACTTCACGACCTTCGTCTTTGAGCGAGCGTCGGCCACGATTGAATTCATTAAACAGTGCTATAGGATGGTGCTTCATCGCCATACAAAGATTTAAGTTCGTCGATGCACTCGTGCCGTGATAATCCACGTTGAAAGTTGTGAAAAATGATCGCACGAAAATGTTCACGAGTTAGTTCCATTTGTTTGCCAAATTGATTTTTTGAAGTCACTGTAAACAACACAAACTTAGTGTTGCCTAGGCCTGAAATATATATAGGAACCCTCGTACATCGAAAGTTATACTATAATATACTATACATACTGTGTTGTCACAAAAAAATCACAAACATGTGTATTTTTTTGCACAAATTAACGTTACCCCCCCATAATTAAATGGTTCTCGAGTTATGCTGTTTTTTAGATGTTAAAATTTATTTTGGTAGTCAAACAAAGTACCTTCCACTAATAGACCATAAAGTTCTTAAAGGAAATGATCTAAACTTTCGTTTGAGCAAAAACAAAAATAAAAAAATTTCAAAACTAGTTGAATTCACTTTAAAATGACAAACTTTTATTTTTATTAAATATTGAAGAACAATCTCTCCTAAAACAAATTGGATAAAATTTTCTATATACATTAGGTAATTTGTATGGATGTGAAAATAGGGCTGCATGTCCAAAATGTAAAAATTCAACAAGCTGCAATTCGGACAGTCCTTGATCAATTTGAAATGTTGTGTCATAACTATTACCCAATAGGACCAAACTTGATTCAAGTTTCATCCCTATCAAATGACATCGTGTTCTACCCTAAACCATACTGTAGTGCAGGGTATTATAACTTCCATCGTTTATTATACCTATCCACTTAGAATCACTTTCTGAGTAGATTTAGCTATGTCCGTCCGTCCGTTCGTCTGTCTATGTATCCTTGTAATCAAAGTACAGGGTGCGATCGTGATAAAATTTGGCACGTGTATTAGGTACCAATATATTTAGGTTAGGTTGGAGGGAGGAGACGTTTCAATGTCTTATGTCCATGGACATACACTTAAGCCAATGGTTCGGCCTCTTGTGCGTCCATCATTTCGATGTTTTCCCTGCATGTCCTGTATTGGTCGTTTTCTGCTTGTCCTCTTCGATGAAGATGTGCTTTTAAGCTTGAGTCTCCCGTTAAAATACTCCTCATCTTACTAATCTCGCTCTTGTCTAGTTTCAGAAAACTACTTGTTTTCTTCTCATTTGGGTCACCCCACAGTATTTTTGCAGTTTCGCCCACTTTTTCGCTGTTCCACACAGTTTTGTATGCAATCACTGCCCAGTGCTTCAACTTATCCATTGTGGCTTCGAAAGGTTTACAATTTTCTAAGTTTGTTACTCGAAGTTTTCTGCCCTTTGAAGCCTAACTGTTTGCCCGTTCATTTCCAATCACTCCACTCACTCACTTCTGGTTCCCAGAATAATCAGAGTTGGCCATGTGCTAAGTAATCATTTATCGCTCTTTTACAGTCCAACACAGTTCTGGATTTGACCCTTTCCGACGTTATTGCTTTCATCGCCATTTGGCTCTATTTCATGTTTGGCCTAAGGACGAAACCTATTGAAATTGGTGAAAATCAGTACAGATTTAGATATAGCCTCACATATGTATATGTTACTCCAAATTTGACCTATAAGCGCTGTACAAACTGCATTTTATATCCGATCAGTACGATTGCATAAATGAACGCTGGTAAATTTGGTGAAAATCGGTTCAGATTTATATATAGCCCCATATATATGTTACTCCCGATTTAATATATTAGCGCTGTAGAAAATGCGTTGTATATCCGACCAGTACGAAATTCGATAGAAAGAGGTTTCTTATTATGAATAAATGAATAAACAATGCCAAATTTGGATAAAATTGGTTCATTTAGATATAGCCGCCGTATATGTTCCTCCCGATTTAGTATAAAAGCACTATTGAAGTTGTACTTTACTTCCCATCATTACAAATTTGACACAAAGCAATATCGATATATATCCGTCCGTTCGACATCAAGGATGAACGGTATTGTATCTCGAGAATTAGATAGAGTTCCCGTATATATTTACTTCCGATATGGCATATAAGCGCTATACACTGATAGAAAAAGCTTCGTCAAAAGTCAGCTAACGTACGGATAATCCTATCTATGAATTTGTTCGTCGCCATGACGAATCTCTGTTTAAGTATACTAGAACAAGAACTATTTAGTGGAATAAAAAAAAACCACACAGGGTGATTACATATCATCCCTACGATGAATCGTGCTCATAAATAAAACCAGTAAGGAAAGGCAGAAAGTCGGGCGGGGCCGACTATATAATACCCTACACCTCCCTAACAATGCGATAAGGGTTATTGCGATAATAATTTGGAATAATTGGTAAATGGGTAAGAACATATATATGCGGATATATCTAATTCTGAACCGATAATATCTAAATTAAGCAATATTCGTTCCTAAATTGAGAAACATCTTTCTGGAGAATTTTGTAATGATCGGAAATAAAGTACAACTTCTATAGCGCTTTGTAACCAAATCAGGAGGAACATATATATTGAGCTTATATATAAATCTGAATCGATTTTCCCTGAATACTCATTCATGTAAAATAGAAACCTCTTTCTGTCGAATTTCGTACTGATCGGATATAAAATACAGTCTCTACAGCGCTTGAATGTCAAATCGGTGCTAACATATATATGGGGGCTATATCTAAATCTGAACCGATTTTCTCCGACATGTAATAAGAAACCTCTTTCTGCCGAATTTCGCACTGATCGGATATAAAATACTGTTTTTACAGCGCGTACAGATCAAATCGGGGTTAACATATATATGGGAGTTATATCTAAATCTAAACCGAGTTTCTCCGAATTTGGCAGTATTCCTTCATGTAGAAAGAAACCTCTTTTTGCCGACTTTCGCACTGATCGGATATAAAATAAAATTTTTACAGCGCTCAAGTGTCAAATCGGGGGTAACGTATATATGGGGGCTATATCTAAATCTTAACCGATTTCTTCCAAATTTAAAAGTGTTCATTCATATAATAGGAAACCTCTTTCTGACGAATTTCATACTGATTGGATATAAAATACAGTTTTTACAGCGCTTACATGTGAAATCGGGGGTACCATATATATGGGGGCTATATCTAAATCCGAACCGATTTTCTCCGAATTTGGCAGTATTCCTTCATGTAATAAGAAACCTCTTTCTGCCGAATTTCGCACTGATCGGATATAAAATACAGTTTTTACAGCGCTTACATGTCAAATCGGGGGTAACATATATATGGGGGCTATATCTAAATCTGATCCGATTTTCTCCGAATTTAGCAGTATTCCTTCATGTAATAAGAAACCTCTCTTTGCCGAATTTGGCACTGATCGGATATAAAATAACATTTTTACAGCGCTTACATGTCAAATTGGGGGTAACGTATATATGGGGGCTATATCTAAATCTGAACCGATTTCTTCCAAATTTAACAGTGTTCATCCATATAATAAGAAACCTCTTTCTGCCGAATTTCATACTGATTGGATATAAAATGAAGGTTTTACAGTGCTTAAATGTCAAATCGGGGCTAACATATATATGGGGGCTATATCTAAATCTGAACCGATTTTAACCAAATTCAATAGGGACCGTCCTTGGGCCCAAAAAAAAGATATGTGTAAAGTTTCGTCGAGATCGGACCATAATTGCGACCTGTACTTTGATTACAAGAATACATGCACAGACGGACAGACGGACAGACAGACAGACGGACATAGCTAAATCAACTCAGAAAGTGATTCTAAGTCGATCGGTATAATAAACGATGGGTCTATTTCTTCTCCTTTTGGGTGTTACAAACAAATGCACAAAGTTATAATACCCTGTACCACAGTGTGGTGTAGGGTATAAAAATGATATATACCCTCCTCTCTAAGGTGAGGGGATAAATATGGGGAATTATTTGATTTATAATACAAATATCAATAAGTGTATATAACATTTAGAAAAAGGGTAACGCATCAAAGGAGTGGCCGAAGACCCTATGTTTATGCGGAGGAAATCCGTTTTAGAACACATTAAGTCATTTTACTTATGTCCGTCAATCCGTAAGCCAAACAATAGTTTCCACAGATTAAACAGAGATTCGTCAGGGCGACGAACAAATTCATCAATAGGATTATCCGTACGTCAGCTGACTTTTGACGAATGACGAAGCCTTTTCTATCAGTGTAGAAGCAGTATTTTACATCTGATCATTACTAAATTTGGCGCAAAAGAGTTAAGTGAACTAGAAATTAATATCGTAGATTTTTAAAGAAATCGGTTCAAATATAGATACTGCCCTTATACTTACCTTACTTAA